>CP142460.1:37567500-40217500 GCA_038049695.1 Cinnamomum chago
GCGAAGGATCATTCCTTGTTGCAAATGAAAAGTGTTCCCTTTGAACGATCTCTTTTCAATACAAGAGTTTTATATGGTTTGAATGCTTTGAGGCCAAATTGAAAGAGCTGCTGAATGGAGTGATTGGTTTTATGTCTTCTATATTCAAGCTTGAAGTTGGTTCATTTTTTTTTTTTTTTTTTGCTTCACTAGTTTTGATGGCTTTTGAGCTACATTCCCAAATATTTCCCACCTTGATCCTAAACCCCGTTACAACCCTTGAAAAGTCCTTATGATTCGTGTTATGCATGTGATCCCAGTGGTGGAGAATGAGAAGATATGCAAGCCTATGGTAGATCATGTCCATTGGAATGAATTTGAGCGAAACACCTAACCTTCAAACAGATGAGAGTCGAGTGTTTATATCCATGAGGGTCTACGTATTTAGTTTACTCCATCGTCAAGTGAAAATGCTTACTAAGAATATTTGCTCATGATATGTTATGAGTTTTGAAGAGCTCGGTTGTTCTTTATTGATGGCGTTGCAACCTTGGTATTCTTGAAAAAAAAAATTTGAATTTAAGTGTTGCCCGAGGACGAGCAAAAGTTAAGTGTGGGGGAATTTGATAAGAATGAAAAATGTTATATTTTTCTCCATTAATGTTTAGTTCTTTGTACCTATTTGATATCTAATTGCGCTCATTATTCTTATATTTTGATTTAGGATGCAATTGGAGGGCTAAACGCAAAACGAAGTTAATTGGGCAATTTTAGATGAATTTTCACATCGCTTCGTAATCTGTGCATAACTCTATCATCTGAGCTCCAATTGAGATGATTCAAGATGCTATGGAACGCCAAGAAAAAGATCTACAACTTTCATGTTTTGAGTTTTGAGAGATATCGGCTGCCTCAAGATCTGAGTTGCAAGAGAGGTGCTCGTACTTGATGCTAAATGGGTGAAAAATCAAGCAGAAGGGCATTATGGTAAAATTGAAGAAATCAGAAGTTCGTCGAAACATATCCAATATTGGGCTCATATTGTGCAGAACGAAAAATGGTGCAACTTTAATTCTTGGGTCGAGTCCAACAGAAGCCCGAATGAGAAGATATGATCAAGAAGAAGATTTTGACTAAGTTAGAGTTTAATTGATTATTTTATTAAATTCCATCTCCAATCCCAAACCATTTCAATTTCTACCTCACGTCACTCTCCTTCCATGATTGGGATACAGAGTTCCTAATTTTTCACTCTTTCTAATTCCCATCCAACGTTTTCTCTCCATCAGGTGGGCCCACTTAGCTATTTTTTCTCCTACCCTAACCTATCTCTATAAATTCCCATCCCAAACCATTCAGACGGGCTTCACACACGAACTCTCTCTCTCTTTCTCTCTTCTTTCTCCATTCTTTTCCCATTTAATTTATTTTGCAAGTTAGCATGGCCCTGCGTGGCTAATTTTCTGTAATCGGTTAAAGGAGACTGAAGCCTCGGAATAATTACTGTGAGATCTAATTTATTTTCATTGTTCAATTTATACTTTGAATATGGGTTGTTCTTCTATGTTTAATTTATTATCATGAGTGTTTCGTTTAATTGCTAGGATGCATACTAGTATATTTTTCGTTGCAATCTAAAGCTAAATTAGAAATCAAATTCGTAATTGTTTGATCCCTCTAATTTGTGAAGCAACTGATATTTAATAATTTACTGCGTCAGTAATTGTTAGATATTAGGAAGAACACTTGGCTAAATTAAATGCAACCGCGTGTGCTTGTGTTATTTGGGTTCATCGATCTCTCTGATTTTAATGCTTTTACTAAATTAAATCTATAGCGCTTGTCTTAGGTTGTTTAGTAATTAGGGTTAATTAGAGCGCGTGTTTTCTAATTAACTAATTAAGGAGGTAGGAATTTAATTCCAACGATGAATATTCAAAGTGTTAATTGATTTATTTTTGCATCAATGATCAGTTCTGGATTTCCGATGGTGGATGTTAACTTTGACCAATGCTTTCTCATTTGATTGAACTCGGTACTTTGTTGCTATTTATTTGCTTTTATTTTTTTTTCAATATAAACAAAACCCCCCATTTTTTATCACATAGCATAAAATTTGACTAAATACTCTCCGTGGGAACGATCCTTACTCGCACTACTACATTTATTTTTGGAGTAAAGGTTTTATTATATTTGGGTGCCGGCGACAGCACGACCAAATTTTGGCGCCGTTGCCGGGGAGTGATTCTAGTCGATTTTTGTGGTTCGTGTGATTTTGTAAGCACTGTGTGCGGCTGCTGCTTCTGACTCTTCTTTAATTTATTTAATTTTTTTTTCTCCAAGCACCTCACGTTCACTTCCTCATTCATCACTCCCTGCACTGTCATCTCTCTCTACTGCCTACGCCTGCTGCTCGGTTTTTCCTCTCTGTTTTCTGTTTCTCTGTGACTTCATCTCTCATATTGGTCAAGAACCCAGCGCCCCCTTTTTCAATCCATCTCTCTTTGTTGTTTTCTCCACTCAGTCAACATTTTTTTTTTCTCTTTTCTCTTTTATTCATCATCTCATCTCTTTCTCTCATATCATCTCACTCTATCATCTTATCTCACTCCCTGCCATCATCACCGAAGTTATCAGCAACTTTCAACAACACCTCTCATTATCTCATATCTCTCATTATCTCATCTCATATCTTCTCTCCATCTCATCTGACCTCATCTCCTGTTTTTTTTTTTCTAAAACTTCATTGCAGAAAAGAACGAGAAGATCAGTCTGCATTGATCTCTGGTGGACCCCACGGATCAGGTTCTCTCAAAGAAATTCCAACGCAGAGGACTGGAGAAGAAGACCTGCAGCAGTTGCCTCAAGTCTTCGATTCCGGTTACAGAAACCAGAAGAGCAAGAAGAATAAGATGACCAGGTCCAGATTGGGTTTCATCCCAGCATTCCTATACTGCTGCGGTGCACGCTGATTTGGGTCGTGTCCCTGTTGATGAGCCTGTTGTTGCTAAAGTGGCCTTACTTGGTTTTGGACAACCAATGCATTCTGTGGTGGTGGTGGTGGACGTTGTGGCCCTTGCTGCTGCTGCTGATTCTGTCTGTTTGGCCTAGGGCAATCCCTCATCAGATGGTCCATCGAACCACACCTGAAACACGCTCCCGAAATAGTACGACATTCAGCACTAGCATGGTTTTTCCCACAGTGGATACACACCACTGGATTCTGCACATTTGGCCCAGTCCTCTGCCTCTTATTCTGATGGTTCCTCTGATGCTGGTAGTTCTGCTGCTGCTGGGCTGGACTCTTGCCTTGCACTCTGAGGATCTTGTTGTGGAAGTTCTCAAACTTATATGCCCTCTTGACTGCCTCATCGAAAGTAGTAGGTGGTACCACTCCGGTGGCATCCCTCTCAATGAAGGGATTAAGTCCCTCAAAGAATTTGGCAATATTTTTCTCCACCGTATCCACTAACTCCGGAGCATATCTAGACAATCTCTCGAACTTAGTGAGATATTCTAAGACTGTCATACTCCCTTGGACAAGCTGTTGAAATTCTATGGTCTTTTGCTTCTTGATATGAGCAGGTACATATTTGTCATGGAATTGCTTCTTGAAGTTTGCCCAAACCTCTGCATCAGCCATGGTTCTATATTCTTCCCTAACCGTTTTCCACCATCTGTCTGTTAAACCAACAAAGAGGGATGATGCTAGCTTCACTCTATCTCCCCCTGTACACTGGAAAATCTCAAAGATGTTCTCCGTGTGTTCCAACCAGTCATCTGCAACCAATGGGTCTTCTATTCCCAGAAATTCTTTCGGAGCTCTCTTCCGAAATCGCTCAAACAAGGCATTGGGATCATGTTGCCTTTGGTTTATGACGATAGCTGGTTGGGGCTGAACTAGATCGGGTCTCCTCTGTAAGACCTCAAGCAATTGCCTTTGCATCTCTACCATTACCCTTGCGTGGTCTTCTTCCCTCTTGAGCATCTGTTCTTGCAATCTGGCCTGGTTCTCATTGGTTTGACGTTGCTGGTCAAGCATTGCTTGCATCATTTCCTGAAATTGGTTTGGTGGGTTGTTCTCAACCATATCTTCTTCTACCGGCCCGGTGTGATCGCTGTTACTTCCAGAAGGAATTCCGTTCACTGTTCTCTTACGGGGAGGCATGATGCTTGTCGCGACCCCGGACCGAGAGATCCGGGATCGGGACTAATATTGATGTTAGGATGATCCACAACTGCTTAATAATACCATATGATTTATTTAATTTCCCACAGGTGTCCGCGGTGAGGATATCATCACCATAATTGAATATTTCTGTTAAATGCAGAAGCATGTAGCAAATCAAATAGTCAAACCATCCTTGGTCATAAAAACAATAACACCAGACTAAAATACTGGCCAACAAAGGCCAATGTACACAAAACAACAACCCAAAAGAATGGTTAAATAGTTCCCCTCAAAATGTTACGCTTCTCAAAGCAATCTGATGTCTACATGACATCGTCAGCACGCCACTCGACTAGAGGTTGCGGCGCGCCTACCGCCTCCTCCGGCTCCTCCTCAAGGAAGCCGACAACGGGACCTGAGTACCAAAGCAAAGGGTCAGACACGACGGTCTGGCAAGAGAAAGCAAGGATACAACAATATCTAATACAAGAAAATCTCTGGCAAAGCGTATAAATCTGAGTTAAGCAAGAACTCTCATAAAATAGATAAATCATTTGTGATGAACAAGTAAACAATATAAAACATATCAGGTATCCAAGGATTCGGGAACTAACAAGGTGGCAATCACATAAAGCTAAGTCCTTTGTCACTAAAGTGACAACAGTATCACGGGACGTTGATCTCTGTCACACAAGGTGAGGAGAAACAACGTATACATATATACAATATAATTATACGGGAACGGGACCACGGTAGCGAACCGGGTATCTGGACGGGACCACGGTATTAGACCGGGTATCGGGATCCAAACTGCAGCTGGCGGGACGGGAGAGGGATTTCCAAGTCAGTGGATCAGACTGACAAGGTATCCAAGCTTAGTGATGCCGACTCATAGGATAAAACCAATCGAGGCATATCAAGTATCCAAGTACAGTAAATAAACGGTAAAACGGGGGTGCTCAAGGGCACACTGTCTTTCCATATCGGGCAATACATTTCGGGGCAATTCACTATTACTATTGTAGCTCCAAAGCTTTCGAGAAAACAAGTCATGCGATGAAATTCTTGAGAATGAGGTGCAACAATACACTATAATGAAATTCGGGTAAAATATCAATTTAGAAATCCAATTAAGTGAATAGGGGTCCCGTATGTCTATTATAGCCCTTACTTGGTACTCTTTGAGTTTTGAGACATTCCGGGCTCCTTATGCACTCCTACGATTTTTTTTTTCAAAATTTCGAATGACATATTTGTGATATGGTTTCTTTCTCGGATGGCATCAAGCAATGCCTAGTGAATCCCCTTCGATTGACAAAGCTCAACGCTCGTTCGAGCGGGGAGCTTTTCGAAACCTGGGGAATTTCGGTCACCTAGCGGTTAGCCGTCGTTGGGGCAGGCGGCTAGCCGCTGGCTGACCGTGCAGCTAACCGCGGCTAGGCTGCAGAAATGCAGCTTACTGGAAAGCTGACCGTCAAATGCGGTTGCCTGGCGGTTAGCCGCTGGGTAACCGTGGAGCTGACCGAGTTTTCAAGTGGGATATCTGATGCTCTCTGGAAAGGTAACCGTGAGTGGGCGGTTGGCTAGCGGTTAGCTGCCGATGTGTTCGGCGGTTAGCCGCTGGCTAACCGTGAGGCTGACCGTGTTTTAAGGGGGAAAACGATGCTCTCTGGAAAAGTTACCGCGGTGCGCGGTTAGCTGGCGGTTAGCCGCCGATGTGTTCGGCGGTTAGCCGCTGGCTAACCGTGAGCTAACCGCCAGTTACGAAAATGCTCACTGTGTTCAGTTTTTGAGTCATTTTCCTCCTCAAAAGCATCTTCCTCACATCACAAGGTCCTTACAATAACATTGAGCTAATAGCTCCTCCAATGCACCTCTTTACACTTCTCCAAATCCCCATTATGAGTGCTCTCCATCACTTCTTCCATGTCGAGTCCAATGCAAAGAAGACGGGAAGTAAACCATTTCACAAACATTCATTTAAGCTATCACAAGGACAATAAATACTCGACCAACATGATTACAAAACATTGAATGGAACTATCAAGATACATTATGAGCATTTATTTCAAACAAACCTCATTAAATGAAAGTATGGAAAATCCATAAATACTTCACCAACCCATTTCAAACTTAAAAACATCCAAACATTCACTTGCCTCTAGTCCAAGCTAGTTGAAATCAAGCCTTTTATCACCTCTATTGCTCAAAGCCAAGCTACAAATCAAAAATCCCAAAAACAACCCTAAAATGGGTTACACAAGGAATGACAATGAACAAACCAACAATAATGCAAATGTAGTACCTCATGGCCTAGGAGACAACAAATCTAGAAGATGAGAATGATCACTTACCTTGAAGGTCCTCTAATGGCAATGGTAAGCTCAATGAAGGTCTTGGAATGGAGGGTTCTCCTCACAAATGGTACCAATGGAAAGCTTGAGAGATGAGGGAGTGATTGGTGATCTCCAACGTTTGATTGATGAGCCCTAGGTGTGGCTTGGGGATGAAGAAACAAGAAGAAGAAGAAGAAAAGCACAAGAGCAAACCCTAGGCTCAGTTGTGCTGGAACAAGAATGGAGAGTGAATGAGAAAGAAGAGATGGGTTCTCTTTTGTTAACAAAGGGAGCTTGGGTCCCACAACTTAAGGAACTATATTAGCTGAAATCATCTACTTCGGGACCTCGGATGGGTTCGACGAAGAAGGAAGAAATGATCGTCGAAATATCTAGTTTCCAAAAAGTACATATTTCGCGGGTTTCGGGGATATCGAGTTTTGGGTACAGACTTGGTGTGCAATGACTGTTTTGCCCTTTCGGCTATGAAAATCGGGTTTCGGGATCTCGAATGAATACGGGATTAACATGAAAGTTGTTGAGATCTACAAGATGCATGCAACGGGCCAAAAACATAATCCACAATAAATCGGAAAATTCCTCGAGAAAATACAAAGCCGAAAAGGGAACCCCCAAAGGGCCCCATAAGCTACCAAAGCAAATCAAGACAATCGAATTAGCCCGAAACCATAATCAAAGCTAATCCAAACCCAACTTAGCCAGAAATCACTAATCAAGCTTAGCACTAACACGCAACTTAATTAGCACTAATCGGGTTCACTCGGGTCGGGGTCTTACAATGCTGCAAAACAAATTGTTAGCACATAATAATATAATGGGTCACACATTGCTCACACGATACTAGCTAACGAAAGATCTAACGAATCCTCGCCACGTCCTTAGGATTTCTAGTTTCTTTTAATTGCTTGAAACACGTCTCGCTCTGATACCAGTCTGTCGCGACCCCGGACCGGGCCCCCACGAAGGAAGCGATCCGGGATCGGGACTAAATGATGATCCACATTACATTTGTTTAATAACAACATACGTTTATTTAATTTCCCACAGGTGTCCGCGGTGAGGATATCACAACCATCGATGAACATTTCTTTTAAGTAAGGAAGCGTGTAGCAAATCGAATAGTCAACCATCCTTGGTCATAAAACAATATCACAAGTATAAAGATACTGTATCAGAATGAGCAATGATCTATAGCATGTTACCCAAAGTAAATTGAAGTTTATACAAATAACATTTGATTACATTTCCCCAAAATTAGAGGCCAACAAAGGCCAATATAAACAAAATACAAATCCAAAGAATGGTTAAAAGTTTCCCAAAAATATTAAGTCTCTCATAGCCACCAAACGTCTACATGACGTCATCAGCACGCCACCCAACTAACTGTTGCGGTTCTACGACTGCCTCCTCGTGCTCCTCCTCGGGGTAACCAACAATGGGACCTGAGTACCAAAGAGTAGGTCAAACACGACGGTTTGACAAATGGAGGAAAACACAATAACAATATGAAAATAAATGAATTTACCTTTAAAACATGTAAACCTGTTCAAATCACAAATTCTATGAACGAGATAAAACATTTATTCAATTACAAGGATGCAATGTAAAACACGTAAGGTGACCAAGGAAACAGGAAACAATCAAGATGACAACCACACGAAGCTAAGTCCTCTATCACTAAGGTGATAGAGCAATAACTAGGCACTGATCTCAGTCACTCGAGGTGAGGAGAAACAATGGATCTCATATAAATATATATACATATACAATACTATACATGACCACGGTAGCGAGCCGGGCATCGGGGACCACAGTAGCAATCTGCGGCATCGGGACAAGACCACGGTAATAACCGGGTAGCGGGATCCAAACTGCAGCTGGCGGGACAAGAGGGGGATCTCCAAGTCGGTGGATCAGACCAACCTGGTTATCCAAGCTTAGTGGTGCCGACTCATAGGTCAAATACAATCGAGACATATGCAAGTAAATCGAGTACAAATACATAAACAAACGGGCAAGACGGGGGTGCTCAAGGGCACGCTATCATATCATGTGGTGCAATGCACTTCAAGACAAGTAACTATTTCAAGTTTAATTCAATACTTTCGGGAAAACAAGGCATGTAGTATAAATCTCGGGATCGATAAAGTACCATAAACAATCGAATTTCGGGTAAAACATCGGTTCAAGATTTATTTGAAATGAATAGGGGTCCCGTATGTCAATCTAATAATAACTTGGTACTCTTGAGTTTGGGGACATTCCGGGCTCCTTATACACTTTAAATTTTCAAAACTTCGAATGACATCCTTGTGATATGGTTTCTTTCACTGATGGCCTCATGCAATGCCTAGTGAATCTCCTTCGATTGACAAAGCTCAGCACTCGAGCGAACCGGAGAGTTCGTTCGAGCGAGGAGCTCTCCGAAACCTGGGGAATTTCGGTCACCTGGCGGTCAGCTGGCGGTTAGCCACCGCTGGGATGGGTTTTCAGGTGGAGAAGTGTGCTCTCTGGAAAAGCAACCGTGACACTTCGGCTAGCTGGCGGTTAGCCGCCAGTCACCAGGCGGATAGCCGCCGGGTGACCGCAGGCTGACCGCCAGGTGCGGGAAACACCCACAGTGTTCAGATTTGAGCCCTTTCTCCTCCTCAAAACCATTCTCCCCACTTCCACTTAGTCCCTGCAATATAACTGAGCTAGGGGCTCCTCCAATGCATCTATTCATACTTCCCCAAAACTCCAATATGTGTTCATTCATCTCTTTCACTCTTCCACATCAAGTCCAATGCAAAGGAAGGCGGAAGGAAACCATTTCAC
Organism: Cinnamomum chago; assembly: GCA_038049695.1. NCBI lineage: Eukaryota > Viridiplantae > Streptophyta > Magnoliopsida > Laurales > Lauraceae > Cinnamomum > Cinnamomum chago. The sequence continues at coordinate 37,576,825 of CP142460.1, forward strand.
ATAATATACATATTTGAGACAAAACAAGAGGAATTAAATGCTATAAACCAACACATCTCTTGGACCATAAATGTACCATTAATACTCTATCATGAGCATTCATTTCAAAACAAGGCAATAAATATGCATTAATGGAAAATATCCAAAGTCAATGAAAGCTTAGGAAAATCATGCATCCACTTGCCTTGGGTCTTCTAACAATGCAATCAAGCTCTAAAACTCTTCCAAGCAAGGAATCCAAGCTATGAACAAAAATCCCCAAAAACAAACCCTAAAAGAGTCAAACAATGAAATAGAAAGGGAAACTTTGCAATAATGAAGATGGAGCTCCTCTAGGGCTAGAAGAATACAAATCTATAAGAATGGAAGGATTACTTACTTGTAGGTTCTACAAATGGCAAGGTTTAGTTCAATGAAGATCTCAAAGTTGGTGGGTTCTTTTACAAATGGTATCAAAAGGAAGCTTGCAAGGTGGGGAGGAGAATGATAACTCCCATTTCTTGATTGATGCAAGCTTGGTGTGGATTGAGGTAGAGAGAGCAAGAGGAAGAAGAAAAGTTGCCAAAAGCAAACCCTAGGTTCTTTTTGTGCTGGAAAAAGGAAATGGAAAGGGAAAGGTTTCCTTATAAACAAGTGGGGAGTGGGCTCCACCACTAGAAATCTAATTGGGCTGAAATCATCTCTTTCGGGACCTCGGATGAATTCGACGAAGAAGGAAGAAATGATCGTCGAAATATCTAGTTTCCAAAAAGTGTATGTTTCGCTGGTCTCGAAAATATCAAGTTTTGGGTACAAATTTTGTGTGCAATGACTGTTTTGCCCTTAAGGCTATGAAATCGGGTTTCGGGATCTCAAACGGGGACGGGATCAACATAAAAGTTGTAAAGCTTATCAATACCAATAAAACGGGATTAAAATCATGAATGCAAAAACCTCCGATAAATCCTCAAACATATGCAATGTCATGAGCAGGAACCCCCAAAGGGCCCTACTAACCCAAAGCAATCAAAATTCCCCAAAACTAGTACAAAAGCTATTTCAAACTCAACTTAGCCAAAAACACTAATCAAGCTTAGAACTAACACGAACTTAATTAGCACTAATCGGGTTCTCTCGGGTCGGGGTCTTACAGGGACCATATTAAAAAAAAAGTTGTGACTAGTTTGGGTTCGTAGCCTTTTTAACCCGAGCCAGTAAGCCCATAGGGGTATTGCCATACCTAGTGCCCTAAAGACATTTGTTTTGGGAGTCATTGGCTGAATGCTCGTTACATGGGCTAATTAGAAAGCTTAAGGGACCTAGGCATTGCACAGTCATTTCTTTAGTCTAAAAAAAAAAGGGGTCAAAATAATGTTGTCACGTCCTTTGAAAAACAATACTGTGAAAGCCACCACAAATGCCTTGAGAGGAATCATGTTAACTTTTACTGAGGTTCGGTGGCCCAGCATTTTGACAAAAAAAATATGTGTTTTCACGGAAATTTTTAGTGGATCATTTTATGCTCTACTGTATCTATATATACACAATTTTCACCGTGCACGATCAATTTTTCCAGCATGATTTTGAGGATTTTTGACCAAAAGATAGGATTTGTGAACCACATTTGAGATGTGTATTGAAAACCCCATAATCAAGAATATCTGGTGTTCGTAGATACCTTGGTGGAAAATACTCCCTGTTTTTCTTTTATGTTTCAGGAATTTTGTGGGTAGATTCACTGCAAACCCTCACGAGACTATAACTCATCCTCTAGGGGGAACTTAGAGGTTTAAAGGCTTGCTGCACATGCTAAGTGCAGCTGTGCTCCCTACGAAAGTTGCCTTAGTTAGTCTTTCTTTTTGTTTTAGCTTTGCTCAAAGTCTAGTAAAGTATAAGTTGGGGGGTGTGATAAGAACCTGAAATGTACCATTTAGGCCCCTTAGTTTAGACTTTGATATACACCTTGATGCGATTAATGAGTTTAATTATGTTAATTTCATGTTTGCAGGTGTTCTAGGTGCATTGGATAGAAATTGGTGCAAGATGGAGAAATTGGCGAAAATCAGAAAAGATCGGTGCTCACTGGCACCGGGCGTCCGGATGCCAGACACCGGGCGTCTGGACGCCTGGTCACAGAGGCGTCCAAGACAAAAATTTGTCCTGGCGTCCGGACGCCCGGACCGTCTGAGAGTCCGCCTTATGCACGTTTTGACGAGGTTTTTCATCCCAAAACCTATAAATAAAAGTCTAAACTCGTTTTTAGAGTAATTCACATCTAGGAGAAGGTCTGGAGCAAGGTTTTGGAGCTTTTGGAAGCGCGTCCATGGGGATTTCATCAGAGATTCTTCGTCAACCTCTTGCCATGCGTAACTAAATCTTTATCTTTGGGTTGCGATGAAGCCCTAATCTCTTGTTTATGGTGATGTATAGGTTTAGGGTTTTACTTTAAATGCTTTTGGTTATATGACAGGATGTTAATCCATTGATTGGATTCTATTAATGCAACATCTCTTTCTTTGGTATGTTAATCCAACGATGCTTGAATGAATGTGTTTGTTAGATCTAGGATAATCTATGCCATAGAGATAGGTTATTCCCCGATTTACATCCACATCTCTTATTTGTTGACTCTGAAGGTTTGTATTCAGCAGAGTCTTTTTAGCGTTCATAGTGAAACCCTGGGCCTATACTTGCCATTGTACGAGGTTAGAGTGGATTCGTACCCTTAGATCTTTTCTTTAATTGAATAAAAGTTGTCTTTAATTTGTTAATTTAGAAATCAAAACCCATTAAACCAACACTTCGTTTTCTAATAGGATTAGTTTAATAATCAGAACTTTGTTTGCTAATAGGATTAGTTTAGGAATTTAGGAAATAACACAACTTAGCCTTTTTGTCCCAGTGGATACGATACTCGATTAACATCTTTGCTTTTGCAAGCAGAGATAGTAGCGGGGAATAATTTATATTTGCAACCTTGTTTTAGGATGGTAATGCTGCTAGACTAAGACTGTCCAGGGGAGATGACTGACCGAGAGCTGAATACAGGGAAGAGGACTGACCGGGCTGAGCAAGGAATGGAGCTGGCCGCTGGCTATGCAGGTGGGTTGGCCGCTGAACAAGAAGAAGATGATGGCCGCTAGTGGGGTTGGGCAACTGGCCCCTGGAAATGGGTCTATGCAGGGGTGACCGAGACAAGCAAGAGAAGGAGAAGAAAGGGCAATGGCCATTGAGGCAAGTCATGTAGGGACTAGCCGCGGGGCAAGGGAGTTTGGCAACTGGCCGCTGGGTCTGGGGTAGGGAGCACCTATTCACAACATGGCCGCTGGGCCTACTGACAGGTGAACTAAAGGGGAAGCAAGGGTAGATAGCCAAGACGAGCAGAAGAGGGAGAAGAAAAGGAGAAGGGCCAATGGCCACTGGGCCTAATGGACAAAGGCTGAGGTGTGGCTCACTTCTGATCTAAATCAAAGGAGGCACGGGGCCCACCCTAGGCCCCACAGATGGGGGTAACCTAGGCATGTTACGGCCCACTCAAGACTAGGCCCTATCGTGCGCGGGCAGGGTCGGCACGGCCCATGATTGATATGCGGGCCGTGCTGGGCCGGGCCCAACCCTTTGGGGGCTCAGCCCAGCACGGCCCTGGTCGTGCCATGCTGGGCCGGGCCCCAATCGGGCCTAGGCCGTGCAGCCGGTGGGCAGCCCACAAATCCCCCTCCCCTTTTTTTATTTTTTTTAAATCTTTTTGATTTTTTTAAAAATTAGATGGACACAAAGTTACAAACTTGGACTTAGACTCTTACCCTCTGTTTGGGAAGGGGGGGGGGGGGAAATGGGGGGGAGGAAAAAAATGGGGGGAAAGTGGAGGGAAAATGATTTTGGAGGGTGTTTGGGAAAGGGGGGAGGGAAAATGGGGGAGGGTGAAATGGAGGGAAAAATGATGTATTTTCCCTCAAAAATCTTCCCCCCAAAACAGGGGGGGAAATGAGGGGAAAGTTCTGGAAATGACTAAACTGTCCTTTTATTCTAATTGAATTTTTTTCAAAAGCAAGGATTAAATGGTCTTTATCTATGTACCTCACAAACAAACAAAATTATACGTTTTTACTTTTCTTCCCCCTACTTTTTTTCTTCCCAAACAAGAGATTTTCCCTCCCCTCCCCTTCATTTTCCCTCCCCCTCAAATTTTCCCTCCCTTCACCTCCCCTCCCCCCTTCCCAAACGGAGGGTTAGTCTTGGACCAATTTCATTAAAATAAAGAAATTAAGATAAATAAATAAGTGGAATAAAACTAATGATGTTTTGAAAAAATACATCAAATAAATTGTATTTTCTTGAAATTTAAGTTACAAAAGTTCAAAAAAATTACAAGTTTTAACTTGGATCAATATATATATATAATGAAATTCAAACCTTCTTATAAATGAAAAAAGAATTACAACTTTAAAAACCTATGATACATTCTAAAAAGTAAATTACAAGTTGAAAGCCTATTATACATTATAAAAAAAATTATAATATGAAATATGTAACGCCGCTAGCTCATCTTCTATCTCAAACTCATCATCAATGTGTTGTTCCCTATCCTCTGCTTGATACCAATCTCTTAAGCACGTGCAGGTCTCAACGGTTTCTTCTGTAATCATAGTCCTCCTGGGGTCAATAAAGCGCCCACTTGCACTAAATGCTTGTTCTAATGCAACTGTAGACGCTGATATTGTTAGTATATCACGGGCTATGGCGGAAAGCACAGGAAACTTAGTTTCGAATGATTTCCACCATGCCAAAAGATCAAAAGCATCTTCTTCATAATTTCGAGATTAAAACAGGATTGATCCCCAAGTACATTGTTAATTCATTAAGGTTGTAAGAGGATCCTCCAAAAGAAGAGGAGTTACTTCCGTAAGATTTCCTTATAATACTCCAAATGGCCTTCATTTTTTCCTTTATGTACTTGGGGAGGGCCTGTTGGGACCGTAGGTGCTATGGATCTACCTAATCGGGTAGCATAATCCAAATAAAGTGTTTCTCATTGTATCTTAATTGTAAACATGTAATTTATATTAGTTGTATTCATGTTAGAGTTTATTTCATCAAGAAGGGTTTCTACACCTTTTAATTTCAATCTAGGGTCTAATGCAGCGGCTATACAAAATGTTAAAGGAGCTATTCTCCAATATTGTGAAAACTTTGCCTCCATTTGTACACACATAAGTTGAAAAACTTGAAAATCTCTATACTTTTTAAAAGTAAAACTTCTTTCATAAAAATGGGTTAAAGCTTGATTTGATGTGGGATAATATACCCCCGGAAAAAAAAAAACAATGTTACATCATGAAAAACTTCTAAAAATCTCTTATTATCTCAAGAAGGGTCCATCTATCATCACTTATAAAAATACTTTCATGCTCCAAATAAAGTTGACAATATTGATTAGTGTCATTTTATAGGCACATGCTTCTTTTAACATTTTATAGGTAAAATTTCATCCATGCTTTACATCTTGTGATGTTTTCTTTGGTCTTAGATCCAAATTTACACATATGTCCCTCCACCATTGTTTTCGCGAGGGAGAACAAAAAATGTATCCTACAATCCATTTAATGCTCTCTAAATCATCTCTAATAGATTTTACCCCTACTTGTACAGTAAGATTTATGATGTGGCATGCACATCTATTGTGAAATAGATCTCCATTTAAATCGAGTTGAATCGCTGGTTTTAGTAAATCTAATGTGACATTGTTAGTGCTTGCATTATCTAAAGTTATAGAAATTATTTTATTTTCAATTTTATATTCTCTAAGTTTTTCAAGGATGGTGGACCCTATCCTAGCACCATGGAACCCTAATAAAGAAAATAAAATCATTCTTTTCTGCGACACCCAATCACTATCAATTTAATGTGCTGTGATTGCAATGTACCTTAAATTTTGTTTAGAGGTCCATAAATATGAAGTTAAAGCCGCTTTTCCAGGTATATTTTCAATTTTAAACTCTCTTTTTCTTTCAAAAAAGATTTTATTGCATCATTTCTAGCAGTAATTTTAGATATTTTCTACCATGAAGAAACAAAGGCAGACCTCAAAAATCTTTCAAATGATCGGTCTTTGGCAAGTATAAATAGTAATTGGTGAACCATTATAAACCTAATAAGTTGATTTCTAGCATTAGTAGGGCCATAGTTGAAAACTCCTAAACCACCAGATGAATTTGTTTGAAAAAGTTGTGTTTGGATCATCCCACCTTTTACGCCATCATTAGCGGTATTCGTGTGTTTGGGCACACACTTATTATTAAGGTGGCTAGTGCCGCTTGATGATTTGGCACTGAAGAGATCTTTGCAATATTTACATTGTGCATTTTCCTCTGTTCCTCCTTTAGGACTTGGGACAGTAACTTTAACAAAATAAGACCATACATGAGAAGTCAATCTTTTTTTTCTCCTCTTTTTAGTTGTAGAAACCGAATATGCATGATGTGAGAACCCGACCCCTAATCTCTTGGATTAGTGTTGTTTTATTTGTGGATTAGTTCTTTTAGTGGGATTAGTAGTTGTTGGGTTGAGTTTGTGAGCTAGAATGGTTTTTCTTCTAGTTTTGGGCTTTTGAGTGCTTTGGTAGCTTGTGGGGCCCTTTGGGGGTTCCCTTTTCGGCTTTGCTTTTCTTGTGAGATTTTCCCGATTGGTTTCGTATCGTGTTTTTAGCCCATTGCATTCATCTTGAGGAATCCTACAACTTTCATGTTGATCTCGTATCCATTTGAGAACCCAAAAACCGATTTCTTGGCCTTGAGGGCAAAACAGTCTTTTCACACCAAATCTGTACCCAAAACTCGATATTCCCAAAACCCGCGAAACGTATACTTTTTGGAAACTAGATATTTCGACGATCATTTCTTCCTTCTTCGTCGAATCCATCCGAGGTCCCGAATTAGATGATTTCAGCCACCTAAGTCCCTTAAGTTGTGGGACCCATTCTCACTTGCTTATAAAGGGGAACCCATCTCCTTCATTCACTTCATTCTCCATTTTCCAGCCCAAACCAGCAACCTAGGGTTTTCCCTTGTGTTCATCTTCTTCTCCTTGCTTCTTCATCTCCAAGCCACTCCAAGAGATCGTCACTCAAGAAATGGAGATCACCATTCTCTTCTCCACCTTGCAAGCTTTTCATGGATGCCATTAGAAGAGAAATCCACCAACATTGAAACCCTCCTTGAGCTAACTTTGTGTTTTTGAAGACTCCACAAGTAAGTTCCCTCCCCAAATCTTTTAGATATGTGTTCTTCTTGCCCTTGAGAAGCTCCATTTTCATTATTGGGAGTTCTTTCTTCTTCTTCATTATGTAACCCATTTTAGGGTTGTTTTGGGGGTTTTTGTAGAGATTGTGGATCTTGAGCTTGAGAGGTGATTAGGAGCTTGATTTTCTTGATTAGAGTCAAAGGCAAGTGGTTGATTGGATCGTTTTGATTATTAACATGTTTTGGTGAAAATCTTGATTTCATTGATGGTTTTGGTAATTTTAATAGTTGTTTTTGATATGATAAATATTGATTATGAGATGTGCTTATTGATGAGTTATTCTTTCTTGTTAAGCTCTTGAAAGTGCATGCATCCTATTGTCAAGAATTTCAAATGGTTTCACATGAATGAGTTTTCTCCACTTTGAGTTTTATTGTGGATGGAATAGATGGAAAGGATGGAAATGGAGGAACTTGAAATGAGGAGCTCTTTAGCTCATTTTAATGTCTTGGAAACATGTGTTTAAGCCCCCTTGTTTATAGTTTTATGTGATTGATTATATGTTGGAAGGAAAGGAAAGAAAAAGAGAAAAATCAGAATTCCCGGACCTGCACTGCGCCCAGGTCCGATCGATCGGACGTTCAGGCCGATCGATCGGACTGAGTTTTAACTGTAAGCCTTTTTCAGCCGATCGATCGACCGATCGATCGGACCCTGTGCAGAAATTTTGAGATTTCTCAGTTTGAGTCCGGTGAATTTTGAGATTTTTAATTTTCCTTGGTTTTAGGTGGGACCCTTACCCTTTTTGGACTGTCTGGCCTATGAGTGAGGATGTCTTGAGCCGACACTCCTCACGGTGGGTTCAGTGACATCGAGGTTAATCCATTTCAATCTTGAACGGGATGGAACGACGCGATATCTTCTTTATATCTAAACACAAGTCTATTTCCTTGGTTATCGCTAATTCTATTCCTTTCGAGGACTGAGTAGGTTGCTCGATGTTTCCGGATTAATGTCATGCCTAGGATGGACCGTTTATAATCTTGATTCTTGCTATTGTAACATCTAGTACTACCCATAAGCTCATTTTAAGTTTTGAAAACCGTCAAGTGCATAAGGAGCCCGGAATGTCTTCAAACTCAAGGAGTACCAAGTAATGATGATAATCGACATACGGGACCCCTATTCACTTAAATAGATCTTGAAGCTAATACTTTTCCCGAAATTGTTACAGTTCGTTGTTTCACCTCATTTCCAAGATTTGCATCATATGACTTGTTTTCCCGAAATCATTGAAGTTACATTAGTAACAGTTACTTGTCCCGAAATGTATTGCCCGATATGATATGACAGTGTGCCCTTGAGCACCCCCGTTTACCCGTTTATTTACGTGCCCTTGAGCACCCCCGTTTACCCGTTTATTTACTGTACTTGATTACTTGCATATGTCTCGATTGGTTTTAACCTATGAGTCGGCATCACTAAGCTTGGATACCTTGTCAGTCTGATCCACTGACTTGGAAATCCCTCTCCCGTCCCGCCAGCTGCAGTTTGGATCCCGATACCCGGTTATTGCCGTGGTCCCGTCCCGATACCCGGTTCGCTACCGTGGTCCCGTTCCCGTGTATTTATTATTGTATATATGATTTACGTTGAGTCTCCTCACCTTGTGTGACTGAGACCAACGTCCCGCTCTTGTCACTTCGGTGACAGAGGACTTAGCTTCTTGTGATTGCCATCTTGCCAGTTCCCGATTCCTTGGACACCCGACATGGTTTATATTGCTTACTTGTTTTCAGTTAAATGATTCATTGCTTTTATGAAAGTTGTTATTTAGATAAGTGCTAATGCTCTCTATTGTAAATTCAGTCACTGTTATATTGTTTTATGTCCTTTGCACACGTACATGTTTTACATGAATGCCGGTTGGGTGAATACCCATGCTTTTACATATGGTTCCAACGATCGATGGTTTTGCTAGAGTTATATGATTACACATGTTTTAAAATGAATACCCGAGTTATTAAATGTCCATGCTTTGGAATGCGTTTTAAACGACACTCGTTTTGTTAGATCCCGATGTTTATACATAATTTAAGTGAATACCCGGATTGCTAAACATTCGTGCTTTGTTTTAAATGATACTTGTTCTGCTAGGTCACTATGTTTATACCGATTTCAAATGAATACCCGATTTGTTAAATATCCCCGTTTTGAAATATGTTTTAAATGACACGTGTTTTGTCAGGTTCTATGTTTATACCTGTTTCAAATGATTACCCGAGTTATTTAACATCCATGCTTAAGAATATGTTTTAAATGACACGCGTTTTGCCAGATCCCTATGTTATACCTGTTTTAAACGATACTCGATTTATTAAATATCCATACTTCTACATAGGTTTCAAATGGACATTGGCTTTGCTAGACTGCTATGAATACCTGGTTTGTTGTATACTTGTGTTTTTACTTAAGTTTCAAATGAACGTTGTTTTGCCATACCGCTATATTTATACATGTTTTAGACGAAAACCCGATTGTCAAATATCTATGCCTTTACAGATTATGTAAATGAACATATGCTTTATTAGATCTTCAGGCTTTTACTCATGCTTGAAAAGAATACATGTTTTGTCCGAGATTCCCGACTTTGCACCCGTTTAATTATATGCAGCACTTGATCGATTAGCATGATTTATTATATGTTTTATTCTTTACTATATTTGTGATCTTTTCATCCACCTGCCAGACCGTCGTGTCTGACCCACTACTTTTGGTACTCAGGTTCAGATTTCTTCGCCCCGAGTTGAGTGTTTTGTTGGCTGTGGAGCCATGCCTTGCAGGTTGTTTTGTCGGCTATGTCATGTAGACATTGAGCTTGACATCGGAGCTACGTCACATTTGGGTAGTAGTTTATAGCTTATTGTTGTATGGATTTTATTAGCCTTTTTCTTGGGTTTCTTAATTAATGTACATTGATAATTGTAACTTGAACATATATGGGAATGTAATATCCTGTTACTGTCAGCTCTGTAATTTATTGTGATGGTTTACTCCAGTCTGATATGATTCTTGATATGATAGCTATATGCTAATGGTTTAGTGCGATGCGGAATCCGATGGCCACGGACTCCGGGTCGCAATGCCACAAAAGCTTCCGCAAAATATTCAGAATGTGTTGTCTTCACACACGCGGATCCTGGGAGAAGTAAAATACATTTATGCTTAATCCCATCTCCCGCCCCCGAGGTTTCGGTTCGGGGGCGTGACACATGATCTTGGGGATTATTACTATCTACTCCTATGCCCTGACTTTGATCTAAATGAATAAATCTAGGATCTTCGTCATTTAGAGAGAAGTCAAGGTTGAAAGGTTGTGATGGTGTAGCCATTTTTCTAAATAAAAGTTTAAAAAAACTTATATAAGTAATTATGTATAATGTGTTTTTTGTGATAATTTATATAGAAAGGGGAGAAGATGAGACTTAATATATAATATTACTATGTATATTATTACTAAATAAAACTCAAAATTAAAAATAATAAATACCTTTATGAGAGAGGGAGAGCTAATGGAGAAGTCCTTAATTGAATCCTCCACTTTAGAGAAGTTACTCTCACTCTTTACTTCTTAGAAAACTTTGTAGAGAGCTTAGACTTTAGAATGAGACTTGAGAGAGCTTAGAACCTTAGAACCTTAGAGGGAGTGTGAGAAATGAGAGAGTAGATGAGTGTAGAGAAATGAGAGGAATGAGGGCTATTTATAGAATTCCTAAGTGATAAAATAACATAAAATTCCAACTTATATGACTGTTTTATAGCAGTTGGGGGGTATAATGGTAAAAAATTATGAAAAAACACTAATACCCCCCCCCCCCATTTGACCATTTATAGCTGTCAGGGGGTTAAAAATGTAACAAAAATACATTTTTGACCTTTTTTTAGAGGGGGGGTTTTCAAAAATCTAACCATTGGGCTCCTCGGGCCGGGCCGCCCGCGGGCTTGGGGCATTGGCCCAGCACGGCAAGGATTTTAACCATGTCGTGCCGGGCCGTGCCTTGAGCCTGGCAACCCTAGCCTAGCACAGCCCAGTGGGGACTGTTGGGCCGGGCACCATTGTAAGACCCCGACCCGAGTGAACCCGATTAGTGTTAATTAAGTCGTGTGTTAGTTCTAAACTTGATTAGTGATTTTGGCTAAGTTGGATTTTGAATAGCTTTTGTTCTAGTTTTGGGCAATTTTGAGTGCTATGGTAACTAGTGGGGCCCTTTGGGGGTTCCCCTTACGACTTTGCATTTACTTAGGGGATTTTCCAGAATCGTTTTGAATTGCATTCTTATCACGTTTCATTTATCTTATTGATCCCTACAACTTTCATGTTGATCTCGTTTTCATTCGAGGCCCCGAAACCCGATTTACAAGCCTTGAGGGGCAAAACAATCCTCTTACACTAAACCTGTACCCAAAACTTGATATCCCCGAAACCAGCGAAACATATACTTTTTGGAAACTAGATATTTCGACGATCATTTCTTCCTTCTTTGTCGAATTCATCCGAGATCCCGAAAGACATGATTTCAGTCAAACAAGCTTCTTTAGTAGTGGGACCCAACCCCATTTGTTAACAAAGGGAAACTCACTCTCCCTTTCATTTCATTCTTCATTTTTCCAGCACAAACCAGCAACCTAGGGTTTCTCTTGCTTTTCTCTTCTTCTTCTTGCTCTCTCTATCTCCAATCCACACCAAACTTGCATCAATCAAGAAATGGAGCTCACCATTCTCTTCCTCATCTTGAAGACTACATCTTGATACCATTTGTGAAGGAAACCTCTCATTTCAAGATCTTCTTTGAGCTAACTCTCTCCATTTGAAGGTCATCCAAGTAAGCAATCTTCTCCATCTCCTAGATTTGTATTCTTCTAGCCCTAGGGAAACTTCATTTTTATTATTGAAAGTTCTACCCTTTTCATTCTTTGTTTGACCCATTTTAGGGTTTGTTTTGGGGGTTTTTGCTTGTAGCTTGGATTTGAGCTTAAGAGGTGATTAGAGGCTTGGTTTTGCTAGCTTGGACCTAAGGCAAGTGGATGATTAGGCGTTTTGAGTTTTTAAATGATTTGGTGAAACATTAATGAATTTCTCATGCTTTTATTGATTTACATTGTTGAAATAAATGCTCATTATGCATCTTGCTAGTCCATTTAATGTCTTGGAAACATGAGTTTAAAGTCTTCTTGTCTCTAGTCTTGTGTGGTTGTATAAGTGTTGAAAGGAGGGAAAAAGAGGAGGAACCAGCACACTGCAGAATAGAACCTGGGTTCTGTTCCGCAGTGTACCCGGTCAACCCCACGGTGGCTCGGTCGACCGGCGACACAGGGTCAGGCTCCTAAGACACTGTTGGCACATTTCAGTTACAACTCCCGATCGACCGGGCACACAGGGACCAGGTCGACCTGACCTTCTCAGGTCGACCGGGGCTGCTGTGTACCCGGTCGACCGGGCCTTGACCAGGTCGACCGGGCCAACTGAGAAATTCTGCTGGAAGGGATTTTTACCCTGTTTTTGGATGGGCTTAGGTGGGACTTTGGCTACCCTTTTTGGACTCATTGGACTATATGTGAGGATGTCTTGAGCCGATGTTCTTCACAGTTGGTTCGGTTGCATCGGAATCCAATCCATTTCAATCTTGAACGGTATGGGACAACGCGATATCCTTCTTATATCTATACGCGAAGTCTATTTCCTTGGGAATAGCGAATCCTATCCCTTTCGGTGACTGAGTAGGTTGTACGATGCTTCATGATTAACATCATACTTAGGATGGGCTGTTTATAGTCTTATTTTTCTATCGTAGCATCTAGTACTATCTATAAGCTCATTTTAAAGTTTTGAAAATCGTAAAGTGCATAAGGAGCCCGGAATGTCTTCAAACTCAAGGAGTACCAAGTCATTATTATAATCGACATACGGGACCCCTATTCACCTTAAATTTATCTTGAAACCAATATTTTACCCGAAATTGTAATAGATCATTGTATTCCTCATTTCCAAGATTTACATTACATGACTTGTTTTCCCTAATGCATTGAAGTTACACTAGTAACAGTTACTTGTCCTGAAATGTATTGCATCACATGAAATGGAAATTATTCCTTGAACATCCTTGCCCGCATGTTCATTTACTTGCATTGATTTACTTGTTCATGTCTCGATTTATTAATTAACCTATGAGTCGGCATCACTAAGCTTGGATAACCTTGTCGGTTTGATCCACCGACTTGGGGATCTCCCTCCCGTCCCGCCAGCTGCAGTTTGGATCCCGATGCCCGGTTTATTACCGTGGTCCCGTCCCGATACCCGGTTCGCTACCGTGAACCCGTCCCGTATAATTATATTGTATATATGTTTGCGTTGAATCTCCTCACCTTGTGTGACTGAGACCAACGTCCCGTTATACTTTTGTCACTTTGGTGATAGAGGATTTAGCTTTATGTGACTGCCATCTTGTTAGTTCCCGATTCCTTGGATACCTTACATGTTTTATCTTGTTTATTTGTTTTCTAGTAAATGATTTATCTCCTTTATGAGAGTTCTTGCTTAAACAGATTTCTATGCTTTTCAAGATATTTCCTTTATTATATGTTGTTGTACCTTTTCACTCTCTTGCCAGACCGTCGTGTCTGATCCATTTTCTTTGGTACTCAGGTCCCGTTGCCGGTTACCTTGAGGAGGAGCCGGAGGAGGCGGTAGGTGAACCGCAACCCTTAGTTGAGTGGCGTGCTGACGATGTCATGTAGATATTGGGTTGCTACGAGAGACGTGACATTTTGGGAAAACTATTTAACCATTCTTTTGGGTTATTGTTTTGTTTATATTGGCCTTTGTTGGCCTCTATTTTTGGGGAATGTAACTAAATGATCTTTTGTTAAACTTTAACTTACTTTTGGGAAACATGCTATAGATCAATGCTCATTCTGATACAGTATTTTATACTTGATGTTATCTTCATGACTATGGATAGTTTGACTATTTGATTTGCTACATGCTTCCGCACTTAAAAGAAATATTCATTTATGGTTGTGATATCCTCACCGTGGACACCTGTGGGAAATTAAATAAATGTATGTTATCATTAAACTGTTGTGTTACATCATCATTGGTCCCGATCCCGGACTGGCTCGTTAGGGGCCCGGTCTGGGGTCGCCACAACCGTTGACCAAGTCAATGGGCCCAAGCATGGCCCAGGCACGGTTTTTCCGTGTGGGACCTGTGCTGGGCTTGGGCAGCCCACCCATACTCACATGCCTAGGGTAACCTCTTCCAATGAGGTCTCACAGTAAAAACCGGGTAAGGGTTGGCTTCACAAAGTTAAGGAAAAATCCACTTTTCCATTAAAGAACCCATAAAACAGATTTAATCTAAACCATTAGAAATCAAATTTTTCCCAAACAAATTCAATCATGGCAGAGGCAAAGAAAAACATATTTATTTTCTTAAGCAAGATTAACATGACAGATCAAATCAAATCATGATTAACCATCCAAAGTATGTAATTTAAATTAAATACTTGCCTCTAAACGGAAGCTAATCCAAACCTCAAACCTCGGTCAAGCCAAGCTCCAACCGGAAGCTCTCTCTTTCTCTCTACAAACAAAGCCCCAAAAACCCATCCTAACAAGAAAAACTCACTCACTATCAAAACCCATCCCAAACAGAAAAACACAGTGGATGAGAGAAAGATGGGTCCTAGCCAAGAAAGAGGGCCTACCTCTTAGTAGATCAAGGAAGAAGAAGGTGGTTGCATGAGAGGGCTGCCACCGTCGGACTTGAACCGAAACAGAGTATGTCGCGAAGGAGACAACGGGGAGTTGGTTGGCCGGGCTGGATTGGCAATAAAAGCCTCCAAAGAAATAAAAGGAGAGGAGCAGAGAAAAAAGAGAGAAAGAGAGAAATCTCTTGAGTTGTTGTGGCTGGTTGCAAATGAGGGAATGAATGAGAGTTGTAGTATTAGTATTAGTAGGTGGGAGCATTCAATGGAGTAGGTGGCGGTAGGTGAGATATTTTGCAAAAGCTTATGATGTGAGTTTGCTACCACCTAAGCTGAACTTAGAGCGAGTTAACGAAGGTCTTCGGGCATCAAGACGGATCAGGTCAAAGAAGAAGAATTATAGGTCTAGAGAAAGGATTTCCAACAAGCCAAGAATCATAATTTTCTGAGATCAGGGGCAGGAACTGATATTTTCCAAACTGCGGTATTTGTGTGCACGGGGTCAAATTGAGCTTTCTAGGCCTCAGATGAGTTTGGGCTGAACATGAAAAATGCTAGGCAGGTCGAGATCTAGATTTTGAGCTAAGAGTCTCTCAATTCAAGGTTCCAAAGAAAAGGTCAACTATCGGGTGAAAGCCTATCAATTATAACGGAAATGGTTAATTGAAGGGTTTCAGGGTCTCAAATAGATTTGAGTTGAATACAAAGGTTGACTGGAATGATGATCTCGATCAAATAAGATTAAGATAATATTTTGTCAGAATTCAAGAATAATCTCTCAGTCTCAATCGAAAACACAGACAGGTTCCAAAAGGGGGCCAAACTAGACTCAAAGACTCTCAAAACTCCTCAAGGCTAATCAAGGACTATCCTTAGAAAGCACCACAAATGGCCTCTAATACCCACTTAGAAACCTAACCACAGAATTACTAGCGCTAACCTTAAGTCCTTACAATCACCCTTCTGCAGATGGTTGGGATACAGCTTATCAATCCCAGATATAACTATTCAGAGAAATTATCAGTCCATCAGTTGCCACATGCGAAACCATTGAGTTGGAATGATTGTTTTATTTTATAAGGATGTAGACAGATGTAATCGTTTATTTTTCAATAAAATTGAGCATTGTTGTAACTTTTTCACTTGTATTGTTATGAAGAACGTTCCATATATTTTAATGATGCATGGTACAACTTCTTAATTGAAGAGGCTAATTATGTTATACTGCACGGTCCTGAGACTCCGGCCAAGATTTAATTGCACGGCCCTGCATAACCGAAAAAGTTTAGTTTGTTCAACCTCTTATAACCGAACAGAAGTCGTTTGTACGACACAATTACACCGTATATGTATTACATATTCGGCCTTGAGACGCCGAACAACACTGGAAAAAATATATAATTAATTGGAAAAAAGAAATAAACTTGGGAATTCAAGCGCAAAGCCATCCATTAAACATAAGGGTAAAACATGTTCATTTTGGATTTGCAAGATTATCATTTGTACAATAAACATAACTTTTAACATTTTAAGAAAAGAATATAATTGGTACCATCCTTGGTACCCAAAAACCATATCAGGTTACATTATTGAAGTATGGAACAAAAGATAATTCCAAATCAAAAAGCTAGATGCCACGTCTCCCCCTTCGGCTATATGTACGTGTCTCGCTACAAGGCAGTCTTTGACGAAGATCTTCCGGATAAGCTCCATCTAGCAAACTGTTGACATCCTCTAGGGCCACGTACAAGGCATCAGGATCTCGGACACTCAGGCTATGCCCCCTCCTTAGAATCAGCTGAATAATACTTTGAGCGTTCACGATTCGTGTTCAATGATCACATAATGTACGAATTAGTCAGTTTGTTCCAGCTTCAGTTATAATATAACAAAAGTGCTTAGGCATCATACCAATCGGGGGTCTATAGAAGAGCTGCCCTGAGAATCTTGAACACGCGGATTACACGTGGAGCGATGTTCAAGGTTCTGAATGATTGGGTGTGACACTCATGTGAACCATTCCATAAAATTGGGTGCGCAATTCCATGGATGCACCATTGGCACACCACGCTCCATCGGAGACAACACGTGGTTATGCCATCTCTCCCATATTTGGTTCAGGTAACGGTATGCAATCCGATATTGATTTGCAGTGGTACCCCTCATGGCGCTATGGAGCTAGTGGAGCGGGCGGAATGGGCTGGACCTTACCAAACTGCCTAAGCACCTGATCAGGATGATATGGTTCAACGATGTCTGTTAGACCTCGACCCAGACTAATTCAATTAGTGTGTGATTAGTGTGTGTTTAGTCCTAAGTGAGTTTAGTTACCGTTGAGTTAGAAATAATTAGTTTTAGTCATGGATATAGCTTTGGGAATTTTGAGAACATTTAGTGTTAGTCAGACACGCTCAGGAAGGCCTGAGTGTACGTGTAAGCTTGGGAGGATTGTTTTAATTTTCATTTTAATTATGATTTTTATTTCATTTGAATGGTTTTATTATTCGTTACAACTTTCATTTTCGGCCCGTTCATGTTTGAAGCCCAGAAATCCTAGTTTTGGCCCAAAAGGGTAAAAATTGTCTTTTATACCCAAATCTGGACACAAATTTCGAAATCTCAAAACCATGTCAAAATTATACTTTTTGGAAACTAGATTTTCGAGGATCATTTTATCCTTCTTCGTCGTTTTCATCTAGGGCCTGCAAGAACATGTTTTAACCTTTGCAAGTTTCAGAACTTTGTGGGGCCCACTTTCCACTCAACTTAAGCCTCATCTCCCTCCCTCATGTTTCACTTTCCCAAATCCTGCAACTTTCAAGACCTAGGGCTGAGAAACCCTTTTTCCGCTTCACCTTCTTCCTCTTGAATACTCAAGCTAGAGACCTCCAAATGAAATTCCAAGACCATCATCTTCTTCCTCTTCTTCCAAGCTTTCCATGGGTACAAATCTCTTGAAGTTTCCAGCTAGAAAACCTCTCCATTTTCTTCATCTCTTCTTGTTTGGGCATCTCTAGGTAAGAGCTCTAACCCATCTCTTCGATGGAGTCCTTTCAACTCCTAAAAAGCTTGTTTTTCTAACATGCAACACCTATTTCGAAATGGTTCTTGTTTTCAAATTTGAATGAGTTTTGAATGGATTTTCATGGGGTTTTTGTAGTGTTTGGCTTAGCTCTTGGGTAGGAGTGCTTGAAGAGTGTTTGCTTGGCATTTGGTCAAAAAGGCAAGTAATCTCTATAGGTTGAATGTTGTATGTGTGTTTGAGGATTTCATTGTTACCCTTCAAAATTTCATATAACTTGTTATTAATCTTCATTGTTATGTTTTCTTTAGATTTCTTCTTATGTGATTTCTAATCAAGCATATGCATTAATGTTAAATATTTTCCCAAACTTTTAGATTTCTATTTGACTTCAAGCCCTTGTTTCATTATGAAATTTGGATTTGTTTTGGTGGAGAAAGAATGTTTAGATTTTGGGATTAAATGATATGGAAATGTGAAAATGAACCTTTGAAAAACATGAAGGCACAGGGAAGTGCAGGTACTTAGTTGTGAGAAGAAGGGGAGAAAATTTGTGGAAAATCTGACTTGAAATGCACTACCCGTACAACGTCAGTCAGCTGTCGGTCAGTTGTCGGCTAACCGACATGTCATTTCTGTTAACCTACAACCAATCGAACTCTGTCGATTCCTTTTCCAAAAGCTTGCATTGCGTCAGGGATTTCTCGGTCAGCTGTCGACTAACCGACATGCCCATTTCCATTAACCGATAGCCAACTGAATACTGTCAGTCCCTTTTCCAGAATGCAACATTTTTCCTGACATGGATTCTGTAAGACCCTGACTCGAGTGAACCCGATTAGTGTTAATTAAGTTGTATGTTAGTCTTAAGCATGATTAGTAGTCTTTGACTAAGTTGGGTTTGGAATAGCTTTTGATATAGTTTTGGGAAATTTTGATCGCTTTATGATTAGTGGGGCCCTTTGGGGGTTCCTTTTTATGACTTTGCATGTGCTTGGGGGTTTATCGGAGATTCTTGCATTCATTGTTTTAATCCCGTTTTCTTTGTATCATTAATCCCTACAACTTTTATGATGATCCCGTACCCGCCCGAGATCCCGAAATCGACTTTCCTAGTAGTGAGGGCAAAACAGTCTTTTCACACTAAATTTGTACCCAAAACTTGATATCCCCGAAACCAGCGAAACATATACTTTTTAAAAACTAGATATTTCGACGATCACTTTTCTCTTCTTCGTCGAATTCATTAGAAGCCCCGAAAGCCATGATTTCAGCCCAATTAGATTATTAGTAGTGGAGCCCACTCCCCATTTGCTTATAAGAGAACTCTTCTTCCTCATTTTCCCTTTTTGCTAGCAAACTACAATCTCTCAAACTAGGGTTTTCCCCTTTTCTCTCTTTTCTTGCTTTCCATCTCCCAATCCACTACCAAACCTTTGCTTTAGGGATAATGCTTGTCATCATCTTTATCGCGACCCCGGAACGGAGCCCCGGACCCGCGACGCATTTTTGTTGAATTGTAGATATACTTTCCCACAGGTTCCCGCGGTGAGGATTCCCAAAGACACGCGGAATCTGGCTCACACGATCAAGTATGCGGAAGCATGTAGCAAAACACATCAAGATTAGCACCAATAAAATATTTAAGTGCCATGACAAATAGTAACAAAACATAGTATCAAAGGAAGAAACTAACATGGCATTCCTAACATAGTTCAAGTTATAAGACTATCACGAAAGTAAGTTAAGTTTTTGTTACAACCCATAAGAGGCCAACAGAGGCCAATACACTTCTCAAAATAATCAAAGGAAACCCCAAAACAAAATGATGACGAGACTCAAGAACCCGCCCGACGTCTAGATGACATCGTCGGGCTGCCACTCTCTCACAGGGGTTGGCTCACAAGCCTCCTCCTGACGCTCCTCCTCAAAGGCAACGTCTCCTGCACCTGGGCACCAACAAACAAGGGTCAAACACAACGGTTTGGCAGGTAATCAATTTAGGTGCAAGCATGAAATAATAACGTTTTGGAACCATATAAGCAAATCCCTGATTTGAAATACTACAATGACTGAGATATATTTTCGAGAATACAAATAAAGCTGAGATACTAAAACAAACTAGCATTAATACATAATATATCACGAATAGTTACAATCCACAAAGAGCCCATCCTTTCTCTATCATTTATATAGTGAAAAGAGCAAGCACGCACGACAAGCACGATATACATAATATAATCACGACACGATTTCCCACAAATACGGGAATTCCGGCCGCGGAACCGGACACGCACGATGTGTAATAAATACACGACCAGTCTGTAGACAGTCCACATGTTTAAGGACCCCCAGATAGTGGATCAAACTGAAAGGGCAGTCCAAGCTCAGTGGTGTTTACTTAATTCATGAATGCACAAAACACGCGAAACACGGTCGAAACACGTCGAGATAAAAAAGGGGAAATCACTCATCAAAACACGACGAACACGACTAGCAAAAGGCATAATAAATATGCATAACACGCTTAGGAAGTGATCCCCTTTTTCTTGAAACAACACTTCAAAATAAGCTTATACTTGAAATCCAAAATGAGTACACGATGGTACTTATCGTACCAAAACAGAAATCAATTACGAAATCTGACAAGCATGTGTTAAGGCTACTAATTGACCTTTGTGTAAGTGGGACCCCAAATGTCGGAATATACAAGAGTTGGTGTCCCCGAAGTTGGGTTGCATTTCAAAGTTCGATTTACACAATGTCAAGTCAAGACCCTTAACATAGTCTAGTTTTTCAACCTTCGAGAAAATACAGAAAATGAAATAATTCTTCTTTCTGAATCTGGCAGGTTCGCTCGAGCGGACTTTATAAGGTGATGACACTTCGCTCGAGCGAGACAGTTCGCTCGAGCGGATATAAGGTGCGCTCGAATGGACAACTCTCTGTCTGCGCTCGGAACAAACAGAGGCTTGGTCGCTCGAGCGAACCCAAGGGTCGCTCGAGCGGACAAGCTTCTGCCTGTGCTCGCTGAGTGCAGAAAATGCCTTTCTCTTGCACATTTTCCATTACATCTTTCCCCTCCTTCTCATCCATAATTCACATACAATCCCTTGAGCCTTCATGCTCACCAAGGGTTCATTTCCACCATTTCACACATCCAAATCCAATGAAAACATAATCATGAAGCTTGTAAACAAATTTATATGCACCATTCTTAAAACACAATGGAATCAAAATACACATGCACATTGAACCTATAAAGATTACTTGCCTTGCCCAATGCTAATAATCCTCTCAAGCACTTCACTCAAGCTATTCCAACACTACAAGAAAACCCAAGAGAAATCCACTCAAAACTCAATCAAAATGGAAACAAAGAACCCATTTTAACAAAAGGGTTTGTAAACATGTAAAACATGATCTTTAAGAACTAAAAGGACTCTATGAAAAATATGGGTTGAAGCTCTTACCTAGAAATGCCCAAACAAAAGGAATGAAGACAAATGGAGAGTTTTCCCAACTATTGCTTTCAAGAAGAAGATATCAATAGGAAGCTTAGGATGAGAGGAAGAAGATGATGGCCTTGGAATCTTCTTTGGAGATCTATAGCTAGAGCATGCAAGATGAGGAAGATGGAAGGGAAAGAAGGTTTCTCACCCTAGGTTAAGAGATTGCAGAGATTTGGGGCAAATGAATGAAAAGAGAGGGAGAGGGGGATTAAGTGATGACAATGGGCCCCCAATTAACATGAACCTTGAAATGACCAAAACACGATCTTGTGGGCCTCGAATGACTTCGATGAAGAAGGATAAAACGATCCTCGAAATGTCCAGTTTCAAAGGTATATTTTTGACATGGTTTTGAGATCTCAAAAATTGTGTCCAGATTTGTGCATAAAAGACAATTTTACCCTCTTTGGGCCAAAACATGGGTTTTTGGGCTCCAAACATGAATGGGCTTAAGACGAAAGTTGTAACACATAGAAAAATCCTTCAAATGAAATCAAAATCACAATCGCACGGAAACCGATACGATCCTCCCAAGCTTACACGTGCACTCAGGCCTTCCTGAGTGTGTCTGACTAACACTAAACGTTCTCAAAATTCCCAAAGCTATGTCCAAGACTAAAACTAATTACTTCTAACCCAACGAAAACTAAACCCACTTAGGACTAGACACATACTAATCGTACACTAATCGAATTGGTCTGGGTCGGGGTCTAACAATCTTCTTCCTCATCACCAAAGCTCTCCATTGATATCCTTTTTAAAGAAAACTCCTCATTCCAAGACTCTCTTTGAGCTCACCTTTCCCATTTGGAGAACCATATGTAAAAGGACATAAAACAATATATGGAGAGCCATCGATCGTTAGAAACATATGTAAAAGCACGGGTATTCACCCAACCGACATTCATGTAAAACATGTACGTGTGCAAAGGACATAAAACAATATAATAGTGACTGGATTTACAATAGAGAGCATTAACACTTATCTAAATAACAACTTTCATAAAAGCAATGAATCATTTAACTGAAAACAAGTAAGCAATATAAACCATGTCGGGTGTCCAAGGAATCGGGAACTGGCAAGATGGCAATCACAAGAAGCTAAGTCCTCTATCACCGAAGTGACAAGAGCGGGACGTTGGTCTCAGTCACACAAGGTGAGGAGACTCAACGTAAATCATATATACAATAATAAATGCACGGGAACGGGACCACGGTAGCGAACCGGGTATCGGGACGGGACCACGGTAATAACCGGGTATCGGGATCCAAACTGCAGCTGGCGGGACGGGAGAGGGATTTCCAAGTCAGTGGATCAGACTGACAAGGTATCCAAGCTTAGTGATGCCGACTCATAGGTTAAAACCAATCGAGACATATGCAAGTAATCAAGTACAGTAAATAAACGGGTAAACGGGGGGGGGCTCAAGGGCACACTGTCATATCATATCGGGCAATACATTTCGGGACAAGTAACTGTTACTAATGTAACTTCAATGCTTTCGGGAAAACAAGTCATGTAATGCAAATCTCGGGACAAGAGGTGAAACAATGAACTATGACAATTTCGGGAAAAGTATTAATTTCAAGATCTATTTAAGTGAATAGGGGTCCCGTATGTCGATTATAACAATTACTTGGTACTCCTTGAGTTTGAAGACATTCCGGGCTCCTTATGCACTTTTACTACTTCCAAAATTTAACATGAGCTTATGGGTAGTCCTAGATGTTACAATAGCAAGAATCAAGATTATCAACGGTCCATCCTAGGTATGACATTAATTCGGAAACATCGAGCAACCTATTCAGTCACCGAAAGGAATAGAATTCGCGATAACCAAGGGAAAGACTTGTGTTTAGATATAACGAAGATATCGCGTCGTTCCATCCCGTTCAAGATTGAAATGTATTGAACTTCGATGCTACCGAACCAACCGTGAAGAGCATCGGCTCAAGACGCTCCCACATATGGTCGAGTGAGTTCGAGGAGGTTAGCCAAGGTCCACGAAGAAAATAAACCTCAAAACCGGTCGAAATTTTTGTACCAGCGCCTTGAAACATTTCAGACAGGCCGCATCGCTCGAGCGAATCGAAGGGTTCGCTCGAGCGAACTCATCGGTCGAGCGGATATTTAAGTGCGTTCGAGCGACCAAGCTACTGGAATTCCCGTATCCCTTTCTGGACAGGTCGCTCGAGCGAACTGTCATGGTCGCTCGAGCGAACTGTCCAGAAACTGAATTCTGGGCAGTTCATTTCCCCTCTTTCTCTTCCTTTTTACAACCCTCTTTCAACCATCTTTATACATCAATTGAGGAGTCTAAAACTTGATTCAAATACCATCAAATGTTTCACAACCTCCATCACATTCCCCTCTATCAACATCACATTCAATCCAAGGAAAGCAAGAATGAAACCACTTCACATAAGATATAATTGGGACAAAACAAGAGGAATTAAGGCTATGAACCATCACATATCTATGACAATAAATGTACTATCAAGGCTCTTCATGAGCATTCATTTCAAGTCAAAGTAATAGATAAACATGTAGGGAGAAACAATAAAATCAACCACATTTCTATAAAACCACATGAGCAAACTTTGACCAAATAAAATGCATACCTTTCTACGAGATTTAACAAGAGAGAAAAACCCATGAATATGCATTTCAAAATCACTAGAATGTGGCAAGAAACATATGTGAAAACATATATCAAATTATCAAGAATAAGTAACAAAATTTAGGATTTCTCATAAAACTTTGATAACATTAAAACCATCCATTCATCCACTTGCCTTGGGTTAAGAAGATGCACAAATCACTCCACAAAAGCCTCAAAGAAGTCTCTAGCTCCAAAACCCCAAATTTTCCCATGAAAACCCTAGAAAATCCAATCCATTGCAAACCTCAATGAAAATCCATGAATGGAAGATAAAAATACTCCAAATGGTTTGGGAAAACAAGGATTAAAAGAAAGAAACCAAATGCTAACCTTTAAAGCCTTGAACCAAGAAGAAGAGCTTGAAAAGAGAAGTTGCCTTTGCTCAAAATCCATGAAAATAACATCTTTGGAAAGCTTGGAAGGTATGGAAGATGATGAGGAGATCAAATCTCCATTTACAATCAAGAGAAGCCAAGGGAGAGAGGAGAGAGAGAGTGGCTGAGAGAGGAGTGGTTCCAGCTCTTGCTGGAACCGTTGCAGGGAAATGGATGAAGAGGAAGGAGAAGGAACCCATTTTATAAAGGGGTGGGTGTGGGCCCCACCTCACTTAAACTTCTCAAGGGAAAAACACAAGTTTCTGGGCCCCGGATGAAAACGACGAAGAAGACAAAATTCATCAGCGAAAAATCTACTTTCCAAAAAGTCTAATTTTGCCAAATTCTGAAATTTTCGAAATTAATGGACAGATTTGGTGTGAAAAGACTGTTTTGCCCTCAAGGCCAAGAAATCGGTTTTTGGGTTCTCAAATGGATATGGGATCAACATGAAAGTTGTAGGATTCCTCAAGATGAATGCAACGGGCCAAAAACACAATACGAAACAAATCGGGAAAATCTCACAAGTAAATACAAAGCCGAAAAGGGAACCCCCAAAGGGCCCCACAAGCTGCCAAAGCACTCAAAAGCCCAAAACTAGAAGAAAACTCAATATAGCTCACAAACTCAACCCAACAAATACTAATCCCACTAAAAGAACTAATCCACAAATAAAACAACACTAATCCAAGAGATTAGGGGTCGGGTTCTCACATCCTCCCCCCCTTAGAACATTTGGTCCTCCAAATGAACTAAACAAACTCAAAACCAAGTGGGGACATTAATCCCACACTTCGAAAAGAAAAACCTCAAACAACTACTCCAACTGGTCCTCTCGGAAGCACTGGACTCACTGGGTCATCATCGCGGTAGAACTCCTCGGTCAACCATCAACAGTTGTCAGACATTCCACCACTGGCTCAAATCTGTTACTGCTCTACCAATCTGGCTGCTCCAGGAATTTGCCGTCTCTGACTCCTCCAAAGTTCCACCGAGCCTCTCGGTCCTAGCCATTCTGGTGCCGAGAATTCTTGGAACAATTCTGTCGACTTCGTCACAGCTGTTGAAGCTAGGGTCTCATGTCAATTGCACCATCTTCAAGGAGAACTCTTGTTAACTCTAACTCTTGCCGCTCGGTGCTCCTGATCCATTGCACCGCAATCAGTCTCTGACACAATCATGCTTGTCCTTTCACCCTTCTTCAACATTTGAAGCTATAACTGTTTCTGTCCGTTGCTCTTGATCCACTGTACAATAGTCGGTCTCTGCTAGTCTTAGACATGCCTTTACCTTGAAATATTGTCTTATTATTCTTTCTGTCCTTGGCTTCGGAAAATTGGTGACGCTGAGTATTACCAGATGTCTCTTACTTTAGGCAATGTCGTCCAGTCCTCTGTACTCTTCTGTCATCTCTGTCGAAGTTGTCAAAATTAAGTCTCCTGCCAATGCACGATCTTCGAGGTGAATGACTTGGAAATCTGTCACTCCTTCATACGCCAAGCTGATTCGATCAAATATTTGAACGGTCCTCTGAACACTTCAATCATCTATATCTGCTCGTTGAAAACACAATGTTCACAGCTCTGCAAGTTTCCAACTCTGACTAGACCCGTCAACACTTTAACTGCCATGCTACTCCACTTGTCCAACTTCGTGAGGTGTGCTTCTGTCAAATTCATTCTTCTCTGAATCCTTTCAACTGTCACTGTCCATCGGTGATGATTTTTTTCTGCTCGTATCTGTACTCTGCCTCAAACTGATGTTCTACAAGTCGGTAAAGTCCACTAAATCTTCTCTATCATGTGATCAAGTAACAATCAATTCCACACATAACTCTCTACACTGCTGCTGAAAACTAGTTTCCTATGCTTTTAATCATCCACTGATACCTCCTGCTGAGTTGACTCACCATCATAACTGCAACTTGTTAAACATCCTCAAACAATTCTCCGTCACAAGCTCATCAATGCTCGAGAAATTTCCAACTTTTCACATCTTTTGAAGCTGTACCACTGAAAATTCACTTCAACCTCATGAAGTCCATCACTTATCTGGCCTATGGAGTCTTCTGACTTAGGAAAATAATCCAAGTTTATCCAAAAATCCACACTTACTTGCCTAATGAATCCTCTGAAGGTACATGATCAACTGTAATTGGCTCTCCATATGTTGCTCACACTCCTTGCTGACGAAAAATAGGTCACAAATTCCTTCTAAAGCTCCATCTGCGACATCCAAAAGCTGAAAATTCTGCCAAGTCCTTCGAGAAACACACGCTAGGTCCACAAAACTCTGACTCTCTGGCGGGAAAACAAAGAAAAGGAACTAAATGTGGGTGCGGAGACACTAAATTCTCCCCCACTAGAAAGAATTTGGTCCCCCAAATTCACTAACAATAAGAACAAGAAAAGGAGACAAAATAGCCTCCCCCACTAGAAGAAAAACAGGCACAACTCACCAAAAACAACAACTAGAGAAAAGAAAACGAATCCTCACCACACGTCTTAAGGTTCCTAGAGTGTTTTATTTCCTAGAAACCTGCCCGCTCTGATACCAGTCTGTCACGCCCCCGAACCGAAACCTCGGGGGCGGGAGATGGGATTAAGGATAAATATATTTTACTTCTCCCAAGATCCGCGTGTGTGAAGACAACACATTCTGAATATTTTGCGGAAGCATTTGTGGCGTTGCGACCCGAAGTCCGTGGCCATCGGATTCCGCGTCGCACTCAACCTTTAGCCCATAGCTATTATATCAAGAATCATATCAGACTGGAGTGATCATTACAATAATTTACAGAGCTGACAGTAACAGGATATTACATTCCCAAATATATTCAAGTTACAATTATCAATGTACATTAATTAAGAATCCCAAGGAAAAGGGCTAACAAAAGCCATACAACAATAAGCTATAAACTACTACCCAAATGTGACGTAGCTCCGATGTCAGACTCAATGTCTACATGACATAGCCGACAAGACAACCTGCAAGGCATGGCTCCAAAGCCAACAAAACACTCAACTCGGGGCGAATAAATCTGAACCTGAGTACCAAAAGTAGTGGGTCAGACACGACGGTCTGGCAGGTGGATGAAAAGATAACAAATATAGCGAATAATAATACAAATGATAAATCATGCTATTTGCTCGAAATGCTGCATATAATTATACGGGTGCAAAGTCGGGAATCTCGGGGAAAACTTGTATTCATTTCCAGCACGGGTAAAACATGAACATCTAATAAAACATGTATTCATTTACATCATCTATAATCATAGATATTTGACAATCGGGTATTCGTCTAAAACATGTATAAATATAGTGGTTTGACAAAACAAACGTTCATTTGAAACTTAAGTAAAACACAAGTATACAACAAATCAAGTATCCATAACAGTCTAGCAAAACCAATGTCCATTTGAAACATATGTGAAAATACGGATATTTAACAAACCGGGTGTTCATTTAAAACAAGTGTAACCCAAGAAATCTGACAAGACTAATGTTCGTTCAAACCTATTCCAAGATATGGATATTTAAACAAATCGGGTATCATGTAGGATAGGTATAAACATAGGAATCTGGCAAAACAAGTGTCATCTAAAATATATTTCAAACCATGGATATTTGACAAATCGGGTAATCATTTAAAACGTGTATAAACATGGGAATCTCACTAGTCAAATGTCATTTAAACCAAAGCACGGATATTTAACAATTCGGGTTTTCGTTTAAGACATGTGAAATCATATAAATCTAGCAAAATCCATCGATCGTTAGAAACATATGTAAAAGCACGGGTATTCACCCAACCGACATTCATGTAAAACATGTACGTGTGCAAAGGACATAAAACAATATAATAGTGACTGGATTTACAATAGAGAGCATTAACACTTATCTAAATAACAACTTTCATAAAAGCAATGAATCATTTAACTGAAAACAAGTAAGCAATATAAACCATGTCGGGTGTCCAAGGAATCGGGAACTGGCAAGATGGCAATCACAAGAAGCTAAGTCCTCTATCACCGAAGTGACAAGAGCGGGACGTTGGTCTCAGTCACACAAGGTGAGGAGACTCAACGTAAATCATATATACAATAATAAATGCACGGGAACGGGACCACGGTAGCGAACCGGGTATCGGGACGGGACCACGGTAATAACCGGGTATCGGGATCCAAACTGCAGCTGGCGGGACGGGAGAGGGATTTCCAAGTCAGTGGATCAGACTGACAAGGTATCCAAGCTTAGTGATGCCGACTCATAGGTTAAAACCAATCGAGACATATGCAAGTAATCAAGTACAGTAAATAAACGGGTAAACGGGGGGGGGCTCAAGGGCACACTGTCATATCATATCGGGCAATACATTTCGGGACAAGTAACTGTTACTAATGTAACTTCAATGCTTTCGGGAAAACAAGTCATGTAATGCAAATCTCGGGACAAGAGGTGAAACAATGAACTATGACAATTTCGGGAAAAGTATTAATTTCAAGATCTATTTAAGTGAATAGGGGTCCCGTATGTCGATTATAACAATTACTTGGTACTCCTTGAGTTTGAAGACATTCCGGGCTCCTTATGCACTTTTACTACTTCCAAAATTTAACATGAGCTTATGGGTAGTCCTAGATGTTACAATAGCAAGAATCAAGATTATCAACGGTCCATCCTAGGTATGACATTAATTCGGAAACATCGAGCAACCTATTCAGTCACCGAAAGGAATAGAATTCGCGATAACCAAGGGAAAGACTTGTGTTTAGATATAACGAAGATATCGCGTCGTTCCATCCCGTTCAAGATTGAAATGTATTGAACTTCGATGCTACCGAACCAACCGTGAAGAGCATCGGCTCAAGACGCTCCCACATATGGTCGAGTGAGTTCGAGGAGGTTAGCCAAGGTCCACGAAGAAAATAAACCTCAAAACCGGTCGAAATTTTTGTACCAGCGCCTTGAAACATTTCAGACAGGCCGCATCGCTCGAGCGAATCGAAGGGTTCGCTCGAGCGAACTCATCGGTCGAGCGGATATTTAAGTGCGTTCGAGCGACCAAGCTACTGGAATTCCCGTATCCCTTTCTGGACAGGTCGCTCGAGCGAACTGTCATGGTCGCTCGAGCGAACTGTCCAGAAACTGAATTCTGGGCAGTTCATTTCCCCTCTTTCTCTTCCTTTTTACAACCCTCTTTCAACCATCTTTATACATCAATTGAGGAGTCTAAAACTTGATTCAAATACCATCAAATGTTTCACAACCTCCATCACATTCCCCTCTATCAACATCACATTCAATCCAAGGAAAGCAAGAATGAAACCACTTCACATAAGATATAATTGGGACAAAACAAGAGGAATTAAGGCTATGAACCATCACATATCTATGACAATAAATGTACTATCAAGGCTCTTCATGAGCATTCATTTCAAGTCAAAGTAATAGATAAACATGTAGGGAGAAACAATAAAATCAACCACATTTCTATAAAACCACATGAGCAAACTTTGACCAAATAAAATGCATACCTTTCTACGAGATTTAACAAGAGAGAAAAACCCATGAATATGCATTTCAAAATCACTAGAATGTGGCAAGAAACATATGTGAAAACATATATCAAATTATCAAGAATAAGTAACAAAATTTAGGATTTCTCATAAAACTTTGATAACATTAAAACCATCCATTCATCCACTTGCCTTGGGTTAAGAAGATGCACAAATCACTCCACAAAAGCCTCAAAGAAGTCTCTAGCTCCAAAACCCCAAATTTTCCCATGAAAACCCTAGAAAATCCAATCCATTGCAAACCTCAATGAAAATCCATGAATGGAAGATAAAAATACTCCAAATGGTTTGGGAAAACAAGGATTAAAAGAAAGAAACCAAATGCTAACCTTTAAAGCCTTGAACCAAGAAGAAGAGCTTGAAAAGAGAAGTTGCCTTTGCTCAAAATCCATGAAAATAACATCTTTGGAAAGCTTGGAAGGTATGGAAGATGATGAGGAGATCAAATCTCCATTTACAATCAAGAGAAGCCAAGGGAGAGAGGAGAGAGAGAGTGGCTGAGAGAGGAGTGGTTCCAGCTCTTGCTGGAACCGTTGCAGGGAAATGGATGAAGAGGAAGGAGAAGGAACCCATTTTATAAAGGGGTGGGTGTGGGCCCCACCTCACTTAAACTTCTCAAGGGAAAAACACAAGTTTCTGGGCCCCGGATGAAAACGACGAAGAAGACAAAATTCATCAGCGAAAAATCTACTTTCCAAAAAGTCTAATTTTGCCAAATTCTGAAATTTTCGAAATTAATGGACAGATTTGGTGTGAAAAGACTGTTTTGCCCTCAAGGCCAAGAAATCGGTTTTTGGGTTCTCAAATGGATATGGGATCAACATGAAAGTTGTAGGATTCCTCAAGATGAATGCAACGGGCCAAAAACACAATACGAAACAAATCGGGAAAATCTCACAAGTAAATACAAAGCCGAAAAGGGAACCCCCAAAGGGCCCCACAAGCTGCCAAAGCACTCAAAAGCCCAAAACTAGAAGAAAACTCAATATAGCTCACAAACTCAACCCAACAAATACTAATCCCACTAAAAGAACTAATCCACAAATAAAACAACACTAATCCAAGAGATTAGGGGTCGGGTTCTCACATCCTCCCCCCCTTAGAACATTTGGTCCTCCAAATGAACTAAACAAACTCAAAACCAAGTGGGGACATTAATCCCACACTTCGAAAAGAAAAACCTCAAACAACTACTCCAACTGGTCCTCTCGGAAGCACTGGACTCACTGGGTCATCATCGCGGTAGAACTCCTCGGTCAACCATCAACAGTTGTCAGACATTCCACCACTGGCTCAAATCTGTTACTGCTCTACCAATCTGGCTGCTCCAGGAATTTGCCGTCTCTGACTCCTCCAAAGTTCCACCGAGCCTCTCGGTCCTAGCCATTCTGGTGCCGAGAATTCTTGGAACAATTCTGTCGACTTCGTCACAGCTGTTGAAGCTAGGGTCTCATGTCAATTGCACCATCTTCAAGGAGAACTCTTGTTAACTCTAACTCTTGCCGCTCGGTGCTCCTGATCCATTGCACCGCAATCAGTCTCTGACACAATCATGCTTGTCCTTTCACCCTTCTTCAACATTTGAAGCTATAACTGTTTCTGTCCGTTGCTCTTGATCCACTGTACAATAGTCGGTCTCTGCTAGTCTTAGACATGCCTTTACCTTGAAATATTGTCTTATTATTCTTTCTGTCCTTGGCTTCGGAAAATTGGTGACGCTGAGTATTACCAGATGTCTCTTACTTTAGGCAATGTCGTCCAGTCCTCTGTACTCTTCTGTCATCTCTGTCGAAGTTGTCAAAATTAAGTCTCCTGCCAATGCACGATCTTCGAGGTGAATGACTTGGAAATCTGTCACTCCTTCATACGCCAAGCTGATTCGATCAAATATTTGAACGGTCCTCTGAACACTTCAATCATCTATATCTGCTCGTTGAAAACACAATGTTCACAGCTCTGCAAGTTTCCAACTCTGACTAGACCCGTCAACACTTTAACTGCCATGCTACTCCACTTGTCCAACTTCGTGAGGTGTGCTTCTGTCAAATTCATTCTTCTCTGAATCCTTTCAACTGTCACTGTCCATCGGTGATGATTTTTTTCTGCTCGTATCTGTACTCTGCCTCAAACTGATGTTCTACAAGTCGGTAAAGTCCACTAAATCTTCTCTATCATGTGATCAAGTAACAATCAATTCCACACATAACTCTCTACACTGCTGCTGAAAACTAGTTTCCTATGCTTTTAATCATCCACTGATACCTCCTGCTGAGTTGACTCACCATCATAACTGCAACTTGTTAAACATCCTCAAACAATTCTCCGTCACAAGCTCATCAATGCTCGAGAAATTTCCAACTTTTCACATCTTTTGAAGCTGTACCACTGAAAATTCACTTCAACCTCATGAAGTCCATCACTTATCTGGCCTATGGAGTCTTCTGACTTAGGAAAATAATCCAAGTTTATCCAAAAATCCACACTTACTTGCCTAATGAATCCTCTGAAGGTACATGATCAACTGTAATTGGCTCTCCATATGTTGCTCACACTCCTTGCTGACGAAAAATAGGTCACAAATTCCTTCTAAAGCTCCATCTGCGACATCCAAAAGCTGAAAATTCTGCCAAGTCCTTCGAGAAACACACGCTAGGTCCACAAAACTCTGACTCTCTGGCGGGAAAACAAAGAAAAGGAACTAAATGTGGGTGCGGAGACACTAAATTCTCCCCCACTAGAAAGAATTTGGTCCCCCAAATTCACTAACAATAAGAACAAGAAAAGGAGACAAAATAGCCTCCCCCACTAGAAGAAAAACAGGCACAACTCACCAAAAACAACAACTAGAGAAAAGAAAACGAATCCTCACCACACGTCTTAAGGTTCCTAGAGTGTTTTATTTCCTAGAAACCTGCCCGCTCTGATACCAGTCTGTCACGCCCCCGAACCGAAACCTCGGGGGCGGGAGATGGGATTAAGGATAAATATATTTTACTTCTCCCAAGATCCGCGTGTGTGAAGACAACACATTCTGAATATTTTGCGGAAGCATTTGTGGCGTTGCGACCCGAAGTCCGTGGCCATCGGATTCCGCGTCGCACTCAACCTTTAGCCCATAGCTATTATATCAAGAATCATATCAGACTGGAGTGATCATTACAATAATTTACAGAGCTGACAGTAACAGGATATTACATTCCCAAATATATTCAAGTTACAATTATCAATGTACATTAATTAAGAATCCCAAGGAAAAGGGCTAACAAAAGCCATACAACAATAAGCTATAAACTACTACCCAAATGTGACGTAGCTCCGATGTCAGACTCAATGTCTACATGACATAGCCGACAAGACAACCTGCAAGGCATGGCTCCAAAGCCAACAAAACACTCAACTCGGGGCGAATAAATCTGAACCTGAGTACCAAAAGTAGTGGGTCAGACACGACGGTCTGGCAGGTGGATGAAAAGATAACAAATATAGCGAATAATAATACAAATGATAAATCATGCTATTTGCTCAAAATGCTGCATATAATTATACGGGTGCAAAGTCGGGAATCTCGGGGAAAACTTGTATTCATTTCCAGCACGGGTAAAACATGAACATCTAATAAAACATGTATTCATTTACATCATCTATAATCATAGATATTTGACAATCGGGTATTCGTCTAAAACATGTATAAATATAGTGGTTTGACAAAACAAACGTTCATTTGAAACTTAAGTAAAACACAAGTATACAACAAATCAAGTATCCATAACAGTCTAGCAAAACCAATGTCCATTTGAAACATATGTGAAAATACGGATATTTAACAAACCGGGTGTTCATTTAAAACAAGTGTAACCCAAGAAATCTGACAAGACTAATGTTCGTTCAAACCTATTCCAAGATATGGATATTTAAACAAATCGGGTATCATGTAGGATAGGTATAAACATAGGAATCTGGCAAAACAAGTGTCATCTAAAATATATTTCAAACCATGGATATTTGACAAATCGGGTAATCATTTAAAACGTGTATAAACATGGGAATCTCACTAGTCAAATGTCATTTAAACCAAAGCACGGATATTTAACAATTCGGGTTTTCGTTTAAGACATGTGAAATCATATAAATCTAGCAAAATCCATCGATCGTTAGAAACATATGTAAAAGCACGGGTATTCACCCAACCGACATTCATGTAAAACATGTACGTGTGCAAAGGACATAAAACAATATAATAGTGACTGGATTTACAATAGAGAGCATTAACACTTATCTAAATAACAACTTTCATAAAAGCAATGAATCATTTAACTGAAAACAAGTAAGCAATATAAACCATGTCGGGTGTCCAAGGAATCGGGAACTGGCAAGATGGCAATCACAAGAAGCTAAGTCCTCTATCACCGAAGTGACAAGAGCGGGACGTTGGTCTCAGTCACACAAGGTGAGGAGACTCAACGTAAATCATATATACAATAATAAATGCACGGGAACGGGACCACGGTAGCGAACCGGGTATCGGGACGGGACCACGGTAATAACCGGGTATCGGGATCCAAACTGCAGCTGGCGGGACGGGAGAGGGATTTCCAAGTCAGTGGATCAGACTGACAAGGTATCCAAGCTTAGTGATGCCGACTCATAGGTTAAAACCAATCGAGACATATGCAAGTAATCAAGTACAGTAAATAAACGGGTAAACGGGGGTGCTCAAGGGCACACTGTCATATCATATCGGGCAATACATTTCGGGACAAGTAACTGTTACTAATGTAACTTCAATGCTTTCGGGAAAACAAGTCATGTAATGCAAATCTCGGGACAAGAGGTGAAACAATGAACTATGACAATTTCGGGAAAAGTATTAATTTCAAGATCTATTTAAGTGAATAGGGGTCCCGTATGTCGATTATAACAATTACTTGGTACTCCTTGAGTTTGAAGACATTCCGGGCTCCTTATGCACTTTTACTACTTCCAAAATTTAACATGAGCTTATGGGTAGTCCTAGATGTTACAATAGCAAGAATCAAGATTATCAACGGTCCATCCTAGGTATGACATTAATTCGGAAACATCGAGCAACCTATTCAGTCACCGAAAGGAATAGAATTCGCGATAACCAAGGGAAAGACTTGTGTTTAGATATAACGAAGATATCGCGTCGTTCCATCCCGTTCAAGATTGAAATGTATTGAACTTCGATGCTACCGAACCAACCGTGAAGAGCATCGGCTCAAGACGCTCCCACATATGGTTGAGTGAGTTCGAGGAGGTTAGCCAAGGTCCACGAAGAAAATAAACCTCAAAACCGGTCGAAATTTTTGTACCAGCGCCTTGAAACATTTCAGACAGGCCGCATCGCTCGAGCGAATCGAAGGGTTCGCTCGAGCGAACTCATCGGTCGAGCGGATATTTAAGTGCGTTCGAGCGACCAAGCTACTGGAATTCCCGTATCCCTTTCTGGACAGGTCGCTCGAGCGAACTGTCATGGTCGCTCGAGCGAACTGTCCAGAAACTGAATTCTGGGCAGTTCATTTCCCCTCTTTCTCTTCCTTTTTACAACCCTCTTTCAACCATCTTTATACATCAATTGAGGAGTCTAAAACTTGATTCAAATACCATCAAATGTTTCACAACCTCCATCACATTCCCCTCTATCAACATCACATTCAATCCAAGGAAAGCAAGAATGAAACCATTTCACATAAGATATAATTGGGACAAAACAAGAGGAATTAAGGCTATGAACCATCACATATCTATGACAATAAATGTACTATCAAGGCTCTTCATGAGCATTCATTTCAAGTCAAAGTAATAGATAAACATGTAGGGAGAAACAATAAAATCAACCACATTTCTATAAAACCACATGAGCAAACTTTGACCAAATAAAATGCATACCTTTCTACGAGATTTAACAAGAGAGAAAAACCCATGAATATGCATTTCAAAATCACTAGAATGTGGCAAGAAACATATGTGAAAACATATATCAAATTATCAAGAATAAGTAACAAAATTTAGGATTTCTCATAAAACTTTGATAACATTAAAACCATCCATTCATCCACTTGCCTTGGGTTAAGAAGATGCACAAATCACTCCACAAAAGCCTCAAAGAAGTCTCTAGCTCCAAAACCCCAAATTTTCCCATGAAAACCCTAGAAAATCCAATCCATTGCAAACCTCAATGAAAATCCATGAATGGAAGATAAAAATACTCCAAATGGTTTGGGAAAACAAGGATTAAAAGAAAGAAACCAAATGCTAACCTTTAAAGCCTTGAACCAAGAAGAAGAGCTTGAAAAGAGAAGTTGCCTTTGCTCAAAATCCATGAAAATAACATCTTTGGAAAGCTTGGAAGGTATGGAAGATGATGAGGAGATCAAATCTCCATTTACAATCAAGAGAAGCCAAGGGAGAGAGGAGAGAGAGAGTGGCTGAGAGAGGAGTGGTTCCAGCTCTTGCTGGAACCGTTGCAGGGAAATGGATGAAGAGGAAGGAGAAGGAACCCATTTTATAAAGGGGTGGGTGTGGGCCCCACCTCACTTAAACTTCTCAAGGGAAAAACACAAGTTTCTGGGCCCCGGATGAAAACGACGAAGAAGACAAAATTCATCAGCGAAAAATCTACTTTCCAAAAAGTCTAATTTTGCCAAATTCTGAAATTTTCGAAATTAATGGACAGATTTGGTGTGAAAAGACTGTTTTGCCCTCAAGGCCAAGAAATCGGTTTTTGGGTTCTCAAATGGATATGGGATCAACATGAAAGTTGTAGGATTCCTCAAGATGAATGCAACGGGCCAAAAACACAATACGAAACAAATCGGGAAAATCTCACAAGTAAATACAAAGCCGAAAAGGGAACCCCCAAAGGGCCCCACAAGCTGCCAAAGCACTCAAAAGCCCAAAACTAGAAGAAAACTCAATATAGCTCACAAACTCAACCCAACAAATACTAATCCCACTAAAAGAACTAATCCACAAATAAAACAACACTAATCCAAGAGATTAGGGGTCGGGTTCTCACATCCTCCCCCCCTTAGAACATTTGGTCCTCCAAATGAACTAAACAAACTCAAAACCAAGTGGGGACATTAATCCCACACTTCGAAAAGAAAAACCTCAAACAACTACTCCAACTGGTCCTCTCGGAAGCACTGGACTCACTGGGTCATCATCGCGGTAGAACTCCTCGGTCAACCATCAACAGTTGTCAGACATTCCACCACTGGCTCAAATCTGTTACTGCTCTACCAATCTGGCTGCTCCAGGAATTTGCCGTCTCTGACTCCTCCAAAGTTCCACCGAGCCTCTCGGTCCTAGCCATTCTGGTGCCGAGAATTCTTGGAACAATTCTGTCGACTTCGTCACAGCTGTTGAAGCTAGGGTCTCATGTCAATTGCACCATCTTCAAGGAGAACTCTTGTTAACTCTAACTCTTGCCGCTCGGTGCTCCTGATCCATTGCACCGCAATCAGTCTCTGACACAATCATGCTTGTCCTTTCACCCTTCTTCAACATTTGAAGCTATAACTGTTTCTGTCCGTTGCTCTTGATCCACTGTACAATAGTCGGTCTCTGCTAGTCTTAGACATGCCTTTACCTTGAAATATTGTCTTATTATTCTTTCTGTCCTTGGCTTCGGAAAATTGGTGACGCTGAGTATTACCAGATGTCTCTTACTTTAGGCAATGTCGTCCAGTCCTCTGTACTCTTCTGTCATCTCTGTCGAAGTTGTCAAAATTAAGTCTCCTGCCAATGCACGATCTTCGAGGTGAATGACTTGGAAATCTGTCACTCCTTCATACGCCAAGCTGATTCGATCAAATATTTGAACGGTCCTCTGAACACTTCAATCATCTATATCTGCTCGTTGAAAACACAATGTTCACAGCTCTGCAAGTTTCCAACTCTGACTAGACCCGTCAACACTTTAACTGCCATGCTACTCCACTTGTCCAACTTCGTGAGGTGTGCTTCTGTCAAATTCATTCTTCTCTGAATCCTTTCAACTGTCACTGTCCATCGGTGATGATTTTTTTCTGCTCGTATCTGTACTCTGCCTCAAACTGATGTTCTACAAGTCGGTAAAGTCCACTAAATCTTCTCTATCATGTGATCAAGTAACAATCAATTCCACACATAACTCTCTACACTGCTGCTGAAAACTAGTTTCCTATGCTTTTAATCATCCACTGATACCTCCTGCTGAGTTGACTCACCATCATAACTGCAACTTGTTAAACATCCTCAAACAATTCTCCGTCACAAGCTCATCAATGCTCGAGAAATTTCCAACTTTTCACATCTTTTGAAGCTGTACCACTGAAAATTCACTTCAACCTCATGAAGTCCATCACTTATCTGGCCTATGGAGTCTTCTGACTTAGGAAAATAATCCAAGTTTATCCAAAAATCCACACTTACTTGCCTAATGAATCCTCTGAAGGTACATGATCAACTGTAATTGGCTCTCCATATGTTGCTCACACTCCTTGCTGACGAAAAATAGGTCACAAATTCCTTCTAAAGCTCCATCTGCGACATCCAAAAGCTGAAAATTCTGCCAAGTCCTTCGAGAAACACACGCTAGGTCCACAAAACTCTGACTCTCTGGCGGGAAAACAAAGAAAAGGAACTAAATGTGGGTGCGGAGACACTAAATTCTCCCCCACTAGAAAGAATTTGGTCCCCCAAATTCACTAACAATAAGAACAAGAAAAGGAGACAAAATAGCCTCCCCCACTAGAAGAAAAACAGGCACAACTCACCAAAAACAACAACTAGAGAAAAGAAAACGAATCCTCACCACACGTCTTAAGGTTCCTAGAGTGTTTTATTTCCTAGAAACCTGCCCGCTCTGATACCAGTCTGTCACGCCCCCGAACCGAAACCTCGGGGGCGGGAGATGGGATTAAGGATAAATATATTTTACTTCTCCCAAGATCCGCGTGTGTGAAGACAACACATTCTGAATATTTTGCGGAAGCATTTGTGGCGTTGCGACCCGAAGTCCGTGGCCATCGGATTCCGCGTCGCACTCAACCTTTAGCCCATAGCTATTATATCAAGAATCATATCAGACTGGAGTGATCATTACAATAATTTACAGAGCTGACAGTAACAGGATATTACATTCCCAAATATATTCAAGTTACAATTATCAATGTACATTAATTAAGAATCCCAAGGAAAAGGGCTAACAAAAGCCATACAACAATAAGCTATAAACTACTACCCAAATGTGACGTAGCTCCGATGTCAGACTCAATGTCTACATGACATAGCCGACAAGACAACCTGCAAGGCATGGCTCCAAAGCCAACAAAACACTCAACTCGGGGCGAATAAATCTGAACCTGAGTACCAAAAGTAGTGGGTCAGACACGACGGTCTGGCAGGTGGATGAAAAGATAACAAATATAGCGAATAATAATACAAATGATAAATCATGCTATTTGCTCGAAATGCTGCATATAATTATACGGGTGCAAAGTCGGGAATCTCGGGGAAAACTTGTATTCATTTCCAGCACGGGTAAAACATGAACATCTAATAAAACATGTATTCATTTACATCATCTATAATCATAGATATTTGACAATCGGGTATTCGTCTAAAACATGTATAAATATAGTGGTTTGACAAAACAAACGTTCATTTGAAACTTAAGTAAAACACAAGTATACAACAAATCAAGTATCCATAACAGTCTAGCAAAACCAATGTCCATTTGAAACATATGTGAAAATACGGATATTTAACAAACCGGGTGTTCATTTAAAACAAGTGTAACCCAAGAAATCTGACAAGACTAATGTTCGTTCAAACCTATTCCAAGATATGGATATTTAAACAAATCGGGTATCATGTAGGATAGGTATAAACATAGGAATCTGGCAAAACAAGTGTCATCTAAAATATATTTCAAACCATGGATATTTGACAAATCGGGTAATCATTTAAAACGTGTATAAACATGGGAATCTCACTAGTCAAATGTCATTTAAACCAAAGCACGGATATTTAACAATTCGGGTTTTCGTTTAAGACATGTGAAATCATATAAATCTAGCAAAATCCATCGATCGTTAGAAACATATGTAAAAGCACGGGTATTCACCCAACCGACATTCATGTAAAACATGTACGTGTGCAAAGGACATAAAACAATATAATAGTGACTGGATTTACAATAGAGAGCATTAACACTTATCTAAATAACAACTTTCATAAAAGCAATGAATCATTTAACTGAAAACAAGTAAGCAATATAAACCATGTCGGGTGTCCAAGGAATCGGGAACTGGCAAGATGGCAATCACAAGAAGCTAAGTCCTCTATCACCGAAGTGACAAGAGCGGGACGTTGGTCTCAGTCACACAAGGTGAGGAGACTCAACGTAAATCATATATACAATAATAAATGCACGGGAACGGGACCACGGTAGCGAACCGGGTATCGGGACGGGACCACGGTAATAACCGGGTATCGGGATCCAAACTGCAGCTGGCGGGACGGGAGAGGGATTTCCAAGTCAGTGGATCAGACTGACAAGGTATCCAAGCTTAGTGATGCCGACTCATAGGTTAAAACCAATCGAGACATATGCAAGTAATCAAGTACAGTAAATAAACGGGTAAACGGGGGTGCTCAAGGGCACACTGTCATATCATATCGGGCAATACATTTCGGGACAAGTAACTGTTACTAATGTAACTTCAATGCTTTCGGGAAAACAAGTCATGTAATGCAAATCTCGGGACAAGAGGTGAAACAATGAACTATGACAATTTCGGGAAAAGTATTAATTTCAA
This sequence comes from Cinnamomum chago, assembly GCA_038049695.1. Lineage (NCBI taxonomy): Eukaryota > Viridiplantae > Streptophyta > Magnoliopsida > Laurales > Lauraceae > Cinnamomum > Cinnamomum chago. The sequence continues at coordinate 37,617,790 of CP142460.1, forward strand.
GATCTATTTAAGTGAATAGGGGTCCCGTATGTCGATTATAACAATTACTTGGTACTCCTTGAGTTTGAAGACATTCCGGGCTCCTTATGCACTTTTACTACTTCCAAAATTTAACATGAGCTTATGGGTAGTCCTAGATGTTACAATAGCAAGAATCAAGATTATCAACGGTCCATCCTAGGTATGACATTAATTCGGAAACATCGAGCAACCTATTCAGTCACCGAAAGGAATAGAATTCGCGATAACCAAGGGAAAGACTTGTGTTTAGATATAACGAAGATATCGCGTCGTTCCATCCCGTTCAAGATTGAAATGTATTGAACTTCGATGCTACCGAACCAACCGTGAAGAGCATCGGCTCAAGACGCTCCCACATATGGTCGAGTGAGTTCGAGGAGGTTAGCCAAGGTCCACGAAGAAAATAAACCTCAAAACCGGTCGAAATTTTTGTACCAGCGCCTTGAAACATTTCAGACAGGCCGCATCGCTCGAGCGAATCGAAGGGTTCGCTCGAGCGAACTCATCGGTCGAGCGGATATTTAAGTGCGTTCGAGCGACCAAGCTACTGGAATTCCCGTATCCCTTTCTGGACAGGTCGCTCGAGCGAACTGTCATGGTCGCTCGAGCGAACTGTCCAGAAACTGAATTCTGGGCAGTTCATTTCCCCTCTTTCTCTTCCTTTTTACAACCCTCTTTCAACCATCTTTATACATCAATTGAGGAGTCTAAAACTTGATTCAAATACCATCAAATGTTTCACAACCTCCATCACATTCCCCTCTATCAACATCACATTCAATCCAAGGAAAGCAAGAATGAAACCATTTCACATAAGATATAATTGGGACAAAACAAGAGGAATTAAGGCTATGAACCATCACATATCTATGACAATAAATGTACTATCAAGGCTCTTCATGAGCATTCATTTCAAGTCAAAGTAATAGATAAACATGTAGGGAGAAACAATAAAATCAACCACATTTCTATAAAACCACATGAGCAAACTTTGACCAAATAAAATGCATACCTTTCTACGAGATTTAACAAGAGAGAAAAACCCATGAATATGCATTTCAAAATCACTAGAATGTGGCAAGAAACATATGTGAAAACATATATCAAATTATCAAGAATAAGTAACAAAATTTAGGATTTCTCATAAAACTTTGATAACATTAAAACCATCCATTCATCCACTTGCCTTGGGTTAAGAAGATGCACAAATCACTCCACAAAAGCCTCAAAGAAGTCTCTAGCTCCAAACCCACCAAAACCCCAAATTTTCCCATGAAAACCCTAGAAAATCCAATCCATTGCAAACCTCAATGAAAATCCATGAATGGAAGATAAAAATACTCCAAATGGTTTGGGAAAACAAGGATTAAAAGAAAGAAACCAAATGCTAACCTTTAAAGCCTTGAACCAAGAAGAAGAGCTTGAAAAGAGAAGTTGCCTTTGCTCAAAATCCATGAAAATAACATCTTTGGAAAGCTTGGAAGGTATGGAAGATGATGAGGAGATCAAATCTCCATTTACAATCAAGAGAAGCCAAGGGAGAGAGGAGAGAGAGAGTGGCTGAGAGAGGAGTGGTTCCAGCTCTTGCTGGAACCGTTGCAGGGAAATGGATGAAGAGGAAGGAGAAGGAACCCATTTTATAAAGGGGTGGGTGTGGGCCCCACCTCACTTAAACTTCTCAAGGGAAAAACACAAGTTTCTGGGCCCCGGATGAAAACGACGAAGAAGACAAAATTCATCAGCGAAAAATCTACTTTCCAAAAAGTCTAATTTTGCCAAATTCTGAAATTTTCGAAATTAATGGACAGATTTGGTGTGAAAAGACTGTTTTGCCCTCAAGGCCAAGAAATCGGTTTTTGGGTTCTCAAATGGATATGGGATCAACATGAAAGTTGTAGGATTCCTCAAGATGAATGCAACGGGCCAAAAACACAATACGAAACAAATCGGGAAAATCTCACAAGTAAATACAAAGCCGAAAAGGGAACCCCCAAAGGGCCCCACAAGCTGCCAAAGCACTCAAAAGCCCAAAACTAGAAGAAAACTCAATATAGCTCACAAACTCAACCCAACAAATACTAATCCCACTAAAAGAACTAATCCACAAATAAAACAACACTAATCCAAGAGATTAGGGGTCGGGTTCTCACATCCTCCCCCCCTTAGAACATTTGGTCCTCCAAATGAACTAAACAAACTCAAAACCAAGTGGGGACATTAATCCCACACTTCGAAAAGAAAAACCTCAAACAACTACTCCAACTGGTCCTCTCGGAAGCACTGGACTCACTGGGTCATCATCGCGGTAGAACTCCTCGGTCAACCATCAACAGTTGTCAGACATTCCACCACTGGCTCAAATCTGTTACTGCTCTACCAATCTGGCTGCTCCAGGAATTTGCCGTCTCTGACTCCTCCAAAGTTCCACCGAGCCTCTCGGTCCTAGCCATTCTGGTGCCGAGAATTCTTGGAACAATTCTGTCGACTTCGTCACAGCTGTTGAAGCTAGGGTCTCATGTCAATTGCACCATCTTCAAGGAGAACTCTTGTTAACTCTAACTCTTGCCGCTCGGTGCTCCTGATCCATTGCACCGCAATCAGTCTCTGACACAATCATGCTTGTCCTTTCACCCTTCTTCAACATTTGAAGCTATAACTGTTTCTGTCCGTTGCTCTTGATCCACTGTACAATAGTCGGTCTCTGCTAGTCTTAGACATGCCTTTACCTTGAAATATTGTCTTATTATTCTTTCTGTCCTTGGCTTCGGAAAATTGGTGACGCTGAGTATTACCAGATGTCTCTTACTTTAGGCAATGTCGTCCAGTCCTCTGTACTCTTCTGTCATCTCTGTCGAAGTTGTCAAAATTAAGTCTCCTGCCAATGCACGATCTTCGAGGTGAATGACTTGGAAATCTGTCACTCCTTCATACGCCAAGCTGATTCGATCAAATATTTGAACGGTCCTCTGAACACTTCAATCATCTATATCTGCTCGTTGAAAACACAATGTTCACAGCTCTGCAAGTTTCCAACTCTGACTAGACCCGTCAACACTTTAACTGCCATGCTACTCCACTTGTCCAACTTCGTGAGGTGTGCTTCTGTCAAATTCATTCTTCTCTGAATCCTTTCAACTGTCACTGTCCATCGGTGATGATTTTTTTCTGCTCGTATCTGTACTCTGCCTCAAACTGATGTTCTACAAGTCGGTAAAGTCCACTAAATCTTCTCTATCATGTGATCAAGTAACAATCAATTCCACACATAACTCTCTACACTGCTGCTGAAAACTAGTTTCCTATGCTTTTAATCATCCACTGATACCTCCTGCTGAGTTGACTCACCATCATAACTGCAACTTGTTAAACATCCTCAAACAATTCTCCGTCACAAGCTCATCAATGCTCGAGAAATTTCCAACTTTTCACATCTTTTGAAGCTGTACCACTGAAAATTCACTTCAACCTCATGAAGTCCATCACTTATCTGGCCTATGGAGTCTTCTGACTTAGGAAAATAATCCAAGTTTATCCAAAAATCCACACTTACTTGCCTAATGAATCCTCTGAAGGTACATGATCAACTGTAATTGGCTCTCCATATGTTGCTCACACTCCTTGCTGACGAAAAATAGGTCACAAATTCCTTCTAAAGCTCCATCTGCGACATCCAAAAGCTGAAAATTCTGCCAAGTCCTTCGAGAAACACACGCTAGGTCCACAAAACTCTGACTCTCTGGCGGGAAAACAAAGAAAAGGAACTAAATGTGGGTGCGGAGACACTAAATTCTCCCCCACTAGAAAGAATTTGGTCCCCCAAATTCACTAACAATAAGAACAAGAAAAGGAGACAAAATAGCCTCCCCCACTAGAAGAAAAACAGGCACAACTCACCAAAAACAACAACTAGAGAAAAGAAAACGAATCCTCACCACACGTCTTAAGGTTCCTAGAGTGTTTTATTTCCTAGAAACCTGCCCGCTCTGATACCAGTCTGTCACGCCCCCGAACCGAAACCTCGGGGGCGGGAGATGGGATTAAGGATAAATATATTTTACTTCTCCCAAGATCCGCGTGTGTGAAGACAACACATTCTGAATATTTTGCGGAAGCATTTGTGGCGTTGCGACCCGAAGTCCGTGGCCATCGGATTCCGCGTCGCACTCAACCTTTAGCCCATAGCTATTATATCAAGAATCATATCAGACTGGAGTGATCATTACAATAATTTACAGAGCTGACAGTAACAGGATATTACATTCCCAAATATATTCAAGTTACAATTATCAATGTACATTAATTAAGAATCCCAAGGAAAAGGGCTAACAAAAGCCATACAACAATAAGCTATAAACTACTACCCAAATGTGACGTAGCTCCGATGTCAGACTCAATGTCTACATGACATAGCCGACAAGACAACCTGCAAGGCATGGCTCCAAAGCCAACAAAACACTCAACTCGGGGCGAATAAATCTGAACCTGAGTACCAAAAGTAGTGGGTCAGACACGACGGTCTGGCAGGTGGATGAAAAGATAACAAATATAGCGAATAATAATACAAATGATAAATCATGCTATTTGCTCGAAATGCTGCATATAATTATACGGGTGCAAAGTCGGGAATCTCGGGGAAAACTTGTATTCATTTCCAGCACGGGTAAAACATGAACATCTAATAAAACATGTATTCATTTACATCATCTATAATCATAGATATTTGACAATCGGGTATTCGTCTAAAACATGTATAAATATAGTGGTTTGACAAAACAAACGTTCATTTGAAACTTAAGTAAAACACAAGTATACAACAAATCAAGTATCCATAACAGTCTAGCAAAACCAATGTCCATTTGAAACATATGTGAAAATACGGATATTTAACAAACCGGGTGTTCATTTAAAACAAGTGTAACCCAAGAAATCTGACAAGACTAATGTTCGTTCAAACCTATTCCAAGATATGGATATTTAAACAAATCGGGTATCATGTAGGATAGGTATAAACATAGGAATCTGGCAAAACAAGTGTCATCTAAAATATATTTCAAACCATGGATATTTGACAAATCGGGTAATCATTTAAAACGTGTATAAACATGGGAATCTCACTAGTCAAATGTCATTTAAACCAAAGCACGGATATTTAACAATTCGGGTTTTCGTTTAAGACATGTGAAATCATATAAATCTAGCAAAATCCATCGATCGTTAGAAACATATGTAAAAGCACGGGTATTCACCCAACCGACATTCATGTAAAACATGTACGTGTGCAAAGGACATAAAACAATATAATAGTGACTGGATTTACAATAGAGAGCATTAACACTTATCTAAATAACAACTTTCATAAAAGCAATGAATCATTTAACTGAAAACAAGTAAGCAATATAAACCATGTCGGGTGTCCAAGGAATCGGGAACTGGCAAGATGGCAATCACAAGAAGCTAAGTCCTCTATCACCGAAGTGACAAGAGCGGGACGTTGGTCTCAGTCACACAAGGTGAGGAGACTCAACGTAAATCATATATACAATAATAAATGCACGGGAACGGGACCACGGTAGCGAACCGGGTATCGGGACGGGACCACGGTAATAACCGGGTATCGGGACGGGACCACGGTAATAACCGGGTATCGGGATCCAAACTGCAGCTGGCGGGACGGGAGAGGGATTTCCAAGTCAGTGGATCAGACTGACAAGGTATCCAAGCTTAGTGATGCCGACTCATAGGTTAAAACCAATCGAGACATATGCAAGTAATCAAGTACAGTAAATAAACGGGTAAACGGGGGTGCTCAAGGGCACACTGTCATATCATATCGGGCAATACATTTCGGGACAAGTAACTGTTACTAATGTAACTTCAATGCTTTCGGGAAAACAAGTCATGTAATGCAAATCTCGGGACAAGAGGTGAAACAATGAACTATGACAATTTCGGGAAAAGTATTAATTTCAAGATCTATTTAAGTGAATAGGGGTCCCGTATGTCGATTATAACAATTACTTGGTACTCCTTGAGTTTGAAGACATTCCGGGCTCCTTATGCACTTTTACTACTTCCAAAATTTAACATGAGCTTATGGGTAGTCCTAGATGTTACAATAGCAAGAATCAAGATTATCAACGGTCCATCCTAGGTATGACATTAATTCGGAAACATCGAGCAACCTATTCAGTCACCGAAAGGAATAGAATTCGCGATAACCAAGGGAAAGACTTGTGTTTAGATATAACGAAGATATCGCGTCGTTCCATCCCGTTCAAGATTGAAATGTATTGAACTTCGATGCTACCGAACCAACCGTGAAGAGCATCGGCTCAAGACGCTCCCACATATGGTCGAGTGAGTTCGAGGAGGTTAGCCAAGGTCCACGAAGAAAATAAACCTCAAAACCGGTCGAAATTTTTGTACCAGCGCCTTGAAACATTTCAGACAGGCCGCATCGCTCGAGCGAATCGAAGGGTTCGCTCGAGCGAACTCATCGGTCGAGCGGATATTTAAGTGCGTTCGAGCGACCAAGCTACTGGAATTCCCGTATCCCTTTCTGGACAGGTCGCTCGAGCGAACTGTCATGGTCGCTCGAGCGAACTGTCCAGAAACTGAATTCTGGGCAGTTCATTTCCCCTCTTTCTCTTCCTTTTTACAACCCTCTTTCAACCATCTTTATACATCAATTGAGGAGTCTAAAACTTGATTCAAATACCATCAAATGTTTCACAACCTCCATCACATTCCCCTCTATCAACATCACATTCAATCCAAGGAAAGCAAGAATGAAACCATTTCACATAAGATATAATTGGGACAAAACAAGAGGAATTAAGGCTATGAACCATCACATATCTATGACAATAAATGTACTATCAAGGCTCTTCATGAGCATTCATTTCAAGTCAAAGTAATAGATAAACATGTAGGGAGAAACAATAAAATCAACCACATTTCTATAAAACCACATGAGCAAACTTTGACCAAATAAAATGCATACCTTTCTACGAGATTTAACAAGAGAGAAAAACCCATGAATATGCATTTCAAAATCACTAGAATGTGGCAAGAAACATATGTGAAAACATATATCAAATTATCAAGAATAAGTAACAAAATTTAGGATTTCTCATAAAACTTTGATAACATTAAAACCATCCATTCATCCACTTGCCTTGGGTTAAGAAGATGCACAAATCACTCCACAAAAGCCTCAAAGAAGTCTCTAGCTCCAAAACCCCAAATTTTCCCATGAAAACCCTAGAAAATCCAATCCATTGCAAACCTCAATGAAAATCCATGAATGGAAGATAAAAATACTCCAAATGGTTTGGGAAAACAAGGATTAAAAGAAAGAAACCAAATGCTAACCTTTAAAGCCTTGAACCAAGAAGAAGAGCTTGAAAAGAGAAGTTGCCTTTGCTCAAAATCCATGAAAATAACATCTTTGGAAAGCTTGGAAGGTATGGAAGATGATGAGGAGATCAAATCTCCATTTACAATCAAGAGAAGCCAAGGGAGAGAGGAGAGAGAGAGTGGCTGAGAGAGGAGTGGTTCCAGCTCTTGCTGGAACCGTTGCAGGGAAATGGATGAAGAGGAAGGAGAAGGAACCCATTTTATAAAGGGGTGGGTGTGGGCCCCACCTCACTTAAACTTCTCAAGGGAAAAACACAAGTTTCTGGGCCCCGGATGAAAACGACGAAGAAGACAAAATTCATCAGCGAAAAATCTACTTTCCAAAAAGTCTAATTTTGCCAAATTCTGAAATTTTCGAAATTAATGGACAGATTTGGTGTGAAAAGACTGTTTTGCCCTCAAGGCCAAGAAATCGGTTTTTGGGTTCTCAAATGGATATGGGATCAACATGAAAGTTGTAGGATTCCTCAAGATGAATGCAACGGGCCAAAAACACAATACGAAACAAATCGGGAAAATCTCACAAGTAAATACAAAGCCGAAAAGGGAACCCCCAAAGGGCCCCACAAGCTGCCAAAGCACTCAAAAGCCCAAAACTAGAAGAAAACTCAATATAGCTCACAAACTCAACCCAACAAATACTAATCCCACTAAAAGAACTAATCCACAAATAAAACAACACTAATCCAAGAGATTAGGGGTCGGGTTCTCACATCCTCCCCCCCTTAGAACATTTGGTCCTCCAAATGAACTAAACAAACTCAAAACCAAGTGGGGACATTAATCCCACACTTCGAAAAGAAAAACCTCAAACAACTACTCCAACTGGTCCTCTCGGAAGCACTGGACTCACTGGGTCATCATCGCGGTAGAACTCCTCGGTCAACCATCAACAGTTGTCAGACATTCCACCACTGGCTCAAATCTGTTACTGCTCTACCAATCTGGCTGCTCCAGGAATTTGCCGTCTCTGACTCCTCCAAAGTTCCACCGAGCCTCTCGGTCCTAGCCATTCTGGTGCCGAGAATTCTTGGAACAATTCTGTCGACTTCGTCACAGCTGTTGAAGCTAGGGTCTCATGTCAATTGCACCATCTTCAAGGAGAACTCTTGTTAACTCTAACTCTTGCCGCTCGGTGCTCCTGATCCATTGCACCGCAATCAGTCTCTGACACAATCATGCTTGTCCTTTCACCCTTCTTCAACATTTGAAGCTATAACTGTTTCTGTCCGTTGCTCTTGATCCACTGTACAATAGTCGGTCTCTGCTAGTCTTAGACATGCCTTTACCTTGAAATATTGTCTTATTATTCTTTCTGTCCTTGGCTTCGGAAAATTGGTGACGCTGAGTATTACCAGATGTCTCTTACTTTAGGCAATGTCGTCCAGTCCTCTGTACTCTTCTGTCATCTCTGTCGAAGTTGTCAAAATTAAGTCTCCTGCCAATGCACGATCTTCGAGGTGAATGACTTGGAAATCTGTCACTCCTTCATACGCCAAGCTGATTCGATCAAATATTTGAACGGTCCTCTGAACACTTCAATCATCTATATCTGCTCGTTGAAAACACAATGTTCACAGCTCTGCAAGTTTCCAACTCTGACTAGACCCGTCAACACTTTAACTGCCATGCTACTCCACTTGTCCAACTTCGTGAGGTGTGCTTCTGTCAAATTCATTCTTCTCTGAATCCTTTCAACTGTCACTGTCCATCGGTGATGATTTTTTTCTGCTCGTATCTGTACTCTGCCTCAAACTGATGTTCTACAAGTCGGTAAAGTCCACTAAATCTTCTCTATCATGTGATCAAGTAACAATCAATTCCACACATAACTCTCTACACTGCTGCTGAAAACTAGTTTCCTATGCTTTTAATCATCCACTGATACCTCCTGCTGAGTTGACTCACCATCATAACTGCAACTTGTTAAACATCCTCAAACAATTCTCCGTCACAAGCTCATCAATGCTCGAGAAATTTCCAACTTTTCACATCTTTTGAAGCTGTACCACTGAAAATTCACTTCAACCTCATGAAGTCCATCACTTATCTGGCCTATGGAGTCTTCTGACTTAGGAAAATAATCCAAGTTTATCCAAAAATCCACACTTACTTGCCTAATGAATCCTCTGAAGGTACATGATCAACTGTAATTGGCTCTCCATATGTTGCTCACACTCCTTGCTGACGAAAAATAGGTCACAAATTCCTTCTAAAGCTCCATCTGCGACATCCAAAAGCTGAAAATTCTGCCAAGTCCTTCGAGAAACACACGCTAGGTCCACAAAACTCTGACTCTCTGGCGGGAAAACAAAGAAAAGGAACTAAATGTGGGTGCGGAGACACTAAATTCTCCCCCACTAGAAAGAATTTGGTCCCCCAAATTCACTAACAATAAGAACAAGAAAAGGAGACAAAATAGCCTCCCCCACTAGAAGAAAAACAGGCACAACTCACCAAAAACAACAACTAGAGAAAAGAAAACGAATCCTCACCACACGTCTTAAGGTTCCTAGAGTGTTTTATTTCCTAGAAACCTGCCCGCTCTGATACCAGTCTGTCACGCCCCCGAACCGAAACCTCGGGGGCGGGAGATGGGATTAAGGATAAATATATTTTACTTCTCCCAAGATCCGCGTGTGTGAAGACAACACATTCTGAATATTTTGCGGAAGCATTTGTGGCGTTGCGACCCGAAGTCCGTGGCCATCGGATTCCGCGTCGCACTCAACCTTTAGCCCATAGCTATTATATCAAGAATCATATCAGACTGGAGTGATCATTACAATAATTTACAGAGCTGACAGTAACAGGATATTACATTCCCAAATATATTCAAGTTACAATTATCAATGTACATTAATTAAGAATCCCAAGGAAAAGGGCTAACAAAAGCCATACAACAATAAGCTATAAACTACTACCCAAATGTGACGTAGCTCCGATGTCAGACTCAATGTCTACATGACATAGCCGACAAGACAACCTGCAAGGCATGGCTCCAAAGCCAACAAAACACTCAACTCGGGGCGAATAAATCTGAACCTGAGTACCAAAAGTAGTGGGTCAGACACGACGGTCTGGCAGGTGGATGAAAAGATAACAAATATAGCGAATAATAATACAAATGATAAATCATGCTATTTGCTCAAAATGCTGCATATAATTATACGGGTGCAAAGTCGGGAATCTCGGGGAAAACTTGTATTCATTTCCAGCACGGGTAAAACATGAACATCTAATAAAACATGTATTCATTTACATCATCTATAATCATAGATATTTGACAATCGGGTATTCGTCTAAAACATGTATAAATATAGTGGTTTGACAAAACAAACGTTCATTTGAAACTTAAGTAAAACACAAGTATACAACAAATCAAGTATCCATAACAGTCTAGCAAAACCAATGTCCATTTGAAACATATGTGAAAATACGGATATTTAACAAACCGGGTGTTCATTTAAAACAAGTGTAACCCAAGAAATCTGACAAGACTAATGTTCGTTCAAACCTATTCCAAGATATGGATATTTAAACAAATCGGGTATCATGTAGGATAGGTATAAACATAGGAATCTGGCAAAACAAGTGTCATCTAAAATATATTTCAAACCATGGATATTTGACAAATCGGGTAATCATTTAAAACGTGTATAAACATGGGAATCTCACTAGTCAAATGTCATTTAAACCAAAGCACGGATATTTAACAATTCGGGTTTTCGTTTAAGACATGTGAAATCATATAAATCTAGCAAAATCCATCGATCGTTAGAAACATATGTAAAAGCACGGGTATTCACCCAACCGACATTCATGTAAAACATGTACGTGTGCAAAGGACATAAAACAATATAATAGTGACTGGATTTACAATAGAGAGCATTAACACTTATCTAAATAACAACTTTCATAAAAGCAATGAATCATTTAACTGAAAACAAGTAAGCAATATAAACCATGTCGGGTGTCCAAGGAATCGGGAACTGGCAAGATGGCAATCACAAGAAGCTAAGTCCTCTATCACCGAAGTGACAAGAGCGGGACGTTGGTCTCAGTCACACAAGGTGAGGAGACTCAACGTAAATCATATATACAATAATAAATGCACGGGAACGGGACCACGGTAGCGAACCGGGTATCGGGACGGGACCACGGTAATAACCGGGTATCGGGATCCAAACTGCAGCTGGCGGGACGGGAGAGGGATTTCCAAGTCAGTGGATCAGACTGACAAGGTATCCAAGCTTAGTGATGCCGACTCATAGGTTAAAACCAATCGAGACATATGCAAGTAATCAAGTACAGTAAATAAACGGGTAAACGGGGGTGCTCAAGGGCACACTGTCATATCATATCGGGCAATACATTTCGGGACAAGTAACTGTTACTAATGTAACTTCAATGCTTTCGGGAAAACAAGTCATGTAATGCAAATCTCGGGACAAGAGGTGAAACAATGAACTATGACAATTTCGGGAAAAGTATTAATTTCAAGATCTATTTAAGTGAATAGGGGTCCCGTATGTCGATTATAACAATTACTTGGTACTCCTTGAGTTTGAAGACATTCCGGGCTCCTTATGCACTTTTACTACTTCCAAAATTTAACATGAGCTTATGGGTAGTCCTAGATGTTACAATAGCAAGAATCAAGATTATCAACGGTCCATCCTAGGTATGACATTAATTCGGAAACATCGAGCAACCTATTCAGTCACCGAAAGGAATAGAATTCGCGATAACCAAGGGAAAGACTTGTGTTTAGATATAACGAAGATATCGCGTCGTTCCATCCCGTTCAAGATTGAAATGTATTGAACTTCGATGCTACCGAACCAACCGTGAAGAGCATCGGCTCAAGACGCTCCCACATATGGTCGAGTGAGTTCGAGGAGGTTAGCCAAGGTCCACGAAGAAAATAAACCTCAAAACCGGTCGAAATTTTTGTACCAGCGCCTTGAAACATTTCAGACAGGCCGCATCGCTCGAGCGAATCGAAGGGTTCGCTCGAGCGAACTCATCGGTCGAGCGGATATTTAAGTGCGTTCGAGCGACCAAGCTACTGGAATTCCCGTATCCCTTTCTGGACAGGTCGCTCGAGCGAACTGTCATGGTCGCTCGAGCGAACTGTCCAGAAACTGAATTCTGGGCAGTTCATTTCCCCTCTTTCTCTTCCTTTTTACAACCCTCTTTCAACCATCTTTATACATCAATTGAGGAGTCTAAAACTTGATTCAAATACCATCAAATGTTTCACAACCTCCATCACATTCCCCTCTATCAACATCACATTCAATCCAAGGAAAGCAAGAATGAAACCATTTCACATAAGATATAATTGGGACAAAACAAGAGGAATTAAGGCTATGAACCATCACATATCTATGACAATAAATGTACTATCAAGGCTCTTCATGAGCATTCATTTCAAGTCAAAGTAATAGATAAACATGTAGGGAGAAACAATAAAATCAACCACATTTCTATAAAACCACATGAGCAAACTTTGACCAAATAAAATGCATACCTTTCTACGAGATTTAACAAGAGAGAAAAACCCATGAATATGCATTTCAAAATCACTAGAATGTGGCAAGAAACATATGTGAAAACATATATCAAATTATCAAGAATAAGTAACAAAATTTAGGATTTCTCATAAAACTTTGATAACATTAAAACCATCCATTCATCCACTTGCCTTGGGTTAAGAAGATGCACAAATCACTCCACAAAAGCCTCAAAGAAGTCTCTAGCTCCAAAACCCCAAATTTTCCCATGAAAACCCTAGAAAATCCAATCCATTGCAAACCTCAATGAAAATCCATGAATGGAAGATAAAAATACTCCAAATGGTTTGGGAAAACAAGGATTAAAAGAAAGAAACCAAATGCTAACCTTTAAAGCCTTGAACCAAGAAGAAGAGCTTGAAAAGAGAAGTTGCCTTTGCTCAAAATCCATGAAAATAACATCTTTGGAAAGCTTGGAAGGTATGGAAGATGATGAGGAGATCAAATCTCCATTTACAATCAAGAGAAGCCAAGGGAGAGAGGAGAGAGAGAGTGGCTGAGAGAGGAGTGGTTCCAGCTCTTGCTGGAACCGTTGCAGGGAAATGGATGAAGAGGAAGGAGAAGGAACCCATTTTATAAAGGGGTGGGTGTGGGCCCCACCTCACTTAAACTTCTCAAGGGAAAAACACAAGTTTCTGGGCCCCGGATGAAAACGACGAAGAAGACAAAATTCATCAGCGAAAAATCTACTTTCCAAAAAGTCTAATTTTGCCAAATTCTGAAATTTTCGAAATTAATGGACAGATTTGGTGTGAAAAGACTGTTTTGCCCTCAAGGCCAAGAAATCGGTTTTTGGGTTCTCAAATGGATATGGGATCAACATGAAAGTTGTAGGATTCCTCAAGATGAATGCAACGGGCCAAAAACACAATACGAAACAAATCGGGAAAATCTCACAAGTAAATACAAAGCCGAAAAGGGAACCCCCAAAGGGCCCCACAAGCTGCCAAAGCACTCAAAAGCCCAAAACTAGAAGAAAACTCAATATAGCTCACAAACTCAACCCAACAAATACTAATCCCACTAAAAGAACTAATCCACAAATAAAACAACACTAATCCAAGAGATTAGGGGTCGGGTTCTCACATCCTCCCCCCCTTAGAACATTTGGTCCTCCAAATGAACTAAACAAACTCAAAACCAAGTGGGGACATTAATCCCACACTTCGAAAAGAAAAACCTCAAACAACTACTCCAACTGGTCCTCTCGGAAGCACTGGACTCACTGGGTCATCATCGCGGTAGAACTCCTCGGTCAACCATCAACAGTTGTCAGACATTCCACCACTGGCTCAAATCTGTTACTGCTCTACCAATCTGGCTGCTCCAGGAATTTGCCGTCTCTGACTCCTCCAAAGTTCCACCGAGCCTCTCGGTCCTAGCCATTCTGGTGCCGAGAATTCTTGGAACAATTCTGTCGACTTCGTCACAGCTGTTGAAGCTAGGGTCTCATGTCAATTGCACCATCTTCAAGGAGAACTCTTGTTAACTCTAACTCTTGCCGCTCGGTGCTCCTGATCCATTGCACCGCAATCAGTCTCTGACACAATCATGCTTGTCCTTTCACCCTTCTTCAACATTTGAAGCTATAACTGTTTCTGTCCGTTGCTCTTGATCCACTGTACAATAGTCGGTCTCTGCTAGTCTTAGACATGCCTTTACCTTGAAATATTGTCTTATTATTCTTTCTGTCCTTGGCTTCGGAAAATTGGTGACGCTGAGTATTACCAGATGTCTCTTACTTTAGGCAATGTCGTCCAGTCCTCTGTACTCTTCTGTCATCTCTGTCGAAGTTGTCAAAATTAAGTCTCCTGCCAATGCACGATCTTCGAGGTGAATGACTTGGAAATCTGTCACTCCTTCATACGCCAAGCTGATTCGATCAAATATTTGAACGGTCCTCTGAACACTTCAATCATCTATATCTGCTCGTTGAAAACACAATGTTCACAGCTCTGCAAGTTTCCAACTCTGACTAGACCCGTCAACACTTTAACTGCCATGCTACTCCACTTGTCCAACTTCGTGAGGTGTGCTTCTGTCAAATTCATTCTTCTCTGAATCCTTTCAACTGTCACTGTCCATCGGTGATGATTTTTTTCTGCTCGTATCTGTACTCTGCCTCAAACTGATGTTCTACAAGTCGGTAAAGTCCACTAAATCTTCTCTATCATGTGATCAAGTAACAATCAATTCCACACATAACTCTCTACACTGCTGCTGAAAACTAGTTTCCTATGCTTTTAATCATCCACTGATACCTCCTGCTGAGTTGACTCACCATCATAACTGCAACTTGTTAAACATCCTCAAACAATTCTCCGTCACAAGCTCATCAATGCTCGAGAAATTTCCAACTTTTCACATCTTTTGAAGCTGTACCACTGAAAATTCACTTCAACCTCATGAAGTCCATCACTTATCTGGCCTATGGAGTCTTCTGACTTAGGAAAATAATCCAAGTTTATCCAAAAATCCACACTTACTTGCCTAATGAATCCTCTGAAGGTACATGATCAACTGTAATTGGCTCTCCATATGTTGCTCACACTCCTTGCTGACGAAAAATAGGTCACAAATTCCTTCTAAAGCTCCATCTGCGACATCCAAAAGCTGAAAATTCTGCCAAGTCCTTCGAGAAACACACGCTAGGTCCACAAAACTCTGACTCTCTGGCGGGAAAACAAAGAAAAGGAACTAAATGTGGGTGCGGAGACACTAAATTCTCCCCCACTAGAAAGAATTTGGTCCCCCAAATTCACTAACAATAAGAACAAGAAAAGGAGACAAAATAGCCTCCCCCACTAGAAGAAAAACAGGCACAACTCACCAAAAACAACAACTAGAGAAAAGAAAACGAATCCTCACCACACGTCTTAAGGTTCCTAGAGTGTTTTATTTCCTAGAAACCTGCCCGCTCTGATACCAGTCTGTCACGCCCCCGAACCGAAACCTCGGGGGCGGGAGATGGGATTAAGGATAAATATATTTTACTTCTCCCAAGATCCGCGTGTGTGAAGACAACACATTCTGAATATTTTGCGGAAGCATTTGTGGCGTTGCGACCCGAAGTCCGTGGCCATCGGATTCCGCGTCGCACTCAACCTTTAGCCCATAGCTATTATATCAAGAATCATATCAGACTGGAGTGATCATTACAATAATTTACAGAGCTGACAGTAACAGGATATTACATTCCCAAATATATTCAAGTTACAATTATCAATGTACATTAATTAAGAATCCCAAGGAAAAGGGCTAACAAAAGCCATACAACAATAAGCTATAAACTACTACCCAAATGTGACGTAGCTCCGATGTCAGACTCAATGTCTACATGACATAGCCGACAAGACAACCTGCAAGGCATGGCTCCAAAGCCAACAAAACACTCAACTCGGGGCGAATAAATCTGAACCTGAGTACCAAAAGTAGTGGGTCAGACACGACGGTCTGGCAGGTGGATGAAAAGATAACAAATATAGCGAATAATAATACAAATGATAAATCATGCTATTTGCTCAAAATGCTGCATATAATTATACGGGTGCAAAGTCGGGAATCTCGGGGAAAACTTGTATTCATTTCCAGCACGGGTAAAACATGAACATCTAATAAAACATGTATTCATTTACATCATCTATAATCATAGATATTTGACAATCGGGTATTCGTCTAAAACATGTATAAATATAGTGGTTTGACAAAACAAACGTTCATTTGAAACTTAAGTAAAACACAAGTATACAACAAATCAAGTATCCATAACAGTCTAGCAAAACCAATGTCCATTTGAAACATATGTGAAAATACGGATATTTAACAAACCGGGTGTTCATTTAAAACAAGTGTAACCCAAGAAATCTGACAAGACTAATGTTCGTTCAAACCTATTCCAAGATATGGATATTTAAACAAATCGGGTATCATGTAGGATAGGTATAAACATAGGAATCTGGCAAAACAAGTGTCATCTAAAATATATTTCAAACCATGGATATTTGACAAATCGGGTAATCATTTAAAACGTGTATAAACATGGGAATCTCACTAGTCAAATGTCATTTAAACCAAAGCACGGATATTTAACAATTCGGGTTTTCGTTTAAGACATGTGAAATCATATAAATCTAGCAAAATCCATCGATCGTTAGAAACATATGTAAAAGCACGGGTATTCACCCAACCGACATTCATGTAAAACATGTACGTGTGCAAAGGACATAAAACAATATAATAGTGACTGGATTTACAATAGAGAGCATTAACACTTATCTAAATAACAACTTTCATAAAAGCAATGAATCATTTAACTGAAAACAAGTAAGCAATATAAACCATGTCGGGTGTCCAAGGAATCGGGAACTGGCAAGATGGCAATCACAAGAAGCTAAGTCCTCTATCACCGAAGTGACAAGAGCGGGACGTTGGTCTCAGTCACACAAGGTGAGGAGACTCAACGTAAATCATATATACAATAATAAATGCACGGGAACGGGACCACGGTAGCGAACCGGGTATCGGGACGGGACCACGGTAATAACCGGGTATCGGGATCCAAACTGCAGCTGGCGGGACGGGAGAGGGATTTCCAAGTCAGTGGATCAGACTGACAAGGTATCCAAGCTTAGTGATGCCGACTCATAGGTTAAAACCAATCGAGACATATGCAAGTAATCAAGTACAGTAAATAAACGGGTAAACGGGGGTGCTCAAGGGCACACTGTCATATCATATCGGGCAATACATTTCGGGACAAGTAACTGTTACTAATGTAACTTCAATGCTTTCGGGAAAACAAGTCATGTAATGCAAATCTCGGGACAAGAGGTGAAACAATGAACTATGACAATTTCGGGAAAAGTATTAATTTCAAGATCTATTTAAGTGAATAGGGGTCCCGTATGTCGATTATAACAATTACTTGGTACTCCTTGAGTTTGAAGACATTCCGGGCTCCTTATGCACTTTTACTACTTCCAAAATTTAACATGAGCTTATGGGTAGTCCTAGATGTTACAATAGCAAGAATCAAGATTATCAACGGTCCATCCTAGGTATGACATTAATTCGGAAACATCGAGCAACCTATTCAGTCACCGAAAGGAATAGAATTCGCGATAACCAAGGGAAAGATTTGTGTTTAGATATAACGAAGATATCGCGTCGTTCCATCCCGTTCAAGATTGAAATGTATTGAACTTCGATGCTACCGAACCAACCGTGAAGAGCATCGGCTCAAGACGCTCCCACATATGGTCGAGTGAGTTCGAGGAGGTTAGCCAAGGTCCACGAAGAAAATAAACCTCAAAACCGGTCGAAATTTTTGTACCAGCGCCTTGAAACATTTCAGACAGGCCGCATCGCTCGAGCGAATCGAAGGGTTCGCTCGAGCGAACTCATCGGTCGAGCGGATATTTAAGTGCGTTCGAGCGACCAAGCTACTGGAATTCCCGTATCCCTTTCTGGACAGGTCGCTCGAGCGAACTGTCATGGTCGCTCGAGCGAACTGTCCAGAAACTGAATTCTGGGCAGTTCATTTCCCCTCTTTCTCTTCCTTTTTACAACCCTCTTTCAACCATCTTTATACATCAATTGAGGAGTCTAAAACTTGATTCAAATACCATCAAATGTTTCACAACCTCCATCACATTCCCCTCTATCAACATCACATTCAATCCAAGGAAAGCAAGAATGAAACCATTTCACATAAGATATAATTGGGACAAAACAAGAGGAATTAAGGCTATGAACCATCACATATCTATGACAATAAATGTACTATCAAGGCTCTTCATGAGCATTCATTTCAAGTCAAAGTAATAGATAAACATGTAGGGAGAAACAATAAAATCAACCACATTTCTATAAAACCACATGAGCAAACTTTGACCAAATAAAATGCATACCTTTCTACGAGATTTAACAAGAGAGAAAAACCCATGAATATGCATTTCAAAATCACTAGAATGTGGCAAGAAACATATGTGAAAACATATATCAAATTATCAAGAATAAGTAACAAAATTTAGGATTTCTCATAAAACTTTGATAACATTAAAACCATCCATTCATCCACTTGCCTTGGGTTAAGAAGATGCACAAATCACTCCACAAAAGCCTCAAAGAAGTCTCTAGCTCCAAAACCCCAAATTTTCCCATGAAAACCCTAGAAAATCCAATCCATTGCAAACCTCAATGAAAATCCATGAATGGAAGATAAAAATACTCCAAATGGTTTGGGAAAACAAGGATTAAAAGAAAGAAACCAAATGCTAACCTTTAAAGCCTTGAACCAAGAAGAAGAGCTTGAAAAGAGAAGTTGCCTTTGCTCAAAATCCATGAAAATAACATCTTTGGAAAGCTTGGAAGGTATGGAAGATGATGAGGAGATCAAATCTCCATTTACAATCAAGAGAAGCCAAGGGAGAGAGGAGAGAGAGAGTGGCTGAGAGAGGAGTGGTTCCAGCTCTTGCTGGAACCGTTGCAGGGAAATGGATGAAGAGGAAGGAGAAGGAACCCATTTTATAAAGGGGTGGGTGTGGGCCCCACCTCACTTAAACTTCTCAAGGGAAAAACACAAGTTTCTGGGCCCCGGATGAAAACGACGAAGAAGACAAAATTCATCAGCGAAAAATCTACTTTCCAAAAAGTCTAATTTTGCCAAATTCTGAAATTTTCGAAATTAATGGACAGATTTGGTGTGAAAAGACTGTTTTGCCCTCAAGGCCAAGAAATCGGTTTTTGGGTTCTCAAATGGATATGGGATCAACATGAAAGTTGTAGGATTCCTCAAGATGAATGCAACGGGCCAAAAACACAATACGAAACAAATCGGGAAAATCTCACAAGTAAATACAAAGCCGAAAAGGGAACCCCCAAAGGGCCCCACAAGCTGCCAAAGCACTCAAAAGCCCAAAACTAGAAGAAAACTCAATATAGCTCACAAACTCAACCCAACAAATACTAATCCCACTAAAAGAACTAATCCACAAATAAAACAACACTAATCCAAGAGATTAGGGGTCGGGTTCTCACATCCTCCCCCCCTTAGAACATTTGGTCCTCCAAATGAACTAAACAAACTCAAAACCAAGTGGGGACATTAATCCCACACTTCGAAAAGAAAAACCTCAAACAACTACTCCAACTGGTCCTCTCGGAAGCACTGGACTCACTGGGTCATCATCGCGGTAGAACTCCTCGGTCAACCATCAACAGTTGTCAGACATTCCACCACTGGCTCAAATCTGTTACTGCTCTACCAATCTGGCTGCTCCAGGAATTTGCCGTCTCTGACTCCTCCAAAGTTCCACCGAGCCTCTCGGTCCTAGCCATTCTGGTGCCGAGAATTCTTGGAACAATTCTGTCGACTTCGTCACAGCTGTTGAAGCTAGGGTCTCATGTCAATTGCACCATCTTCAAGGAGAACTCTTGTTAACTCTAACTCTTGCCGCTCGGTGCTCCTGATCCATTGCACCGCAATCAGTCTCTGACACAATCATGCTTGTCCTTTCACCCTTCTTCAACATTTGAAGCTATAACTGTTTCTGTCCGTTGCTCTTGATCCACTGTACAATAGTCGGTCTCTGCTAGTCTTAGACATGCCTTTACCTTGAAATATTGTCTTATTATTCTTTCTGTCCTTGGCTTCGGAAAATTGGTGACGCTGAGTATTACCAGATGTCTCTTACTTTAGGCAATGTCGTCCAGTCCTCTGTACTCTTCTGTCATCTCTGTCGAAGTTGTCAAAATTAAGTCTCCTGCCAATGCACGATCTTCGAGGTGAATGACTTGGAAATCTGTCACTCCTTCATACGCCAAGCTGATTCGATCAAATATTTGAACGGTCCTCTGAACACTTCAATCATCTATATCTGCTCGTTGAAAACACAATGTTCACAGCTCTGCAAGTTTCCAACTCTGACTAGACCCGTCAACACTTTAACTGCCATGCTACTCCACTTGTCCAACTTCGTGAGGTGTGCTTCTGTCAAATTCATTCTTCTCTGAATCCTTTCAACTGTCACTGTCCATCGGTGATGATTTTTTTCTGCTCGTATCTGTACTCTGCCTCAAACTGATGTTCTACAAGTCGGTAAAGTCCACTAAATCTTCTCTATCATGTGATCAAGTAACAATCAATTCCACACATAACTCTCTACACTGCTGCTGAAAACTAGTTTCCTATGCTTTTAATCATCCACTGATACCTCCTGCTGAGTTGACTCACCATCATAACTGCAACTTGTTAAACATCCTCAAACAATTCTCCGTCACAAGCTCATCAATGCTCGAGAAATTTCCAACTTTTCACATCTTTTGAAGCTGTACCACTGAAAATTCACTTCAACCTCATGAAGTCCATCACTTATCTGGCCTATGGAGTCTTCTGACTTAGGAAAATAATCCAAGTTTATCCAAAAATCCACACTTACTTGCCTAATGAATCCTCTGAAGGTACATGATCAACTGTAATTGGCTCTCCATATGTTGCTCACACTCCTTGCTGACGAAAAATAGGTCACAAATTCCTTCTAAAGCTCCATCTGCGACATCCAAAAGCTGAAAATTCTGCCAAGTCCTTCGAGAAACACACGCTAGGTCCACAAAACTCTGACTCTCTGGCGGGAAAACAAAGAAAAGGAACTAAATGTGGGTGCGGAGACACTAAATTCTCCCCCACTAGAAAGAATTTGGTCCCCCAAATTCACTAACAATAAGAACAAGAAAAGGAGACAAAATAGCCTCCCCCACTAGAAGAAAAACAGGCACAACTCACCAAAAACAACAACTAGAGAAAAGAAAACGAATCCTCACCACACGTCTTAAGGTTCCTAGAGTGTTTTATTTCCTAGAAACCTGCCCGCTCTGATACCAGTCTGTCACGCCCCCGAACCGAAACCTCGGGGGCGGGAGATGGGATTAAGGATAAATATATTTTACTTCTCCCAAGATCCGCGTGTGTGAAGACAACACATTCTGAATATTTTGCGGAAGCATTTGTGGCGTTGCGACCCGAAGTCCGTGGCCATCGGATTCCGCGTCGCACTCAACCTTTAGCCCATAGCTATTATATCAAGAATCATATCAGACTGGAGTGATCATTACAATAATTTACAGAGCTGACAGTAACAGGATATTACATTCCCAAATATATTCAAGTTACAATTATCAATGTACATTAATTAAGAATCCCAAGGAAAAGGGCTAACAAAAGCCATACAACAATAAGCTATAAACTACTACCCAAATGTGACGTAGCTCCGATGTCAGACTCAATGTCTACATGACATAGCCGACAAGACAACCTGTAAGGCATGGCTCCAAAGCCAACAAAACACTCAACTCGGGGCGAATAAATCTGAACCTGAGTACCAAAAGTAGTGGGTCAGACACGACGGTCTGGCAGGTGGATGAAAAGATAACAAATATAGCGAATAATAATACAAATGATAAATCATGCTATTTGCTCAAAATGCTGCATATAATTATACGGGTGCAAAGTCGGGAATCTCGGGGAAAACTTGTATTCATTTCCAGCACGGGTAAAACATGAACATCTAATAAAACATGTATTCATTTACATCATCTATAATCATAGATATTTGACAATCGGGTATTCGTCTAAAACATGTATAAATATAGTGGTTTGACAAAACAAACGTTCATTTGAAACTTAAGTAAAACACAAGTATACAACAAATCAAGTATCCATAACAGTCTAGCAAAACCAATGTCCATTTGAAACATATGTGAAAATACGGATATTTAACAAACCGGGTGTTCATTTAAAACAAGTGTAACCCAAGAAATCTGACAAGACTAATGTTCGTTCAAACCTATTCCAAGATATGGATATTTAAACAAATCGGGTATCATGTAGGATAGGTATAAACATAGGAATCTGGCAAAACAAGTGTCATCTAAAATATATTTCAAACCATGGATATTTGACAAATCGGGTAATCATTTAAAACGTGTATAAACATGGGAATCTCACTAGTCAAATGTCATTTAAACCAAAGCACGGATATTTAACAATTCGGGTTTTCGTTTAAGACATGTGAAATCATATAAATCTAGCAAAATCCATCGATCGTTAGAAACATATGTAAAAGCACGGGTATTCACCCAACCGACATTCATGTAAAACATGTACGTGTGCAAAGGACATAAAACAATATAATAGTGACTGGATTTACAATAGAGAGCATTAACACTTATCTAAATAACAACTTTCATAAAAGCAATGAATCATTTAACTGAAAACAAGTAAGCAATATAAACCATGTCGGGTGTCCAAGGAATCGGGAACTGGCAAGATGGCAATCACAAGAAGCTAAGTCCTCTATCACCGAAGTGACAAGAGCGGGACGTTGGTCTCAGTCACACAAGGTGAGGAGACTCAACGTAAATCATATATACAATAATAAATGCACGGGAACGGGACCACGGTAGCGAACCGGGTATCGGGACGGGACCACGGTAATAACCGGGTATCGGGATCCAAACTGCAGCTGGCGGGACGGGAGAGGGATTTCCAAGTCAGTGGATCAGACTGACAAGGTATCCAAGCTTAGTGATGCCGACTCATAGGTTAAAACCAATCGAGACATATGCAAGTAATCAAGTACAGTAAATAAACGGGTAAACGGGGGTGCTCAAGGGCACACTGTCATATCATATCGGGCAATACATTTCGGGACAAGTAACTGTTACTAATGTAACTTCAATGCTTTCGGGAAAACAAGTCATGTAATGCAAATCTCGGGACAAGAGGTGAAACAATGAACTATGACAATTTCGGGAAAAGTATTAATTTCAAGATCTATTTAAGTGAATAGGGGTCCCGTATGTCGATTATAACAATTACTTGGTACTCCTTGAGTTTGAAGACATTCCGGGCTCCTTATGCACTTTTACTACTTCCAAAATTTAACATGAGCTTATGGGTAGTCCTAGATGTTACAATAGCAAGAATCAAGATTATCAACGGTCCATCCTAGGTATGACATTAATTCGGAAACATCGAGCAACCTATTCAGTCACCGAAAGGAATAGAATTCGCGATAACCAAGGGAAAGACTTGTGTTTAGATATAACGAAGATATCGCGTCGTTCCATCCCGTTCAAGATTGAAATGTATTGAACTTCGATGCTACCGAACCAACCGTGAAGAGCATCGGCTCAAGACGCTCCCACATATGGTCAAGTGAGTTCGAGGAGGTTAGCCAAGGTCCACGAAGAAAATAAACCTCAAAACCCACTGGACAGGTCGCTCGAGCGAACTGTCATGGTCGCTCGAGCGAACTGTCCAGAAACTGAATTCTGGGCAGTTCATTTCCCCTCTTTCTCTTCCTTTTTACAACCCTCTTTCAACCATCTTTATACATCAATTGAGGAGTCTAAAACTTGATTCAAATACCATCAAATGTTTCACAACCTCCATCACATTCCCCTCTATCAACATCACATTCAATCCAAGGAAAGCAAGAATGAAACCATTTCACATAAGATATAATTGGGACAAAACCAGAGGAATTAAGGCTATGAACCATCACATATCTATGACAATAAATGTACTATCAAGGCTCTTCATGAGCATTCATTTCAAGTCAAAGTAATAGATAAACATGTAGGGAGAAACAATAAAATCAACCACATTTTTATAAAACCACATGAGCAAACTTTGACCAAATAAAATGCATACCTTTCTACGAGATTTAACAAGAGAGAAAAACCCATGAATATGCATTTCAAAATCACTAGAATGTGGCAAGAAACATATGTGAAAACATATATCAAATTATCAAGAATAAGTAACAAAATTTAGGATTTCTCATAAAACTTTGATAACATTAAAACCATCCATTCATCCACTTGCCTTGGGTTAAGAAGATGCACAAATCACTCCACAAAAGCCTCAAAGAAGTCTCTAGCTCCAAACCCACCAAAACCCCAAATTTTCCCATGAAAACCCTAGAAAATCCAATCCATTGCAAACCTCAATGAAAATCCATAAATGGAAGATAAAAATACTCCAAATGGTTTGGGAAAACAAGGATTAAAAGAAAGAAACCAAATGCTAACCTTTAAAGCCTTGAACCAAGAAGAAGAGCTTGAAAAGAGAAGTTGCCTTTGCTCAAAATCCATGAAAATAACATCTTTGGAAAGCTTGGAAGGTATGGAAGATGATGAGGAGATCAAATCTCCATTTACAATCAAGAGAAGCCAAGGGAGAGAGGAGAGAGAGAGTGGCTGAGAGAGGAGTGGTTCCAGCTCTTGCTGGAACCGTTGCAGGGAAATGGATGAAGAGGAAGGAGAAGGAACCCATTTTATAAAGGGGTGGGTGTGGGCCCCACCTCACTTAAACTTCTCAAGGGAAAAACACAAGTTTCTGGGCCCCGGATGAAAACGACGAAGAAGACAAAATTCATCAGCGAAAAATCTACTTTCCAAAAAGTCTAATTTTGCCAAATTCTGAAATTTTCGAAATTAATGGACAGATTTGGTGTGAAAAGACTGTTTTGCCCTCAAGGCCAAGAAATCGGTTTTTGGGTTCTCAAATGGATATGGGATCAACATGAAAGTTGTAGGATTCCTCAAGATGAATGCAACGGGCCAAAAACACAATACGAAACAAATCGGGAAAATCTCACAAGTAAATACAAAGCCGAAAAGGGAACCCCCAAAGGGCCCCACAAGCTGCCAAAGCACTCAAAAGCCCAAAACTAGAAGAAAACTCAATATAGCTCACAAACTCAACCCAACAAATACTAATCCCACTAAAAGAACTAATCCACAAATAAAACAACACTAATCCAAGAGATTAGGGGTCGGGTTCTCACATCCTCCCCCCCTTAGAACATTTGGTCCTCCAAATGAACTAAACAAACTCAAAACCAAGTGGGGACATTAATCCCACACTTCGAAAAGAAAAACCTCAAACAACTACTCCAACTGGTCCTCTCGGAAGCACTGGACTCACTGGGTCATCATCGCGGTAGAACTCCTCGGTCAACCATCAACAGTTGTCAGACATTCCACCACTGGCTCAAATCTGTTACTGCTCTACCAATCTGGCTGCTCCAGGAATTTGCCGTCTCTGACTCCTCCAAAGTTCCACCGAGCCTCTCGGTCCTAGCCATTCTGGTGCCGAGAATTCTTGGAACAATTCTGTCGACTTCGTCACAGCTGTTGAAGCTAGGGTCTCATGTCAATTGCACCATCTTCAAGGAGAACTCTTGTTAACTCTAACTCTTGCCGCTCGGTGCTCCTGATCCATTGCACCGCAATCAGTCTCTGACACAATCATGCTTGTCCTTTCACCCTTCTTCAACATTTGAAGCTATAACTGTTTCTGTCCGTTGCTCTTGATCCACTGTACAATAGTCGGTCTCTGCTAGTCTTAGACATGCCTTTACCTTGAAATATTGTCTTATTATTCTTTCTGTCCTTGGCTTCGGAAAATTGGTGACGCTGAGTATTACCAGATGTCTCTTACTTTAGGCAATGTCGTCCAGTCCTCTGTACTCTTCTGTCATCTCTGTCGAAGTTGTCAAAATTAAGTCTCCTGCCAATGCACGATCTTCGAGGTGAATGACTTGGAAATCTGTCACTCCTTCATACGCCAAGCTGATTCGATCAAATATTTGAACGGTCCTCTGAACACTTCAATCATCTATATCTGCTCGTTGAAAACACAATGTTCACAGCTCTGCAAGTTTCCAACTCTGACTAGACCCGTCAACACTTTAACTGCCATGCTACTCCACTTGTCCAACTTCGTGAGGTGTGCTTCTGTCAAATTCATTCTTCTCTGAATCCTTTCAACTGTCACTGTCCATCGGTGATGATTTTTTTCTGCTCGTATCTGTACTCTGCCTCAAACTGATGTTCTACAAGTCGGTAAAGTCCACTAAATCTTCTCTATCATGTGATCAAGTAACAATCAATTCCACACATAACTCTCTACACTGCTGCTGAAAACTAGTTTCCTATGCTTTTAATCATCCACTGATACCTCCTGCTGAGTTGACTCACCATCATAACTGCAACTTGTTAAACATCCTCAAACAATTCTCCGTCACAAGCTCATCAATGCTCGAGAAATTTCCAACTTTTCACATCTTTTGAAGCTGTACCACTGAAAATTCACTTCAACCTCATGAAGTCCATCACTTATCTGGCCTATGGAGTCTTCTGACTTAGGAAAATAATCCAAGTTTATCCAAAAATCCACACTTACTTGCCTAATGAATCCTCTGAAGGTACATGATCAACTGTAATTGGCTCTCCATATGTTGCTCACACTCCTTGCTGACGAAAAATAGGTCACAAATTCCTTCTAAAGCTCCATCTGCGACATCCAAAAGCTGAAAATTCTGCCAAGTCCTTCGAGAAACACACGCTAGGTCCACAAAACTCTGACTCTCTGGCGGGAAAACAAAGAAAAGGAACTAAATGTGGGTGCGGAGACACTAAATTCTCCCCCACTAGAAAGAATTTGGTCCCCCAAATTCACTAACAATAAGAACAAGAAAAGGAGACAAAATAGCCTCCCCCACTAGAAGAAAAACAGGCACAACTCACCAAAAACAACAACTAGAGAAAAGAAAACGAATCCTCACCACACGTCTTAAGGTTCCTAGAGTGTTTTATTTCCTAGAAACCTGCCCGCTCTGATACCAGTCTGTCACGCCCCCGAACCGAAACCTCGGGGGCGGGAGATGGGATTAAGGATAAATATATTTTACTTCTCCCAAGATCCGCGTGTGTGAAGACAACACATTCTGAATATTTTGCGGAAGCATTTGTGGCGTTGCGACCCGAAGTCCGTGGCCATCGGATTCCGCGTCGCACTCAACCTTTAGCCCATAGCTGTTATATCAAGAATCATATCAGACTGGAGTGATCATTACAATAATTTACAGAGCTGACAGTAACAGGATATTACATTCCCAAATATATTCAAGTTACAATTATCAATGTACATTAATTAAGAATCCCAAGGAAAAGGGCTAACAAAAGCCATACAACAATAAGCTATAAACTACTACCCAAATGTGACGTAGCTCCGATGTCAGACTCAATGTCTACATGACATAGCCGACAAGACAACCTGCAAGGCATGGCTCCAAAGCCAACAAAACACTCAACTCGGGGCGAATAAATCTGAACCTGAGTACCAAAAGTAGTGGGTCAGACACGACGGTCTGGCAGGTGGATGAAAAGATAACAAATATAGCGAATAATAATACAAATGATAAATCATGCTATTTGCTCGAAATGCTGCATATAATTATACGGGTGCAAAGTCGGGAATCTCGGGGAAAACTTGTATTCATTTCCAGCACGGGTAAAACATGAACATCTAATAAAACATGTATTCATTTACATCATCTATAATCATAGATATTTGACAATCGGGTATTCGTCTAAAACATGTATAAATATAGTGGTTTGACAAAACAAACGTTCATTTGAAACTTAAGTAAAACACAAGTATACAACAAATCAAGTATCCATAACAGTCTAGCAAAACCAATGTCCATTTGAAACATATGTGAAAATACGGATATTTAACAAACCGGGTGTTCATTTAAAACAAGTGTAACCCAAGAAATCTGACAAGACTAATGTTCGTTCAAACCTATTCCAAGATATGGATATTTAAACAAATCGGGTATCATGTAGGATACGTATAAACATAGGAATCTGGCAAAACAAGTGTCATCTAAAATATATTTCAAACCATGGATATTTGACAAATCGGGTAATCATTTAAAACGTGTATAAACATGGGAATCTCACTAGTCAAATGTCATTTAAACCAAAGCACGGATATTTAACAATTCGGGTTTTCGTTTAAGACATGTGAAATCATATAAATCTAGCAAAAGCCATCGATCGTTAGAAACATATGTAAAAGCACGGGTATTCACCCAACCGACATTCATGTAAAACATGTACGTGTGCAGAGGACATAAAACAATATAATAGTGACTGGATTTACAATAGAGAGCATTAACACTTATCTAAATAACAACTTTCATAAAAGCAATGAATCATTTAACTGAAAACAAGTAAGCAATATAAACCATGTCGGGTGTCCAAGGAATCGGGAACTGGCAAGATGGCAATCACAAGAAGCTAAGTCCTCTATCACCGAAGTGACAAGAGCGGGACGTTGGTCTCAGTCACACAAGGTGAGGAGACTCAACGTAAATCATATATACAATAATAAATGCACGGGAACGGGACCACGGTAGCGAACCGGGTATCGGGACGGGACCACGGTAATAACCGGGTATCGGGATCCAAACTGCAGCTGGCGGGACGGGAGAGGGATTTCCAAGTCAGTGGATCAGACTGACAAGGTATCCAAGCTTAGTGATGCCGACTCATAGGTTAAAACCAATCGAGACATATGCAAGTAATCAAGTACAGTAAATAAACGGGTAAACGGGGGTGCTCAAGGGCACACTGTCATATCATATCGGGCAATACATTTCGGGACAAGTAACTGTTACTAATGTAACTTCAATGCTTTCGGGAAAACAAGTCATGTAATGCAAATCTCGGGACAAGAGGTGAAACAATGAACTATGACAATTTCGGGAAAAGTATTAATTTCAAGATCTATTTAAGTGAATAGGGGTCCCGTATGTCGATTATAACAATTACTTGGTACTCCTTGAGTTTGAAGACATTCCGGGCTCCTTATGCACTTTTACTACTTCCAAAATTTAACATGAGCTTATGGGTAGTCCTAGATGTTACAATAGCAAGAATCAAGATTATCAACGGTCCATCCTAGGTATGACATTAATTCGGAAACATCGAGCAACCTATTCAGTCACCGAAAGGAATAGAATTCGCGATAACCAAGGGAAAGACTTGTGTTTAGATATAACGAAGATATCGCGTCGTTCCATCCCGTTCAAGATTGAAATGTATTGAACTTCGATGCTACCGAACCAACCGTGAAGAGCATCGGCTCAAGACGCTCCCACATATGGTCGAGTGAGTTCGAGGAGGTTAGCCAAGGTCCACGAAGAAAATAAACCTCAAAACCGGTCGAAATTTTTGTACCAGCGCCTTGAAACATTTCAGACAGGCCGCATCGCTCGAGCGAATCGAAGGGTTCGCTCGAGCGAACTCATCGCTCGAGCTGATATTTAAGCGCGTTCGAGCGACCAAGCTACTGGAATTCCCGTATCCCTTTCTGGACAGGTCGCTCGAGCGAACTGTCATGGTCGCTCGAGCGAACTGTCCAGAAACTGAATTCTGGGCAGTTCATTTCCCCTCTTTCTCTTCCTTTTTACAACCCTCTTTCAACCATCTTTATACATCAATTGAGGAGTCTAAAACTTGATTCAAATACCATCAAATGTTTCACAACCTCCATCACATTCCCCTCTATCAACATCACATTCAATCCAAGGAAAGCAAGAATGAAACCATTTCACATAAGATATAATTGGGACAAAACAAGAGGAATTAAGGCTATGAACCATCACATATCTATGACAATAAATGTACTATCAAGGCTCTTCATGAGCATTCATTTCAAGTCAAAGTAATAGATAAACATGTAGGGAGAAACAATAAAATCAACCACATTTCTATAAAACCACATGAGCAAACTTTGACCAAATAAAATGCATACCTTTCTACGAGATTTAACAAGAGAGAAAAACCCATGAATATGCATTTCAAAATCACTAGAATGTGGCAAGAAACATATGTGAAAACATATATCAAATTATCAAGAATAAGTAACAAAATTTAGGATTTCTCATAAAACTTTGATAACATTAAAACCATCCATTCATCCACTTGCCTTGGGTTAAGAAGATGCACAAATCACTCCACAAAAGCCTCAAAGAAGTCTCTAGCTCCAAACCCACCAAAACCCCAAATTTTCCCATGAAAACCCTAGAAAATCCAATCCATTGCAAACCTCAATGAAAATCCATGAATGGAAGATAAAAATACTCCAAATGGTTTGGGAAAACAAGGATTAAAAGAAAGAAACCAAATGCTAACCTTTAAAGCCTTGAACCAAGAAGAAGAGCTTGAAAAGAGAAGTTGCCTTTGCTCAAAATCCATGAAAATAACATCTTTGGAAAGCTTGGAAGGTATGGAAGATGACGAGGAGATCAAATCTCCATTTACAATCAAGAGAAGCCAAGGGAGTGAGGAGAGAGAGAGTGGCTGAGAGAGGAGTGGTTCCAGCTCTTGCTGGAACCGTTGCAGGGAAATGGATGAAGAGGAAGGAGAAGGAACCCATTTTATAAAGGGGTGGGTGTGGGCCCCACCTCACTTAAACTTCTCAAGGGAAAAACACAAGTTTCTGGGCCCCGGATGAAAACGACGAAGAAGACAAAATTCATCAGCGAAAAATCTACTTTCCAAAAAGTCTAATTTTGCCAAATTCTGAAATTTTCGAAATTAATGGACAGATTTGGTGTGAAAAGACTGTTTTGCCCTCAAGGCCAAGAAATCGGTTTTTGGGTTCTCAAATGGATATGGGATCAACATGAAAGTTGTAGGATTCCTCAAGATGAATGCAACGGGCCAAAAACACAATACGAAACAAATCGGGAAAATCTCACAAGTAAATACAAAGCCGAAAAGGGAACCCCCAAAGGGCCCCACAAGCTGCCAAAGCACTCAAAAGCCCAAAACTAGAAGAAAACTCAATATAGCTCACAAACTCAACCCAACAAATACTAATCCCACTAAAAGAACTAATCCACAAATAAAACAACACTAATCCAAGAGATTAGGGGTCGGGTTCTCACATCCTCCCCCCCTTAGAACATTTGGTCCTCCAAATGAACTAAACAAACTCAAAACCAAGTGGGGACATTAATCCCACACTTCGAAAAGAAAAACCTCAAACAACTACTCCAACTGGTCCTCTCGGAAGCACTGGACTCACTGGGTCATCATCGCGGTAGAACTCCTCGGTCAACCATCAACAGTTGTCAGACATTCCACCACTGGCTCAAATCTGTTACTGCTCTACCAATCTGGCTGCTCCAGGAATTTGCCGTCTCTGACTCCTCCAAAGTTCCACCGAGCCTCTCGGTCCTAGCCATTCTGGTGCCGAGAATTCTTGGAACAATTCTGTCGACTTCGTCACAGCTGTTGAAGCTAGGGTCTCATGTCAATTGCACCATCTTCAAGGAGAACTCTTGTTAACTCTAACTCTTGCCGCTCGGTGCTCCTGATCCATTGCACCGCAATCAGTCTCTGACACAATCATGCTTGTCCTTTCACCCTTCTTCAACATTTGAAGCTATAACTGTTTCTGTCCGTTGCTCTTGATCCACTGTACAATAGTCGGTCTCTGCTAGTCTTAGACATGCCTTTACCTTGAAATATTGTCTTATTATTCTTTCTGTCCTTGGCTTCGGAAAATTGGTGACGCTGAGTATTACCAGATGTCTCTTACTTTAGGCAATGTCGTCCAGTCCTCTGTACTCTTCTGTCATCTCTGTCGAAGTTGTCAAAATTAAGTCTCCTGCCAATGCACGATCTTCGAGGTGAATGACTTGGAAATCTGTCACTCCTTCATACGCCAAGCTGATTCGATCAAATATTTGAACGGTCCTCTGAACACTTCAATCATCTATATCTGCTCGTTGAAAACACAATGTTCACAGCTCTGCAAGTTTCCAACTCTGACTAGACCCGTCAACACTTTAACTGCCATGCTACTCCACTTGTCCAACTTCGTGAGGTGTGCTTCTGTCAAATTCATTCTTCTCTGAATCCTTTCAACTGTCACTGTCCATCGGTGATGATTTTTTTCTGCTCGTATCTGTACTCTGCCTCAAACTGATGTTCTACAAGTCGGTAAAGTCCACTAAATCTTCTCTATCATGTGATCAAGTAACAATCAATTCCACACATAACTCTCTACACTGCTGCTGAAAACTAGTTTCCTATGCTTTTAATCATCCACTGATACCTCCTGCTGAGTTGACTCACCATCATAACTGCAACTTGTTAAACATCCTCAAACAATTCTCCGTCACAAGCTCATCAATGCTCGAGAAATTTCCAACTTTTCACATCTTTTGAAGCTGTACCACTGAAAATTCACTTCAACCTCATGAAGTCCATCACTTATCTGGCCTATGGAGTCTTCTGACTTAGGAAAATAATCCAAGTTTATCCAAAAATCCACACTTACTTGCCTAATGAATCCTCTGAAGGTACATGATCAACTGTAATTGGCTCTCCATATGTTGCTCACACTCCTTGCTGACGAAAAATAGGTCACAAATTCCTTCTAAAGCTCCATCTGCGACATCCAAAAGCTGAAAATTCTGCCAAGTCCTTCGAGAAACACACGCTAGGTCCACAAAACTCTGACTCTCTGGCGGGAAAACAAAGAAAAGGAACTAAATGTGGGTGCGGAGACACTAAATTCTCCCCCACTAGAAAGAATTTGGTCCCCCAAATTCACTAACAATAAGAACAAGAAAAGGAGACAAAATAGCCTCCCCCACTAGAAGAAAAACAGGCACAACTCACCAAAAACAACAACTAGAGAAAAGAAAACGAATCCTCACCACACGTCTTAAGGTTCCTAGAGTGTTTTATTTCCTAGAAACCTGCCCGCTCTGATACCAGTCTGTCACGCCCCC
Organism: Cinnamomum chago; assembly: GCA_038049695.1. Lineage (NCBI taxonomy): Eukaryota > Viridiplantae > Streptophyta > Magnoliopsida > Laurales > Lauraceae > Cinnamomum > Cinnamomum chago. The sequence continues at coordinate 37,651,478 of CP142460.1, forward strand.
GAACCGAAACCTCGGGGGCGGGAGATGGGATTAAGGATAAATATATTTTACTTCTCCCAAGATCTGCGTGTGTGAAGACAACACATTCTGAATATTTTGCGGAAGCATTTGTGGCGTTGCGACCCGAAGTCCGTGGCCATCGGATTCCGCGTCGCACTCAACCTTTAGCCCATAGCTGTTATATCAAGAATCATATCAGACTGGAGTGATCATTACAATAATTTACAGAGCTGACAGTAACAGGATATTACATTCCCAAATATATTCAAGTTACAATTATCAATGTACATTAATTAAGAATCCCAAGGAAAAGGGCTAACAAAAGCCATACAACAATAAGCTATAAACTACTACCCAAATGTGACGTAGCTCCGATGTCAGACTCAATGTCTACATGACATAGCCGACAAGACAACCTGCAAGGCATGGCTCCAAAGCCAACAAAACACTCAACTCGGGGCGAATAAATCTGAACCTGAGTACCAAAAGTAGTGGGTCAGACACGACGGTCTGGCAGGTGGATGAAAAGATAACAAATATAGCGAATAATAATACAAATGATAAATCATGCTATTTGCTCGAAATGCTGCATATAATTATACGGGTGCAAAGTCGGGAATCTCGGGGAAAACTTGTATTCATTTCCAGCACGGGTAAAACATGAACATCTAATAAAACATGTATTCATTTACATCATCTATAATCATAGATATTTGACAATCGGGTATTCGTCTAAAACATGTATAAATATAGTGGTTTGACAAAACAAACGTTCATTTGAAACTTAAGTAAAACACAAGTATACAACAAATCAAGTATCCATAACAGTCTAGCAAAACCAATGTCCATTTGAAACATATGTGAAAATACGGATATTTAACAAACCGGGTGTTCATTTAAAACAAGTGTAACCCAAGAAATCTGACAAGACTAATGTTCGTTCAAACCTATTCCAAGATATGGATATTTAAACAAATCGGGTATCATGTAGGATAGGTATAAACATAGGAATCTGGCAAAACAAGTGTCATCTAAAATATATTTCAAACCATGGATATTTGACAAATCGGGTAATCATTTAAAACGTGTATAAACATGGGAATCTCACTAGTCAAATGTCATTTAAACCAAAGCACGGATATTTAACAATTCGGGTTTTCGTTTAAGACATGTGAAATCATATAAATCTAGCAAAAGCCATCGATCGTTAGAAACATATGTAAAAGCACGGGTATTCACCCAACCGACATTCATGTAAAACATGTACGTGTGCAGAGGACATAAAACAATATAATAGTGACTGGATTTACAATAGAGAGCATTAACACTTATCTAAATAACAACTTTCATAAAAGCAATGAATCATTTAACTGAAAACAAGTAAGCAATATAAACCATGTCGGGTGTCCAAGGAATCGGGAACTGGCAAGATGGCAATCACAAGAAGCTAAGTCCTCTATCACCGAAGTGACAAGAGCGGGACGTTGGTCTCAGTCACACAAGGTGAGGAGACTCAACGTAAATCATATATACAATAATAAATGCACGGGAACGGGACCACGGTAGCGAACCGGGTATCGGGACGGGACCACGGTAATAACCGGGTATCGGGATCCAAACTGCAGCTGGCGGGACGGGAGAGGGATTTCCAAGTCAGTGGATCAGACTGACAAGGTATCCAAGCTTAGTGATGCCGACTCATAGGTTAAAACCAATCGAGACATATGCAAGTAATCAAGTACAGTAAATAAACGGGTAAACGGGGGTGCTCAAGGGCACACTGTCATATCATATCGGGCAATACATTTCGGGACAAGTAACTGTTACTAATGTAACTTCAATGCTTTCGGGAAAACAAGTCATGTAATGCAAATCTCGGGACAAGAGGTGAAACAATGAACTATGACAATTTCGGGAAAAGTATTAATTTCAAGATCTATTTAAGTGAATAGGGGTCCCGTATGTCGATTATAACAATTACTTGGTACTCCTTGAGTTTGAAGACATTCCGGGCTCCTTATGCACTTTTACTACTTCCAAAATTTAACATGAGCTTATGGGTAGTCCTAGATGTTACAATAGCAAGAATCAAGATTATCAACGGTCCATCCTAGGTATGACATTAATTCGGAAACATCGAGCAACCTATTCAGTCACCGAAAGGAATAGAATTCGCGATAACCAAGGGAAAGACTTGTGTTTAGATATAACGAAGATATCGCGTCGTTCCATCCCGTTCAAGATTGAAATGTATTGAACTTCGATGCTACCGAACCAACCGTGAAGAGCATCGGCTCAAGACGCTCCCACATATGGTCGAGTGAGTTCGAGGAGGTTAGCCAAGGTCCACGAAGAAAATAAACCTCAAAACCCACTGGACTCAAACTGAGTCCTCCGATCGATCGAACCGAAGGTCCGATCGATTGGTCGAAATTTTTGTACCAGCGCCTTGAAACATTTCAGACAGGCCGCATCGCTCGAGCGAATCGAAGGGTTCGCTCGAGCGAACTCATCGGTCGAGCGGATATTTAAGCGCGTTCGAGCGACCAAGCTACTGGAATTCCCGTATCCCTTTCTGGACAGGTCGCTCGAGCGAACTGTCATGGTCGCTCGAGCGAACTGTCCAGAAACTGAATTCTGGGCAGTTCATTTCCCCTCTTTCTCTTCCTTTTTACAACCCTCTTTCAACCATCTTTATACATCAATTGAGGAGTCTAAAACTTGATTCAAATACCATCAAATGTTTCACAACCTCCATCACATTCCCCTCTATCAACATCACATTCAATCCAAGGAAAGCAAGAATGAAACCATTTCACATAAGATATAATTGGGACAAAACAAGAGGAATTAAGGCTATGAACCATCACATATCTATGACAATAAATGTACTATCAAGGCTCTTCATGAGCATTCATTTCAAGTCAAAGTAATAGATAAACATGTAGGGAGAAACAATAAAATCAACCACATTTCTATAAAACCACATGAGCAAACTTTGACCAAATAAAATGCATACCTTTCTACGAGATTTAACAAGAGAGAAAAACCCATGAATATGCATTTCAAAATCACTAGAATGTGGCAAGAAACATATGTGAAAACATATATCAAATTATCAAGAATAAGTAACAAAATTTAGGATTTCTCATAAAACTTTGATAACATTAAAACCATCCATTCATCCACTTGCCTTGGGTTAAGAAGATGCACAAATCACTCCACAAAAGCCTCAAAGAAGTCTCTAGCTCCAAACCCACCAAAACCCCAAATTTTCCCATGAAAACCCTAGAAAATCCAATCCATTGCAAACCTCAATGAAAATCCATGAATGGAAGATAAAAATACTCCAAATGGTTTGGGAAAACAAGGATTAAAAGAAAGAAACCAAATGCTAACCTTTAAAGCCTTGAACCAAGAAGAAGAGCTTGAAAAGAGAAGTTGCCTTTGCTCAAAATCCATGAAAATAACATCTTTGGAAAGCTTGGAAGGTATGGAAGATGACGAGGAGATCAAATCTCCATTTACAATCAAGAGAAGCCAAGGGAGAGAGGAGAGAGAGAGTGGCTGAGAGAGGAGTGGTTCCAGCTCTTGCTGGAACCGTTGCAGGGAAATGGATGAAGAGGAAGGAGAAGGAACCCATTTTATAAAGGGGTGGGTGTGGGCCCCACCTCACTTAAACTTCTCAAGGGAAAAACACAAGTTTCTGGGCCCCGGATGAAAACGACGAAGAAGACAAAATTCATCAGCGAAAAATCTACTTTCCAAAAAGTCTAATTTTGCCAAATTCTGAAATTTTCGAAATTAATGGACAGATTTGGTGTGAAAAGACTGTTTTGCCCTCAAGGCCAAGAAATCGGTTTTTGGGTTCTCAAATGGATATGGGATCAACATGAAAGTTGTAGGATTCCTCAAGATGAATGCAACGGGCCAAAAACACAATACGAAACAAATCGGGAAAATCTCACAAGTAAATACAAAGCCGAAAAGGGAACCCCCAAAGGGCCCCACAAGCTGCCAAAGCACTCAAAAGCCCAAAACTAGAAGAAAACTCAATATAGCTCACAAACTCAACCCAACAAATACTAATCCCACTAAAAGAACTAATCCACAAATAAAACAACACTAATCCAAGAGATTAGGGGTCGGGTTCTCACATCCTCCCCCCCTTAGAACATTTGGTCCTCCAAATGAACTAAACAAACTCAAAACCAAGTGGGGACATTAATCCCACACTTCGAAAAGAAAAACCTCAAACAACTACTCCAACTGGTCCTCTCGGAAGCACTGGACTCACTGGGTCATCATCGCGGTAGAACTCCTCGGTCAACCATCAACAGTTGTCAGACATTCCACCACTGGCTCAAATCTGTTACTGCTCTACCAATCTGGCTGCTCCAGGAATTTGCCGTCTCTGACTCCTCCAAAGTTCCACCGAGCCTCTCGGTCCTAGCCATTCTGGTGCCGAGAATTCTTGGAACAATTCTGTCGACTTCGTCACAGCTGTTGAAGCTAGGGTCTCATGTCAATTGCACCATCTTCAAGGAGAACTCTTGTTAACTCTAACTCTTGCCGCTCGGTGCTCCTGATCCATTGCACCGCAATCAGTCTCTGACACAATCATGCTTGTCCTTTCACCCTTCTTCAACATTTGAAGCTATAACTGTTTCTGTCCGTTGCTCTTGATCCACTGTACAATAGTCGGTCTCTGCTAGTCTTAGACATGCCTTTACCTTGAAATATTGTCTTATTATTCTTTCTGTCCTTGGCTTCGGAAAATTGGTGACGCTGAGTATTACCAGATGTCTCTTACTTTAGGCAATGTCGTCCAGTCCTCTGTACTCTTCTGTCATCTCTGTCGAAGTTGTCAAAATTAAGTCTCCTGCCAATGCACGATCTTCGAGGTGAATGACTTGGAAATCTGTCACTCCTTCATACGCCAAGCTGATTCGATCAAATATTTGAACGGTCCTCTGAACACTTCAATCATCTATATCTGCTCGTTGAAAACACAATGTTCACAGCTCTGCAAGTTTCCAACTCTGACTAGACCCGTCAACACTTTAACTGCCATGCTACTCCACTTGTCCAACTTCGTGAGGTGTGCTTCTGTCAAATTCATTCTTCTCTGAATCCTTTCAACTGTCACTGTCCATCGGTGATGATTTTTTTCTGCTCGTATCTGTACTCTGCCTCAAACTGATGTTCTACAAGTCGGTAAAGTCCACTAAATCTTCTCTATCATGTGATCAAGTAACAATCAATTCCACACATAACTCTCTACACTGCTGCTGAAAACTAGTTTCCTATGCTTTTAATCATCCACTGATACCTCCTGCTGAGTTGACTCACCATCATAACTGCAACTTGTTAAACATCCTCAAACAATTCTCCGTCACAAGCTCATCAATGCTCGAGAAATTTCCAACTTTTCACATCTTTTGAAGCTGTACCACTGAAAATTCACTTCAACCTCATGAAGTCCATCACTTATCTGGCCTATGGAGTCTTCTGACTTAGGAAAATAATCCAAGTTTATCCAAAAATCCACACTTACTTGCCTAATGAATCCTCTGAAGGTACATGATCAACTGTAATTGGCTCTCCATATGTTGCTCACACTCCTTGCTGACGAAAAATAGGTCACAAATTCCTTCTAAAGCTCCATCTGCGACATCCAAAAGCTGAAAATTCTGCCAAGTCCTTCGAGAAACACACGCTAGGTCCACAAAACTCTGACTCTCTGGCGGGAAAACAAAGAAAAGGAACTAAATGTGGGTGCGGAGACACTAAATTCTCCCCCACTAGAAAGAATTTGGTCCCCCAAATTCACTAACAATAAGAACAAGAAAAGGAGACAAAATAGCCTCCCCCACTAGAAGAAAAACAGGCACAACTCACCAAAAACAACAACTAGAGAAAAGAAAACGAATCCTCACCACACGTCTTAAGGTTCCTAGAGTGTTTTATTTCCTAGAAACCTGCCCGCTCTGATACCAGTCTGTCACGCCCCCGAACCGAAACCTCGGGGGCGGGAGATGGGATTAAGGATAAATATATTTTACTTCTCCCAAGATCCGCGTGTGTGAAGACAACACATTCTGAATATTTTGCGGAAGCATTTGTGGCGTTGCGACCCGAAGTCCGTGGCCATCGGATTCCGCGTCGCACTCAACCTTTAGCCCATAGCTATTATATCAAGAATCATATCAGACTGGAGTGATCATTACAATAATTTACAGAGCTGACAGTAACAGGATATTACATTCCCAAATATATTCAAGTTACAATTATCAATGTACATTAATTAAGAATCCCAAGGAAAAGGGCTAACAAAAGCCATACAACAATAAGCTATAAACTACTACCCAAATGTGACGTAGCTCCGATGTCAGACTCAATGTCTACATGACATAGCCGACAAGACAACCTGCAAGGCATGGCTCCAAAGCCAACAAAACACTCAACTCGGGGCGAATAAATCTGAACCTGAGTACCAAAAGTAGTGGGTCAGACACGACGGTCTGGCAGGTGGATGAAAAGATAACAAATATAGCGAATAATAATACAAATGATAAATCATGCTATTTGCTCGAAATGCTGCATATAATTATACGGGTGCAAAGTCGGGAATCTCGGGGAAAACTTGTATTCATTTCCAGCACGGGTAAAACATGAACATCTAATAAAACATGTATTCATTTACATCATCTATAATCATAGATATTTGACAATCGGGTATTCGTCTAAAACATGTATAAATATAGTGGTTTGACAAAACAAACGTTCATTTGAAACTTAAGTAAAACACAAGTATACAACAAATCAAGTATCCATAACAGTCTAGCAAAACCAATGTCCATTTGAAACATATGTGAAAATACGGATATTTAACAAACCGGGTGTTCATTTAAAACAAGTGTAACCCAAGAAATCTGACAAGACTAATGTTCGTTCAAACCTATTCCAAGATATGGATATTTAAACAAATCGGGTATCATGTAGGATACGTATAAACATAGGAATCTGGCAAAACAAGTGTCATCTAAAATATATTTCAAACCATGGATATTTGACAAATCGGGTAATCATTTAAAACGTGTATAAACATGGGAATCTCACTAGTCAAATGTCATTTAAACCAAAGCACGGATATTTAACAATTCGGGTTTTCGTTTAAGACATGTGAAATCATATAAATCTAGCAAAAGCCATCGATCGTTAGAAACATATGTAAAAGCACGGGTATTCACCCAACCGACATTCATGTAAAACATGTACGTGTGCAGAGGACATAAAACAATATAATAGTGACTGGATTTACAATAGAGAGCATTAACACTTATCTAAATAACAACTTTCATAAAAGCAATGAATCATTTAACTGAAAACAAGTAAGCAATATAAACCATGTCGGGTGTCCAAGGAATCGGGAACTGGCAAGATGGCAATCACAAGAAGCTAAGTCCTCTATCACCGAAGTGACAAGAGCGGGACGTTGGTCTCAGTCACACAAGGTGAGGAGACTCAACGTAAATCATATATACAATAATAAATGCACGGGAACGGGACCACGGTAGCGAACCGGGTATCGGGACGGGACCACGGTAATAACCGGGTATCGGGATCCAAACTGCAGCTGGCGGGACGGGAGAGGGATTTCCAAGTCAGTGGATCAGACTGACAAGGTATCCAAGCTTAGTGATGCCGACTCATAGGTTAAAACCAATCGAGACATATGCAAGTAATCAAGTACAGTAAATAAACGGGTAAACGGGGGTGCTCAAGGGCACACTGTCATATCATATCGGGCAATACATTTCGGGACAAGTAACTGTTACTAATGTAACTTCAATGCTTTCGGGAAAACAAGTCATGTAATGCAAATCTCGGGACAAGAGGTGAAACAATGAACTATGACAATTTCGGGAAAAGTATTAATTTCAAGATCTATTTAAGTGAATAGGGGTCCCGTATGTCGATTATAACAATTACTTGGTACTCCTTGAGTTTGAAGACATTCCGGGCTCCTTATGCACTTTTACTACTTCCAAAATTTAACATGAGCTTATGGGTAGTCCTAGATGTTACAATAGCAAGAATCAAGATTATCAACGGTCCATCCTAGGTATGACATTAATTCGGAAACATCGAGCAACCTATTCAGTCACCGAAAGGAATAGAATTCGCGATAACCAAGGGAAAGACTTGTGTTTAGATATAACGAAGATATCGCGTCGTTCCATCCCGTTCAAGATTGAAATGTATTGAACTTCGATGCTACCGAACCAACCGTGAAGAGCATCGGCTCAAGACGCTCCCACATATGGTCGAGTGAGTTCGAGGAGGTTAGCCAAGGTCCACGAAGAAAATAAACCTCAAAACCCACTGGACTCAAACTGAGTCCTCCGATCGATCGAACCGAAGGTCCGATCGATTGGTCGAAATTTTTGTACCAGCGCCTTGAAACATTTCAGACAGGCCGCATCGCTCGAGCGAATCGAAGGGTTCGCTCGAGCGAACTCATCGGTCGAGCGGATATTTAAGTGCGTTCGAGCGACCAAGCTACTGGAATTCCCGTATCCCTTTCTGGACAGGTCGCTCGAGCGAACTGTCATGGTCGCTCGAGCGAACTGTCTAGAAACTGAATTCTGGGCAGTTCATTTCCCCTCTTTCTCTTCCTTTTTACAACCCTCTTTCAACCATCTTTATACATCAATTGAGGAGTCTAAAACTTGATTCAAATACCATCAAATGTTTCACAACCTCCATCACATTCCCCTCTATCAACATCACATTCAATCCAAGGAAAGCAAGAATGAAACCATTTCACATAAGATATAATTGGGACAAAACAAGAGGAATTAAGGCTATGAACCATCACATATCTATGACAATAAATGTACTATCAAGGCTCTTCATGAGCATTCATTTCAAGTCAAAGTAATAGATAAACATGTAGGGAGAAACAATAAAATCAACCACATTTCTATAAAACCACATGAGCAAACTTTGACCAAATAAAATGCATACCTTTCTACGAGATTTAACAAGAGAGAAAAACCCATGAATATGCATTTCAAAATCACTAGAATGTGGCAAGAAACATATGTGAAAACATATATCAAATTATCAAGAATAAGTAACAAAATTTAGGATTTCTCATAAAACTTTGATAACATTAAAACCATCCATTCATCCACTTGCCTTGGGTTAAGAAGATGCACAAATCACTCCACAAAAGCCTCAAAGAAGTATCTAGCTCCAAACCCACCAAAACCCCAAATTTTCCCATGAAAACCCTAGAAAATCCAATCCATTGCAAACCTCAATGAAAATCCATGAATGGAAGATAAAAATACTCCAAATGGTTTGGGAAAACAAGGATTAAAAGAAAGAAACCAAATGCTAACCTTTAAAGCCTTGAACCAAGAAGAAGAGCTTGAAAAGAGAAGTTGCCTTTGCTCAAAATCCATGAAAATAACATCTTTGGAAAGCTTGGAAGGTATGGAAGATGATGAGGAGATCAAATCTCCATTTACAATCAAGAGAAGCCAAGGGAGAGAGGAGAGAGAGAGTGGCTGAGAGAGGAGTGGTTCCAGCTCTTGCTGGAACCGTTGCAGGGAAATGGATGAAGAGGAAGGAGAAGGAACCCATTTTATAAAGGGGTGGGTGTGGGCCCCACCTCACTTAAACTTCTCAAGGGAAAAACACAAGTTTCTGGGCCCCGGATGAAAACGACGAAGAAGACAAAATTCATCAGCGAAAAATCTACTTTCCAAAAAGTCTAATTTTGACAAATTCTGAAATTTTCGAAATTAATGGACAGATTTGGTGTGAAAAGACTGTTTTGCCCTCAAGGCCAAGAAATCGGTTTTTGGGTTCTCAAATGGATATGGGATCAACATGAAAGTTGTAGGATTCCTCAAGATGAATGCAACGGGCCAAAAACACAATACGAAACAAATCGGGAAAATCTCACAAGTAAATACAAAGCCGAAAAGGGAACCCCCAAAGGGCCCCACAAGCTGCCAAAGCACTCAAAAGCCCAAAACTAGAAGAAAACTCAATATAGCTCACAAACTCAACCCAACAAATACTAATCCCACTAAAAGAACTAATCCACAAATAAAACAACACTAATCCAAGAGATTAGGGGTCGGGTTCTCACATCCTCCCCCCTTAGAACATTTGGTCCTCCAAATGAACTAAACAAACTCAAAACCAAGTGGGGACATTAATCCCACACTTCGAAAAGAAAAACCTCAAACAACTACTCCAACTGGTCCTCTCGGAAGCACTGGACTCACTGGGTCATCATCGCGGTAGAACTCCTCGGTCAACCATCAACAGTTGTCAGACATTCCACCACTGGCTCAAATCTGTTACTGCTCTACCAATCTGGCTGCTCCAGGAATTTGCCGTCTCTGACTCCTCCAAAGTTCCACCGAGCCTCTCGGTCCTAGCCATTCTGGTGCCGAGAATTCTTGGAACAATTCTGTCGACTTCGTCACAGCTGTTGAAGCTAGGGTCTCATGTCAATTGCACCATCTTCAAGGAGAACTCTTGTTAACTCTAACTCTTGCCGCTCGGTGCTCCTGATCCATTGCACCGCAATCAGTCTCTGACACAATCATGCTTGTCCTTTCACCCTTCTTCAACATTTGAAGCTATAACTGTTTCTGTCCGTTGTTCTTGATCCACTGTACAATAGTCGGTCTCTGCTAGTCTTAGACATGCCTTTACCTTGAAATATTGTCTTATTATTCTTTCTGTCCTTGGCTTCGGAAAATTGGTGACGCTGAGTATTACCAGATGTCTCTTACTTTAGGCAATGTCGTCCAGTCCTCTGTACTCTTCTGTCATCTCTGTCGAAGTTGTCAAAATTAAGTCTCCTGCCAATGCACGATCTTCGAGGTGAATGACTTGGAAATCTGTCACTCCTTCATACGCCAAGCTGATTCGATCAAATATTTGAACGGTCCTCTGAACACTTCAATCATCTATATCTGCTCGTTGAAAACACAATGTTCACAGCTCTGCAAGTTTCCAACTCTGACTAGACCCGTCAACACTTTAACTGCCATGCTACTCCACTTGTCCAACTTCGTGAGGTGTGCTTCTGTCAAATTCATTCTTCTCTGAATCCTTTCAACTGTCACTGTCCATCGGTGATGATTTTTTTCTGCTCGTATCTGTACTCTGCCTCAAACTGATGTTCTACAAGTCGGTAAAGTCCACTAAATCTTCTCTATCATGTGATCAAGTAACAATCAATTCCACACATAACTCTCTACACTGCTGCTGAAAACTAGTTTCCTATGCTTTTAATCATCCACTGATACCTCCTGCTGAGTTGACTCACCATCATAACTGCAACTTGTTAAACATCCTCAAACAATTCTCCGTCACAAGCTCATCAATGCTCGAGAAATTTCCAACTTTTCACATCTTTTGAAGCTGTACCACTGAAAATTCACTTCAACCTCATGAAGTCCATCACTTATCTGGCCTATGGAGTCTTCTGACTTAGGAAAATAATCCAAGTTTATCCAAAAATCCACACTTACTTGCCTAATGAATCCTCTGAAGGTACATGATCAACTGTAATTGGCTCTCCATATGTTGCTCACACTCCTTGCTGACGAAAAATAGGTCACAAATTCCTTCTAAAGCTCCATCTGCGACATCCAAAAGCTGAAAATTCTGCCAAGTCCTTCGAGAAACACACGCTAGGTCCACAAAACTCTGACTCTCTGGCGGGAAAACAAAGAAAAGGAACTAAATGTGGGTGCGGAGACACTAAATTCTCCCCCACTAGAAAGAATTTGGTCCCCCAAATTCACTAACAATAAGAACAAGAAAAGGAGACAAAATAGCCTCCCCCACTAGAAGAAAAACAGGCACAACTCACCAAAAACAACAACTAGAGAAAAGAAAACGAATCCTCACCACACGTCTTAAGGTTCCTAGAGTGTTTTATTTCCTAGAAACCTGCCCGCTCTGATACCAGTCTGTCACGCCCCCGAACCGAAACCTCGGGGGCGGGAGATGGGATTAAGGATAAATATATTTTACTTCTCCCAAGATCCGCGTGTGTGAAGACAACACATTCTGAATATTTTGCGGAAGCATTTGTGGCGTTGCGACCCGAAGTCCGTGGCCATCGGATTCCGCGTCGCACTCAACCTTTAGCCCATAGCTGTTATATCAAGAATCATATCAGACTGGAGTGATCATTACAATAATTTACAGAGCTGACAGTAACAGGATATTACATTCCCAAATATATTCAAGTTACAATTATCAATGTACATTAATTAAGAATCCCAAGGAAAAGGGCTAACAAAAGCCATACAACAATAAGCTATAAACTACTACCCAAATGTGACGTAGCTCCGATGTCAGACTCAATGTCTACATGACATAGCCGACAAGACAACCTGCAAGGCATGGCTCCAAAGCCAACAAAACACTCAACTCGGGGCGAATAAATCTGAACCTGAGTACCAAAAGTAGTGGGTCAGACACGACGGTCTGGCAGGTGGATGAAAAGATAACAAATATAGCGAATAATAATACAAATGATAAATCATGCTATTTGCTCGAAATGCTGCATATAATTATACGGGTGCAAAGTCGGGAATCTCGGGGAAAACTTGTATTCATTTCCAGCACGGGTAAAACATGAACATCTAATAAAACATGTATTCATTTACATCATCTATAATCATAGATATTTGACAATCGGGTATTCGTCTAAAACATGTATAAATATAGTGGTTTGACAAAACAAACGTTCATTTGAAACTTAAGTAAAACACAAGTATACAACAAATCAAGTATCCATAACAGTCTAGCAAAACCAATGTCCATTTGAAACATATGTGAAAATACGGATATTTAACAAACCGGGTGTTCATTTAAAACAAGTGTAACCCAAGAAATCTGACAAGACTAATGTTCGTTCAAACCTATTCCAAGATATGGATATTTAAACAAATCGGGTATCATGTAGGATACGTATAAACATAGGAATCTGGCAAAACAAGTGTCATCTAAAATATATTTCAAACCATGGATATTTGACAAATCGGGTAATCATTTAAAACGTGTATAAACATGGGAATCTCACTAGTCAAATGTCATTTAAACCAAAGCACGGATATTTAACAATTCGGGTTTTCGTTTAAGACATGTGAAATCATATAAATCTAGCAAAAGCCATCGATCGTTAGAAACATATGTAAAAGCACGGGTATTCACCCAACCGACATTCATGTAAAACATGTACGTGTGCAGAGGACATAAAACAATATAATAGTGACTGGATTTACAATAGAGAGCATTAACACTTATCTAAATAACAACTTTCATAAAAGCAATGAATCATTTAACTGAAAACAAGTAAGCAATATAAACCATGTCGGGTGTCCAAGGAATCGGGAACTGGCAAGATGGCAATCACAAGAAGCTAAGTCCTCTATCACCGAAGTGACAAGAGCGGGACGTTGGTCTCAGTCACACAAGGTGAGGAGACTCAACGTAAATCATATATACAATAATAAATGCACGGGAACGGGACCACGGTAGCGAACCGGGTATCGGGACGGGACCACGGTAATAACCGGGTATCGGGATCCAAACTGCAGCTGGCGGGACGGGAGAGGGATTTCCAAGTCAGTGGATCAGACTGACAAGGTATCCAAGCTTAGTGATGCCGACTCATAGGTTAAAACCAATCGAGACATATGCAAGTAATCAAGTACAGTAAATAAACGGGTAAACGGGGGGGTGCTCAAGGGCACACTGTCATATCATATCGGGCAATACATTTCGGGACAAGTAACTGTTACTAATGTAACTTCAATGCTTTCGGGAAAACAAGTCATGTAATGCAAATCTCGGGACAAGAGGTGAAACAATGAACTATGACAATTTCGGGAAAAGTATTAATTTCAAGATCTATTTAAGTGAATAGGGGTCCCGTATGTCGATTATAACAATTACTTGGTACTCCTTGAGTTTGAAGACATTCCGGGCTCCTTATGCACTTTTACTACTTCCAAAATTTAACATGAGCTTATGGGTAGTCCTAGATGTTACAATAGCAAGAATCAAGATTATCAACGGTCCATCCTAGGTATGACATTAATTCGGAAACATCGAGCAACCTATTCAGTCACCGAAAGGAATAGAATTCGCGATAACCAAGGGAAAGACTTGTGTTTAGATATAACGAAGATATCGCGTCGTTCCATCCCGTTCAAGATTGAAATGTATTGAACTTCGATGCTACCGAACCAACCGTGAAGAGCATCGGCTCAAGACGCTCCCACATATGGTCGAGTGAGTTCGAGGAGGTTAGCCAAGGTCCACGAAGAAAATAAACCTCAAAACCCACTGGACTCAAACTGAGTCCTCCGATCGATCGAACCGAAGGTCCGATCGATTGGTCGAAATTTTTGTACCAGCGCCTTGAAACATTTCAGACAGGCCGCATCGCTCGAGCGAATCGAAGGGTTCGCTCGAGCGAACTCATCGGTCGAGCGGATATTTAAGTGCGTTCGAGCGACCAAGCTACTGGAATTCCCGTATCCCTTTCTGGACAGGTCGCTCGAGCGAACTGTCATGGTCGCTCGAGCGAACTGTCCAGAAACTGAATTCTGGGCAGTTCATTTCCCCTCTTTCTCTTCCTTTTTACAACCCTCTTTCAACCATCTTTATACATCAATTGAGGAGTCTAAAACTTGATTCAAATACCATCAAATGTTTCACAACCTCCATCACATTCCCCTCTATCAACATCACATTCAATCCAAGGAAAGCAAGAATGAAACCATTTCACATAAGATATAATTGGGACAAAACAAGAGGAATTAAGGCTATGAACCATCACATATCTATGACAATAAATGTACTATCAAGGCTCTTCATGAGCATTCATTTCAAGTCAAAGTAATAGATAAACATGTAGGGAGAAACAATAAAATCAACCACATTTCTATAAAACCACATGAGCAAACTTTGACCAAATAAAATGCATACCTTTCTACGAGATTTAACAAGAGAGAAAAACCCATGAATATGCATTTCAAAATCACTAGAATGTGGCAAGAAACATATGTGAAAACATATATCAAATTATCAAGAATAAGTAACAAAATTTAGGATTTCTCATAAAACTTTGATAACATTAAAACCATCCATTCATCCACTTGCCTTGGGTTAAGAAGATGCACAAATCACTCCACAAAAGCCTCAAAGAAGTCTCTAGCTCCAAACCCACCAAAACCCCAAATTTTCCCATGAAAACCCTAGAAAATCCAATCCATTGCAAACCTCAATGAAAATCCATGAATGGAAGATAAAAATACTCCAAATGGTTTGGGAAAACAAGGATTAAAAGAAAGAAACCAAATGCTAACCTTTAAAGCCTTGAACCAAGAAGAAGAGCTTGAAAAGAGAAGTTGCCTTTGCTCAAAATCCATGAAAATAACATCTTTGGAAAGCTTGGAAGGTATGGAAGATGATGAGGAGATCAAATCTCCATTTACAATCAAGAGAAGCCAAGGGAGAGAGGAGAGAGAGAGTGGCTGAGAGAGGAGTGGTTCCAGCTCTTGCTGGAACCGTTGCAGGGAAATGGATGAAGAGGAAGGAGAAGGAACCCATTTTATAAAGGGGTGGGTGTGGGCCCCACCTCACTTAAACTTCTCAAGGGAAAAACACAAGTTTCTGGGCCCCGGATGAAAACGACGAAGAAGACAAAATTCATCAGCGAAAAATCTACTTTCCAAAAAGTCTAATTTTGCCAAATTCTGAAATTTTCGAAATTAATGGACAGATTTGGTGTGAAAAGACTGTTTTGCCCTCAAGGCCAAGAAATCGGTTTTTGGGTTCTCAAATGGATATGGGATCAACATGAAAGTTGTAGGATTCCTCAAGATGAATGCAACGGGCCAAAAACACAATACGAAACAAATCGGGAAAATCTCACAAGTAAATACAAAGCCGAAAAGGGAACCCCCAAAGGGCCCCACAAGCTGCCAAAGCACTCAAAAGCCCAAAACTAGAAGAAAACTCAATATAGCTCACAAACTCAACCCAACAAATACTAATCCCACTAAAAGAACTAATCCACAAATAAAACAACACTAATCCAAGAGATTAGGGGTCGGGTTCTCACATCCTCCCCCCCTTAGAACATTTGGTCCTCCAAATGAACTAAACAAACTCAAAACCAAGTGGGGACATTAATCCCACACTTCGAAAAGAAAAACCTCAAACAACTACTCCAACTGGTCCTCTCGGAAGCACTGGACTCACTGGGTCATCATCGCGGTAGAACTCCTCGGTCAACCATCAACAGTTGTCAGACATTCCACCACTGGCTCAAATCTGTTACTGCTCTACCAATCTGGCTGCTCCAGGAATTTGCCGTCTCTGACTCCTCCAAAGTTCCACCGAGCCTCTCGGTCCTAGCCATTCTGGTGCCGAGAATTCTTGGAACAATTCTGTCGACTTCGTCACAGCTGTTGAAGCTAGGGTCTCATGTCAATTGCACCATCTTCAAGGAGAACTCTTGTTAACTCTAACTCTTGCCGCTCGGTGCTCCTGATCCATTGCACCGCAATCAGTCTCTGACACAATCATGCTTGTCCTTTCACCCTTCTTCAACATTTGAAGCTATAACTGTTTCTGTCCGTTGCTCTTGATCCACTGTACAATAGTCGGTCTCTGCTAGTCTTAGACATGCCTTTACCTTGAAATATTGTCTTATTATTCTTTCTGTCCTTGGCTTCGGAAAATTGGTGACGCTGAGTATTACCAGATGTCTCTTACTTTAGGCAATGTCGTCCAGTCCTCTGTACTCTTCTGTCATCTCTGTCGAAGTTGTCAAAATTAAGTCTCCTGCCAATGCACGATCTTCGAGGTGAATGACTTGGAAATCTGTCACTCCTTCATACGCCAAGCTGATTCGATCAAATATTTGAACGGTCCTCTGAACACTTCAATCATCTATATCTGCTCGTTGAAAACACAATGTTCACAGCTCTGCAAGTTTCCAACTCTGACTAGACCCGTCAACACTTTAACTGCCATGCTACTCCACTTGTCCAACTTCGTGAGGTGTGCTTCTGTCAAATTCATTCTTCTCTGAATCCTTTCAACTGTCACTGTCCATCGGTGATGATTTTTTTCTGCTCGTATCTGTACTCTGCCTCAAACTGATGTTCTACAAGTCGGTAAAGTCCACTAAATCTTCTCTATCATGTGATCAAGTAACAATCAATTCCACACATAACTCTCTACACTGCTGCTGAAAACTAGTTTCCTATGCTTTTAATCATCCACTGATACCTCCTGCTGAGTTGACTCACCATCATAACTGTAACTTGTTAAACATCCTCAAACAATTCTCCGTCACAAGCTCATCAATGCTCGAGAAATTTCCAACTTTTCACATCTTTTGAAGCTGTACCACTGAAAATTCACTTCAACCTCATGAAGTCCATCACTTATCTGGCCTATGGAGTCTTCTGACTTAGGAAAATAATCCAAGTTTATCCAAAAATCCACACTTACTTGCCTAATGAATCCTCTGAAGGTACATGATCAACTGTAATTGGCTCTCCATATGTTGCTCACACTCCTTGCTGACGAAAAATAGGTCACAAATTCCTTCTAAAGCTCCATCTGCGACATCCAAAAGCTGAAAATTCTGCCAAGTCCTTCGAGAAACACACGCTAGGTCCACAAAACTCTGACTCTCTGGCGGGAAAACAAAGAAAAGGAACTAAATGTGGGTGCGGAGACACTAAATTCTCCCCCACTAGAAAGAATTTGGTCCCCCAAATTCACTAACAATAAGAACAAGAAAAGGAGACAAAATAGCCTCCCCCACTAGAAGAAAAACAGGCACAACTCACCAAAAACAACAACTAGAGAAAAGAAAACGAATCCTCACCACACGTCTTAAGGTTCCTAGAGTGTTTTATTTCCTAGAAACCTGCCCGCTCTGATACCAGTCTGTCACGCCCCCGAACCGAAACCTCGGGGGCGGGAGATGGGATTAAGGATAAATATATTTTACTTCTCCCAAGATCCGCGTGTGTGAAGACAACACATTCTGAATATTTTGCGGAAGCATTTGTGGCGTTGCGACCCGAAGTCCGTGGCCATCGGATTCCGCGTCGCACTCAACCTTTAGCCCATAGCTATTATATCAAGAATCATATCAGACTGGAGTGATCATTACAATAATTTACAGAGCTGACAGTAACAGGATATTACATTCCCAAATATATTCAAGTTACAATTATCAATGTACATTAATTAAGAATCCCAAGGAAAAGGGCTAACAAAAGCCATACAACAATAAGCTATAAACTACTACCCAAATGTGACGTAGCTCCGATGTCAGACTCAATGTCTACATGACATAGCCGACAAGACAACCTGCAAGGCATGGCTCCAAAGCCAACAAAACACTCAACTCGGGGCGAATAAATCTGAACCTGAGTACCAAAAGTAGTGGGTCAGACACGACGGTCTGGCAGGTGGATGAAAAGATAACAAATATAGCGAATAATAATACAAATGATAAATCATGCTATTTGCTCGAAATGCTGCATATAATTATACGGGTGCAAAGTCGGGAATCTCGGGGAAAACTTGTATTCATTTCCAGCACGGGTAAAACATGAACATCTAATAAAACATGTATTCATTTACATCATCTATAATCATAGATATTTGACAATCGGGTATTCGTCTAAAACATGTATAAATATAGTGGTTTGACAAAACAAACGTTCATTTGAAACTTAAGTAAAACACAAGTATACAACAAATCAAGTATCCATAACAGTCTAGCAAAACCAATGTCCATTTGAAACATATGTGAAAATACGGATATTTAACAAACCGGGTGTTCATTTAAAACAAGTGTAACCCAAGAAATCTGACAAGACTAATGTTCGTTCAAACCTATTCCAAGATATGGATATTTAAACAAATCGGGTATCATGTAGGATACGTATAAACATAGGAATCTGGCAAAACAAGTGTCATCTAAAATATATTTCAAACCATGGATATTTGACAAATCGGGTAATCATTTAAAACGTGTATAAACATGGGAATCTCACTAGTCAAATGTCATTTAAACCAAAGCACGGATATTTAACAATTCGGGTTTTCGTTTAAGACATGTGAAATCATATAAATCTAGCAAAAGCCATCGATCGTTAGAAACATATGTAAAAGCACGGGTATTCACCCAACCGACATTCATGTAAAACATGTACGTGTGCAGAGGACATAAAACAATATAATAGTGACTGGATTTACAATAGAGAGCATTAACACTTATCTAAATAACAACTTTCATAAAAGCAATGAATCATTTAACTGAAAACAAGTAAGCAATATAAACCATGTCGGGTGTCCAAGGAATCGGGAACTGGCAAGATGGCAATCACAAGAAGCTAAGTCCTCTATCACCGAAGTGACAAGAGCGGGACGTTGGTCTCAGTCACACAAGGTGAGGAGACTCAACGTAAATCATATATACAATAATAAATGCACGGGAACGGGACCACGGTAGCGAACCGGGTATCGGGACGGGACCACGGTAATAACCGGGTATCGGGATCCAAACTGCAGCTGGCGGGACGGGAGAGGGATTTCCAAGTCAGTGGATCAGACTGACAAGGTATCCAAGCTTAGTGATGCCGACTCATAGGTTAAAACCAATCGAGACATATGCAAGTAATCAAGTACAGTAAATAAACGGGTAAACGGGGGGGTGCTCAAGGGCACACTGTCATATCATATCGGGCAATACATTTCGGGACAAGTAACTGTTACTAATGTAACTTCAATGCTTTCGGGAAAACAAGTCATGTAATGCAAATCTCGGGACAAGAGGTGAAACAATGAACTATGACAATTTCGGGAAAAGTATTAATTTCAAGATCTATTTAAGTGAATAGGGGTCCCGTATGTCGATTATAACAATTACTTGGTACTCCTTGAGTTTGAAGACATTCCGGGCTCCTTATGCACTTTTACTACTTCCAAAATTTAACATGAGCTTATGGGTAGTCCTAGATGTTACAATAGCAAGAATCAAGATTATCAACGGTCCATCCTAGGTATGACATTAATTCGGAAACATCGAGCAACCTATTCAGTCACCGAAAGGAATAGAATTCGCGATAACCAAGGGAAAGACTTGTGTTTAGATATAACGAAGATATCGCGTCGTTCCATCCCGTTCAAGATTGAAATGTATTGAACTTCGATGCTACCGAACCAACCGTGAAGAGCATCGGCTCAAGACGCTCCCACATATGGTCGAGTGAGTTCGAGGAGGTTAGCCAAGGTCCACGAAGAAAATAAACCTCAAAACCCACTGGACTCAAACTGAGTCCTCCGATCGATCGAACCGAAGGTCCGATCGATTGGTCGAAATTTTTGTACCAGCGCCTTGAAACATTTCAGACAGGCCGCATCGCTCGAGCGAATCGAAGGGTTCGCTCGAGCGAACTCATCGGTCGAGCGGATATTTAAGTGCGTTCGAGCGACCAAGCTACTGGAATTCCCGTATCCCTTTCTGGACAGGTCGCTCGAGCGAACTGTCATGGTCGCTCGAGCGAACTGTCCAGAAACTGAATTCTGGGCAGTTCATTTCCCCTCTTTCTCTTCCTTTTTACAACCCTCTTTCAACCATCTTTATACATCAATTGAGGAGTCTAAAACTTGATTCAAATACCATCAAATGTTTCACAACCTCCATCACATTCCCCTCTATCAACATCACATTCAATCCAAGGAAAGCAAGAATGAAACCATTTCACATAAGATATAATTGGGACAAAACAAGAGGAATTAAGGCTATGAACCATCACATATCTATGACAATAAATGTACTATCAAGGCTCTTCATGAGCATTCATTTCAAGTCAAAGTAATAGATAAACATGTAGGGAGAAACAATAAAATCAACCACATTTCTATAAAACCACATGAGCAAACTTTGACCAAATAAAATGCATACCTTTCTACGAGATTTAACAAGAGAGAAAAACCCATGAATATGCATTTCAAAATCACTAGAATGTGGCAAGAAACATATGTGAAAACATATATCAAATTATCAAGAATAAGTAACAAAATTTAGGATTTCTCATAAAACTTTGATAACATTAAAACCATCCATTCATCCACTTGCCTTGGGTTAAGAAGATGCACAAATCACTCCACAAAAGCCTCAAAGAAGTCTCTAGCTCCAAACCCACCAAAACCCCAAATTTTCCCATGAAAACCCTAGAAAATCCAATCCATTGCAAACCTCAATGAAAATCCATGAATGGAAGATAAAAATACTCCAAATGGTTTGGGAAAACAAGGATTAAAAGAAAGAAACCAAATGCTAACCTTTAAAGCCTTGAACCAAGAAGAAGAGCTTGAAAAGAGAAGTTGCCTTTGCTCAAAATCCATGAAAATAACATCTTTGGAAAGCTTGGAAGGTATGGAAGATGATGAGGAGATCAAATCTCCATTTACAATCAAGAGAAGCCAAGGGAGAGAGGAGAGAGAGAGTGGCTGAGAGAGGAGTGGTTCCAGCTCTTGCTGGAACCGTTGCAGGGAAATGGATGAAGAGGAAGGAGAAGGAACCCATTTTATAAAGGGGTGGGTGTGGGCCCCACCTCACTTAAACTTCTCAAGGGAAAAACACAAGTTTCTGGGCCCCGGATGAAAACGACGAAGAAGACAAAATTCATCAGCGAAAAATCTACTTTCCAAAAAGTCTAATTTTGCCAAATTCTGAAATTTTCGAAATTAATGGACAGATTTGGTGTGAAAAGACTGTTTTGCCCTCAAGGCCAAGAAATCGGTTTTTGGGTTCTCAAATGGATATGGGATCAACATGAAAGTTGTAGGATTCCTCAAGATGAATGCAACGGGCCAAAAACACAATACGAAACAAATCGGGAAAATCTCACAAGTAAATACAAAGCCGAAAAGGGAACCCCCAAAGGGCCCCACAAGCTGCCAAAGCACTCAAAAGCCCAAAACTAGAAGAAAACTCAATATAGCTCACAAACTCAACCCAACAAATACTAATCCCACTAAAAGAACTAATCCACAAATAAAACAACACTAATCCAAGAGATTAGGGGTCGGGTTCTCACAGTTTCCCTTTCTATTTCTTGTTTTGACCCATTTTAGGGTTTGCCTTTGGGGATTTTTGCTATAGCTTGGATATTTGGCTTGGTAGAGTATAAGAGTTTGATATCTTGACTTGAAGACCCAAGGCAAGTGGATGATTTGATTTTTTTTATATGCTTTCAATGGTTTTGGTATTTTCCACTCATGCCTATTTATTGCATTGATTTGAAATAAATGTTCATGATATAGCATTGATAGTGCATTTATGTCATAGAAAGGTATTGGTGCATGGCATTTAATCTCTTCTTGTTTTGTCCCAAATGCACTTTTATGTGAAATGGTTTCCTTTCTTCTTTCTTTGTATTGGATGTGATGTTAATGGAGGAGAATGGGATGGACATTGTAAGAGACTTGATGTTCTTTGAATGAAGTTTTGGACTCCTCATTGGATGTATAAAAGAGGCTAGAAAGAGGTTGTAGAAGGAAGAGATAGAGAGGAGCTGAACTGTCCCGAAATCAGTTTCTGGACAGTTCGCTCGAGCGAACATGACACTTCACTCGAGCAAACATGACACTTCACTCGAGCAAAGTGTCCAGAAAAGGGTTCGGAGCATTCCAGTAGGCAGCTCGCTCGAGCGTACCCCTTGGTCGCTCGAGCGAACATCCCAGAACTCGTTCCAAAGAGTGGTTAGTTCGAGTTAACCAATACTTCGCTCGAGCCAACCACCTATTGGATGAGTTCGCTCGAGCGACCTCAACTTCGCTCGAGTGAACCCACCCAGACAACCATTCCAAAGAGCTCCTCGCTCGAGCGAACTCTCCGGTTCGCTCGAGCGATGTGTTTTGACAGTCAAAGGCTATGTTTGGGACAGTGATGAGTTGTTTAAATATTTTGGGACTATTCATTAAGAACCCCTCTATGTCAGGGGGATTTACTAAGCAATGTATGAGGCCATTTGAGAAAAAAACCACATCACAAAGATTTCATTTGAAGTTTTGAAAATTTAAAGTGTATAAGGAGCCCGGAATGTCCCCAAACTCAAAGAGTACCAAATTGTTATTAGATCGACATACGGGATCCCTATTCACTTCAAATAAATCTTGAACCCGATACTTTACCCGAAATTTCAATTGTTTATTATATTTCACTGTTCCCGAGATTTATACTACATGATTTATTATTCCCGAAAGCATTGAAATTGTACTTGTATTAATTGCTAGCCTCGAAATGCATTGTCCAACATGAAGTGACAGTTGTGCCTTTGAGCACCCTCATCCCGTTTATTTATGTACTTACAATTGATGTATTTCATACATGTTTTGATCTTGTCATTCGACCTATGAGTCGGCACCACTAAGCTTGGATAACCTTGTTGGTCTGATCCATAGACTTGGAGATCCCCCTCTTGTCCCGCCAGCTGCAGTTTGGATCCCGCTACCCGATTTATTACCGTGGTCTTGTTCCGATGCCGCAAATTGCTACTGTGGTTCCCGATGCCCGGCTCGTTACCGTGGTCATGTATAGTATATATATATATGTATTTATAAGATCCACTGTTTCTCCTCACTTCGAGTGACTGAGATCAGTGCCTAGTTATTGCTCTGTCACTTTAGTGATAGAGGACTTAGCTTCGTGTGGTTACCATCTTGCTTGTTTCCCGATTCCTTGGTTACCTTTACATGTTTTATAATGCCTACTTGTATTTGAATAAATGTTTTATCTTGTTTATAGAAATTGTTATTTAAACAGTTTTAAATGCCTTTGAAGGTACATTCATTTATTATTGTATGGTCATTGTATTTTACCCATTTGTCAAACCGTCGTGTTTGACCCACTCTTTGGTACTCAGGTCCGGACATTGTCTATCCCGAGATGGAGCTTGAAGATACGGTCGATGAACCGCAACGCCTAGTCGAGTGGCATGCTGATGATGTCATTTAGACATTGGATTGCTAGAGAGAGATAACATTTTGGGAAAACTTTTAACCATTCTTTTTTGGATTGGTATTTTGTTTATATTGGCCTTTGTTGGCCTCTATTTTTGGGAAATGTAATTAAATGATCTTTGTATAAACTTTAACTTACTTTTGGGTAACATGCTAATGATCATTGCTCATTCTGATACAGTACTATACTTGTGTTATTATCTTTTATGACTAGAGATGGATTGAATATTTGATTTGCTACATGCTTCCGCACTTAATAGAAATGTTCATATATGGTTGTGATATCCTCACCGCGGACACCTGTGGGAAATTAAATAAGTGTGCACCTTGTGATGACACACTCCACATGTTAACCATTCACTCACCACACCATCATTAGTCCCGATCCCGGATTAGTCTCGCGGGCCCGGTCCGGGATAGCGACAGATTCAGTCGGTCAGCCGTCGGTCAGCTGACGGCTAGCTGACACTCTCCATTTCGGCGAGCCGACAGGTGACCGACATGCTGACCGAATTAGTAAAATGACTTGTTTTTCAAGGATTTTTTGTAACAGCGAAAACTAGATATGTTTAGGGATCTTTAGCCAGATATTGTGTACTTGAAAACCTTAAATGTCTTTTAACTTCAGGGGTACCAATTGTTAGACCCCGACCCAGACTAATTCGATTAGTGTGTGATTAGTATGTGTTTAGTCTTAAGTGGGTTTATTTATCGTTGGGTTAGAAATAATTAGCTTTAGTCCCGGATATAGTTTTGGGAATTTTGAGGACGTTTAGTGTTAGTCAGACACACTCAGGAAGGCATGAGTGCACGTGTAAGCTTGGGAGGATCGTATCGGTTTCCATTTTTAATTGTGATTTTTATTTCATTTGAATGGTTTTATTATTTTTTATAACTTTTATTTTTAGCCCATTCGTGTTTGAAGCCCAAAACCCAAGTTTTGGCCCAAAAAGGGTAAAGTTGTCTTTTATACACAAATCTGGACGCAAATTTTGAAATCTCAAAACCATCTCAAAAATATGTTTTTTGGAAACTAGATATTTCGAGGATCATTTTATCCTTCTTCGTCGAGTTCATTCGAGGCCCGCAAGATCATGTTTTTGTCAATGCAAAGTTTAGGCTCATTGGGCCCCATTTGCTAGGGTTTATAAGTCAACTCCTTCTCCTTCCCTCTTTTCACTCTTAAACCCTAACCCTAGAGCAGCCAAGGAGAGAAAGCCCTTTTTCTTTCCACCTCATTTCTCTTGAATGATCAAGTTAGAAGACTCCAAATGGAATTCCAAATGGAATTCCAAGACCATCATCTTCTTCCTCTCACTCCAAAAGATCTTATTTTTCATGTTTGCAAACCCTTTTGTGAAAATGGGTTTCTTGTTTTCAAGTTTGAGTGAGTTTTGAATGGTTTTCATGGGGTTTTGTAGCCTTTGGCTTAGCTTGAGTGGGAGTGCTTGAAGAAGGTTGTGACATCTTTGACTAAGGCAAGTAAACAATCTAGGATGGATGCTAGCATGTGTGCATTTGGTTTGCTTTCTTTTCATTCTCTTCATTTCATTGGAAAATTATGTCTTGAATGGAGATTTTGGGGATTTTGTTTTAGATTGGAGAATGGGAATGAGATGTTTTAAATTGTGCTTGAATATGTATGTTTAATCCCTTGGAGAGCTTGTAGGCTTAGGGAAGTGTAGGTTGAAGGAGAAATAAGAAGAAGCGACGAAGAAATATAAAAATCTGACTTGAAACGTATTGGCCGCGTAGTGTCGGTCAGCTGTTGGCTAACCGAAATTCCCACTTCGGTCGACCGACGGCCAACCGAACTTAGTCGGCTCCTTTTCCCGAGACCTGCATTTCGTCCGGGAGATTTCGGTCAGTTGTCGGTTAACTGACGTTTCCCACCTCGATCGACCGACAGCCAACCGAAGTCAGTTCAGTTCCTTTTCCCGATAGCTGAGGTTTTCTAGGAAATTCTATTGGTCAGCTGTCGGTTGACTGACATATCCATCTCGGTCGACCGACAGGTGACCGAAATTTCAAGATGAGTTGTTTTAGAAGGATTTCTACAGGGATGAAAACTAGAATATGTTATGGGGCTTTTAGCCTGACATTGTGTGATTGAAATTTGAAATGTCTTTAACTTCGGGGGCACCCAATTCTCTTTGCAATTCCAACGTTTGGGTTTCAATTACACAAGGGTCGACCAAAGGTCCTTACAAACGCTTGATAGACTTTGCTTTCGAACTTTAGTTTTGATGCAATAAGTATTATCATGTACTCGTTTTGAAGTTAAGTATAAGTTCGTTTGAAAATTGTTCCGAGGATAAAAAGGGGGTCACTTCTTACGCGTGTTTTGCATAAATATACTTATCCCTCTTGCTAGTCGTGTCTTGCTCAGTCCTGATAAGTGATTTCCCCCCTTCTAGCTTGATTTGGTTAACGACGTGTTTCGCCGTGTTTTGTGCATTCATGAATTTAAGTGAACACCACTGAGCTTTGACTACCCTTTCAGTTTGATCCACTACCTGGGGGTCCTTAAACATGTGGACTGTCTGCAGACTGGTCGTGTATTTTATTACACATCGTGCGTGTTCGGTTCCGCAGCCAGAATCCCCGTATATGTGGGAATCATGTCGTGATTATATTATGTATATCGTGCTTCTCGTGCGTGCTTGCTCTTTTCATTATAAATGATAGAGAAATGATGGGCTCACTGTGGATTGTATCTATTCATGATATTATAAGTATTCATGTTAGCTTTGCTCGTATTTCGAAATGTACCTTAGTCATGTAACTGTTTACAATTCAGCAAAATGTCTTATTTGTTTCTTTAAGCATTTATTTATTACATGCTCATGCCTAAATTGATTACCTACCAAACCGTTGTATTTGACCCTTGTATGTTGGTCCCCAGGTGCAGGTGACGTTGCCTTTGAGGAGGAGCATCAGGAGGAGGCTCTTGAGTCACCCCCTGTCAGAGAGTGGCAACCCAACGATGTCAACTATGAAAGTCCGGGGATCAGAACCCTAGAGGGGGGGGTGAATAGGGTGAGCTTCAATTATGACCAATTTTAACTTCTTTAATTTAAACTAGTCACAAGTGGTGATTAAGCAAATAAATGCAGAAGCTTACAAAAACAATCACCGCAAAGCAAGAACCATCACACAAGGATTTATAGTGGTTCGGCCTCAATGCCTACATCCACTACCGGCTTGTGATCCAACACCCCACCGGATTTTCACTATTTATGATTTTCAATAGGCTAAGCAATAACCTTTACAATGATGTTTTTCAAGGCTTAACATCAACCTATACATTATGTTTTTCTTAGGCTAAGCAATAACCTCTTCAACCAAAAGGTTGGTTATCTCTCTAAGTAGTGTCTAAAATACACTTGATGGAGATTCAACTTAGCTCTTTACAATGCCTCTTAATTAGGTGGATATGAAAGTGAAAATCTAACTCACACAAACACTAAATGAATGCAAAGATATATGCTCATGATGTGTGTGTGTGATGTCCTCAATCATTTTGAAAATGAAAGCTCATAAATGTATACCTAAGGCTTTTGAAAGTTTTAGCTCATAAAAACATTTATGATTGAGGAAAGAATGCTAATCACATGTTAAAAATAACTTGTAAAAGATATACATTTGTATCCTAAACAAGTTGTGAAATTCTAAGCACAAAACATGTGATGCATAGGGATGTCAATCGAATCAACAATGTAGCTCATAAAACATAAAAATAGATTGGATTGAAATTAGGGGACAAATCATATGTACTTAAAAATTCAACTTGAATATGATATACCTATCAAAGAAAGGCAAGTTGTGAAACTTTAAAATAAAGATACATATGATTTGTAAAGATGTTGAATCCAAAACATAAGATATATTTGAAAGTGATTTTCGTATGATGAAAAACAACAACCATAGATTCAACCAAGTATAGGAATCATGTTACATATAATTTCAAAGATTCTTTCATTAACATGATCTACTTAGATTTACCAATTAAAGTACTACTTGGATTGAATCAATGATGATGCATCCAAAACAATAAATCAACTCAAAACATAAATATGTTAAGGACACAACAAAACATAGTTTATCATGCTAGAAAGCATTTACCAATAATAAAGCAAAGCATGACAACATATGGTTAAGGAAAGTAAAGCTTACATGGAGATTTAACTTCATTAATCCAAGCTTTAGCTTTCCTAATGATCCCCTTCATCCCTTAGTTCATTCCCCTTTCATTGGCCTCAAAACCTCTCAAGGAGGGCCTTAAAATTCCCAACTTTTGGCAAAGGAATGAACTAGTATTTATAGCCAAAACAGCCCAACGGCTAGTCTCCCAGTCGACCTGGCCCTACCCCGGTCGACCTGGCCTTCACTACGGTAAAAAATTAGACCGTTTGAAAAGGGGCTAACGGCTATATCCCGGTCGACCTGCAGTGTGGCCGGTCGACCGGGCCCGGTCACACTGCAGGTCGACCCCCTGGGACCAAAATTCCCAACTTTTGCATATTTCAAAGTATTTTCTGTGGGAACTTTTTGGCCACTAAATCAAGCTTGAAAAACATGTTTTAAAACATTCTAAGGGTTTTTAAAACATGAGACATAAAAAAGCCTAAAACGATTTGAAAGATTGAAAACACATAGGCTAGCTTGATTTGATAAAAATCTTTTCAAATAAAAATGCATCCAAGATTAAAAACAAATCATGCATAAATCAATATTTCTTCAAGTCTAAAACCAATGCATGTATAAATCAAGATTTCAAGTTTTTTTATAAAACAATGCATATGTGTGTAAATCAAATGATGCTAGAATGAAAATGCATCCATCAAATTGCAATCTACAAAATTCCTAACAAACTAGACGCCGAGCGGGTTCTTGAGTTACACTCCGTTTTTGTCTTGGGTTTCTTTTATCATTGTTTAGAATTGTATTGGCCTCTTATGGGATGTAACTAAACTTAACTACCTTTTTGTGTTAGTCTCATAACTTGAACTGTGATGGGAATGCCATGTTAACTCCTTTCTTGTGATACTATGTCTTGATATTAATTTGTTATGGCACTTAAATTTTAGTGGTGCTCATCTGGATGTGATTTGCTACATGCTTCCGCAAACTTGATCGTGTGAGACAGATTTCACGTGTTTTGGGAATCCTCACCGCAGAACCTGTGGGAAAACAAACAACAGAATCAACGCCGCGGGCCTGGGACCCGTTCTGGGGTCGCAAAAGGACTGGTATCAGAGCGGGACTTGTTTTAGGCACTTAAAAGAAACTAGAAAGGTCTTAGGAATGTGGCGAGGATTTGTGAGTTCGATAGATTCGTTTGGTATAGGACCTTAGAAACCCTTATACCATGTTTATTGTGTACTAACACCTTGTTTTACAGCATCATGCCTCCAAGAAAATTTCCAAACAATAATGCTTCAGGCAGAAATCAGAATGAGTCAAACACGACTAATACGCCAACAGCTACACAGTTCCAAGAACTCATGCAAGCTATGATAGAACAACAAAGGCAGGCAAATGAGACTCAAGCAAAATTTCAAGAACAGATAGCAAAGAAAATGAGGAAATGGCTCAAGTCCAGAGGCAACTCTTGGAAGTTCTTCAGAACAGAAATCTAGCTCCACAGCCTCAACCGTTGGGTCCACAGATTGTTATCCATAATAGGGATCATGACCCTAACGCACTATTTGAGAGGTTCAGGAAGAGAGCACCGAAGGAATTTTCGGGCAATGAGGACCCGTTAGTTGCAGATGATTGGCTGGCTAACACCGAGAAAATCTTTGATGTCTTTACGTGCATGGGGAGACAAAAGGTCAACCTCACAGCTTCACTATTCTATGGGCTTGTTGATCGGTGGTGGCAAACGGTCAAGGACCCATACACGGTAATGGCTAACGAAGAAGCATGGGCGGCATTCAATATACAATTCCAGGATAAGTACATTCCCTCCCATGTTAAGAGACAAAAGGCTATTGAATTCCAGCAGCTCAAGCAGGGCAGCATGACTGTGCTAGACTATGTTACCAAGTTTAAGAGATTGGCTAGATATGCTACTGAGTTGATTGACACTATGCAAAAGAAGATAACAAAGTTCTTGGAAAGACTGAACCCTATTATCATGAGTGATGCAATAGGAGTAATTCCACCAGCTACATATGATGAGGCAGTCAAACGGGCATATAAGATTGAGGATATTAACAACCTGATCGTTCAAGACAAGAAGCAGCACTACCAACAGCAGAATCAGAAGCAGCACCATAACAGGAAACCGAAATAAAAAGCACAGTCAAGTGAGGCAGGGTTGTGGTCTGTTAGACCCCGACCCAGACCATTTCGATTAGTATACGATTAGTGTGTGGTTAGTCCTAAGTGGTTTTAGTTATTGTTGGGTTAGAAATAATTAGTTTTAGTCTTGGACATAGCTTTGGGTTTTTTTAGAACGTTTAGTGTTAGTCAGACACACTCAGGAAGGACTGAGTGCACGTGTAAGCTTGGGAGGATTGTATCGGTTTCCGTGTATTTGTGATTTTAATTTCATTTGAATGATTTTACTATGTGTTACAACTTTCATTTTCATCCCATTCATGTTTGAAGCCCAAAAACCAAAGTTTTAGCCCAAAGAGGGTAAAATTGTCTTTTATGCACACATCTGGACACAATTTACGAGACCTCAAAACCATGCCAAAAATATACTTTTTGGAAAATAGATATTTCGATGATCGTTTTATCCTTCTTCGTCGAGTTCATTCGAGGCCCGCAAGATCATGCTTTTGTCAATACAAGGTTCAAATTCATTGGGTCCCACTTGCAAGTGCTTTAAGTCAACTCTCTTCTCTTTCACTCTTTTCACTCTCAACCCAAACCCTAGAGCAACCAAGAGGAGAAGCCTTTTCCTTTCACTTTGTTCTCTTGAATGATCAAGCTAGAAGACTCCAAAGAAGATTCCAAGACCATCATCTTCTTCCTCTCATCCTAAGCTTTCCATTTGATGCAAATTTCTTGAAGTTCCAAGTTGGGCAAGAGCTCCATTTTCTTCCCCCTCTCTTGTTTGACCTTTTCTAGGTAAGAGCTCCAACCCATCTCCTTAATAAAGTCTTTTTAGTTCCTTAAAAATCTTGTTTTTCATGTTACAAACCCTTTTGGTAAAATGGGTTTCTTGTTTTCAAGATTGAGTGAGTTTTGTGTGGTTTTCATGGGTTTTGTAGTTCTTGGGATTAGCTTGAGTGGAAGTGCTTGAAGAGGTTTGTGACATCTTTGACTAAGGCAAGTAACCAATCTAGGATGGATGTTAGTATGTGTGCATTTCAGTTGTTTTCCTTGCACTCTCCTCATTCATTGAAAAATTTAGGGGATTTCGTTTTGATTGGAAAATGGGAATAGAATGTCTCAATTTGTGTTTTGAAGTGTGTGTTTTACCTTTGGAGAGCATGGAGGCTCAGGGAGTGCAGGTGGAATGAGAAACAAGAAGAAGGGAATAAGGAAATGTGAAAAATCTGAACTCAGCTGCATTTCCCGTGCAGTAGCGGTCAGCCGCTGGTCAGCTGGTGGCTAGCCGAAATCCCCATTTCGGTTAACCGCGAGCTGACCGAGCTCGGCGGTTCCCTTTCCAGAAGCTGACATTTCGACAGTGGATTTCTGTCAGCTTGATGGTTATCTAGCGGCTAGCCGCCATTCCCCATTTCGGCTAACCGCTGGCCAATCGAACGTTTTCGGCTCCTTTTCTAGAGAGCTAAGTTTCAGACCTGGATTTCCAGCGGTCAGCCTGTCGGTCAGATGCCAGCTAGCCGCCAGATCCTAGTTTGGCTAGCCGACACCTGACCGCGAGTTGACTGAAATTGATAAATTGCCTGTTTTGAAGAGTAATTGTAAGAATGAAAACTAGAACATGTTAAGTGACCTTTAGCCTAATATTGTGAACTCGAAACCCGTGATGTCTTCGAGCTTCCGGGGCACCAATTCTAATTTAAATTCCAACATCTAGGCTTCGGTTACACAAAGACCATCCAAAGGTCCTTGCATGTGCTTGATAGGCTTGTGTTCGTACTTTAGTTTTTGATACAATGAATATCATTGTGTACTCGTTTTGAAGTTCTAGTACAAGCTCGTTTTGAAGGTGTGTTTCAAGAAAAATGGGTCACTTCCTAAGCGTGTTATGCATATTAATTATGCCTTTTGCTAGTCGTGTTCGTCGTGTTTTGATAAGTGACTTTCCCCTTTTTATCTCGACATGTTTTGATAGTGTTCCACGTGTTTTGTGCATTTATGAATTTAGTGAACCCCACTGAGCTTGGACTGCCCTTTCAGTTTGATCCACTGGTTGGGGGTCCTTAAACATGTGGACTGTCTGCAGAATGGTTGTGTATTTATTACACATCGTGCGTGTCCGGCTTTTAAAACAAGATATGGGCACTACGAGTTCTTAGTGATGCCCTTTGGTTTGAAAAATGCACCCGCAGTCTTTATGGCTCTTATGAATAAAGTCTTTGCACCATATTTGGATCACTCTACAGTAGTATTCATTGATGACATCCTTGTGTATTCCAAGAGTAAAAAGGAGCATGAAGAACATTTAAGGATAGCGTTGCAGCTTTTAAGGGACAACCAGCTTTTTGCGAAACTCAGTAAGTGTGGTTTCTGGTTAGAACAAGTTGCTTTTCTAGGCCACATCATCTCTAAAGAAGGTTTAGCAGTTGATCCAACCAAGATAGAGGCAGTTGTTAATTGGGTGAGACCAAGCAGTGTGACTGAAATCAGAAGCTTGTTGGGGTTAGCAGGCTATTACAGAAGATTTGTCTAAGGTTTTTTATCCATTGCAGCACCGTTAACGAAACTGACCAGGAAGAATGTCCCATTTGTTTGGACCGAACAGTGTGAAACGAGTTTTCAAGAGTTGAAGGGAAGGTTAACCACAGCTCCAATCCTTACATTACCATCGGGCAGCGGCGGATTTATTGTTTTTACAGATGCTTCGAATATGGGACTAGGTTGTGTATTGATACAGGATGCCAAAGTGATTGCTTATGGCTCAAGACAGTTGAAGGACCATGAGTAGAACTATGCAACTCATTGTCACGACCCCGGATCGGGCCCGCGGGAAAAATCCGGGATAGGGACAATAATGATGAAATAATACCACATCGGTTTAATTCCATACATTTATTTAATTTCCCACAGGTGTCCGCGGTGAGGATATCACAACCATATAAGAACATTTCTATTAAGTGCGGAAGCGTGTAGCAAATCAAATATTCAATCCATCTCAAATCATAAAGATAATAACACAAGTATAGTACTGTATCAGAATGAGCAATGATCATTAGCATGTTGCCCAAAAGTAAGTTAAAGTTTATACAAGATCATTTAATTACATTTCCCAAAATTAGAGGCCAACAAGGCCAATATGAACAAAATACCAATCCCCAAAAGAATGGTTAAAAGTTTTCTCAAAATGTTATCTCTCTCTGGCAATCCAATGTCTAAATGACATCATCAGCACGCCACTCAACTAACTGCTGCGGTTCTCCGACCGCCTCCTCGGGATAACCAACAACGGGACCTGAGTACCAAAAGATGGGTTAAACACGACAGTTTGGCAAATGGGTGAAATACCATGACAATATGATAATAAATGAATTTGCCTTCAAAAGCATTTAAACCTGTTTAAATAACAATTTCTATAAATGAGATAAAACATTTATTCAAATACAAGTAGGCATTGTAAAACATGTAAGGTAACCAAGGAAATGGGAAATGAGCAAGATGGCAACCACACGAAGCTAAGTCCTCTATCACTAAAGTGACAGAGCAATAACTAGGCACTGATCTCAGTCACTCGAGGTGAGGAGAAACAGTGGATCTTATAAATACATATACTATACATGACCACGGTAGCGAGTCGGGCATCGAGAACCACAGTAGCAATATACGGCATCGGGACAAGACCACGGTAATAACTGGGTAGCGGGATCCAAACAGCAGCTGGCGAGACAAGAGGGGGATCTCCAAGTCGGTGGATCAGACCAACAGGGTTATCCAAGCTTAGTGGTGCCGACTAATAGGTCAAATAACAAATCGAGACATGTGCAAGTAAATTAAGTACAAATAAATAAATGGGCAAGACGGGGGTGCTCAAGGGCACACTGTCATTTCATGTGGTGCAATGCACTTCAAGACAAGTAATCATTGTAAGTGTACTTTAATGCTTTCGGGAAAACAAGGCATGTAGTATAAATCTCGGGATTGATAAAGTAAAATAAACAATTGACATTTCGGGTAAAGTATCGGGTTCAAGATTTATTTGAAGTGAATAGGAATCCCGTATGTCGATCTAATAATAATTTAGTACTCTTTGAGTTTGGGGACATTCCGGGCACCTTATACACTTTAAATTTTTAAAACTTCGAATGACATCTTCTTGATATGGTTTCTTTCTCAAGTGACCTCATACATTGCCTAGTGAATCTCCTTTGACCGACAAAGCTCATCGCTCGCTGGAATGGTTGTCTGGGTAATTTCGGTTACCTAGCTGTCAGATGGCGGTTAGTCGCCATTGCGGATGACCGCAGTTGACCTAACAGAAAGACAGGTTACTGGAAATGTAACCGAAACGGTTCGGTTGGCTGGCGGTTAGCCGCCAATGGGTTCGACAGTTAGCCACTGGCTAACCGTGAGGCTGACCGTGTTTTCAGGAGAAAATGTTGCTCTCTGGAAAAGTAACCGAATGGGTCGGTTGGCTAGTTAGCCTCTTGCTAACCGTGAGGCTGACCGAGTTTTCAGGTGGAAAATGTTGCTCTCTGGAAAAGTAACCGCGACTGTTCGGCTAGCTGGCGGTTAGCCGCCAGTCACCAGACGGCTAGCCAACAAGTGACCGCTGGCTGACCGCCAGGTGCGGGAAACACCCACTGTGTTCAGATTTGAGCTCTTTTCCCTCCTGAAAACCGTTCTCCTCACTTCCATTTAGTCCCTGTAATAAAACTGAGCTAAGAGCTCCTCCAATACATCCATCTACACTTCTCCAAAACCCCATTAGGTGTTCATTCCATCACCTCCTTCTTAACCACAACAACTACAAGAGGACAGAGAAACCAAATCACGAACATTCATTTAAGGCATATCCAAAAGACAATAAATACCGAACCAATATGTTTCCAAAACATTAAATGACTTAGCAAGGTTCATTCAAAGCATTTATTTCAAAATCAATGCAAGCCAATAAATACGAATGAAGATGACAAGTCAACCACATTCTTCATGAAAACCATTGAAAGCTCATAATATTAACTCATCCACTTGCCTTGGGTCTTCTAATCAAGGAAAACAAGCTCTTATACTCTTCCAAGCCAAAGATCCAAGCTATGAACAAAATCCCTAAAAACAAACCCTAAAATGGGTCAAAAAATGAATGAAAAAGATAGAACTTACAATAATGTAGATGAAGCTTCTATAGGACTAGAAGAATACAAATCTAGAGGATGGAGAAGATTGCTTACTTGTAGGTTCTCCAAATGGGCAAGGTGAGCTCAAAGGAAATCTTGGAATGGAGGGTTTTCTTCACAAATGGTATCAAAAGAAAGCTTGCAAGATGAGGAAGAGAATGATAACCTCCATTTTGATGTTGGTGCAAGATTGGTGTGGATTGGAGATGGAGAGAGCAAGAAGAAGAAGAAAAGTTGCCAAAGTAACCCTAGGTTCTTTTTGTGCTGGAAAAAGGGAATGAGGAAGATGGGTTCTCCTTATATAAGCAAATGAGAATGGGTCCCACTACTTAAGACATTCAAGGGCTGAAATCATGTCTTTCGGGATCTCGGATAAATTCGATAAAGAAGGAAAAAATGATCACCGAAATATCTAATTTCCAAAAAATATATGTTTCTTGGGTTTCGGAAATATCAAGTTTTGGGTACAGATTTAGTGTGCAATGATTGTTTTGCCCTCAAGGCTATGGAATCGGATTTCGGGATCTCAAACGGGGACGGGATCAACATAAAAGTTGTAGGGGTTAACAATACAACTAAAACGGGATTAAAACAATGAATGTAAAAATCTCCGATAAATCCACAAGCGCATGCAAGGTCATAAAGAAGGAACCCCCAAAGGGCCCCACTATCACAAAACAATCAAATTTCCTCAAAACTATATCAAAAGTTATTCCAAACCCAACTTAGTCAAAGACTACTAATCACGCTTAAGACTAACACAACTTAATCGATACTAATCGAGGTCACTCAGGACGGGGTCTTACACTCATGACTTGGAAATGGCGGCAGTTGTTTTTGCATTGAAGATGTGGAGACACAATCTCTACGGAGAGAAATTTGAAGTCCATTCAGATCACTGAAGTTTGCAATATTTGTTCTCACAGAAGGATTTAAACATGAGACAGAGAAGGTGGATGGAGTATATCAAGGATTATAACTTCCCAATCAAGTATCATCCAGGCAAAGTGAATGTTGTAGCTGATGCTTTGAGCAGAAAATCAGTGGTCATGGCCAATTTGAGGGGAATTGGTGTTTTGCAGTAGTTTGAAGAATTGGGTGTAGAGGTGCAAACCCTGAAGCTGGGTGCAATGTTAGCAAACATGACAGTATCAAAACCTACCTTCATCCAGAAGATCAAGGAAAGTCAGTTGCAAGACCCAGACTTGGCAAAGATACTAGAACATATCACAGAACGTCCAGATTTCAAGATAGTGAATGAGATACTGTATTTTCGTGACTAGTTGTGTGTGCCAAATGTGGATGGCTTGAAGAATGATATAATGAATGAAGCTCACAACACAAGATACTCGATGCATCCGGGTAGCACGAAGATGTACCACAATTTGAAGAATAGATTTTGGTGGAACAACATGAAGAGAGAGATAGTAGCTTTTGTGTCCCGTTGTTTAACTTGTCAGTTGATCAAAACAGAACATCAGAAGCCCCCAGGCTTGCTACAACCATTGGAGATTCCGGAGTGGAAATGGGAGCACATCACCATGGATTTTGTCACGCCCCCGAACCGAAACCTCGGGGGCGGGAGATGGGATTAAGCATAAATATATTTTACTTCTCCCAGGATCCGCGTGTGTGAAGACAACACATTCTGAATATTTTGCGGAAGCATTTGTGGCGTTGCGACCCGAAGTCCGTGGCCATCGGATTCCGCGTCGCACTCAACCTTTAGCACATAGCTATTATATCAAGAATCATATCAGACTGGAGTAACCATCACAATGAATTACAGAGCTGACGGTAACAGGATATTACATTCCCAAATATGTTCAAGTTACAATTATCAATGTACATTAATTAAGAATCCCAAGGAAAAGGGCTAACAAAAGCCATACAACAATAAGCTATAAACTACTACCCAAATGTGACGTAGCTCCGATGTCAAGCTCAATGTCTACATGACATAGCCGACAAACTAACCTGCAAAGCATGGCTCTACAGCCAACAAAAGCACTCAACTCGGGGCGAAGAAATCTGAACCTGAGTA
Organism: Cinnamomum chago; assembly: GCA_038049695.1. NCBI lineage: Eukaryota > Viridiplantae > Streptophyta > Magnoliopsida > Laurales > Lauraceae > Cinnamomum > Cinnamomum chago. The sequence goes on from CP142460.1 coordinate 37,689,107, forward strand.
CCAAAAGTAGTGGGTCAGACACGACGGTCTGGCAGGTGGATGAAAAGATAACAAATATACTGAAGAATAAAACATATGATCAATCATGCTAATCGATCAAATGCTGCATATAATTACACGGGTGCAAAAGTCGGGAATCTCGGGGAAAACCTGTATTCATTTCAAGTATGGGTAAAACATGAAGATCTAATAAAACATGTATTCATTTACATCATCTATAATCATAGATATTTGACAATCGGGTATTCGTCTAAAACATGTATAAATATAGTGGTTTGACAAAACAAACGTTCATTTGAAACTTAAGTAAAACACAAGTATACAACAAATCAGGTATCCATAGCAGTCTGGCAAAACCAATGTCCATTTGAAACATATGTGAAAAATACGGATATTTAACAAACCGGGTGTTCGTTTAAAACAGGTGTAACCAAGGAAATCTGACAAGACTAATGTTCATTTAAAACATATCTCAAAGCAGGGATATTTAACAAATCGGATATTCATTTGAAACCGGTATAAACATAGTGATCTGGCAAAACAAGTGTCATTTGAAACATATTTCAAAGCATGGGCATTTAACAATTCGGGTATTCATTTAAAAACAGGTATAAACATAGATATCTGACAAACCAAATGTCCTTTAAAACAAGGCACGGGTATTTAACAATTCGGGTATTCCTTTAAAAACACGCGTAATCATATAAATCTAGCAAAATCATTGATCGTATGGAACATATGTAAAAGCATAGGTATTCACCCAACCGGCATTTATGTAAAACATGTACGTGTGCAAAGGACATAAAACAATATAATAGTGACTGAATTTACAATAGAGAGCATTAACACTTATCTAAATAACAACTTTCATAAAAGCAATGAATCATTTATCTGAAAACAAGTAAGCAATATAAACCATGTCGGGTGTCCAAGGAATCGGGAACTGGCAAGATGGCAATCACAAGAAGCTAAGTCCTCTATCACCGAAGTGACAAGAGCGGGACGTTGGTCTCAGTCACACAAGGTGAGGAGACTCAACGCTAATCATATATACAATATAAATATACGGGAACGGGACCACGGTAGCGAACCGGGTATCGGGATCCAAACTGCAGCTGGCGGGACGGGAGAGGGATTTCCAAGTCGGTGGATCAAACCGACAAGGTATCCAAGCTTAGTGATGCCGACTCATAGGTCAAAACCAATCGAGACATATGCAAGTAAATCAAGTACAGTAAATAAACGGGTAAACCGAGGGTGCTCAAGGGCACACTGTCACTTCATATCGGGAATACATCTCGGGACAAATAACTGTTACTAAAGTAACTTCAATGCTTTCGGGGAAACAAGTAAATCAAGTACAATAATTAAACGGGTAAAACGGGGTGCTCAAGGGCACACTGTCGTATCATGTGATGCAATGCACTTCGGGACAAATGACTGTTACTAGAGTAACTCCAATGCTTTCGGAAAAACAAGTCATGTAATGCAAATCCCGGGAAAAGAGGTGAAACAATGAACTATAACAATTTCGGGTAAAAATATCGGTTTCAAGATCTATTTAAGTGAATAGGGGTCCCGTATGTCGATTATAACAATTACTTGGTACTCCTTGAGTTTAAAGACATTCCGGGCTCCTTATGCACTTTTACTATTTTAAAATCTTAACTTGAGCTTATGGGTAGTTCTAGATGTTACAATAGCAAGAATCAAGATTATCAACGGTCCATCCTAGGCATGACATTAATCCGGAAACATCGAGCAACCTATTCAGTCACCGAAAGGAATGGAATTCGCGATAACCAATGGAAAGACTTGTGTTTAGATATAAAGAAGATATCGCGTCGTTCCATCCCGTTCAAGATTGAAATGAATTGGACTTCGATGCCACCGAACCAACCGTGAGGCGCGTCGGCTCAAGACATTCTCACACATGGTCCAAACAGTCCAAAAAGGGTAGCCAGGGTCCCACCTGAAACCAAGAATTAGTGTCTAATCAACACCATTCTTTTCTTTTAGTTCTCTAGTCTTAGAGACCTTAGATTAGGGTATAATTGGTCTTAACACTAAGGTATATACCCCTAGGACTCATAGAAGGCCCAAAGGTTTCCAAAAAAACACAATATCAAATTTCACTGGACTCAAACTGAGTCCTCCGATCGATCGGTCCGAAGGGCCGATCGATCGGTCGAAATTTCTGTACCAGAAATGTACAGGGTCCGATCGATCGGCCGATCGATCGGCTGAAAAAGCCTTACAGTTAAAAGTCAGTCCGATCGATCGGTCTGAACGTCCGGTCGATCGGACCTGGGCGCAGTGCAGGTCCGGGAACTTGATTTTTTCCTTTTTGTTTCCTTTCCTTCCAACATATAATCAATCACATAGAATTATACATAAGGAGACTTAAACACATGTTTCCAAGACATTAAAATGAGCTAAAGAGCTCCTCATTTCAAGTTCCTCCATTTCCATCCTTTCCATTCACAATAAATCTCAAAAGTGGAGAAAACTCATTCATGTGAAACCATTTGAAATCTTGACACTATGATACATACATTTCCAAGAGATTAACAAGGGAGAAATAACTCATCAATAAGCACATCTTGAAATCAATATTAATCATATTAAAGACAACTATTAAAATCACCAAAACCATTAATGAATCAAGATTTTCTCACAAAACATGTTAATAATCAAAACAATCCATTCATCCACTTGCCTTTGACTCTAATCAAGCAAATCAAGCTCCTAATCACCTCTTAGGCTCAAGATCCACAATCTCTACAAAAACCCCCCAAAACAACCCAAAAAATGGGTTAAACAATGAAATGACAATGAAACTTTCCAATAATCAAGGTGGAGCTTCTCTAAGGCTAGAAGATTACAAATCTAGAAGATGGGAAGAATCACTTACTTGGAAGGTCCTCTAATGGACAAGGTGAGCTCAAGGGAGATCTTGTGATGGAGGGTTCTCTTCACAAATGGTATCAATGGAAAGCTTGCAAGATGAGGAAGAAGAAGGTGGTCTCCATTTCTTGATTGATGAACTCTTGGTGTGGCTTGGAGATGAAGAAGCAAGAAGAAGAAGAAGAAGTTGCAAGAAAAGCCCTAGGCTCAGCTGGAACAATGGAGAATGGAGTGAATGAAGGAGATGGGTTCCCCTTATAAGCAAGTGGGGTTTGGGTCCCACAACTTAAGGGACTTGGGTGGCTGAAATCATCTAATTCGGGACCTCGGATGGATTCGACGAAGAAGGAAGAAATGATCGTTGAAATATCTAGTTTCCAAAAAGTATATGTTTCACGGATTTCGAGAATATCAAGTTTTGGGTACAGATTTGGTGTGCAATGACTGTTTTGCCCTCAAGGCCAAGAAATCGGGTTTCGGGTTCTCAAATGGATACGGGATCAACATGAAAGTTGTAGGATTCCTCAAGATGAATGCAACGGGCCAAAAACACAATACAAAACCAATCGGAAAAATCTCACAAGAAAATGCAAAGCCGAAAAGGGAACCCCCAAAGGGCCCCACAAGCTACCAAAGCACTCAAAAGCCCAAAACTAGAAGAAAAACCATTCTAGCTCACAAACTCAACCCAACAACTACTAATCCCACTAAAAGAACTAATCCACAAATAAAACAACACTAATCCAAGAGATTAGGGGTCGGGTTCTCACAGATTTCGTATCCGGTTTGCCGAATACCAAGAAGGGAAATAATGCAATTTGGATTACTGTAGATCGTCTGACAAAGTCTGCTCATTTCATTCCGATGAAGACAGGGAATATGATGCATATGGCACCACTTGCAAAGTTATTTGTCGATGAAATTGTTAGCAAACATGGTCAGCCCGTCTCCATCACTTCAGACAGAGACAGCAGGTTTGTTTCAAAGTTTTGGAAAACTCTTCATGAGTCTTTGGGTACCAAACTCCAGTTCAGCACAGCATATCATCCTCAGACCGATGGTCAGTCAGAAATGACGATATAGACTCTTGAAGACATGTTACGTGCTTGTGTATTGGATTTCAAGGTTCAATGGGACGAGTGTTTTCCGCTTTGTGAATTTGCTTATAACAATAGCTACCACTCTAGCATCGGTATGACACCTTTCGATGCACTCTATGGTAGAAGATGTAGAACTCCGGTTTGCTAGGAAGAAGTCGGTGAGCGTAGTTTTCATGGACTGACGATAGTTGGAGAGACAAGCGACAAGGTCAAGCTGATTCAGGAACGTTTGAAGATTTCCCGAAGTAGGCAGGAGAGTTATGCAGACACTCGCCGAAGAGAATTACAGTTTCAAGTGGGTGACAAAGTATTCTTGAAAATCTCACCAGTTAAAGGAACTTTGAGATTCGGATAGAAGGGCAAATTGTCTGGAAGGTTTATTGGTCCGTATGAGATTTTGAGCAAGATTGGGGATGTCGCGTATAGACTTGCGTTACCGCCGGAACTCTCCGAGGTGCACAATGTATTTCATGTTTCTATGCTTAAGAAATACGTCTCTAGTCCTACACATATACTACAACATGGGCCTTTAGAGATTCGGGAAGATTCCTCGTACGTGGAAAAGCCGATCAAGATCATTGATACCAAAGAGCAAGAACTGAGAAATTGGATTATTCATTGGGTCAAGGTACTTTGGGAAAATCACGAGCCAGAGGAAGCCACATGGGAACTGAGAGATCAAGTGTAGAGGAAATATCCACAGCTTTTACCAGAGGTAAATGTTCATTTTATTTGGTGGACCAAATATCCTAAGGGGTGGAGGATGTTAGACCCCGACATAGACTAATTCGATTAGTGTGTGATTAGTATGTATTTAGTCTTAAGTGGGTTTAGTTATCGTTGGGTTAGAAATAATTAGCTTTAGTCCCGGATATAGCTTTGGGAATTTTGAGGACGTTTAGTGTTAGTCAGACACACTTAGGAAGGCCTGAGTGCACGTGTAAGCTTGGGAGGATCGTATCGATTTCCGTTTTTAATTGTGATTTTGATTTCATTTGAATGGTTTTATTATTTGTTATAACTTTTATTTTCAGCCCATTCGTGTTTGAAGCCCAAAACCCAAGTTTCGGCCAAAAAGGGTAAAGTTGTCTTTTATACACAAATCTGGACACAAATTTCGAAATCTTAAAACCATCTCAAAAATATGCTTTTTGGAAACTAGATATTTGGAGGATCATTTTATCCTTCTTCATCGAGTTCATTCGAGGCCCGCAAGATCATGTTTTTGTCAATGCAAAGTTTAGGCTCATTGGGCCCCATTTGCTAGGGTTTATAAGTCAACTCCTTCTCCTTCCCTCTTTTCACTCTTAAACCCTAACCCTAGAGCAGCCAAGGAGAGAAAGCCATTTTTCTTTCCACCTCATTTCTCTTGAATGATCAAGTTAGAAGACTCCAAATGGAATTCCAAGACCATCATCTTCTTCCTCTCATCCCAAGCTTTCTATTGAAACAAGTTTCTTGAAGTTTCTAGTTGGGCAAGATCTCCATTTTCTTACTTCTCTCTTGTTTGGCCTTTTCTAGGTAAGAGCTCCAACCCATCTTCTTAATGGAGCCTTTTTGGTTCCTAAAGATCTTGTTTTTCATGTTTGCAAACCCTTTTGTGAAAATGAGTTTCTTGTTTTCAAGTTTGAATGAGTTTTGAATGGTTTTCATGGGGTTTTGTAGCCTTTGGCTTAGCTTGAGTGGGAGTGCTTGAAGAAGTGTCGCGACCACGGAACGGATCCCGGGCCCGCAACGTTGTTTGTGTACATTAAATTTTGGAGATATACTTTCCCACAGGTTCCCGCGGTGAGGATTCCCAAAGACACGCGGAATCTGACTCACACGATCAAATATGAGGAAGCGTGTAGCAAAACACATCTAGGTAAGCACCAATAAAATGTTTAAGTGCCATGACAAATAGTAACAAGACATAGTATCAAAGGAAGAAGTTAAACTGGCATTCCCAACATAGTTCAAGTTATAAGACTGACTCAAAAGTAATTTAAGTTTAATTACAACCCATAAGAGGCCAACAAAGGCCAATACACTTCTCCAAAACAATTAAAGGAAACCCCAACAAAATGATGACGAGACTCAAGAACCCGCCCGACGTCTAGATGACATCATCGGGCGCCACTCTCTCACAGGGGTTGGCTCACAAGCCTCCTCCTGACGCTCCTCCTCAAAGGTAACGTCTCCTGCACCTGGGCACCAACAAACAAAGGTCAAACACAACGGTTTGGTAGGTAATCAATTTAGGTGCAAGCATGAAACAATAAACGTTTTAGAAACATATAATAAATCCCTGATTTGAAATACTATAATGACTGAGATACGTTTGCAGAAATATTTAACTGAGCTGAGATACTGAAACAAACTAGCATGAGTACTTATAATAGCATGAATAGTTACAATCCACAAAGAGCCCATCCTTTCTCTATCATTTATATAATGAAAAGAGCAAGCACGCACGACAAGAACGATATACATAATATAATCACGACACGATTTCCCACAAAGACGGGAATTCCGGCCGCGGAACCGGACACGCACGATGTGTAATAAATACACGACCAGTCTGCAGACAGTCCACATGTTTAAGGACCCCCAGACAGTGGATCAAACTGAAAGGGCAGTCCAAGCTCAGTGCTGTTACTTAATTCATGAATGCACAAAACACGCGAAACACTATCAAAACATGTCGAGATAAAAAGGGGGAAATCACTTATCAAAACACGACGAACACGACTAGCAAGGGCATAATTAATATGTATAACACGCTTAGGAAGTGATCCCCTTTTTCTTGAAACACATCTTCAAAACGAGCTTGTACTTAACTTCAAAACGAGTACACGATGATATTCATTATATCGAAACCAAAGTACGAATACAAAGCCTATCAAGCTCATGCAAGGACCTTTGATTGATCGTTGTGCAGCCGAAGCCCAGATGTTGGAATTAAAACGGAATTGGTGCCCCAGAAGTTCAAGGACATCTCGGGTTTCGAGTGCATAATATCAGGCTAAAGGCCACTAAACATGTTCTACTTTTTCATTCTTGCAAAGACTCTTCAAAACAGGAAATTTGTCAATTTCGGTCACCTTGCGGTCAGGTGTCGGCTAGCCGAACTAAGGTCTGGCGGCTAGCCGCCAGCTGACCGACATGCTGACCGCTGGAAATCCAGGTCCAACACAGCCCTCTGGAAAAGGAACCGAACTGGCTGCGGTTAGCTTGCGGTTAACCGAACTGGGACTTGGCGGTTAGCTGTAAGCTGACCGTAGGGCTGACCGCGGGAAATCCAGTCTTAAAATAGCTCTCGGGAAAAGGAACCGACAACGCGCGGTTGGCCAGCGGTTAGCCGACATGGGGTGTGGCGGCTAGCCGCTCGCTAACCGTCCAGCTGACCGAAACCTTCTGTCAAAAAGTCAGCTTCTGGAAAGGGAACCGCCAAGCTCGGTCAGCTCGCGGTTAACCAAAATGAGGATTTCGGCTAGCCGCCAGCCGACTGACGGCTGACCGAAACTGCACGGGAAATGCAGTTCAGTTCAGATTTTCACATTTCCTTCTTCCCTTCTTCTTGTTTCTCATCCCACTTGCACTCCCTGAGCCTACATGCTCTCCAAGGGACAAAACACACATTTTTCCCAATTTCAAACATTCAATCCAAGGAAAACATGATCAATGAAGGTTATAAACATAGTTATATGCAAAATTTCTAAAACAACAATGAAGCTTAAAATACACATGCACAATGGTCCTATAGAGATTACTTGCCTTGCCCAAATGCTAAACACTCTTCTCCAAGCACTTCACTCAAGCCAATCCAAAGAACTACAAAAACCCAAGAAGACCACACAAAACTCACTCAAACTTGAAAACAAGAAACCCATTTTACCAAAAGGGTTTGTAACATGGAAAACAAGATCTTTAAGGAACTAAAAAGACTTTATGAAAAACATGGTTTGAAGCTCTTACCTAGAGAAGGTCAAACAAGAGAGGAGGAAGAAAACGAAGAGCTTCTCCCACAAGAAACTCCAATAAATTTGTACCAATAGGAAGCTTGCAAGGAGAGGAAGAAGATGATGGTCTTGGAATTCTATTTGGAGATCTCTAGCTAGATCATGCAAGGTGAGGAAGATGGAAAGGAAAGAGGGGTTTTTCAGCCCTAGGTTAAGAAAGTTGCAGAGATTTGGTAAAGTGAATGAAAAGAGAGGGAGATGGGGCTTAAGTGATGTTAATGGGCCCCAATTAGCTTGAACCTTGAAACGACGAAAACATGATCTTGTGGACCTCGAATAACTTCGACGAAGAAGGATAAAATGATCCTCGAAATATCTAGTTTCCAAAAAGTATATTTTTGACATGGTTTTGAGATCTCGAAAATTGTGTCCAGATTTGTGCGTAAAAGACAATTTTACCATCTTTGGCCAAAACATGGGTTTTTGGGCTTCAAACATGAATGGGTCTAAGACGAAAATTGTAACACATAGAAAAATTATTCAAATGAAATCAAGACCACAATCACACGGAAACCGATACGATCCTCCCAAGCTTACACGTGCACTCAGGCCTTCCTGAGTGCGTCAGACTAACACTAAATGTTCTCAAAATTCCCAAAGCTATGTCCAAGACTAAACTAATTACTTCTAACCCAACGACCACTAAACCCACTTAGGACTAAACACATACTAATCGAGTTGGTCTGGGTTGTGGTCTAACAAGAAGGTTGTGACGTCTTTGACTAAGGCAAGTAAACAATCTTGGATGGATGTTAGCATGTGTGCATTTGGTTTGGTTTCTTTTCATTCTCTTCATTTCATCGGAAAATTATGTCTTGAATGGAAATTTTGGGGATTTTGTTTTAGATTGGAGAATGGGAATGAGATGTTTTAAATTGTGCTTGAATATGTATGTTTAATCCCTTGGAGAGCTTGTAGGCTCAGGGAAGTGCAGGTTGAAAGAGAAATAAGAAGAAGCGAAGAAGAAATGTAAAAATCTGACTTGAAACGTACTGGCCGCACAGTGTCGGTCAGCTGTCGGCTAACCGAAATTCCCACTTCGGTCGACCGACAACCAACCGAACTTAGTTGACTCCTTTTCCCGAGACCTGCATTTCGTCAGGGAGATTTCGGTCAGCTGTCGGTTAACCGATGTTTCCCACCTCGATCGACCGACAACCAACCGAAGTTAGTTCGGTTCCTTTTCCCGAGAGCTGAGGTTTTCTAGGAAAATTTGTCGGTCAGCTGTCGGCTGATCGACATATCCGTCTCGGTCGACCGACAGGTGATTGAAATTTCAAGATGAGTTGTTTTAAAAGGATTTCTACAGGGATGAAAACTAGAATATGTTATGGGGCTTTTAGCCTGACATTGTGTGATTGAAATTTGAAATGTCTTTAACTTCGGGGGCACCCAATTCTCTTTGCAATTCCAACATTTGGGTTTCAATTACACAAGGGTCGACCAAAGGTCCTTACATACGCTTGATAGACTTTGCTTTTGAACTTTAGTTTTGATGTAACAAGTATTATCATGTACTCGTTTTGAAGTTAAGTATAAGTTCGTTTGAAAATTGTTCCGAGGATAAAAAGGGGGTCACTTCTTATGCGTGTTTTGCATATATATACTTATGCCTCTTGCTAGCCGTGTCTTGCTCAGTCCTGATAAGTGATTTCCCCCTTCAAGCTTGATTTGGTTTAAGACGTGTTTCGCCGTATTTTGTGCATTCATGAATTTAAGTGAACACCATTGAGCTTGGACTACCCTTTCAGTTTGATCCACTGCCTGGGGGTCCTTAAACATGTGGACTGTCTGCAGACTGGTCGTGTATTTTATTACACATCGTGCGTGTTCGGTTCCGCAGCCGGAATCCCCGTATATCTGGGAATCGTGTCGTGATTATATTATGAATATTGTGCTTGTCATGCGTGCTTGCTCTTTTCATTATAAATGATAAAGAAAGGATGGGTTCACTGTGGATTGTAACTATTCATGATATTATAAGTATTCATGTTAGCTTTGCTCGTATTTCGAAATGTACCTTAGTCATGTAACTATTTACAATTCAGCAAAATTTCTTATTTGTTTCTTTAAGCATTTACTTATTACATGCTCATGCCTAAATTGATTACCTGCCAAACCGTTGTGTTTGACCCTTGTATGTTGGTGCCCAGGTGCAGGTGACGTTGCCTTTGAGGAGGAGCGTCAGGAGGAGGCTCTTGAGCCACCCCCTATCAGAGAGTGGCAACCCAACGATGTCAACTAGACGTCGGGCGGGTTCTTGAGTTGCACTCCATTTTTGTCATGGGTTTCTTTTATCATTTTTTAGAATTGTATTGGCCTCTTATGGGATGTAACTAAACTTAACAACCTTTTTATGTTAGTCTTATAACTTGAATTGTGATGGGAATGCCATGTTAACTCCTTTCTCGTGATACTATGTCTTGATATTAATTTGTTATGGCACTTAAAATTTTATGATGCTCATCTGGATGTGATTTGCTACACCCTTCCGCAAACTTGATCGTGTGAGACAGATTCCGCGTGTTTCGGGAATCCTCACCGTGGGAACCTATGGGAAAACAAACAACAGAATCAACGTCACGGGCTCGGGACCCGTTCCGGGGTCGCGACACCAATTCTCTTTTAAATTCCAACTTTTTTGTTTCAATTACACAAGGGTCAACCAAAGGTCCTCACATATGCTTGATAGACCTTGCTTTCTAACTTTAGTTTTGATACAATAAGTATCATCGTGTACTCATTTTGAAACTCAAGTATAAGCTCTTTTGAAGATTATTTCAAAAATAAAAAGGGGATTACTTCTTAAGCTTGTATGCATATAATTATGCCTCTTGCTAGCCGTGTCTTGTCTCGTTTTGATAAGTGATTCCCCCTTCAAGTTCGATCGATTTAAGATGTGTTTCGCCATGTTTTGTGCATTCATGAATCCAAGTGAACACCACTGAGCTTGGACTGCCCTTTTAGCCTGATCCACTGTCTGGGGGTCCTTAAACATATGGACTATCTACAGATTAGTCGTGTATTCTATTACACATCGTGAGTGTCCGGTTTCGCGGCCGGAAATCCCCGTCCACCTTTGTGTGGTGTGGGAATCGTGTTTTGTTTATTGTGCTTGCTCTTTTCATTATAAATGATAGAGAAAGGATGGGCTCTTTGTGAATTTACTATTCATGATATTATAAGTATTCATGCTAGCTTGCTTTAGTATCTTAGTCTGTTTTGTGTTTTAACTTTGTTCATATTTTGGAAATGTACTTCAGTCAATTAATTATTTATTATGAATTTCTTAAAACATCTTTGTTCCGTGCTCATACCTAAATTGATTACATGCTAAACCATTGTATTTGACCCTTGTATTTTGGTGCCCAGGTGCAGGTGACGTTGCCTTTGAGGAGGAGCGTTCGGAGGAGGCTGTTGAGTCACCCCCAGTCAGAGAGTGAGATCCCGGCGATGTCAACTAAACGTCGAGCAGGATCTTGAGTTGCGCTTCATTTTGTTATGGGTTATTTTGAGAATTGTATTGGCCTCTGTTGGCCTCTTATGAGATGTTATAAAACTTAACTTACTTTTATGTTAACCTTATAACTTGAATTATGTTGGGAATGCTATGTTATGATTCCTTCTTCTGATATCTTGGACTTGATGCTATTTTAATGTTGCACTTGAAATTTTAATTCTGCTTGTTTTGATGTGATTTGCTACACGCTTTCGCAAACTTGATCGTGTGAGCCAGATTCCACGTGTATCGGGAATCCTCACCGCGGGAACCTGTGGGAAACACGTCGTGGGCCCGGGCCTTGGTCTGGAGTGGCAACAATGTCCATGCATTTAAGAAAGCCAGTGTAATAAGCAACCTCGTGAAAGGGGTGATCTGCCTTGTGCTCTCGATAGGGGTCCCACACTACCTGCAAGTAAAGAACAAATGCATTATTTAAAGAAACGTGATTCATATACTCATTTTTTATGCTATAAATTGTAAGACCTTATGTAAGACCCCGACCCGAGTGAACCCTATTAGTGCTAATTAAGTCGTGTGTTAGTTCTAAGCTTGATTAGTGATTTTGGCTAAGTTGGACTTGGAATAGCTTTTGATATAGTTTTGGGGATTTTTGGTCGCTTGTGCTTAGTGGGGCCCTTTGGGGTTCCTTTTTATTGACTTTGCATGCGCTTGAGGATTTATTGGAGATTTTGCATTCATTATTTTAATCTCGTTTTATTCATATTGTTAATCCCTACAACTTTCATGTTGATCCCGTCCTCGTTCAAGACCCCGAAACCCGATTTCATAGCCTTGAGGGGCAAAACAGTCTTTTTACACTAAGCCTGTAACCAAAATTTGATATCCCCGAAACCCGCGAAACATATACTTTTTGGAAACTAGATATTTCGATGATCATTTCTTCCTTCTTCGTCGAATCCATCCGAGATCCCGAAAGAGATGATTTCAGTCAAACAAGTTCCTTTAGTAGTGGGACCCAACCCATTTGTTAACAAAGGGAAGCCACTCTCCCTTCCATTTCATTTTTCTTTTCCAGCACAAAAAGGCTGCCTAGGGTTTGTTTGGAAGCTTTCCTCTTCTTCTTGCTCTCTCCACCTCCAATCCACACCAAGCTTGCATCAATCAAGAAATGGAAGTTATCATTCTCCTCCCCACCTTGCAAGCTTCCTTTTGATACCATTTGTAGAAGAATCCACCAACTTTGAGATCTTCATTGAACTAAATCTTGCCATTAGAGGACCTTACAAGTAAGTAATCCTTCCCTTTTTCTAGATTGGTATTCTTCTAGCCTTAGAGAAGCTTCATCTTCATTATTGTAAAGTTTCCCTTCCTATTTCTTGTTTTGACCCATTTTAGTGTTTGCTTTGGGGATTTTTGTTCATAGCTTGGACCTTTGGCTTGGAAGAGTATAGGAGTTTGATTTCTTGATTTGAAGACACAAGGCAAGTGGATGAGTTGGTTTTTATGAGCTTTCAATGGGTTTTCATGAGGAATGTGGTTGACTTGTCATTTCACTCATATTTATTAGCTTGCATTGGTTTTTGAAATGAATGCTTGAATGCATCTTGGCTAAGTCATTTAATGTTTTGTACACATGTTGGTTGAGTATTTATCGTCTTTTGTGATATCCTAAATGAATGTTTGTGAAATGGTTTCCTTCCTCCTTCCTTTGTATTGGACTTGATATGGAAGAAGTGATGGAGTGAACACATAATGGGGTTTTGGAGAAGTGTAGATAGAGGCATTGGAGGAGCTCTTAGCTCAATTTTATTACAGGGACTAAGTGGAAGTGGGGAGAATGGTTTTGAGGAGGATAAATGGCTAAAAATCTGAACACAGTGGGTGTTCCCTCACCTGGCGGTTAGCCTGTGGTCACTTGGAGGCTAGCCGCCTGGTGACTGACGGCTAACCGCCAGCTAGCCGAAATGTCACGGTTGCTTTTCCAGAGAGCACACTTCTCCACCTGAAAACTCAGTCAGCTCCACGGTCAGCCAGCGGCTAACCGCCGAACCCATCGGCGGCTAACTGCTAGCTAACCGCACCTTGGCGGTTAGTTTTCCAGTAAGCTGCATTTTTCAGCCCAGCTGCGGTCAGCTGCGCAGTCAGCCAGAGGCTAGCCGCCCATCCCAGCAGCGGTTAACTGCTAGCTAACCGCCAGGTGACCGAAATTTTTCAGGTTCCGGAGAGCTCCTCGCTCGAGCGAACTCTTCGGTTCGCTCGAGCGCTGAGCTTTGTCGGTAAAAGGAGATTCACTAGGCATTGTATGAGGCCATCCGAGAAAGAAACCATATCACGAAGATGTCATTCGAAGTTTTGAAAATTCAAAGTGTATAATGAGCCCGGAATGTCTTCAAACTCAAGGAGTACCAAGTTATCATTACAATCGACATACGGGACCCCTATTCACCTTAAACAAATCTTGAAATCATTATTTTTCCCGGAATTGTATTAGTTCATTGTATTTCCTCATTTCTAAGATTTACATTACATGACTTGTTTTCCCGAAAGCATTGAAGTTACATTAGTAACAGTTACTTGTCCCGAAATGCACTACATCCCATGAAATGGAAATTAGTCCTTGAACACACTTGCCCCGAATGTTTATTTCACTTGCATTTGATTTACTCGTTCATGTCTCGATTTGTTATTTGACCTATGTGTCGGCATCACTAAGCTTGGATACCTTGTCGGTTTGATCCACCGACTTGGAGGTCCCTCTCCCGTCCCGCCAGCTGCAGTTGGGATCCCGATGCCGGTTTATTACCGTGGTCCCGTCCCGATACCCGGTTCGCTACTGTGGTCCCGTCCCGTATATTTATATTGTATATATGATTTACGTTGAATCTCCTCACCTTGTGTGACTGAGATTAACGTCCCGTGATACTGTTGTCACTTTAGTGACAGAGGACTTAGCTTTATGTGATTGTCATCTTGTTAGTCCTCGATTCCTTGGATACCTTATATGTTTGATCTTGTTTACTGTTTTCTAGCAAATGATTTATCTACTTTATGAGAGTTCTTGTTTAAACAGGTTTCTATGCTTTTCAAGATATTTCCTTTATTATTACTTGTTGTGGTATCTTTTCATTCTCTTGCCAGACAGTCGTGTCTGACCCATTTGCTTTGGTACTCAGGTCCCATTGCCGGCTACCTTGTAGGTGAGCCGCAACCTCTAGTCGAGTGGCGTGCCGACGATGTCATGTAGGCATCGGGTTGCTAAGAGAGGCGTAACACTTTGAGGGGAACTATTTAACCATTCATTGAGTTATTGTTTTGTTATAATGGCCTTTGTTGGCCTCTAATTTTGGGGAATGTAACTAAATGACCTTTTGTTAAGCTTAAACTTACTTTTGGGAACATGCTATAGATCATTGCTCATTCTGATACAATTTTTGATACTTGATGTTAATGCTTTCATGACTAGAGATAGTCTGACTATTTGATTTGCTACATGCTTCCGCACTTAAAAGAAATATTCATTGATGGTTGTGATCTCCTCACCGCGGACACCTGTTGGAAATTAAATAAATGTATGTTATCATTCTAACAGATGTTATGGTTAATCATCTATGAATCATCACCCCCACTAATGTCCCGACTCCGGATCAGTTCCTTCGTGGGGACCCGGTCCTGGGTTGCGACACCTTACCTCATGGGCACCAAGATCATCAAGTGCCTCTTGTAACGACTGTAGGTTGGACATACTATCCCCAGACTCTTTATGTCGCACCCAACGATGCACCCGAGGTAGATTTTCTGTGTATGTGCGGTTGGGGTTAGGCCAGCACCTGGAGAAATGCTTGTATGTCCATGCCTCTAGAAGAGTTAGATACCCTGCAATCTGCCTAACGCCAGTTTGGGTCACAAATCCCAACTGTCAGTATAGGTACGCCAGTGCAACAGAACCCCAAGCATATGTGCGTGCCTCATAAAAGTTCATTAACAGCCTTAGGTAAATCACTGGAACCCTAGTGCCACTCTTGTTTGTGAAGAGTGTACAGCCCAATATATATAATAGGTATGCTCTAACGGCATGCCTAATGCGCTCTTCTGGTTCTGCATCAATTATGGCTCCAAATGGGTCCTTGAGCCACTCCAGTCTAACTGACGAGCCCCGCACAACTGCTAACACTTCGTGTGCCTGCTCAGATGTGACCCTAAGACCATGCTTTACAAGTGTTTTTGATCGCTCAAATGACAGTTGCTCGACTGATACTGATTTTTCTGTCACCGGTATCCCAAGAATAGTGCCTACGTCATCAAGGGTAATCGTCATTTCACCGAAAGGCATGTGGAATGTGTTTGTCTCAGGTTGTCATCTTTTCATAAAACCTAACACCATGTTCCTGTTGATGAAACGATAGGATGTCACCACCAGTGGAGCCAAACCTCAACGGCCAATGAGTCCACTAAACATTGTATTCTGCTTTCCTTCTGCATTCCATGCCCATTCACTGATTTTTTGGGCATGACTTAGGCATTTAAATGGCGATCTCTCCTGCAACACATAATAAAAATAAATTAGAAAAGATAATAAATAGTTACAACACATTTACCAAGATTAATTACAAACCTGTTGTTGCCAAATACTTACAGCAATATGCGTTCGGAACCTGTGTAGCAGTGACAAACTTATAGGCCCCCCGAGAATTTCTCTAGTCCTTACCTGAACAACAATTGAAGTTTGTTGACGGACTTCTGCCTTTTCGTGGACTTCTGTTTGCTCTTGGGCTTCAGGGTATTCTTCGACTACTTCTTCAGCATCCACGTCCATTGCATCCTCGGCCTCATCAGTTCCCCTTATATCATCAGCGACAAACCTTTGACGCAGTCTCTTGTTCGACACTATGGGTTGAATCCTATAGGTACTGGGTACATCTATATCTAAAAAAAACAAAAGAAAACCAGTAAAAAATCAGTACAGGAAGTTAGACAATGAACTCTTCGGCACTGAGTCACAGCATCCTAAAACATTGTTCAGCCCTGATTATTCGTGTGGATAATGTACGTTCGACATTACCTCACCATGATACCGTGACCCATTCGGTTATGTAAGGCTATCTAAATCCTATCCGTTCGAACTTATGATGCTGTAAAGGTACGAAGTTTACGGTACATTGAACCCGAATAGGTTCTTCGTATTTGGGCCCATAGTGCCGAATAGTGTCAAGAAACTGAAAAAAAAAAAAAACAACGACAATGGCTGAAAATGGGAGAGATAGAGGCGCAGGAGGGGAGCAAAAAACATCTCAAGAAACCAAATAATAGATCTTAAAAGAACACTATAAACATTTCTAAGCAAGCAAAGAGATCGAAATCACTCACAGAGATTGAAATGGTATAGGAGAACAATAATGCAGATTAAAGATGAAGGCACAGAGAGCACAGAGAGATGGCTGAGTCAGGAGGAGATGCAGCGGAAATGTCCTAGTGGGGGAGCTCGTCGAGATCGAAATCGTCGTGGGGGTCACAAGGAGTCCAGGAGGTGCAGCGAATCATCGAGTCACTGAAATGGGAGGGAAGAAGGAGTTGAAATGCAGAGTGTAGGGAAAAATCACTGGGAGTCCAGGAAATGTGTGTTTTAGGAAAATGCAGAGTGTAGAGAGAAAAAAATAAAATATTTTACACTAATCAGTGTAAAGAGTTGCAGTGTGCGGAGAGGGACAGGTAGCAGCACTCTTGTGCCCAGGTTTTGAGAAAAAGGATGTGAAATGAGCAAGTAAATGAGCAACTAGAGCTGTGCCAACCGCAGCTCCCAAAGTTTTATACTCTTTCTAAAATTTCCCTTTAATATATGCTCTATATTTGTCACGCTCCTAAATCATTCCCTCAGTTTTTTCATGTTTCTCCCCCAAACTTCCCTCTGTCCGTTTTCTCTTCCTTTCTCTCTGCAATTCCATGGCCGATTTGGACTTCGGAGCTCCTTCATTCTCTCTCGGTCTCGATCTCGATATCGATTTCGATTCTGCTCCTTCAACCTCCCCTCCCAAACAATCTCTCCCCAAATCAGATGAACATTCCTCAATCAAATCAAACTTCCCAACTCTCGAAGATGAAGATTTCCAGCTTCAAGAAACTCCAGATCCCGATCCACCTCCTGTTTTGAAGCGCCTGAGGCGACGCCCTCGAACTCCTCCAGCTCTACCTATCTCTCCCCAAAAATCTGCTCTGCTCTTGAACGCTGAAGATGAGATTGAGGACTTCTCTTCGCAGGAAGATCGAGCGAAAGGTGAGAAAATATCATTTTTTGAGAAAATCTGTGAACTGGGTTCTTCTTTGTTTGGTTTTTTCTTTTATCCCTTTCGTGGATTGAATGATTATTTTGAAGAAAACCCATGTCATTGATGGTTCAAAACCGCAGTCACGGTGAGCTTCGAGGTCGCTAATTTATGCTGCAGTGACTGCAAAAAAAAAAAAAAATCAGAAAATATAGAATACTGGGAAATTTTAGATTTCAAATTTTTTTTTTCAATTTTGGCATGTTATAACGAAATTTAAGCTTACCTGCCAAGACATCTTGTATTGGTACTCTAGTAGAAACTATTCATTTCTTTTTTAAAGTTCAATGATAGAGTGAAATATACTTACTTAAAGTTGTAGGAAATATTGATATAAAAATCATATAATACTAATAAAGTAAATATCTTTAATTGATAATCAATTAAATCTTCAAAAAAAAAGTATGTATTTATATGTGATAAGTTCATGGCAACGAGTCTCTTCACTGATCATTCTGTAATTGTCCTTTGTTTGAAGCTTCTTGTAGTTTCCATGTTATTAAAAATAGCTAAAAAGTACAAGTTCCATATTTTGAAAAGCTGCCAAGAAGCTGAAATACAAAGACTCAAAACATAGAAATCAACAACATCATAAAAGACTGAGACATCTTGGTCTACATCCAAACTGTGACTCCCAACTACTTCCTCTGCCAAAATGTCTCCCATCGAGTCAGCACTTCTATTGATATGAACAAATGGTGCATCAAGAACTGTAGCTAAATCAATTACTTCCTCCACCTCATTAGAATGCCCCACGGGTCTCTTCAAATACCCAAAGCCCACCTGATAATGCAAATGAAGTCCCCTTGGCCGATAATGTTGCACATATTCAGACGATTAGCCTTGTAAAGGCCAGTTCTCATCTGTGAAGCACGGATACGTTAAAATGGGGGGTGAATTCGTATCCCGGGTGTATCGGACACGGATACGCCATGGATACGTCCGGGATATGCAAAAAGCATATCTGATTATTTTTATTTGTTTTTGGAATTTCGGACACGCGCGGGACACGTTTTAAGGGAAAACGTATGTTAAAAAAGAAGTGGGGGAGAGTAGAAAGAAGGGAAAAAAAGAAAGAAAGAAGGGAAAATGTGGGAGAGGAGAAGTAGAGAAGTGAAAAAAAAAAGAAAAGAAGAGAGGACAACGTCTGTACCTTGACCTCGCCATCTCCTCCACTCCTCCGACGAGATCATCATCGGCCAGCACGTCGTCGTCATCAAACCCGACCTACATCAACATAAATCAAAACGCTAACCAGAGGTTGCTCCGCCAAAGATCCTCCTCCTACAACCTCGCAGCGTCGCTAGCGTCTTGCCGCTGCAGCCTTGCCGTTTCCTCTTCAGAATCACTGCAACAGCAAGGAGAAGAACCCCTCTTTCGTCGAGTAGCAAGGAAAAGGAAAAAAAAAGACCCCCTTTTCTCTTTGTTGCATCAAGCACGAGGCCTCAGGATCCCCACGTGGCCCATCTCTTGGATCTTCCTTAGTTCAGGCCCCTCTTTTGGTCCCGACATATCGTATTCTACTTTTTTGAGAAATGGTGTATCTGCGTATCCGTGTCCGTGCTTTTTAGGTTCTCATAGATAGCAATCGCATCTCATTAATGGAACAACCACTAGCGAAGCCCAAAAGGGATAAGGGAGTTGCACCTGCCCCGTCATGAATAATCCTTCCTACTCTAGGAGCCCCGTGGTTGCCATGTGTGCTTCCCTCAAATTCTACTTGAAAAGACCCAGCAGCAAGGGGGACCATCTCAACCTCCATTTATGGTCCATTTAGACTTATATGATGAGGAATAAGCGACTTCATGCCAACTCCTTATGATAGTAACTATAAGAAGGTTCTGGAAGAGACAAAAATAGAAACCCAAGGAGCCATATAAGATTTCACCTTATCCAGCAAGGTCCCTTTGCAAGAAGATTTTCGCTCAAAGCACTACAAATTCCTCTCTTTCAAGGAAATCCAGACAATGGCCAAGAACGACAGTCTGCACACGATTCTCCCCTTAGAAGTTCCCACGGCCATCCTCCAAGCCTTTAACAAATGAAGCCAAAAATAAATAAATAAAGGATTCTAGATCAGCTTACTGGTAGAGGAGTGATACTTCCAACGTGGGACCAGGGGATGGATCCCTGGTTGTCTCCTCGAAACGAAGGTGCCTTACCACTGATCTTTAAGTGGTTTGGCGATGAAGTAATTGTTTGGGAGGACCCAATTGCACTCAAAGCCCTCAGGTCTGACTTTCCATAGTGTCACGACCCGAAACCTGGATTTCTTATCAATCCCTCTTTCGTGCCACGAATGTAATTCTTTTTTTGCTTTTGTGAGATCAGGTTAAATTGAGTCGTCGCTCAATATTTTTTCCCTTGAAACATCAAACCATAGTTACCTGATTCGCTTGCATGGGTGCCGCCGAATCACGGACCATTTGATTCGAATAATTCGCTATTCAATTGGTTTCATTCAAAAATCTCAAAAAGCCGTTGTTTGGTGTAGTCCGACGACTCCTTTGAGGAAGAAGATGGTGTTCCTATTCCATGACCCGGCAAAATCCCTAGTTCTCTGATTCACAATAAATCCACACCAAACAATCACAGAGTTTGCATTCATTCATCTCTTCTCATTTCAAACTTCTACAATGAAAAATCTCTACAGAATACCGACAAAAAAAAATCTCTATAGAATATCTTTCCGATCTTTCCCTTTCTAGATCTCTGATTGAAATTCAGAACATATTTTCTTCCCCGATTTTCTCTCTCCCCTTCCGTTTTGGATTTGAAGAAAAGGGCCTATGGAAAGGATATGGCAAACACACTGTTTGGACAATACTGCCCTTATATTCTGGATTCTAAAAGGGCGAGACCAATGATTCTTGGAGCCCTTTGAAATAAACGTATCACCGCCCACTTTTTGAAATCCACAAGATTAAAGACCACCTTATCTAGTTACAGTCAATTTCACTGTTAGATTGACAGCGGCAAAAATATCTGATTTAACTCATTTTCAATTGTATGTTTTTACTTGTTGTATTTAACAATTGGTCACTTGATATAATCATGATAAAAATGAAATTTTCTAAATCATCAAACAATGTGGGTTAGTATTATTGAGTAGTTTTTTTTTTTTTTTTCCATATGTTTTACACATGCTCAATTTTTCAGTGGGACCAACTGTTATTGGAGTAATATTTAATAATAACCCATGCAAAAAGGAGGTGCTCTTTTTGAGCGGTTCAGATTTTCAATGGGTGGGCCAACTTATAGAGTTTCACTTCTCTCAAGTGAGTGAGAAACTAGAAGGATCTAGATTCACAACGGAATATAAAGGCCTTCTATATGTAATTAAATCCTTTTATCAGGGAAAGTGGTCACAATTGAGACGGTGGGGCTTACATGAGACATTGAATATCAAGGAGAATACAAAGACTAAAAGGCTTTGCTGGTCCGCTGAAAAACATGCTTTGATTGATACCCTTTCAATAATCATTAATTTTCTAAAGATTATTTTCAGTTGAACACACTGATCATATGAGACTTTTTGTTTGAATTTAAATGTATTTCGTATGAGACTTTTTTGTTTGAGTTTACATGTATTTAATCATTTTTATAATATTTTGTAATGTCATTTTCATATATCTTTTGTGGCATTTAAGAACTTTTGCAAAATATATATCAAACTAGACATGAATCATGGCCAACTATCTTGAATTATATACCCAAATTAGTACATTGAATTTGTCAAATTCGAATTACGAATTTAGCGAATCGAAAAAGGAATCAAATGAGCCTACCCGAACGAAATGTTGAATTACGAACTACGAATTCGAGTCCGAATTGGTTGAACTGTGAATCAAGTAACTATGCATCAAACATTGCATAATCAGAGCACAAGTATTAATAAATCTTTTTTTTAGATCGTCCAATTTTGACATTGTTTGGCCCTCAAAAATTAGGCCACACGCTTGTTGCCTCGTGTAGGAAATTCCTATTTTGCCCCATTTAAGAATCCAATTATTCTAATCTTCCCCAAATTACGTGTAGAATCACAATCTAACCTAAACCAGGGTTTCTTAGGCAAATTCTAGAGTTACACAAATTACTTCACTCAAAGATGGAATTAAATTCCAGAGAATTTAAAACTTATTTCACAAATTGTAAAAAAGCTTCCTACACAAATACACCTGGCAGTAGGTAAACTTGATTTAAATAGATTCTGAGATGCGAATTAAACCACGAATCAACATATAAGATACAAGTACGCAAAATCCTAGACTTGAATCATCAATCGCATGTAAGGAATGTTGTAAATGCAAACCCAACAATGTTAAAATACTCCAAACATGCATGAGATTGTCCAGAACCATGTTGGGCGACCATATGAATCCTCCAATTAGGTCTTGGCCAATCCCAAACTGGCACTTAAGTATTTTGTTTAGAATCATATTGACATCACTGATCACCCCCTTTGGTTCTACATTATCCTACACATGTGAATTGACAAATCATAGGTGTAATCAAAGTCAAATTGAAACCTACTGTTATGAATCACTTCAGACCTAATTAATAGAATCTCAGATTTGACAAACGGAGTGAAATACATCAAAAACTAACAAACCCTAAGCTGGAGCCCATGTAGAAACCCAAAAAACCATGCAATATGATAATAGAGGCTTCAAACCACTATGGAAACCCAATCCATAGTGGTTGGCCAAGGGGAAATCCCAATGGGACCCCATGGCCGCACAAGATCACAAAATTACTACAAAACATCGAAAACATGTGAACTCCTAATTGTATATACGATGAAAACCCCAAAATCATAACACCCTAGAGGATATGAGTCCAATGACCTAAGATCACGGCCCAAGCATCTTTGGCCAATGTGGATTCCCCATCTATGGCTCACGGTCAAGTGGGAATCTCCCATCCTTCATGTATTTTTTCGAATTTTGATCCATATCCTTTTGGACATAGGGTTTCCAAGGTTATTTTCTCACATACGCAAAATCAAACCCATGTTTTTGTGCATGCTCAATTTATCTGGTTTGTTTACTTGCCTATAGTATGTCAAATTAGATGGTTGTTTCACATTATTGATTGAAGCCCTAGGTTGTTTTCCTCTTTTCCCTTCTTGTTTTTCCTTATTCTCCAGGTAGGTATGGTTTCCAATTGATGTGCAAGCCTAAGGGGGAGAGAGAGAGAGAGAGAGAGAGAGAGAGAGAGAGAGAGAGAGAGAGAGAGAGAGAGAGAGAGAGAGAGAGAGAGAGAGAGAGAGAGAGGCATGTGGGAGTTTAGGATTGGGCACACAACCCCTTTTATAACTCTGGCCTCCCTCTATTGTTTCTAATTATGGGTCCTACTTGTTTCTAAAGTCTCTCTCCTAAGTCTTGTTTGAGTTGGGACTCTAGATGTCACATCTTTTTGGTTTATTGGTTAGCTGTCTCTCCCCCTGAGTTCATGACTTAATCCCCTTTGTTGACTGGTTCTCCTTAGATGGTAGGAGGTTCTAGACGTTTATTTTTTTGAATGGTACCAATGGGCTATCCAAATTGGCTAGAATAGCCAATACTGTTGGTAGCGCCCTACTAGTGGGTCCCACATGGGTCCTACACTCCCACTACACTTAATTAATTAATTTAAGTACATTAATCATTTTCCAACTTGACTGATCCTAACTAATTAATTAAATAATTTAATTACTCACTAATTAACTTTAATTATCACTTAATCATGCTGGCTGAATTTTCTATATTGTTTTATTTCTTATTTAATTTATAAAAATAGAAAATATTAATTTTAATATTTTAAAAATATAATTTCTGGGGTTGAGTCCTTAGACAGAGTTGAGCCACCTTGCAATTAAGCAAAAGATGGACCATAGCTTCTGCATCGGCTAAACACATAGGACAATCGATCACAATAACCTTCTTACGCCTTGGTAGGCTGTTGATAACGAGAATTCCTCCAAGAACTGCCAACCAACCAAAAACCATAACTCTCGGAGGGGCTTTCAAACTCCAAAGACTGGACAGAGTTGAATGCTGGTAGATAACATGATGAAGTCTTTAAGAAAGATGCAACTTAGAAGGAACTATCCCTAGTTTCCATCCATGGCCTTCTATCAAGTCCTAATACTGGGAAACTCAACCTTAAGTGTACATTAGACAATCCTAATATTGCAGGTTCGTTAATCGTTGTTTTATATTCCCAACTCAAGCTTAAGGGTACATTTGGGCAATCCTAATAGTGTCATAATTCCAATATTTCAATATAACAGAATTTGATATTGGTATATTGGTGGGCAGCAGAAAACAAGGGAAAGATAAGTTGCAAGATTTTGTCTGACTTCACTAAACATTACAATATTAAATTATTTGCCTGTCACTGTGAATATAATTAATAATTATCATTGAAGTCTTATCCTATCTTTTTTCCTTTGCTAGATTGGAACTGCAGTAAACTTGCCCTCACGTATTCAGATCCCAGCATCCCTCCTATAATGGGTGTATCCCTTACTTTCTAGCTATGCAAGGATTCACCCTTATCCTATCTATTTATATATTTGAATTTTCAAACAATGCAATATTCAGTGCAAGGCAGAAAACCCTGCAGTATTCAGCTTTCTCTCAAATTGCAGCATAGTCTCTTCATACCACTAATTTTCCAAGATATGCCTTACGTTTTAAACTGAAGAAAATGATTGTTTTTCCATACTATGTTCACCTAGTGTTATTCTTATTTTTCAAATAGCAGATGAACACCCATCAGGGCAAAACCGTTCTGCATGTAGCAGTTCAAAGTTTTCATTGCACAGTCAGAGGATCCTGAAAACTCAATCAGCAAGTAATTTGAAAACTCAGAAAAGCGCACCAGCTTCTAGTGCCTCAACCTTTGCAACTTTGGATGGAAGTAGCAGCCGGGGAACACTTCCTAAGCTAACTACCAGTCCTCTTAGAAAAATCCACTTATTGGACTCTGATTCAGATGATCCTCCTTCCAGTGAAGACCAGCCTGAGAATTTTGAAAAGGTTGGCTCATGCACAAAAGGGCGGCAGCATTCATCTAACCATGCTATAGCTGGGAATCAACAGAGCATAGCGAAAATGTCATCAAATAAGCTTCAAACGGAAAGTTTATGGAAAGATTTGGGTCCCAAGAAAAACAAAAAGCTGGCAACCCCTGCTCTTGATGAGTTCTGTGAAGAATACCTCAGGTCTATGAAGGATAAGAATGCAGATAAGAGAAAAAAGGGTGATATGGGTAATATTAGTTTTAGATCACCTTCTAATGAAAAACTTTTGGAAGAAATAGAAGTTTGTTCTCAGGAAAACAGCATCCACAGACAATGTGAGCAGTTTGTGAACAAGCTAGATCTGCCGCCTCCTGCTTATTGGTATTTTTACCACAATGATCCAAGGATTAAGAAACTAGTCCGTGACCGTTTACCAAACTTCTTCCCTGTTGGTGCTGTGAATCACAGAGGGAGTGAACACTCTGAAACCGCAGTTCTTGACTACATGTAATCTGCCTCTCATACCATCTACCCTATGATTACTCATTTCTACTTAACTTTTGGATTCTCTTATCTTTTCCTTGTTTAAACACTTTAAATGTTGTTATTTTAGGAGCCAATTTGGCCACAGAGATGCTCCTACAGAAGTGCAAGTAACTAGGAACAAAGTCCATGAAGGAAGCTCAAAAACCAAGAAAAGAAGTCGAAGTAATGCAAATGTGATAGCCTCACAAACTTCTGAAGGTTGGGTTAATCCCAAAACTTGTGCTACCATCCCAAGGAATGCTGGTAAAAGGCGAGTTCGTGCAGATAGCCATTCTGCTGGCCACTGGTATACTGGCCAAGATGGAAGAAAGGTAATCAGCAATTATGAATTTTTGTTGCAATTCAGATCTACTATCTGTGTTTTCTGCTGATCCTATATCTTCTGATACTGCCAATTATTTGTGATCTGTAAAAGCTGATAATTACTATGGTTAATTCATATTTATGGTTTCATTGGTTTTTCTTACATGGGATGAAAAATGATCCAGTGTCTCAGGATATATCACAAGCTGCAATATATTCCGAGAGGTCTCCACTGTGGAGTCACATTCCCAAGGCAGACAGTTAGATCGAACTCTCCCCATTTGAACTGTATAGTGCTTGAGTATCAATTTTGAAAGAGTGATATTCACCATTAGATTGAAAAGTGCAGCTGACCTGATCTACTCACTCGTCTAATCATGTTTGTGAATCAAATAGTAGTCCTGCAGACTTCCATATAAAAAGACTTGCTCATGTAGGATACTGTAAGAGTGCATTATCTTGTTAATCTTGTAGATTGCAGTTTAGTCGTCATTAGCATAAGATTAGGCATTCCTTACTGCCTTGTATCCTGTGACCAAGCCCTAAAAGTGGGTCCAAACATATATAAAAGCTATTATTGGGGTCAACTCTCACCAACAAGGGGCACTTCATGTGACCTCGAACCTACTCCAGTCTTGATTCTGTCTTGAATATCAAATCCTCTGTCATGTGACATGGTGTTAGAACATCTAGAAACTATCATTCCTATGGAATGCTAAGAATGGAATAGAGATTTCATAAGTTGAGAATGAATTGGTCGTCCTTTCTTGGATCTGACCCTTCCTTTATATAATGATTTTACATACCCATTAAGGGCTACAATGTAGGATTTGTACACTAAACGAAATCTCCTAAGATAGAAATTATAAAGTTGTACACATTTTGTACATGTTTTGCCCCATTTGACTAAGTCTTGAATAATATGGGCTGGACTTTTAGTATGGGCCTAGATAGGTCATTGACACCCCCCCTCAAATTGATGCGGGAGAGTTAACGAGCATATCCGATGCCGCGGTCGTGGCAATCCTTTGGTGAAGATATCCGCAATTTGAAGACTCGTAGAGATATGAGGAAGACTGATTGTTTTGCACACATATCCATCATGAATATAGTGACAGTCTACTTCAATGTGCTTAGTACGTTCATGGAATATTGGGTTTTCAGTAATGCGGATTGCACTAGTGTTGTCTGCATGAAAGAGTGTTGGCTGATTTTGAGGAAACCCAAGTTTTGATAACAAGCCACAAAGCCAAACTATTTCAGAGCAAGCGGCGGACATAGCGCGGCATTCATACTCAGTAGAGGACTTAGAGACTTTGTCCCGTTTCTTACATTTCCATGATAGCAATGAGTCCCCAAGGAACATGCACCATCCCGTTGTAGATCGCCTTGTGTCAGGACATCTGGCTCAATCAACATCTGAATATGCTATAAGAGAAGTGGAGTTGCCAGCCGGATAAAACAAACCTCGGGTGGATGTGCCACGAATGTAACAAATAATACGTTGAACTGCGGCTAAATGAAGATGACGGAGATGCGTCATAAACTGGCTGACAAGATTCACCGCATATGAAATGTCAGGCCTAATAATAGTCAGATACACCAAACTACCAACTAAGCGACGATCATTGGATTAGGAAGAAGGTCACCACTGTCGTGACTAAGTTTGACATTCACTTCAAGAGGTGTGTCCATAGGAGAGGAGCCTTGAAGACCAGCCATTCCAATGAGATCAAGTGCATATTTGTGCTGGTCAAGAAGTAAGCCCTTTTCTGACTGATGAACCTCATGACCCAAAAACTAGGTGAGAGTCCCTAAGTCTTTCAACTGGAAGGAAGCATGAAGAGAATACTGGAGATGTTGAATCAGTCATATCAGTACCATAGATGATGATATCATCCACATAGACCAATAGTATCGTTATCCCTGTATTAGATTTATGCAGAAACAAGGAGGGATCAAATGGACTCTGATGGAAGGCTAGTTAGAGAAGAGCTTCGCGAAATTTCTCAAACCATGCTTGAGGTGCTTGTTTGAGACCATAAAGAGACCGTCATAATCGAGCAACATCAGCATGATCATAACCAGAGACCTCTCGAGGAATCCTCATATAGACTTCTTCCTTTAGATTTCAATGGAGAACATAATTTTTGACATCAAATTGATACAATGGCCATGATTGAGAGCCAGCAATGGCTAAAACCGTCCTCACATTAGTCATCTTAGCCACAGGAGCAAATGTCTCGTCATAATTGACTCCATACTCTTGTTGATTCCCAAGTGCCACCAGGTGAGCCTTGTAACGATCCAAGGATCCATCGATTTTAATTTAATGGAATAAACCCATTTACAGCCAATGGGTTTTGCAACAAAAGGACAAGGAACAATATCCCATGTATGATTTGCATGAAGAGTGTCTAATTCATCCTGCATTGCCTTTGCCAACATTCATGTCTCACAGCTTGAGAATAAGAGGTAGGAATTGCAACAAAGGATAATGTAGCAACCAAAGAGCTGTGAGAAAAACCATAACGATCTGGCGGATGGTGGAGACGCGTGGAGCGTCGAAGTGGAGGATCAGGGACAAAATCCAGATCAGGTGCAGGTGGTGATTCTGGAGGAGGTCTTAGTGCGGGCACATTAGTCTCACGTCTCCTCTCATAGACAAGATCGGGTTTAAACCTTGGGAATGAGGATGGGGGGATCATCTGGAGAGAAATCTGGTAAAACAGAGAGAGAAGGTAAAGGATCCTTATAATGCTGAAAAAAATATTGAGTTTCAAAAAGTACAACATTCCTAGAAACTCGAATACGTTTAATGTTTGGATCATAACACAAAAAACCTTTTTGATATGAAGCGTAGCCAAGAAAAGTGCACTTGACCGATTGAGCAGTTAATTTGGTTCGTTCAGACAGAGGTAGATGAACAAAACATACACAACTAAAGTTTTGTAGATGTGATTATGTGGGTTGTTTGTTGTGAAGCAAAAAATATGGAGAATTATTTTGCACTGTTGGTGATGGAAAACGATTTATTAAGTGAACTGCAGTGGACAAGGCTTCTGGCAAAAAACGAGTGGGTATAGAGGATTCAAGAAGCAATGAGCGAATAGTATAAAATAGATGTTTGTTCTTCCGTTCAGTAATGCCATTTTGTTGAGGGGTATATGGACATGATTTTTGAGATATAATCCCCTTTTGCTGTAATTTTTTTTGAAACTCATGGGACACATTCTCCCCCGAAATCAGATCATAAGATCTTAATACAAGTAGAAAACTGATTTTCAACATATGCCAAATATTTTTTAAAAGCATCAAAAACTTCTGATTTGGACCTAAGAAAATAAACCCATGTAAATCTAATTTAATCATCAATAAAAGTTCCAAAATACTTGTACTGAGCATGAGAAATTACTGGAGAGATGCCCCACACATCACTATGAACAATGTCTAAACATTTCAAAGTTCCAGAATCATGCATTAGAAAAGGAGGAGTCTTACTTTTCCCTAATTTACAGGTAGAGCAATCAACCAAGGCAAAATTAGAAGAAGATTTATTTCCATTAATCAAACCAGATCTAAACAAAGAGAACATTGTTATTGCATTTGGATGGCCCAACTAGTGTGCCATAATTTCCAATTATTCTGAGAGGAAGAACAAAATAAAGCGAACTCAGGTTTATTCTGCATCTGTAATGAGAGTTGAAGTGGAAATAGCGTCAGCACTTAGGCCCCTTCATCATCCCTGACGCTTGATCTTGCACCACACAATCGGAGGAAGAAAATGAGACAGTACATGCATTATCTACAAGTTGTCCAACAGATAAAAGATTTGCGGATAAGGATGGAGAAAGAAAAACATTTTGCAAAGGAAGCGAATGAGAAACATCACCGACAGTGGTACTGGGAAGCTTTTCACCATCTGCAGTATGAATGTGCATCTTACCAGTGTATGATTTAATATTAGATAGATGATCAATAGAAAAAGTCATGGTTCGATGCACCGGAATCAAAGTACCAAACTGAAGATGACGATTGAGTATTACCTGAGATACCCTATGCAGAAAATGCATTCACAATCATCTGTTGAACCATTTCAGGGGTGATAGAAGGAGGTGGCTGTGAAGACATATATGAGGAAGAGACAACAGAGGATGGATTAGACGAAGTATCAGCAACAGCATGATAGGCATGATTAGAACGATTGTCTGGCCTCCTCCTGCATTCAGTGATAATATGCCCAGTAGCTTTGCACTAAGTGCAATATTTCCTCTTGCATTGAGTAGCATAATGACCGAAATTGTTGCAGCTGTAACACTTGATCTTGCTCATATCTCTGCCTGACAATCTACCTTTTCAAGAGGTCCGCCAGAAGCATGTTTTTTTAAGGCAACTTGACTCAGTTGTCGTTCTTGTTCACGCAAAAGTTCATTTAGGCAGTCATCTAGTGGAGATGGAACTCTGCTCATGAGGCCAGATTTAACAATTTCATATTTGGGTAGCCCATAAGTTTTGGAGTCCAGAATAGTAATCCTGGATCGAGGCAGATCCTTGTGTATACTACGCAATTTCAAATTCCAATTGATATTGGCGGGCAGCATTTGCTTTGTGGTAAACCTTCTTCAAATATTCCCACATTTCTTTCGCTGTCTTGTAAGGTTTTAAAGTCAGAATTAGATGAGGTTCGACAGTGCCAAGAATCCAAGTTTTGATTTTGGCATCCTTGGTATTCCACGAAGATTTTTTTTTCTTCTTCTTTTGGTATTGGATCTGTTCCAGAAACATGCCCCCACATCTCTTTTCCTTCCAGATATAGTTGGAATTGGAAAGCCCATGAGGTGTAGTTTTTTCCAGAAAAACGAATCAGAGTAATTTCTGATTTCTCCATGTCACAGAAGAGATTTCACAAGAAAAATACTAGCAAACCAGTCTATCCCAATCACCAAACAGATAACAAAACAATACGTAATTTAGAAGCAGAACAAGCACTGAACCTTGAAAAAATTAGTCGAATGCTTAGGAAGTAAGATAATCATTACTGGCATCTCAAATTACACAAATCAATGCAGAAAATTCTCTCAAACAGATCATGGAAGGATCAAAATCTTCAAAACAAACTCCCAGAAGAACCAATCTGTGGTCTGATCACAGATATTGTAGAAAACAGAGAAGTCGACCCTCTTTCTACAAGGTCGACGGTGATGATGGGCCCCACAAACTGATCAACTAGATGATCAGAGGTCATGGTCTCATATCGTCCTTAATGACGAATCATATAAACCCAAAAACTTGAGAAACTGATTTGGAATCTGAAATTTGGACGGTGCAGATGTAAAACAGTACACAATTGGTGGAAACCACAAATTGGGTTAGATGGCCTACCTCTGATGCGAAAAAAATTCTGTAAAAATGTCCATAATTCTTAGAAAATCCAGTCGACCATAATAGTACCTTTCTTTGATGATGATGAATAGATCCCAGGTGGGTCACGTATGATCACACCACGGTAAACCCTTGACACTGTCATCAACCACTTCACCCTTTCAGTTTGCAATTAAGAACACAAACCAGACTAAAACACAATAGAGATCTAATACCAGATTCTCTATTTCACAAATAAAAAAAAAAAAAAAAATCTCAGAGAAGATCACAAAGCGAATGATGCAAGCTCTGATACCATATCATTCCTATGGAATGCTAAGAATGGAATAGAGATTTCATAAGTTGAGAATGAATTGGTCGTCCTTTATTGGATCAGACCCTTCCTTTATATAATGATTTTACATACCCATTAAGGGCTATAATGTAGGATTTGTACACTAAACAAATTCTCCTAAGATAGAAATTATAAAGCTGTACGCGTTTTGCCCCATTTGACTAAGTCTTGAATACTATGGGCTGGGCTTTTAGTATGGGCCTTGATAGGTCATTGACAGAAACATCCTAATCCTTCTCGAAGTTCTTTTCTTGAAAAATCCATTTGTGAAAGTCAAACTTGTCACTGCATATGGGTAGTGGACAATTCATCTTGGTGGGACTCATCTTTTTTTGGTTGCCAAGAGAAGCTCCAGAAACACTGTTCTCTCATGAATTATATTCACCATTAGATTGAAAAGTGCAGCTGACGTGATCTATTCACTTATGTAATCATCTATATGCGGACAAATACATATTTTTTGCATACAGAACATTCCAAGTGTGCATTATCTTTTTAATCACATAGATTACAACTCAGTTGTAGTTCGCATGAGGTTAGGCATTTCTTATGTATTTTGATCATGTAACCATAAATTTGGGCCCAAATATCCAATGGTAGCTATGTACGGGTGTCACTCTCAAGGATCAAAATAGTAGTTGCGGCGGGCATAGCAGCAAGTGGCCAAAATGCTACATGGCATATGCAACGGTTGCGGCAATATGTGCCGGTGTAGTGGTATGAATTTTTAAGTGGTAAAAAAAATTCAAATCTTGTGGAACGACCAATCTTATGTTTTTGAGTAATTTGAAAGCATGCAAAGTTTGAGACAACTTTAGGAAAGGCTATTAAGGAGAAGAAATAGGAAAAAATAAGCTATGTTTTTGAGCAATTTGAAAACATGCAAAGTTTGAGACAACTTTAGGAAAGGCTATTGAGGAGAAGATATAGGAAAAAATAAGCTTTAAATTAAAACTACTTGTCTTTGCTATGTTTTTGACCATAGTGCCACTATTTTCAAGATAGTGCAGCTGCTTCAACCACTATAGCTAATAATGTGGCCACTAAGCTATGTAGTAGCCGCTATTTTGAACCATGGTCACTCTTATTGATGTGGGATGCTCTGTTTGACCTCAAACCACCTTCATTCTTAATTCTTTCTCTTGAATATCATTTTCTTTAGAGGGATCCTATTCCTGCTCAATGTTCTATACCTGAAGGTTTCATTTATGAAAGTCAAACTTGTTAGTGCATTTGGAGTTTGGACAATTCATCATCTTGGTGGGACCCATCTCGTTGTTTTTTAGAGAAACCTAAGGTTTTGTTGACATATTTGGAGGTCTTTTAAGCAAATTTTTGTGAATTTCTTTTCTGAAAAAGGTGACTTTTTTTTTGACAATTTCTGGACAGGAAAAAAGTCACTGTCATGATCCATCTCCTGACTTGCTAGTTTTTTTTTTGTGTGTCTTTCGTCACTACTGTTCTTTATGGTCATATTTCTGATTTTTTTTTTCTGAATTTACCTGCAGTTAGTGGATTCTTGTTTAGAGGATTCAGTTCTTGAAACCTGATCGGAGAAATCTAGGATGGTCTGTTGTAGTAAAAGACATTATGTTTGGGCTGTATTTTTTGTTTTGTTTTATCTTTGACTGAGATCTGGACTGAGAATAGTACTTTGTTTCTGTGGGGATTATTTTGAATAAGTAGGGACTTGGTAGTTTTTTGTAAGATTTATGTAGGTTAGTGCATAATTTGGCAGTGTTATTGAGCAATTAAACCTTCATTTTTCATTATTTATGCTGCTGAAACTTCCCATCTTCTGCTATTTGAAGGATTTGTTTGAATTTTGTTCTTTCTTTGTTTATACTGTTTATGTTCTTGATTTCTTTTTTAACGATCACGATCCTGGACCAGATTAGCGCTAAACTCCGCGGCGAGGATTGGATAAAATTCTCCCCGCGGCGGTGATTTCCAACAGGATTCCGCTATGTGACGTATTGCCGAGTTCCTCACATCCCCGAGGGATTCATGGATTCAAGACGGAAGCTTGTGCAAGCCATTTAAAATATAGCAAGTATAAATAATCACTCTAACGAATCCCTTGTTTATGTTCTTGTCATTCTAACAGTATAAATAATCACTCTAAATAAGTTGGCAAGAATAGACTGGATATAGCAGAAAAGAACACCTTTCCATTGTATTATATTAAAATTAAACATTAACAAAAAAGACAGTTTAATTACAACCCAAAAAAAAGGCCTGCAAACTATGATGCACAAATACGGCATGGGTATGGTAAGGACGCACCATAGACACGGCAGGGACACGGATTTAACACATAAAAAGTGAAGTATCGGATACGATACGGCGCGATATGTTGCCCCATTTTGAAGTGTCTGTGCATCATAGCCTGCAAAAACAACAGCCAACATACACAATAGACGACAAAAGACAAAACCCAAAAAGAACTGCATTCCCCAAAATGTGACGGCCTCTTGCACTAGCTGATGCATTACATCACATCGTCCACTCTCCATTCTCTCAAAACCTGCTGTTCCTGTTGGACTATCTGAGTCTCCTGCTCATAGGGAAAGGGCTCATTACCTACAGCACCAAGTATAGTATCAGACAAATGCCTGGCAATGTAGTTAATATAAGTAACATAGCATGCACATCATTAATGACTATAAGACAGGTAAGATTGCAGAATTCCAAATTAAAAGTGTACTAGGCATGTTAGTGCAATATGAATAAGCATGATGAGAATCATAAATAACAAGCTATACATGGTAAACTTCTAGCAAATATGGCATCCACATGGCTAAATTATCCTGACTGGGCGCGACTAGTTTTCCATGCCAAAAGCGAGTGAGCAGTCTCACGAGAACTCCCCTGGAGTATACTATGTATTGCCATCAAGAACATTTAACCTTGCCATGGGTGCGACTGTGTTTCCCTGGCAAGGTGGGTACTGAAGTGACACCCTTGTCACTTATCGAGACTACACTAATGTAACCATGATAATCATGATAATAATAAAAGCTAGGTGGTGCCAACTCGGGATTCCGAGTAAAGGACCTTAATGGACTCTGTATCGAGAAACATGTCCAATAACAAGGAACTACTCCCAACTCCCGAGTAAAACTGGCAAAGAATAATGTTCCACACTTATTAGACCTTTCTGAGTCTCAAACCAGCCAAAAACACGCAAGAATCGGGCAACAAGACTAGATGAAATTGGGCAACTGGCTGGTTAAACGAGTAAGACCAGACTATGCTAGCGATTATATATGATTAGACAAGACTGAACTAGTCTAAAACATCCTAAGTACAACCGGACAACATTTCGACTAGAAATGGGTGGCCCAAAATGGGTGGAAAAGGTATAAGGCAAATTCGGGCAACAAGGGAGGTAGCATGCATCAAAGGCTTGCTTACCAACCCAAGTGTGCCTCAACCAACCCAAGTGTGCCTCAACCATGGACCTTGCCATTCGAAAGAGGAAACGACATTACGATGCCGCCCAGTCCTAGGGCATGACTCAAACAAACCATAGTAGCTAAGTGAAGGTCTGGTGGTCATGGGGTACAACATACGGTGCAAACTAGATTAAAACAGAAATGCATTGCACACGCATGCGAATATACAGGTACACAACTACACATGATTAGACATCCCTATCAAGCTATTAGGAATCAAAGAACCATTACGAAGGTCTATCTTAGGCTTGGGATTAACATTAACATGTTATAATGACACCATTTGCCTGTATGCGTTTTTAGAGTCCAAATGTCGGAATTTCAAGTACATTGGTGCTCTTATGGTGTAGGACATTCAAGACCCTAAGTTCGCACACATGTAACTTGGTATCACGTCCCACATGGCCCTAAGCAAGCCCAGAGGTGACGGTCAGCTCAAACATCACCCCCTTTTAGGTCCAAATCCATGTTTCATGTTAGTCTGGGTTACAGGTTACTATCCATGTCCTAAAGCTCATGATTCTAACTCAAGGAATTAAGGGTTTTGGTTCACCAATTGGTTAATTGGAGGGGGCAAACAATGGCTCTTAAGACCTTGCGCAAGTTCCCAAAACATCAGTTGAAAAAGTGGAAGGGAAGGGGGACCAATTGCCAAGCAAACAGGCCCCAAAAGGGACTTTCCCAGGCTGGTCGGACATGGGCCTCAGGTCCATGTCTGACAGCACTCTGCACAGTTTGTATCTGATTGCATGCGAACTTGGGTGACTTTTTGCTTATTTTTACCACTTTAGCCAATCTTTTGGGGAATTTTTGGCACTTGTTTGAGGGTCTTTTTAACACAAATAACCACACTAAACTAAGCTCCAATTCAGTTACAAATTACGCAAAACAACATGAGCTTGTAATTGAATTTCTAGCATAAGTGAAGAGTAGTAAATGAGATCATTAAAGGGCTTGCATGCATGCTATGTAATTCACATTAACCACTTCCCTAGCTCCAAAATTACCCCAAGGACACCTCCGAACCAGCTGGAACACTCCCCAAATAAAAATCCCAAAATCCTACATGAAAACCCCAAAAACTCAAAACTAGCGAAAGGAGAGGAAAGAGGACTTGCATGCCAAGCTAGAGAGCTGGGATGGGGTCCTAATTAACATACTAAGAGATTGAGAGAGTGGCTTACCCGTAGGTGGCCTGATTGAAGTGAAATCAGCAAGGAGAGGGGCTGCCAAGTCCGAATTTGGGCGAGAATGGGATCGACGTGGAGAGGAAGATGAGATGGAGAAGATGATAGCCTCCTCAGCAAGTTGAGCTCCAAAGTTCTCTAATGGCAGATGGACGCAAGGAGAGAGAGGAGAGGAGGGTTCTGCTGGAATGAGTGAAATGAAAAAGGGAAGGGTTGATCCACATGTATAAGCGTTCATTTAGCTTTTATAAAATGACATTGTGTCCTTTTAAGTGACAACTTTGAATCGGTGAAACGACTAACTTTGGAACTTTGGATTGATTTGAGCCAAGAAAAAAAGTTTCTAGAAATTAAATCATCTTTCCAACGAACCAAGAATGGGAATTTTTCGAGGCTCCGAGAGAAAACTCAACAGGAAATGACAACTATGTCCTTGCTCA
The DNA here is from genome assembly GCA_038049695.1 of Cinnamomum chago. Lineage (NCBI taxonomy): Eukaryota > Viridiplantae > Streptophyta > Magnoliopsida > Laurales > Lauraceae > Cinnamomum > Cinnamomum chago. The sequence continues at coordinate 37,725,554 of CP142460.1, forward strand.
AGAGAAATATGATGGAAAGAGGGGTTTCCGGGCATCAAATGGACACGAGTTGAACACGAAAGCTGTTTGGGATAATTTGGGCTAACTACTGAACCTAACTTGGTATTTTTCTTAAATTCTCAAAATGCCCCTGAATTCTCCAAAACCCTAACTAGGCCCTTCCAAGTGCCAAACTTAGTCCAAAACCTCTCAAAACTGCCCAAACACGATTCTAACCCACTAATCTAATCAATTATCACAGCGTACTTAGCGGTAATTAGGGATCGGGACCTTACATTAACCTTGTTGTGACATGGTTATGGTCAATGGCTACCCTATAGGAACTTTAAATTTTACATAAAAGGTTTGATGGAAAGAACTATTTCCTATGGGAACTTAATGTAATAATATGAAATAAGAGAAGGAAGAAAGGGACGAGTTTGGAGAGAAACTTGATACCTCAATGTGAGGTTCGTTTGTATATTTATAATTACATGATACCCTAATCAAGGGCCCTAAACATTCTAATCAGTACAATCAGAATAATAAATAATCAATCTCCTAATCTATACAAGGAAGTAAATAAGAGATAAATCAGCAACATACCAAAAGAAGATCCCACATGTGGGATTTTATATTACAACTGTGTACAAGCCCTTAATGGGCTGGGCCTAGTGGGACTGAACCACATTATCTTCTACACTCCCCCTCAAATTGATGTGGTAATGCAAAAAACATCAATTTGTTAGTGAGATAATGATGGCGCGGTTTGGGAAGTGCTTTCGTGAAGATATCCGCCAGCTGGTCATGAGTAGAGACATGAGGCAAGGTTATCTTCTCGGTGACAACATGCTGACGGATGAAGTGACAATCAATCTCAATGTGCTTCATCCGTTCATAAAAGACTGGATTATTAGCAATTCTGGTAGCACTGGTATTGTCCCTATGAAGAGGTGTAGAACTACCGACAAGGACACCGAATTCACTGAGAAGACGGCGGAGCCAGATGATTTCAGCACTTGCGGACGACATTGCCCGATATTCGGCCTCAGCAAAAGACTTTGACATGGTGGTTTGCTTCTTGCTCTTCCACGAAATCAAAGAGTCGCCAAGAAACATACACCAGCCAGTGGTAGAGCGTCGAGAATCAGGGCAACCAGCCCAGTCGGCATCTGCATACGCTGATAATCGCAGAGAAGTATCAGAAGGGTAGAAGAGACCATGAGTAAGAGTGCCTTTAACATAGCGGAGTATGTGCAAAGCAGCAGCAAGGTGGGGTTTGTGAGGATTGCTCACAAATTGGCTAACCGTATGAGCTGCATGAGAAATATCAGGTCGAGTCATAGTTAAGTAGAGCAAACTACCAACTATCCGTCGAAAAATAGAGGGATCATCCAAGGGAGAGCCATCCTCCGTACTGAGTTTGCTGTTTAATTCCATCGGTGTATCAAAAGTGTGAGCATCATCAAGTCTTGCTGAGGTGATCAAATCAGTAGCATATTTACGCTGATGGACCCGAATGCCTGATTTGGTACGCAAAAGCTCAAGCCCCAGAAAGTAGGTGAGAGGACCAAGATCCTTCATTCTGAAGTGGCGAGTGAGATGGTGCTTGAGATCCGTAATGCTGGAAATATCATTGCCACTGATAATCATATCATCAACGTAGACTAAAAGGAAAGTGTAACCCTTCGGTGTCCATCTAAGAAATAGTAAACTGTTAGAATGACTCTAACGAAACCCAGCTTGAAGAATTGTTGCTCGGAATTTATCAAACCAAGCCCTGGGAGCCTGCTTAAGTCCATAAAGAGATCTTCGCAACTTGCAAACATGATGAGGAGGACAAGCATATCCTTGAGGAGGTTTTAAGTAGGCAGTCTCTTTCAAATCGCCATGAAGAAAATCATTTTTGACATCCATTTGCCATAAAGGCCAGTTGCGGGCTGCAGCGACACAAAGAAGAGTACGAACGGTGGTCATTTTAGCCACTGGTGCAAATGTCTCCTCATAGTCAATGCCATACTCCTGCTTGTAACCATGCGCAAGCAATCTGGCTTTGTAGCGATCAAGACTCCCATTAGAGTTAACATTGACAGAGTAGATCCATTTACTGCCAATCACAGAGGCTCGTTCAGGAGTCGGTACCAAGTCCCATGTGTTGTTTGCTTCAAGAGCAAGCAACTCTTCAGTCATAGCATCCTGCCAGTATGCAATCTAAGAAGCCTGTGAATAAGAGGTGGGTATAGGAGCATGGATGAAAATAGCGCTATATCGGCCATCGCACGGCCCCTACGGGGTGAGAAAAATTCCTACTTTTCAAATTTAAAAAAAATATATAATAAGATTTATTTCTTTTCTTCTTCTCTCCAAATAACATTTCTACACAACTCTTCTACCCTTTTATGTTTAAAAGAACACCAAAAAGCACATGATCTCGCCGAATTGCAGTCGATACAGAGAGTTCTTCTCAATGATTCTACTCTAAGTACATCCTATTAGACACTCCCTTTGGTAGATGTATTTTTTTCTCTAGGTACTCTTAAGTCTTGACTTTATGACATAGTTTTTTCTTTTATAAGTCTTTCATTAGTTTCTAAGTGAGCATAACTAAACAACATGAACACATGTGAAAAAAATGATCATTTCTATTATTTTCTATTTATACAGCGATACAGGACCTCATATAGTGAGGGGACCGCTACACCCCCTTACCTTAGTTACTTTTACAAAAAAATTACATTTTCTCTCATTTTCCAATATTCTAGATTTTCTAGAATTTTTTCATATTTTTTTGACGATTTTTCCAAATCGCACCGCTACGTAGAGTTTTGGCGGCAGGCCGCTACGTCCGCCGCTACCGCTATTTTCATCCTTGTATAGCAGCACTATCCAAAGAAGTAAAAGAGCAGGAAAGCCATATCTGTTAGGAGTAACAAAAGGATGACTAGAGCGTCGCAGGGGTATGACACTATCAGTAGAGGAAGTATTAATACCTGAGGGCTAGGAAGCACGGACACCTCTCCGGGGCCGTCGTGTCCGTGTCGGACACGCGTCGGACGCTCCGGACACGTTCGGACGCGTGTCGGACACGCTAAAAAGAGTATCCTATTTATTGTTTTATATTTTATATTCTGGACACGTTGGGGACACGCTGGCCTCTTTTAATTGGAAAAAAAATTAAATTAGAGTAAAAAAAGAAAAGAAAACGGGGCTGTTTGTAAAAAGTCATAACTTAAGAGGAAAAGGGGGGCTCTTTTAATTCGTCCATCCAACTCCAGCCCTAAACGAAAGAGAAAAAAAACCTCATTCGTCCGTCCAGCCCTAAACGAAAGAGAAAAAACCCCATTCGTCCGTCCAGTCCTAACGAAAAAAGAAGAAAAAGAAGATATGCTATGTCGGCGTGTCCGTGTCCATGTATATGATTAGATTTATTATTATTATTATCATTAAATATTAATGTGTCCCCGACGTGTCCGTGTCCTACTTTTTTGAGAAATGCCGTGTCGGCGTGTCCGTGTCGTGTCGTGTTGGTGTCCCGTGTCCGTGTCCGTGCTTCTTAGCCTGAGGGTGCAGTAGGCAGCATTGGGATAAGATCAGGAGAAGGAGGCCCCACAGGAGGAACCGTGTTACGCCAGACATAGACATTGGTAATAGGTGGTGGAGAAGTAGTCTCAGGGAATTGTGGCAGATGAGACACAGCAACATGATGATTTTCCAAACGCAAAGAAAAGAAAGGAATGTAATCACATTACGAGATATTCACATGCGTTTTTCAGAGTGATCATCACATGCGTTTTTCAGAGTGATCATAACACAAAAATCCCTTATGGTCAGTACTGTAACCCAGAAAGATACATTTGACAACCTGTGGAGACAACTTAGTGCGCTCTGTAAGAGGAAGATGAACAAAGCATAGGCAACCAAAAACACGTAAGTGAGAATAGGAAGGAGTATGACCAAAGAGAGATTCATAAGGAGTAGTCTTTCCTAGAACAGAGCTAGGATGACGATTGAGGAGATACACAACAGTCTGTGCCGCATCACACCAAAAACTTGGAGGAACTAAGGATGCAAGAAGGAGAGTACGAACATTTTTAAGAATATGCCTGTTCTTCCTCTCCGCAACACCATTTTGTTGTGGAGTATGCGAGCATGATTTTTGGTGAAGAATGCCCTTATCAGAAAGGAAGGCAGAGAATTCATGGGACATCTATTCTCTACCGGAGTCAGACCTAAGAACTTTTATTGCCGCCTTAAATTGTGTGTGAATCATATTGTAAAACTTTTGGAAAAGAGAAAAGACTTCAGATTTGAAGCGCGTGAAATAAATCCAAGTGAAACGAAAATGATCATCAATGAAGGTTACATAATACTTAAACCCTGTCCTACTTAAAATGGGTGCAATCCCCTAAACATCAGTGTGAATAATATCAAAAGAGGATAACGCACGAGAATGATGAATAGGAAAAGGTAAGATATGACTCTTACTCAAACAACTTTGCCGCCCCTGTATGACACAACGAGTGGAATAAAAGTTAATATGGTACCCATCATCGATAAGTTGTCCGACAAAAAGTAAATTGGCTGATAATTTGGGAACAAAGTAGACATTGGGAAGGTGGAGAGACTGGCCAGAGACACCAAATAAAGTAATGGTACCAATTCCAGAGATGAGTAATTGGTCTCCATTAGCAGTGGTGATTTTATCTTTGCCAAGGTAAGGGCGACCGGTTGTAAAGCTACTTTCTACAGAAGCCATGTGATTCGATGCTCCTGAATCTAGAAACCATGTGGATGGTGTGATGGATGAAGACAGAGTAATTGAAGAAAAAGCAGGAAATGCTAGATGAGAATGAGGTTGATACCGACCACCATTAAAACCCATAGATGCGTATGCTGAGATCACCGTGTTCGGAATCAGTTCTTGAATCTGGGCTGGAGTCATGGAGACAGCCCCGGAAGAAGTGCTTTCCGTATCAGGGAGAGTTGCTTGAACTTGGAACGCAGCGGGAGCATTTTGTCTGGGTATGGTGGAAGGATTTTGCTTCTACTGGGGCCCATTCTTTCGCTGTAAACTGCGACAGTCATCAATAAGATGACCAGAGCGTTTGCAATATTTGCAAACCAATTTCTTACGACAGTTCTTGGCTATGTGACCGAAGCCTTTGCACTCATAGCATTGAGCAGGCTTCTGAGTGGGGGCTGCCACGAGAGCAGAATCAGCCGGGAGAGGAGCTAGGAAGGCCTTTGGTTCTTCAAGAAGGACACGCCGAGAGTTTAGGCGAAGTTCTTCTCGAAGGACTTCTTGGAAGCATGTATCCAGGTTTGTAGAGACTTCTCTATTCATGAGAGCAGACCAAACAGACTCGAATTCGGGTCGGAGATTCATAAGGAACTGGCTGATGTGGGTTTCCTCTTGTAATTTAAGAGCCTCAGAAAGAAACCCAGCCGAAACAGTTTGAATAATCATAGCATCCCTCTCAGTCCATAAGGTGAGAAATCCATTGAAGTACGTCTGCATAGATTTATCACCTTGACTGAATTTTGCAATTTCACTACCTAATTGAAATTTGTGAGCTTTATTTGTTTGATGATAAACATTCTTGAGATGACCCCACATATTAGATGCGGCAGTATATGCTTGAAGAGCAATGGCAAGAGAAGGGTCAATGGAGTTAAGAATCCAAGTGATGACCTTAGCATTTTCTTTAGACCAGGTGGGTAATGCTTTTGTGTCAGTAGTATTTGGCGTAGGTTTAGTTATTGATCCATCAAGATAACCAAATAATCCTTGTCCTTCTACAAAATTCTTTAGATGAAAAGACCAGGCCATATAATTATTCCAATTGAATTTAACAGGAATAACATCATACTTGTCCATAGTAGAAAAGAAGCAGCAACAGTACTGACGGCAACAAAGAGCAACCAAGGACAGCAAACAATAACAGCAACAGCAAATATGCACACAGCAGCAATGCCAGCAGCAAGTAGTACTAAAGAAATAAAATAAACAGCGAAGCAGAAGGCAACAGACAAGATGAAGTCTGCTAAAAACAGCAAGGAAATCTGCTGTAATCTGTTTTAATTGGATTTAATCGGCTAGAACCTTGCTACAAGTCTGCTAAAACAGTAGAAGAGGTGTCTGATGAGCAATCCAGCAGCAGACAGCACAAACAGTGCAAAGAAAGCACCCAGGCGACCTTGATTGTGGAGGCAGGAGCTGTGAGTGGGCCTCACAAAATGATCTAATCACAGATCAGGTTGTAATCTCTGGTAGGAGTCCAAAAGTACTTCCTTTAGTCCAAGGGTGATGAGGATTGGATACAGATCCACAAAACTGGATGGATGTGATGAAATCTATTTGATACAGGAATATCAAAATCGACAGTGGAAGAAGGGGGTGAAACCTACCTCAAATGGTGAGGAAAAAATCCATAAAAATCCTTAGAATACTTCTTAAGGACTGGCGATCCCAACTATGGAGGCTGCTTGGTGATCCAAAGTTGATAAGAGGTGGGCCACAATTGATCAGAGGCACGTCAGGTACTATTTAGCACCAATAAGAGGAGGATGTAGATGAGAGATTGATCACAACTTTGGCTCTGATACCATGTAATAATATGAAATAAGAGAAGGAAGAAAGGGACGAGTTTGGAGAGAAACTTGATACCTCAACGTGAGGTTCGTTTGTATATTTATAATTACATGATACCCTAATCAAGGGCCCTAAACATTCTAATCAGTACAATCAGAATAATGAATAATCAATCTCCTAATCTATACAAGGAAGTAAATAAGAGATAAATCAGCAACATATCAAAAGAAGATCCCACATGTGGGATTTTATATTACAGCCGTGTACAAGCCCTTAATGGGCTGGGCCTAGTGGGACTGAGCCACATTATCTTCTACACTTCACGTTCGGATATTTGTCCAAAGAATGACTCATGTGGAATAGTTGATGAAACTAACAAACAACTTGATTAATTTAAACCTAAGGAACTGAAATGGAACATAAACAATGCCAAGATCATTCGTTATATAATCTTTTTTTTTTCCACTAATTTCATTAAAATGAAGAAAAAATACATCTTGAGATAATTCGTAAGCCTCAAGGGCTAATTTACAATTACATTTTTGAAAGCTTTTCAAATATGGATCTAACCTTCACAAAACTCCTTCCAACATCTCTAAAAATTAGGGCGGTCGCATCATAGAACTACTTTGCGACAATCACCCATAAGATGGTGTTTTCCCTAGACTTATAAAAGTTATAACTCTTGGGTCTTCCTCGTTGAAAACATGATCTTTTCTTTCTAACCAAGTAGGCCAAAGGACAACCATTAAAGTGCAACCCCAATTACCTCCTCTCTTATTTCAATATCCGGAAGCCAACATTTCACCGACTTGCATTGCCATCTCTAGGCCATGGTTTAAAATCGTGGTGTCGGTCACGGTATCGGCCAACCCCAAAAACCATTATGGTATTGGTATCGGTCGCGGTTCACCTAGTAGTCGTGGCATGAATTTTTTTTACTCCAAAATAAAAAAATATTAAAAGAAAAAATCTCCAAAAAACTTAGAATATTGCAAAATCCTAGAAAACAATGTTTTTTTCCCCATTAGTAACAACTATAAATCCAGATATCAGTCCCCCTAACTCATGGAATCATGTATTGTTGTCTTATATGAAACTATGTAAAATTCTCACAATTAAATAGATTTTAAGGCCTCAAACGTTGTTTAATTTCACTGTTTAATTTCAGTCTAATATGGGTCCTACTTTTCTTGGTGTAAATTTTGTTAAGGCTTTATTCAAGAAGGGGGCATTTATTTTAGTGGTTTGCATTTTCCATAAGTAGGCTTTATTAGAAGGGTATACATTTCGTGGTTTCATTTTTTTAAGGCCTCAAACCAAACTTGCTTAGCCTCTAATCCCACTTAATTACCTAAAAAATAATTAATTAATATTAATCACGCTATTAAGGATCGGGACCTTACATAAATTGTCTTCTTTTTTCATATGTTTTCTCAAAATCCATGAGGATCTACGACCACAAAAGTGCAGATAATAAAAAAGTGGGATTTAGATGTTGTGTTTTCACATGTTTATCAAAATTTGTGAAGATCTAAGATGTGAAACTTCAAGTTTGAGGTTTACCATCTATATAAGAATATTGAATGGTTCAAATCATGAATATGGGGGCGCAAAAAATCAAATCTATAGGATTAGGGTTATAATTTTTTTCCTTTTCTTTTTTTTTTTTTGCGTTTTTTAATATATTTCTTAGAATTTATGAAGCTTTAAGATATGAAATAATGAAACTAAATTCATGGTTCAAAATAACGGTCACTAGGTAGCGTAGCAGCCGCATTATCGGCTGTAGCAGTTGAGGCCACTACGCTATTTTGAAAATAGGCGCGCTATGCAATAAAACCTAGTAAAGCCAAGCAACTTTAATTTAAAATACTATTTTTCTTATTTTTTTTCTCCTCAATGCAAGGATGAAAATAGCGGCTACGCCCGCCGCCAAACCGCTACGAAGCGGGGATACGTAGCGGTGCGATTTGAAAAAATCGCCAAAAAAATCTGAAAAAATTCCAGAAAATCCAGAAAATTGTAAAATGAAAGAAAGTGTGGTTCTTTTGCAAAAGTAAGTAAGAAAAGGGGGCGTAGCGGTGCCCTCAATATTTGAGGTCCTGTAGCGCTGTATAAATAGAAAATAAAAAATAGAGAAAAATCAATAAACATTCAAAATGTGATGGATTGATCTATGGGAAACATAGATCTATCATTTACAAGCAATTTCCAAGTCATTTCATGGGTTGTCCATGAGTATTCACATTTTTTTTTTCAAAAAAATAATTAAATCCGAAAATAAAAAATAGCAAATATATATATATATATATGTATGCATGATGAAAGGGAATCATGGATCTCATCATATTACATGACAAGGAAGCATTTTATAGTACTTAGACTCTTAGAAAGAGATGAATAGATTATAGATGATCTCAAAAGACTAGAAAAAAATCCAAAAGAAAAACATACCTAGATGGAATGGAAGCTTGGATCTTGTAGTTGTTTGTGTTTGATTCCTTCAAATTTGATGTTACTTCACTTGTACAATCTTGTAGTAAAATCATGAAAATAAGTTGAAACCTTTGGAGTTGGGAGGTAGTAAGAATGGTGAAAAAATGGGTGAAAGGAAGAGCTAGGGCCGGCTGGGGGGCTAAATACCCCCTAGCCGAAGCGTAGCGGCCGCTACGCTTTGTAGCGGTACGTAGCGGCCGCTACAGGTGCGATACACCCGTAGCGGCCGATATTTTCCTAAACCGTGGCGGTATCGGCCGCCACGGCCGATATACATAGCAGCCGATATTTATATACATGCCTCAATGGCCTTTCCTAGAAGTGTATCTACCCTTATATGGTTCCAAATCACTTAAAAAACACAACATTGGCTGCTACACAAGATTCAAATTTTTTTTCTACCACTTAAAAAATTCACACCGCTAAGTTGCTATGATTGCTGCAACTGCTACGTATCACCCACTGCATAGCGTTTTGGCCACTACGCCCACTGCAACTGCTATTTTGATCATTGACTAAACATCTTGAGGTTTATTAGTTCAATAAAACAATTTGAACGGTTTGGATTACAAATTTGGGGCATGCTGATCCGCATTTGTAACATTTACATGTGTGAATGACCCCTGAAAAATTACTTTATTGCTGTTGATGGTTACGTGTATGATTATACATGCCAGAATGTGAAGATTTGTGCATGTAGGTGTTAGGGGTAAAGTAGAGATGAACACTTTCTCACTGAATGAGTTGGTATTATGTGTATGTGTGCGGGTGGATCTTTTTGTTCATGTTGTGCTCAATTGATTTCTTCCTATAAAATATGATAATATTTTATTTCTATCTTCAGGTCTATATTTCTAAAAATGGACAAGAGCTTACTGGTCAAGCAGCCTATAGGCATTACAGGAAGGTAACTTTATTGAAGATGCGTGCACTTTTTTTAATGCCCCACATATGCTTTGCTTTTGTTTTCTGATTTTTTTTTTCATTGCACAATAGTTTTCTGTAAATATTAGTATCAACAAAAGCTAGCTTCTCAGTATTCAGTGAGTACTCTCATTTGCTTCAAATGTTTTTGACAAATCCACACATGTAAGAGCAACCTTTGAGAACCTTCACATACTTAGTGTATAATATATGCTTAGATTACATTTCAGTATTTTTGTCCATTAAAGTATATAACTCCATTCTGCTGTTTCTATCCAAAAAGCCTTGTCTAGTCCCCATTGGATGTGGCATGTGGAGAGATAAAGACTCTTGAAAAAGAATAAATCATGGGCGCTCACACAACTTTAGGTGGGAAAATGGACGGTTGTAAATTGTTCTTCACCATAAAGCGTAAGACATGGTTCAATTGAGTGGATTAAAGCGACACTTTTTACCAAAGGGTTTAATTAAACTGAAGGGTTTAGACTTTCATGAAGTGTTTGCTCCTATCGTGAAGTTGAACTCCATTCCAGTGCTTTGTCTCTGGCAACAAATGAAAATTGCCCTCTATATCAGTTCGTATTTGGGTTATGACATACCTACCACAACCCTCCTTTATTTAGGCTGGGGACTGGCAGTAAAAAGTGGCGAAGTTTGCCTCTATATCAGTTAGATGTGAAAATTGCATTTGTGCGAGGAGATCTTTAGGACAAGGTTTACATGAAAATTCCTTCTTGAGGTTGCAAGGAGGATCAAGGAAAGTTAGTTATGGAAGGCTTTGTATGGATTGAAACAATCTCCTCCAGCATAGTTTGCAAGGTGGAGCAAAGAAATTTTGCATTTGGGCTACAAGCAGAGTAGTGTCAACTGTGTTACGAAATTCGGTTTGTTTCGTCTAATAAATTTTCTGAATAATTTTGGTTCGGTTCCTTAACAGAACCGAACAGCCCCTTGGAAATTATTCGTTTCAAATTTCGTTCCGATTCTTCCGAATTTCGGTCCGATTTGTAGGATTTCAGCTGATTTTGAGTAGATAGCCTTTAAAATAGAAAAAAATGAAATATGAGGGGGCTGGTTGTAATTTTTAACTTAAAAAATAAACAATAAAAAAACCCTGAACGAAGCCCTTTCATTTGCCACTTTCGTTTGATCCACAATAGAAGAAACAAAGTGATAAAAGCAGAGGCAGCGGCTGAGTCTGTTGCTGCTGCTCATTTCGTTCGACTGAGAAAAGGAAGATAAAAAGAAGAAGAAGAAGAAGAAGAAGAAGAAAAAAGGAAAAAGAGGAAGAAGCGGCAGGTACTGCTGCTGCTTTGGTTTTTTTTTTTTTCCTTCTTCCACCTGCTTCTGTAGACGTCGACACATGCTGCTGCTTCTTCTTATCTTTCGTTCTTTTCCACAGCTGTCGAAGTCGACACCTGCTGCTTGTTTTTTCCTTTCTTTTTTTCCCATAGTCAATACCTGCTGCCTTTTATCTGCTTTTTTTTTTCGCCCTTTCGCCGCTGTTTACTATTTATTGGCTGGACTGGGCTGGGTCAGCTCAGGTTCTGTTTTACTGCTGGGCTGGGTTAGCTCAGCTACTTTTTTCTCAGTTTGTTGCTCTGTTCTTTTTACAACTAATGGCTGCCCCATGTTTTTTTAAACTGCCAGGTAGTTTGTTTTTTTTATTTTTGAATTCTTGGTATTTTTCATGTACATTTAATGTTGAATTTGTTTTATTTGTTGATTTAGAAGAATAAACTAAATGTATGAAACCATATTTAAATTTTTTTATTAATCTTATATTTTTCTATATGTATTAGATGTTTTTATTTTTTTATATTTTTCCGAAACATAAATCCAAAATGTTTCGCCGAAATCCTGAATTGACCGAAATATTTCAGTTTGGGGGCCAAACCAAAATGGCATCCAAAATGAATTTATCAAACACTGAGTGTCAATCATGCATCGTTACAAATGATGATGGGATGACAGGTATTTTTTTTTATATATGTAGACAATATTATTACTAGAGTAGTTGGGAAAGGCGGACGATATTATTATTGTCAGAGATTTTTCAAAAGAGATGATGATGAGATGATATTATTATTATTATCAGAGATTTTTTCAAAAGAGATTTTTAAGTAATATTTGGTCAAAGTATTTGAAATCAAGGATTTGTCCTTTAAAATGTATATTTTGGTTATAGAAATTGCTTACTCTGAACAGGGGATTAATGTAGTGTCAATTTAGTGTCTATTTAGCAAGTCTTGTCTGTATGATATAGATTTGTTTCAAATGGAACGGTTTGAAATAAATGTTTCACAAATAGACCATTTGGTAAGACAATACATTGCTTGAAATAGGCGTTTTATAATCCAATCGTTTGATCCTATAGCTGTTCTTGGGATACTCAAGAGGATCAAGGATCTTGATATAGGGGCACACGAATTCCAAAAATTTAGATCAAATGGTTCACGTTTTTTCACAAACATCTCGAGATCTGTGATAGATCAATAGTTGAAATTTGATATAATCATATAATCGCATTATTAGTATTTTAATGAGTTCTTGAGGTTCAGATCTTAGTTGGGGGGCTCACAATTGAAAACAAAAAGATAAAAAGGACTGTCTATGGACACATCCAAAATGCAGTCATACATGCACAGGTACATCAACGGCCGACGATTTAGTAAATTTCTTGATATCCACGTGGAATCAGAGGCTGGTTTTTTACCTCATACTAGTGTTACGAAATTTGGTTTGGATGCCATTTCGGTTTGCCCTCCAAATGAAATGTTTTGGCTGATTTGGAGATTTTGGGGAAACTTTTTATATATATTAAAATAAAAACTAATATATGAGAAATATAATTTATTGGACTAAATCAATGCAATATGTCGATTTATATTTGATGGCTATTTCATATTAGAGTGAAACTTGGCTAGCTTATTCATAATAAAAATGTTTTTTTTTTTATTGGAATAAAATTTGATTAGGGCGATAGGGCCCATATAGTTATTTAGATTTTACTAGATGGACGGCTCCACATTGAAGCCCACTGATTTCTCTAAGCCAAAAGGCCAAAAAGGTAATTTTACTTTTACTTTTAAGTTTTAAAAAAATGTTTAGGCCCTTCAGCTTATATATATATTTTTAAAGGGAACCGAAATGTTAGGACGAATCGGACGAATTGGAAGAATCGGCCGAAATCATAAAATTTCGGACCAAATTAGACGAATTCTGGGACGAATAATTACAAGGTCTTGTTTGTTTTGGTAGAGCTAGCAAACCGAAATAATTCAAAATTTCTGCCAAAACAAACCAAATTTTGTAACATTGCCTCATACCCATTTTTGGCCTTCCAAAGAGATCAACAGTTCAGATCATGATTATGGGCCCCACAGAAGTCCAAAAATCTGGATCAACTGGATCACATTTTTTCTCAAATATCTCAATATCCTTGATAGGTCAACAACTGAAATTTGATATGGTGGTCGTTATTAGTATTCTGAAGAGTTCTTGTGTTTAAGATTTTAGTTGGGGGGGGGCGGGGGGGGCACAATTGAAAAAAATGAAAAAGAAAAAACACAATGTCTGTGCACAATCCAAAACCCAATCAAACATGGATAGGTACATCAACAGGCAATCATTTTTTAGTAAATTTCTCGAGGTCCACTTGGAATCAGAGGCTGATTTTTATCCCATGGCCATTTTTTGGCCTTCCAAAGAGGATCAATATTTCGGATCATGATTATGGGGCCCACAGAAGTCCAGAAACTTAGATTAAATGGTTTAAATTTTTTCACAAATATCTCGAGACCCGTGATAGATTAACCACTCAAATTTGACCCACTGGCCGTGTTTGGCCTTCTTAAGACTTTCAATGGTTCGACTTAAAAAAAAAAAAAAAAAGATAGAAAGAAAGACTTCCAATGGCTCATATCATCGTTTAGAGTCCCAAAATTAAAAAGAAAAAAGTTCATGCTAAAATGACCGCTTGTTTTACTGTTCATGCTCGTGTCTGTTCACTTTAGAGGTAAAAAGTCTATTTCGATTTTGGAAATTTTTTTTTTTTTGCTGCTGTCCATAATAGAGGTTCTTCCTCAGAGGTTGCAAATATGGTTCCCAAATGCTCTAAATGTGTATTCAATCCATTTTATGATAATAAGAGGTAAAAAGTAAATATGTCAAATGTCCACCTTAATCTCATAAGATTTTAGATATAATGGATGGTACAATGCAATTCTATTTATTGGTGTCACTTTCAGTAAAAAAAGAGGACCTGAGATCATTTTGTGGAAGGTTATCTAGATAAGAATCACGAACAGTACTAAAATGAAATTTGAAGAAGAGGGAAATGAGAATTACACAATCACACTAAAATGAAATCTGAAGGGAGAGAAGTGGGAATTAGTGTGTCCATTGTTCAATCATCTGCAATGGACTCTTAGGGGCCTTTTGGAAACTCAATTCTAATTAATAAGAGCTAATTAGATTAAGGTCTAAAATAAAAGGTTCTATTTTTTCAAGTTGTAATTTACAATTAGTTTGTTTGGTAAAATTATATTAAAAAAAAGAGCTCTTATTTCATGAGGTAATTGGGGCCCACCTCTAGGAATTGTAGTGATTGTGGCTCATCTTTCTAAAATTGCAATGTTGAAGAAATTGCAAGGTTGAACCCATTGGTTGCATCATTTTGAAAATTTTATGAGATCATTTTTGTAAAAAACACTTGTAATATTTGCATTGTCCACTTCATCGGCTTTAGCTAAAAAGGCAGCCCCCCAGCCTCTTTTTTTCTTAAAGGCAAAGCTGTAAGAATAGAAAATACAATTAAAGGTTTACTAAATGCTTTAATATGTAAATAAGCTCTAAATCATAAAATAAGATTTTAAGTTTAGAGTTTATAAATGCCAAGTAGAGATCAAGAAGAAAGGTGCTATAATAGTTGGCTGCTGTGATCTCTGTGTGGTGCCATCTGTCTATCTACGATTGCTTTCTGTCGTCTCCCCTTAAATGAGAGCCCTTTGGGGTTAGGGGTGGTTCTCATTTTTATTCTCTATTCGATCATAGGGTTGGTGGGCAATCTATCCAGGGAGCTTGTATGTTAGAGGATTTCCTAGGTTTGTTTTGTTTTTCTTTCTCGGAATTTTCCCGGTTAGTTCTCCATAAACCATTGAGAGAGAGAGAGAGGGAGAGAGCCATTTAGCTTGGGCGCCTTGTTGTGCACCCATCACAATGACATTGGGTTCTATTCTAACAAATAACCAGATGATTTCTATTTTCTTAAAAGAAAACAAGTTCATTCTGATGTGCTCATGCTATTGTTACATGACAGGAGAGTGGGACAGGATTCCGAAGGTCAAGAAAGAAAGCTGCTCCTAAGAAGAAATCGAGGCGATGAGATTTGCAAGTGTGGGACAGGATTCCGAAAGTCAAGAAAGAAAGCTGCTCCTAAGAAGAAATCAAGGTGATGAGATTTGCGAGTATCAAAGTCTCAATTGTTGTATAAATTATCCATAAATATTGGGTTATTCCATTGTTGTTGCGAGCCAATTTGTTGAATCATACTATCATTCTCTTGAGTTTTCTGCATTCTTTTACTTGTGCTTTCTGTGCCCTCTTCCCTGGCTACCATGCCCCTTATTGTGAAATTCTACAAGAGCGGAATTCTGACAGGTTGAACATTAGCACAGTTCGAAAGAGCTCTTTGTTACAGCTGAAGGTTGTGGATTTTAGTCACAGGTGGCAATGAGAAAAGGGAATTGTTGCTAGCTGATCAAATGGAGGTGGTATATGCCATGGGCTTCCCATGGCTGAAACGGTGAGGCCTCATTTTGTGGATCACTATTTCTGCTTGGATAGGATGTGCTAAAAACCAGTCCATCTGTAGCCTATGATATATCTAGGGTTGCAAAGGGGTCGGGTTTGGAATCGGTCCGCATTGTATCTGGGTCCAGTACTGTTTTTTAAAGAATGGAACTGGATCTGTACGGAATGCATCAATGTATTTGGATCCCTGAGGAACAACAACAACAAAAAAATAAAAAAAAATAAAAAGAAATATCCAATCCAGGTTCTGGATCCAGAAAAAATATATTATATGGTTCAGGTCCTGTTCAAAAATTCAAAAAAGAGTGTTTCTGGTAACGAGTCATGTTATACCACTCAGACTACAAAACCATCCTTGATACGTCCCTCTTTCACCTGAATTTTCTAGAGCGTGGGGCCCACCTTCAGTGAATCTAGTTTCATTGATTTCTGTTTGCTGGATGTGGGTTCTTGTCACTCTGTCTGGTTACAACAGCACCGGTTTTTTTTCTGGCTGGCCAGAAACCATTGGACATGCCCATTGGAGGAAGAATGATCAAAATGTGTCAGAAAAAAAAAAAGCATTATAATCCACTTCGCAGCGACCCATATGCACAACCTATCGTTATAGTCATGATTATAAGGGTTATAGATTGGACGCGGTAAAAATTTCATCCCAAATTGGATTATCCAAAGCAGATGGTTAGAACAACTTTGAGGCCTCTATAACAAATGGTTTGAACAACTTGGTTCAATCCTTGCGATTTGCGGGTCCCCAGTTGGAAGGCTAGAACTGTCTAAATCAAGCAATCAACTTGTCGTCAATTTTTCCTATCTGTCCATCCCACACAGGCCCAGATGTATCCAAGTGGGCCGGATAAAGTTGTTTTTGTCACCAATCCTGTCTAAAGATGGATATACCAATATGGGTTGATTAAAAAAGATATGGATGTAGGTGTGCTTCTGAACCAACTGCTTTTTCAAATAAGATGTGCTTCCCATGGATTGTTAGTTGTTACGTGGGAGGTAGGATTAAAAATGGGCCGGTCAAACTGAAGATGGTCCAAATCTAGCCCAATTAATTATTGAGCCCAATACATATGGACTGATTCGTGTTAGCTTTTGGTCCAGCCTAGAACAGGCGATGAGTGCCTTAATGGGCTCTCTTTGGGCATTTAATATCTATGGTCTGACTGCATACCTTCTGGCTCATTCGATAAATAGGGTGGGCCCAACCTACTTATGGCCCAACTATCTGTCTATAGACTGGTTCAAAACTTTTAACACAATGGGCACAAAAAAGTTTAATGGGCTGGGTGGGCCTAGCTATTAATTAGTGTATTTCTAGGACAGCTGTGGCCCGGAGCAACCAGGGTCGATTCCAGTCCTAGGCCATCTTCATTAGATATCTTAGGTTTGAGTTAGACCTCATAATCAGACCTATGCCGTACATTGTCCTAGATCCGTGCCAGGTAGCTATTGCCCCGGAATATGGACCAAATCCTGTTTGGTCATGTCAGCACCACGTCGACATCTGAGCTTTATCAGCCACATATCTAAAAATAACCCAAATTTGGCCCAAATTTAGCCTGGCTCACTCCGGACCGGCCCACTAGCATAACCTTAGATTACAAAACCCTTGGACTATACACAGTGGTTGACCATCACCCAGTATAATGAAACCCGCCATCTTACCAAATGTTAACAACACTTGCAAGAATTATTTATAGGGAAATATATATATATACAGAGGCGGATGGAGTATATAACCAGGCCCCAGTGGATTTTTAAGTTTCAATTCTAATTTTGATGGGGCCTACTAATTTTTTCCATAAGGCCCCAAGTGAATTTTTTGGGCCCCCAATGGATTTTTGTAACCCAATATTAACTTTAGGTATTCCATATTCTTGTCCTTCCTAATTTTGATTGTTTTAATCACTTTCTTGTAGCATCACCGCGTTCTCAGTCTCCTGCAAGAGCTAATGCCAAGGAAAATTAACAGCAGTCATCGCTGAAAACAGTTAAGATAAATTAGTATGTACTGTTTTATTTCTTGAAAATTAGTATGTACTATTTTATTACCAAATTTTGTGCATTATTATGTCTTGTATGTATTATCTAACTCTATATTACTGCCTCAAAATTTAAAACTTCGTGGAAAAGCTGGCCTGACCTGACAGCTGGAGGGAAAGGGAATATATCTTTGTGAGGATGGAGGTAGTCTAAGAAGTTTTGTCAAGTGAATCAGTGCTAAAATATTTAAAAGAGTTGACTTGTGTATGAATTTTCTTGAGCTTAATTAATTATTTCTTTGCGAGTGGCTGTCACAAACTATACATCTATTTTCTAGTTTCTGTTGTATTTTATATGTTCGGTTGCTCCTTGTGTGTTTAAATATGTCCAACTGCTATTGCAAGTTCCAAAAAAAAAATTGTCACTAGTTGCTCCTTGTGCAAAAAAAATAATTCCGGGGGCAGGACCCCCACATTCTTTCTGTGTCCCCAATAAATTTGAATCCTAGAGTTGCCACTGTATATATATATATATATATATATATATATATATATATATATATATATATATATATATATATATATATATATATATAAAAGCAACAACCTCTTTGTTAGGCACTTTAACTATAGCCTAACAATCAACAAGCTAAACTAATAAGTTTCCCAAGTCAATAAGCCCCGCAGATACTACAATGCTCACACAATTTTAGTAGATAAAATGATTATAATATAATAAAGGTGATAATTCACGGTTAAAACAAGTAATCCTAATCATCCACATTATGGACTAAATGAGGTGATTGAACAGTTTAATGGATGAACCTTTAGTTGACTTGATCTAGTCCATCCATTCATCTGCATTGTGATTGAAACAACTTCTTTATTGTAACTGTTTATGTTTATAACCATTCTACTATATATGAACAGACTAACATTTGCAAGTGGCATTCCAGTAAGAAAAATAGAAAAAATAAACTACATTAAAGAGTCCAACATTCTTGCTATCAGAAATAGAAAAATCGAAATTTTAATATAATATATTTATCATAATTTTTTCTTCTATCATTTACATTTACTAATTTAACTAAATATTGAATATGCGGTATCAAAAGAAACAAAAAAAAAAAAAAAAGCAGCAAATCAAGATGTTGGACCAAGTAATTCTGATGCAATACGAGAGACACAACATTGCAAGAACATCAATAATAGGAACAAGGGCAGGAACTAATTGATGGAGTCTTCCAAGCACGAACAGTCTTTTATAGGTTATAATTCACTCCTCGTAGAACAATTCAAATTGACTATTTTTGTATATGTTTTACTCTTCGTCATATGTTATATTATTCAAAATTACTTCAACTTTTTCGTTTTTGGCCCATTATTCTATTTAATTGCGCTACTCTTCTAATACCATGTACTAAATAAATTGATTGGATCATTTTACTTTTTTTTTTTTGTAAACCTTTGGTCTTTTAAGTTTGATTTAATTGTGTTTGTGTTATGAACTATATTTTAATATTCATTTATAATTTATTTAACTGTTTATAAATATTTCTATTTAAATATTTAATTATTTTTTATCATAGCCCGCATTGGGCATGGGCGTGTTGCACTAGTTGTATATTATAACTTCCCTTTACAAACATAGAACCCAATCTCTCTCTCTCTCTCTCTCTCTCTCTCTCTCTGTGCAAATTTATATAAATTTTTAAAATTTTTATATCAATTGTTTAGTTAAAAATTTAATTATGTGACTTTTAAGAAAGTCTATTGTTCCATGTTTCTTGATTGAGACACTGGACATAGCATCCTTTCATATCTATGATTATAATTTTAAGCCTATAAGTTTTTTGTTTTTAAGAAATACTTCTATTTTAGATTTTATATAATATAAATATATTATGTCAAAATTATTTTTTATTTACATCATAAAATAAATTTATATTTTTTTATGAATTGTATTGCCTGTGCTAAGCATAGGGGCATTTTGCTGGTAGTATACGAGAGTCAGAGTATGTAGATTAAACATTAAGATGGGAAAGACATTGAAGAGGCCAAGAAAGATAATGAGAAAGAGGATGAAATCCCTCACTATTTCTTCTGTTGCAGAGTTTGGGAATGAAAGTTTCATCCTAAAAAGAAGCTGCAACTGGTCTTATCTTGGTGTTGGGCGCTATCTGAACCTTGGGTTCCTTTTAAATTCATCGATGGTGGCCACATTTGAACTTTGAACCCGTGCAAAATCTTTTTCCCACTTACCAACGTGTGTTTATATATATATTATGAGCAAGGCTTGAGCTTAGATTAAAATTTGGAATTGGGATGGACAAAAGTTGGACTTATCCATGAATTGCCAAAGGAGGAGAATGTTAGGATTTGAGAGTTGGCAAATTCATTGGGATGGACAAAACT
The DNA here is from genome assembly GCA_038049695.1 of Cinnamomum chago. Lineage (NCBI taxonomy): Eukaryota > Viridiplantae > Streptophyta > Magnoliopsida > Laurales > Lauraceae > Cinnamomum > Cinnamomum chago. The sequence goes on from CP142460.1 coordinate 37,745,768, forward strand.
TGGGTCTATGAAATGCGTTTTCTATTTATTTTAGATGGATCGTGTAAGAACCCGACCTCTTAACCCTAGGATGACCGCTAATAAATTTCGTGGTTATGATTTGCAAGTAGGATTAGAGGCCAACCATGGTGTATTCTATGTTAAAATAGTCTTCGAACAACTTTGGGAAGTTTTGAGAGCCTCTGAGTCTAGTTCGACCCCTGTTTGGAGCCTATCTGTAATTTCGAGAAAGACTGGAGAGTTATTCATAAATTTTGATAAAATGTTATTCTAAGTTCATTTGATCAAGATTATCATTCTGGACAACTTTTGTATTCAGCTCGAGTCAATTTGAGGTCCTGAAACTCTTCAATTGACCAATTTCATCATAAATTGATAGACTTTAATCGGACAGTTGACTTTTCCCCTTGGAGCCTCGAAATACATGGTTCTTGAGCCAAAAAATTAAATATTGATCTGCCTGACAATTTTCATGTTCAGCCCAAATTTATCCGAGGTCCAAAATGCCCAATTTAACTCCTAATACAGTTTTCGAGGTGTATACTGCCGTTCGGAAAATTACAGCTTCTGCCCGTGACCTATGAAAGTCCTAATTTTGGCCTTGTTAGAAAGCTCTTCGTATGAGCCATAATTCTTTTTCTTTGATCTCATCTGTCCGAGGTCCCGATGATCCCCATTATCACACTCCAATTTTGACTAAAATTGTAGCAAACTAACCAACTACCAATTACAAAATATCCCACTTACCCATTAAATGCTCACCCACACCAACCAGCACAATTACTCCCCTCATTCTACTTCATTGCACCGGCCACAGCGAGAGAAAGACGAGACTTCTTTCTCCTTCTCCTCCTTCTCCCATGGTTTGATAAAGAAGACCTAGGTGGAGATTGTTCTTGAAGAATCCGATCCGGCCAAGTAAGTCCCAGTCATCTTCTACGCGACATAGCATGTATTGGCGCAAATCCAGCAGTGACAGTCCCCTTTGCTTTCACCTTCTTCCTTCTTAATCTTCAAAGAGGTAGGCCCTCTTTCTTCTTGGCCTAGAAGACATCTTCACTTCTTATTTTGGTTGCTATGGGTGTGGACTCTTGACAGTGATGGGTTGCGTTCTTAGGTGATTTTGGGTGGTTTTGTTAGGAAGAGAAAGTTCTTGGTTGGAGCTTGGATTGACCATGGTTTGAGATGGGATTTGTTCCTGATTGAGGCAAGTGCCCATTTATGTTAATAATCTGATATTAATTTGCTAATGATCTGTTCATTAATCTGTTAATTAACCTGGTTACTAACCTGTTATTCAATTGCAGTACTTGTATGATTGGCCGCTTCTTCAATCTGTCCTTTAATCAGAATTTCCTATTTCAGTAGGCCCTCTGTGGGACCCATTCCCTGCCCCAGCTTGGATCCAGTCCGCCTGCCAGCAGGCCCAACGGCCAGCCTTTTTCCTCCCACCTGTCCTTTCTTCTTCTTCCCTTAGCTCAGGGCAGCAACAGCTGCTGCTAGCTGCTCGTCCACAAGGCAGCTGGTTGCTGCTGTGGTAGCGGTTGTGCTGGCCGCCATTCCCCCGCTCGCCCATTTGCCCATCAACCCTGCTACACCACCCGGCTCCCCTTGTAAGAAATGGTAACAATAGTTGTTGCCAACAGCCCCGAACGCCAAGGATTTCCAGCGGCCAAGACTCCACCTTTTTTCTCCAGCGGACAGCTTCCATGCATACCCCCACACCTATCCTCCCCTCTTTTCCCCTGGATCAAGAAGGCAGCAGCTACGCCAACCCACCTGCTAGCAGGCCCAGCGGCCAACCCCAAGTGCACGCCCCCTCAGACCATGATGATGAAAGTGATGGCTGCAGCTGCCCATTGCAGCAGTTACTGTGCTGATTCTGGGCAGCAGCATCCCCTCTCCCATCAGCCACCTTCCTGCCCTTTCTTGATGATGAACCTGGCCAGCTTGTTGTTGTTGTGTGTGTATGCGGAAACGTGAATCAATGCGATTGAGGAAACAATCAATCACACAAGGAACAAGCAATCACACACAAGAGATTTACGTGGTTTGGCAATCTTACCTATGTCCATGGGAAAGAAATTCGACTCTCCTTTGGATTCACTCTCTGTATGATTTGTTCTCTTACAGTACATCTCATGGGTTACATATTACATGAATATATAATGCTCTCTTTCTTGTCCCTCAGAAATCCTATTTTAGTCAATAAGAAAGTCTTAATACAATAACCAAAATACCCATGACCATGAACCCAATTGGTCTGGACCCACTAGGCCAACAATCTCCCCCTCCAGACCATGGGGAAGATGCCTCTGAACCCCCTTACTAGGAGTCCAGTCCTGCCTACTTTGAACACAACTCCGACTTTCCCTTAGACACGACCTTAGTCATCATGTCCGAGTGATTATTGTCAATATGAATTTTCTCCAACTTCATGAGATTCTTTTCGATGACCTCACGAATCCAATGATATCTTACATCAATATGCTTCGTGCGGGCATGGTATGTATAATTCTTGATAAGATCCATAGTACTCTGACTATTATAGTAGATTACATACTCTCCTTACTTAAAATCCAGTTTTCGAAAAAATTTATTCAACCAAATCATCTCCTTCCCTGCTTCATTTGCAGCTATGTATTCTGCTTCGGTTGTAGACAATTCCGTACTCTTCTGCAACTTAGACTGCCAGGAAATAACTTCCACTGCAAAAGTAAATAAGTACCCAGAAGTAGACAACCGACGATTAAGATCGCCTGCAAAATCAGCATCTGTAAAGCCTTCAAGTACTAGTTTTGAGCCTTCGAAACACAAGCTAAAATCTGATGTACCTCTCAAGTATCTAAAAATCCACTTCACTGCTTCCCAATGCTTTTTCCCAGGGTTAGAAAGAAATCTACTCACTAAACCCGCTGCATGAGCAATGTCTGGCCGTATACACACCATGGCATACATAAAACTCCTAACTGCTGAGGAGTATGGAATAGACATCATCATTTTCTTTTCTTCACCTGTAGTAGGACATAATCCCTTACTGAACTTGAAGTGACTGGCTAAAGGCATGCTAACTGGCTTAGCTTTTTTCATGTTGAACTTTGCTAGCACCCGTTTAACATATTTCTCCTGTGATAACCACAGTTTCTTGGCATTCCTGTCACGACGTATTTGCATTCCCAAAATCTGCCGTGCGAGACCCAAGTTTTTCATGTAAAAAGTCTTTGATATGTCCCTTTTCAGCCTGTCAATCATCTTACTATCATGTTCAACTATGAACATATCATCTACATATAAAAGAAGGATGATAAATTTGCCATTACCAAACTTACGAATATAAACACAGTGATCTGCAGCTGTCTTCGGGTACCCGTGACTCACAATGAATGAATCAAATTTCTTGTACCATTGCCTCGGTGCTTGCTTCAGCCCGTAAAAACTCTTTTTCAACCTGCAAACCATATGTTCTTTTTTTTCTACCTCAAACCCCTCCGCTGAGTCATGTAGATCTCTTCTTTCAGATCACCGTGAAGAAATGTAGTCTTCACATCCATCTGTTCAAGCTCAAGGTCCATGCTGGCGACTAGACTTAAGACAACTCTGATAGAAGTCATCTTCACAACTGGAGAGAAGATTTCATCGAAGTCAATACCATTCGTCTACTCAAAGCCTTTAACCACTAGCCGTGCTTTGTGATTTATCGGTTTTCCACCGTCATCTCTCTTCAGTTTGAACACCCATTTGTTCTTTAAAACTTTCATGCCTTTTGGAAGTTCCACTAGCTCATAAGTATTGTTTTTTTCAAAGAACTCATCTCATCTTGCATAGCCTTCATCCTCTTATCTTTATCTGCATGATTTTTTGCTTCTGAGTAGCTCTTTGGCTCCCCTTCATCTGTAAGCAAAATATAATCTGCCGCAGGATATCTTGTTGATGGTTGAGCTTGTCGCGACCCTGGACTGGGAATCCGGGATCGGGACAAATTGATGATGTGTGTGAACATTTATTTAATATTTATTTAATCTTCCACAGGTGTCCGCGATGAGGGTATCACATCAATATAATAAATGTTTCTGTTTAAATGCGGAAGCGTGTAGCAAATCAAATATTCAAACCATCTGTAGTCATAAAGACAATAACACAAGTACAAATACTGTATCAAAATGAGCAACGATCATTAGCGTGTTTCCCAAAAGTAAGTTAAAGTTTATACAACGATCATTTAATTACATTCCCTAAAAAAGGAGGCCAACAAAGGGCAATACATCCCAAACAATAACCCAAAAGAATGGTTAAACCGTTTCCCAAAATGTTACGTCTCTCGTAGCAACAAAATGTCTAAATGACATCATCAGCGTGTCACTTAACTAGGCGCTGCGGTTCACCGACCGCCTCCTCTGGCTCCTCCTCAAGGTAACCGGCAACAGGACCTGAGTACCAAAAGTGGGTCAAACACGACGGTTTGACAAATGGGTAAAATATAATGCCCAACTAATAAATGAATTTACCTTGAAAAGCATTTAAACCTATTTAAATAACAATTTCTATAAACGAGATAAAACATTTATTCAAATACAAGTATGCATTGTAAAACATGTAAAGGTAACTAAGGAATCGGGAAATAAGCAAAGATGACAACCACACGAAGCTAAGTCCTCTATGACTAAAGTGACAGAGCAATAACTAGGCACTGATCTCAGTCACTCGAGGTGAGGAGAAACAATGGATCTTATAAATACATATACCTATACTATACATGACCACGGTAGCTAGCCGGGCATCGAGAACCACAGTAGCAATTTGCGGCATCGGGACAAGACCACGGTAATAACCGGGTAGCGGGATCCAAACGGCAGCTGGCGAGACAAGAGGGGGATCTCCATGTCGGTGGATCAGACCAACAGGGTTATTCAAGCTTTGTGGTGTCGACTCATAGGTCAAATAACAAATCGAGACACGTATAAATAAATCCAATACAAGTAAATAAACGGGCATGACGGGGGTGCTCAAGGCACACTGTCATTTCATGTGGTGCAATACACTTCAAGACAAGTAACTATTTCAAGTGTAATTTCAATGCTTTCGGGAAAACAAGGCATGTAGTATAAATCTCGGGAACAGTGAAATACAATAAACAATTGAAATTTTCGGGTAAAGTATCGGGTTCAAGATTTATTTGAAGTGAATAGGGATCCCGTATGTCGATCTAATAACAATTTGGTACTCTTTGAGTTTGGGGACATTCTGGGCTCCTTATACACTTTGAATTTTCAAAACTTCAAATGAAATTTTCGTGATGTGGTTTCTTTCTCAAATGGCCTCATACATTACTTAGTAAATCTCCCTGACATAGGGGAAATGAGGAAGAAGAGTTCTCTTATAAGCAAATGGGGAGTGGGCTCCACTACTAATAATCTAATTGAGTTGAAATCATGGTTTTCAGTGCTTCTAATGAATTCGACGAAGAAGAGAAAAGTGATCGTCGAAATATCTAGTTTCCAAAAAGTATGTATTTCGTGGGTTTCGGGAATATCAAGTTTTGGGTACAGGTTTAGTGTAAAAAGACTGTTTTGCCCTCAAGGCTAGGAAATCGGGTTTCGGAATCTCGGACGGCCATGGGATCAACGTAAAAGTTGTAGGGATTAACAATATAAACAAAACGGGATAAAAATAATGATTGCAAGAATCTCCGATAAATTCCCAAGCACATGCAAAGTCATAAAAAAGAACCCCCAAAGGGCCCCACTAATTACTAAGCAATCAAAATTCTCCAAAACTATATCAAAATCTATTCTATTCTCAACTTAACCAAAGTCCACTAAACACGCTTAAGACTAACACACGACTTAATTAATGCTAATCGAGGTCACTCGGGACGGGGTCTTACAACGCTCTCGAGTAGACCTCCTAACCTGAGGTTCTGTGGTTTCTGATTGAGGAGACTGCTCCCCCTGCTCAACACCTTGTTCATCTGGCAATCCCTGCACCTCATCATGATCCGGATCGTTTTGTCCACCTTCTCCACCTGTAGTCTATATTGGAGAAGGAGTTGGTGTGAGATCAACCACTCCATCAACAACTTCTTTAGACTTTTCAGTCTTCTCAATATCTCCAAAGAACTGATCTTTATGAAACACCACATCCCTACTTCTAATAATTTTCCTCTTCTCTAGATCCCATAATCTGTAGCCAAACTCATCTCCACCATAGCCAAGGAAAATGCAACATACTGCCTTATCATCCAGCTTTGAGCGTTGCTCCTTTGGTACATGTGCAAAAGCTTTGCACTCAAACACCTTCAAATGAGAATATAAAACATCTTTACTTGTCCATTTTCTCTCCGGAATGTCAAAATCCAAAGGAACTGAGGGAGACTTGTTAATCAGGTAAACGACAGTCAGGACAACTTCACCCCAAAATGGCTTGGGTAGCTGTGCCACTCTAATCATGCATCTCATTATTTCAAGAATAGTGCGGTTCATTCTCTCTGCTACACCATTGTACTGTGGAGTACCATGATGAAAGTTCATGCTATACTGATCTGAACTTGGACTTCCATGGCTGATTTGGTTTTTCAAGTTTTTAAAAACTAAAACACAGATATGATTTTCCAGCCATGAAACATGCATAAAAACTCCATGAAATCATGATCAACATGTGTATAATGCAAGGAGATGATAGAGGACTAATACCTTGATGATATGAATGCCTCAGATCTCTGAAAAGAAAGACTTCAAAGTTCTGATCTCAGCCTGCAATCAGCAATACAAGTTGCAGAAATTTTCTGCAGTAGCTTCTCCTTTGATCTTCTCTTCTATTCCACTACCCAATCAGATTGGCTTTGATTGTGGGATCAAAATATGGTTTCCTAGATGGGTTTTCTGAACTTACAATTTGTGGAAAAAGTCCAGCACCTGATCTCCTCTCTCCAATGAAGAAGAAGACTGCTGGGCGTGGGTTTCTCTCTTGCTCTCTTGGGCGGCCAATGGAGCTCCTATGTGTTTCACGCCTAGGGTAGAATTCCAGCACTTGTTGCACGCCTAGGGTTGTATTCCCATGCTTGTTACACGCCTAGGGTATGGTGTGGGATATATATAAATGGTTCACATTCCTCTTTAGAGTTCTATCTAATAGGAAAGACCATCCCATAAAATAAGCAACTAGCCACCGAAGTTGTGCAACACTTTCTAATTAAAGATACTAAAAATTAGTAAACTTTAATTATAGGAACTCTTACCCAAAGAGGAGTTCTTCCTTCCAAGTAAAAATACCTAGTTAAACTAGGAAACCTCACACAAGGGGCTCCCCTTATGGTTGGCCCACAAGATAGATAAACACACCATGACCCACAAGTTAATAATTTAGTTAGAGTTAAATTCATGTATGCCATCAAAAGCCTATTTGAATTTAAACTCAAAATTATTCTTCCACAAAATTAATTCAACCACATATCATCTAATTAAATTAGGAAACCATGCCAATATAGGAAAGTGGCTAGAAGAGGGACCAAAAGACATATTTGCCCTTGGCTCCCAAAATGACCAAAATGTCCATGCTAACCCCATAGCAACATTAAGATCATTTTAACCTTAACTCATTCCACTAGAGAGTTATGGTTGCACTCCAGGGACAAATATTAAATTGCAAATTAAGCTCATCATAAACTGACGATTGTCTTTGACCTACCAAGTACAATGACCATAATGCCCCTCTATGTAACATCCATAATCAAGTAGGTTAACCGATGTACTATCTACCTTCTTGATTACATCTCATCCTTAGAACTTCATACCCTTGACTTAATTATCATCCGGATATCATTCTCTTGATCCAGGGAGCGACCCACAAGTTCAATATCCATATGGAACATCCATATACTAAGATCTTAGATTCTGATGATTAATCGGATAATTCTAAGGGGATAATCATTCCATCACTTGATGGCATAGATTCCATATTGCATTTGCACGTCCCAACTAATCAAGCCCGAGCACCCAAAACACAGAGCTGTTGACCCATGAACAGGATCTCACCCATAGTGAATTAAAGCACAAGAACTTGACTTCGTCAGTTCATCCACAAATGCTCAAGATTAAGAGCACTGGTCACTCAGTAGCAAGAGGTGACTTGATCTCTCTCTGTGATAGTACTATTTTAGAGATCACACCTTCAAGTGGTCCTGTTCAATGCATGACACATGCACTAATGAGATAAATCCGGAAAGGCCTCCGTGACTAAGGTAAGTCACCCTGAATACAGGAGAGTATCTCATTATAACTTATACCAAGATGAAGTGCCCAACTCCATCTCTCAGTTATGAACGAGTTTATTGTTTTAAGTGTCCATGACTCAGACCTTACTGTGTGTAGCCACTACACACTTAAGTCATTTACTAGAAAACAATGGGCCTTACACAACCATACATATACACAAGCAGAAAGATAAAGATGTCATTCTATTAAATAACCAATAAATATCCAGTAACAGAGATGTGAGTGTAGTCAGTGGGCTTTAGGGCATACACCAATCCCAACAATCTCCCACTTGCACTAAAGATCACTAGGACCTAACCTAACTCCCATAGACTCAAAATGTGAAGTAAACACTTTCTTAGTAAGAGTCTTAGTAAATGGGTCAGCTAAGTTATTTGCTGAGGCAATCTGCTCTACCACTATTTCTCCATCCTGGATGAATTCCCGGATCAAGTGGTACTTTCTCTGAATATGCTTGCCCTTTTTGTGATTTCTGGGCTCTTTACAGTTCGCTACTGCACCAGTATTGTCGCAGTACATGACAATCGGTTTTTGCACTGCAGGAACTACTCCCAATTCCAATAGGAATTTTCTGAGCCATACTGCTTCCTTCGCAGCTTCTGATGCCGCCACATACTCTGCTTCCATGGTAGAATCAGCAGTACAATCTTGCTTGACACTTCTCCATGATATAGCCCCTCCTGATAGAGTAAAGACGTATCCTGAGGTAGACTTTCTGCCATCTACATCCGACTGGAAATCAGAGTCTGTATACGCCAGTGGCGTTAGATCATCTGCTCGGTAGGTTAGCATATAATCTTTCGTTCTCCGAAGATACTTGAATATATGCTTAACAGCTGTCCAGTGCATAGGTCCAGGGTTTGATTGATATCTACTAACCATGCCAACGGCAAAACAGATATCTGGTCTAGTACACAACATTGCATACATGAGGCTTCCAACAGCTGATGCATATGGTACTGTCCTCATGCTGTCTATCTCCTCAGGTGTTTTCGGACATTGATTCCGAGATAGTGGTACTCCATGTCTAGAAGGTAGCAAGCCCTTCTTGGAGTCATGCATGTTATACTTGACCAATATCTTCTCAATATACGAAGATTGGGATAAGGCTAACATCTTGTTCTTGCGATCTCGCAAAAGCTTGATCCCTAAGACATAGCTCGCCTCACCCAAATCCTTCATCTGAAATTGAGATGATAACCAAACCTTAGCAGACGACAACATGCCAACATCATTTCCAATGAGTAGTATGTCATCCACATATAGGACTAAAAATGCAACTGCGTTTCCACTCCCTTTCTTATACACACATGGTTCATCAATGTTTTGATCAAAGCCAAAGGATTTGACTGCCTGATTAAACTTGATGTTCCATGCCCTAGATGCTTGCTTAAGTCCATAAATGAACTTTTTAAGTTTACAGACCATGTTCTCTTGGCCACCAGCAATGAATCCCTCTGGTTGCATCATATAGATGCATTCGTCAAGACTTCCATTTAGAAAAGCTGTCTTGACATCCATCTGCCATATCTCGTAGTCATAATGACATGCGATGGCTAAGAGAATTCTAATGGATTTAAGCATAGCCATTGGTGAAAAGGTTTCCTCATAATCGATACCCTCTTTCTGAGTATATCCTTTCGCCACCAGTCTTGCTTTGAAGGTTTCAACCTTCCCATCCACTCCTCTCTTTCTCTTGTAGATCCACTTGCACCCTATGGGTTTGATCCCTTCAAGTGCATCCACAAGTTCCCAGACTTGATTGGAATACAGAGAATCCAATTCAGATTTCATCGCTTGCTGCCACATGTCAGCATCTATATCCGTTACTGCTTCATCATAACTAGTAGGATCCTCAACCAGATCCTCGGAGTCTGTCATAAAAGACACTCCTAGGTATCTATTTGGTGGTCTAGAAATTCTCCCACTACGACGAGGCTCCGGAGTGTTAAAAGGAATGTCTTGATTATCTACAGTCTCAGGATCTGGCACAGATGTTGCAGGAGTTTCTAAAAGAATCTTCTCATGTGTTTCTTTACAACCAAGCTCTTGGTGCATCATGCAATCATCCTCCAAGTATCTAGCATGAGTGCTGATAAGCACATTTTGCTCCTTTGGATGATAAAAGATGCCTCCTCTCGTTCCCTTAGGATACCCAATGAAGTAGCACATTTTCGATCTGGGTTCTAGCTTGGTAGCTTTATCATTCAGTACATAGGCTGGACAACCCCAAATGTGGATATGTCTTAAACTGGGTTTTCGACCTGTCCACATTTCTTGAGGTGTCCTAGGTACTGATTTAGAAGGTACCAGATTCAAAATGTATGCTGCTGCTTCTAGGGCATATCCCCAAAACGATATGGGTAGGGTTGCATGACTCATCATGGACCTTACCATATCAAAAAGGGTACGGTTTCTTCTCTCTGCTACACCATTTTGCTGGGGTGTACCCGGTGCAGACAACTGAGACACAATCCCATGTTGTGTGAGGTACTCCTTGAACTCACCCAGGAGGTACTCGCCACCTCGATCAGATCGAAGAGCTTTGATATGTTTCCCTAGTTGTAACTCCGCCTCAGCCTTGAATTGTTTGAACTTATCAAACGCTTCAGACTTGCGTCGCATTAGGTACACATATCCATACCTAGAGTAATCATCAGTGAAGGTGATGAAATACTCATAACCTCCTCGAGTTAGTTTGTTCATAGGACCACACACATCAGTGTGAACCAATTCTAACAACTCCTTTGACCTCAGTCCCTTTCCAGAGAATGACCTTTTGGTCATCTTTCCCATGAGACAAGATTCACACTGAGGTAAAGGTTCGAGATCTAATGAGCTCAAAAGCCCATCCTCTACCAACCTCTGAATCCGTTTTAGGTTAATATGACCCAAACGTAAGTGCCAAAGATAAGTGTCATTGGTCGAAGATACCTTCCTCTTAAGGGAAGATGAGCTTTCTAGTTGTACATTATGCAGTGTGGGAGCAATAGGATATATATAAAATAAGTTGTCATGCATTCTACCGGAACATATAATATTTCCATTTCTACTGATATCAACACCAGAATGGAAAGAAACTGAATAATGAAATTCAATAAGTCTGGAAACTGAAATTAAATTCTTCCTTATGTCCGGAACATAGATAACATTATTTAAAACTAATATCCTATCATGCGGAAAATGTAAAGTAACAGCTCCCACTGCAACAACCCAAATCTTTGCTCCATTTCCAACTCTAAGGTCAAACTCTCCTTTCTCAAGCTTTTTCATTATCTGAAACCCCTGCAATGAATTGCAGATATGATTAGTGGCTCCAGAGTCTACTATCCATGAATCAGTAGAATCAACCACATGACATGTTTCAATGTAGTAGGAAAGAGATATACCTTTCTTATCTGAGCCTAGGAGCTTGGGACAATCTTTCTTCCAGTGACCTTTGAGGCCGCACTTGAAGCATTTCCCTTTGGGCTTTTCACCTGTACCTTTGTCCTTCTTCCCAGCATTGCCCTTTTTCTGTCCTTTTCCCTTACCCTGCTTCTTCTTGAACTTTTTCCCTTTCGGGTTCAGTTTAGAGGAAAACTGGGAAAAGTGAATTTGGCCTTTAGGCTTCATGATGGCCTCTGCCGCCTGGAGTTCTTTCATTAACTCAGAGAGAGTCATGTCCATCTTGCTCATGTTGAAGTTGAGCTTGAACTGGTTGAAAGACTCCGGCAGAGTTTCGAGAATCATATCGGTCTGACTCCCTGCATCAATCTCAGCCCCTAGGATCTCAGCTTCATTGAAACAATCCATCATTTTGAGCATGTGCTCTCTGACAGGTGTTCCCTCAGCCATCCTAGTATTCATGATTGTCCTTAAAGCAGCTTGCCTAGCTGGCCTGCTTTTGTCTGTGAACATCTCAGACAAGGACAACATGATATCAGAAGCTGTGTCCATTTGCTCATGCTGTGTTTGCAACACGTTGGACATGGAAGCAAGCATGTAGCATTTGGCCATGCTATTCGCCTTTTTCCATTTCCTTTCAGCCTCTTGCTGGTCATCTGTAGAATAATCATCAATCGTAGGACAGGGTTCCGACAAAACATACTTGTACTCCTCAGCGGTGAGTACTATGTTAAGGTTTCTTTTCCAGTCTACGTAGTTTGGGCCAGTCAATTTGTTCTCACGCAGAATACTCATCAACGGGCTAAAAGAATCCTTCCCCATCTCTCTGGATATATAACAGGTTATAATTAGAAGGCAGTATATATGTAACATGTATATGGTGCTTGTAATAAAAGGAAAAACATGCACAAGACTTTTTACATTATTTAACCCTAATTATAATGTATCAGTGTCTCAACCTCCTCATAGACCCTCCATCGAAGGGATGGCCGAATCTATAGTCTCGTTGAGTAAAGCCTCGCTTATTTGGATTATCACTATCTATATCCAGCGATAGTCCAATCACTGATTGGTTTGGCCTCATATGACAAATAACACTAACTCCTAGGGAGAGGTTATTACCGTCTTATGTCAAGTGTATTACCATCTCTTATGAACGTTCCCAGAATGTCTATGACTCAAGTCCTCCGAAGGGAAGTGACTTTAATCCAATCTTGAAGTGAACTTTAGTAAAGAGCTCCACCGAAGGGATGGCCGCTCCCACCAACACTTCATTGACATTCTATAGAAGTGATCTTTAGTAAAGAACTCCACCGAAGGGATGGCCGCTCCCACTAACACCTCATTACGAATATTCACATTAGTTCACCCACTAACCCATCGAAGCGATCTTTAGTAAAGAACTCCACCGAAGGGGTGGCCGCTCCCACTAATACTCCATTGAGATAGCATGAACCGAAAATGGAAGGCCGTGGGGTTTTTCCAAACCCCTCTCCCACTTGATTATTTAACACTAGGGTTTTGAAAAAAAACTCTTTTGACCTTTACATTGGTTACTCAAAAAATCTTTTTAAATCTAGCAAACTTAGTTAATCAAATCCATGACTCAATGACTTAAGTCATCTTGAACATAAATAACTTTTGCTTTAAAATATTTGAGCAAATCACTTTAAAGGGTCAAATTTCCTAACTTGGGACCAGTGGGTTATGGGCCCACTAAGGTAGCAACATATTAGATTTTAGTTTGGCCTCTTTTGGAAACTTAGGGTACCAAGATAAACTAAACCCTATCCAATTTTTTTTTTAACCTTAGACATATAGAAGGTGCTGGTCTAAGATCCGTTTAAAACAATTTGCCAAACTAAAAACAATCCAATATAGAAAGATGCCAATTTTAAGAACCTAGTGGTGGCCATGTTACTAGGTGATAAACATAGCAATAATAGCAATTATATAAAGCAATAAATATAATGCAATCCTTGATGGCTCCCTGCTCTTCGGACTTCAAATCCTTATCCAACTAGGATACTTGGTTAAGAGTTCTTTTCGCACAAGGAAACCTTCGTTGCCTCCACCATCATGGAATCCTCTTCTACTTGCAACCATGCAATCTTTGAAGCTTTCTTCTCCTTGCTTGTTACAATAAATAAATTTTATACAAGCAAACCCATGAAAAACAAAACCAAAAATTACATTGGAGATACCTATGCTTTTCAAGAAAGCTTACATCAAGACTAGTTGAAATAAAAATAAGGAAAAATTACAACCTCCTATGATTGCTAAACGCACAATCGTACACTTTTCAACTAATTAAAAACATCCAAAACCACAAACATACATGCGAACCATCAAGGATGCAATTATATGGCTGCAACCAAAAAGATTAGTGCATTCAAAGTGCAGTGTACAGCACTATACAACATTCTGAAATTATTCCAGCAGTCTGGAAAAAATTCCTGCACTCCAAACATGCAGTAAACTGTGTTCTGGAAAAATTCCAGTAACCTGGAAAAATTCCTGCACTCCTAACATACAGTAAACTGAGTCTAGAAGGGTGCCACCATGCCCTTACCTAAGTTAGGATTAATATTAACACATCATGGGATCATGATTTCACATGGAGAGGCTCTGATACCACTGAAAGTTCATGCTATACTGATATGAACTTGGACTTCCATGGCTGATTTGGTTTTTCAAGTTTTTAAAAACTAAAACACAGATTTGATTTTCCAGCCATGAAACATGCATAAAAACTCCATGAAATCATGATCAACATGTGTATAATGCAAGGAGATGATAGTGGACTAATACCTTGATGATATGAATGCCTCAAATCTCTGAAAAGAAAGACTTCAAAGTTCTGATCTCAGCCTGCAATCAGCAATACAAGTTGCAGAAACTTTCTGCAGTAGCTTCTCCTTTGATCTTCTCTTCTATTCCACTACCCAATCAGATTGGCTTTGATTGTGGGATCAAAATATGGTTTCCTAGATGGGTTTTCTGAACTTACAATTTGTGGAAAAAGTCCAGCACCTGATCTCCTCTCTCCAATGAAGAAGAAGACTGCTGGGCGTGGGTTTCTCTCTTGCTCTCTTGGGCGGCCAATGGAGCTCCTATGTGTTTCACGCCTAGGGTAGAATTCCAGCACTTGTTGCACGCCTAGGGTTGTATTCCCATGCTTGTTACACGCCTAGGGTATGGTGTGGGATATATATAAATTGTTCACATTCCTCTTTAGAGTTCTATCTAATAGGAAAGACCATCCCATAAAATAAGCAACTAGCCACCGAAGTTGTGCAACACTTTCTAATTAAAGATACTAAAAATTAGTAAACTTTAATTATAGGAACTCTTACCCAAAGAGGAGTTCTTCCTTCCAAGTAAAAATACCTAGTTAAACTAGGAAACCTCACACAAGGGGCTCCCCTTATGGCTGGCCCACAAGATAGATAAACACACCATGACCCACAAGTTAATAATTTAGTTAGAGTTAAATTCATGTATGCCATCAAAAGCCTATTTGAATTTAAACTCAAAATTATTCTTCCACAAAATTAATTCAACCACATATCATCTAATTAAATTAGGAAACCATGCCAATATAGGAAAGTGGCTAGAAGAGGGACCAAAAGACATATTTGCCCTTGGCTCCCAAAATGACCAAAATGTCCATGCTAACCCCATAGCAACATTAAGATCATTTTAACCTTAACTCATTCCACTAGAGAGTTATGGTTGCACTCCAGGGACAAATATTAAATTACAAATTAAGCTCATCATAAACTGACGATTGTCTTTGACCTACCAAGTACAATGACCATAATGCCCCTCTATGTAACATCCATAATCAAGTAGGTTAACCGATGTACTATCTACCTTCTTGATTACATCTCATCCTTAGAACTTCATACCCTTGACTTAATTATCATCCGGATATCATTCTCTTGATCCAGGGAGCGACCCACAAGTTCAATATCCATATGGAACATCCATATACTAAGATCTTAGATTCTGATGATTAATCGGATAATTCTAAGGGGACGATCATTCCATCACACGATGGCATAGATTCCATATTGCATTTGCACGTCCCAACTAATCAAGCCGAGCACCCAAAACACAGAGCTGTTGACCCATGAACAGGATCTCACCCATAGTGAATTAAAGCACAAGAACTTGACTTCGTCAATTCATCCACAAATGCTCAAGATTAAGAGCACTGGTCACTCAGTAGCAAGAGGTGACTTGATCTCTCTCTGTGATAGTACTATTTTAGAGATCACACCTTCAAGTGGTCCTGTTCAATGCATGACACATGCACTAATGAGATAAATCCGGAAAGGCCTCCGTGACTAAGGTAAGTCACCCTGAATACAGGAGAGTATCTCATTATAACTTATACCAAGATGAAGTGCCCAACTCCATCTCTCAGTTATGAACGAGTTTATTGTTTTAAGTGTCCATGACTCAGACCTTACTGTGTGTAGCCACTACACACCTAAGTCATTTACTAGAAAACAATGGGCCTTACACAACCATACATATACACAAGCAGAAAGATAAAGATGTCATTCTATTAAATAACCAATAAATATCCAGTAACAGAGATGTGAGTGCAGTCAGTGGGCTTTAGGGCATACACCAATCCCAACACATGAACTATTCTTTCATGTCGAATACCATGGTATGTCAATTTAAATTGGTTGGATGTGTACTCTCCACCATTATCTGTATGGAGACATTTCAAGAGTTTTCCCGTTTCTCTTTCAACCATGACAAGAAACTGCTGAAATACCTAGAACACCTGATCCTTCGATTTCAACGCATAAACCCAGATTATCCTGGATGCATCATCAATAAATATGACAAAAAACTTATTACCACCAAATGACTCCACCCCCATGTGTAAGATCCAGCCCCGCCACTAATTATATTTATTATTAAAATATTAGTATTATATTAATTTAATGTATTTTAGTTATTTAAGTAGTTAGGATTAAGTGGGGCACACGTTAGATTAGATGCGTGGTTTAGTGAGTTGGGTTAGTGGGTAGATGACCTGACCCATTGTGAGAACCCGACCCCTAATCTCTCGGATTAGTGTTGTTTTATTTGTGGATTAGTTCTTTTAGTGGGTTTAGTATTTGTTGGGTTGAGTTTGTGAGCTAGAATGATTTTTCTTCTAGTTTTGGGCTTTTGAGTGCTTTGGTAGCTTGTGGGGCCCTTTGGGGGTTCCCTTTTCGGATTTGCATTTACTTGTGAGATTTTCCCGATTTGCTTCGTATGGTGTTTTTGGCCCATTGCATTCATCTTGAGGAATCCTACAACTTTCATGTTGATCCCATATCCATTTGAGAACCCGAAACCCGATTTCTTGGCCTTGAGGGCAAAACAGTCTTTTCACACCAAATCTGTACCCAAAACTCGATATTCTCGAAACCCGCAAAACATACACTTTTTGGAAACTAGATATTTCGACGATCATTTCTTCCTTCTTCGTCGAATCCATCCGAGGTCCCGAATTAGATGATTTCAGCCACCCAAGTCCCTTAAGTTGTGGGGCCCAAACCCCACTTGTTTATAAGAGGAACCCATCTCCTTCATTGCTCATTGAGTCCAG
Source organism: Cinnamomum chago (assembly GCA_038049695.1). NCBI lineage: Eukaryota > Viridiplantae > Streptophyta > Magnoliopsida > Laurales > Lauraceae > Cinnamomum > Cinnamomum chago. The sequence goes on from CP142460.1 coordinate 37,763,045, forward strand.
TGAAATTTGGTATTGTGTTTTTTTGGAAACCTTTGGGCCTTCTATGAGTCCTAGGGGTGTATACCTTAGTGTTAAGACCAATTGTACCATAATCTAAGGTCTCTAAGACTAGGGGACTAAAAGAAAAGAATGGTGTTGATTAGACACTAATTCTTGGTTTTAGGTGGGACCCTGACTACCCTTTTTGGACTGTTTGGACCAAGTTTGAGAATGTCTTGAGCCGACACGCCTCACGGTTGGTTCGGTGGCATCGAAGTTCAATCCATTTCAATTTTGAACGGGATGGAACGACGCGATATCTTCTTTATATCTAAACACAAGTCTATTTCCTTGTTATCGCTAATTCTATTCCTTTCGATGACTGAATCGGTTGCTCGATGTTTCCGGATTAATGTCATGCCTAGGATGGACCGTTTATAAGCTTGATTCTTGCTATTGTAACATCTAGAACTACCCATAAGCTCAAGTTAAGATTTTAAAGTAGTAAAAGTGCATAAGGAGCCCGGAATGTCTTCAAACTCAAGGAGTACCAGGTAATTATTGTAATCGACATACGGGACCCCTATTCACTTAAATAGATCTTGAAATCAATATTCTTCCCGAAATGGTATAGTGCATTATATTTCCTCATTTCCCGAGATTTGCATCACATGACTTGTTTCCCGAAAGCATTGAAGTTACACTAGTAACAGTTATTTGTCCCGACACGTATTGCCCGGTATGAAATGTTAGTGTGCCCTTGAGCACCCCCGTCTTGCCCGTATATCTATTGTACTTGATTTAATTGCATATGTCTCGATTGTATTTGACCTATGAGTCGGCACCACTAAGCTTGGATAACCTTGTTGGTCTGATCCACCGACTTGGAGATCCCCCTCTTGTCCCGCCAGCTGCAGCTTGGATCCCGATACCCGGTTATTACCGTGGTCCCGTCCCGATACCCGGTTATTACCGTGGCCTTGTCCCGATACCGCAGATTGCTACTGTGGTCCCCGATGCCCGGCTCGCTACCGTGGTCCCGTATAGTATATGTATATGCATTCATGAGATCCCCTGTTTCTCCTCACCTCGAGTGACTGAGATCAGGGCCTAGTATATGTATATGTATTGATATGAGATCCCCTGTTTCTCCTCACCTCGAGTGACTGAGATCAGGGCCTAGTTATTACTCTATCGCTTTAGTGATAGAGGACTTAGCTTCGTGTGGTTGCCATCTTGCCAGTTTCCAATTCCTTGGATACCCGACATGTTTTATATTGCTTACTTGCTTTCCGATAAATGATTCGTTTCCTTTATGAAAGTTATTATTATATTGTTTTCTGTTCTTTGTACCCGCACATGTTTTAAATGATTACCCGATTCGTTAAATACCCATGCTTTTACATATGGTTCTAACGATCGATGGTTTTGCTAGAGTTATATGATTACACATGTTTTAAAATGAATACCCGAGTTATTAAATGTCCATGCTTTGGAATGTGTTTTAAATGACACTCGTTTTGTTAGATCCCGATGTTTATACATGTTTTAAGTGAATACCCGAATTGCTAAACATTCGTACTTTATTTTAAATGACACTTGTTCTGCCAGATCACTATGTTTATACCGGTTTCAAATGAATACCCGATTTGTTAAATATCCCTGTTTTGAAATATGTTTTAAATGACGCGTGTTTTGTCAGGTTTCTATGTTTATACCTGTTTCAAATGATTACCCGAGCTATTTAACATCCATGCTTAAGAATATGTTTTAAAAGACACGCGTTTTGCCAGATCCCTATGTTTATACCTGTTTTAAAGGAATGCCCGATCTGTTGAAGATCCATGCTTTGAAATATGTTTAAATGAACGTGGTTTTGCCAAACTTCCATATTCATACATGTTTTCCACGAACACCCGATTGTCAAATATCTATGCTTTTATAGATGATGTAAATGAACATATGCTTTATTAGATCTTCCTGTTTTAACCATGTTTGAAAAGAATACATGTTTTGTCCGAGATTCCTGAGTTTTCACCCGTTTAATTATATGCAGCATTTGATCGAATAGCATGATTTATCTTATGTTTTATTCTTCAGTATATTTGTTATCTTTTCATCCACCTGCCAGACCGTCGTGTCTGACCCACTACTTTTGGTACTCAGGTTCAGATTTCTTCGCCCCGAGTTGAGTGCTTTTGTTGGCTGTAGAGCCATGCTTTGCAGGTTAGTTTGTCGGCTATGTCATGTAGACATTGAGCTTGACATCGGAGCTACGTCACATTTGGGTAGTGGTTTATAGCGTCTTGTTGTATGGCTTTTGTTAGCCTTTTTCTTGGGATTCTTAATTAATGTACATTGATAATTGTAACTTGAATATATTTGGGAATGTAATATCCTGTTACTGTCAGCTCTGTAAATTATTGTGATGATTACTCCAGTCTGATATGATTCTTGATATAATAGCTATGGGCTAAAGGTTGAGTGCGACGCGGAATCCGATGGCCACGGACTTCGGGTCGGAACGCCACAAATGCTTCCGCAAAATATTCAGAATGTGTTGTCTTCACACACGCGGATCTTGGGAGAAGTAAAATACATTTATGCTTAATCCCATCTCCCACCCCCGAGGTTTCGGTTCGGGGGCGTGACACCCATAGTTTTGACCCAATAACTTAAGCCCAGAGGATATCTTCTTAACCTAATCCCTAATTTTAATATTCACAACTTATCTCTCTGCAACTCCTCCCGTAACCTCTTCGTCTTCCTCCTCTTTCAACTTCCCAAGCCATTCCAGCTTTTGGATCCAACCATCAGAATCAAGATCAGAGGATAGCAGCATTCTTGGCTCAACTTTCTCATCTCAGGTAACCATTTCCTCAAATCATTAGGAGTAGATCTGTATTCTTGGGTTATCCCCTTTTTCTTTCCAATGCTAGGTTTTGGATAGGAATATCATAGATCTGATCACCTGGGTATTTCTTTCTCATCTCTTATATCAGATTGGTGTTAGGATTGTGATTGAGTGCCGTGGTAATCTCGGATTGGGTATTGGTGAGGATCTGTGCATTTTCTTCAACCTCGGTGAAAGGCAAGTATCTAATCATAATCTGCAAATTTAATACATGTGTTTTTCTTGATTCCATTCTGATGCATATAGAAATCTTTGATGCCCTTTTTATGATGTTAATTGTTTTGTGATGAGATCGGAGATTGAAGATCATTGTATGGGTTTTCTTATTTTTTTTCTAGCATTACTGCCACTCGATCTGTTACAGATTCTTAGATGGAAATCGTAGGGGTTTGTCACTGTGTATCGGTTGTGGGGCCCAGGTGGACCCCACTGATGAATGATCAAGACCGTAGATCTGGTAGGGGATCCACGGGCGACCATAGGGATGACGGACCCGTGTGAGGTGGGCCTGGTTTGGTCCACCATCCAGCAACTGTAGAGGAGGGCTGAAGGTATTGAAGAGGGTTTGGTTAGTTTCGTTTTTAGGATTGTGGGACCCATGTAGACCATTAATTTTAGATCGGGTCCTTACATCTTGAAGAGTGGGCTTGGTGGGGACTGATCGGGTGCTCTTGATCAGTGGGACCCCTATTCGAATGGCCCAGTTCCTGTTTGGTGACGAGTTCATTACAGAACTCGTTTCAGCTCTGTTGCAGGAAGAAGAAGAATGAAGGAGAGAGAGAATGAAGGAGAGAGAGAATGATGATGTGAGGGGGATAAGGAGTGAGAGAGTGATGGAGACGTGTGGGGATGGGATAGATGAGGTAGGTGATGATAGCTAACACTTGTCCATAGAAAAATAAAAAAAAGAGTGATGAGTCCTGTGCATCAATTGTGACAGCACATGCTTGTTGACTTTAAACACTTATGTCCATTAGACCTTGGATTTACAAAGAGAACCATTAGTTTTAATTAATTCAAATTAGACCCCTTTAACTTATTGTATAAAGAAGTGATTTGGAAAATATCTTAGGTGGGTCCTTGAGTTTTCTAAAATTATAGACCAAGATTATTTTTATTTGTAAATTAATATTAAATGACATCTTAGTTTTTAATGTGTTAAAATTATATTTTTATTAATTGAATCTTTGGACCGAGTAAATACCGTCCGGGCAACGGTATATTACCAACATGGGGTTTAATGCCTCGAATGACCTCGGGGAAATCCTAATGGATTCGAGTTCAACCCATCTCTATTGGAAAACCCTTAATTGGGTCTATGCACCATTAATGGAAAAGGGATGCGTTGATCTTATATTTATTAGAGATTTCTATGGTTGTGGGGTACGAGACCTTATGTTTGACCTTAGGATCGATTCGTATTTATGTTTTAACCTTCGCATGCATATCTATGTTGGTTTAGGATATGTACTCCTTTAGATGCATACCCTATTGTGTATTATGGACTATAAAGTGGCTTGACAAATTTTGTAATGATTATTTGATTATGATATGGGATGTGGAATGGCCAGCACTTTACTTTGACTTAAGACTCTTGTGTCGGAGCTTTATTATTCAGGTCTATTATGCTTATATGTTTATGTTTATGTGGGTCATTTATGGACGACTACAGCTCGATATATGGACGGTTGATCACCGATGTGACCGGATCACTTATAATCCGCTTTGAATGTGAACAGGTTATCCTGATTTGTTTTAATTCGATCGGTTTATGACTACCGACGTTATGGACGGGCTCTCCCGATTTATTTAGGGCTCCACCCAAAACGAGGACACTTGTCTTCGTGTGAATCATATTGCTCCTTTTGTTTTATTTGGATTAGGCTATACGTCCTTTCTTGTCATTATTACTGTCATTACTGTTATATGATCACTCTCGTTTATATTCTTCTCGTTGTTGTGTTAAATTTTGAATTATGATTATGTACTTGCTGTTTACTTTGTAATATTTGGTGCATAGGTACCGAGCCCTACTTTACCCAGGAGACGGAGGAGGATCAAGCGTTTCAAACGTTTGAGCCAACTGATGAACCCGAGTGGGATGCCGGAGACGGTTTCAGAGCCGTCTGAGCCTGCATGAGAGTGAACGTCATCTTAGCAATTCTTTAGATGAACTTTCTTAATGATAAACATTTTTTTAGTAATTGTTTTATTCTTTCTGCAACTTTAACATTTAATGTTTATTTGATTTTCGTGTTGGATCTTATTTATGATCATTGAATACCAATTGAATAAGCTTCCGTTGAATTTAATGAAATATATTTTGACTCACCACAGGTTGAATTTTTTTTTGTGGGTCCACTTTTTTGGAAGCTTGTGTTGTATTAAACACAGGAAAATTTGAATTTAATTTATTTTTCACGTTTTTCCCCAATTCTTATTTTGGGGGACGTGACAGCCCATGGGACCACAAACATCAGAATATACCAAATCCAACACATTAGATTTTATCATTGATGTTTTAGAGAAAGATACCCTGTGTTGTTTACCAAACAAGCAATAATCACAAGGATCAAGGGATGTACTTTTGAAGTAATGAATTCGATCTTTCTTTGCCAATAACTGCAGTCATTTCTCACTCATATGTCCCAGTCTTTTGTGCCACAGATTTGGAGAGGATCTGTCTTCAACATCATTCAACACACCTTTGCATAGCTTCACATGTGTCTTATACAGCGTATTACACGCCTTTTCTCTCACAACAATAAGAGACCCTTTAGTGAGTTTCCACCTGCCATTTCCGAAGTAACTCTCATAACCTGCACAGTCCAATGAAGTTCCGGAAATTAGATTCAATCGCAGATCAAGAATATGTCGCACATCTTTCAGCGTCATTGTGCAACCAATATTGATTTAAATGCAGACATCACCGTTCCCAACAATATCCGAATGACTTGTGTTGCCCATCTTCATAGTGCCAAAATCCCCGGCTTTGTACGTTGTGAACATTTCCTTAGAAGGAGTAGCATGGTAGGATGCTGCTGTGTCAACAACCCACTCAACATGGTCATCTGCAACACTCAAACACTTTTCATCTTCACTGGCCAGTACCACTACTTCATTATCCAAAGTAGCTGTAGTGTTAAGTGTTATTCTTTTGCTTATTGTTGGCTTCTTTCTTTTCCTTCAAAGCAAATCAATTCTTTTTAATGTGACCCTTTTTGCTACAATGAAAGCATTTTTTAGACTTTTTCTTAGTCTGTGATCTACCTCTAGACTTGCCACGACCCCCCCTTTGGTCCTCTACTCTTAATCCTTCCCCTTTTCTCCATAACAAAGGCATGTGCATTATCTGTTCTTGCAGTTTTCCTTCTTGCTTCTTCATTCAACAAGCTGCTAGTAACTTGACTCATTGATAACACACCATCTGGAGTAGAGTTGCTCACGGAAACAACCAATGTCTCCCATGTATCCGACAAAGAACTTAAGAAGCAATGAAGCTTGCATCTCATCATCAAGGACCATCTTCATTGTGGCTAATTCATTCACAACACATTGGAATTCATTTATATGATCTTCAATTTTACCACCCTCATTGAATTTCATATTCACAAGCTTTCTAATGAGAAAAGTTTTGTTCACAGCAATTTTCTTCTCATATCTTTCTTCTAACTTCTTCCAAAGTGTTATCGCATTGGTTTCATTAGACACGTGATGAAATATGCTGTTATCCACCCACTGTCTAATGTGACCAATGGTTTTTCTATGCATCTTTTTTCCATTTGAATCAGACATCTCTTTTGGTCAAGCACTATCCCCCTCAATGGGATCATAGAGGTCTTTGTAATAGAAGATATCCTCCATCTTATGTTTCCAAATCAACTAATTGGTATGATTGAGTTTAATCATGGTAGTATTCACAGTGTTGTTCTCCATCTTAATTGAATAATCAAGAAAAATAAACAACTTTCACTAACCTCGATCTCTACACCAGTCTGTAGATCTCGTCATCACGAGTATACGCTAGAAGAAACGGATCTGAAATCCGACTCTAGATGGCTCCGATATCGCAAAAATAGTTTTATGCGCTTCGATTAGTCAAACTTTCCTGTTGAGCGTCAAACTGTCAATCTTCTTCCACAGTTACGTAAATTTGCTCGCAATGAGTCTTTAGGCACAATCGAAGTTGCGAGTCTGTAGGCGCAAACGAATCTCCAATCTGACCTCGAATGATCAAGATATCGCGAGAATAAGTCTCAGCCGTCAATTCCCGGTCAAACCCCTGCTGACCGTACGTCCAGCTGATGTAGCGCTCACGTCAGCTGTTGCTGATGGGCTTCCGGCTTCACGGGTCAGGCCGAATTGACCGAAACCGACCTGACCTGGTCTAGTCTGTGGGCTGGGCTTTCGTAGCAAGTCAGAACCGACCCGGGCAAAAGAAAAGAAAAGAAAAAAACCCGACCAAAACCCGAAACTAGACAGGGCTCTAGACTGGGCTGGCTTCCTTGGCGGATCAGGTCAGAACCAACCTGAACCCGGAACTAAACCCACCTGGAGCTTCTTCTTCAAACAGAACTAGGTTCTGTAACAGAACCAACACATGCGCTGCTGCCTTCCTTCTTCCTCTCCGGTCACGGCACTGCGGCAGCTGGCGATCCTTTTTCGGCGACTAGCAGGAAGTCTGCCGACGATGTGGGTCCGATGGCAGCGGCGTCAATGATTGTGCACAGCAATAGAAAAACAGAGCCCATTGACGTTCTTCTTTGGCAGCGGCTGGTTCTTGTCTACGTTGAAGATCTGCGCAGTAGTGTACCAGTGACGTGCGGACGGTGTCAGCCCTTTTCTCTGCAATTCCGATGGAAACAGAGCCCTTCTCCTTCCTCTGAATTTCCAGAGTTCTCTGCAACTCTGAAACAGTGTGGCCCACGCGAGATCGGAACCGATCTTTGTTCTGCAACGAAGACTACGTGCAGAAATCCGGATCAATCTTTGATCCAATTGTCGATCGCAACGCAGCACAATCCAATCCTTGCAAACCCTAGGCTCTGATACCACTTGTGTGCATGCATGCGGAAACGTGAATCAATGCGATCAAGGAAACAGTCAACCACACAAGGAACAAGCAATCACACACAAGAGATTTACGTGGTTAGGCAATCTTGCTTACGTCCAAGGGAAAGAAACTCGACTCTCCTTTGGATTCACTTTCTGTATGATTTGTTCTCTTACAGTACATCTCATGGGTTACACATTACATGTATATATAATGCTCTCTTTCTTGTCTCCCAAGAAACCCTATCTTAGTCAATAAGAAAGTCCTGATACAATTACCAAAATACCCATGACCATGAACCCAATTGGTCTGGACCCAGTAAGCCAACACAACTGCCATTTCTTGATGAGGAACCTGGCCTACTGGCCCATCCCCCCCACGCCCCACCCGGCCACATCTCCATGGAAATGGCGGCAGAAGCTGTTGCCATCAGCCACATGCACCAAGTGCTCAGCGGCCTGCACCTCCTCTTTGCAGCGGCTAGCTAGCAGCTGCTGTGTGCCAATGACCGGTGGACCCGACCCCGAGACCTGTGAAACTGATTTTTTTTATTGCCTGTTTGGCGTCCTTTGAACCTGTTTTTAACCCGATTCACCACATAGGAATTTAATTATGAGTTTTTGAACCAAAAACTTGGATATTTTAACCAAGGTTTAAAGAATATTAAAAATCTCCACTCACTTCAAAATAGGGGCTTTGACTTAAAAACTCGGGTAATATAGAGAGACTTTATTTTCTTGCAAAAGAGACCGAAACCTAGATTATGATGAACTCAGTACTTTGACTAGGGTTGTAAACGGGTCGGTTCCGGTCCGGGTCCAAGGTGGACCCGGACCCGGAACCGTTTAGTAAGAGGGGGAACCGGACCCGGACCCGGATCGGAACCAGGAAACTGGTTCCGGAACCGGTTCCGATAGTTTTAAACGGGTCCGGAATCGGAACCGGACCCGTTTGTGAGGAGGGTTTGGTTCTAGACTAATACATGTATTTTTCTTTTTAAAAAATTTATGCTTTTTCCATATTTCAATTGGATAACCTACAAACACTAATGTGACTTTTGTCTATCAATAACATGCACTTTTAACCAAAAAACTCAGAAAGTAGAAAAGTAAAAAGGATTCTATTTTCATATACAAAAGTTACCTTATGTTAGTGTATATTGGGTCGGGTCTCGGGTCCACGGGTCTGAGCTACTGTGGACCCGGAACCGGACCCGTTTAGGTATCGGTTCCAAAAAAAGGATCCGGAACCGGAACCATTTGCTTATCGGGACCAAAATAAGGACCCAGACCCGGAACCTAACGGGTCGGAACCTTCGGGTAATCGGAGAATCGGGTACACATTTACAACCCTAACTTTGACTTACCTGATATAAATTTTAAACTTAATGCTTAAACCCGAACAATTATGGATGCATGTGGAGCACGGTAACTTGTAATTTTATTCGGACTTAGGGGTTGGATATTCCCACCTTCCGAATACATCAAGTATACCAAAAACACACTAATATCCATCCCTTTGAGCGTATGATTTTGGGAATCAATTGAAAAGCACCCTAGTCATGGGTCTCTAGTGGGTCTAGGGTTGGGCCCAAAGGTGAATCCGAGTTAGGGTCATTACACAACAACCTATCAATGTGCTTTTTTAGGCTAAGCAATAACCTTTACCAGATGCTTTTCCAAGCATAACCTTTACACTATGCTTTTCTTAGGCTAAGCAATAACTTTTACAAGAAGAATATTTTCTCTCAAAGTAGTGTCTACACAAACACTAAAAGAGATACAATTTAAACTCAATTACAATGTCTCTAAAATAGGCGGACATGAAATCTAACTTACACAAACACTATATGAATGCAAAGGTGTATGCTCATCATGTGTGTGTGTGATAACTTCAATCAAGTTAAAAAGTCAGCTCAATCAATATATACTTAAAGCATTTAAAATTTTTAAGGTACATAAAATGTTTTGATTGAAGTGAAATGCAAATCATATGTATGAATACTAACTTGTTGATGAAGTGAAAATCAAAGGCTCACAAGTTGTATGAAACTAATTAACTCTAAACATGTGATGCATGTGCAATGTTGTTTTCAAAACCAAACTAATTTAACTAAGGTTCAAATGAGTGAAAACAACCAATAAAGATTCAACCAAGTAAATGAATCATGCTATAAAAGAAATCAAAGATTTTGGCTAAACTTGATTAAAGAAGATTTTAAAACAAACTTGGTTTAAAATCAAGGTGAAAAATCCAATCCAACTTAGATCAAAGGTTAAATGAAGAATGTATTCAACACATCATAGTTATCATGCTAAAATTCATTTACCAATAATTTAAACAAAGCATATAACATATGATTAATAAAGTTAAAGCTTACTTAGAGATTTAACTTCATTGATCCAAGCTTTAGTTTTACTAATGACCCATTGGTCTCTCTTAATTCATTCCCCTTTTCCTTGTCCCCAAACTCCTCATGAGTGGTTAAAATGTTCTATTTTTTCTTACTTCTTTTACAAAGGAATGAACCTCATTTTTGTAAGTCCATGGGGATCCGAACCCTAGAGGGGGGGTGAATAGGGTGAGCTTCAACTATGACCAATTTTAATCAATTTTAACTTCTTTAAAACAAACTAGTCACATGTGATGATTAATCATACAAGATGCGGAAGCTAACAAAAGAATCACCACAAAGCAATCACCATCACACAAGGATTTATAGTGGTTCGGCCTCAATGCCTACATCCACTACCGGCTTGTGATCCAACACCCCACCGGATTTCCACTATTTATGCTTTTCAATAGGCTAAGCAATAACCTTTACAATATGCTTTCCAAGGCTAAGCAATAACCTTTACAATGATGTTTTTCAAGGCTTAACATCAACCTATACAATATGCTTTTATAGGCTAAGCAATAACCTCTACACTATGCTTTCCAAGGCTAAGCAATAACCTTACAATGATGTTTTTCAAGGCTTAACATCAACCTATACAATGTGCTTTTATAGGCTAAGCAATAACCTCTTCAACCATATGGTTGGTTATCTCACTAAGTTGTGTCTTTAATACACTAGATGGAGATTCATTTTAGCTCATTACATTTGCCTCTAAAATAGGCGGATATGGAAGTGAATAACAAATACACACTCACACTATGAATGCAAAGATGAAAGTATATGAAGTATGTGTGTGTGGTCCTCAATCATTTAGAAAATGAAAGCTCATAAATGTATGCCTAAGGCTTTTGAAAGTTTTAGCTCAAAAACATTTATGATTGAGGATATAATGCAATCACATGTTAAAAGTAACAACTTGTTAATGATATCAAAGTTACACAAGTTGTATGAAATGGATTAGCTCTAAACATGTGATGCATAGGGATGTCAATCAAATCATCAATGAAGCTCAAAACATAAAAATAGATTTGATTGAAAAGAGGGGACAAATCATATGTAATTATAAGGACAACTTGAAAAAGATTTACCAATCAAAGTAAGGCAAGTTGTGAAGCATTAAAACAATAATACACATATGATTAGTAATGATGTTGGATCCAAAACATAAGATACATTTGAGAGAGATTTTCTTATGATGGAAAAACAACAACCAATGATTCAACAAAGTATATGAATCATGTTACATATTTCATTAACATGATCTACTTAGATTTACCAAAGATAAAGTACTACTTTGATGAATCAATGGTGATGTATCCAAAATAATAGATCTATTCAAAATATAACACATGCTAAGGATACAACACATCATAGGTTAACATGTTACTAAGATTTACCAATGATAAAACAAAACATGAAAACATATGATTTGTAAAGAAGTTGAATCCAAAACATAAGTTAGTTTTGAGAGAGATGTTCTTATGATGGAAAACAACAATCAAAGATTCAACCAAGTATATGGATCATGTTACATATGATTTACCAAAGTTCTTTCATTAACATGATCTACTTAGATTTACCAAAGTTAAGTACTACTTGGATTGAATCATGTGATGTTGTATCCAAAACAATAAATCAACTCAAAACATAAAATATGTTAAGGACACAACACAAACATAGTTTAACATGCTAGAAATGATTTACCAAAAATAAAACAAAGCATGAAAACATATGATTAAGGAAAGTAAAGCCTACTTGGAGATTTAACTTCATTAATCCAAGCTTTAGCTTTCCTAATGCTCCCCTTCATCCCTTGGTTCTTTTCCCTTTTGATATGCCTCAAATCCTCTCAAGGAGGGGTTAAAAATTCCCAACTTTTGGCAAGGGAAAGAACTCATATTTATAGGGAAAAGTGGCCAACGGCTAGTTCTCGGTCGACCGGCAAACAGGCCTCGGTCGACCGAGAACACACAACGGTCATATTTCTGACCGTTGGTGCTCCCAGGCAATTTTTGCCTGCAGTTGTCACGGTCGACCGAGACCTGCCTCTCGGTCGACCGGCGACACTGGCGGGACAGCCCCCTTTTTGCAAAATTTCCAACTTTTGCACATTTCAAAGTTATTTCTTTGGGGGACCTTTTGGCCACTAAATCAAGCTTGGAAAACATGTTTTAAAGATTATAATGGTTTTTAAAACATGACATAAAAAGCCTAAAAAGATTCAAAACTTTTAAAACAAAGGCTTGCTTGATTTCTTGAAAACTCTTTTCTAAAAACTAATGCATCCAAGTTTTAAAAACAAATCATGCATAAATCAATACATTTACAAATCTTAAAACCAATGCATGAATAAAACAAGATTTCAAGTTTTCTAAAACCAATGCAAGTGTGTAAATCAAATGATGCTTGAATGAAATGCATCCATCAAATTGCAATCTATAAAAACCCTAACAATAAACATGATCCATATACTTGGTTGAATCTTTGATTGTTGTTTTCCATCATAAGAACATCTCTCTCAAAACTAACTTATGTTTTGGATTCAACTTCTTTACAAATCATATGTTTTCATGTTTTGTTTTATCATTGGTAAATCTTAGTAACATGTTAACCTATGATGTGTTGTATCCTTAGCATGTGTTATATTTTGAATAGATCTATTGTTTTGGATACATCACCATTGATTCATCAAAGTAGTACTTTATCTTTGGTAAATCTAAGTAGATCATGTTAATGAAATATGTAACATGATTCATATACTTTGTTGAATCATTGGTTGTTGTTTTTCCATCATAAGAAAATCTCCTTCAAATGTATCTTATGTTTTGGATTCAACATCATTACAAATCATATGTGTATTATTGTTTTAATGTTTCACAACTTGCCTTACTTTGATTGGTAAATCATTTTCAAGTTGTCCTTATAATTACATATGATTTGTCCCCTCTTTTCAATCAAATCTATTTTTATGTTTTGAGCTTCTTTGATGATTTGATTGACATCCCTATGCATCACATGTTTAGAGCTAATCCATTTCATACAACTTGTGTAACTTTGATATCATTAACAAGTTGTTACTTTTAACATGTGATTGCATTATATCCCCAATCATAAATGTTTTTGAGCTAAAACTTTCAAAAGCCTTAGGCATACATTTATGAACTTTCATTTTCAAAATGATTGAGGACCACACACACACACTTCATTTGTTTTCAACTTTGCATTCATAGTGTGAGTGTGTATTTGTATTTCACTTCCATATCCGCCTATTTAAGAGGCATTGTAATGAGCTTAATAGAATCTCCATCAAGTGTACGATAGACACTAATTAGTGAGATAACCAACCTTGTGGTTGAAGAGGTTATTGCTTAGCCTTTAAAAGCATAGTGTATAGGTTGATGTTAAGCCTTGAAAAACATCAATGTAAAGGTTATTGCTTAGCCTTGGAAAGCATATTGTAAAGGTTATTGCTTAGCCTATTGAAAAGCATAAATAGTGGAAATCCGGTGGGGTGTTGGATGCACAAGCCGGTAGTGGATGTAGGCACGTTGGCCGAACCACTATAAATCCTTGTGTGATGGTGATTGCTTTGTGGTGATTCTTTTGTTAGCTTCCGCATATTGTTTGATAATCATCACATGTGACTAGTCTGTTTTAAAGAAGTTAAAATTGATTAAAATTGGTCATAGTTGAAGCTCACCCTTTTCACCCCCCCTCTAGGGTTCGGATCCCCATGGACTTACAATTTTATACTAAAAAATTGAGTTCTGGCGTGTCCCTGGTCGACCTGCACTTTTCCTCGGTCGACCTGGTCTCAACAGTCATAAAACTGACCGTTTGAAAAGAGCCCCAATGGCTCTATTCTCGGTCAACGTGCAGTGTGGCCGGTCGACCGGGTCCCTTAAGTCGGTCGATCGACCGACCACACAGCAGGTCGACCCGGGCCTGAGACCAATTTTCCCTTAAAATTGCATAATTCAAAGTATTTCTTTGAGGGGAATTTTGGGCCAATGAATCGAGCTTGGATTCATGATTTAAATCAAACTAAGAGATTTAAAAACATGAAACATAAAAACCCTAAAATGATTTGAAATATTTAAAACATAGGCTAACTTGATTTATAAAACTTCTTTTCAAATTTAAATGCATCCAAGTTTAAAATGAAAACATGCATAAATCAATATTTCTACAAGTCTTAAAAAAACAATGCATGTGTAAATCAAGATTTCAAGATTTTTTAAATCAATGCATGTGTGAAAATTCAAATGATGCTAAAATGATAATGCATCCATCGAATTGCAATAACACAAATTCCCTAACAATCTCCCCCTTTACAATTTGATGGGAACTCACCCATCACTGAATTTGCACACTAAGTCTTCCGCTCCCTCCTAAGTTGACATTTTCTCGCCCTTTGACATTAAATTTCCAAGATATGTACACATGAAATAAGGAAAATACCTTTTAGAAGCACTCGTTAACAAAAGAAATCGAAACTGAAATACATAACAAGGTATCATGTATGTAAGTAGTCTCTAAGGGTTCAAAGCCAAAACAAAGGTGAATTTGATCAAAACTAATACTTCCTATGAATGTTTACACTCCCCCTCAATCCATTCTCTCATTTTGTTAACATGTTGACAAAGATTTAACTATGTAGAGTAAGAAGAAGATGATTTTACCAATTGAGGGTAAACTTCAAGGAAATGATTAGACACGTTTAACTATAGAGCTCAATATGATCAAGTTATCAATATAAAGAGCAAGGTCAAGGAGATGAGATGGGGGGTTACATGGCATAACATCAATTAATATAACTATGAAAATAATTTGCTATAAAAGTTTTGAAATCATTTCATCCAATCATTAATTATGACTATCATGTGCAAGATGAGTAAAATGAAATTCAAACATGAAGTCGACCTCAACCATTAACCGACCAAGATTATGATTACATAAACATGGTGGTCATGTGATTTACCTATATGAGCAAGAGAGGTGGCAAACATGAAAGTTATGATGCTAATGAAATGTGACATGGAACAAAAATATATTACTATCAAGTTCAATCCAATGTACATGGTCTATCAGATTCTCAAGATATGACAACAATCGAAAATGATACTAATTGAAACCAATTGAATATGACAAGATGATTAATAGCAAGGATGTGACAAACACAAAAATCCCATCAAGCATCATGAATGAATATTCATCATTTTTAATGATATAACTAATGAGCATAGTGATGAACAAGTTAAATTGCGTAAAAGGATATAGCTTGGTGATGCATGCAATTTTCAAAGTGTCAAAATCATATGAATTCAACATCTATAAGATATCCATCAAACAATAGATATAACTATGAAATACAAGGAATGCATTTTAAAGAGGTTCATATGATTAAGATCACTACTATGAAGTTGAAACATGTATAAAGATGACATCACTTAGAGAATGTACATGAATCAACATCATAAGCATCCATTTAAAAAAAATGACTAGAAATAACAAAAGATTGATTTTTGAGTTTTAGTATGATATCTATAAATATAACTATGATCACAATAATACATGGAACCAATTGACATTTGCAAATAAAATGAATGTAACCAAATGAGCAAAGATGCAAATAGCTTATAACAACATTTATTTCCATTTCTAAAATGATATAACCAAATGCACAAGGAAATGAGAACATGAAACATGCTTTGATGATTATAACTAATAATGTTTTAGAGCATTTCCATTCATAAAATCTTCAAATCATTTCAATAAACAAAATCCAACAATGAGCATAAAAAGAATGATTTTGAAGATAACACATTATCAATTTTCAAGTTTGCATTTTAAAAGATATAACTTATTTGAAACACATAAAAGTTGATTTTTCAAAACAATTATTTTCCATATTAAAGTATAACTTAGAAATCCATGAAAAATCCAAATTGATTCAAATCATTTGTTTTTTAAAAATAATCTAACTATGACATCCACACAAATGATTTTGCAACAACAATCGATTATGAATAATCTAGCTATGAAAGCTTTTGAAATCACTAAATGTGATCAAAAAGCAAATCTAACATGATGAAATTATAATAAAATTGAGAGTCCGGGATCCTAACCTTAGAGGGGAGGTGAATAGGGTGAGATACAAGTTAGTGACCAATTATGCCAAATTTTAACTTCTTTAAAATTAACCAGTCACTAGTAATGATTATCAAACAAAATGCGGAAGCTAAGAAAAACAATCACCACAAAGCATGCATCATCATACAATGATTTATAGTGGTTTGACTTCAATGCCTACATTCACTACCGGCTTGTAATCCAACACCCCACCGGATTTTCACTATCTATGCTTTTCAAAAGGTTAAGCAATAATTTTTACAATATGCTTTCCAAGGCCAAGCAATAACCTCTTACACTATGCTTTCCAAGACTAAGCAATAACCTCTACAATGATGTTTTTCTAGGCTAAACAACAACCTATCAATGTGCTTTTTTAGGCTAAGCAGTAACTTTTACAAGAAGAATATTTTCTCTTAAAGTAATGTCTATATAAACACTAAAAGAGATACAATTTAAGCTCAATTACACTGCCTCTAAAATAGGCGGATATGAAATTGAAAATTTAACTCACACAAACACTATATGAATGTAAATGTGTATGCTCATGATGTGTGTCTGTAATAACTTCAATCAAGTTAAAAAGTAAGTTGAATCAATATATGCTCAAAGCATTTAAAAGTTTAAGGCACATAAAAGATTTTGATTGAAGTGAAATACAAATCACATGTATGGATACAAACTTGCTAATGATATGAAAATCAAAGGCTCACAAGTTGTATGAAACTAATTAACTCTAAACATGTGATGCATGAGCAATATTGTTTTCAAAACCAAATAAATTTAATTAAGGTTTAAATGAATGAAAACAACAAATAAAGTTCCAACCAAGTAAATGAATCATGCTATAAAAGAAATCAAATATTTAGACTAAGCATGATTAAAGAAGATTTTAAAACAAACTTGGTTTGAAATCAAAGTGAAGAATCCAATCCAACTTAGATCAAAGATTAAATGAAGAATGGATTCAACACATCATAGTTATCATGCTGAAAATCATTTACCAATAATTTAAACAAAGCATATAACTTATGATTAATAAAAGTAAAGCTTACTTAGAGATTTAACTTCATTGATCCCAGCTTTTAGCTTCACTAATGACCCCTTGGTGTCTCTTGGTTCATTCCTCCCTTTTTTTTTGTTTCCAAACTCCTCAAGAGTGGCTCTTAGTTCCACTTTGATCCACACTTTTTACAAAGGAATGAACCTCATTTTATACTGTGGGTCGACCCGGGCCTAGAGACCAATTTCCCCAAAAATGCATATTTCAAAGTAATTTCTTGCAGCGACTTTTGGGCCAATGAATCAAGCTTGAAATCATTATTTAAATCAAACTAAGAGGTTTAAAAACATGAAACATAAAAAGCTTGAAATGATTTGAAAGATTAAAATATAGGCTAGCTTGATTCGTAAAACTTCTTTTCAAAACTAATTTCATACAAGTATAAAATCAAAACATGCATAAATCAATATTTCTACAAGTCTTAAAAACAATGCATGTGTAAATCAAGACTTTTTAAATCAATACATGTGTGAAAATTCAAATGATGCTAAAATGATAATGCATCCATCAAATTGTAATATACATAATCCCTAACACAAATGATTTTGAAAACCATGATATGTAACTAGAATGGTGCATGAAGACAAAATCAATTGATCACAAATAAACATTATATTTTAAGAAATGTAACTATGAAAGAACAAAATGCAAATGTAATTATGACCAAAAAAAGGATTTAACTAGAAAGGATAGGTTGGTCAAGGAGGTTCAAGGCCGTAAGGTTTGTCTATGTATCTAACTTAAGGAATCCACTTAAGGTCTTGAGAGGGTTGATCTTTGAGGTCTAGTTTCGAAGTCCCAAAAACTTTAGGAGATTTGACTTGATAAGATTTTAATTTTGACTTATAACCATGATATTTAGATTTGACTAAATTTAGCTTAGATGGGTGATTAGTCTTTTGAGGTTGGTGAGTTTGTTTCTTAGGGGATTGATTCATTTTTCTTTTCTTCTTTTTTCCTCCCTTTATTTGACTTTCGAATTTTAAATTTAACTTTGTTACTTTCTTCAAAAATTCTTTCATGTGTTGATTTAAGGGAGATAGGTTGAGAATCTTTTTGTTGATAGATTCTTTTATACTTGGTTTAACTTGTTTAACCTTTTTAGAATCTATTTTAGGAGACTCATTTTTAATTGATTTAACTTGTTTGATCTTCTTGGAGTCTTCCTTGATTTTTAGTGTCTTACTCTTCATAGATTTTGATTCTACTTTCTTGGGTTCATAGATAGGTTTAGACACATGGCTTCTTCTTAGTTTGCACTCAAACCTAAAATGCCCTTTAATGCCACAATAATTACATTTAGTCATGGGCAAGGAAGAATAAGTACTAGAGAATTGTAAGACCCCGACCCGAGTGAACCCGATTAGTGCTAATTAAGTTACGTGTTAGTGCTAAGCTTGATTAGTGATTTTGGCTAAGTTGGGCTTGGAATAGCTTTGATTCTAGTTTTGGGCTACTTTGAATGCTTTGGTAACTAGTAGGACCCCTTGGGGGTTCCTTTTCATGACATTGCACATGTTTGGGGATTTATCGGAGATTTTTGCATTCATGGTTTTAATCCCGTTTTATTGGTATTGTTATTTCATTTAACTTTCATGTTGATCCCGTGTCCATTTGAGATCCCGAAACCCGATTTCATAGCCTTGAGGGCAAAATAGTCATTGCACACAAAATATGTACCCAAAACTTGACATTCCCGAAACCCGCGAAACATATACTTTTGGAAACTAGATATTTCGACGATCATTTCTTCCTTCTTCGTCGAATTCATTAGAATCCCCGAAAGAGATGATTTCAGCCCAATTAGATTGGTTAGTGGTGGAGCCCACTCCTTACTTGTTTATAAGGTGAACCTTTCCCTTCCATTTCCTTTTTCCAGCACAAAAAGAACCTAGGGTTTGCTTTTGGCAACTTTTCTTCTTCTTCTTGCTTCTTCATCCTCAATCCACCCCCAAGCTTGCACCAATAGGAGAGTTGAGGTCATCTTCTTCTTCACCTCCTTGAGAGCTTCCTCTTGTTAGTTTTGTGGAGAAAACCCTCCATTCCAAGACCTCCTTTGAGCTTACCATTGCCACTAGAAGACCTTACAAGTAAGTTTTCCCCTTCATCTTCTAGATTGGTGTTCCTTTGGCCTTATAGAAGCTTCACCTCCATTATTGTAAAGTTTCCTTGTTATTTCATTGTTTGACCATTTTAGGGTTTGTTTGTTTGGGGTTTTTGCTCATAGTTTGGATTCCTTGCTTGGAAGAGTATTAGAGCTTGATTTCATTGTTAGAAGACCCAAGGCAAGTGGATGTTTTGATTTTTATAAGCTTTCAATGATTTTGGTATTTTCCACTCATGCCTATTTATTGCATTGGTTTGAAATAAATGTCCATGTTAGAGTTTGGTAGTGCATTTATGACTTATAAGTGTATTGGTGAATGTCACTTAATTCTCTTCTTGTTTGTACTAAATGTACTCTATGGTGAAATGGTTTCCTTCTTCCTTTGTATGGAATGGGATGTGGATGGAAGAAGTGATGGAGTGAACACATAATGGGGTTTTGAAGAAGTGTAGATAGAGGCATTGGAGGAGCTCTTAGCTCAATTTTATTGTAGGGACCAAGTGGAAGTGGGGAGAATGGTTTTGAGGAGGAGAAAGGGCTTAAATCTGAACACAGTGGGTGATTCCCGCACCTGGCGGTCAGCCTGCGGTCAACCGGCGGCTAGCCGCCTGGTGACTGGCGGCTAACCGCCAGCTAGCCGAAATGTCACGGTTGCTTTTCCAGAGAGCACACTTCTCCACCTGAAAACTTGGTCAGCTCCACGGTTAGCCAGCGGCTAACCGCCGAACCCATCGGCGGCTAACCGCCAGCTAACCGCACCTTGGCGGTTAGCTTTCCAGTAAGCTGCATTTTGGCAGCCCGCCGCGGTCAGCCAGCGGCTAGCCGCCCATCCCAGCGGCGGCTAACCGCCCGGTGACCGAAATTTCCCAGGTTTCGGAGAGCTCCTCGCTCGAGCGAACTCTCCGGTTCGCTTGAGCGCTGAGCTTTGTCGGTCAAAGGAGATTCACTAGGCATTGTATGAGGCTATTCGAGAAAGAAACCATATCACGAAGATGTCATTCGAAGTTTTGAAAATTCAAAGTGTATAAGGAGCCCGGAATGTCTTCAAACTCAAGGAGTACCAAGTTATCATTACAATCGACATACGGGACCCCTATTCACCTTAAACAAATCTTGAAACCAGTATTTTAACCGAAATTCTTATAGTTCATTGTTTCACTTCATTCCAAGATTTGTATTATATGATTTGTTTTCCCGAAAGCATGATAGTTACACTAGTAACAATTATTTGCCCCAAAATGTATTGCCCGACATGAAATGACAGTGTGCCCTTGAGCACCCCCGTCTTGTTCGTTTATTTATTGTACTTGATTTACTTGCATATATCTCGATTTGTTATTTGACCTATGAGTTGGCATCACTAAACTTGGATACCTTGTCGGTTTGATCCACCGACTTGGAGATCCCTCTCCCGTCCCGCCAGTTGCAGTTTGGATCCCGATACCCGGTCTATTACCGTGGTCCCGCCCCGATACCCGGTTAGCTACCGTGGTCCCGTCCCGTATATTTATATTGTATATATGATTTGCGTTGAATCTCCTCACCGTGAGTGACTGAGATCAACGTCCCGTTATACTGTTGTCACTTTAGTGACAGAGGACTTAGCTTTATGTGATTGTCATCTTGTTAGTTCCCGATTCCTTGGTTACCTTATATGGTTTTACCTTACTTACCTGTTTTCTAACAAGTGATTTATCTATTTTATGAAAGTTCTTGTTTAAACAGATTTCTATGCTTTTCAAGGTATTCCCTTTATTATTATATGTTATTGTATTCTTCTCATTCTCTTGCCAGACCGTCGTGTCTGACCCAATTGCTTTGGTACTCAGGTCCCGTTGCCGGTTTCCTTGAGGAGGAGCCAGAGGAGGTGGTAGGTGAGCCGCAACCTCTAGTCGAGTGGCGCGCTGACGATGTCATGTAGACATCGGGTTGCTAAGAGAGGCGTAACATTTTGAGGGGAACTATTTAACCATTCATTGGGTTATTGTTTTGTTTATATTGGCCTCTAATTTTTGGGAAATGTAATTAAATGATATTTGTATAAACTTTAACTCACTTTGGGTAACATGCTTTAGATCATTGCTCTTTCTGATACAGTTTTGATATTTGATGTAAATGCTTTCACGACTATAGATAGTCTGACTATTTGATTTGCTACATGCTTCCGCACTTTAAAAGAAATGTTCATTGATGGTTGTGATATCCTCATCGCGGACACCTGTGGGAAATTAAATAAACGTTGTTATCATTTTAACAGATGTAATGTGGATCATCATTTAGTCCCGATTCCGGATTGGTTCCTTCGTGGGGGCCCGGTCCGGGGTCGTGACAAGAATGAGGACTCACCTTTCACAAATGTGTTGGTGAAGGTAGGGTCATGTGAAATATACCTATCAAATCCAAGACCCGTCCTATCTCTTTGAGATTTACCCAATTTAAATAACTTCTCAAATTTCTCTTCACCTTGGGTAAATTTGCACTTATACTTTTGTTTGTAGCTTTCAAGTTGAGTGACTTGGTTTATAAGGATTGAATTTTCATTTTTAAATTTTAATAATTCATTTTCAATTCCCTTATTGTTGTTTAGTTCTTCATGGGCAAGTTTTAAATCAAATTTAAGTTCATTAATAACATTAGATCCAAGTTCTAGAGTTTTTATCTTATTTTGAGCATTAGATAAATTTTCCTTAGAAATAGTCAACTTGGATTCTAGGTCGTTAATATTTTTGTCTTGCCTTTGTAATTGATCTCTTAGTTTTGAATTTTTCCTTATTAGGATCATCATTTCCTATTTTTAATTTATTTAGTTCATCTTTAATATTATATAGGTTATGCAAAGAGATCATAAACTTAGAGTCTAAACAATGTATTACTTCTTCTTTCTCTCTAAGTTCATCTTTTGAAGAAACTAATTCTTTGTTTAGCTTTTTAGATTCTTCTTTTAATTTTTTATATTTCTTAACAAACTCTTAGGAAAAAGTACATAAATCATCATAAGCTTGTTGAATGTCATCTTCATTTTCATCATTTTCTTCTTCTTTTAAATCAAATTGAGATTTATTAAATTCAAAGTTTGAATCTCCAAAAGATGGAAGAAGGAGGGGTCTAGAAGAATCTATACAAGAATCAACACAATCTAACATAGTGGAATCCATTCTAATGATCTTCATGAAAACACAACACTAGGGTTTTAACTCTAGGTTTTTACACCTAATCAAGAGTTCCAAAGCACTTGATCCTAATATAGAGCACAATGCTCTGATACCAAATGAAAGTTCAGAATCCTAACCCGAAGGACGGGGGGGGGGGGGGGGGGGGGGGGGGGGGGGGGGGTGGTGGTGGTGGTTGAGCTACAAATTAGTGACCAATTATTACAAATTTTAACTTCTTTAAAATTAACTAGTCACAAGTGATGATTATAAAATTAAATGCGGAAGCTAAACAAAAACAATCACCACAAAGCATACACCATCACACAATGATTTATAGTGGTTCGGCCTCAATGCCTACATCCACTACTGGCTTGTGATCCAACACCCCACCGGATTTTCACTATTTATGCTTTTGAATGGGCTAAGCAATAACCTCTAACAATGATGTTTTTCTAGGCTAAACAACCTATCAATGTGTTTTTCCAAGGCTAAGCAATAACCTATATACTATGCTTTTCTTAGGCTAAGTAATAACCTTTATAAGAAGAATATTTTCTCTCAAGGTAGTGTCTACACAAACACTAAAAGGGATACAATTTAAGCTCAATTACAATGCCTCTAGAAAAGACGGATATGAAATTGAAAATCTAACTCACGTAAACACTATATGAATGCAAATGTGTATGCTCATTATGTGTGTGTGATAACTTTAACCAAGTTAAAAAGTAAGCTCAATCAATATGTGCTCAAAGCATTTAAAATTTAAGGCACATAAAATGTTTTGATTGAAGTGAAATGCAAATCACATGTATGAATACTAACTTGTTGATGAAGTGAAAATCAAAGGCTCATAAGTTGTATGAAACTAATTAACTCTAAACATGTGATGCATGTACAATGTTGTTTTCAAAACCAAACTAATTTAACTAAGGTTAAATGAATAAAAACAACAAATAAATATTCAACCAAGTAAATGAATCATGCTAGAAAAGAAATCAAAGATTTTGGCTAAGCATGATTAAAGAAGATTTTAAAACAAACTTGGTTTGAAATCAAGGTGAAAAATCCAATCTAACTTGGATCAAAGATTAAATGAAGAATGGATTCAACACATCATAGTTATCATGCTAAAATTCATTTACCAATAATTTAAACAAAGCATATAACATATGATTAATAGATGTAAAGTTTACTTAGAGATTTAACTTCATTGATTCAAGCTTTAGCTTTACTAATGACCCCTTGGTCTCTCTTAGTTCATTCCCCTTTTCCTTGTCTCCAAACTCCTCAAAAGTGGCTAAAATGTTCAACTTTTTCCTACTTCTTTTACAATGGAATGAACCTCATTTTATACTAAAAAATTAAGTTCTGGTGTGTCCCTGGTCGACCTGCACATTTCCTCGGTAGACCTGGGCTCAACGGTTATAACACTGACTGTTTGAAAAGAGCCCCAACGGCTCTATTCCCGGTCGACCTGTAGTGTGGTCGGTCAACTGGGTCCCTTGGGCCGGTCGACCGGCCACACTGCAGGTCGACTCGGGCTTGGGACCAATTTTCCCCTAAAATTGCATAATTCAAATTTCAAAGTATTTCTTTGAGGGGAATTTTAGGTCAATGAATCAAGCTTGAAATTATGATTTGAATCAAACTAAGAGGTTTAAAAACATGAAACATAAAAAGCCTAAAATGACTTGAAAGATTTAAAACATAGGCTAGCTTGATTTATAAAACTTCTTTTCAAATTTAAATGCATCCAAGTTTAAAATGAAAACATGCATAAATCAATATTTCTACAAGTCTTAAAAAAACAATGCATGTGTAAATCAAATTTCAAGATTTTTTAAATCAATGCATGTGTGAAAATTCAAATGATGCTAAAATGATAATGCATCCATCAAATTGCAATAACACAAAATCCCTAACTGCCTTCACTTTTGAGCTGGAAAAGGAGAAGGGAAAGAAAGGGAATGGGTTCTCTTTTTATAGAAAGTGAAGGTGGGCTCCACCACTTAACAAACTAGTTGGGTTGAAATCATGACTTTTGGGACTTCGGTTGAAATCGATGAAGAAGGGATAAATGATCGTCGAAATATCTAGTTTTCAAAAAGTATATGTTTCGTGGGTTTTTGAAATATCAATTTTTGGGTATAGATTTGGTGCACAATGACTGTTTTGCCCTCAATGCTAGGAAAGTCGAGTTTCGGGATCTTGAATGAAAGCAGGATCAACATGAAAGTCGTAGGGATAAACAAGATAAGTCAAACAAGATAAAAACAAGAATTATCGAAATCTCAAATAATCCTCAATCACTCGCAAAGTCACTAAAAGAACTCTCAAAGGGTCCCACTAATCACAAAGACACTCAAAATTCCCCAAAGCTATAACAAAAACTATTATAATCCCAACTCAGTCAAAATTCACTAATCACGTTTAGAATTAAAACATGACTTAAATAACACTAATCGAGGTTACTCGGGATGGGGTCTTACACTCATCTTGTTCGGGACAGACCAGGTACACCTGTAACAGGGACTCCATGATAAGTTCCGAGGTACCCCCAGCCAGCATGTTAAGGGCTAGTAATTGCTTCCCCTTCCGAGGATTATGCGAAGTGGTTACCAAGTAATCATTAGTCTGAATTTAATTCATGTTTAAGATTCTGTTAATGATATTTTCTTGTATCAACCTGCCCAGCTCACTGACACTAATTTTCTGAATAATCACTTGTATTTATATTCTGATTTGTACCTACAAACTATGCTCTTTATATTGGATATTTGCCAGACTCCTGTCTGATCTATGCTTGATGCCGTATGTATGATTTCCCAACTTGTACCCTGGTACTGTTTCTGAGGAGGCAGTTGCTGAGCCGCGAATGATGTGTGATTGGTGTGCAAAGGATGTTATGTAGACTCCATTCCTTGCACGTGAGACACTATATACCCGGTGTATATTATGTTTTACTGGCCTCTGTTGGCCTTTTATTTTTGGAATGTAATTAATACATCTTTTGTAATTTCTAACTTGAAATTTGGGAATGAAATCTCTTGTTTACTTGTCTAGCTCTACTTATATTCTATTATGTTCTACCAGTTTGATGATGTATTGGACAATATGATTCTGCTAGTAAGACATTAGTGATGCAACACGGAATTCGATGACCTTCGGACTTCGAGTTGCACCGCAATGCAAGGTTTCTTCTAAATATTCCATAACAGTGATGGACCTTGAAGTTCTCACCAATGCGGATCCTGGGGAAAAAGAAATATTATGCTATAGTAATCCCCTAATCATGGCCCCTTAATCCTACCCCCATGCTGGGGTCGTGACAGACCGCATCAAGCATGCAAGAGATCGAAGATCGTTCGAAGAATGAACGCATCAAAGCTCTTCATATCAGATCAGTTCGTCCGATCCATCGACCCTTCTTTCCGTTCGATCGAAGCTGGGAGACCCTCTAGTTGGCGGATTGTAGGATCGATCGGACCTTTTTCCAATCGATCGGTCCTCAGAGGCATCTCAGTTATTAGACTATCGGATCGATCGGATCATCTGTCCAAACGATTGAGTGGCGGCGGGTTTGATGAATTTAGTCATTATTCCAGTTCAGACTCTACCATTCTAATTATTTTCGATCCCAAACTCTCCCACACAACGTTGAAGTTATAAATTGATGGGGGCTCTGACCTATCGTCCTCTCTTTCCCACCTTTGGGGCTGCCGGGAGTATGGTGGTGGAGGAGGAAAAGCGAGTCATCAACATTTTTTGTATGGGTATGCCAGATTTTCTATTTTACTTGAAATTTGAAGTGGTGATCCGGAGATTCACCTTCACAAGTAGAAAGGAAATCAATTCTGCTTTCTAACTTTGCATTGCACATATATTTTAAGAAAGACGCAATTTTTAAATGCTGTGAGAGGTGATTTCATTTTGTTTGTAGTGAAAGGCGATTTTTGTTTGCCGTGAAAGACGGTTTTGTGCTGTAGAAGGCGATTTACAAATCTTATCCATAATGAAAGACAAGAAATGTGATTTTTTGTCTCTTTACAAATAATACAAAATACAATAGAAAAGTAAGAAAATGTATCTGACTTCTCAAGAGATTGTGGAAACTCATTCAGATCGACGGTCGCAAGTCATGTATGGACTTCGCCATCGTCCTTCAGATGAGAACGCTTGATGCTTTGATTCTTTGGCTTGGCATGGACCTTAGTTTTTAGAGGATAAAGACCAAGGAGAGGTCCTATATCCAATGAAAATCTGAGTAAATTGGTTGACGAGCCACGTTTAGGCCATGTTGGATAGAAGGAAAGAGGATTGATCACCTTGTGGTGTTTCAACACCAGAGTAACAGGATTTCTTCAGAGTTTTTCTTCCTTGCTTGTGAGTATGGATCTCTCTCTTTGTGTCTGCGTATCTCTCTCTATTCGTGTGTATATGTCCGTCCCTGGATCTCTTGGAATTACCCCCTTTTTATAGGCTCTTGGTAGCCATGGGGTGATTTATGGGATTGATGACCCATGATGAGGGAATTGATGGCATTGATGTTCCATGATGGGAGGAGTTATAAGTTTTAATTCTTGATTTTGTAACTCCTTTTTCTTGGCTTGTGAATGGCCGGTGGAGAATGATGGGCATTCAATCACCCTTAATCTCCATGATGAGGGGAGTTTCATGGTTTTAATGCCATGATTACTTGGATTTGTAACTCCCATTTGCTTGATTTTAATTGGGCCGTCCAAAATAATGGGTTAATGACCGCATTGAGTTTTCATAAAATGGGTCAATTAACAGCATTAAGTGGTTGCCGGGGCATTTGAAGAGTCGCGGGCCGTGTCGCGTCTTTTGGAATTCTTCTTGTGATGATTGCCGATGGATCTACATGTTGTTTGATGTCGGATGTCGATGCAACTTCAGACATTGGTTGATACCAGCGGGCCGGTGACATCTGTCTTATCGATTTCTCGATCGGTCGGACAGAGAGTGTACTTTTTTGGTCAGCCGGTTGGTGATCTTGGAGCGATCAATGATGATTTCATGCTCTTGACGATAGATCCGAAATGTTGATGAAGATCAGTTGATTTCGAGCATAAAAAATTAGAATTTTAGAAAACCACAGGGGCTGGAACTCTCGAAACGCGGAAAGGGTGAAAAACGGGCCACCCGGCGACAAGTCCGGCGACCCGGATTTCCATGGTCACCGGCAGCGACCATGGGCCAAGGTCACCGGCACCATGGGGATTGTTCCCTTTTTGGTCGCCGTTTCTCGGTCGTTTTTCGGTCTTTTTTATGCTTTTTTCTCCTATATTTTTCTTGACATTTCTCCTCATTTATTGTCTTGATTCTCCTGAAGAAAACCTGACGAGAAGCCATACAAATCGGAGCACAAAGTTTCCTATTTTTTGGAAAAACCGAAGACTTTGTAGCCAATTTTCCGTCAAGAGTCGAAACTAGGTCAAACAATGTCGGAATGATCTAAAATTTGAGGTGAAGTCTGCTGACCAGTAGATAGGACCAACCATGGGCTTTTGTTTGAGTTTTGAAGCCCTGTGGGGTCCCGTCGCCAGTAGGCTTGATTTCGCTGCGGGGAAGATGCTGCGTGTTGATGTGCGGTAAACCGATGTTCGATTGAATTGAAATTTGATAGGGAGCCTATTGGAGTCATTTTGAGGCGATCCGTTGGCTCCGTTTTGGATGTCATGGTCTCGGTGTGCTCCACTGCCGGTAGCATTGATTTTGTTTCGGAGCATCAAAGTCGGGTTAAACTTTGTCAGAATGACCTGAAATTTGATGAGTAGCCCTTTGGAAGCATGTTGAAGCCATCCATGTGCTCCGTTTGATGAGTAATAGTCCCGGTGGTTCTCGTCGCCGAGAGGCTTGATTTTACAACTCAAGGGTTGATGGATGGTTAAACATTATCAGTTTGACTTGAAATTTGACATGGAGCCATTTGGAGGTATTTTGAGACCCTCCATAGGCTCTGATCAAAATTTTGATGTCTTCGACGCCATCGCCACCAGGAGAGCCTGTTCAGCTGCTGGAGGAATGAAGTAGGGTAAAACGATGTTGGAATGACCCGAAACTCTATGTGAACCCCTCTTTTGGCTGTCTTGAAGGATCTTGCAGTTTTCATTTGATTCTGACAAGATCAGATGCTTAAAGCAACATTGCCTGTTTTGTAGTAAGATGCGGCTTCATGTGGCTTCTTGATGTTGAAGAGGCAAAGTGACATTTTTGGTGTCAACAAATGCCCCCTCAAGGTATAGCGACGAATAGCTTTTGGAGTCGATGTGCCTCGAAGAGAAGATTGAAGGAGAGCTTCTGACTTGACCAAGAGTCTTTGAGCATTTTTTTAATAGCCTTTTGAGTTTCCAAGGGAATTTTTATGGTAATGAGAGGGATCACGTACCATCTCAAGGCAAAGTTTTGAAAATGACATGAGGGAGTTGGATTTGGGTTTTGGATTTTGGGTTTTTCCTTTTGATCTTGTGAACCTAAGGGCTGTATGTGGCGCATTAGGCGGTCAAGAGGGTTTTTTGGTTTTTTGACCTTGTGACCTAACAAGCTGTATGTGTCATGTTAGGGGGTCGGGGTTTGATTTTTGATTTTGACTTTGTGACCCAACAAGCTGTATGTGGCAAATTGGGGGGTAAGATTTGATTTTGACCTTGTGACCTAACAAGCTGTATGTGGCGAGCCGGGGGATCAATATTTTTTTTTTTGGTTTTGGCCTTGTGACCTAACAAGCTATATGTAGCAAGTTAGGGGACCAGAGTTTGGTTTTTTGTGGATTGTTAATTTCAAGATTCTAGCTTAATTTGGTTCATGAGGTTGATGGTTTGGATTTTTGGAAACTCATGCGGCTTTCTTTTCTCTATTTTTTTTTGAATGGTTCAATCAACTCAAGAGAGGCATGGAATCATTTTGTTTGCTCTTCGCAAAGGAGGTTTTTGATAGGAAGCCCCTTTTAGTGCCTACGTGGTCAAACCTGACTCATGTGGGCTAACCCATGGGATCTTAAGCTTTGAAGATGACTTAGATCTCATATGGTATCATTTTGTAAAGGATATCTAAAAATATCTCTTGTGGGTAGAGAATATCTAAAAATATCATTACTTGGAGAGAATCTCTCATGCTTCCTTGTTTTTTGGGAGAAATTTTCTCAAAGTATTTTTCTTTGGAAGAGAATATTTCTCATTCCCTTTCTTTTTGGAGAGAACTTCTCAAAGAATCTGAGAGAATATCTCAAATCTTCTTTCTTTTGGGAAAGTTGCTAGTTTTTAGCACTTACCTCCTTGGTCTTCTCCTTGTTTCCTCTTTTGGCTTGCTATCCTCTATAAAAGCAAAGGAGGTTGGATTCTTGCCCTTATTGCTTTCTTTTTGCAAAAGTCTTTAAGAGTGCTCCAAGATCAAGAACACCTTTTCTTCTTCAAGGATCTTCAAGTTCTTTCTTCTCCATCCATGGCTTCAAGTAAGTTTTCTTCCTTCACAAGAAATTCCATGTAGAAATAGAAAAAAATTCCTTTATTTTTCTTTTCACGTGCTGTTTTTTTTTTTGCTCACGTTTTTGTTTTCCTTGGCTGTACGGACAGGTCCGTACGCACCTGGTCGTACTGCCACGTGGCAAAGGGCCACGACCTGCTGGCGAGTTCAAATTTTTTTTTTTTTGAAGAGATTTCTCTCCCTCTTTTTTTTTTCTTTTGTTTCCTTTTTTTTTTTTTGTATTTCCTCTTTTGCTTACCATGATAAATGAGGTTTATGCAATCCAAGATGTTCATGTATTTTTTTTTGATGCATCAAGATAGAAGGCTAGAGTCTCTAGGTCAAGCCAATCATGATTTTTGACTTGGACGAAGTTTGATTGGTTTTGACCAAGTTGGATTGGAATTGGTCAAACTTTGGTTAAGGTTTTCCTAGCATCTAATGCATGATGATTTTTTCTTTAATGCATGATTTTTAGTAAATTGACTGAGAGTATGATGATGTATACCTGAAGATTTTTTGCAAGTTTTTGGATTTGAAGCTCGCAGCAATGTTGAGCCCTTTCTTAGTCTTGCTTGATTTTGAGGAGCTTTGCAAGTTTTGGAGTTTGGAGCTCACATCAATGTTGAGCCCTTCTTCAAGCTTGTGGAGATTTGATAAGACTGGTTTTGATCTCGCAGCAATGTTTGAGTTCAAACCTTCTTTGAGGATGCTTCATTGACTATGAGCTTGCAGTGGTGTTGAGCTCATCTTCAAGCTTCCTATTTTTTTCGGGATGTTCCCCTTTTCATCGGAATTGTCCCGAAGTCGTGCCAAAATTTCGCTATAATTTTTTTAGCAAAATTCTATCATTTTGATGGTTGATTTTTTCTTTTCCATCCTTTGTAGGTAGTTCATCCAGAACGAACAAGGGCAAAGAGCCTGTTATTGATGCACCTCGTCGGTTTACCAGGTCTCCTAATGTGGCCATTCAGCAGGCCTGGGAGAAGATTCATTTTGTGGAGAGAAAGTTGGAAGAATGTGACTCCCTCAACCGTGATGAGATGAGACAGCGATTAATCCCTTTCAAAGATGAGGAGTTTTACAGGATGATGACCCTTTTATGATTCGGTTGGCTAGAGGGACAGCCGTTTCGGAATCACTTTTGTCTGCCCGTTTGAGGATCCGACGGCTCAGGGATGTCGAGATCGGGCAATCTTCAGTGACGCTTTCTCCAGGTTTGCGGAAGAAGGCTTTTGATTCCGTTTCTTTTTGCTAAGATTTTCTTAATTTTGATTTTCTTTCTCTCCCTTTTCAGTGGGAGATGACGATTTGGTGATGCCTGCGGGTCCGGCCGATGAAGCAGTGACGGATTCGATTGCGGTATCTGAAGCAGAACCGAGGGACTCTGGAGTGATTCCGGAATCTTCACTTGGTATGACTTCTTTGCGTTTTCTTTCTTTTTTTTGGTTGTGCTGTCATTTGCTAACATATTGCTTGTTTTCTTGTCAGTTGACTTGCTACAGGATTCTGACGATTTTGAGCCATCCATGGACGCGACCTTAGACGATGCTTCGGATGAACTCGTGGAGGCAGAAAGTATTCCGCCGATCGTCGAAGAAGGTATTTGTAGCAATAACCCTGATGATAATGGTTTTTTTTAACATGATCATATTCATACCTTTTTTGTTTTGTTTTGCTGGCAGGTTGTGAAGTAACAGGAGAAGTTCCTCCATCTTTCTCAGTGCCAGAGCAGGGGATGCCTGCAGTTGAACCAGAAGTAGGGACTTCTTCTTCCAGTTTCAATGTGGCAGAGATGAAATCTTCTGAGCAGATTCCTCCGCCAGTGTCTCCGATTAGGAAGAGTTTGATGATCACTCCTCCAACAGGGCATGACACGGGCAGTCGACCAATGGAGAGGGACGAGACTTCATCTGGTTCGTCTCTTCAGTATGCGAAGAAAGTGTTGAAGAGCGTTTTGAGCTCATGGGTCGAAACTCTTTCTTCTGGCCATTTAGAAGCCGACTTTGACATGATCAAGCATGTACGGGACATCCTCGCTGATAGCGAAGAGATCGGTCTGGACATTGCAAGTGCGAAGGCTTTTGTTGATGAAGTCATAGCTTTAGGCAACAAGTGGAATGAGACCAAGAACTTCCCAAGTGGTGACTTCTTCACTGAGATGTTTTTGAAGCTTTCTGGTGAGGTCAAGTCGGAGCTGAACGAAATCTCGCGGACTCGGAAGCAATTCGTTCGGAAGAGGAACGTCACCGAGTTGGCCATCATCGAGCTTACAAAAGACCTGCGCCGTGTTGATAGGGAGGTCGTTGAGACCAGGCAGCGTCTTGAGCTACTGGAGGAACAAGTTGCTACAAAATGAGTCGCCATTGTGGAAGCTCGTGTTAAGAAGGGACTCTGATTTGCCAAGTCGAGGAGGCTAAGAGCAATCTCCGATGAAGACTCAAGAGTACGAGCAATGACAGATTCTTTGGGAAGAGCTTCCCCGTGCTGCAGATGGGTCGCGGCGTTCTACTGCATTTTATGGAAGAATTTTGAAGAAGCGTGGCCTAGAAGCTTTAGAGGCTAAGGCCAAGAGTTTGCTTGAGGAGTTGAATCTTTGGTTGAATACCATGTTAGACTAAGCTCCTGATTTTTGTAACAAACTATTTTTCTTCTCTTTTTGGTACCTCCATGTAAATTTTTTTTGGTACTTTATATACCTTTTACTCAAATTCTTTTTGATGAAAATAAGTAAAAGTAGGATGTTTGTTTGGAAATTTGATCAAAAGGTTATCATTTTTGTGAAAATCTTGTCAAAGGGTTATTTTGGGCATGATAGCCAGATTTTGTGGCGAAAGTCTGGTTTTTGATAGCTTGAAAGCTAGATTTTGAGATGGCATGGGAGCCAAAATTTGTTTGTGGCATGGAAGCCAAGGTTTTTGAGATGACATGAAAGCCGAATTTTTTTGAGATGGCATGAGAGTTGAATTTTGTGGAGTAAGAGCCAAAATTTGTTTGTGGCGTGGAAGCCAAGGTTTTTTTTGAGATGGCATGAAAGCCGAATTTTTGAGGTG
Source organism: Cinnamomum chago (assembly GCA_038049695.1). Taxonomy (NCBI): domain Eukaryota; kingdom Viridiplantae; phylum Streptophyta; class Magnoliopsida; order Laurales; family Lauraceae; genus Cinnamomum; species Cinnamomum chago. The sequence continues at coordinate 37,796,378 of CP142460.1, forward strand.
TCATGAAAGCCGGTCATGAAAGTGGATTTTTGAATTGGCATGAAAGTCGGGTTTTTTGAATTGGCATGAAAGCCGAATTTGGGTTGGCATGAGAGCTAGGTTTTGTGGCATAGGATCTGATTTTTGAATTGGTATGAGAGCCAGGTTTTTGTGGCATATGAGCCGATTTTGTTTGTTGGCGTGAAAGCCGAGATTTTGGGATGGCATGAGAGCCGATTTTTTGTTTTTGCCGTGAAAGCCAGATTTTTTGAAAACTAAGTTTGTTTTGTTGGCATGAAAGCCAAGTTTTAGATTTTTGGCATGAAAGTCAGGTTTTGGTTTTTGGCTTAGAAGTCGATTTTTGTTTTTGGCGTAGAAGCCATGTTTTGGTTTTTGGCGTGGAAGCCAATTTTTGTTTTTGGCGTGGAAGCCAATTTTTGTTTTTGGCCTTGAAGCCAATTTTGGTTTTAAAAAATGTAAGTATCAACTAAAAAGTCGCCTCTCTGCTGAATGGTATTGCAAGTATCGATGGAATGTTGCCTCCTTGCTCATTCGGTTTGCGAGTATCAATGGAATGTCGGCTCCTTGCGAATTGGGGTGCAAGTATCGACTTAACGCCGCTTCCTTGCTTTTTCAAAATGTTGGTTTTGTGGGCATCGAATGAATGTTGCTTCCCCACCATTTTTGAAATTTGAGGTTTTTTTATTTTTTGGACCTCGGTTTTTGTTTGAATTTTGGGTTTGTGGATATCAACTGGAATGTTGCGTCTCCACTAATTTTTTTTAATTTTGAAAATATTGACAAGGTGTCGCTTCCTTCCGATTTTTGAGTTTTACGAGTATCGACTGAACGTCGCTTTCCCGCGGTTTCTTAAAAACTATTTTTTTTTTGTTTAAAGACACGAGGGTCGTAAATTTTGATTTAAAACTGTTTTTGGTTGTAAAAGTCGAGGTGGACTAGGGTGGAAATTCCTGAGTCCTGATTTTTGTTTCAAACTATGAATTTTGGGTTCAAAGATCGAAAGTTTTAGTCAAGTCCAGGAAGAGGCTCCTAAACTTGGATTTTTGGATTTTTTGAACAATGAAACTATGAAAGTAAGCTTTGTTTTGAGAGTTTTTTTTTTAGAAATCTCAACATAAGGATGAAAATTCCAGAAGGGGTGGATTTGACGAGCAAGTACCCGGAAATAGGCTTTGATCGTGCAGACATTGCTCTTGCCAAGTGGCGTAAGTCTTCATGGGTAGTACCGCTTCAAGAATTTGTCGTTGATGGACAGCATACATCTGTCACCCTCCATGTTTAGGAGAGCATATGTGCCGTTGGAGAGGACTTTGTCGATGACGAAGGGTCCCTCCCATTTTGGTTCGAATTTCCCCTTGGATTTGTGGGCGAAAACCATTGGCCTTTTTACTGCAAGAACCAAGTCACCCTTTTTATAGGTGCGTTGCCTGACCTTCTTGTCGAAAGATCCTGCCATGCGTGCTTGGTACAGCTCAATGCTTTGTAGAGCTTTAAGCCGTCTTTTTATTGAGACTATCCAGCTCTTGGAGTCTCAATTTGACATTGCTTTCTTGCGTCATGTCATTTTGAAAAAATACCCTTAAGGAAGGAATTTGTACTTCCAAAGGGACAACATGTTCGCATCCATAGACCAAAGAGAATGGTGTACTATGGGTTGGTCCTCGAACGGTGGTTCGATAAGTCCACAAAGCTTTAGGTAGTTTGTCGCCCCAGTCTCTCTTTTGACTAGAGACCATTTTCTTAAGAATTTTGCTGAGTGTCTTGTTGAAGGCTTCTGTTAGTCCGTTCGCTGTCGGATTATATGGAGTCGAAGGACAACTTTGGATTTTCTACTTGTCGCAGAACCCGTCGAATCTGTGATCCCGGAATTGTGGTCCGTTATCATGGACGAATCTTTTAGGTATGTCAAAGCGTCAAATAATGTTGATGTGCAAGAATTGAAGGACCGATGAGGTCTTCATTTCACTAAGCGCAAATGCTTCTGACCACTTGGAGAAATAATCCGTAGCGGCGAAGATGAAGCGATGACCTTTGCTTGATAGAGGAGAGATAGGTGTTGGAAGTAGGTGGGCCTCGTGGATAGATTTTCAAAACTTTTGACCCACTTGACTCAGGGATCAACTATCCATAAGGTTACAAAACCCAATCCAGGATGCAATCCTGTTAGGTTTTTGTTTGTTGCTAATTTGATGGATTCACGTTCACCTTCACTATCAAATGATCACACACTCATGCTCTTAGTTTTGACTTTGAAATCTTAGATTCTATCTTGCATTTGCATATGTTTCTCAAATGATTTATTCATGCATGTTTTTAGAATCCAAATACATTTTTGAAAACCTATTTCTTCATGCATTATTTTGGAAAATCAAGTTAAGAATCTAGGTTTGTGATTTGCATACATTCCCCATTTTTAGAATCATTTTATTATGTTTAAACCACACTGGCCTTGAGTTCCAAGTTTCATCTTTGGAATATTGAAAAATCTGCAGGAACTCATCCCAGGCCAGTTTGGTCGGTCGACCGACCCATGTACCCGGTCGACCGACCAAACTGACTGTTGGGAGAACAACCAGTGTACCCGGTCGACCGAGCCAGGCCCAGGTCGACCGGGTAACTAGCCGTTGGGCCAGGTCGACCGGGGGTCATAGGGTCGACCGGGCCAACTAGCCGTTGGACTGTTTTTTGTATTTAAGTCCATTTCATTCCCTTCTTTCAAGAGGCTTGATCATTGAATCTTTGGAACCCCATTGAAGCCTAAAGAAGAGGAATAAGCTAAGAGAGCTAGAAGGCTATTGGAAATCAAATGTTTGAGATTTAAAATGTATATCTTTCTAGTTAATTTTGATTTCCATTCCATTTAAAATCAATGCATGTTTAACTCTTTGTATTTTCATATATGCATGATTTCTAGCTTTAAAAGAGATGTTTTGCAAACACAATATCACCTTTGGAATATTAGATTGCTTTGCAAGCATTCTTGTCTAAATCACATGTGTTTTTAGTCGTTAATCTTCTTACAACTTGTTTAGTACTTTCTTTCAAGTTGCTTGAACTTTTCATGTGATTAGCATATAACTTCAATTATCATTTTCTGAGCTTAGATTTTAAAATGCATCAAGCATTCATTTAAGAGCTTCATTTTAGAATTTGATTGAAGTAAACATTCATACACTTTGTGCACGCACTTTAGCTAATTGTTGTGTATCTTTGTATCTTGATTTAAACCTTCATATCAACCTATTTAAGAGGCAATTCTATTGAGCTTATATTTTATCTCTTAAAGTGTTTGTGTAGACACTACATTGAGAGAAAATCTTTTTATTGTAAAGGTTATTGCTTAGCCTAAGAAAAGCATTAGTGTAGAGGTTATTGCTTAGCCTTGGAAAAGCATCTTGTAAAGGTTATTGCTTAGCCTATTGAAAAGCATAGATAGTGGAAATCCGGTGGGGTAATTGAATCACAAGTCTGTAGTGGATGTAGGCATTGAGGCCAAACCACTATAAATCTTCGTGTGATGGTGTATGCTTGTGGTGATTTCTTTTGTTAGCTTCCGCATCTTGTTTGGTAAATCATCACTTGTGACTAGTTTACTTTAAAGAAATTAAAATTGGGCTTTATTGGTCACATATTGTAGCTCACCCTATTCACCCCCCTTAAGGTTAGGATCCCAGACTTTCAAATCCTTCATTCTCATCAATCATGTACATCAATATAACCTATCTAGAAGATTGAAATTAGCAACTACATGCAACAAAATAATCTACAACAAGTAGAGAAGTAGATTATACCTTTGGAGCCCGATAGTGCTCTAATGGAGGAGAAGATAATTAACTTGATCAAGAACTCTTCTTGAAGCAATTAGAGATCTCCAAGACCTTATTGTCTTTTATGCTATGACCGTCTATCAGATCTCTTTTCTTAAGAAGATGAGTGGGATCTCCAAGAGAAAACCCTACTAGAAACTCCATGCAAACTAGAAGAGAACTAGAAGAGAGAGGAAGAGGAGTGATGTGCAACTCTTGCACTTGACGACTCTTGGGCATGAATACTAGAGTGGGACGTCCAAGGGGTTTCTTCCCTTATTTATAGCCTACAAAACTCCTCTTAAGACTCTCTTACTAATTGCATTAGAAGCCACACTTCCACACAAATTAGTAGCTTACTATTACCACTATTAGAAGTCTCACTTCAAATAGAAATAGTAACTTTCTAATTCCTTCCTTTTAGAGTTCAAGTAGAATTAGTAACTTTCTAATTCTTGGGCTAGCGTGGGTAACACTAGGGATTCCTTAGAAAGCTGGCTCCAACTGGGACTCGTGACCCCACATCTCATGTGCAATCCGGGCCCACAGGTAATTGCAAATAACACCACTATATAAATACAATTGCATTCCAGTTTTAGGAATAAATTACAATGAAGACCCTAAACTTCTCAATTACCACAAGTAGGCCCCTCTATCATTATCCATGGATCAATTGGAATAAATCTGTTCTATCCAATCTTAGATCCACATCTTATTATCCTTGAGCCCCAATTAATCACAGTGATCATCAGTACCATCCAATTAACTCTTAATCGAGATGGGTACGCACTTACTAATGATAAATCCATTAATTGGCACAAGGGGATAATATAGATAGATTCCATCTTGATCATTGGATGTTCCCACAGTCCTACTACCACGTACCCAAAATACCGAGGTGTTGACCTATAATTGGCCTCACTCATTGGTGACTCAAAGCAAATGAATAGACAAAAACTCGAGTTCTTCGAAGTCTCAGGATTGAGGGCCTATTGTTAGGGAATTATGAGAGCAGACCTTAAAATCGAGACAGTATTCATAAGGTGTTTCTCATGGTCCTTCAATACGTCGAATGTACCAGCACTGTGATCCAGAATCTTAGATTCTGATGATCGAGACAAATCACGCTATCTCATAGTGATCAAAGTACTGCAACCTTATCAGATGAGATGCCCAGTCTCATCAATGGTTGTGAAGATATTTTTAAGTATAAGATTTGTGACACATATCTCCCATATGTGGATCTCATTCATATACATATATCACATCTAATATACTAATGGGACCTGGGTCATCTCAGGGACCTGGTTCATCTAATGAACCATTATGTCATATGTATTGGTTATGTGCGTTAAGTAATAAAATACAATTCGTCTCATAAAAGGAAAGCATGATTTCATTGATAAATAAAGAAATTAATCAATTTATTACATCAACTTATGGATTGAGTCCATACAATCTAAAAATAGGACCTATGATGTCCATACCCCAAGCTTTGAAAGGCTATGAAATTGCTGTAGGATGTAGTCATTCTGGAGGTATGTGGACATAATCTCCATAAATTTGGCATTGTAGGCAGCGCTTAGCAAATTGCATAGCGTCTGCTATCATGGTAGGCCAATAATAACCTAACCTTTTTATCTGATCGTAGAGCTTAAGACTAGCCTGATGAGCTCCACAAAGACTAGCATGTACTTCTTTGAGAGTTTCTTCGGCCTCTTGTTGTGACAAGCAGCGTAGAAGTACTCCGTTAAAGGATTTTCTGTAAAACATTTTTGAAGGAATATCTAAATGAAAGTTTGGGGCTCGTCTTTGAAGGCTTACCCGTTCTTTTGGATCTTCGGATAGGATTCCGAAGATAATGTAATCAATGAACGGATCCCTCTAGTCGCCGATCGGAGGTTTGAGGATGTACATCTGACTTCCAACCACTTGGTAGCATTTAACAACTGCTTGGTGTGTGTTAAGAGGAGGGAGAATCATTCTTTGACACACTGTGATTTGCACGTTTTCGCCTTCTTGGATCACCATAGATGCAGCGAGTCCAGCCAGGGCTTCTGCACGGATGTTTTCACCTCTGGGGATGTGGGTGATGTGACAGATGTTAAACTTTTATCGAAGCGATTGCACTTTGTTGTAGTAAGGCATCAGATCAGGATTCCTGACTTCAAATTTCTGATTCATCTGGTTGACGATCAGTTAAGAATCCCCAAAAGCTTCCAGCATGGTGATGCCAGATTTGAGGGCGAGTTCCAATCCTACAATCAGGGGTTGGTACTTAGCTACATTGTTTGAGCATGGTTCCAGTAGCGAGAAAGCGTGTGGAATCACGTATTTGTCGGGACTGACAAAAAGGATGCTAATTCTCGATATTTACTTTCCTTTTCCATTTGTCCCGGTTGAACCGTCAAAGTACATGTCCCAAGAAGCGTTTGGTAAGGAAGTTTCCACATTGTAGACAGATTTGTTTGGGGGATCAACCCTTAGTGGAGAATCTTTAGGCAATGGGTGCTCTACGAGAAAGTCTGCTAGAGCTTGGCCTTTGATTGCCTTTTGTGGTACATACCTAATATCGAATTGCGACAAAAGGATGGATCATTTTGCCAACCGGGCATTAAAAGAACCTACTTTTGTGACAAGGACCTTTAAGAGATTGATCCTCGAAATCAGGTATACTGTATTGGACAGCAGACAGTGACACAACTTTTGTACGGCGAACATCAATGCAAGGCATTCTTTTGCGATTGGAGAGTAGCGATGCTTTGCACCAACCAACATGCGGCTGTGGTAATATAGAGCAGCTTCTTTTCCCTAGTCGTTTTCTTGTGCTAGTAGGGCGCCCAAAGAGTAATCGAGAGCTCTTGTGTACAAGATGAATGGTTTTCCAGTTGTGGGGGTAGCCAACACTGGAGGTTTAGTCAGGTATGTTTTGATGTCTTGTAATGCGGCTTCACATTCAGCATCCCAAACAAAGTCCACGCCTTTCTTCATCAAGCGAGAGAATGGATAGCACTTCCCTAATAAATTGGAGATGAACCGTCGAATGTATGCCAACCTTCCTTGAAGCCCTTTTAGTTCTCTTATGGTTCTTGGAGATGGCATTTCTAGGATAGCCTTGACTTTGGTGGGGTCAAGTTCTATTCCGCCTTTCCGAACTATGAATCCGAGAAACTTACCCGATGAGACACCGAAGAAGCACTTTAATGGATTCACCCGTAATTTGTGTTTTCGAAGTCGGAGGAAGACTTCTCGAAGATCTTTGAGATGGTCTTCTTTTATTCTGCTTTTGACGGCAAGGTCATCAACGCAACATTCGACCGTCTTGTGTTGCATATCTTGGAAGATTTTCATCTTAGCCCTCTAATATGTTGCACCAGCATTTTTCAGACCAAATGGCATGACAATGTAACAATACTCGCCAAATGGAGTCCGAAATGATGTGTGTCTTTCATCTTCAGGATGCATCTTTATCTGATTGTTGCTAGAGAATCCATCCATGAATGTCATTCGCTCGAATCTGTACGTGTTGTCGATCATCACCTGAGGTATGGGGAACGGAAATTCATCTTTAGGGCATGCATTATTCAGGTCTCTATAGTCAATACAGACTCTGATCTGCCAATTTTTCTTTGTCACGGGGACGATGTTGGCTAACCAGTCAGGATGTTGTTCCTCGCGGATGAAGCCATCGCTTTTGAGTTTCTGAACTTCTTATTCAATTTTGTCCATCACATCAGGACGGAATCTTCTTTGGCCTTGTTTGACAGGCTTGATGTCTTTTTGAAGATTGAGTTTGTGGACTGCTTTTTTGGGGTCTAAGCCAGGCATTTCAGCGTAAGACCATGAAAAATAATCAACGAACTCACAAAGAAAAGCGATATAATCGGGTAACTCATCATTCTTACTTATGAATACAGGACGTGGGTTATCAGGTGTCCCCAAGTCTACCTTTTGAACAGGATCTTCTATTGGAAGGTTTGAAAGTGGTTTCTCCACAATGTTTTTGGAGGCTTCCAACTTAACAAGACCTTCTGGAGTTCCAAAGGCGTTTACTAACCAAGGCTTTGCTTTTGTCCATGGTTCTTCTTGATCAGTATTCTTCTCAAGACTGGAAATGAGATATCCCAATCACCTGTTGAAACTAGGTCGAAGTAGGGTACTTCTTTTGGAGGCGATGGTTCTTCTGGGCTAGAAAATCGTGCGTCTGTGTCATCGGACAATTCCCCTTCATCGTCAAAGAAATCGTACCAATTGGAAAAGCTTCCTGAATCCTTGACGGGTGACTCCTCGAAGAGTTATTCAGGGAGATCAATGTCTTCATGGACACGAGATGTCGAGGCTTGGTTGGCAAAACGACTTTGTAGCCTTTGTGTCAACTGTCTCATGGGAGCCTTAGGATCATACCCCAACCCGTACGAAGACTTGTCTATGTGACGATGGAGTTTCCAATCCTCCAATTGACTTTTGGTCAGGGTGAGTTGTAATGGTGTGAGAATACCACAGCCACGTCCCAAACCCACTGGATTCTGAGCATCATAGCCCATTTTCTTCTTGATAGCTTGTGCCATTGGACTATACAGGAATAGTTGAGGCATACCTTCAATTTGGAAAGGTTCAAGTGAAGTTTTTGGTGAAGAGGCTTTCGATTTGTGGAAGGAGATTGTCTTTTCTTCTGTCGAAGTTGCCGGAACGACAAAAGAAGCAGACGTAGGATCTTCTACATCGATAGGTGTCTCCATTGGAGTGAGAGTGGGCTGAACTTGCTGAGTATCAGCTTGGCTTGACGATATATCATCTTCTGGCTCTGAATCTGAGTTCATGTCTGGCATAATACACACGAAGGAGACAATGACGATGTATCGCCGGGGCATTTGAAGAGCCACGTCTTTTGGAATTCTTCTTGTGATGATCGTCGATGGATCTACATGTTTTTTGATGTCACATGACGATATAACTTCAGACATTGGTTGATACATGCAGGCTAGTGACATCTGTCTTGTCGATTTCTCGATCGGTCGGACAGAGAGTGTACTTTCTTGGTCAGCCGGTTGGTGATCTTAAAGTGATCAATGATGATTTCATGCTCTTGAGGCGGATCCGAAATGTTGATGAAGATCAGTCGATTTCGAGCATAAAAAATCAGATTTTCAGAAAACCACAGGGGCTGGAATTCCTGAAAGGCGGAAAAGGCGGAAAACAGGCCACCCGACGACAAATCCGGCGGCCTGCGACCGTGGGCCAAGGTCGCCGGCGACCATGGGGATTGTTCCCTTTTCGGTCGCCGTTTATCGGCCGTTTATCGGTCTTTCTTTGTGGTTTTTTCTCTTGTATTTTTCTTGACATTTCTCCTCATTTATTGGCTTGACTCTCCTGAAGAAAACCTGACGAGAAGCCATACAAATCGGAGCACAAGGTTTCCTATTTTTTGGAAAAGTCGAAGACTTTGTAGCCGATTTTCCATCAAGAGTCGAAACTAGGCCAAACAATGTCGGGATGACCTGAAATTTGAGGTGAAGCCTACTGAGCAGTAGATAGGACCAACCATGGGCTTTTGTTTGAGTTTTGAAGCCGCGTGGGGTCCCGTCGCCAGTAGGCTTGATTTCACCGCTAGGAAGATGCCGCGCATTGATGTGCGGTCAACCGATGTCTGATTGACTTGAAATTTGATAGGGAGCCTATTGGAATCATTTTGAGATGATCCGTTAGCTCCGTTTTGGATGTCATGGTCCCGAGGTGCTTCGCTACCGGTAGCCTTGATTTTGTTTTGGAGCGTCAAAGTCGGGTTAAACATTGTCAGAATGACCTGAAATTTGACGTGCAGCCCTTTGGAAGCATGTTGAAGCCATCTATGTGCTCTGTTTGATTTGTAATAGTCCCGGTGGTTCTCGCCGCCGAGAGGCTTGATTTTACTGCTCAAGGGTTGATGAATGGTCAAACGTTGTCGGTTTGACTTGAAATTTGACATGTAGCCCCTTGGAGGTATTTTGAGATCATCCGTAGGCTCTAATCAAAGTTTTGATATCTTTGACGCAGTAGCCGCTAGGAGCGCTTGTTCTGCTGCCGGAGGAGTGAAGTAGGGTCAAATGATGTTGGAATGACCCGAAACTTTATGTGAACCCCTCTTTTGGCTGTCTTGAAGGATCTTGCAGTTTTCGTTTGATTCTGACATGATCTGATGCTTGAAGAAGCATTACATGTTTTGTAGTAGGATGCGGCTTCTTGTGGCTTCTTGATGTTGAAGAGGGAAAGTGACATTTTTGGTGTCAACATAAATAAGCCTCTAGCCTATAAAAACTTCACCTCTCTTATTATTCTAAGCCGTAAAAAAATTCCAAAGAGATTTCTCCTCTCTAGAGAGCCATCTTGTCATCTATGTGTTGAAGCTTTCTTCTTCTGGAGCCCCTTCCTCTACTTTCCAAGTAGATTCGTCTTGTGTAAAGGCGTAGAGATTCAAGTGCTCGAAAAGGTGAACGGTGTGGTCGTCGACAAGATCAACTACGGTCCTTAGGTTGTGTTCAACTACAAAGGGTAGTGAGTATATCTTGTAACATTTGATTTACATAGTACTTGATCTTTTTGGACTGGTGCTAGGTCTTGTGTTTTTTTCATATTTAGGGTTTCCCACGTAAAATTCGCGTGCCCGTCTCTTTAGATAGTTTGTGGTTGATTGATTGGTGACTTAGATTATTGCTTTCTTATTTCCATATAAAAATCTGTGTTGGGACGTATTTAACCCTAGGGTTGGATCTAGATTGACCGACCCTCTTTGTTTTCCATCTCTCCTATAAAATATATTTTTTTCTCCAAAAATCTCTCTTCACCAATAAAATCACTTTTTTCCCCTTAAATCTCTCCCTTTCAAAAACATGATTTTATAATTAAATGAAAGGGTACGTTTGGCATCACGCTATATGGATGTTCCCATGTTCCCACGAGATAAGGGTGTAGAATACATGTTTTGTTTGTGTAAATGATTGTTCCAAATTTTGATCTCATGAGAAGGAATCTCAAAATCTTAACCCGCTGGTATAAGAAAGTTGGAACGAAAAAACTTTATTTTTTTAAGAGTTTCTTACTTATCTCTTACCTTTTAAAGAATATCATTTGAAGATTCTAAATCCTCTCACTTATCCTAAATGTAGGCCCCATGTTCACAATCCAAAAAAAGGTGGCCCCACTTTATAACTCCTAGAGGTGGGCCACATGGTCACAATCGCAAAAGGTAGGCCCATATTATAATTCTATAATGGTGGGACCACATTATAAATCGTATGGATTTGGACTTTATTTTTTAATTTATAAAGGCAGGCATCACATTGTAATTTCTAAAGGTGGGTCCCGTATCCACAATCACATTTTAATGGTGGCCCCATTTTGGGTTTCTAAATATGGGCACCACATTGTAATGTTTTAAATGTGGGTCCTGTGTTTACAATTAACAAAAAGGATGGCCCCACATTAAAACTCCTATAAAGGTGGGCCCACATTGTGTATTTTATAAATGTGCTGCCCCCATGTTCTAATTTTTAAAGGTGGACACTACATTCTAATTTCTAAAGGTGGGCCATGTGTCCACAATTACAAAAAAAAATGTGGCTCCACTTTATAATTCATAAATATGGGTCACATGATTGCTTATACAAAAGGTGGACCCACATTGTAAATTCAATGAATATGGGCCCATATTCTAATTTCTAAAGGTGGATCCCATATTTACATTCACAAAAAGTTAGCCCACATTATAATTCCTATAAAGGTGGGTCCACATTATAAATCCAATGGATATAGCTTCAATGTTCTAATTTTTAAAGGCGGGTACCACGTTGTAACTTCTACAGGTCGGTCCCATGTGTGATAATAATAGTGCTGCAAACATTAAAAGGCGGGGTCCCACATTGTAAATCCTATATTTGCTCATTGGAGCAAAACTTTTATAATGTTACCAAACAAGCTCTGTATAGCATTATATATATAAATTAAAGTAATAGGGAGGGAAGATGTACAAGGCACCATGTTAGCACCCATAATTTCTTCTTTCAAAAAAATACTTATGAAAACACACTGAGCTTTGGGTTTAATGTGGGCCACTACACTCCTTGTAAGGACCCGACCTCTTAACCCTAGGATTAGCACTGGTAATTCTATGGTTAGGTTGCTGAGTGGGGATTCGAGGCCAATTGTGGTGTTTTCTGTGTTAAGCTAGTCCTTGATTAGCCTTGAGGAGTTTTGAGAGTCTCTGAGCCCAATTTGACCCCAGCACACTTTTCGAGACAAATACTGTAGTTTGAAAAGTGTCAGCTTCTGTCCCTAATCTCAGAAAATTATGATTCTTGGCTCGTTAGAAAGCCCTTCCCTAGACCTGTAATTCTTCTTCTTTGACCTGACCCGTCTGAGGTCCCAAAGACCTTCGTTACCGCACCTCAAGTTCGGCCTTGGTGGTAGCAAACTCACATCATAAGTCCTTATGCAAAATATCCCAACTAGCACCACCTACCACATTGAATGCCACCTACCACCACTACTTACGTTTACTACTCTCATTCCCAGCTCATTTGCAACCAGCCACAACACAAGAGAGCTTTCTGTCTTTCTCTCTTTCCTTCTCTTCTCCTCCCCTTCCATGGAATTTTGGAGAACTCCTCTGTGGAGGCATCCTTGCGATATCTGAACGGCCTTTCAACTCCCCATCGTCTCCTTCGCATCATACCTCATTTTAGTATGAATCCGACGGTGGCGGCCCCCTCATGCAAACACCTTCTCCTCCTTGATCTACTAAGAGGTAGGCCCTGTTTCTTCTTGGCTAGGACCCATCTTTTCTTCCTCTGTATTTTCTGTTTTGGAGTCGGTTTTGACTGTGTTGGGTTTTTCTTGTTAGGTTGGTTTTTTTTTTTTTTTGGATTTTTGTTTGGAGAGATAGGTTCCGGTTGGAGCTTGGCTTGACCGAGGTTTGAGGTTTGGATTAGCTTCTGATTAGAGGCAAGTATTTAATTTAAATTGTATACTTCAGATGGTTAATCTTGATTTGATTTGATCTTTCATGTTAATCTTGTTTAAGGAAAAGAATCTGTTTTTGTTAACCCCATTCCATGGTTGGAATTGTTTGGGGAAAAATCTGATTTCTAATGGTTTAGATTTAATCTGAATGGGTCCTTTAATGGGAAAAATGGGTCCCTTAGTCGAGTGAAGCCAGTCATCACCCTTGCCTGAAGAGGCCACCCCCCATTTGTGGGGCCCACCTTGGAGCCCTTGCCTCCTTTGATCCAAACCAACCATAGCTGAGGTTGGCCCATACCTCAGCCCTTTTGGCCATCAGGCCCAGCAGCCATTGGCCTTTCTTCTTATTCTCCTTCTTGTCTCTGTTTGCTACCAACAGTTACTGTTTGCTCACTAAGCCAGCGGCCAGTCCGCTACATTGCTGTAGCCGGCCAACTCTTTCCCTGCATTGCTCTCAGCCAGTTCATCTTCCTCAGCCGGTGTTGCAACCCCGGACCGGGCCGGCGGGACTAATCCGAGATCGGGACTAATAAATAGAATGGAATGAGGTGTGTGTTGTGTGGTGAAAAGGTGCACATTTATTTAATTTCCCACAAGTGTCCACGATGAGGATATCATAATAACATAAATATTTATTTTAATGCGGAAGCGTGTAGCAAATCAAATTGGTAATTCAACTCAAGTCACGAGATAATAACACATGTATAAACTAAGTATCAGAATGAGCAATGATCATTAGCACTTCCCAAAAGTAATGTTAGGTATTTAAGCGTATTTAAGCAAAAGATCATTTAATTACATTCCCAAAAATTAGAGGCCAACAAAGGCCAATATAAACAAGAATATAAATCCCCAAAAGAATGGTTAAACGTTTCCTAAAATGTTACATCTATCGTAGCAATCAAATGTCTAAACGACATCATCGGCATGCCACTCGACTAAACGTTGCGATTCACCGACCGCCTCCTCAAGCTCCGCCTCGGGGTAGTCAACATCCGGACCTAAGTACCAAAGAGTGGGTCAAACACGACGGTTTAGCAGGTGGGTAAAAAGATATAACAATTCAATAATAAATACATTTACCTTGGAAAGCATTTAAACCTATTTAAATCACAATTTCATAAGAGAAAGAATCATTTACAAGAAAACAATTATGCAATTTAAATCATGTAAGGTATCCAAGGAAACGGCAAACAAGCAAGATGACAACCACACGGAGCTAAGTCCTCTATCACTGAAGTGACAGAGCATATCAAGGCGTTGATCTCAGTCACACGTGGTGAGGAGATTCAACGGAATATATACATATACATATAATATACAGGACATGACCACGGTAGTGAGCCGGGCATCGGAAACCATGGTAGCAATTCAGGGTATCGAGACATGACCACGGTAGCGAGCTGGGCATCGGGAACCATGGTAGCAATCCAGGGTATCGAGACAAGACAACGGTAATAACAAAGTAGCGAGATCAAACTGCAGCTGGCGGGACAAGAGGGGGATCTCCAAGTCGATGGATCAGACCAACGAGGGTATCCAAGTTTAGTGGTGCCGACTCATAGGTCAAATGAGAAGATCCAAACATGTATAAAATACATCTAGTGCAAGTACATAAACAAGCGGGGCGGGGGTGCTCAAAGGCACAACTGTCATTTCAATCTGGGCAATGCATTTCTGGACTAATAACTATATCTAGTACAATTTTAACGCTTTCGGGAATAACAAGTCATGTAGTATAAATCTCGGGAACAATGAAATGCAATAAACCATTGAAGTTTTGGGTAAAATATCTGGTTCAAGATTTGTTTATGGTGAATAGGGGTCTCATATGTTGATTTAATAACAACTTGGTATTCTTTGAGTTTGGGGACATTCTGAGCTCCTTATACACCTTTGGATTTTTTTAAAGCTTCAAATGAAATCTTTGTGACGTTGTTTCTTTCTCAAATGGATTTCAAATAGTGAGGATAAGTCTTCTCATCACAATAGGGCTCCCAACAAACCTCTCTCAATCATTTAAACATTTCATTTGTGTTCTCAAATTAGCCCAAGATGAAAAGTACCCATCGCTCGAGCGGACTATAGGTTCGCTCGAGTGGTGAGCTCTCTGGAATGACTTTCTGGGTGGGTTCGCTCGATCGAAGTTGAGGTCACTCGAGCGAACTCATCCAATTCAGGTCGGCTTGAACGAAATTTCAGTTCGCTCGAACTAACCATTTTCTGAAATTGGTTATGGGAGGGCTCGCTCGAGCGATAAAGGGTTCGCTCTGTCCACTGGAATGGTTTTAACCCTTTTTCTGGGCACTTCGCTCGAGCGACCTATCACGTTCGCTCTAGCAAACTGTCCAGAAACTCGTTCCGGGACAGTTCTTCTCCTCTCTTTCTCTTCCTTCTACAACCTCCTTTTTAGCCCCTTGTATACACCAAATGAAGAGTTCCAAAACCCTATCCAAACCAACATCAAATCTCCTACAACATCCATTCCATCCTCCTCCAATAATTTCACATCCAAATATAAAGAAAGAAGGGATGGAAACCACTACACCAAGAACACATTTGAACTAGAAAAAAAAGATAATGAATGACTATAAACCACATTTTTTGCTGTCTTAGTCAAATGTAATAGAAACTGGCTATCCATGTCGACTGACAATCTCGTTAACAAATAACTCTGCTAAATGTAGCATGTGTTTCTTCTTCCTTGTCTTCATAGGAATGAAATGAGCTGACTTGGTGAGTCGGTCCACAATGACCCATATTGCATCGTTAGCTCTGCTGGTCCTCAGTAGTTCCAAAATAAAATCCATGGTAATGTGCTCCCATTTCCATTCCGGGATCTCTAATGGCTGTAACAATCCTAGAGGCTTCTAATGTTCTGCCTTTATCAACTGGCAAGTCATGCAATAGGAGACAAACGCTGCAATCTCTCTCTTCATGTTTTTCCCCAAAATCTGCCCTTCAGATTCTGATACATCTTCATATTGCCCGGATGCATAGAGTAGTTCGTATTGTGAGCCTCGGTCATGATGTCATTTCTCAAATCTTCAATGTTGGGCACGCATAGAAGGTCACGGTAGTACAAAACTCCATCAACAATACGAAAGTCAGGACGTTCTGCTATATGCTCTGAAATCTCGGCCAACTCTAGATCTTGCAACCGACTGTCTTTGATCTTCTAAATGAAGGAAGGCTCTGACACTGACATGTTAGCTAACAATACACCTTTCCTCAGTGGCTGTAGGTCCATATTCAACTCTTCAAATTGCTCAAAAATACAAGTGCCACTCAGATTTGCCAAGCCTGTTGATTTTCTGCTCAAGGCATCAGCGACTACATTCGCTTTCCCCAGGTGATACTTGATTGGAAATTCATAATCTTTGATGTATTCCATCCATCTTCTCTGCCTCATGTTTAGTTCTTTCTGAGAAAACAAATATTGCAAGCTGCGGTGGTTGGAGTAGACTTCAAACTTCTCTCCATAGAGGTAATGTCTCCACATTTTCAACGCGAAGACGACTGTTGCTAACTCAAGATCATGGGTGGCATAGTTCTTCTCGTGATCTTTCAAATGCCGGGATCCATATGCAACAACTTTTCCCTCTTGGATCAGCACGCAACCAAGTTCAACATTCGAAGCATTGGTAAAAATAGTAAAACCGCCGCTTCCTGATGGCAAAGTAAGGACTGGTGCTATAATCATGGGTGGCATAGTAAGGACTGGTGCTATCTCTTCTTCAGCTCTTGGAAACTAGCCTCATATTGATCTGTCCACACATACGACACATTTTTCCTAGTCAACTTTGTCAATGGTGATGCAATCAATGAAAATCCCTGCACAAACCTCCGGTAGTAACCAATCCCAGAAAACTTCTGATTTTTGTCACATTCTTTGGTCTTTCCCACTTCACTATTGCCTTAATCTTGAATGGATCTACTGACAATCCTTCCTTGGAGATGATGTGTCCTAAAAATGCTACTTGCTCTAGCCAGAATTCACACTTGTTAAGCTTTGCATACAGTTGGTTCTCTCTCAAAAGTTGCAATGCTATCCTCAAGTGTTCTTTATGGTCTTCTTTGGTCTTAGAGTACACCAATATGTCGTCGATAAACACTACTACAAGCTGATCCAAGTATTGTGCAAATATCTTATTCATCAACACCATGAATACTATGGGTACATTTGTCAATCCAAATGGCATCACAAGGTACTCATAGTGGCCATATCTTGTCCGGAAAGCTGTTTTTAGAACATCTGATTCTCTGACTCTCAGCTGATGATAATTGGATCTCAAGTCAATCTTCGAAAAGTATGAAGCACTTTGTAACTGATCAAACAGTTCATCTATCCTTGGCAATGGATATTTGTTCTTGATGGTCACTTGATTCAATCTTCTGTAATCAATATACATTCTCATCGAGCCATCTTTCTTCTTGACAAACAAGACTGGAGCTCCCCAAGGTGAAATGCTCGGTCTCACAAAACCTTTGTCAAATAATTCCTGTAACTGTGTATTCAATTCTCCCAATTCTGCCGGAGCCATACAATATGGTGCAATAGATATCAAAAGGGTCCCTGGTAATAACTTGATAGTGAAATCAATCTCTCTGATGGGTGGCAATCCTGGAATCTCCTCCGGAAAAATATTCGGGAATTCCCAAACAATTGGGATCTCCTCCACCCCTTGGGACCGTTTATCCTCCGTGATAAATGGCAAATAAGTTTCACATCCACTTTTCAATAGTCTATCAGCCTTCAACGTTGAGACAAACCCTGTATGAGGAATTCTCCTCTCTCCCTGAAACAACATTCCTGCTGGTGTCTCATCTAACTTGAAAGTAAGGCTCTTATGGAAACAATCCATCATGGCATGGTACCCTGCAAACCAGTCCATCCCTAGGATGACATCAAAATCATGCATCTCTAATAAAATGAGATCTGTGGTTAAAACCACTTCTCCTATCTGAACTGTACAACTAGGATAAAAGGTTCTATAAATAACTTGTTTGCCTACTGGGATTGCCACAGTCAAAATGAATTCAAGTTCTCTATCATGCACATCAATCAACTTAGAAAATGTATGAGACAAAACTGAGTGTGTAGAGCCAGGGTCAAATAAAATCTTTGCTTTAATCCCACAAACAAGAAGTGTACCTTCCACTATATTTCCTGCAGCCTCTGCGTCAGCTCTATTGACCGCATAGACTTGTCCTCGATGTTGTGGCCTATTCTGAGCTTGCTGTGGCCTGCCTTGTTGGACGTTTCTGTTCTGTTGTGGTGCACGCTGATTCTGTTTCTGTCCCTATTGAAGGCCTGCTGTTGCTGCTGTGATTTATGCTGTTGCTGTGGTGCTTGTTGCTGAAGTGGCCTTGCTTGATTCTAGACAACCATTACATTTTGTGGTGGTGCTGGATGCTGTGCTCACTGCTGCTGCTGATTCTGCTTGTTCTGTCTTGGACAGTCCCTCATCTGATGGTTCATGGAACCACATCTAAAGCATGCTCCTGTGAGTGTACGACACTGTGTACTCTCATGGTTCTTCCCACAGTGGGTACAAACCACTGGATTCGGAGCATTCTGTTATGTCCTCTGCTTCTTGTTCTGGTGATTTCTCTGCTGATAGTTCTGCTGATGAGCTTGTCATTCCCCTTGAACTCTAAAGATCTTGTTGTGAAAGTTCTCAAACTTGTAGGCTCTCTTGACAGCTTTCTCGAAAGTGATAGGTGGCACTATGCCTGTGGCGTCTCTCTCAATGATGGGGTTAAGTCCCTCTAGGAACTTGGCAATCTTATTCTCCACCGTGTCCACTAACTCTGGAACATACCTAGACAATCTCTCGAATTTAGTGAGGTATTCGAGGACTGTCATGTTCCCCTACACAAGTTGTTGGAATTTGACTACCTTCTACCGTTTGATGTGGGTGGGTACAATTTTTCATGAAACTGTGTCTTGAAGCTAACCCAAGCTACTGCATTTGCCATGGTCTTGCACTCATCTATAATTGTCTTCCACCAAATGTCTGCTGAACCGGTAAAGAGAGAAGTTGCAAGCTTGACTCGTTCTCATCCGGTGAATTGGAAGATTTCGAATATGTTCTCTGTATGCTCTAACCAATCGTCTGGAGCTAATGGATCCTTGTTCCAAGAAACTCTTTCGGGGCTCTCTTCCGAAATCGTTCAAACACTGCATTCGGGTCATGTTGCCTTTGAGTGATGACAATGGCGGGTTGAGCTTGAACCAGTTCGGGCCTCCTTTGTAATACCTCTAGTACTTGCCTCTGTATTTCTGTCGATTCTCTAGCATGATCTTCCTCTCTCTTCAACATTTGTTCTTACAATCTGGCTTGGTTCTCATTGGCCTGACGTTGTTGGTCAAGCATTGCCTGCATCATCTGTTGTAATTGATTTGCCATGTTGTTATCAACCATATCCTCCTCAACTGGCCCATATGATCACTTTTACTTTCGGAGGGGTTGCCGTTTATCGATCGCTTACGAGGTGGCATGATGCTGTACAACAAGTTGTTAGCACATAATAATCAAATAAAGGGTCACATATTGCTCACACGATTCTAGCTAACGAAGAGTCTAACGAATCCTCACCACGTCTGTTAGACCCCGACCCAGACTAGCTCGATTAGTGTGCGATTAGTGTGTGTTTAGTCTTAAGTGGGTTTAGTTATCGTTGGGTTAGAAATAATTAGTTTTAGTCTTGGACATAGTTTTGGAGATTTTGAGAACGTTTAGTGTTACTCAGACATGCTCAGGAAGGCCTGAGTGTACATGTAAGCTTGGGAGTATCGTATTGATTTTTCATTTTTAATTGTGATTTTGATTTCATTTGAATAGTTTTATTATTCGTTACAACTTTCGTTTTCGACTCGTTCGTGTTTGAAGCCCAAGTTTTGGCCCAAAAAGGGTAAAATTGTCTTTTATACCCAAATCTGAACACAAACTTTGAAATATCGAAACCATATAAAAAATATACTTTTTGGAAACTAGATATTTTGAGGATCATTTTATCCTTCTTCGTCAAGTTCATCCGAGGCCCGCAAGGTCATGTTTTCATTGATACAAGATTTCACCAATTGGGCCCCATTTGCAAGTGCTTAAGTCAAATCCCTAACCCTAGAGAACCAAGAAGAGAAAACCCTTTTCCCCTTGCACTTTCTTCCTCTTGACTTCACAAGCTAGAGGTCTCCAAATAGAATTCCAAGGGCATCATCTTCTTCCTCTCATCTCAAGCTTTCCATTGATGTTCTTTTCTTGAAAGCTAAAGTTGGGCAAGCTCTCCATTTTCTTCTTTCCTTCTTGTTTGGGCATTTCTAGGTAAGAGCTTCAATCCATATTTTCCTTAGTCTTTTTGGTTCCTAAAGATCTTGTTTTCCATGTTTGCAAACCCTTTTGTGAAAATGGGTTCTTTGTTTTCATTTTTGTTGAGTTTTGAATGGATTTTCATGGGATTCTTGTAGTGTTTTACTTAGCTCTTGGGTAGGAGTGCTTGAAGAGTGTTGTGTGGCATCTGGGCAAAGGCAAGTAATTTCTATAGGTTCTCTATGGCATGTGTATTTTTGGATTTCATTGTTATTCTTGAAATTTTGCATATAAAATTGTTATAAGCTCTATTATCATGTTTTCTTTGGATTAGATGTTTGAAATTGTGAAAAATTAACCCTTGGTGAGCATGGAGGCTCAAGGGATAGTTGGTGTGTTTAAGGATGAGAAGGAGGGGAGAAATGTATTAGAAGTTGTATAAGAGAAAGGCTTTTTCTGCACTCAGCGAGCACAGGTAGAAGCCTGTTTGCTCGAGCGACCCTTGGGCCCGCTCGAGCGAACTGCCCACTGTCTGGCCTGGTCTGAGACAGAGAGTGGTCCGCCCGAGTGACCTTGTGGTCCGTTCTAGCGAACTGTCTTGCTCGACAACTCGCTCGAGCGAAGTGCCAATTCCGCTCGAGCGAACATGCCAGATTCAGGAAGAAGAATCATTTCCATTTGCGTATTTTCTTGAGAGTTGAAAACTAGTCTATGTTAAGGGTTTTGGCTTAACATTGTGTAAATGGAACTTTGAAATGCAAACCAACTTCGGGGACACCAATTCATGTACATTCCCGACATTTGGGGTCCTAATTACACAAAGGTCAATTAATAACCTTAACATGTGCTTGATGGATTTCGTGTTTGAACTTACATTTTGGTACAATAAGTACCATTGTGTATTCGTTTTGAATTTCAAGTATAAACTCGTTTGAAGATTTGTTTCAAGAATAAAAAATGGGGATCATTTCTTAAGCGTGTTATGCATATAATTATGCTTTTGCTAGTCGTGTCTTGTCCTGTTTTGATAAGTGATTTTCCCTTTTATCTCGACGTGTTTAGACTGTATTTCGCTTGTTTTATGCATTTATGAATTCAAATGAACACCACTGAGCTTGGACTGCTCCTTTAGTCTGATCCACTGTCCGGGTGTCTGGTTCTGCTGCCGGAATCCCCTTATTTGTGGGAATCGTGTTTTGTTTACATTATGTATATCGTGCTTGTCGTGCGTGCTTACTCTTATCATCATGTATGGTGGAGAAAGGATGGGCTCAATGTGGATTGTAACTATTCGATATATTATATGTACTCATGCTAGTTTTTTTTAGTATCTCAGCTTCGTTATGCATTCTTGAAAACGTACCGCAGTTAAGTGAGCATTTCAAGTTAGTGATTGTTTAAATTGACTTTCTTAAACATCTATAGTTCATGCTTGTACCTAAATTGATTACTTGCCAAACCGTCGTGTTTAATCCTTGTATTTTGGTGCCCAGGTGCAGGTGATGTTTCCTTTGAGGAGGAGCGTCCGGAGGAGGCTATTGAGCCACCCCCAATTAGAGAGTGGCAACCCGATGATGTCAACTAGACGTCGGGCGGGATCTTGAGCTTCACTTCATTTTTTCATGGGTTTTATTTGTGATATTTTGATAATTGTATTGGCCTTTGTTGGCCTCTTATGGGATGTAACTAAACTTAACTACCTTTTGTGTTAGTTTCATAACTTGAATCATGATGGGAATGCCATGTTAACTCCTTACATGTGATACTATGTCTTGATATTATTTTGTTATGGCACTTGAAATTTTATTGGTGCTTATCTTGATGTGATTTGCTACACGCTTCCACAAACTTGATCATGTGAGCTAGATTCCGCGTGTCTCGGGAAAATCCTCACCGCGGGAACCTGTGGGAAAACAACAACGTTGCAGGCCTGGGGTCCGTTCCGGGGTCACAACAACGTCCATAGGATTTCTAGTTTCTTTTAATTACTTGAAACACGTCTCACTCTGACAATAGTCTGTCGCAACCCCGGACTGGGCCCGCGGGACTAATCAGGGATCAAGACTAATAAATAGAATGGAATGAGGTGTGTGTTGTGTGGTGAGAAGGTGCACATTTATTTAATTTCCCATAGGTGTCCACGATGAGGATATCACAATAACATAAATATTTCTTTTAATGTGGAAGCGTGTAGCAAATCAAATTGGTAATTTAACTCAAGTCACGAGATAATAATAGATGTATAAACCAAGTATCAGAATGAGCAATGATCATTAGCACTTCCCAAAAGTAATGTTAGGTATTTAAGCAAAAGATCATTTAATTACATTCTCAAAAAAATAGAGGCCAACAAAGGCCAATATAAACAAAAATATAAATTCCCAAAAGAATGGTTAAACGTTTCCCAAAATGTTACATCTTCATAGCAATCAAATGTCTAAACGACATCATCGGCATGCCACTCGACTAAACATTGCGATTCACCGACCGCCTCCTCAAGCTCCACCTCGGGGTAGACAACATCCGGACCTGAGTACCAAAGAGTGGGTCAAACACGACGGTTTGGCAGGTGGGTGAATAGATATAACAATTCAATAATAAATACATTTACCTTGGAAAACATTTAAACCTGTTTAAATCACAATTTCATAAGAGAAAGAATCATTTACAAGAAAACAATTATGCAATTTAAATCATGTAAGGTATCTAAGGAAATGGGAAACAAGTAAGATGGCAACCACACGGAGCTAAGTCCTCTATCACCGAAGTGATAGAGCATATCAAGGCGTTGATCTCAGTCACACGTGGTGAGGAGATTCAACGGAATATATACATATACATATAATATATGGGACATGACCACGGTAGCGAGCTGGGCATCGGGAACCATGGTAGCAATCCAGGGTATCGGGACAAGACAACAGTAATAACAAGATAGTAGGATCCAAACTGCAGCTGGCGGGACAAGAGGGGGATCTCCAAGTCGATGGATCAGACCAACGAGGGTATCCAAGTTTAGTGGTGCCGACTCATAGGTCAAATGAGAAGATCAAAACATGTATAAAATGCATCTAGTGCAAGTACATAAACAAGCGGGGCGGGGGTGCTCAAAGGCACAACTGTCATTTCAATCTGGGCAATGCATTTCTGGACTAATAACTATATCAAGTACAATTTCAACGCTTTCGGGAATAACAAGTCATGTAGTATACATCTCGGGAACAATGAAATACAATAAACCATTGAAGTTTCGGGTAAAATATCGGGTTCAAGATTTGTTTAAGGTGAATAGGGGTCCCATATGTCGATTTAATAACAACTTGGTACTCTTTGAGTTTGGGGACATTCCGGGCTCCTTATACACCTTTGGATTTTTTTTAAAGCTTCAAATTAAATCTTTGTGATGTGGTTTCTTTCTCAAACGGATTTCAAATAGTGAGGATAAGTCTTCTCATCACAATAGGGTTCCCAACAAACCTCTCTCAATCATTTAAACATTTCATTTGTGTTCTCAAACTAGCCCAAGATGAACAATACCCATCGCTCGAGCGGACTATAGGTTCGCTCGAGCGGTGAGCTCTTTGGAATGACTTTCTGGGTGGGTTCGCTTGAGTGAAGTTGAGGTCGCTCGAGCGAACTCATCCAGTTTAGGTAGGCTCGAATGAAATTTCAGTTCGCTCGAACTAACCATTCTCTGGAATGGGTTATGGGAGGGTTCGCTCGAGCAAACTGTCCACTGGAATGGTTCGAACCCTTTTACGGACACTTCGCTAGAGCAACCTGTCACGTTCGCTCAAGCGAACTGTCGAGAAATTGGTTCCGGGACAGTTCTTCTTCTCTCTTTCTCTTCCTTCTCCAATCTGCTTTTTAGCCCCTTGTATACACCAAATGAGGAGTTCCAAAACCCTATCCAAACCAACATCAAATCTCCTACAACATCCATTCCATCCTCCTCCAATAATATCACATCCAAATATAAAGAAAGAAGGGAAGGAAACCACTACACCAAGAACACGTTTGAACTAAAAACAAGAGATTGTGAATGACTATAAACCGCTCTTTTCCATGACAATAAATGAGTTAACAAAACTCCTTCATGAGCATTTAATTCACAATCAATGCAAGTTGAACATCATGAATAGAAATAGCCAAATCAATCATATTTCTCATAAAACCATTAAAAGCTCATAATATTAAATCATCCTATTGCCTTAGGTCTCTAATAAGTAAATCAAGCCTCAAATACTCCTCCAAGCCAAGAATCCAAGCTACAAACAAAAACCCCAAAAAACAAACCCTAAATGGGTCAAAACAAGAAATAGAAAGAGAAGGTTTACAAAAATGAAAATGGAACCTCTTCAAGGCCAAAAGAACACAAATCTAAGAGATGGAGAGGGTTTCTTACTTGTAGGTTCTCCAAATGGGCAATAGTAGTTCAATGAAGATCTTGAAATGGAAGGTTTTCTCCACAAAGGGTATCAACAGAAAGTTTTGGTGGTGAGGAAGAAGATGATGATCTCAACTTCTCAATTTGTGCAAGGTTAGTAGTGGATTTGGTGATGGAAAAGCAAGAGAAGAAGGAAAAAGGGAAAACCCTAGTTGATGGTTTGAGCTTGTGCTAGGAAAGGGGAAAAGGAGAAGAGAGTTCTCTTTTTATAAGCAAGTGAGATGGGCTCCACCACTAGAATTCTTCGTGGGCTGAAATCATGTTTTTCGGGGCTTCAAATGAATTTGACGAAGAAGGAAGAAACGATCGTCGAAATATCTAGTTTCCAAAAAGTATATGTTTCGTGGGTTTCGGGAATATCAAATTTTGGTACAAATTGGTGTAGAACGACTATTTTGCCTTCAATGCTAGGAAAGTCGGATTTCGAGATTTTGCCAAATCTTATAATCGAGATGAGCTGCAATGGATAAGAGTATCCGAATGGACTTGAGGATGGCTACTGGCGCGAAGGTGTCCTCATAATCGACGACGTCTTTCTGAGTATACCCTTTCGCAACAAGCCTAGCCTTAAAGGTCTCCATTCTACCATCTGGTCCTCCTTTTCTCTTGTAGACCCACTTGCATCCAATTGGTTTAACAATGGCATGCAAGTCCACAAGTGTCCAGACCTGATTGGAGTACATGGAATCCATCTCAGCTTTCATAGCATCTTGTCAACGTCCCGAATCTATGTCATTAATTGCTTCATCATAGTTACATGGATCTTGTTCCTGTTCTTCTGTGACTGCCTCGTAAGACTCTCCCAAGAATGAGAACCTGTCAGGTGGTCTGACAATCCTCCCACTACGATGAGGCACTGGTGTAACTATTGGGTCTGGTAAGGGCAGTTCTTCCTCAAGTTCGGTCATATTTGGATTTGAAATTGATTGCTCTTGAGTTTCTTCCAAGATCACATTTTCTAAAGATTTCTGGTCCATCATATAATATTCTTCCAGAAAAACCGCATTATCTGCTCTCTGAGATTATAGAATAACCAACCTTTAGTTCCTTTAGGATATCCTACAGACGTGCATACTTCCGACTTCGTTTCCAACTTATCCGTCTTAACCTTTAGCACTTGCTCCAGACAACCCCAAATGTGTAAATGTTGTAGACAAGGCTTTCGCCTTGACCACAACTCCTGGGAAGTCTTAGGTGCATACTTAGATGGTACAAGGTTTGATATGTGCATCGCAGTATCCAGGGCGTATCCCTGAAAGGATATAGGTAATCCTGAGAAACTCAGCATAGACCTAGTCATATTTAAAAGAGTCATGTTCATTCTTTCTGCTACTCCATTCTGTTGAGGCATACCAGGAGTAGACAACTGGGATAGAATCTCATTTTCTGATAAGTATCCCAAAAAATCAGCAGAGAGATATTCCCCTCATCGATCTGATCGAAGAGTCTGGATACTTTTACCTAATTACTTTTCCGCTTCCGCTTGAAACTCTTTGAACTTTTCAAAAGCCTCGGACTTGTGGTGCATAAGGTATATGTATCCATATCTTGAGTAATCATCTGTAAAAGTGATGAAATACTCATATCCTCCTCTAGCCCTGACATTAATGGGTCCACACACATCAGTATGCACTAATTCCAATAAATATTTGACCTTATTACCCTTAGATGAAAAGGGTCTTTAGTCATTTTACCTTCCAGATAGGACTCGCAGACAGGCATTGGTTCTACCACCAATGAAGCAAGATACCATCTTTCACTAGCCTGTCAATCCTCAAGTGCCAAAGTTTTATTGGATTAGATGAAGGTGACTTCCTCTTTAATGATGATCTATTAATTGTTTCAGTATCATGTATCTCGTACATCGTGTGAGTTAACAAATAAAGCCCATTGGTTACCTTGACAAAACATATAAAAGTACCATTCTTCTTTATGACAACTTCAGTACCAAAAGTAATGGAATAACTTTTATTCACCAAAATAGAAACTGAAATTAAATTCCGCCGTAAAGACGGTACATATAATGTGTTTGACAAAACCAATTTATTATTTGAGAAACATAAAGTAATGACTCCCACTGAAACAGCCTCTGCCTTAGCGTCAGATCCTAGGTTGAAAATGATTTTTCCATCACTTAGCTGCCTGGTCTCCTTGAACCCCTGCAACGTATTACATATGTGATTAGTTGCCCCGGAGTTCACACACCAAGATTCTGAAGTACCAGTTGCAAAACTAACTTCAGAAATAAGTGACTCAACCATACCTGAGGTTTTCTTCTTAGACAGATACTCTGGACAATTCCTTTTCCAATATCCCGTCTTACCACAATGGAAACACTTTCCTTTTGTCATTGAACCCTTAGCCTTGGCCACGCTACCATTAGGGCCATTCTCCACCTTAGGACCCTTCGGAACTGATTTCTTTTTGCCTTTCCACCCTTTGCCTTTCGGCTTGGACTTGGCATTTGACTTTTCTGTCGCTAGGGCAGTTGGCTGATTCTTCATAATCCCTTCAGTCATTACCATCTGACTAGACAGCTCAGCCAGAGTCAGATTTATCTTATTCATATTATAATTAACCTAAAAATTGTTGAATGACTCTGGCAGTGACTCAAGGATTATGTCGATCTGCGATTCTACATCAATCGCAGCTCCCAGTACATCTAACTCATTTAATGAGTCCATCATTTTCGACATGTGTTCCTTTACTGATGTACCTTCAGCCATCTTGGTGGTAATGAGCACCCTCATAGCTGCCTGCCTAGCAGGCCTATCCTGTTCTGCAAACATCTCCTATAAATTCGATATAATATGATATGCAGTCTTATAGGACTGATGTTGGTGTTGCAAAACACTAGACATGGATGCCAGAATGTAACATTTGACCATCTTATCGTCTTTGGCCCATTTGGTGTAAAGTTCGTTTTCTTCTTTTGATCCATCCGGGTCAAGCTCATCAAGGGGGTTTTGGTAATGACATATTTATATCATGAAACAGTAAGGACAATATCCAGGTTTCGTTTCCAGTCTACATATCTGGACGACTATCTGACCCGACGAACCAAAAAATCTGGGTTTTTCATATTCGACTCCTGTTGTTCCCTAATCACTTCTAATGATCTCAGAAGGCTTCTAGTGGCTTCTTACCATCCTTCCATCATGACTAAAACCTTTTGTGACATTCCAAACATAGATCTACTACAAAAAGTAAGCAAACCCAATCAAAATTGATCCTTACATAGCCCTAGGTCTATCATCTTCGCATCTCATGCAAAGATTAGATCTAGATTGTTGATCTAACATGATTAGAGATGAGGTATGGCTCTGATACCAATTGTTGGAAGTAGGAGGGCCTTGTGGATAGATTTTCAAAACTTTTGACTCACTTGACTCAGGGATCAAGTACCCATAAGGCCAAAAACCATATCCATGATGCAATCCCTCCATCTCATGAATCAAGTATAGCAATAAAATCTATCTAAAAGATAGAAATTAGCAACACCTTGTTACAAAAATAATCCATAACAATTAGAGAAGTAGATTATACCTTTGGAGCTCGGTAGTGCTCTAATCGAGAAGAAATCAATCAACTAGATCAAGAACTCTTCTTGAAGCAATTTAGGATCTCCAAGACCTTGTTGTCTTCCACACTATGACCCGCTATCAGATCTCTTTTCTCAAGAAGATTGGTGGAAACTCTAAGAGAAAACCCAACTAAAAACTCCAAGGAACTAGAAGAGAAAGAGAAGAGGAGAGGAAACTGTGCAACACTTGCACAAGGAGGGGTTGGGCGTGGATTCCTAGATTGGACGTCCCAGCCCCTTTGTTCCTCTTTTATAGGTTTGCAAACCTCCTCTTTACCTCATTGAAATAGACGTCCTACTTCCAAAACCAATTAGCAACTTTCTCCTTTCCAATTCTTATAGAAGTCTCACTTCCACAACAATTAGTAAGTATACTATTACTACTATTAGAAGTCCCACTTCAAATAGAAATAATAACTTTCTAATTCCTTCCTTTTAGAGTTCAAGTAGGATTAGTATCTTTCTAATATCTTGGGCGAGCGTGGGGACCACTAGGGATTTCATAGAAAGTTGGCTCCAACTGGGGCACCGCGACCCCACATCTCATGTGCAATCCGGGCCCACAGTTAATTGCAAATAACACCACTATATAAATGTAATTGCACTCCAGTCTTATGAATAAATTACAAAGAAGACCCTAAACTTTCCAATTATCACAAGTAGGCCCCTCTATCAATATCCATGGATCAATTGGAATAAATATGTTCCATCCAATCTTGGATCCACATCTTATTATCCTTGAGCCTACAGTGATCATCAGTACCATCCAATTAACTCTTAATCGAGATGGGTGCGCACTTACTAATGACAAATCCATTAATTGGCACAAGGGGATACTATAGATAGATTTCATCTTGAACATTGGATGTTCCCTCAGTCCTACTACCACGTACCCAAGACACCGAGGTGTTGACCTACAGTTGGCCTCACTCATTGATGACTCAAAGCAAATGAATAGATAGAAACTTGAGTTCATCAATGTTTCAGGATTGAGAGCCTATTACTAGGGAATTATGAGAGCAAACCTTAAAATCGAGACAGTATTCCATAAGGTGCTTCTCAAGGTCCTTTAATACATCCAATGTACCAGCACCGTGACCCAGAATCTTACATTCTGATGATTGAGACAAATCACACTATCTCATAGTGATCAAAGTGCTGCAACCTTATCAGATAAGATGCCCAGTCTCATTACTGGTTGTGAAGATATTTAAGTATAAGATTTGTGACACGTGTCTCCCGTGTGTGGATCTCATCCATACACATATATCACATCTAATATACTAATGGGACCCGGTTCAACTCATGAACCATCATGTCATATGTATTGGTCATGTGCAAAAAGTAATAAAAACACCATTCATCTCATGAAAGGAAAGCATGATTTTATTGATAAATAAAGAAATTAATCAATTTATTACATCAACTGATGGATTGAGTCCATACAATCTAACCAGCCCTGTTGTAGCCCTTCCCAGACCCAGCGGCCAGTCTCTTCATTGCACAACTGACGGCCATCACCAACACCACTTGCACTTGTTCCAGCAGCCACCCACCTGCACACACTCTGACCAACGCCAGTCCGCCTACACCCTTGCCAGCGGCCACTGCTGCATCTCTCCCCAGCGGCCACCAACCTGCTACTCTCATTCCAGCGGCCACCCACCTGCTGCTCTCATTTCAGCAGCCTTTATCTCTCTCTCTCCCTGCACCCAGCCCAAGGCCACTGCTGCCTTCCTCCATGCATAGCCAGCGGCCAGCTCCTCTGCGGTAGGCCAGCTTCCTCTTCCTCTTTTATCTCCTCTTCTTCTACTTGTTTATGTTAGATTGTGTGGTCTCAATCCATCAGTTGATGTAATAAGTTGATTAATTTCTTTATTTATCAATAAAATCATGCTTTCCTTTCTTAAGATGAATGGTGTTTTATTACTTAATGCACACGACCAATACATATGATATGATGGTTCATGAGATGAACCGGGTCCCATTAGTATATTCTATGTGATATATGTATATGGATGAGATCCACATACGGGAGACATGTGTCACAAATCTTATACTTAAAAATATCTTCACAACCAGTGATGAGATTGGGCATCTCATCTGATAAGGTTGCAGCACTTTGATCACTATGAGTTAGTGTGATTTGTCTCGATCATCAGAATGTAAGATTCTGGATCATAGTGCTGGTACATTGGATGTATTGAAGGGCCATGAAAAGCACCTTATGCAATATTGTCTCGATTTTAAGGTTTGCTCTCATAATTCCCTAGCAATAGGCTCTCAATCCTGAGTCACCAATGAGTGAGGCCAACTGTAGGTCAACACCTCGGTGTCTTGGGTATGAAAGTCCGGGATCCTAACCCATAGGGCAGAGGTGAATAGGGTGAGCTACGAATTAGTGACCATAATCCCAAATTTTAACTTCTTTAAAATTAACTAGTCACAAGTGATGATTATAAAATTAAATGCAGAAGCTAACAAAAACAATCACCACAAAGCATCCACCATCACACAATGATTTATAGTGGTTCGGCTTCAATGCCTACATCTACTACCGGCTTGTGATTCAACACCCCACCGGATTTCCACTTTTATGCTTTTCAAAAGGCTAAGCAATAAACTTTATAACGATGTTTTTCTAGGCTAAACAACAACCTATCAAAGTACTTTTCTAGGCTAAGCAATAACCTTTACAAGATGCTTTTTCCAAAGCTAAGCAATAACCTCTACAATGAAGAATATTTTCTCTAAAAGTAGTGTCTATGCAAACACTAAAAGAGATACAATTTAAGCTCAATAACAATGCCTCAAGAATAGGCGGATATGAAATTGTAAATCGAACTCACACAAACACTATATGAATGCAAATGTGTATGCTCATGATGTGTGTGTATGATATCTTCAATCAAGTTAAAAAGTAAGCTCAATCAATATATGCTCAAAGCATTTAAAAGTTTAAGGCACATAAAAAGATTTGATTGAAATGAAATGCAAATCACATGTATGAATACAAACTTGTTGATGAAGTAAAAATCAAAGGCTCACAAGTTGTATGAAACTAATTAACTCTAAACATGTGATGCATATGAAATGTTGTTTTCAAAAACAAACTAATTTAACAAAGGTTCAAATGAATGAAAACAACAAACAAAGATTCAACCAAGTAAATCAATCATGCTATAAAAGAAATCAAAGATTTTGGCTAAGCATGATTAAAGAAGATTTTAAAACAAACTTGGTTTGAAATCAAGGTGAAGAATCCAATCCAACTTAGATAAAAAAATTAAATGAATAATGGATTCAACACATCATAGTTATCATGCTAAAATTAATTTACCAATAATTTAAATAAAGCATATAACATATGATTAATAAAAGTAAAGCTTACTTTGAGATTTAACTTCATTGATCCAAGCTTTAGCTTCACTAATGACCCCTTGGTATCTCTTAGTTCATCCCCTTTTTCTTGTCTCCAAACTCATCAAGAGTGGTTCTTAGTTCCTCTGTGATCCACACGTTTTTCCAATGGAATGAACCTCATTTTATACTAAAAAATTGAGTTCTGGCATGTCCCCGGTCGACCTGCACCTTTTCTCGGTTGACCTGGGCTCAACGGTCATAAATCTGACTGTTTGAAAAAGAGCTCCGACGGCTCTTTCCCGGTCGACCTGCAGTGTGCTCGGTCGATCGGGTCCATGGGCTCGGTAGACCGAGCACACTGCAGGTCGACCTGGGTCCAGGGACCAATTTCCCAAAAAATGCACATTTAAAAGATAATTTCTTGTGGGGACTTTTGGGCCATTAAATCAAGCTTGGAATCATGATTTAAATCAAACTAAGAGGATTAAAAACATGAAACATAAGAAGCCTAAAATGATTTCAAAGATTTAAAACTCATAGGCTTGCTTGATTCATAAAACTTCTTTTCAAATTTAAATGCATCCAAGTTTAAAATCAAAACATGCATGAACCAAGATTTCTACTAGTCTCAAAAACAATGCATGTGTAAATCAAGATTTAAAGATTTTCTAAATCAATGCATGTGTGAAAATTCAAATGATGCTAAAATGATAATGCATCCATCAAATTACAAAACACAAATCCCTAACACGGTACGTGGTAGTAGGACTGTGGGGATATACAATGGTCAAGATGGAATCTGTCTACATTATCCCATTGTGCCAATTAATGGATTTGTCATTAGTAAGTGCGCACCCATCTCGATTAAGAGTTAATTGGATGGTACTGATGATCACTGTGATTAATTGGGGCTCAAGGACAATAAGATGTGGATCTAAGATTGGATGGGACATATTTATTCCAATTGATTCATGGATATTGATAGAGGGGCCTACTTGTGGTAATTGGGAAGTTTAGGGTCTTCATTGTAATTTATTCCTAAGACTGGAGTGCAATTACATTTATCTAGTGGTGTTATTTGAAATTAACTGTGGGCCCGATTGCACATGAGAAGTGGGGTCGCGGTGTCCCAATTAGAGCCAGCTTTCTTTGGAATCCCTAGTGGTCCCCACCCTAGCCCAAGATATTAGAAAGATACTGATTCTACTTAAACTCTAAAAATGAAGGAATTAGAAAGTTACTATTTTTATTTGAAGTGGGACTTCTAATAGTGGTAATAGTAAATTACTAATTAGTATGGAAGTGAGACTTCTAATACTATTAGTAAGAGAGTTACAAGAGGAGGCTTGAGGACTTTAAATAGAGGACAAACACACCCTTGGACGTCTACTAATAGTATCCCATGCCCAAGGCTCCTTTGTGCAAGTGTTGCACAATTATTCTCCTCATCTCTTCTCTCTTCTAGTTCTCTTCTAGTTCCTTGGAGTTTCTAGTAGGGTTTTCTCTTGAAGTTTCCACCAATCTTCTTGAAAAAAAAGATCTGATAAGCGGATCATAGCGTGGAAGACAACAAGGTCTTGGAGATCTCTAATTGCTTCAAGAAGAGTTCTTGATCAAGTTAATTGTCTTCTCATCCATTAGAGTACTATCGGGCTCCAAAGGTATAATCTACTTCTCTATTTATTGTGGATTGTTTTGGATGCATGTAGTTGCTGATTTCTATCTTTTAGATAGGTTTTATTGCCGTACTTGATTCATGAGATAGAGGGATTGCATCCTGGATATGGTTTATGGCCTTATGGGTACTTGATCCCTGACTCATGTAGGTCAAAAGTTTTGAAAATCTTTTCACGAGACCCACCTACTTCCAACAATTGGTATCAGAGCCATACATCATCTCTAATCATGTTAGATCAGCGATCTAGATCTAATCTTTGCATGAGATGTGAAGAGGATAGACCTAGGGCTATGTATGGATCAGTTATGATTGAGTTTGCTTACTTTTTGTAGTAAATCCATGTTTGGAATGTAACAAAAGGGTTTAATCATGATGGAAAGATGGTAGGAATCAATTAGATGGTATTTTGAATCAGTAGAAAGAGTTTGGGATCAATTGACTATGATTTGACAAAAACCCAAATTTTTGGGTTCGTCAGGTCGGCCAGCTCCCCCTTTACGAAGGGCATGTTTTAAAGAAGTGGCAATCTTTGGCATCTTGTTTTTCCATTGTGGTTTGGTAACCTGGTTTTGTGAGATGCTTTGTTGTATGAGATACTAACTTGCAAGTGATAATGTCCTCTCCATATGGCCCACAAGTCTTTTACTTTCCTTTTATGGTTGATGGTTTATTTTGGGCAACTTGTAAAGGGCATCATGGTTTCCCGCAAAAGGGCAAGGCATGATGAATTTCCCTATAGCCCTTTTATTTCCATGTTTAGATTGCCATGTAAGCCTCATGATTGAGGCATAGGAATTTATGTAGTTTTTCAAATTTGTAAATTCTGGCGATGTCCGAGACGGAGAAGGAAAGTGAAGTTGGACTCCTAATCAAAGAGTTTGAAGATTACCAAAAGGTGTTTTGGAGATCCCCAAAGAGTTTGAGGAATCTCAAAGTTTTGGAAAGTTTAGAAGTCCAAGAAGTCTATTCCGCCTGGGCTATGTGGAGGAGAGGATTAGTTTCTAATTTTAACACTTTCTATTTATGGATGAATGCTTGTTATAGAAAGTTCCCAAATCTGATCCGCACATAGCAATTTCCAAAATTGGTCAAATCAAATTAATTTTTGGAAAGAGTTCTGTCGCGACCCCGGAACGGATCCCGGGCCCGCGACGAGTGTTGCATTGCATTCGGTGTTGTTAATTGCTTTCCCACAGGTTCCCGCGGTGAGGATTCCCAAAGACACGCGGAATCTGGCTCACACGTACAAGTATGCGGAAGCGTGTAGCAAAACACATCAAGATGAGCCCAACAAAACATTTGGGTGCCATAACAAATGATCACAAGGCATGGTATCATAGAAAGAAGCTAACAAGCATTCCCATTAATATTCAAGTTATAGAACTAATACAAAAACAAGTTAAGTTTAGTACAACCCATAAGAGACCAATAAAGGTCAATACAATCTCAAAATAGTCAAAAGGAACCCCAAGACTAAGGGTGACGAAACTCGAGAACCAGACCGACATCTAAATGACATCGTCGGGCTGCCACTCTCTCACGGGAGTTGGCTCACAAGCCTCCTCCTGACGCTCCTCTTCAAAGGCAACGTCTCCTGCACCTGGGCACCAATAAACAAGGGTCAAACACGACGGTTTGGCAGGTAACCAATTTAGGCATGAACATGAACAATAACATTTAGAGAAAACATGTGAGCAAATCTTTGGTATGAAGTACTATCACAGTTGAGATACATTTTCAAGAATACGAGCAAAGCTGAGATACAAAATAATCTAGCATGAGTACATAATATATCATGAATAGTTATCATCCACAAAGAGCCCATCCTTTCTCTATCATTTATATAATGAAAAGAGCAAGCACGCACGACAAGCACGATATACATAATATAA
Organism: Cinnamomum chago; assembly: GCA_038049695.1. Classification (NCBI taxonomy): domain Eukaryota; kingdom Viridiplantae; phylum Streptophyta; class Magnoliopsida; order Laurales; family Lauraceae; genus Cinnamomum; species Cinnamomum chago. Next base: position 37,831,454 of record CP142460.1, read on the forward strand.
GCACGACACGATTTCCCACAAAGACGGGAATTCCGGCCGCGGAACCGGACACGCACGATGTGTAATAAATACACGACCAGTCTGCAGACAGTCCACATGTTTAAAGACCCCCAGACAGTGGATCAAACCGAAAGGGCAGTCTAAGCTCAGTGGTGTTTACTTAATTCATGAATGCACAAAACACGTGAAACACGATCAAAGCACGTCGAGATAAAAAGGGGGAAATCACTTATCAAAACACGACGAGCACGACTAGCAAAAGGCATAATAATTATGCATAACACGCTTAGGAAGTGATCCCCTTTTTCTTGATACAAAACTTCAAAACAAACTTATACTTGAAATACAAAACAAGTGCACGTTTGTACTTATAGTACCAAGACGGAAATTCAAATACGAAATCTAACAAGCATGTGCTAAGGCTACAAATTGACCTTTGTGTAATTGAAACTCCAAATGTCAGAATATACAAGAATTGGTGTCCCCGAAGTTGGGTTTCATTTCGAAGTTCCATTTACACAATGTCAAGTTAAAACCCTTAACATAGTCTAGTTTTCAGCCCTCAAGAAATACACAAAATGGAGAGAAATCATCTTCCTGAGTCTGGCAGGTTCGCTCGAGCGAACCTGTCACGTTGATGACACTTCGCTCGAGCGGACCCTACAAAGCGTAGACAGTTCGCTCGAGCGAATGTTGGCTCGAGCGAATAATAAAATGCGTTCGAACGAACGACTCACTGCCTCGCTCCGTAGGAGACAGTGGCTTGTTCGCTCGAGCGAACCCAGGGTCGCTCGAGCGAACAGGCTGCTGCCTGAGCTCGCTGAGTGCGGAAATCCCCTTTCCTTGCACATTTTTCACTACATTCTCCTCCTTCTTCTCATCCACCAACCACATATCATCCCTTGAGCCTTCATGCTCACCAAGGGTTCATTTATCATCATCCACACATTTAAATCCAATAAAAACCAAATCATGAAGCATGTAAACAATGTAAGCACAATTTCTAAAATACAATGGAAACCAAAATACAATGCACATGAAGCCTAAAAAGATCACTTGCCTTGACCAATGCTAAAAATCTTCTCAAGCACTTCTCCCAAGCTAATCAAGAACTACAAAACCCAAAGAAAACACACAAAACTCACTCAAAATGGAGCAAAGAACCCATTTTAACAAAAAGGGTTTGAACACTTGAAAAACACAATCTTAAGGAGTTAAAAAGACTTTATGGAAACCATGGCTTGAAGCTCTTACCTAGAGAAGGTCAAACAAGAGAGATGGAAGAGAATGGAGAGCTTTCCAAACTTGAAACCTTAAGAAAATTGTATCAATGGAGAGCTTGCAAGGAGATGAAGAAGATGATGAACTTGAAACTTTATTTGGAGCTCTCTAACTAGATCATGCAAGAGGAAATGAAGAGAAAGGAAAAAAAGGGTTTTCCTTGCCCTAGCTCCAGAAATTGCAGAGATTTGGGGGAATGAATGGAAGAGAGGGAGAAATGAGACTTAAGTGATGACTCATGGGCCCATTGGGCTTGAACTTGAAATGGCTAAAACATGACTTTGTGGGCCTCGGATGACTTCGACGAAGAAGGATAAAACGATCGTCGAAATATCTAGTTTCCAAAAAGTATATTTTTGACATGGTTTTGAGATCTCGAAACTTGTGTCCAGATTTGTGCAAGAAAGACAATTTTACCCTCTTTGGGCCAGAACTTGGGTTTTTGGGCTTCAAACATGAATGGGCTTAATACGAAAGTTGTAACATGTCGAAATATCAATCAAATGAAATCAAAATCACAATCACACGGAAATCGATACGATCTTCCCAAGCTCACACGTGCACTCAGGCCATCCTGAGTGTGTCTAACTAATATTAAACGTTCTCAAAATTACCAAAGCTATATCCAAGACTAAAACTAATCACTTCTAACCCAACAATAACTAAACCCACTTAGGACTAAACACATACTCATCACACACTAATCGGATTGGTCTGGGTCGGGGTCTAACAAGTTCTAATTAGAGTTGGTGGGCCCATGAGATGGATCCATTGGTAACACGAATTTAAGAAACTGGACTTTCCATAAAATAACTTGACTTCGAACCAATTATTGGTCATATCATGAGATGGTTTGATGTCTATATTTGTGGGCCCATATACCTATAAGGAAATCCTCAATTCTAAAATATTAAGTGGGAGCGGGGCATTTATATTTAGAAATCCCCATAGTTTTCCATCATAGGTCTATTGTAAGGAAAGTATTAGCCTCGCGCCATCTTGAGAATGACCGTTCCCCACGGAGGGCTTTTACTTGTTTAGTTACTAGATATAGATCTCCTATGGATAGTGTTGGTGAGACGGGGAGGGGGCCCACTCCCCAAGGAGGAGCTGCTCGCAACTGTTGTCATGCAACGCTAGTTGGTGGGTCACATTTAACTAAAATAATGATGTAGTATCTCCAAGGATTTGCCTCATGTATTTAGAAACCAAAGCTGATCGGGAGTCATTCATTGTTTGGTATGTGATACCTAGATAATAATGAATGAAGGGGATCATGGATAGTTAGTCTTAATCCTAATTTTGACCAACTTTGATCCCCACCAATCTAGGTGGTATTCGCACTCCCCAAGGAGGCATACCCCGGGGATTGGGATTCCGATGTATTCTAAATTTAGTGGTTATGAGGATTCTCACATAAATTTGGTAGAATACTAAATCCCAATGCCATTTAAATTCATTAATTGAATGTATGGTTATGTACTATAATATTTCAAGCATGAATTTAAATACTTTCAATCCACTTGCGACCATCCTCAACCAGAATAAGTTGGTGGGATCCAACTATGTAGACTGGAAATGAAACCTGGATATTGTCCTAACTGCTTCAGGCTATAAATATGTCCTTACCAAAACCCCCCTTGATGAGCCTGGCCCAGATGAATCGGAAGAAGAAAAGGAACTTTACTCCAAATGGGCCAAAGACGATGAGATGGACAGATGTTACATTCTGGCATCCATGTCTAGTATTTTGCAACACCAATATCAATCCTATAAGACTGCATATGATATTATATCGAACTTAATGGAGATGTTTGCATAACATGGCAGGCCTGCTAGGTAGGCAGCGATGCGAGTGCTCATCAGCAGCAAGATGGTTGAAGGTACATCAGTACATGAACACATGTTGAAAATGATGGACTCATTGAATGAGTTAGATGTAGTAGGAGCTGTGATTGATACAGAATCGCAGATTGACATAATCCTTGAGTCATTGCCAGAGTCATTCAACAATTTCAAGGTTAATTATAATATGAATAAGATGAATCTGACTTTGGCCGAGCTGTCTAACCAGCTGGTGGTGACTGAAGGGATTATGAAGAAGAAGCCAACTGCCCTAGTGACAGAAAAGTCAGATGTCAAGTCCAAGCCGAAAGGCAAAGGGCGGAAAGGAGAAAAGAAATCAGTTCCAAAAGGTCCTAAGGTGGAGAATGGTCCTAATGGTGGCGTGGCCAAGGCTAAGGGTTCATGGTCAAAAGGAAAGTGTTTCCATTGTAGTAAGACAAAACGTTGGAAAAGGAATTGTCCAGAGTATCTGTCTAAGAAGAAGACCTCAGGTATGATTGAGTCACTTATTTCTGAAGTTAGTTTTGCAACTGGTACTTCAGAATCTTGGTGTGTGGACTCTGGGGCAACTAATCACATATGTAATTTGTTGCAAGGGTTCAAGGAAACCAGGAGGCTCAGTGATGGAGAAATCATTGTCAACCTAGGATCTAACGCTAAGGCAGAGGCTGTTTCAGTGGGAGTTATTACTTTATGCTTTTCAAATAATAAATTGGTTTTGTCAGACGCGTTATATGTACCGTCTTTATGGCGGAATTTAATTTCAGTTTCTAGTTTGGTGAATAAAAGTTATTCCATTACTTTTGGTACTGAAGTTGTCATAAAGAAGAATGATACTTTTATATGTTCTGACAAGGTAACCAAAGGGCTTTATTTGTTAACTCCTACAATGTATGAGATACATGATATTGAAACAATTAATAGACCATCATTAAAGAGGAAGTCACCTTCATCTAATCCAACAAAACTTTGGCACTTGAGGCTTGGTCATATAAACTTAAATAGGATTGATAGGCTAGTGAAAGATGGTATCTTGCCTTCATTAGTGGTAGAACCAATGCCTGACTGCGAGTCCTGTCTAGAAGGTAAAATGACCAAAAGACCCTTTTCATCAAAGGGCAATAGGGCCAAAGATTTATTGGAATTAGTGCATAGTGATGTGTGTCGACCCATTAATGTCAGGGCCAGAGGAGGATATAAATATTTCATAACTTTCACAGATGATTATTCAAGATATGGATACCTATACCTTATGCACTGCAAGTCCAAGGCTTTTGAAAAATTCAAAGAGTTTCGAGCGGAAGTGGAAAAGCAATTAGGTAAGAGTATCAAGACTATTCGATCAGATCGAGAAGGGGAATATCTTTCTGCTGATTTTATGGGATATTTATCAGAAAATGAGATTCTATCCCAATTGTCTGCTCCTGGTATGTCTCAACAAAATGGAGTAGCAGAAAGAAGGAACATGACTCTTTTAGATATGATTAGGTCTATGCTGAGTTTCTCAAGATTACCTATATCCTTTTGGGGATATGCCTTGGATACTGCAATGTACATACTAAACCTCATACCATCTAAAGTCTGTACCTAAGACTCCTCGAGAGTTGTGGTCTGGGCGAAAGCCTAGTCTACGACATTTACACATTTTGGGTTGTCTGGCAAACGTGCTAAAGGTTAAGACGGATAAGTTGGAAACGAAGTCAGAAGTGTGCACGTTTGTAGGATATCCTAAAGGAACTAAAGGTTGGTTATTCTATAATCCCAGAGAGCAGAAAGTGCTGGTGAGCACTAATGCGGTTTTTCTAGAGGAAAATTATATGATGGACCGAAAATCTTCAGAAAAGGTGATCTTGGAAGAAATTCAAGTGCAAACAATTCCAAATCCACGTATGACCGGACTTGAGGAAGAACCGCCCTTACCGGACCCAGTAGTTACACGAGTGCCTCGTCGTAGTGGGAGGATTGTCAGACCCCATGACAGGTTCTCGTTCTTGGAAAAGTCTTACGAGGCAGTCCCGGAAGAACCGGAACAAGATCCCTGTAACTATAATGAAGCAATTAATGACAAAGATTCGGGACATTGGCAAGATGCTATGAAAGTTGAAATGGAGTCTATGTACTCCAATCAGGTCTGGACACTTGTGGACTTACCCTCCAATATTAAACCTATTGGGTGCAAGTGGGCCTACAAGAGAAAAAAAGGACCAGATGGTAGAGTAGAGACCTTTAAAGCCAGGCTTGTTGCGAAAGGGTATACTGAGAAAGAGGGTATCGATTATGAGGAAACCTTCTCGCCGGTAGCCATGCTCAAGTCCATCAGGATACTCTTATCCATTGCAGCACATCTCGATTATGAGATTTGGCAAATGGATGTCAAGACGGCGTTTCTCAACGGCCATCTTGAGGAAGACATCTATATGGTGCAGCCAGACGGTTTTGTAGCTAAAAACCAAAAGTAAAAAGTTTGCAAGCTGCAGAAGTCTATTTATGAACTGAAGCAAGCATCCCGAAGCTGGAACATCCGTTTTGACCAGGCAATCAAGTCATTTGGTTTTTGTCAAAATCCGGATGAGTCATGTGTGTATATGAAAGTGAAAGTGACAGGGTAGTCTTTCTGGTTTTATATGTCGACGACATCCTACTCCTTAGGAAAGACGTGAGAATGTTATCAACAATAAGGGCATGTTTGTGTAGCCCATTTCTGCGGAAAAGGTTGTAATTTTCTACGGAAAACTTCTTTTTCATGTGTTTGGTGCGGCAGTTTTCCGCGGAAATGCTTTTTCGCCACGTCAGTTTTTTCCTTCCTAACCATGGAAATAGACTTCCTATGGGGGGGGGGGTATAGGAAGTCCATTTCCACAGAAAACCGACTCCCTAATTTCCTCTCTCTCACCCTCACTCCACCCAACCACCCTCTTTCTTCCTCTTCCCCTCCCAACCCCACCCACCCCACACACATACCAACCCACTCACCCAATAGTTTTCACTAAAAAATGGTTTTCACTAAAGAAATTCATAGTTGCACCAAACAACATTAGCACTAATTCATCGAGAAAAACCTTTTTGCACCAAACATAAAATTTTGACTTCCGCGGAAAAACTTTTCTAAAGAATTTGAAACCCATGGATTTTGCTGATGTGGCAATTTCCAATTTCCACAGAAATTACATGTACACAAACGTGCTCTAAAAGTTTGGTTGGCCAAGACTTTTGATATGAAGGACTTGGGAGAAGTAAGCTACATCCTAGGGATCAAACTCCATCGAGATCGGAAAAATAGGATGATTGGCTTATCCCAAGCTGCATATATAGATAAAGTACTGGTACGGTTTGCCATGCACGACTCCAAGAAGGGTATTACACCTTTTAGGCATGGAGTGCACATTTCCAAGGATTAGTGTCCTAAGACACCTGAGGAAAAGGAGCAAATGAGGTCGATACCATACGCTTCGGCTGTTGGTAGCCTCATATATGCTATGCTATGTACTAGACCGGATATCTGTCATGCAATGGGCTTAATCAGCAGATATCATTAACCCAGGACTTGAACATTGGACTGTTGTAAAATGTATTCTCAAATACTTGAGAAGGATTAGAGATTACATGTTAACTTATGACAGTGATGAGCTGATTCCAGTCGGTTACACAGATTTTGATTTCATGTCAGATAAGGATTCTTGGAAATCCACCTCTGGTTATGTATTTATGCTTGGTGGTAGAGCTATCAGCTGGAGGAGTATAAAACAGGATTGTACCGTTGATTCCACCTCGGAGGTTGAATATGTAGCGGCTTATGAAGAAGCTAAAGAAACAGTAGGGCTTAAGAGATTCCTTATGGAACTTAGGGTGGTACCTTTGGCACGACAACCGCTCACAGTTTACTGTGACAGCAGCGGGGCAGTCGTTCAGTCCAAGGAGCCCAGAAGCCATAAAAGCCAAAAGCATATACAGAGGAAATATCATTTAGTCAGAGAGATTGTGCAGAGAGGTGATATTGCTATAACCAAGATAACCTTTGCGAACAATCTGGCAGATCCCTTTACTAAACCTTTGACTACCAAAGTCTTTGAGCAGCATGTAGATGGGAAGGGCATGAGATGCGACCCTGACTGGCATTTAGCCCAAGTGGGAGATTGTTAGATTCTGTGGTCTTAATCCATCAGTTGATATAATAAATTGATTAATTTCTTTATTGATCAATAAAATCATGCTTTCCTTTCTTAAGATGAATGGTGTTTTATTCCTTAATGCACATGACCGATACATATGATATTATGGTTCATGAGATGAACCGGGTCCCATTAGTATATTCAATGTGATATATGTATATGGATGAGATCCACATATGGGAGACATGTGTCACAAATCTTATACTTAAAAATATCTTCACAACCAGTGATGAGATTGGGCATCTCATCTGATAAGGTTGCAGCACTCTGATCACTATGAGATAGTGTGATTTGTCTCGATCATCAAAATGTAAGATTCTGGATCATAGTGCTGGTACATTGGATGTATTGAAGGACCATGAGAAGCACCCTATGCAATACTGTTTCAATTTTAAGGCATGCTCTCAAAATTCCCTAGCAATAGGCTCTCAATCCTGAAACATTGATGAACTCAAGTTTCTATCTATTCATTTGCTTTGAGTCACCAATGAGTGAGGCCAACTGTAGGTCAATACCTCGGTGTCTTGGGTACGTGGTAATAGGACTGTGGGGACATCCAATGGTCAAGATGGAATCTATCTACATTATCCCTTTGTGTCAATTAATGGATTTGTCATTAGTAAGTGCACACCCATCTTGATTAAGAGTTAATTGGATGGTACTGATGATCACTGTGATTAATTGAGGCTCAAGGATAATAAGATGTGGATCTAAGATTGGATGTGACAGATTTATTCCAATTGATCCATGGATATTGATAGAGGAGCCTACTTGTGGTAATTGGGAAGTTTAGGGTCTTCATTGTAATTTATTTCTAAGACTGGAGTGCAATTGCATTTATATAGTGGTGTTATTTGCAATTAACTGTGGGCTCGAATTGCACATGAGATGTGGGGTTGCGGTGTTCCAGTTGGAGCCAGCTTTCTTTGGAATCCCTAGTGGTCCCCACGCTAGCCCAAGATATTAGAAAGATACTAATTCTACTTAAACTCAGAAAAGGAAGGAATTAAAGAGTTACTATTTCTACTTGAAGTGGGACTTCTAATAGTGGTAATAGTAAATTACTAATTAGTATGGAAGTGAGACTTTTAATCCAATTAGTAAAAGAGTTACAGGAGTGTAAGACCCCGACCTGAGAGAACTCGATTAGTACTAATTAAGTTGGGAGTTAGTTCTAAGCTTGATTAGTGATTTTGGTTAAGTTGGGTTTGGAATAGCTTTTGAAATAGTTTTGGGGGATTTTGATTGCTTTGTGATAGTGGGGCCCTTTGGGGGTCCCTTGTTGTGACTTTGCATGCGCTTGAGGAATTATCGGAGGTTTTTGCATTCATTGTTTTAATCCCATTTTATTTGTATTGTTAACCCCTACAACTTTCATGTTGATCCCGTTCCCGTTCGAGATCCCGAAACCCGATTTTATAGCCTTGAGGGCAAAACAATCATTTAGCATTAAATCTGTACCCAAAACTTGATATTCCCGAAACCCGCGAAACATATACTTTTTGGAAACTAGATATTTCGACGATCACTTTTCTTTTCTTCGTCGAATTAATTAGAAGCCCCGAAAGTTATGATTTCAGTCCAATTAGATTATTAGTAGTGGAGCCCACTCCCCACTTGTTTATAAGGAAGCCCTTCCCCTTCCATTTCCTTTTTCCAGCACAAGAGTGAGAACCTAGGGTTTCCATTGCCTTCTTTCTTGCTCTTGCCTTCCATCACCAAATCCACCACCAACCTTGCACAAAGTGAGAGGAGGAAATCATCATCTTCTTCCTCATCACCCTAGCTCTCTATTGATACCATTGCTAGAGGAAAACCCTCCATTCCAAGACTTTCTTTGAGCTCACCTTACCTTTTGAAGAACCCTCATGTAAGTAATCCTTCCATTCTTCTAGAATTGTGTTCTCCTAGCCTAAGGGAATCTCCATCCTTGTTATTGAAGCTTTTTTCCTCCTATTCTATGTTTTGACTCTTTAGGGTTTTATTTTGGGGTTTTTGCCTTGTAGCTTGGACCATTGCCTTGGAAGATTGTTAGAGCTTGATTTGCTTGAATAGAGACTTAAGGCAAGTGGATGATTTGAATTTTATAAGTTTTCAATGGTTTTGGTATTTCCACTCATGCCTATGTATTGCCTATTTATTGCCTTGTTTTGAAATAAATGTTCATGGAAGTATTAATGGTGCATTTATGGTTATAAGGATGTGTTAGTTCATAGCATTTAATTTCCTCTGGTTTTGTCACATATGCACTCTTATGTGAAATGGTTTCCTTCTTTCTTTCTTTGTATTGAATGTGATATTGATGGAGGAGAATGGAATGGATGTCGTGAAAGATTTGATGTTATTTGAATGAAGTTTTAGACTCTTCATTTGATGTATAAAAGTGGCTAAAAAGGGGTTGTAAAAGGTGTTGGGATTGGTGTATGCCCTAAAGCCCACTGACTGCACTCACATCTCTGTTACTGGATATTTATTGGTTATTTAATAGAATGACATCTTTCTCTTATTACTTGTGTATATGTATGGTTGTGTAAGGCCCATTGTTTTATAATAAATGACTTAGGTGTGTAGTGGCTACACATAGTAAGGTCTGAGTCATGGACACTTGAAACAATAAACTTGTTCATAACTGAGAGATGGAGTTGGGCACTTCATCTTGGTATAAGTTATAGTGAGAAACTCTCCTGTCTTCAGGGTGACTTACCTTAGTCACGGGAGGTCTTTCCCGGATATATCTCACTAGTGCATGTGTCATGCATTGAACAGGACCATTAAAGGTGTGATCTCTAAAATAGTACTATCACAGAGAGAGATCAAGTCACCTCTTGCTACTGAGTGACCAGTGCTCTTAATCTTGAGCATTTGTGGATGAACTGACGAAGTCGAGTTCTTGTACTTTAATTCACTATGGGTGAGATCCCGTTCATGGGTTAATAGCTCTGTGTTTTGGGTACTCGGGCTTGATTAGTTGGGACGTGCAAATGCAATATGGAATCTATGCCATCGTGTGATGGAATGATCGTCCCCTTAGAATTATCCGATTAATCATCAGAATCTAAGATCTTAGTATATGGATATTCCATATGGATATTGAACTTGTGGGTCGCTCCCTGGATCAAGAGAATGATATCCGGATGATGATTAAGTCAAGGGTATGAAGTTCTAAGGACGAGATGTAATCAAGAAGGTAGATAGTACATCGGTTAACCTACTTGATTATGGATGTTACACAGAGGGGCATTGTGGTCATTGTACTTGGTAGGTCAAAGACAATCGTTAGTTTATGATGAGCTTAATTTGCAATTTAATATTTGTCCCTGGAGTGCAACCATAACTCTTTAGTGGAATGAGTTAGGGTTAAAATGATCTTAATGTTGCTATGGGGTTAGCATGGACATTTTGGTCATTTTGGGAGCCAAGGGCAAATATGTCTTTTGGTCCCTCTTCTAGCCATCTTCCTATATTGGCATGGTTTCCTAATTTAATTAAATGATATGTGGTTGAATTAATTTTGTGGAAGAATAATTTTGAGTTTAAATTCAAATAGGCTTTTGATGGCATACATGAATTTAACTCTAGCTAAATTATTAACTTGTGGGCCATGGTGTGTTTATCTATCTTGTGGGCCAGCCATAAGGGGAGCCCCTTGTGTGAGGTTTCCAAGTTTAACTAGGTATCTTTACTTGGAAGGAAGTACTCCTCTTTGTGTAAGAATTCATATAATTAAAGTTTATTAATTTTTAGTATCTTTAATTAGAAAGTGTTGCACAACTAAGGTGGCTGGTTGCTTATTTTATGGGATTGTCATTCCTATTAGAGATAGGAATCTTAAAGGAATGTGAACTTTATAAATATATGAGACACTACCCTGGGCGTGCAACACATGAAACAAAGTGAGATAGAAAAAACCCTAGGCATGAGACAATTGGGAGCTCCATTGGCTGCCCAAGTCAAGAAGAAAAACTCACGCCCAGCCCATTGCTCTCTTCTTCTTCATTGGAGAGAGGAGATCAGGTCCTGGACTTTTTCCACAAAGTGTAGTTCAAAAAACCCTTCTTGGAATCCATATTTTGATCCCACAATCAGAGCCAATCAGATTGGGTTGTGGAATAGAAGAGAAGATCAAAGGAAAAATCTGCTGCAGAAATTCCTGCAACTTACATTGCTGATTGTAGGCTGAGATCAGACCTTTGTAGCTTTCTTTTCAGAGATTTGAGGCATTCATATCATCAAGGTATTAGTCCTCTATCATCTCCTTGCATTATACACATGTTGATCATGATTTCATGGAGTTTTTATGCATGTTTCATGGCTGCCAAATCAGATTTGGTTTTGTTTTAAAAAAAAAGAAAAACCATATCAGCCATGGACGTCCAAGTTCAGATCTCTATAGCATGAACTTTCAGAAGGAAGAGTTAGAGATGAGCTGAACTGCCCCGAATTCAGTTTCTGGACAGTTTGCTCGAGCGAACATGACACAACGCTCGAGCAACCTGTCCAGGAAAGGGTTCGAAGCATTCCAGTAGCTTGGTCGCTCGAGCGGACACCTTAGTAGCTCGAGCGGACATCCCAAAACCTGTTCCAGAGAGTTGTTTGTTCGAACGCATTAAAAACTTCTCTCGAACCATTAAGCTCGCTCGAGCGACCCATACCGCGCTCGAGCGAACCCACCCAGACAGCCATTCCAGAGAGCTCCTCGCTTGAGCGAACTCTCCGGTTCGCTCGAGCGATGAGCCTTGTTGGTCAAGGCTATGTTGGGACAATGATTAACTATTTAAACGTGTTAGGACTATTCATTGGGAACCCCTCTATGTCAAGGAGATTTACTAAACAATGTATGAAGCCATTTGAGAAAGAGACCATATCACGAAGATGCCATTTGAAGTTTTGAAAATTCAAAGTGTATAAGGAGCCCGAAATGTCCCCAAACTTAAAGAGTACCAAATTGTTATTAGATTGACATACGGGATCCCTATTCACTTCAAATAAATCTTGAACCCAATACCTTACTCGAAATTCCAATTGTCTATTGTACTTTATCAATCCCGAGATTTATACTACATGCCTTGTTTTCCCGAAAGCATTGAATTACACTTGAAGTAGTTACTTGTCTTGAAGTGTATTACACCACATGAAATGACAGTGTGCCCTTGAGAGCACCCGTCTTGCCCGTCTATTTATTTGTACTTGATTTACTTGCACATGTCTCGATTTGTATTTGACCTATGAGTCGGCACCACTAAGCTTGGATAACCCTGTTGGTCTGATCCACCGACTTGGAGATCCCCCTCTTGTCCCGCCAGCTGCAGTTTGGATCCCGCTACCCGGTTATTATCGTGGTCTTGTCCCGATGCCGTAGATTGCTACTGTGATTCCCGATGCCCGGCTCGCTACCGTGGTCATGTATAGTATATGTATATGTATTTATAAGATCCACTGTTTCTCCTCACCTAGAGTGACTGAGATCAGCGCCTAGTTATTGCTCTATCACTTTAGTGATAGAGGACTTAGCTTTGTGTGGTTGCCATCTTGCTTGTTTCACCGTTTCCTTGGTTACCTTTACATGTTTTATGATGCATACTCGTATTTGAATAAATGTTTTACCTTGCTTATAGAAATTGTCATTTCAACAGGTTTAAATGTTTTCGAAGGTAAATTTAATTACTATCATACTGTCATTGTTTTTTACCCATTTGCCAAACCGTCGTGTTTGACCTACTCTTTGGTACTCAGGTCCCGTTGTTGGTTATCCCGAGGAGGAGCATGAGGAGGTGGTCGGAGAACTACAACAGTTAGTTGAGTGGCGTGCTAGTGACGTCATTTAGACGTTTGGTTGCTATGAGAGACTTGATATTTTGGGAAGTTGTTTAACCATTCTTTGGATTGGTATTTTGTCTATATTGGCCTTTGTTGGCCTCTTTTTTTGGGGAAATGTAATTAAATGATATCTGTATAAACTTTAACTTACTTTTGGGTAACATACTATTGATCATTGCTCATTCTGATACGGTACCATACTTGTGTTATTGTCTTTATGATTTGAGATTGATTGGATATTTGATTTGCTACACGCTTCCGCACTTAACAGAAATGTTCATTTATGGTTGTGATAATCCTCACCGCAGACACCTGTGGGAAATTAAGTAAATATATGGCATTATGTTAATGTGGATCATCATCCCAAATAGTCCCGATCCTGGATCAGTCGCGTGGGCCCGGTCCGGGGTTGCGACAAGGAGGAGGCTTGAGGACTTTAAATAGAGGACAAACACACCCTTGGACGTCTACTAATAGTATCCCATGCCCAAGGCTCCTTTGTGCAAGTGTTGCACAATTCTTCTCCTCATCTCTTCTCTCTTCTAGTTCTCTTCTAGTTCCTTGGAGTTTCTAGTAGGGTTTTCTCTTGAAGTTTCCACCAATCTTCTTGAGAAAAGAGATCTGGTAAGCGGGTCATATCGTGGAAGACAACAAGGTCTTGGAGATCTCTAATTGCTTCAAGAAGAGTTCTTGATCAAGTTAATTGTCTTCTCCTCCATTAGAGCACTACCGAGCTCCAAAGGTATAATCTACTTCTCTATTTATTGTGGATTGTTTTGGATGCATGTAGTTGCTGATTTCTATCTTTTAGATAGGTTTTATTATTGTACTTGATTCATGAGATAGAGGGATTGTATCATGGATATGGTTTATGGCCTTATGGGTACTTGATCTCTAAGTCAAGTGGGTCAAAAGTTTTGAAAATCTATCCACGAGGCCCCCGTACTTCCAACAGTTTCAGCTCACCTGAAATCAGTTTCTGTTCCCCTCTTCTTCTTCTTAGTTCAAGTCACCTGAAAATCAGTCCTAACTGATTCAACTCCACCTGAATTCAGCCTGATTCCATACCTGATTTCAGCTGAAATTCCCACTTGATTTCAGCTGAAACCCCCACCTGTTTTAGCCTTAAATTCCACTTGATTTCAACTGAAACCTCCACCAGATCTCAGCCGAAACTCCACCTGATTTCAGTTGAAACCTCGACCTGGTCTCAGCTGAAACTCCACCTGATTTCAGCACCTGATTGTCGGATGTGAATTTTGACCCCCGCCTGGGAAGGACATGGCTCGGGAAATTTCCATTTATCTATATATGCTATTTAAATTTTACATAGAAAATGAGGATTCTGACCACCCTCAAAATCGATGGATCATGATCGCCAGCTATAGTAACGGCCATAACATCGTTCTTCAACCGAAGTCGAAGAAAAATGGGAGAAAATAAGTGGGTGGGTTCTTCCTCTCGTCTAATGTGCTGCTGGCAACACACAACGGTTGTCCTGTCACATTAATTTGGGTCTCTTTAATATAGGGTCAATTCAGGGTCATAAGTTAAAGTCTAAATAAAGGTTAATCCTCACACAACTTAATCATAGTGTATCCAAGTAAGATAAAGCGAAAACTAAAGAAAATAAAAAGGAGGAGGTGGCAAATATTTACGAAGAGGACCGGCCCCGTTCCCGGGTACCCCCTTCAAATCCCTTGGCAAAATAGGGTTTAAAGGCTGACTTTTTAAACCAAAATGATGATGCAAATGAGATTTTACTTGTGATTTCTTTGTTTTTTGTGTGCGATACACGAGTGATAAAAGTGAAAGGCCCATGGGCCTGTGTTTGTTTTAGGGTGGCCAATGGGCCGTGATTGTTTAAAATTGTATGCGAAATCACTTATCTCATCTCGTCATTCTCATTTATTCAATTTTAGAAATCAGTTCTTCATTCCCTTTTATCATTAAATCCGATTAAATATCTGGCATCGAGGTGGAGGAAGAAAGAAGAAAATCTTTTTGGATTTATTTTGATGGTTTTATAGTTTTTATGGATTTTTGATATTGAGGCTACAAGGGCCTAACTAGGGGATTTTACTTGGATTTACGTTATTAGTGCTTTATTAATGATCATCGGATTAACCCTAACCTAAGGTCCTAGACCGCCCACATTAGCTCTCCCAATTCCCTAAACGGAACAGGAAGAGTGATGGAGTGAAGCCTAATGCTCTAAGCTACCTAACAAGGTAATCTAATTTATTCCTAGGGTGCAAATAGCCTAAGTTTGATAGTTCCTGTGCCTAAGCATTTTGTTAGTTAAGATCTTAATTGGTTTGGTTTATTTTAAGTTGTGGCTTGATTTAGAGTTAAGTAGAGGGTGTTTTAAGGTTCCGATTAATGTGTTTTTAAAAATTTTAAGGTTCTATTATTTTTAATTTAAATCAAAATTCCAAAAGGTAGTCGAAAATTGCAATTCAAGATTAAAACAGGGTTGGCGCCTAGGGAGTTTAGCCTATCTTGACTGTTTGTGCTTTTCAGACTTTTTGATCTCTTTTCAGAATTTTGGGGGTTTTTTACTTGACCAGTTTTAATATTTAAGATTGTTTTAAGTCTCTGATGTCCAAATGTAAAAAGTGATTCGGATCCAGATTTGAAACAAAATCAAGGATTTGCGTTTTAGTGCAAGTGGGAGGATAGGCACCAAGGAGGTGGCGCCCAAGTGGATCTGGTAGGGGCGGAGCTCAGGTGGATTGCCTGTGATTTTCAACTATTTCGGATGGGAGTTACTTACTGGTCCTTGGGTCCAGGGATTGTTTTAGGTTCTGGTCTTAATTAGTTTAAGTTATAAGGTGTTTAATGATTTATTTCCAGTTGAGTTGGTGGATTAAGGTCGAAGTGTAGGCTAAGTACCTAGAGGGTGGTGCCCAAGTGAATCTGGCAGGATGGGCGCCTAAGGGGTGGTGAAAGTCCTGGGGATCCGAACCCTAGAGGGGGGGGGGTGAATAGAGTGAGCTACAATTGTGACCAATTTAAATCAATTTTAACTTCTTAACAAAAACTAGTCACATGTGATGATTAATCAAATAATATGCGGAAGCTAATAGAAACAATCACCACAAAAGCAAGCACCACAACACCAAGGTTTATAGTGGTTCGGCCTCAATGCCTACGTCCACTACCGGCTTGTGATCTAATCACCCCACCGGATTTCCACTATTTATGCTTTTTACTAGGCTAAGCAATAACCCTTACAATGTTGTTTTTCTAGGCTAAACAACAACCTCTCAATGTGCTTTTATAGGCTAAGCAATAACCTTTACAAGATGCTTTTCTTAGGCTAAGCAATAACCTTTACACAATGCTTTTCTTAGGCTAAGCAATAACCTTTACAAATAAATATTTCTCTAAGAAAGTATCTTCACAAAAGATCACTCTAAGAGATACAAATTAAGCACAATGTATTTGCCTCTAAAATAGGCGGATATGAAAGTGAATAACAAACTCACACAAACACTAAATGAATGCAAATGTGTATGCTCATGATGTGTGTGTGTGATAACTTCAATCGATTTTAAAAAGAAAGCTCAATCAAATATATGCTTAAAGCATTTCAAAGTTTAAAGCTCATGAAAGATTTGATTGAAGTCTAATGCAAATCACATGTATGAAAATCAACTTGTTAATGACATGAAAATCAAAGACTCACAAGTTGTATGAAAATGACTAACTTAGAACATGTGATGCATGTGCAATGTTGTTTTCAAAATCAAAATAATTTTACTAATGTTTAAATGAATGAAAACAACAAGTAATGTTTCAACCAAGAAAAAGAATCATGCTATAAAAAAGAAATCAAAGATTTAGACTAAGCATGATTAAGAAAGTTTAAAACCTACTTGGATGAAAACAAAGTGAAGAATCCAATCTTAATTAGATCAAAGATTTATAGAAGAATGGATTCATCACATCATAGTTATCATGCTCAAAAACATTTACCAATAACTTAAACAAAGCATGTAAACTATGATTAAGAGAGGTAGAGCTTACTTAGAGATTTAACTTCATTAATCCAAGCTTTAGCTCACCAAATGACTCTTTGGTCTCTCTTAGTTCATCCCCTTTGTCTTGTCTCAAAGCTCCTCAAAAGAGTCTTCAAAATCTCCAACCATTGACAAAGGAAAGAACTCATTTTTATAGCAAAAAGTGCCCAACGGCTAGTCCTCGGTCGACCTGCAAACAGGTCTCGGTCGACCGGCAACACATAACGGTCAAATTTCTGACCGTTGGAGCACTATGACCCTGACGGCCTGCAGTGTTCCTGGTCGACCGGGACCTCTGCGCCGGTCGACCGGCGACAATGCCGGGACCAAAAAATTCCAACTTTTGCAATTAACAAAGTTTTTCTTGGTGGAACTTTGGGCCATTTAATCAAGCTTAAAAACATGTTTTAAATCATTCTAAGGGTTTTAAAACATGAACCATAAAAATCCTAAAACATTTTGAAAGATTTAAAACTCATAGGCTAGCTTGATTTTCTAAAACTCTTTTCAAATCAAATGCATCCAAGATTAAAAACAAAACATGCATAAATCAAAACTTTTACAACTCTTAAAAACAATGCATGTTTAAAACAAGATTTCAAGTTTTTATAAATCAATGCATATGTGTGTAAATCAAATGATGCTAGAATGATTATGCATCCATCAAATTGCAATCTACAAAATTCCTAACAATCTCCCCCTTTGCAATTTGATGGCAACACACTCACCACTGAAATAACACACCAAGTCTTCAACTCCCCCTCGGCTGGACAAGTCTTGAAATCTTCTTGGATGCTCCTCCTCTTAGCTTGGGCTCTTGGGCTCTTTTCTTCAATCTTCATGATGCTTGGAGCTTGATCATTCTTCAAGCTTTCTCTTCTTCTTTCCTCTCTATGGCCAATCATCTTCTTTAGCTCCAAGCTTTCTTTCTTCTATTTGCTCTCCCCCTTTGACCATGCCTCTCTCTCCCTTTGGTAAGATATGCACTCTCTCCCACTGTAGAAGATCATACAACATCTCCCCTTAGGAAGCTTGGAAATTCTCTTCACCCTTTTGAGAACTTGCATACTTTCTCCCCCTTTGCCATTAAATTGCAAAGGTACCTACACACATGAAACAAGGAAAATACCTTTAGTAGCACCTGTTAACAAATGAAATCGAAAATGAAATACATAACAGGCTATCATGTATGGAAGTAGTCTCTGAGGGTCTAAAGGCAATCCAAGGGTCAATTTGATCAAAACTAATACTTCCTATGAAGGTTTACACTCCCCCTCAATCCATTCTCTTCTTTTGTCAAACATTTGACAAGATATAACTATTTGGTTCAAGAAGTAGATGGTTCAACCAAATGAGGGTCAACTTCAAGGAAAGGATTAGATTCATTTAACTAAAAAGCACAAAAAGATCAAATTACCAAAAGAGAGCTAGGTCAATGAGAAAAGCAATCATGGATACCAATTGGAAAAACAAAGAATACCAATTGAGATTTAAAGATAAGTCTATTAAACACAATCACTCTAAAATGGATTTAAAAAAATAACTATTAGGAAAAATCCAAATTAGAGCTATCCATGATGAAATGGGGTTTACTAAACATTGCATCAATCAATGTAACTTAAGAAAATCATATGCTATGTAAGTTTTGAAATCATTTCATTCAATCAATAAATATGACTTATAAAGGTGCAAGATGAGTGAAATGAAATTCAAGCATGAAGCCAACCTCAACTAATAACCAACCACTATTATGAACACATAAACATGGTGGTCATGAGATATACCTGTAACGCCCCAATTCCGGATACCGATATACTCGTTCGAATACCCGAATTTGGCGCGCTACTTCCCGAAAAATCCGAGAACTTCCAAGATCGTAGGCCGCAGTGAGGTCCAATTTAAAACTTTTTGACCAATAGAGTTATAATATTTAAATTGCGGAAGCATAACGATTTAAACAATGCGGAAGCAATAGTATCGAGATATAAATTTAAGTGTGAGCAAAACATAGTCTATTAAAATGATTCAATGTTAATCAAGGTTATACATTTTCATTCTACCTTTCTCACTACAGAATATCTCTCAAAAACCCAAAATAACAATGTCCCTCAAAACCCGTATAAATCGTCTCCGCCCTCCGGCTCGACATCCGTGTCGGCCGGGCCCCAAGCGTACTCTCCAGCAACAGGTGCCTCCACTACAGCTAGTGCATCGTCAGGGATCTCTGGGTCAAGGCCTAAGCACCAATGAATGGGTCAGATCTAAACGATCTGGCAAGATACACATACTACTAACATAGAACATATATATCAAAGGAAATGAAGACAGGTACATAAATTAAATGAGTAGCAAGGGAAAAGAACTAGGCAGTTGTGCATTTAAATCATAAGGAATCAGTATAAATAGAAATCAACTAAACTACTACAACTAGGTGGCACATCCACACGAGCTGGAATACCGCGGGATATTATGCCGCGGCCCTCCCATACTGAACACAGTCGCGGCGGGGAATCTCACCAGGGAATAACTAATCCCGACTCTCACTCATCAACTCATCATCTCATCGCTCCAGATCGGCACGGTATTACACCTTGCCGTCTTAACCACACAGCTCATCATGATAGCTCCTCAACACTCAACTAGCTCCTACCGTGGATGATCAGTCCACAGGCTGAGCTTAAATCAACCGAGTGAATGTTCATGCCGACTCGAGAATAACTCTAAGGTCTGTGTCTGTCTAGGCTTTGCCTTGCGTGAACAAGGTCCTAACAATATCTCTAAGAGGTCTACACATCTCAATACAGTCTCTGGATCTCATTCAAGGTCCAGGCCCACTCGTTGGATCCATACCAAGGCCCATCAGTACATGGCCTGGTCTAAAACCGTCCAAACGAGGCAACTAATCCATCTACTACTGACAAACAGTTCCATACAATCCATAACAGCTAAACAGTCCAATAAGAACTACCTCTTCCAGCTAAAGGGTTCACATCTCCACACTTAGGCCCAATAAGGGCCCGCCTAGACACAGACACGGGTCAATGATCTCCGAAAACACACCATCGGGTCACCTCTAGATACCCTAGGTTCAGGTCTTCCAATTATGTTTAATTAATAGCAACAGCTAATCTAAAGATCTAAGAATGACAGAATAAAATAACAGTGAAGTATAAACTTCAATCAGAGAATCAACGGGAAAAGCAACGGTCCAATCCTAGGTAAATGGGCCACTTTAGGTTCGGGTCTATCTCCGGTAATTCGATCTCTAAACGATGTCATTAATGCCGTAAAATAATGTATTTGGTGCTTAGTTGGTTAAGGGCATTGTTGACAACTTTTAGGGGTCGAATCATTTTAGATTTATCAACCAAAACACTAAACAGTGGTCCCCACGAGTCAAGGTCGAGCCACGCCATTGACTCGTGCTTGGCACATTGATGGAAGTTCATTTGGATGGTTAATGGGTCCCACAATCGATTAATTATAAAACAATGCTAAACTCACACCCTAGAGTTCACAGTGTGGCAGGTCGACCTGGCAAGGGTCGGGTCGATCTGCTCCACTGGGAATCAAGTTGGGACTTGGTTTGGATTCTGGAATTTCCAGTGTACCCGATTGACCAGGTGGCCAGCCGGTCGATCTGGTACACAGGTATACCTGAGTCAACAGACTCCAGGCCAAATCTCAACTTTTACACTAGGGTCTGGAAATATTAATTTAAGGTTAATAAGTTAATTTATTCTAATGGGGTTCCACGGAGGCTAAGGGTCCTACTCTTTAAATTTTCTAAGGCTAATGGTCCCATAGTATATGAGAAACTAAGTGTTTTACTTAAATGAGGCTAATGGGTTATGGAAATAGTGGGCCCAACTCCGATTTCGTCCAAAAAAGATTAAAGGATTTAAATTTCTAATTTAAGAAAATTAATGGTGCTAATTGGAAGTATTAAAACTAAGGCTTAATTAATTAGTAAAGAACTAGTGGTTTATAGATTAGTGGGCCCCACTGGGCCCAAAGCCCCAAACAAAACCCAAGCCCAAACCCACAACAGATCCCAAGCCCAAATCCACGTGGACAGGACCCAAGCCCAACCCACGTGGACAACACTACCACCCCCTCATCAGGTCAATCCCATCCCCATTACTCCCTCACCTACCCTCACATTCCCCATCTTTCCACATGTCACCATCCTCCCTCCTTCCTTTTTCCATTTTTTCTTTTTTCTAATCCACTCATCTCTCTCTCTTTCAATAAAACTCGTCAGGCCCTGAAAGGAAGCACAGAACCCCTGTTCTGTTACAAACTTAGCGTCCGGCTCTCATCAGGTCATCGGGTGGTGGCCCCCGCATGGATCAACTTGGATCAGGCTGCATCACGAGTGTCGCTCAGGGTCCCTGTTCAGGATGTGTGGCCCGGATTCCCGAAGGTGGCCACCTGGGCCCCACTGTTGACAAAGAAAACAGATGGAGTAATCCACGGTTTCTTGTTTCACAGGTTAGTATACAACACCTAACCTATGGCCCACCTCTGATCAAAACCAGATCAGAGCCCTACCCCTAGGTCGCCCCACTCACTCGGTCCTGATGGACGGGCTAGATCTGTGCCCAGATCACTCTGGGGGCCCCACAACCTGATTAATTAAAATGAAAACCCACCTCTATAAGTCACGCCTGATACAGAGAAAGGTAATGATCGTGGGCCCCACTGATCAAGGGCCCACGATCAGCCCCCAACCTCTGAGTCGCCCATGGACCCTCCACAAGATATGGGGTCCGGATCTGCCAGGGTGGCCCACCTGGGCCCACTGATCTCAACCCAACGAAACACTCTGTTTCACAACCGTGACTGCAACAGTCACTCTTCTCAACTCGTATCTAATCCGATTGCTTCTTACTTTAAATCATTAATCAAATTAACAAATAAGAAATTGAGAAACACCACAATGCCCTCCATCAATGGCCATTAAATCTCATACGTGACACTAATGCTCAAGGTAACATCAACATCTAGCACAATGACTGACTGTAATACCAAATCAAGAAGAAAATCAATCCACATATGTTCTATGAAATTAGTTCAGAGCACTTGCCTTTTTGCGAGAGGGGTTGTAGAGAGAAATAGAGAAATAACAGAGAAGATCCAAGTTCCAGCTGTGAAGTGAGGAGAAGAAGAAGCACAGCTGCTGTAGCAGCTCTTAAGAGTTGTTTCTAGTACAATAACAGCAGCCTCCAGCACAGTTCCAGCAATAGAAGGAAGAGAGGAATGAAAAGGAAGAAGAGGAAGAAGACACAACAGCTCTTTAAAACAGATTCCAGCAATAGTTGGGCCTCCCAGGTGAGGAATTGAAGAGGAAGAAGATGATGTAGCTGCTGCCTTTAGGAAGACAGTCACAGAGGAAGTGTTCCAGCAGAGAAGAAGTAGTTGCAGCACAGCCCAGCAGCTTTGGAGGAAATGAAATGGGAAAGAAGGAGATAGTGAAGTGGCTTCAGTAGTTCCAGGATGGAATTCCAGCACAAGCAGTAGCTGGGAAATGGTTCTTCCAGCAGTGAATCAGTGGCTCAGGTGGAGAATGAGAGGGGTAGGAGATGAACCCAATGGATGCTGCTCCCAGGGATAATGCTCCCAGCCACAGAACCAGTCCTGTAGCTTCAAGAGGATTACAGCACAACAGTAGCAATGGTTGCTTCTACTCAACGTGGGAGAGGGAATGAGGGAGTGGAGAAGAGGAATGAAGGAAGGCAGTTGGGAGGCTGGAGGTTGTTTTCTTGGGAAGAGGGCTGGAGGTTTTCTTGGGAAAGGGGCTAGCTTAGGTTTAGGGTTTTGGGTTTGCAAGAGTTAAGAGAGGTTTTATAGTTTTTAGGTGGGATGATTAATTACTAGATTAGCCTTAGGGTTTAGGGTTTATCTTGGGAGTAGGGTTAGGGTTTGAGGGTAGGCTGGTCATTAGTTGGAAGCTTCTAGAGGAGGACCCTCTTAACACTAACCCACACTAATTAACTTAATTAAACTTAACTAAGGACCCATCTACACTAATAGCCTAGGATTTACTCATACACCCAACTAATTAAAAATCAACCCAACTAACCTAGTTTACCCAAAAATCTTAGGAGATCTAACTAGTCAATCTAATTAGCCCCTAATTAGCCCAAATAAATCAGTAATTAACAATGATTAGCCATAATTAGCAATAATTAGCGAAGATTAGCAAAGATTAGCAAAGATTAACATAATTAACCAATAATTAACATAAATTAACATAAATTAGTCTATAAATTAACAATTAGAGGGCCCACCAAGGGTGGGACCTCACAATACCTATATGAGCAAGAGAGGTGGCAATCATGAACATTATGATGCTAATGGAATGTGACATGGAATGTAAACATATAACTATCAAGATCAATCCAATGTACACAAGGTCTATCACATACACAAGATAAGATATCAATTGGATATGAAATCAATGGAAAATTATACCAAATGAAACCAATTGAATATGACAACATGATTAAACGCAAGGATGTGACAAACTCAAAATCCCAACAAGCATCATAAATGCATATTCATCACTTTTAAAGATATGACTATAGAGCATAGTGATGAACAAGGTAAATTGCAATGCAAAATGATATAACTTGGTAAAGCATGCAATTTCCAAAGTGTCAAAATCATATGAATTCAACATCTAAGATATCCATCAAACATATAGAAATATGAGAAATAGATTTCAAAGAGTTTCATATGATCAAGAACACTACTATGAAGTTGAAACATGTACAAGGATGACATCATTTAGAGAATAAACATGAATCAACATCATAACCATCCAAAAAGAAATGACTAGAAGGCATAGAGGATGGATTTGGGTTCTAGTATGGTTTCTACAAATATTACGAAGATCACAACCATACATGGAACCAATTGTCATTTGCATATAGAAAGAATAACTAAATAAGCAAAGATGCAAACAACATACATTTCCATTTCTAAGATAATGAAACCAAAAGAAAAGGAAATGAGAACATGGAACATGCTTAGATGATTATAACTAATGATGTTAAAGAGCATTTCCATTCAAACAATCTTCAAATCATTTTGATAAACAAAATCCAACAATGAGCATAAAAAGAATGATTTTGAAGATCAATTTTCAACATTGTATTTTAAAAGATATAACTTAAATGAAACACATACAAGTTGATTTTTCAAAACAATGATTTTCCATATAAAAGTATAACTTAGAAATCCATGGAAAAACTTGAATTGATTCAAATCATTTGTTCAAATAATCTTACTATGACATCTACACAAATGAGTCAACAACAATTGATCATGAATAAATTAGCTATGAAAGCTTTTAAAATCACAATCAATTAATCATGTAAAGAAATGCAATGCAAGACATATGTGTGCAAAAAGCAAATCAAACATGATGAAATTATAAACAAAAGATTTTGAAAACCATGATATGTAACAAGAATGGTGCATGAACACAAAATCAATTGATCATAAAGAAACAATGCATTTTAATAAATGTAACTAAGAAAGAACAAAATGCAAAGCAACATGACCAACAAAGTGATTTAACTTAAAAAGAATAGGTTGGTCAAGTAGGTTCAAGGCCTTAAGGTTTGTCTAAGTAAATAACTTTAGGAATCCACCTAAGGTCTTGGGAGGGTTGAACTTTGAGGTCTATTTTGGACTTCTCACCAACTAAAGGAGATTTGACTTGATAAATTTTCAATTTAAACTTATCACCATGATATTTAGATTTGACTAAATTTAGCTTAGATTGGTGATTAGTCTTTTGATGTTGGTGAGTTTGTTTCTTTGGGGATTGTTTCACTTTTCTTTTCTTCTTATATTCTCCCTTTACTTGACTTTTGAATTTTAAATTTAACTTTGTTACTTTATTCAAAAGTTCTTTCATGGGTTTATATAAGGGAGATAGGTTGAGAAGCTTTTTGTTCATAGATTCTTTCAAGCTTGGTTTAACTTGTTTAAACTTTTTAGAATCTATTTTAGGAGACTCCATTTTAAATGATTTAACTTCTTTAATCTTTTTGGAGTCTTCTTTGGTTTTTAGTGTCTTACCCTTCATAGATTTTGATTCTACCTTTTTGAGTTCAAATATGGGTTTAGACACATGGCTTCTTCTTAGTTTGCACTCAAACCTAAAATGTCCTTCAATGCCACAATAAATACATTTTGTTTTGGGCATGGGAGAAAGAGTGCTAGAGAATGAGGACTCACCTTTCACAAAAGTGTTGGTGAATTTAGGGTCATGTGACATATTCCTATTAAATCCAAGACCCGTCCTATCTCCTTTAGATTTACCCAATCTAAATAATTTTTCAAATTTATCTTCTCCTTGGGTAAATTTGCACTCATACTTTTGTTTATAGCTTTCAAGTTGAGTGACTTTGGTTATAAGGATTGAATTTTCATTTTTGACTTTTGAAAGTTCATTTTCAATTTCCTTATATTTGCTTAGCTCTTCATTGGCAAGTTTTAATTCAAGTTTAAGTTCATTGATGACATTAGATCCAAGTTCTTGAGTTTTTAACTTACTTTTAATAAATTTGGATTCTAAATTGTCAATGTCTTCATCTTGCCTTTTTATTTGATCTCTTAGATTTAAATTTTCCTTATTGACATTATCATAATCCATCTTTAATTCTTTTAGTTCATCTTGAATGTTAGATAGATTATTTAAAGAGATCATGAACTTAGATTCAACACAATTTATTACTTCTTCTTTCTCTCTAAGTTCATATTTTGAAGAGACTAATTCTTTGTTTAGATTCATAGATTCTTCTCTTAAACTTTTGTTTTTCTTCTCAAGCTTTAAGGATACTTCATATAATTCATTATAGGCTTGTTGAAGATCATCTTCATCATAATCAATTTCTTCTTCTTTTAACTCATATTGAGATTCATTTAATTGAGGGTTTGAATCTCCAATTGAAGGAAGAATGAGGGGTCTAGAAGAATCTACAAAGTCTAGCATAGTGGAGTCCATTCTAATGATTTTCATGCAAGGACAACTCTAGGGTTTTTGACTCTAGGTTTTTACACCTAATCAAGAGTTCCAAACACTTGATCCTAAAAGATAGAGCACTTGGCTCTGATACCAATTGAAAGTCCTGGGGATCCGAACCCTAGAGGGGGGGGGGTGAATAGGGTGAGCTACAATTGTGACCAATTTAAGTCAATTTTAACTTCTTAACAAAAACTAGTCACATGTGATGATTAATCAAACAATATGCGGAAGCTAATATAAACAATCACCACAAAATCAAGCACCACAACACCAAGGTTTATAGTGGTTCGGCCTCAATGCCTACGTCCACTACCGGCTTGTGATCTAATCACCCCACCGGATTTCCACTATTTATGCTTTTTACTAGGCTAAGCAATAACCCTTACAATGTTGTTTTTCTAGGCTAAACAACAACCTCTCAATGTGCTTTTATAGGCTAAGCAATAACCTTTACAAGATGCTTTTCTTAGGCTAAGCAATAACCTTTACACAATGCTTTTCTTAGGCTAAGCAATAACCTTTACAAATAAATATTTCTCTAAGAAAGTGTCTTCACAAAAGATCACTCTAAGAGATACAAATTAAGCACAATGTATTTGCCTCTAAAATAGGCGGATATGAAAGTGAATAACAAACTCACACAAACACTAAATGAATGCAAATGTGTATGCTCATGATGTGTGTGTGTGATAACTTCAATCGATTTTAAAAAGAAAGCTCAATCAAATATATGCTTAAAGCATTTCAAAGTTTAAAGCTCATGAAAGATTTGATTGAAGTCTAATGCAAATCACATGTATGAAAATCAACTTGTTAATGACATGAAAATCAAAGACTCACAAGTTGTATGAAAATGACTAACTTAGAACATGTGATGCATGTGCAATGTTGTTTTCAAAATCAAAATAATTTTACTAATGTTTAAATGAATGAAAACAACAAGTAATGTTTCAACCAAGAAAAAGAATCATGCTATAAAAAAGAAATCAAAGATTTAGACTAAGCATGATTAAGAAAGTTTAAAAACTACTTGGATGAAAATAAAGTGAAGAATCCAATCTTAATTAGATCAAAGATTTATAGAAGAATGGATTCATCACATCATAGTTATCATGCTCAAAAACATTTACCAATAACTTAAACAAAGCATGTAAACTATGATTAAGAGAGGTAGAGCTTACTTAGAGATTTAACTTCATTAATCCAAGCTTTAGCTCACCAAATGACTCTTTGGTCTCTCTTAGTTCATCCCCTTTGTCTTGTCTCAAAGCTCCTCAAAAGAGTCTTCAAAATCTCCAACCATTGACAAAGGAAAGAACTCATTTTTATAGCAAAAAGTGCCCAACGGCTAGTCCTCGGTCGACCTGCAAACAGGTCTCGGTCGACCGGCAACACATAACGGTCAAATTTCTGACCGTTGGAGCACTATGACCCTGACGGCCTGCAGTGTTCCCGGTCGACCGGGACCTCTGCGCCGGTCGACCGGCGACACTGTCGGGACCAAAAAATTCCAACTTTTGCAATTAACAAAGTTTTTCTTGGTGGAACTTTGGGCCATTTAATCAAGCTTAAAAACATGTTTTAAATCATTCTAAGGGTTTTAAAACATGAACCATAAAAAGCCTAAAACATTTTGAAAGATTTAAAACTCATAGGCTAGCTTGATTTTCTAAAACTCTTTTCAAATCAAATGCATCCAAGATTAAAAACAAAACATGCATAAATCAAAACTTTTACAACTCTTAAAAACAATGCATGTTTAAAACAAGATTTCAAGTTTTTATAAATCAATGCATATGTGTGTAAATCAAATGATGCTAGAATGATTATGCATCCATCAAATTCCAATCTACAAAATTCCTAACAGGTGGCGCCCAGAATGACTGCATTAAGGTTTGGTCGGTTTTGTGATTCTAAGTTGATTCAAGCTTGAATTGATTAAGGGACTTGATGTACTTGGGTGGAGAGTGTTTGTTCATAGTCAATAGGGAATGGACTAGATTCTAATTAATTGGGTTTAATTTGTAGTTGATGCTTTCAAGGGAGTTGGACAAGATAGGCGCCCAAGGGATGGTGCCTAAGTGGATTGACAGGCTGGGCGCCCAGGGAGTGGTGCCCAGGTGACGGTCTTGAGGTTGGGGTTGGTTTTGTGTTTTTAGGTTGATTTGAAGTTGGATTTTTGTATGGAAGTTGATGTATTTTGATGAAGGGTGTCTCTTCATATTCGGTTAGGAATGAATTAGGTTTCAATCAATTAGGTTTAACTTTTAATTGATGGTTTCCAAGGGAATGGGCACTCTAGGTGCCAAAGGAATGGTGCCTAAGTGGATTGATAGGCTAGGCATCCAGGGGGTGGTGCCTAGGTGATTGTCTTGTTGTTTGAGTTGGTTTGATAATCTTTAAATTAATTCGAGGTTGAATTGATTAGGGTCTCAATTATTTTAGATTTAAAGTTGTTCTAGTGTGTTGATTAGGATTGGATTCGGGTTCAACTTCGATTGGGGTTTCTTAGTGATTGGGTATAGGATGGGCGCCCACAGGGTGGTGCCCAGATGGAATTGGCAGGATGGGCACCCAAGGGGTGGCGCCTAGGTGAATGTCTATCTTGGTTGGTAAGTTTTGCATTTCTTAGATTGATGTAAGTCCAAATTGATTATTGTTTCAAGTCTGTTAAGTTAAAAATGTTTTACTATGTGTTGATTCGAGTTTTTTTTTTTTTTTTTTGTTTCAATTGGGGTATCTTAGTGATAGGATAGGATGGGCGCCTAGAGGGTGGTTCCAAATGGACTTGGCAGGTTGGGCGCCCAGGGAGTGGCGCCTAGATGGATGTTTTCGAGTTTTTGTTGGTTTTGTATTTTTTTAGTTAATTCGAGTCTAAATTGTTTAAGGTTTCGGGTCTTTTAAGTTAAGAGTATTTTAATGTGTTAATTGGGGTTGGTTAAAGCCTTAATTAATTAGATTAAGTTTTAACTCGGGTTTCGTAGGGAATGAGAAGGCTGGACGCCCAGGGGGTGGTGCCTAGGAGGATTTGGCAGGATGGGCACCCAGAGGGTGGCGCCCAAGTGACTGTGTTTTAGGTTTTAGGTTTTTAAAGTTCTTGGTTATTTTTAATCCGAATTAATTAGGCTCTTAAGGTCTTTTGGATTAAAGGTTTTTACAGTATTAACTGATGTGAGATTAGGATCTTGATTAATTAGATTTAATCCTTAATTAGGGGTTTTTTAGTGAATGAGCAAGCTGGGCTCCAAAGAGAGGAGCCAATCCTAACAGTTTGGTTTCCCTAATTGATATTAGTGATTTCTCAATCCAATTTTAGTCCAAATTAATTATGACTCTTTGTTTTAGGGTTCTTAATGATTTGAGGATTCTTAAGTTAATTAATTATGATGCTTTAGTTAATCTTATGGTTTTTCCTACTTAGGCACGAGATTTGATAACCTAGACTATCTACCTACTATTTTTGGGTTTTCTGGATATCTTTTAATTTTTTTTTGTTTCTTCTCTAATTTACTAGAGAGTAAGGAAAGAGAATAAGTGATTTGATGTTTTATGATTTTTTGGGTTTTTAATGACTTTATGATTCAAATGTATGATGCGAGGTGTGATAGAAATGATAATTCGAAGTTCAGAACACATCAAACAACCAAACATATCATTGTTATGAGATTTCTAAATAAACTAAATGCAATAGATTGGAAACTGTGCGTGAAAGTGGAAAACTCCACCTGGGCGCCACTCCTGTGGTGCCTATCCTGTTCAATTAGGGTTTTCAACAAACCATAATGAATGCACAATAGTCTTAGGATTTTTCAGCACAAATCCTGATATTCAGCAACTGATGCGAATGTCATAATGCGAACTACTAATGATGTAACCAATGAATCTATGAGAAAACGATGCAACATGCAGAGATCTAAAACCTCAGACGCTATCTCAAGAGGGTAGCTGCCCAGCTGATGGCGCCCAGCCTGTCCAGGAGCGGGTAGGTGCCCATTGGGTGCCACCCAGCCTTTCTGTTGGGGGCTTTTTGCATTCTTCTCAATTTGAATGATGATGATGATGATGCTACTAATGTGAGATTTAACCTAGTTATGCAACTAGAACTACGAAATCAATGCAGATCTACTATGTTAGAATTATCCTAAACATGTTTCTAATATGATGAGATGCTAATATCAAATTTATTATAACTAATGTAGATCTAGCATAAATGATCCTAAGGATGTTTCTAAGAATGAATGGCAATGAAATGCAATAAAAGAAGAGAGATCTAGGAATACCGTTATATGGTGCATTCTTCAAGTTCCTAGACCTGTGCTTTCGCAGAAATCCATGGCTCTAAATGATCTCTGCCTTCTAGATCTTGAAGATTTGAGAGTCTCCTCGTCTATTTCCTCTAATTCTTCTCTAGATCTGAAGTTCTCTCTAATGGTGGCTATCTTTCTCATACTTCCTTATTCTCTATTATTCTCTCTTTTTGGGTAGCTCCTCTGTAAATGAGGTTAAGACATCCTTATTTAGGGGTTTTTGGGCGTACAAAAGGGGTTAGGGTTGCTTCTTAAACGAATTTCTAGAAGGTTCACGCATCCTAAGGTGGATTTAGGGTTTAGAGTGAATTAGGGTTTGGTACACACACTAGGCGCCACAGGGGTGGAGCCCCGTCGGAACTGTGCAGTTTGGGCACCCACGGGGTGGTGCCTAGGTGGACCAGACAGTGTGGGTGCCCACAGGGCTGGTGCCTATGTGGAATTGGGTTTGCCTTTTGGAACTTGGCCCCATTTGGAGTCAGGATTCAATGAATAGGTGTTCAACTGCGAGGTACCTATACAGGCACATAACTGGCTGGGCGCCACAAGGGTGGTGCCTGGGTGAGTTAGGGGTTTTGTGATTTGGAGTTTGATGGATGCATTAACATTTTATTCATCATTTGAATTTTCACAAGAGCATTGATTTAGAAAATTTTGAAATCTGTATTTACACATGCATTGTTTTAAGACTTTTAAAAATCATGTTACATGCATGTTTTGGGTTTTAAACTTGGATGCAGTAAGTTTGAAAACAAGTTTTTTTTTTTTAATCAAGCTAGCCTATGGTTTTAAAAATTTTAGGATTCATGTTTTTAAAACTCTTAGATTGATTTAACACATGTTTCCAGGCTTGATTAATTCCATGGCTCAAAGTCCCCCTAAGAAAATTACTTTGAAAAACACATTTTTGGGAAAATCAGACTTTTACCAAAGGCCAATATATCACTTTTACAGCCGCCGCTAAAAGCAGTTTTTCAAAAAATAAGATCATTGGGCTTATAACCGTTGAGTTCGGTTAACCGAACTCCAAGTGTCGGTTAACTGACCTGAGAGCCGTTGGAACTCTTTTTTTTTTCTATAAAATGAGCTCTTCCTTGGGCTATTGAGCATCCAAGAGACCATTATTGAGGTGTTTGGAGGCCAAACAATGGAGAATGAGCTAAGGAAGGATAAAGGATCATAAAGGGAAGCTAAAGCTTAGAATCATGAGTTAATCATCTAAGTAAGCTTTACTTTTCCTGATCATATGTTACATGCTTTGTTTAAAATATTGGTAAATGAATTTTAGGATAATAACTATGGTGTGTTGAGTCCATTACTTACATTTAATCTTTTATCTTAGTTGTATTGGATTCTTTACCTTGATTCAAACCAAGTTTGTTTGAAATTTCATATATCATGCTTTGCTAAAATCTTTGATTTCTTTTATAGCATTAATCATTTACTTGGTTGAATCTACATTAGTTGTTTTTAATCACATAAGAACAATGGTTAACCTAGTTGGTTTTTGAACATTATACATGAATCACATGTTTAGTATTAAATAGTTTCCTACAACTTATGAGCCTTTGATTTTTTATGTCATCAACAAGTTAGTATTTATACATGTGATTTGCATTTCACTTCAATCAAATCTCTTTGTATGCCTTAAACTTTTAAATGCTTTAAGCATAAATTGATTGAACTTACCTTTTAAACTTGTTGAAGTTTTCACACAAACACCATGAGTATTCATCTTTACATTTTATAACGTGTTGTGTGAGCTTGTTTTTCAATTTCATATCCGCCTAATTTAGAGGCATTTTAATTGAGCTTTAATTGTATCTGTTGAAGTGTTTGTATAGACACTTATTTGAGAAATCATCTATTGTAAAGGTTATTGCTTAGACTAAAGAAAAGCATTGTGTAATGGTTATTGTTTAGCCTAGAAAATCACATTGGAAGGTTATTGCTTAGCCTAGAAAAGCATATTGTTAAAGGTTATTGCTTAGCCTATTGAAAATCTTAGATATTGGAAATCCGGTGGGGTGTAGGATTACAAGCCGGTAATGGATTTAGGCATTGAGGCTGAACCACTATAAATCATTGTGTTATGATGCATGCTTTGTGGTGATTATTTTTGTTGTCTTTCGCATTTAGTTTCTATATCATCACTAGTGACTAGTTGTATTAAAGAAGTTAAAATTGGACATAATTGGCCACTAATAAGAAGCTAACCCTATTCCCCCCCCCCCCCCCCCCCGCCTTCTAGGGTTAGGTTCCTAGACTTTTAATTGGTATTCAAAGAGAGGTTACTCCATTATAGGGCTTAACAACCCGGAGTTGATCCTTTGTCTAGGTTCCCTAATTTGAAATCATATCGGAGTAGGGCTTTTAATTGGTATCAGAGCCTTGTGCTCTATATTGGGATCAGGTGTTTTGAAACTCTTAATTAGGTGTAAAAACCTAGAGTCAAAACCCTAGTGTTGTGTTTTCATGAAAATCATTAGAATGGATTCCACTATGTTAGGTTATATAGATTCTTGTGTAGATTCTTCTTATAGACCTCTTCTTCCCATAAATGGAGACTCCATCAATGAAACTAATGAATCTCAATTTGAATTAAAAGAGGAAGAAAATGAAAATGATACTCAACAAGA
The DNA here is from genome assembly GCA_038049695.1 of Cinnamomum chago. Taxonomy (NCBI): domain Eukaryota; kingdom Viridiplantae; phylum Streptophyta; class Magnoliopsida; order Laurales; family Lauraceae; genus Cinnamomum; species Cinnamomum chago. Next base: position 37,864,580 of record CP142460.1, read on the forward strand.
TTATGATGAATTGTATACATTGTCCTTAGAGCTTGTTAAGAAGAATAAAAAATTAAGAGAAGAATCTAAAATGCTAAACAAAGATTTAATCTCTTCTAATGATGAACATAGAGAAAAAGAAGAAATAATACATTGCTTAGACTCTAAGTTTATGATCTCTTTGCATAATCTATCTAAGGCTCAAGATGAACTAAATGAACTTAAGATAGGTTGTGATGAAACTAACAAATAAAATTTAAATCTAAGAGATAAATTGAAATGGCAAGATGAAGACATTATCCATTTAGAATCCAAGTTAACAATTTCCAAGGAAAACTTGTTTAATGCTCAAAGTAATTTAATAACCCTAGAACTTGGATCTAATGTTGTTAATGAACTTAAATTTGAATTAAAACTTGCTTATGAAGAATTAAACAACCTTAAGGGAATTAAATGAACTCATAAAAGTTCAAAAGGAAAATTCAACACTTAAAAACCAAGTCACTCAACTTGAAAGCTACAAACAAAAGTATGAATGCAAATTTACTCAAGGTGAAGAGAAATTTGAAAAATTATTTAGATTGAGTAAATCTCAAAGAGATAGGACGAGTCTTGGATTTGATAGGTCTACTTCACATGGCCCTAACTTCACCAACACATTTGTGAAAGGTGAGTCCTCATTCTCTAGTTGTCGCGACCCCGGACCGGGCCCGCGGGACTAATCCGGGATCGGGACTCATTCATGAAGAGGTGTGGTAAGGTGTAGGGATAAGATACACACATTTATTTAATTTCCCACAGGTGTCCGCGGTGAGGGTATCACAACATAGTACATTTTTGTTTAGGTGCGGAAGCGTGTAGCAAATCAAATTGGTAATTCAACTCTAGTCACATGATAATAACACATGTATAAACCAAGTATCAGAATGAGCACTGATCGTTAGCATTTTCCAAAGAAAAGTTAAAGTTTATACAAAAGATCATTTGATTAACATTTCCCGAAAATAGAGGCCAACAAAGGCCAATATAAACAAAATAAACCCTCAAAAGAATGAGTTAGACAATTCCCAAAATGTTACGTCTCTAGTAGCAATTGAATGTCTAAACGACTTCATCAGCATGCCACTCAACTAAACATTGCGGTTCACCGACCGCCTCAGGGTAATGGATCAGACACGACGGTCTAGCAGGTGGGTGAAAAGATATAACAATTCAATAATAAAATACATATACCTTGGAAAACATTTAAACCTGTTTAAATCACAATTTCATAAAAGAAAGAATCATTTACAAGAAAATAATTATACAATTTAAATCAGGTAAAGTATCCAAGGAATCGGGAAACAAGCAAGATGGCAACCACACGAACCTAAGTCCTCTATTACCGAAGTGACAAGAGCATATCAGGGTGTTGATCTCAGTCACAAAAGTGAGGAGAAACAATGAAATGAATACATATACATATAATATACGGGACATGACCACGGTAACGAGCCGGGCATTGGGAACCATGGTAGCAATCCAGGGTATCGGGACAAGACCACGGTAATAACCGGGTAGGGGGATCCAAATTGCAACTGGCGGGACAAGAGGGCGATCTCCAAGTCGGTGGATTAGACCGACAAGGTTATCCAAGCTTAGTGGTGCCGACTCATAGGTCAAATAATAAAATCAAAACATGTATAAAATACATCAAGTGCAAGTATGTAAACAAGCGGGACGGGGTGCTCGAAGGCACAACTGTCATTTCATGTCGGGCAATGCACTTTGGGCTAGCAAATGTTATAAGTACAATTTCAATGTTTTCGGGAATAACTAGTCAAATAGTATAAATCTCGAAACAAGAAAATATAGTGAACTATTGAAGTTTCGGGCAAAATATCGGGTTCAAGATTTGTTTAAGGTGAATAGGGGCCCCGTATGTCGATTTAATAACAACTTGGTACTCTTTGAGTTTGGGGACATTCCGGGCTCCTTATACACCTTAGGATTTTCAAAACTTCAAATGAAATCCTCGTGATGTGGTTTCTTTCTCAAACGAATTTCAAATAATGAGGATAAGTCTTCTCATCACAATAGGGCTCCCAACAAACCTCTCTCAATCATTTAAACATTTTATTTGTGCTCCCAAAACAGTCCCAGATGAACAGTACCCATCGCTCGAGCGGACTTAGAGTTCGCTCGAGCAATGAGCTCTCTGGAATGGTTTTCTGGGTGGGTTCGTTCGAGCGAAGATGAGGTCGCTCGAGCGAATTCATCCAGTTCAGGTTGGCTCGAGCGAAATTTTAGTTCACTCGAGCTAACCATTCTCTAGAATGGGTTCTAGGAGGGTTTACTCGAGCGATAAAGGGTTTGCTCGAGCAAACCGTCCAATATAATGGTTCGAACCCTTTTTTGGACGGTTCGCTCGAGCGACCTATCAAGTTCGTTTGAGCGAACTGTCCAGAAACTGATTCCGGGACAGTTCTACCTCTCCTCTTTTCCTCTTCTTACAACTTCTTTGAGTTTCATTTCTACATCAAAATGGGAGGCTCAACACCTCCATTAAACTCCTCACAAATTCCCTTCCAAACTCCACCAATAATACATTCAATCATCTTCTTTTCAACCATAATCAACCATAAGAGAGACGAGAAAATCCAAAATCACAAAGATTCATTTAAACCACAAACAATGTAATAAAGGCAAGGCTATAAATGCAATGTTTCAAAAGTTAAACAACAACCAACTTATTCATGTGCATTTATTTCAAAATCACGTAAATCAAGAAAAGTATGGATAGAAATGACAAAATCAACACATTTCTCATAAAACCATATAATGTTCAAATATCCAATCATCCACTTGCCTTAGGTCCAAGCTAATCAATACCAAGTTCTAAACACTTCCAAGCCAAGAGTCCAAGCTACAAACAAAAGCCCCCAAAACAAACCCTAGATGGGTCAAAACAAGGAGTAGAAATAGAAAGCTTTCAATAATGAAAATGGAACCTCTTCAAGGCCAAAGGAACACAAATCTAAGAGATGGGGGGGGGGGGGGGGGGGGGTTGTTTACTTGTAGATTCTCCAAATGGGCAAGAGTAGTTCAATGAAGATCTTGAAATGGAATGTTTTCTCCAAAACTGGTATCAATGGAAAGCTATAATAGTGAGGAAGGAGATGGTGACATCCATTTTTCAAGTGATGCAAGGTTGATGGAGGTAATGGGATGGAAAAGCAAGAAGAAGAAGAGAAAAGGGAAAACCCTAGTTGATAGTTTGAGCTTGAGCTAAAAAAGGGAAAAGGAGAGGAGAGTTCTCTTTCTATACAAGTCAAGAGTGGGCTCCACCACTAGAAATCTTATGAGCTGAAATCATGTTTTTCGAGGTTCCGAACGAATTCGACGAAGAAGAGAAAAGTGATCGTTGAAATATCTATTTTCTAAAAAGTATTGTTTCGCGGGTGTCGGGAATATCAAATTTTGGGTACAAATTTAGTGTAAAAAGACTATTTTGCCCTCAATGCTAGGAAAGTCGAGTATCGGGATCTCGGACGGCTACGAGATCAATATGAAAGTTGTAGGGATTAATGAGATAAGCAAAACGGGATTAAAACAATAAACGCAAGAATCTCAGATAAACCCCCAAATAAACGCAAAGTCATAAAAGGAACCCCTAAAGGGCCCCACTAGTCACAAAGACACTTAAAACTCCCCAAAGCTATATCAAAAGCTATTTTATTCCTAACTTAACCAAAACACACTAAACATGCTTAGAACTAAAACACGACTTAATTAACGCTAATCGAGGTCACTCGAGACGGGGTCTTACGCCAGTACTCATTCTCCTTTGCCCAAAACAAAATGTCCTTATTATGGTAATGAAGGGCATTTCAAATTTGAATGCAAATTAAGAAAAAGTCATGTGTCTAAACCCATCTATGAACCTAAGAAAGCAAAACACAATTCTATGAAGGGCAAGACATTGAAAATCAAAGGATGACTTTAAGAAGTTCAAACAAGTTAAATCTTTTCAACAAGAGTCTTCTAAGATAGATTTGAAAAAGACTAAACAAAACAAACATAGTCAAAATAAATCTATCAATAAAAAGCTTCTCAATCTACCTTCCCTAAACCAAGACATGAAAGAACTTTTGAAGAAAGTTGCAAAGTTAAATTTAACATCCAAAAGTCAAAACAAGGGAGGAAATAAGATAAGAAGTGAGAAGAAAAGAAAGGTGACTCAATCCCCTAAGAAGAAAACTCACCAACCTCAAAAGACTAATCTCCAATCTAAGCTAAAATTAGCCAAATCTCAATATCATGGTGATATGTCCAAATTAAAATTTTATCAAGTCAAATCTCCAAGTGTTGGTGGGACTTCTAAACTAGATCGACCTCAAAGGACAACACTCTCAAGACCTTAGGTGGATTCCTAAAGTTAGATACTTAGACAAACCTTAAGGTCTTGAACCTATATGACCAACCTAATTTTCTTTTAGTTATTTCATATTGTTGGTCATGACACATTTGTATTTTGTTCTTTCATAGTTACATTTCTTAAAATACAATGTTTCTTTATGATCAATTGATTTTGTCTTCATATCATTGTTTTGAAAATATTTTTATTATAATTTCCACATGTTAAGATTTGCACTTGCAATGCATTTCTATACATGCATGATCAATTGATTTTGGTTTCAAAGGCTTTCATAGCTAGATTATTCATGATCAATTGTTAGTGCAAAATCATTTGTTTGGATGTCATAAGTTAGATAATATTGAAAAACAAATGATTTGAAATAGTTTGGATTTTCCATGGATTTCTAAGTTTTTACCTTCATATGGAAAATTGTTGTCTTGAAAAATTAACTTGTATGTGCTTCAAACAAGTTATATCATTTATGATGCTTGATGGAGTTTTGTGTTTGTTACATCCATACACTTAATCATGTTGTCTAGTTCAATTGGATTCAATTAGTATCATTTTCGATTGATGACATATCCAACTAGCAACAATGGCCCGGGCTAAATAATAAAAATGTATTTAATAAAAAATATATTATTTAATAAAAAATATTTGTATTTAATAAAGAATAAATAAAAATAAATATATTATTTAATAAAAAGAGTAAATTAATTTATTTATAAAATTTAGATTGGAATGTTATTGTCATCATACTTTGAAATTGCATAAAAAAGAACTATATAAAACAGAAGAATGATGATGATAATTTTAAATATATAAAAGTACATCAGTTACATGGAAAGTTTCCCGCCTCCTCTTTAGCTCCACGCTATTGTCGCAAGTTTTTTTTTTTTCGATAATATTGTCATTTTCTTATTAATTATGAAACTTATTATTTTTGTTGATCAATTCCATATATTATATATTCATTTGAGTTTAGTTTTATTGTAAAATGGTTGTCATAGAAAATTAATGACTATATAGGAAATCATATAAAATAGTTATTTCAAAAGTTTGATCATCTATGCTTGAAGTACAATACATAAGTATGAAAATAATAACAATAGTATTTATAGGGGTCAATATTATAAAAGTATAGTTATTGTTATAAATACCTCGTAGATAAATTCCAACTCTCCGTCAATATTCTAAAGTGGGGCTGGGTCCATTCCTCATTAACTAATTTCAAGTTTTTGTTGATAACTATTAACAAAAAGGTGCTATGTGGTATAGTGGTTGTGTCGCTCCATTGAAATTCACGGGTCAGGTTGCGTCCTTTGCTAGGGACAAACTAAATTAAATTGGTAAATTGGATGAGTCAAAATCAATTGGAGCGAATTGAATTGGAACATATTTCAAAACCACTTCGCTTCATATATAATAATTGGTGTCATATCTTGAGAATGTAATAGACCTTGTGTACATTGGATTGAACTTGATGATAAATATGTTTTTATTCCATGTCACATTCCATTAGCATCATAACATTCATGTTTGTCACCTCTCATGAGCACATGGGTAAATCTCATAATCACCATTTTTATGTGGTCATAATCGTGGTTGATTAATGGTTGAGGTTGGTTTCATGATTGAATTTCATTTCATTCTCATTACACATTATTGTTATAGTTAATGATGGATGAAATGATTTCAATACACAGCAAATGATTTTCATAAGCACATTAGTTGATGTTACGCTATGTAACCCCCATCACAACCACTTGCCCTTGCTCTTAATTTTGATAATTTGATCATATTAAGCTTGACTAATTATTCCCTTGAAGTTTACCCTCAATCGATAAAATCACCTTCTATTTGTACCCATCATTGTCAAAGTGTTGACAAAAATAGAGAATGGACTGAGGGGCAGTATAAACTTTCAAAGGAAGCATTAGATTTGATCAAATTCACACTTGTATTGGCTTTGCACCCTTAGAGATAACTAACCATAAATGATAACTTGTTATGTATTTCATATTCAATTTCTTTTGATAACAGGTGGTACTAAAAGGTATTTTCTTTATTTCATGTGTGTAGGTACCTTTGCAATTTAATGTCAAAGGGGGAGAGAATGTTCAATTTGTTGTCTAAGGGGGAGATATTATATTATCTTCCACAGGGGGAGAGAATGCATATATTGCCAAAGGGAGAAAGTGCATAGTCAAAAGGAGAGAGTTGAAAGAAGATAAAGCTTAGGAGTTAAAGAAGATGCTTGGCCAAAGATAGAAAGATCCCATTGCAGGTAGGACTTCCAGTTGGAAGGAGAATCAATCTTGGTAGGACTTGCTAATCTGTTGATGATGATGAATGACCGAACAGGCACGCGATGTCGCTTCGCAATACGACATACCATAACCTCAAATGACACTGGGACATGCCAGTGGCATAGAATCTTCCCTGTGGACAAAGAGGGTTGTTGTTTTCAGGCACTAGACTTTGCACCATGATAACAACAACCATTGTGGTGTCCATCCACCTAAACCTACTGCTAAAACCCAAAAGTTTGCTTTGTACTTAGCACCTTACTATTCAATGATTTCCAGTGGCTTTGTTAATTTGGATTAAATTTGAAGGAACAAAATTGTCCGGTGAAGTTGGAGACTAGATACAAAATGGGTCTCAATTAGAAGTCATAGTTAGGGGATTTAAGTTTTCTTGGAACAAATGGAGCTACTATTAATCTATAATTAGAAACTGCATTACCTGAGCTACTGCTCATCAAATGTAAATCTAAACACCTGGGTTAGGGAAACACTTTTCCTTTCCTGCTTAATTCAGACTTAAGAACAAAACAAGAGATCAATTTAATTAAGTTCATCAATAATCAACTTCACATTTGATGAACTTCAATTACCATTACCCTTCTGAAAGTACTTAAATTTAGACATTTCTGAAGCATTCTAAGATTTTCTAACAAGAGCAAGAAAAGGTCATCATTTACATCCTCAATTCCTCCACTTAAACAGTATCCCTTTTGTCATATTTGCGATGTACGGGCCCCAAAATCTGAGGCACTTCTCAAAAATATTCCACTTGAATACCCTGATGAAGGCCTGCTTTATGAAATACAAAGTCTATAATATATCCACTTGAATACCAGAGCCATGTTTGTCCAGAAATTACTTGTTTCAATTATCATTATGATAAACTTAATTCAAACCAAATAATTCGCATAAGACCCGATTTGACTCTCTCTCTCTCTCTCTCACACACACACACAATCTATCTATCTATCTATCTATAAATCCCTCAGAGTTACTGGTAATATTAAACATTTAAAGCAGCTTTGTATTTAAATCCCTCTGTTATTACTTACATATAAATCTCAATCAAGAAGAATAAAAAGATAAATATTATTTCTCAGGGAAAAAAGAAGAAAACACACAAATATATCTTATGTAAAGGAAGGAGAGAAAAAAGACAGAACCAGATAGCCACATACAATTGCTTGAAAGAGACATGGCTATTATATTTTTGTCCAAAGAAAAGGAGTAGCTACTTCACTAGAATTAAAACAGAAGATTTTTCGATTTCAGAAGAAACACTCGACACCCATTAGAAAAGATAGGTACTTTTAATTACCATCTGATCTGGCATTAATGATTTCAACACTTGGTGGATCCTTTCCTGATCCTAACCCAGTTAGTAAAGGTTTTTATTTTCAAACTTTCCTCCCACTTCCTTTCATTCGATTTCTAGTGCCTGTTCTTTTCTGAAACTATGAAAAACTTAGTATGTTTTTGAAACTCCCCCTTAAAAAGATAAAAGGAGAGACATAAGAAATCAAATCTCATCTCTCAATGGGTATACAAAACCCAAAACCTAACAAAAGCACTCAAAAACATTCCAAGTTCCAAAACAGCAGGAACTCTGACTGACCCATTGTAGGTGTTGTTGGTTCCTCATACATCCCATTACTTTTTTTATATTCTTTTTTTTATGCCACTTAATGAAACCCAACTCTAGCATCACCCAATCCTTATTCCTCACCTTACAATCATCATCATGAACCCCACCATGACACAGTAATGAGATACACTGTTTCCACCCAAAAAAAAAAGAAAAAAGAAAAAACAGTAAGGGAAAAAGATAAAGAAAAATCAAAATTTCTAGTCCCCACAAGCATTCTTCTTCATAACTGCTCTAAAAGCCACTTCAACTATCACCAAAAACAAGAAACAACTACACCCTCGTACATTAGATTACCAACCTTATTTCCCACAACCACAAATGCCCCAGTTTCTCTAACCCTCCCATTTCCATGTTCCATTGCTCTAAAGATCGGTTTTTCCAGAAAGGAAAACAAGAGATGAGATCCTTGGAAATTCGGATTCCAATCAGCTGTAAATGTGATTATTACCTGTAATTGGTCGTGGCAATCAACAAACAACAACGAGTTCCAGGTAAATCAGCTCATCCAAACGCACGAATCCTCATTTCCAAGTAAACCGAGGATCCAAACATGTGAAAATCCGAATCATATTTGAGGATTTGGAGGGAAAACAAACAAATTTATTACCCAAAACCTTCGAATTCAGGGGGGTTCTGTTCCAATCAAATGAAAGATTAACAAAATCAAAGAAGAGCAATAGAGATGAAGGAAAAGATACTTTTTTCTCTAGGAGAAGATGAAAGATAGCAGCTTTGGAGGCGCACGATAAGCAGAGGGGAATCTGGAGGCGCACGATAAGCAGATGAAACCCTAACTCCAATCACCTTCATCTCCTCACCTAACAAAGAATCAGACTTCATTTCTCATCTAACAAGATCTGGAGAGAGTAAGAAGAAGAAAAACAAGATCTGGAGCCTGAAATATAGATCTGGGAAACCTATGAAATTCGTATACGCAAAGCGCTTTGCTTTCGGATACAAGAAACCCTAACAAGCTTTGGCTTTGGCTTTCGCCTTTTTTAAAAGACGAAGAAGAAGACGACGATGGACGATGGAGATGTTTGATGCGCAGGGGATACTGTGAGTGGGCGATGGAGATGTTTGATACACAGGGGAGGCGTGGAGAGGGTGAGGCGTGAGAGTGGAATGGTGCGATGGGGAGGTCTGAGTAGGGAGGAAGAAGATGGAGATGGAGATGGAGATGGAGATGGGGGGTTTTTGAGATGGGATTAGGGTGATCGAGATGGAGGAGAGGGGGGTTCTGCGCCTGGGAGATGGAGGAGAGGGCTGAGGTCGTGAGGGAGAAGGAGATGGAAGGATCGGAGATGCAGGGGATGGTGGGCGAGAGAGGGTCAGAGAGAGATGAGGGATTGAGAATTCTGTTTGGGGCTATGGGCATTAGTAATAACAATCCCGGCGCAAATTGTCGCGACCCCGGACCTGGAATCCGGGATCGGGACGGTAATGGATAAATACTGATTGAAGGGATCTACATCCACAATATACAACTTATTTAATTTCCCACAGGTGTCCGCGGTGAGGATATCACAACCATAAATGAATATTTCTTTTAAGTGCGGAAGCGTGTAGCAAATCAAATAGTCAATCCATCCTTGGTCATCAAGACAATAACACAAGTCTAAATACTGTATCAGAAGGAGCAATGATCTATAGCATGTTACCCAAGTAAGTTAAAGTTTATACAAATAACATTTAATTACATTTCCCCAAAAATAGAGGCCAACAAAGGCCAATATACAAAATACCAATTCAAAAGAACGGTTAAACAGTACCCCAAAATTTAAGGTCTCTCATAGCAACCAAACGTCTACATGACGTCATCAGCACGCCACTCAACTAACTGCTGCGGTTCTACAACCGCCTCCTCAAGCTCCTCCTCGGGATAACCAACAACGGGACCTGAGTACCAAAGAGTAGGTCAAACACGACGGTTTGGCAAATGGAGGCAAATACAATGATAGTATGATAATGAATGAACTTATCTTCAAAACATGTAAACCTATTTGAATAACCATTTCTATGAAAGAGATAAAACATTTATTCAATTAGGAGGATGCAATGTGAAACATGTAAGGTGACCAAGGAAATGGGAAACAAGCAAGATGGCGACCACACGAAGCTAAGTCCTCTATCACTAAAGTAATAGAGCAATACTAGGCACTGATCTCAGTCACTCGAGGTGAGGAGAAACAGTGGATCTCATATAATACATATACATATACAATACTATACATGACCACGGTAGCGAGCCGGGCATCGGGGACCACAGTAGCAATCTGTGGCATCGGGACAAGACCACGGTAAAGACCGGGTAGCGGGATCCAAACTGCAGCTGGCGGGACAAGAGGGGGATCTCCAAGTCGGTGGATCAGACCAACAGGGTTATCCAAGCTTAGTGGTACCGACTCATAGGTAAAATACAATCGAGACATATGCAGGCAAATCAAGTATAAGTAAATAATCAAGCGGGCAAGACGGGGGTGCTCAAGGGCACACTATCATATCAAATGGTGCAATGCACTTCGGGTCAAGTAAACATTCCAAGTGTACAATAATGCTTTCGGGAAAACAAGACAAGTAGCACAAATCTTGGGATCCTTAAAGTACAGTAAACAATTGACATTTCGGGAAAATATCTATTTGAATTGGATAGGGACCCCGTATGTCGATCACATAACAATTTGGTACTCTTTGAGTTTGGGGACATTCCGGGCTCCTTATACACTTCGAACTTTTCAAAACTACGAATGAAATCTTTGTAATATGGTTGCTTCCTCAAATGGTCTCACACAATGCCTAATAAATCTCCTTGATATAGAGGGCTTCCCAAAGAATAGTCCCAATGCGTTGAAACAGTTGAATATTGCCCCAAACATAACCTAGGCTAGACGACCCGAATCGCTCGAGCGGACTGTAGGGTTCGCTCGAGCGAGTCGCTCGCTGGGATGGTTGTCTGGGTGGGTTCGCTCGAGCGAGTTTGGGTCGCTTGAGCGAACTCTTTGGGTCGAGCGATTATTTAAATGCGTTTGAGCGAACAACTCACTGGAATGAGTTCTGGGATGACCGCTCGAGCGAAAAAGGGTGCGTTGGAGCGACCAAGCTACTGGAACGCTCCGAAACCTTTCTGGACAGGTCGCTCGAGCGAAGTGTCATGGTCGCTCAAGCGAACTGTCCAGAAACAGATTCCGGACCAGCTCGGCTCCTCTCTATTTCTCCTTTTTACAACCTCCTTTTTGCCCTTCTTACACATCAAATGAAAAGTCTAAAACCCCATTCCAACTACTTCAAATCTCTCACAATATCCATCCCATTCTCCTCCATCAACAACACATTCAATACAAGGAAAAAGGGAGAAGGAAACCATTTCACAACATATACATTTAAACAAAACAAGAAGACATTCAATGCTATGAACTACCACTTCTCTATGATCATAAATGTGCCATTAATACTCTATCATGAGCATTCATTTCAAAACAAAACATTAAATGTGCATTAATGGAAATATCCAAAATCAATGAAAGCTTTGGAAAAATCATTCATGCACTTGCCTTAGGTCTTCTAACAATGCAATCAAGCTCTAACAAGTCTCCCAAGCAAGGAATCCAAGCTATGACAAAAGTTCCAAAACACACAAACCCTAAAAGAGTCAAAACAATGAAATAGCAAGGAAACCTTCCAATAATAAAGGTGGAGCTTCTCAAGGACTAGGAGATAACAAATCTAGAAGATGAAGGGGAATACTTACTTACAAGGTCCTCTAATGGCAATGGTAAGCTCAAAGGAAATCTTGAAATGGATGGTTTGCTCCACAAAAGCTATTGAAAGAAAGCTCTCAAGGAGGTGAAGAAGATGATGGCCTCTAATCTCCTCTTGGTGCAAGTTTGGGAGTGGATTGAGTGATGGAAAGCAAGAAGAAGAAGGAGTTGCTCACAAAACCCTAGTTTTTCTCTCTTGTGCTGGAAAATGAAAATGGAAGGGAAAATTGAGGAAGAAGGGTTCCCTTTGTTAACAAATGGGGTTGGGTCCCACAACTAAAGAAGTTAGTTTGGCTGAAATCATCTCTTTTGGGACCTCGGATGAATTCGACGAAGAAGGAAGAAATGTTTGTCGAAATGTCTAGTTTCCAAAAAGTATAGGTTTCGCGGGTTTCGGGAATATCAAGTTTTGGGTACAGATTTAGTGCATAATGACTGTTTTGCCCCCAAGGCCAAAATTCGGGTTTCGGGATCTCAAACGGGAGCGGGATCAACATGAAAGTTGTAGAGCTTAACAATACCAATAAAGCGAGATTAAAACCATGAATGTAAAATCTCCGATAAATTCTCAAACAAAATGCAATGTCATGAAAAGGAAACTCCAAAGGGTCCTACTAACACAAAGTAAACAAAACTCTCCAAAACTAATACAAAAGCTATACCAAACCCAACTAAGCCACAATCACTAATCAAGCTTAGTACTAACACACAACTTAATTAGCACTAATCGGGTTCACTCGGGTCGGGGTCTTACGTCCTCCACCCCTTAGGGCATTTGGTCCTCCAAATGAAATATAAGACTCACCTCTGGTAGAAGATGTGGGTACTTCTTCTGCACTTGATCTCGTAATTCCCATGTTGCCTCTTCCGGTCCATGGTTCTCCCACAATACCTTTACCCACTGAATAGTCCGAGTCCTCAACTCTTGTTCCTTTGTATCTATAATCTCAACTGGCTTCTCCACATAGGTGGCATCTTCTCTGATCTCTAATGGCTCGTGCTTGAGTACATGCGAAGGGTCGGGAACATACTTCTTCAACATAGACACATGGAAGACGTTGTGTACACCAGATAGCTCAGGTGGTAAGGCCAACCTATAGGCCACGTCACCAATCTTGCTCACAATGTCATATGGTCCAATGTATCTCCGTGACAACTTGCCCTTCTGTCCAAATCTCAATGTTCCCCTTGTAGGTGACAGTTTAAGGAAAACCTTATCTCCTTCCTTGAACTGTAGATCTCTGCGGTGGGAGTCTGCATAGCTCTTCTGCCTACTTCGGGACACTTTCAGACGCTCTTGAATCAGCTTGATCTTGTCGCTGGTCTCACTGAAAATAGTCCGTCCATGGAAACTGCAGGTGCCGACTTCTTCCCAACAAACAGGTGTCCTACACCTTCTGCCATACAAGGCCTCAAAAGGAGCCATCCCAATGCTCGAATGGTAACTGTTGTTGTACGCAAACTCACACAACGGTAGGGTCTCATCCCATTGAGTCTTGAAATCTAACACACAAGCACGGAGCTTATCCTCAAGAGTCTGAATCGTTCTCTCCGACTGGCCATCTGTTTGAGGGTGATACGCTGTGTTAAACTGTAGTCTCGTGCCCATAGACTCATGCAATTTCTTCCAGAACCTCGAGACAAATCTGTTGTCTCTGTCGGAAGTGATAGAAACTGGTTGTCCGTGACGACTGACAATCTCGTTGACAAACAACTCTGCCAAAGGTAGCATGTGCATCTTCTTCCCTGTCTTCATAGCAAGGAAATGCGCTGACTTGGTGAGACGGTCCACAATGACCCATATCGCATCGTTGCCCTTGCTAGTTCTCGGTAATCCCAAAATAAAGTCCATAGTAATGTGCTCCCACTTCCATTCCGGGATCTCTAATGGTTGTAACAATTCTGGAGGCCTTTGATGCTCTGCTTTAATCAACTGACAAGTCATACAACGGGAGACAAACGCTGCAATTTCTCTCTTCATGTTGTTCCACCAAAATCTGCCCTTCAAATTCTGATACATCTTCGTGCTGCCTGGATACATAGAAAACTTCGTGCTATGAGCCTCAGCTATGATGTCATTTCTCAAATCTTCAATGTTAGGTACACACAGACGGTCATGGTAGTACAAAACTCCATCTACAAAAGGAAAATCAGGACGTTCTGCTACTTGCTCTGAAATCTTGGCCAACTCTGGATCTTGCAACTGACTATCCTTGATTTTCTGAATGAAAGAAGGTTTCGACACTGTCATGTTAGCCAACAAAACACCCTTCCTCAGTGGCTGAAGATCTAAACTCAACTCTTTAAATTGCTCAAAAATACAAGTGCCACTAAGATTTGCCAAGCCTACTGATTTCCTACTCAAGGCATCTGCAACTACATTGGCCTTCCCCGGGTGGTACTTGATTGGAAAATCATAGTCCTTGATATATTCCATCCATCTTCTCTGCCTCATGTTCAATTCTTTCTGCGAAAACAAGTACTGTAAGCTGCGGTGATCGGAGTGGACTTCGAACTTCTCTCCATAGAGGTAATGTCTCCACATTTTCAATGCGAAGACAACCGCTGCTAACTCAAGATCATGGGTGGCATAGTTCTTCTCGTGATCTTTCAACTGCCGGGATCCATATGCTATCACTTTTCCTTCTTGCATCAACACACAACCAAGTCCAACACTCGAAGTGTCGGTAGAAATGGTAAAACCGCCGCTCCCGGATGGCAAGGTAAGGACTGGTGCCGTAGTCAATCTCTTCTTTAGCTCTTGGAAACTCTCTTCACACTGCTCCGACCACACATATGGTGCATTTTTCCTTGTCAACTTTGTCAATGGTGACGCAATCGACGAAAAACCTTGCACAAACCTCCTGTAATAACCTGCCAATCCCAGAAAACTTCTGATCTCTGTTGCATTCTTCGGTCTTTCCCAACTCATAACTGCTTCAATCTTGGACGGATCCACTGATAATCCTTCTTTGGAGATGATATGTCTAAAAAATGCTACTTGCTCCAACCAAAATTCACACTTGTTGAGCTTCGCATACAGCTGATTCTCTCTCAAGAGTTGCAGTGCTATCCTCAAGTGCTCTTCATGCTCTTCTCTAGTCTTGGAGTACACCAAAATGTCATCTATGAATACTACAACAAACTGATCCAGATACTCTGCAAATATCTTATTCATCAATGCCATGAACACTGCCGGTGCATTAGTCAATCCAAATGGCATCACTAGAAACTTATAGTGGCCATACCTTGTCCGGAAAGCTGTTTTCAACACATCTGATTCTCTAACTCTCAGCTGATGGTAACCGCATCTCAAATCAATCTTCGAAAAGTATGATGCACCTTGCAACTGATCAAACAATTCATCTATTCTTGGTAATGGGTATTTGTTCTTGATGGTCATTTGATTCAATCTTCTGTAGTCTATACACATTCTCATCGAACCATCATTCTTCTTGACAAACAACACTGGAGCTCCCCATGGTGAAACACTCGGTCTCACAAAACCTTTGTCCAACAACTCTTGCAACTGAGTCTTCAACTCTCCCAACTCTGCTGGAGCCATTCTATATGGTGCAATAGATATCAGAGC
Organism: Cinnamomum chago; assembly: GCA_038049695.1. Taxonomy (NCBI): domain Eukaryota; kingdom Viridiplantae; phylum Streptophyta; class Magnoliopsida; order Laurales; family Lauraceae; genus Cinnamomum; species Cinnamomum chago. The sequence continues at coordinate 37,880,265 of CP142460.1, forward strand.
AGTCCCTGGTAATAACTCAATAGTGAAGTCAATCTCTCTAATAGGTGGTAAACCTGGAATCTCCTCCGGAAAAACATCTGGGAATTCCCAAACAATTGGGATCTCCTCCACCCCTTGGGACCGTTTATCTTCTGTGATAAACGCCAAATAAGCTTCACAACCACTTCTCAAAAGTCTATCAGCCTTCAATGCTAAGACAAACCCTGCACGAGGACTCCTCCTCTCTCCCTGAAACAACACCCCTGCTGGTGTCTCATCTAACTTGAAAGTCAAGGTCTTATGGAAACAGTCCATTGTGGCATGGTATCCTGCCAGCCAATCCATCCCTAGGATGACATCGAAATCGAACATCTCTAAAAGAATGAGATCTGCGGTTAAAACCACTTCTCCTATCTAAACCGTACAACTAGGATAGTATGTACTACAAATAATTTGTTTGCCTACTGGGGTTGCCACAGTCAAAATGAACTCAAGTTCTCTAGCATGCATATCAATCAACTTAGCAAATTCATGGGATAAGAATGAATGGGTGGAACCAGGGTCAAATAAAATCTTAGCTTTTATCCCACAAACAAGAAGTGTACCTTCCACTACATTTCCCGTTGCCTCTGCATCCACTCTGTTGACTCCGTAGATTTGCCCTCGCTGTTGTGGCCTGCCTGGTGGTGCATTCCTATGCTGCTGAGGTGCACGCTGATTTGGGTTCTGTCCCTGCTGATGAGCTTGTTATTGTTGTGGTCTATGTTGCTGCTGTGGTGGTTGTTGTTGTAGTGGCCTTGCCTGATTCTGAACAACTATTGCATTCTGTGGTGCCGGTGGACGTTGTGCCCCTTGCTGCTGCTGCTGGTTCTGCCTATTCTTCCTTGGGCAATCTCTCATCTGATGGGCCATGGAGCCACATCTAAAACATGCTCCGGTGAGTGTACGACACTGTGCACTCTCGTGGTTCTTCCCACAATGGGTACAAACCAATGGACCCTGTACATTCGGTTCTGTCCTCTGTCTCTTGTTCTGATGGTTCCGTTGCTGATGGTTCTGCTGCTGAGCTTGTCCCTTGCCTTGCACTCTAAGGATCTTGTTGTGAAAGTTCTCAAACTTATAGGCCCTCTTGACTGCCTCATCAAAAGTGACATGTGGTACTATCCCGATGGCATCTCTCTCAATGAAGGGATTAAGCCCTTCAAAGAATTTGGCAATTTTCTTCTCCACCGTATCCACCAACTCCGGAGCGTATCTAGACAATCTCTCGAACTTAGTGAGATATTCTAAGACTGTCACGCTCCCTTGGACAAGCTGTTGAAATTCTATGGCCTTTTGCTTCTTAATATGAGCAGGTACATATTTGTCATGGAATTGCCTCTTGAAGTTCGCCCACACTTCTGCATCAGCCATGGTTCTGTATTCTTCTCTAATCGTTTTCCACCATCTGTCTGCTAAACCAACAAAGAGGGATGATGCTAGCTTCACCTTATCTCCCCCTGTACACTGGAAAATCTCAAAGATGTTCTCCGTGTGTTCCAACCAGTCATCTGCAGCCAATGGGTCTTCTATTCCCAGAAATTCCTTCGGAGCTCTCTTCCAGAATCGCTCAAACAAGGCATTAGGATCATGTTGCCTCTGGTTTATGACTATAGCTGGTTGAGGTTGAACTGGATCGGGTCTTCTCTGTAGGACCTCAAGCAATTGCCTTCGCATTTCTGCCATCTCTCTAGCGTGATCCTCTTCCCTCTTGAAAATCTGTTCTTGCAATCTAGCTTGGTTCTCATTGGCTTGACGCTGCTGGTCAAGCATCGCTTGCATCATTTCCTGAAACTGGTTTGGTGGGTTGTTCTCAACCATGTCTTCTTCTACTGGCCCGGTTTGATCACTGTTACTGCCAGAAGGAATGTCATTCACTGTTCTCTTACGGGGAGGCATGATGCTGCAAAACAAATTTTTAGCACATAATAATATAAGGGTCACACATTGCTCACACGATACTAGCTAACGAATCCTCGCCACGTCCTTAGGATTTCTAGTTTCTTTTAATTGCTTGAAACACGTCTCGCTCTGATACCAGTCTGTCGCGACCCCGGACCTGGAATCCGGGATCGGGACGGTAATGGATAAATACTGATTGAAGGGATCTACATCCACAATATACAACTTATTGAATTTCCCACAGGTGTCCGCGGTGAGGATATCACAACCATAACTGAATATTTCTTTTAAGTGCGGAAGCGTGTAGCAAATCAAATAGTCAATCCATCCTTGGTCATCAAGACAATAACACAAGTCTAAATACTGTATCAGAAGGAGCAATGATCTATAGCATGTTACCCAAGTAAGTTAAAGTTTATACAAATAACATTTAATTACATTTCCCCAAAAATAGAGGCCAACAAAGGCCAATATAAAAAATACCAATTCAAAAGAGGTTAAACAGTACCCCAAAATTTAAGGTCTCTCATAGCAACCAAACGTCTACATGACGTCATCAGCACGCCACTCAACTAACTGCTGCGGTTCTACAACCGCCTCCTCAAGCTCCTCCTCGGGATAACCAACAACGGGACCTGAGTACCAAAGAGTAGGTCAAACACGACGGTTTGGCAAATGGAGGCAAATACAATGATAGTATGATAATGAATGAACTTATCTTCAAAACATGTAAACCTATTTGAATAACCATTTCTATGAAAGAGATAAAACATTTATTCAATTAGGAGGATGCAATGTGAAACATGTAAGGTGACCAAGGAAACGGGAAACAAGCAAGATGGCGACCACACGAAGCTAAGTCCTCTATCACTAAAGTAATAGAGCAATAACTAGGCACTGATCTCAGTCACTCGAGGTGAGGAGAAACAGTGAATCTCATATAATACATATACATATACAATACTATACATGACCACGGTAGCGAGCCGGGCATCGGGGACCACAGTAGCAATCTGTGGCATTGGGACAAGACCACGGTAAAGACCGGGTAGCGGGATCCAAACTGCAGCTGGCGGGACAAGAGGGGGATCTTCAAGTCGGTGGATCAGACCAACAGGGTTATCCAAGCTTAGTGGTACCGACTCATAGGTAAAATACAATCGAGACATATGCAGGCAAATCAAGTATAAGTAAATAATCAAGCGGGCAAGACGGGGGTGCTCAAGGGCACACTATCATATCAAATGGTGCAATGCACTTCAGGTCAAGTAAACATTCCAAGTGTACAATAATGCTTTCGGGAAAACAAGACAAGTAGCACAAATCTCGGGATCCTTAAAGTACAATAAACAATTGACATTTCGGGAAAATATCTATTTGAATTGGATAGGGACCCCGTATGTCGATCACATAACAATTTGGTACTCTATGAGTTTGGGGACATTCCGGGCTCCTTATACACTTCGAACTTTTCAAAACTACGAATGAAATCTTTGTAATATGGTTTCTTCCTCAAATGGTCTCACACAATGCCTAATAAATCTCCTTGATATAGAGGGTTTCCCAAAGAATAGTCCCAATGCGTTGAAACAATCGAATATTGCCCCAAACATAACCTAGGCCAGACGACCCGAATCGTTCGAGCGGACTGTAGGGTTCGCTCAAGCGAGTCGCTCGCTGGGATGGTTGTCTAGGTGGGTTCGCTCGAGCGAGTTTTGGTCGCTTGAGCGAACTCATTGGGCCGAGCGATTATTTAAATGCGTTCGAGCGAACAACTCACTTGAATGAGTTCTGGGATGACCGCTAGAGCGAAAAAGGGTGCATTGGAGCGACCAAGCTACTGGAACGCTCCGAACCCTTTTTGGACAGGTCGCTCGAGCAAAGTGTCATGGTCGCTCGAGCGAACTGTCCAGAAATAGATTCCGGACCAGCTCGGCTCCTCTCTATTTCTCCTTTTTACAACCTTCTTTTTGCCCTTCTTACACATCAAATGAGAAGTCTAAAACCCCATTCCAACTACTTCAAATCTCTCACAATATCCATCCCATTCTCCTCCATCAACAATACATTCAATACAAGGAAAAAGGGAGAAGGAAACCATTTCACAACATATACATTTAAACAAAACAAGAAGACATTCAATGCTATGAACTACCACTTCTCTATGATCATAAATGTGCCATTAATACTATATCATGAACATTCATTTCAAAACAAAACATTAAATGTGCATTAATGGAAATATCCAAAATCAATGAAAGCTTTGGAAAAATCATTCATCCACTTGCCTTAGGTCTTCTAGCAATGCAATCAAGCTCTAACAAGTCTCCCAAGCAAGGAATCCAAGCTATGACAAAAATTCCAAAACACACAAACCCTAGAAGAATCAAAACAATGAAATAGCAAGGAAACCTTCCAATAATAAAGGTGGAGCTTCTCAAGGACTAGGAGATAACAAATCTAGAGGATGAAGGGGAATACTTACTTGCAAGGACCTCTAATGGCAATGGTAAGCTAAAAGGAAATCTTGAAATGGATGGTTTGCTCCACAAAAGCTATTGAAAGAAAGCTCTCAAGGAGGTGAAGAAGATGATGGCCTCTAATCTCCTCTTGGTGCAAGTTTGGGAGTGGATTGAGTGATGGAAAGCAAGAAGAAGAAGGAGTTGCTCACAAAACCCTAGTTTTTCTCTCTTGTGCTGGAAAATGAAAATGGAAGGGAAAAATGAGGAAGAAGGGTTCCCTTTGTTAACAAATGGGGTTGGGTCCCACAACTAAAGAAGTTAGTTTGGCTGAAATCATCTCTTTCGGGACCTCGGATGAATTCAACGAAGAAGGAAGAAATGTTCGTCGAAATGTCTAGTTTCCAAAAAGTATAGGTTTCGCGGGTTTCGGGAATATCAAGTTTTGGGTACAGATTTAGTGCACAATGACTGTTTTGCCCTCAAGGCCAAAATTCGGGTTTCGGGATCTCAAACGGAAACGGGATCAACATGAAAGTTGTAGAGCTTAACAATACCAATAAAGCGAGATTAAAACCATGAATGCAAAATCTCGATAAATTCTCAAACAAAATGCAATGTCATGAAAAGGAACCTCCAAAGGGTCCTACTAACACAAAGTAAACAAAACTCTCCAAAACTAATACAAAAGCTATACTAAACCCAACTAAGCCACAATCACTAATCAAGCTTAGTACTAACACGCAACTTAATTAGCACTAATCGGGTTCACCCGGGTCGGGGTCTTAGACAAATAGTGCGCCTGTAAAAATGTTTTTTAAAATATACTGGGAAAAATACAGCGGGCATAATTGGCGGGTGAAATTGCTAGCGAATTATTTGGATCGCCAGTGAAACATTCACCTTTGCCGTAAAAAAAAACAAATCACCGAAAAAAATAGGACCTTTGCTGGCGAAAAAAATAAATCGCCGGGAAAAATAGAACCTTTGCCTACGAAAAATTGTCGCCGGGAAAGCTCTATCTTTTCCCGGCGAAAGGAGCTTTTTCGCCGGTAAGAATTATACTTTTCCCGGCGTTTAATGATTGCACCCGGAAAAAACGCCGGTAAAAGTGTAAATTGTTGTAGTGAGAAGAAAAGGAAGCCTGAAGAATGATCAAGCTCCAAGAGCATTGACTTAGAAAAACTTGAAATTTGTATTTTCACATGCATTGTTTTTAAGACTTTCAAAAATCATGTTACATGGAAGTTTTGGATTTTAAACTTGGATGCATTAAGTTTGAAAAAATGTTTTTTTTTTTTTTTAAATCAAGCTAGCCAATGGTTTTAAAACTTTCAAATTATCTTAATCATTTTAGGATTCATGCTTTTAAAACTCTTAGATTGATGTAAAACATATTTCTAGGCTTGATTCCATGGCCCAAAGCACCTCCCCCCCCCCCCCCCCACACACACACACAAGGAAAATACTTTGAAAAACATATTTTTGGGAAAATCAGACTTTTACTGGGGGCCAATATATCACTTTTACAGGTGGTTGCAACCGCCGTTAAAAGAAATTTTTCAAAAAATAAGACCATTGGGCTTATAACTGTTGAGTTCGGTTAACCGAACTCCAAGTGTTGGTTAACCGACCCAAGAGCCGTTGGAACTCTCTCTTTTTTTTTTCCTATAAAATGAGCTCTTCCTTAGGCTATTGAGCATCCAAGAGACCATTATTGAGGTGTTTTGAGGCCATACAAAGGAGAATGAGCTAAGGAAGGCTAAATGGTCATAAAGGGAAGCTAAAGCTTGGAATCATGAGTTAATCATCTGAGTAAGCTTTACTTTTCCTAATCATATGTTACATGCTTTGTTTAAATTATTGGTAAATGAATTTTAGCATGATAACTAGGGTGTGTTGAATCCATTACTTACATTTAATCTTTGATCTTAGCTGTATTGGATTCTTCACCTTGATTCAAATCAAGTTTGTTTTAAACTTCATAAATCATGCTTTGCTAAAATCTTTGATTTCTTTTATAGCATGAATCATTTACTTGGTTGAATCTACATAAGTTGATTTCAATCACATAAGAACAATGGTTAACCTAGTTGGTTTTTGAAAGCAACATTATACATGCATCACATGTTTAGTCTTAAATAGTTTCATACAACTTGTGAGCCTTTGATTTTTATGTCATCAACAAGTTAGTATTTATACATGTGATTTGCATTTCACTTCATTCAAATCTCTTTGTGTGCCTTAAACTTTTAAATTCTTTAAGCATATATTGATTGAGCTTACCTTTTAAACTTGATTGAAGTTTTCACACAAACACCATGATCATTCATCTTTGCATTTCATAGTGCTATATGAGTTTGTTTTTCAATTTCATATCCGCCTAATTTAGAGTCATTGTAATTGAGCTTTAATTGTATCTCTTAAAGTGTTTGTGTAGACACTTATTTAAGAAATCATCTCTTGTAAAGGTTATTGCTTAGCCTAAAGAAAAGCATTGCGTAAAGGTTATTGCTTAGCCTAGAAAAGCACATTGGAAGGTTATTGCTTAGCTTAGAAAAGCATATTGTTAAAGGTTATTTCTTAGCCCATTGAAAAGCATAGATAGTGGAAATCCAGTGGGGTACAAGATCACAAGCTGATAGTGGATGTAGGCATTGAGGCCGAACCACTATAAATCATTGTGTTATGGTGCATGCTTTGTGGTGATTATTTTTGTTGTCTTCCGCATTTAGTTTCTATATCATCACTAGTGACTAGTTAGTTGTATTAAAGAAGTTAAAATTGGACATAATTGGTAACTAATAAGAAGCTCACCCTATTCACCCAGCCCGTTAGGGTTAGGATCCCGAACTTTCAGTATTTAGTAAGCTGGGTGCTCATGGGGTGGAGCCTAGATGGATTTCAAAGCTGGGCGGCCATGGGGTGGAGCCCAGGTGGTTCGGTTCATTTTCAGAGCTTGGTCCTTATGTTTGAGTGGTCCCAGTTTGTTTTTTAGGCCAACTAGTGGACTTGGGGGGTGGGCGCCCATCTTGGGGTGCCTAGGTGGTCTTGGGCATTGTGAGCACCACAGGGCTAGTGCCTATGTGAAATTCAGTAGGGTAGGCGCCACTTGGGTGGTGCCTAGATGGAGTTCCATCATCTTTGAAGTTGGGTCTCTATTTGGAGTGGTCCCGGGCTGCCCTTGGGTAAAATTAGAGGAATAAGAGGGTGGGCGCCCATCATGGGGTGCCTAGGTGGTCCTGGGCAGTGTGGGCGCCTAGATGGATTCAGTAGGGTGTGATGGACTTGTTTTTTCACGCGTGGAGCTACCGAGGTCAGTGGACATGAGAGTCGGTGGGGTCCAATCCTTTCGCGACCGGTGCCGGAATGCGAGCATCAACATTTTTTTGTACGGATATGTTAGATTTTCTACTCTAGTTAGAATTGACAAGTGGTGATCCGTAGATCGACCTTCGCAAGTAGAAAAGGAAATCAACTTTTTTCTAATTTTCCATTGCACATATATTTAAGAAAAAACACATGATTTGTTTGCCGTGAGAGGCCCTTTTTGCCATGAAAGGCGATTTTTGCCGTATAAGGCGATTTACAATTTTTATCGATAATGAAAGACAAGAGTTGTGATTTTTTTATGTCTCTTCAAAAAAGTATAAAATACAATGAAAAGCAAGAAAAGGGGATCTAACTTCTCAGGAGATTGTGGGGACTCGTTTGTGAAAGTCCTGGATCCTAACCCTAGAGGGGGGGGGGGGTGAATAGGGTGAGTTACAATATATGACCAATTATGCCCAATTTTAACTTCTTTAAAATAAACTAGTCACAAGTGATGATAAACTAACAATATGCAGAAGCTAATAAAAACAATCACCACAAAGCATTCACCATCACACAAAGAATTATAGTGGTTCGGCCTCAATGCCTACATCCACTACCGACTTGTGATCCAACACCCCACTGAATTTCCACTATTTATACTTTTCAAAAGGCTAAGCAATAACCTTTACAACGATGTTTTTCTAGGCTAAACAACAACCTATCAATGTGCTTTTCTAGGCTAAGCATTAACCTTTACAAGATGCTTTTCCAAGGCTACGCAATAACCTCTACAATGTGCTTTTCTTAGGCTAAGCAATAACCTTTACAATAAGAAGATTTCTCTCAAGGAAGTGTCTACACAAACACTCAAAGAGATACAATTTAAGCTCAATACAATTGCCTCTTAAATAGGCTGATATGGAAGTTTAAATCTAGATACAAACATACACAACAATTAGCTAAGGTGTGTGCGCTCAAAGTATATCAATGTTTACTTTAATCAATTTCTAAAATGAAGCTCTTAAATGAATGCTTGATGCATTTGAAAATCAAAGCTCAGAAAATGATGATTGAAGTGATAAGCTAATCACATGTAAAATTCAAAACAACTTAGTAAGACATGCTACACAAGTTGTGAGAAGTTTAAAGATTAAAACACATGTGAATGGGACATAAGTGTTTGCAAAACAATCTAATATGAATAAGTGATATGGTGTTTGTAAAACGTCTCAATTAAAGTTAGAAATCATGCAAATATGAAATTACAAAGAATTAAACATGCATGGTTTTAAATGGAATGGAAATCAACTTTAACTTGAAAGAAATACCTTTAAATCTCAAACATTTTGATTTCCAATAGCCCTCTAGCCTTCTTAGCTTATTCCTCTTCTTTAGGCTTCAAAATAGTTCAAAGGTTTCACCCAACAAGCGCTTTGAAAGAAGGGAATGAAATGGACTTTTATACAAAAATTAGTCCAACGGCTAGTTGGCCCGGTCGACCCCATGACCCCCCAGTCGACCTGGCCCAACGGTCAGTTACCCGGTCGACCTGGACAGAGCTCGGTCGACCGGGTGAACTGGCCTAGGATGAATTCCTGTAGATTTTTCAATTTTCTAAAGATGAAATTTGGAACTTAAGGCCAGTGTGATTTAAGCATAATAATATGATTCTAAAAATGAGGAATGTATGCAAATCACAAACCTAGATTCTTAATTTGATTTTCCAAAATCATGCATGAAGAAATAGGCTTTCAAAAGTGTATTTAAGTTCTAAAACAAGCATGAATAAATCATTTGAAAATCAAATGCAAATGCAAGCTAGAAACTTTAGATCCCTAAGTCAAAACTAAGATGCATGAGTGTGTGATCATTTGACAATGAAAGTGATCATGAATCCATCAAATTAGCAACAAACAAAAAACCTAACAATCTCCCCCTTTGTAATTTGATGGCAACTAAGATGATCACAACACTTCTAAGACTTTGGCTCTTCTGATCGGCTCTGTTCTTGAAATCTCTTGAAGGTAGCTTCGACCGAATGACCGATTCGTCGTGAGCTTTAACTGAATCTTTTTAAGATTTCTCCCCCTTGGTTAGAGCTCTCCCTACTCTTCACATTCAAGCTATCTTCCTCTTTAGTTCTTTGAAACAGATCTCCCCCTTAGTTAGATTTGTTCTTCTCTCCCCCTTTGTTTGATCTTCTCTGTGTCTGATCTTCAGATCTTCTCACTTCTCTCCCCCTTTGTCATTAGATAGATTTGTTCTTTTTCTCCCCCTTTGACATTGAATTGCAAAGGAACCTGTATACATAAGAAAACAAATACCTTTCAACAGTACCTGTTACAAAAGAAATCGAAAATGAAATACATAACAATGTATCATGTATGGTTAGTAGTCTCTAAGGGTTCAAAGCCAATACAAAGGTCAATTTGATCAAAACTAATACTTCCTATGAAGGTTTACACTCCCCCTCAATCCATTCTCTCCTTTTGTCAAACTTTTGATAAATATTTAACTATTTGGAGCAAGAAAAAGATGGTTTTACCAATTGAGGGTAAACTTCAAGGAAATTATTGGACACGTTTAACTATAGAGCTCAATATGATCAAATTACCAAGATAAAGAGCAAGGCCAAATACGAGAAAAGCGATTATGGATACCAATTAGAATAAAGAATACCAATTGAGATTCAAGGATAAGACTATAAAATCAAACTCTAAAATGGAGTTAAAAATATTATAACTATTAAGATAAATCCAAATTAGAGCTATCCATGATGATAAGGGGTTTACTAAACATAGCATCAATCAATTTAACTATAAAAACATATGCTATGAAAGTTTTGAAATCATTTCATTCAATCATTAAATATGACTATCATGTGCAAGATGAGTGAAATGAAATTCAAACATGAAGCCTACCTCAACCATTAACCAACCAAGATTATGAATACATAAACATGGTGGTCATGAGATTTACCTATATGAGCAAGAGAAGTGGCAAACATGAAAATTATGATGCTAATGGAATGTGACATTGAAAAAATATATTACTATCAAGTTCAATCCAATGTACACAGGGTCTATCACATTCACAAGATATGGTATCAATTGGATATGACAACAATCGAAAATGATATCAATTGAAGCCAATTGAATATGAAAACATGATTAAGAGCAAGGATGTGGCAAACATAAAATTCCATCAAGCATCATAAATGAATGTTCATCACTTTCAAAGATATAACTAATGAGCATAGTGATGTGAAAGTCCACGAGGATCCTAACCCTAGAGGGGGGGGTGAATAGGGTGTGCTACAAGTATGACCAATTTCGACCAATTTTAGTTCCTTAAACTAAACTAGTCACATGTGATGATTAAACAATCAATATGCGGAAGCTAATAAACAATCACCACACAAGCAAGCACCACAACACCAATGTTTATAGTGGTTCGGCCTCAATGCCTACATCCACTACCGGCTTGTGTCTCCAACACCCCACCGGATTCCACTAAGTATGCTTTTTACTAGGCTAAGCAATAACCCTTACAATGTGCTTTTCTAGGCTAAGCAATAACCTTACAAGATGCTTTTCAAAGGCTAAGCAATAACCTTACAATATGCTTTTCTTAGGCTAAGCAATAACCTTACAAGTTGCTTTTCAAAGGCTAAGCAATAACCTTTACAAATGAGGATTTCTCTAAGAAGGTGTCTTTACAAAAGATCACTCTAAGAGATTACAATTTCAGCACAATGGAATTTGCCTCTTAAATAGGCTAATAGGAAAATGAAATTCCAATTACAAACATACACTAAAATAAACTAAAGTGTGTGCACAAAGTGTATGTATGAGTTTCTTCAATCAATTTTAACAATGAAGCTTTTAAATGAATGCATGATGCATTTTAAAATCAAGGTTTATAAAATGATGATTGAAGAGAAAACTAATCACATAAAAGATTCAAACAACTTTAAAGAATTAAGATAAACAAGTTGAGTGAAAGTTAAAGTCTAAGAACATATGTGATTAGGATAAGAGTGTGTGCAAACTAATCTAATTTACCAAGAAAGATATTGAGTTTGCAAAACAACTCTTTAAGGGCTTGAAATCATGCATAAATGAAAATTCAAAGGATTTGAACATGCATGAATTTCATTTGAATGGAAATCAAAATAACTTAGAAGATGTACCTTTTAAAAACTCATGAGATTGATTTCCAAATAGCCCTCTAGCTTTTCCAACTTCTTCCCCTTTCTTTGGCTCCAAAATGCTCTCAAAAGTTCAAGTTTCAAGCCTTGAAAAAGGTTGGAAAAGAATGGACTTTATAGCCAAAAAGTTGCCAACGGCTAGTTCTCGGTCGACCGGCAAAGAGGTCTCGGTCGACCGAGAAAGCACAACGGTCATGTTTCTGACCGTTGGGGCTTCAGTTCAAAAAACAGTCCATTTGCCCTGCAGTGTTCTCGATCGACCGAGACCCAGGTCTCGGTCGACCGGCGACACTGCCGGGACACCCCCAAAAATTCCAACTTTTGCATTTTGAAGATTTTCTTGGTGGAATTTTGTGGGTCACTAAACCAAGCTTAAAAACATGTTTTAAAACATTTAAAAACATGAAACACACAAAGCCTAAAATGATTCAAAGGTTAAAACCAAAGGCTAGCTTGATTTGAATACAACTCTTTTCAAATGAAATTGCATACAAAATGATTCTTTTTGTGAAGAATGTATGCAAGACTTAAACCTAAATACACAAGATGATTTTCCAAATGTAGTGCACAAGGAAATAGGTTTTCAAAAGAGTTTTGGGTTCTAAAACCAATGCATCCAAGTTTAAAACCAAAACATGCATAAAACAAAAGCTTTTCCAAATCTTAAAAGCTATGCATGGGTAAAACTAGATTTCAAGATATTTTAAATCAATGCATGTGTGTGAATTCAAAAGATGCCAATATGCAAATGCATCCATCAAATTGCAAATACAAAAGACCTAACAATCTCCCCCTTTGCAATTTGATGGCAACTTACTCATCATAGAATTTTCACACAAAGTCTTTAGCTCCCCCTTAGCTTGACAAGTCTTGAAATCTTGTTGGATGCTTCTTCTCTTAGCTTGGGCTCTTGGGCTCTTTTCTTCAATCTTCTTGATGCTTGGTGCTTGATCATTCTTCAAGCTTTCTTCTCATCTTCCTCTCTTTGGCCAAGCATCTTCTTTAGCTCCAAGCTTTCTTTCTTCTATTTGCTCTCCCCCTTTGACCATGCTTCTTTCTCCTCTTGAGAACTTGAAAGCTTTCTCCCCCTTTGATGGATAGGAGATCTTCGAGTACTTGAACTCTCGAACTCTCTCCCCCTTTGATGAGTAGGAGATCTTTGAGTCACACTTGAACTCTCTCTCCCCCTTTGACATTAAATTGCAAAGGTACCTACACACATGAGACAAGAAGAATACCTTTAGTAGCACCTGTTAACAAATGAAATCGAAAATGAAATTCATAACAGGCTATCATGTATGGAAGTTATCTCTAAGGGCTCAAGGGCAATCCAAGGGTGAATTTGATCAAACTAATACTTCCTATGAAGGTTTACACTCCCCCTCAATCCATTCTCTTCTTTTGTCAAACTTTTGACAAAGATTTAACTATTAGGTGCAAGAAGAAGATGGTTTAACCAATTGAGGGTCAACTTCAAGGAAAGGATTAGATTCATTTAACTATTAAGCTCAATATGATCAAATTGCCAAAAGAGAGCTAGGACAAATGAGAGAAGCAATCATGGATATCAATTGAAACAAACATATCAATTGAGATTAAAGGATATGACTATTAACATAATCACTCTAAAATGGATTCAAGAATGTTACTTATTAGGAAAAATCCAAATTAGAGCTATCCATGATATGGGGTTTACTCAAACATAGCATCAATCAATATTACTTATGAAAATCATATGCTATGTAAGTTTTGAACTCATTTCATTCAATCAATAAATATGACTATTAAAGTGCATGAAAGAGTGAAATGAAATTCAATCATGAAGCCAACCTCAAATAATAACCAACCAATATTATTAACACATAAACATGGTGGTCATGAGATTTACCTATGAGAGCAAAAAGAGGTGGCAATCATGAGCATTATGATGCTAATGGTGTGTGACGTGGAACAATTATATAACTATGAAGATTAGTCCAAAGCACACAAGGTCTATCACATACACAAGATAAGATATCAATTGGATATGAAATCAATGGAACATTATACCAAATGAAACCAATTGAATATGATAACATGAGTAAAAGCAAGGATGTGATAAACTACCATCAAGCATCATAAATGCATATTCATCACTTTTAATGATATTCCTAAAGAGCATAGTGATGAACAAGGCAAATTGCAATGCAAAAGGATAAAGCTTTGTAATGCATGCAATTTCCAAAGTGTCTAGATCATATGAATTCAACACTAAGATATCCATCAAACAAGAGATATAACTATGAAATACAAGGAATGGATTTCAAAGAGGTTCATATGATCAAGAACACTATTATGAAGTTGAAACATATATAGAGATGACAACATTAAGAAGGTATACATGAATCAACATCATAACCATCCATTAAAAGAAATGACTAGAAGACATAGAGGATGGATTTGGGTTCTAGTATGGTTTCTACAAAAATTACAAGTTCACAACCATACATGGAACCAAAAGTCATTTGCATATAAAAAGAATAACTAAATAAGCAAAGATGCAAACAACATACATTTCCATTTCTAAAGATAATGAAACCAAAAGAAAAAGGAAATGAGAATAATGGAACATGCTTAGATGAATATAACTAATGAGATTAAAAAGCATTTCCATTCAAAACAATCTTCAAATCATTTTGAAAAACAAAATCCAACAATGAGCATAAAGGAATGATTTTGAAGATCAATTATCAACATTGTATTTGAAAAGATATAACTTCATTAAAACACATACAAGTTGATTTTTCAAAACAATGTTCTCCATATAAAAGTATAACTTATAAATCCATGGAAAACTTGAATTGATTCAAATCATTTGTTCAAATAATCTTACTATGACATAAACACAAATGATTCAACAATTGATCATGAAGAGTCTAGCTATGAAAGCTTTTGAAATCACAATCAATTGATCATGTAAAGAAATGCAATGCAAGACATATGTGTGCAAAAGACAAATCAAACATGATGAAATTATAATCAAATGATTTTGAAAACCATGACATGTAACTTAGAATGGTGCATGAAACCAAAATCAAATGATCATAAAGAAGCAATGCATTTTAAGAAATCTAACTAAAAGAAACAAAATGCAAATGCAATCATGACCAACAAAGTGATTTAACTAATAAAGAGTAGGTTGGTCAATGAGGTTCAAGACCCTAAGGTTTGTCTAGGTAAATAACTTTAGGAATCCACCTAAGGTCTTGGGAGGGTTGAACTTTGAGATCTATCTTGGAATTCTCACCAACTATAGGAGATTTAACTTGATAAATTTTCAATTTAAACTTATCACCATGATATTTAGATTTTACTAAATTTGGCTTAAAATGGTGATTAGTCTTTTGATGTTGGTGAGTTTGTTTCTTTGGGGATTGTTTCTCTTTTCTTTTCTTCTTACTTTCTCCCTTTACTTGACTTTTGAATTTTAGATTTAACTTAGCAACTTTCTTCAAAAGTTCTTTCATGGGTTCATATAAGGGAGATAGATTGAGAAGCTTTTTGTTCTTAGATTCTTTCAAGCTTGGTTTAACTTGTTTAAGCCTTTTAGAATCTATCTTGGGAGACTCCATTTTAAAGGATTTAACTTGTTTAGTCTTTTTGGAGTTTTCCTTGATTTTTAGTGTCTTACCCTTCAAGTTTGATTTTCCATTTTTGAGTTCAAAGATGGGTTTAGACACATGGCTTCTTTTCCTTAGTTTGCACTCAAACCTAAAATGTCCTTCAATGCCACAAAAATTACATTTGGTTTTGGGCAAAGGAGAAAGAGTGCTAGAGAATGAGGACTCACCTTTCACAAAAGTGTTGGTGAATTTAGGGTCATATGTCATATTCCTATTAAAACCAAGACCCGTCCTATCTCCATGAGATTTACCCAATTTGAATAATTTTTCAAGTTTCTCTTCACTTTGGGTAAACTTGCACTCATACTTTTGTTTATTGTTTTCAAGTTGAGTGACTTTGGTTATAAGGATTGAATTTTCATTTTTAACTTTTGAAAGTTCATATTCAATTTCCTTATATTTGCTTAGCTCTTCATTGGCAAGTTTTAATTCATGTTTAAGTTCATCAATAACATTAGATCCAAGTTCTTTTGTTTTTAACTTACTTTTAATCAACTTGGATTCTAAGTTGTCAATGTCTACATCTTGTCTTTTAATTGTATCTCTTAGGTTTAAATTTTCATTTTTAAGCTCATCACAATTTATCTTAATCTCATTTAATTCATTTTGAGCATTAGATAAATTTTCCTTAGAGATATTCAATTTTGATTCAAGATTGTTAGAGTCTTTATCTTGCCTTTTTATTTGATCTCTTAGTTTTAGATTTTCCTTATTGACATTTTCATAACCCATCTTTAATTCTTTTAGTTCATCTTGAATGTTGGATAGGTTATTTAAAGAGATCATGAACTTAGAGTCTAGACATTTTATTACTTCTTCTTTCTCTCTAAGTTCATCTTTTGAAGATGCTAGCTCTTTGTTTAGGTTTTTAGATTCTTCCCTTAAACTTTTGTTTTTCTTTTCAAGCTTTAAGGATATTTCATATAATTCTTCAAAAGCTTGTTGAAGGTCTTCTTCATTATATTCATTTTCTTCTTCTTTTGGATCAAATTGATTTTCATTAGTTTGAGAGTTTGAAACTCCAAAAGAAGGAAGAGTGAGGGGTCTAGAAGAATCTACAAAGTCTAGCCTAGTGAAGTCCATTTAAATGATTTTCAAAAAAGCACAACTCTAGGGTTTTAACTCTAGGTTTTTACACCTAATCAAGAGTTCCAAACACTTGATCCTAAGGGATAGAGCACTTGGCTCTGATACCAATTGAAAGTCCACGAGGATCCTAACCCTAGAGGGGGGGGTGAATAGGGTGTGCTACAAGTATGACCAATTTCGACCAATTTTAGTTCCTTAAACTAAACTAGTCACATGTGATGATTAAACAATCAATATGCGGAAGCTAATAAACAATCACCACACAAGCAAGCACCACAACACCAATGTTTATAGTGGTTCGGCCTCAATGCCTACATCCACTACCGGCTTGTGTCTCCAACACCCCACCGGATTCCACTAAGTATGCTTTTTACTAGGCTAAGCAATAACCCTTACAATGTGCTTTTCTAGGCTAAGCAATAACCTTACAAGATGCTTTTCAAAGGCTAAGCAATAACCTTACAATATGCTTTTCTTAGGCTAAGCAATAACCTTACAAGTTGCTTTTCAAAGGCTAAGCAATAACCTTTACAAATGAGGATTTCTCTAAGAAGGTGTCTTTACAAAAGATCACTCTAAGAGATTACAATTTCAGCACAATGGAATTTGCCTCTTAAATAGGCTAATAGGAAAATGAAATTCCAATTACAAACATACACTAAAATAAACTAAAGTGTGTGCACAAAGTGTATGTATGAGTTTCTTCAATCAATTTTAACAATGAAGCTTTTAAATGAATGCATGATGCATTTTAAAATCAAGGTTTATAAAATGATGATTGAAGAGAAAACTAATCACATAAAAGATTCAAACAACTTTGAAGAATTAAGATAAACAAGTTGAGTGAAAGTTAAAGTCTAAGAACATATGTGATTAGGATAAGAGTGTGTGCAAACTAATCTAATTTACCAAGAAAGATATTGAGTTTGCAAAACAACTCTTTAAGGGCTTGAAATCATGCATAAATGAAAATTCAAAGGATTTGAACATGCATGAATTTCATTTGAATGGAAATCAAAATAACTTAGAAGATGTACCTTTTAAAAACTCATGAGATTGATTTCCAAATAGCCCTCTAGCTTTTCCAACTTCTTCCCCTTTCTTTGGCTCCAAAATGCTCTCAAAAGTTCAAGTTTCAAGCCTTGAAAAAGGTTGGAAAAGAATGGACTTTATAGCCAAAAAGTTGCCAACGGCTAGTTCTCGGTCGACCGGCAAAGAGGTCTCGGTCGACCGAGAAAGCACAACGGTCATATTTCTGACCGTTGGGGCTTCAGTTCAAAAAACAGTCCATTTGCCCTGCAGTGTTCTCGATCGACCGAGACCCAGGTCTCGGTCGACCGGCGACACTGCCGGGACACCCCCAAAAATTCCAACTTTTGCATTTTGAAGATTTTCTTGGTGGAATTTTGTGGGTCACTAAACCAAGCTTAAAAACATGTTTTAAAACATTTAAAAACATGAAACACACAAAGCCTAAAATGATTCAAAGGTTAAAACCAAAGGCTAGCTTGATTTGAATACAACTCTTTTCAAATGAAATTGCATACAAAATGATTCTTTTTGTGAAGAATGTATGCAAGACTTAAACCTAAATACACAAGATGATTTTCCAAATGTAGTGCACAAGGAAATAGGTTTTCAAAAGAGTTTTGGGTTCTAAAACCAATGCATCCAAGTTTAAAACCAAAACATGCATAAAACAAAAGCTTTTCCAAATCTTAAAAGCTATGCATGGGTAAAACTAGATTTCAAGATATTTTAAATCAATGCATGTGTGTGAATTCAAAAGATGCCAATATGCAAATGCATCCATCAAATTGCAAATACAAAAGACCTAACAATCTCCCCCTTTGCAATTTGATGGCAACTTACTCATCATAGAATTTTCACACAAAGTCTTTAGCTCCCCCTTAGCTTGACAAGTCTTGAAATCTTGTTGGATGCTTCTTCTCTTAGCTTGGGCTCTTGGGCTCTTTTCTTCAATCTTCTTGATGCTTGGTGCTTGATCATTCTTCAAGCTTTCTTCTCATCTTCCTCTCTTTGGCCAAGCATCTTCTTTAGCTCCAAGCTTTCTTTCTTCTATTTGCTCTCCCCCTTTGACCATGCTTCTTTCTCCTCTTGAGAACTTGAAAGCTTTCTCCCCCTTTGATGGATAGGAGATCTTCGAGTACTTGAACTCTCGAACTCTCTCCCCCTTTGATGAGTAGGAGATCTTTGAGTCACACTTGAACTCTCTCTCCCCCTTTGACATTAAATTGCAAAGGTACCTACACACATGAGACAAGAAGAATACCTTTAGTAGCACCTGTTAACAAATGAAATCGAAAATGAAATTCATAACAGGCTATCATGTATGGAAGTTATCTCTAAGGGCTCAAGGGCAATCCAAGGGTGAATTTGATCAAACTAATACTTCCTATGAAGGTTTACACTCCCCCTCAATCCATTCTCTTCTTTTGTCAAACTTTTGACAAAGATTTAACTATTAGGTGCAAGAAGAAGATGGTTTAACCAATTGAGGGTCAACTTCAAGGAAAGGATTAGATTCATTTAACTATTAAGCTCAATATGATCAAATTGCCAAAAGAGAGCTAGGACAAATGAGAGAAGCAATCATGGATATCAATTGAAACAAACATATCAATTGAGATTAAAGGATATGACTATTAACATAATCACTCTAAAATGGATTCAAGAATGTTACTTATTAGGAAAAATCCAAATTAGAGCTATCCATGATATGGGGTTTACTCAAACATAGCATCAATCAATATTACTTATGAAAATCATATGCTATGTAAGTTTTGAACTCATTTCATTCAATCAATAAATATGACTATTAAAGTGCATGAAAGAGTGAAATGAAATTCAATCATGAAGCCAACCTCAAATAATAACCAACCAATATTATTAACACATAAACATGGTGGTCATGAGATTTACCTATGAGAGCAAAAAGAGGTGGCAATCATGAGCATTATGATGCTAATGGTGTGTGACGTGGAACAATTATATAACTATGAAGATTAGTCCAAAGCACACAAGGTCTATCACATACACAAGATAAGATATCAATTGGATATGAAATCAATGGAACATTATACCAAATGAAACCAATTGAATATGATAACATGAGTAAAAGCAAGGATGTGATAAACTACCATCAAGCATCATAAATGCATATTCATCACTTTTAATGATATTCCTAAAGAGCATAGTGATGAACAAGGCAAATTGCAATGCAAAAGGATAAAGCTTTGTAATGCATGCAATTTCCAAAGTGTCTAGATCATATGAATTCAACACTAAGATATCCATCAAACAAGAGATATAACTATGAAATACAAGGAATGGATTTCAAAGAGGTTCATATGATCAAGAACACTATTATGAAGTTGAAACATATATAGAGATGACAACATTAAGAAGGTATACATGAATCAACATCATAACCATCCATTAAAAGAAATGACTAGAAGACATAGAGGATGGATTTGGGTTCTAGTATGGTTTCTACAAAAATTACAAGTTCACAACCATACATGGAACCAAAAGTCATTTGCATATAAAAAGAATAACTAAATAAGCAAAGATGCAAACAACATACATTTCCATTTCTAAAGATAATGAAACCAAAAGAAAAAGGAAATGAGAATAATGGAACATGCTTAGATGAATATAACTAATGAGATTAAAAAGCATTTCCATTCAAAACAATCTTCAAATCATTTTGAAAAACAAAATCCAACAATGAGCATAAAGGAATGATTTTGAAGATCAATTATCAACATTGTATTTGAAAAGATATAACTTCATTAAAACACATACAAGTTGATTTTTCAAAACAATGTTCTCCATATAAAAGTATAACTTATAAATCCATGGAAAACTTGAATTGATTCAAATCATTTGTTCAAATAATCTTACTATGACATAAACACAAATGATTCAACAATTGATCATGAAGAGTCTAGCTATGAAAGCTTTTGAAATCACAATCAATTGATCATGTAAAGAAATGCAATGCAAGACATATGTGTGCAAAAGACAAATCAAACATGATGAAATTATAATCAAATGATTTTGAAAACCATGACATGTAACTTAGAATGGTGCATGAAACCAAAATCAAATGATCATAAAGAAGCAATGCATTTTAAGAAATCTAACTAAAAGAAACAAAATGCAAATGCAATCATGACCAACAAAGTGATTTAACTAATAAAGAGTAGGTTGGTCAATGAGGTTCAAGACCCTAAGGTTTGTCTAGGTAAATAACTTTAGGAATCCACCTAAGGTCTTGGGAGGGTTGAACTTTGAGATCTATCTTGGAATTCTCACCAACTATAGGAGATTTAACTTGATAAATTTTCAATTTAAACTTATCACCATGATATTTAGATTTTACTAAATTTGGCTTAAAATGGTGATTAGTCTTTTGATGTTGGTGAGTTTGTTTCTTTGGGGATTGTTTCTCTTTTCTTTTCTTCTTACTTTCTCCCTTTACTTGACTTTTGAATTTTAGATTTAACTTAGCAACTTTCTTCAAAAGTTCTTTCATGGGTTCATATAAGGGAGATAGATTGAGAAGCTTTTTGTTCTTAGATTCTTTCAAGCTTGGTTTAACTTGTTTAAGCCTTTTAGAATCTATCTTGGGAGACTCCATTTTAAAGGATTTAACTTGTTTAGTCTTTTTGGAGTTTTCCTTGATTTTTAGTGTCTTACCCTTCAAGTTTGATTTTCCATTTTTGAGTTCAAAGATGGGTTTAGACACATGGCTTCTTTTCCTTAGTTTGCACTCAAACCTAAAATGTCCTTCAATGCCACAAAAATTACATTTGGTTTTGGGCAAAGGAGAAAGAGTGCTAGAGAATGAGGACTCACCTTTCACAAAAGTGTTGGTGAATTTAGGGTCATATGTCATATTCCTATTAAAACCAAGACCCGTCCTATCTCCATGAGATTTACCCAATTTGAATAATTTTTCAAGTTTCTCTTCACTTTGGGTAAACTTGCACTCATACTTTTGTTTATTGTTTTCAAGTTGAGTGACTTTGGTTATAAGGATTGAATTTTCATTTTTAACTTTTGAAAGTTCATATTCAATTTCCTTATATTTGCTTAGCTCTTCATTGGCAAGTTTTAATTCATGTTTAAGTTCATCAATAACATTAGATCCAAGTTCTTTTGTTTTTAACTTACTTTTAATCAACTTGGATTCTAAGTTGTCAATGTCTACATCTTGTCTTTTAATTGTATCTCTTAGGTTTAAATTTTCATTTTTAAGCTCATCACAATTTATCTTAATCTCATTTAATTCATTTTGAGCATTAGATAAATTTTCCTTAGAGATATTCAATTTTGATTCAAGATTGTTAGAGTCTTTATCTTGCCTTTTTATTTGATCTCTTAGTTTTAGATTTTCCTTATTGACATTTTCATAACCCATCTTTAATTCTTTTAGTTCATCTTGAATGTTGGATAGGTTATTTAAAGAGATCATGAACTTAGAGTCTAGACATTTTATTACTTCTTCTTTCTCTCTAAGTTCATCTTTTGAAGATGCTAGCTCTTTGTTTAGGTTTTTAGATTCTTCCCTTAAACTTTTGTTTTTCTTTTCAAGCTTTAAGGATATTTCATATAATTCTTCAAAAGCTTGTTGAAGGTCTTCTTCATTATATTCATTTTCTTCTTCTTTTGGATCAAATTGATTTTCATTAGTTTGAGAGTTTGAAACTCCAAAAGAAGGAAGAGTGAGGGGTCTAGAAGAATCTACAAAGTCTAGCCTAGTGAAGTCCATTTAAATGATTTTCAAAAAAGCACAACTCTAGGGTTTTAACTCTAGGTTTTTACACCTAATCAAGAGTTCCAAACACTTGATCCTAAGGGATAGAGCACTTGGCTCTGATACCAATTGAAAGTCCACGAGGATCCTAACCCTAGAGGGGGGGTGAATAGGGTGTGCTACAAGTATGACCAATTTCGACCAATTTTAGTTCCTTAAACTAAACTAGTCACATGTGATGATTAAACAATCAATATGCGGAAGCTAATAAACAATCACCACACAAGCAAGCACCACAACACCAATGTTTATAGTGGTTCGGCCTCAATGCCTACATCCACTACCGGCTTGTGTCTCCAACACCCCACCGGATTCCACTAAGTATGCTTTTTAGTAGGCTAAGCAATAACCCTTACAATGTGCTTTTCTAGGCTAAGCAATAACCTTACAAGATGCTTTTCAAAGGCTAAGCAATAACCTTACAATATGCTTTTCTTAGGCTAAGCAATAACCTTACAAGTTGCTTTTCAAAGGCTAAGCAATAACCTTTACAAATGAGGATTTCTCTAAGAAGGTGTCTTTACAAAAGATCACTCTAAGAGATTACAATTTAAGCACAATGGAATTTGCCTCTTAAATAGGCTAATAGGAAAATGAAATTCCAATTACAAACATACACTAAAATAAACTAAAGTGTGTGCACAAAGTGTATGTATGAGTTTCTTCAATCAATTTTAACAATGAAGCTTTTAAATGAATGCATGATGCATTTTAAAATCAAGGTTTATAAAATGATGATTGAAGAGAAAACTAATCACATAAAAGATTCAAACAACTTTGAAGAATTAAGATAAACAAGTTGAGTGAAAGTTAAAGTCTAAGAACATATGTGATTAGGATAAGAGTGTGTGCAAACTAATCTAATTTACCAAGAAAGATATTGAGTTTGCAAAACAACTCTTTAAGGGCTTGAAATCATGCATAAATGAAAATTCAAAGGATTTGAACATGCATGAATTTCATTTGAATGGAAATCAAAATAACTTAGAAGATGTACCTTTTAAAAACTCATGAGATTGATTTCCAAATAGCCCTCTAGCTTTTCCAACTTCTTCCCCTTTCTTTGGCTCCAAAATGCTCTCAAAAGTTCAAGTTTCAAGCCTTGAAAAAGGTTGGAAAAGAATGGACTTTATAGCCAAAAAGTTGCCAACGGCTAGTTCTCGGTCGACCGGCAAAGAGGTCTCGGTCGACCGAGAAAGCACAACGGTCATATTTCTGACCGTTGGGGCTTCAGTTCAAAAAACAGTCCATTTGCCCTGCAGTGTTCTCGGTCGACCGAGACCCAGGTCTCGGTCGACCGGCGACACTGCCGGGACACCCCCAAAAATTCCAACTTTTGCATTTTGAAGATTTTCTTTGTGGAATTTTGTGGGTCACTAAACCAAGCTTAAAAACATGTTTTAAAACATTTAAAAACATGAAACACACAAAGCCTAAAATGATTCAAAGGTTAAAACCAAAGGCTAGCTTGATTTGAATACAACTCTTTTCAAATGAAATTGCATACAAAATGATTCTTTTTGTGAAGAATGTATGCAAGACTTAAACCTAAATACACAAGATGATTTTCCAAATGTAGTGCACAAGGAAATAGGTTTTCAAAAGAGTTTTGGGTTCTAAAACCAATGCATCCAAGTTTAAAACCAAAACATGCATAAAACAAAAGCTTTTCCAAATCTTAAAAGCTATGCATGGGTAAAACTAGATTTCAAGATATTTTAAATCAATGCATGTGTGTGAATTCAAAAGATGCCAATATGCAAATGCATCCATCAAATTGCAAATACAAAAGACCTAACATGATGAACAAGGGAAATTGCATTTTGAAAATATATGACTTGGTAGAGCATGCAATTTTCAAAGTGACAAAATCATATGAATTGAACATCTAAAAGATATCCATCAAACAATAGATATAACTATGAAATACAAGGAATGGATATTAAAGAGGTTCATATGATCAAGATCACTACTATGAAGTTGAAACATGTATAAGGAAGACATCACTTAGAGAATACACATGAATCAACATCATAACCATCCATTAAAAAAAATGACTAGAAAGCATAAGGATGGATTTGAGTTCTAGTATGGTATCTACAAATATAACTAAGATCACAACCATACATGGAACCAAAAGACATTTGCATATAAAGAATGTAATCAAATGAGCAAAGATGCAAATAGCTTATAATAACATTCATTTCCAGTTCTAAGATGATGTAATCAAATGAAAAAAAAAGAAAAAAAGGAAATGAGAATCATGGAACATGCTTTGATGATTATAACTAATGATGTTTTAGAGCATTTCCATTCATACAGTCTTCAAATCATTTCAATAAACAAAATCCAACAATAAGCATAAAAAGAATGATTTTGAAGATCAATTTTCAACTTGATATTTTAAAAGATATAACTTATTTGAAACACATACAAGTTGATTTTTCAAAACAATGATTTTTCATATTAAAGAATAACTTAGAAAACTATGAAAAATCCAAATTTATTAAAATCATTTGTTCAAATAATCTAACAATGACATCTACACAAATGATTTTGCAACAACAATCAATCATGAATAATCTAGCAATGAAGGCTTTTGAAATCACAATCAATTGTTCATATGTATAAATGCAATGCAAGAGATATAACTAAATATGAGCAAAAAGAAAATCTAACATGATGAAATTATAATCAAATTATTTTGAAAACCATGATATGTAACTAGAATGGTGCATGAAGACAAAATCAATTGATCACAAATAAACATTGCATTTTAAGAAATGTAACTATATAGAAACAAAATGCAAATATAACATAACCAACAAAAAGATTTAACTATAAAGGATAGGTTGGTCAAGGAGGTTTAAGGCCTTAAGGTTTGTCTAAGTATCTAACTTTAGGAATCCACCTAAGGTCTTGAGAGGGTTGATCTTTGAGGTCTAGTTTAGAAGTCCCACCAACTTTAGGAGATTTGACTTGATAAATTTTTAATTTGGAACTTATCACCATGATATTTAGATTTGACTAAATTTAGCTTAGATTGGTGATTAGTCTTTTGAAGTTGGTGAGTTTGTTTCTTAGGGGATTGATTCATTATTCTTTTCTTCTTATTTTCTCCCTTTATTTGACTTTTGAATTTTAAATTTAACTTTGCTACTTTCTTCAAAAGTTCTTTCATGGGTTGATTTAAGGGAGATAGGTTAAGAAGCTTTTTGTTTATAGATTCTTTTATACTTGGTTTAACGTGTTTAACCTTTTTAGAATCTATCTTAGGAGACTCGTTTTTAATTGATTTAACTTGTTTGATCTTCTTAGAGTCTTCCTTGATTTCTAGTGTCTTACCCTTCATAGATTTTGATTCTACTTTCTTGGGTTCATAAATGGGTTTAGACACATGGCTTCTTCTTCTTAGTTTGCACTCAAACCTAAAATGCCCTTCAATGCCACAATAATTACATTTAGTCATGGGCAAGGAAGAATGAGTACTAGAGAATGAGGACTCACCTTTCACAAATGTGTTGGTGAAGCTAGGGTCATGTGAAATATACCTATCAAATCCAAGATCCGTCCTATCTCTTTGAGATTTACCCAATTTAAATAAATTTTCAAATTTCTCTTCACCTTGGGTAAATTTGCACTCATACTTTTGTTTGTAGCTTTTAAGTTGAGTGACTTGGTTTATAATGATTGAATTTTCATTTTTAACTTTTAATAATTCATTTTCAATTCCCTTATTGTTGTTTAGTTATTCATGGGCAAGTTTTAAAACAAATTTAAGTTCATTAATAACATTAGATCCAAGTTCTAGAGTTTTATCTTATTTTGAGCATTAGATAAATTTTCCTTAGTAATAGTCAACTTAGATTCTAGGTTGTTAATATTTTTGTCTTGCCTTTGTAATTGATCTCTTAGTTTTGAATTTTCGTTATTAAGATCATCATTTCCTATTTTTAATTCCTTTAGATCATCTTTAATATTAGATAGGTTAAGCAAAGAGATCATAAACTTAGAGTCTAAACAATGTATTACTTCTTCTTTCTCTCTAAGTTCATCTTTTGAAGAAACTAATTCTTTGTTTAGCTTTTTAGATTCTTCTTTTAGTTTTTTATTTTTCTTAACAAGCTCTAACGAAAAAGTATATAAATCATCATAATCTTGTTGAACGTCATCTTCATTTTCAACATTTTCTTCTTCTTTTAAATCAAATTGAGATTCATTAATTTGAAGGTTTGAATCTCCAATAGATGGAAGAAGGAGGGGTCTAGAAGAATCTACACAATCTAACATAGTGGAATTCATTCTAATGATTTTCATGAAAACACAACACTAGGTTTTTTACTCTAGGTTCTTACACCTAATCAAGAGTTCCAAAACACTTGATCCTAAAATAGAGCACAAGCTTCTGATACCAATTAAAAGTCCGGGATCCTAACCCTAGAGGGGGGGGGGGGGGGGGGGGGTTGAATAGTGTGAGCTACAAGTTAGTGACCAATTATGCCAAATTTTAATTTCTTTAAAATTAACTAGTCACAAGTGATGATTATCAAAAGAAATGTGGAAGCTAACAAAAACAATCGCCACAAAGCATGCACCATCACACAAGGATTTATAGTGGTTCGGCCTTAATGCCTACATCCACTACCGGTTTGTGATCCAACACCCCTCCAGATTTCCATTATCTATGCTTTTCAATTGGTTAAGCAATAACCTTTACAAAATGCTTTCCGGCCAATGCTAAGCAATAACCTCTACAATGATGTTTTTCTAGGCTAAACAACAGCCTATCAATGTGCTTTTGGATAAGCATGATTAAAGAAGATTTTAAAACAAACTAGGTTTGAAATCAAGATGAAGAAT
This sequence comes from Cinnamomum chago, assembly GCA_038049695.1. Lineage (NCBI taxonomy): Eukaryota > Viridiplantae > Streptophyta > Magnoliopsida > Laurales > Lauraceae > Cinnamomum > Cinnamomum chago. The sequence goes on from CP142460.1 coordinate 37,907,625, forward strand.
CCAATCCAACTTAGATCAAAGATTAAAAGAAGAATAGATTCAACACATCATAGTTATTATGCTAAAATTGATTTCCCAATAATTTAAACAAAGCATATAACATATGATTAATAAAAGTAAAGCTTACTTAGAGATTTAACTTCATTGATCCAAGCTTTAGCTTCACTAATGGCCCCTTGGTCTCTCTTAGTTCATCTCCTTTTTCTTCTCTCCAAACTCCTCAAGAGTGGCTCTTAGTTCCATTTTGATCCACACTTTTTACAAAGGAATGAACCTCATTTTATACTAAAAAATTGAGTTCTGGCGTGTCCCCGGTCGACCTGGGCTCAACGGTCATAAATTTGACCGTTTGAAAAAGAGCTCCATGGCTCTTTCTCGGTCGACCTACAGTGTGCTCAATCGACCAGGTCCATGGGCTCAGTCGACAGAGCACACTGCAGGTTGACCCGGGCCCAGGGACCAATTTCTCCAAAAAATGCATATTAAAAGATAATTTCGTGTGGGGACTTTTGGGCCATTAAATCAAGCTTGGAATCGTGATTTAAATCAAACTAAGAGGATTAAAAATATGAAACATAAAAAGCCAAAAATGTTTTGAAAGATTTAAAACATAGGCTAACTTGATTTATACAACTTCTTTTCAAATTTAAATGCATCCAAGTTTAAAATCAAAACATGCATAAACCAAGATTTCTACAAGTCTTAAAAACAATGCATGTGTAAATCAAGATTTCAAGATTTTCTAAATCAATGCATGTGTGAAAATTCAAATGATGCTAAAATGATAATGCGTCCATCAAATTGAAATATACAAAATCCCTAAGAATTAGTACCAAGATGGCTAAAGGCGCACCAGTTTAGGACCACATGCTGAAAATGATGGACTCATTGAATGAGTTAGATGTACTCGGGGCTACCATTGATGCAGAATCGCAGATTGATATAATCTTTGAGTCGCTGCCAGATTCAATCAACAATTTCAAGGTCAATTATAACATGAATAAGATGGACTTAACTTTAGCTGAGCTGTCTAGCCAGGTAGTAGTGACTGAATGACTTATGAAGAAGAAGCCAACTAACCTGATGACAGAAAAGTCAGTTGCCAAGTCTAAGCCGAAAGGCAAAGGGCGGAAAGGCAATAAGAAATCAGTTCTGAATGGTCCTAAAGTGGAGAATGGTTATAATGGTGGTGTGGCCAATGCTAAGGGTTCGGAGACAAAAGGAAAGTGTTTCCATTGTGGTATGATAGGACACTGGAAAAGGAATTGTCCAGATCATCTGTTTAAGAAGAAGACCTCAGCTATGATTGAGTCACTTATTTCTGAAGTTAGTTTTGCAACTGGTACTTCAGAATCCTGGTGTGTTGACTCCGGTGTAACTAATCACATATGTAATACGTTGCAGGGGTTCAGGGAAATCAGGAGGCTTAGTGACGGAGAAATCATTGTCAACCTAGGATCTGATGCAAAGGCGGAGGTGGTTTCAGTGGGAGTTGCTTTATATTTTTCAGATAATAAATTGGTTTTGTCAGACACTTTATATGTACCATCTTTAAGACGGAATTTAATTTCAGTTTCAAGTTTGGTGAATAAAAGTTATTCCATTACTTTTGGTACTGAAGTTGTCAAAAAGACGAACGGTACTTTTATATGTTCTGACAAGGTAACCAATAGACTTTATTTGTTGACTCCCACAATGTATGAGATACATGATACTGAAACTATAAATAGGCCATCATTAAAGAGAAAGACACCTTCATCTAATCCAACAAAACTTTGGCATCTGATGCTAAGTCATATAAACCTAAATAGGATTGATAGGCTAGTGAAAGATGGTATCTTGCCTTCATTGGTGGTAGAACCAATGCCTGTTTGCGAGTCCTGTCTGGAAGGCAAAATGACCAAAAGACCATTTTCATCTAAGGGCAATAGGGCCAAAGATTTATTGGAATTAGTGCATACTGATGTGTGTGGACCCATAAATGTCAGAGCCAGAGGAGGATATGAGTACTTCATCACTTTCACAGATGATTACTCAAGATATGGATACATATACCTTATGCACTGCAAGTCCGAGGCTTTTGAAAAGTTCAAAGAGTTTCAAGCGGAAGCGGAAAATCAATTAGGTAAGAGTATCAAGACTCTTTGATTAGATTGAGGAGGGGAATATCTCTCTGCTGAATTTATGGGATACTTATCAGAGAATGGGATTCTATCCCAGTTGTTTGCTCCTGGAATGCCTCAGCAGAATGGAGTAGCGAAAAGAAGGAACCGGACTCTTTTAGATATGATCAGGTCTACGCTGAGTTTCTCATGATTACCTATATCATTTTAGGGATACTGCGATGTACATATTAAACCTCGTACCATCTAAGTCTATACCTAAGACTCCTCATGAGTTGTGGTCCGGGCAAAAGCCTAGTCTACAACATTTACACATTTGGGGTTGTTTGGCACACGTTCTAAAGGTTAAGACGGATAAGCTGGAATCGAAGTCGGAAGTATGCACGTTTGTAGGATATTCGAAAGGAACTAAAGGTCTATAATCCCAAAGAGCAAAAAGTGCTGGTCAACATCAATGCGGTTTTTCTAGAGGAAGATTATATGGTAGACCGAAAATCTTTAGAAAATGTGATCTTGGAAGAAATTCAAGAGCAATCAATTACAAATCCAAATATAACCGAACTTGAGGAAGAACTGCCCTTACCAGACCCAGTAGTTACACCAGTGCCTCGTCGTAGTGGGAGGATTGTCAGACCCCCTGACAGGTTCTCGTTCTTGGGAGAGTCTTATGAGGCAGTCCCGGAAGAACCGGAACAAGATCCCTGTAACTATGATGAAGCAATCAATGACATAGATTTGGGACATTGGCAAAATGCTATGAAAGCTGAGATGGAGTCTATGTACTCCAATCAGGTCTGGATATTTGTGGACTTGCCTGCCAATATAAAACCTATTGGGTACAAGTGCGTCTACAAGAGAAAAAGAGGACCAGATGGTAGAGTGGAGACCTTCAAAGTCAGGCTTGTCAAGAAAGGGTAAACTCAGAAAGAGGATATCGATTATGAGGAAACCTTCTCGCCGGTAGCCATGCACAAGTCCATCCGGATACTCTTATCCATTGCAGCTCATCTTGATTACAAGATTTGGCAAATGGATGTCAAGACGGCGTTTCTCAATGGCCATCTTGAAGAAGACATCTATATGGTGTAGCCAGACGGTTTTGTAGCTAAAAACCAATAGCAAAAAGTTTGCAAGCTATAGAAGTCCATTTATGGACTGAAGCAGGCATCCCGCAGCTGGAACATCCGTTTTGACCAGGCAATCAAGTCATTTGGTTTTTGTCAGAAACCGGATGAGTCATGTGTGTACATGAAAAGTGAAGGAGACAGGGCAGTTTTTCTGGTTTTATATGTCGATGACATCCTTTTCCTCGGGAAAAACATAGGAATGTTGTCAATAGTGAAAGTTTGGTTAGCCAAGACTTTTGATATGAAGGACTTGGGAGAGGCTAGCTACATCCTAGGGATCAAACTCCATTGAGACCGGAAAAATAGGATGATTGGCTTATCCCAAGCTGCAATCATAGATAAGGTACGTACTAGAACAGTTTGCTATACAAGACTCCTAGATGGGCATTACGCCTTTCAGGCATGGAGTGCACCTTTTCAAGGATCAGTGTCCCAAGACACCTGAAGAAAAGGAGCAGATGAGGTCGATACCATACGCTTCGGCTGTTGGTAGCCTCATGTATGATATGCTATGTACTAGACCAGATATCTGTCATGTAGTGGGCCTAGTCAGCAGATATCAATCTAATCCAAAACCTGAACATTGGACTACTATAAAGTGTATTCTCAAATACTTGAGAAGGACTAGAGATTACGTGTTGATATACGACAATGGTGAGCTAATTCTAGTCGGATACACAGATTCTGACTTCATGTCAGATAAGGATTCCAGGAAATCCACCTCTGGTTATGTATTTATGCTTGGTTGCGGAACTATCAGCTGGAGGAGTATTAAACAGGAATGTACCACTGATTCCACCTTGGAGGCTGAATATGTGGCGGCTAAGGAAGCAGTATAGCTCAAGAGATTCCTTATGGAACTTGGGGTTGTACTTTTGGCACGTCAACTGCTCATAGTTTAATGTGACAGCAGTGGGGCAGTCGCTCAGTCCAAGGAGCCCAGGAGCCATAAAATCCAAAAGCATGTATAGAGGAAGTATCACTTGGTCAGAGAGATTGTGCAGAGAGGTGATATTGCTATCACCAAGAGTGCCTCTGCGAAAAATCTGGCAGATCCCTTTACTAAGCCTTTGACTACCAAAGTCTTTGAGCAGCACGTAGACGGGATGGGCATGAGATGCAACCCTAACTGGCATTGAGCCCAAGTGGGAGATTGTTAGTTTGTATGGTCTTAATCCATCAAATGATGTAATAAATTGATTAATTTCTTTATTTATCAATATACTTCTGCTTTCCTTTCATGAGATGAATAGTGTTTTATTACTTTATGCACATAATCAATACATATGACATGATGATTCATGAGATGAACCGGGTCCCATTAGTATATTAGATGTGATATATGTGTATGGATGAGATCCACATACAGGAGACATGCGTCACAAATCTTATACCTAAATATCTTCACAACCAGTGATGAGACTGGGCATCTCATCTAATAAGGTTGCAGCATTTTGATCACTATGAGATAGTGTGATTTGTCTCGATCATCAGAATATAAGATTCTGAATTATGATGTTGGTACATTGGATGTATTTGAAAGTCCTGGGATCCTAACTCTAGAGAGGGGCTGAATAGGGTGAGCTACAAAATGTGACCAATTCTAACCAATTTTAATTCTTTAAGATAAACTAGTCACAAATGATGATTTACCAAACAAGATGCGGAAGCTAACAAAAGAAATCACCACAAGCATACACCATAGCACAAGGGTTTATAGTGGTTCGGCCTCAATGCCTACGTCTATTGGAAACTAGGTGGGTCTTCCAGATAGGTTTCAAAAACTTTTGACCCACTTGATGCAGGGATCAATAATCTAGAAGGCAACAAACCCAATCCAGGATGCATTCCCTCAAACTCATAAATCATATACAGCAATATACTAGAAGATAGAAAACAGCACCTAAACATGCAACCACGAAATCCACAACATACAAGGATGTAGATTTATACCTTTGCAGCCTTGTAGTGCTCTAATGGAGAATTTGAGTTCTTTCTTTGATGATGAACACCTTCACTATCCAAATCAGAATCTCCAACACCTTTTGATCTTCCACGCTATGACCCGTATTAGATCTCTTTTCTCAAGAAGATGGTGGAATCTCCAAGAGAAAACCTAACAAGTAACTCTAAGGAACTAAAGGTGAAAGAGAGGAAAACTTAGAAAGGAAGAGAACTTTTGCAACACTTGCACAAAGGGGCTGAAGTTGCTCACACTATTATGCACGACCAAGAGGGGTTTGTTCCTCTTTATATAGCCCTCTAATCCACCTCTTTTCCTATTTGAAATAGAAGTTTAACTACCATTACAAAATAGTAAACTTCTCCTTTGCTAGTTGCTATAGAAGTCTCACTTCCACAACAATTAGTAGCTTTCTCATTTCTAATTAAAATAGAAGTCCTACTTCCATTAATAATTAGTAGCTTACCATTACCACTATTAGAAGTCTCACTTCAAATAGAAATAGTAACCTTCCTTTTAGAGTTCAAGTAGAATTAGTATCTTTCTAATAACTTGGGCTAGCGTGGGGACCACTATTAGAAGTCTCACTTCAAATAGAAATAGTAACCTTCCTTTTAGAGTTCAAGTAGAATTAGTATCTTTCTAATAACTTGGGCTAGCGTGGGGACCACTAGGGATTCCTTAGAAAGCTGGCTCCAACTGGGACACGTGACCCCACATCTCATGTGCAATCCGGGCCCACAGTTAATTGTAAATAACTCCACCATATAAATGCAATTGCACTCCAGTCTTAGGAATAAATTACAATGAAGACCCTAAACTTCCCAATTACCACAAGTAGGCCCCTCTATCATTATCCATGGATCAATTGGACCTGTCCACCAAATTAGATCCATATCTTACTATCCTTGAGCCCCAATTAATTATAATGATCATTTGGTACCGATCCAATTAACTCTTAATTGGAATGGGTGCGCACTTACCAATGATAAATCCATTAATTGGCACAAGGGGATAATGTGGATAGATTCCTTCTTGATCATTGCATGTTCACACATTCCTACTACCACATACCCAAGACACCGAGGTGTTGACCTACAGTTGGCCTCACTCATTGGTGACTCAAAGCAAATGAATAGTTAAAAACTTGAGTTCATCAATGTCTCATGATTGAGAGCCTATTGCTAGGGAATTATGAGAGCAGACCTCAAAATAAAGACAGTATATATAAGGTGCTTCTCATGGTCCTTCAATACATCCAATGTACCAGCACCATGATCCAGAATCTTACATTCTGATGATAGAGACAAATCACACTATCTCATAGTGATCAAAGTGTTGCAACCTTGTCAGATGAGATGGCCAATCTCATCACTGGTTGTGAAGATATTTAAGTATAAGATTTACAATACATGTCTCCTGTATGTGGATCTCATCCATACACATGTATTACATCTAGTATACTTGTGGACTCCGGTTCATCTCATGAGCCATTATGTCATTCGTATTGGTTATGTGCATTAAGTAAGAAATCACCATTCATCTCATGAAAGGAAATAATGATTATATTGATAAATAAAGAAATTAATCAATTTATTACATCAACTGATGGATTGAGACCATACAATCTAACAATCTCCCACTTGGGCTCAATGCCAGTCAGGGTTGCATCTCATGCCCATCCCATTTACATGTTGCTCAAAAACTTTGGTAGTCAAAGGCTTAGTAAAGGGATCTCCCAGATTGTCTGCAGAGTCTATCTAGGTGATAGCAGTATCACCTCTCTGCACAATCTCTCTAACCATGTGTAACTACCTCTGTACATGTTTTTGGTTCCTGGGTTCCTTGGACTTATCGACTGCCCTGCTGTTATCACAGTAAACTGTGAGCGGCTGTCTTGCCAAAAATACCACTCCAAGTTCCATAAGGAATCTTTTGAGCCAATCCACTTCTTTAGTTGTTTCTCAAGCAGCTATAGCATAAACACATACCCAGAAGTTGATATCTTGGAATCCTTATCTGACATGAAGTCAGAATATGTGTAACCGACTGAAATCAACTCATTATTACCATAAATCAACATGTAATCTCTAGTCCTTCTCAAGTATTTGAGAATACACTTTACAGCAGTCCAATGTTCGGGTCCTGGGTTAGACTGATATCTACTGACTAGGCCAACTGCGTGATAGATATCTGGTCTAGGACTAAGCATAGCTAACCATACCAGCATCTCATCTATGTACGCATATTGGGATAAGCATATCATCCTATTTTTCCTGTCTCAATAGAGTTTGATCCCTAGGATGTAACTGACTTCTCCCAAGTCCTTCATAACAAAAGTCTTAGCCAACTAAACTTTTACTGTTGACAACATTCCTATATCTTTCCCAAGGAGAAGGATGTCGTCGACGTATAAAATCAGAAAAACTACCCTGTCACCTTCATTTTTCATGTACACACATGACTCATCCGGATTTTGATTAAAACCAAATGATTTGATTGCCCGGTCAAAACGAATGTTCCAAGTTCGGGATGCCTGCTTCAGTCCATAAATAGACTTTTGCATCTTGCAAACTCTTTGCTATTGGTTTGTAGCTACAAAAACGTCTGGTTGCACCATATAGATGTCTTCCTCAAGATGGCCGTTGATAAACGTCATCTTGACATCCATTTGCCAAATCTCGTAATCAAGATGAGCCGCAATAGATAAGAGTATCCTAATGGACTTGAGCATGGCTACCGGCAAGAAGGTTTCCTCATAATCGATATCTTCTTTCTGAGTATATCCTTTCGCAACAAGCCTGACCTTTAAAGGTCTCAACTCTTCCATCTGGTCCTCTCTTTCTCTTGTAGACTTACTTGCACCCAATAAGATTAATATTGGCAGGGAAGTCCACAAGTGTCCAGACCTGATTGGAGTACATAGACTCCATCTCAGCTTTCATAGCATCTTTCCAACGTCCCGAATCTATGTCATTAATTGCTTCATCATAGTTACAGGGATCTTGTTCCGGTTCTTCTGGGATTGCCTTGTAAGAATCTCCCAAGAACGAGAACCTATCAGGGGGCCTGATTATTCTCCCACTACGACGAGGCACTGGTGTAACTACTGGGTCTGGTAGGGGCGGTTCTTCCTCAAGTTCGGTCATATTTGGATTTGGAATTGATTGTTCTTGAATCTCTTCCAAGATCACCTTTTCTAAAGATTTCCGGTCCATCATATAATCTTCCTCCAGAAAAACCACATTGGTGCTTACCAGCACTTTCTGCTATCTGGGATTATAGAATAACCAACCTTTAGTTCCTTTAGGATATCCTACAAACGTGCATACTTCCGACTTCGTTTCCAACTTATCCGTCTTTACCTTCAGCACGTGTGCTAGATAACCCAAAATGTGTAAATGTTGTAGACTAGGCTTTCGCCCAGACCATAACTCCCGGGGAGTCTTAGGTACAGACTTAGATGGCACGAGGTTTAGTATGTACATCGCAGTATCCAAGGCATATCCCCAAAAGGATATAGGTAACCTGAGAAACTCAATATAGACCTAATCATATCTAAAAGAGTTCGGTTCCTTCTTTCCGCTAATCCATTCTGTTGAGGCATACCAGGAGCAGACAACTGGGAAAGAATCCCATTTTCTGATAAATATCCTATAAAATCAGCAGAGAGATATTCCCCTCCTCGATCTGATCGAAGAGTCTTGATACTTTTACCTAATTGCTTTTCCGCTTCCGCTCGAAACTCTTTGAACTTTTCAAAAGCCTTGGACTTGCGGTGCATAAGGTATATGTATCCATATCTTGAGTAGTCATCTGTGAAAGTGATGAAGTACTCATATCCTCCTCTGGCTCTGACATTAATGGGTCCAACACATCAGTATGCACTAATTCCAATAAATCTTTGGCCCTTTTGCCCTTGGATGAAAAGGGTCTTTTGGTCATTTTGCCTTCCAGACAGGACTCACAGACAGGCATTGGTTCTACACAAAATGAAGGCAAGATACCATCTTTCACTAGCCTGTCAATCCTATTTAGGTTTATATGACCTAGCCTCAAGTGCCAAAGTTTTGTTGGATTAGATGAAGGTAACCTTCTCTTTAATGATGGCCTATTGATTATTTCGGTATCATGTATCTCATACATTATGGGAGTTAACAGATAAAGCCCATTAGTTACCTTGCCAGAACATATAAAAGTACCATTTCTCTTTATGACAACTTCAGTACCAAAAGTAATAGAATAACTTTTATTCACCAAACTAGAAACTGAAATTGAATTCTGTCTTAAAGACGGTACATATAGAGTGTCAAACAAAACCAACTTATTATCTTGAAAATAAAAAGTAATAACTCCTACTGAGACCGCATCCGCCTTAGCATCAGATCCTAGGTTGACAATGATTTCGCCGTCACTGAGTTTCCTGGTTTCCCTGAACCCCTGCAACGAATTACATATGTGATTAGTTGCCCCAGAGTCCACACACCAAGATTCCGAAGTACCAGTTGCAAAACTAACTTCAGAAACAAGTGACTTAATCATACCTGAGGTCTTCTTCTTAGACAGATAATCTGGACAATTCCTCTTCCAATGTCCTGTCATACCACAATGGAAACACTTTCCTTTTGTCCCTGACCCCTTAGCCTTGCCAACACTACCATTAGGACCATTCTCCACCTTAGGACCCTTCGGAACTGATTTCTTTTTGCCTTTCTGCCCTTTGCCTTTCGGTTTGGACTTGGCAAATGACTTTTGTCATTAGGGCAGTTGGCTTCTTCTTCAAAATCCCTTCAGTCACCACCAGCTGGCTAAAAAGCTCAGCTAGAGTCAAATTCATTTTATTCATATTATAATTGACCTTGAAATTGCTGAATGACTCTGGTAGTGACTCAAGGATTATGTCAATCTACGATTCTGCATCAATCGCAGCCCCCAGTACATCTAACTCATTCAATGAGTCCATCATTTTCAACATGTGGTCCTGTACTGGTGTGCCTTCAGCCATCTTGGTGCTTATAAGCACCCTCATAGCAGCCTGTCTAGCAGGCCTGCCCTGTTCCGCAAACATCTCCTTTAAGTTTGATATAATATCATATGCAGTCTTAAATGATTGATGTTGGTGTTGCAAAACACTAGACATGGATGCCTGTATATAACATCTGGCCATCTCATCGTCTTTGGCCCACTTGGTGTAAAGTTTCTTTTCTTCCTGTGATGCTTCCGGCAATGGCTCATCAAGGGGGGGTTTGGTAAGGACATATTTATATCCTGAAGCTGTCAGGACTATATCCAGGTTCCATTTCCAGTCTACATAATTGGATCCCACCAACTTATTCTGGTTGAGGATGGTCGCAAGTGGATTGAAAGTATTTGAATTGATGCTTGAAATACTGTAGCACATAACCATACATTCAATTAATGAATTTAAATGGCATTAGGGTTTAGTATTCTACCAAATTTATATGGAATCCTCATAACCACTAAATTCAGAATACATCGGAATCCCAATCCCCGGGGTATGCCTCATTGGGGAGTGCGAATACCACCTAGATTGGTGCGGATCAAAGTTGGTCAAAATTAGGATTAAGACTAACTATCCATGATCCCCTTCATTCATTATTATCTAGGTATCTCATACCAAATAATGAATGACTCCCGATTAGGTTCGGTTTCTAAAATAAATGAGGCAAATCCTTGGGGATACTACATCACTATTTTAGTTAAGTGTGACCCACCAACTAGCATTGTATGACAACCGTTGCAAGCAGCTCCTCCTTGGAGAGTGGGTCCTCGCCCCGTCTCACCAACACTATCCATAGGAGATCCATATCTAGTAACCAGACAAGTAAAAGTCCTCCGTGGGCAACAGCCAATCTAAAGATGGCGCGAGGCTAATACTTTCCTTACAATGAACCTATGGTGGAAAACCATGGGGATTTCTAAATATAAATGCCCCGCTCCCACTTAATATTTTAGAATTGAGGATTTTCTTTTAAGGTATTAGGGCCCACATATATATATATATGAACATCAAATCATCTCATGATATGATCAAAGATTGGTTCCAAGTCAAGTTATTTTAAGGAAAGTCCAGTTTCTTAAATTAGTGTTGCCAATGTGTCCATCTCATGGGTCATCAACACTAATTAGAACTCTTTCCAAAAATTAATTTGATTTGACCAATTTTAGTAACTTGCTATGTTTTGGATCAGATTTGGAAATATTTTAAATTAAGCATGCATCCATAAATAGAAAGTGCTAAAATTAGAAACTAGTCCTCTCCTCCACATGGCCCTAGCGGAATAGACTTCTTGGACTTCTAGACTTTCCAAAACTTTGGAATTCCTCAAACTCTTTTGGAAACTCCAAAAATCTTTTGGTAATCTTCAAGCTCTTTGATTAGGAGTCCAACATCGCTTTCCTTCTTCGTCTCGAACATCGCCAAAATTTGCAAATTTAAAAAAATTACATAAGTTCCTATGCCTCGATTATGAGACTTACATGGTAATCTAAACATGGAAATAAAAGGGCTATAGGGAAATTCATCATGCCTTGCCCTTTCACGGGAAACCAAGGAAACCATGACGCCCTTTACATTTAGCCTTAAATAAACCAATAACCATAAAAAGAAAGCAAAAGACTTGTGGGCCATATAGAGAGGACATGATCATCTGCAAGTTAGTATCTCATACAACCATACAAAACACAAAAATAGGCTGCCAAATAATACTGGAAAAATAGGATGTAAGAGAAGACCCGAGACTGAAAAATCCAGTTTCTGCATCATGCTGTGCAGTTGGCTCGGTCGACCGGCCAGGGGGCTCGGTCGACCGACCTGCAAGTCAGCCGGTCTACCGAGCACGGGGCCAGGTCGACCGGACTGACGAAAACCTGCAACATGGGTTTTCTGTTTTATCGCGACCCTGGAACGGGACCCCCGGGCCCGTGACGTTGTTTCGATGATGATGTTCCAATTACTATTACAGATTTTTACTTTCCCACAGGTTCCCGCGGTGAGGGTTCCCAAAGACACGCGGAATCTGACTCACCCGATCAAGTATGCGGAAGCGTGTAGCAAAACACATCAAGCTGAGCACCAATAAAGTATTTAAGTGCCATGACAAATAATAACAAGACATAGTATCAAAGAAAGAAGCTAACATGGCATTTCCATTAAGTTCAAGTTATAAAACTATCACCAAAGTAAGTTAAGTTTTAGGTACAATCCATAAGAGGCCAACAGAGGCCAATACACTTCTCCAAAATAATCAAAAGAACCCTATGACAAAGATGACGAGACTCAAGAACCCGCCCGACGTCTAGATGACATCGTCGGGCTGCCACTCTTTCACAGGGGTTGGCTCACAAGCCTCCTCCTCAAAGGTAACGTCTCTTGCACCTGGGCACCAACAAACAAGGGTCAAACACAACGGTTTGGCAGGTAATCAATTTAGGAGCGAGCATGAACAATAATGTTTAAGAAAACATATAAGCAATACTTGATTTGAAATACTATCATGACTAAAGTACATTTGTAGAACTAAATAATTGAGCTGAGGTACTAAAACAAACTAGCATGAGTACATAATATATCATGAATAGTTACAATCCACAAGGAGCCCATCCTTTCTCTATCATTTATATAATGAAAAGAGCAAGCACGCACGACAAGCACGATATACATAATATAAGCACGACACAATTTCCCACAAAGACGGGAATTCCGGCCGCGGAACCGGACACGCACGATTTGTAATAAATACACGACCAGTCTGCAGACAGTCCACATGTTTAAGGACCCCCAGACAGTGGATCAAACTGAAAGGGCAGTCCAAGCTCAGTGGTGTTACTAAATTCATGAATGCACAAAACACGTGAAACACTATCAAAACTTGTCGAGATAAAAGGGGGGGAAATCACTTATCAAAACACGATGAACACGACTAGCAAGGGCATAATTAATATGCATAACACGCTTAGGAAGTGATCCCCTTTTTCTTGAAACACGTCTTCAAAACTAGCTTGTACTTAAACTTCAAAACGAGTACACGATGATATTCATTATATCAAAACCAAAGTACGAACACAAGGCCTATCAAGCTCATGCAAGGACCTTTGGTTGATCGTTGTGCAGCCGAAGTCCAGATGTTGGAACAAAAAATAGAATTGGTGCCCCAGAAGTTCAAGGACATCTCGGGTTTCGAGTGCATAATATCAGGCTAAAGGCCACTAAACATGTTCTAGTTTTCATTCTTGCAAAAACTCTTCAAAACAGGAAATTTGTCAATTTCGGTCAGCTCGCGGTCAGGTGTCGGCTAGCCGAACTAAGGTATGGCGGCTAGCCGCCAGCTGACCGACGAGCTGACCGCTGGAAATCCAGGTCAAACACAGCCCTCTGGAAAAGGAACCAAACTGACTACGGTTAGCTTACGGTTAGCCGAACTGAGACTTGGCGGTTAGCCGTGAGCTGACCGTAGGGCTGACCGCTGAAACCCAGTCTGAAATGTAGCTCTCGGGAAAATGAACCGAACAACGCGCGGTTGGCCAGCGGTTAGCCGAGATGGGGTATGGCGGCTAGCCGCTCGCTGACCGTCAAGCTGACCGTAACTCCCTGGCGAAATGTCAACTTCTGGAAAGGGAACCGCCGAGCTCGGTCAGCTCGCGGTTAACGGAAATGGGGATTTCGGCTAGCCGCCAGCCGACCGACGGCTGACCGAAACTGCACGGGAAATGCAGTTCAGTGCAGATTTTCACATTTCTTTCTTCCCTTCTTCTTGTTCCTCATTCCACTAGCACTCCCTGAGCCTACATGCTCTCCAAGGGACAAAACACACATTTTTCCCAATTTCAAACATTCAATCCAAGGAAAACATGATCATGAAGCTTATACACATATCAAATGCACAATTTCTAAAATAACAGTGGAATCAAAATACACATGCACATTGGACCTATAAAGATTACTTGCCTTGCCCAAATGCTAAACACTCTTCTCCAAGAACTTCACTCAAGCCAAGCCAAAGAACTACAAAAACCCATGGAAACCACGCAAAACTCACTCAAATCTTGAAAACAAGAAACCCATTTTACCAAAAGGGTTTGTAACATGGAAAACAAGATCTTTAAGGAACTAAAAGACTTTATGAAAAACATGGGTTGAAGCTCTTACCTAGAGAAGGTCAAACAAGAGAGGAGGGAGAAAATGTAGAGCTTGTTCCACAAGAAACTCCACGAAATTGGTACCAACGGAAAACTTGCAAGGAGATGAAGAAGATGGTATTCTTAGAATTTCCTTTGGTGATCTCTAACTATGTCCTGCAAGGTGAGGAAGATGGAAAAGAAAGAGGGGTTTTCCAGCCCTAGGTCAAGGAAGTTGCAGAGATTGGGAGAAATGAATGAAAAGAGAGGGAGATAGGGCTTAAGTGAATACAATGGGCCCCAGTCAATATGAACTTTGAAACGACGAAAACATGATCTTGTTGACCTCGGATGACTTCGATGAAGAAGGATAAAACGATCGTCGAAAAATCTAGTTTCCAAAAAGTATATTTTTGACATGGTTTTGAGATCTCAAAAATTGTGTCCAGATTTGTGCATAAAAGACAATTTTACCCTCTTTGGGCCAAAACTTGGGTTTTTTTGGGCTTCAAACATGAATGTGCTTAAGACAAAAGTTGTAACACATCGAAAAGTCATTCAAATGAAATCAAAATCACAATCACACGGAAACCGATATGATCCTCCCAAGCTTACACGTGCACTCAGGCCTTCCTGAGTGTGTCAGAGTAACACCAAACGTTCTCAAAATACCCAAAGCTATGTCTAAGACTAAACTAATTACTTCTAACCCAACGACCACTAAACCCACTTAGGACTATACACATACTAATCGCACACTAATCGACTTGGTCTGGGTCGGGATCTAACATGTTTCGTGTCCATTCTTCCCCAAATCACTTCCAAAGTGTTCCAGTGGCTTCCTACCATCCTTCCATCATTATTAAACCCTTTTGTGACTATCCAAACATGAATCTACTATCAAACCAAGTAAATTCATCAAAACTGATCCTTACATAGCCCTTGCTTCATCTTCTTCGCATCTCATGCAAAGATTGGAGCAAGCCTGCTGATCTAACATGATTAGAGAAGAGGTATGTCTTTGATACCAATTGTTGGAAACTAGGTGGGCCTTCCAGATAGGTTTTAAAAACTTTTGACACAGTTGATGCAAGGATCAATAATCTAGAAGGCAACAAACCCAATCCAGGATGCATTCCCTCAAACTCATAAATCATGTATAGCAATATATTAGAAGATAGAAAACATCACCTAAACATGCAACCACGAAATCCACAACATACAAGGATGTAGATTTATACCTTTGGAGCTTTGTAGTGCTCTAATGGAGAATTTGAGTTCTTTCTTTGATGATGAACACCTCCACTATCCAAATCAGAATCTCCAACATCTTTTGATCTTCCACGCTATGACTCATATTAGATCTCTTTTCTCAAGAAGATGGTGGAATCTCCAAGAGAAAACCTAACTAGTAACTCTAAGGAACTAAAGGTGAAAGAGAGGAGAACTTAGAGAGGAAGAGAACGTTTGCAACATTTGCACAAAGGGGCTGAAGTTGCTCACACTATTATGCACGACCAAGAGGGGTTTGTTCCTCTTTATATAGCCCTCCAATCCACCTCTTTTCCTATTTGAAATAGAAGTTTAACTCCCATTACAAAATAGTAAACTTCTCCTTTGCTAGTTGCCATAGAAGTCTCACTTCCACAACAGAGGAAGTATCACTTGGTCAGAGAGATTGTGCAAAGAGGTGATATTGCTATCACCAAGATAGCCTCTGCGAACAATCTGGCAGATCCATTTACTAAGCCTTTGACCACCAAAGTCTTTGAGCAGCATGTAGACGGGATGGGCATGAGATGCAATCCCGATTGGCATTGAGCCCAAGTGGGAGATTGTTAGTTTTATGGTCTCAGTACCAAGGGTATATGATGTAATAAATTGATTAATTTCTTCATTTATCAATACAATTCAATCTTTTCCTTTCATGAGATGAATGGTGTTTTATATACTTGCACATAACCAATACGAAAGACATAATGGCTCATGAGATGAACCGGAGTCCGCAAGTATACTAGATTAATACATGTGTATGGATGAGATCCACATACAAGAGATATGTATTGCAAATCTTATACTTAAATATTTTCACAACCAGTGATGAGATTAGGCATCTCATCTGACAAGGTTGCAGCACTTTGATCACTACGAGATAGTATGATTTGTCTCAATCATCGGAATGTAAGATTCTGGATCATGGTGCTGGTACATTGGATGTATTGAAGGACCATGAGGATCACCTTATATACACTGTCTTTACTTTAAGGTCAGCTCTCATAATTCCCTAGCAATAGGCTCATAATCCTGAGACATTAATGAACTCAAGTTTCTATCTATTCATTTGCTTTGAGTCACCAATGAGTGAGGCCAATTGTAGGTCAACACCTCGGTGATTTGGGTACGTGGTAGTAGAGTTGTGGGAACATTCAATGGTCAAGATGGAATCTATCTTTAATATCCCCTTGTGCCAATTAATGGATTTATCATTGGTAAGTGTGCACCCATTCCGATTAAGAGTTAATTGGATCGGTACCAAATGATCACTAATTAATTGGCGCTCAAGGATAATAAGATATGGATCTACTTTGGTGGACAGGTCCATTTGATCCATGGATATAGATGGAGGGGCCTACTTGTGGTACTATGGAAGTTTAGGGTCTTCATTGTAATTTATTCCTAAGACTGGAGTGCAATTGCATTTATATAGTGGAGTTATTTGCAATTAACTGTGGGCCCAGATTGCACATGAGATGTAGGGTCGCGTGTCCCAGTTGGAGCCAGCTTTCTAAGGAATCCCTAGTGGTCTCCACGCTAGCCCAAGTTATTAGAAAGATACTAATACTACTTGAACTCTAAAAGGAAGGTTACTATTTCTATTTGAAGTGGGACTTCTAATAGTGGTAATGGTAAGTTACTAATTGTTAATGGAAGTAGGACTTCTATTTTAATTAGAAAGGAGAAAGCTACTAATTGTTGTCGAAGTGAGACTTCTATGGCAACTAGCAAAGGAGAAGTTTACTATTTTGTAATGGGAGTTAAACTTTTATTTCAAAAAGGAAAAGAGGTGGATTGGAGGGCTATATACAGAGGAATAAACCCCTCTTGGTCGTATATAATAGTGTGAGCAATTACAGTCCCTTTGTGTAAGTGTTGCACAAGTTCTCTTCCTCTCTAAGTTCTCCTCTCTTTCACCTTTAGTTCCTTAGAGTTACTAGTTAGGTTTTCTCATTGAGATTCCACCATCTTCTTGAGAAAAGAGATCTATTACGGGTAATAATGTGGAAGATTAAAAGGTGTTGGAGATTCTGAATTGGATAGTGAAGGTGTTCATCATCAAAGGAAAGAACTCAAATTCTCCATTAGAGCACAACAAAGCTCCAAAGGTATATCTACATCTTTGTATGCTGTAGATTTCGTGGTTGCATGTTTAGGTGGTGTTTTCTATCTTCTAGATAGGATATATTGATGTACATGGTTTATGAGGTTGAGGGATTACATCCTAGATTGGGTTTGTTGCCTTCTAGATAATTGATCCCTGCATCAAATGGGTCAAAAGTTTTTGAAACATGTCTGGAAGGCCCACCTAGTTCCCAACAATTGGTATCAGAGCCATACCCCATCTCTAATCATGTTAGATCAGCAAGCTTGCTCCAATCTTTGCATGAGATGCGAAGAAGATGAAGCAAGGGCTATGTAAGGATCGGTTTTGATGAATTTACTTGGTTTGATAGTAGATTCATGTTTGGATAGTTACAAAAGGGTTTAATAATGATGGAAGGATGGTAGAAAGCCATTGTAACACTTTGGAAGTGATTTGGGGAAGAATGGACACGAAACAGAAAACCCATGTTGCAGGTTTTCGTCAGTCCGGTCGTCCTGGCCCCGTGCTCGGTCGACCGGCCCCCTACCCGGTCGACCGAGCCAACGACACAGCATGCTGCTGTAACTGGTTTTTCCAGTTTCGGGTCTTCTCTTACATCCTATTTTTCCAGCATTATTTTGCAGCCTATTTTTGTGATTTGTATGGTTGTATGAGATACTAACTTGCAGATGATAATGTCCTCTCCATATGGCCCGCAAGTCTTTTGTTTTCTATTTATGGTGATTAGTTTATTTAAGGCTAAATGTAAAGGGCGTCATGGTTTCCTTGGTTTCCCGTGAAAGGGCAAGGCATGATGAATTTCCCTATAGCCCTTTTATTTACATGTTTAGATTACCATGTAAGTCTCATACTTGAGGCATAGGAATTTATATAATTTTTCTAAATTTGTAAATTCTGGTAATGTCCGAGACGAAGAAGGAAAGCAATGTTGGACTCCTAATCAAAGAGTTTGAAGATTACCAAAAGTGTTTTGGAGTTGCCCAAAGAGTTTGATGAACTCCAGAAGTTTTGGAAAGTCTAGAAGTCGAAGAAGTCTATTCCGCTTGGGCCATGTGGAGGAGAGGACTAGTTTCTATTTTTTGCAATTTCTATTTATGGATGCATGCTTAATTTAGAATATTTCCAGATCTAATCCAAACATAGCAAGTTACTAAAGTTGGTCAAATCAAATTAATTTTTGGAAAGAGTTCTCATTAGTGTTGATGACCCATGAGATGGACACATTGGTAACACTAATTTAGAAACTGGACTTTCCTTAAAATAACTTGACTTGGAACCAATCTTTGATCATATCATGAGATGATTTGATATTCATATGTTTACATGTGGGCCCTAATACCTTACAAGGAAATCCTCAATTCTAAAATATTAAGTGGGAGCGGGGCATTTATATTTAGAAATCCCCATGATTTTCCACCATAGGTCCATTGTAAGGAAAGTATTAGCCTCGCGCCATCTTGAGAATAGCCGTTCCCCACGAAGGGTTTTTACTTGTCTGGTTATTAGATATGGATCTCCTATGGATAGTGTTTGTGAGACGGGGCGGGGGCCCACTCCCCAAGGAGGAGCTGCTCGCAACGGTTGTCATGCAATGCTAGTTGGTGGGTCACACTTAACTAAAATAATGATGTAGTATCCCCAAGGATTTGCCTTATTTATCTTAGAAACCGAAGTTAATCGGGAGTCATTCATTATTTGGTATGAGATACCTAGATAATAATGAATGAAGGGGATCATGGAGAGTTAGTCTTAATCCTAATTTTGAACAACTTTGATCCGCACCAATCTAGGTGGTATTCGCACTCCCCAAGGAGGCATACCCCGGGGATTGGGATTCCGATGTATTCTGAATTTAGTGGTTATGAGGATTCCATATAAATTTGGTAGAATACTAAACCCTAATGTCATTTAAAATTCATTAATTGAATGTATGGTTATGTGCTACAGTATTTCAAGCATCAATTCAAATACTTTGAATCCACTTGCGACCATCCTCAACCAGAATAAGTTGGTGGGATCCAATTATGTAGACTGGAAACGGAACCTGGATATAGTCCTGACAGCTTCAGGATAAAAATATGTCCTTACCAAACCCCCCCCCCCCCCCTTGATAAGCCATTGCCGGAAGCATCACAGGAAGAAAAGGAACTTTACACCAAGTGGGCCAAAGACGATGAGATCGCCAGATGTTATATACAGGCATCCATGAGTTAGTTTTGATGGTCTCACTACCAAGTTTATGATGTAATAAATTGATTCAATTCTTTATTTATCAATACAATCATGCTTTCCTTTCATGAGATGAATGGTGTTTAATTATATACTTGCACATAACCAAAACAAAAGACATAATGGTTCATGAGATGAACCGGAGTCCACAAGTATACTAGATGTAATACATGTGTATTGATGAGATCCACATACAGGAGACATGTATTGCAAATCTTATACTTAAATATCTTCACAACCAGTGATGAGATTGGGCATCTCATCTGACAAGGTTGCAGCACTTTGATCACTATGAGATAGTGTGGTTTGTCTCGATCATCAGAATGTAACATTCTTGATCATGGTGCTGGTGTTAGGTATTTTGTTTTTGCAATTTGGTGGATGCATTTGCATATTGGCATCATTTGAATTCACACACATGCATTGATTTAAAATATCTTGAAATCTAGTTTTATACATGCATTGGTTTTTAGATTTGGAAAAGTTTGTGTTTTATGCATGGTTTGGTTCTAAACTTGGATGCATTGGTTTTAGAACCCAAAACTCTTTTGAAAACCTAATTCCTTGTGCATTATATTTGGAAAATCATCTTGTGTATTTAGGTTTGAGTCTTGCATACATTCTTCACAAAAAGAATCATTTTGTATGCAATTTGATTTGAAAAGAGTTTTTACTAATCAAGCTTGCCTTTGGTTTTAAACCTTTGAATCATTTTAGGCTTTGTGTGTTTCATGTTTTTAAATGTTTTAAAACATGTTTTTAAGCTTGGTTTAGTGACCCACAAAATTCCACAAAGAAAATCTTCAAAATGCAAAAGTTGGAATTTTTGGGGGTGTCCCGGCAGTGTCGCCGGTCGACCGAGACCCGGGTCTCGGTCGACCGAGAACACTGTAGGGCAAATGGACTGTTTTTTGAACTGAAGCCCCAACGGTCAGAAATATGACCGTTGTGCTTTCTCGGTCGACCGAGACCTCTTTGCCGGTCGACCGAGAACTAGCCGTTGGCAACTTTTTGGCTATAAAGTCCATTCATTTCCAACCTTTTTCAAGGCTTGAAACTTGAACCTTTGAGAGCATTTTGGAGCCATTGAAAGGGGATGAAGTTGGAAAGGCTAGGAGGCAATTAGGAGAGCTAAAGCTTGGATTATTAAGTTAAACCACCAAGTAAGCTCTACCTTTATTAATCATAGTTATGTGCTTTGTTTAAACTATTGGTATATGATATTTAGCATAATAACTATGATGTGTTGAATCCATTCTTCTTCTAATCTTTGGTCTAATTAAGATTGGATTCTTCACCTTTGTTTTCAATCCAAGTTGTTAACTTTATTAATCATGCTTAGACAAAATCTTTGTTTTTCTTTCATAGCATGAGTCTTTTACTTGGTTGAAACATTGTTTGTTGTTTTCATTCATTGAAGCATTAGTTAAATTAATTTGGTTTTGAAAACAACATGCACATGCATCACATGTTCTAAATTAGTCATTTTCATACAACTTGTTAGTCCTTGATTTTCATGTCATAAACAAGTTGAATTTCTACATGTGATTTGCATAAGACTTCAATCAAATCTTTTATGAGCTTTAAACTTTGAATTGCTTTAAGCAATATATTGAGTGAGCCTTCTTTTTAAAATTGATTGGAGTCATCACACACACACATCATAATCATACACTTTTGCATACATAGAGTGTTTGTGTGAGTTTGTATTAAACTTTCATATCCGCCTATTTAAGAGGCAATTTCATTGAGCTAAAATTGTAATCTCTTAGAGTGTTGAGTAAACACTTTCTTTGAGAAATCTTGAAGTGTGTAAGGTTATTGCTTAGCCTAAGAAAAGCATTTTGTAAAGGTTATTGCTTAGCCTCTAAAAGCACATTGATAGGTTATTGCTTAGCCTTGAAAAGCATCTTGTAAAGGTTGTTGTTGAGCCTTAGAAAAACAACATTGTAAGGGTTATTGCTTAGCCTTTGAAAAAGCATACATAGTGGAAATCCGGTGGGGTGATTGGATTCACAAGCCGGTAGTGGATGTAGGCATTGAGGCCGAACCACTATAAACATTGGTGTTGTGGTGCATGCTATGTGGTGATTGTTTTTGTTTAGCTTCCGCATTTTATTTGATTAATCATCACATGTGACTAGTTTGTGTTAAGATTTAAAATTGGCCATAATTAGTCACAATTGTAGCACACCCTATTCACCCCCCCCCCCCCCCTCTAGGGTTAGGATCCATAGCGGACTTTCAATTGGTATCAGAGCCAAGTGCTCTAATCCCTTAGGATCAAGTGTTTGGAACTCTTGATTAGGTGTAAAAACCTAGAGTTAAAACCCTAGAGTAGTCTTTGTATGAAAATCATTAGAATGGACTCCACTATGCTAGACTTTGTAGATTCTTCTAGACCCCTCATTCTTCCATCTTATGGAGATTCAAACATTGAAATTAAGGAATCTCAACTTGAATTAAAAGAAGAAGAATTTGATGAACTTGAAGCCTATGAGGAATTGTACACATGGTCCTTAGAGGTTTCCAAGAAAAATAAAAGATTAAAAGAAGAATCTATAAGGCTAAACCAAGAATTAGACTCTTCTAAAAATGAACTTAGAGAAAAAGATGAATTTATAAATTGTGTAGAATCTAAGTTCATGATCTCTTTAAATAATCTATCTAACATTCAAGATGAACTAAAAGAATTAAAGATGGATTATGATAATGTCAATAAAGAAAATTTAATTCTAAGAGATCAAATAAAAAGGCAAGACAAAGACTTTAACAATTTAGAAGCCAAGTTGATTAAAAGTAAGTTAAAAACCCAAGAGCTTGGATCTAATGTTGTTAATGAACTAAAGCTTGAATTAAAACTTGCCAATGAAGAGCTAAGCAATTATAAGGAAATTGAAAATGAGCTTTCTAAAGTCAAACATGAAAATTCAATCCTTATAACCAAAGTCACTCAACTTGAAGGATATAAACAAAAGTATGAGTGCAAGTTTACCCAAAGTGAAGAAAGACTTGAAAAATTATTTAAATTGGGTAAACCTCATGGAGATAGGACGGGTATTGGATTTAATAGGAATATGTCTTATGACCCTAAATTCACCAACACTTTTGTGAAAGGTGAGTCCTCATTCTCTAGCACTCACACTTCTTTGCCCATGTCTAAATGTAATTATTGTGGCATTGAAGGACACTTTAGGTTTGAGTGCAAACTAAGAAGAAGCAATGTGTCTAATCCCATCTTTGAACCAAAGAAAGTAAAATCAAACTTGAAGGGTAAGACACTAAAAATCAAGAAAGACTCCAAAATGACTAAACAAGTTAAATCTCTTAAAATGGAGTCTCCTAAGATAGATTCTAAAAAGCTTAAACAAGTCAAACCAAGTTTGAAAGAATCTATTAACAAAAAGCTTCTCAACCTACCTCCCTTAAGTCAAAACATGAAAGAACTTTTGAAGAAATTTACTAAGTTAAATCTAAATTTCAAAAGTCAAAGAAAGGGAGAAAATAAGAAGAAAAGAAAAGTGAAACAATCCCCTAAGAAGAAAACTCACCAACATCAAAAGACTAATCACCATTCTAAGCCAAATTTAGTAAAATCTAAATATCATGGTGATAAGTTCAAATTGAAAATTTATCAAGTTAAATCTCCTTTAGTTGGTGAGAATTCCAAGATAGATCTCAAAGTTCAACCCTCCCAAGACCTTAGGTGGATTCCTAAAGTTATTTACCTAGACAAACCTTAGGGTCTTGAACCTCATTGACCAACCTACTCTTTATTAGTTAAATCACTTTGTTGGTCATGATTGCATTTGCATTTTGTTTCTTTTAGTTAGATTTCTTAAAATGCATTGCTTCTTTATGATCATTTGATTTTGTTTTCATGCACCTTTCTAGTTACATATCATGGTTTTCAAAATCTTTTGATTATAATTTCATCATGGTTGATTTGCTTTTTGCACACATAAGTTTTGCATTGCATTTCTACATGATCAATTGATTGTGATTTCAAAAGCTCTCATAGCTAGACTCTTCATGATCAATTGTTGTTTAATCAATTCAAGTTTTTCCATGGATTTCTAAGTTATACTTGATTATGGAAAATCATTGTTTTGAAAAATCAACTTGTATGTGTTTCAATTAAGTTATATCTTTTAAAATACAATGTTGAAAATTGATCTTCAAAATCATTCTTTCTATGCTCATTGTTGGATTTTGTTTTTCAAAATGATTTGAAGATTGTTTGAATGGAAATGCCTATAACATCATTAGTTATATTCATCTAAAGCATGTTCCATGTTTTCATTTCCTTTTCTTTTGGTTTCATTATATTAGAATTGGAAATGAATGTTGTTTGCATCTTTGCTTTTTTTTTTAGTTATTCTTTTTATATGCAAATGACTATTGGTTCCATGTATGGTTGTGTTCTTAGTTACATTTGTAGAATCCATACTAGAACCCAAATCCATCCTCTATGCCTACTAGTCATATCTTTATGGATGGTTATGATGTTGATTCATGTAGATTCTCTTGGAGTCATCCTTATACATGTTTCGACTTCATAGTAGTGTTCTTGATCATATGTACCTATTTGAAATCCATTTCTTGTATTTCATAGTTATATCTCTTGTTTGATGGATTTCTTAGTGTTGAATTCATATGATCTAGACACTTTGGAAATTGCATGCATTACAAAGCTTTATCCTTTTGCATTGCAATTTGCCTTGTTCATCACTATGCTCAATAGTTATATCCTTAAAAGTGATGAATATGCATTAGTGTTGCTTGATGGAAGTTTATCACATCCTTGCTTTTTCTCTTGTTATCATATTCAATTGGTTTCATTTGGTATAACTTTCCATTGATTTCATATCCAATTGATATCTTATCTTGTGTATGTGATAGACCTTGTGTGCTTTGGACTAATCTTCATAGTTATATAATTGTTCCACGTCACGCACCATTAGCATCATAATGCTCATGATTGCCACCTCTTTTTGCTCTCATAGGTAAATCTCATGACCACCATGTTTATGTGTTAATAATATTGGTTGGTTATTATTTGAGGTTGGCTTCATGATTGAATTTCATTTCACTCTTTCATGCACTTTAATAGTCATATTTATTGATTGAATGAAATGAGTTCAAAACTTACATAGCATATGATTTTCATAAGTAATATTGATTGATGCTATGTTTGAGTAAACCCCATATCATGGATAGCTCTAATTTGGATTTTTCCTAATAAGTAACATTCTTGAATCCATTTTAGAGTGATTATGTTAATAGTCATATCCTTTAATCTCAATTGATATGTTTGTTTCAATTGATATCCATGATTGCTTCTCTCATTTGTCCTAGCTCTCTTTTGGCAATTTGATCATATTGAGCTTAATAGTTAAATGAATCTAATCCTTTCCTTGAAGTTGACCCTCAATTGGTTAAACCATCTTCTTCTTGCACCTAATAGTTAAATCTTTGTCAAAAGTTTGACAAAAGAAGAGAATGGATTGAGGGGGAGTGTAAACCTTCATAGGAAGTATTAGTTTGATCAAATTCACCCTTGGATTGCCCTTGAGCCCTTAGAGATAACTTCCATACATGATAGCCTGTTATGAATTTCATTTTCGATTTCATTTGTTAACAGGTGCTACTAAAGGTATTCTTCTTGTCTCATGTGTGTAGGTACCTTTGCAATTTAATGTCAAAGGGGGAGAGAGAGTTCAAGTGTGACTCAAAGATCTCCTACTCTTCAAAGGGGGAGAGAGTTCGAGAGTTCAAGTACTCGAAGATCTCCTATCCATCAAAGGGGGAGAAAGAACTCAAGTTCTCAAAGGGAGAGAATGCATACCTTGCCAAAGGGAGAGAGAGGCATGGTCAAAGGGGGAGAGCAAATAGAAGAAAGAAAGCTTGGAGCTAAAGAAGATGCTTGGCTAAAGAGAGGAAGATGGAAAGAAAGCTTGAAGAATGATCAAGCTCCAAGCATCAAGAAGATTGAAGAAAAGAGCCCAAGAGCCCAAGCTAAGAGAAGGAGCATCCAAGAAGAAGATTTCAAGACTTGTCCAGCTGAGGGGGAGCTGAAGACAGAGTGTGTAATTTCAATGATGAGTAAGTTGCCATCAAATTGCAAAGGGGGAGATTGTTAGGTATTTTGTTTTTGCAATTTGGTGGATGCATTTGCATATTGGCATCATTTGAATTCACACACATGCATTGATTTAAAATATCTTGAAATCTAGTTTTATACATGCATTGGTTTTTAGATTTGGAAAAGTTTGTGTTTTATGCATGGTTTGGTTCTAAACTTGGATGCATTGGTTTTAGAACCCAAAACTCTTTTGAAAACCTAATTCCTTGTGCATTATATTTGGAAAATCATCTTGTGTATTTAGGTTTGAGTCTTGCATACATTCTTCACAAAAAGAATCATTTTGTATGCAATTTGATTTGAAAAGAGTTTTTACTAATCAAGCTTGCCTTTGGTTTTAAACCTTTGAATCATTTTAGGCTTTGTGTGTTTCATGTTTTTAAATGTTTTAAAACATGTTTTTAAGCTTGGTTTAGTGACCCACAAAATTCCACAAAGAAAATCTTCAAAATGCAAAAGTTGGAATTTTTGGGGGTGTCCCGGCAGTGTCGCCGGTCGACCGAGACCCGGGTCTCGGTCGACCGAGAACACTGCAGGGCAAATGGACTGTTTTTTGAACTGAAGCCCCAACGGTCAGAAATATGACCGTTGTGCTTTCTCGGTCGACCGAGACCTCTTTGCCGATCGACCGAGAACTAGCCGTTGGCAACTTTTTGGCTATAAAGTCCATTCATTTCCAACCTTTTTCAAGGCTTGAAACTTGAACCTTTGAGAGCATTTTGGAGCCATTGAAAGGGGATGAAGTTGGAAAGGCTAGGAGGCAATTAGGAGAGCTAAAGCTTGGATTATTAAGTTAAACCACCAAGTAAGCTCTACCTTTATTAATCATAGTTATGTGCTTTGTTTAAACTATTGGTATATGATATTTAGCATAATAACTATGATGTGTTGAATCCATTCTTCTTCTAATCTTTGGTCTAATTAAGATTGGATTCTTCACCTTTGTTTTCAATCCAAGTTGTTAACTTTATTAATCATGCTTAGACAAAATCTTTGTTTTTCTTTCATAGCATGAGTCTTTTACTTGGTTGAAACATTGTTTGTTGTTTTCATTCATTTAAGCATTAGTTAAATTAATTTGGTTTTGAAAACAACATGCACATGCATCACATGTTCTAAATTAGTCATTTTCATACAACTTGTTAGTCCTTGATTTTCATGTCATAAACAAGTTGAATTTCT
Source organism: Cinnamomum chago (assembly GCA_038049695.1). Taxonomy (NCBI): domain Eukaryota; kingdom Viridiplantae; phylum Streptophyta; class Magnoliopsida; order Laurales; family Lauraceae; genus Cinnamomum; species Cinnamomum chago. The sequence continues at coordinate 37,934,914 of CP142460.1, forward strand.
ACATGTGATTTGCATAAGACTTCAATCAAATCTTTTATGAGCTTTAAACTTTGAATTGCTTTAAGCAATATATTGAGTGAGCCTTCTTTTTAAAATTGATTGGAGTCATCACACACACACATCATAATCATACACTTTTGCATACATAGAGTGTTTGTGTGAGTTTGTATTAAACTTTCATATCCGCCTATTTAAGAGGCAATTTCATTGAGCTAAAATTGTAATCTCTTAGAGTGTTGAGTAAACACTTTCTTTGAGAAATCTTGAAGTGTGTAAGGTTATTGCTTAGCCTAAGAAAAGCATTTTGTAAAGGTTATTGCTTAGCCTCTAAAAGCACATTGATAGGTTATTGCTTAGCCTTGAAAAGCATCTTGTAAAGGTTGTTGTTGAGCCTTAGAAAAACAACATTGTAAGGGTTATTGCTTAGCCTTTGAAAAAGCATACATAGTGGAAATCCGGTGGGGTGATTGGATTCACAAGCCGGTAGTGGATGTAGGCATTGAGGCCGAACCACTATAAACATTGGTGTTGTGGTGCATGCTATGTGGTGATTGTTTTTGTTTAGCTTCCGCATTTTATTTGATTAATCATCACATGTGACTAGTTTGTGTTAAGATTTAAAATTGGCCATAATTAGTCACAATTGTAGCACACCCTATTCACCCCCCCCCCCCTCTAGGGTTAGGATCCATAGCGGACTTTCAGCTGGTACATTGGATGTATTGAAGGACCATGAGGATCACCTTATATACACTGTCTTCACATTAAGGTTTGCTCTCATAATTCCATAGCAATAGGCTCATAATCCTGAGACATTAATGAACTCAAGTTTCTATCTATACATTTGCTTTGAGTCACCAATGAGTGAGGCCAATTGTAGGTCAACACCTCGGTGATTTGGGTACGTGGTAGTAGAGCTGTGAGAACATTCAATGGTCAAGATGGAATCTATCTTTAATATCCCCTTGTGCTAATTAATGGATCTATCATTGGTAAGTGCGCACCCATTCCGATTAAGAGTTAAATGGATCGGTACCAAATGATCATTATAATTAATTGGGGCTCAAGGATAATAAGATATGGATCTAATTTTGGTGGATAGGTCCAATTGATCCATGGATATAGATGGAGGGGCATACTTGTGGTAATGTGGAAGTTTAGGGTCTTCATTGTAATATATTCCTAAGACTGGAGTGCAATTGCATTTATATAGTGGAGTTATTTACAATTAACTGTGGGCCTGGATTGCACATGAGATGTGGGGTCGCGTGTCCTAGTTGGAGCCATCTTTCTAAGGAATCCCTAGTGGTCCCCACGCTAGCCCAAGTTATTAGAAAGATACTAATTCTACTTGAACTCTAAAAGGAAGGTTACTATTTCTATTTGAAGTCAGACTTCTAATAGTGGTAATGATAAGATACAAATTATTAATGGAAGTAGGACTTCTATTTTAATTAGAAAGGAGAAAGCTACTAATAGTAGTGGAAGTGAGACTTCTATGGCAACTAGCAAGGGAGAAGTTTACTATTTTGTAATGGGAGTTAAACTTCTATTTCAAATAGGAATAGAGGTGGAATGGAGGGCTATAAAAGGAGGAACAAACTCCTCTTGGACGTCCATATTACATACAGCCATTCCAGCCCCTTTGTGCAAGAGTTGCATAAGTTCTCTTCCTCTCTAAGTTTTCTTCTCTTTCTCCTTTAGTTCCTTAGAGTTACTAGTTAGGTTTTCTCTTGAAGGTTCCACCATCTTCTTGAGAAAAGAGATCTAATACGGGCCATAGCGTGGAAGATCAAAAGGAGTTGGAGATTCTGAATTGGATAGTAAAGGTGTTAGACCCCGACCCAGACCATTTCGATTAGTGTACGATTAGTGTGTGTTTAGTCCTAAGTGTGTTTAGTTGTCGTTGGGTTAGAAATAATTAGTTTTAATTTTGGACATAGCTTTGGGAATTTTGAGAACGTTTAGTACTAGTCAGACACACTCAAGAAGGCCTGAGTGCACGTGTAAGCTTGGGAGGATCGTATCGGTTTCCGTGTATTTGTGATTTTGATTTCATTTGATCGATCTTACTATGTGGTACAACTTCCGTCTTCAACCCATTCATGTTTGAAGCCCAAAACCCAAGTTTTGACCCAAAGAGGGTAAAATTGTCTTTTATACACAAATCTGGACACAATTTTCGAGATCTCAAAACTATATAAAAAATGTACTTTTTGGAAACTAGATATTTCGAGGATCATTTTATCCTTCTTCGTCGAGTTCATTCGAGGCCTGCAAGATCATGTTTTTGTCAATACAATGTTCAAGTTCATTGGGTCCCACTTGCAAGTGCTTTTAAGTCAACTCTCTTTTCTTTCCCCTCCTTTCACTCTCAACCCAGACCCTAGAGCAACCAAGAGGAGAAACCTTTTCCCTCCATTTTTATTCCTCTTGAATGATCAAGCTAAAAGCCTCCAAATAGAATTCTAAGGCCATCATCTTCTTCCTCTCACCCAAAGCTTTCCATTGATGCAAATTTCTTGAAGTTTCTTGTTGGGCAAGAGCTTCATTTGTCTTCATTTCTCTTGGTTGACCTTTTCTAGGTAAGAGCTTCAACCCATACCTTTCATGAAGTCTTTTTAGTTCCTTAAAATCTTGTTTTTCATGTTTACAAACCCTTTTGGTAAAATGGGTTTCTTGTTTTCAAGATTGAGTGAGTTTTTGTGTGGTTTTCTTGGGTTTTGTAGGTCTTTGGATTAGCTTGAATGAAGTGCTTGGAGAAGTGTGTGACATCTTGGACTAAGGCAAGTAACCAATCTAGGTTGGATGTTAGCATGTGTGCATTTCATTTGTTTTCCTTACACTCTCCTCATTCATTGAAAATTTTGGGGGATTTTGTTTTGATTGGAAAATGGGAATAGAATGTCTCAAATTGTGTTTTGAAATGTGTGTTTTACCCTTGGAGAGCATGGAGGCCCAGGGAGTGCAGGTGGAATGAGAAACAAGAAGAAAGGAAGAAGAAAATGTGAAAAATCTGAACTCAGCTGCGTTTCCAGTGCAGTAGCGGTCAGCCACTGGTCAGCTGACGGCTAGCCGAAATCCCCATTTCGGTTAACCGCGAGCTGACCGAGCTCGGTAGTTCCCATTCCAGAAGATGGCTTTTCGACAATGGGTTTCGGTCAGCTTGACGGTTAGCTAGCGGTTAGCCGCCATCCCCCATTTCGGCTAACCGCTGGCCAACCGAACATTTTTGGCTCCTTTTCCCGAGAGCTAAGTTCCAGATCGGGGTCCCAGCGGTCAGCCCTACGGTCAGCTTACGGCTAGCCGCCGGGTTGTATTTCGGCTAACCGTAAGCCAACCAAAGTCGGTTCGGTTTCCTTTCCAGAGAGCTGCGTTTGGACCTGGATTTCCAGCGGTCAGCCTGTCGGTCAGCTGGTGGCTAGCCGCCAAATCCTAGTTCGGCTAGCCGACACCTGACTGCGAGTTGACCGAAATTGACAAATTGCCTGTTTTAAATAGTATTTGCAAGAATGAAAACTAGAACATGTTAAGTGACCTTTAGCCTGATATTGTGCACTCGAAACCCGTAATGTCTTTGAACTTCCAGGGCACCAATTCTATTTTAAATTCCAACATTTGGGCTTCAGTTACACAAAGACCATCCAAAGGTCCCTGCATGTGCTTGATAGGCTTTGTGTTCATACTTTGGTTTTGATACAATGAATATCATTGTGTACTCGTTTTGAAGTTTAAGTACAAGCTCATTTTGAAGATGTGTTTCAAGAAAAGGGGTCACTTCCTAAGCGTGTTATGCATATTAATTATGCCTTTTGCTAGTCGTGTTCGTCGTGTTTTGATAAGTGACTTTCCCCTTTTTATCTCGACATGTTTTGATAGTGTTTCGCGTGTTTTGTGCATTCATGAATTTAGTGAACACCACTGAGCTTGGACTGCCCTTTCAGTTTGATCCACTGTCTGGGGGTCCTTAAACATGTGGACTGTCTGCAGACTGGTCGTGTATTTATTACACATCGTGCGTGTCCGGTTCCGCGGCCGGAAATCCCCGTATATGTGGGAATCGTGTCGTGATTATATTATGTATATCGTGCTTGTCGTGCGTGCTTGTTCTTTTCATTATATATGATAGAGAAAGGATGGGCTCTTTGTGGATTGTAACTATTCATGATAATATATGTATCCATGTTAATTTGTTTTAGTATCTCAGCTTTGTTATGTATTCTTGAAAATGTACCTCAGTCAATTGAGTATTTCAAATCAGGGATTCGTGTTTATGATTTTCTTAAAATGTTTATGGTTCCATGCTTGTACCTAAATTGATTACCTGCCAAACCGTTGTGTTTGACCTTGTTCGTTGGTGCCCAGGTGCAGGTGACGTTGCCTTTGAGGAGAAGCGTCCGGAGGAGGCTCTTGAGCCACCCCCAGTTAGAGAGTGGCAGCCCGATGATGTCAACTAGACGTCGGGCGGGTTCTTGAGTTTCGCCATTTTTGTCATGGGGTTCTTTTATTATTTTGAGGATTGTATTGGCCTCTGTTGGCCACTTATGGGATGTAACTAAACTTAACTTACTTTTGTGTAGCCTCATAACTTGAACTATGATGGGAATGCCATGTTACCTCCTTTCTTTTGATACTATGTCTTGATATTATTTGTCATAGCACTTAAAAATTTATTTGTGCTCGTCTTGATGTGATTTGCTACACGCTTCCGCAAACTTGATCATGTGAGACAGATTCCGCGTGTTTCAGGAATCCTCACTGCGGGAACTTGTGGGAAAAGATAATCATCATCAATCAACTCGTCGCGAGCCCGAGGTCCGTTCCGGGGACGCGACAAAAGGTGTTCATCATCAAAGGAAAGAACTCAAATTCTCCATTAGAGCACTACAAAGCTCCAAAGGTATATCTACATCCTTGTATGATATGGATTTCGTGGTTGCATGTTTAGGTGCTATTTTCTATCTTCTAGATAGGATATATTGTTGTACATGGTTTATGAGTTTGAGGGATTGCATCCTGGATTGGGTTTGTTACCTTCTAGATAATTGATCTCTGCATCAAGTGGGTCAAAAGTTTTTGAAATCTGTCTACAAGGCCCACCTCGTTCCCAACAATTGGTATCAGAGTCATACCTCATCTCTAATCATGTTAGATCAGCAAGCTTGCTCCAATCTTTGCGTGAGATGCGAAGAAGATGAAGCAGGGCTATGTGTTAAACCTCGACCCAGACCAATTCGATTAGTGTGCGATTAGTGTGTGTTTAGTCCTAAGTGAGTTTAGTGGTTGTTGGGTTAGAAATGATTAGTTTAGTCTTGGACATAGCTTTGGGAAATTTGAGAACGTTTAGTATTAATTAGACACACTCAGGAAGGCCTGAGTGCACGTGTAAGCTTGGGAAGATCGTATCGGTTTTCGTGTGAGTGTGATTTTTATTTCATTTGAATGATCTTTTTATGTGTTACAACTTTCGTTTTAAGCCCATTCGTGTTCGAAGCCCAAAAACCCATGTTTTGGCCCAAAGAGGGTAAAATTGCCTTTTATGCACAAATCTGGACACAATTTTCGAGATCTCAAAACCATATCAAAAATATACTTTTTGGAAACTAGATATTTCGACGATCATTTTATCCTTCTTTGTCGAAGTCATCCGAGGCCCGCAAGATCGTGTTTGAGTCACTTCAAGATTCAAGTCAATGGGACCCATTTCCATAGCTTAAGTCCCTTCTCCCTCTCATTTCATTCATTCCCCCATTCTCTGTAATTTTTCTGAAGTTAGGGAAAGGAAACCCTTTCTCTCTTCTTCTCCATTCCCTTGCATGCTTTGGTTAGAGAACTCCAAATAGAATTCCAAGCTCTTCACCTTCTTCCTTCCCTTGCAAGCTCTCTATCCATACAAGTTCTTGGAGCTTCTTTTGGGACAAGCTCTACATTTCCTCTCTTCTTTCTTGTTTGGCCATTGTTAGGTAAGAGCTTCAATCCTTGTATTTCATGAAGTCTTTTGGTTCCTTGAAGAGCATGTTTTCCATGTTTGCAAACCCTTTGGTAAAATGGTTCCTTGTTTTCAAGATTTAGTGATTTGTGTGGTTTTTCTCTTGGGTTCTTGTAGTGTGGGATTTAGCTTGAGGAAGTGCTTGAAGAAGAGTATTGTTAGCTTTGGTCAAGGCAAGTGATCTCTATAGGAATGATGCATGTGTATTTGGATTTCATTGTATTTTAGAAATTGTGCATTTATCTTGTTTATAAGCTCCATGGTTATGTTTTCTTTTGATTTGGATGTGAAATGGTGATAAATGAACCCTTGGTGAGCATGAAGGCTCAAGGGATGATATGTGGTTGATGGATGAGAAGAAGGAGAAGAATGTAGTGAAAGATGTGCAAAGGAAAGGAGATTTCTGCACTCAGCGAGCTCAGGCAGCAGCCTGTTCGCTCGAGCGACCCCTGGGTCCGCTCGAGCGAACAAGCCACTGTCTGCTATGGAACGAGGCAGAGAGTCGTTCGTTCGAACGCATTTTATTGTCCGCTCGAGCCAACATTCGCTCGAGCGAACTGTCTACGCCTTGTAAGGTCCGCTCGAGCGAACTGTCTCGCTCGAGCGAAGTGTCATCAACGTGGAGCGGACCTGCCAGATTCAGGAAGATGAGTTTTTTTCCATTTTGTGTATTTTCTTGAGGGTTGAAAACTAGACTATGTTAAGGGTTTTAACTTGACATTGTGTAAATGGAACTTCGAAATGAAACCCAACTTCGGGGACACCAATTCTTGTATTTTCTGACGTTTGGGGTTTCAATTACACAAAGGTCCATTAGTAGCCTTAGCACATGCTTGTCAGATTTTGTATTTGAACTTCCGTCTTGATACGATGAGTATAAACGTGTACTTGTTTTGAGTTTCAAGTATAATCTTGTTTTGAAGTTTTGTTTCAAGAAAAAGGGGATCACTTCCTAAGCGTGTTATGCATAATTATTATGCCTCTTGCTAGTCGTGTTCGTCGTGTTTTGATAAGTGATTTCCCCCTTTTTATCTCGACATGCTTTGATCGTGCTTCACGTGTTTTGTGCATTCATGAATTAAGTAAACACCACTGAGCTTAGACTGCCCTTTCGGTTTGATCCACTGTCTGGGGGTCTTTAAACATGTGGACTGTCTGCAGACTAGTCGTGTATTTATTACACATCGTGCGTGTCCGGTTCCGCGGCCGGAATTCCCGTCTTTGTGGGAAACCGTGTCGTGCTTATATTATGTATATCGTGCTTGTCGTGCGTGCTTGCTCTTTTCATTATATAAATGATAGAGAAAGGATGGGCTCTTTGTGGATTGTAACTATTCATGATATATTATGTACTCATGCTAGTTTGTTTTGGTATCTCAGCTTTGTTCGTATTCTTGAAAATGTATCTCAGCTTTGATAGCACTTCATACCAAAGATTTGCTTACATGTTTCCTCTAAATGTTATTGTTCATGTTCATGCCTACATTGATTACCTGCCAAACCGTCGTGTTTGACCCTTGTTTATTGGTGCCCAGGTGCAGGAGACGTTGCCTTTGAGGAGGAGCGTCAGGAGGAGGCTTGTGAGCCAACTCCCGTGAGAGAGTGGCAGCCCGACGATGTCATTTAGACGTCGGTCTGGTTCTCGAGTTTCGTCACCTTTAGTCTTGGGGTTTCTTTTGGTTATTTTGAGATTGTATTGACCTTTATTGGTCTCTTATGGGTTGTACTAAACTTAACTTACTTTCGTGTTAAACTTATAACTTGAACTATGTTTGGGAATGCCATGATAACTCTTTTCTTCGATGCTATGTCTTGTTATTAAATGTTATAGCACTTAAATATTTGGTTGTGCTTATCGTGATGTGTTTTGCTACACGCTTCCGCAATCGTGTACGTGTGAGTCAGATTCCGCGTGTCTTTGGGAATCCTCACCGCGGGAACCTGTGGGAAAACAAAATCTTCAATAGTAATCATCACCAACCAACGTCGCGGGCCCGGGGATCCGTTCCGGGGTCGCGACACTATGTAAGGATCAGTTTTGATGAATTTACTTGGTTTGATAGTAGATTCATGTTTGGATAGTTACAAAAGGGTTTAATAATGATGGAAGGATGGTAGAAAGCCATTGGAACACTTTGGAAGTGATTTGGGGAAGAATGGACACGAAACAGAAAACCCATGTTGCAGGTTTTCTTCAGTCCAGTCGACCTGGCCCAGTGCTCGGTCGACCGGCTGACTTGCAGGTCGGTCGACCGAGCCTTCTGCACAGCAGGTTGCAGAAACTGTTTTTTCAGTTTCGGGTCTTCTCTTACATCCTATTTTTCCAGCATTATTTGGCAGCCTATTTTTGTGATTTGTATGGTTGTATGAGATACTAACTTGCAGATGATAACGTCCTCTCCATATGGCCCACAAGTTTTTTTTTTCTATTTATGGCGATTGGTTTATTTAAGGCTAAATGTAAAGGGCGTCATGGTTTCCTGTGAAAGGGCAAGGCATGATGAATTTCCCTATAGCCCTTTTATTTCCATGTTTAGATTACCATGTAAGTCTCATACTTAAGGCATAGGAATTTATGTAATTTTTCTAAATTTGTAAATTCTGGTAATGTCCGAGACGAAGAAGGAAAGCAATGTTGGACTCCTAATCAAAGAGTTTGAAGATTACGAAAAGTGTTTTGGAGTTGCCCAAAGAGTTTGATGAACTCCAGAAGTTTTGGAAAGTCTAGAAGTCGAAGAAGTCTATTCCGCTTGGGCCATGTGGAGGAGAGGACTAGTTTCTTTTTTTTGCAATTTCTATTTATGGATGCATGCTTAATTTAGAATATTTCCAGATCTAATCCAAACATAGCAAGTTACTAAAGTTGGTCAAATCAAATTAATTTTTGGAAAGAGTTCTCATTAGTGTTGATGACCCATGAGATGGACACATTGGTAACACTAATTTAGAAACTGGACTTTCCTTAAAATAACTTGACTTGGAACCAATCTTTGATCATATCATGAGATGATTTGATATTCATATGTTTACATGTGGGCCCTAATACCTTACAAGGAAATCCTCAATTCTAAAATATTAAGTGGGAGCGGGGCATTTATATTTAGAAATCGCCATGATTTTCCACCATAGGTCCATTGTAAGGAAAGTATTAGCCTCGCGCCATCTTGAGAATAGCCGTTCCCCACGAAGGGTTTTTACTTGTCTGGTTATTAGATATGGATCTCCTATGGATAGTGTTTGTGAGACAGGGCGGGGGCCCACTCCCCAAGGAGGAGCTGCTCGCAACGGTTGTCATGCAATGCTAGTTGGTGGGTCACACTTAACTAAAATAATGATGTAGTATCCCCAAGGATTTGCCTCATTTATTTTAGAAACCGAAGTTAATCGGGAGTCATTCATTATTTGGTATGAGATACCTAGATAATAATGAATGAAGGGGATCATGGAGAGTTAGTCTTAATCCTAATTTTGAACAACTTTGATCCGCACCAATCTAGGTGGTATTCGCAGTCCCCAAGGAGGCATACCCTGGGGATTGGGATTCCGATGTATTCTAAATTTAGTGGTTATGAGGATTCCATATAAATTTGGTAGAATACTAAACCCTAATGTCATTTAAATTCATTAAGTGAATGTATGGTTATGTGCTACAGTATTTCAAGCATGAATTCAAATACTTTGAATCCACTTGCGACCATCCTCAACCAGAATAAGTTGGTGGGATCCAATTATGTAGACTGGAAACGGAACCTGGATATAGTCCTGACAGCTTCAGGATATAAATATGTCCTTACCAAACCCCCCCCCACCCCTTGATGAGCCATTGCCGGAAGCATCAGAGGAAGAAAAGGAACTTTACACCAAGTGGGCCAAAGACGATGAGATGGCCAGATGTTATATACAGGCATCCATGTTTAGTGTTTTGCAACACCAACATCAATCCTTTAAGACTGCATATGATATTATATCAAACTTAAAGGAGATGTTTGCGGAACAGGGCAGGCCTGCTAGACAAGCTGCTATGAGGGAGCTTATAAGCACCGAGATTGCTGAAGGCACACCAGTACAGGACCACATGTTGAAAATGATGGACTCATTGAATGAGTTAGATGTACTGGGGGCTGCGATTGATGCAGAATCGCAGATTGACATAATCCTTGAATCACTACTAGAGTCATTCAACAATTTCAAGGTTAACTATAATATGAATAAGATGAATTTGACTCTAGCTGATCTTTCTAGCCAGCTCGTGGTGACTGAAGGGATTATGAAGAAGAAGTCAACTACCCTGATGACAGAAAAGTCATTTGCCAAGTCCAAACCGAAAGGCAAAGGGCGGAAAGGCAAGAAGAAATCAGTTCCGAAGGGTTCTAAGGTGGAGAATGGTCCTAATGGTGGTGTTGGCAAGGCTAAGGGGTCAGGGACAAAAGGAAAGTGTTTCCATTGTGGTATGACAGGACATTGGAAGAGGAATTGTCCAGAATATATGTCTAAGAAGAAGACCTCAGGTATGATTGAGTCACTTGTTTCTGAAGTTAGTTTTGCAACTGGTACTTCGGAATCTTGGTGTGTGGACTCCGGGGCAACTAATCATATATGTAATTCGTTGCAGGGGTTCAGGGAAACTAGGAAACTCAATGACGGTGAAATCATTGTCAACCTAGGATCTGATGCTAAGGCGGATGCGGTCTCAGTAGGAGTTATTACTTTATGTTTTCAAGATAATAAGTTGGTTTTGTCAGATACTCTATATGTACCGTCTTTAAGGCGGAATTTAATTTCAGTTTCTAGTTTGGTGAATAAAATTTATTCTATTACTTTTGGTACTGAAGTTGTCATAAAGAGGAACAGTACTTTTATATGTTCTGGCAATGTAACCAATGGACTTTATCTGTTAACTCCTACAATGTATGAGATACATGATACCGAGATAATAAATAGGCCATCATTAAAGAGAAGGTCACCTTCATCTAATCCAACAAAACTTTGGCACTTGAGGCTAGGTCATATAAACCTAAATAGGATTCACAGGCTAGTGAAAGATGGAATCTTGCCTTCATTGGTGGTAGAACCAATGCCTGTCTGGAATGCAAAATGACCAAAAGACACTTTTCATCCAAGGGCAATAGGGCCAAAGATTTATTGGAATTAGTGCATACTGATGTGTGTGGGCCCATTAATGTCAGGGCCAGAGGAGGATATGAATACTTCATCACTTTCACAGATGTTTATTCAAGATATGGATACATATACCTTATGCACCGCAAGTCTGAGGCTTTTGAAAAGTTCAAAGAGTTTCGAGCGGAAGCGGAAAAGCAATTAGGTAAAAGTATCAAGACTCTTCGATCAGATCGAGGAGGGGAATATCTCTCTGGTGATTTTATGGCACACTTATCAGAAAATGGGATTCTATCCCAGTTGTCTGCTCCTGGTATGCCTCAACAGAATGAAGTAGCGGAAAGAAGGAACCGGACTCTTTTAGATATGATTAGGTCTATGTTGAGTTTCTCAGGATTACCTATATCCTTTTGGGGATATGCCTTGGATACTGCGATGTACATAGTAAACCTCGTACCATCTAAGTATGTACCTAAGACTCCCCTGGAGTTGTGGTCTGGGCAAAAGCCTAGTCTACAACATTTACACATTTGGGGTTGTCCGACACACGTACTGAAGGTAAAGACGGATAAATTGGAAATGAAGTCGGAACTATGCACGTTTGTAGGATATCCTAAAGGAACCAAAGGTTGGTTATTCTATAATCCCAGAGAGCAGAAAGTGCGTGTAAGTACCAATGCGGTTTTTCTAGAGGACGATTATATGATGGACCGGAAATCTTTAGAAAAGGTGATCTTGGAAGAGATTCAAGAACAATCAATTCCAAATCCAAGTATGACCAAACTTGAGGAAGAACCGCCCTTACCAAACCCAGTAGTTACACCAGTGCCTCGTCGAGGCAATCCCGGAAGAACTAGAACAAGATCCCTGTAACTATGATGAAGCAATTAATGACATAGATTCAGGACATTGGCAAGATGTTATGAAAGCTGAAATGGAGTCTATGTACTCTAATTAGATCTGGACACTTGTGGACTTGCCTGCCAATATCAAACCTATTGGGTGCAAGTGGGTCTACAAGAGAAAAAGAAGACCAGATGGAAGAGTTGAGACCTTTAAGGCCACGCTTGTTACGAAAGGGTATACTCAGAAAGAGGGTATCGATTATGAGGAAACCTTCTCGCCGGTAGCCATTCTCAAGTCCATTCGGATACTTTTATCCATTGCGGCTCATCTCGATTACAAGATTTGGCAAATGGATGTCAAGACGGTGTTTCTCAATGACCATCTTGAGGAAGACATCTATATGATGCAGCCAGACGGTTTTATAACGAGTAACCAAAAGCAAAGAGTTTGTAAGTTGCAGAAGTCCATTTATGGACTGAAGCAGGCATCCCGAAGCTGGAACATCCGTTTTGACCGGGAAATCAAATCATTTGGTTTTAGTCAAAATCAGGATGAGTCGTGTGTGTACATGAAAAATGAAGGTGACAAGGTAGTTTTTCTGGTTTTATATGTCGACGACATCCTTCTCCTTGGGAAAGATATAGGAATGTTGTCAACGGTAAAAGTTTGGTTAGCAAAGACTTTTGATATGAATGACTTGGGAGAAGCTAGTTACATCCTAGGGATAAAACTCCATCGAGATCGGAAAAATAGGATGATTGGCTTATCTCAAGCTGCATACATAGATAAGGTACTGGTACGGTTTGCTATGCAGGACTCCAAGAAGGGTATCACACCTTTTAGGCATGGAGTGCACATTTCCAAGGATCAGGGTCCCAAGACCCCAGAGAAAAAGGAGCAAATGAGAGCAATTCCATACGCTTCGGCTGTTGGGAGCCTCATGTATGCTATGCTATGTTCTAGACCGGATATTTGTCATGCAGTGGGCTTAGTCAGCAGATATCGGTCTAACCCAGGTCCTGATCATTGGACTGCTGTAAAATGTATCCTCAAGTGCTTGAGAAGAACTAGAGATTACATGTTGATTTACGGCAGTGATGAGTTGATTCCAGTCGGATACACAGATTCTGACTTCAAGTCAGATAAGGATTCCAGGAAATCCACCTCTGGTTATGTGTTTATGCTTGGCGGAGGAGCTATCAGTTGGAGGAGTATTAAACAGGAATGTACCGCTGATTCCACTTCTGAGGCTGAATATGTAGCGGCTTGTGAAGCAGCTAAGGAAGAAGTATGGCTCAAAAGATTCCTTTTGGAACTTGGAGTGGTACCTTTGGCGCGACAGCCACTTACAGTTTACTGTGACAGCAGCGGGGCAGTCGCTCAATCCAAGGAACCCAGGAGCTATAAAAGCCAAAAGCACATATAGAGGAAGTATCACTTGGTCAAAGAGATTGTGTAGAGAGGTGATATTGCTATCACCAAGATAGCCTCTGTGGACAATCTGGCAGATCCATTTACTAAGCCTTTGACCACCAAAGTCTTTGAGCAGCATGTAGACAGGATGGGCATGAGATGCAATCCTGATTGGCATTGAGCCCAAGTGGGAGATTGTTACTTTTATGGTCTCGATACCAAGGGTATATGATGTAATAAATAGATTAATTTCTTCATTTATCAATACAATTCATGCTTTCCTTTTCATAAGATGAATGGTGTTTTATATACTTACAAATAACCAATACGAAAGACATAATGGCTCATGAGATGAACCGGAGTCCACAAGTATACTAGATGTAATACATGTGTATGGATGAGATCCACATACAGGAGATATGTATTGCAAATCTTATACTTAAATATTTTCACAACCAGTGATGAGATTGAGCATCTCATCTGACAAGGTTGCAGCACTTTGATCACTGTGAGATAGTATGATTTGTATCAATCATCGGAATGTAAGATTCTGGATCATGGTGCTGGTACATTGGATGTATTGAAGGACCATGAGGATCACCTTATATACACTGTCTTTACTTTAAGATATGCTCTCATAATTCCATAGCAATAGGCTCATAATCCTGAGACATTAATGAACTCAAGTTTCTATCTATTCATTTGCTTTGAGTCACCAATGAGTGAGGCCAATTGTAGGTCAACACCTCGGTGATTTGGGTACGTGGTTGTAGAGCTGTGGGAACATTCAATGGTCAAGATGGAATCTATCTTTAATATCCCCTTGTGCCAATTAATGGATTTATCACTGGTAAGTGCGCACCCATTCCGATTAAGAGTTAATTGGATCGGTACCAAATGATCACTATAATTAATTGGGGCTCAAGGATAATAAGATATGGATCTACTTTGGTGGACAGATCCATTTGATCCATGGATATAGATGGAGGGGCCTACTTGTGGTACTGTGGAAGTTTAGGGTCTTCATTGTAATTTATTCCTAAGACTGGAGTGCAATTGCATTTATACAGTGGAGTTATTTACAATTAACTGTGGGCCCGGATTGCACATGAGATGTGGGGTCGCGTGTCCCAGTTGGAGCCAGCTTTCTAAGGAATCCCTAGTGGTCCCCATGCTAGCCCAAGTTATTAGAAAGATACTGATTCTACTTGAACTCTAAAAGGAATGTTACTATTTTTATTTGAAGTGAGACTTCTAATAGTGGTAATGGTAAGTTACTAATTATTAATGGAAGTAGGACTTCTATTTTTATTAGAAAGGAGAAAGCTACTAATTGTTGTGGAAGTGAGACTTCTATGGCAACTAGCAAAGGAGAAGTTTACTATTTTGTAATGGGAGTTAAACTTCTATTTCAAAAAGGAAAAGAGGTGGATTGGAGGGCTATATAAAGAGGAATAAACCCCTCTTGGTCGTATATAATAGTGTGAGCAATTACAGCCCCTTTGTGCAAGTGTTGCACAAGTTCTCTTCCTCTCTAAGTTCTCCTCTCTTTCACCTTTAGTTCCTTAGAGTTACTAGTTAGGTTTTCTCTTGAAGATTCCACCATCTTCTTGAGAAAAGAGATCTAATACTGGTAATAGTGTGGAAGATCAAAAGGTGTTGGAGATTCTGAATTGGATAGTGAAGGTGTTCATCATCAAAGTAAAGAACTCAAGTTCTCAATTAGAGCACAACAAAGCTCCAAAGGTATATCTACATCCTTGTATGTTGTAGATTTCGTGGTTGCATGTTTAGGTGTTGTTTTCTATCTTCTAGATAGGATATATTGTTGTAGGTTTATGAGTTTGAGGGATTGCATCATGGATTGGGTTTGTTGCCTTCTAGATAATTGATCCCTGCATCAAGTGGGTCAAAAGTTTTTGAAACCTGTCTGGAAGGCCCACCTAGTTCCCAACAATGAAAGTTTCATTCAATGTACAAACATACACTAACAAGAAGCTAAAGTGTGTGAACAAAGTGTATAAATGTTTTACTTCAATCAAAATCTAAAATGAAGCTCTTAAATGAATGCTTGATGCATTTTAAAATCTAAGTTCAGAAAATTAATAATTGAAGTTTTATGCTAATCACATGAAAGATTCAAGCAACTTGAAGGAAAGAACTAAACAAGTTGTTTGAAGATTAAAGACTAAGAACACATGTGATTTAAAATAGGATGTTTGCAAAGCAATCTAATTTTCCAAAAATGATATTGAGTTTGCTAAACATCTCTTTAAAAGCTAGAAATCATGCATATATGAAAATACAAATAGTTAAACATGCATTGATTTCATTTGGAATGGAAATCAAAATAAATTATTAAGATTTACCTTTTATAAGCTCAACCATTTGATTTCCAATAGCCTTCTAGCCTAATCAACTCATTCCCTTTTCTTAGGCTCCAAAAATAGTTCCAAAAGTTCATCCAACAAGCCCTTTGAAAGAATGGAATGAAATGGACTTATATCCAAAAAACAGTCCAACGGCTAGTTGGCCCGGTTGACCCCATGACCCCCGGGTCGACTTGGCCCAACGGCTAGTTACCCGGTCGACCTGGGCCTGGCTCAGTCGACCGGGTACACTGGCTATTTTTCCAGCAGGCCAGTTGGGCCGGTCGACCGAGCACAAGGGTGGGTAGACCGACCAAACTGGCCTGAGAAGAGTTCCTGCTGAGTTTTCAAAAATCCAAAGATGTAACTTGGAACTCAAGGCCAGTGTGATTTATGCATACAAAAAAGATTCTAAAGATGGGAAATGTATGCAAATCACAAACCCAAATTCTCAATTTGATTTTCCAAAATAACGCACGAAGAATTAGGTTTTTCGAAAACGAATTTGAATTCTAAAAGCATGCATGAAAAATTCATTTCAAAAACATATGCACATGCAAGATAGAATCATAGAATCCAAAGTCAAAAACTAATAGCAAGAGTGTGTGATCATTTGACAATGAAGGTGAATGTGAATCCATCAAAATTGCAACAAACAAGAACCTAACAATCTCCCCCTTTACAATTTGATGGCAACTACTATGATCACAGCACTTAAAGGACTTTGGTTCTTCTAAACTGCTCTGTTCTAGAAATCTCTTGACTGTAGCTTCGATGTATGACCGATTTGTCGAAAGCTTTTAACTTAATCTTTCCAAGATGATTTCTCCCCCTTAGTTAGAGCTCTCCTTTGCTCTTCGCAACCAAGCAACCTTCACTTTGGCTCTTGAAGCAGATCTCCCCCTTAGATTGATCTGTTCTTCTCTCCCCCTTTGTTTGATCTTCCTTCTGTCTGATCTTCAGATCTTCTAAGCTTCGTTCCCTCTTAGACAATAGATAGATCAATTCTTTTTCTCCCCCTTTGACATCGAATTGCAAAGGAACCTGTATACATGAGAAAACATATACCTTTCAGTAGCACCTGTTACCAAAAGAGAATGCAAATGCAGTGCATAACAGGTTATCATGTATATAGATTTGTCTATGCATTGTTTGAATGAAGCTAAGATAACAAATATAAATTTATTTAACACTTTAAAGCTTCAAAGCAACATAAAACAACCATCAAGAGAATCAACAAGGAGAAAATAGATGAAATGTGAAATTGTACTTTCATTGATATAACAAGATAAGTTCAGTACATGAATCACTAAGTACTTGACCATTACATAAACAAAAGATTATGGTCAATACTCAAAACAACAAGTCAGTTTATAGATAATGAATACATCAAGAAAAACAATCTATCACTACCCAAAAATAATCCCTAAAACAAAATGAAAATCCTCCTAAAGGTCTAAGACGTGTCTGTAGGAGACGGAGGCATAGTGTCATCGAGGCGCCTGCAGCTCTTGGAAATGTTCAAGAGGTACTTTAGCGTTTTCTTCATCATCCCTCTGAACTCCTGAAACTCTGCACGACTTGAGACAACTGCTTGCTCCACATATGACATGCGCTGCTCCATAGAACGCTGAGGAGGGGGCTGGGGCTGACGTGGCTGAACTGGCTGAGGCTGTTGCTGATCTGCAATCTCCGTATCTGCAGCCTCAAGCTCTGCATCACCTTCTGCTACAGGGTTCACTCGCTGAGGAGGGGAAAGCTTCATCAAGAGAATATTCGTTTTGTTGAAGACAGTGGTCGGAACGGGTCTCTCAAAAGCAGGAACAACCACCCCAAAAGATCTGGCAAGCTGGGTAATGAGGAACCCAAACGGAGCTGCACATGGCATAGAACCAGTGACAACCCTGATGATGTGATGAATAATCACAGACGGTAAGCACATAGGGACACCTGTAATGACGTTGTGCAGGAGGTTCGCCATATAGGGGGTTACCTCAGTCCTATTCCCTTTCCTTGGATAAATGCTATGAGTGAAAATGATGTGTATGATCCGAAGGGAAGGAATCAAGGAAGATGCAGGAAGAGAATTCTTGGCAGACCACTCAACAGGTTGACCACAAATAATACTAGTGACAGCGTCTCTTTCATCAAGTGGAAGGACATCTGAAATAAATTTTGGTCCATTGGACCTAGGAATGCCCATCATTGACGATATCATTTCTGGTGTTAGAATCTCTTCACCAAGTGAGGTTCTGACTGTAAAAGAGTTTGCGGTGGAGGCACAAATAGACTCATAGAAACCAAAGACAAATGAGGTAAAGGTGTTGCCACTCTAAGTCAGTATATTGCCCCAACCAATGGCAGGGACATTGTAGTCCACTAGATCTCTCACGACAGAAAACTTCTCGACTATTACCCCTTTGCTTCGAAAAGATTTTACAACTGAAGACGGAGAACGAATAGGGTTGAAATTAACCTGTGGAGGGGGACCAAGCTCAGGAGAAGTGGAGGGAGATCTATGGGAAGAAGAAGCTTGACCGGTCTTGGATTTCTTACTAGGCCTCCTCCAAGTTTGCTTAGTTCGAGCCATCGGAAGAAATCAAAGAAGAGATGCTCAAGATTATGAACAGATGCTAAAAATAGGCACAACAGCTAATATTTGAGGAAAGAAGTGGTTCAGTCAATTTGACAAACACTTGGTGTGCAGACTGAGGAGCTAGGAGATTTACAACTGAATGATGCCAAGAGGGGTGTCCAAAAGACTACAGAAGTTCCTAAAACAAAGAAGAAAACACAAAACACCACACAAACAAACAGAAACAGTCAAGCAGAAATAGAAAACCAAGGTTGGGAAGAGACAGTGGAGGAGTTGGTGCACAGTGAGAAGAACGCCTAAACAGAGAAGATGAAGAAGAACACGAGAAATGAGAGAGAAAACCAGAGAAGAAGAGATTAGATACAGGGGAAAGATTTAGGAGAAGAAGGAAAAACAATGGAGAATGGGTGCTGCTGCAGTCGACCTGCACTGGAATGAAGAGGTTCTGTTTGAAACAGAACTGAATCTGCGCAACAGGTTATGTTGCTGAACGTGCAGGCTCGGTCAACCGGCCACTTAGCCCGGTCGACCGGGCTAACAGGGGCAGACAGGCACTGAACTGATTCAGAGAAAACAGGCCTGATGGGTCAATCTAAGAACCAATAACCCTTAACCCCAAGCTATCAAACAAGCTTAAAAGATTTTAGAAAAGATATTTTGCAAAATCAATTCCAAATAATTCCTTTTTAAGAAAATAAGGCTTGTAAGATAAAGATTTTTTTTCAAAATCATTTAAATTTGACAAAACAAAAGTTTGACTATAAATTCATTCAAAAATAAACACTTTGAAAAACAAATCATTTGATTTAGAACATATAACTTTTCAAAGCTTTTTCAAATCAAATTGATCAAAATCATGCATTTAATCATAAAATTCCATTTTAAATTCAAAATGCATTATCAACAAACAAGACTCAACTAAATGAATCTAAAAGCCTAAAGAGATACTAAGAGAGTATAAAGAACTAGATACAAGATCAACTAAACATATGACTATGAGAATGGGTTGGTCCTATCTATCTAAAGAGCCTTAGTAATCTTCTAAAGGTCTAACCTTAGGTATCCATCTAAGGTCTTGGGCTTTGGAGACTAATTTAGAAATTCCACCAACTAGAGGAGATAAGGATTGAACTCTTTTAGACTTGTCATCAAATCTTTAAGGTTTGACTATTTTAGATTGATGATTAGTCGTAGGAAGTTGGTGTTTCATTTTCTTTTTAGTCTTCTCATTTCTTTTAGCTTTTCCTCCCTCTTATTGTCTTTTGAACTTTAATTTTAACTCTTCAACCTTTTTCAAGAATTCTTTCATTTCTAGGGTTGAAGGAGGAAAAGAGAGAAGTTTCTTTTTGATAGATTTGTTTTGATTTTTAGTCTTTTTAAAATCTATCTTGGATGACTCTTTGTGAATTGTTTTAACTTGTTTGAATTTCTTCGAGTCTTCCTTGGAACTCAAAGTCTTACCCTTCATAGAATTAGATTTAATTTTCTTAGGTTCAAAGATGGGTTTTGACATATGACTTTTCCTTAATTTGCACTCAAATTTGAAATGTCCTTCTTTACCACAATAATGACATTTAGTTTTGGACATAGGAGAAAGAGTGCTAGAGAAAGAGGACTCACCTTTCACAAAAGTGTTGGTGAATTTAGGGTCATGTGAAGTATACTTATCAAAACCAAGACCCGTCCTATCTCCATGAGATTTACCCAATTTAAACAACTTTTCAAATCTCTCTTCACCTTGGGTAAATTTGCACTCATACTTTTGTTTGTAACCTTCAAGTTGAGTGACTTTGTTTATAAGGATTGAATTTTCATTTTTGACTTTTAATAAATCATTTTCAATTTCCTTATAGTTGTTTAGTTCTTCATTGGCAAGTTTTAATTCGAATTTAAGTTCATTAACAACATTAGATCCAAGTTCTAAGGTTTTTAAATTACTTTGAGCATTAGACAAGTTTTCCTTGGAAACTGTCAACTTGGATTCTAAATTGATAAAGTCTTCATCTTGCCTTTTTAATTGATCTCTTAGTTTTGAATTTTCCTTTTTAAGATCCTCATTTCCTATCTTTAATTCATTTAGATCTTCTTTAATATAAGATAGGTTATGTAAAGAGATCATAAACTTAGAGTCTAAACATTGTATGACTTCTTCTTTCTCTCTAAGTTCATCTTTTGAAGAGACTAATTCTTTGTTTAGCCTTTTTGGTTTTTCTCTTAATTTTTTGTTTTTCTTATCAAGCTCTATAGATAATGTATATAATTCTTCATAGGCTTGTTGAAGATCATCTTCATCATATTCTTCTTCTTTTAAGTCACATTGAGATTCATTTATCTGAATGTTTGAATCTCCAATAGATGGAAGAAATAGAGGTCTAGAAGAATCTACACAAAAGTCTAAACAATCTACCTTAGTGGAATCCATTTCAATAGTACTCATTCAAACACAAATCCAGGGTTATGACTCAAGGTTTTTACACCTAATCAAGAGTTCCAAAAACACTTGATCCTATAAATAGAGCACGAGGCTCTGATACCAATTGAAAGTCGTGGGATCCTAACCCTAGAGGGGGGGTGAATAGGGTGAGCTACAAAATTTGACCAATTCTAACCAATTTTAATTCTTTAAGATAAACTAGTCACAAATGATGATTTACCAAACAAGATGCGGAAGCTAACAAAAGAAATCACCACAAGCATACACCATAACACAAAGGTTTATAGTGGTTCGGCCTCAATGCCTACGTCCACTACCAGCTTGTGATCCAATCACCCCATCGGATTTCCACTAACTATGTTTTTTAATAGGCTAAGCAATAACCTATACAATGTTGTTTTTCTAGGCTCAACAACAACCTTTACAAGATGCTTTTCCAAGGCTAAGCAATGACCTTTACAAGATGTTTTTCCAAGGCTAAGCAATAACCTTTACAAGATGCTTTTTCAAGGCTAAGCAATAACCTTTACAAATGAAAGGTTTCTCTAAGAAGGTGTCTATACAAAACACTCTAAGAGATACAACTTAAGCTCAATGAAGTTGCCTCTTAAATAGGCTGATATGAAAGTTTAATTCAATGTACAAACATACACTAACAAGAAGCTAAAGTGTGTGAACAAAGTATATGAATGTTTTACTTCAATCAAAATCTAAAATGAAGCTCTTAAATGAATGCTTGATGCATTTTAAAATCTAAGTTCAGAAAAATAATGATTGAAGTTTTATGCTAATCACATGAAAGATTCAAGCAACTTGAAGGAAAGAACTAAACAAGTTGTATGAAGATTAAAGACTAAGAACACATGTGATTTAGACAAGGATGTTGCAAAGCAATCTAATTTTCCAAAGATGATATTGAGTTTTCTAAACATCTCTTTAAAAGCTAGAAATCATGCATATATGAAAATACAAAGAGTTAAACATGCATTGATTTCATTTGGAATGGAAATCAAAATTAACTAGTATGATTTACCTTTTAAAAACTCAACCATTTGATTTCCAATAGCCTTCTAGCCTTATCAACTCATTCCCTTTTCTTAGGCTCCAAAAATAGTTCCAAAAGTTCATCCAACAAGCCCTTTGAAAGAATGGAATGAAATGGACTTATATCCAAAAAACGGTCCGACGGCTAGTTGGCCCGGTCTACCCCATGACCCCCGGGTCGACCTGGCCCAACGGTCATATTGGCCCAACGGCTAGTTACCCGGTCGACCTGGGCCTGGCTCGGTCGACCGGGTACACTGGCTGTTTTTCCAGCAGACCAGTTGGGCCGGTCGACCGGGCACAGGGGTGGGTCGACCGACCAAACTGGACTGGGAAGAGTTCCCGCTGAGTTTTCAAGAATCCAAAGATGTAACTTGGAACTCAAGGCCAGTGTGATTTATGCATACGAAAAAGATTCTATAGATGGGAAATGTATGCAAATCACAAACCCAAATTCTCAATTTGATTTTCCAAAATAATGCACGAAGAATTAGGTTTTTCGAAAGCGGATTTGAATTCTAAAAACATGCATGAAAAACTCATTTCAAAAACATATGCACATGCAAGATAGAATCATAGATTCCAAAGTCAAAAACTAATAGCATGAGTGTGTGATCATTTGACAGTGAAGGTGAATGTGAATCCTGAGAAGCACCTTATGGAACACTGTCTTTATTTTAAGGTCTGCTCTCATAATTCTCTAGAAATAGGCTCTCATTCCTGAGATATTGATGAACTCAAGTTTCTATCTATTCATTTGCGTTGAGTCACCAATGAGTGAGGCCAACTGTAGGTCAACACATCGGTGTCTTCGGTACGTGGTAATAGGACTGTGGGAACATTCAATGGTCAAGATGGAATCCATCTATATTATTGTAAGACCCCGACCCGAGTGACCTCGATTAGTGTTAATTAAGTCATGTGTCAATTTTAAGCGTGATTAGTGAATTGTGGTTAAGTTGGGTTTGGAATAGCTTTTGTTATAGCTTTGGGGAATTTTGAGTGCCTTTGTGATTAATGGGACCCTTTGGCGGTTCCTTTTTGTGACTTTGCATGTGCTTGGAGGGATTACTTGATATTCCTGTATTTAATGTTTTAATCTCGTTTTACTCATCTCGTTTATCTCTATAACTTTCATGTTGGTTCCGTACCTGTTCAAAACCCCGAAACCCGACTTTCCAAGCATCAAGGGCAAAACAGTCTCTTTAGACCAAATCTAGACACAAAATTCAATATTCCTGAAACCCTCGAAATATATACTTTTTGAAAACTAGAAATTTCGACGATCATTTTTCCCTTCTTCGTTGAATGCACCCGAAGTCCAGAAAAGTATGATTTCAGCCCCCACAAGATTTCTTAGGGGTGGAGCCCACTCCCCACTTGTATAAAAGGAGACCTAGTACAACACCAGTCCTTACTTTACCATCCTGAATCGACGGTTTTACCATTTTTACCGATGCTTCAAATGTTGGACTTGGTTGTGTATTGATGCAAGATAGAAAAGTGATTGTTTATGGATCCTGGCAGTTGAAAGATCACGAGAAGAATTATGCAACCCATGATCTTGAGTTGGCAGTGGTTGTCTTTGCATTGAAAATGTGGAGACATTTCCTCTATGGTGAGAAGTTCGAAGTCCACTCTGACCACCGCAGCTTACAGTACTTGTTTTCGGAGAAGGAACTTAACATGAGGCAGAGAAGATGGATGGAATATATCAAAGATTATGACTTTCCAATCAAGTATCACCTAGGGAAAGTGAATGTAGTTGCTGATGTTTTGAGCAAAAAATCAGTAAGTCTGGCGAATCTAAGTGGCACTTGTATCTTTGAGCAGTTTGAAGAGTTGAGAATAGATCTACAGCCGCTGAAGAAAGGTGTAATATTAGCCAACATGTCAGTGTCCGTGCATTCCTTCATTCAGAAGATCAAAGATAGTCAATTGCAAGATCTAGAGTTGGCCAAGATTTCAGAACATAAAGTAGAGTGTCCTGACTTTCGTATTGTGCATGGAGTTTTGTACTATCGTGATCACCTATGTATACCTAACATTGAAGATTTAAGGAATGACATCAAGACTAAGGCTCATAGCACGAAGTATTCCATGCACCCAAGCAGTACGAAGATGTATCAGAACTTGAAGGGCGGATTTTTGGTGGAACAACATGAAGAGGGAGATTGCAGCATTTGTCTCCCGATATATGACTTGTCAATTGATAAAGGCAGAGCACCAGAATCCTCCAGGGTTGTTACAACCGTTAGAGATCTCGGAATGGAAATGGGAGCACATTACCATGGATTTTATTTCGGGACTACTGAGGACCAGTAGAGGCAACAATGCAATATGGGTCATTGTAGACCGACTCACCAAGTCAACTCATGCCATTCCTATGAGGACAGGGAAGAAGATGCACATGTTACCTTTGGTAGAGTTGTTTGTCAACGAGATTGTCAGTCAGCACGGACAGCTAGTTTCTATCACGTCTGACAGAGACAACAGATTTGTCTCGAGATTTTGGAAGACAGTGCATGAATCCATGGGTACGAAGCTACAGTTCAGCATGACTTATCACCCTCAGACAGATGGTCAGTCAGGGAGAACAATTCAGACCTTTGAGGATATGCTCCGAGCTTGTGTATTAGATTTTAAGACTCAATGGGATGAGACCCTATCGTTGTGTGAGTTCGTTTACAACAACAGCTACCATTCAAGCATTGGAATGGCGCCTTTTGAAGCTTTGTATGGCAGAAGGTGTAAGACACCTGTGTGTTGGGAGGAAGTTGGTATTCGCAGTTTCCATGGACCGACAATAGTGAGTGAGACTAGTTACAAGGTCAAGTTGATTCAAAAATGTCTGAAAGTGGCCCAGAGTAGACAGAAAACCTATGCAGACTCTCACAGAAGGGACTTACAATTCAAAAAAGGAGGCAAGGTTTTCTTGAAGGTATCACCTACTAGGGGAACTTTGAGATTTGGGCAGAGAGGCAAGCTATCGAGGAGATACATTGGACCGTACGACATTGTGAGCAAGATTGGTGAAGTGGCTTATAGATTAGCCTTACCACCCAAGCTATCCGGCGTACACAACGTCTTCCACATGTCTATGTTGAAGAAGTACGTCCCCGATTCATCACATGTACTCCGGCATGAACCTTTGGAAATCCGAGAGGATGCTACCTATGTTGAGAAGCCTATTCAAATTATCGATACGAAAGAACAAGAGTTGAGGACCCGGACTATTCATTGGGTAAAAGTACTTTGGGAGAATCATGGAACGGAAGAAGCAATGTGGGAATTATGAGAACAAGTCCAGAAGAAGTATCCACATCTACTACCTAAGGTGAGTTGTATGTTTCATTTGGAGGACAAAATGCCTTAAGGGGTGGAGGATGTAAACCCAGACCTGAGTGACCTCGATTAGTGTTAATTAAGTCGTGTGTCAGTTTTAAGCGTGATTAGTGAATTGTAGTTAAGTTGGGTTTGGAATAGCCTTTGTTATAGCTTTGGAGAATTTTGAGTGCCTCTGTGATTAATGGGACCCTTTGAGGGTTCCTTTTTCTAACTTTGCGTGTGCTTGGGGGTTTACTCGAGATTCCTATATTTAATGTTTTAATCATGTTTTACTCATCTCGTTATTCTCTATAACTTTCATGTTGGTCCCGTACCCGTTCGAAACCACGAAACCGGACTTTCCAAGCATCAAGGGCAAAACAGTCTTTTTACACCAAATCTAGACACAAAATTCAATGTCCCGAAACCCTCGAAATATATACTTTTTAGAAACTAGAAATTTCAACGATCGTTTATCCCTTCTTCTTTGAACGCACCCGAAGTCCCGAAAAGTATGATTTCAGCCCCACAAGATTTCTTAGGGGTGGAGCCCACTCCCCACTTGTTTAAAAGGAGACCTACCTTCCCCTTCTTCTTTTTCCAACACAAAAACCTCAACCCATCTAGGGTTTTCTTCATCTCCTCCTTGCTTCTTGCTCCTCCATCTCCTTATCACTACCAACCTTGCATCATTTGAGAAATGATGGTGATCTTCTTCTTCCTCTCCATTAAATTTCTCCATTGATATTATTCTTGGAGGAAACCTCCCATTCCAAGATCCTCTTTTGGGCTACCCTAGCATTTTGAAGAACTTCCAAGTAAGCTTCCCCTTTTCAATCTCTTTAATATCTGTTTGCCTAGCCTTTGGGAGTATCCATTTTCATTATTGAAAGCTTCTTCTTCCCAATTCATTGTTTTGACCCTTTTAGGGTTTGTGTTTGGGATTTGTGATGTGTTGTAGGTTATCCTTGAGAAGAGTGTGGTTAAGAGCTTGATTTTCTAGCTTGGACCTAAGGCAAGTGGATGAATAAATATTTTGAACATGAAATGGTTTTTATGAGAAATGTGGATGACTTTACTAATTATTCTTGTCTTGCATTGGTTTTGAAATAAATTCTCATGAATGAGTCTTGTCGGTTTGTTTAACTTTTGGAAATATTGACATCCATAGTCTTTTATTTAGTACTTGTTTATAGTACAAATGAATCTTTATGGTTGGTTGAATTTTTCTTCTCTTTTGTGGTTGGATATGGTTGAGAAGGAAGTGAATAGATGGTTGTTTGTGGAAGATTTGATGGTGTTTTGAATGGGGTTTGAAGGAGGTTTTGAGCCTCTCAAATTGATGTAGAAATGAGGCTCAAAAGGGGTTTGTAAGAAGAGAAATAGGAAGGAGATGAACTATCCCCGAAATCAATTCTTGGACAGTTTGCTCGAGCGAACTTGACAAGTCGCTCGAGCGAACACGTCCAGAGGACAGTTCGCTCAAGCGAACCTGGATCCGCTCGAGCGAATCTTCCCAAAATCCTATCTAGAAGCTCGTTAACTTGAGCGAACTTCCATCCTGGACTAGACAGGTCCGTTCAAGCAAACCCTTGTTCGCTCAAGCAAATCCTCTAAGAAGCCACTTCGCTCGAGCCAACTTCCAGTCCGCTCGAGCGATGTGCACTGTCGATCAAGGGCTATGTTTGGGGCAGTAATGAAACGTTTAAATGTTTTGGGGAGGTTTATTAAGAACCCCTTTGTGTCAGGGAGAATTACTAGGCAATGTATGAGGCCATTTGAGAAAGAAACCACATCAGGAAGATTCATCGAAGTTTTGAAATTACCGAGGTGTATAAGGAGCCTGAAATGTCTCCAAAACTCAAGGAGTACCAAGCCTATACTAAAATCAACATACAGGACCCCTATTCACCTTGAACTAGTCTTGAATCATGATACTTGTCCCGAATTTCAAAAGTTTAATTGTACTCCATTATTTCTGAAATTTTAATCTACACTCCCGAAATCCATGATTTATGATTTGTCATGCCTGAAAACACTGAAATTACATTTGTAGCATTTTGTTAGTCCCGATGTGCATTGCCTGATATTGAAGTGACATTTGTGCCTTAAGTTCTCCCGTCCCACCTGTTTATGCATTTACATCATATGTACTTTTTACATGTCCCGATTGCTTGCATATGACATATGAGTCGACATCACTAAGCTTGGATGACCTTGTCGGTTTGATCCGCCGACTTGGAGATCCCCCTCCCATCCCGCCAGCTGTAGTTTGGATCCCGATATCCGGCTTATCGTTGTGGTCCCATCCCGATACCCGGCTCGCTCCCATGGTTCTCGATACCCGGTTCGCTACCGCAGTTCCAGATGCCCGACTTGCCACCGTGGCCCCGTCCCAAATTATTATATGTACATGTATATTTCTTTGAATCTCTTCACCTCGTGTGACTGAGATCAACGCCCCGATATGCTCTTGTCACTTCGGTGGTAGAGGACTTGGCTTTGTGTGGTTGTCATCTTGCTTGTTTCCCGATTCCTTGGATACCTTACATGTTTTATACTGCATATTTGTTTACCTGTAAATGATTCTTTTCTTTTATGAAAATTATTATTTAAACAGGTTTAAATGTTTTCCAAGGTAATTCATTTATTATATATATATTGTTATATCTTTTCACCCACCTGCCAAACCGTTGTGTTTGACCAATTCTTTGGTACTCAGGTCCAGTTGCCGGTTACCTTGAGGAGGAGCCTAAGGAGGTGGTCGGTGAACCGCAGCGCTTAGTTGAGTGGCATGCCAATGATGTCGTCTAGACATTCAGTTATCTCGAGATACGATATATTTTGGAGAGTTGTGGGTAACTCATTCTTTTGGGAAATTATTTGTGTTGTACTGGCCTTTGTTGGCCTTTATTTTTTGGATGTTAATTAAATGATCTTTTGTATAAACTTTAACATTTGCTTTTGGGAAATGCTAATGATCATTGCTCACTCTGACATCAAGTTATTTCTATATGTTATTAGTCTTATTGATAGAAATGAATTATGAATTTGATTTGATACACGCTTCCGCATTTAAACAAAAATATTATGTTGATGTGATATCCTCACCGCGGACACCTGTGGGAAATTGCATGCATGAGTAGTACTATCCTTATTTAATTCGTGCGCATGTTAGCCAATTAAGTTTATATTCAATGGCAATGGCATTATGGCTTGTACAATTATTTAGTCCCAATCCCGGATTAGGTCCGTGGTCCCGGTTCGGGGTGGCGACAGTTATCCCCTTGTGCCAATTAATGGATTTATCACTAGTAAGTGCGCACTTAACTCAATTAAAAGTTAATTGGATGATATTGATGATCACTTTGATTAATTGGGGCTCAAGGATAATAAGATGTAGATCTAAGATTAGAATGGACAAGTTTAATCCAATTTATTCATGGATATTGATAGAGGGGTCTACTTGTGGTAATTGGGAAGTTTAGGGTCTTATTTGTAATTTATTCCTAAAACTGGAGTGCAATTGCATTTATATAGTGGTGTTATTTGCAATTAATTGTTGACCCGAATTGCACATGAGATGTGGGGTCTTACTGTCCCAGTTGGAGCCAACTTTCTATGGAATCCCTAGTGGTCTCCACGCTAGCCCAAGTTATTAGAAAGATACTAATCCTACTTGAACTCTAAAAGCAAGGAATTAGAAAGTCACTATTTCTATTTGAAGTGAGACCTCTAATAGTAGTAATAGTAGGTTACTAATTGTTGCGGAAGTAAAACTTCTATAATAATTAGAAATTGGAAAGTTACAAATTCTTAATGTAAGTAGAGAATCTATTTAAATTAGTAAGAGGAGTTGCAAAGCTATAAATAGGGAGCAAGGGGTTGGACATCCACATCCAAGGAGTTGAATGTCCAGCCCATAGTGCAAGTGCTACACTCCCAACTCTCTCCCTCCTTCTTCTAGTTTCTCTTCTAGTTCTTTAAGAGCTTCTAGTTGGTTTTCTCTTGAAGATTCCACCATTCTTCTAGAGAAAAGAGATCTGATAGTGGGTCATAGCGTGGATGACAACAAGGTCTTGGAGATCCTAATTTGCTACAGGAAGAGTTCTTGTTCAAGCTAATTATCTTCTTCTTCATTAGAGCACTACCGGGCTCCAAAGGTATAATCTATTTCATTGTATGTTATAGATGTTTTGGTTGCTTAATTGTTGCTGGTTTCTATCTTCTAGTTAGAGTTTATTGATGTACTAATTGATGAGATTGATGGATTGCATCCTGGATTTGGTTTATGGCCTTATGGGTACTTGATCCCTGAGTCAAGAGGGTCAAAAGTTTTGAAAACCTATCCACAAGGCCCGCCTATTTCCAACACTTCCTACTAAATCTCACCGTTGAAGGCTGAAGATCCACAAAGGTGATATGAAATTTCTTCATAACAGTTGTGATACTTCTTACTTGAAATCTCCACTTCCATGGAGATTTCTAAGGATGCCGTAATATTTGAGATAAAGAACAATCTGTTTCAAATAATATAGATGGTAAATGGATGGGAATAAGATCAATGAAGTGAAGAATTCCCAAATAAGAGTTCGTGGCATTTTGAATTGCACCTTCAATCGAATAGGCAGTATCATCCCATAGGACACCAACCCTCACGTGAGGAGCAGAATAAACAAAAAGTCACCAACCTGGATAAACAGTATGGAGTGACTGTGTATTTATGTAAGAAGCTGGAGGAATATTCCAATGACAAGAGATATTGTTTGGAAAGGATATTCCAAGAAATAGCACTCTACTCCGAATAGTCTGAATGATACTATTCACCACAGTTGAGGCTGAGTTACATTGAGCTTTGAAGATGCGTCTATTTCTTTCAATCCAAATGTGCCAAACATAAGCACCAAAAAGTAACTTAGCCATCATCTGAAGACCTTTATGATGCTGATCAAGACAACCCATGTTTCCTTCTCCTCCACGACATGGAGCACACCCAGCTCTGCAACAACAGTCCATTCCCTTCTTTTCACATTTTGTTGCTTCCAAACTCAAGGTTTATGCTACCAATCTTCAAACGAAGTTCGCCACAGCATTCTCCTCCATCTCCTCTCGCTCTCGACACCATTTTCGTGGGAAACCATGAATGTCAGCCCCCTCATTTGGTTATTCCTTGCTGGTTGGACCTCCTATAGGTAGGCAATCACTTTCTCTCTTCCATAATTCAAATCTACAGCCCTTTTATGCCCCATACCTGACTGATCCGGGATCGGGACTATATTAATGATGATAGGGATGATGATACTACAGCATTTAAATGATTCCATACATTTATTTAATTTCCCACAGGTGTCCGCGGTGAGGATATCACAATCATGCATGAACATTTCTATTAAGTACGGAAGTGTGTAGCAAATCAAATATTCAATCCACCTCAATTGATAAAGATAATAGCATAAGTGTAAACCGTATCAGAATGAGCAATGATCATTAGCATGTTACCCAAAGTAAGTTAAAGTTTATACAAATATCATTTAATTACATTTCCCAAAAATAGAGGCCCACCAGGCCAATATAACCAAAATACCAATCCAAAGAATGGTTAAATAGTTTCCCAAAATATAAAGTCTCTCATAGCAACCAAACATCTACATGACGTCATCAGCACGCCACTCAACTAACTGTTGCAGTTCTACGACCGTCTCCTCGTGCTCCTCCTCGGGATAACCAACAACGGGACCTGAGTACCAAAGAGTAGGTCAAACACGACGGTTTGGCAAATGGATAAAACACAATGACAATATGAAAAATACGTGAATTTCCCTCCAAAAACATTTAAACCAGTTTAAATGACAATTTCTCTAAACAAGATAAAACATTTATTCAAATATGAGTATGCATCATAAAACATGTAAAGGTAACCAAGGGAACGGGAAACAATCAAGATGGCAACCACACGAAGCTAAGTCATCTATCACCAAAGTGATAGAGCAATAACTAGGCACTGATCTCAGTCACTCGAGGTGAGGAGAAACAGTGGATCTTATAAATACATATACATATAATACTATACTATACATGACCACGGTAGCAGCCGGGCATCGGGGACCACAGCAGCAATCTACGGCATCAGGACAAGACCACGGTAATAACCGGGTAGCGGGATCCAAACTGCAGCTGGCGCGACAAGAGGGGGATCTCCAAGTCGGTGGATCAGACCAACAGGGTTATCCAAGCTTAGTGGTGCTAACTCATAGGTCAAATACAATCGAGACATATGCAATTAAATCAAGTACAATAAATAAACGGGCAAGACGGGGGTGCTCAAGGGCACACTATCATTTCATGTGGTGCAATGCACTTCAAGACAAGTAGCTATATCAAGTGTGATTCAATGCTTTCGGGAAAAACAAGGCATGTAGTATAAATCTCGGGATCGATAAAGTACAGTAAACAATTGACATTTCGGAAAAAATATCTATTTGAAGTGAATAGGGACTCCGTATGTCAGTCTACTAACACTCTGGTACTCTTTGAGTTTGGGGACATTCCGTACTCCTTATACACTCCGAATTTTCAAAACCTCAAATGACATCTTCGTGATATGGTTTCTTTCACAAATAGCCTCGTACAATTCTTAGCAAATCTCCTTGACATGGAGGGTTTCCCAAAGAATAGTCCCAATACGTTGAAATAGTTAAACATTGTCCCAAACATAGCCTTCACCCACAAGGCTCATCGCTCGAGCGGAGTGGAGAGTTCGCTCGAGCGAGTAGCTCTCTGGAATGGCTGTCTGGGTGGGTTCGCTCGAGCGAAGTTGAGGTCGCTCGAACGAACTCATTGGGTTGAGCGAAGTTTATAGTGCGTTCGAACGAACAACTCTCTGGAACAGGTTCTGGGATGTCTGCTCGAGAGACCAAGGGTACGCTCGAGCGACTAAGCTACTAGAATGCTCCGAACCCTTCTCTGGACAGGTCGCTCGAGCGAAGTGTCATGTTCGCTCGAGCGAACTGTCCAGAAACTGATTCCGGACCAGTTCAGCTCCTCTCTATCTCTTCCTTCTACAACCCCTTTTTAGCCACTTTTATACATCAGATGAGGAGTCTAAAACTCCATTCCAATAACATCAAATCTTTCACCACATCCATCCCATTCTCCTCCATTCATATCACATTCAATACAAGGAAAGAAAGAAGGAAACCATTTCACATAAGATATATATTTGAGACAAAACAAGAGGAATTAAATGCTATGAACCAACACATCTCTTGGACCATAAATGTACCATTAATACTCTATCATGAGCATTCATTTCAAAACAAGGCAATAAATATGCATTAATGGAAAATATCCAAAGTCAATGAAAGCTTAGGAAAAATCATTCATCCAATTGCCTTGGTCTCTAGTAAGCAAATCAAGCTCTAACAAGTCCTTTAAATCAAAGGTCCAAGCTACAAGGAAAATCCCAAAATGAAACCCTAAAGAGTCAAAACATAGAATAGGAAGAAAGAAGTTTCAATAACAAAGATGGAGATTCCCTTAAGCTATGAGAACACAATTCTAGAAGAAGAGAAGGGTTACTTACTTGCAAGGTCCTCTAATGGACAAGGTGAGCACAAAGGGAGTCTTGTAATGGAGGGTTTTCTCTAGCAATGGTACCAATAGAGAGCTATGGTGATGAGGAAGAAGGCGATGATCTCCTCCTCTCAATTTGTGCAAGGTTGATGGTGAGTTTGGTGATGGAAAGCAAGAGCAAGAAGAAGGCAATGGAAAAACCCTAGATTCACTCTCTTGTGCTGGAAAAAGGAAATGGAAGGGGAAAGGGTTTCCTTATACACAAATGGGGAGTGGGCTCCACCACTAGAAATCTAATTGGGCTGGATTCATGGCTTTCGGGACTTCTAATGAATTCGACGAAGAAGAGAAAAGTGATCGTCGAAATATCTAGTTTCCAAAAAGTATATGTTTCGCGGTTCTCGGGAATATCAAGTTTTGGGTACAGATTTTGTGCACAATGACTGTTTTGCCCTCAAGGCTATGAAATCGGGTTTCGGGATCTCGAACGGGGACGGGATCAACATAAAAGTTGTAGGGATTAACAATACCAATAAGATGAGATTAAAACAATGAATGCAAAATCTCCGAAAAATCTTCAAGCGCATGCAAGGTCATAAAAAGGAACCCCCAAGGGTCCCACTACACTAGACCATCAAAATTCCCCAAAAACTATTTCAGAAGCTATTCCAAACCCAACTTAGCCAAAATCACTAATCAAGCTTAGAACTAACACACTGCTTAATTAGTACTAATCGAGTTCTCTCTGGTCGGGGTCTTACAATACCAACATGCAATCCATGCCTTCATCTCTTTCCTAGTTTTCCAATTTTATGGTATTTATTAGTTGTGTTTTGGGGGTTTTGTCAATAGGTGTACTAATGTTTAATGGGTGAGATCTAGGATTGATCTTGGAGTGCTAGAGGCCAAGGCAAGTGACTAATTTAGTTGTTCTTGTGCATGTTATTAATCTTGGGTACTTTGGTTCTAAAACATGTTTTCCATCTATTATATACTTAATTGATCATGCTGATTATCTGGTTTTGGCTATTAGCATCAATCATGTATTTGTAAGTCACTCTTATTTCACTCTTATGTTCCCTTGAATCCTTCCTTAGCATAATTAAATTATGATATGTCACATGATAATGTATTTGGATTTGATGATTTTTTGAAAGGATGGAAGATGGATGTTTTATTTAAGAATGATGGGTTTTTGTTTTGGAATTGTTGGAGATTAGAATTTGTACATGGAATGGGTGGAAATGTTCACGATTGATTGGAGGTTTGTTTGAAGCTATGGAAAGTTCAGGTTTTGTAAGAAGAATGGTGGAAGTGAATGGAGGAAAGAGGGAACCAAAAATATGCAAAAAGGGATAGGTCTTTTCTGCAATGGATGAGCTCAGGTAGCAGCCTGCTTGGCGAAGAGCTGCCAGAAGACCAGCTCGCTCTAGCGAGCCAATCTTCTGTGTAGCCTGCTCGAGCGGACATGTGCTATGTCCCGGAGCTGACCGAGTGTAGAGAAAAAAAATGGATTTTGAAGGATTTCTATGAAAATGAAAACCCATAATATTCTAAGAGCAATCAACTTGATGATGTGTGTTTGGAACTTGGAATGTCATCTACCTTGCGGGGCACCAAATTATTTATAAATTCGACATTCTGGCTTCAAATACATAAGGGGTCAAATGATGCGATCTTAGCATATGTATGGTGTATTTGTTTTGTAAACTCGAGATTGAATAAAATTCTTGCTAGCGTGTGCTTTTTTTTACTTAGGAATACCTATTTTTTCTCAGATTGGGTTTGACTTGACATGTTTTGCCGGTCATCGTCTACTTTTACTTGTTTTACTGCAAGAACCACCTGAGATTATGATTTCTCGTATTTTTCAACCAATAAACATGTGGGCGGACTATTCATCATGCTTGTACTTGATTATTTACATGCTTACATGTCCTCACTTGCCAAGTAGCCCTTTTCTTGACATGACACATGATTGGATTTTTGGTACCATGTTTTAATGGATTTTGAGCATTGCTTCTTGAAAGATTTTGATTAAGGAAACTTAAGGGGACTACTCTTTGTCCTTTCACATGTTAATAGCTTATGCTATCCTGTCTTGTCTTGCTTGCTCCGTCCACCTCGCGTGGCGGAGGATCTTTGTTTTGTCTTTGACAAGTAGTTTTCCCCTTTTTTGTGATTTGTCTTGTAAATATATTTTTGTCTTGTGCATTCATGCCATTGGGTAGATACCACTGAGCTTGGACTGTCCTGTCGGCCTGATTCATTGTGCGGGGGTCCTTAAACACGTGGACTGTCTGCAGACTAGTCATATATATTCATCTTGTTTCTGGTTCCGCAGCCAAACCCCGTCTACCTCGTGTTGCATGGGATTTGAAAGTCCGGGGATCCGAACCCTAGAGGGGGGGTGAATAGGGTGAGCTTCAATTATGACCAATTTAGACAAATTTTAACTTCTTTAAATTAAACTAGTCACAAGTGATGATTATCAAACAAAATGCGGAAGCTTAATAAAAATAATCACCACAAAGCATACACCATCACACAAGTATTTATAGTGGTTCGGCCTCAATGCCTACATCCACTACCGGCTTGTGATCCAACACCCCACCGGATTTCCACTATTTATGCTTTTCAATAGGCTAAGCAATAACCTTTACAATGATGTTTTTCAAGGCTTAACATCAACCTATACATTATGCTTTTCTTAGGCTAACCAATAACCTCTTCAACCAATGGTTGGTTATCTCTCTAATTAGTGTCTAAAATACACTTGATGGAGATTCAATTAAGCTCATTACAATGCCTCTTAATTAGGCGGATATGGAAGTGAAAAACTAATTCATACACACACACTATGAATGCAAAGATGAATGCTCAATGTGTATGTATGATGTCCTCAATCATTTTTAAAATGAAAGATCATAAATGTATGCCTAAGGCTTTTGAAAGTTTTAGCTCATAAAAACATTTATGATTGAGGACAGAATGCAAATCACATGTTAAAAATAACTTGTAAAAGATATACATTTGTATCCTAAACAAGTTGTGAAATTCCAAGCACAAAACATGTGATGCATAGGGATGTCAATCAAATCAACAATGTAGCTCATAAAACATAAAAATAGATTTGATTGAAATTAGGGGACAAATCATATGTACTTATAAAATCAACTTGAAAATGATATACCTATCAAAGTAAGGCAAGTTGTGAAACTTTAAAACAAAGATACATATGATTTGTGAAGTTGTTGAATCCAAAACATAAGATAGATTTGAAAGAGATTTTCTTATGATGAAAAACAACAACCATAGATTCAACCAAGTATAGGAATCATGTTACATATAATTTCAAAGATTCTTTCATTAACATGATCTACTTAGATAGTACTACTTGGATTGAATCAAGGTGATGCATCCAAAACAATAGATCAATTCAAAACATACACATGTTAAGGACACAACAAAACATAGTTTATCATGCTAGAAAACATTTACCAATAATAAAGCAAAGCATGACAACATATGGTTAAGGAAAGTAAAGCTTACTTAGAGATTTAACTTCATTAATCCAAGCTTTAGCTTTCCTAGTGATCCCCTTCATCCCTTAGTTCATTCCCTTTTGATTTGCCTCAAAACCTCTCAAGGAAGGTCTAAAAATCCTCTACCTTTTGGCAAAGGAATGAACCACTATTTATACCCGAAAAGTGGTTTCTGTGCCTCCCTGGTCGACCTGCCATACCCCCGATTGACCTGGCCTTCAACGGTCATAAAAATGACCGTTTGAAAAAGGGAGCCAACGGCTCTTTACCCGGTCGACCTGCATGGGCTCGGTCGGCCGGGTCCCCTGTTGGGCCGGTCGACCGAGCCCATGCAGGTCGACCTGGGCCTGGGGACCAAAAACCCTAAAAAGCATATTTTTCAAAGTTTTTCTTGAGGGAACTTTTTGGGCCATTAAATCAAGCTTGAAAAACATGTTTTAAATCATTCTAATGGTTTTAAAACTTGAAACATAAAAAGCCTAAAACGTTTTGAACGATTTGAAACTCATAGCCTAGCTTGATTTCTAAAACTTCTTTCCAATTTAAAATGCATCCAAGTTTAAAAACAAATCATGCATAAATCAATATCTTAAAAACAATGCATGTGTAAAACAAGATTTCAAGTTTATCTAACTCAATGCAAGTGTGTAAATCAAATGATGCTAGAATGATAATGCATCCATCAAATTGCAATACACAAAATTCCTAACCGGATTTTGTTTTGCTTTGTCTTGCTTGCTCTTGTCATCTCGTATGACGGAGAAAGGATGAGCTCTTGTGGATTTACCAATCATGATATTATTTAGTATTCATGCCAGATTTCTGTCTTGCATCTTGTTCATAGATTTTCACTGATTCGTTAGCCATGGTTTAAGGATAATGATTTATCATGCTTTCTTTTTTTACACTTGAAAGGACATTTGCATCTTTTGATAAAATATCATGTTTTATTGCACGTTAATTTATCAATATATTTTCTATATGTATTTGCCTATCTCAGTCACCTACCAGACCGTCATGTCTGATATACTATACTTTGATGCTTTAGGTAGCAGGTTCTCGTCTTGAGCTAGTACGTGTGCAGACGGTTGTAAAGCCAAGAGTTTTATAGGTTTGTTGTGTCAGTGATGTTATGTTGATGTCGTGCTTGATTCCGGAGTTACGTTACACACCTAGATAATATTTGTTCTTAGTTCATTATTTTGTATAGCTTTTGTTAACATTTTTCCTTGGGATTGTAATTAATGCACTTGTTAATTTATAACTTGAACATGATTGGGTAATGATCAGCCTATTACTATCAGCTCTATATATTTTGATATCATGATTTGTTCCAGTCTGAGTATGAGCATTGCTATAACAACTTTATGCCGAAAGGTTGAGTGTGACACGGAATCCAATGGCCATGGGCTCCGAGTCTCAACGCCACGTAAGCTTTCGCGAAATGTTTTTGATGTGTTTGGAAATTTTGTCTTCCTCACATACACGGATCCTGGGGAAAAATATTATTTATCACTTCCCCAATTCTCGCCCCCGAGGTCAAACCGCTGCAGGGATCCGGATTTGGGGGCCTGACATTCTTTGTTTAGATGGCCCGTCAATCCTCTCATGTATAAGCGGCATGTGATGACTTTGTTAGGAATTTTGTATTTGCAATTTGATGGATGCATTTGCACTTTAGCATCATTTGATTCACACACACTTGCATTGTTTTAGAAAACCTTGAAATCTTGATTTATACATGCATAGCTTTTAAGTTTTGGAAAAGTATTTGTTTTATGCATGTTTTGGTTCTAATCTTGGATGCATTGGTTTTAGAACCCAAACTCTTTTGAAAACCTAATTCTTTGTGCATTATGTTTGGTAAATCTTGTTGAGAATTTAGGTTTGAGCCTTGCATACATTCTTCACAAAAAGAATCATTTTTGTATGCATTTTCATTTGAAAAGAGTTTTATCAAATCAAGCTAGCCTTTGGTTTTAAACTTTCAAATCTTTTTAGGCTTTTTATGTTCATGTTTTAAAAACCATTAGAATCTTTAAAACATGTTTTCCAAGCTTGATTTAGTGGCCAAAAGGTCCCCCAAAGAAAAACCTTCAAATATGCAAAAGTTGCATTTTTTGCAAAAAGGGGGTGTCCCGGAAGTGTCGCCGGTCGACCGAGACAACTGGAAGTCATTTTTCCAGAACCTGAGCTGTAACCCTCCAACGGTCAGAAATATGACCGTTGTGCCTTCCCGGTCGACCGAGACCCCTTTACCGGTCGACCGAGGACTAGCCGTTGGACACTTTTTGGCTATAAAATCCATTCTTTTCCAACCTTTTTCAAGGCTTGAACTATGAACCTTTGAGACCATTTTGGAGCCAAAGAAAGGGGAAGAAGTTGGAAAGGCTAGAGGGCCATTTGGAAATCAAATGCTTGACTTTTCATAAGGTACACATTACTAGTATTTTGATTTCCATTAAAATGAAATCCATGCATGCCTAATTCTTTGTAATTTCACTTATGCATGATTTCTAGAGATGTTTAGCAAACTCAAAATCATCCTTGGTAAATTAGATTGGTTTGCAAACTCTCCTAACTAAATCACATGCATTCTTAGACTTTAACATTCATACAACTTGTTTAAGTTCATTTCTTAAAGTTGTTTGAATTTCTCATGTGATTAGTTTTCTCTTCAATCATCATTTTATAAGCTTTGATTTTAAAATGCATCATGCATTCAATTAAGAGATTCATTGTAGAAATTGATTGAAGAAACACACTCATACACTTGTGCACACACTTTAGCATATTTGGGTGTATGGTTGTAATTTGTATTACACTTTCACATTAGCCTAATTAGAGGCAATTTCATTGAGCCTTAAATTGTAATCTATTAGAGTGTTGTGTAAACACTTTCTTAGAGAAATCTTGATTTGTAAAGGTTATTGCTTAGCCTAAGAAAAGCATTGTGTAAGGTTATTGCTTAGCCTAAGAAAAGCATCTTGTAAGGTTATTGCTTAGCCTTAGAAAAGCATTTTGTAAAGGTTATTACTTAGCCTAGAAAAGCACAATTAAGAGGTTGTTGTTTAGCCTTGAAAAGCAACATTGTATAGGTTATTGCTTAGCCTTTGAAAAAGCATAAATAGTGGAAATCCGGTGGGGTGATTGGATCACAAGCCGGTAGTGGACGTAGGCATTGAGGCCGAACCACTATAAATCTTGGTGTTGTGGTGCTTGCATTTGTGGTGATTCTTTTATTAGCTTCTGCATATTGTTTGGTTAATCATCACATGTGACTAGTTTGCTTTAAAAAGTTAAAATTGGTTTAAATTGGTCACAATTGTAGCTCACCCTATTCACCCCCCCCCCCCTCTAGGGTTAGGATCCCAAGGACTTTCAGACTTATGAAATGGCCCACTGTCATGTGGCCCATCAACTTTTGGTCTTCCTTATCAGATTTTTATTTGTTCCATTGGTTATTTTATATCTCTAATTCTATTGCACTCTATTTCATTGTTTTCACGTAATCTTTCATCTGTGTGTATGCTAATTTCTTAATATGGAATTTAAATGGTTGGGACAACCATTTGGTATCTATTTTCATAGTATATCCAGACTCTTTTTCCCTTCTTTTTTTTGTCCAAGGATGGGCACGAGCCTAATTTGCTCTTTCAGTTTGAACCAATTTGCAATGATTTTGACCATCAACCTTTACCATATGTGATATTTGCTAAAGTTTTACTTTAACACACATACAAATAAACACGAATTTAGAGAATTGGAACCATTCGTGCTAAAATACATGCCTTCCTCTTTACATACAAATCTTGAAGAATCCAAATCTCTTGTAGTGTTTGTTAAACGCTTTCGCTGTAATATATGAAACCGTGGGTGAAAATTAGGAGGGCTGCGGTGGCCATGACGTTCCAAAATCTTTTAAAGTCTGAACATCCAAGAAAGGAAAAAGCAAAAAATTTGAATGGATTGTTTTCATTGGCACTTCCAAGAAAATTTTAATTCAACAGTAGCCCCTTAGACAAAATTCTTGGTTGTGTCCCTGCCTGGAACTTCACATGTGGCCCACATGATGTATAAAAAATGGTGATCTTAAATCCCATCACCTACTTTAACACATCTCAAATTTGATTTTAACACGGTTAAATTGTGCACATCTTATTATAATATATTAAAGTCAAGGGTTTTGGCTTTAATTTTGATTGATAGTTATTATTTTGACTGACAGTTATACCTTTTTAATCAAATGGTCCACATTCTCTTTCCACTACTTATCTCATAACTGCCCACTCATATTTTTTTTCACCACACCACTCACCTTTACTCTCCACCAATTCTCAATCACTGTTGTCTACTCTTCACTTTTCAAAGTCTCAATTCTTCATTTCTATAAAATCTCTCTACTTTCAGTTCTTCATTTCAAACTCTCTTCCACCCCAATCTCTTCTATTCCATTTGTACCTTAATTTTTTTTATTTTCATTTTATATAACTTGCTCTATGGAAAGAGGTACTTTCATAACCTTTTTAATCTATAATTATTTATTTTGAAATGCATGGAGAAACCGTGATAAGCATGAGTTATTATGCTAGTAAGTTATTAATTAAATACCTTAATTTCGTTATCAATCACGCGTACAATTTAACGGTCTACAAGTGAAAAAAATGTTGACATTTATGCTTGTTCATTTTTCATGATTCAAGGATTGTTAGTGTATAAGAAAGTTGGAATGGAGAATGAAAATCCAAAAGAGGGTACTCTAAAATATGAGAAAGTGCCAGATTTTGCCATATGCCCTTCAGTGAGATGCTATTAAAAAAAAGTTGGGACAAAACTTTTTATTGATGTGAAATTTAAGGATGTGTGGGACGTTTCTCTAATAGCGAGATTATGCTAGTCTCAGTAACGGTATCGGCTTGGCTTAACTCGATCTCGGTCTGCAACTTGGAAATAGTGCCAAGATACATCCAGCTCTGCAATAATGCCAGCTAGCACCGAGCTTGAGCTAGCTTCGGTAAAAGTACCTTCTAGACTCTCTTGGTCTCGATCTGAGGCACCTCGGCAACAGTGCCAGGATGCGCCCATACCTGAGCTCGATATTGTCTTCAGCTCGGCTCGATCAACTGAGATAAGTACTGAGTCATAATTGTATTCCCATAAAACTACAGCTACGTTAGAAAACGTACGGACAGATAAGATGGGCGCCGAATATAGATAAGGGGTTGTCCTTATCCGACGATCACATCCGCAATAATATAAGAAGTCAAGGTATGATCCAATGGGATAGTACCTCCACCTACATCCACTAAGGAAACGTGGTATGGGTTGATGGGACAGTACCTCCACCTACCTCCACTAAGGGAGCTCCCGATGGGACTTCCGCCTATATATATACAAGGGCAAGATCCCAAAGAGGTACACAATGCAAGGCAACACAAGCATACATATAATCCAAACCTTGCCTTTCTTCTCCACTGACTCATCCTTTGTTCAGTAACTGTACTAACTTAGGCATCGGAGTGTCTCTGGTTGACTGCAGCCAAGGCCTCTAACCTCTGTTTCATTCCCTTTCAGGTCTTAGGCATTCGATCTCTCCCCAAAAGAAATTTAACAGTAGTTTTACGAGTTTCATACTCTCCTGATCAAGTCCGTAATATTTAGGCACTTACAATTGCCGCCATCTGTGGGAAAGATCAAAACAAGCACAATGCCTCCTAAGACTAGAAATGGTGAAGGATCGTCGAAGGTTCAGTTGCTACCTCCAACTCTAGAACCAATATTACAATCAGTGCTGCCACCAGTGTTGCCAAAGCAGTTGCCACCAGCCCCTTGCCAGATAGCGTCTTGAGTTATTGGAGGAACAAGCTGCTGTCAAATGGACCGCCATTGTGGAAGCTCGTGCTAGAGAGGGGACTCTAATTTTCCAGGTCGAAGAGGCTAACAGCAATCTCCAGAGGAAGACTCAAGAGTACGAGCAATGGCAGATTCTTTGGGAAGAACTTCCCCATACTGCAGATGGGTCGTGGCGTTCTGTCTCATTTTGTGGAAAGATTTTGAAGAAGCGTGGCCTGGAAGCTTTAGAGGCTAAGGCCAAGAGTCTGCTTGAGGAGTTGAATCTTTGGTTGAATACCATGTTAGACTAAGCTCCTGATTTTTTGTAACAAACTCTTTTTCTTCTCTTTTCTTTTTTTGGTACCTCCATGTAAAAACATTTTTGGTACTTTATATATCTTTTACTCAAATTCTTTTTGATGAAAATTAGCAAAAGTTGGATGAGAATGTTTGTTTGAAAATTTGACCAAAAGGTTTGAAAGTTTATGCATATCAGATCTTGGGAGAGACTAACATGGCTGATTTGAGGTTGTTCAAGTTTAAAAACTAGAAAAACAGATCTGATTCCAGCCATGAATACATGCATATAAATCCATGAAACCATGATCAACATGTGTTTAAATCATATAAGAAACATAGAAGAACTTATACCTGATGTTTTGAAGACTTAAAACCTCTGAGAAGGATGCTGCAAAGGTCTGATATCAGCCAGCAGAAGACAGTGCTGGTTGCAGGAATTTTCTGCAACAATACTCCTTCTAGTCTTCTCCTCTATTCCCCTTTCTACAATCTGATTGGCTATTGCTGGTGGGAACAAACTAGGCTTCCTCCTAACTGTTTTCCCTTGGTTTTATGTGAGAAAACCAGACCTGATATGGTCTTTCTCCAGGAGCAAAAACG
Source organism: Cinnamomum chago (assembly GCA_038049695.1). Taxonomy (NCBI): domain Eukaryota; kingdom Viridiplantae; phylum Streptophyta; class Magnoliopsida; order Laurales; family Lauraceae; genus Cinnamomum; species Cinnamomum chago. Next base: position 37,977,899 of record CP142460.1, read on the forward strand.
TGCACCAGCAAGAAGACTTTTTATGTGCAATGGACGTCCAACCAGGAAAGGTGTAGCTGGTCTCCTCTCTCTAAAAGATCTCCCACGCCCCAAGAGGGTTTTCTCTCCTCTCTTTCTTAATGTTAATCCACGCCCAAAGAGGGAACCAGCAATATATAATGCTGAATGTCTTGGAGAGAAAGTATCTTGAAAGAACTAGGAAACCAAGGAGAGAAAATAGGAACTTTCCAAAATTGAAACCACACTCCTTCATGGACGTCCAGCCATCTTTCCTTTTTCCATTTAGTTTCTAAATTGAATTAGAAAGCTACTAAACTTTAGGAAAGCTTGCACAAAGAGAACTCCTTCCAATTAATGGGACCTACACAAACTTGGGACCCACATACTAGGGACCACATTGGTTAGCCCACATATACTATGGCCCATGCACTAAATAATTTATCTAGAGTTATAATTCATGTATGCCATCATGGGCCTATTTGAATTTACACTCAAAATTATTTCTCCACACATTTAAACAATTTAGGAAACCTTGCCAATCTAGGAAAGTGGCTAGAGAAGGGACCAAAAGACATATTTGCCCTTGGCTCCCAAAATGACCAAAATGTCCATGCTAACCCCATAGCAACACTAGGATCATTTTAACCTTAACTCATTCCACTAAAGAGTTATGGTTGCACTCCAGGGACAAATATTAAATTGCAATTAAAGCTCATCATAGACTGACGATTGTCTTTGACCTACCAAGTACAATGACCATAATGCCCCTCTATGTAACATCCATAATCAAGTAGGTTAACCGATGTACTATCTACCTTCTTGATTACATCTCAACCTTAGAACTTCATACCCTTGACTTAATCATCATCCGGATATCATTCTCTTGATCCAGGGAGCGACCCACAAGTTCAATATCCATATGGAACATCCATATACTAAGATCTTAGATTCTGATGATTAATCGGATAATTCTAAGGGGACGATCATTCCATCATGTGATGGCATAGATTCCATATTGCATTTGCACGTCCCAACTAATCAAGCCCAAGCACCCAAAACACAGAGCTGTTGACCCATGAACATGATCTCACCCATAGTGAATTAAAGCACAAGAACTTGACTTCGTCAGTTCATCCACAAATGCTCAAGATTAAGAGCACTGGTCACTCAGTAGCAAGAGGTGATTTGATCTCTCTCTGTGATAGTACTATTTTAGAGATCACACCTACAAGTGGTCCTGTTCAATGCATGACACATGCACTAATGAGATAAATCCGGAAAGACCTCCTTGACTAAGGTAAGTCACCCTGAACACAGGAGAGTATCTCATTATAACTTATACCAAGATGAAGTGCCCAACTCCATCTCTCAGTTATGAACAAGTTTATTGTTTCAAGTGTCCATGACTCATACCTAACTGTGTGTAGCCACTACACACCTAAGTCATTACTAGAAAACAATGGGCCTTACACAACCATACATATACACAAGTATAAAGAGAAAGAAGTCATTCCATTAAATAACCAATAAATATCCAGTTACAAAGATGAGAGTGCAGTCAGTGGGCTTTAGGGCATACACCAATCCCAACAAGGTTGTCATTTTGAGAAAATCTTTTATCGAAGGGTTGTTTTGGGCATGAAAGCCAGATTTTGTAGCGAAAGCCTGGTTTTTTTATAGCTTGAAAGCTGGATTTTGAGATGGCATGGGAGCCGAATTTTGTGGCGTAAGAGCCAAAATTTGTTTGTGTTATGGAAGCCAAAGTTTTTGAGATGGCATGAAAGCCGAATTTTTGGAGATGGCATGAAAGCCGAATTTTGGGATGGCATCAAAGCCGAAATTTTGTGGCGTAAAAGCCAAAAAAAAAATTTGGCATGGAAGCCATCTTTTTTTTTTTTTTTGAAAACCAAGTTTTGTTTTGTTGGCACGAAAGCCAAATTTTAGATTTTTTTTGTGTAAAATCCGGGTTTTTGGATTTTTAGCATAAAAGCCGAAATTTTGTTTTTGGCGTAAAAGTCGATTTTTGTTTTTGGCGTAGAAGTCAGGTTTTAGTTTTTAGCGTAAAAGCCGATTTTTGTTTTTGGCGTAGAAGCCAGGTTTTGGTTTTCAAAAATGTAAGTATCAACTAAAAGTCGCCTCCCTGCTGAATGGTATTGCAAGTATCGATGGAATGTCGCATCCTTCCTCATTCGGTTTACGAGTATCGGTGGAATGTCACCTCTTCGTGAATTGTGGTGCAAGTATCAACTGAACGTCGTTTCCTTGCTTTTTCAAAAAATTTAGTTTTGAGGTTTTTTTTTAAAAAAACTTGGGTTGTGGATATCAACTGGAATGTTGCGTCTCCACGATTTTGAAATTTGAAAATTTGGGCTGTGGATATCAACTGGAATGTTGCGTCTCCACGATTTTTGAAATTTGAAAATTTGGGCTGTGGATATCAACTGGAATGTTGCGTCTACACGATTTTTGAAATTTGAAGATTTGGGCTGTGGATATCAACTGGAATGTTGCGTCTCCACGATTTTTGAAATTTTGCTAGTATCGACAAGGTGTCGCTTCCTTGTGATTTTGAAATTTTGGAAGTATCGAATGGGGTTCGCATCCTTCCAATTTTTGGGCTTTGCAAGTATCGACTGAGAGTCGCTTCCCCGTGGTTTCTAAAAAACCATTTTTGTTTAAAGACATGAGGGTCGTAAATTTTGACTCAAAACCATTTTCAGTTGTAAAAGTCGAGGCGAACTAGGGTGGAAATTCCTGAGTCCTGATTTTTGTTTCAAACCATGAACTTTGAGTTCAAGGAACGAAAGTTTTGTTCAAGTCCGGGAAGAGGCTCCTAAACTTGGATTTTTGGATTTTTTTATTTTTTTTTTTTGGAACAATGAAACTATGAAAGTAAGCATTGTTTTGAGAGTTTTTTTAGAAATTTCAACATAAGGATGAAAATTCCAAAAGGAGTGGGTTTGACGAGCAAGTACCTGGAAATAGGCTTTGACCGTGCAGGCATTGCTCTAACCCGGTGGCATAAGTCCTCAAGGGTAGTACCGCTTCAAGAACTTGCCGTTGATGGGCAACATACATCTGTCGCCTTCCATGTTTAGAAGAGCGTATGCGCCGTTGGAGAAGACTTTGTCGATGACAAAAGGTCCCTCCCATTTTGGTTCGAACTTGCCTTTGGATTTGTGGGCAAAAACCAATGGCATTTTTACTGCAAGAACCAAGTCACCATTTTTATAGGCGCGTTGCCAAACCTTCTTGTCGAAAGATCCTGCCATGCGTACTTGGTACAACTCAATGCTTTGTAGAGCTTCAAGCCGTCTTTCATTGAGATTATCCTGCTCTTGGAGTCTCAATTTGACATTGCTTTCTTGCATCCTGTCATTTTGCAAAGACACCCTTAAGGAAGGAATTTGTACTTCCAAAGGGACAACAACTTCACATCCATAGACCAAAGAGAATGGTGTGCTACAGGTTGGTCCTCGAACGGTGGTTCGATAAGCCCACAAAGCTTCAGGTAGTTTAATGCGCAAGTCTCTTTTGTTACTAGAGACCATTTTCTTGAGAATTTTGCAAAGTGTCTTGTTGAAGGCTTCTGCTAATCCGTTCGCTACCGGATTATATGGAGTCGAAGGACAACTTTGGATTTTGTACTTGTCGCAGAACCTATAAAACCTGTGATCCCGGAATTGTGGTTCGTTATCAAGGATGAATCTTTTAGGTATGCCAAAGCGACAGATAATGTTGGTGCGCAAGAATTGAAGGATTGATGAGGTCTTCATTTCGCTAAGCGCAAATGCTTCTGACCACTTGGAGAAATAATTTGTAGCGGCGAAGATGAAGCGATGACCTTTGCTTGATGGGGGAGAGATAGGACCTATGATGTCCATACCTCAGGCTTCGAAAGGCCATGAGATCGTTGTGGTATGTAGTCATTCTAGAGGCATGTGGACATAATCTCCATGAACTTGGCACTGTCGACAGCATTTAGCAAATTGCACAGCGTCTGCTGCCATGGTAGGCCAATAATAACCTAACCTTTTTATCAGATTGTAGAGCTTAGGAGCAGCCTGATGAGCTCCACAAAGACCAGCATGTACTTCTTTGAGAGTTTCCTTGGCCTCTTGTTGTGACAAGCAGCGTAGAAGCACTCCATTGAAGGATTTTCCATAAAGCATTTTTGAATGAATATCCAAATGAAAGTTTGGGGCTCGTCTTTGAAGGCTTACCCATTCTTTTGGATCTTCAGGTAGGATTCCAAACATAATGTAATAAATGAACGGATCCCTTCAGTCGCTGATCGGAGGTTTGAGGATGGACATCCGACATCCAACCACTTGGTGGCATTCAGCAACTGCTTGGTGTGTGTTAAGGGGAGGGAGAATCCTTCTTTGACACACTATGATTTATAAATTTTCCCCTTTTTGGATTGCCATAGATGCGGCGAGTCCGGCCAGGGCATTTGCACGGATGTTTTTACCTCTAAGGATGTGGGTGATGTGACAGATGTCAAACTTTTGCCGAAGTGATTGTGCCTTATTATAGTAACGCAACAGATCATGCTTCCTGGCTTCAAATTTCTGATTCATCTGGTTGACGATCAGGTAAGACTTGATACTCAACTGCATTGTTTGAACATGGTTCCAGTAGTGAGAAAGCGTGTAGAATCATGTATTTATCGGGACTAATAAAGAGGATGCCAATTCCTGATATTTGCTTTCCTTTTTCATTTGTCCTGGTTGCGCCGTCAAAGTTCATGTCCTAGGAAGCATTTGGTAAGAAAGTTTCCACATTATAGACAGATTCTTCTGGGAGATCATCCCTCAGTGGAGAATCCTTAGGTAATGGATGCTCTGCAAGAAAGTCTGCTAGAGCTTGGCCTTTGATTGCCTTTTGTGATACATACTTAATATCGAATTGCGACAGAAGGATGGACCATTTTGCCAATCAGGCATTGAGAGAACCTGCTTTTATGACAAGGACCTTTAAGAGATTGATCCTTGAAATCAGGTATATTGTGTTGGATAGCAGATAGTGATGCAGTTTTTGTACGGCGAACATCACTACAAGGAATTTTTTTTCGACTGGAGAGTAGCAATGCTCTGCAACTACCAACTTGCGGCTGAGGTAATATAGAGCAGCTTCTTTTCCCTCATCGTTTTCTTGTGCCAGTAGAGCGCCCAAAGAGTAATCGAGAGCCCTTGTGTACAAGATGAATGGTTTTCCAATTGTGGGGGCAACCAACACTGGAAGTATAGTCAGGTATGTCTTGATGTCTTGAAATGCGGCTTCACATTCAGCATCCCAAACAAAGTCCACACCTTTCTTCGTTAGGCAAAAGAATGGACGGCACTTCCCTGACAGATTGGAGATGAACCCTCGAATGTATACCAACCTTCCTTGAAGCCCTTTTAGTTCTCTTAGGGTTCTTGGAGATGGCATTTCTAGGATAGCCTTGACTTTGGTGGGGTCAAGTTCTATTCCGCCCTTTTGAACTATGAATCCAAGAAACTTACCCGATAAGACATCGAAGAAGCTCTTTAGTGGATTCATCCGCAGTTTGTGTTTGCAAAGTCAAAGGAAGACTTCTCGAATATCTTTGAGATGGTCTTCTTTTCTTCGGCTTTTGACGGCGAGGTCGTTGACATAACATTCGACTGTCTTGTGCTGCATATCTTGGAATATTTTCATCACAGCCCTCTGATATGTTGCACTCGCATTTTTCAGACCAAATGGCATGACTGTGTAGCAATACACTCCAAATGGAGTTCGAAATGTTGTGTGTCTTTCATCTTCAGGATGCATCTTTATCTGATTGTATCCAGAGAAGCCATCCATAAATGTCATTCGCTCGAATCTGTAGGTGTTTTCGATCATCACCTCTGGTATTGGGAGCGGAAATTCATCTTTAGGGCATGCATTATTCAGGTCTCTATAGTCAATATAGATCCTGATCTGCCCATTTTTCTTTGTCACGGGGACGATGTTGGCCAACCATTCAAGATGTTGTTCCTCGCGGATGAAGCCAACACTTTTTGAGTTTCTAAACTTCTTATTCAATTTTGTCCATCACATCAGGACGGAATCTTCTTTGGCCTTGTTAGACAGGCTTGATATTTTTTTACAGATTGAGTTTGTGGACTACTATTTTGGGGTCTAAGCCAGGCATTTCAGCGTAAGACCATGCAAAACAATCAACTAACTCACGAAGAAAAGCGATATACTCAGGTAACTCATCATCCTTTATATTCTTACTTATGAATATAGGACGTGAGTTATCAGGTGTCCCCAAGTCTATCTTTTGAACAAGATCTTCTGTTGGAAGGTTTGAAAGTGGTTCCTCCACATTGTCTATATGACGATAGAGTTTCAAATCCTCCAATTGACTTTTGGTCAGGGTGGGTTTTAATGGTGGGAGAATACCACGGCCACCTCCCAAACCGATTGGATTCTGAGCATCATAGCCCATTTTCTTCATGATAGCCTGTGTCATTTGACTATATAGGAATAGTTGAGGCATTTTGGAAAGGTTCAAGCGAATAATTTGGTGAAGAGGCTTCCGATCTGTGGATGAAGATCATCTTTTCTTCTACCGAAGTTGTCGGAACGATGAAGGAAGCAGACGTAGGATCTTCTACGTCAGCAGGTGTCTGCAATGGAGTGGGAGCGGGCTGAACTTGCTGAGTATCAGCTTGGCTTGATGATGTGTCATCGTCTAGCTCTGAATCCGAATTTGTGTCATGCATAATGGACACAAAGGAGACAACGAACTTGCCCCCAGTCTTTTGTTTTGTCTTTTTTGCTTTGGTGGCGATTACCAAAGGCTTTGAAGGTTTGAGGGAGACAACAAAGGGAGAATGAATGCTCTCTTCGGATTTGCTGGAAGGTTTGATTTCTTCCGATGATTGCTGAGGAGCCTTGCCCTTATCTTTCTGGAGATTTTCGGCAAAGGGTGATGTTTCTTCCTCGTTTTCTTCTTTTTCACCTTTGTACATCTGAGCATCTACAAAATGGATGTCTTTGCCTTTGAAGGGCTTTTTATCTGCAAACACTCGATGTATTAAGCCGTCTCTACCAACGAACTTGATGCACTGATGTAAAGTTGAAGGGACGACACCATTCTCGTGTATTCAGGGGCATCCAAGAAGGATGTTGTAGCATGAAGTGGTTCTTATTGCGTACACAGTGACTTCAGAGATAAGATCACTGATTTGCAATTTGAACCTGATTTTGACAATAGGCCTTTGAGCGCTCCCATCATATCCAAAGATGGATACTAACTTGTGACTCAGCTTGCTAGGTGGGATGCACAACTCTTCGAGTGTCGAAGTAGAGATAAGGTTGAGTGCAGACCTGGGTCAATTTGGACTCTGTGTATTGGCATTTCTTTGACTTACCCAGTAAAGTACAAGGGTCAATGTGCTTTGTCTCGCCTAGCAGGAGGTCATCCTTATCAAAGGTGATGGTCGCACTTGCTGCTTTTTGAACCGAAAGGCACTCGATGCTTGATCCCTCAGTTTTCTTCTTTTCTCCCTTTGAGGAAGTATTTGATTCTTTAACCCTGTAGTCCATTTCAATTTGTAGGACTTATGAAGCATGTTTGTCGACATCCACATTCAGCCTTTGCAGTCCTGAAATGAGACTATCACAAGTTTGTGGAGAAATTCGTAATAAGTCAAGGAGGTGTAGTCATGCTGGTATGTGTTTGAATTACTCAATCAAGTCGTACTTGAAAGCCTCCTTTGGGCCTACATTTTCATTATTGTTGCCACTTAGGGCGTTTACGACTTGCTTTCCCGAATGATTTACATAAGAAGAAGAAGGTTTGTTGTAATTTTTATGGTAATCCCAGCCAGAGCAGGTACCTCTACCAACTTCAAGAGCTTCTGGAGAAGGGTCTTCTTTTGGAAGATCACTCTCGAGATCAAGGGGTTGATCCTTGTTATTTGCTGAAGATGTTTCTGTAGCAGTATTGTCATCTTCAGTGATCGCGTTGCATTGAGCATTTTCCGGGAACAAGTCCTGAACAACATCTAGCAACGTCTCCTCTTCGTTGAGTAATTTATCGGTCCAGACATCGCCTATGAGGTCGGGTATCTGGGACCAGTTGCTGGATTTTCATTGAAGAAGACTTCATTGGCGGGAGCTTCTTCAGGATGATCAGTCGGAAGAGGCTTGAGTTCTGATGTCACAGTTTTAGGAGACGAAGGCTGAGAAGATGATACCTCTGTGGAAGTCACCTGAGGAGATGCAGCTCCAGAAGATATGTTACCGATGTAGTCTAAGAATCTGAGGTCCCGGCAGACGAAGCTTCGGAGGCACCATCATCCCGAACTATCACATTACAAGGAACTCCGATAGGAGATGCCTCTAAAACGCATTGTTGAGATTCAGACTCGTCTTCAGATGTAAGAGGACCATCAATCCAACAATTTTCTTCATTTTCAAGGGTTACCAGAGGAGATGTCTGTAAATTTTTCAGGATTTCCGGTTCTGAATTTTGATTATGACAAAGCTCATTGATGCGATCCTACTCCTACTCTATGGCAAGACGTTGCAAGATCCTTGCATATTCTTTGAAATCGGGCATATGAGCCAAGTCTTCTTCGTCATCTGGTCCTTATGGTTCATCAATGTTGGGTTCCACTAGAGCGCTTTCTTGTGCTGGATCAACAGCACTTTCTTGAACAGCCTCTTGGTCTTTTTCATCATCAGACCAGGATCCTTGTGGTTGTAATGGGTTATACCAGATTACTGGCATAAGATCAGATTCGGGAATCCATTCTTCATCGGAGAGGTATTCTTCTGTTTCAAGGGATTCTTCCTAATCATCAGTACACTGGCAGTATCACTGAACTCATATCCATCCATGGAGAATCCAATTACAGAGTTGTAAGAGTATGATGCCCCCTACGTAGTTTCATTTCTGTAATAAGGTGGCATGAAATTGCTAAGGGTAAATTTTCTCACCGCCCTTGAAGTTTTGGGAGCAGACTCTTTGTTGCCCCCAGTGAAGTAGTAGAAAAGGTCTATGTCCTTTCAAGGACTTTTGGTTGAGCTTTCTCCTGTTATTTGAGCTTGCGGAGTTGTTTTTTGGCTTGCCTTCGCTGTTGAGTGGTAGGCTTTGTTTTGACGATCTCCCAATTTTCATCTTCTAGGAGATCGGGATGCACCCATATGGGTTGTCCGTCTGATGTTGGATAAGGAACCAACTCTTAGGACATCTGAGTCATTTTTATCACCTTTAAGGAAGTGGTGATTTTCTCCTTTGGTGACTTGGAAGTTTGTCCATATGTCACCATGTTGACGGAGGCAGACCCATAGTTTTTGTCAAAAGTGATGACTCCGTTTTTCCACATCTCATTGATCTTCTCTCTCACAATGAAGCATTGATTGAGAGGATGTGAGACCATCTGGTGGTATGGACAATACCGGGGATCATTGGTTTTGCCAACATCTCCCGGTCTTTTGGGCTCAGGTAGGGTGAGTTTACCATTTGCTACGAGAGCCTCGAAGATTTTTTCAACATCTTCATCGAATGGGTATTTCTTCTCTACTCGTTCTTTGAAGGCCTCAGAGAGTTCAGGTTTCTTACCTGCAGTTTTGTTTTCAGTTTTGTTTGGATGCTGATGAGCTGACTTGGTTTGCACATTAAGAACCTCCTTTTTCTTTGGTTTCGAGGTCGTAATGGTGATCGGCTCTTTCTTTGATGATTTCTGACTGTTGAGGTCTTTGATCACCGTTTCAGCTTCCATAGCTGCTTCCAGGAGTTCTCCCAGGTTTTTTGATTTATTGTCGATAATCATAGAGCGGATCCTTGCTCTCATGTTGTCACGGCAGATGTCGACCAGCGACGCTTGTGGCAGTACATCTGAACACTTGTACGTCATCGCCTTCCACTTGTGAATGAAGTCGTATGTTGACTCATTCTCTCCCTGTTTTAGGCTGCAAAGTTGTGCCATAGTAACAGGATGATCTTCACCTTTGAAGTGGGTTAGGAAGCGTGTCTCCAGCATGGCCCAGTTTTGGATGGAGTCCTCCAGCAGAGTGGAGTATCAATCAAAGGCCGTACCTTTTAGGGTACTTTCAAAGAGACAGATCTTGAGGGCATCTTGATCTACAATAGCTCCCGTCAGGATCTTAAAGTGGATGACATGCTATCTGGCTAAACCTTTCCCCATATATGTTTGGAGAGTAGGTATTTTAAATTTTGCAGGGAACGGAACCGAGTTCATCTATAAGGGATATGGTGGCTTGATCCCATGTTCCTTCAGTGTATCCTCCTCTTTTGCTTTAGCGAGGATATCGTCAACGACCTTTTTGGTAAGGGCGCGTGACTCATTGTTTTCCTTGTCATCTTGATGACTCGAAGGAGCTTCATTGTTCGGTGGACGCTGGAAAGTGAGAAGGAGGTTTTCCATCATCCTCAATTCTCTGTTTTCCTTACTCCAACTGCTGGATGCGTGTTATTACATCATCATACGGCAGAGGCTGCTCAGCATTTGTAACCAGGACGTTCATCCTTCGAGAATCGAATGAGGATATCGTCTTGGTGACTGAGCTCGAGCTCATTCTTTTGGATGAAGAGTCGGAGGAATGGTTACTTCGATGTCCTTGGCTTGAAGGAGCGGGAGAATCCTCCTGATATCTCTGCGTCTGGGAGACACTGCGAGTCACCGGTCGTCTGACATGAATTTTGGTTGCCGACTTCTGGCGTCTTCTGGTTTTACCAACCATATAGACAGCAACAACTCGGTCGGGTCTTTCTTTTTCCACCCATTTTTTAGAGACCTGAAGGGTAAAACGATGGGTTCTTTGCTTCTCTAGTCTCTTTTGCCGATATGCAGCGCGGCGACATATACGACGAGCGATTTGAGCTTCAGTTAGCTCTGGTTGTACTCTGGCGATGAAGGAGGTAATCCCCCATGCACAACAGCCGAGCTTGTCTTCTTTGAAGCTAGGCATGGACAGGATCCGAACGCGGTCCTTAACCTGTCGCAGTGAGGCTTTGAATTTTACAAGTTCGGCCCCTATTGAAATGAAGGGCCGACTCGCAAGAGTATAGGCCTTAACAGGTTCTTGCAGAGGCCTGGTGATGCATGACTTGATTTTGAGCTTGTAGGAGCAAGCCGGCTCATGCTGGGTTGATTTGTTTATTTGGTGGAGGGTAGGTTTCTCCTCTTTCATGTGAGAGAGGGTAGAATCGATTCTCCTTGAGAGGGGCCAGGTACGCTGGCTTTGCAGATGTTCGAGACCTCCTTTGCTTTGGAGAGGGCCTCGAGGACCAAGTCTTGGGGTAGACCTAGTTCCTTGTAGGTTGAGGCTTCGTGGGAGTGCCACGGGCTTCAGGCTTCTTGATTGTTGCCCTTGGTGTCGGAGCAGCAACATGTTTAGGGGCTGTTTTCTGCTTCTTGGCAGGTACAGTTTCTTCTACGGGGAGTGGGAATGGTCCCAACGACCCGAAGATGATGGTCCGGGGAGTAGAGGTCGACTCGGCGTTTTGAGAGTTACCGAGGGAGATAACGCTTCGGCAGCTGCTAAGGCGCTTGTGAGTGCGCTTGTTTTGCTTCTCTCGAAGCAAGAGTTAGTACTTGTTATCATCGAAAGTGATGGTCAATGAAGATGCGATTGTTAGTTTGGAAAACTTTTGAAACAAGACTAGGTCTATTAGTAATCACAAGGATATGGTGATTATAAATGGAAAATAACTATGTTTTTGTCTTTTCAAATTTCTAGAGGGGACATGGATCAACCCAAGCAAGATGAAAGAGGCAAAAAGCCATAGAGGGTATAATTGTTCTAAATGCAAGTATGGTAGGCTCAGGGTGACCGTTCCAGTGACTGCTAGAAGCAATTGTAAACCTTAATTCAAATTACCGAGAAGCAAGGCTCACTCAAGGTAAGATAATATAAGGTTGAAGATACAAAATGTGTCGGTCACGAATACAGTAGACTCGAAAGGGCATACTAGCACCGCTAGGCACAAATGTTGTAAATCACATCCTTGAAAAGGACACGAGAGGGGATTTTCTTTTTGAAAGGTCAAGATTGGATTCATAAAGGAGAGCAAATGGTATTCCAATCCAAACACAGGCTCAAACATTTCTGCGAGCACTGAGTTAGAAAGGGAGGGAACCATAATTTCTCGAATTTGAACCCAAAACTGACGGAAGTTTTTTTTTTTAAATGTCAAGATTGAATTCATTAAAGAGAGCAAATGGTGTTCCAATCGGAACATAGGCTCAAACATTTATGCGAGCACTAAATCCGAAATAGAGAGAGCCAAGATTTCTCAAATCTGAATTCAAAAGTGACAGCGGTTTTTTTTTTTTCTTTTGAAAGGTCAAGATTGAATTCATCGAAGAGAGAAAATGGTGTTCCAACCCGAACATAAGCTCAAACATTTCTACGAGCACTAAATCCGAAAAGTAGAGAACCAAGATTTCTCAAATCTGAACTCAAAAGTGACGAAGGTTTTTTTTTTTTTTTTGCTTTTGAAAGGTCAAGATTGAATTCATCAAAGAGAGCAAATGGTGTTCCAATCCGAACATAGGCTCAAACATTTCTACGAGCACTAAATCCGAAAAGGAGAGAACCAAGATTTCTCAAATCTGAACTCAAAAGTGACGGAAGTTTTTTTTTTTTTTTGTTGAAGAGATTTTATTTTTTTTTGAAGATTTTTTTTTTTGAAGAGTACACATAGGTTTCCAATTCGGTCTTGTGAAACCCTAGTAGATAAATCAGCCCCCAAGTAAGGGTAGAATTACTTAATGAACCCGTTTGGAGGACCCTTGCCTCGAATAGTCTAGCTGCCTCCACACTCTGGACAAGGCTTTTCTTAGATCCACTTTGGTCAAAGAACGCAATTGGTGCAACCTTAGTGGGTTTTGATTGAATTTTTTTTTTAAAAGATTTCTAATGGACACATCAAAGAGAGCGAATGGCCCCTTTAAATCCAAACGCTGGCTACAAATGATTTCCACGACTACAAACGATTTCCCCGAGCCATTGTCCGAAAAGGAAGAAACCAAAGTTTCTCAAATTTAAATCCAAAAGAAAAAAAAAACTGATTTTTTTTAAGAGTTTGAAATGAGATTTTTTTTTTGTTTTTTGAAAATCCCTATTGCACTCATCAAAAAGAAAAGTTGGCCCACTCCCCGATACGAACAATAGCTGCAAACATTTCTATGAGCTATCAAATTCGAAGAGGAGAGGATCAAAGTTTCTCAAAATTGAATCCAAGAAATAAAAAATCAGATTTTTTTTTTTTGAAATAAAAAAGAGTGGAAATAAATTCAAAGATAGAAATTTTCAAAAATCTCATCTCATGTTTTTTTTTTTAGATGCAAGATCCAACATAGGCCACAAACTATAAAGGAGCCTAAGAATTAAGCATCGCGTTCTCAAATGAACGAGTCCCACCGGGTGTGCCAACTTGATGGACCTCGGCCTTTCGTCCTTTCCTTCCACCCCGGGGTCGCTAGGGTCCGGCGGAGGAGAAAAGCGAGTCATCAACATTTTTTTGTACGGGTATGCCAGATTGTCTATTTTACTTGGAATTCAAAGTGGTGATTTGGAGATTCACCTTCACAAATAGAAAGGAAATCAACTTTTTTTTTCTAACTTTCCATTGCACATATATTTTAAGAAAGAGATATAAATTTTTTTTTAAATGTCGTGAGAGCCGGTTTCATTTTGTTTGTCGTGAAAGGCAGTTTTTGCCGTGGAAGGCAATTTTTTCCGTGAAAGGCGATTTACAAATCTCATCAATAATGAAAGACAAGAAATGTGATTTTTTTTCTCTTTACAAAGAATACAAAATACAATAGAAAAGTGAGAAAAGGAATCTGACTTCTCAAGAGATTGTGGGAACTTGTTAAAATCGACTGTCGCAAGTCATGTATGGACTTCGCTATCGTCCTTCATATGAGAACACATGATGCTTTGTTTCCTTGGCTTGGCATGGACCTCAGTTTTTTAGTGGATAAAGACCAAGGGGAGGTCCTATATCCAATAAAAAATGAGTAAACGGGCTAAAGAGCCACGTTTAGGCCATGCTGGACAGAAGGAGAGAGGATCTTGGAGGGGTGGCCCCCCAAGGGACTTCGATCACGTTATGGTGTTTCTTGCAGTAGAGTTCCTTAGAAGAAAAAGAGCTTGTTTGTGCAAAGATTTCTTCGAGAATTCTTCGGGATTTTTCTTGGATTTTTCTGGACCCTTTCTTCTTGAAATGACCCCCCTTTTATAGGCTTTTGGTGGTCATACGGTGGGTTTATGAGCATTGATGGCATTGATGCTCCATGCGGGGAGGACTTACAAGTGTTAATTCTTTGATTTTGTAACTGCTTTTTCCTTGAATATGATTGGCCGATGGAGAATGATGGGCACTTAATCGCCCTTAATCTCTATGATGAGGGGAGTTTCATGGTTTTAATGCCATGATTGCTTGGATTTGTAACTCCCATTTGCTTGATTTTGATTGGGCCGTCCAAAATAATGGGTTAATGACTGCATTAAGTTGTCATAAAATGGGTCAATTAACAGCATTAAGTGGTAGCCAGGGCATTTGAAGAGTTGCGGGCCGTGCCCCGTCTTTTGGAATTCTTCTTGTGACGATCGCCGATGGATCCACATGTTGTTTGATGTCGGATGGCGATGCAACTTCAGACATTGATTGGTGTCATTGGGCTAGTGACATCTGTCTTGTCGATTTCTCGATCGGTCGGACAGAAAGTGTACTCTTTTTGTCAGCCGGTTGGCGATCTTGGAGCGATCATTGATGATTTAATGCTCTTGAGGCGGATCCAAAATGTTGATGAAGATCAGTCGATTTTAAGCATCAAAAATCGGATTTTCGGAAAACCACATGGGCTGGAATTCCCAAAATGCGAAAAGAGTCGGAAAACAAGGCACCTGGCAGAAATCCAGTGACCCGAACTTCCAAGGTCGCCGACAACCATGGGTTTTTCCCCTTCTTTGGTTGTCGTTTTTCTGTCATTTTTCGATCTTTTTTTGTTTCTTTTTTCTCTTGTATTTTTCTTGGCATTTCTCTTCATTTATTGGCTTGATTCTCCTGAAGAAAACCTAACGAGAAGCCGCACAGATCGAAGCACAAAGTTTTCTATTTTCCGGAAAGGCCGAAGACTTTGTAGCCGATTTTCCGTCAAGGGTCAAAACTAGGTCAAACGATGTCGGAATGACCCGAAATTTGAGGTAAAGCCTCCTGAGCAGTGGATAGGACCAGCCATGGGCTTTTATTTGAGTTTTGAAGCCGTGTGGAGTCCTGTTGCTGCTAAACTTGATTTTACCACGAGGAAGATGTCGCGCTTTGATGTATAGTCAACCGATGTCCGATTGTCCTGAAATTTGACAGGGAGCCTATTGGAGTCATTTTGAGACGATCCATTATTTCCAATTTGGATGTCATGGTCCCGGGGTGCTCCGTCGCCGGTCGCCTTGATTTTGTTGCGGAGCGTCAAAGTCGGGTCAAACGTTGTCGGAATGACCCGAAATTTGACGTGCAACCCTTTGGAAGCATGCTGAAGTCACCTATGTGCTCTGTTTGATGGGTGATGACCTTGATAGCTCTCGCCGCCGAGAGGCTTAATTTTATTGCTCAAGGGTTGATGGAGTGTCAAACGTTGTTGGTTTGATTTGAAATTTGACACGGAGCCCTTTGGAGGTATTTTGAGATCATCCGTAGGCTCTAATCAAAGTTTTGATGTCTTCGACATTGTCGCCACCGGGAGCACCTGTTTAGCTGCCGAAGGAGTGAAGTTAGGCCAAATGATGTCGGAATGGCCTGAAACTTGATGTAGAGCCTCCTAGTGACATTTTGAGGCCAGCTGCGTGCTCTGTTTTATGTGTCAGGGTCTCTGGCTTCACCGTTGCCGGGAGCGCCTACTCAGCTATTGGAGGAGTGAAGTTAGGTCAAATGATGTTAAAATGGCCCGAAACTTCATGTGTACCCCTCTTTTGGCTGTTTTGAAGGATCTTGCAGTTTTTGTTTGATTCTTACAAGATCTAATGCTTAAAGTAGTATTGTCTGTTTGTAGTAGGATGCAGCTTCTTGATGTTGAGGAGGCAAAGTGATTTTTTGGTGTCAACAGTGTCTCTTCAAAGTAATTCGATAGCCAATCAGGCAATGACACATAGTGCCGCCAGTACATCTTCTGCATCGATCTAGGCGCAATATTAATCACCCCAAGCAAGCGAAGCAACAACGGCATGCTATCAATTATCTTGGGCAGAGGAAGTGACACCGTGATGAGGATCAGATGTCGACAACCGACACCGAGGTGAAATGCAAACTAAATACTCAGAAGGGGTCTCCTATCATATTACATAGCTCCCGACCTCAAAGAGTTGAAGAACTCTAGAAGGTTAGGAGCTAGGGGCAATTGTGTGGGACGTTTCTCTAACAGCGAGATTATGCTAGTCTCAGTAACGGTACCGGCTTGGCTTATCTCATTCATGCTATTCTGATCTGAACTTGGACTTCCATGGCTGATTTCTGTTTTTCAAATCGAAAACAGATCTGATTTGGCAGCCATGAAACATGCATAAAAACTCCATGAAATCATGATCAACATGTGTATAATGAAAGGAGATGAAAGAGGACTAATACCTTGATGATATGATGGCCTCAAATCTCTGAAACAAGTGCTCCAAAGGTCTGATCTCAGCCTGCAGTCACCAATGCAAGTTGCAGGAATTTTCTGCAGTAGCTTTTGCTTTGATCTTCTCTTCTATTCCACAACCCAAACTGATTGGCTTTGATTGTGGGATCAAACAATGGATTCCTAGATGGGTTTTTCTGAACTATACTTTGTGGAAAAGAACTAGGACCTGATCTCCTCTCTTCAAAGAATGAAGAAGAAGACAGCCATGGACGTGTGTCTCTTTCTCACTTGGGCAGCCAATGGGTTCCTCTCTCTTTCACGCCTAGGGCAATTCAAATTTTCTTGTTGCACGCCTAGGGTAGTGTGGGATATATATAGTTCACATTCCTTTTTAGTTCTCTCTAATAGGAATGACTATCCCATAATTTTAGTAACCAGCCACCTTAGTAGTGCAACACCTTCTAATTAAAGAAACTAGAATTTAGTAAACTTTAATTATAGGAATTCTTTCCCAATGAGGAATTCTACCTTCCAAGTAAAGATACCTAGTTAAACTTGGAAACCTCACACAAGGGGCTCCCTTCATGGCTGGCCCACAAGATAGATAAACACACCATGGCCCACAAGTTAATATTTTAGCTAGAGTTAAATTCATGTATGCCATCAAAAGCCTATTTGAATTTAAACTCAAAAAATATTTTTCCACAAAATTAATTCAACCACATATCATCTAATAAAATTAGGAAACCATGCCAATATAGGAAAGTGACTAGAAGAGGGATCAAAAGACATATTTGCCCTTGGCTCCCAAAATGACCAAAAAAATGTCTATGCTAACCCGAAAGCAACATTAAGATCATTTTAACCCTAACTCATTCCACTAAAGAGTTATGGTTGTACTCCAGGGACAAATATTAAATATGAAATAAGCTCGTCAGATAATGACATTCGTCTTTGACCTACCAAGTACAATGACCACAATGCCCCTCTATGTAACATCCATAATCAAGTAGGTTAACCGATGTACTATCTACCTTCTTGATTACATCTCATCCTTAGAACTTCATACCCTTGACTTAATCATCATCCGGATATCATTCTCTTGATCCAGGGAGCGACCCACAAGTTTAATATCCATATGGAACATCCATATACTAAGATCTTAGATTCTGATGATTAATCGGATAATTCTAAGGGGACGATCATTCCATCACACGATGGCATAGATTCCATATTGCATTTGCACATCCCAACTAATCAAGCCCGAGCACCCAAAACACAGAGCTGTTGACCCATGAAAAAGATCTCACCAAATAGTGAATTAAAGCACAAGAACTTGACTTCGTCAGTTCATCCACAAATGCTCAAGATTAGGAGCACTGGTCACTCAGTAGCAAGAGGTGACTTGATCTCTCTCTGTGATAGTACTATTTTAGAGATCACACCTTTAATGGTCCTGTTCAATGCATGACACATGCACTAATGAGATATATCCGGGAAAGACCTCCCGTGACTAAGGTAAGTCACCCTGAACACAGGAGAGTTTCTCACTATAACTTATACCAAGATGAAGTGCCCAACTCCACCTCTCAGTTATGAACAAATTAGTTATTTCCAGTGTCCATGACTTAGACCTTTTTGTGTGCAGTCACTATACACCCAAGTCATTTACTAGAAAACAATGGTCCTTACACAACCATACATATACACAAGTAAACGGAGAAAGACGTCATTCTATTAAATAACCAATAAATATCCAGTAACAGAGATGTGAGTGCAGTCAGTGGGCTTTAGGGCATACACCAATCCCAACAATCTCCCACTTGCACTAAAGATCACTACGACCTAACCTAACTCCCATAGACTCAACATGTGAAGTAAACACTTTCTCAGTAAGAGTCTTAGTAAATGGGTCAGCTAAGTTATTTGCTAAGGCAATCTGCTCTACCACTATTTCTCCATCCTGGATGAATTCCCGGATCAAGTGGTACTTTCTCTGAATATGCTTGCCTTTTTTGTGATTCCTGGGCTCTTTGCAGTTAGCTACTGTAAGTCCATGGGGATCCGAACCCTAGAGGGGGGGTGAATAGGGTGAGCTTCTTTTTGACCAATTTTAACAATTTTAACTTCTTTAAAACCAACTATCACAAGTGATGATTATCAAACAATATGCGGAAGCTAATATAAACAATCACCACAAAGCAAGCACCATCACACAAGGATTTATAGTGGTTCGGCCTCAATGCCTACATCCACTACCGGCTTGTGATCCAACACCCCACCGGATTTCCACTATTTATGCTTTTCAATAGGCTAAGCAATAACCTTTACAATATGCTTTCCAAGGCTAAGCAATAACCTTTACATTGATGTTTTTCAAGGCTTAACATCAACCTATACACTATGCTTTTATAGGCTAAGCAATAACCTCTTCAACCACATGTTTGGTTATCTCACTAAGTTGTGTCTTTAATACACTAGATGGAGATTCATTTAAGCTCATTACATTGCCTCTTAAATAGGCGGATATGGAAGTGAAATTCTAATACACACTCACACTATGAATGCAAAGATGAAAACATATGAAGTGTGTGTGTGTGGTCCTCAATCATTTAGAAAATGAAAGCTCATAAATGTATGCCTAAGGCTTTTGAAAGTTTTAGCTCAAAAACATTTATGATTGAGGAAGTAATGCAATCACATGTTAAAAGTAACAACTTGTTAATGATATCAAAGTTACACAAGTTGTATGAAATGGATTAGCTCTAAACATGTGATGCATAGGGATGTCAATCAAATCAACATGAAGCTCAAAAACATGAAAATAGATTTGATTGAAAAGAGGGGACAAATCATATGTAATTATAAGGACAACTTGAAAAAGATTTACCAATCAAAGTAAGGCAAGTTGTGAAGCATTAAAACAATAATACACATATGATTTGTAATGATGTTGAATCCAAAACATAAGATACATTTGAAGGAGATTTTCTTATGATGGAAAAACAACACCCAAGGATTCAACAAAGTATATGAATCATGTTACATCTTTCATTAACATGATCTATTTAGATTTACCAATAAAGTACTACTTTGATGAATCAATGGTGATGTATCCAAAACAATAGATCTATTCAAAATATAGAATATGCTAAGGATACAACATATCATATATTAACATGTTACAAAGATTTACCAATGATAAAACAAAACATGAAAACATATGATTTGTAAAGAGGTTGAGTCCAAAACATAAGATAGTTTTGAAAGTGATTTTCTTATGATGGAAAACAACAACCAAAGATTCAACCAAGTATATGGATCATGTTACATGTGATTTCAAAGATTTTTTTCATTAACATGATCTACTTTGATTTACCAATTCAAGTACTACTTGGATTGAATCATATGGTGTTGTATCCAAAACAATAAATCAACTCAAAACATAACACATGTTAAGGACACAACACAAACATAGTTTAACATGCTAGAAATGATTTACCAAAAATAAAACAAAAGCATGAAAACATATGATTAAGAAAGGAAGAGCCTACTTGGTGGTTTAACTTCATTAATCCAAGCTTTAGCTTTCCTAATCTTCCCCTTCATCCCTTGGTTCTTTTCCCTTTTGATATGCCTCAAATCCTCTCAAGGAGGGGTTAAAAATTCACAACTTTTGGAAAGGGAAAGAACTCCTTTTTATAGCCAAAACAGCCCCAACGGCTAGTTTAGCCGGTTGACCGGCCATGACAGGCCGGTTGACCGGCCAAGCACAACGGTCATAAAAAGAGCCGTTGTGCCAGCCCGGTTGACCTGCCCTGTGTGGCCGGTTAACCGGGCCTCTTGGCCGGTTGACCGGCCACACATGGCCGGTTGACCGGGCCTGCCCAGAATTTCCCATTTTTTGGGTTTCTTGAAGATTTTCTTTGGGGATCTTTTGGGCCATTAAAATCAAGCATTTTCACATGTTTTAAATCATTCTAAGATGTATAAAAACATGAAACAAAAAGCCTAAAAGGATTCAAAGACTTTTAAAACAAAGGCTTGCTTGATTTCTTGAAAACTCTTTCTTAAACCAAATTCATCCAAGATTAAAACAAAACATGCATAAAACAAAACTTTTACAACTCTTTAAAAAACATGCATGTATAAACCAAGATTTCAAGTTTATCTAAAACAATGCAAGTGTGTTTAAATCAAATGATGCTTGAATGATTATGCATCCATCAAATTGCAATCTACAAAATTCCTAACAGCTACTGCACCAGTATTGTCGCAGTACATGACAATCGGTTTTTGCATTGCAGGAACTACTCCCAATTCCAATAGGAATTTTCTGAGCCATACTGCTTCCTTCGCAGCTTCCGATGCCGCCACATACTCTGCCTCCATGGTAGAATCAGCAGTACAATCTTGCTTGACACTTCTCCAAGATATAGCCCCTCTGTTAGACCCCGACCCAGACCTAGTCGATTAGTGTGCGATTAGTATGTGTTTAGTTCTAAGTGGGTTTAGTCGTGGATTGGTTAGAAGCATATCATGCCACCATGGACTGTTTTAGTAAGACCATCACATTCAGATTCCAAGGACCACAGGCAGAGTTGATATTTCAGGGGAACAGGAGAAAGTCTCAGGCAGGATTTATTTCAGTGTTGAAGGCAAGCAGATTAGTGCAGAGTGGATGTCAGGCATTTATTGCGTTTATCACGGAGGATAAACAGTCCCAAGGGGTGGAGGATATCCCCATTGTGTGTGAATTTCCGGACGTTTTTCCAGAAGAAATCCCGGGTTTACCACCAATTAGAGAAGTTGAGTTTACAATTGAACTCCTTCCAGGGACAGCTCCGATCTCGATTGCACCATATAGGATGGCTCCAGCAGAAATGGGTGAGCTAAAGCTCCAATTGCAAGATTTGTTGAGCAAAGGTTTTATTAGGCCAAGTGTTTCACCGTGGGGAGCACCGGTGTTGTTTGTGAAGAAGAAGGATGGAAGTTTGAGAATGTGCATAGACTATCGGAAGTTGAACCATGTGACAGTGAAGAACAAGTATCCTTTGCCAAGGATAGATGAATTGTTTGACCAATTGCAAGGAGCAGCCTATTTTTCCAAGGTAGACTTGAGGTCAGGGTACCATCAGTTGAGAGTTAGAGACTCAGATGTCCAGAAGACAGCCTTTAGAACAAGATATGGACACTATGAGTTCTTAGTGATGCCCTTTGGTTTGACGAATGCACCAGCAGTCTTTATGGCTTTGATGAACAAGGTCTTTGCACCTTATTTGGATCATTCCACAGTAGTGTTTATTGATGATGTCCTGGTATATTCTAAGAGTAAGAAGGAACATGAAGAACATTTGAGGACAGCGTTGCAGCTCTTGAGGGACAACCAGTTATATGCGAAACTCAGTAAATGCGAATTCTGGTTAGAGCAAGTTGCTTTTCTAGGCCACATCATCTCCAGAGAAGGGTTAGCAGTTGATCCAGCTAAGATAGAAGCAGTTGTGAGTTGGGTTAGGCCAAACAGTGTGACAGAAATTAGAAGCTTTTTGGGGTTAGCAGGCTACTACAGAAGATTTGTTCAAGGTTTTTCGTCCATTGCAGCACCGTTGACGAAGTTGACCAGGAAGAATGTCCCGTTTGTGTGGACTGATCAGTGTGAAACCAGTTTCCAAGAGTTGAAAGGAAGGTTAACTACAGCCCCAATCCTTACATTACCATCGGGCAACGGTGGATTTATTGTTTATACAGATGCTTCGAATGTGGGACTGGGTTGTGTATTGATGCAGGATGGCAAAGTGATTGCCTATGGCTCGAGACAGTTGAAGGACCATGAGAAGAATTATGCGACTCACGACTTGGAGTTGGCAGCAGTTGTTTTCGCATTGAAGATGTGGAGACACTATCTCTATGGAGAGAAATTTGAGGTCCATTCAGATCACAGAAGTTTACAATATTTGTTCTCGCAGAAGGATTTGAACATGAGGCAGAGAAGGTGGATGGAGTATATCAAAGATTATGACTTTCCAATTAAGTACCATCCAGGCAAGGTGAATGTGGTAGCAGATGCATTGAGTAGGAAATCAGTGGTTATGGCCAATTTGAGGGGAATGGGTGTCTTACAGCAGTTTGAGGAGTTGGGTGTAGAGGTACAAACCCTTAGATTGGGTGCGATGTTAGCGAACATGACAGTTTCAGAACCTATATTCATCCAGAAGATTAAGGAAAATCAGTTACAAGATCCAGACTTGGCTAAGATAGTGGAAGTCATTGCAGAACGCCCCGATTTCAAGATGGTGAATGGGATATTGTATTTTCGTGACCGGTTGTGTGTGCCAAATGTGGATGATTTGAAAGATGAGATAATGAATGAAGCTCACAGCACGAGATATTCTATGCATCCGGGTAGCACGAAGATGTACCACAATTTGAAGAATCGGTTTTGGTGGAATAACATGAAGAGAGAGATAGCAGCTTTTGTGTCTCGTTGTCTAACTTGTCAGTTGATCAAGGCAGAGCATCAGAAGCCTCCAGGTTTGTTACAGCCTTTAGAGATTCCGGAGTGGAAATGGGAGCACATTACCATGGATTTCGTTTCCGGTTTGCCAAATACCAAGAAGGGGAATAATGCAATTTGGATCATTGTAGATCGTCTGACAAAGTCTGCTCACTTCATTCCGATGAAGACAGGGAACATGATGCATATGGCACCGCTTGCGAAGTTATTTGTTGAGGAGATCGTTAGTAAGCATGGTCAGCCCGTCTCCATTACTTCAGACAGAGACAGTAGGTTTGTTTCAAAGTTTTGGAAAACTCTTCATGAGTCGATGGGTACCAAACTTCAGTTCAGCACAGCTTATCATCCTCAGACCGATGGTCAGTCAGAAAGGACGATACAGACTCTCGAAGACATGTTGCGTGCTTGTGTATTGGATTTCAAGATTCAGTGGGATGAATGCCTACCGCTTTGCGAATTTGCTTATAACAATAGTTACCACTCTAGCATCGGTATGGCACCTTTCGAAGCACTTTATGGTAGAAGATGCAGAACTCCGGTTTGCTGGGAAGAAGTTGGTGAACGTAGTTTCCATGGACCGACGATAGTTGGAGAGACAAGTGACAAGGTCAAGCTGATTCAGGAAAGGTTGAAGATCGCCCGAAGTAGGCAGAAGAGTTATGCAGACACTCGCAGAAGAGAATTGCAGTTTCAAGTGAGTGACAAAGTGTTCTTGAAGATCTCGCCAGTTAGAGGGACTTTGAGATTCGGACAGAAGGGCAAGTTGTCTAGAAGGTTTATCGGTCCGTATGAGATCCTGAGCAAGATTGGAGATGTTGCTTATAGACTTGCGTTACCGCCGGAATTCTCCGGGGTACATAATGTTTTCCATGTTTCGATGCTCAAGAAGTACGTCTCTAGTCCTGCACACATTCTACAGCATGAGCCCTTAGAAATTCGGGAAGATGCTTCGTATGTGGAAAGACCGATCAAGATCATTGATACCAAAGAACAAGAGTTGAGAAATCGGACTATTCACTGGGTCAAGGTACTTTGGGAAAATCACGAGCCAGAAGAAGCCACATGGGAATTGAGAGAACAAGTGCAGAGGAAGTATCCACAACTTTTACCAGAGGTAATTGCTTGATTTATTTGGTGGACCAAATATCCTAAGGGGTGGAGGATGTTAGACCCCGACCCAGACCTAGTCGATTAGTGTGCGATTAGTATGTGTTTAGTTCTAAGTGGGTTTAGTCGTGGTTGGGTTAGAAGTGATTAGTTAGTTTGGACATAGCTTTGGGAATTTGAGAACGTCTAGTATTAGTCAGACACACTCAGGAAGGCCTGAGTGCACGTGTAAGCTTGGGAAGATCGTATTGATTTTCGTGTGAGTGTGATTTTGATTTCATGTGAATGATCTCGTTATGTGTTACAACTTTCTTTTTAAGCCCATTCGTGTTTGAAGCCCAAAAACCCATGTTTTGGCCCAAAGAGGGTAAAATTGTCTTTCTTGCATAAATCTGGACACAATTTTCGAGATCTCAAAACCATGTCAAAAATATACTTTTTGGAAACTAGATATTTCGACGATCATTTTATCCTTCTTCGTCGAAGTCATCCAAGGCCCACAAGACCATGTTTTAGTCACTTCAAGTTCAAGCCAAATGGGGCCCATGAGTCATCACTTAATCCCCTTTCCCCTCCCTTTTCATTCATTTCCCAATCTCTGCAACTTTTGAGTCTAGGGCAAGAGAGAAAACCTCTTTTCTCCTTCATCTTCCTCACTTGGTTTGATCTAGCTAGAGAGCTCCAAAGGAAATTCTAAGACTACCATTTTCTTCATCTCCTTGCAAGCTTCCTATTGATACAAGTTTCTTGAGTTTTCAAGATTGGCAAGAGCTCCATTTCTCTCCCTCCCTCTTGTGTGGCCATTTCTAGGTAAGGGTTTCCACTCATACTTTCCATTGAGTCATTTTAGTTCCTTAAGATCATGTTTTTCATGTTTTCAAACCCTATTTGGAAAATGGGTTTCTTGTTTCCATTTTTTTGAGTAAGTTTTGTGTGTTTTCTTGGTTTGGCTTGTAGTGTGGGATTAGCTTATGTGAAGAGCTTGAAGTGGAGTGTTTAGCATTTGGGCAAGGCAAGTAATCTCTATAGGATCATTGTGCATGTTATTTTAAGCTACATTATTGTTTTGGAAACTTTGCATATGGATATGTTTACAAGCTTTATGATTGTGTTTTCATGAGTTTTGGATGTGTGCTTTGTCCCTTGGAGAGTATGTAGACTCAGGGAATATAAGTGGAATGAGAATGAATGGAAGGGAAGAAGAGAAATGTGAAAAATCTGTGCTGAAACGCATTCCCGTGCACTGGCGGTCAGCACAGCGGTCAGCTCGCGGCTAGCCGCCCGTGTCCACTTCGGCTAACCGCATGCTGACCGAACTCAGCGGTTACCTTTCCAGAAGCTAGCATTTTCACCTGGGACCAGCGGTCAGCTCCGCGGTCAGCTCACGGCTAACCGCCAGTCCTACTCGCGGTTAACCGCAAGCCAACCGCGCAATGCGGTTCCATTTCCCGAGAGCTAAGTTCAAAATTGGTATTTCAGCGGTCAGCCTGGCGGTCACCTTGCGGCTAGCCGCCGGACCCCAGTTCGGCTAGCCGCCACCTGACCGCGAGGTGACCGAAATTCACTGTTTGTGTATTTTGACGAGTTTAGCAAGAATGAAAAACTAGGACATGTTAAGTGACCTTTAGCTTGATATTGTACACTCGAGACCCGAGATGTCCTTGAACTTCTGGGGCACCAATTCTATTTTTAACTCCGCATCTGGGCTTCGATTGTACAACAACCATCCAAAGGTCCTTGTATGTGCTTGATAGACTTTGTGTTTGAACCTTGATTTTTGGGTATGATGAATACCATTGTGAACTCATTTTGAAGTGTTAGTACAACCGTGTTTTGAAGTTTTGTTAAGAAAAAGGGGATCACTTCCTAAGCGTGTTTTGCATAAATATTATGCCTTGTGCTAGTCGTGCTCGTCGTGTTGTGATAAGTGATTTCCCCCTTTTTATCTCGACGTGTTTGATCGTGCTTCGCGTGTTTTGTGCATTCATGAACTAAGTAAACACCACTGAGCTTAGACTGCCCCTTCGGTTTGATCCACTGTCCGGGGGTCTTTAAACATGTGGACTGTCTGCAGACTGGTCGTGTATTTATTACACATCGTGCGTGTCCGGTTCCGCGGCCGGAATTCCCGTCTTTGTGGGAAATCGTGTCGTGCTTATATTATGTATATCGTGCTTGTCGTGCGTGCTTGCTCTTTTCATTATATAAATGATAGAGAAAGGATGGGCTCTTTGTGGATTGTAACTTTTCATGATATATTTAGTACTCATGCTAGTTTGTTTTGATACCTCAGCTATTGTGACAGTTCAAATCAAGTATTCGATTTCAAGTGCTTTTCCAAAGTATTATTGTCATGTTCATGCCTATATTGATTACCTGCCAAACCGTCGTGTTTGACCCTTGCTTGTTGGTGCCCAGGTGCAGGTGACGTTGCCTTTGAGGAGGAGCGTCAGGAGGAGGCTTGTGAGCCAACTCTCGTGAGAGAGTGGCAGCCCGACGATGTCATTTAGATGTCGGTCTGGTTCCTGAGTTTCGTCACATTTTGTCTTAGGGTCCTTTTGTTTATGTTGGAGTTGTGTATTGGCCTCTGTTGGCCTCTCTTGGGAATTGTAACAAAACTTAATTTACTTTCTTGTTAGACTTGTAACTTGAATAATGTTGGGAATGCCTTGTTAACTTATTCCTTTGATACTTTGTCTTGTATATTATTGTGATAGCACCTAAATATTTTACTGGTGCTTATCTAGTTGTGTTTTGCTACACGCTTCCGCAAATCGTGTACGTGTGAGTCAGATTCCGCGTGTCTTTGGGAATCCTCACCGCGGGAACCTGTGGGAAAATAATGAACCATTGAGCATAAACATCATCACCAACGTCGCGGGCCCGGGAATCCGTTCCGGGGTCGCGACACCCTCCTGATAGAGTAAAGACGTATCCCGAGGTAGACTTTCTGGCATCTACATCCGACTGGAAATCAGAGTCTGTATACGCCAGTGGCGTTAGATCATCTGCTCGGTAGGTTAGCATATAATCTTTCGTTCTCCGAAGATACTTGAATATATGCTTAACAGCTGTCCAGCGCATAGGTCCAGGGTTTGATTGATATCTACTAACCATGCCAACGGCAAAGCAGATATTTGGTCTAGTACACAACATTGCATACATGAGGCTTCCAACAGCTGATGCATATGGTACTCTCCTCATGCTGTCTATCTCCTCAGGTGTTTTCGGACATTGATTCCGAGATAGTGGTAGTCCATGTCTAGAAGGTAGCAAGCCCTTCTTGGAGTCATGCATGTTATACTTGACCAATATCTTCTCAATATACGAAGATTGGGATAAGGCTAATATCTTGTTCTTGCGATCTCGCAAAAGCTTGATCCCTAAGACATAGCTCGCCTCACCCAAATCCTTCATCTGAAATTGAGATGATAACCAAACCTTAGCAGATGACAACATGCCAACATCATTTCCAATGAGTAGTATGTCATCCACATATAGGACTAAAAATGCAACTGCGTTTCCACTCCCTTTCTTATACACACATGGTTCATCAATGTTTTGATCAAAACCAAAGGATTTGACTGCCTGATTAAACTTGATGTTCCATGCCCTAGATGCTTGTGTAAGTCCATGGGGATCCTAACCCTAGAGGGGGGGTGAATAGGGTGAGCTTCAATTATGACCAATTTTAATCAATTTTAACTTCTTTAAAACAAACTAGTCACATGTGATGATTAATCATACAATATGCGGAAGCTAACAAAGGAATCACCACAAAGCAATCACCATCACACAAGTATTTATAGTGGTTCGGCCTCAATGCCTACATCCACTACCGGCTTGTGATCCAACACCCCACCGGATTTCCACTATTTATGCTTTTCAATAGGCTAAGCAATAACCTTTACAATATGCTTTCCAAGGCTAAGCAATAACCTTTACATTGATGTTTTTCAAGGCTTAACATCAACCTATCCATTATGCTTTTATAGGCTAAGCAATAACCTCTTCAACCACAAGGTTGGTTATCTCTCTAATTTAGTGTCTATCATACACTTGATGGAGATTCAATTAAGCTCATTACAATGCCTCTTAATTAGGCGGATATGGAAGTGAAAATCTAATACACACTCACACTATGAATGCAAAGATGAAAGTACATGAAGTGTGTGTGTGTGGTCCTCAATCATTTTGAAAATGAAAGCTCATAAATGTAAGCCTAAGGCTTTTGAAAGTTTTAGCACATAAAACATTTATGATTGAGGATAGAATGCAATCACATGTTAAAAGTAACAACTTGTTAATGATATCAAAGTTACACAAGTTGTATGAAATGAATTAGCTCTAAACATGTGATGCATAGGGATGTCAATCAAATCAACATGAAGCTCAAAACATAAAAATAGATTTGATTGAAAATAGGGGACAAATCATATGTAATTATAAATACAACTTGAAAGTGATATACCTATCAAAGTAAGGCAAGTTGTGAAACTTTAAAACAATAATACACATATGATTTGTAAAGATGTTGAATCCAAAACAAAAGATACATTTGAAAGAGATTTTCTTATGATGGAAAAACAACAACCAAAGATTCAATCAAGTATATGAATCATGTTACATCTAATTTCAAAGATGTTTCCATTAACATGATCTACTTAGATTTACCAAAGATTAAGTACTACTTGTATTGAATCAAATGGTGATGCATCCAAAACAATAGATCTATTCAAAGTATAAGACATGCTAAGGATACAACACATCATAGGTTAACATGCTACTAAGATTTATCAAAGATAAAACAAAACATGAAAACATATGATTTGTAAAGAAGTTGAATCCAAAACATAAGTTAGTTTTGAAAGAGATGTTCTTATGATGGAAACAACAACCAAAGATTCAACCAAGTATATGGATCATGTTACATATGATTTCAAAGATTTTTCCATTAACATGATCTACTTAGATTTACCAAAGTTAAGTACTACTTGGATTGAATCATATGGTGTTGTATCCAAAACAATAAATCAATTCAAAACGTAAAACATGTTAAGGACACAACACAAACATAGTTTAACATGCTAGAAATGATTTACCAAAAATAAAACAAAGCATGAAAATATATGATTAAGGAAAGTAAAGCCTACTTGGTGATTTAACTTCATTAATCCAAGCTTTAGCTTTCCTAATGCTCCCCTTCATCCCTTGGTTCTTTTCCCTTGAATATGCCTCAAAACCTCCCAAGGAGGGGCTTAAAATTCCCAACTTTTGGCAAAGGAAAGAACTCATATTTATAGCAAAAAGTGCCCAACGGCTAGTCCTCGGTCGACCTGCAAACAGGCCTCGGTCGACCGGGAAGGCACAACGGTCAAATTTCTGACCGTTGGAGCACTTTTGGCCCTGACGGCCTGCAGTGTTCCCGGTCGACCGGGAAGCAGGTCTCGGTCGACCGGCGACACTGCCGGGGGCCCCAAAATCCCACTTTTGCAATTTTAAAGTTTTTCTTTGTGGAACTATTTGGGCCACTAAATCAAGCTTAAAAACATGTTTTAAATCATTCTAAGGGTTTTAAAACATGAAACATAAAAAGCCAAAAAAGATTTGAAACTTTAAAACCAATGGCTTGCTTGATTTCTAAAAACTCTTTTCTAAAAACAAATGCATCCAAGATTTAAAAACAAATCATGCATAAATTGATACTTTTACAACTCTTAAAAACCATGCATGAATAAAACAAGATTTCAAGATATCTTAAATCAATGCATATGTGTGTAAAACAAATGATGCTAGAATGATTATGCATCCATCAAATTGCAATCTACAAAATTCCTAACAATCTCCCCCTTTGCAATTTGATGGCAACACACTCACCACTGAAAAAACACACTTAGTCTTTAGCTCCCCCTCAGCTGGACAAGTCTTGGAATCTTCTTGGATGCTTCTCTTAGCTTGGGCTCTTTTCTTCATTCTTCATGATGCTTGGAGCTTGATCAACCTTCAAGCTTTCTATTCATCTTTCTCTCTTTGGCCAAGCATCTTCTTTAGCTCCAAGCTTTCTTTCTTCTATTTGCTCTCCCCCTTAGACCATGCCTATCTCTCCCTTTGGCAAGGTATGCATTCTCTCCCCTTGTAGAAGATCATACAAAAACCTCCCCTTAGGAAGCTTTGGACATTCTCTTCACCCTTTTGAGAACTTGCATTCTTTCTCCCCCTTTGCCATTAAATTGCAAAGGTACCTACACACATGAAATAAGGAAAATACCTTTAGTAGCACCTGTTAACAAAAGAAGGAAAGTGGGGTCGGTAACGAAAGAGGACAAGCTCATTCACAGGCAATGGTTACGGGAGCAGCGACTAAGGGTCTGTTTGGGGGGGGGGGGGGGGGGGGGGGGGGGAAGGGGGCAAAGTGGAGGGAAAGTGATTTTGGGGGGTGTTTGGAAAGGGGGGAAGGAAAATGGGGGAGGGGGAAATGGGGTGGTTTTGCCTCAAAAATTTTCCCTCCAAAACAGGGGGGAAAATGAGGGGAAAGTGAAGAGAAATTGAGGGAATGACTAAAATGCCCTTAGAGTTTATTTGAATTTTTTTCAAGAGCAAGGGTAAAATAGTCTTTTTCTCTGTACCTCACTAAAAACAAAATTATACTTTACTTCCCCCTTTCCCTCCCCTTCATTTTCCTTCCCCCTCAAATTTTCCCTCCCCTCCCCTCCCAAACGGACCCTAAAGGAGAAACTGAAGTTGAAAAGAGCAAGGACGGAGATATTGATGATGGCCACTCTGGGTCAGATGGGGAAGCTACTAATGGTGATGCCAACAGATCAAAGATATACTTCGACAGCGACAGCGATGAGGGTGGCAAGTTAGAGAAGAATGCAGGGTCTAATTGTTGATTCTATTTCACTAGCAGAGCAAGAAGCCCTGGCTCTGAAGCTGCTGAGTCCTATGCATTCCTGAAGCTCTATAGTTCATGCTCGGATTAATTATCAGGGAAGAGCTTGTATTTACTTGCCTTTTTCATCTTTTTCTTTTTATAAATTATGTTACAGTTTTAAGGCCCTTGGGAAAGAAGGTATTTTAGCAAAAAAAAAAAAAAAGTTTCTCAAGATATTTGTGTTTAAAATGAGCGTCCAATGCTATGAACCCATATCTCTACAATAAAACTTATCGTTTCTCAGTTTGTTATTTTTACCTAACGATCTCTTTTTTTGCCCTTTTAGAAACCAACTCAGACACTTTTAACTTTAAAAAATTAGGAATGGAATTATTCTTTATTGTTAACAAGTAATCATAATACTAAAAATTAACACTTGGTAGCTAATCATCATCAAATTTTTCCCCTTTTTGCTAAGTTGGAATATTGGTCAGGAGTGATAACTTTACACTTGGAGACTTAGGTATTGATAGCTAGGCATTTGAGTGATAAAAAGGTGCAAACATGAGTTTGTTGGCTCTTTGTCATCATCAATTCATCGTCCCACCTCACATAGCTTTGCATCCTTATCAAGACAGGAAATGTCGGATGTAGGGTCCAGCCCAATATTATCCTACTGACAGGTGCCAATCAATGATGGAAATGAGTTAGGTGGAGAAGCAATCAAGTGGCCACCATCTCCAACGAATTATTTTGGTCCCATCCTATTTTCCTATGTTCAGTAGGTCCTATAAAATAACAAGATATTACTGTCTGCCTTGTGAATATCAAAACTTGAAACAAGAAAGATTTGATCAATTATGAACACACCAAAATGACCAGCAAAGGATTAAAATAGAACAGATACTTGGATAAATATAAATAGATGTAAAAATTTATAGATCACCACAGCCGATTTCTTTTCTTTTTTTCTCCTCATAGTGAATCAGACGAACCTATCATGAAGTGAACAGTGTGGCCCATTGCATTTACATCATTGAAATGCATGTACATTCCATCCATATCGGGGTTGCATACTATGATGTCTAGATATAGATATGGGTACGTATACAGATACGGGGATCAGGAATACGACTCTACACTTTGGAAAATTTAGGACACGGATGCAGATACGGGCGTTCCAATTTTTCTTTTAGATCACGTTTGAATTAATGAAATTATTATTATTGTTTTATGTTCCTTTCTAACATTTTCTATGTTGAGAAGTAAAAAGTTTAAAGAACTAAATGAAATAATCAACTTGCTAAGTAGGATATACTAAACTTATATTTTGAAGTATTGGTACAGAGTATCGAATACCAATACAAATATCATATCGGTCTGATTCAGATATATTGGACTTGTACAAGTATCCAGATTTCATAGGTTGCATAGATAACAGGATTGATGTTTGACGGTTCAATGATCCTATTTTGCTGTTATCCATATTTTCAAATTGCCATTGTAGGATGAGATATTTGATAGTTGTTATTTTTGAATTGTTATCATAGTTAAAACCAATCTTTTCAAGCCCAGCGTTCGTAACAAGTGTGCGTGCCTAAATTGTTACGGACTTGTTTGGATGGATGTAAAACTTCTTAGGAAGGGTTAAATGCCTGAAACCTGAAAGGGAAGGAGAAAACAGAGATTAGAGACCCTGACCGAGCTCGACGCAAGGCACTCCGATGTCTAAGTTAGTGCAGTCACTAGACAAAGAGTGAGTGAGCAGAGAGAAAGGCAGAATTTGGAGTATGTATGCGTATGTGCGTACCTTTTCTGGATTAGCTCTTTGAATCGTCCTGATCTTTCAGAAGTAGAGTCTTACTCGGACAAGGCCCCGATCTTTCAGGGATTGTGGATGTAACCACCAGATAAGGATAACTCATTATCTCTATCCGGTGCTTATCATTACCTCTTGACACGTTCTGTAACATGGTCGTGCCTTTATAGGAGTACAGTTGTAACTGACTGATCGTCATTACTCATCTCAGTTAACAAAACCAAACCGAAGATGATACCGAGGTCAGGTTTGACCTTAACATGGACGCATTCTAACACTATTGCCGAGATGCATAAAACCAAGACCAAGACATGTCTAGTTGGTACTTTTACCGAAACTAGGACAATCTCGGTATTATGAAAATGCTCCCACACAATTGCCCCCTAGCTTTTGACTTTTTAGAGTTCTCTAACTCTTTGAGGTCGGGAGCTAAGCATTATGATGGGTGAACCTTCTGAATATTGAATTTGAAGCCCATAATATATTTCATCACGATGTCGGTTGGTGACATCTGATCTCTATCACCATGTCATTTCACCTACCCGAGATAATTAATAGTGCATCTCGATCGATGCAGAAGACGTGTCGGTGGCACCACGTGTCACCGCTTGGTTGGTTGTCCAATCGCTTCGAAGAGACGTGCGGAGTACTCGAGGCGACGTTTCGCACGTGGACACACCAAGTAAACGTCGTGATTAGTATTTCACCTTGCTAATTTGCATTAGTAGTGTTCTTTGTAATTATTATTAGTTAGTATTTCACCTTGCTAATTTTTTAGACTGTTCTGATTTTTTTTCTGTTTTTTTCTGATATTTCTTTATTAATTGAATTTTCGGAATAAATAATTAATTAATAAAAAAGACCAAAAAAAAAAAATTTTTGAAGGATTTCTTTCAATTCCGAATTTCAGTAATTAAAAATAGAAAAAAAAATTTATATTGCTTTAACTAGTGTCCTGATTAGATTATGATTGGTAAGATAAAGTTTAAAATCTTTAGGATTAGTTGTTTTGATTAATATGCTAATTTTTGAATTCTGAAATAAGGTAGTTAGAAATTTTAAAATTCTATCTCTTAAGTTGTTTAGATTAGTTAGAGTTTTAAAATCTAAAATTTGAATTGGATAAGATTGGATTTCATATAATTGAAAGCTTTTTGAAAACTCTAACCATATCTAGACACTTGTTTGGATAATTTAGAATTTCTATTTTATTTTATTTTATTTTGTAGATAGAATTTTTGATTTGTTTCAATAACTTAGAATCCTTTGATAGAGTTTTTATTAACTTGGTGTCTTTTGAATTTTCTTATTTTTTTTAAATTAGGATAAGATAGAATTTTGAGTTGATTTTTTTTTTTAACTTAGGATTTACTAACAAGAGTTTTTTTTAATACATTACCTTGGTAAGAGGAGAGTTGCATAAAAACAGGAAACTGCGTGGATTTGCTCTGAGCAAACAAGTTGCTCTCAGAATTGCTAATAACAAATTGCTCTCAGAATTGCAAAATTTGCCAAAAAAAAAAAAGAGGCGTGGGCCCGCTGTAAGAGTTTCTAAACTTTACCCCACGAATCTTTTACTTGCAAGTGGGGCTTGGGTGATTTAAATTTCAGCAAATATGATTGTATGTTTGACACACCAAGTAAATTGGACCCCACACACTTAGTTAAGGGAAATTACCCCAATCAGATAAGGACTGTATTTCATCACCAGATCCTTGCCCAATTAGGTTTAACCACCTCTCACATAGTAACCTAAACATTAATTAAAATCAAGTAGAAATGAGATCATAGGACTCGAACTCATTAGGACGAAGACCACAAAAGGTTGCACCAATTGCGCTCTTTGGTCAAGTTGATGTCTAGGTAAGTCCTGTCCCTACCAAAAAGGGTGGCAGTCTATGTTCTAGGAGTTTGGTTCTTAAGCGGGACCCTTGCCAAGTGCATTGTGACCCCACCACTCATCCTGGGGACTTACCTAGTCGATTTGACTTCATAAGACCGGATTGGAGGCCTTAGTGCACTCTTCAAACCAGTTAGGAGTTGTCTAGTGAGTTAGGTTAACCCTACGATAATTTCTTGTGCTCAATCTTTGTGCTTGACTGCTTGTGCATCATCTAGTAAAACCATTAGGGCCCCGCATATAGATTAGGCTTGCATTTCTTTAAGGTTGAACCCGATGCATGCGCTCTAGACCTGAGAGAGAAAAATTGTGGGTACGCAAGAGTAAAAGGTTAGTCAGGATAGAGCCCGAATTAGCCTTAACCATTGTTGGAAAGTCTTCCATCTTTGAAGAAATTAGTAGGATGGCTGATCAAGTGGACCCACCTATGACTTTGAAGGACTATATGTACCCCACCAGGATAACTCAACCGTCCTGCATCACCCTACCTCAGACCAATGCCACATTCGAGCTGAAATCTGGCATAATTCAAATGCTCCCAGTATTTCGTGGGCTAGACCAGGAAAACCCATATCAACATGTTAGGGAATTTGAGGACATTTGTGGGACCATGAGAATCAATCACATGACTGAGGAGGCCCTTAAACTTAGATTATGTCCTTTTTCCTTAAAAGAGAAGGCTAAAGCTTGGCTTTATGCCTTACAGGTTGGGTCCATCACTACATGGGCCAAGCTAGTGGAAGAATTTTACAAAAAATTCTACTCCAACCAAAAAACCGCTTCGATTAGGCAGGCCATCAATGGATTCCATCAAATAGAAAGGGAGACACTTTACAATTATTTGGAACGATTCAAGGACCTCTTAATCCAGTGTCCCCACCATGGGTTTGAAAAAATCCGATTAGTCCAAATTGTGTATGAAGGCATGGATTACCCAACTAAACAAATGGTGGAATCTTTCTGTAGTGGGAATTTTACACAGAAAACAGCAGAAGAAGCTTGGACATCTTTGGAAGATACCGCTGAAAACACACTGCAGTGGGCCCCTATCAAGAGGGAGCTCATCAAACCCACCATTCTTGAAAAAGGGGGGATGTTCAAGATTGAACCCAAAATTGAGGCAGATGCCAAATTGGTCACACTGGTGAGGAGAATAGAGGCCTTAGAGCTGAACCAAAAGCCCTCTCCAAACACTTTGGAGTCATTGAAATATAACCAGGCCATGAATGGAGGGATTGACCCAACAACTTTGGGTCAGACCGAATCTGTTGCGGAGGTTAATGCGCTATATCAAAACACTCGTTTTGACAATCGTCAGAGGTATGACCCGTACTCTAACACTTACAATCCAGGTTGGAGGGACAACCCGAACTTTTCTTGGACCAAAGGCCCAACTCAAAGTGGCCCATCTCAGTCCACTCAATTTCAGCCCAATCAATCTCAAGTCAATGCCCCACCCGGTTTCCAAAAGCCCAATTTCAACACCAATCCATTGACCCAGAGGGTAGATTCGTTAGAACAGGCCATGAAACTCCTGACTCAAACCACGACCCAATTGTCTCAGACCACTACTCAACTTTTGAATGGCCACACTCAAACCCTTGCAAAATTGGAATATCAAATGGGCCAATTGGCCAACTCCATCAGTGCCAGAGATAAGGGAACCTTCCCTAGTCAACCCGAACCTAATCCCAAGGGCCAAGTTGTTCATGATCCTAAAGGAAAAGGCCCAAAACAAGTCAAATCCATAATCACTCTTAGGTCGGGTACACAAGTTGATAATAAGGTCAAACTACCCAAGGAACCTGAGGAAGAATCAAGTGAGATAGTGGAAACTGAGGAACCAAGTGCGAATGCTGAACCCACATTAGAACCAAAGAACCTAGTCAATACTGAACCATCACCTAGTGAGCCCACTCCTAGAACCTATGTTCCCAATGCACCATACCCACAGAGGCTAGGCCCAGCAAAATCAACTATTCAGTTGGATAAAATGCTTGAAGTATTCAAACAAGTGCGGATTAATATCCCACTACTTGATGCTATCCAACAGATTCCGGCCTATGCAAAATTTCTAAAGGACCTTTGCACCTTTAAAAGGACTACCAATGTACCCAAGAAGGCTTTTCTAGCCCAACAAGCTAGCTCAATCATTTCCTGTCCAACCCCGATCAAATATAAGGACCCAGGGTGTCCTATCATTTCTTGCCAGATAGGGGACCATCACATAGAGAAAGCTTTGCTAGACTTGGGTGCTAGTGTGAACCTTCTTCCGTACTCTGTTTATGAAGAATTAGGTTTAGGGGAGTTGAAAAAGACCCATGTGACTTTGCAATTGGCTGATGCATCAATTCGATACCCCAAGGGGGTAGTTGAAGATGTTCTTATCAAAGTCGGAGACTTTGTGTTCCCTGTCGATTTTGTTGTCTTGGATACCAAACACACATCTGAGGCTGAACCCAAAATTCCAATAATCTTGGGGAGACCATTCCTTGCCACCTCTAATATCTTGATCAATTGTAGGAATGGAGTGATGTAAGTTTCTTTTGGAACCATGACAGTCCAAGTGAACATTTTTAATGTTAGTAAGCAACCTCTTGATGAGGATGATGAGGTTTTTCACATTAGTTACATTCATGAATTGGTGGAAAATCACTTACCCCATTTGAAACTTAAAGATCCACTAGAGGCTTGTCTGGCCTACTTTGGAAGTGATTTTGATGTAGATGGACATATTGAGGAAGTCAATGCACTATTAGACTCAACCCCATCCATGGATTGCTCAAGGTGGCAACCGAAGCATGAGATTCTGACTCCATCTACTTCCCCACCTGTCCCATCATTTGTAGAACCCCCTCAGTTAGAACTCAAGCAGTTGCCAGATACCTTGAACTATGTGTTTTTAGGCCCGCTAGAAACCCTTCCAGTGATTATAGCTTTAGACTTGGACCCTGTCCAAGAGGAAAAACTCGTGAGAATTTTGATTGAACACAAGGAAGCTATAGGGTGGTCCATTGCAGATATCAAAGGAATTAGCCCATCTGTGGTCCAGCATAGAATCCATTTGGAAGAAAATGCAAAAACTTCTCGTGAACCACAGAGGCAACTTAACCCTGCAATGAAAGAAATGGTTAGGTCAGAAGTTTTAAAATTACTCGATGCAGGGGTTCTTTACCCCATATCTGATAGTGCATGGGTGAGCCCGGTTCAAGTGGTACCAAAGAAATCTGGAATAACAGTGGTTCAAAATGAAGGCAATGAATTGGTACCCACTCTGATAAAGACTGGATGGAGGGTATGCATTGATTATAGGAAGTTGAACTCAGTCACTCGAAAAGATCATTTTCCCCTCCCATTCATGGATCAGATGCTCGAAAGGCTAGCCGGTCATGCTTATTATTGTTTTCTAGATGGTTATTCCGGTTACAATCAAATTCCAATTGGACCCGAGGACCAGGAAAAGACCACCTTCACCTGTCCGTTTGGCACTTTCGCTTACATACACATGCCCTTTGGGCTATGCAATGCACCGGCCACCTTTCAAAGGTACATGTTGAGCATATTTTCTGACATGGTAGAAAGATTCATTGAGGTTTTCATGGATGATTTTTCGGTCTTTGGCAATTCTTTTGAGGAGTGCTTACATTATTTGTCCCTTGTTCTTAAAAGATGCAAAGAAAAGAATCTAGTCTTAAATTGGGAGAAATGTCATTTTATGGTAAAAAGGGGCATAGTTCTGGGACACATTATTTCTGATGATGGAATTGAGGTGGACAAAGCAAAAATTGATTTGATCTCCAAATTGCCACCACCAAAATCAGTTAAGCAGATTCGATCATTCTTAGGCCATGCTGGTTTTTATCGTCGATTCATCAAGGATTTTAGTAAAATCGCTAAACCTTTATGCCAATTGCTAACAAAAGAGGCCCCGTTTGAATTTGATGAGAAGTGTCTAAAGGCCTTTGAGAGACTAAAAAAAGAACTAACTCCAGCCCCTATAATTCAGCCACTTGACTGGACCATTCCATTTGAGCTAATGTGTGATGCATCCGATACAGCTATTGGAGTTGTTTTGGGTCAACGGGTTGGGAAGCTATCTCATGTGATTTACTATGCAAGTAGGACCCTCAATGATGCACAGTTAAATTACACAACCACTGAAAAAGAATTGCTTGCTGTGATTTTTGCCTTGGACAAATTTCGGTCTTACTTGATAGGGTCCAAAGTCATCATCTACACAGACCATGCAGCTTTGAGATACCTTCTGTCCAAAAAGGATGCAAAAGCCCGATTGATCCGGTGGATCCTTCTGCTACAAGAGTTTGATTTGGAAATAAGAGATAAAAAAGGATGTGAAAATGTTGTAGCAGACCATCTTTCGAGGATACCTTTAGAGCCATCAAACGAGGTCCCACTGAATGAAAATTTTCCTGATGAACAATTGCTCAGTATTTCTCAAATCCCCTGGTTTGCAGATATAATCAATTACCTTGTTACAGGGGAGATGCCCGCCCATTGGTCACAACATGATCAATCAAAATTTCTAGCTGAGGTCAAGTACTTTTTCTGGGATGACCCGTATCTTTTTAATACTGCCCAGACCAGATCATCAGAAGATGCATTCCTGATCATGACCATTACTCGGTCATTTCCTTCTGCCATGATCATGCCTGTGGAGGCCACTTTAGTTCGAAAAAGACAGCTGCAAAAGTTTTGCAGTGTGGATTTTACTGGCCCACTATCTTTAAAGATTGCCACACTTTCTGTTTAAACTGTGAGAGGTGTCAAAAGCTTGGCAAGCTCAATAGAAGGAACATGATGCCCTTGAATCCCATACTTGTGGTAGAAATTTTTGATGTGTGGGGAATTGATTTCATGGGGCCATTTCCAAATTCCTTTGGAAATCTTTACATTTTACTGGCAATAGACTATGTTTCCAAGTGGGTGGAAGCCATACCAACAAAGAAAAATGATCACTATGTGGTGATTAAGTTCGTGAGAGATCATATATTTTCTCGCTTTGGTACCCCTAGAGCAATCATTAGTGACGAAGGCACTCACTTTTGCAACCGTCCCTTTGAGCATTTGCTGAAAAAATATTCTGTCACCCATAAGGTTGCTACACCTTATCACCCACAAACAAGTGGCCAAGCGGAAATATCAAATTGGAAAATTAAACAAATTCTGGAAAAGACGGTCAATCCCACTCGGAAAGACTGGTCTTTGCGATTGATCGACGCACTATGGGCCTATCGAACCGCTTACAAGACACCTATTGGGATGTCCCCATATAGGTTGGTCTATGGGAAGGCATGCCACTTGCCTGTTGAATTGGAGCTTAGAGCTTATTGGGCCATTAAGAAGTTTAATTTTGACTTACCCACTGCGGGCACTCTCCGCAAATTGCAACTCAATGAGTTGGAAGAACTTCGAAATGATGCTTATGAGAATGCCAAGATCTACAAGGAAAGAATGAAGTTGCACCATGATAAGTCAATTTTAAGAAAATCTTTTGAACCGGGTATGAAAGTCCTTCTGTATAATTCCCGATTACACCTTTTTCCAGGGAAGTTACGAACCCGGTGGACTGGTCCATTCATTGTCAGGACTGTTTACTTTCATGGTGCTGTGGAAATTGAAAATCCCAAGAATGAGGATGTTTTCAAGGTGAATGGTCAACGGTTGAAACCGTTTCTAGAACTAAAGGATAAAAACATTGAGGATATCCTTCTGGAAGACCCAATTTAGCAAGACTAATCATTTTTTATCGTATCGGGCTGACGACATTAAACTTAGCGCTGTTTGGGAGGCAACCTAGTTTTGGAAGGTAATTGAGCTGGTTGATCACATTCTTTTGCAATCACCCCACACGGTTGATGTTCTAATTTTCCTTATTGTTCATTTTCACATTACACATGCATTCATAACATCGAGGACAATGTTGAATTTAGGTTTGGGGGTGTGAGTTAGAACTTGACATGTGATCATTCGTTCAATTTTCATTCTACATTTTCTTTTTCGCTTTGCTTTGGTTTTTAGGAGATTTTAAAAAAAATTGTGTTATTAGAGGGAAACTTCCGAGAGAATTTTTATTGGCTGAAGATATTTATTTTGGGGAAAAGAAAATAATGGTTCACCATTTTATTTATGGAAAGGGTTTTTGGAGAAGTGCTGAATTTTGATCCTTCACTTTTACACAGGTGGTATACGTTTTCAAGATTTTGATTATGAAGCTATGATTTCCGTTTTTTTTTCTTTGATAAAAAAAAAAAGGAAAATCGACCCTTAGTGTACAAAGCTTCCTGGTTCAATGGGTAGATACATGGAAAGGGATGCCTATTGTTGGGGACCGCAAAAAAAAAAAAAGGAAAAAAAAAGAAAAAATACCAAAAAAAAGTGTAAAGAATAAAAAGTTTTGTGACTAGTTTGGGTTTTTAACCTTTTTAACCCGAGCCAGTAAGCTCGTAGGGGTATTGACATACCTAGTGCCCTAAAGACATCTGTTTTGGAAGTCACTGGCCTAATGCTCGTTACATGGGTTAATTAGAAAGCTTAAGGAACCTAGACATTGCACAGTCACATGTGTGTGTTTGAAAAAAAAATTGCGGCCTTTGAAAAAAACAGTAGTGCGAAAGCCATCATTATTGCCTTAAGAGGAAGACTGTTTTTCTTTACTAAGATTAGGCAGCCCAAATTTTAAAATAAATAAAATAAATTCACGGAAATTATTAGTGGATCATTTGATGCTTATTACGTATACATACTTTTCACCGTGCACGATCAATTAGCATGATTTCGAGAATTTCTGACCAAAAGATAGAATTGGCGAACCAAATTTAAGATTTGTCTTTGAAAATTTCGAGAACCAAGTATAGTCAGTGTCTAAAGATTTTCTCTTGGAAGAAGTTTCCCTGGATTTTGATATGTTTTACACATCTTTAGCAAAAAAAAGGAATTTTGTAGGTATATTCATTGCAAACCCTCACGAGGCACAACTCGTCAACTAGGGGGAACCTAGGGGTTTAAGGGCTTGTTGCATACGCTAAATGCAACCGAGAGCACCAGCGAAAGT
Organism: Cinnamomum chago; assembly: GCA_038049695.1. Classification (NCBI taxonomy): domain Eukaryota; kingdom Viridiplantae; phylum Streptophyta; class Magnoliopsida; order Laurales; family Lauraceae; genus Cinnamomum; species Cinnamomum chago. Next base: position 38,019,801 of record CP142460.1, read on the forward strand.
GGTTTTGTTTTCATATTTACTTTTTTTTTTTTAGATTATGTCAAAGAACTTCAAACCTTTTTGTTCGCAACTTTTGCTAAGGGACTAGCAAAATGCTGGTTCGGGGGTGTGTTGAGTTTATGAATTTGCACATTTACGCATCATATTAAGATGAATTAGAGATTTAATTAGGTGATTTGCATCATTATTCATCTAATTTCATCATTTCATGCAATTTCACCTAGGAACCTGAGTTTTCATACTTTTCATACATTTTCTGCATTAACTTCGAATGTGAAGAGTCCTAGTTGGAGTAGAACTTTGTTCGGATGGGTCCCACTTCAATATGGGCTCTTCACTATTTAATGTGTTAAATTAGAATGTGCAGAAAATGAGAATTGCAGACCTCTGTCACGGAGTCCACTTTCAAGCACACATTGTCATCCTAGGCAATTGAAGAATTCACCATGTGGACCCCACACACAAGCCATACGCAAATCAATCAAAGGAAGGGTCTACTCATCATGTCACTTGAAGAATCCTAACTACAGTAGAAGACATCTCATAGGGCCCACTACTCAAACAGATGAAATGTCTCACATGGCAGGGTCCACAGTGGTTGCAAATTTGAAATTATTAATGGATAATTCAAAGAGTATCATTCTGATTGGAACAAAAGAAGAAGAGTTTGATTCATCCACATCTGATGTCCTTTCAAAAATGGAAGTTGTAGATTCCATTGCAAATCAAAATTTAAAAGCTAATCCCGTTTTTCTCAAGACAACTAATCTTCAAATGGCCATAACTTTCAATCCGACCGTCGGATCGATGAAATTTACCTACCGTTGGAAAGCTTATTCAGAGTAGATACTCGTGGAGCCCAAGAATGTGCAGATCAGAGCTATATTGACAAAGTTATGGGTCTGTAGATTTTCATGTTTATTTTTAGACGGGATTGCAATTAAATCCACACTGTTGATAATCAATTGTTGCACATCCCTTGTGGGACCCCATTTGAAGATTAGCCAAGCCACCCAGAGGTTTCCAGAAACTTCCACCTCATTCAAATTCAAAAAGGATAAGAGGTATACCTTATCAATGAAGATAAACCAAATCTGCAGAGAAGGTGTCCAGATTCAATGTATCTGATAGATAACCGGAGAAATAAAAGGAACCAAAAAGTAGCATACGGGAGGAACTCCCTCCCTTGTACGTCCATAATCACTCTCTCTCCTCTCTCTCTCCTTTCTCTAATTAATAGAATTTCATTTTTATTTTTGGGTATTCTGGAGCCCTGTTCCAGAAATTAGGATTTTTAGAAAAGAGATTTCTGAAAGATCATTGTACAAGGCGATGCTATCAATGAAATTACTTACGAAGTTCTTCTCAATGGCTAGCTAGATTTCTGGATTGGAGCATACAGATGAAGCTAAGTAGATCTTTGATTTAATCTATGTTATTTTTCTATTACTTTCTTGTCTCTTTTAAATGCATGCTCTATTAGAATAATAGATCTGTCTTCATGCCTTAGGCAGCCTGTTTTGATTTCTAATGAAAATTGTCGCGACCCCGGAACGGATCCCCGGGCCCGCGACGTTGTTTCCAAATTAAAGATAGTTGGTGTTTATTGTCTATTGTTTTCCCACAGGTTCCCGCGGTGAGGATTTCCAAAGACACGCGGAATCTGACTCACACGATCAAATATGCGGAAGCGTGTAGCAAAACACATCAAGATAAGCACCAATAAATTCTTGAGTGCTATAACAAATAATAACAAGACATAGTATCAAAGGAAGAAGCTAACATGACATTCCCATTAATATTCAAGTTATGAGACTAAAACAAAAGTAAGTTAAGTTTTAAGTACAATCCATAAGAGGCCAACAGAGGCCAATACAATCCTCCAAAATAATTAAAGAAAGAAACCCTAACAAAATGATGACGAGACTCGAGAACCCGCCCGACGTCTAGATGACATCGTCGAGCTGCCACTCTCTCACAGGGGTTGGCTCACAAGCCTCCTCCTGACACTCCTCCTCAAAGGCAACGTCTCCGCACCTGGGCACCAACAAACAAGGGTCAAACACAACGGTTTGGCAGGTAATCAATTTAGGAGCAAGCATGAACAATAATGTTTAAGAAAACATATAAGCAATACTTGATTTGAAATACTATCATGATTGAGGTACAATTGTAGAACTAAATAATTGAGCTGAGGTACTAAAACAAACTAGCATGAGTACATAATATATCATGAATAGTTATCATCCACAAAGAGCACATCCTTTCTCTATCATTTATATAATGAAAAGAGCAAGCACGCACGACAAGCACGAGACGGGAATTCAGGCCGCGGAACCGGACACGTACGATGTGTAATAAATACACGACCAGTCTGCAGACAGTCCACATGTTTAAAGACCCCCAGACAGTGGATCAAACTGAAAGGGCAGTCTAAGCTCAGTGGTGTTTACTTAATTCATGAATGCACAAAACACACGAGATATTAACAAAACTTGTCGAGATAAAAAGGGGGAAATCACTTATCAAAACACGATGAACACGACTAGCAAGAGCATAATTAATATGCATAACACGCTTAGGAAGTGATCCCTTTTTTCTTGAAACACATCTTCAAAACTAGCTTATACTTAACTTCAAAACGAGTACACGATGATATTCATCATATCAAAAACCAAAGTACGAATACAAAGCCTATCAAGTTCATGCAAGGACCTTTGGTTAATCGTTGTACAGCCGAAGCCCAGATGTTGGAATTAAAACAAAATTGGTGCCCCAGAAGTTCAAGGACATCTAGGGTTTCGAGTGCATAATATCAGGCTAAAGGCCCCTAAACATGTTCTAGTTTTTCATTCTTGCAAAGGCTCTTCAAAACAGGAAATCTGTCAATTTCGGTCACCTCGCGGTCAGGTGTCGGCTAGCCGAACTAAGGTCTAGCGGCTAGCCGCCAGCTGACCGACGAGCTGACCGCTGGAAATCCAGGTCCAACACAGCCCTCTGGAAAAGGAACCGAAATTACTACGGTTAGCTCACGGTTAGCCGAACTGAGACCTGGCAGTTAGCCGTGGGCTGACCGTAGGGCTAACCGCTGAAACCCAGTCTGAAATGGAGCTCTCGGGAAAAGGAACCGACAATGCACGGTTGGCCAGCGGTTAGCCGAGATGGGGTATGGCGACTAGCCGCTCGCTGACCGTCAAGCTGACCGCAACTCCCTAGCGAAATGTCAGCTTCTGGAAAGGGAACCGCCGAGCTCGGTCAGCTCGCGGTTAACCGAAATGGGGATTTCGGTTAGCCGCCAGCCGACCGACGGCTGACCGAACTACACGGGAAATGCAGTCCAATGCAGATTTTTGCACATTTCTTCTTCCCTTCTTCTTGTTTCTCATTCCACTTGCACTCCCTGAGCCTACATGCTCTCCAAGGGACAAAACACATATTTTTTCCAAATCTTAAACATTCAATCCGAAGAAAACATGATCATGAAGCTTGTAAACATATTCATATGCAAAATTTCCAAAACAACAATGTAGCTTAAAATACACATGCACAATGATCCTATAGAGATTACTTGCCTTGCCCAAATGCTAACAATCCTCTCCAAGCACTTCACTCAAAAGCTAAGCCAACACTACAAGAAAACCCAAGAGAAACCACACAACTCACTCAAAAATGGAAACAAAGAACCCATTTTAACAAAAGGTTTTGCAAACTTGAAAAACATGATCTTGAGGAACCAAATAACTCCATGAAAGATATGAGTGGAAGCTCTTACCTAGAGAAGGTCAAACAAGAGAAATGAAGACAAATGGAGGGTTTTCTCAACCTTAGCTTTCAAGAAGAAGATATCAATAGGAAGCTTGAGATGAGGGGAAGAAAATGGTAGCCTTGGAATCTTCTTTGGAGTCTTCTAGCTAGCTCATGCAATGTGAGGAAGTGGGAAGGGAAAAGGGGTTTTCCAGCCCTAGGTCAAGGAGTTGCAGAGATTGGTAAAGTGAATGAAAAGAGAGGGAGATGGGGCTTAAGTGATGAGAATGGGCCCCAACTAGTTGAACTTTGAAATGGCCAAAACATGATCTTGTGGACCTCGGATGACTTCGACGAAGAAGGATAAAACGATCGTCGAAAAATCTAGTTTTCAAAAAGTATATTTTTGACATGGTTTTGAGATCTCGAAACTTGTGTCCAGATTTGTGCATAAAAGATAATTTTACCCTCTTTGGGCCAAAACATGGGTTTTTGGGCTTCAAACATGAATGGGCTTAAGATGAAAGTTGTAACACTTAGAAAAATCATTCAAATGAAATCAAAATCACCATCACACGGAAACCGATACGATCTTCCAAGCTTACACGCGCACTCAGGCCTTCCTGAGCGTGTCTGACTAATACTAAACGTTCTCAAAATTCCCAAAGCTATGTCCAAGACTAAACTAATTACTTCTAACCCAACAACAACTAAACCCACTTAGGACTAAACACATACTAATCGCACACTAATCGACTTGGTCTGAGTCGGGGTCTAACATCCTCCACCCCTTAGGATATTTGGTCCACCAAATAAATCAAACAATTACCTCTGGTAAAAGCTGTGGATACTTCCTCTGGACTTGCTCTCTCAATTCCCAGGTGGCTTCCTCGGGCTCGTGATTTTCCCAAAGTACTTTGACCCAATGAATGGTCCGGTTTCTCAGTTCCTGCTCCTTGGTGTCAATGATCTTGATCGGTCTTTCCACATACGAGGCATCTTCCCGAATCTCTAAAGGCTCATGCTGTAGAATGTGCGAAGGACTAGAGACATATTTCTTCAGCATAGAAACATGAAAAACATTATGTACCCGGAGAGTTCCGGCGGTAACGCAAGTCTATAAGCAACATCTCCAATCTTGCTCGAAATCTCATACGGACCAATAAACCTTCTAGACAATTTGCCCTTCTGTCCAAACCTCAAGGTCCCTCTAGTTGGTGAGACTTTCGAAAACACTTTGTCACCCACCTGAAACTGTAATTCTCTCCGACGAGTATCTGCATAACTCTTCTGCCTACTTCGAGCGATCTTCAAACGTTTCTGAATTAGCTTGACCTTGTCACTTGTCTCTCCAACTATCGTCGGTCCATGGAAACTACGTTCACCGACTTCTTCCCAGCAAACCGGAGTTCTGCATCTTCTACCATAAAGTGCCTCGAAAGGTGCCATACCGATGCTCGAATGGTAACTATTGTTATAGGCAAATTCACAAAGAGGTAAGCACTCATCCCACTGGATCTTGAAATCCAATACACAAGCACGCAACATGTCTTCGAGAGTCTGTATCGTCCTTTCCGACTGACCATCTGTCTGAGGATGATAAGCTGTGCTGAACTGAAGTTTGGTACCCATAGACTCATGAAGAGTCTTCCAAAACTTTGAAACAAACCTACTGTCTCTGTCTGAAGTAATGGAGACGGGCTGACCATGTTTACTAACAATCTCATCAATAAACAACTTCGCAAGTGGCACCATATGCATCATATTCCCTGTCTTCATCGGAATGAAGTGAGCAGACTTTGTCAGACGATCCACAATGATCCAAATTGCATTATTTCCCTTCTTGGTATTAGGCAAACCGGAGACGAAATCCATGGTAATGTGCTCCCATTTCCACTCCGGAATTTCCAAAGGATGTAACAAGCCTGGAGGCTTCTGATGCTCTGCCTTAATCAACTGACAAGTTAGACAACGAGATACAAAAGCTGCTATCTCTCTCTTCATGTTGTTCCACCAAAATCTATTCTTCAAATTGTGGTACATCTTCGTGCTACCCGGATGCATAGAATATCTTGTGCTGTGAGCTTCATTCATTATCTCATTCTTCAAATCATCCACATTTGGCACACACAACCGGTCACGAAATACAATATCCCATTCACCATCCTGAAATCTGAACGTTCTGCAATGACTTCCACTATCTTAGCCAAGTCTGGGTCTTGCAACTGACTCTCCTTGATCTTCTGGATGAAGGTAGGTTCTGAGACTGTCATGTTCGCTAACATCGCACCCAATCTTAGGGTTTGTACCTCTACACCCAACTCTTCAAACTGCTGTAAGACACCCATTCCTCTCAAATTAGCCATTACCACTGATTTTCTACTCAATTCATCAGCTACAACATTCACTTTCCCTGGTGATACTTGATTGGAAAGTCATAATCTTTGATATACTCCATCCACCTTCTCTGCCTCATATTCAAATCCTTCTGCGAGAACAAATACTGCAAACTTCTGTGATCTGAATGGATCTCAAATTTCTCTCCATAGAGGTAGTGTCTCCACATCTTCAATGCGAAAACAACTGCTGCCAACTCCAAGTCGTGAGTCGCATAATTCTTCTCATGGTCCTTCAACTGTCTCGAGCCATAAGCAATCACTTTGCCATCTTGCATCAATACACAACCCAGTCCCACATTCGAAGCGTCTGTATAAACAATAAATCCGTCGTTGCTCGAGGGTAACGTAAGGATTGGGGTTGTGGTTAACCTTCCCTTCAACTCTTGAAAACTTGTTTCACACTGTTCAGTCCAAACAAATGGAACATTCTTCCGGGTCAAATTTGTCAACGGGGCTGCATTGGACAAGAAACCTTGGACAAATCTTCTGTAATATCCTGCTAACCCCAAAAAGCTTCTAATTTCTGTCACATTGTTTGGCCTCACCCAACTAACAACTGCCTCTATCTTGGCTGGATCAACTGCTAAACCTTCTCTGGAGATGATGTGGCCTAGAAAAGCGACTTACTCTAACCAGAATTCGCACTTACTGAGTTTTGCATATAACTGGTTGTCCCTCAAAAGCTGCAACGCTGTCCCCAAATGTTCTTCATGCTCCTTCTTACTCTTGGAATACACAAGGACATCATCGACGAATACTACCGTGAAGTGATCCAAATAGGGTGCAAAGACCTTGTTCATCAGAGCCATAAAGACTGCGGGTGCATTTGTCAAACCAAAAGGCATCACTAAGAACTCATAGTGCTCATATCTTGTTCTAAAGGCTGTCTTCTGAACATCTGAGTCTCTAACTCTCAATTGATGGTACCCTGACCTCAAGTCTATCTTGAAAAAGTAGGTTGCTCCTTGCAATTGATCAAACAATTCATCTATCCTTGGCAAAGGATACTTGTTCTTCACGGTCACATGGTTCAACTTCCGGTAGTCTATGCACATTCTCAAACTCCCATCCTTCTTTTTCACAAACAACACCGGTGCTCCCCACGGTGAAACACTTGGCCTAATAAAACCTTTGCTCAACAAATCCTGCAATTGGAGCTTTAGCTCACCCATCTCTGCTGGAGCCATCCTATATGGTGCAATCGAGATCGGAGCTGTCCCTGAAAGGAGTTCAATTGTGAAATCAACTTCTCTAATTGGTGGTAAACCCGGGATTTCTTTTGGAAACACATCCGGAAATTCACACACAATGGGGATATCCTCCACCCCTTGGGACTGTTTATCCTCCGTGATAAACGCAATAAATGCCTGACACTCACTCTGAACTAATCTGCTTGCCTTCAAAACTGAAATAAACCCTGCCTGAGATTTTCTCCTGTTCCCCTGAAATATCAATTCTGCCTGTGGTCCTTGGAATCTGAATGTGATGGTCTTACTAAAACAATCCATGGTGGCATGATATGCTTCTAACCAGTCCATGCCTAAAATGACATCAAAATCATGCATGTCCAAAACTATGAGGTTGGTAAATTAACATCCCCTAACAACACTGTACAACTAGGGTAATGGGTTCTACACACAACTTGTTTCCCTACTGGAGTGGTCACTACTAAAATGTAATCCAACTCACTACATGGTGCATCAATCAACTTAGCAAAACTAGGAGATGCAAAGGAATGTGTGGATCCAGGATCAAATAAAATCTGGGCTTCTACCCCACAAACAAGAAGTTTACCTTCTACCACGTCTCCTGCAGCTTCAGCATCTGCACGGTTGAGATAATACAAACGTCCATGCATCTGTAGTCTATTTGGTACTTGGTTCTGCCTTCCTTGGTCATGTCTGTTATGCTGTGGAGGACGAGCATTCTGGTTCTGTGCTGGTTGCCTAGCCCGCTGCTGCTGCTGAGGTGGTCTAATCTGATTCTGCACTGGTGCTTGGTTCTGAGGAGCTACTTGTCTCTGCTGCTGGTTTCTGTTTCCTTGGTTCTGAAGTAGTGAGCACTCCGTAATACTTCTTAAGGTGCATCGCTGTGAGAACTTGGTCCGAGCGGTACCCTTAACCACGGGGCGTAGCGTGTCAACCACGAGCTTCAAACTGTGAGTCTCCGTTAGCCCGCATCGGAAATATCCAAGTCCTAACCCTGGGCTTATAACTCAAACCCTGTATTAACTTAGTATGAGGCCTTTTAAAACCGTGCAGCCCCGGAAATCGTAAGAACTCTGAAGTTAAGCGTGCTCAGGCGGGAGCAGTACTAGGATGGGTGACCTCCTGGGAAATCCTCGCGCGTGCACGTGGGCTAAAGCGGACAATTTTATGCTGAGTTGGGCGGGGTTGTAACAATCACATTCCATCACCATGATAACTCTTTACCATCCATGTCCTCAAGTCTGTATGCTGATTGTCCGGCAACCAAAATCACCTTTGGTGCCAACTTGCCTTCATTCAGGTTCTTATCCCTGGGAAGTGTCTTCGTTAAGACTAATTCTCCAATTGAGAACTTCCTTTCTCTAACCTTTTGGTTGTACCCCTTAGCCAATTGTTGCTAGTAGGCAGTTAGGTAGATAGTTGTTGCATCCCTTCGCTCCTCAACTAGGTCTAGTTCTCAGGCCACATTCACTTCATTTTGGCCTTGATCAAAGAGCTCCGACCGTAGGGTTGGGAGACCGATCTCAAGAGGGATGACGATCTCCATCCCATAGGCCAAGGAGAAGGGAGTTGTTGAAGTGGAGCGTCTTGGAATAGTTCTATATGCCCAAAAGACACTCGGAAGTTCTGTCGCGACCCCGGACCGGGTCCAGCAAGGTCCTAATCCGGGATCGGGACTCATTATTGTGTGGTGTGTAAACATTTATTTATTTAATTTTCCACAGGTGTCCGCGGTGAGGATATCACAACAACATAAATATTTCTTTTAATGCGGAAGAGTGTTGCAAATCGAATTGATAATTCAAGTCATGTCACAAGATAATAATACAAGTATAATCCGAATATCAGAATGAGCAATGATCATTAGTGCTTTCCCAAGAGAAAAGTTAAAGTTTATACAAAAGATCAGTTAGTTACATTCCCAAAAATAGAGGCCAACAAACGCCAATATAAACAAATTACCAATCCCCAAAAGAATGGTTAAACGTTCCCAAAATGTTACGTCTCTCAAAGAAAACAAATGTCTAAACGACATCATCAGCATACCACTCAACTAGGCGTTACGGTTCATCGGCCGCATCCTCAAGCTCCGTCTCAGGGTAGACAATGTCTGAACCTGAGTACCAAAGAGTGGGTCAAACACGACGGTTTGGCAAATAGGTGAAAAGACATAACAATATAACAATAAATGAATTTACCTTCAAAAGCATTTAAAACCTGTTTAAATAACAATTTCCATAAAAGAGATAAATCATTTATTCAAATACAAGTATGCATTGTAAAACATATAAAGGTAACCAAGGAAACGGGAAACAAGCAAGATGACAACCACACGAAGCTAAGTCCTCTATCACCGAAGTAACAAAGCAATATTAAGGCGTTGATCTCAGTCACACGAGGTGAAGAGAAACAATGGAATATATACATATAATATAATATACGAGATATGACCACGGTAGCGAGCCGGGCATCAGGAACCATGGTAGCAATCCGGGTAGGGGTGTACACGGATCGGATTTGTGAGGATTGGGTCAAATCTGTCACCAATCCGTTACCTACGGATTGACGGATTTGGAATCTGTCACCAATCTATTACTGTTAAAATCCAATCCGTGGAGGACCAGATCGGATCGGATCAATCCGTTCAATTTAATGTTAAAAGAAAAATATCAAACAAGTTGTAAAAAATTTACGTTTTGACCCCTTAATTTTTTTTTCTTATTTTAAATTTAGACATCTAAATTTATATTTAGACCCCTTATATTTATTTTCTTTATATTTAATGTCTTCGGATCGGATCGGATTGAATCCGCGGATTGAGGGTGAAATCCGCCACCGATCCGTTGGTAACGGATTACAAAAATTTCAATCTGTCACCAATCCATTTACCTTCGGATCGGATCGGATCAAATCGGATCAGATCGGATTTACGGATCAACGGATTTTTTGTGCACCCCTAAATCCAGAGTATCGGGACAAGACCACGGTAATAACCAGGTAGCGGGATTCAATCTGCAACTGGCAGACAAGAGGGGGATCTCTAAATCGGTGGATCAGACCAACAGGGTTATCCAAGCTTGGTGGTGCCGACTCATAGGTCAAATGATAAGATCAAAACATGTATGAAATACATCAAGTGCAAGTACATAAATAAACGGGGTGGGGTGCTTAAAGGCACAACTGTCATATCAATCCGGGCATTCTTGTCGGGATTAGCAAAATGCTACAATTTCAATTTCAATATTTTCGGGAGTGCATAAGAAATTCGGGAATAATGAAATACAAATGAACTTTTGAAATCTCAGGACAAGTATCGAGGTTCAAGATTTGTTTAAGGTGAATAGGGGTATTGCATGTCGATTTAATAACAACTTGGTACTCTTTGAGTTTGGGGACATTCCGGGCTCCTTATAAACCTTAGGATTTTCAAAACTTCAAATGAAATCTTCGTGATGTGGTTTCCTTCTCGAACGGATGTCAAATCATAAGAACGGTTCTACTCATTAATATGGCTCCCAACAAACCTCTCTCAATCATTTAAACATTTCACTCATGCTCCTAAAACAATCACAGGTGAACAGTACCTATCGCTCGAGCGGACTATAGGTTCGCTCAAGCGGTTAGCTCTCTGGAATGGTTGTCTGGGTGGGTTCGCTCGAACGAAATTGAGGTCGCTCGAGAGAACTAATCCAGTATCAGGTTGGCTCGAGCAAAAATTCAGTTCGCTCGAACTAACCACTCTCTGGAACAAGTTCTGGGAGGGTTCGCTCGAGCGACAAAGGGGTCCGCTCGAGCAAACTGTCCTCTGGAATGACTCGAACCCTTTTTTGGACACTTCGCTCGAGCGATGTGTCATGTTCGCTCGAGCGAACTGTCCAGAAACTGGTTTCGGGACAGTTCTTCTCCTCTCTTTCTTTTCCTTTTATAATCTCCTTTTAACCCCTTTGTATACACCAAATGAGGGCTCAAAACACTATCCAAACCAACATCCAATTCCAAACAACATCCATTCTAACCTCCTCCAATAATATCACATCCAGAAATAAGGAAACTAGGGAAGGAAACCACTAAACACAAGAGTAAATTTGAGATAAAACAAGATAATATTGAATGTCATGAACCAAAACATTTCTATGACAATAAATACACTATCAAGGCTCTTTCATGAACATTTATTTCAAGTCAATGCATTAAATAGGCATGAGTAGAAAACAACACAATAAATCACATTTCTCTTAAAATCATTGAAAGCTCATAAAAATCAATTCATCCACTTGCCTTAGGTCCAAGCTAATTAATAATAAGCTCTAAACACTCCTCCAAGCCAAAGATCCAAGCTATAACAAAAATCCCAAAAAACAAACACCCTAAAAGGGTCAACACAAGAAATAGAAAGAGAAACCTTACAAAAATGAAAATGGAACCTCTTCAAGGTCAAAGAAACACAAATCTAAGAGATGGGGAGGATTTCTTACTTGTAGGTTCTCCAAATGGGCAAGGAGAGCTCAAAGAGTATCTTGAAATGGAGGGTCTTCTCTAAAAAAAGTATCAATGGAGAGCTATGGTGGTGAGGAAGAAGATGATGATCTCAACCTCTCAATTTGTGCAAGATTGGTGGTGGATTTGGTGATGGAAAGCAAGAGAGGAAGAAAGAAAATGAAACCCTAGGTGAATATTGGAGTTGAGCTAGAAAAGGGAAAAGGGAGAGAAGGGTTCTCTTTATATAAAGCAAGTGAGATGGGTCCTTCTACTAGAATTATTCAAGGGCTGAAATCATGTTTATCGGGGCCTCGAACGAATTCAACAAAGAAAAGAAAAGTGATCGTCGAAATATCTAGTTTCCAAAAAGTATATGTTTCGCGGGTTTCGGGAATATCAAATTTTGGGTACAAATTTAGTGTAAAAAGACTGTTTTGCCCTCAATGCTTGGAAAGTTAGGTTTCGGGGTCTCGAACGAGCACGGGATCAACATAAAAGTTGTAGGGATTAACAAGACAAGTAAAACAGGATTATAACAATAAACACAAGAATCCCAGATAATCCCCCAAGTAAACGCAAAGTCACAAATGAACCCCCAAAGGGCCCCACTAGTCACAAAGGCACTCAAAATTCCACAAAGCTAAATCAAAGTCTATTTTATTCCCCACTTAACCAAAATCCACTAATCACACTTAGAACTAAAACACAACTTAATTAACACTAATCAATGTCACTCGGGACGAGGTCTTATAGGTTCCTCCACCCATCTCCCCTTAGCTCGGTCAAGCCTCTTCTTGAGTCCATCAAGCACCACCTTGTTCGAACTTTTGGCTTGACCATTGCTTTGTGGGTAACCCGAAGTTGAATAGTAATTTCTGATGTCGAGCTCCTAGCAGAAGTTTCTGAAGAACTTGGAGTTGAACTAAGTCTCGTTGTCCGAGACCAAAGCTCGTGGGACTCCAAACCTTGTGATGATGTTCTTCCACACAAAGTTTTTTGAGTCATGTTCGGTGATGGAGGACAACGGTTCAGCTTTTATCCATTTGGTGAAATAATCGGTGGTTACTATTAGCCACCTCTTATTCCCTGGAGTTCGGTGAAGCGGCCCCACAATGTCCAAGCCCCACTGTGCGAAGGGCCATGGACTGGAGAGTGGACTCAGATCCTGTGCTGGTTGATGGATGGAGTGTGAGAACTTCTGGCACTTCTCGCATTTTCTGACATATAGTTGAGCGTCCTTCTACATGTAAGGCCACCAATAGCCTTTACTAATCGCTCGGTACGCCAGTGACTGACCTCCAATGTGGCTTCCGCATATTCCTTCTTAAATTTCATAAAGGAAGTCTTCAACCTTGCTTGGGTGAACACACTGGAGGTACGAGTCGGTAAAGGACTTCCTATAAAGCTTACTGTCCAGAGACAACCAAAACCGAGCTGCTTTCAACCTGATTCTGTGAGCCTCATTCTTGTCTTCAGGAAGTTAATCATCCCTTAGATAGGAAATGATTGGGTCCATCTAACTCGGACCGAGATCAACACGCAAAACCTGCCGAGGTGGTTGAAGATCTATACTTGGTCTTTCCAATGTCTCCACCTCGACAGTTCTTTTTCTCCCAACCTCAACAGCAGAGGCCAGGTTGGCAAGAGCATCGGCATGAGAATTAGAATCTCTGCCAACCTGTTGGAGTTCAATTCTCTCGAACTAAGAAAGGAATTGCTTTGCAAGAGCTAAGTAGGCTGCTATCCTTTCGTCCCGAGCTTGGTAGTCTCCGTTCAATTGGCTCGTCACCAATTGGGAGTCATTGAAGACCACCAACTGCCGTGCCCCCAAGATTTTAGCGCTGTTGAGCTCTGCAATTAATGCTTCGTACTCAACTTCATTATTGGACGCCTTGAAGTCAAGTGTTAAAGCTTGCTCGATGACCAAGCCCTCTAGAGACTTGAGGACTATGCCGGCACCAGCCCTTTTGAAGGTTGAGGATCCGTCGACGAAGACCTTCCATGATGAACCAAGGAACTACTTCCGAGATTGATCTTCTTCTGTCTCGGTAACTTCATCCTTATCCTCCTTGCCCCCCAGTTTGGTATTGGGCTGGCTCGGTGCCGAACTAGGAGAAACAAACTTCATAATGAAGTTTGTTAAAACTTGGGCCTTAATTGTTGTTCTGTGTTAATACTGGATATCGTACTTCCCCAGGTTGACAGCCCATCTTGAGATTCTTCCAGAAAAATATGCCTTTCTGAAAAGAGACTTAGGTGGATGTTCTGTAACAACCACTATAGTGTAAGTCTGGAAGTAGTGAGAAAGTTTGCAAGAAGCACTGACAAGCGTTAATGCAAGTTTCTCCAATGGTAAATACCCGGTCTCAGCATCAAGAAGGATCTTGCTTGTGTAGCAAATAGGCTTTTGTTGCCTATCTTCTTCCCTGATGAGTACCGAGCTCATTGTGTGATCTGAAATGGCCAGATATAGATAGGGTACTTCTCCTTGCTTCGGTGTTGACAACAAGGGTGGTGAAGCTAAGTAGATTTTGAGCTCTTGCAAAGCTCGGTCGCACTCTGGAGTCCACTGAAATTTTGAACTTTTCTTCAGAAGTTGGAAGATAGGTCGGCATTTGTCTAAAACTCGGCTGATGAACTTGCTTCGCCGTAGTTGGACTCGATATCCCCTGAATGGCCAAAATCTGGTCTGGATTTGTTTCAATTCCTCTTCTGGTGACCAAGCTTCCTAGAAATTTACCGGAGCTGACACCAAACGCACACTTGGATGCATTTAGTTTAAGTTGAAACTTTTTCAGAATGTCAAACGTTTGACTTAGGTCTCCCAAGTGGTCCTTTGACCTTTTAGACTTGACAACTATGTCGTCAATGTAGACCTCTACTGTCTTTCCTAGCTGGGCCTGGAAGTTACCAATCTCTGGTAAGTTGCCCCTGCATTCTTTAATCCAAATGCCATCACTTTGTAACAATAAATGCTTCTAGGTGTTATGAATGCGGTCTTTTCTTCATCAGGCCCGTGCATTGGAATATGATGGTAACCTCGGTAAGCATCGAGGAAACTCATCCTATCATGCCCAGTAGTCGCATCAATCATCTGGTCGATCTTGGAAAGTGGAAAGTTGTCCTTGGGACAGGCTTTGTTGAGGTCGGTGAAATCAACACTGACCCTCCACTTCCCATTCTTTTTCTTGACGACGACTATATTGGCCAACCAATCCAGGTAGTGGACCTCCCTGATTGCATTAGCCTCTAGCAGCTTTTCAACCTCCTCGATCACGGCTTCGGTTTGTGGAGCCCCCGTTCTCTGAGCTTTTTGGACCACAAGCTTGTGTTTTGGGCCCACATTCAATTTGTGGCACATGACCTCGAGGTTGACGCCGGGCATCTCGTAAGGTATCCACGCACAAACTTCCTTGTTCTGTAACAAAAAGTTTAAGAGCTCGGACCTCTCAGCTTCAAGGAGTTGAATTCCAAGTAAAAATATCTTTCAGGACCACTGGGATCAATCGTAATCTCGGTCTTCAATGCTTTTCTCTACTAGAGCCGACGTCCTCAAGTTCGGCTTCCTTGTTCAGCTTGGCCATATGCACCTGCTTTGGTTCTGCTTCACCAGGTACTACAACCATCAAGCACTGTTACCGTGATCACCTCAATTCTGTCGTTCTCGTTCTCTAATGGGAATTTGAGTTTCTGGTAATGAGGGGAAGGCACTGCTTCCATATTGTGCAGTCAAGTTCTCCCCATTATTGCATTATATGGGGATGGTGCATCCACCACAAGGAAGTCAGCTAACATACAAGCTCCCTCAACTTGGACTTTTGAGGAGATTTTTCCCTTGGGATATACTAGCTTCAAGCTGAAACCCACCAAGGGAGTGTTTACTTCCTGCAAGTGTTCTTGTTTGAGACCTATCTTCTTGAAGCAGTCGAAGTAGAAGATCTCGAATGAACTCCCGTGATACACAAGAATCCTTTGTACCTTGAAGTTCTTTAACTTCAAAGTTACAACCAAAGGATTGTTGTAGGGGAGCTGGACCGCATCAAGGTCCTTATCTGAAAACCAAATTTTGGGCCTCTCTTTTAGAGCTTTCTTCGCAACTGGTTCTAGTTCTGCTGTCATCACCTATTTGTTGTGCGAAGCCTTCCTAGCCTTAGCACGAGCCTGATTGCTCCCCTTCGGTGTGGGAGCTAGGTGAATGACATTAATGACGCCCTCCAGCTCATTGCTATCCTGATCATCATCGTTTCGGCGCTGATGAGCTCAATTGTTATTTCTGCCTTCCTCCTTGATGTAATCCTTCAAGTGTCCATCCTTGACGAGCTTTTCAAGATGGGACTTGAAGGCCATGCAATTTTCGTTTCTGTGCCCATTTTGCTTTTGATAAGCACGGAACTTGTTCTGATCTCGGGTGGAGGGATCACCCTTCATTGGCTACGGCCACTTGAAATATGGTTGCGACTTGATACTGCCAAGGAGTTTGTAGATTGACTCCTTAAAGACTGTGTTCACAGCCTTATAACAGGCGGCAGCTGGTTTGGTCTTCTTTCCAACCCCCGAGGTGGAGGCCGAGACCATTACTGAGCTCGTTGATGCCTTGTTTCGGTCTATTTCCTCCTTCCAAGATGATTTCGTGTCTTTCTTGGAGGGTTTATCCTCCTGCCAAAGGCCAAAGTTTTCCTGAGCTTGGGCCTCATCTTCTTCCTATTCAATGAACTGATTCACCCTGGCCATTAGTGCCTTCACCGTAACCACGGGGAACCGAACCAAGTCTTTCCTAAGATCATTGCCTGGCTGTAGAGCTTGTTTGAAGGACCTGATTGCCACTCTATATGTGGCGTGTTCAACTTGGCTATATATAGTCCAAAACCTTTTGGCAAACTGAGTGATATTTTTGGTCCGCCTCATTCTGATGGCCATTAGGTCATCATCCGTCTTGGGGATGACCCTATGAGCCTGGAATTTCTCCACAAAGGAGTTCTAGAGCTGCCACCAACTCGAAATTGACCCCTCTGGAATTGCGCAGAACCACTTTAAGGGAAGGTCTCCTAAATTGGAAGAGAAAACCCTACAGTGTAGGTGACCTATATCACCCCATACCAACATCCGCTGAGTAAAATGTCGAAGATGTGCTGCCGGATTCGAGGTCCCATCATAAAGAACGAACCTCGGAACAATAAACCTTTCAGGGAGAGAAAAGTTTATTATCTCCTGAGAGAAGGGGGATGTGCCGAGATCCTCAGTGTCGTAAGCGTTTAACTGATCTCGGGTGAAACCGATCACCTCCATGTTCTGCCGGACTATTTGCTTGACTTTTCGATCAAGTCATTCTCTCAAGTCATCATTATCCTCCGGTCTTTGCTTCGGCCTCTTTGAGTCATCATTCAAGTGGCTGCTACTCGAGCCCTCATCGTAAGATCGGTCGCGCCTCTTGTTATTCAAGATTTGACTTAAATCCTGTTTAACCGAAGGAGCTCGGTCGCGTCTAGGGGGTGGAACCGGGGCCATCGTCTTTTCCTGGAGTAGCTGTCGGAGTTGACGAATCAACTCATCTTGTTCTTGGATAACAAGGTTTTGGGCCCTGATATCCGCGAAGAGTGGGTTGTTATCATCTTCGCCATCAGTCCGGTGATGGGATTGATGTGACTTGATCGGTACTGTACGGTCCAGGACCTTACTCGGTCAGTTGGACCCAATAGTAGGGTCGTTGACCCGTTTATTTTGTTATTATTATAATTACTTGTATTTTAGATATTTAAATGGATTTAGATCAGAAGCAAGTCTCTTCTAATGTTAGAGTAGTGTCTGCGAAGTTTCGTGCGACTCCGAGTGCGTTTAACCCTAATAAAGGGGTAGTTTGCAATTTAGGAAAAATTGAGTGTTTTTCTGGAAATTCCTAACGCCGTGATTTTTGGGTCATTGGAAAGGTCTCGTCACGTTGATCATTGTTGTCTCCTAACTTGTCACGATCCGTCGATCAGAAACCCCTCACGTGGTCCATTCCTTCACCAGACCCACTTAAGGGCAATTCAGTCTTTTTCCCTTCCCTCGCTTCTTAAACAGGGATTAACCCTAATCTCTTATTCATCTCTGCAACGAGTGAGAGCTACAGCAGCCCGTCTTATTCCTCTTCATCTTCTCAAGCCCATATCTCCCTCCGGAGGAGATCATCTCGAAGATCCGAGCCATACATCTTCTTCCTCTCGATCTCCTCTTTCCATTGATACTAGTTCGTAAGCCTTTTCTCATTATCAACTTTTTCATTCGTCTTCTCTTTTGTTTAGATTAGGTTGAATCTTGATCTTTTTACTTTCTTTCTTCTTCTCGGTGTTCTAGATTACGTTTGGTTGGGTTAGATTGTGGTATCTGCGGTAGAAGGTTTCTCCTAAAGTTCCCCAACTTCTAATCTTCTTCTTGGTTGAGGCAAGTAGATATGCAATTTATAATTGATCATTGTCTATATTATTTTCTATTAATAGCAATGATATCCTTGTTAGATTACCCAAATTCCAAGCTTGTTGTTGATATTGTATTGGGATTGACATGTTAGGTTAGGTTTGGGGATTTGGGTTTGAATTAATTTGTAATTGGTAAACTTTGATGTTTAAATTGTTATTATGGATGTTGAATGATGAATGTGATGAAATGGGAGCATGGAGGCTCGTTTTCTGTAGATTAGTCATGGATTAGCCGGAGGAAAAAGGAGAGAAAAACCCATTTTCGGGGTTTTGGTCGTACAGTGCCGATCGATCGAACTGCAGACCGATCGATCGGACAGAAATGGGTCTCAGTTAACTGAGACGGATTTAGACTGATCGATCGGACCTACAGACCGATCGATCGGGTGACTTTTTAACTGAGACGGATTACAGTCCGATCGATCGGACCTCTTTGTCCGATCGATCGGATGGTAATTTTCTTACAGCATTTGAAAACTTCGAACACTTATAACTTTTAATTCGCTCGTTGGATTTCTATATATTATATACCGTTGGAAAGCCCTTGAGATGTAGAATCCAATGGTTCTAGTCTCATAACGATCGGAGGTCGGGAAGTGATGTAAATACGCAGATTATTGATCCAGCCTATATTTTATTGGAAATGGGACCTGCAACTTAGGTTTGGGCCTTAGATACCGAAAACCATAAATCTACTATCACTTGACCATTAATGGGGATTAAATCGTAGCACGTGGCTTGGTGTGCTTCGATTGGATTGTCTAGGTATTCGTGTATTACACATGGTTTAACCGAATGCGTTTGGAATTGTTTCAACAGATGTTTAATATGATTGTACACCAAGGAATTTCCCTAGAAGCATCGTTGATTCAATTTCCACACGTACTCCGCTAAGACATGTAGTGTATAGGGATGACACCACTTGCCTAGGTTTGGATTGTAATTCTTCCTTGACTTGTGAATTGTACCCGTTGTTATAATTCCTTATACACTCTCTTTTGGTATAAAACACTTAACTAATTATGAAACATAAATTCTTGTAGGAGTAGGATATGGACCTGACTTAGAGTGTATCGTAAGAACCTTGTGTTATGCATTTGATAAATATGACTAGCTAGTAGAAAAGGAGTTTTCAAGTGTTTGACTTGTCTCGTATTGTTTTGAATGAGATAATCCCTATAAACATGTCTTGTACATTAATCTAGCCAAGCTTGCTTGTCTTGGTCTATTCTCGTGTCAACACCACGTTATTATTATTTGCATGTCATAGCCATCTGCAGTTTGGAGTTGTTTTTTTTTGGGCCGGTTACTCGGACATCGGGGTGGGCAGTCGGCGTTGGACGGCGTCCATGGCGTTGAATAGCTGGGAGCGAGCTAGGACCGTACTACTATTCCCAGGACCGGGAACTAGGATCCCACTGGAGCCAGACTTTGGTATCAGTAGTCTAGTATGGATTGTTACTGGTACCCCGGGAGGTGGCTTGGACATCCTCGGAGTCTCCCTCTTGTTTCTTGCATTGCATTGTTTGGATAGTGGTTATTGCTAGATGATGTTAGGATTTCTGTCATTGTCTCACATGATTATTATTCATGCTTTATGCATAGTTTCGATTTCCTTGTATTCACATGATATTACACTTGTCCTTATTCTATATTTGATGCATGCAATGACATTTATACTTTGCTTATCTATTGCTTAACATGTCGTTGACTCTGTTCCTTGGTGTGCAGACACCTCAGGTGACTACTACTACTATGAGGAGCAGGCAGGTGAGGAGATCCCAGAGGATCTCCAACCGGCTGAGGAGGAACACGAGTGGCGTGCAGATGACGCAGAGTAGCATCATCATACCTGGCACGAGAGAGATTCACTGGAACTTCTTTAGATTCTTTCATTCTTTATTATCTCTCGTTGAAACTTTCACATTATTGACATCACTATTGTTTTAAATGACCTTGATTAGTGCGATGGCCATTGTAATTAATTAACTCCTTCGTTTAGTTTTATTTATCCTTTTGTGCAACTTTAATTTATTAATTAAAGTCATTATCCATTGTTGATATTCCAAATGCCTAGAATTATATGAATTCCGCAATTCTTATTATAATTGAGGCTTGATATATTATATCCTTACAGCGGACTTACGATCCTTTGGCCTAAAGGACAAAAAAATTTAATTAGTCATAAATTTCACTCCCCGAATCCGGTTTATTCTCTAATCGGGTTCGGGGATTGTGACATGTACTGGGGAATTATCTCGTCGGGGATGCTCCGATAGAAGTTCATCATGTAAGGGACGCTCCAGTAGAAGATCATCTTGTTGGGGAGGTGCCGTCATCCTCCTTGAAGATGAACCTGACTGAATCTTGCCCCGGTTTTCCTTTGGCGAGGGACCGGTGGCAATTGCCTTGGCAATGCTGGTGGTGGTGACAAGGTCCTTGATCCTTCGCCCTTTCTAGTTTTTGGAGGCATGGTGTTTGTGAATTTGATTTAATCCTTCCCCACATACGAAGCCAATTGTGCATGCCTAAATTGTTGCGGACTTGTTTGGATGGATGTAAAGCTTCTTGGGAAGGAGAAAATAGAGGTTAGAGACCCTGGCCAAGCTCGGCGCAAGGCACTCCGATGCCCAAGTTAGTGCGGTCACTAGACAAAGGGTGAGTGAGCAGAGAGAAAGGCAGAATTTGGAGTATGTATGCGTATGTGCGTACCTTTTCTGGATTAGCTCTTTGAATATATAGACCGAGGGTCCTGTGACTCTTGTCCTGATCTCTCGAAAGTAGAGTCTTACTCGAACAATGCCCCAATCTTTCAGGGATTGTAGATGTAACCACCGGATAAGGATAACTCATTATCTCTATCCGGTGCTTATCCTTACCTCTTGACATGCTCTGTAACGTGGTCGAGCCTTTATAGGAGTACAGTTGTAACTGACTGAGCGTCAGTACTCATCTTAGTTAACCGAACTGAACTGAAGATGATACCGAGGTCAGGTATGACCTTAACATGGACGCATTATGACACTATTGCCGAAATGCATAAAACCGAGACCAAGACATGCCTAACTGGTACTTTTACCGAAACTAGGACAATCTCGGTATTATGAAAATGCCCCCACACAACAAGCACTACATAATAACCCCCATTAAGAATTACGACTAGAATCATTGATGAAATTCTTGCCAATGTGATTACTTCTATAAGGATCATATTTAGTTGTTGCAAATAGAGTTGTTTCATACATGATTAAGAGAAGAAACTAAATTAGGAAAAAAAATGAACAAATGAGGTCATAGAAAAATCCTGAGGCTCAGCATCTTTTGTTGTGATCTGTTTTACCATTTAATAATGTTGTTGTGGATCAATTCAATTATTAATTTACAGCAACATAGCTAACTTGATAAATTTGAAGACAGATACAATGCTAACTGTATGGGCGTAGTACATCACGTCCACCTCAAAAAGTGGAGATCCCAAACTTTCTTTATTTTTATTTTGTTTTCTCGAACTACTTTAAACTATTTTTTTGTGTGTGCGCGCATCAGGGGTAATAGTCCTGTCAGCAGGAAACTTTTATCGTATAAAAGAAAAAAGAGAAAGAAAGAAAGAAAAGAACTGGTCATTTGTGTGCATGATTATTCGTTCTGCAAATAATTTTTTCATTTTCAAATTAATTTAGTGCTTTTTTTTTGGGATGGGAGTATCTAATAGTTTTATATGGGATGATAGAGGAAATAAAATGAAGTCTAAGAAAAACCAGCAACAACCATGTGTAATGAACATTAGCAATTTCATGTTAGAATCAAGTTTGACGGGAAAAATACATTTAAGTTCTCTATATCTCCTTTTGTCAGGCCTGACAGACAGACTACAAATGCTTCGTTGTTGGTACTGTACTGGCTTTTTATGCCTGACAGACAGACTACAAATGCTTCGTTGTTGGTACTCTACTGGCTTTTTATGACAGGCTTCTATTTTCTTATGATTGCATTTGTCAATCTACCCAGATAGAGCAAGAAATTTAGAAAATTTAGTTAGCGTTTCGATTCTCTTATTTTTGCCTCTTATACACTTAAAACTTATTGAATCCGTTTTTAGAATGTTTGGTAGGGGTATTTACTGTGTCCATTTCAATTGGTTTTAAGAGGAAAGAGGTCTATTTCAAGAAGCCAGCAAAAGCACCTGATTTGAATCAGGGCTTAATGTCTGAAGCAGAAAGACCGTGTATGCTACAGTGAAACGGACGTCCTCATAGGACAGTCCGTTTTTTCAAAATTTTTTTAATTTATGGGAGCCAAAATCATGATCCGGACCGTTAGATATTTGCAGAAGGTCAAACACGGCCATGTGGCAAAATTTCAGCCGTTGATCTATCTCAGAACTCAAGATATTTAGAGAAAAACGTGAGCCCTTCGATTTGAAATTCTGGAAATTGTGCGCCCCATAATCATGATCCAATCTGTTGATTCTCTTTGGATGGCCAAAAACGGCCACAGGCCCCAAAATGAGCCTCTAAATCCACGTGGATCTTGAGAAATTTATAAAAATGTTTTTAATCGTTGATGTACCATGATTATTGACTGAGTTTTGAAATTGTACAAGGGCAGTGCGGTTTTTTCTTTTTTTTGTACATTCAGCCACCAGAAATCATGATCCAAATCATTGGATATATTCAGAAGACCATGCACGATTATGGGTTCAAATTGTAGCCGTTGGATCATCATAGATTTTGAGATATTTACAAAAAAAACACAAACATTTATATCAACCTTTTTTTAAAACCATGGCCCCCAAATGCAAGATCCAAATCATTAAATGATTATCCAAACGGCCCATAGTCATTAAAATGTGGAACACATGTTTGGGATAAACTTTCAACCGTTGGATGATCACAGATCTTGAGATATTTGCAAAATGCCTAGACCATTAGATCTATTTTTACATGTGTCTTACCAAACAGTCTATTTTTAAAATATCTATGTCTTACCAAACAGTCAATTTGTAAAACATCAATTTCAAACCGCTCCATTTGAAATAGATCTATATTATACAGATCTGATTCGTAAAGATAAGATTTGCCAAACAAGCCCTTAGACTGTCTACTTGAATCTTTTGGAATTGATATTTGACTGGAGGGCCTATTTTTTGAAATGGCCATGGAGTTCATAGCTTTAAATTTCCATGGATCACCGAATTTTTCAACTTACCAAAATCTTTAATGAAAATGAAGAATGACCGTAAGCTTAAAATTTTCAAGCTTGGCCAATGTTGAGATTCTATAGTTGTGATTTATTGGGCCATGCCAGGAGTCAAAAGAATGCGAAGTCTTTGTCCCATGTCTCACGTTTGATGATCTCGTGGAAGCGTTTTTCAAATGGATGCCTAGATCTTTCGCATCAGCCCTTCTCAATCTAGATCTTCTCTACGTAGGATTGATGACTACCCCCTGCTTGCATTCATGGATAGAGCAGGGACTGATCATCTCTTATAGCCATTTTGATCAATTTACTTGTAGAGGGAGAAAATGTAACATGCCAAATTGGAAAAAAAACGTTATTACTTGGAAAAAGAGTTGACATTTTGGAAAATGAAAAAAGATTCTTGTATATATCGCCTAAGGTTTGTAAGATTTGTATAGGCTCATGCATTTTCATTTTAATACCGAATCAATAGTCTTCCAACAGCTATAATTTTTTTTTTTAGTGAGATGACACTTCTGTGCATCTCTTTCATCCTTGTATACATAAGCTCAAAAGCCCAAAATATTGAGGAAACGGGCATATGTGAAACATATTAAGAGGGGTTATGGGGGTGGGCATGGGGTGAGGATTTTTACTCTTTTAAGTCTTTTGGGTCTATAAAAGGATCATCTGGGTAACTCTCTTGACCCATCACTCAACTCGAGGAAGAAAGGCTGTTCTCACGAAATAAAACCAGAATTTGGTTTCCAATGCAAATCCGAATGCTCCGAACACAAGATCCGTAGCCCAGCTCAACACGATCCTCTTCGATAAGGATCTTCATCGATCGCAACAGCAGCACAACCCGAGACTCAACGGAGCAGCGGAATATACTAGCACCCACAAATCCACGGAGTATCAAGCAATTAACCCACAAAGAAGAAAAAGACAGACATAAAATCATTTATCAAACAATCAATCCACGAAGAGATTATATATATTTATAGATTAAGTCGAAACATCTAAGGTAAAAGATTATATATAAATCTCGACTCATTATTTAAATTGAACGATCAAGATTCCTCCTAACCATTCAATACTGAAAAGAGATGGGGCAAAAGCAAAAAAATAGATCATTTTAAACAGAGACAAACCAATATAAATTCAACAAAGAAATCCAGGAAAATCTCAAGGTAACAGACATCTTTACCAGTACACTTCAACCCACACATTTGCAGAAACAAGGGAAAATCCTGGAAATGAATGAAATGGTTGAAGAGTTGCATAAAATAAGCAACCAAAACCAACAGCCATAATAAATGACCCCGCAAGCATCCACAAACTTCAATGAAAAAGCTTGGATAAAATTAATCTAAGCAAAGGCCAACAATCTTTACCAAACACGAGCAAGCTCCCAATAGGAGAGATTATAGATGCGCAACAAACATATAAATTGAGGTACAAGCATGCAAACATACTTCCTCCGCTCAATGTAGATAACATGGAAAGAAGACTATCCAAAAGTATTAAGATACAGGAGTCTTAATAGGAGCAAAAGGCTTAGGTCCCCTAAATGCACACACCCACACATAAAATTCCAAGTCTGTAAACCAACTCCAAATAACTTTCAACTGCCAAAGCTTTTCACATAAGAGAGAGAGAAATGGATAGAAGTAGGAACCAATCTTCAGCAGACCTGGTCAAACCGCATACAAGTTTACATGAAAATAGGATGAAATTCTCTCTCCACAAATACCAAGCTAAGTAATCCCGGTCGAGGTAATGAAAATCACCATCTCATTTGTCTCCCAGCATCTCCCAAGTAGATCCCACAGCAGAAGATCCATTACTGTGTAGTCAAAATAGAGAAACAATATTATACATAAAAAAATGCATACAAAGAGACAGTTAGAAAATATAAAAAAAAAATTCATTTTAAAATTTTGAAGTCAGGATCCTAAAGTCTCAGGTTCCTTGCATGGGGCCCTAATTTGTACGAAGTACAAATATTAGGGGATCCTGATATCCCTGATTCCTTGCATGTGGCCCGTGCCTCTGATCAGACAGGTTCATGTGACAAACCTAGGAATTGGAACGGTAGCCAAACATTCTTTTGTCCTTTCTCCTATCATTGGTAACGAAAATTGCTCATTTGTAAGCCACAAAGTACAGAAAAATCAAGAGAGTTCTACATGGCTCCATTCCGTATCACATCAGAAATGAATCGCAAATAATGAGCCTGGAATTAACTTCTTTTTTTTTTTGGAAATAACAACTTTGTTAAATGAAGAGCAGAAAATACAGTATACAACATTATTGAGGCTCTGTTGCCTTTTGGTATTTTTTTTAGGTGGGATGGGGATGGGTGTGACCTATTCCCGTGAAACTCAGGATAGTACCCATAGTTCTCAAATTCAGTTCATTTGAGCCAAAAATGGATGAATAGTTTCTGTTCGGATGGTTGTCTAAACAAAATTCGTACTGAATTTCGGTTTGAAAACCTAGATTTCAACCGAAATGGCTTAAACCCTTAATTTCGACCAATTTTTTCCATTTTTTCTGTTTCAGAGAAGTGAACCCCCTCCTCACCTCAGATGAAGGAAAAAAGACGAAAAAGGTTTGGTTGCCATTGATCGTGCCAGTCATCAATGACAAGCAAAGACAGGTAAGCGGTGCTCCTCTTCTATCTTCACGTCTCTCCTTTTTCCATCTTCCTTTTATTTCCCTTTGTTCTTTCCTTTTCTCCAAGGTATTGAGCATAGGATACTGTTTCGTTTCTCTTTATGCCTGGATGAAAAGGGCTAAATGCCCATTTAAAGGTGTACTTTTTTTTTTAATGGTTAATTTCATTTAAAGGTGTTCTTTTCTTCTTTACAATGTGCTCACATGAGATTCGTGGGCTCTCCAGTGGGGACCACTTGGTAGAAATCTGAAATTGAGTGTTTCACTT
Organism: Cinnamomum chago; assembly: GCA_038049695.1. NCBI lineage: Eukaryota > Viridiplantae > Streptophyta > Magnoliopsida > Laurales > Lauraceae > Cinnamomum > Cinnamomum chago. Next base: position 38,046,217 of record CP142460.1, read on the forward strand.
AAAAAGGAGGCTCTAATCAAATTTCACTCAAGAGTTTAATGTAAACTAAAATGAGGATGAATGGAGAACTAGAATTCATAAATTTCACGCAATTGGATGAGGTTTTGATCTGTCGCTCCTCTCTAAAAATTGGACTTGGGGCTGACTTGGTCACCCTCAAGTCGAGTCAAACTCAATAAAAGTCAGATCAAGTCGTACCCTAGGCCCAATAATATTTAAAAAATATGAAAAAATAGCAAAAATAATCTACAAACAGAAAATAGTAGTTCTACAAATCTAGAACTTTAAGATTTATTGTGTTTAATTTATTAATAATGAATTTAAGTTGTCATATAGACCTACATTAAAAGTTCATTCAATTGGATAAATAGTACCACTGATCTTCAGACGCTTGACTCTTAAAAAAAAATGTGATTTTGACCTTTTAGAATTAGTGCAAAACATCCACAGGTGCATAATGTGACTTCTATCAACAGGAAAAAAAAAAAAAAAAACATAAGTATATTTAGGGCCAAAAACAATAGGACTAGGACTCAATTGGTGACTCCAGTTTTAAACACTGACCATGACACTGCCAGCTTTAATCGATAGCAAGAGCACTAGTAATATGAGCTATTAGCATATTACATCCTCAAAGCAATGGGTACCTCTTTTCCATTTTGAAAGAATGTTACTGCAGATTTTCAAACCTTATGAAAGCAAATGAGAACTTCCAATAACCAAAAAAGTGCACAAATTTCATCCCATGGATTTTTCAGCAGAAAGGCGAATAATCACAAATGTGAGCAATGTGCTTGTCCACAGTTTTAGTAGATAACGTAAGATGTGAACAGAGAAATCGCCATCATCATCATAACCTTATCCCCACTATGTCGGGTGGGCTGTGCGAAGAACATCACAACATAAAAATCATGAAGCAACCAAAGGCCATTGATGAATCAAGAAGAGAAAGCAAAAGGTGAAAATGAATACAATGACAAAAAGACTGCTACCATTTTATTTTATTTTAAATGGTACTGCTACCAAAATTTTTGAATAATCAATTACTAAAATAATGCTAAAACTGCTCTTACCTGCTGTTGCTGATAATTCTGATATCCTGGATATGCCCCATAAGCATACATGTTGGGATCTTGAGGAGGCGGGGCGTACCCATAGGCTTCATAACCTTGCCCATACCCATAGTAACCACCATTCCACTGATTTGGATCTGGCTGAGGCTGAACCCATTTATGTCCAAGGAAGAATGTTAGTTTATGGAAAGGGTAACACCTTATTTGTGTAGAAAGGCAGAAGACAAATGTGAAAACAACGGTACATAGAACTCAACTAACCTGTTTGTTTGAAGGACTGCGGCCCCAAGAAAGCCGTATGGCTTGCCCGCCCAACTGAGTTCCGTTCAACATCAGCAAAGCCTCCTCTGCACAAGCTCTGAAGTGCATGCACAAAACATGTTAAGGTATTTAGCAGTTGAAGTATTTCTATAATGCATGACACTAAACTCAACAAAAATTGCACACCTGTTAGCAAACTGAACAAACCCACAGCGTTTGCCTACAGGTATCTTAACATGGATCAATTCCCCAAATTGGCTAAAAACTTGTCTCAAAGTGTCATCAGTAACATTGGAATCCAGTCCACCAACAAATATCTGAATATAAACATGTCGTAACTAGTAAGTCACAATTGTATGGCACAAAAACGTGTTACCCTACATAATCTAGAGCAAAGTACCCACAGTTGTATTGTTTGGATCATTCTCGGACTGAGTTGCCTGGGTGGACTGGTAAGAAGCTGCAAATATCAATATAGGTTGAAAAAGGAAGAAAAATATAAGTAAAGAAACAAATTTTATGCCTTAAACTAAATGAAAAGAAGAAAAGAAAAAAAGTATAGAGCAGAACTCCACCCTTGAGGTTCCATTAAGTAATAGTCTTTGGTTTATCACATTAAGTTCACACAACCAATTATCACCTCTAGAAAACTTACTCCCAAATATTCCTCTGACAAAAGGCACCGCTGATTCAATTACAACTTACAACCCCATTGAAGTGCACCAAAACACTAATGCTGTGTCAAAGCAGATAGAAACATGGTCCAATAGTGACATTATGTATCTTAAGATAATTTTGACTGAAGAGGTAAGTTTTTTGCTCATGATCTTTATAAACCACAGTTTCCAGACTGAGAAGTGGATGCAAAAGTGAGAATAGAATGTGTGACTTGTTTTGCAAATTTCCACAAAGCATTCATGCAGGACAATGAACAAATGAGAGAGAAATGGGAATCAAAATACATAGGTACTTTTAGGGGAAATATGGTTCCTAGTGACAGCTCTGACCATCAATGTGTTGTATAGGATACCGATGTCAAAGCCATAACAAGGATTACAAAAATGCATTCTTCATAATGCCACATATAATACATACGTATGACATGTAGTATAGGAATAAAAAATTAGAGATGAGTATCCAATGAAAATATGGACTGATTGTGAGACCAACACTATTATTCATTGATTCCAACCATAACGCACAAATCTCATTTACCATAATAGACAAACATAGAAGGCCGAATATAAATTCAACAATGTTCCCACCATCTAAGTATTGTTATAATTAATGTTGACAGGTACGCTGGGACCAAAAAAGCAAACATGCAGCAAAAAGCACCATGAGAGAGGTAAGGGCTCAATCCGAAACACCCAGCTTTTATTTCTGTAGGTTTCTAGCCAACATAACCATCCAACTTACCTGCTCATATCAATTTCAGAGCTGGAGAGTCGCACATGTAAGATTTCAAAACATTTGACACCATTTCTCATAACATTTATATAGTAGATTCTAAAGAACACCATTCTCTTGGAAGTTCGTTAATTCCACATTGTTAAATAAGGCAAGGTGGTAGGCCATGCAGGATGTAAGCCCCTAAAGATGGATCCAATTGTCTATATGCTCTAGCCCAAAAACAAGCTAGATATGCAGAACAAGTTGGCACAGCACTACTGAAGAAAATATGAAGATGATCCAAAAAGGCAGCAGGCTATTAAATAAGACCAAGATAATTGGAGAAGTCTTCCAAATTGGCTATGCAACATGATCTAGAGAGTAAAGAGCAAGAGAAACATCAAGGTACATTAAAAACCCAAATCCTTTGATAACCAAATTTAAATAAAACAGTAACAAACTTTCTGTGGCCACAACCAGCCAAGGGAAGAAGAAGATGAAATGGTCTAAGCATGATTCACTAATGGCCCAAAAAATCCTGTGTTGAAAGACTGCCATGATTCTATCCAGCACTGAAGATCACTTTAATCAGGACCAAATTTGTGGCAACTGACAAAAACATACGGTAAAGGGCAACATCTGTTGCAACCATTCAAGTGACATGAGGCACCTCCTCTAGGGCTCACCTTGGGCACCACTCCAGAGTCAAGTGAGACAAGTCAGCATAAGGGATGGACCTGATGAGAGCGATAAATTTCAAAAGATCCAACAATATGAAAAATCAGGTGATTCAATTTCATGATGAATATCAAAGTGATAAGGATCAAATTTGGGTATACATGGGCTACCTTAGCATGATGGTGGAAGTTAGACTAACCATAGGTCTTGATGCAGCCCCAATTCATCGATCGAAAAAATAGATCAATCTCCCAAGGGATTGATTGAACTCAGAGATGGATTACAACAACTCAAAAACTCAATTAACTGATAGTAAAAAGCATGGATACGTATTTAGGAGAATATTCATATGCATCCATCCCTTACCATAGAGACACTTGCATAATTGGAAATATCCATGTGCAAAAGAGGAAAAGCCATATATGGTCATATGCAGAAAAAGAATGTTCATGTGCAAAGAGAGAAAGCCATGTAAGTGTCCCTCACCCTATGGTGAGAGATGGATGCAAATATATATATATTGGCTGTACAAACAATTAGTGGAAGCCACCTGGTTCAGAATTCACAGGTCAAAGAAGGGTTATAACTACATGAGTAGTTTCGCCCCCATCTAATCAACCTAGAGTTGTGGGCAGTCCTTGGGAATGCTATGTAAGTCAAATTTTTCAATCACAGCCATTGGGGTAATTTTAAACGGGTGAACTCCACTCACTATCATTAATGGCACTCGAATGGAGCCACAAATTCCAACAAACCATCTTCCTAAATCATGAGTTTTGACATATATAAGGTAACTATCCCCAGCACACCCACGCGCACAAATATATCAAGCACACAAATATATATATATAAACTTTTAGTTGGATCCACTACCACTCGCGAGTTTGTTAGATAGGTCACATCAATGCATCATTAATAAGGTTCGCTACAAAAACTTTGATTATGTGATAAACATCAACAGTCTAAAACACAAGGTGCTCTAATCAATGGTGAAAACCCACTCCAAGCATGGGTCAAGCTTGCAACTGCCAATACACATGGGGTAAGCGAATGTGATGGAGTCAACCACAATACGCCCCACAAAAAGTTTATGAAGATGACAGTAAACTACATTGATGTCTCCCATTTTAAGTGATACAGACGATAAGAAGATACTTAAACTGGTGCGGACATTTCAAGAGAACTTTCACAATAATAGCTTCCCCCCTTACAAAAGATATATCTAGAGTAGAACCAGACAGGAATTACTGGTATCATATTTCTTAATTAAAAGATTAAATTAAAAATTGGAAACAGAAAAATAGGAGTTAGAACAAGTTTGGAAAAAACAAGCAACACGTCATAGATTCTTTGAAAAGGTCAAAAGGGTAACATTCCTCTATAGTGGGCACATTATCCAAGTCACAATCTGTCTGCCCACAAACAATATATCCAAAATTGCATATCCATTTTTCAGAGAAACATCAGTTTTTGGTCTTTTCCAGCTAATATATACAAAACTGCATATCCTGCTTATAATGCTAACTCACAGCAAATACACCAATGTAGTGGATCTAACTAACGACAAATGTGCCAATGCATTGGGTTAGCGCTCCACCAGTTCTGTAAGCCCATAGCAAACAGCCTTGTTTTCTACTCAAACACCTGCACCTATGCATGCTAAACCATGTTCCTAACTAGCTGAGCAACAACCGGGGACGACTGCTGATACTTGATAAATATATACTCTCCTTAATGCAGACATACGATGGCAAACTATTTCTTGGTCAAAGGTTTTTGTCAAATTAAACAGCAGCATCTGTGAAAGTAAGATGAGAGCTTATAATATCCTACAAAAGTCATGCCATTAAGTCTACATGTCAGTAAGTCTAGAAACAGAATCAACAAGAAATTTCATTAGAAAAAAATCTTCTCATAATTTATAAACATTTTTTTGTGAGCAAAAGTTAATGGGATAGGGATAGGGCTAAGGGTAGAAATCTACGATAAATAACCTATCCTAGGCTAAAAGGAAAGCTACCCGCCTGAAGTTTTATCGTGACACCTAATATCAATGTCAAACAAAGGAAACTCAAGCAACAAGAGCAACTCAACTAGATTGAACCTTCTTTTTTTCTTGAGAACAAAAAATCAAGAAAAATGAATTTAGAGTTAAACATGGGACAACAATTGGGAAAAGAGTCATTTCAAGTATAAAGTGGTGTAAAGAAACTGATTAGGAAAAAACTAAAGCAGAGAGAACTTACTTAAAAAGAAAAAAATTGAACAAAGAGGAAATGAAATGTAACTTGACTGAGAACTCTTAAATAAAACTGGAAAGATTAATTCGAGAATGTAGCATAAAAAATGCCACAAATGTGAAATTAAGGACAAATCATGACATAACAGGAAAACTGACCTAACTGAGGCCACGCACTAAAGGAATATGCATTTCAGCTGAAATCAGTTCCGGGCCCCTAAATGAAGAGAGCCCCTTGGCATCCTGCTTCGAGACAACATGAGTTTTTATAAGTGAATGTAACTTTTAAGAGCATTAAATCTGCCCAACTTCACAAAGTGCAAGGAAGGAAATGACTTTGTACATCTATTGAAGCAACAAACTGCTCCGTATCTTCAAGTGCATAACTGGAAGAAAAACATGCTAAGAACAATGGCGGATTCTGACTCTAGCATTATAAAACCAGAAATTCAACGAAAGAAAACAAAAAAAACATAAAAGAGGACTAGCATCTGTGAACAATAAATTCTAAAAGAATCCTTGCAACATGTTCTGTAATTAAAATTCACTTAACAGTTAAATTCCTAGGAATTCCCATACTCAAAATAAAGGGGGTTTTGTTGAAGTATTAAGGAAGTTAGCAATAAAGGGTACAAAGCCTACAAGGTAACCTTACTGGGATCTAGTTATTAGAGCATTGGGTGGGTAATCTTTTCTTATTTATTCGGTGGCTCCTCGTAGATCTTCACAGCATTATATACAGATCCTAAAAATTCAGTACTGATTAAACAAACAGGCCCTAAAAGTTGACAGCAGCCAATATGAGAGGAGAATGCAAACATCTATCAAATACCTTTTGCAGGATATTGTTGCTGTGAACCCACACTTTTCTTGGTAGTAGCTGGACCAATCCGCATAGGCCTTGTAGAACAGAAAACTCCATTCATTTCAGTCATAGCACGCAATTGTTCACTTTCATCTCCAAACCTCACAAATCCATAGCCCTTAGAACGACCAGTAGCTCTATCGGTAACAACTTTGGCTCCCTTAACCGAGGGATAGTGACTCCTAAATGTCTCTTGTAACATGTAATCTGTAACATCAGAAGCCAAGTCTCCCACAAATATTGGGAAGTCGGGACCATCATCTGAGCGCTTATCTCCTGAGCCAAAAGATGCCCAGTTAAGTCTAAAAGTTTGCTCAGAATTAGGCATCAATGTGCCATTATACGCCTGCAGGGTTCTTTCTGCCGCAGCACGATTAGCAAACTCAATAAAACCATAGCCCTCTGTCTGTCCAGTCTGCTTATTTCGGATAACCTTCACTGACAAAACCTGGCACGAAAAAGATTAGGTAATTGAAGTTGAAACTAAATGTATGGACAAAAAAAATACCAACTATAAGAACATGGTGATATAAATTAATAGAATTCAATGAGAACAGACAAATAGACAGTCCAATATCAGCATAGGCTACCAAGTTATCAATGTCAATAATAACGAAAAACATAAATAAATGGAAAACCATATCCAATTGTATCTTTTTTATTAATTATAATTCTAGTCTTTGCAGTGCCCATTGCTTCACTACTCGTTTTTCTGACTTAAGGTTGTCAATAACATTTTGAAATGCAAAACAGTGTGTTGCAAGCCACAATGTATCTTTCAAGCTTATAATACATAGGAATGAATAACTGATAAAATAAATAATAAGTTAGGAATGGATAACGTGAAAAATCAAAGATGTTAAACTTTAGTATACACATTTTGTTGATCGCACTAGATTCATATAGTTTCTTGACAAAACATTAAAATAAAAACAACCACAGTAAGCCACCAATGACATCATCTCCATGTATGTTCATGGACAGAGAAAGCCACCAATGCCAACATCTCCATGTATGTTCATGCACAGGGATCACTGGGGAGATTGACAAACGTGGATAGCCAAACAAGATATAAGCAAATCGACATTGACATTGATGATTCTCAAATTGCTCTCTGGTTCAACAAGTCAACTTGGCAAAGTTCCAATTGTGGCCACCAATTAAAATATTTGTTTCAAAGAGTACTCTCCAAAATAAATGTACAAGCCTTCAATTGACATACTACAGGGGAAGAAATGAAGCTTACTCAGTCCAGCATGATCAAACTCTTCTGTCAATTGTCCAGGGGTCAAGACAAACCATTGACAGCCCCATTTTTAGCATTAACGAAAATGATAGTGCCAAAAAGTGCACAAACAAACAACAAGAAATCAACCAGCTTTTTTCTTGGTGTATGAGGAAACTCTGCCTCTAAGAATTGAGATAGCAAATTGGGTACAACTGTTTCTTAAAATTCAGTTTTTCAAAAAGTAGCAACAACAATCTCAGTTTTCTGGTTGCCAGATCCAACATGGCCGTTAAACAAGGGGTATATATTTTTCTAACAGCTGAAAAGTCATTAACTCATAAAAACTATACAACATGTTGACTAATGATTGGTTCTTATTCTGATTCTTATTCTGATTGGCATGATTATGATGAAACATAGATACTAGAGATTACTGCCTCTCTCACATATAAATGTGAAAAACAAAGACACCCATTTAAAAAAAAAAAAAAAAAGAGAGAAACTGCAGAAAAAAAAAAAAAAAGATACATAACACATGCTACAGCAAAATAAACCAAGAAAAAAAAAAAAAAACAGAACATACAAATAATAAGGTATCTGTGAAATTCTAAAAGAAAAAAACCCAACAAAGAAAGAAAAATAAAGTTAAGCCCAAAAGAAAGCATCTTTACCTCCCCTGACTGAGCAAAGCAGCTGTGTATATAGTTCTCCTCCATCCAATACTGCAAGTCCCCAATCCAAAGCGTCCGGATCTCATCCACACTCGTTGGTGCTGGCTGCGCCTGAGCCTGAGGATACTGCGCCTGCCCCACCGCCGAATACTGCTGCTGGGCCACTGCCGAGTACTGCGGCTGCGCCACTGCCGAGTACTGCATCTGCTGTTGCTGCTGAGGCGGAGGCATCTGCTGCTGCTGCTGCTGCATCTGTGGCGGAGCCACCTGCTGCTGCATCTGCTGCGGCTGTGCCTGCTGCTGATGGGCCCACATCTGCGGTGGCGGGTGCTGCGCCTGAGGCGGCGGAGGCATCATCATCCACGACGGCTGCTGCTGCTGCTGCTGCGGCGCGTGCTGCTGATCCATGGTCGGGGGAGCCATCGGCGTGGGAACGACTCCGGCGCCAGGTTGCATCATCTTAGAAACCCTAGAGTAGAGAGGAAAGAAAGAGAGGAGTCTGGGTCTGTTACAAAACCCTAACCCTAGATGGATAGGGAGAGGACGAAGAGAGAAATATAAAAGGATGGAACAACGAGATGTATATATAGAGAGAATTGAAAAGAACAGCGGTGGGGAGAAAATATCCAAATGAAAGAGGGTTTAGGGTAAGGAAATTCGAGCGAGTATATCTGCCGTACGTGCTTGGCTAGAATGGACGTGGGCCGTGCCAATCTGAACTTGGGTTTGGTTTAGGGCCCATCATAGTCCCCCGAGTGTAACTTTCTGGTTCAATTATTAAGGGCATGTTTGGTGGAATCCTCTTCCTGTTTCCTTGGAATAGAGGAAAACCCATGTTTGGATAATTTTCTTTGCAAAAGGATTTTTGGGCCTAATGATTTTCAGAATCAACTATAGCATGGATTCTCCCGGTCTGACATCCCTCCATAGGAACGAATGAATCATCACTAAAAAATGAGGCAGTATAAAAGCAATCTATTCACTGGTGATTCTTGTCCAGAGAAACGATTCATCTCCTCTCTTCTTGCTTTGCCCTAGACATCCCTCTCATGCGCTTGCAACTTGGGAAGCATCGGAAAAGTCTCTCTCCGGCCGGCTATTTTCTCTAAACAGGTATGTCTCCCTCTCCCCTGGTCTCTTCCTCTCCCTCTGTCTTCCTCTCCCTCTCTCTCTCTCTTCTTATTTGACGGACAAACCCCAATCATCTTGTCGTTGGGTTATCTACAACGATTTCTTCAACCTCTCTCTTGATTAGAGACTGAGAAGGGGATCTGATCTCATTTGGTCAATCCACTGGTTGTAGAAAACTGTCAAAGAGGGTTTTTTTTTTTTTAGGGCACGTTTGTGTCACCATTTTCCACAGGAAAGGGGATGGTTTTCTGCAAAAAAAAAAAAAAAAAAACATCAGTTTTCATGCGTCACAGTATACAGTCTTTCTCATGTTTGTGTAACCCTTCAGGCCGTCCAAGATCCCTCAGTCTTTCTCATCTTCCATGTCGTGTAGTTTTGGGGCAGGTATGACTGTGGAGTGGGATTATGAAGAAGGTTCTCTCTCTGTTAGATACTAGCCGAGCCATTGGTGCTGTTTCAATATTTTTTTCCAATCATTGGTTGGATCTGCCGAATCTAAAGAGGGGGCAAATTTCCTTTTGGGATGATATCTTTCAATCTCTATCTGTTTCCATATCCATCTCTCAACCATATGCATCTACTCCCCTATAGCATGTGGACAGATCCCTTTGTGAGGGAATGGATTGCTGAGATCCAAGGGATCAAAGTCCCATGTGCTAAAACCAACCATTATGTCTCGATGGATAGATTCAAAATCACCTCGTTGTCTTGCCTTGTCCTGGAACCAAGAAAATGGTTGTTTTCATGACACTATCATTACTAGAATCCTCTTACAAGAGGAAAAGAACATTGTTGATAAATGTGAATAAAGATAATATAAGTACTTATTTGCAACATGGTTTATAACTTTACATGCATTTTTCTTTATCATCAACTTTTAGAAGTGTATCCATTGTATAGGACTCATCATCCGTGGAGAATTTTTCCAGCAGTTAAATATTTGATTGGCATTGATTATTGGGGTTAACTATAGTCAAACCAATAGTCGCTAAAAGAATAAAAGGCTTTGATGGTGCTTGAGATAAACCAGCCATGATTGAAGAAGTCCCTGCTGGGGCCTATGAGCTTGTGTTCCTTTTGAATCTTTATATACATATAGTTCCCGAGTGCCTCTGGATGTGCATCAAACACTCTGTTTTGAGTGTTTTAGCAAAAGGGAACATTATATGTCATGCTGCATGATTTTGATTGTTAATCAACATTAGCAACATAGCAAGTAGGTGTGGGTACTATTTTTTTTAACTTTTCTACTCTGAATCACTATTTGGGAATTGGGATTAGTGGAGATGAGTGTACTCTCTACAGTTATTGTTTCTTGGTTGATAACTTTTCTTATATGTTGTTAACACTATATGTAAAATAGTAAAGTATCCTTCGACTATAGATTTGGATTGCTTGCTTCATTGTTTAGGGGTCATTCATGAAATCGATTTAGTGGAGATATGTATAATGTTATTGTTGCTTGGTTGATATTTTTTTTCTTATATGCTTCCTTAGTTGTTAACACTATGTAAAATGTAGAATGTCTGAACCAAGTAGCTCTCAAGCTACAAACAGATCAGCATAAAAAAACATGAAGTGGACTGATGCACATGATGAAGTGCTTCTCTTCATCATGCTTGACTATAGGTTGAAGATGCAGCGGAAGCAGAATCTTTAATAGATGGTTGCTACAAACGTGGTAAGGACTGCGTCGGCTCGAATCAGGCACTAGATGTGGAGATCTGTGACTGTCTACAAGAGATCAGTCACATGTGATTCACTCTTCAAGATCTAAGGGCAAGGATGGACACCCTGGATGTAGAAGATGACGATGGAGAATAATAGATCTAGTGGAAGATGTATTTATGAAAGTTCGTGCTAACTAAAGGGCACGTTTGGTAACAAGAGAGGAATCCTCTATTTAGAGGAATTTTTGTATCCGCAGAATTAGACTTTCTTATTTGAGGATTTATAAGAGAGAGGATTCATCGCATTCCACGTTTGGCGAGCACGGAGGAATCATCGATGATTCTTTCGGATCCAAGTTTGGTAACAAGAGAGGAATCCACAAAATTTTGTTTTGTTTTTTTTTTTTTTGAATTTCTCCATCTCAAATCCATTTAACATAACCCAAAAAAAAAAATTCCTTCGCATATCTTCTAATCCATCTTAAAATTCAAAAAATCATTTTGTACACACAAAAGAATCTTTGAAAATTTTGACATAATCTCCCCTGAATGGGAAAGCTTTTATTTTTTTTACCTATTTAGGTATCTGTAAAATTAAACATTATATCATAACTTCATATAGCGCAACAATCTATAATCTTCAATAAATCAACTTCATATAGCCTTTTTTTCCTACCAATTTGTATGGCCGATTTATTGGTTTTTCTCCTGTAGCTTGTCAGTTTTTTTGCAAGATTGAAAATAAGGGCCCAAATGCATGACTTGAAAAAGAAGAAAGAAATAGAAAACATTTTAATTAAAGAACAATGAGGGCCCAATCTCATTAGGCCGGTAGTTACATAAATGTATTATGTTACAAACTGCATTGATAAATCTCTAGTCCTAAGAAAGCTCTTAAGTGCATCAGCCCAACATAAGATAGATGAATTGCAGCAGTACCAAATACAACTTGTAGAAGCACCGTTTGCTATGGCAGTCAGGTGAGACTTTCACTATGAAAATGTCTCGGGATGTTCTACAAATCCATGTTGCCCATGTATCAGTGTGTCTGTCTATCTTAATCACATTTGCTAATCAAAAAACCAAATCTTACTTGGCACAAACTATTAAGATCAAAGATACATGCAGAATAATAGAATACAAAAGTTTAACAAGCCATAAAATGTCCAGCTGTAGCGACATATGAAAAGCATTTCAACCACATTATCTATTGGCATAGCATTAATTTGTAGATCATTCGTTCTTTCCTAATTTCAGCTTCCCTGCAATATCTCCACTAGAAGGTGCAACATGGAATTTATACTGCTGGATAACAGAGAAAATGACCATTTCTAAGCTTACTAGGAAATTTTGCAGAGCTTCTTGAATATGCTCAACATCTAACCAGAAGTGATGCAATTTGATTATCCCCACTGCAGCTAAGATTTCAATCACAATGCCCTGACAAATAATAAGGAAACAACAACGAATGGAACTGTCAGTAAGGGAGTAATCATATTCCATCTATGTATGTGGTAAGGATGCCCATGTTATATACATACAATTCAGGCTGGGCTCCATAAGCTAGGCTAGGCCATTAAGTCAACCCCCGCCTGATAGGTATTCACATCTGATACTTAAGATGCAATGAGATTATTGTTTGAAGTTATAGAAAACTGAACCTATTAGAACAAGAGACAGTCAAATTGTATCCCAGCAGTATACTATACCAGTATTGGATGAACACACGTTGTAACACAAGCATTTAGTATTCAAGCCCTTCCACCAGGCCAACCCAAGGGCCAAAATTGAGAATACACTTCAATACCAATTGCAAGATCCAAAAACACATGAACCAAAAACAAAGGCTTTATAAGCTATCTGCATGACTAATAGCCTAATGAAGCCACTTGGAAATTTGACAATTATTACCACAATACATACAACATTGCAAGTCATGAAACCAAGTCACGGTAGAATTTCTCAAACACCACCATACATGAACAACAAACACAACACCCAAGAGAGTGAAATGGCGCTAAAAAACATAAAAGAACATCAAAATGGCGCAATTCAACATCCATCACATTGAAAACTATCAGAAAAGTTCGCATCCATCACAACCAATCCATTAACAAAGAGTGAAGTGAGTTTTTTTTTTTTTTTTTTTTTACAAAAGATAAGTATATATTTCCAAAGGAAAGTGCTAAATACACAAAAAAAAGGAGCAGCTCCACCCCACTTACATCTTGGCTTAGAGACACAACCGATGTAAGACCCCGTCCCAAGTGACATCGATTAGTATTAATTAAGTCATGTTTTAGTTTTAAGTGTGTTTAGTGTGTTTCGGTTAAGTTGAGATTAGAATAGCTTTTGATATAGTTTTGGAGAATTTTGAGTGCCTTTGTGACTAGTGGGGTCCTTTGGGGGTTCCTTTTATGACTTTGCGTTTACTTGGGGGATTATCTGAGATTTCTGTGTTTATTGTTTTAATCTCGTTTTACTTATCTCATTAATCCCTGCAACTTTTCTGTTGATCCCATGCCCGTTCGAGACCCCGAAACCCGACTTTCCTAGCATTGAGGGCAAAACAGTCATTTTACACTAAATCTGTACCCAAGATTTGATATCCCCAAAACCCGTGAAACATATACTTTTTGGAAATTAGATATTTCGGCGATCACTTTTCTCTTCTTCGTCGAATTCGTTCGAAGCCCTGATAAACATGATTTCAGCCCACAAAGAATTCTAGTGGTGGAGCTCATCTCACTTGCTTATAAAAAGAGAACTCTCTTCTCCTTTTCCCCTTTTCTATTTTAAACTCCAACCTCCCAAGCTAGGGCTTTCCCTTTTTCCTTCTTCTCTTGCTTCTCCATCACCAAATCCCTATCAACCTTGCACCACTAGCAAAATGGAGATCACCATCCTCTCCCTCTCCACTGAAGCTTCTTCTTGATATCTTTTGAGAGAAAACCTTCAATTTCAAGACTCTCTTTGAGCTCACCTTGTCCATTTGGAGAACATACAAGTAAGCAACCCTCCCCATCTCTTAGATTTGTGTTCCTTTGACCTTGAAGAGGTTCCATTTTCATTTTTGTGGCCTTCTCTTTCTATTTCTTGTTTTGACCCATTTAGGGTTTGTTTTGGGGTTTTTTTGTTTATAGCTTGGATTCTTTGCTTGGAGGAGTATTTGAGGCTTGATTTGCTTATTAGAGACCTAAGGCAAGTGGATGATTTGATATTGGAACACTTTATGGTTTTATGAGAAATATATTGATTTTGTCATTTCTATTCATATTCTTTTGATGCACATGATTTTGAACTAAATGCTCATGAATAAGTTGGTTGGTTGTTTAACTCTTGAAACATTGCATTTATAGCATCTCATTTATTACTTGTTTGTGGTTTAAATGGATTCTTGTGATTGTGGATTTTCTCTTCTCTTTTGTGGTTGATTATGGTTGAGGAGAAGTTGATTAAATGTGAAGTGATTAGAGGAGAATGTAATGGATATTATAGAAGGTTTTGAACTCCTCATTTGGTGTTTAAAAGAGGTTGTAGAAGGAAAAGAAAGAGAAGATAAGAACTGTCCCGGAATCAGTTTCTGGACAGTTCGCTCAAGCGAACTTGATAGGTCGCTTGAGCAAAGTGTCCAGAAAAGGGTTCGAGCCATTCAGAGGACAGTTCGCTCGAGGGAACCCTCCCAGAACTCGTTCTAGAGAGTTGTTAGTTCAAGCGAACTGAAATTTCGTTCGAGCCAACCTGAACTAAATGAGTTCGCTTGAGTGACCTCAACTTCGCTCAAGCAAACCCACCCAAACAACCATTTCAAAGAGCGCACCTCTCGAGCGAACTTCATGTCCGCTCAAGCGATGGGTACTATTCACCAGGGGTTGTTTTGGGAGCACTAATGAATTGTTTAAACGATTGAGAGAGGTTTGTTGGGAGCCCTATTGTGATGGGAAGACTTATCCTCATTATTTGACATCCGTTTGAGAAAGAAACCACATCACAAAGATTTCATTTGAAGTTCTTTTAAAAATCCTAAGGTGTATAAGGAGCCCGGAATGTCCCCAAACTCAAAGAGTACCTAATTATTATTAAATCGACATACGGGACCCCTAATCACCCTAAATGAATCTTGAACCCGATATGTTACCCGAAACTTCAATGGTTTATTGTATTTCACTGTTCCCGAGATTTATACTACACGACGTGTTATTACCGAAAGCATTGAAATTGTATTTGATATAGTTATTAGTCTAGAAATGCATTGTTCAGATTGAGATGACAGTTGTGCCTTGTGCACCCCCGTCCCGCTTGTTTATGTACTTGCATTTTATGTATTTTATACATGTTTTGATCTTGTCATTTGACCTATGAGTCGGCACCACTAAGCTTGGATAACCCTGTTGGTCTGATCCACCGACTTGGAGATCCCCCTCTTGTCTCGCTAGCTACAGTTTGGATCCCGCTACGTAGTTATTACTGTGGCTTTGTCCCGATACCCCGGATTGCTACCGTGGTTCTCGATGCCCGGCTCGCTACCGTGGTCATGTCCTATATATTACATGTATATGTATATATTTTGTTGTTTCTCCTCACCTCGTGTGACTAAGATCAACGCCTAGATATGCTCTGTCACTTCGGTGATAGATGACTTAACTTCGTGTGGTTGCCATCTTGCTTGTTTTCCCGTTTCCTTGGTTACCTTTACATGTTTTACAACGCATACTTGTATTTGAATAAATGATTTATCTCTTTTATGGAAATTGTTATTTAAATAGGTTTAAATGCTTTTGAAGGTAAATTCATTTATTATTATATTGTCATGTCTTTTCACCCGTTTGCCAAACCGTCGTGTTTGACCCAGTCTTTGGTACTCAGGTCCGAACATTGTCTATCCCGAGGCGGAGTTTGAGGATGCGGTCGGTGAACCGCAACGCCTAGCTGAGTGGCATGCTGATGATGTCGTTTAGACATTTGGTTGCTATGAGAGACATAACATTTTGGGAAACATTTAACCATTCTTTTAGGGATTGGTATTCTGTTTATATTGGTCTTTGTTGGCCTCTATTTTTGGGAAATGTAATTAAATGATCTTTTGTATAAACTTTAACTTTTCTTTTGGGAAAGTAGTTATGATCATTGCCCATTCTGATACTTGGTTTATACATGTGTTTTTATCTTGTGACTAGAATTGAATGTTTGATTTGCTACACGCTTCTGCATTAAAAGAAATATTTATGTTATTATGATATCCTCACCGCGGACACTTGTGAAAAATTAAATAAATGTGGCACATACATTAATTAGTCCCGATCCCGGATTAGGCCCGCGGGTCCAGTCCGGGGTCGCGACAACCGAGGTGGAGCTGGACCACCCAAAAAGCATGCCCAAAGGTTGGGCCCTCCAAAAAACCTCTTCATCAGTCCCCACTTACAAAAATATTTATACCAAAAAAAGAAGGAAGACCCCAAAATTTGTCAAGCTCTCCTTCCCCCTAGCTTCTCACATGTCTTTAGATAGATTCTTTCTAAAATCTGTCATAAATTGTCTATCCGCATCACTAGGACCAGCAACATTAGCCTCTTTGATGTCGTGGTCTTGTTCATCGTTAAGATCAGCCTCTTCCATCATCTCATTCAGTGCTTCTCTGAACAACTCATCATCAAGATTCCATCGACGGATAAAGTTGTGCACAACCCAACATGCCACAACGATCTTCACTTATGTCTTGATAGAATATCTTGGAGGAGTTTGGAAAAGGGCAAATTGCTGCTTCAGCACCGCAAATGTTCTCTCCACTATATTGCGTAGCTTTGCATGCTGCAAGTTGAACAATTCATGTTCAGTTTTAGGCGCTTGTGTTGTGGACCATTCTTTAAGGTGATACTAAACCCCATGAAATGGCGCTAAAAACCCCCGCGTATTTGCATAACCTGCATCTACAAGGAAAATTTTTCCTACAAAACAAAATTGGGACAGTCATGTTATGCCTTAAACATAATAGGCTTTATGCATTTAATGACAAATGGCTAAAAGTTTACTACCAGTTGGAACACGTAACCTATTCTAGGCTCGTCTCCAAACCACATGTTGTAGAATCTTTGAATCCGATGTCGATCCTTCCCATCCAGCACAGATATACTGAAAACACATATCAAATGATACAACAGTCATAACTGTTAGGAATTTTCTAGATTGCAATTTGATGGATGCATTATCATTCAAAGCATCATTTGATTTACACACTTGCATTGGTTTTAAATAAACTTGAAATCTTGTTTTATTCATGCATTGCTTTTAAGATTTGTAATAGTATTGATTTATGCATGATTTGTTTTTTCATCTTGGATGCATTTGATTTAGAAAAGAGTTTTCAAGAAATCAAGCAAGCCTTTGTTTTAAAAGTTTTGAATCTTTTTAGGCTTTTTATGTCATGTTTTAAAAACCATTAGAATCTTTAAAACATGTTTTCCAAGCTTGATTTAGTGGCCAAAAGGTCCCCCAAAGAAATAACTTTGAAATGACAAAAGTTGGATTTTTTGTCAAAAGGGGGGTTGTCCCGGCAGTGTCGTCGGTCGACCGAGAGGCAGGTCTCGGTCGACCGAGACAACTGCAGGCAAAAATTGCCTGGGAGCACCAACGGTCAGAAATATGACCGTTGTGTGTTCTCGGTCGACCGAGGCCTGTTTCTCGGTCGACCGAGAACTAGCCGTTGGCCACTTTTCCCTATAAATATGAGTTCTTTCCCTTGCCAAAAGTTGGGAATTTTTAACCCCTCCTTGAGAGGATTTGAGGCATATCAAAAGGGAAAAGAACCAAGGGATGAAGGGGAAGATTAGGAAAGCTAAAGCTTGGATTAATGAAGTTAAACCACCAAGTAGGCTCTTCCTTTCTTAATCATATGTTTTCATGCTTTGTTTTATTTTTGGTAAATCATTTCTAGCATGATAAACTATGTTTGTGTTGTGTCCTTAACATGTTTTATGTTTTGAGTTGATTTATTATTTTGGATACAACACCATGTGATTCAATTTAAGTAGTACTTAACTTTGGTAAATCTAAGTAGATCATGTTAATGAAAAACCTTTGAAATCATATGTAACATGATCCATATACTTGGTTGAATCTTTGGTTGTTGTTTTTCCTTCATGAGAAAATCACTTTCAAAACTATCTTATGTTTTGGACTCAACCTCTTTACAAATCATATGTTTTCATGTTTTGCTTTATCATTGGTAAATCTTAGTAACATGTTAATCTATGATTTGTTGTATCCTTAGCATATTCTATATTTTGAATAGATCTATTGTTTTGGATACATCACCATTGATTCATCAAAGTAGTACTTAACTTTGGAAAATCTAAGTAGATCATGTTAATGAAATATGTAACATGATTCATATACTTTGTTGAATCTTTGGGTGTTGTTTTTCCATCATAAGAAAATCTTTTTCAAATGTATCTTATGTTTTGGATTCAACATGTTTACAAATCATATGTGTATTATTGTTTTAATGTTTCACAACTTGCTTCACTTTGATAGGTAAATCATTTTCAAGTTGTATTTATAATTACATATGATTTGTCCCCTAATTTCAATCAAATCAATTTTTATGTTTTGAGCTTCATTGATGATTTGATTGACATCCCTATGCATCACATGTTTAGAGCTAATCCATTTCATACAACTTGTGTAACTTTGATATCATTAACAAGTTGTTACTTTTAACATGTGATTGCATTGCTTCCTCAATCATAAATGTTTTTGAGCTAAAACTTTCAAAAGCCTTAGGCTTACATTTATGAACTTTCATTTTCAAAATGATTGAGGATCACACACACACACTTCATTTGTTTTCATCTTTGCATTCATAGTGTGAGTGTGTATTTGTATTTCACTTCCATATCCGCCTATTATAAGAGGCATTGTAATGAGCTTAATAGAATCTCCATCAAGTGTATTAAAGACACTATCTTAGTGAGATAACCAACCTTGTGGTTGAAGAGGTTATTGCTTAGCCTATAAAAGCATAATGGATAGGTTGATGTTAAGCCTTGAAAAACATCAATGTAAGGTTATTGCTTAGCCTTGGAAAGCATATTGTAAAGGTTATTGCTTAGCCTATTGAAAAGCATAAATAGTGGAAATCCGGTGGGGTGTTGGATCACAAGCCGGTAGTGGATGTAGGCATTGAGGCCGAACCACTATAAATCCTTGTGTGATGGTGCTTGCTTTGTGGTGATTGTTTATATTAGCTTCCGCATATTGTTTGATAATCATCACTTGTGACTAGTTGGTTTTAAAGAAGTTAAAATTGTTAAAATTGGTCATAATTGGAGCTCACCCTATTCACCCCCCCTCTAGGGTTCGGATCCCCATGGACTTACAAGTGGTATCAGAGAGGGTTACTCCATATTAGGGCTTAACAACCCGGAGTTGATCCTTGCTAGATTAGAACCCTAGTGTTGTGTTTTTATTGCATATCTTTTTAAAGATTTCCACTATGATTGAAAATGATATTTTTCCCTAGCCTCATTGCACCACTCTAAGACTTTTCCAAGTTATATCTTCTAGAGTTGGTGAGTCCTCAAAGTGATCTCTCAAGGACACATTTTCAAGACCTTAGGTGTATTTTCAAAGGTAGACTATTTGAGTAACCTTAAGGCCTTGATACCCCTAGACCAACCTATGCTTTTTAGTTATATCTTTTTGTTGGTCATGTTACATTTGCATTTTGTTTCTTTATAGTCACATCTTTTAAAATGCAATGTTTCTTTGTGATCATTTGATTTTGTCTTCATGAACTTTTATAGTTATATCTCATGGTTTTCAAAATCCCTTGATTGCAATTTTTTTTTTTTTCATGATGGATTTGCATGTTGTTCATTTAGTAATATCTCTTATTGTGCATATCTATTCATGATCAATTGATTGTGATTACAAATGCTTTCTAGCTAGTTTTTCATGATCAATTGATGTTGGAAAATCATTTGATGATTGTCATAATTATATCCTTTTTGAATCAAATGATTTGAATCTATTTAAGTTTTCCATTGATTTTCAAGTTATATCTCTTGATATGGA
Source organism: Cinnamomum chago (assembly GCA_038049695.1). Lineage (NCBI taxonomy): Eukaryota > Viridiplantae > Streptophyta > Magnoliopsida > Laurales > Lauraceae > Cinnamomum > Cinnamomum chago. Next base: position 38,066,497 of record CP142460.1, read on the forward strand.
AATTTGTAAGTGTCTATTGTTTTTAGATATTGAAAACTTTACAATAGTACACTTCTTGTTTTTCAAAGTCACTTGCTCTTAATTCTATAAATGATTCTTTGTTGAAATTTCATACATTGAAGTGATTTGAAAAACTTTGGAAAATGTTCTAAGCTTTATTAGTTATATTTATAGAAGCATTTTCCTTGAATTTATTTCCTTGTGCATAATTATGATTGTATCATTTGGAAGGAAATAATTCTTACAAACAATTTGCATCTTTGCTCTTTGAGTTACATTCTTTATGCAAATTGATTTTGTTGTCTTACATTGCATGGTTGGATATGATATCATTGATTTGCATATTTGTGCCTAACTTGGTATATTCTCATTAATGCATTTTGATGATTGTTTATGTGCTTTATAGTAAAATCTTGTAATTGAGCTTTTTAAGTACATATGTGATTTTATGTGCTAAGTTCATTTGGTTTAAACCACATATCCTTTTCCATTGTATTGTAAGCTTAGTACATTTGCTAAGAGTGGAGATGTTACATGATAGCTTATTGGATCATTTTAGATGAATTGGAATTAAACCATTGTTCTTAATAGGTATATCCATTTATGTGGTCCATCTTCATCTTTATGTGATCCATGATGTCTCTCTAACTTCATACCTTCTTGTGCTTACTTAGTTATACTCTTTATTGATGATATGGTATGAGTTAGATCTTGAGTGTTGATTGATCCTCTCTATGCAAATGTCAAATTGTTCTATGTATGATTGTGATCTTAGTTATATTTGTTGAAACCATACTAGAACTCAAATCCATCCTCTATGCTTTCTAGTCATTTCTTTTTGGATGGTTATGATGTTGATTCATGTATATGCTATAAGTGATATCATACTAATACATGTTTCAACTTCATAGTAGTGATCTTGATCATATGAAACTCTTTGAAATCCATTCCTCATATTTCTATGTGTTTGATGGATAACTTAGATGTTGAATTCATATGATTTAGTCACTTTATAAATTGCATGCATTTCAAAGTCATATCTTTTTGCATTGCAATTTCTCTTGTTCATCACTATGCTCAATAGTTATATCTTTAAAAGTGATGAATATGCATTTATGATGCTTGATGGAATTTTGTCACATTCTTGCTCTTTATCATGTTATCAAATTCAATTGGTTTCATTTGGTATAATGTTTGATTGATTTGATTTCTTGTGAATGTGATAAATCTTGTGTGCATTGGATTGAACTTGATAAGTAATATGATTGTTCCATGTCACACACCATTAGCATCATAATGTTCATGTTGCCACCTCTTTTGCTCTCATAGGTATATCTCATGACCACCATGTTTATGTGTTCATAATATTGGTTGGTTATTAGTTGAGGTTGGCTTCATGTTTGAATTTCTTTTCACTCTTTCATGCACCTTAATAAGTCATATTTATTGATTGAATGAAATGATTTTCAAAATCTTACATAGCATATGATTTTCTTAAGTAATATTGATTGATGCTATGTTTGAGTAAACCCCATATCATGGATAGCTCTAATTTGGATTTTTCCTAATAGGTATATTTTTAAATCCATTTTAGAGTGATTGATTTAAATAGTCATATCCTAAATCTCAATTGGTATTCTTTGTCTTTCCAATTGATATCCATGATGGCTTTTCCCATAGACCTTGCTTTCTTTTGGCAATTTGATCATATGAGCTTGATAGTTAAATGAATCTAATCCTTTCTTTGAAGTTGACCCTCACTTGGTTAAACCATCTTCTTCTTGTACCTAATAGTTAAATCTTTGTCAAAAGTTTGACAAAAGAAGAGAATGGATTGAGGGGGAGTGTAAACCTTCATAGGAAGTATTAGTTGTGATCAAATTGACCCTAGGATTGCCTTTGAACCCTTAGAGACTACTACCTCACATGATAGCCTGTTATGGATTTCATCTTCGATTTCATTTGTTAACAGGTGCTACTAATGGTATTTTCCTTGTTTCATGTGTGTAGGTACCTTTGCAATTTAATGGCAAAGGGGGAGAAATTATGCAAGTTCTCAAAAGGGTGAAGAGAAAGTCCAAGCTTCCAAAGGGGAGAGTTGTGTATGATCTTCTACAAAGGGAGAGAATGCATACCTTGCCAAAGGGAGAAAGAGGCATGGTCAAAGGGGGAGAGCTAATAGAAGAAACAAAGCTTGGAGCTAAAGAATGTGCTTGGCAGAAGAAAGAAAGCTTGAAGGTTGATCAAGCTCCAAGCATCATGAAGATTGAAGTCCAAGAGCCCAAGCTATGAGAAGAAGCATCCAAGAAGATTTCAAGCCTTGTCCAGCTGAGGGGGAGCTGAAGACTAAGTGTGTATTGTCAGTGGTGAGTGTGTTTGCCATCAAATTGCAAAGGGGGAGATTGTTAGGAATTTTCTAGATTGCAATTTGATGGATGCATTATCATTCAAAGCATCATTTGATTTACACACTTGCATTGGTTTTAAATAAACTTGAAATCTTGTTTTATTCATGCATTGCTTTTAAGATTTGTAATAGTATTGATTTATGCATGATTTGTTTTTTCATCTTGGATGCATTTGATTTAGAAAAGAGTTTTCAAGAAATCAAGCAAGCCTTTGTTTTAAAAGTTTTGAATCTTTTTAGGCTTTTTATGTCATGTTTTAAAAACCATTAGAATCTTTAAAACATGTTTTCCAAGCTTGATTTAGTGGCCAAAAGGTCCCCCAAAGAAATAACTTTGAAATGACAAAAGTTGGATTTTTTGTCAAAAGGGGGGTTGTCCCGGCAGTGTCGTCGGTCGACCGAGAGGCAGGTCTCGGTCGACCGAGACAACTGCAGGCAAAAATTGCCTGGGAGCACCAACGGTCAGAAATATGACCGTTGTGTGTTCTCGGTCGACCGAGGCCTGTTTCTCGGTCGACCGAGAACTAGCCGTTGGCCACTTTTCCCTATAAATATGAGTTCTTTCCCTTGCCAAAAGTTGGGAATTTTTAACCCCTCCTTGAGAGGATTTGAGGCATATCAAAAGGGAAAAGAACCAAGGGATGAAGGGGAAGATTAGGAAAGCTAAAGCTTGGATTAATGAAGTTAAACCACCAAGTAGGCTCTTCCTTTCTTAATCATATGTTTTCATGCTTTGTTTTATTTTTGGTAAATCATTTCTAGCATGATAAACTATGTTTGTGTTGTGTCCTTAACATGTTTTATGTTTTGAGTTGATTTATTATTTTGGATACAACACCATGTGATTCAATTTAAGTAGTACTTAACTTTGGTAAATCTAAGTAGATCATGTTAATGAAAAACCTTTGAAATCATATGTAACATGATCCATATACTTGGTTGAATCTTTGGTTGTTGTTTTTCCTTCATGAGAAAATCACTTTCAAAACTATCTTATGTTTTGGACTCAACCTCTTTACAAATCATATGTTTTCATGTTTTGCTTTATCATTGGTAAATCTTAGTAACATGTTAATCTATGATTTGTTGTATCCTTAGCATATTCTATATTTTGAATAGATCTATTGTTTTGGATACATCACCATTGATTCATCAAAGTAGTACTTAACTTTGGAAAATCTAAGTAGATCATGTTAATGAAATATGTAACATGATTCATATACTTTGTTGAATCTTTGGGTGTTGTTTTTCCATCATAAGAAAATCTTTTTCAAATGTATCTTATGTTTTGGATTCAACATGTTTACAAATCATATGTGTATTATTGTTTTAATGTTTCACAACTTGCTTCACTTTGATAGGTAAATCATTTTCAAGTTGTATTTATAATTACATATGATTTGTCCCCTAATTTCAATCAAATCAATTTTTATGTTTTGAGCTTCATTGATGATTTGATTGACATCCCTATGCATCACATGTTTAGAGCTAATCCATTTCATACAACTTGTGTAACTTTGATATCATTAACAAGTTGTTACTTTTAACATGTGATTGCATTGCTTCCTCAATCATAAATGTTTTTGAGCTAAAACTTTCAAAAGCCTTAGGCTTACATTTATGAACTTTCATTTTCAAAATGATTGAGGATCACACACACACACTTCATTTGTTTTCATCTTTGCATTCATAGTGTGAGTGTGTATTTGTATTTCACTTCCATATCCGCCTATTATAAGAGGCATTGTAATGAGCTTAATAGAATCTCCATCAAGTGTATTAAAGACACTATCTTAGTGAGATAACCAACCTTGTGGTTGAAGAGGTTATTGCTTAGCCTATAAAAGCATAATGGATAGGTTGATGTTAAGCCTTGAAAAACATCAATGTAAGGTTATTGCTTAGCCTTGGAAAGCATATTGTAAAGGTTATTGCTTAGCCTATTGAAAAGCATAAATAGTGGAAATCCGGTGGGGTGTTGGATCACAAGCCGGTAGTGGATGTAGGCATTGAGGCCGAACCACTATAAATCCTTGTGTGATGGTGCTTGCTTTGTGGTGATTGTTTATATTAGCTTCCGCATATTGTTTGATAATCATCACTTGTGACTAGTTGGTTTTAAAGAAGTTAAAATTGTTAAAATTGGTCATAATTGGAGCTCACCCTATTCACCCCCCCTCTAGGGTTCGGATCCCCATGGACTTACAAGTGGTATCAGAGAGGGTTACTCCATATTAGGGCTTAACAACCCGGAGTTGATCCTTGCTAGATTAGAACCCTAGTGTTGTGTTTTTATTGCATATCTTTTTAAAGATTTCCACTATGATTGAAAATGATATTTTTCCCTAGCCTCATTGCACCACTCTAAGACTTTTCCAAGTTATATCTTCTAGAGTTGGTGAGTCCTCAAAGTGATCTCTCAAGGACACATTTTCAAGACCTTAGGTGTATTTTCAAAGGTAGACTATTTGAGTAACCTTAAGGCCTTGATACCCCTAGACCAACCTATGCTTTTTAGTTATATCTTTTTGTTGGTCATGTTACATTTGCATTTTGTTTCTTTATAGTCACATCTTTTAAAATGCAATGTTTCTTTGTGATCATTTGATTTTGTCTTCATGAACTTTTATAGTTATATCTCATGGTTTTCAAAATCCCTTGATTGCAATTTTTTTTTTTTCATGATGGATTTGCATGTTGTTCATTTAGTAATATCTCTTATTGTGCATATCTATTCATGATCAATTGATTGTGATTACAAATGCTTTCTAGCTAGTTTTTCATGATCAATTGATGTTGGAAAATCATTTGATGATTGTCATAATTATATCCTTTTTGAATCAAATGATTTGAATCTATTTAAGTTTTCCATTGATTTTCAAGTTATATCTCTTGATATGGAAATTTGTAAGTGTCTATTGTTTTTAGATATTGAAAACTTTACAATAGTACACTTCTTGTTTTTCAAAGTCACTTGCTCTTAATTCTATAAATGATTCTTTGTTGAAATTTCATACATTGAAGTGATTTGAAAAACTTTGGAAAATGTTCTAAGCTTTATTAGTTATATTTATAGAAGCATTTTCCTTGAATTTATTTCCTTGTGCATAATTATGATTGTATCATTTGGAAGGAAATAATTCTTACAAACAATTTGCATCTTTGCTCTTTGAGTTACATTCTTTATGCAAATTGATTTTGTTGTCTTACATTGCATGGTTGGATATGATATCATTGATTTGCATATTTGTGCCTAACTTGGTATATTCTCATTAATGCATTTTGATGATTGTTTATGTGCTTTATAGTAAAATCTTGTAATTGAGCTTTTTAAGTACATATGTGATTTTATGTGCTAAGTTCATTTGGTTTAAACCACATATCCTTTTCCATTGTATTGTAAGCTTAGTACATTTGCTAAGAGTGGAGATGTTACATGATAGCTTATTGGATCATTTTAGATGAATTGGAATTAAACCATTGTTCTTAATAGGTATATCCATTTATGTGGTCCATCTTCATCTTTATGTGATCCATGATGTCTCTCTAACTTCATACCTTCTTGTGCTTACTTAGTTATACTCTTTATTGATGATATGGTATGAGTTAGATCTTGAGTGTTGATTGATCCTCTCTATGCAAATGTCAAATTGTTCTATGTATGATTGTGATCTTAGTTATATTTGTTGAAACCATACTAGAACTCAAATCCATCCTCTATGCTTTCTAGTCATTTCTTTTTGGATGGTTATGATGTTGATTCATGTATATGCTATAAGTGATATCATACTAATACATGTTTCAACTTCATAGTAGTGATCTTGATCATATGAAACTCTTTGAAATCCATTCCTCATATTTCTATGTGTTTGATGGATAACTTAGATGTTGAATTCATATGATTTAGTCACTTTATAAATTGCATGCATTTCAAAGTCATATCTTTTTGCATTGCAATTTCTCTTGTTCATCACTATGCTCAATAGTTATATCTTTAAAAGTGATGAATATGCATTTATGATGCTTGATGGAATTTTGTCACATTCTTGCTCTTTATCATGTTATCAAATTCAATTGGTTTCATTTGGTATAATGTTTGATTGATTTGATTTCTTGTGAATGTGATAAATCTTGTGTGCATTGGATTGAACTTGATAAGTAATATGATTGTTCCATGTCACACACCATTAGCATCATAATGTTCATGTTGCCACCTCTTTTGCTCTCATAGGTATATCTCATGACCACCATGTTTATGTGTTCATAATATTGGTTGGTTATTAGTTGAGGTTGGCTTCATGTTTGAATTTCTTTTCACTCTTTCATGCACCTTAATAAGTCATATTTATTGATTGAATGAAATGATTTTCAAAATCTTACATAGCATATGATTTTCTTAAGTAATATTGATTGATGCTATGTTTGAGTAAACCCCATATCATGGATAGCTCTAATTTGGATTTTTCCTAATAGGTATATTTTTAAATCCATTTTAGAGTGATTGATTTAAATAGTCATATCCTAAATCTCAATTGGTATTCTTTGTCTTTCCAATTGATATCCATGATGGCTTTTCCCATAGACCTTGCTTTCTTTTGGCAATTTGATCATATGAGCTTGATAGTTAAATGAATCTAATCCTTTCTTTGAAGTTGACCCTCACTTGGTTAAACCATCTTCTTCTTGTACCTAATAGTTAAATCTTTGTCAAAAGTTTGACAAAAGAAGAGAATGGATTGAGGGGGAGTGTAAACCTTCATAGGAAGTATTAGTTGTGATCAAATTGACCCTAGGATTGCCTTTGAACCCTTAGAGACTACTACCTCACATGATAGCCTGTTATGGATTTCATCTTCGATTTCATTTGTTAACAGGTGCTACTAATGGTATTTTCCTTGTTTCATGTGTGTAGGTACCTTTGCAATTTAATGGCAAAGGGGGAGAAATTATGCAAGTTCTCAAAAGGGTGAAGAGAAAGTCCAAGCTTCCAAAGGGGAGAGTTGTGTATGATCTTCTACAAAGGGAGAGAATGCATACCTTGCCAAAGGGAGAAAGAGGCATGGTCAAAGGGGGAGAGCTAATAGAAGAAACAAAGCTTGGAGCTAAAGAATGTGCTTGGCAGAAGAAAGAAAGCTTGAAGGTTGATCAAGCTCCAAGCATCATGAAGATTGAAGTCCAAGAGCCCAAGCTATGAGAAGAAGCATCCAAGAAGATTTCAAGCCTTGTCCAGCTGAGGGGGAGCTGAAGACTAAGTGTGTATTGTCAGTGGTGAGTGTGTTTGCCATCAAATTGCAAAGGGGGAGATTGTTAGGAATTTTCTAGATTGCAATTTGATGGATGCATTATCATTCAAAGCATCATTTGATTTACACACTTGCATTGGTTTTAAATAAACTTGAAATCTTGTTTTATTCATGCATTGCTTTTAAGATTTGTAATAGTATTGATTTATGCATGATTTGTTTTTTCATCTTGGATGCATTTGATTTAGAAAAGAGTTTTCAAGAAATCAAGCAAGCCTTTGTTTTAAAAGTTTTGAATCTTTTTAGGCTTTTTATGTCATGTTTTAAAAACCATTAGAATCTTTAAAACATGTTTTCCAAGCTTGATTTAGTGGCCAAAAGGTCCCCCAAAGAAATAACTTTGAAATGACAAAAGTTGGATTTTTTGTCAAAAGGGGGGTTGTCCCGGCAGTGTCGTCGGTCGACCGAGAGGCAGGTCTCGGTCGACCGAGACAACTGCAGGCAAAAATTGCCTGGGAGCACCAACGGTCAGAAATATGACCGTTGTGTGTTCTCGGTCGACCGAGGCCTGTTTCTCGGTCGACCGAGAACTAGCCGTTGGCCACTTTTCCCTATAAATATGAGTTCTTTCCCTTGCCAAAAGTTGGGAATTTTTAACCCCTCCTTGAGAGGATTTGAGGCATATCAAAAGGGAAAAGAACCAAGGGATGAAGGGGAAGATTAGGAAAGCTAAAGCTTGGATTAATGAAGTTAAACCACCAAGTAGGCTCTTCCTTTCTTAATCATATGTTTTCATGCTTTGTTTTATTTTTGGTAAATCATTTCTAGCATGATAAACTATGTTTGTGTTGTGTCCTTAACATGTTTTATGTTTTGAGTTGATTTATTATTTTGGATACAACACCATGTGATTCAATTTAAGTAGTACTTAACTTTGGTAAATCTAAGTAGATCATGTTAATGAAAAACCTTTGAAATCATATGTAACATGATCCATATACTTGGTTGAATCTTTGGTTGTTGTTTTTCCTTCATGAGAAAATCACTTTCAAAACTATCTTATGTTTTGGACTCAACCTCTTTACAAATCATATGTTTTCATGTTTTGCTTTATCATTGGTAAATCTTAGTAACATGTTAATCTATGATTTGTTGTATCCTTAGCATATTCTATATTTTGAATAGATCTATTGTTTTGGATACATCACCATTGATTCATCAAAGTAGTACTTAACTTTGGAAAATCTAAGTAGATCATGTTAATGAAATATGTAACATGATTCATATACTTTGTTGAATCTTTGGGTGTTGTTTTTCCATCATAAGAAAATCTTTTTCAAATGTATCTTATGTTTTGGATTCAACATGTTTACAAATCATATGTGTATTATTGTTTTAATGTTTCACAACTTGCTTCACTTTGATAGGTAAATCATTTTCAAGTTGTATTTATAATTACATATGATTTGTCCCCTAATTTCAATCAAATCAATTTTTATGTTTTGAGCTTCATTGATGATTTGATTGACATCCCTATGCATCACATGTTTAGAGCTAATCCATTTCATACAACTTGTGTAACTTTGATATCATTAACAAGTTGTTACTTTTAACATGTGATTGCATTGCTTCCTCAATCATAAATGTTTTTGAGCTAAAACTTTCAAAAGCCTTAGGCTTACATTTATGAACTTTCATTTTCAAAATGATTGAGGATCACACACACACACTTCATTTGTTTTCATCTTTGCATTCATAGTGTGAGTGTGTATTTGTATTTCACTTCCATATCCGCCTATTATAAGAGGCATTGTAATGAGCTTAATAGAATCTCCATCAAGTGTATTAAAGACACTATCTTAGTGAGATAACCAACCTTGTGGTTGAAGAGGTTATTGCTTAGCCTATAAAAGCATAATGGATAGGTTGATGTTAAGCCTTGAAAAACATCAATGTAAGGTTATTGCTTAGCCTTGGAAAGCATATTGTAAAGGTTATTGCTTAGCCTATTGAAAAGCATAAATAGTGGAAATCCGGTGGGGTGTTGGATCACAAGCCGGTAGTGGATGTAGGCATTGAGGCCGAACCACTATAAATCCTTGTGTGATGGTGCTTGCTTTGTGGTGATTGTTTATATTAGCTTCCGCATATTGTTTGATAATCATCACTTGTGACTAGTTGGTTTTAAAGAAGTTAAAATTGTTAAAATTGGTCATAATTGGAGCTCACCCTATTCACCCCCCCTCTAGGGTTCGGATCCCCATGGACTTACAATAACATTCTGTGACAATCCTCCCTTCCTATTTCGAAAACGCCTTGATCTTCAAGTCTAACCCATGCTAGGATATGTGTACCATCTATTGCTCCGACACAATCCTATAAACAAGTACAACATGTATCATCATATGGCATATAGTTTTTTGCAATTCATTATCATAAAACATTTACCTTGAAAGATGGATAGAACAAATGGTTATTTGCTATCTCAGGTGGACACTCCCCTTCGAATTGCTTCACATAATATGGCACGAGTTTTACAATTCCATCCAGTGTCAAGTTAAAGTATCGGCTGATTGTTTCTCCTGAATGTTGAAACAAGTTCTGCATTACGCGATTTCTTCGGCTATGACCGACAGTGAATAAAAATATTGCCAATTGCTTTTCTACTTTTCCACTGACATTGCACGAGAATCTCTTAAATGCCCCTTGCGCTTTAGCTCATTGACAAATAGTACAAAACAACCACTACTCATTCTGAATATATCAAGACATTTACGAGGGTGTCCAGTCAAGATCTCATTGAGATATGCCCTTCCACTTTGTGCATATTCATGAACTTTATCTTTGGTTAGATATTGGTAATGATACCATAAAAGACATGTTGACGTAACAACTCTAGTTAATAGCAACAGAAGATCCTGTCTATCCATGCTGCTGGTGAAGATGGATATAACCAATTGAAATAAGTCATGACATTCCATAAAGTTGAATAAAAGTGTTCATGACATTCCAACAATAAAAAGACATAAAGTGTTAATAGAGTTATACATGATAAAAAAAAAGAAAAAAAAAAAAGAAAGAAAGCATGTATGAGTCCAACAAACCAACTATGACCAGCAATTAGAAGTCCAAGATAATAACCCAAAACACCAGTGTTATACATGTTAAGGAAGTTAGTTGTTAGGGGTAAGTATAAAGAGCTTGCAATATTCGTAATCTAAGGCTAGAAACTGCGACACCTTCTCTTCATTTTCTAGTTGTTGAAACGCCCTTAACTTCATTACTAGCTCTAGATCAAGGGGTAGTATTGCTTCCCACACCTTCTTCATTCGTTCTTGAGATGTATTCCTTGCCATTATGTGTATCGCATCTGCCATGTTTTGAACAACTGCCACCATTGCATCCCCTGCGCTTTGGCGCCTTGTTGTTTGACGGGAGGAGCCTCCAGGGGCGGCACTACGCCCCCTATCTGTAGAGATGTGCTCATCCCCAACCTCCTCAGTGTTTGGGGTGGCATCATCGTCATCATTCGGGTCATGTCCATCCAAGGCATCGTTATGTATGGAAGGTGGTGATTGAGTACTATCATTTGCAACTAATTCATCTCGACCATCGGAAATTGAGTCGCCAAATATTTTGTGAGACCCCGACCCCTAATTTCCTAGATTAGCCTTGTTTTATTTGTGGATTAGTTTCTCTAACTGAGATTAGTGTTTGTTTGGTTGAATTTGTGAGCTAGAATGATTTTTCACTAGTTTTGGGGAGTTTTGAGAGCCAGTGAACCTAGACAGTGACCGTATGGTCCTACTTGTTTTGCATGAACAGCTTGGAGAGGTTCTTCGTGATTCCCAAAAATTCCCATTTTGGCTCCATTTGACTTATCTCGTTAATCTCTACAACTTTCGTGGTGATCCCGTCTCCGTTCGAGACCCCGAAACCTGACTTTTCCGAGGGCAAAACAATCTTTCTACACCAAGTCTGGACCCAAACTTCAAGATCTCAGAAACATGCCAAAATTATACTTTTTGAAAACTAGATTTTATGAGAAACATTTTTTTCTTCTTCGTAGAGTCCATCCGAGACCCAGAAAGCCCAGTTTTAGCCCTTATTAGTTGTGGGCCCCACTTGAACCTTTAAATAATGGCCAAAACCCATGTTTTCTTCTTCACTCTTGCCCTCCACGAGATGGAGCACGCCCAGCCCTGCAACAGCAGCTCCCTTCCCTTCTTTTTCTCACTTTGTTGCTTCCAAACTCAAGATCTATGCTACCAATCACCAAAAGAAGCTTGCCATTGCATTCTCCTCCATCTCTTCTCGCTTTAGACACCATTTTCGTGGGAAACCATGAATGGCAGCCACCCTCATTTAGTTATTCCTTGCTGGTTGGACCACGTATAGGTATGCAATCACTTTCACTCTTCCATTTTATGTAATAGCATCCCCTTAAGCTCTATTTCCTAGTTTGATTTGAACCCATTCCTTGTCTTTCTCGATTTGCCATTTTAGGGTTTGTAATGGTTTATTTTGGGGGTTTTTGTATAGCTTGGAGGTCTTTGGCTTGGGAGTGTGATTAGGAGCTTGATTTGCTAACTTAGACCCAAGGCAAGTGGATGAATGGATTGTTTTGATTATTGATATGTTTTGTGAGAAAAACTTGATTTCATTCATGGTTTTGATGGTTTTAATACTTGTCTTTTGCTATGACTAATATTGATTTCGAAATGTACTTATTGATGAGTCTATTTCTCTCTTGTTCAAATCTTGGAAATGCATATATTATGTTGTCAAAGTTGCAAATGGTTTTCATATAAGATGGGTTTTTCTCTCTTGGGATAGAATGTGAATGGAAAGGAAGTGAAAGGAGAAATGTGAAATGATGAGAATGGAAGTGTTGAATGATGAATTGGAGGAACTTTTGAGTTCATTTTATTGCAGGAAATGAATGAGAAGTAAGGAGAGTGGTTTTGAGGAGGAAAAGAGCTCAAATCTGAACACAATGGGAGTTTCCCGCACCTAGTGGTCAGCGGACGGTCACCTGTCGGCTAGCCGTCTGGTGACTGGCGGTTAACCGTCAGATAACCGAACCGTCGCGATTACAATTCCAGAGAGCATTCTTGTCTTCCTAAAGACGCGGTCAGCCTCACGGTTAGCCAGCGGCTAACCGCCGAACCCATCGACGGCTTATCGCCAGCTAACCGAACTTATTCACGGTTACAATTCCAGTAAGCTGCATTCTGTCAGAGCAACAGCGGTCAGCCAGCGGCTAATCGCCGAACCAATCGGCAGCTGATCGCCAGTTAACCGTTAGGTGACCGAAATTACCCAGGAAAAATTGAAATGAAGAGAAATGGAAGGGGTTTTTGTCCCAATCATTTGTGAACCCTTTTAGAGAATGATGGGGACTGTTCACCTGGAGATGTGTATGAAGTCCGTTTGAGAAAGAAACCACATCACGAAGATTCATTGAATGTTTTGAAATTATCAAGGTGTATAAGGAGCCCTGAATGTCTCCAAACTCAAGGAGTACCAAGTTGTTATTAAATCGACATACGGGACCCCTACTCACCTTAAACAAATATTGAACCCAGTACTTGCCCGAAACTTCAAAAGTTTAATTGTATCCTCTTGTTTCCTGAGATTTAAACTACATGACTTGTTGTTCCCAAAAGCATTGAAATTGTACTTTGTAATACTTGCTAGCCCTAAGTGCATTGCCTGACATGAAATGGAAGTTGTGCCTTTGAGCACCCCCGCCTTGCCCATTCATTTATTGCACTTGATGTATTTTTATACATATCTTGATTTCGGTTATTTAACCTATGAGTCGGCACCACTAAGCTTGGATAACCCTGTTGGTCTGATCCACCGACTTGGAGATCCCCCTCTTGTCCTGCCAGCTGCAGTTTGGATCCCGATACCCGGTTATTACCGTGGTCTTGTCCCGATACTCTGGATTGCTACCGTGGTTCCCGATGCCCGGCTCACTACCGTGGTCATGTCCCATATATTATATGTATGTGTATATATATTTCGTTGTTTCTCCTCACCTCGTGTGACTGAGATCAACGCCTTGATATTGCTTTGTCACTTCGGTGATAGAGGACTTAGCTTCGTGTGGTTTCCATCTTGCTAGTTCCCGATTCCTTGGATACCTTACATGTTTTATATTGCTTATATGTTTTCCAGTAAATGATTCATTTCTTTATGAAAGTTATTGTTTAAACAGGTTTTAATGTTTTACAAGGTAAATTCAATTATTGTTATATTGTTTCTCGTTCCTTGGTACATTTATATGCATTAAATGAATACCCGGTTTGTCGAATATCCATGTTTTTACATATGTTTTAAATGAACACTTGTTTTGCCAGATCTCTATTCTTACACATGTTTTAAAGGAACACTCGATTGTCAAATATCTTTGCTTTTATAGATGATGTAAATGAACATATGTTTTGTTAGATCTCCATGTTTTACTCATGCTTTAAATGAATACATGTTTTGTCAGAGATCCATAATTTTCCACCCGTTTTAATTATATGTAGCCTTTGATCAAATAGTATGAATTATCACATGTTTTATTTTTCAGCACATTTATTATCTTTTCACCGAGCTGCCAGACCGTCGTGTCTGACCCACTATTTTGGTATCCAGGTTCAGACTTCTCCGCCCTGAGCTGAGTGCTTTTGTTGGCTGTGGAGCCATGATTTGCACGTTGTTTTGTCGGCTATGTCATATAGACATTCAGCTTGACATCGGAGTTGCATCACATATGGGTAGTGGTTATTAGCTTGTCATTGTATGGCTTATATTAGCCTTTTCTTGGGATTCTTAATTAATGCACATTGATAATTTGTAATTCGAACATATATGGGAATGTAATATCCTGTTACTGTCAGCTTTGTACTTGGTTGTGATGGTTTATGCAGTCTGATATGATTCTTGATATAATAGCTATATGCTAGCGGTTGAGTGCGACACAGAATCCGATGGCCACGGACTCCGAGTCGCAACGCCATGAAAGCTTCCGCAAAATATTTAGAGTGTCTTGGAATGTGTTGTCTTCACACACGCGGATCTTGGGAGAAAAGTATAATTATCCTTAATCCCATTCGCGCCCCCAAGGTTCTGGTTTGGGGGCGTGACAGACTGGTATCAGAGCAGGCAGATTTCTAGGAAATAAAATACTCTAGGAACCTTAAGACGTGTTGTTGTGACCCCGGACCGGGCCCACGGGACTGATCCGGGATCGGGACTAATGTGATGAGTGTACACATTTATTTAATTTCCCATAGTGTCCGCGGTGAGGATATCACAGCCATATATGAACATTTCTTTTAAGTGCGGAAGCGTGTAGCAAATCAAATGTTCAAACCATCTCTAGTCATAAAGACAATATCACATGTATAAATACCGTATTAGAACAAGCAATGATCATTAGCATATTTCCCAAAAGTAAGTTAAAGTTTACACAAAAGATCATTTAATTACATTCTCAAAACTGGAGGCCAACAAAGGCCAATACATCTCAAATTAATAACCTAAAAGAATGGTTAAACAGTTTCCCAAAATGTTACGTCTCTCGTAGCAACTAAATGTCTAAATGACATCATCAGCATGCCACTCAACTAGGCGTTGCGGTTCACTGACCGCATCCTCAAGCTCCGCCTCGGGATAGACAATGTCTGGACCTGAGTACCAATGAGTGAGTCAAACACGACGGTTTGACAAACGGGTGAAAAGACATAACTATAAAACATAACAAATACATTTACCTTTAAAATCATTTAAACCTGTTCAATCAGTAAGTTTGTAAAAGAAACGATTCATTTATTGAAAACATACGTGCAGTATAAAACATGTATGGGAATCCAAGGAATTCGGGAAACAAGCAAGATGGCAACCACACATAGCTAAGTCCTCTATCACCAAAGTGACAGAGCACGATCAAGGCGTTGACCTCAGTCACCGTAGTGAGGAGGTACAACGAAATATACATATACATATATATACATATACATATATATACATATACATATATATACATATACATATAATATACTATACATGACCACGATAGTGAGCTTGGCATTGAGAACCACAATAGTAATCTGCAGCATCGGGACAAGACCACGGTAAAAAAACCGGGTAGCGGGATCCAAACTGCAGTTGGCGGGATAAAAGGGAGATCTCCAAATCAGTGGATCAGACTAACAAGGTTATCCAAGCTTAGTGGTGCGACTCATAGGTCAAATAACAAATCGAGACATGTGCAAGTAAATAAACGGGCGGGGTAAGAATGCTCAAAGGCATAACTGTCATTTTATGTCGGGCAATGCATTTCGGGACAAGTAACTCTTACTAGTGTAACTTCAATCCTTTCGGGAAAACAAGTCATGTAATGTAAGTCTCGGGAATAAGGAAATACAATGAACTAGTACAATTTCGGGTAAAATAGAGATTTCAAGATTTGTTTAAGGTGAATAGGGGTCCCGTATGTCGATTGTAATAATGACTTGGTACTCCTTGAGTTTGAAGACATTCCGGGCTCCTTATACACTTTAGGGTTTTCAAAACTTCAATGATTATTTGTGATGTGATTTCTTTCTCGAACGAGCTCCAAACATATCTCCAAATGAACAGTCGCCATCATTCTAAAAAAGGGTGCACAAATGAATGGGACGGAAATCCTCTTCATTTCTCTCCATTTCCATGTTTCTGGGCAATTTCGGTCACCTGGCGGTCAGTCGCCGATAGGTTCGGCGGTTAGCCGCTGGATGACTGCGGTTGGTCTGACAGAATGCAGCTTACTGGAAAAGTAACCGCCATGGTGCGGTAATCTAGCGGTTACTCGTCGCTGAGTTAGGCGGTTAGCCGTTGGCTAACCGTGAGGCTGACCATTGGCTCAGGGGAGAGAGATGCTCTTTGGAAAAGTAACCCCAAGGTTCGGTCAGCTGGTGATTAGCCGCCTGTCACCAGCCGGCTAGCCGACATGTGACTGTTGGCTAACCGCCAGGTGCGGGAAAAACCCCATTGTGTTCAGATTTGAGCCGCTTTCTCCCTTAAACCATTCTCACCTCATCTCCCCCTACATTCCTGCAATAAAATGAGTCCAAGACTCCTCCAATTCATCATTCAACACTTCCACTCTTTCATTTTACATTTCTCCCTTCACTTCCCTTCCATTCTCAATCAATCACAAAAGAGGAGAAATCCACCAAATCACAAGCATTCATTTAAGTCACTTGAAAGCATTAAATGATAGGCCATAATTGCTAGCATTTATAAGGATTAGACAAGCTAACAAGATTCATTATGAACATTTATTTCAAATCAATGCAACTCAATAAAAGCATGAAAGAAATAATGAAATCATTAATACTTCTCACGAAAATCATTCAAAACTCAAAACATCAATTTATCCACTTGCCTTGGGTCTCTAATAAAGCAAATCAAGCTACTAACCAAGCTCTCTCTCAAGAATCCTACAAGCACAAATAAAACCCCCAAAAACAAACCCTAAAATGGGTCAAACCATGAAATAGAAGGAGAGAACTCTCAATAAAGGAGATGGGGCTTCTCTAGGATTAGAAGAATACAAATCTAAAAGATGGAGATGATCACTTACTTGTAAGGTCCTCTA
This sequence comes from Cinnamomum chago, assembly GCA_038049695.1. Lineage (NCBI taxonomy): Eukaryota > Viridiplantae > Streptophyta > Magnoliopsida > Laurales > Lauraceae > Cinnamomum > Cinnamomum chago. The sequence continues at coordinate 38,083,787 of CP142460.1, forward strand.
GTGGCAAAAGTAAGTTCAATGAAGATCTTGGAATGGGAGGTTTTCTCTCAAAATGACATTAATGGGTAGTCTTCAAGATAAGGAAGAGAATGGTGAAGTCCATTTTGATGTTAGTGCAAGTTTGGTAGGAGATTGAGATGAAGAGAGCAAGAAGAAGAAGGAAAAAGTTGCAAGAAAATCCTAGGCTAAAGCTTGTGCTGGAAAAAGGGAAATGGAAGATGGGTTCTCCTTATATAAGCAATGGGAATGGGTCCCACCACTTAAGAAACTCTTTGGGCTGAAATCATGTCTTTCAGGATCTCGAATGAATTCAACGAAGAAAGAAGAAATGATCGCTGAAATATCTAGTTTCCAAAAAGTATATGTTTCGTGAGTTTCGAGGATATCAAGTTTTGGGTACAGATTTAGTGTAAAAAGACTGTTTTGCCCTCAAGGCTAGGAAATCGGGTTTCAGGGTCTCGAATGGGGACGGGATCAACATGAAAGTTGTCAGGATTAACGAGACAAATGAAACGGGATAAAAACACAATTCAAAACAATTCCGAAAAATCCCCTAAGTAAACGCAAAGTCATTAAAAGAACCCCCAAAGGGCCCCACTAATCACAAAGGACTTAAAACTCCCCAAAACTATTTCAAAAGGTATTCCAAACCCAACTTAGTCAAAGACTACTATTCACGCTTAAGACTAACACACGACTTAGTTAACACTAATCGGGTTCACTCGGGTCGGGGTCTTACACGTGTGGTGAGGACTCGTTTTCTTTTGTCTAGTTATTGTTTCTGTGAGTTCGGGTTTGTTTTCTTCTAGTGGGGGAGACTATCTTTGTCTCCTTTTCTTATCTTTGTTGCTAGGGAATTTGGGGGACGAAATTCTTTTCTAGTGGGGGAGAATTTAATGTCTCCGCACCCACATATAATACATTTTCCTTGTTTTCGCGCCAGAGAGTCGGAGTTTTGTGGACTTAGCATGTGTTTCTCGAAGGGCTTTGGCAGAATTTTCAGCTTTTCGAGGTCACAGATAGAGCTAGAGAAGGAGTTTGCGAGCAATTGTTAGTCAGCAAGGAATATGAACGGCATATCGAGATCCAATTACAATTGAACGTGGACTGTCAAAGGGTGTATTAGGCAAGTAAGTGTGGATTTTTGGATAAACTTGGATTATTTTCCTAAGTCAGAAGATTCCATAAGCTAAATAAGTGGTGGACTTTATGAGGTTTGAGGTGATTTTTAGTGGTACAGCTCCAAGAAGATGTGAAAGTTAGAAATTTCTCGGATATTGATGAACTTTTGTCGGATAAATGCTAGATGATTTTTAACAATTGTAGCTATGATAGTGAAGTCGACTCAGCAGGGTGTGTCAGTGGATAGTTAAAAGCATAGGAAATTAGTTTTCAGTAGCAGTGTAGAGAGTTGTATGTGGAATTGATTGTTACTTGATCACATGATAGAGAAGATTTTATGGATTTTACCGACTTGTAGAACATCAGCTTGGGCAGAGTACAGGTACGAGCAGGAGAATCATCACCTATGGACAATGACAGTTGAAAGATCCAGAGAAGAATGAATTTGATAGAAGCACACCCCATGAAGTTTGGACATGTGGAGTAGCATGACAGTTAAAGTGTTAGCAGGTCTAGTCAGAGTTGGAAACCTATAGAGTTGTGAACCTTGTGTTTTCAGAGCAGATAGAGTTGGGTGAAGTGTTCAAAGGACCGTTCAAACATTTGATTGAATCAACTTGGCATGCGAAGAAGTGATAGATTTCCAAGTCATTCACCTCGAAGATTGTGCATTGGCATGAGACCTAATTTTGACAACTTTGACAGAGATGACAGAAGAGTACCGAGGACTGGACAACATTGCCTAAAGTAAGAGACATCTGGTAGTACTCAGCGTCACCAATTTTCCGAAGCCAAGGGCAGATAGAAGGACTAGGCAATATTTCAAAAAAAAAAAAAAAAAAAACTCCAAGGAGATGTTAAGAGTTAGAGATTTCTGGAATTCGATGAGCTTTGTCAGAGAGCTATTCGGGAATTTTCAACAAGTGCAACCATGTGGTGAAGTAGACCCAGCAAGATACGAAGCATTGGAAGTCAGATTTCAGCAGTTGACTACAGAAAGGATCTATACTTAAACGCCTGATAACGAAGATTTTTGGTAGGTTTGATCAACATGAGAAACATTGAATTACAACGCACAGATACATGGAGCAGGAAGTCAATTATTTTGGTATTATTGGGGGAAGCAAACTTAGCAAAACAGTTGCACGAGTGAGTGTAGTGCTTCAAATGCTGAAGAATGGTGAAGGGACAAGAATGATAGTGTCAGAGATCGATTGTTGTGCAGTGGATTAAGAGCAACGAACAGAAAGAGTTAGAGCTAGAGAGAGTTCACATTGAAGATTGTCCATTTGATACAAGACCCTAGCTTCGATAGTTGTGATGAAGTCGACATAATTGTTCCAAGAATCTTCTGTATCAAGTGGCTAGAAGCGAGAGACTTGGCGGAACTTAGAAGGAGTCAGAGATGGCAAAATTCTTGAGCAGTCAGGACGACAGAGCAGTAATGGATTCCAGCCAGTGGTGGAATGTCTGACGACTGTTGATAGGTGACCGAAGAGTTCTACAACGAGGATGACCTAGTGAGTCCAGATGCTTTCGAGAGGACCGATTGGAGCAGTTGTTTGAGGTTTTGTTTTCGAAGTGTGGGATTAACGTCCCCACTTGTTTTTGGGCTTGTTTAGTTCATTTGGAGGACCAAATGTTCTAAGGGGGGGAGGATGTGAGACCCCGACCCCTAATTTCCTGGATTAGCCTTGTTTTATTTGTGGATTAGTTTCTCTAAGTGGGATTAGTGTTTGTTTGGTTGAATTTGTGAGCTAGAATGGTTTTTCACTAGTTTTGGGGAATTTTGAGAGCTAGTGAACCTAGACAGTGACCGTAAGGTCCTACTTGTTTTGCATGAACAACTTGGAGAGGTTCTTTGTGACTCCCAAAAATTCCCATTTTGGCTCCGTTTGACTTATCTCGTTAATCTCTACAACTTTCGTGGTGACCACTGTTGGAATATAGGTGGGCCATTCAGATAGGTTTCAAAAACTTTTGATCCACTTAATGCAGGGATCAACTATCTAGAAGGCAATAAACCCAATCCAGGATGCAATCCCTCAAACTCATAAACCATGTACAACAACATAACCTATTTAGAAGATAGAAAATAGCACCTAAACATGCAACCACGAAATCTACAATATACAAAGATGTAGATTATACCTTTGGAGCTTAGTTGTGCTCTAATGAAGAATTTGAATTCTTTCTTTGATGATGAACACCTTCACTTAATCAAATCAGCATCTCCATCACCTTTTGATCTTCCAAGCTATGACTCGTATCGGATTCTCTTTTCTCAGGAAGATGGTGGAATCTCCAAGAGAAAAACCCTAGAGGAAACTAGAAGATAAACTAGAAGAGGGAGAGGAAGAGGAGTGTGCAACACTTGTACAAAAGGGGCTTGGGCGTGAATTCCAAGATGGAATTAATGCAATGGGACGTCCAAGGCACTCCTCTCCCCTTTTTATAGCACTTAAGCAACCACCTCATTCTAATTGAAATAGAAGTCTTACTTCCACAACAATTAGTTGCTTACTAAATCACTATTAGAAGTCTTACTCCAAATATGATTAGTAACTTTCTCTTTTTCTAATTAAAATAGAAGTCTCACTTCCATTAATAATTAGTAACTTACTATTAACACTATTAGAAGTCTCACTTCAAATAGAAATAATAACTTTCTATTTCCTTTTAGAGTTCTACTATAATTAGTATCTTTCTAATATCTTGGGCTAGCGTGGGGACCACTAGGGATTCCTTAGAAAGCTGGCTCCAACTGGGACACGTGACCCCACATCTCATGTGCAATCTGGGCCCACAGTTAATTGCAAATAACTCCACTATATAAATGCAATTGCACTCCAGTCTTAGGAATAAATTACAATGAAGACCCTAAACTTCCACATTACCACAAGTAGGCCCCTCCATCTATATCCATGGATCAATTGGACTTGTCCACCAAATTAGATCCATATCTTATTATTCTTAAGCCCCAATTAATTATAATGATCATTTGGTAACGATCCAATTAACTCTTAATTGGAATGGGTGCGCACTTACCAATGATAAATCCATTAATTGGCACAAGGGGATATTAAAGATAGATTCCATCTTGACCATTGAATGTTCCCACAGCTCTACTACCACATACCCAAATCACCGAGGTGTTGACCTACAATTGGCCTCACTCATTGGTGACTCAAAGCAAATGAATAGATAGAAACTTGAGTTCATTAATGTCTCAGGATTATGAGCCTATTGCTAGGGAATTATGAGAGCAGACCTTAAAATAAAGACAGTGTATATAAGGTGCTTCTCATGGTCATTCAATACATCCAATGTACCAGCACCATGATCCAGAATCTTACATTCCGACGATCGAGACAAATCACACTATCTCATAGTGATCAAAGTGCTGCAACCTTATCAGATGAGATGTCCAACCTCATCACTGGTTGTGAAGATATTTAAGTATAAGATTTGCAATACATATCTCTTGTATGTGGATCTCATCAATACACATGTATTATATCTAATATACTTGTAGACTCCGGTTCATCTCATGAACCATTATGTCATTTGTATTGGTTATGTGCCAGTATATAATTAAACACCATTCATCTCATGAAAGGAAAGCATGATTGTATTGATAAATAAAGAAATGAATCAATTTATTACATCATATACTTGGTATTGAGACCATCAAAACTAACAACGTCCCCATTCGAGACCCCGAAACCTGACTTTTCCGACTTCGAGGGCAAAACAATCTTTCTACACCAAATCTGGAACCAAATTTCGAGATCTTAGAACCATGCCAAAATCATACTTTTTGAAAACTAAATTTTATGAGAAACATTTGTTTCTTCTTCGTCGAGTCCATCCGAGGCCCAGAAAGCCCAGTTCTTAGCGCATGTAATATTATTAGTTGTGGGCCCCACTTGAACCTTTAAATAATGGCCAAAACCCATGTTTTCTTCTTCACTCTTGCCCTCCACGAGATGGAGCACGCCTAGCCTTGCAACAACAGCTAACCGCCAGCTACAACAGCTAACCTTCGTCGCGGTTACAATTCCAGAGAGCATTCTTGTCTTCCTGAAGACGCGGTCAGCCTCACGATTAGCCAGCGGCTAACCGCCGAACCCATCGATGGCTTACCGCCAGCTAACCGAACTTATTCACGGTTACAATTCCAGTAAGCTGCATTCTGTAAGAGCAACAGCGGTCAGCCAGCGGCTAATCGCCGAACCAATTGGCGGCTGATCGCCAGTTAACCGTTAGGTGACCGAAATTACCCAGGAAAAATTGAAATGAAGAGAAATGGAAGGGGTTTTTGTCCCAATCATTTGTGAACCCTTTTAGAGAATGATGGGGACTGTTCACCTGGAGATGTGTATGAAGTCCGTTTGAGAAAGAAACCACATCACGAAGATTCATTGAATGTTTTGAAATTATCAAGGTGTATAAGGAGCCCTGAATGTCTCCAAACTCAAGGAGTACCAAGTTGTTATTAAATCGACATACGGGACCCCTACTCACCTTAAACAAATATTGAACCCAGTACTTGCCCGAAACTTCAAAAGTTTAATTGTATCCTCTTGTTTCCCGAGATTTAAACTACATGACTTGTTGTTCCCAAAAGCATTGAAATTGTACTTTGTAATACTTGCTAGCCCTAAGTGCATTGCCTGACATGAAATGGAAGTTGTGCCTTTGAGCACCCCCGCCTTGCCCGTTCATTTATTGCACTTGATGTATTTTTATACATATCTTGATTTCGGTTATTTAACCTATGAGTCGGCACCACTAAGCTTGGATAACCCTGTTGGTCTGATCCACCGACTTGGAGATCCCCCTCTTGTCCTGCCAGCTGCAGTTTGGATCCCGATACCCGGTTATTACCGTGGTCTTGTCCCGATACTCTGGATTGCTACCGTGGTTCCCGATGCCCGGCTCACTACCGTGGTCATGTCCCATATATTATATGTATGTGTATATATATTTCGTTGTTTCTCCTCACCTCGTGTGACTGAGATCAACGCCTTGATATTGCTTTGTCACTTCGGTGAGAGAGGACTTAACTTCGTGTGGTTTCCATCTTGCTAGTTCCCGATTCCTTGGATACCTTACATGTTTTATATTGCTTATTTGTTTTCCAGTAAATGATTCATTTCTTTATGAAAGTTATTGTTTAAACAGGTTTTAATGTTTTACAAGGTAAATTCAATTATTGTTATATTGTTTCTCGTTCCTTGGTACACTTATATGCATTAAATGAATACCCGGTTTGTCGAATATCCATGTTTTTACATATGTTTTAAATGAACACTTGTTTTGCCAGATCTCTATTCTTACACATGTTTTAAAGGAACACTCGATTGTCAAATATCTTTGCTTTTATAGATGATGTAAATGAACATATGTTTTGTTAGATCTCCATGTTTTACTCTTGCTTTAAATGAATACATGTTTTGTCAGAGATCCATAATTTTCCACCCGTTTTAATTATATGTAGCCTTTGATCAAATAGTATGAATTATCACATGTTTTATTTTTCAGCACATTTATTATCTTTTCACCGAGCTGCCAGATCGTTGTGTCTGACCCACTATTTTGGTATCCAGGTTCAGACTTCTCCGCCCTGAGCTGAGTGCTTTTGTTGGCTGTGGAGCCATGATTTGCACGTTGTTTTGTCGGCTATGTCATATAGACATTCAGCTTGACATCGGAGTTGCATCACATATGGGTAGTGGTTATTAGCTTGTCATTGTATGGCTTATATTAACCTTTTCTTGGGATTTTTAATTAATGCACATTGATAATTTGTAATTCGAACATATATGGGAATGTAATATCCTGTTACTGTCAGCTTTGTACTTGGTTGTGTGGTTTATGCAGTCTGATATGATTCTTGATATAATAGCTATATGCTAGTGGTTGAGCGCGACACGGAATCCGATGGCCACGGACTCCGAGTCGCAACGCCATGAAAGCTTCCGCAAAATATTTAGAGTGTTTTGGAATGTGTTGTCTTCACACACGCGGATCTTGGGAGAAAAGTATAATTATCCTTAATGCCATTCGCGCCCCCAAGGTTCTGGTTTGGGGGCGTGACATATTTCGCACATGATGTAGTAGTCGGGCATGGTCCTAGACCTATACATGCTGGCTCCAGGATGTGCCTGTGTTCCAAAATAATAACAAAGAAAAAAAATTATACTTACATTTCCCAAAAAGATTTTATAAATTGAATAAAGATCTCACCGCTATGTAATCATCCCACACCCCTGCTTCCGTAGTGACTTTTTTCCTTCCTTCGTCCCATCCAAACCCACTTAAGTTTAGCATAGCCTTCATCGCGCTATACCATTTTTTATAGCTCTTCAACCTATTCTTCAACTTATCTTTGCTGAATTTTGGCCCAAACTTTGTTTGCATTTCCTTTGATATCAGACCCCATCCCTCCGAGGTAAACCCCCCATGAATAACTTTCCCTTCTTTGCACATTTCAAGCATGATGTGGAGGAGCGCTACATCATTTGTGCCCATCCACTTCATGTTTCTCAAAGTAGATCCTCTTATGGCTTGAGAGCTACTTTTTGAGACATCCTACATTTTTCATTAAGTGTTAAACAAACAAGTTTTACATATATGTTGATTTGGAATACTGCCCATCTTTTGATTAGAAAAAAACACTCAAAAGTTTCTTGCCATAATAAAGTTGAACCCTACCTATTTCCCATAAACAACATTTTATGGGTTCCCATAAACTATGAGACCTTCAAATTTATCTTTCATCATCTATCATGAAAGTCATATCCCTAACTATTACTGTCGACTTAAAGCTTGTCTTGACCCAGTCTATTTAGGTATAGGGCACAATATTCAAGCCTTTTTTAAGATGATTGAGAAATTTACAAGTTGGGATCGTTGTATTAGTTAGGTTTTGCAGACCAAGTTCTCACATGAGTTCAAGAATGTATATTGAACATATTGATATTATACACAAACAACAAAACACCAAAGAGTGGTGGCATAGCATATCATATTTTTTTATGACTTCTACACATAGATTTATATGTACAAGCCAGCAAGCAAAGCTGCTAACAGCTGACATTTCTACAGCTGATGGATAAAAAAGTGTATTTCTTCACTTGCACCAAACGAAAGCTGCATAGGCAAGACATGTGAGTTTAAATGATAGTTGGACTACTCCATAAATAAAACTCATCCAAAACCAAGTCGGTTTGGCTCGTGAAAGAAAAAGAAATGAGTAAAGCATGTGCACATCTACATGTATATGAAGCAGTGGAATATGAATAGTGAAAAAAAAAATAATATATCTATTTATGAAGTAGCGGATCATGAATATGAATATATACAAGAATGATGGTATAAACGTAGAGGTGAGCATGTATCCACCATTAAGAAACACAAGCAGAGTGGTTGGTAAGAAGTTTTTTCAGCCTCAAGACACCACTATAAATAGCATGCTCTATTAGAAAAGAATAAGGTCTATTTTTTTTCTTTGCATTTTATAGCTCGTTACAATTCCCATGAGCAGTTACTATGCATGTTAAACATGAAATTGAAAAAATTTGTGACAGTGAGACTTGACATGTCCACACTGATATCATCATCAGCTAAGCATTAACCCATTTATCTTTCGTATCATACTATTCACCCCGCACCCCATATTATCAATCTACTTTGAGGCTAGCAATTTCAAACATGATGGCTTTTGGTGTACTATATCAAAAGCAAAGCCCACAAGATCACACCGTACTCACATCTTCACAAGCAAAAAAGTAGAACAAAAGCTAAAGTAAATGGATCATTAAAAAATGGGACAAACAGTAAATTGAGAACAAGCAAGATGTCTCGTGCATTGAATTAAGCCATGGAACCAGGACATATGGACTTTGACTGTGACCATGTAAAAATGAATTAATCTATCAATTGCACATATCAAATTAGGTAATGCATAATATGCATTTGTCCCCCCCCCCAATAGCCCAAACGGTCCACAAAAATGGACTGGCCACGATCCCACTGAATGAGGCGTTCATCAATTCCACCAAACAACCCATTTGAGAAATTGGCCACTTTCGATTCTTACAATCAATAACTATTGAAGATAGATGGTACAGTTGAAGATCCTAAAAAAAAAAGAAGAAACAACAGCTTAGAAGAATCAAGGAGGGTTCACTTCATCAAAATCTTCAAGTTCCAGGATTGTCGTGTGTTCAATAAACTCCCAACCACAATCAACTGACAAAAATGCTTATTCCATAGTGATACAAATAACTATTTTTTTATTTGTTCCTAAACCATCTTTTGTTATAAATTTGACAATGAGAACTCCTCCTTGGTCTAAGAAAACCTTAGGGAAAGTCACTGAAATGCCTAATTCTAGAAAACAAAAAAAGATCACATTCCCACACAAGAAAAGAGGTAAGAAATCAACAAAAGTGGTAAGAAATATGCAAAATGGGAAAAAAATGAAAAAAACAACAAAAACCCTAACATGATTTGTAGTGAATGACTCCATAGGGGGGAGAGAGAGAGAGAGAGAGGGATGGTGAAGCAAGATGGTGGGAAGATGGTCGAGGTCTACAAGTACTGTAGGAGGGCTGGAGATAACCTTGGATCTGTGTTCCTTGTTGAGAGAGGAAAATGAGTGAGACTACAGTTACAGCAATACGGAGTCCAGACACGTCTGGGCATGTCGGAGCAGATTTGATCACCTCCGTTCTGGAGTAGCTCTCATCATCGCGTCGTCGCCTCCCTGGTAGCAGCGGTAAGAAAAAAGATTGGAGATGAAAGATAGCTCGGGAGACCTCGGGGCTTTTGATTCAGCGCAGAAAATGGGGCTTATATACCCCTTCTTAAAAAGCAATGATTTATGGGGTCGGGGGGGGGGGGGGGGGGGGGGGGGGGGTGGGGGAATCAAACCGTAGATATCCTTTCTACCATAGATTTTGGATTATGAAAATCTTCTCCGCATGTTGCACCCAAATATGGGTTTTCCACGATAACATGGAAAACTGACATGGATTCCTCTGAGAGGATTTTTGCCAAATGTGCCCCAATATGTTCCAAGGATTCATTGGAATCATAGTAAGGAAATGTCTTCGATTTTTCTCCATTACTATTTTTTTATTGTTTGATGTTAGTATTTTTCATTAACTTTTTTTTTTTTTTGCATGTTTGTGCAGAACGTAGGAAACCAATTTCGTGGCTTCTACTTATTCCCAAAAAAAAAAAACAAACAAATCTTAACCTCGCCTTTCTTGGAAACATTTATTTTCCGCGAAATCACAAAAAATCAAGTTTATTTTTGTGATTTTCCTCACGAAATAGCGCTCGACCAAATGATGAAAGTTTTTAACTGAGAAAAAGCTTCCCACTTTTTCTTGCATTTTGATGTAAACACGTGGCTAATGTGCACTACATGTGCATCACTTAGATACTTCATTTATTTTGTGGCGTAAAAAGAGGAGAAAGTTGAACTATCTTTTTCCACAACCTTACAAAAAATCATTCCCTGTGGGAGGGAAAAAAATTGCATCTTTAGATTAATGCATCTTTAGAGCATGTTTAGGCAGTGTCCACCAAGAATAGAAGTCTGGGAACTTTCTTTTTTCTAAAGGTCCCTTCCCCCAACCCACTTGCCCCCCCCACCCCCACCAAAAAAAAAAAACTACTTTTTGTTTTTTTGTTAAAAAAAATTACACATTAGACAATGGAAAAGGTTATTTGCATAAAAATACCTTGGTTAGTCTTCTATTTCCACAAAAAAGTTGTTATATGCTGGTGGGTCCTAAGTGCAAGGCCTCAATTGTAGTTTAATAACCCAGTGATTAGGGGGTTGATCCTCAGGGTTGCAGTTTGAAATTCAAATCCATTTCAATCTTGAAATTGTACCTTGGAAAAAACTCAAAAGTTAAGTATCAATCCAAATGAAAAGTTAAACTAAACTAAGACTCTCTAGTTCTAGAACTCTCAATTATTCAAGATATTTCAAGGCAATTCATATTCAGAAAAACTCTATACCTATTAAGAACTCTAACCTATCTTAACCACTTATAACCTAAGATTTCCAGTTTTTGAAGACTTTCTAATCCAATTAAATTTCTTCTTTTAGAAGAATTATAATTATTTCAAACTCTAGAAATCTCCTTAAGATTAGTGAGAATAAAAACTAAACCTCCAAAAAGTTAGTTCCTTAATTAACTAGAATTAGTTTCCTAATCTAACCTAAATTCTAATTAATTATACCAAATTATTAATTAATTATCCTAAATTCTAATTAATCCTAAACTAATCCTAAAACCTATTTTTATGCAAATATGAATGAGTTATGCAATCCTAATATGAAACTAATGCAATCAAAATCTAACTCTAAGATGAATGCAAAAACTCTTTTAAGTATGAAAAAACCTTGTTACAGGTCCAACTTTTCAGACTTAAACGACTGACCTAGGATGATCTAATCTTAAACTTTGTGGCTAGGTTTTAAACTCTGATGATGCATGATTCAAACAAAAAAACAGAGATAAAAAAGGATTTCAAACGAGTGAGATATGCTTGCTTTAAAATGCCTAGATGATCATGTTGTGTTGTTGAAATTCTGATGCAATCTTGTTGAACACCCATTTTTAAGCCATTAGAAAACTGACATCCCAAAATTAGTATTCTCCTCTAAAATTCTGCGGTTTTAAAATCATGTTACCATAGTTTAATTCAGTAAAATCTCAAGCAAAAGCAACATCTCTAGACTTGTTTTCAAAAAGTGAAATTTTGGAAGAAATAAATAGTCCAAAACCGTGGAAATAATGCAGTTTCTTTTTTGTAACTACACTATTAACTAGTCTGAATTTTCTTCTCATAATCATTCATTAAATCATCATATTCCAGCAACAAAAACATGATTAAATAAAAGTCCTACCTCTAATGCATGCCATGGTTACATTCCAACCATAAAATCATGCACAAATCCTAAACTACGATGCATAAAACACATAGAGAATCCTAACAGTAGTGTCAAATTTGCAATAATTTAAATGTAGTCAAGCATACAAGAATTTAAATGTGGTGAATCATACTGAAAAGTAAATGTGGTGAATCCACTGAAAAGTAAATGTAGTCAAGCATGCTGAAAAGTTAATGTGGTGAATCCAATATCATTTCTACTTTTCTCCGACTTGGGTCAAGAATCACTAAGATCACAATCTAGGGCTTGTTCTACAACTTGAGTCGTCAATCCAATTGTAAACCCTAAACTACTATGCAAATTGCCCAAGGTTTCAAGATACTCCTCATAATCATTATTAGGCACATAAACAATTCGCTTTGGTTTCTTAACTTGCATTGCCTCCTGTTCATGCTCAAGGATCAAGTCCTAGCCCACACATTGGAGTTTACTAAGCCAAGCCATTCATATTAAGGGCGAGTTTTACTAACCTTACCCTAAGCACATTTAGTTAACCCTTTTGAAAAGACTAATGAAATTAGCATCCAAAAACACACAAATCAAAATACAAAGATCATCAAAAGAATATGGATTTTACTAGCATAGAATGTTCATTACAAAAGATAAAAGAAATTAAAACGGAACCATAGACATGCTAGGATGAAGAAGCCTTCTCTAGCCTACGTGATATTCAACTTGGAACAAGCCTTCTTGAAGAGAAACATGGAGGAGTGGAGGAGATGGAAGGAGGGAGGGAGTGGATGGGCGTGGGATGGGAGAGAAACTAGAGAGAGGGGGTTTATTTCTTCATGCCTTTGGACGTCCACCCCTAGGTCCTATTTATAGGTTTTAAAGCCTCACTCCTTCTCCATCTTTAACTTCTTCTTTGATTGCAATTATCTCTATTGAGAGAGAGTTTGTTCCAATTTGAACTAGAGGTGAAAAATTGGGCAGGCGGCCCAAGCCCAGCAGGGGCCTGGCACGGAAAAACCGTGCCTGGGCCCGTTGACTTGGTCAACAGGCTGGCCCAGCTCGGCCCGATAGTCTACACTAGGCCGTGCTAGGCTACGGTTGCCAGGTCTGAGGCCCGGCCCGGTTAAAATCCGACATGCGGGCTGCCCGGCCCGACATGAGGCACGATCCAGGCACGGCCCGGCCCGTGGAAGGCCCCCAACGGTTAGTTTTTTGAAAAACCCACCCCCCTCTCAAAAAAAGGTAAAATGTGGTTTTTTTTACCTTTTTAACCCTCCCAACAACTATAAATGGTCAAAGGGGGGTATTAGTGTCTTTTGATCATTTTTTACCATTATACCCCCCAACTGCTATAAAACGGTCATATGAGGGGGTATTTTATGCCATTTTATCACTTAAGAATTCTATAAATAGCCATCATTCATCTCATTACTCTACACTCATCTACTCTCTCATTTCTCACCACTCCCACTAAAGTTCTAAGGCTCTAAGCTCTCTTAAGTCTCAGTCTAAAGTCTAAGCTCTCTACAAAGTTTTCTACGAAGTAAAGAGTGAGAGTGACTTCTCTAAAGTGGAGGATTTAACTAAGAAGGACTTCTCCATTAGCTCTCCCTCTCTCATAAAGGTATTTATTATCTTTAATTTTTAGTTTTGTTTAGTAATAATATACATAGTAATATTATATATTGAGTCTCATCTTCTCCCCTTTCTTATATAAATTATCACAAAAAACACATTATGCATAATTATTTATTAAAATTTTTTTATCTTTCATTTAGAAAAATGGCTGGATGATTAGACCCCAAGTATAGGGTGCAATTGTAGCAATAATCTGGTGAGTCCAGGTCGATCCACATGGAGCAATGCCTTTTGAAAGTCTTTCCAACTTTGACCTATCCTAAATAAATACTGAATTTGGCCTAAATGTAAACTAATTAAATTACAAGAAAATTCCTAGAAACTGAAAATTAACAATTACAACTTTCCAAATAAAAAAACCTAAACTAAGTAAAGAAACCTAGTTTATTCAACCCTATTCTAACTATAATCTGCAAAAGTAACAAACTCATCAAAACAACCAATTTAATATAAAATAAATCAAAACAAAACTTCCTAAATTAGATCCTAATTACCAAAACCACTTTTTATGAAAATATGAATGATCTATAATGCTAACAATGCAATTTTATGCAAGTTTCTAAAAATTTGATGCATGCTGTGAAAAAAATAAGTATGGAAACTCTTGCACAGGCACAATTTCGTTGGACTGTACGACTAGTCTAAGATGATATGAACCTAAATCTAATGGCTGGAATCAATACTCTGATGATGCATGAACACAAAAAAAAGAAAAGAAAAAGGACTTAAAATGAAAAAGATATAATCACCTAAAGATGCTTAGTTGAACCAGTTATGCAGTTGAAATCTGGTACAGGCTTTGCTAAGTACCTTTGTTTGTGCCTCTGGTTGACACGATTCCCGATGTTATTTTTGGCTGAAATTTTGGGTTTCAAAGTCCAATTACCATATTTTAAGTCTGCTATTTTTCGGATCAAAACATTCGCGTTTACCTGGTTTTTGAATTGCGCACTTTTGTAACACAATTAGGTCAATTTTGCTGAAACTGTGTAGAAATTTTCACTATTCTCCTACCAAGTCCGAATTTAGTCTTTCTAATCAGTTAATAATCTTGTGATTTCAGCAATAAAAACCTGCTCTAATGCAATTTCTAAATATGAAGTATGCACAAAGACACTTTCCAACCATATATTATGCAAGTAACAAAAATAGTAAGTTTCTACTAAACATGGAAAGATGCAAGTTGGGTTTCTAAATCAAGAATTTGCAAGTAAAATAAATAATCAGAATATTAACTAAAAAATAAAAACAAAAGGGTGGAAAAATAAAAATCGGAAAGGATGTACCAAAGATCTAGAAACTAGATGATCATACAAGTATTGAGAATGCGATGATGATGTCCTCTCTTCTCAGAGTAGGAAAAATTTATGCAAGTGATTACTTGTTGTCTCTCGACTTTTAATCCTTTTATTTTATTTTCAAATCCCTAGATCTAATCATGTGAAATATTGTATCCAATCAAAACACATAAAAGAACTAGAAATAGAAAATTAAACCACTTACATAAAGAATACGCAGAATAAATCCAAGTAGTGTCTTTATTCCTTGATCTTGAAGTACAAAAAAATTAAGATTCTTCTCTCTTCATCATTCTGTCAACATGATCTCTCAATCTATGTCTAAAGAATTAGAATGGAGAAGAAGAAGAAAGGGATTAGAGAGAGAAAGGGTGGATGGGAGTGGAAAGGGAGAGAGCACTTCCAAGATTTCTCATTTACAAGGCATGGACGACCAGCCCTCTTTGGCTGAATCCTTTTTATAATTTTTCATGTTCCTTTGTTTGGTAACATTCCTCTTCCATTTTGGCTTGAACTCCAAGCAATCCTCCTATCTTGGCAACTTTAATTGATTTCTTGCTAATGATAAAGTCTTGTGGTCCCATTCTTTCCATCTTTGGATTCTTCAAAAGATCTTTAAGATTGCACATGAGAAGGATTAAAAAAAAAATCAGATTGTGTGCCAAATTTGTGCTCCCATATGTGGGACGTCCAAGGCATGTGGACCCCACCTTGATCGTCCAACATAACTTGGTTTCTCCTCTTTCTTGATTTTACTTTCCTTCTTAATCTTTATCTCCTTCTTGGATTAGATTTCTTCTTCCACAAGTTTGACTTTTCTAAGCTCCTTTAGACCTTCTTTCCACTCTTGAACAAATCTCTTTCTTGAATTTGAATCACAATTTTTTTTTTTTTTTGCAACACATAGAAAGAAGAATTTCTCAAAATCTTGGAAACTTGCATGCTAACAAAGTGGGGCTCCTCCTTGGGCGTGTAGTGTGGTCCCTACTCAAGTGCTTTTCAATGCGGGTCCCATTTCTTGTTTTCTCCTACAAATTGAAAGAGATAAATTTAACATTAATTATATGTAAGAAAATAATTATGAACAATGTATGGGACCCTACATGCCTAGTGATGTACTAAAATAACCATCTTTCCAAAAATATCACATGGTGCCAAAAATAGCAAGATATGCATTGATGAAACCAAAAGCTTAATTTTTGGGGTGATAAATGTTATGAAAAACCTTAATTTCATAAAAGACATGCAATGTGATGAATTTTGACCTATTTTGACCATGTTTCTAAAAATAACCTCAAATGCATGAAATCGTGGAATTGAGTGTAATCTATGCAATTAAACCTAATTAAGTCCACAAATGCTAATGAAATAATGACCTAATGACCTAATTTTGTGGACTTATCACTGTACCATCACAACCTTTCAACCTTGACTTTTCTCTAAATGAGGAAGATCCTGGATTTATTCATTTAGATCAAAGTCAGAGCATAGAAGTAGATAGTAATAGTCTCCAAGATACTGTATTTTTGGTTTTTACAACTAAAAAGAAGAGAAAATCAAGATTGACTTCTCCTGTATGGTCTTATTTTGTTAAAGTTACTGTCCTAAGTCCCACGGGAGGAACAGAGGAAAAGGCACAATGTAAATTTTGCAAAGATCTCCTCAGTGGAAAATCATCAAGCGGCACTGGCCACTTTAATAGACACATGAAAAAGTGTTTGCGCAAACACACGAATACCGCTAACGATGGAAAAAGAGGTGGGATGGTTCAAACACAACTTTCTCAAACAGATTCATTTGGTGGTTTAAAAGTTTTCAACTATGACCCTACTAATGCTAGATATCAACTTATTAAGTTTATAGTAGTTTGCCAACTACCATTTATACTTGCCGAAGACCGATCATTTGAAAGATTTTTTAGGTCTGCCTTTGTTCCTTCATGGTAGAAAATATCTAGAGTTACTGTTAGAAATGATGCAATAAAAACTTTTTTTGAAAGAAAAAGAGAATTTAAAACAGGTTTTTGAAAATCTACCTGGAAAAGTGGCTTTAACTTCAGATTTATGGACTTCTAAAAAAAATCTGAGGTACATTGCAATCACAGCACATTATATTGATAGTGATTGGGTGATGCAAAAAAGAATGATGTCATTTTCTTTATTAGAGTTCCCACACACTGGTGCTAGGATATGGTCCACCATCCTTGAAAAACTTAGAGAATTTAAAATTAAAAATAAAATAATTTTTATAACTTTAGATAATGCAAGCACTAACAATGTCGTAGAAGATTTACTAAAACCTGCGATTCAATTTGATTTAAATAGAGATCTATTTCACAATAGATATGCATGCCACATCATAAATCTTATCGTACAAGTAGGGGTAAAATCTATTAGAGATGATTTAGAAATCATTAAATGGGTTGTAGGATACATTTTTTCTTCTCCCTCGCGAAGACATTGGTGGAGGGATATATGTGTAAATTTGGGTCTAAGACAAAAGAAAATATCACAAGATGTAAAACATAGATGGAATTTTACCTATAAAATGTTAAAAGAATCATGTGTCTATAAAATGGCACTAAATCAATATTGTCAACTTTATTTGGAGCATGAAAATATTTTTATAAGTGATGATAGATAGACCCTTCTTGAGATAATAAGAGATTTTTTTAGAAGTTTTTCATGATGCAACATTGTTTTTTTTTCCGGGGTATATTATCCCACAACAAATCAAGCTTTAGCCCATTTTTATGAAATAAGTCTTACTTTTAAAAAGTATAGAGATTTTCCAATTTTTCAACTTATGTGTGTACAAATGGAGGCAAAGTTTATTGGAGAATAACTCCTTTAACATTTTGTATAGCTGCTGCATTAGACCCTAGATTGAAATTAAAAGGTGTACCCTTCTTGATGAAATAAACTCTAACATGAATACAACTAATATAAATGACATGTTTACAGTTAAGACACAATTAGAAACACTTTATTTGGATTATGCTACCTGATTAGGTAGATCCATAGCACCCACGGTCCCAACTAGCCCTCCCCAAGTACATAAAGGAAAAAAAAAGGCCATTTGGAGTATTATGAGGAAATCTTACGAAAGTAACTCCTCTTCTTCCGGAGGATCCTTTTACAACCTTAATAATTACCAATGTACCTGGGGAGCGATCCTGTCTCAATTTCGGATGAAGAAGAAGATGATTTTGATCTTTTGGAATGGTGGAAATCATTCGAAACTAAGTTTCCTATGCTTTCCGCCATAGCCCATGATATACTAACAATACCAGAGTCTACAGTTGCATCAGAGCAAGCATTTAGTGCAAGTAGGCACCTTATTGAACCCAGGAGGACTATGCTTATAGAAGAAACCGTTGAGACCTGCATGTGCTTACGGGATTGGTATCAAGCACAGGATAGGGAACAACACATCGATGATGAGTTTGAGATAGAAGACGAGCTAGCAACGTTACATATATCATAGTATAATTTTTTTAGAATGTATATTAGGCTTTCAACTTGTAATTTTTTTTTTAGAATGTATCATAGGTTTTCAAAGTTGTAATTTATTTTTTAGAATGTATCATAGGTATTCAAAGCTGAATTTCGTTTTTTAGAATGTATCATAGGTTTTCAAAGTTGTAATTTATTTTTTAGAATGTATCATAGGTTTCTAAAGTTGTAATTCTTTTTTCATTTATCAGAAGGTTTGAATTTCATTATATATATATTGATCCAGGTTTCTAAAGTCCAAACTTGTAATTTTTTTGAACTTTTGTAACTTAAATTTCAAGGAAATACAATTTATTTGATGTATTTTTTCAAAACATCATTAGTGTTATTCTACTTATTTATTTCTCTTAATTTCTTTATTTTAATGAAATTGGTCCAAGACCAAGAGTCTAAGTCTCTAAGACTTAAAAAAATTAAAAAAAAAAAAAATAAATAAAAAGGGGTATGGGATCTGTGGGCCGCCCACGGGCTGCACGGCCTAGGCCAGACTAGGGCCTAGCCCAGCACAACACGACTAGAGCCGTGCCTTGGGCCGGGCTGGGCTGACCCCAAAGAGTTAGGCCAGGCACGACACCGCCTGCATATTAATCATGGGCCATGCCGACCCGGGCCCGGGCCCAGTCTTCAGTGGGCCGTGCCGATTTTCATGCCTAATTTGAACACAGTTGAGATAACCTGAGAGAACTCTGGAATCTTCTAGCCTTTAAGAATTTCTCTGCACACCCTCTTCCAATTTGAAAATTCTTCACCATAGGGCCTACTTGAATGGTTCTCAAATATGAAATAATTTGAATTATTGCATTTTGGAATGGACTAGACCCCATCATGGTTGTGCAACTCATGGAAGAGGGGTGGAGCCCTCTAAACAATTGCCATAATTGTCATCCTGAGTAGAGATTTTAGCACTAACTTCGAGAGGCCATATCTCCCTCATTTTAGCTTCAATTGACGCGATATTGGGCTCTACGGACATGTACTCGAAACGAGGTTTCCAACGGCGTGTAGCTTACCCAAAGACGACATACGGATAAAATGTTATGCCCTATTCGAGGTTAGCTATCATGAGAAAAATGTGATTGACTTTGGATCTCCTTTTCACTTAGGACTCTTCAAAGACGTCTTTCCTTCCTAATTGATGAGTTATGAAAAGTGCATATTTTCATACACATTTTGGGCCATTTTAAGGACTTATTGATATTAAAAAGCCTCATTCAGTGTCAAATCATGTTCTTATGCATTTAGGATTCATTGTAGTGTATTCATGCATAATTTGCTAAAAAAATAATACTTTTAGCATAAATTTATGAAACTTGCTATTTTTGGAAATTTATTTTTGGAAAGTTAGTTATTTTTGGTGCATCAAGTAGGGTACCACGCATAGTACATTCAAATTCCTCACATGTGATTATTGTTGAATTTGTTTATTTTAATTTGTGTAGGAGAAATCAAGAATGGGACTCATGCACATTGGTGAATTTTGAGAGAGATCAAGTGTAGGACATCTTTCATGGTGGACCCACATATCTTGGTATTTTTGGAGAGTTTGAAAAAGTCAACAATGGAAAGTTAGATTTGGAGTTTCAAGATCAAGAGAGGAAACTTCAGATTTGGTAAGATCTAATGCTTATTAAGTTTGAAATTCAAAAATAAAAAAAGAAAATGTGCTAGAAGAGTTGACTAGTCAATCAAATAAACTTGGAAGCAAACCAAAGATAGAATGAGTGTCAAGAAATAAAGAAGGAAAGATCCCAAGACCCCTTTGGACGTCCACATGGGTCCCACACACCCCATTGCACAACTAACATAGAACCTTCCATACATGTACAATTATTCTCGGACTTTTTAGGGGCAGCAAGATTAAAATGACTATAACTCTCATTCCCACCATTGGATCAGTGCAATATACCCACCGTTAGAAATCTCTTTTCAAGTATATATATGTGGAGCCTAAGATTGCGTCAATCGGAGATAAAAAGATGGAGATATGACCTCTTTAAGTTAGTGCTATAATTTTTACTCGGGATTGCAATTTTGCACATGGAAAGCACCAAAAATCTCTCACTCACCTTGCTATTTCTTTGAAGACTTGTTGGCCAAGGAATGGACTTACCATGCAAAGAAGATTTCATGCTACAAACTTGGAACAAAGAAGGAAAGAAAGAGAGCAAAAATCTATAAATTGAAGGCATAGACATCCATCTCCTCTCATGGGAAGATAGACCACTTCTCTCTAGAATTCATACTACACTCCATCCTCTCCCTCTCTCTTTCTCTCCATTGGAGTCCTCAAGGAGATTTGGCCTAGAAATCGCTCTACACTCTTGGGTTTTTCATCTAGAAGAGGCTTCTCTTCCTAGTATGTAATTTTCTTTGTTTATTTTCTCATCTTATGTAAAGACTTTGCATACTAGTAAAAGTGTTACTTTGTTTTTTCAAATTTTCTTTTCATGTCCTTGATTGATTGGTGCTTGATTTGGGTTCTTTACTTGTTGGTGTTTGGATTGACAACCCAAGGGCCCTAAGAGCATGATTCAAATTATGAACCCGCTTAGAATAGAATTTTGAGAGAAAAGAATATACTTCCGCATATTTAAATTTATGTTCTTCCACACATTTAAATTTCCGTTAAAACCACACATTTACTTTTCTTTTCTTTTTTTTACCACACATTTAAATTCTTGAATTTTTGTTTATTTTGTTTATTTTCATGATCAATTCAAGTTTATGTCTATTTTTGCATAGTTTATTGTTGGAACTAGTTAGCATTGCATGCATATT
Organism: Cinnamomum chago; assembly: GCA_038049695.1. NCBI lineage: Eukaryota > Viridiplantae > Streptophyta > Magnoliopsida > Laurales > Lauraceae > Cinnamomum > Cinnamomum chago. The sequence goes on from CP142460.1 coordinate 38,105,074, forward strand.
CATATTAGTGGAGTCTGTTAGATTGTATGGACTCAATCCATCAGATGATTTAATAAATTGATTAATTTCTTTATTTATCAATAAAATCATGCTTTCCTTTTATGACATGAATGATGTTTTATTACTTAATGCACATAACCAATACATATGACATGATGGTTAATGAGATGAACCGGATCTCATTAGTATATTAGATGTGATATATGTGTATGGATGAATCGACATACGGGAGACATGTGTCACAAATCTTATACTTAAATGTATTCACAGCTAGTGATGAGACTGAGCATCTCATTTGATAAGGTTGCAGTACTTTGATCACTATGAGATAGTGTGATTTGTCTCGATCATCAGAATGTAAGATTCTGGATCATGGTGCTTGTCACGCCCCCAAACCGGAACCTCGGGGGCGCGAATGGGATTAAGGATAGTTATATTTTTCTCCCAAGATCCGCGTGTGTGAAGACAACACATTCCAACACATTCTGAATATTTTGCGGAAGCTTTCGTGGCGTTGCGACCCGGAGTCCGTGGCCATCGGATTCCGCGTCGCACTCAACCTTTAGCATATAGCTATCATATCAATAATCATATCAGACTGGAGTAAACCATCACAATAAATTACAGAGCTGACAGTAACAGGATATTACATTCCCATATATGTTCTAGTTACAATTATCAATGTACATTAATTAAGAATCCCAAGAAAAAGGCTAATAAAAGCCATACAACAATAAGCTATAATCACTACCCCAAATATGACGTAGCTCCGATGTCAAGCTCAATGTCTACATGACATAGCCGACAAAACAACCTGCAAAACATGGCCCCATAGCCAACCTAAGCACTCATCTCGGGACGAAGAAATCTGAACCTGAGTACCAAAAGTAGTGGGTCAGACACGACGGTCTGGCAGGTGGATGAAAAGATAATAATATACTGAAGAATAAAACATATGATAAATCATGCTATTCAATCAAATGCTGCATATAATTAAACGGGTTCAAAATCGTAAATCTCGGACAAACATGTATTCGTTCCAAGCATGTGTAAAACCTGAAGACCTAATAAAGCATATGGTCTTTTACACCATCTATAAAAGCATAGATATTTGACAATCGGGTGTTCGTCTAAAACACGTATAAATATAGTAGTCTGGCTAACAACGATCATTTGAAACTTAGGGAAAGCATAAGTATTCAACAAACCGGGTATTCATTTAAAACAGGTACAAACGTATGGATTTGGCAAAACAAGTGTCATTTAAAACATATTTCAAAGCATGGATATTTAACAAATCGGGTATTCATTTAAAACAGGTATAAACATAGGGATCTGGCAAAACAGGATCCAACAAACCGGGTATTTATTTAAAACATGTGCGTGTACAAGGAACAGAAAACAATATAATAACAATAACTGAATTCACTTTGGAGACTATTAACACTTGTTTAAATAATAACTTTCATAAAGGAAATGAATTATTTATCGAAAAATAATAAGCAATATAAAACATGTTGGGTATCCAAGGAATCGGGAAACAAGCAAGATGACGACCACACGAAGCTAAGTCCTCTATCACTAAGGTGATAGAGCAATAACTAGGCTCTGATCTCAGTCACTCGAGGTGAGGAGAAACAGGGGATCTCATATAAATACATATACATATACATATACTATACATGACCACGGTAGCGAGCCGGGCATCGGGGACCACAGTAGCAATCTGCTGCATCGGGACAAGACCACGGTAATAACCGGGTAGCGGGATCAAAACTGCAGCTGGCGGGACAAGAGGGGGATCTCCAAGTCGGTGGATCAGACCAACAGGGTTATCTACGCTTAGTGGTGCCGACTCATAGGTCAAATACAATCGAGACATATGCAAGTAAACCAAGTACAAATACATAATCAAACGGGCAAGACGGGGGTGCTCAAGGGCACATGACATATCATGTGGTGCAATGCACTTCAGGACAAATAACTGTTACTAGAGTAACTTCAATGCTTTAGGGAAAACAAGTCATGTAATGCAAATCTTGGAAATGAGGTGAAACAATGAACTATAACAATTTCGGGTAAAATATCGGTTTCAAGATTTGTTTAAGTGAATAGGGGTCCCGTATGTCGATTATAATAATTTACTTGGTACTCCTTGAGTTTGAAGACATTCCGGGCTCCTTATGCACTTTTACTATTTTCAAAACTTAAAATGAGCTTATGGGTAGTACTAATAGAAAAATCGAGACATAAGCGGTCCATCCTAGGCATGACGTTAATCCGGAAACATCGAGCCACCTATTCAGTCATCGAAAGGAGTATGATTCGCGATAACCAAAGAAATAGGCTTTGTGTATAGGTATAAGAAAGATATCGCGTCGTTCCGTACTGTTCAAGATTGAAATGGATTAACTTCGATCCATCCGAACCAACCGTGAAGGGCATCGGCTCAAGACGCCCTCACATATGGTCAAATGAGTCCAAGAAGGGTAGCCAAGGTCCCACCTAGAACCAAGAATTAGTGCCTAGATCATCACCATTCTTTTCTTTTAGTTCCCTAGTCTTGAAGACCTTAGATTAGGGCATAATTAGTCTTAACACTAAGGTATATACCCCTAGGACTCATAGAAAGCACAATTGTTTCCCAAAAAAAACAATATCAAATTTCACTGGGTCCGATCGATCGGCCTGAAAAGCCTCACAATTAACAACAGTCCGATCGATCGGCCTGCATGTCCGATCGATCGGACCTGGGCGTATAGCAGGTCCGGGAACTTGATTTTTCTCCTCTTTTTCCTTTCCTTCCAACACATACACAAACTGAGTTTTTTCCTTGCTTCAACAACATCTTAACTACAATAAAACTCCCATCAAAACTCCATTAAAAAAATTAAATCTAAACACCTCTTTCTTCCCATTTCACAATAAACAAAGGGAAGAATCCCCAAAATACACAAGGGTCCATTTGAGCCAAAAATCTAGAGATAAATCAAGACTATTGATTCACATTTCCTTAACAAAAGATGATTTAGTAAAACTCTTCAAATGAGCATCAATTTCAAATCAATGCAAGCTAGTAAACATAAACATGGATGGAAAACCAACCCCATTCATTATAAAACCATATGAGCAAACCTTGACCAAATGAAATACATACATTTCCAAGAGATTTAACAAGAGAGAACAGCCATTAATATGCATTTTCGAAATCGATATATAAGTGGCAAGAAACATATGTGAAAACATGTATCCAATGATCAAGAACAAGTAATAAAACTTAGGATTTTCTCATAAAACTTTGATAACATTCAAACCATCCATTCATCCACTTGCCTTGGGTTCCAATAAGCTAAACCAAGCCTCTAATCACCTCTCAAGCTCAAGATTAACAATCTCTACAAAAACCCTCAAAACAAACCCTAGAATGGGTTAAACAATGAAAGACAAGGAATGGGCTCAAACCAAGCTAGGAAATAGAACCTAAGGGAAAGCCATTGCACATAAAAGGAAAATGGGAAGGAGTCTTTACCTCTAGAGTCATCAATCAACAAGAAGAAGCTCGAAATAGGGGCTGCCCACCTTGGTTTTGCACAAGAAATACACCCATGGGAAGCTAAAGAGATGGGGAAGAAGATGGCATGGTGGGGTTTCCAAATGGCAAGGTTTCCTCCATGAAATGAGAGGAGAAAGCAAGAAGAAAGGGAAGGGGAAGCTCAGTTGCAGAGCTCCCCTTGTGGCTGGAACGAATGAGTGAGGGGAGAGAGAAGAGTCAACTATTAACATGGGTGGGTGTGGGCCCCACTACACTCAAAACTTGCCAAGGGTAAAACATCTATTTGTGGGCCTCGGATGCGATCGACGAAGAAGAGAAAAATGCTTCTCATAAAATCTAGTTTTCAAAAAGTATAATTTTGGCATGGTTCTGAGATCTCGAAATTTGGGTCCAGATTCTATGTGAAAAGACCGATTTTGCCCTCAGGGCTGGAAAAACTGATTTTCGGAGCTTCGAATGGGTACGGAGTGAACACGAAAGTTATAGAGGTTAACAAAATAAGTCAAATGAGGCTAAAACAAGAATTATCGGGAATTTCGAATAACCTCCCAATCACGCGCAAAGTCACTAAAAGAACCTCCAAAGGGTCCCACTAATCACAAAGGCACTCAAAATTCCCCAAAACTAGAGAAAAACCATTCTAGCTCACAAACTCAACCCAACAAATACTAATCCCACTAAAAGAAACTAATCCACAAATAAAACAACACTAATCCAGGAAATTAAGGGTCGGGTTCTCACAGTGCTGGTACATTGGATGTATTGAAGGACCATGACAAGCACCTTATGGAATACTGTCTCAATTTTAAGGTCTGCTCTCATAATTTCCTAGCAATTAATCCTGAGACATTGATGAACTCAAGTTTCTGTCTATTCATTTGTTTTGAGTCACCAATGAGTGATGTCAACTGTAGGTCAATACCTCGGTGTCTTGAGTACGTGGTAGTAGGACTGTGGGAACATTGAATGGTCAAGATAGAATCTATCTATATTATCCCCTTGTGCCAATTAATTGATTTATCATTAGTAAGTGCGCACCCATCTCAATTAAAAGTTAATTGGATGGTACTGATGATTACTGGATTAATTGGGTATCAAGGATAATAAGATTTTGATCTAAGATTGGAAGGGACAAATTTAATCCAATTAATCCATAGATATTGATAGAGGGGTCTACTTGTGGTAATTGAGAAGTTTAGGGTCTTCTTTATAATTTGTTTCTAAGATTGGAGTACAATTGCATTTATATAGTTGTATTATTTGCAATTAATTATGGGCCCTGATTGCACATCAGATGTGGGGTCGCGGTGTCCCAGTTGGAGTCACCTTTCTATGGAATCCCTAGTGGTCCCCACGCTAGCCCAAGATTGGATCATTACTAATTCTACTTGAACTCAAAAGGAAAGGAATTAGGAAGTTACTATTTCTATTTGAAGTGAGACTTCTAATAGTGGTAATAGTAGGTTACTAATTGTTGTGGAAGTGAGACTTCCATAATAATTAGAACGAAGAAAGTTACTAATTCTTTTGGAAGTGAGACTTCTAATTAATTATTAGTAAGAAGATGATTGCCAAGCTATAAAAAGGGGAACCAAACCCCTTTGATACCTACCTTGGAATTCACGCCCAATAGTGCAAGAGTTGCACTCCCTCATTTCTCTTATTCTTCTAGTTTCCTTAGAGCTTATCTTGAAGATTCCACCATTCTTATTGAGAAAAGAGATCTGAAAGTGGGTCATAGCGTGGAAGACAACAAGGTATTGGAGATCCTAATTCACTACAAGAAGAGTTCTTGTTCAAGTAATTTGTCTTCTTCTCCATTAGTGCACTACCGAGCTTAAAAGGTATAATCTACTTCCTTGTATGTTGGAGATTTATTTTGGTTGCATGGTGATGCTATTTGCTATCTTAGAGATAGTGTTTTACTGATCTTGATTATGAGTTTGAGGTTCTTGGATCCTGGATTGGGTTTTATGGCCTTATGGGTACTTGATCCCTGAGTCAAGTGGGTCAAAAGTTTTGAAAACATATCCATGAAGCCCACCTACTTCAAACAATTGGTATCAGAGCCATACCTCATCTTTAATCATGTTAGATCCGTTGTCTAAATCTAATCTTTGCATGAGATGCGAAAATGATAAACATAGGGCTATGTAAGGATCAGTTCTGGTATTTTCTGCATTTATTATGTTTTCTGAATGCACAAGAAGGGACAAGTTCGGGCAAAATCGCGGTTTTCTACAAAAACCCTGAGTTGGGTTATGGACTTTTACTAGCAGCCACAATACGCCTTTACCGTCGGCCAGGCCTTTACCGGCGGCTAGACTTTTACCCGCGGCCCTCGGCCCCAATTTCCTTTTTTATGTGGCTATCCGGGTTTGTTCATCATGAGATGATGGATGGCTTCTTAACCCAAGTCCCTATTGTGCATGAGATGTTAACTTGCAGGTGTTCTTGTCCTCTCCATATGGCCCATAAGTTTTTATTTTCTTTTTATGGTTATTAGTTTATTTTGGGCAAGTTGTAAAGGGCATCATAGTTTCCTTGGTTTCCCGTGAAAGCGCAAGGCATGGTGAATTTCCCTACAACCCTTTTTAATTTCCATGTTTAGATTACCATGTAAGTCTCATTATCGAGGCATAGTAATTTATTTAATTTTTCTAAATTTGTAAATTCTGGTGATGTCTAAAGAGTTTGAAGATTACCAAAAGGTTTTGGAGATGCCCAAAGAGTTTGAGAAACCCCAAAGTTTTGGAAAGTCTAGAAGTCCAAGAAGTCTATTCCGCTTGGGCCATGTGGAGGAGAGGACTAGTTTCTATTTTTGCACTTTCTATTTGTGAATGGTTGCTTTTATAGAATATTTCCAAATCTGATCCGAACATAGCAGTTTCCAAAAATGGTCAAATCAAATTAATTTTTGGAAAGAGTTCTAATTAGTGTTGGTGGACCCTTGAGATGGACCTATTGGTAACACTAGTCTTAGAAACTGGACTTTCCTTAAAATAACTTGAATTGGAACCAATCATTGGTCATATCATGAGATAATTTGATGTCTATATATGTGGGCCCATATACCTATAAGGAAATCCTCAATTCTAAAATATTAAGTGGTATCGGGGCATTTATATTGAGAAATCCACATGGTTTTCCACCATACGTCTATTGTAAGGAAAGTATTTGCCTCGCGCAATCTTGAGAATGATCGTTCCCCACGGAGGGTTTTTATTTGTCTGGTTACTAGATATGTATCTCCTAATGGATAGTGTTTGTGAGACGGGGCGGGGGCCCATTCCCCAAGGAGGAGCTGCCCGCAACGGTTGTCATGCAATGCTAGTTAGTGGGTCACACTTAACTAAAATAATGATGTAGTATCCCCAAGGATTTGCCCCATGTATTTTAGAAACCAAAGTTAATCGGGAGTCATACATTATTTGGTAAGAGATGCCTAGATGATAATGAATGATGGGGATCACGGATAGTTAGTCTTAATCTTAATTTTAACCAACTTTGATCCGCACCAATCTAGGTGGTATTCGCACTCCCTAAGGAGGCATACCCCAAGGGATTGTGATTCCGATGTATTCTGAATTTAGTGGTTATGAGGATTCCCACATAAATTTGGTATAATACTAAACCCTAATGTCATCTATATTCTTTAATTGAATGTATGGTTATGTACTACAGTTTTTTAAAGCATGAATTCAAATACTTTCAATCCACTTGCAACCATCTTCAACCAGAACAAGTTGGTGGGATTCAACTATGTTGACTGGAAACGGAACTAGATATTGTCCTGCCTGCTTCAGGATATAAATATGTCTTTACCAAACCCCCCCTTGATGAGCCTGATGGGGGCCCGACCTTCGTCCTCTCCTTCTGCCCCGGGGACTGCTGGGGTTCGGTGGAGAGGACCTTTGGGGGGGGGGGGGGTGGCCCCCTAAGGGACTTCAATCACCTTTTGGTGTTTCTGCAGTAGAGTAATAGGATTTCTTCAAAGTTTTTCTTTCTTCCTTGTGAGTATGGATCTCTCTTTGTGTGTCTGTGTATGTGTGTCTTGGAGTGACCCCTTTTTATAGGCTCTTGGTAGCCATGGGGTGATTTATGGGATTGATGACCCATGATGAGAGAATTGATGGCATTGATGCTCCATGATGGGAGGAGTTACGACGAGTTTTAATTCTTTGATTTTGTAACTCCTTTTTCCTTGAATATGATTGGCTGGTGGAGAATGATGAGCATTTAATCGCCCTTAATCTCCATGATGAGGGGAGTTTCATGATTTTAATATCATGATTACTTGAATTTGTAACTCCCATTTGCTTGATTTTGATTGGACTGTCCAAAATAATCGGTTAATGACCGTATTAAGTTGTCATAAAATGGGTCAATTAACTGCATTAAGTGGTCACCGGGGCATTTGAAGAGTCGCGGGCCGTGCCGCGTCTTTTGGAATTTTTCTTGTGACAATCGCCGATGAACCCACATATTGTTTGATGTCGGATGGCGATATAACTTTAGACATTGGTTGATATCAGTGGGTCGGTGACATCTGTCTTGTCGATTTTTTGATCGATCGGATAGAAAGTGTACTTTCTTGGTCAGCCGGTTGGCAATCTTGGAGCGATTAATGATGATTTCATGCTCTTGACGGTGGATCTGGAATATTGATGAAGATCAGTCGATTTCGAGCATAAAAAATCAGATTTTTGGAAAACCACAAGGACTGAAGTTCCCGAAACGCGAAAAGGGTCGGAAAACAGGCCATTCAGCGGAAATCCGGCGACCTGGATTTCCAGGGTCGCCGGTGCGGTTGCCGTGGTCGCCGGGGGTTTTTCCCCTTCCGGTGGCCGTTTCTCGACCGTTTTTCGATCTTTTTGATTCTTTCTTTCTTCTGTATTTTTCTTGACATTTCTCCTCATTTATTGTCTTGATTCTCCTGAAGAAAACCTGACTAGAAGCCGTGCAAATCGGAGCACAACGTTTCCTATTTTTTGGAAAAGCTGAAGACTTTGTAGCCGATTTTCCATCAAGAGTCAAAACTAGGTCAAACGATGTCGGAATGACCTGAGATTTGAGATGAAGCCTCCTGAGCAGTATATAGGACCAGCGATGGGATTTTATCTGAGTTTTGAAGCTGTTACACCCCCGAACCGAGGCCCTGATAATCAAGTCCTTAATTCGGGGGACGCGGCATGACGGGTTAGAAAATTCCGCCCGCACACGCTAATTATTTTCCCACAGGATTCTGCGGTGAGGATTCCAGATGATCCATCACAACCAATTAATTGAATTCACAACAAATAATAATATGCGGAAGCATGTAGGAAAATAAAAACCAAACGAAATATAAGATAATTGCACAAACTCTGTATCAAAAGAGTAATATATAAATGGGCATAACCCTAAGTTAATTAAAGTTGTCAGGATCACAAAAGTGTATTTAATTTATACAGCCCAAAAAGAAAGGGCCAACAGAGGCCATAAGAAAAATTCCAAAAAAAAAAAAGCGTTATCGAACTCCAGATCCAACATGACGTCTACATGACATCATTTGGCTGCCACTCGTGCTCCACCGCAGGCCCTACTGCCTCCTCCGCGCGCTCCGCCTCAAAGGCTTTCGGGTCCGACATCTGACACAAAATAGAAAAGTATCAGACACGATGGTCTGGCAGGTGAATAAAGCATATAAGTTATATAAGTTTTATAAATGCCATGTTTAAAATCATAGAAATGCAATTGGAACGAAACATATATAAAAAGTAAATCAAATGAACAATTTCTATACAATTAAAAGAATTTCGTAGTTGAAATGTTTCAAACTAACTGATAGATAATTAAAGTATTGGCAAACCACATTTAGCTATATTCTCTTATTACTGATGTCACGCCCCCGAACCGAAACCTCGGGGGCGGGAATGGGATTAAGCATAAATGTATTTTACTTCTCCCAGGATCCGCGTGTGTGAAGACAACACATTCCAACACATTCTGAATATTTTGCGGAAGCTTTCGTGGCGTTCCGACCCGGAGTCCGTGGCCATCGGATTCCGCGTCGCACTCAACCTTTAGCATATAGCTAATATATCAAGAATCATATCAGACTGGAGTAACCATCACAATAAATTACAGAGCTGACAGTAACAGGATATTACATTCCCAAATATGTTCAAGTTACAATTATCAATGTACATTAATTAAGAATCCCAAGAAAAGGGCTAATAGAAGCCATACAACAATAAGCTATAAACTACTACCCAAATGTGACGTAGCTCCGATGTCAAGCTCAATGTCTACATGACATAGCCGACAAACCAACCTGCAAGGCATGGCTCCACAGCCAATAAAAACACTCAACTCGGGGCGAAGAAATCTGAACCTGAGTACCAAAAGTAGTGGGTCAGACACGACGGTCTGGCAGGTGGATGAAGAGATAACAAATATACTGAAGAATAAAACATAAGATAAATCATGCTATTCGATCAAATGCTGCATATAATTAAACGGGTGCAAAGTCGGGAATCTCGGGGAAAACCTGTATTCATTTCAAGCATGGGTAAAACATGACTATCTAATAAAACATGTGTTCGTTTACATCATCTATAATCATAGATATTTGACAATCGGGTGTTCGTCTAAAACATGTATAAATATAGTGGTATGGCAAAACAACGTTCATTTGAAACTTAAGTAAAAACATAAGTATACAACAAACCAGGTATTCATAGCAGTCTAGCAAAACCAATGGCCATTTGAAACCTATGTAGAAATGCGGATATTTAACAAACCGGATATCGTTTAAAACAGATATAAACGTAGGGATCTGGCAAACAAGTGTCATTTGAAACATATTTCAAAGCATGGATATTTAACAAATCGGGTAATCATTTAAAACAGGTATAAACATAGGAATCTGGCAAACAAGTGTCATTTGAAACATATTTCAAAGCAGGGATATTTAACGAATCGGGTAATCATTTAAAAACAGGTATAAATATAGATATCTGACAAACCAAATGTCCTTTAAAGCAAGCTCGGATATTTAACAATTCGGGTATTCCTTTAAAACATGCGTAATCATATAAATCTAGCAAAATCATTGATCGTTTGAAACATATGTAAAAGCATGGGTATTCACCCAACCGGCATTCATTTAAAACATGTACGGGTACAAAGAACAGAAGACCATATAATAATAACTGAATTTACATTGGAGAATATTAACACTTATTTAAATAACAACTTTCATAAAGGAAACGAATCATTTATCGGAAAGCAAGTAAGCAATATAAAACATGTCGGGTATCCAAGGAATCGGGAACTGGCAAGATGGCAATCACAAGAAGCTAAGTCCTCTATCACCGAAGTGACAAGAGTATAACGGGACGTTGGTCTCAGTCACACAAGGTGAGGAGACTCAACGCAAATCATATATACAATATAAATATACGGGAACGGGACCACGGTAGCGAACCGGGTATCGGGACGGGACCGCGGCAATAACCGGGTATCGGGATCCAAACTGCAGCTGGCGGGACGGGAGAGGGATTTCCAAGTCGGTGGATCAAACCGACAAGGTATCCAAGCTTAGTGATGTCGACTCATAGGTCAAATAACAAATCGGGACATATGCAAGTAAATCAAGTACAATAAATAAACGGGTAAAACGGGGGTGCTCAAGGGCACACTGTCACTTCATATCGGGCAATACATCTCGGGACAAATAACTGTTACTAATGTAACTTCAATGCTTTCGGGAAAACAAGTCATGTGATGCAAGTCTCGGGAAATGAAGAAATATAATGCACTATACCATTTCGGGAAGAATATTGATTTCAAGATCTATTTAAGTGAATAGAGGTCCCGTATGTCGATTATAATAATTTACTTGGTACTCCTTGAGTTTGAAGACATTCCGAGCTCCTTATGCACTTTTACTATTTTCAAAACTTAAAATGAGCTTATGGGTAGTACTAGATGTTACAATAGCAAAAATCAAGATTATAAACGGTCCATCCTAGGCATGACATTAATCCGGAAGCATCGAGCAACCTATTCAGTCACCGAAAGGAATAAAATTCGCGATAACCAAGGGAAAGACTTGTGTTTAGATGTAAAGAAGATATCGCGTCGTTCCATCCCGTTCAAGATTGAAATGGATTGAACTTCGATGCCACCGAACCAACCGTGAGGCGTGTCGGCTCAAGACATTCTCACACATGGTCCAAACAGTCCAAAAAGGGTAGCCAGGGTCCCACCTAGAACCAAGAATTAGTGTCTAGATCAACACCATTCTTTTCTTTTAGTTCCCTCGTCTTAGAGACCTTAGATTAGGGTATAATTGGTCTTAACACTAAGGTATATACCCCTAGGACTCATAGAAAGCCCAGAGGTTTCCAAAAAAAAAACAATATCAAATTTCACTTTCGGTCCGATCGATCGGCCTGAAAAGCCTCCCAGTTAAAGACAGTCCGATCGATCGGCCGATCGATCGGACCTGGGCGTGCAGGTCCGGGAAACACTTGATTTTTCCTTCCTTTTTCCTTTCCTTTCCAACACTTAAACAATCACATAGAACTATAATCAAGAAGACTCAAATACATGTTTCCAATACAATAATATGAGCTAAAGAGCTCCTCATTTCAAGTTTCTCCCTTTCCATTCTTCCATTCACAACAAATCTCAAGGTGGAGAAAACTCATTCATGTGAAACCATTTGAAACCTTGACAATATGATGCATACATTTTCCAAGCACGAACAAGAGGGAAATAAACTCATCAACAAGCACATTTCGAAATCAATATTAATCATAGTAAAGACAACTACTAAAATCACCAAAACCCTTAATGAAACAAGATTTTTCTCACAAAACATGTTAATAATCAAAACGATCCAATCATCCACTTGCCTTTGACTCAAATCAAGCAAATCAAGCTCCTAATCACCTCTCAAGCTCAAGATCCACAATCTCTACAAAAACCCCCAAAACAAACCCTAAAATGGGTTAAGCAATGAAATGACAAGGAAACCTTTCAATAATAAAGGTTGAGCTTCTCTAAGGCTAGAAGACTACAAATCTAGAAGACAGGAAGAATCACTTACTTGGATGACTTTCAAATGAAGAGAACTAGCTCCAAGAAGATCTCAATGTTGATGGATTTCTCCAAAAATGGTATCAATAGGGAGCCATGGTGAAGAGGAAGAAGAAGATGGTCTCCATTTCTTGATTGATGAACTATTGGTGTGGCTTGGAGATGAAGAAGCAAGAAGAAGAAGAGAAACACAAGGGAAAACCCTAGGTTCAGCTGGCTGTGCTGGAAAAATGGAGAATGTGATACAATGAAGGGGGTGGGTTCTCTTATGTTAACAAAGGAGGTTAAGTCCCACAACTTAAGGGACTAGTTTGGCTGAAATCATCTGATTCGGGACCTCGGATGGATTCGACGAAGAAGGAAGAAATGATCGTCGAAATATCTAGTTTCCAAAAAGTATATGTTTCGTGGGTTTTGGGAATATCAAGTTTTGGATACAGATTTGGTGTGCAATGACTATTTTGCCCTCAAGGCCAAGAAATCGGGTTTTGGGTTCTCAAATGGATACGGGATCAACATGAAAGTTGTAGGATTCCTTAAGATGAATGCAACAGGCCAAAAACACAATACGAAACAAATCGGGAAAATCTCACAAGTAAATGCAAAGCCGAAAAGGGAACCCCCAAAGGGCCCCACAAGCTGCCAAAGCACTCAAAAGCCCAAAACTAGAAGAAAAATCATTCTAGCTCACAAACTCAACCCAACAAATACTAATCCCACTAAAAGAAATTAATCCACAAATAAAACAACACTAATCCAAGAGATTAGGGGTCGGGTTCTCACAACTGAAGTAACAAGAGCATACAGACAAATAATCGTTGCCATATAAAATGGCCGGAACAGACAGAAAAACAGAAACCGTTGCCACTACTCGTGGGACCGAAATACAGAACTGTTGCCATGGTCGGAGCAGACAGAGTCCAAACTGCAGTTGGTAGATAGTTTAAAGATCCCAAGCCGGGTGATCAGCCCAACTAGGTGACCTAAGCTTAGTGGTGCTATTCAAAAACAAAACCTGAATCGATACAAATCAAATCATAGTAATACATTTCCAAAATTGATAAAAGGAACTACTCCAGACAAATACATACTGACAAATTCAAACGAATCAGATGAGTAGCCTTATCGATGTTTCCGAATGTGGCCAAACTACACAAATCCATTTCAAAACAATTTGTAGAAAATATACAAATTTCCCTAATTTGGAATGAATTAATGTATAGTGGTTTAATGGTTTACCACGGGTCGTCTTGACATACACTTAGACCCTTAATGTCGATAATAAATGCGGAGCTTGGTGTCACTGAAGATCTCCAACAATTAAGGATATAGAGTGTGTATTAAGACTTAAATAAATTCCCGGGTAATTATAACATCAAACAATTCCATCATTTTTCCATTTAAATTTCACGATTTAAGGTTATTCGATTCAATTATACATCTCACACTCCTATGCTCCAATAGGGTTTGAATGAGTTTCAAATAATGGGGGAAATGGGCTGGAAATAGAGCCTGATATGGGCTGGAAAACAGTCCAGAAAATGGGCAGAAAACAGCCCTGGAATGGACTGGAAAACAGCCTAGAAATTGGGCACAAAACAACCCTGGAATGGGCTGGAAAACAGCCCAGAAATTGGGCAAAAAACAGCCTTGGAACGGGCCAAAGATGGACCTGAAAACAAGCTTGAAAATGGGTCTGAAAACAGCCCAGAGAAAGGCCTGAGAACAGCCCAGAGGAGGGGCCTGGAGACAGACCTGGGCCCTGGCCAGGCCCGCTCGAGTGGTGTTGGGTCCGCTCGAGCGAGGCCTATCCAGAGGCTGGGTCACTCGAGCGGCCCAAGGCCTGCTCGAGCGGACTGAGCTCTGTCCAGTCCGAAACTGCTTGCAGGTTCTGCACCTCTCTCTCCTCTATTTATGGTTCATTCACTTCTCCATTTCCCACCTGATTCATTTGTATTTGTCCCAGTTGAATTCACATCCCACTCAACCACAAACACACACTACAAGAAAAATTACATTTAGTGGCGGATAAAAACCGCCGCTATATGTATGAAAACTGCCACTAAATCCTTTAGTGACGGAAAAATATCCATCGTCACTTTTGTCGTAGAAGATCTTGTCGCTGATTGTATTTGCAACGGAATAATAGTTGTCGCTAAAAAATTATTAATAGCGACGGTTATAAACCGCCACTAATTATCTAACTTGCAGCAGTAAACACTACAAATTGTTGCTGAAACCCATTTAGGTGTGCACAAAGAAAATATACTTGAATGCTCACAAAATGATAAAGAAGCAAAAATCAAGAGGATGGTATTTACTTTGAGTTCCAAAATGATAGAATCATTTATATCGGTTCTTAATTCATTTCAAATGAATTATAAGCAAATGAACTATAATATTACAAAACAAGCATTTCCATGCATGACCAAAAGGTGAACCTAAGACTATCTATTAATATCTTTCCCACCTTTGATCTGAATTCTTTCTGAATATATCACAAGGAAGCCAACAAGCTTTCCAAGTAGTCGTTTCCAAGGTCCTGTAAATCTACCACATCCAATTCATTTCTGAAGATCTCCTTTATGCATGCCAATCTCTTCCACATGGGTGTTTTTTCTCTTCTTACATCTTTTGGTTCTGAAGCTAATTCAGCTCCTCCTGAAGTACAATTAGATGCAGAGGGCTCACAATTGTTTCCTACTATATTTCCATCAAGCAGTTGCTCCCAATCCTCCTCTCCCATAGATATCCATCTCCCAAGACTAAGAAGCCTATGTAGCAGCTCCGCAGACCCTTCTCTCTTCAGGTGAGGTAGATCCTCCCACGTTTGTGGCGATGTTGATTTCTTGCTATGTTCTTCATTGTGGGAGCTGCACTTCATTGGTACAAAAGAATGCACAGATAGAATCACAATGAGGGAGATAATGATGATTGACCTACATGCATATTGGGCCATTGGCCCCATCTGTTGTTAGTAAAGATGCTTGAGACAAAGATATGCAGTAATGACATTGATTAAAAAAAGAGATGCATTAAAAAAGCGGAACATAAAACATAAGAAACAAAGTTGAAAAGCTACATGTTACATTAGTTGCATGCAAGAATCCATGGAATATCATAGCGACTTCAAAAGACTTTCCATCATTTAGGTAGTTCAATAATTTTGATCAGTTACAAAAATAGGAATTTAATAGTAATATGGGAAAAAGAGGCACAGTATTTCAGAGCCTACACTAAACTGGGCTGAACACTCAGTTGAGGACTGTACCTGCTGGCACTAGTAGAAAGGACCCATCAGGGGACCATGCTAATCTTCGAAAGAAGGATGGTAATGTCTCATCATGAAAGAGATGACTTTTTGTTAACTGTAACTTAAAACCAAAACAAATAGAGAAATGCATTATTAAACCATCTAAATTTTACTGAAACACAATAAAGGAAAAGACAGTGGACTAACCTTGGAATCATGAACAAAAACAAAAACAAAAGAACAGGTATAATATGCATAAAACCCGTACAATTTTAAATGGCAGTCAGAAAGAAGAAAAACTAACCTTAGAATCATCAACTATTTGTTGCTCAAACTTTGAGAGGACATGCTGACAAACATAATACATCTTTTTTTATGCCTTTTGCAGTACCTGTAGGCTTGTTAAAATAAATTCGGCAAGTCCTATCAGAACTAATCGAAGCCAGATATTGACCTAATGGATCCCATGCAACACCTTGAACATAATGCAAATGGGAATCGAATATCTGATGGACTGAACCTAGAATGAGTGACAGCCAAAACAGTATAAATAATTGATTAATTTCAGACTGGGAAACCTAAAGTCATTCCTCTTACACATACCTTTGCTTGCATCCCATATGATGCAAGAGTTATCCACAGACCCAGAAAAAAGAAATGCCCCATCAGTTGACCACTGCAGGTCTAGAACATCCTTGCGGTGAAATCTGACAAACAAAATTTTGGAAAATTACAAACAACAGTATCTGAAAGCAATCAAAAAGTGTAGACAAAACGATTCAGGTGGAATCTTACGATAAAGTCTTGAGTACTTTCCAAGTATGACCATCATCTGTAGGGTGCATTTTCCATATGACAAGCTCTCCTCCTACCATGAACCATACACCGTTTCCAACAAATCAGCTAAAATACCTAACCCATCAAGTTTTCTAAAAAAATTTAAAGCTATTCAAAAGAAAAGCCCAATCCAATTAAAGAACATCATGAATTGCAAAGGAACTGCATTCCATACCATCAGCACCAGATGCCAGTTGTTCTCCTGCAGAATTCAGAAGACAATTACTTTTTTGTTCAAGTAACATGACAGATGCAAGCACTCTAAACGAATTTTCTGTTCATGCAAAGGATTTCTCCAAATGCCTTGACAAAAGGGTATCGAAACAGGGAAAGTTTCTTATGGTTTAACCGTGTCAATTTAGACTAAGCAAGCATGAACAACGTCCTCATGAAGACCCATTGTTACAAAAATATAACATAATCAAAATTTGAACATAATTAATACTTAAGTACTAAATACTAAATAATAAACCAAACATATTCAAAAGATAAGTGCACTTTGACAATAATATGAAGCTAAAATATCAGCACCTAAAAGAAAAACTTTGCAATCCTTTCTCAATAAAATTTATAATAGTATCACTTACACCTACTGAGAAGGGTAGGTGCTCTATCCAGCAGTTCTCATGGTATGAAATCGCTCCAAGACAAATGAAAATAGTTTACAAAACATACATGAGCACTCACCAGAAGGAGAGAATCACAAAACGTTCACAGCAGAATTAGCATGTGCTAAGAAATGTTTATCATAAGCATACTGTATGCTACTGTATCATAAGCATATTGGTTCTCAATCACTTCCACTGAATTTTCTTCAATGTCAGCTACTGTATCATGATAGAAGGTGACACACAGGTGATCCAAAAAAATATTGGCCATGTTCTTGGAGATAATGGCCATGTTCTGAAATTGGGATCTTGATTCGGGTTCTTCAATTGTTGTTTGTTGGCAATTCTTCTCACTAGCTTTAACATACTGCACAGAAAGGGTAAAGAGATGCGACACTGCATTATTAGAAGTAAATTCCAGTTCCAAGCTTCCGCATTACATCCTCATCATAGGCATTGTTGCTGAATGGGCATAATAAAAAAAATCTAGGGAACTGGCAAGGATTAACTCATCAGACCAGCTTTCTGCCAATGCAGATTCCTCACTGTGTGAGGGTGAACATCTTCTTTGAGGATAGTAAGTATCCTACTGCTTTATGTAGGTGTTTACAAGGTCCACATTTCAGCAATTCAGACTTTTGTTTGTCGGCCCTTGTACCCCATAGGCTCACACCATGAGTAGACCATGTCATAGAAATAAGACAGAAGATCCTAGCTATCCAATATTTTGGCCATTTTATGTAAGATCATAGATGTGAATCTTTGCAGCATGCAATGCTTAACTGTCTGTTCACAGGTTGTTAACTGAACAGAAGGGCTAGGATTGTCCCACAAGTGTGATTCTAAGACGTGGCCTGTGAGCCATCAGACAAGCAGTCTAAATCATCAAAAAATTGGCCGAACATGGACATTCTCAGACCTGTTAATATTATACATAGCATCAGGTCAAGGATTATATTATCATAAAACTCCTATCTTAAAAAAAAAAAGGAGTGGGACAATCCTAGAATCAAGAAAAAGGAGCACCTTAAAGGTTTCTTTCCACATTCCAAAAATCAAGAAAAAATCTCCACTCTCAACTAGCAAAGAGACTAAAAAAAAACCATTTAAATTTCTTGATGAGCGAGTTTATACATCATCTTATATAGCAATTGCATGGTGAGTTCAAACCTAAAAGGTAAATTTTGATTGAGGCCCTACTTTCTAATGTATTGTGTTAATGAAAGGGATAGCAACATACCTCTTCAGCCATGCTCATCAGATCTTCCATGGTCAGATCTTCATCGTCACTTCCTTCAGTAGGAGATGAAGATATATCCTCACTAGTTTGATTTCCATAATCCTTCAATTTTTGCTTCTTTCTAGAAGTGTGTTTCCGAGCAGCTCTCTTTTCTTCCGCACATCTCATCTTGGCTTTCTTTGTCTGTGCATCAACATCACTAGAGTTGGTGATGGAAGTGTCATAATCTTCTTTTCGCTTGCCTTTTTTCACCGTTCTCCTTTTGTTACACCTTTTGAGGGTGCTTGAATTCATCTCTGGAGCTCCATTCTCATTAACAAGCACATTCACTTCAATCTCCTCCCTATTTTCAGTCCCATACTTTGTCAACTTTTGCTTCTTTTTAGCAGCTAGTTCCAGAGCGATTTCCCTGTCTCCATTGCATCTGTTAGCTTTGTTATGTACGAGAGTGCCCAAATCCACCTCAGAAGCTGCCTTCTCAGTAGCAGATACTTGATGCTCAAGCCTTCTAGTAACGGGTTTTGCCTTCGGACGGGCTGCTTGAAATGTGGATTGCTCTTCTAAAAGGGTGTGATTTTCATCTTTGTGTTTGGATTTCCTCAGCTGGTCAGCTGCAGTTACACCCAGCATCCATACTGGTAACCGTCGCTTACCTCCAATACTGGTATCAACTTCAACCATTTGTCATCTGAACCTTTGACAATAGCTACTATGGTCTAAGAAGGAAACCTCCCAATGCTTGCCACTGGTCAAAAAGGTCCTGCACTACTGCATCACAAGTATATCGGTTAACACAAGGAATATCTTGACGAAAATTGGAAACAATAAATAACATGATAGTAATAAGAAGGTTCAAACTCTTTAAATGAAAGGACATGAACAAAAGAAAATAATTTTTCTTTTTAATTAGGTTCTCTTCTTCCCCTTTTTGCTTCGAGGCGTTTGCGCCTCCTCGTATAGTTCCCCATCCTTTTGGGTGGTGGCTACTTTTTTTTTTTTTTTTTTTTTTTAATCTTTCCCAGCTGCTTCTCAATATAGCTCTTTTATACTATAAAGCTTTTGATCAATACAAGTTACCATTTCAAAATAATAATAATAATAATAATAATAATAATAATTTTTATTTGATTTGAAAGTGAAATAGTACAAAAAGTGATAGTATATGGTAAAGGAAATATCAAAATATATTAGTAAATGTGTACACATACAGAAAGGCATGAAAACCATAGACTTTATCATTATACCTTTCTCGATATTCCATTTTAGTTTTAAACCAGCAGATATTCAGACTAAAACCGAAATGCCTGTAATTATGGATGATTTGGTGCGTATAGTTGGACAAAATCATATCATAATCTACATGCCATCTATTTCATAAGAACCGCAGTCAGTGAGGAATCATATTTTCCCTAGTCCTAGGATATGAACTCCATGCATTATTATGGCCTTGAGTTCATATATGTGGGGCTCATTTTATTTATTCTTTCTTTTTCTTTTTTAATGCTAACTGTTGACATGGCTGAAACCAGCATAGATAGCTTACATTGTATGATTCACCTATTAAGTTCAAATGATGTTTTCCTGTTGAAGTAAACCATATGCATACCTCTTTCTTAAATGTCTATACGAATGCTAGTTGATTGAAGATACAGGGTTTTCACAAGAAGAATTTTGCGAATTGTCCATGCACACTTGACACTACACAGGTTGGTGTACCAAATATATGACTTGGGCCAACAAACAATGGACCCATTTGTCAATAACACTCACAACCAGAAGATACAATGCATATACTTGGATCCAAGAGCATATAATTTCTCCAAAAACAGTTATATTTAGGGATGCAAATGGATACCCAATTCTCGAACTACATGGAGGTTCCGACTTAAGAAAAACCAGGTTTGGAGCCTTATTTTAGGTTCCAATAAGTAAATGGGTCCGGTTCCTGAACCTTTTTTTGAAGGTGGGCCTCAACAGGTCCGGTTTCGTAACCACCTAGGTTCCGACCTGTTATGCAAAGATCTGGGCGCAGATGATTAGTAAAAAAAAATGTATGGTAGAATTATTATATTTAGATCTGGGTCCTGGACAAACATATCCACTCCATGCATTCAGGTCTAGACAATTTCTTGTCGCCCTTCCAGCCAAAGGTTTCTTCATAACATTTCTTCACCATTGCCAACTAAAGATACAATAAAACAAATGGCAACCCAGAGCCATCAATTGAAGAAGCAAAAAATATTTGCCCCAGTAAAATTCAGCTACAAAATGGCTACAACTTTGGAAGTTGCCAATGAAAAAACAAAAAACCCGGTGGGGCCTACCTCGATGAATGCCAATCAGCCAATCACAGGTAAGGTTGTGATCATAAGGTCTTAATATGAATCAAAAGGAGGGCCAAAATCTCAAAACGGTCTGATGATCATAACCATCTATATAAGGGCCCCAAAATTCAGTAGTTACATATGCACATGCCCAAAAAAAAAAAAAAAATCATTAAAATTTTTGGGGCTCCATAGATGATCGCAATCATCTGATCATATAGATTTTGTACACCAACCCTTTTAACATCTTTCCCTCCCAACCATTACACAGGATTGGAATGTACCTGAAGGCGCTCCCGTTGCTTAGCGCAATTTTTCTCCTTTCTCTTAACCCTACAAACACTTATTAGATATATTGTAAAGCAATCTGACTTACATCAATTCATTAAAAAAAAAAAAGCTAAAAGATTCATATAAAAAGAATTCTAAAAGAACATCAAAACAAGATACATAGGTTAGAATTCTATGAGACATGGAATTCCCTAAAACTCCTTGATCCAAACAAGAACACAGACAGAAACCCTAAAAGAATTCCCTTCAACAAAGCAAGATGCAATACAATTATCCATACTTTTAAGTTAAATTACATAAAAGAATAGAAACTGATGAGTCAGGCCCAAATGACTCGGTCCGTAGTGGCAGGTTAGGCCCAAGTGGCCCGGTCCACGATAACTGGTCAGGTCAAACTGACCTTAGTCCATGGTGAGCCCGGGTCGTCATCTACTCGTTAAGGGCAGGGTCCGGATCCACTGAAGGAAGAAGTCATCATGTCGTTTCACCTACCTGCTTTTACCAATTCCCGTGGAGGAAATCTAATCTGCTCATCTATTGAGGAGAGTTCGGAAGACTCCACCAGACTGGAGCGTACATCATTGGAGATCCCTGGAGAATCTCCCCATCCGTTGGAGAAAGAGTATAAAAGGAGGAGTCCTAGCAAAGGAAAAGAGATCTCTCGAATTCTTCACATCATTATTGTATCTGATTACTTTGTAATCTCCTCCTCAGAGCAATAAAGTGATCATTTAAAGTGGACGTAGGTCATACTGACCGAACCACTATAAACTTCCTCTCTCTCTTCATTAATTTTCACGTTTATTACATATCACTTGACCGGTGGTGCCCGAAAGCCACTTTTTGGCATCATCAGTTTGGCGCCGTCTGTGGGAAACCGAAAAGAATTTCCTTTTTTCAAAAAGCCATGCCTATCACCAGGTCAACAAGGCGACAAGATGGTAACCCCTCGCGCGAGGGTGAGGGTAATCCTCCACCGACCAACCCTACACCGAATGCTCCCGCTCCCTCTCCCCAGCAGATGCTGGAGACCATGCAGCAGTTGGTAACTCAAAACCAACAAATACTGCAGCTCATGCTGGCGAGTCAGGGAGGAGCGCTAGGTGCGGGACCGCAGGAAGCACCACTCTCGGAACAACCGGTAGCTCCACGCAGAGGGGCACCTCACCCGGGCGCCCGTCCACACGGTGCCCGGGGCCGAGGCGCCAACCGAGGCCGCCATCACCTGGGCGTCCAACCCCTGGGCGCCCAGGGTCGAAGACTGCAGCTGGGCGCCCAGACCCTAGGCGCCCATCCTCATGGCGCCCTGGGCGCCCGTCATCAAGGCGCCCACGCCCAGGAGACGTCTGCTGGAGCTCCTCCGGTCGTCCCGCACGGAAGACTCCTGGTTGATCCTGAAGGCCGCGCTCATCTCGACGTACCCCCTCCCCCGGGTGGGTCGAATCGCGGTGGACTTCCACCTCCTCCCTCTGCTTCCAATCATGAGGATCCTGATTTCCAGGAGATGGGAAGTGGAAATTACAGCCTGGAGGACGAGAGCCAGTTCCAAGGTCAATCCAAAGAAGCCCCCAACCTTTGGGATGAGAAGTTCAAAAAGATGCAAGATCAGATAGGCAATGTCTTCAATGCCATGAAGGCACAGGTACCAGAATCCATTGACTATCTGGTACAACGAACGGATACACCATTCAAACCCTCCGTGGCAGACTACCCCCTCCCCAGAAAATTCAAAATGCCGACCATGGAGATTTTTGATGGGACCAAGGACCCGTTGGATCACTTGGAAACGTACAAAACCCTAATGCAACTACACAACGTCCCTGACGAAATCATGTGTAGAGCATTTCCAACTACATTGAAGGGTTCAGGAAGGCAGTGGTTCTCCAGTCTCGCCCCAACCTCCATTGCCACCTTTGCAGAATTAAGTAAGTCCTTTGTATCTCACTTCATCGGAGGACGTCGCCACCAAAAGCCCGCCACACACCTGCTTAGCATCAAGCAGGACAAGAACGAAAGCCTCAGGAGCTATCTCACTCGTTTTAGTGAGGAGGTACTCCAAGTCGAAGAGCCAGATGACAAGGTCTCCATGACAGCCTTCATTGGAGGCCTCCGTTCTTCGAGCTTCCTATTCTCGGTGATGAAGCGCCCGCCAAAGAGCTTTCCTGAACTGCTGGCAAAAGCCCAGAAGTACATGAATGCGGAGGACATCACCAGAGCTAGGCGAGGAGAGTCCTCCAGATCAGAAAGCAAGGGGAAGGAGCGAGACAGAGAGGACAGGAAGGAGAACAGCAGCAACAAGAGAAGTAGAACGGAGAGGGTACCAGCCAGAGAGAGGCTTGGTCCAGCTCCTCAGAGGGAGAGGCAGGTCTTCACCCCCCTCAGTGCCTCCGTCGGACACATCTTGTTGCAGATCCAAGATGATCCTGCGGTTAAATGGCCGGGGAAAATGAAGTCTCCCCCAAACCGCAGGAATCCTAACAAATATTGTCGCTTTCATCGCGACCATGGCCATGATACCGACGACTGCTACGAGCTAAAGAAGCAGATCGAGGACCTCATCCAGCGCGGGCATCTGCGCCAATATGTTGCTGGGAGAGCTCAAGCACCATCACCACCTCGTCATCAAGAGAATCAGCAGCCCTTCGGAGAAATTCACACTATCTCCGGAGGATCGGCGGAGTCGCTCTCAGCAATGAAGGCCCACTCCAGAAAGGCCAGGCATACTGAGGAAGTACGTCCGTCCAAAGTGCCCCGACAAGGAGATGGCGAGGTCATATCATTCTCAGATAGGGACCTGGAAGGAGTGCAGCTCCCCCACGACGACCCATTGGTAATATCCCTGACCATCGCCAATTTCCAGGTGCATAGGATCCTGGTAGATAGTGGCAGCTCCGCTGACATACTGTATGCAGACGCATATGACAAGTTGAGCCTAGGTAGGGAAAGGCTCCGACCTGTCAAGTCACCTCTTATTGGTTTCTCAGGAGAGAAGGTGTACCCCCTGAGAGCGATTAAGCTCCCAGTCACCGCCGGAGTGGCACCCCGAAGCTCCACAATCATGGTCGACTTCCTGGTGCTTGACTGCCCGTCAGCTTACAACGTCATACTGGGCCGACCTGCCCTCAATACGTTAAGGGCTGTTCCCTCCACCTATCACCTCATCATCCGCTTTCCAACCCCTAATGGAATCGGAGAGATCAGGGGAAACCAATTGGCTGCCAGAGAATGCTACGTCTCCTCAGTAAAAGATAAAAAGCAGAAGGAAGCATTGCAGATTGAGACCCTTGATCCAAGGGATGACTCCACCATTGGGAGGGGAGAACCAGTTGAAGCACTCACCACTGTGGTCTTAAATGAAGACCTCCCTGATAGGAAAGTGTACATTGGCTCTTCTCTCCCTGAAGACCTGGTCCGCCGCATGACCAGCTTCTTGAAGAACAATATGGACGTCTTTGCATGGTCACATGCAGATCTTGAAGGGATTGATCCCAAAGTCGCCACTCATCGCCTCAACGTCGACCCCCAGCACAAGCCTGTCCGACAAAAGCTGAGGGGCGCCTCCACTGAGAGGGCCCAAGCAATGGACAAGGAGGTCGGGAAGCTGATAGAGAATGGAGCTGTAAGGGAGGTAGCATACCCCGAATGGCTCTCTAATGTCGTGATGGTGACGAAATCCAATGGGAAATGGCGCCTGCGCGTCGACTTCACTGACCTTAACAAGGCATGCCCGAAGGACTGCTTCCCGTTGCCTAGGATCGACCTCCTCATCGACGCCACGGCGGGTCACGAACTTCTCTCCTTCTTGGATGCTTATTCTGGGTACAATCAGATCAACATGCATCCCCCAGACCAAGAGAAGACGTCATTCATCACCCCGAAAGGGACCTATTGCTATAGGGTCATGCCTTTCGGACTGAAGAATGCAGGGGCGACCTACCAACGCCTGGTGAACAAAATGTTTCACTCTCAGATTGGGCGTACCATGGAGGTTTATGTGGACGACATGCTGGTGAAGAGCCTTGCCGCCACAGATCACATCGATCATCTCCAAGAAACCTTCAGTGTTCTCAGGCTCTATCAAATGAAGTTAAATCCCGAGAAGTGTGCTTTCGGAGTGGGGTCCGGAAAATTCTTGGGATTCATGGTCAATCAAAGGGGGATAGAGGCGAATCCCGACAAAATCAAAGCTATATTGGATATGAAGTCGCCCGCCTCCACCAAGGAGCTGCAGCGCCTCAACGGAAGGGTGGCAGCACTTAGCAGATTTGTCTCCAAGTCTGCAGACAAGTGCTTGCCTTTCTTTAAAATCCTCAGGAAGGCTTTCGAGTGGGGGCCCGAGGCGGAGGAGGCCTTTCAGAAGCTTAAAGCCTACTTGGCCACTCCCCCTCTTCTTTCACATGCTGCACCAGAAGAGGTGTTGTATCTGTACCTCTCTGCTTCCCCCTCAGCAGTCAGCTCTGTCCTCATCAGAGATCATGATGGAATGCAGAAGCCCATTTACTATGTAAGCAGAGCATACCGAGGGGCAGAGTCCAGATACACGGAGCTGGAAAAACTAGCACTCGCCCTCATTTCAACAGCAAGGCGACTGCGTCATTATTTCCAGAGTCACACAATTGTGGTTATTACCGATCAACCTCTAAAGAGAGTACTGGGAAAGCCGGATGTATCCGGGAGGCTCGTCAAATGGGCAGTAGAGCTGGGGGAGTTTGACGTCCAGTATCAGCCAAGGTCCGCCATCAAAGCACAAGCCTTGGCAGACTTTGTAGCTGAGTCTACACATGCAGAGGGGGAGACAGATGAACTAGCCTCGCCCATACAAGGTGGGTCGCCGCCAGAAGAGGAAAACCAAGAGGGCACCCACGCAACTCCAGATCTCCGAGCCTTCGCGGAAGACCAGACAGCCCTGGGCGCCCAGGCATCCCTTGCCCTGGGCGCTCAAGGGTCTCCAGCACCCCTGGGCGCCCAGGCCTCTCCAGCACCCCTGGGTGCCCAAGGCTTGGGCGCCCAGGCCTCTCCAGCAACCCTGGGCGCCCAAGGCTTGGGCGCCCAGGCCTCCACAGCATCCCTGGGCGCCCAGGCATCCCTTGCCTTGGGCGCCCAGGCCTCTCCAGCTTCCCTGGGCGCCCAGGCATCTCCAGCAGCCCTGGGCGCCCAAGCAAAATCTACCTCGGGCCCCCCGTTGCTTCCTATTCTCATCCTGATGCCCAGAATCTCTCAACACTACTATGGAAGCTCTATGTTGACGGCTCCGCGACCAGCAATGGAAGTGGAGCGGGTCTCGTATTAATCAGCCCTGATGGCACACCCCTCAAGTGTGCAGTAAAGTTTCACTTTCCAGCCTCCAACAATGAGGCTGAGTACGAGGCACTCCTCTCTGGTTTGAAGCTGGCATTGGAAATGAACGCCCAACACCTCATCGCTTACAGCGACTCTCAGCTGATAGTGAATCAGGTCAAGGGCGAGTTTGAAGAAAAGGAAACCAGAATGCAGGACTACCTCAGCCTAGTGAAAAAGTTGACCCCGCAATTCCAGCACTTCCAAATCAGTCATATTCCCCGGGAAAGTAACGTTGCTGCGGATACACTTGCCAGGCTCGCCTCGTCCTTCGAGACCTCACCAGGCGAACCAACATTCCTTGGGCACCAGCTCGAACCAAGCCAGATAAATGAAAGCGCTGTAAACATCAACTGTGCTGCAACTGAAACAAGCTGGATGGCCCCGATAAGGGCGTACCTCCAAGAGGGTACATTACCAGAGGACCCCCTCGAGGCGAGGAAGCTGAGGATGAGAGCTTCCAAGTTTACGCTCTTGCAGGATGTCCTCTACAAGAAAGGCTATTCGTTACCCCTGTTGAGGTGCCTCTCTCCCGAAGAAGCTGATTATGCCCTGCGAGAAATCCACGAGGGAATTTGTGGGAACCACTCGGGCGGGCGCTCCCTCGCTCACAAGACACTCCGGCAAGGCTTCTTTTGGCCCAGCATGCTTGCGGATGCCAAAGAACTTGCCAAGAAGTGTGACAAATGTCAGCGCTTTGCCACTGTGCCAAGGCAGCCACCAGAGGAACTCACTATCATTATGAGCCCATGGCCTTTCTCCAAGTGGGGGATCGACATCCTAGGCCCCCTTCCATTGGGCAAAGGGCAATGTAAATTCGTAGTGGTCGCCATCGACTACTTCACGAAGTGGGCGGAGGCGGAACCCTTGGCGAGGATCACAGACTCCAAAGTAAAGGACTTTGTCTGGAAAAGCATAGTCTGCCGCTTTGGGATCCCACATGCCATCGTCAGTGACAACGCAAAGCAATTTGATAACAAGCTCTTCAACTCATTTTGCTCCGACCTTCAGATCAAGCAGCCCCACTCCAGCCCGGCGCATCCACAGGCAAACGGGCAGGCGGAGGTCATGGTGCGAACAGTCCTGCGAAATTTGAAGACAAGGCTCGAAAGAGCAAAGGGCCTTTGGGTGGATGAGCTTCCCGGGGTATTGTGGGCATATCGGACCACGCCAAGAGCTCCAACCGGGGAAACCCCTTTCTCTCTCGCCTTTGGGACTGAAGCAGTTATCCCAGTTGAGATTGGGGTCCACTCTCTGAGAGTCCAGCACCATGACCCAGACACCAATGAGGAGGGGCTGCGCGTCAACCTTGATTTGGTGGATGAAGCGAGGGAAATGGCCAACATCCGCAATGCTGAGTACAAGCGGCGCATGGCCAAACACTATAACTCAAGGGTAAAGCCTCGCCCGCTCCAACTCGGAGATCTAGTACTAAAAAAGGTCATCCTCGCCACCAAGGATTCTCGGGAAGGCAAGCTAGGCCCGAATTGGGAAGGCCCTTATCTCATAACGGAGGTGGTGAGACCTGGCACTTACAGGATTCAGGATTCGGAGGGAAAAGTCCTACCTCATCCGTGGAATGCAGAACATCTGAAGAAATATTATCAGTGACCAGTGACATATATGGGGAAGGGGTGTTTCATTTTTTAGCACATTATAAAATGTTCTTTACCATAAGCAATGAATAAATAAAGTCCTATATTTTATTCATTCCAAGTGTAAGGCTACATAACTGTTTAAAAAAAAAAAAAAGAGAGAAACTACATGTAACGAAGCATGATAGAGTCTCCTGCATCCTAACTACTCTCATGACTCCCCTCGTTGTCCTCATCGTCCTCCTCATCCTCCTCTGTCTCATCAGGCTCCTCGGTGGGCAAAAAGCTTGAAAAGTCAAGGTCAGGGAAGGCAGCAGTAATCTTCCCTCGAAGCTCCTCGTACCCATCGATGAAGGCATCGGCGACACCCTCCGCAAGCCCCTTTTCAGCTCTATCGCACACCGCTTTCATCTCTGTTGCCACAACAGCCTCTCTCAGTGAAGCCCTCTCGCGGGCCTCCACCAACTCAGCTTCCCTGAGTGAAGCCCTCTCGCGGGCCTCCACCAACTCAGCCTCTCTGAGTGAAGCCCTCTCGCGGGCCTCCACCAACTCTGCCTCCCTGAGTGAAGCCCTCTCGCGGGCCTCCACCAACTCAGCCTCCCTGAGTGAAGCCCCATCGCGGGGCCTCCACCAACTCAGCCTCTGCCCTTCTTGCCCTCTCGCGGACTAGTGAAAGCGCAGTCTCGAACCGGGACTCCCTCTCGCGGGCAGTCAAGAGCTCGCCTTCTGCTTTGGCAGCCCTCTCGCTGGCTGACGCGAGATCAGCCTCTAACCTGGATGCCCTCTAGCGGGCCGCCTCGGAAGCTCCCTTATCAGCCTCAAAATCTGTAATCTTCTTCCGAGCAATGGAGAGCTCCCTCCGCATACTCTCAATCTCTCCCTTCAACTGGTTGGCCTTTGACATCAAGCTGACGGTTGCGGTGGAAGCCTGGAGCAATAGGAAAAGAAATGAGACATAAAAATATAGTGATCTGTGAGACATAAAAAATGTCTTTACCTGGGCCAGACCCTCCAAAAAAGTATCTATGGCTCTCTCAGTACCCAATGAAGTGATCTGTGAAACCTCATCAGGAATCACAAATCTCCCGAGCCTTTCACGGATCACCCGCGGTTTACCCAACATCCGAAGAGCCCCGGTAGGAGCCCCTGTAGGAGCCCCCGGCCGCGGGGGACATGAGTGAGGGGCAGGAGGTGCGGTTAGAGAGGAAGACTCTCGAATAGCAATCGGGGCAGAAGAGGTCGGGGCAGAAGAGGTCGCTGGCTGGGGCAACCCTGTGGGGGACGCAAGGGAGCTAGCCCTGGTGGACACTCGCGGGGACTCCCCCCTTGTGGTGCTGTCTACTCTCGCCGCCTTGGAAGGAGGGCTATGCCTACTTGAAAGGCGAGCCCCGATCATCCCTCTATCTACTGCTGCAAAAGCCAAAAGGTTAGTTGTGCATAAAAAAAAAAGAAGGGAAAAAAGAGAAATGAAATGCAAAAGTCCAATACCCTTTCTCTTCGCGGGAGGTGCATGAGAAGGGCCACTAACCCCACCACTTTCCTTGGATAAGAGAACACCAAAATCTTTTTCGGGATGGTCTCTTACCGCCTGTAGCTTCCTCTCCTGACTCGCAGAGAGCACAGGTGCGTCTGCAAAAAGGCAATGAGTGAGCACATAAATAATGTCAATAAAGTAAAAAAGTAGCAAAGGAGTGGCTTACCAAGTCTCCTGGCGTCTCTCCATCTCGTTGGCACCAACACTCGGTCTGTCTCAGAGGCCCATTCTCCGCCAACAAAGAAGAAACGGTACTTCCAGCTGTGGCAGTTGGAACGTAGACCCGTAAGTAGCTTGCCACCCCTAGGAGCAAGGTAGTACCATCCCCTGTTGGGTGCCGGAGACTCCGTCAAGCTATAGGCAGCATGGAACTCCTCAGGAGAAGCATCCTCCTGATGAACCCTCCTCCATAGTGCAAGAAAGCCAAGCAGAACCCTCCAACCATTGGGCGCTAACCGTCCCGGCGTCAGTGAAAAGTAGTGAAGAACGCGACAAACGGGGGAGGATATGGGGAGCCTAAGCCCAGCTTCGAGCATATCTTCGTAAATGGCGATCTCACCTGACGAATCATCACAAGCGAGTTCGTCCGCCTCAGCCCGACGACATAACACAGTGGGGGGAATGTGGTAGCTAGAGGCAATTCTAAAAAAATCATTATCAGTACTAAGCAAACTGAAAATAGTACTCACCTTAGAACTGTTGTCCTCGACCACCACCTTTCCTTGATACTTTTTACGGTGAGAGCGTCTCGTGCCCATCTCCGTGACCTCCTTATTTATCTCTCCATCAATATCAGGCTGCGCCGGACTCTTCCCTGTCACGGTAGGGGCACCTGTGGAAGGGGCGCCCTGTCCACCTCCACCTCGCCCAGTAGCGCCTCGTCCGGAGTCAGCAGATGTAACATCAGGGGTGGCCTCGCCACCCATAGCAGGGGCCCCGCCTGGGGCGCCCATCGCCTGGCCGCCCGTCGTACGCAGACGCAGCACGTGGCCGCCCGCGCCCTGGGCGCCCCCGCCTGGGGCGCCCGTCGTCCGCTGCCGCGAGGCCTGGTCGCCCGCGCACGGGGCGCCCGTCGTCCGCTGCCGCGAGGCTTGGTCACCCACGCCCGGGGCGCCCCCGCCTGGGGCGCCCGCTGTCCGCTGCCGCGAGGCCTGGTCGCCCACGCCCTGGGCGCCCGTCGTCCGCTGCCGCGAGGCTTGGTCGCCCACGCCCGGGGCGCCCGCTGTCCGCTGCCGCGAGGCCTGGTCGCCCACGCCCGGGGCGCCCCCGCTGTCAGTAGCCGCGAGGTCTGATCGCCCGCGCCCATCGTCCGCTGCTGCAGCGCACAGCCGCCAGAGCCCGGGGCGCCCCCGCTGGGCATGGCAGTCCGCGCCTGTGGCGCCCCCGCCTGGGACGCCAGCCTCCTGACCGTGAGTCGCATCAGCAGCAGGCAGGCCTGGTTTTAGCCTCTCCTTGTCTTGTGCAATATCTCCATCAGCCGTGGCCTGCCCCTCTCTTCCATTGACAGGTTTTTCCACTTCTTGATGCTCCATGGTGGCAGTCCCTTGAACGACAAGAAAACTCAAAGAAGGAAGAACACTCTGATTTTTTGGTCCGGGGGCGCTGCCCCCTGGACCCCGCGAGCTGACCGGTCAGCTCGACCACCGCCGGGGGACACCCCCGGACCCCCTCTGCGGAGGGCATATATTAAAAAAGGGTTCAGTGTTCAGAAAAGTTACAAATTGCTTGACATGAAGAAGCTTGGATTGTACTAATGTCTCCCTTTCAAACCCTTCTTTGGCGCGAGACATTGAGGGGCAAATGATGAGTCAGGCCCAAATGACTCGGTCCGTAGTGGCAGGTTAGGCCCAAGTGGCCCGGTCCACGATAACTGGTCAGGTCAAACTGACCTTAGTCCATGGTGAGCCCGGGTCGTCATCTACTCGTTAAGGGCAGGGTCCGGATCCACTGAAGGAAGAAGTCATCATGTCGTTTCACCTACTTGCTTTTACCAATTCCCGCGGAGGAAATCTAATCTGCTCATCTGTTGAGGAGAGTTCGGAAGACTCCACCAGACTGGAGCGTACATCATTGGAGATCCCTGGAGAATCTCCCCATCCGTTGGAGAAAGAGTATAAAAGGAGGAGTCCTAGCAAAGGAAAAGAGATCTCTCGAATTCTTCACATCATTATTGTATCTGATTACTTTGTAATCTCCTCCTCAGAGCAATAAAGTGATCATTTAAAGTGGACGTAGGTCATACTGACCGAACCACTATAAACTTCCTCTCTCTCTTCATTAATTTTCACGTTTATTACATATCACTTGACCGGTGGTGCCCGAAAGCCACTTTTTGGGATCATCAGAAACAAACAAACATAACAGAACAGCAGAATCTCAGGGTGTGAATATTCCGAAATAGATTAGAGGGCAATAGAGATTATGGGATTATGAATTCATACCCAGAAAGAGAAAATCACACGAGATGGGCGTGCTGAGACAGAATACTACAAAGGATCACAAGAACAAGAAACGGGAAAGGATGGACAATTTAAAAAAAAAAAGTGTCTTGTAGATTGATGATTCTTAAAAAGATCTTGAGATAAGATAAGATATGGGGTTGCCTACCTTTACTCACAGAATGGTGAAAACTCCCAATGGTCTCCCTACAGAACAGGGATCCTGAGTCCTGACATGCGAAAAGCCGAAATCAAAAGGTGTGAAGTCCAGTTTTTGTACTCCCGCGGAGCATCAGATAAACCTCTCCCACACATCTCCACCGTCAAGATATGTGGGTCCCAGCAGTGATTTCGGATGCTAAAGAACCCAGCCACCAGTTCAAAATATTATCATGGCCTAACATCACTCTCTCTCCTTTTTTGGAGTTAATAAAGTCAACTTCAGCTAAGGTGATTGGTGAGGGTCTAAGCGTTTACTTCAATTGGATTCGGTCCCACCAATAGATTATCACAAGTTTTCATGAGAAAATTTGAAACTTGGAACAAGGTTGGAAATCTCAGGCAAGTCGACACTTGACTCAGCTGAGCCACTCCATTTTGAAGAGAGGGAATGTGGCCAAGTCACCTCCTTGATTGTCCCCTTTTTTGATAAATTGTTTGCAGTCTCAATCATTTGATAAATGAATTTTAATTTAAACAATTGATGTTTATATGTAAGTAATTAATATTTGAGGTTTAGAGATCACAATTAAAGATTAATGATTAGAATATAATTTGAGAATATAATTTGATCTTTTACGGTCGATGTCTACACTAAAAAAATTTGTGTAATATGCCAAAAAAAAAATAATAATAATCCTGTCATAGTGTAACTCTTGCACATATAAATTGATTAAATTGAATTGGCTATTATGAAATACATATAAAAAAGTATACATAGAGATTTTAGAAGTATTTGCTCTACTGAAAATTCTTTCCAACCTTGTTTGGGATACTGAATATCACTACTCATAGCTGAAACATCTCTATGCACCACGGACCTGAATCCCATTAAAATCTGAGAACAAAGGGATAACCAAGTAGTCGGTAGTCACATTCTAACCCAAGTGCCCTGCATGTGTTGCCGGTCCTCTCTTCATATATTAGAAGTGGTGTAATTAAGATTTTACTAGTGGACCTTCAAATCAGTAGCAGGCAACCATCTTGGAAACCCTTTTATGGTATTTCCAACTATATTTTAACCCCCCACACCCCCCACCCCCCCTCTAAACAAAACACATCTAAAAAACATTCATTCTCTCCCTCACAAACTTTATATGGAGACTCAAGGAAACAACCTCTGAGAGAGAGAGAGAGAGAGAGAGAGAGAGAGAGCTTAGCACTGCGACAAGCTAAGATGTTTGGCGTCAAACCCAATCCTCTAAGTCCCCGTATACTATGTTGACTTGGCTTAGTTTTCTGAATGTGGAATACAATCAAAGCACCAATCAAACCCAACTAAGTCGTTTATAAATGAAAATATTTCAAATTAATGAGCCAATTTTTAAACTTCCCATCACTACAAATATCCACAAACACACCAGCTATGTTATACATAAAGCCAATAACTACCTGCTCGCCAACAACATTCAAGACGGGCACAAGACTGACATGAACAAGGCAGAAGTTTCCAGGACCTGCAAGAAAAATAGGTGCACAATTTATTTTATTTTTTTGAATGATTACACAATTAATTATTTAAAATTTTTAAATAGGTACACAATTAATTATTTAAGAAGCCAAACAGCCGAGTGTAACTCAGAGCAATCTGTGCTCAATAAAATTCCCATACCTACACGATAGGAAAATTGTCCCAAAGCTTCAATGAATGGCATGGATTCAATGTCCCCTGCAACAAAAGCATCGTTTTCTCATACCATAAAAAACTAAATGCTTCATAATCCCTGGAGTTTGCAAACCTGGAAATCACTTTTACCTATGGTCCCACCCAATTCTATGACACAAACATCAGCTGGACCTTCCATTCCATCCACAGGTATCATCGCAACACGCTCAATCGACTCTTGAATGGCATCTGTAATGTGAGGCACAACCTGAATGGGAACAAAGCGTTCAGGATTTTTGCTAAAGGAGAGGAGAAATGCTAGAATAACCCAAGGAAATGCTTAAGATAAAAACCTGGACAGTCTTCCCCAGGTAGTCACCTCGTCTCTCCTTGTCAATAACAGACTAAATCACCAATAACATAACCAGGTGAGGAAATGATTGACTTTAGATGATAAATACTCTTGCCTCTGCAAAGTTGTCTACATCATCTCCCCCATGACTCAAACAACAAGGTGTAGGTCTCTATTCATTTATTTATTTTATTACGACTATTGTTATAGAGAGAGGGGCATACATTAAATTAAAATAATGCTAAATGTATCACATTTGAATTGAATCTTGAAATAGACCATATTTCAAAGAGGATTACATAATACTCGGACCATATTATTGTCATCAAATTAAAATCATGAGAAAGCACTACATTTTAGTTGATTCTTGAAAGAGAACATATTTTAAACAAGGATTACACAATGCTTGATCAAATATTTGTGACTTTCATTCAGGTGAACAGATAGATGGCCCCTTTCTTTCAGAGGTTCAAACCATTTTCCCAGCTATGTAAGAAACATGACACAGAGCCGTTGCGAGTTTTATAAGCTTCCCAGGCAAAATTCAAGTCTGATGTCTTCGGTTTGAGCCAAGCTTTTGTGTATTTCTTTAGTAAAACAATCTGTCCATGTCCATGTTTCACCTTGTATAATAATATGTCAAAGAATTGTTTCAGTCGTCTTCCACTACCAGTAATCCAAACAAGAACACTTCCCATCTTTAAAATGGTGGAACCTAACCCAATCACGAAACACAATTTCAAGGTTGCAGATCTTTGATATCAACTTAGTAACAGTATGGTAGTCATTACAAACCCGAAGATTCTTCACAATCCTAATAGTTGTCCCAGCACCCGTCTTGGTTTATGACTTCCTTTAGTTATGAAAAAAATCCTAAAATTTACTGCTCTGCATAGATCCAGAAGAACAACATTGCAAATCCTATATCATGAAGTGGAGACATGTCATGACAAATATTCAACGTGCATCATAAGGTTTCCATCATAATTAAATGACAGATGGAGCAAAAATAGAAGTTCTTTAGCACAAAATAAAGAATGAATTTTTTTACATCTGTTTGAGATTGATGTTTACAAATTACAAGACCTCAATGCATAGAATAAAATAAGAAAGGATAAACGTTCATGGTAGATAAAGAATCAGAGCAGAGTACATGTATGACCAGGCTAAACTATATGAAGGTTAAACTCTTAAGACTATATGATACAGTTGAAAGATCAAATTTTAGAAACTTTAATATTTTTAAATGGCTATATATAGAAATTTACTAGATAAGAAAACAAGATACAACAAAGATAAGAGGGAATGTGTTCCCAAATACGTGCATGAATTATCACACATTCATGCATAAGATGAATAATCATGCATACATGCCATTACATCTAGTTCTAATACAGATTACATGCAAAGAGAAGAAGCTGAAGCCCCTAAACTCTAGCAGCAACAATAGAAGTAGCTGAAGAGAAAAGAAAGAAAGAAAGAGAAAAGGGCTGATGGTATTTGCTTGAGGAGGAGATGAAATCACAGGTCTAAAACAGAGAGAGGGCACAACCCTTTTGAAGCCAAAGTCTCTCTGAAATGCCTCATTCTTAAACTAATGAGTATTCTCCTCAAAGCCCCTAAACTCCAATACAAGATTCAGTCAACTAGCAATGTTAGAAAAAAAATATACAAAAAGGGCATATTTCTTCAGGGGATTTCCAAACACACCTTTTGACCCTCAGGCATACCAGCATACATGGAAAAAAAAAGAGGGCTGAATTTGCATGCATGATGCAATAAAAAGGATAACCATGCATACAAGCCAAAACCCAAAAATCAATATAAAGTCCACTGAAACAGAGTTTGGAAAGATGGCCTTTTTACAGCGCAATTCGAAATAACCTAACCTGTTATACTAGAACATGATATTAACAGGTTCAATCATACCGACATCAAATTGACCATGGGTTGGAAAAGAGCTCATTGGACACTAACCATATTTAACAAGTAAAACTAAAATGGTTGGAGGACAAAAAATCAGCTTCTACAGTTTCAAATGTGTGACATGCCTAACCAGCACAACTAGTTTGTGAATGATCCCTGAAGCATAACCTATATCTTGGACATGTGATTGGGCCCTCTACATGCCTCATTTAGTCAGGTCATTGTTGAATGAGACTTAACCTACACTGTCCGAAACATACATTCGTTCAACCAATTCTCAATCATTCTTCAGAATCATCCATGGCAGCCCAGTCATATGTTTCTACCAAAAAACTCCTCTCCTCTATAATAATCTTTTGATGGAGCTCATTTTAGTCATTAATTCCTATCCATTCAATCCATATGTTCAATACAAACATATAGCCCCATAGTAGCACTGTTATTGAGTGTGTATGTACTGGCTAAAAAAAGTATTGTAGACCATACAATGTACACATGGAAGAGAAAAATAAAATCAAGAAGTTTATTCTCACAACTGGCACATGTGGTAAGTGGGAAATCATCATTCAATAGGTGATGCAAAATTACCAATATGAATAAATCATATTGAAGTAATTTCATTTTCAACTAAAAAGATCAAAACTCAACAGTTTCTGTGCACATGGAAGCACATAAACGCTGGCACATTTTCCACATTTTCTCCAAACTTAAAGGTGATGGGGAAAACGCATTTACATTAAGAATGCATACAAACTTAGCCTCCTTGATCTCTTTTTTACTTCGAGTAGCATCCTCGATATTGAAAGACAGATTTGGCACTGCTTTGCTAATGCAGAGAAATTTTCTAACCTGTACTTCTACCTATGACTTAAAAAAATGGGAATTCCATATCAGCTTCTACATGTCCACCCTTCACAACATAACATCCCTTATGTATGAATTTCTAATATAAATACCCATGATCTCAGAGAATCTTGCGAAATCTTGGAATACTAGTTTTCTTCACTCCCATTAAAATACCCATGAATGATCCATGTGGGAAAAAAAAAACGAGTCTACGATAATATCTTTGACGTTGGTCACGTCACTCTGCGCCCATTTTCACACTGCTGCAAACACAAACTACTGAAGATTTTGTCTCGATGACAGAAACTCTGCAAAACCCAGATAGATAAACAAAATCCAATTCAAAAACCATATGTACAAGTCCTTCCTAGTCCTCATCTTATGCAAAACCCAAATGCAGAAAAAGAAAATCCAATCCAACACAAAAGCTGAACAATGAAAAGACCATTCAATTCATTCCATCTCATTATAACTGGACCACATCATAAAACTGTTACACATCCATATTTTTGCACAAAACAAAAGGAAGCAAATAATTCAGATTTCAGTAAATAAATGAAAAGAAGAGAGAAGAGATGAGAAAGAGAGTTTACCTGCAGAGAGGGGAGAGATGCAGAGGCAGCAAACTCCTGCTGGCTTTGGAGAAACGACCGGAAAAGGGGTCGCTTTGGAGAAGACGACCGGAGAAGCGGTCAAACTCGTGCTGGCTTTGGAGAAGACGACCGGAGAAGGGGGCACCAGTTTTCTTCAATGGGATAGGTATGCGCCTGATAACAGAGATAGGTTTTTGGAGATCGACAGAAATGGGTTTTTTGAGATCAACAGAGATGGAAATGGTGGGAGGGATCTGCGTGCATTGATGGAGAGGATGAGGTCTGCGTGGGTGGTGATGGAGATGATGCGAATGAGGGAATGGAGATGGAGATGGTGAGGGAGATGAGGGAAAGAGCAGAGAGAGAGAGAAGAGTAGATCGAGAGAGACAGAGCGCCGATCGAGAGAGAGAAGAGCAGATCGAGAGAGACAGAGAGAGAGAGAGCGCCGATCGAGAGAGAGAAGAGCAGATCGAGAGAGACAGAGAGAGAGAGCGCCGAGAGAGAGAGAGAGAGAGAGAGAGAGAGAGAGAGAGAGAGAGAGAGAGAAGAGTAGAACGAGAGAGAAGAGAAGATTGAGAGAGACAGAGAGCCGATCGACAGAGAGAGAGAGAGAGAGAGCGCCGATTGAGAGAGAGAGAGAGATATGAGCAGATGAGAGAAAGAAAAGAGGGATTATAGAGCGGGAGAGAAGCGAAGACGTTTTGGGACTGAACGTGGGTTTAGGGTTTTGGGGAAGACGAAAGACGTTTTGCGACTGGAGATCCAACACTTCACTTCTTCAGCACCAGATGGACGAACGGTGTAGCAGCGGAATATAGTTTCCGTAGCTATCGGTGGTTTACATGTATGGCAGCGGAATATACTTTCATTGTTATACAGGTTATTTGCACCGTGCGATTTATACATAGTATAGTGATGTGGTTATACATAGTATACCGACGGAATTTATATTCCGCTGCTATACATCTGTGTATTTGATGTAGTGGCACAATACATTTCCGCTGCTATACATAGTATTATAATGTAGTGTCGGAATATACATTCCGCTGCTATACATAGCGTGTATTTGATGTAGTGACGAAATATACGTTCCGCTGCTATACGTATGTATGTGTGGTTATACATAGTATACCGACGGAATTTACATTCCGCTGCTATACATCTGTGTAGTTGATGTAGTGGCACAATACATTTCCGCTGCTATACATAGTATAATGTAGTGACGGAATATACATTCTGCTGCTATACATAGTATGTATTTGATGTAGTGACGGAATATACGTTCCACTGCTATGCGTATCTATGTGTAAATATAATGAATTAAGTGTTTATAGTGGCAGAATACATTTTCCGATGCTATACATACGTTTATAGAAGCAAAATACAATTTCTGCCGCTGTAAGTTGAGTAATACTTATCTATAGTGACAGATAAATAAACCGCTACTATAAACTGCCGCTAATTGTCACTTTTCTTGTAGTGACACTAATCCACTCCATTCACTAAATCTGATATAACATGGCATTTTAATTCATTGAAAGCCCAAAACTTTGAGATACAAAGAATGATAATTCAGAAATTGTAATGAGCAATAAAACTTTGGTTTCTGAAGCAACAACTCATAATATATAAGGCATCATTCATAACCTAAACAATTCAAAAATCAAACCCATAAATTGTATAGAAACTAATATCTTAATAGCATGCATCTCTTGTCCACTTGCCCCAAGTCAAAATGGGTCTCAATACACTCCAATAGAACTCCTACAACCAGCTACAAACCTACACCAAAAAGTTCATAGAAAACCCACTAAAAATCCAACAAATTTTGGAAAACAAGGGAGTTCTCCATGAAAATCCTTGCATGCATGAAAAAGGGCTTTTAAAGGCTTAAAAGAACACATGATATCAATAAGGTAGCAATGGCTTACCTTTAGGTGGTCCAAACAAGAATAAAAGCTTGGAGAAGATGATGAACCCAGCTAAAATCTCTTGAAAATGGTATCTTTGGGAAGCTTGGAAGATGAGGAAGACAATGGTGTGTTTTGTTCTTCAATTTGGGCTATGTTTCAAGGACATGCAGAAGAGAGAAAGCATGAAGAATGGGAGTTCTCTCCCTGGTTCTTTTGCTGCAGAAAATGAAGAAGAAGGAGGTACAAACATGGGTTTTGGTTTTTAAATGGGTTTGAGTTGTGAAAAGTGGGCCCCATGGGCCCTAAATCTCAAGTGGCTGGATCAATCATTTGTGGATCCCGAATGAAAATGATGAAGCAGAGAAAAATGATCGTTGAAAAATCTAGTTTTCAAAAAGTATATTTTTCTCATGATTTCCAAATTTTGAAATTTATGCACAGATTTGGGTGTGAAAAGACTGTCTTGTCCTTTTTCTTAAAAAAACGCGATTTTTGGGTTTCAAATGCAAACGGAACAAATATGAAAGTTATTGGGATCAAAATAACAAATTTAAAAATGTCGAAATCCATATTTTTCATAAATCAAATAAATCAAAAAACCATACTAACACGTGTCACACAGGCCACCCCTGGCCCGGTCAAGCCACACTCAACGTGCTTAAAATTTTCCAAAGCTATTCAAAACTCTAATCTAACTAAAAATGTAAGCTAATCGTTTTCTACTCCTACTTAGAGACTAATCATAGTTAAAATAATAATAATATATACTAAACCTGGGTCAGGGCCTGACAGAAGCCGCGTGGGGTCTCGTCACCAGTAGACTTGATTTTGCCGCGAGGAAGATGCTGTGCTTTGATGTACGATCAACCGATGTCCGATTGACTTGAAATTTGACAGGGAGCCTATTGGAGTCATTTTGAGACAATCCATTAGCTCCAATTTGAATGTCATGGTCCCGAGGTGCTCCGCCGTCGGTAGCTTTGATTTTGTTTCGGAGCGTCAAAGTCGGGTCAAACGTTGTCAGAATGACCTGAAATTTGACGTGAAGGCCTTTAGAAGCATGTTGAAGCCACCTATGTGCTCTGTTTGATGAGTGATGGCCTCGGTGATTCCCGCCGCTGAGAGGCTTGATTTTACTACTCGAGGGTTGATGGAGGGTCAAACGTTGTCGGTTTGACTCGAAATTTGACACGAAGCCTTTTGGAGGTATTTTGAGACCATTCGTGAGCTCTGATCGAAGTTTTAATGTCTTCAACGCCGTCGCCGCCAGGAGAGCCTGTTTGGTTCTCGGAGGAGTGAAGTTAGGCGAAATGATGTCGGAATGGCTTGAAACTTGATGTAGAGCCTCCTAGTGGCATCTTGGGGCCAGCTGTGTTCTCTATTTTGTGTGTCAAGGTCTCTGACTTCACCGCCGCCGGGAGCGCCTGCTCAACTATTGGAGGAGTTTGGGTAAAATGATGTTGAAATGGCCCAAAACTTCGTGTGCACCCCTCTTTTGGCTGTCTTGAAGGATCTTGCAGTTTTTGTTTGATTCTAGCAAGATCTGATGCTTGAAGTAACATTACCTGTTTGTAGTAGGATGCGGCTTCATGTGGCTTCTTGATGTTGAGGAGGCAAGGTGACATTTTTTGTGTCAACAAATGCCCCCTCGAGGTACAGCGTCGAGTAGCTTTTGGAGTCGATGTGCCTCGAAGAGAAACTTGATGGAGAGCTTTTGATTTGACCAAGATTCTTTGAGCATTTTTTTTCTTTTTTTTTAATAGCCTTTTGAGTTCCCAAGGGGATTTTATGGTAGTGAGAGGGATCACGTACCATCTTAAGGCAAAGTTTTGAAAATGACATGAGGGAGTCGGATTTTTGGATTTTGGATTTTCCTTTTGACCTTGTGAACCTAAGGGCTATATGTGGCACATTAGGCGGTCAAGAGGGTTTTTTGGTTTTTTTTTTTTTGTTTTGTTTTTTACCTTGTGACCTAACAATATGTATGTGGCAGGCTAGGGGGTCAGGGTTTGATTTTTTATTTTGACCTTGTGACCCAACAAGCTGTATGTGGCAAATTGGGGGGTCCGATTTGGTTTTGACCTTGTGACCTAACAAGCTGTTTGTAGCGAGCTAGGGGGTCAGGATTTGATTTTTTTTTTGTTTTGGCCTTGTGACCTAACATGCTTTATGTGACAAGTTAGGGGACCAGAGTTTTGGTTTTTTGTGGAATATCAATTTCAAGATTTTGGCTTAAGTTGGTTGATGATGTTGGATGGTTTGGATTTTTGGAAATTCATGAGGCTTTTTTTTTCTTGAATGGTTCAATCAACTCAAAAGAGGCATGAAACCATTTTGTATGCTCTTGGTAAACGAGATTTTTGATAGGAAGCCCCTTTTAGTGCCTAGGTGGTCAAACCTGGCTCATGTGGGCTAACCCGTGGGATCTTAAGCTTTAGAGATGGCTTAGATCTCATGTGGTGTCATTTTCTAAAGAATATCTAAAAAATACCTCTTGTAGGTAGAAAATATTTAAAAATATCCTTACTTGGAGAGAATCTTTCAAGTTTCCTTGATTTTGGGAGAGATTTTCTCAAAGTATCTTTCTTTTGGAGAGAATATTTCTCATTCCCTTTCTTTTTGGAGAGAATTTCTCAAAGAATCCTTCTTTTGGAAAAGTTGCTAGTTTTTAGCACTTACCTCCTTGGTTTTTTCGTTGTTTCCTCTTTTGGTTTGCTCTCCACTATAAAAGCAAAGGAGGTATAAAAGCAAAGGAGGTTGGATCACTTACCCTTATTACTTTCTTTTTGCAAAAGTCTTCAAGAGTGCTCCAAGATTAAGAACTTCTTTTCTTCTTCTCCATCCATGGCTTTAAGTAAGTTTTCTTCCTTCACAAGAAACTCCATGTAGAAGTAAAAATTTCTTTCTTTTTTTTTTTCATTTCTTTTTCTCTTTTTTTTCTTTTTCTTTCTTTTTTCCACATGTTTCTCTTTTTTTTTTCTCTTACACGTGCTATTTTTTTGCTCACGTTTTCTCTTCTTTTTTGCACGTTTTTTTTTCTTGGTTGTATGGACAGGTCCGTACGAACTTGACCGTACAGCCACGTGGCAGTGGGCTAGCCCAGAATTTTTTTTGAAGAGATTTCTCTCTGTTTTTTTTTTGCTTTCCCTCTTTTGTTCACCATGATAATGAGGTTTATGCAATCCAAGATGTTCAAGCATTTTTTTTAGATGCATCAAGATAGAAGGCTAGAGTCTCTACGTCAAGCCAACATGATTTTTGACTGGGACAAAGTTTGATTGGTTTTGACCAAGTTGGGTTAGAATTGGTCAAACTTTGGTTAAGGTTTTCTTTGCATCTAATGCATGATGATTTTCTTTGATGCATGGTTTTTAGTAAATTGGTTTGGGAGCATGATGATGGATACTTGGAAATCTTTTGCAAGTTTTGAGATTTGGAGCTCGCAGCAATGTTGAGCCCTTTCTTAAGCTGGCGGGATCTTGAGGAGCTTTGCAAGTTTTTGAGTTTGGAGCTCACAGCGATGTTGAACCCTTCTTCAAACTTGTGGAGGTTTGACAAGACTAGTTTGATCTCGCAGCAATGTTTGAGTTCAAACCTTCCTTGAGAATACTTCATTGACTATAAGCTTGCTTGCAGTGGTGTGGAGCTCATCTTCAAGCTTCCTATCTTTTTTGGGGTGTTTCCCTTTTCTTTGGAATTGCCCTGGAACCATGCCAAAATTTCGCTAAATTTTTTTAGCAAAATTCTGTCACTTTGGTGGTGATTGATCTTTTCTTTTCCATCCTTTGCAGGTAGTTCCTCCAGAACGAACAAGGGCCAAGTGCCTGTTACTGATGCACCTCGCCGGTCTACTAGGTCTCCTAATGTGGCCGTACAACAGGCCTGGGAGAAGGTCCAGTTTGTGGAGAGAAACTTGGAAGAGTGCGACTCCCTCAACAGTGATGAGATGAGACAGCGATTAATCACTCTCAAGGATGAGGAGTTTTACAGGATTATGGTAAGCAATCATCCTTGGGTCATGGACGATCAGAGCATTGTGCCCAAGCCTACCTTTTTCTTTGGCGATGCAGTCCCTGATGACTTGACATACCAAAGGAGATGTTTTCAGTTCTCTTACATGGCAGATAGTGAGGAGAGAACTATTTCTACCCGGTCGACCTTCGATCGTATTATCTCGATCATGAGCCTTCTCCCACATGCCCCAAGAGGGAAGATCCTCCGAGCTGGGCGAAGAGGACTAATGTGATCAAGACCGGGGTTTTTGTTGGCGGCCCTTCCGGTTATACAGAGAAGTCGCCTATTCACATGGATATGTTGATGCCAGCCAGTGGTTACCAAGGTTCTGATCATCCATCGGTTGATTTGAGATCGGTGGGCCTTGGCATTTTCCAGGGTGACGACAACAATTTGGTGAAGCCTTTTCGACTTTGTGGCCTTTTCAACGCTGACTCAAGTTGGGAGTAATGGACTGACCACATCCTGTAGGTCGGCGGGGCGATTCTGAAGGAGGCCGAGATCTTTGATGCGGTTTGCGCTTTTCGGCAAACCGTGGTTTTCTCCGATGAAGCCTTCATGGCCATGTTGGAGTCATTCCTTCCACAAACCAACACCTTCATTGTCACGAATGGTGAGATTGGTTTTACTTTGAAGGAATTGAGTGCCATCACTAGGCTGCCTGTCCTCGACAAACTTTATGAGGAGTTCATGCCTATTGACAGCGTCCTTGATGAGCAGTCTGAGGAGTTCAGGCTTTTATACTTTCAGCTCGTCGCCTTTTACGATTTTTTGAAGGAGAAAGAGGGCTCGAAAGTCAGGTCCAGCAATTGGAGGAGTTTTGGCTTTTTGTTCCATAACTTTTTTGACAACAAAAAGTCTTTTGATAGCACGACCCGGGAAGCCAGAGCTAAGACTCCAGTTCGAAGAAGACTTCTGTCACGCGAGGAGACTTGATGGACTTCTTCATGAGCACATAGGCCATTTATTCTGATATTGTGCTGCAGAGGGATCTTGCTGTTTACCCACTTATTGGTTGAGTGAGGCTGCTTTTGCTAGAGGAGATGATCTCACATTAGGCCGCATTGTATCTTTCCGGCATGTCAGATGGCGTTTGGAGAGCGGCTTGCTTTGGTGCCTGCCCTTTACTCTTATTTGTGTACCGAATTGCAGGCTGTTGCTTTCCTGGTTCGGCTCGGGCTCCCTATGAATAGGGTATTTTCAGCCCATATATTTTATTTGTGGTATGTATACCACTGTCCCGGCTTCCATCGATTAGGAGTTACATAGGATGATG
Organism: Cinnamomum chago; assembly: GCA_038049695.1. NCBI lineage: Eukaryota > Viridiplantae > Streptophyta > Magnoliopsida > Laurales > Lauraceae > Cinnamomum > Cinnamomum chago. Next base: position 38,149,920 of record CP142460.1, read on the forward strand.
ACCCTTTTATGATTCGATTAGCTAAAGGGACAGCCGTTTTCGAATCACTTTTGTCTGCCCATTTGAGGATCCGACGGTTCAGGGACGTTGAGATTGGGCAATCTTCAGTGAAGCTTTCTCCAGGTTTGCAGAAGAAGGCTTTTGATTTTGGTGTCTCCCGTGATTCCACCAGGGCAGGGTCAGGAAGACACTATTCTTTGACAAACGCAGAAAGTAGGTGGCTTTTCAACATATGTGTTGGTACGATGGTATACCGTAGACATCTGTTTGTTGATATCCAGCCATATGTCCCTTCGCGTTTTGCACTGCAATTGGGCTTCTCTCAAGGCGTTGTTGGAGCGCCTTTGAGCATGGTGAAACGTTTTGGAAGTTTGCAGGATGGAAGGAATGCATGGGCCTTTTACAGTGCAGAGGACACTACCGCCATGATTTCCTATCCTGAGTTGCCCACTTTTCGGACTACTGGCTTTACGAAATGGTTCGTATAGAGCTTTTTGGTGTACCGGGGGCTTTCCAAGAAGGAGCTCGATGTGAAGCAATCTTCTGGGAAGGGTCTTGGCAGATCAGATGGAGTCCGACGATAGGAAGTCTGGCTTTCCTTGCTGGAGAGAAGCACAAGATAGGCTTTCTCGGTGAATAGGACGTCATCAGATCAGGAGCTATACAAGAGATACCTGGTGAGGTCTTGAAACAGCTAGAGGAGGAGGAGGCCGAGATCGACGCTTGGATGCAAGCGGAGCGAATGAAGGCTTCCTTGGAGTCCACGGGGAGGAGCAGACCATCCGGTGAGGAGTCAAGCGAAGGTCCTGACTTTGACGATGGGGCGGGTACTTCAAGCAAACCGACCAATAGAAGCAAGAGGAAGAGAGTGCAGCGCCGTAATAAGAGACGACACGAGGACTTTCTTGATCCAGAAGTGTCATGCCCCCGAACCGAAACCTCGGGGGCGCGAATGAGATTAAGGATAGTTATATTTTTCTCCCAAGATCCGCGTGTGTGAAGACAACACATTTCAATACACTTTGAATATTTTTGCTGAAGCTTTCAGGCATTGCGACCCGGAGTCCGTGGTCATCGGATTCCGCGTCGTACTCAACCTCTAGCATATAGCTATTATATCAAGAACCATATCAGACTGGATTAAACCATCACAACAAAGTACAGAGCTGACAGTAACAGGATATTACATTCCCATATATATATTCAAGTTACAATTATCAATGTACATTAATTAAGAATCCCAAAAAAAGGCTAATGTACAAGTTAATAACCACTACCCATATGTGACGCAACTCCGATGTCAAGCTCAATGTCTACATGACATAGCCGACAAAACAACCTGCAAAACATGACTCCACAGTTAACAAAAGCACTCATCTCGGGACGAAGAAGTCTGGACCGGAGTACCAAAAGTAGTGGGTCAGACACGACGGTCTGGCAGGTAGATGAAAAGATAATAAATATACTGAAGAGTAAAACATATGACACTTCATATCATTTAGTCAAAGGCTACATATAATCAAACGGGTGCAAAATCGTGGATCTCTGACAAAACATTTATTCATTTCAAGCATGGGTAAAACATGTGTAAATATAGTGGTCTGGCAAAACAAACGTTCATTTGAGACCTAGGTAAAGGCATGAGTATTCAACAAGCTGGGTATTCATTTAAAGCATGTGTAACCATAGAAATCTGGCAAAAACCAATGTTCATTTGAAACATATGTACAAAGCATGGATATTTAACAAATCGGGTATTCATTTAAAACATGTGTAAACATAGACATCTGGTAAAACAAGTATCATTTAAAAAAATATTTAACAGCACGGATATTTAACAAATCGGGCATTCATTTAAAACATATGTGTGTACAAGGAACGGAAAACAATATAACAATAATAGAATTTACCTTGGAAAATATGAACACCTGTTTAAATAATAACTTTCATAAAAGAAATGAATCATTTACCGAAAAATAAATAAGCAATATAAAACATGTAGGGTATCCAAGGAATTGGGAACTAGCAAGATGACAACCACACGAAGCTAAGTCCTCTATCACTAAAGTGACAGAGCAATAACTAGGCACTGATCTCAGTCACTTGAGGTGAGGAGAAACAATGGATCTCATAAATACATATACATATACTAGGCACTGATCTCAGTCACTCTAGGTGAGGAGAAATAGTGGATCTCATAAATACATATGCTATACATGACCACGGTAGCGAGCCGGGCATCGGGAATCACAGTAGCAATCTGCGGTATCGGGACAAGACTACGGTAATAACCGGGTAGCAGGATCCAAACTGCAGCTGGCAGGACAAGAGGGGAATCTCCAAGTCGGCGGATCAGACCAACAGGGTTATCCAAGATTAGTGGTGCCGACTAATAGGTCAAATAAAAAAATCGAGACATATGCAAGTAAATCAAGTACAATAAATAAATGGCAGTACGGGGGTGCTCAAGGGCACATTGTCGTTTCATGTCGGGCAATACATTTCGGGGCTAGCAATCGTTACAAGTACACTTTCAATACTTTCGGGGGTAACAAGTCAAGTAGTGTAAATTCGGGAATAATGAAATGCTGTAGAACCTTTGAAATCTCCGGACAAGTATCGGGGTTCGAAACTAGTTCAAGGTGAATGGGGACCCCGTATGTCAATATATATATATAAAACTTGGTACTCCTTGCGTTTGGGGACATTTCGGGGTCCTCATACACTTTGGGGGTTTTCGAAACTACAAATGAATCTTCGTAATATGGTTTCTTTCTCAAACGGCTCCATATGTATCTCCAGTTGAACGGTCCCCATCATTCTCTAAAAGGGTTCACAAATGATTGGGACAGGAATCCTATTCATTCCTCTCCATTTCCATGTTTCTGGGTAATTTTGGTCACCTGGCGGTCAGCCGCCGCTGGGATAGGCGGCTAGCCGCTGGCTGACCGCGGCTCGGCTGCAAATTGCAGCTCACTGGAAAAGTAACCGCCCTGGTGCGGTTAGCTGGCGGTTAGCCGCTGCTGGATTCGGCGGTTAGCCGTTGGGTAACCGTGGGGGTGACCGCTGGGTTCAGGGGAAAATGGGTGCTCTCTGGAAAAGTGACCGCCAAGGTGCGGTTAGCCGCCGGTCACCAGGCGGCTAGCCGACAGGTGACCGCTGGCTTACCGCAAGGTGTGGGAAAAGCCCCACTGAGTTCAGATTTGATCCCTTTCACCCTTAAACCATTCCTCACATAACTCCCCCTACATTCCTGCAATAAAATGAGTCCAAGACTCCTCCAATTCATCATTAAAAATTTTCACAACTTCTACCACAAACACCTCCATTCTCTTCACATTCAATCACCAAAGAGAGAGAGAGAGAGAAACCACAATTCATAAGATTCATCTACAGTTAATAACATAATAGATGCATTCATCAAGATGTATAATGGAGAAATCAACTCATAAATATGCATTTCAATTGTGATAAAATCAAGACAAGAAGACTATGAAAACATATGTAAAAATCCTTAAGAACCAATAGTGTAAAACAAGAGATTTCCATGAAACATGTAAATGTTCAAAAACTTATCCATTCATCCACTTGCCTTGGGTCCAAGCTAGCAAACCAAGCTTCTAATCACACTCTCAAGCTCAAGATCAACCATCTCTACAAAAACCCCCAAAACAAACCCTAAAATGGGTCAAACAATGAAAGACAAGGAATTGGCTCAAACCACACTAGGAAATTGAACCTAAGGGAAAACCATAGCTCCACAATAGAAGATGAAAAGAAGTCTTTACCTCTAGGGCCATCAATCAACAAGAAGAAGCTTGAAATAGGAGCTGCCCATCTTGGATTTGCACAAAAATAACATCCATGGGAAGCTAGAAGGATGGAGAAGAAGATGGCATGGTTGAGTTTCCAAATGGCAAGGGTTTCCTCCATGAATGGGGAGGAGAAAATAAGAAGAAAAGGGAGGGGAAGCTCAGTTGCAGAGCTCCCCACTTTGGGCTGCAACGAATGAGTGAGAAGAAAGGGGAGAGTCATCTTTTATAATGGGTGGGTGTGGGCCCCACCACACTCAAAACTTGCCAAGGGTAAAACATCAGTTTCTGGGCCTCGGATACGATCGACGAAGAAGAGGAAAATATTTATCATAAAATCTAGTTTTCAAAAAGTATACTTTTGGCATGGTTCTGGGATCTCAAAATTTGGGTCCAGATTCAATGTGAAAAGACTGTTTTGCCCCTAACAATAGGAAAGTAGGGTTTCGGGGTCTCGAACGGAGACGAAGTCAACACGAAAGTTGTAAAGATTAACAAAATAAGTCAAATGAGGCTAAAACAAGAATTATTGGAAGTTTCGAATAATCTCTCAATCACGCGCAAGGTCACTAAAAGAACCCCCAAAGGGTCCCACTAATCACAAAGGCACTCAAAACTCCCCAAAACTAGTGAAAAATCATTCTAGCTCACAAACTCAACCCGACAAACACTAATCCCACTAAAAGAAACTAATCCACAAATAAAACAACACTAATTCAGGAAATTAGGGGTCGGGTTCTCACAAGAAGTCCTTCCCACCATTGCTGAAGAGATGTCAGGGGACGCTGATGAGCCTCCGGAAAAGAGGAGCCGAGAGGAAGAGACCGTTAACGAAAGTATGATTCCTCCTCTTTCCTTTTCCGTTTCTTTCATTGAGATTTTCTTGTTTTTTGATTTTCCTTTTCTCCTTTTTTCAGTGGGAGATGATGATTTGGTGATGCCTGAGGTTTTAGCCGATGAAGCAGTGGCGGATCCGATTGCGGCATCTGAAGAAGAACCGAGGGACTCTTGAGTGATTTTAGAATCTTTCCCTGGTATGACTTCTTTGTATTTTATTTCCTCTTTTTTTTGTCTGTGCTGTCATTTGCTAACATGTTGCTTGTTTTCTTGTCAGTTGACTTGCCATAGGATTCCGACGACTTCGAGCCATCCATGGACGCGACCTTTGATGATGCTTCGGATAAACTCATGGAGGCAGAAAATATTCCGCCGGTCGTCGAATAAGGTATTTGTAGCAATAACCCTGATGATAATGATTTTTTTTAACAGGATCATATTCATACCTTCTTTTTTTTTGTTTTGTTTTGTTGGCAGGTTGTGAAGTAACAGGAGAAGTTCCTCCGTCAGTTTTTCAGGGCCAGAGCAGGGGATGCCTGCAGTTGATCCAGGAGTAGGGACTTCTTCTTCTAGTTTCAATGCGGCAGCGGTGAAATCTTTTGAGGAGATTCCTTCGCCAGTGTCTCCAATTAGAAAGAGTCTGATGATCACTCCTCCAATAGGGCATGGCACGGGCAGTCGACCAATGGAGAGGGGCGAGCCTTCATCCCGGCCATCTCTTCAGTATGCGAAGAAAGTGTTGAAGAGCGTTTTGAGCTCCTGGGTTGAAACTCTTTCTTCTGGCCATTTGGAAGCTGGCTTTGGCATGATCAAGCATGTACATGACATCCTTGCTGATAACAAAGAGGTCGGTCTGGACCTTGCAAGTGCGAAGGCTTTTGTTGATGAAGTCATTACTCTCGACAACAAATGGAATGAGACCAAAAGCTTCCCAAGCGGTGGCTTTTTCAATGAGATGTTTTTGAAGCCTTCTGGCGAGGTCAAGTTTGAACTGAAAGAGATCTCGCGGACTCGGAAGCAATTCGTTCGGGAGAGGAATGTCACCGAGTTGGCCATCATTGAGCTAACAGAAGACCTGCGCCGTCTTGATAGGGAGGTCATTGAGACCAGGCATCGTCTTGAGCCATTGGAGGAACAAGCTGTTGCCAAATGGGCTGCCATTGTGGAAGCTCGTGCTAGAGAAGGGACTCTAATTCGCCAGGTCGGGGAGGCTGAGAGCAATCTCCGGAGGAAGACTCAAGAGTACGAGCAATGGAAGATTCTTTGGGAAGAACTTCCCCGTGCTGCAGATGGGTCGTGGCATTCTGCCGCATTTTATGAAAAGATTTTGAAGAAGCGTGGCCTGGAAGCTTTAGAGGCTAATGCCAAGAGTCTGCTTGAGGAGTTGAATCTTTGGTTGAATACCATGTTAGACTAAGCTCCTGATTTTTGTAACAAACTCTTTTTCTTCTTCTCTTTTTGGTACCTCCATGTAAAAACATTTTTGGTACTCTATATACCTTTTACTCAAATTCTTTTTGATGAAAATAAGCAAAAGTTGGTTGAGGATGTTTGTTTGAAAACTTGACCAAAAGGTTGTCATTTTGTGAAAATCTTTTTGTCAAAGGGTTGTTTTAGGCATGAAAGCCAGATTCTATGGCGAAAGCCTGTTTTTTTTTTTTTTTGATAGCTTGAAAGATGGATTTTGAGATGGCGTTGGAGCCAAATTTTGTGGCGTAAGAGCCAAAATTTATGTGTGGCATGGAAGCCAAAGTTTTTTCTGAGATGGCATGAAAGCCGAATTTTTAAGATGGCATAAAAGTCGGATTTTTGAGATGGCATGAAAGCCGGTTTTTGAGATGGCATGAAAGCCGGTTTTTGAATTGGAATGAAAGCCAGGTTTTTAGGATGGCTTGAAAGCCGAATTTTGAATTGGCATGAGAGCCAGGTTTTGTGGCATAGGAGCCGATTTTGTTTGTTGGCGTGAAAACCGAAATTTTGGATGGCATGGAAGCCGAAATTTGTTTTTTTTGGCATGGAAGCCGAAATTTGTTTGTTGGCATGAAAGCCGGATTTTTTGGAAAACAAGTTTTGTTTTGAAGGCATGAAAGCCAAATTTTAGATTTTTGGCGTAAAATTCGGGGTGGACTAGGGTGGAAATTCCTAAGTCCTGATTTTTGTTTCAAGCCATGAATTTTGGGTTCAAGGATCGAAAGTTTTGGTCAAGTCCGGGAAGAGGCTCCTAAACTTGGATTTGATTTTTTTTGAACAATGAAACTATGAAAGTGAGCATTGTTTAGAGTTTTTTTTATAGAAATTTCAACATAAGGATGAAAATTTCAAAACGAGTGGGTTTGACGAGCAAGTACCTAGGAATAGGCTTTGGCTATGCAGGCATTGCTATGACCCAGTGGTGTAAGTCTTCAAGGGTAGTGCCGCTTCAAGAATTTTCCATTGATGGGAAGCATACATCTGTCCCCCTCCATGTTTAGGAGAGCATATGCGCTGTTGGAGAAGACTTTGTCGATGACGAAGGGTCCCTCCCATTTTGGTTCGAATTTCCCTTTGGATTTGTGGGCGAAAACCATTGGCCTTTTTACCGCAAGAACCAAGTCACCCTTTTTATAAGCGCGTTGCCTGACCTTCTTATCGAAAGATCCTGCCATACGTGCTTGGTATAGCTCAATGCTTTGTAGAGCTTCAAGCCGTCTTTCATCGAGATTATCCAGCTCTTGGAGTCTCAATTTGACATTGCTTTCTTGCGTCATGTCATTTTGCAAAGATACCTTTTAGGAAGAAATTTGTACTTCCAAAGGGACAACAGCTTCGCATCCATAGACCAAAGAGAATGGTGTGCTATGGGTTGGTCCTCGAACGGTGGTCGATAAGCCCACGAAACTTCAGGCAGTTTGTCTCCCCAGTCTCTTTTGTGACTAGAGACCATTTTCTTGAGAATTTTGCAGAGTGTCTTGTTGAAGGCTTCTGCTAGTCCGTTCCCTGCTGAATTTTATGAAGTTGAAGGACAACTTTGGATTTTGTACTTGTCGCAGGACCTATAGAATCTGTGATCCCGGAATTGCGGTCCGTTATCATGGATGAATCTTTTAGGTATGCCGAAGCGACAAACAATGTTGGTGCGCAAGAATTGAAGGACTGATGAGGTCTTCATTTCATTGAGCGCAAATGCTTATGACCATTTGGGGAAATAATCCATAGCTGCGAAGATGCAGCGATGACCTTTGCTTGATGGGGGAGAGATAGGACCTATGATGTCCCTACCCCAGGTTTCGAAAGGCCATGAGATCGCTGTGGGGTGTAGCCATTCTGGAGGCATGTGGACATAATCTCCATGAATTTGGTATTGTTGGCAGCATTTAGCAAATTGCATAGCGTCCGCTACCATGGTAGGCCCATAATAACCTAAAATTTTTATTTGATCATAGAGCTTAGGACCAGCCTGACAAGCTCCACAAAGACCAGCATGTACTTCTTTGAGAGTTTCCTCAGCTTCTTGTTGTGACAAGCAGCATAGAAGTACTTCGTTGAAGGATTTTCTGTAAAGCGTTTTTGAAGGAATGTCCAAATGAAAGTTTGGGGCTCGTCTTTGAAGGCTTATCCGCTCTTTTGGATCTCCAGGTGGGATTCCTAACATAATGTAATCAATGAATGGATCCCTCTAGTCGCCAATCGGAGGTTTGAGGATGGACATCCGGCTTCCAATCACTTGGTGGCATTCAACAATTGCTTGGTGTGTGTTAAGAGGAAGGAGAATCCTTCTTTGACACACTGTGATTTGCATGTTTTCCCCCTTTTGGATTGCCATAGATGTTGCAAGTCCAGTCAGGGCATCTACACGGATGTTTTCACCTCTGAGGATGTGGGTGATGTGACAGATGTCAAACTTTTGCCGAAGTGATTGTGCCTTGTTGTAGTAAGGCAATAGATCAGGTTTCCTGACTTCAAATTTCTGATTCATCTGGTTGATAATCAATTGAGAGTCGCCAAACGCTTCCAGAATGGTGATGCCAGATTCGAGAGTGAGTTCCAATCCCACCATCAGGGCTTGATACTTAGCTGCATTGTTTGAACATGGTTCCAGTAGCGAGAAAGCGTGTGGAATCATGTATTTGTCGGGATTTACAAGGAGAATGCCAATTTTCGATATCTGCTTTCCTTTTTAATTTATCCTGGTTGTGCCGTCAAAGTAGATGTCCCAAGAAGCATTATGTAAGACCCCGACCCAAATGACCTCGATTAGCGTTAATTAAGTTGTGTTTTAGCTCCAAGTGTGATTAGTGGATTTTGGTTTAGTTGAGATTAGAATAACTTTTTAATAGCTTTGAGAAATTTTGAGTGCCTTTGTAATTAGTGAGACCCTTTGGGAGTTCTTTTAGTGACTTTGCATGTGATTGGGGGATTACTCGAGATTCTTATGATTAGTGTTTTCATCCCGTTTTACTTATCCCGTTAATCTCTACAACTTTCGCATTTACTCCATTCCCGTTCGAGACCCTAAAACCCGATTTCCTAGCCTTGAGGGCAAAACAATCATTGTGCACCAAATCTGTACCCAAAAACTTAATATCCCCGAAATCCGCGAAACATATACCTTTTGGAAACTAGATATTTCGGCAATATTTCTTACTTTTTCGTCGAATTCATTCGAAGTCCCGAAAGCCACGATTTCAGCACAACAAGTTTCTTAAGTGGTGGGACCCAACCCCATTTGCTATAAAGAGGGAAACCCATTCTTTCTTTCTTCTCTTCTCCTTTTCCAGCATAAGTGCAGCCAACCTAGGTTTTTCCCCCTTTTTCCTTCTTCTTCTTGGTCTTTTCATCTCAATCTTCCACCAAACTTGCACCAACATCAAAATGGACTTCATCATTCTCTTCCTCACCTTGAAGGCTACCTCTTGATACCATTTGTGAATAAAACCTCCCATTCCAAGATCTTCATTGAGCTAACTCTTGCCATTAGAGGACCTTACAAGTAAGTGATCATCTCCATCTCCTAGATATGTGTTCTTGTGACCCTAGAGAAGCTCCATCTCCATTATTGAAAGTTCTTTCCTTCTATTTCATTGTTTGACACATTTTAGGGTTTGTTTTTGGGGGTTTTGTTTGTGCTTGTAGGATTCTTGAGAGAGCTTGGTTAGTAGCTTGGTTTCTTGATTAGAAGACCCAAGGTAAGTTGATGAATTGATGTTTTGAGTTTTGAATGGTTTTCATGAGAAGTATCAATGATTTCATTATTTCTTTCATGCTTTTATTGAGTTGCATTGATTTGAAATAAATGTTCATAATGAATCTTGTTAGCTTGTTTAAGCCTTATAAATGTTAGCATTATGGCCTATCATTTAACGCTTTCAAGTGACTCAGATGAATGCTTGTGATTTGGTGGATTTTCTCCTCTTTTGTGATTGATTGAGAATGGAAGGAAAGTGAAGGGAGAAATGTAAAATGAAAGAGTGGAAGTGTTGAATGATGAATTGGAAGAGTCTTGGACTCATTTTATTGCAGGAATGTAGGGGGGGATGATGTGAGGATGGTTTAAGGGAGAAAGGGGCTCAAATCTGAACACAGTGGGGAGTTTCCCACACCTGACGGTCAGCTAGCGGTCACATGTCGGCTAGCTGCCTGGTGACCGGCGGCTAACCGCCAGATAACCGAACTGTCACGGTTACATTTCCAGAGAGCACCATTTTCTCTTGAACCCAACGGTCAGCCTCACGGTTAGCCAGCGGCATTGGTCTTCTTCAGGCCAGGATCCTTGTGGCTGTAATGGGTTATACCAGATTACTGGCATAAGATGAGAGTTGGGAATCCATTCCTCATCGGATAGGTATTCTCCTGTGTCGAAGGATTCCTCCCATTCATCGGTATCAATGGTGGTATCACTGGACTCGTACCCATCCATGGAGAATGCAATTACTGAGTTGCAAGAGTATGATGCCCCCTGCGTAGTTTTATTTCTATAATGAGGTGTCATGAAATCACCAAGGGTGAATTTTCTTACCACCTTTGAAGCCTTGGATTCTTCCGTTGCCCCCAATGAAGCAATGGAAGAGGTCTCTCCCTTTTCAGGGACTTCTTGCTTTGATTGAGCTTTCTCCTACTGTTTGAGCTTGCGGAGTTGTTTTTTTGGCTTGCCTTCGTTGTTGAGCGGTAGGCTTTGTTTTGACAATCTCCCAATTTTCATCTTCTAGGAGATCGGGATGCACCCATATGGGTTGTCCGTTTGATGTTGGATAAGGAACCAACTCTTGGGACGTCTGAGTCATTTTTATCACCTTGAAGGAAGTAGTGATTTTCTCCTTTGGTGACTTGGAAGTTTGTCCATATGACACCATGTTGACGAAGGCAGACCCATAGTTTTTGTCAAAGGTGATGACTTCGTTTTTCCACATCTCGTTGATCTTCTCTCTCACAACGAAGCATTGATTAAGAGGATGCGAGACCATCTAGTTGTATGGACACTACCGAGGGTCGTTGGTTTTGCCAACATCTCCTGGTCTTTTGGGCTCAGGTAAGGTGAGTTTACCGTTTGCTACGAGAGCCTCAAAGATTTCTTCAACATCTTCATTGAACGGGTATTTCTTCTCTACTCGTCCTTTGAAGGCTTCAGAGAGTTCATGTTTCTTACCTGCAATTTTGTTTTCACCCTTCTTTGGCTGCCGAGGAGCTGACTTGGTTTGCACATTAATAACCTCCTTTTTCTTTGGTTTTGAGGTCGTAATGGTAGTCGGCACTTTCTTTGATGATTTCTGACTGTTGAGGTCTTTGATCACCGTTTCAGCCTCCATAGCGGCTTCTAGGAGTTCTCCTAGGTTTTTTGATTTGTTGCCGATAATCATAGAGTGGATCCTTGCTCTCATGTTGTTACGGCGGATGTCGACAAGCGACGCTTGTGGCAGTACATCTGAGCACTTGTACGCCATCGCCTTCCACTTGTGAATGAAGTCGTATGTTGACTCATTCTCTCCCTATTTTACGCGCAAAGCTGTGCCATAGTAATAGGGTGATCTTCACCTTTAAAGTGGGTCAGGAAGCGTGTCTCCAGCATGGCCCAGTTTTGGATGGAGTCCTCCGACAGAGTGGAGTACCAATCAAAGGCCGTACCTTTTAGGATACATGCAAAGAGATGGATCTTGAGGGCATCTTGATCCGCAATAACTCCCGTCAGGATCTTGAAGTGGATGACATGCTGTTTGGCTGAACCTTTCCCCGTATATGTTTGGAGAGTAGGTTGTTTGAATTTTGCAGGGAACGGAACCGAGTCCATCCATAAGGGATATGGTAGCTTGATCCCATGTTCCTTCAGTGTATCCTCTTATTTTGCTTTGGCGAGGATATAGTCAATGTCCTTTTTGGTAAGGGTGCGAATTCATTATTTTCCTCGTCGTCTTCATGACTCGGAGGAGCTTCATTGTTCGGTGGACACTTGAAAGTGAGGAGGAGGTTTTCCATTAGAGCCTCAATACTCTGCTGTCCTTGCTCCAACTGTTGGATGCATGCTGTTGCGTCATCATGCGGCAGAGGTTGCTCAGCATTTGTAATCAGGACGTTCATCCCTCGAGAGTCGAATGAGGATATCGTCTTGGTGACTGAGCTGGAGCTCATTCTTTTGGATGAAGAGTCGGAGGAATGGTTACTTCGATGTCCTTGGCTTGAAGGAGTGGGAGAATCCTCCTGATGTCTTCACGTCCGGGAGACACTGCGAGTCACCGGTCGTCTGACATGAATTTTGGTTACTGACTTCTTGCGTCTTCTGGCTTTGCCAACCATATAGACAACAACTTGGTCGGGTCTTTCTTTTTCGACCCATTTTTTAGAGACCTGAAGGATAGAATGCTAGGTTCTTTGCTTCTCTAGTCTCTTTTGTCGATATGTCGCGCAGCGACACATACGACGAGCAATTTGAGCTTCGGTCGGCTCTGGCGATGAAGGACGTAGTCCCCCATGCGTAGCAGCCGAGCTTGTCTTCTTTGAAGCTAGGCATGGACAGGATCCGGACGCGGTCATTTACTTGTCGCAATGAGGCTTTGAATTTTGCAAGTTCGGCCCCTGTTGAGATGAAGGGTCGACTCGCAGGAATGTAGGCCTTAATAGGTTCTTGTAGAGGCCTAGTGATGCATGACTTGATTTTGGGCTTGTAGGAGCAACCATGCTGAGTTGATTTGTTTGTTGGTGGAGGGTAGGTTTCTCCTCTTTCATGTGAGAGAGAGGGTAGAACCGGTTCTATTTGAGAGGGGCTAGGTACGCTGGCTTTATAGATGTTCGGGACCTCCTTTGCTTCGGTGACGGTCTCAGGGACCAAGTCTTGGGGCTTCGTGGGAGTGCCACGGGCTTCAGACTTTTTGATTGTTGCCCTTCGTATCAGAGCAGCGACATGTTTAGGGGCGATTTTCTGCTTCTTGGTACGGGGAGTGGGAATGGTCCCAACGACCCAAAGACGATGGTCCGGGGAGTAGAGGTCGACCCGGTTTGAGAGTTGCAGAGGGAGATGACACTTCGGCAGCTGCTAGGGTGCTTGTGGGTGCGCTTGTTTTGCTTTTCTTGAAGCAGGAGTTGGTACTTGTTCTCACCGAAAGTGATGGTCAATGAAGCTGCCAATGTTAGTTAAGAAAACTTTTAAAACAAGACCAGATCCATTAGTAATCACGAGAATATGGTGATCATAAATGGAAAATAACTATGGTTTTGTCTTTTCAAATCGCTCGAGCGGACATGGCCCAGCCCAAGTAAGATGAAAGAGGCAAAAAGCCATAGAGGGTACAATTATTCTAAATGCAAGTATGGTAGGCTCAGGGCGAGCGTTCTAGTGACTGCTAGAAGCAATTGTAAACCTTAATTCAAATTACCGGGAAACAAGGCTCACTCGAGGTAAGATGATATAAGGTTGGAGATACAAATGTGTCGGTCACGAATACAGCAGACCCGAAAGGGCGTACTAGCACCGCGAGGCACAAATGTTGTAAATCGCATCCTCGGAAAGGACACAAGATGAGATTTTTTAAAAGGTCAAGATTGGATTCATAAAGGAGAGCAAATGGTATTCCGATCCGAACAAGGCTCAAACATTTCTGCGAGCACTAAGTCCGAAAGGGAGGGAACTAGAGTTTCTCGAATCTGAACCCAAAAGCGACGGAAGTTTTTTTTTTTTTTTTTGAAAGGTCAAGATTGAATTCATCAAAGAGAGCAAATGGTGTTCCAATCCGAACATAGGCTCAAACATTTCTGCGAGCACTAAATTCGAAAAGGAGAGAGCCAAGATTTCTCAAATCTGAATTAAAAAATGACGGAGTTTTTTTTAAGGTCAAGATTGAATTCATCAAAGAGAGCAAATGGTGTTCCAATCTGAATAAAGGCTGAAGCATTTCTGCCAGCACTAAATCCGAAAAGGAGAGAACTAAGATTTCTCAAATCTGAACTCGCTCGAGTGTGACGGAAGTTTTTTTTTGTTGAAGAGATTTTTGTTGAAGATTTTTTTTGAAGAGTACACATAGGTTTCCAATTCGGTCTTATGAAACCTTAGTAGATAGATTAGCCCCTAGGTAAGGGTAGGATTACTTAATGAACCCGTTTGGAGGACCCTTGCCTCGAACAGTCTAGCTGCCTCCACACTCTGGATAAGGCTTTTCTTAGATCCACTTTGGTCAAAGAACGCAATTGGTGCAACCTTAGTGGGTTTTGGACCTTTTTTTTAATTTTTATTGGAGATTTCTAGTTGATTATCAAAGAGAGCGAATGGTCCCTTCAAATCCAAATGCTGGCTACAAGCGATTTCCGCGAGCCATTGTCCGAAAAAGAAGAAACCAAAGTTTCTCAAATCTGAATCCAAAAGAAAAAAAAAATTGATTTTGTTTGAAAGAGTTTGAAATGAGATTTTTTTTTTGAAAATCCATATTGGACTCATCAAAGAGAAAAGATGGCCCAATCCCCGATACGAACAATAGTTGCGAACATTTTTGTGAGCTATCAAATTCGAAGAGGAGAGGATCAAAGTTTCTGAAAATTGAATCCAAGAAAAGGAAATCAGATTTCTTTTTTTTTTTCGAATTGATAAAGAGTGGAAATAAACTCAAAGATAGAAATTTCCAAAAATCCCATCTCATGTTTTTTTAGATGCAAGATCCAACATAGGCCACCAACTAGGAAGGAGCCTAAGAATTAAGCTTCGCGTTCTCAAATGAACGAGTCCCACCAGGTGTGCCAACTTGATGGGGGCCCAACCTTTTGTCCTCTCCTTCTGCCCCGGGGGCTGCCGAGGTCCGGCGGAGGAGGAAAAGTGAGTCATCAATATTTTTTATACGGGTATGCCAGATTTTCTATTCTATTAGGAATTTGAAATGGTGATCCGGAGATTCACCTTCACAAGTAGAAAGGAAATCAATTCTTCTTTCTAACTTTCCATTACACATATATTTTAAGAAAGAGACACAATTTTTTTAAATGCCGTAAGAGGCGATTTCATTTTGTTTGCCGTGAAAGGCTATTTTGGTTTGTCGTGAAAGGCGATTTGTGCCGTGAAAGGCGATTTTTCCGTAGAAGGTGATTTACAAATCTCATCAATTACGAAAGACAAGAAATGTGATTTTTTTGTCTCTTTACAAAGAATACAAAATACAATAGAAAATTGAGAAAATGAATCTGACTTCTCAGGAGATTGCGGGGACTCGTTCAGATCGACGGTCGCAAGTCATGTATGGACTTCGCCATTGTCCTTCACATGAGAACGCTTGATACTTTGATTCTTCGGCTTGGCTTGGACCTCAGTTTTTTAGAGGATGAAGACCAAGGGGAGGTCCTATATCTAATAAGAAAACGAGTAAATGGGTTGAAGAGCTGTGTTTAGGCCATTTTGGGTAGAAAGAAAGAGGACCTTGGGGGGTGGGGTGTAAGACCCCATCCCAAGTGACCTCGATAAGTGTTAATTAATTCGTGTTTTAGTCCTAAGTGTGATTGGCAGATTTTGGTTTATTGGGGAATAGAATAGCTTTAGTTATAGCTTTGAGGAATTTTGAGTGCCTTTGTGAATATTGGGGCCCTTGGGGGCTTCCTTTTATGACCTTGCGTTTACTTGGGGGATTATCTGAGATTCTCGCATTTATTATTTTAATCCCGTTTTACTTGTCTCATTAATCCCTGCGACTTTTATGTTGATCCCGTGCCTGTTCGAGATCCCAAAACTTGACTTTCCTAGCATTGAGGGCAAAACAGTCATTGTGCACTAAATCTGTACCTAAGATTTGATATCCCCGAAACCCGTGAAACATATACTTTTTGGAAATTAGATATTTCGATGATCATTTTTTCCTTCTTCGTCGAATTCATTCGAAGTCCCGAAAGCCACGATTTCAGCCCAACAAGTTTCTTAAGTGGTGGGACCCAACTAAAAAGAGGGAAACCCATTCTTTCTTTCTTTTCTTCTCCTTTTCCAGCACAAGTGCACCTAACCTAGGGTTTTTCCCCTTTTTCTTCTTTTTCTTCCTCCTTTCATCCCAATCTCCCACCAAACTTGCACCAACATCAAAATGGACTTTGATGATGCCAAAAAGTGTTTCGGGCACCACCGGTCAAGTGATAAGCAATTAATGTGAAAATTAATGGAGAGAGAGAGAGAGTTTATAGTGGTTCGGTCAGTGTGACCTACGTCCACTTCAATTGATGACTTTACTGCTCTGGGGAAGAGATTACAAAGTAGAAGATTACAATGACGGTGTGAGAATGGAGAAGGATTGCTTGCCCCCCAGTGCTGGTGGGGCTTGGTGATTTATAGTCTTCCCCTAATAGATGGGGAGACTCTTCAGCAACGGACTATTCAATCTGGCGGAGTCTTCGAACCGCTCCCAACAGAAGAGGCGGGTAGGATCTTCTCCGCAAGACTTGGTAAAAGCAGGTAGATGGAACGACGTGCGGACTTCGTCGCTTCGTGGATCTGGACCCGGCTTTCAACGAATGGGTTCAGACCTGGGCTCATCGTGGACTCGGGTTACTTAGGCCTGACCCGTCATTGTGGACTGAGTCATTTGGGCATGACCCATCATTTGCCCCTCAATGCCTTGCACCAAAGGAAACTTTGAAAGTGAGGCATTTTGGATATCAGGCCTTTTTTTTTATGCTGAGCATTTGTAGTTTTCCTAGACACTGTCCGTCTCCGCCGTTCCCCTTTTAATGCATGCACTTCGCAGAGGGGGTCCGGGGGTGTCCCCCGGCGGCAGCGCCCCCGGACCAAAAAATCTTGCTGGCGACGGAGGTGCTGGACGGGGCAGGGGCGCTAGCTAGGGCACCCCTGCGGCTGCTGCGGATGGCGGCCTGGGCAGGGACGGAGACGGATAAGGACGCCCGCCTGGGCGCCCCTGCTGCAGTGCTTGCTACCGAGGAGAGATGCTTGGGCGCCCCTGCTGCTGCACCTGCTGACGTCGGACGGAGTGCCCAGGCGGGCGCCCCTGCTGCTGGGCGCGAGGTGCTGGTCGACGCCGTACTGGGCGCCCCCACTGCTGGGCGCGAGGTGCTGGTCGACGCCGTACTGGGCGCCCCCACTGCTGCGCGTGAGGCACTGGTCGTCGAACGAAGCAGGGGCGGGCGTGCAGCCCCTGCTGCTGATGGTGGGTGTGGGCGAGGCTGCTGGCCGGGGCGCCCCCTTGGGCGCGGGCGAGGCTGCTGGCTGGGGCGCCCCCTTGGGCGCGGGCGAGGCTGCGACGAGCGATGGAAGGGGCTGTGGGCGCCCCTGTGGCGCTGCTACAGGCGCGGGCGCCCCTGTGGTGTTGGATGCTTAAGGTGCTGGGCGCCAAGGTTGGGCGCCCGCGAGTCGTTGGGTGCCTGAGAGGTGCTGGGCGCCTGAAAGATGTTGGGCACCTGGGTTGGGCGCTTCTCGAGAGGCGATTTTACTGATCGCGATGGTGGAGCGTTGTTTGAGGGCCTCGCGCAGGCAGGCCTCGTCTGCACTAGAGAGAGAGAGCACTGCTTGCGTGAGAGCAAAGACAACATTTGAGGATTGCTCATGTGAGAGCTACACGTTTTTGAGACTGAGCTTTCAGTGACCCTGAGAGAGCCGCTAAGCTGGAGATAGGCTGCCTGTTTGAAAACAGTGCAGAGGTAGGCCAAGCTTTTTGGGCGACCCGCGAGAGGGCCGCTAAGCTGGAGATAGACTGCCTGTTTGAGAACAGTGCAGAGGTAGGCCAAGCTTTTTTGACGACCCGCGAGAGAGCCGATAAGCTGGAGATAGGCTGCCTGTTTGAGAACAGTGTAGAGGTAGGCCAAGCTTTTTTGGCGACCCGCGAGAAAGCCGCTAAGCTGGAGATAGACTGCCTGTTTAAGAACAGTGCATAGGTAGGTCAAGCTTTTGGCGATCCACGAGATGATTCACCTCGCCTGGACCTGTTGATTTCCTCAGCATTTATATATTTTTGAGCTTTTGCCAACAGTTCTGGCATGCTCTTTGGTGGTTGCTTCGTTACTGAAAAGAGGAAACTGGATGAGCGGAGGCCTCCCAGAAAGGCGGTCATGGTGACTTTGTCATTGGGCTCCTCGACTTGGAGGACCTCCTCGTTAAAACGAGTGAGGTAACTCCTCAGACTCTCATCTCGGTCCTGTTTTATGCTGAGCAGGTGTGTGGCAGGCTTCTGGTGGCGGCGTCCTCCAATGAAGTGCGACACGAAGGACTTGCTTAGCTCTGCAAAGGTGGAGATGGAGGCTGGGGCTAGACTGGAGAACCATTGCCGTGCGGAATCCTTCAATGTGGTTGGGAATGCTTTACAAATAATCTGGTAAGAGATGTTATGTAGTTGCATTAAAGTTTTGTAAGTTTCTAGGTGATCCAGTGGATCCTTTGTCCCATTAAAGGTCTCCATAGTTGGCATTTTAAACTTTTTAGGAAGTGGGTAGTTCGCCACGCCGGGCTTGAAAGGTGTGTCCGTTCGTTGTACTAGGTAGTCAATTGTTTCTGGTGCCTGTGCCTTCATGGCATTGAAGAAATCGCCAATCTGATTATGCATTTCCTTGATCTTCTCAACCCAACAATTGGGGGCTTCTCTAGACTGCCTTGGAAATGACTCTCATCTTCCAGACTGTGATTTTCACTTCCCCCCTCCTGGAAATAAGGATCTTCATCGTTGGAAGCAGAGGGAGGAGGTGGAAGTCCACCACGATTTGACCCTCCCGGTGGGGCTCCACTCGGGGGTGGAGGCACGTCGAGATGGGCGCGACCTTGAGGGTCGACCAAGAGTCTTCCGCGTGGGGCAAGAGGGGGAGCTCCAGCAGACGTGCCCTGGGCGTGGGTGCCATGAGGATGGGCGCCTAGGGTGCCATGAGGATGGGCGCCCAGGGCGTGGGCGCCTAAGTGTGTTCCTCGACCCTGGGCGCCCTGGGAACGGGCGCCCGGGTGAGGTGCCCCTCTGCGTGGAGCAACTGGTTACTCTAAGTGTGGTACTTCCTGCGGTCCTGCACCAGCTAGTGCTCCTCCCTGTCCTGCCAGCATGAGCTGCAATATTTGTTGGTTCTGAGTCACCAGCTGCTGCATGGTCTCCAGCATCTGTTGAGGAGAGGGAGCGGGAGCATTCGGTGCAGGGTTAGTCGGTGGAGGATTACCCTCGCCCTCCCGCGAGGAATTACCATCTTGTCGCCTTGTTGACCTTGTGGTGATCGGCATGGCTTTGGAAAAAGGAAATTCTTTTCGTTCCCCACAGACAGCGCCAAACTGATGATGCCAAAAAGTGTTTCGGGCACCACCGGTCAAGTGATAAGCAATTAATGTGAAAATTAATGGAGAGAGAGAGAGTTTATAGTGGTTCGGTCAGTGTGACCTACGTCCACTTCAATTGATGACTTTACTGCTTTGGGGAAGAGATTACAAAGTAGAAGATTACAATGACGGTGTGAGAATGGAGAATGATTACTTGGCCCCCAGTGCTGGTGGGGCTTGGTGATTTATAGTATTCCCCTAACAGATGGGGAGACTCTTCAGCAACGGACGATTCAATCTGGCGGAGTCTTCGAACCGCTCCCAACAGAAGAGGCGGGTAGGATCTTCTCCGCAAGACTTGGTAAAAGCAGGTAGATGGAACGACGTGCTGACTTTGTTGCTTCGTGGATCCGGACCCGACTTTCAACGAATGGGTTCAGACCTGGGCTCATCGTGGACTCGGGTTGCTTGGGCCTGACCCGTCATTGTGGACTGAGTCATTTGGGCATGACCCATCAGAAGGCAGGCGATGAGTGTGAGAGATGGAAGGGACGGCGAGACAGAGATGGAGAGGGCAAAAGAGATGGAGGGATGCAGGGGAGAGACAGTGAGATTAAGGTGCTACTGCGTGCGAGAAGATGGCGTGAGACTGGCATTGCGTGAGAGAGAGATTCATCTCCGGGAAGGGGTGGGTTGACGGGTTCTAGCAGGGATGCTGAAGGTGTAGGGGACTTGCGCAGTGAGACGAAGATGGGAGAGAAGGTGATGGGCGAGAGGGCGAGTGGGGGATGTAAGCGTGAGAGACGGTGAGGCGAGAGAGGGATATTAGAGTGAGACATGAGATTTGGTCATCAGGGGGGGTGACATTATAATATAACTTTTACCGGGGGCCACTTATGGTCACCGTAAAAACTACATTTTAGCGTCGGCCATCCCATCCCCGACGCTAAAACCTCGTTTTACCCTTGAAAATATTTGCCGCCGCAATAAATTCGACGGTACTAATAAAAAAATTCCTGCGGAGCCTCCGTGCCATTGGACTAATGCTTTTAACGACAGTTATATCGGTGGTCGCCGGTAAAAGTAACTTAAAAATTGCGTTACCGCGGGGTTAACTTTGGCCGCCGCTATAAGTGTCTTATAGCGACGAATTTTACCGGTCGTCGCTATAAGTTTGACGCTAAAAATGTAATTTCTTGTAGTGTGTTTTTTTCAAGTTGGATAGAGGCTTACCTTATATATGAGTCCGACCCTCGATGAATAACTACCATACATTTATAAGGTATCGTCAAATCTCATTTTGAATGGAGGTTATCTCATCGTATGATTGAACACACGAAAAAAAGAGTTAATAAAACAACATTTTTTTAGCCATGGTTTTCTGTTTAGTCAATCTTACAGTGGTTCCAACTAAATTCTAAACAAAAAAATTGGGATACCCCATAATTAAATGTGTATGATCATTTTGAACGACTTTGATTATCCATATATGGGGACGAGTGGGACCCATTCAAAAAAGTTCCCACTATACTCTGCTAGAAGCTATTGTAGTTGCCCCCCGAATAAAAAATAAAAAAATAAAAAAATAAAAAAATAAAAATCCATGAAAGAGGTAGAGAGTTGGGAATAAATAAAAGCGATTAAAACGGAGTGCTCATATTATTTTGGAAAAAATGAATTTTACTAAATGGGGCTTTGCGGATGCAAGCCTGTGCATCGCCAGTAGGCAAAATAATTGTATGTTTTCTACAACTTTTGTCAACGTGGTCTTACTTGTGTTGGTAAAAGTAACAATTATATGTGACTTTTACCAAAGCAGTCCAAATATGCATTGGAAATAAGACTTTTGTCAACGTCAATTTCCACTGCGTCGGCAAATAGTGTTGGGAAAGTTTTTCCACGGTTTTTCCCAACGCGGTCTTACTTGGGTCGGTAAAAGCAACAATTCTCCATGACTTTTGCCAATGCAACTTTTCATTGCGTCGGAAAATAATGTCGGCAAAGGTAAGTTTGTCATAAATGAGGCTTTGGGGACGCAACTCATACGTTGGCAATGCTACGAATAAAAACTCAGACCTTTCCCAACGCACACTTGTGCGTCGCTAGTAAACAAGATAATTGCCAACACATTATTACGTCGCCATTAGAGAAAAACGCGTTGGCAAAACTTTCCCTCTCCTTTGGTGTTGTTTTTTGTTAGCGCCAATGTGGTTTCAATAGCTTTTGCCAACGCAGTCTTACTTGCGTCAGTAAAACTAGCATTTTCCGACACTAATTGCCAACACGGTCCAAATATGCGTTGGAAATAAGACTTTTGCCAACGCAAATTTTCACTGCATCGACAAATAGTGTCGGAAAATGTGCAGACTGTTATAGTGAGAAAATAAAATATTAAGTATTAGGTGACTATGTTGACTCAAATGGGTCAAGAGGTAGTTGATTAAAGACGATACAAGGAGTGGAAGTTTATTGGATCATATAATTGAGAGGTTGAGTAGGTCAAAATTAAGAACTAGATTTTAAAAATATATATATTGAAACTTGGAAGACATTGTAGTAAACCTTAACAAGTTGAAGTCATAGAACAAGATGGAAGGTTTGAGTCAAATATCACTACTAGAGAATTTGCTTTTGGCAGAGGCAAAGGCGGGCGGCCGCCAGTGGCAGTCGCAAAAGGCAGCATTTGCGCCCGCCACAGGCGGCCGCAGAAGCGGTTTCTGTGGCCGCTAAAGGTCATTTATATACCCCCCTAGCGAACCCACTTTTTTCTTCCTTTTTTCCTTTTCCCTTTCCCATCCCGCGCTCTGCTTTCCCCCTTTCGTTCTCCCGCTGTCGCGACCCCGGACCGGGAATCCCCAATCCGGGATCGGGACTCAAGATTGTGAAAGATGATTAGTGATGAGGATTACCTACATCCTCAAAATACAACTTATTTAATTTCCCACAGGTGTCCGCGGTGAGGATATCAAAACCTTGCATGAATATTTCTTTTTAGTGCGGAAGCGTGTAGCAAATCAAATAGTAAGACTATCTCTAGTCATGCAAGCATTAACATCAAATATCAAAACTGTATCAAAAAGAGCAATGATCTATAGCATGTTTCCCAATAGTTGTTAAAGTTAGACAAAATATCATTTAGTTACATTCCCCAAAATTAGAGGCCAACAAAGGCCAATATTACAAAATAATAACCCAAAGAATAGATAACAAGTCCTCCCCAAAATGTTACGCCTCTTGGCAACCCGATGTCTACATGACATCGTCAGCACGCCACTCAACTAGAGGCTGCAGCTCACCTACCGCCTCCTCCGGCTCCTCCTCAAGGAAACCGGCAACGGGACCTGAGTACCAAAGCAAAGGATCAGACACGACGGTCTGGCAAGAGAGTGAGAAGATACGACAACATGTAATAGATGAAATATCTCGAAAAGCAAGGAAATCTGTTAAAGCAAGAACTCTCATAAAATAGGTAAATCATTTGCTAGAAACATGTAAACAAGATAAAACATATGAGGTAACCAAGGAAATCGGGAATAACAAGGTGGCAATCACATAAAGCTAAGTCCTCTGTCACTAAAGTGACAACAGTATCACGGGACGTTGATCTCAGTCACACAAGGTGAGGAGAAGCAACGTAAACATATATACAATATAAATACACGGGAACGGGACCACGGTAGCGAACCGGGTATCGGGACGGGACCACGGTAATGACCGGGTATCGGGATCCAAACTGCAGCTGGCGGGACGGGAGAGGGATTTCCAAGTCGGTGGATCAAACCGACAAGGTATCCAAGCTTAGTGATGCCGACACATAGGTTAAATAACACATCGATACATATGCAAGTAAATCAAGTACAAGTAAATCAATGCACGGGCAAGAATATTCAATGTATCACTTTCATTTCATATCGGGCAATACTCTTCGGGACAAGTTCATGTTACTAGTGTAACCATCAAGCTTTCGGGAAAACAGGTCATGTAAGGTAAATCTTGGAAATGAAGGAATAAAACGAACTATTACAATTCCGGGAAATATTGATTTCCAGATCTATTTAAGTGAATAGGGGTCCCGTATGTCAATTATAGCCATTACTTGGTACTCCTTGAGTTTGAAGACATTCCGGGCTCCTTATGCACTTTTACGACTTTTAAAAACTTGAATTGAGCTTATGGTTATAACTAGATATTATGATAGGAAAACAAGACTATAAACGGTCCATCCTAAGTAGGATGTCAACCCGGAACCATCGAGCAACCTACTCAGTCACCGAAAGGAATAGAATTCGCGATACCCAAGGAAATAGACTTTGCATTTAGGTATGAAGAGGGTATCGTGTCGTTCCATCCCGTTCAAGATTGAATCGATTGAACTTCGATGCATTCCGGACCAACCGTGAAGAGCATCGGCTCAAGACGCTCTCACATATGGTCAAGTAAGTCCAAGGAGGGTAGCCAAGGTCCACAAAAAAAAAATTTCAAAACTCACCGGTCCGATCGATCGGGGGAATTTCTGTACCAGAAATACGCAGGGTCCGATCGATCGGCCGATCGATCGGTCCAAAAAGCCTTACAGTTAAAAGTCAGACCGATCGATCGGCCTGTAGGTCCGATCGATCGGCACTGGGCGTGAAGCATGCCCGGGAACTTGATTTTTCTCCTTCTTGTTTCCTTTCCTTCCAATACCTCAACAACCACAATTAACTATGAACAAGGAGACTTAAACACATGATTCCAAGACATTAAATGAGGCTATCAAGATGTGTAAAGATCATTTATTTCAACCATGGAAAAATCAATGAAGAAATCAATGAAAGCATGAAAATCATAAATACTTCACCAAACCATTTCAAACTTAAAAACATCCAAACATTCACTTGCCTCAAGTCCAAGCTAGCCAAAACAAGCCTCAAATCACTTCAATAGCTCAAAGCCAAGCTACAATAAAAAAACCCCAAAAACAACCCTAAAATGGGTTACACAAAGAATGAAAATGAAAGAACTTCCAATAATGCAAATGTAGCTTCCCTAAGGCTAGAAGATCACTAATCTAGGAGATGAATAAGATCACTTACTTGCAAGGTCCCCTAATGGACAAGGTAAGCTCAAGGGAAGTCTCAAAGTTGATGGATTCTTCTAAAAATAGTATCAAGAGGAAGCTTGAGAGATGAGGAAGAGATTGGCAATCTCCATTTCTTGATTTATGAGCTCTTGGTGGGGCTTGGAGATGGAGAAGCAACAAGAAGAAGAGAAAAGCAATGAAAAAAACCCTAGACTCAATAGTTGAGCTGGAACATGAAAAATGGAGAAGGAAGGGAAGGGTTCCTCTTTGTTAACACTTGGGTGGTTGGGTCCCACAACTTAAAGAAGCTATTTGGCTGAAATCATCTCTCTCGGGTCCTCGGATGAATTCGACGAAGAAGGAAGAAATGTTCGTCGAAATATCTAGTTTTCAAAAAGTGTATGTTTCGCGAGTTTCGAGAATATTAAGTTTTGGGTACAGATTTGGTGTGAAATGATTGTTTTACCCTCAAGGCTATGAAATCGGGTTTCGGGGCCTCGAATTGACACGGGATCAACATGAAAGTTGTAAGAATCCACAAGATGAATGCAACGGGCCAAAAACACAATTCAAAACACGTCGGAAAAATTTCGCAATAAAATGCAAAGCCGAAGAGGGAACCCCCAAAGGGCCCCACAAGCTATCAATCACTCCAAAAATCCCAAAACTAGAATCAAGGCTATTCCAAACCCAACTAGACCAAAAACACTAATCAAGCTTAGCACTAAAACGCAACTTAATTAGCACTAAACGGGTTCACTCGGGTCGGGGTCTTACATCCTCCACCCCTTAGGGCATTTGGTCCTCCAAATGAAACATAAGACTCACCTCTGGTAGAAGATGTGGGTACTTTTTCTGCACTTGATCTCGTAATTCCCATGTGGCCTCTTCCGGTCCATGATTCTCCCACAATACCTTCACCCACTGAATATTCCGAGTCCTCAACTCTTGTTCCTTTGTATCGATGATCTCAACGGGCTTCTCTACATAGGTAGCATCCTCTCTTATCTCTAATGGTTCATGCCGGAGCACATGCAAAGGATCGGGAACATACTTCTTCAACATAGACACATGGAAGACGTTGTGTACACCAGATAGCTCAGGTGGTAAGGCCAATCTATAGGCCACGTCACCAATCTTGCTCACAATGTCATATGGTCCAATGTATCTCCGTGATAGCTTGCCCTTCTGCCCAAATCTCAATGTTCCCCTCGTAGGTGACACTTTCAGGAAAACCTTATCTCCTTCCTTGAACTGTAGATCTCTGCGATGGGAGTATGCATAGCTCTTCTGTCTACTCCTGGACACTTTCAGACACTCTTGAATCAACTTGATCTTGTCGCTGGTTTCACTAACCATAGTCGGTCCATGGAAACTGCGAGTGCCGACTTCTTCCCAACAAACAGGTGTCCTACACCTTCTGCCATACAAAGCCTCAAAAGGAGCCATCCCAATGCTCGAGTGGTAGCTGTTGTTGTACGCGAACTCACACAACGGTAGAGTCTCATCCCATTGAGTCTTGAAATCTAACACACAAGCACGGAGCATGTCTTCTAAAGTCTGAATCGTACTCTCTGACTGGCCATCTGTCTGAGGGTGATAAGCCGTGCTGAACTTAATCTCGTACCCATAGACTCATGCAATGTCTTCCAGAACCTCGAGACGAATCTGCTGTCTCTGTCAGAAGTGATAGAAACAGGCTGCCCATGACGACTGACGATCTCGCTGACAAACAATTCTGCCAAAGGTAGCATGTGCATCTTCTTCCCTGTCTTCATAGCAAGGAAATGCGCTGACTTGGTGAGACGGTCCACAATGACCCAAATCGCATCGTTACCTCTGCTAGTCTTCGGTAATCCCGAAATAAAGTCCATGGTAATGTGCTCCCACTTCCATTCCGGAATTTCTAACGGTTGCAACAACCCTGGAGGCTTCTGATGCTCTGCCTTAATCAACTGACAGGTCATGCAACGGGAGACAAACGCTGCAATCTCTCTCTTCATATTGTTCCACCAAAATCTTCCCTTCAAGTTCTGATACATCTTTGTGCTGCCTGGATGCATAGAGTACTTCGTGCTATGAGCCTCAGTCATTATGTCGTTCCTCAAATCTTCAATGTTAGGCACACACAAACGGTCACGGTAGTACAAAACTCCATCAACAAAACGGAAGTCAGGACGTTCTGCTATATGTTCTGAAATCTTAACCAACTCTGGATCTTGCAACTGACTGTCCTTGATCTTCTGAATGAAAGAAGGTTCTGACACCGTCATGTTAGCCAACAAAACACCCTTCCTTAGGGGCTGCATGTCCAAGCTCAATTCTTCAAACTGCTCAAAAATACAAGTGCCACTAAGATTCGCCAAGCCTACTGATTTCCTACTCAAGGCATCTGCAACTACATTGGCCTTCCCCGGGTGGTACTTGATTGGAAAATCATAGTCCTTGATATATTCCATCCATCTTCTCTGCCTCATGTTCAAATCCTTCTGTGAAAACAAGTACTGTAAGCTGCGGTGGTCGGAGTGGACTTCGAACTGCTCTCCATAGAGGTAATGTCTCCACATCTTCAACGCGAACACAACCGCTGCTAACTCCAAATCATGGGTGGCATAGTTCTTCTCGTGCTCTTTCAACTGCCGGGATCCATAAGCAATCACTTTTCCCTCTTGCATCAACACGCAACCAAGTCCAACATTAGAAGCATCGGTAAAAATAGTGAAACCGCCGCTCCCGGATGGTAAGGTAAGGACTGGTGCTGTAGTCAATCTCTTCTTTAGCTCTTGGAAACTCTCTTCACACTGCTCTGTCCACACATATGGTGCGTTTTTCCTTGTCAACTTCGTCAAAGGTGACGCAATCGACGAAAAACCTTGCACAAACCTCCGATAGTAACCTGCCAATCCCAGAAAACTCCTGATTTCTATCACATTCTTCGGTCTTTCCCAATTCACTACTGCTTCAATCTTGGACGGATCCACTGACAAACCTTCTCTAGAGATAATGTGCCCCAAAAATGCTACTTGGTCTAGCCAAAATTCACACTTGTTAAGCTTCGCATACAGCTGATTCTCTCTCAAGAGTTGCAATGCAATCCTCAAATGCTCTTCATGCTCTTCCTTGGTCTTGGAGTACACCAAAATGTCATCTATAAACACTACAACAAACTGATCTAGATACTCTGCAAATATCTTGTTCATCAAAGCCATGAACACTGCCGGTGCATTAGTCAACCCGAATGGCATCACTAGGAACTCATAGTGGCCATATCTTGTCCGGAAAGCTGTTTTCAACACATCTGTTTCTCTAACTCTCAACTGATGGTAGCCGGATCTCAAATCAATCTTCGAAAAGTACGATGCACCTTGCAACTGATCAAACAATTCATCTATTCTTGGTAATGGATACTTGTTCTTGATGGTCACTTGGTTCAATCTTCTGTAATCTATACACATCCTCATCGAACCATCCTTCTTCTTAACAAACAACACTGGAGCTCCCCATGGTGAAACACTCGGTCTCACAAAACCTTTGTCCAATAACTCTTGCAACTGGGTCTTCAATTCCCCCAACTCTGCTGGAGCCATTCTATATGGTGCAATAGATATCGGAGCGGTCCCTGGTAGCAACTCGATAGTGAAATCAATCTCTCTCATGGGTGGCAAACCTGGAATCTCCTCCGGAAAAACATCCGGGAATTCCCAAACAATTGGGATCTCCTCCACCCCTTGGGACCGTTTATCCTCCGTGATAAACGCTAAATAAGCTTCACATCCACTTCTCAAAAGTCTGTCAGCCTTTAACGCTGAAACAAACCCTGCACGAGGATTCCTCCTCTCTCCCTGAAACGACACTCCTGCTGGTGTCTCAACCAACTTGAAAGTGAGGGTCTTATGGAAACAATCCATTGTGGCATGGTACCCTGCCAGCCAATCCATCCCTAGGATGACATCATAATCAAACATCTCCAAAGAAATGAGATCTGCGGTTAAAACCACTTCTCCTATCTGGACTGTGCAACTAGGATAAAAGGTTGTACAAACAACTTGTTTACCTACTGGGGTTGCCACAGTCAAAATGAACTCCAGTTCTATAGCATGCATATCAATCAACTTAGCAAACTTATGGGACACGAAAGAATGTGTAGAGCCAGGGTCAAACAAAATCATAGCTTTAATCCCACAAACAAGGAGTGTACCTTCTACAACATTACCCGCAGCCTCTGCATCCACTTTGTTAACTCCGTAGATTTAGCCTCGCTGTTGGGGCCTATTCTGTGCCTGATGTGGCCTGCCTTGGGGTGCATTCCTATTCTGTTGTGGTGGACGCTGCTGTCCTTGCTGATGACGGGCCTGCTGCTGTGGCTGCTGCTGCTGTCTGAATTGCTGCTGCTGTGGTGCTTGCTGCTGAAGTGGCCTAGGCTGGTTTTGGACAGCCAATACATGCTGTGGTGGTGGTGGTGGACGTTGTGGCCCTTGTTGCTGCTGCTGTTGATTCTGTCTATTTGGCCTAGGGCAATCCCTCATCCTATGGTCCATCGAACCACACCTAAAGCATGCTCCTGTGATGGTACGACACTCAGCACTAGCGTGGTTCTTCCCACAGTGGATGCACACCACTGGATTCTGCACATTAGGCCCTGTCCTCTGCCTCTTATTTTGATGATTCCTTTGATGCTGAAAGTTCTGCTGCTACTGGGCTGGACCCTTGCCTTGCACCTTGAGGATCTTGTTGTGGAAGTTTTCGAACTTGTAGGCTCTCTTCACAGCTTCATCAAAAGTTACCGGTGGCACCACTCCGGTGGCATCTCTCTCAATGAAGGGATTGAGCCCCTCAAAGAATTTAGCAATCTTCTTCTCCACCGTATCTATTAACTCCGGGGCATACCTGGACAACCTCTCAAATTTGGTGAGGTACTCTAAGACTGTCATGCTTCCTTGCACCAACTGTTGAAACTCTATAGCCTTCTGCTTCTTGACGTGGGCGGGTACATATTTGTCATGAAACTGTCTCTTGAAATTTGCCCAAATCTCAGCATCAGGCATTGTTCTATATTCTTCTCTCACTGTTTTCCACCACCTATCTGCTGTTCCAACAAAAAGGGACGATGCTAGCTTCACTCTATCTGCTCCTGTACACTGAAAGATCTCAAAGATGTTCTCGGTGTGCTCCAACCAATCATCTGCAGCTAGTGGGTCCTCTTCCCCAAGGAATTCCTTTGGAGCTCTTTTCCTGAACCGCTCAAACAAGGCATTTGGATCATGTTGCCTTTGGTTAATGACTATAGCTGGTTGGGGTTGAACCGGATCTGGTCTTCTTTGCAAGACCTCAAGCAATTGCCGCTGCATTTCTTGCATCTCTCTAGCATGGTCTTCCTCTCTCTTCAGCATTTGTTCTTGCAATCTGGCCTGGTTTTCATTGGCTTGACGTTGTTGGTCAAGCATGGCTCTCATCATATCTTGAAATTGGTTAGGTGGATGACCATGGTTCTCAACGATATCCTCTTCTAGAGGCCCTGTATGCTCACTATTGCTTGCAGTAGGGATGCCATTCAACGGTCTCTTACGTGGAGGCATGATGCTGCAAAACAAATGGTTAGCACATAATAATCCAATAAAGGGTCACACATTGCTCACACGATACTAGCTAACGAAAGATCTAACGGATCCTCGCCACATCCTTAGGATTTCTAGTTTCTTTTAATTGCTTGAAACACGTCTCGCTCTGATACCAGTCTGTCGCGACCCCGGACCGGGAATCCCCAATCCGGGATCGGGACTCAAGATTGTGAAAGATGATTAGTGATGAGGATTACCTACATCCTCAAAATACAACTTATTTAATTTCCCACAGGTGTCCGCGGTGAGGATATCAAAACCTTGCATGAATATTTCTTTTTAGTGCGGAAGCGTGTAGCAAATCAAATAGTAAGACTATCTCTAGTCATGCAAGCATTAACATCAAATATCAAAACTGTATCAGAAAGAGCAATGATCTATAGCATGTTTCCCAATAGTTGTTAAAGTTAGACAAAATATCATTTAGTTACATTCCCCAAAATTAGAGGCCAACAAAGGCCAATATTACAAAATAATAACCCAAAGAATAGTTAACAAGTCCTCCCCAAAATGTTACGCCTCTTGGCAACCCGATGTCTACATGACATCGTCAGCACGCCACTCAACTAGAGGCTGCAGCTCACCTACCGCCTCCTCCGGCTCCTCCTCAAGGAAACCGGCAACGGGACCTGAGTACCAAAGCAAAGGATCAGACACGACGGTCTGGCAAGAGAGTGAGAAGATACGACAACATGTAATAGATGAAATATCTCGAAAAGCAAGGAAATCTGTTAAAGCAAGAACTCTCATAAAATAGGTAAATCATTTGCTAGAAACATGTAAACAAGATAAAACATATGAGGTAACCAAGGAAATCGGGAATAACAAGGTGGCAATCACATAAAGCTAAGTCCTCTGTCACTAAAGTGACAACAGTATCACGGGACGTTGATCTCAGTCACACAAGGTGAGGAGAAGCAACGTAAACATATATACAATATAAATACACGGGAACGGGACCACGGTAGCGAACCGGGTATCGGGACGGGACCACGGTAATGACCGGGTATCGGGATCCAAACTGCAGCTGGCGGGACGGGAGAGGGATTTCCAAGTCGGTGGATCAAACCGACAAGGTATCCAAGCTTAGTGATGCCGGCACATAGGTTAAATAACACATCGATACATATGCAAGTAAATCAAGTACAAGTAAATCAATGCACGGGCAAGAATATTCAATGTATCACTTTCATTTCATATCGGGCAATACTCTTCGGGACAAGTTCATGTTACTAGTGTAACCATCAAGCTTTCGGGAAAACAGGTCATGTAAGGTAAATCTTGGAAATGAAGGAATAAAACGAACTATTACAATTCCGGGAAATATTGATTTCCAGATCTATTTAAGTGAATAGGGGTCCCGTATGTCAATCATAGCCATTACTTGGTACTCCTTGAGTTTGAAGACATTCCGGGCTCCTTATGCACTTTTACGACTTTTAAAAACTTGAATTGAGCTTATGGTTATAACTAGATATTATGATAGGAAAACAAGACTATAAACGGTCCATCCTAAGTAGGATGTCAACCCGGAACCATCGAGCAACCTACTCAGTCACCGAAAGGAATAGAATTCGCGATACCCAAGGAAATAGACTTTGCATTTAGGTATGAAGAGGGTATCGTGTCGTTCCATCCCGTTCAAGATTGAATCGATTGAACTTCGATGCATTCCGGACCAACCGTGAAGAGCATCGGCTCAAGACGCTCTCACATATGGTCAAGTGAGTCCAAGGAGGGTAGCCAAGGTCCACAAAAAAAAAAATTTTCAAAACTCACCGGTCCGATCGATCGGGGGAATTTCTGTACCAGAAATACGCAGGGTCCGATCGATCGGCCGATCGATCGGTCCAAAAAGCCTTACAGTTAAAAGTCAGACCGATCGATCGGCCTGTAGGTCCGATCGATCGGCACTGGGCGTGAAGCATGCCCGGGAACTTGATTTTTCTCCTTCTTGTTTCCTTTCCTTCCAATACCTCAACAACCACAATTAACTATGAACAAGGAGACTTAAACACATGATTCCAAGACATTAAATGAGGCTATCAAGATGTGTAAAGATCATTTATTTCAACCATGGAAAAATCAATGAAGAAATCAATGAAAGCATGAAAATCATAAATACTTCACCAAACCATTTCAAACTTAAAAACATCCAAACATTCACTTGCCTCAAGTCCAAGCTAGCCAAAACAAGCCTCAAATCACTTCAATAGCTCAAAGCCAAGCTACAATAAAAAAACCCCAAAAACAACCCTAAAATGGGTTACACAAAGAATGAAAATGAAAGAACTTCCAATAATGCAAACGTAGCTTCCCTAAGGCTAGAAGATCACTAATCTAGGAGATGAATAAGATCACTTACTTGCAAGGTCCCCTAATGGACAAGGTAAGCTCAAGGGAAGTCTCAAAGTTGATGGATTCTTCTAAAAATAGTATCAAGAGGAAGCTTGAGAGATGAGGAAGAGATTGGCAATCTCCATTTCTTGATTTATGAGCTCTTGGTGGGGCTTGGAGATGGAGAAGCAACAAGAAGAAGAGAAAAGCAATGAAAAAAACCCTAGACTCAATAGTTGAGCTGGAACATGAAAAATGGAGAAGGAAGGGAAGGGTTCCTCTTTGTTAACACTTGGGTGGTTGGGTCCCACAACTTAAAGAAGCTATTTGGCTGAAATCATCTCTCTCGGGTCCTCGGATGAATTCGACGAAGAAGGAAGAAATG
This sequence comes from Cinnamomum chago, assembly GCA_038049695.1. NCBI lineage: Eukaryota > Viridiplantae > Streptophyta > Magnoliopsida > Laurales > Lauraceae > Cinnamomum > Cinnamomum chago. Next base: position 38,182,633 of record CP142460.1, read on the forward strand.
TTCGTCGAAATATCTAGTTTTCAAAAAGTGTATGTTTCACGAGTTTCGAGAATATTAAGTTTTGGGTACAGATTTAGTGTGAAATGACTGTTTTACCCTCAAGGCTATGAAATCGGGTTTCGGGGCCTCGAATGGACACGGGATCAACATGAAAGTTGTAAGAATCCACAAGATGAATGCAACGGGCCAAAAACACAATTCAAAACACGTCGGGAAAATTTCGCAATAAAATGCAAAGCCGAAGAGGGAACCCCCAAAGGGCCCCACAAGCTATCAATCACTCCAAAAAGCCCAAAACTAGAATCAAGGCTATTCCAAACCCAACTAGACCAAAAACACTAATCAAGCTTTGCACTAAAACGCAACTTAATTAGCACTAAACGGGTTCACTCGGGTCGGGGTCTTACACCCGCGCTCTGCTTCTTCCCATTTTCCCCCTCCCACTGGAGTCCACCTGCGCCGGAGCCGCCCCCGGATCTCTCTCCCTCCCTCCTTCTCCCTCTCCCTCTCCCTCTCTTTATTTCTCTCTGCACTGCTCCCGTGCTCTGCCCTCCCGCCGCACCAGCACGCCACCGCTGGACGATATCTTTCGCCAGAGCCGCCACCGGTTCTCTCCCTCTCCCTCTCTCTCCTTCTCTCTCTCTCTCTCTCTCTCTCTCTCGCTCTCTCTCCCTCTCACTCTGCACTGTGCCCTCCCGCCACCGGTTCTCTCTCTCTCCCTCCCTGCGCCGGAGCCGCCACCGGTAGTCATTCTTTCCCTCCCTCTCTGTCTCCCTCTCCCTCTATTTCTCTCTCTCTCTCTCTCTCTTTCCCGATTTATATATGTATATACTTATAGAATTTTTTTTTTCCATTCTCTTGCTCTTGCTTCTCAGTCATTTCCACTCAGGAGCAGGAGAACTGCAAGGCAACTTTGCTTTGGTCCCCCATATTTCCATCCATCTTATCTGGTAAGAAATCTTATATTGAAACTTTTAAAAAAAAATTTGGAAATTTTTGGAAATTAATTGAATATAATTATACAATGATCAATCATCTTTAGTAAAAAGAATTGATTAACAGTGGAGTTAGGCATGGGCAATTGCCCCTCATCTTTTTTGTTTCTTCAATTTAAGAAGAGGAATTTTTTAAATTGACAAGGAAATTTTCATTCTTAAGGAGTTCTGTAGTTTACCTATTTGTGTTTTTTATTTATTTATTATAAGAAGAGGGAAGGAAAAATCGTTCTGGGAGTGTATGTGCCCCATGATTAACTGTAAGCAGACAGAATTTAAACAGAATTTTTAGTCCCTTGAGAAACTTTTTCCCCCCTAGGGAGAAACTAGTGTTGAACACAACTGTCATTGTGTGATGGATTGTCTATATGCTTAGCAACTAATCAGGAAAAAAAAAATGCATGCATGTTAAATGGTTTATGCTTCTAGTCAATTGTGCAATTAGCCATACCTTAGATGTAGAAGAGCCCAAAAATCACAGTAATTGGACAGCCTTTCTTTACAATAAAGTCCTTTGGATGAAGTGTTAGGATAGTCCTGAGTCTAGGTATGTGGTCCCTTAATAAGAACTCATAATAAATAGCTTAATTACTCATATAATAAGGGTTAGGATGATGATCTTTGCTGTGATGACTCATGTAGTGATAATCAACACAATTGTGGTGTTTCTGGAGACTGCTTAGGTTGAACAAATTGGATTAGCAGTCTTGTGCTTTGTATCACGCCCAAAAATTTCAACTTTTGCCCCTCGTTTGAGAATCTATTCCGACTTCAGCCCTGCCTGATGCGTATACAGGGATTGAAAGGCACTGGCTAAATAGCAAGTTTCTTGCTCACCTGGTTGGGGACGTCGTAGTCCTCAAAGGGGATGCAGGGTAGCTTAGGTTTGATCATTCCCAAATAGAATATGAGCCAATGGACTCCTAAGAAAAATGGATTAGATAAAGTAGCTCAGATGAGTTATTAGGATTAAAAGAAAAGGGATGGGTGTGTCTTAGCAAAAGAAAAAAAAAAGGGGATGCGTGTGTTAGGCCCAGGTTTTGAAGTGATTGGCCAGGAAAATTCAAAATTCAGATTTAGCTGGGTCAGGCACGGCTCGAAAGTAGTGTGTGTATTGCTTGGAAAAGTACTCCCAGGCTGCATTCATTTTTTATAATTAGTGTGCATTTTGAAATTTCTATGGGTCTTCCACGAAACAGAAGATTGTGTCAGCTCATGCGTCAGACATTTGATGCACATTGCATCCCCAGTTATTTGAATGGTTTTTTTTTATCTATGATGTCGGCTTGTGCTATAATTAGGAGAGCATCTTTACAAAACTCAAAACAGTCAATAGAACTTACAATTTGAAATATATTCCTGATCTAAGCAGTTCCTGGAGGTAGAAATTCCAAAATTCTTAGTAAAAAAAATCTCAATCATCTATGCTTTAATTCAATAATTTATAGGGAGAGAAAGGCCATCATCCATGTCATTTCAAATCTTTAGATACAAGTTGTGTGGGGTCGTTTCGTAATCACGGATTTATGTGGGGCCACTCCTCGATTTCGGACTATTCTTAGTCTCGGTGTTGACCAAGCTTGGCAATAGCGCCATCTCGGGGGATCATGGATCCTATCTCGGTGGCTGCGTTCACAAGTATCCACTTCGGCCTCGGCCTTAGGCCCGATCTCGGTCTCCTGTCACTCAGCCATAAATGCAGCCATAAATGCGCTGCCGTGACGGAGACGGCGAACTGACAGACAAAGTGGGCGCCGGACCTAGATAAGTGGCACGCCTTATCTCAGGGTCACGTCCATAGGTATAGGGAGGTGGTCCGATGGGACGTTCCCTTTTTACCTACCCCCACTCAGGAGAAAAAGGTACATACTGATGGGACTTTCATCTCCCTCTAAAGGGTCCACTCCAAAAAGACTCCCACGACTATATAATGCATGGAGAAAAACAACAGAAGGTATGCAACAGTCCTCCCTCTAATACTTCTCCTTCTCCATTCTTCCAACCATCAAGCTAACTTAGCCATCGGAGTGCCTTCGGCTGCCTACAGCCAGGGGCTTTGACTTTGGTTCTCTCTTTCTTCCCTTTCAGGTTACTAGAGGCTGATCCTTCCCCAAAATCATCAAATCGAGGGTTTAATCCTCTCCAGACTAAGTCCGTAATTTTTAGGCACTTACAGTTGGCGCCGTCTGTGGGAACATGATCTCTACCAAAACCAAACCTCCAAAAGCCATGCCTCCAAAAACCAGACACGGTGGCGAAGGGTCTTCAAAGACCCGAAGAGCATCGTCTTTTCCTCCGCCGGAACAACCCCCATTTCCACCATTTTCGCAACCAGAGACGCAGCCTCAGCCGCCTCGGCCAGTACCTGCAGTGCCGCCCACTATTGTTCGCTCTACTCTTCTTCCTCCTCTGGGTCGGGCGGAGGCTCCCCCCGTCCCACAGGAGCTGCCATGGGTTCCCCGCAAGAGAAAGTCCGGGGGGAAATCTGGCCCCGTGTACCCGTAGGGTGTTGTCCAGTCGGATTCTTCATCTCGACCAACAACAACACTCCCCCTGCATAACGATCGCCATGAGGCTCCTTCCCCCCTAGATGATCAGCCACCCAGGGGCTCCCAGCGGAATGTCTCCCCGTCAGATCCTCGACGACGAGGCAAAACCCCTGTCAGGGCAAAATCCCATCACTCTCATCATCGCGTTTGCAAGGACGAGCGGTCCTTTCACCATGCTCATGGGAGAGAAGACGACCCCCTGCTTGAGGAGCTCGACGCCCAGAACCAGATCCTCCAAGAGAAAGAGGATTTGATTCGTCATCTCCAGGAGCGGCTCAAGGCAAATGAGAGAAGGCCTCATGTTCCGCATCCCGGGCGACAGCAGACCCGTCAGGGCAGCGGAGATCTGAGGCAGGTCCTCAGCGGTAGAAGGAGAGATCGACGCGAAGAGGAAGGCTCGAGCAGCAACCACCTATTTAGCGACCTCAGGGGATCGCGTCACGAGCCGGAGTCCCCGAGGCCAGAGAACACGACAGGCCTGAGGGAGCTGCTCGGCCACTACGTCAAAAAAGAGGTCCAAGCTCGGATGACCGAGATCGGTTTCGGCCGAGACCAGGCAGAGGCCTGCGATGAAGAAGACCAGGGCATGTCCCCTTTCTCCCAGGAAATAAAGGATTTTTCTCTTCCCGAGAGATTCAACGTCCCGAGGTTCGTCCTCTATGACGAGACCTCGGACCCAGAAGCCCACCTGCGGCATTTCACTCAGCGGATGTCCGTTTGGGGGGATGTCAGTAACCTAAACTACAGGGTCTTTTCCTCCAGTCTAGGTGACCTCCCACTCCGATGGTTCTGCGCGCTCCCCCCCGGGTCGGTCTCAAGCTGGTGACAGCTCCGAAGCTCCTTCGTCGAGAAGTTCCAGGCGCACCGTGTTATCCCAAAGACAGGTGGCAACCTCATGACGATCAGGATGAAGGACGGAGAGTATCATTGCATTCGCCAGGAGATTCTGGACGATTTATAGCCAGATCGCAGACACCAATGATGACATCGCCATCATGTGTTTCCGACAGGCGCTGCTCCCAGGAAATGAGCTCCGTAAAGACCTGGTCCGGACTCTAGTGACCACAATGAAGGCGCTGATGGCCAGGGTGAAACAGTACATCGAACAGGAAGAGGACGAAGCTCATGGCAAGGAGCGGTTCGGCCTCTCGCAGAAGGGCCAAACCTCCAAGGGGGAGGAGACTTTCCCTAAGCAGAGGCCAGATAAGAAGAGGTCCATCGCCAGTTCGGCAACCTTCTCCACCTCGATCCAGGGCAGCAGTAAGAGACCGAAGTTCAAACTTGTCGGGTCGGCAGGAGATCCTTACAGGGCCATCAATGTCGTCTTCAAGGAACCCATTTACAGAGTCATGAACAAAATCAAGGCGGAGCCCTACTTCTAGTGGCCACAGCCGATGAAGAGCGACCCATCTACCCGAGATCAGAGCAAGAATTGTTCTTACCATAAGCAGTGCGGGCACATGACTGAGGACTGCATGGCCCTGAAGTCCCACCTCGAAAAGCTCGTCAGGGATGGGCACCTTCGGGAGTATGTCAAAGAAGGAGAAAGGATCAACCAGGCTCAGCAGCGCGCCTCACCGCCTCCACCCAATGATGATCAGGACAGCGACGGGCCAGTGGGAGTCATCAATGTTATTCACTTGGCCCCCACACCCAATAGAGAAAGTCACCAAGCTCGGTCAGAGGCCAGGAGGGCTGCCCATGGCAAGCAGGTCCTGCACCAAAGAAAGCTAAGAGGGGAAAGCCCAAGATCTGGTTCTCGGACGAGGACCTAGAGGGGATCCATCTCCCCCCCAATGACGCACTCACCCTCACCTTGAGGCTGAACAATTACACCGTGAAGCTCGTCCTCATAGATCCAGGGAGCTCGTCCGAGATCCTTTAATTCAGCTGCTTCAAGGAGCTCGGCCTGACCGAGTCTGATCTGCAGGAAGCCCGCGTCCCCTTAATAGGCTTCAGCGCCAAGCCAGTGTACCCCAAAGGGAGGATCTCGCTTGAAGTCAGAGTAGGGGGCACCACGAAGATGGTCGACTTCATGGTAATAGACATCCCATCACCTTACAATGTGATAATGGGCCGGAGTTGGCTGCATGCCATGGAGGCAGTACCCTCCACCCTTCACCAGAAGCTCAAGCTTCCTCTGGAGGGGGCCGGAGGGGTGTTCGAGGTAGTGACCGTGCGGGGAGATCAGCAAATGGCCCGGCAATGCCTCACAGCCATAGCGCCTGGCGAGACAGAGCCGCAGCAAGTGCATATGACCTAGCTTGAGGCCGAGCTGGAGGATGTCGGTCGGTCAGCAGAGCAAAAGAGCATAGAGGAGCTCACCGAGGTGAGGATCAATGCCAATGACCCCGGGCGATATTTCCTGCTGGGAAGCCAGCTCCTCGACGACGAGAGGTCCGACCTGCTCGACTTCCTACTGCAGAACAAGGACGTCTTCGCCTGGACCCCATATGAGATGCCCGGGGTCGACCCCGAAGTCATGTGCCACAGGCTGAACGTGGACCCCGGACACAAGCCCATAGTGCAGAAGGCCGGCAGAACAGGGGTCCCGCAAACAGAGGCTGTCATCGAAGAGGTAGGCAAGCTCCTCGACGCCGGGGCAATCCGTGAGGTGCATTACCCGAAGTGGCTAACAAACACAGTAGTGGTGAAAAAAAAGGATGGCAAATGGAGGGTCTGCGTGGACTTCACCGACCTTAACAAAGCCTGCCCCAAGGACAACTTCCCCCTCCCGATGATCGACCAGATGATCGATGCCACCTCGGGACATGATAGGATGAGCTTCCTCGACGCCTACCGAGGTTACCACCAAATTCCCATGCACGGGCCTGATGAGGAGAAAACGACATTCATAACACCCCGAGGCATCTATTGCTATAAAGTGATGCCTTTTGGGTTAAAGAATGCCGGGGCGACATACCAGAGGCTGGTCATGAAGATGTTTCACGCCCAGCTCGGGAAGACAGTGGAGGTCTACATCGATGACATGGTGGTTAAGTCCAAGAAGTCGCAGGACCATTTGGCAGACCTGCGTCAGGTGTTCACCATCCTTAAACAGTTCCAGCTCAAGCTAAATGCCTCCAAGTGTGCGTTCGGCGTCGGATCTGGCAAATTCTTAGGGAGCCTGGTAACAAGGAGAGGGATCGAAGCCAATCCAGAGCAGATATCGGCTATCCGGGCGATTCAGAGCCCGACCTCGGCCAAGCACGTCCAAAGGCTCACAGGGATGGCTGCTGCGCTCAACCACTTCGTCAACTGAGCTTCGGACAAATGCCGCCCCTTCTTCCAACTCTTGAAAAAGAGCTCCAAGTTCCAATGGACTCCTGAGTGTGACCAAGCGCTGGAAAAACTCAAGGAGTACCTTTCCTCGCCACCATTGTTGTCCACTCCGTCACAAGGCGACCTCCTTTACCTCTACCTAGCAGTCTCGGACCACGCAGTGAGCTCAGTGATAGCCAAAGAGGACGGGAAGTAGCAGCAGCCCATTTACTACACGAGCAAAATCATGCTCGACGCCGAGACCAGGTATCTTCCACTCGAGAAGCTGGCGTTGGCACTCGTTAGTGCCTTTCGCAAACTCTCCCACTACTTCCAGGCATATACAGTGATCGTTGTCATAGAGTTCCCACTCAAGTCCCTTTTTCGAAAGGCGGATTTCTCCGGTAGAATCTCCAAATGGGTTGTCGAACTGGGGCAGTTCGATATCCAATATCAGCCCAGAACGGCAATCAAAGCGCAAGTCCTGGCTGACTTCATCGTCGAGTTCACTTCTCCTAGTTCGGCACCGACCTCACTCGATACCGAACTGGGGGGCAGCAGGGGCAGTGGTGAAGCAGAGACCGAGACGGAGGATGACCGATCTTGGGGACCAGTTCCTTAAGTCGGCCTGGAAGGTCTTTGTGGACGGATCCTCCACATCCAGAAGGGCCGACGTCGGCATAGTCCTCCAGTCTCCAGAAGGCATCGTCATCGAGCAAGCCCTGACCCTTGATTTCAAAGCCTCCAACAATGAAGCAGAGTACGAAGCGCTGATTGCGGGTCTCGGTAGCGCGAGAATACTGGGGGCACGTCGGCTAGTTGTCTTTAGCGACTCCCAATTGGTGACGAACCAGCTGAGCGGAGAATATCAAGCTCGAGATGAAAGGATGGCATCTTACTTAGCCCACACGAAGTAGCTACTCTCCCAGTTCGAGAAAGCAGAAGTCAGGCAAATAGGCAGAGAGTCCAACTGCTACGCAGACGCCCTAGCCAACTTGGCCTCGACTGTAGAAGTAGGAAAGAAAAGGACAGTTGATGTGGGGACTTTGAAGAAACCAAGCATAGAGCTCCTTCCAGCTCGGTAAATCATGTGCGTTGGTCTCGGTCCAAGCTGGATGGATCCGATCATAGCATTCCTCAAAGAAGATAGACTCCCTGAAGACAGGAATGAAGCCCATAAGGTCAGAATGAAAGCAGCTCATTTTTGGCTATCCCCAGATGAGAAGCTCTACAGAAAGTCCTTCACAGGACCATATCTCCAATGTGTTCACCCAAGCAAAGTAGAGGATTTCCTTTTTGAGATACATGAAGGAATCTGCGGAAGCCACATCGGAGGAAGATCACTGGCGTACAGAGCCATCAGCCAGGGCTATTGGTGGCCCTATATGCAGAAAGATGCCCAGCTCTACGCCAGGAAGTGTGAAAAATGTCAGAAGTTCTCCCACTCCTTGCACCAACCAGCGTAGGACTTGAGTCCTCTCTCCAGCCCATGGCCCTTCGCTCAGTGGGGGCTAGACATTGTGGGACCTCTTCACCGAACTCCAGGGAACAAAAGGTGGTTGATAGTGGGTACTGATTACTTCACCAAGTGGATAGAGGCAGAGGCCTTGTCCTCCATCACCGAGCAAGACACCAAGAATTTTGTATGGAATAGCATTGTCACGAGGTTCGGGATCCCCCGGTGTAAGACCCCGACCCGAGTGAACCCGAGTAGTACTAATTAAGTTGCTTGTTAGTGCTAAGCTTGATTAGTGATTTTGGCTAAGTTGGGTTTGGAATAGCTTTGATTCTAGTTTTGGGCTACTTTGAATGCTTTGGTAACTAGTGGGGCCCTTTGGGGGTTCCCTTTTCGGCTTTGCTTTTACTTAGAGGATTTTTCGGAATTGTTTTGATTTGCATTCTTAGCCCGTTTCATCTATCTTAAAGATCCTTACAACTTTCATGTTGATTCCGTTTTTATTTGAGATCCCAAAACCCGATTTCATGGCCTTGAGGGCAAAACAGTCATTGCACACCACATCTGTACCTCAAAACTTGATATTCTCGAAACCCATGAAACATGTACTTTTTGGAAACTAGATATTTCGACGATCATTTCTTCCTTCTTCGTCGAATTCATTAGAAGCCCCGAAAGCCATGATTTCAGCCCAATTAGATTGTTAGTGGTGGAGCCCACTCCCCACTTGTTTATAAGGAGACCCTTCCCCTTCGATTACCCTTTTTCCAGCACAAGCATAAGCTAGGGTTTTCCCTTTTCTTCTTCTTCTTCTTGCTCTTGCTTCTCCATCCTCAATCCACCCCCAAGCTTGCACCAATAGGAGAGTGGAGATCATCATCTTCTTCCTCATCACCCTAGCTCTCCTTTGACACCATTGCTAGAGAAAATCATTCATCACAAGACTTTCTTTGAGCTCACCATTGCCATTAGAGGACCTTGCAAGTAAGTAATCATTCTCTCCTTCTAGATTTGTGTTCCTCTAGCCCTAGGGAAGCTTCACCTTTATTATTGTAAGGTTTCCTTTACTACTTCGTTGTTTGACCATTTTAGGGTCCTATTTTGGGGTTTTTGCCTTGTAGCTTGGACCATTGTCTTGGAAGATTGTTAGAGCTTGACTTGCTTGAGTAGAGACCTAAGGCAAGTGGATGATGTGAATTTCATAAGTTTTCAATGATTGTTGTATTTCCACTCATGCCCATGTTTTGCCTATTTATTACCTTGTTTTGAAATAAATGTTCATGGAAGTATTAATGGTGCATTTATGTCCAAGAGAGGTGTTAGTCCATAGCATTTAATGTCTTCTTGTTTTGTTTCAAATATGTATTATGTGAAATGGTTTCCTTCTTTTCTTTCCTTGTATTGAATGTGATACGGATGGAGGAGAATGGGATGGATGTGGTTGGAGATTTGAGGTCATTTGAATGGAGATTTATACTCCTCATTTGATGTATGAAAGTGGTTAAGAAGGGGTTGTAAAAAGGAAGAGTTATTGTGGAGCTGAACTGGTCCGAATTCAGTTTTTGGACAGTTCGCTCGAGCGACCATGACACTTCGCTCGAGCGACCTGTCCAGGAAAGGGTTCGGAGCATTCCAGTAGCTTGGTCGCTCTAGCGGACCCCTGGTCGCTCGAGCGGACATCCCAGAACTCATTCCAGAGAGTTGTTCGTTCGAACGCATTTAAATATTCGCTCGACCCAATGAGTTCGTTCGAGTGACCTCAACTTCGCTCGAGCGAACCCACCCCGACAGCCATTCCAGAGAGCGACTCGCTCGAGCGAACTCTCCAGTCCGCTCGAGCGAGGTGCCCCGTTGGGCAAGGCTATGTTTGGGACGATATTTAACTATTTCAATGTTTGGGTCTATTCTCTGGGAACCCCTCGATGGCAAGGAGATTTGCTAAACAAAGTATGAGGCCATTCGTGGAAAGAAACCATATCACAAAGATTTTATTCGAAGTTTTGAAACTTCAAGGTGCATAAGGAGCCCGGAATGTCTTCTAACTCGAGGAGTACCAAGTCTTTATTATAATCGACATACGGGACCCCTATACACTAAATAGATCTTGAAACCAGTATTTTGCCCGAAATTGTTATAGTTCATTGTTTCACTTCATTCCAAGATTTATATTATATGATTTGTTTTCCCGAAAGCATGATAGTTGCACTAGTAACATAGACTTGTCCCGAAGAGTATTGCCCGACATGAAAGGAAAGTTATACATTTGAGTATTCTTGCCCCATTCATTTATTTACTTGAACTTGATGTAATTTGCATATGTCTCGATTTGTTGTTTAACCTATGAGTCGGCATCACTAAGCTTGGATACCTTGTCGGTTTGATCCACCGACTTGGAGATCCCTCTCCCGTCCCGCCAGCTGCAGTTTGGATCCCGATACCCGGTCTATTACCGTGGTCCCGTCCCGATACCCGGTTCGCTACCGTGGTCCCGTCCCGTATAATTATATTGTATAGATGATTTGCATTGATTCTCCTCACCTTGTGTGACTGAGATCAACGTCCCGTGATACTGTTGTCACTTTGGTGATAGAGGACTTAACTTTATGTGATTGTCATCTTGTTAGTTCCTGATTCCTTGGATACCTTATATGTTTTATCTTATTTGCCTGTTTTCTAGCAAATGATTTATCTACTTTATGAGAGTTCGTGTTTAAACAGATTTCTATGCTTTTCAAGGTATTTCCTTTATCATTATATGTTGTTGTATCTTTCCATTCTCTTGCCAGACCGTCGTGTCTGACCCATTTGCTTTGGTACTCAGGTCCCGTTGCCGGCTACCTTGAGGAGGAGCCGGTAGGTGAGCCGCAACCTCTAGTCAAGTGGCGTGCGGACGATGTCATGTAGATATCGGGTTGCTAAGAGAGACGTAACATTTTGAGGGGAACTATTTAACTATTCATTGGGTTATTGTTTTGTTTATATTGGCCTTTGTTGGTCTCTAATTTTGGGGATTGTAAATAAGTGATCTTTTGTTAAACTTTAACTTACTTTTGGGAAACATGCTATAGAACGTTGCTCATTCTGATACAGTAATTTATACTTGATGTTAAGGCTTTCATGACTAGAGATAGTCTGACTATTTGATTTGCTACATGCTTCCGCACTTAAAAGAAATACTCATCGATGGTTGTGATATCCTCACCGCGGACACCTGTGGGAAATTAAATAAATGCATGTGGTTATCTATTCATCATCGCATCATCATCACCACTAACAATGTCCCGACTTCGGATCAGCTTCCTTCGTGGGGGGCCCGGTTCGGGGTCGCGACACCCGGGTTTTGGTCTAGAAAACCGGGACCCAATTCGACTCAAATTTCTTCAAAAGCTTCTGTCAGGAGCTCGGTATCAGGAACCTCTATGCGACCCCGGCCTACCCACAGTGTAACGGGCAAGCAGAGATCTCGAACAAGGTGGTATTGGATGGGCTCAAGAAGAGACTTGACAGGGCTAAAGGCAGATGGATGGAAGAATTACCAAGTGTCCTTTGGGCATACAGGACTGTAAGTCCATGGGGATCCGAACCCTAGAGGGGGGGTGAATAGGGTGAGCTTCTTTTATGACCAATTTTAACAATTTTAACTTCTTAAAAACAAACTAGTCACAAGTGATGATTATCAAACAAAATGCGGAAGCTTAAAGAAAACAATCACCACAAAGCAAGCACCATCACACAAGTATTTATAGTGGTTCGGCCTCAATGCCTACATCCACTACCGGCTTGTGATCCAACACCCCACCGGATTTCCACTATTTATGCTTTTCAATAGGCTAAGCAATAACCTTTACAATATGCTTTCCAAGGCTTAGCAATAACCTTTACATTGATGTTTTTCAAGGCTTAACATCAACCTATACACTTTGCTTTTATAGGCTAAGCAATAACCTCTTCAACCAAAGGTTGGTTATCTCACTAATTTAGTGTCTAACATACACTTGATGGAGATTCAATTAAGCTCATTACATTGCCTCTTAAATAGGCGGATATGGAAGTGAAATACAAATACACACTCACACTATGAATGCAAAGATGAAAACAAATGAAGTGTGTGTGTGTGATCCTCAATCATTTTGAAAAAGAAAAATCATAAATGTATGCCTAAGGCTTTTGAAAGTTTAAGCTCATAAAACATTTATGATTGAGGATGTGATGCAATCACATGTTAAAAGTAACAACTTGTTAATGATATCAAAGTTACACAAGTTGTATGAAATGGATTAGCTCTAAACATGTGATGCATAGGGATGTCAATCAAATCATCAATGTAGCTCAAAATATAAAAAATAGATTTGATTGAAAAGAGGGGACAAATCATATGTAATTATAAAGACAACTTGAAAATGATTTACCAATCAAAGTAAGGCAAGTTGTGAAGCATTAAAACAATAATACACATATGATTTGTAATGATGTTGGATCCAAAACATAAGATACATTTGAGAGAGATTTTCTTATGATGGAAAAACAACAACCAATGATTCAACAAAGTATATGAATCATGTTACATATTTCATTAACATGATCTACTTAGATTTACCAAAGATAAAGTACTACTTTGATGAATCAATGGTGATGTATCCAAAACAATAGATCTATTCAAAATATAACACATGCTAAGGATACAACACATCATAGGTTAACATGTTACTAAGATTTACCAATGATAAAACAAAACATGAAAACATATGATTTGTAAAGAAGTTGAATCCAAAACATAAATTAGTTTTGAAAGAGATGTTCTTATGATGGAAAACAACAACCAATGATTCAACCAAGTATATGGATCATGTTACATATGATTTACCAAAGTTCTTTCATTAACATGATCTACTTAGATTTACCAATTCAAGTACTACTTGGATTGAATCATATGGTGTTGTATCCAAAACAATAAATCAACTCAAAACATAAAATATGTTAAGGACACAACACAAACATAGTTTAACATGCTAGAAATGATTTACCAAAAATAAAACAAAAGCATGAAAACATATGATTAAGGAAGGAAGAGCCTACTTGGTGGTTTAACTTCATTAATCCAAGCTTTAGCTTTCCTAATCATCCCCTTCATCCCTTGGTTCTTTTCCCTTTTGATATGCCTCAAATCCTCTCAAGGAGGGGTTAAAAATTCCCAACTATTGGCAAGGGAAAGAACTCATATTTATAGGGAAAAGTGGCCAACGGCTAGTTCTCGGTCGACCGGCAAACAGGCCTCGGTCGACCGAGAACACACAACGGTCATATTTCTGACCGTTGGTGCTCCCAGGCAATTTTTGCCTGCAGTTGTCTCGGTCGACCGAGACCTGCCTCTCGGTCGACCGGCGACACTGCCGGGACAGCCCCCTTTTTGCAAAATTTCCAACTTTTGCACATTTCAAAGTTATTTCTTTGGGGGACCTTTTTGGCCACTAAATCAAGCTTGAAAAACATGTTTTAAAGATTCTAATGGTTTTTAAAACATGAACATAAAAAGCCTAAAAAGTTTATGAAAACTTTAAAACCATAGGCTAGCTTGATTTCTAAAACTTTTTCCAAAAACTAATGCATCCAAGTTTTAAAAACAAAACATGCATAAATCAATACATTTACAAATCTTAAAACCAATGCATGAATAAAACAAGATTTCAAGTTTTCTAAAACCAATGCAAGTGTGTAAATCAAATGATGCTAGAATGAAATGCATCCATCAAATTGCAATCTAGAAAATTCCTAACAATCTCCCCCTTTGCAATTTGATGGCAAACACACTCACCACTGAGATTACACACTTAGTCTTCAGCTCCCCCTCAGCTGGACAAGGCTTGAAATCTTCTTGGATGCTTCTCTTAGCTTGGGCTCTTTTCTTCTCTTCATTCTTCATGATGCTTGGAGCTTGATCATTCTTCAATCTTTCTTTCTTTAGCCAAGCATCTTCTTTAGCTTCCAAGCTTTGTTTCTTCTTTTAGCTCTCCCCCCTGACCATGCCTCTTTCTCCCTTTGGCAAGGTATGCATTCTCTCCCTTTGTAGAAGATCATACACAACTCTCTCCTTAGGAAGCTTGGACATTCTCTTCACCCTTTTGAGAACTTGCATAATTTCTCCCCCTTTGCCATTAAATTGCAAAGGTACCTACACACATGAAACAAGGAAAATACCATTAGTAGCACCTGTTAACAAATGAAATCGAAGATGAAATACATAACAGGCTATCATGTGAGGTAGTAGTCTCTAAGGGTTCAAAGGCAATCCTAGGGTCAATTTGATCACAACTAATACTTCCTATGAAGGTTTACACTCCCCCTCAATCCATTCTCTTCTTTTGTCAAACTTTTGACAAAGATTTAACTATTAGGTACAAGAAGAAGATGGTTTAACCAAGTGAGGGTCAACTTCAAAGAAAGGATTAGATTCATTTAACTATCAAGCTCATATGATCAAATTGCCAAAAGAAAGCAAGGTCTATGGGAAAAGCCATCATTGATATCAATTGGAAAGACAAAGAATACCAATTGAGATTTAGGATATGACTATTTAAATCAATCACTCTAAAATGGATTTAAAAATATACCTATTAGGAAAAATCCAAATTAGAGCTATCCATGATATGGGGTTTACTCAAACATAGCATCAATCAATATTACTTATGAAAATCATATGCTATGTAAGATTTTGAAAATCATTTCATTCAATCAATAAATATGACTTATTAAGGTGCATGAAAGAGTGAAATGAAATTCAAACATGAAGCCAACCTCAACTAATAACCAACCAATATTATGAACACATAAACATGGTGGTCATGAGATATACCTATATGAGCAAAGAGAGGTGGCAACATGAGCATAATGATGCTAATGGTGTGTGACATGGAACAACCATATTACTTATCAAGTTCAATCCAATGCACACAAGATTTATCACATTCACAAGAAATCAAATCAATCAAACATTATACCAATTGAATCCAATTGAATTTGATAACATGATAAAGAGCAAGAATGTGACAAAATTCCATCAAACATCATAAATGCATATTCATCACTTTTAAAGATATAACTATAGAGCATAGTGATGAACAAGGTAAATTGCAATGCAAAAGGATATTACTTTGTAATGCATGCAATTTAAAAAGTGACTAAATCATATGAATTCAACATCTAAGTTATCCATCAAACACATAGAATTATGAGGAATGGATTTCAAAGAGTTTCATATGATCAAGATCACTACTATGAAGTTGAAACATGTATAAAGAATGAAATCACTTTGAAAATATACATGAATCAACATCATAACCATCCATAAAAGAATATGACTAAGAAGCATAGAGGATGGATTTGAGTTCTAGTATGGTTTCAACAAATATAATAAATACCACAACCATACATAGAACGATTTGACATTTGCATAGAGAGGATTAATCAACATTCAAGATCTAACTCATACCAATCATCAATAAAGAATATAACTATGTAAGCACAAGAAGGTATGAAGTTAGGGAGACATCATGGATCACATAAAGATGAAGATGGACCACATAAATGGATATACCTATTAAGAACAATGGTTTAATTCCAATTCATCTAAAATGATTCATTAAGCTATCATGTAACATCTCCACTCTTAGCAAATGCACTAAGCTTACAATGCAATGGACAATGGATATGAGGTCTATACCAAATGAACTTAGCACATAAAATCACATATGTACTTAAAAAGCTCAAATACAAGATTTTACTATAAAGCACATAACCAATCATCAAAATGCATTAATGAGAATATATACCAAGTTAGGCACAAACATGCAAATCAATGAAACCATATCCAACCATGCAATGTAAGACAACAAAATCAATTTGCATAAAGAATGTAACTCAATGAGCAAAGATGCAAATTGTTTGAAAAAAAAAAATATTTCCTTTCAAATGATACAATCATAATTAGTCACAAGGAAATAAATTCAAGGAAAATGCTTCTAGAAATATAACTAATAAAGCTTAGAACATTTTCCAAAGTTTTTCAAATCACTTCAATGTATGAAGTTCCAACAAAGAATCATTTATAGAATTAAGAGCAAGTGATTTTGAAAAACAAGAAGTGTACTATTGTAAAGTTTTCAATTTGAAAAACAATAGACACTCACAAATTTTCCATACCAAGAGATATAGCTTGAAAATCAATGGAAAACTTAAATAGCTTTAAATCATTTGATTTACAAAAAGGATATAATTATGACAAACATCAAATGATTTTCCAACATCAATTGATCATGAAAAGTCTAGCTATGAAAGCTTTTGCAATCACAATCAATTGATCATGAATAGATATGCACAACAAGAGATATTACTATATGAACAACATGCAAATCCATCATGAAAAAAATTGCAATCAAAGGATTTTGAAAACCATGAGATATAACTATAAAAGTTCATGAAGACAAAATCAAATGATCACAAAGAAACATTGCATTTTAAAAGATGTGACTTTAAAGAAACAAAATGCAAATGTAACATGACCAACAAAAAGATATAACTAAAAAGCATAGGTTGGTCTAGGGGTATCAAGGCCTTAAGGTTACTCAAATGTGTACCAATGAAGATTCACCTAAGGTCTTGAAAATGTGTCCTTGAGAGATCACTTTGAAGACTCACCAACTCTAGAAGATATAACTTAGAAAAGTCTTAGAGTGGTGCAAAGAGGCTAGGGAAAAATCATTTTCAAACATAGTGGAAATCTTTAAAAAGATATGCAATAAATACAACACTAGGGTTCAAATCTAGCAAGGATCAACTCCGGGTTGTTAAGCCCTAAAATGGAGTAACCCGCTCTGATACCACTTGTAAGTCCATGGGGATCCGAACCCTAGAGGGGGGGTGAATAGGGTGAGCTTCTTTTATGACCAATTTTAACAATTTTAACTTCTTAAAAACAAACTAGTCACAAGTGATGATTATCAAACAAAATGCGGAAGCTTAAAGAAAACAATCACCACAAAGCAAGCACCATCACACAAGTATTTATAGTGGTTCGGCCTCAATGCCTACATCCACTACCGGCTTGTGATCCAACACCCCACCGGATTTCCACTATTTATGCTTTTCAATAGGCTAAGCAATAACCTTTACAATATGCTTTCCAAGGCTTAGCAATAACCTTTACATTGATGTTTTTCAAGGCTTAACATCAACCTATACACTTTGCTTTTATAGGCTAAGCAATAACCTCTTCAACCAAAGGTTGGTTATCTCACTAATTTAGTGTCTAACATACACTTGATGGAGATTCAATTAAGCTCATTACATTGCCTCTTAAATAGGCGGATATGGAAGTGAAATACAAATACACACTCACACTATGAATGCAAAGATGAAAACAAATGAAGTGTGTGTGTGTGATCCTCAATCATTTTGAAAAAGAAAAATCATAAATGTATGCCTAAGGCTTTTGAAAGTTTAAGCTCATAAAACATTTATGATTGAGGATGTGATGCAATCACATGTTAAAAGTAACAACTTGTTAATGATATCAAAGTTACACAAGTTGTATGAAATGGATTAGCTCTAAACATGTGATGCATAGGGATGTCAATCAAATCATCAATGTAGCTCAAAATATAAAAAATAGATTTGATTGAAAAGAGGGGACAAATCATATGTAATTATAAAGACAACTTGAAAATGATTTACCAATCAAAGTAAGGCAAGTTGTGAAGCATTAAAACAATAATACACATATGATTTGTAATGATGTTGGATCCAAAACATAAGATACATTTGAGAGAGATTTTCTTATGATGGAAAAACAACAACCAATGATTCAACAAAGTATATGAATCATGTTACATATTTCATTAACATGATCTACTTAGATTTACCAAAGATAAAGTACTACTTTGATGAATCAATGGTGATGTATCCAAAACAATAGATCTATTCAAAATATAACACATGCTAAGGATACAACACATCATAGGTTAACATGTTACTAAGATTTACCAATGATAAAACAAAACATGAAAACATATGATTTGTAAAGAAGTTGAATCCAAAACATAAATTAGTTTTGAAAGAGATGTTCTTATGATGGAAAACAACAACCAATGATTCAACCAAGTATATGGATCATGTTACATATGATTTACCAAAGTTCTTTCATTAACATGATCTACTTAGATTTACCAATTCAAGTACTACTTGGATTGAATCATATGGTGTTGTATCCAAAACAATAAATCAACTCAAAACATAAAATATGTTAAGGACACAACACAAACATAGTTTAACATGCTAGAAATGATTTACCAAAAATAAAACAAAAGCATGAAAACATATGATTAAGGAAGGAAGAGCCTACTTGGTGGTTTAACTTCATTAATCCAAGCTTTAGCTTTCCTAATCATCCCCTTCATCCCTTGGTTCTTTTCCCTTTTGATATGCCTCAAATCCTCTCAAGGAGGGGTTAAAAATTCCCAACTATTGGCAAGGGAAAGAACTCATATTTATAGGGAAAAGTGGCCAACGGCTAGTTCTCGGTCGACCGGCAAACAGGCCTCGGTCGACCGAGAACACACAACGGTCATATTTCTGACCGTTGGTGCTCCCAGGCAATTTTTGCCTGCAGTTGTCTCGGTCGACCGAGACCTGCCTCTCGGTCGACCGGCGACACTGCCGGGACAGCCCCCTTTTTGCAAAATTTCCAACTTTTGCACATTTCAAAGTTATTTCTTTGGGGGACCTTTTTGGCCACTAAATCAAGCTTGAAAAACATGTTTTAAAGATTCTAATGGTTTTTAAAACATGAACATAAAAAGCCTAAAAAGTTTATGAAAACTTTAAAACCATAGGCTAGCTTGTTTTCTAAAACTTTTTCCAAAAACTAATGCATCCAAGTTTTAAAAACAAAACATGCATAAATCAATACATTTACAAATCTTAAAACCAATGCATGAATAAAACAAGATTTCAAGTTTTCTAAAACCAATGCAAGTGTGTAAATCAAATGATGCTAGAATGAAATGCATCCATCAAATTGCAATCTAGAAAATTCCTAACAAGGACCACCCCGAGACGGTCCACTTCAGCAACTCCTTTCTCTTTAGCTTACGGAATGGAAGTTGTAATCCCTCTTGAAGTCGGACTCCCGACCCTGAGGTCGGATCTCTTCGACCGGGGGCAGAATGAAGTAAATCTCGCCAAAGAGCTCGACCTGGCCGAGGAGCGAAGGGAAGCAGCATCTGTGCGCCTGGCCTCCTACCAGCAACCGCTATCCAGATGATACAATCAGAAGGTCAAAGAGAGGAAGTTCTCCATCGGGGAACTGGTCCTGAAGAAAGCACTTCCAGTAGACAAAAATCCCAATGAAGGCAAGCTCGCCCCGAACTGGATCGGGCCTTTTAAAGTGGTCTCGGTTTCCGGGAGGTCAGCTTATAGGCTTTAGAGCATGGATGACAAAGAGTTGCCATGGCCGTGGAATGCCACACACCTCAAAAAATACTACTTCTAGTTGTATTCAAAATGATGAAGTCAATAAAAGAGGAAGCTTGTGGAAGATGAATGCTTTGTCCCTTTCAAGTTCTGAATCAAGGCTCCGGTCCTCGCGCCAGCCTCCTTGAGTTCGGTTATAGGACCAGCTCCCATGGTTTGGCCCTCGCGCCTGCCTCCTTGAGTTCGGTTATAGGACCAGCTCCCAAGGTTCGACCCTCGCGCCAGCCTCCTTGAGTTCGGTCATAGGACCAGCTCCCAAAGGCTCCGGCCCTCGCGCCAGCCTCCTTGAGCTCGGTCACCAGGCCATCCCCTTTAACAGGAACACCATCAACTATCTAAAAAATTCGCTCTAAAGTCACGGAGTTCGGCCTGCCTTTGGGTCCAGCCGAACCCCCCCGGACCATCGAAGTTGATGGCACGGCCCCAGTTTCCCAGAAACAGGGTCGCACCCCAGGGTGTGGATCCAAAACTAACTAAGTTCTTTTAAGGGTTTTCCCTCGGATGCACGTTGGTAAAGCCAGATGTTCACCGATCTGGCCCACATGAAGGTTTGAAGGATCGGTCAAGAGACAGCGAGCATTGTCATCACCCAGTCTTACGAACTCACCGACCTTAGCTGCTTGAAGAGTTCAAAGACAAGGGGGGCTCATTCTCATTCAATGACCCGAGGCTGGAAGAGTAAAGTCCAGTTTCTTCGCCGACCTGAACCACTTGCAGGTTTTGGTCATGTTCAAAACTTCGGAACATCCACACACCATTGCGAGAAGAAAGAAATGAAAAGACAAGTGGAGAATTAAAAGAAAAGTTATTTTTTCATTGATAAGAAAAGATGATTACAAAACTCTGTACACTCAGTAAAAACAGAAAAATACATCGAGAAAGAGAAAAAAGACAGACTCCTACTTGCTCTGCTTTTCGGGCGCCGCAGCTTCATTCTCCGGCTCTGGAGGAACGGATGTAGCAGGGGCGCCTGAGGCTTCGGACGGAGGAGCCTGGGCCGTATCGCCCCCGGAAGGAGCCGGGGGCGGAGACGGAGGAGCCATGAAGGAAGCGTGGGCCTTATCGCCCTTGGCAGGGGTCGGGGGGGCGGAGGAGGAGGGCCTGTAACTTCGGGAGGGGCTTCCAGAGTGTTGGAGTCGGGCCCTGGCTCTGGGCTCGGTATGATGGATTGGAATCGGGGAAGATTCGCGAATATGGGATCGTCCTCGGAAACCCCGTACTCGAGGAGAGCTTCCCTGCATCCCATCTCATACAGCACCGGGCTCAGATCCTTGATTTGGGCCACATACTCCGCCGATGCCCAGTCCACTCCTTCCTGATATGCCTTTGCGGCATGAGCACGCAGAGTGGATTCGACATCGGCCCGCTCCTTCTTGGAGGATTCGAGCTCGGCCTCTTTTCCAGCCAACTCGGTTTCCTTCTTGGCGAGCTCGGCTTCCAGCTGACTTACCCTCCTCGCCTTGATTATCTCGGCCTTCGCCGCTTGTTGCACCTTTGCGAACTCGACGATCTTCTCCTCCGCCTTCTTTATTTCGGCCGCACTGGCCTCTAGGGCATCCCCCATCTTCTTCCTCTCGGCAATCAGCTCGGGAACTTGTGCGGCTGTCGCCTTCGTCCTCTCCAATATTATTTGGAGCCTCGTACGTTCTGCAAGGAGACAAAAGGGGCAGGAGGTCAGAACGGACAACCAAAGCATAAGACTCAAAAGAGCAAGGAAAGGAGGATCACCTCGAGCGACGACCTCATCGTCGAACGGATCAGGCTCGGCGTCCCAGATTTATTGTGCCTCTCCATGTCCAAAGGAAGAGCACACCCCCGGGCAACGGCCGAGATCATCCTGGAGGAGGTCCCCATCTGGTCCTCCACTGTCATGGGCTCGCCGGAGTTGAGGTCGAAGTTAGGCTTCCAAGGCATCGGCTTGTGAGGTCGGACCTCTGGATCCGCCTCCTGGAACCTCTCCTCCTCACCCCCCACGTGGGGCCTCTTCTCCAGTGGGGGCCCCTCATCTTCCTTCTCGGCCTCCACTACCCGCAGTCTAGACGCCTAGAGCGGCCGAGGTTCTTTGGGCGGCCGGGCATCCTTGGGAGGTTCTTCCGACCTCCCCCTTTTCTCCTGCGGAGGGCCTCGCGCACTCTGGCCTTTAGCGGAGGAGGTCCCTGCTGAACCCGAGGAACCGGAGCGGGCACTGGTGGAAGAGCCTTGGGCAGCGCCAGGTCCGCTGGGGGCTTTCCTCGGGGCAGTGGAAATCCGACCCCCCAGGATCATGGCCCCCAAGTTCTTCAAAGGAGGGCGCGGCCCAGCCATCTCCTCTTCTGCCTGGTCTCGGTCCGGGGAGCTGTCTGCAATTAAGATCGGGCCCTGGGGCTCCGAGGTCTAGCCGCTGGTCTCTGCAAGCGCGAGCACGATCTCCCCTATTGGTTCAAGGGGGATCTCGGCAGTCTTCCTGGTGTAAGACTGATAACGCGGTTTGTACCCGAGCAGCGAGAAGGCAGCCCGATCGTTGTGGCCATGGTAGTCGCGGATCTTCGCAAGCCAGGCATCGTTCCTCTTCTAACGATCAAGTCCGACGTCTCTCCTCCTTCGCTGAACACCTGCGCAGAAAAACAGAGGACATTAACTTGACTAAATCAGCAGTGAAACAAACACAAATAGCCCGGGGAAGCGAGTATTTACTCGGAGGGGTCCCAGGTCTGCGCGGAACCTGGATTCTCCGCTCCACCTCGGTCTCGGGCTCCCCGAACTCCCAGTTCCCCGAAACCAACAGGCACTCATCTCCAGCGTATTTGCTTGAGTCCTCCAGGGCATTAATCAAGGGTTGGCGTCTAGCCCTCACCCGAAGATAATAAGAATCCTCGCCCCCCACGGACTTGCAGATGTCATATACATCCTCTATATCATGCACCCCTAGGTTGATATCTAAGATCTGGTTCAACTTCGCTACGCCCATTATTATTTTGAACCCGTTAGGCATCAGTTGGAAGGGGTAGATCCGCCACGCGCTGAGGCAGCAACAGAGAAGCGGGTGGACTGGGAACCTAACCCCACCCTCACATACCGACACCAAAGGGAAGGGCATCCACTTCCTCGATTTCGGAATCACGGATTTATGTGGGGCCACTCCTCGATTTCGGACTATTCTTAGTCTCGGTGTTGACCAAGCTCGGCAGTAGCGCCATCTCGGGGGATCATGGATCCTATCTCGGTGGTTGCGTTCACAAGTATCCACTTCGATCTCGGCCTTAGGCCCGATCTCGGTCTCCTGTCACTCAGCCATAAATGCAGCCATAAATGCGCTGCCGTGACGGAGACGGCGAACTGACAGACAGAGTGGGTGCCAGACCTAGATAAGTGGCACGCTTTATCTCAGGGTCACGTCCATAGGTATAGGGAGGGGGTCTGATGGGACGTTCCCTTTTTACCTACCTCCACTCAGGAGAAAAATGTACATACTGATGGGACTTTCATCTCCCTCTAAAGGGTCCACTCCAACAAGACTCCCACGTCTATATAATGCATGGAGAAAAACAACAGAAGGTATGTAACAGTCCTCCCCCTGATACTTCTCCTTCTCCATTCTTCCAACCATCAAGCTAACTTAGCCATCGGAGTGCCTTCGGTTGCCTACAGCCAGGGGCTCTGACTTTGGTTCTCTCTTTCTTCCCTTTTAGGTTACCGGACGCTGATCCTTCCCCAAAATCATCAAATCGAGGGTTTAATCCTCTCCAGACTAAGTCCGTAATTTTTAGGCACTTACACAAGTAATTCCTGAATATGTTAGGCTAAAACATAGAGATTAGTCTTAATGGAAACTATTATTAGGAAGATTTATTTTCTCTGCAATGGTGGAGGCAATGACATCAATGGCTTAGAATGTATAAATCAACTAATGAGGCACATACACCAAAGATAATGACAGTAAGTACCACTCAGTTATGTGATCCACTAAACTGTTCATTTACCAGGAGTGATGTTTGGTGGTCAGACTCCAGAGTTGGCATACCAAACTCAAAGAGTAAGAGTCCTGATCCTCTGAGGTTCTGACCTAGAGCAATCCTGAGTTGAAACAGTAAAACTTAACAACGGGGCCCACGTAGAAGAAGAAGAAGAAAAAAAAAAGAGGATTTAGAAGGAAAGAGAGGTGTTATCACTAATCATTATAACTACAAATATATATATATATATATATAAACCCAAACCCAAAATATCAACATCAAGGCATGTTGGTATCAGCTTGGTAGCATTGGAAGAGTTTGCAAGACAGTTCTGCAAGGACTGTTTTCCATATGTGCAGTCTGATTCTATTGAGACACAGATGTGTAGCTAACTTATGGAAGAGACCTTCCTAAGGGTCTGTTAAGATCTTTGCAAACACACAAATGAGAGTTCTGCATTTGCATAACTTGAGGTATCCGTAAATCATGTTGGTTTGTTCTTTGCAGTAACCAGTTATAGGTAACTTGATTACGGGGCAACTGGGCTTGGTTTTTCTGGTTGTCAATATGGCATTCAGATGAAATGCCCTGTCGCTTGGCAATAACCAAAATGATTCGAATGGAGAATGAAATAGTACCACCGATTATGACCACACAGGCTTCCACATTCCACACCCCCCCCCCCCCCCCCCCCCCCCCCCCCCCCCCCCCCCCAATCAAGCAGATTAAACTGGACTTTCAAGTAATTTCACCATCTCTTTTCCAGGAGTAAGAACCCAGCTTGCACATTCTAATTCAAGCACCCAAGTTTACAGCCTTGTGACCCATCTGTGTTAAGGTGGTTCAAGTGGGAAAAGAAATGCTTGTAAATTTGTTGTGATTTTGAATTTTGTACTGAGCTTTGTTCAGATTAGCATGCCTCCAACGTGGCATAAATTGCAAGTTGCAACTAAACTTTTAACAGTATTGTATCAAGAATGAGAAGGATATTTGTAATTTGAAACTATATTCCCAGAGATGACTTTGTTGACTATACTAGTATAAGAAACGTACGTCTTTTTTTTTTTTTAATGGTTTGCTGGTGCAATGGTATGGTGTGTATAAATAAGTAAATTTATGTAATCTTATCTTTTCATATGTTGTCCATTAATAAATACAACTTTTGATTTCGTGATATAATATTATTGAAATGTGTGTTGGATTCGCAATTTACCCCCAGATTTCAACCTGAGAATTTGGAGCATGATGCCTCCATATTTGACTACATGATTGAAATGGATGCACCCATTTGTAGCTTGCATTGGCTTGGGTTCATAACCAAGGCAATGAAGTATGCCAGATACCAGTCACAGTCACTACCAAGATTGAAAACCTTGGCTAGAATATTGGAGCTTTTTTTCGTGAAAACAACGGACTAAAAACAGTATAAATGACCTGATTACTTCCTCATTTTTAGTTACATTCGTTGTTTCAATTGTTTTGAAAAATACTTAGGCCCTGGTTGGTAACTCTAATCTATATAATAAGAGCTAATTAAATTAAGATCTAAAATAAAAGGTCTAATTTTTAAGTTTAAATTTATAATTAGACTGTTTGGTAAAATTAAAAAAAAAATTCTTTTCTTCTTTGTGTGTGTGTGTGTAATATTTTCTCTTATATTTGACGTATTTTTTCAATTTAACCCGTTGAGCATGTTTGTTTCTTTGGACCTGGTTTCTACTTGAAGGAGAGGGGGCGGTACAATAGAGGGGATGACAAGTGAAGATGTGGTGAATATCTAAATGGGTCCGATTTCAGTTTCATAGGGCGAGGGTGGAGATCTTTTTTCTAAAGATAATTGACCAACACATTCGATGATTTAACCTCGCCATGGATTTATTATCCTTAAATACTTCTGTTGCACCTTTATTTTTCCTGTAATATTTACTATCCTTATAAAAACAAAAGAAAAACCATATTGGTAGATAATAATGGAATCTCCATGTTGTCCTCTATCATGGAATGTCCATGTTTATTTTGACCTCCTCAATGGGCGTCACTATACAGTTCCGCTCCTTCACTCCAAGATTTATTTAACTCAAAGCCTTAAGAGGATCTGATCTCATTACTAATTAATGTCACACATTACATTATTAGTTCCACTGCATATCCATGATACTTCCTTTCCAAAGTGTAAGTAGGAAATCATGTTCATTTGCATGCATTAGTGAAACTTAGACCCATTCGAGAATTGTGTACAGATATGTCAGGACGAAAGAGGAGAGATCGTCCGCGGACGATGGACGAGATGCTGCGCTAGGCCCAAGCCAGCATGCCATCTGGGGAGCCTAGACTGACACCGGATGCCGCCCAGTCTAGTTCGATGGCCCCACCGAGTAGCCATCGACGTCTCGTCCGAGTCCATCCACCCCAGTGGACGCTTTGGCTTCGACTGCTTCAGCTCCACCATCTTGGGTTGCATCGACCGATTCACATACCGGTATAAGTTTATTTAATTAAAACATTTTAATTCTAGCAAATTATTTTATTTCAATTTAATTAGATTATCTCTAATTTGAACAGGTGCTACGAGCATGGGCACATCTTCCAGTAGGGGGAGAGGCTCTGCTAGAGGGATCTGGATGTGGAATTTCGATCATCCCATTGACGTGGAGTTTGATGAGACATACCATCCGGTGGGTCCGCATGCTCGCCAGCTCATTAGCCAGTTGGGATATATGGTCCGGGATCCATATGCATTCCCTTTGACTACACTTGATTGGGAGGCATTTCTGGTGGAGACACTAGATCGTATCTGGCAGCATATTAAGGTAATAATTTAACCTTTCTCCTCGGGGTGTGTCAATTTAAACCATAACTTAATGAAAAATTATTTGTCCTTTTTCAGGACAATTTGAGGGCATGTCCTGAGCTCTTTCGGCCAGTTTGCATGTCAAAGAACCGGAAGATGTGGAAAGATCATAAAAATAAAATGAAGATGTAGCACTGGAAGCCACATCAGGATGCACCCGACATACTTGAGCGAGTTCCGACGGGCGTTCTCCCGGATCAGTGGACTCAGCTCGTCCGGTACTGGACGAGCGAGGAGGCAAGGGTGAGAAAATTTTAATTTTTTTATTTTAATTTTAACAATTTACTAGTAACTAACGTAACTAACAAAAATTAACTGATAAATATTGAAAACAGAGAGAGGCTGCTACGAATGCTCGGAACCGCGCAATGCAGGGTCCCGCACACAGGTTGGGGACTTGGCACATCACCCAGGTCCGCCACGAGGTAAAAAGTTAGATCGTACATGTAATTTATTTTTGTCATTTTGTATGATAGTATACTAATAATATAACTCTCTACCAAACAGTTGCGTTCCGAGGGTGTTCCGATCGACAGGATGTCCGTCTGGATTCGTTCTCGAGATCCTCGCCACCCGGAGATTGCAGCTATCTTCGTAAGTTTTTATATTGAACCGCTTAAATTATTTGTCTATTACTATGTCTTGTTATGTATGATAAGATATTAAATGAATCAACTATGCAGGCCCAGTATCATTCACGCTTGGAGGAGTTGCCCGAGGAGGAACGCAGTTTGCCATCGCGGAGGAATGAGATATTCCACTTCGTTGTTGGCTAGGACGAGCACGGATACACGCTCACATATGGGATGTGCATTCCACGCTCGCACATCGCGAGAGTGGAGTCATCCGGTGCAAGCTCCTCCCAGGGCTCACGCCTCCGTACAGATCAGGAGGTCGAGGAATTGCTGCAGTCCATGAAGGTAGCGATCAGAGAGGAGGTGACAAATGAGGTGAGGGCAGAGGTGAGGGTCGAGTTGAGAGTGGAGATGGCAGAACTGGAGGCTCGTCTATCACAGAGTCGCGGCCCGCTCGCTTCAGACCCACCACCCACTACTCAGGTTAGTAAGAAACATTTTTGTACGTTTAAATTGTCAATTATGTCATCGATGTATCAATATTTATGATTTTTTAATTGTTTTTATCTGTTTAATAAATAATTACAGGCACCAGACGCTGGCAGCGGCCACAGGGCGAGACATGACTCGGGTGGAGAGGGTAGTCATGATCCAGCAGACTCGACTGATCCTGACCAGGTAAAATTATTTTTTTAATTCAAGATTTCAACATGTATAGAAATTTTTTAAATTGTGTTAGAAATTTATAGATTTTGAAAACTAAAATGTTAGACACTAAGGTAAAAACTTGACTTCACGGGCCCGTAGTCATTCATCACTTGCAGGAACTGACGGAACGAAAATCCGACTTCCGGATTGCTCGTAGAGTTGAAACGTAGGTTTAAGTTTGAACCTTAACAGAAATCTTAGAAAACGAGCATTCGGGCGCCCAAAACGAGCAAACGGGCTCCATTGCCCGTGAAACTTGACAGGCACGGGCCCGTAGTCATTCATGACTTGCAGGAACTAACGGAACAAGAATCCAACGTCCGGATTGCTCATAAAGTTGAAACGTAGGTGTAAGTTAGAAACTTAACTTAAAACTTATGAAACTAGCCTCCGTACACCCAAAACGAGCAAACCGGCTCCGTTGCCCGTGAAACTTGACGAGCACGGGCCCGTAGTCATTCATGACTTGCGGGAACAGACGGCACGAAATTTCGACTCCCGGATTGCTCGTAAGGTTAAAACGTAGGTTTAAGTTAAAAAGTTAACTTAAAACTTAAGAAACTAGCCTCTGGTCGCCCAAAACAAGAAAACGGGCTCCGTTGCCAGTGAAACTTGATGGGCACGGGCCCGTAGTCATTCATGACTTGCAGGAACTAACGGAACAAAATTCCGACTCCCAGATTGCTCGTAGGGTTGAAACGTAAGTTTAAGTTAGAACCATAACTTGAAAGTTAGGAAACGAGCCTCCGGGCGCCCAAAACGAGCAAACGGGCTCCGTTGCCCATGAAACTTGACGGACACGGGCCCGTAGTCATTCATCACTTGCAGGAACTGACGGAACGAGATTCTGTCTCCCGGATTGCTCGTAGGGCTGAAACGTAGGTTTAAGTCAAAACCTTAACTTAGAACTTAGGAAACTAGCCTCCAGGCCCAAAATGAGCAAACGAGCTCCATTGCCCGTGAAACCTGACGGGCACGGGCCCGTAGTCATTCATGACTTGTAGGAACTAGCGTAACGAGATTCCGACTCCCGAATTGCTCATAGGGTTACAACGTAGGTTTAAGTTAAAAGGTTAACTTAAAGCTTAGGAAACTAGCCCCCGGTCGCCCAAAACGAGCAAACGTTCTATGTTACCCATAAAACCTGACGGGCAAGGGCATGTAGTCATTCATGACCTGCAGGAACTGACGGAACGAGATTCCGACTCCCGAATTGCTTGTAGGGTTGAAACATAAGTTTAAGTTAAAACCATAACCTAAAACTTAGGAAACGAGGCTCCGGACGCCCGAAACGAGCAAACGGACTCCGTTGCCCAGGAAACTTGACGGGCACGGGCCCGTAGTCATTCACCACTTGCAGGAACTGACGGAACGAGAATCCAACGTCCGGATTGCTCATAGAGTTGAAACGTATGTTTAAGTTGGAAACTTAACTTAAAACTTATGAAACTAGCCTCCGGACGCCCAAAACGAGCAAACCAGCTCTGTTGCCCTTGAAACTTGACGGGCACGAGCCCGTAGTCATTGACACCTTGCAGGAACAGATGGAACGAAATTCCGACTCCCGGATTGCGCGTAAGGTTGAAATGTAGGTTTCAATTAAAAAGTTAACTTAAAACTTAGGAAACTAGCCTCCCGTCGCCCAAAATGAGCAAACGAGCTCCGTTGCCTATGAAACTTGACGGACAAGGGCCCGTAGTCATTCATAACTTGCAGAAACTGACGGAACGAGATTCCGACTCCCGGATTGCTCGTAGGGTTGAAACGTAGGTTTGAGGTAAAAGGTAAACTTAAAACTTAGGAAACTACCCTCCGAGCGCCCAAAATGAGCAAACGGGCTCCGTTGAACGTAAAACTTTACTGGCACGGGCCCGTAGTCATTCATTACTTGGAAGAACTGACGGAAAGAGATTCCGACTCCCGGATTGCTCGTAGGGTTGAAACGTAAGTTCAAGTTAAAAGGTTAACTTAAAACTTAGGAAACTAGCCTCCAGGCCCCCAAAATGAGCAAACGGGCTCCGTTGCCCGTGAAACTTGACGGGCACAGGGCCGTAGTCATTCATGACTTGTATGAACTGACGGAACAAGATTCCGTCTCCCGGATTGCTCGTAGAGTTGAAACGTAGGTTTAAGTTAAAAGGTTGACTTAAAACTTAGGAAACTAGCCTCCGGACGCCCGAAACGGGCAAACCGGCTCTGTTGCCTGTGAAACTTGATGGGCACAGGCCCGTTGTCATTCATGACTTGCAGGAACTGACGGAACGTGATTCCGACTCCCGTATTACTCATAGGGTTGAAACGTAGGTTTAAGTTAAAAGCGTAACTTAAAACTTAGCAAATGAGCCTTTGGGTTTGCAAAACGAGCAAACGGGCTCCGTTGCCCGTGAAACTTGATGAGCACGAGGCCATAGTCATTCATGACTTACAAGAATTGACGGAACGAGATTCCGACTCCTGGATATCTCGTAGGGTTGGAATGTAGGTTTAAGATAAAATGTTAACTTAAAACTTAGGAAACGAGCCTCCGAGCGCCCAAAATGAGCAAACGGGCTCCGTTACCCGTGAAACTCGACGGGCATGGGCCCGTAGTCATTCATGACTTGCAGGAACTGACGGAATGTGATTCCGACTCCCGGATTGCTCGTAGGGTTGAAACGTAGGTTCAAGTTAAAATGTTAGCTTAAAACTTAGGAAACTAGTCTCCGGGTGCCCAAAAGGAGAAAACGGGCTCCGTTGCCCGTGAAACAAGAAGGGCACGGGTCCGTAGTCATTTACGACTTGCAAGAACTGACAAAACAAGATTCCGACTCCCGGATTGCTCGTTGGGTTTAAACGTAGGTTTAAGTTAAAACCTTAACTTAAAACTTAGGAAACTAGCCTCCGGGCACCCAAAACGAGCAAAGGGGCTCCGTTGCCCACGAAACTTTACCGGCACGGGCCTGTTGTCTTTCATGACTTGCAGGAATTGACCGAACAAGAATCGGACTCCCGGATTGCTCGTACGGTTGAAACGTAGGTTTAAGTTAAACTGTTAACTTAAAACTTAGAAAACTAGCCTCCGGACGCCAAAAACTAGCAAACGGGCTCCATTGCCCGTGAAACTTGACGGGCATGGGCCCGTAGTCATTAATGACTTGGCAGAACTGACGGAACGAGATTCCGACACCCGGATTCCTCGTAGGGTTAAACGTAGGTTTAAGCTAAAGGGTTAACATAAAACTCAAGAAACTAGCCTCCAGGCACCCAAAACGAGCAAACGGTCTCCGTTCACGGGCACGAGTCCGTAGTCATTCATAACTTGCAGGAACTGATGGAACGAGATTCCGACTCACGGATTGCTCGTAGGGTTGAAACGTAAGTTTAAGTTAAAAGGTTAACTTAAAACTTAGGAAACTAGCCTCCGGTAGCCCAACACGAGCAAACGGACTCCGTTGCCCGTGAAAATTGACGGGAACGGGTATGTAGTCGTTAATGACTTGTCGGAACTGACGGAACGAGATTCCGACACCCGGATAGCTCGGAGGGTTGAAACGTAGGTTTAGGTTAATAGGTTAACTTAAAACTTCGGAAACGAGCCTCCGGGCGCCTAAAACGAGCAAACGGGCTCCGTTACCCGGGAAGCTTTACGGGCACGGGCCCATAGTCATTCGTGACTTGTAGGAACTGACGGAATGAGATTCCGATTACCGGATTGCTCGTAGGGTTGAAAGGTTAACATAAAACTTAGGAAACTACCCTCCGGGCGCCCAAAACGAGCAAACGGGCTCTCTTGCTCGTGAAACTTTACAGGCACGGGTCCGAAGTCATTCATGACTTACAAAAATTGTGGAACGAGATTCCGACTCCCTGATTGCTCGTAGGGTTGAAACGTTAGTTTAAGTTAAAAGGTTAACAAAAAACTCAGGAAACTAGCCTCCGTGCGCCCAAAAAGATCAAACGGGCTCCGTTGCCTATGAAACCTGACAGGCACTGGCCCGTAGTCTTTCAAGACTTGCAAGAACTGACGGAACGAGATTCCGACTCCGGGATTGCTCGTAAGGTTGAAACATAGGTTTAAGTTAAAAGGTTAACTTTAAACTTTGGAAACAGGCCTCCGGACGCCCAAAACGAGCAAACGGGCTCCATTGCCCGTGAAACTTGACAGGCACGGGTCCGTTGTCATTAATGACTTGCAGGAACTGACGGAACGAGATTCCGACTCCCGGATTGCTCGTATGGTTGAAACGTATGTTTAAGTTAAAAGCCTGACTTAAAACCTAGCAAACGAGCCTCCGGTCGTCCAAAACGAGCAAACGGGCTTCGTTGCCCGTGAAACTTAACGGGCACGAGCCCGTAGTCATTCACGACTTTTAAAAACTAACGGAATGAGATTCCGACTCCTGGATTTCTCGTAGGGTTGAAACGTAGGTTTAAGTTAAAAGGTTAACTCAAAACTCAGGAAATGAGCCTCCGGGCGCCCAAAAGGAGCAAACGGGCTCTGCTGCCCGTGAAGCTGGACGGACACGGGGCCGTAGTCATTCATCACTTGCAGGAACCGACGAACGCGATTCCGACTCCCGGATTACTCTTGGGTTGAAACGTACGTTTAAGTTAAAAGGTTAGATTAAAACTTAGGAAACTAGCCTCCGGGCGCCCAAAAGGAGCAAACGGGCTCCGTTGCCAATGAAACTCGACGGGCACCGGTCCGTAGTCATTTATTACTAGCTGTAACAAACGGAACAAGATTCCGACTCCCGAATTGCTCGTATGGGTTAAAACGTTGGTTTAAGTTAAAAGGTTAACATAAAACTTAGGAAACTACCCTCCGGGCGCCCAAAACGAGCAAACGGGCTCTGTTGCCCGTGAAACTTTACAGGCACGGGTCCGAAGTCATTCATGACTTACAAAAATTGTGGAACGAGATTCCGACTCCCGGATTGCTCGTAGGGTTGAAACGTTGGTTTAAGTTAAAAGGTTAACAAAAAACTCAGGAAACTAGCCTCCGTGCGCCCAAAAAGATCAAACGGGCTCCGTTGCCTATGAAACCTGACAGGCACTAGCCCGTAGTCTTTCAAGACTTGCAAGAACTGACGGAACGAGATTCCGACTCCGGGATTGCTCGTAAGGTTGAAACATAGGTTTAAGTTAAAAGGTTAACTTTAAACTTTGGAAACAGGCCTCCGGACGCCCAAAACGAGCAAACGGGCTCCGTTGCCCGTGAAACTTGACAGGCACGGGTCCGTTGTCATTAATGACTTGCAGGAACTGACGGAACGAGATTCCGACTCCCGGATTGCTCGTATGGTTGAAACGTATGTTTAAGTTAAAAGCCTGACTTAAAACCTAGCAAACGAGCCTCCGGTCGTCCAAAACGAGCAAACGGGCTTCGTTGCCCGTGAAACTTAACGGGCACGAGCCCGTAGTCATTCACGACTTTCAAAAACTAACGGAATGAGATTCCGACTCCTGGATTTCTCGTAGGGTTGAAACGTAGGTTTAAGTTAAAAGGTTAACTCAAAACTCAGGAAATGAGCCTCTGGGCGCCCAAAAGGAGCAAACGGGCTCTGCTGCCCGTGAAGCTGGACGAACACGGGGCCGTAGTCATTCATCACTTGCAGGAACCGACGAACGCGATTCCGACTCCCGGATTACTCTTGGGTTGAAACGTACGTTTAAGTTAAAAGGTTAGATTAAAACTTAGGAAACTAGCCTCCGGGCGCCCAAAAGGAGCAAACGGGCTCCGTTTCCAATGAAACTCGACGGGCACCGGTCCGTAGTCTTTTATTACTAGCTGTAATAGACGGAACAAGATTCCGACTCCCGAATTGCTCGTATGGGTTAAAACGTTGGTTTAAGTTAAAACCTTAACTTAAAACTTAGGAAACTAGCCTCCGTGCACCCAAAACGACCTAATGGGCTCCGTTGCCCGCGAAACTTTACCGGCACGGGCCCGTAGTCTTTCATGACTTGCAGAACTGACGAAACGAGATTCCGACTCCCGGATTGCTCGTAAGGTCGAAACGTAGGTTTAAGTTAAAAGCCTAACTTAAAACTTAGCAAACGAGCCTCTAGGCCCCTAAAATGAGCAAACAGGCTCCGTTGCCCGTGAAACTTGACGAGCAGGAGCCCGTAGTCATTCATGACTTACAAAAACTGACGAAACGAGATTCCGACTCCTGGATATCTCGTAGGGTTGAAACGTAGGTTTAAGTTAAAAGGTTAACTTAAAACTTAGGAAACGAGCTTTGGGCACCGGAAATGACCAAACGGGCTCCGTTGCCAGTGAAACCTGACAGCCACGGGCCTGCAGTCATTCATGACTTGCAGGAGCTGACAGAATGTGATTCTGACTCCCGGATTGCTCGTAGGGTTGAAACGTAGGTTTAAGTTATAATGTTAGCTTAAAACTTAGGAAACTAGCCTCCGGGCGTCCAAAAGGAGAAAACGGGTTCCGTTGCCTGTGAAACTTGACGGGCATGGGTCCATAGTCATTCGTGACTTGTAAGAACTGACGGAACGTCATTCCCACTCTCGGATTGCTCGTAGGGTTGAAACGTAGGTTTAAGTTAAAACCTTAACTTAAAACTTAAGAAACTAGCCTCCGGGCACCCAAAACGAGCAAACGGGCTCCGTTGCTTGCGAAACTTTACCGGCACCGGCCTGTACTCTTTCATGACTTGCAGGAAAAATGACCGACCGAGATTCAAACTCCCGGATTGCTCGTTGGGTTGCAACATAGGTTTAAGTTAAAATGTTAACTTAAAACTTAGAAAACTAGCCTCCGGACGCGCAAAACTAGTAAACGGGCACCGTTTTCCGTGAAACTGGACGGGCATGGGCCCGTAGTCATTCATGATTTGTAGGAACTGGCGGAACGAGATTACAACTCCCGGATTGCTCGTAGGGTTGAAACGTTGGTTTAATTTAAAAGGTTAACTTAAAACTTAGGAAACTAGCCTCCGGGCCCGTGATGCATTACGGGCACGGGTCTGTAGTCATTCATGACTTGCAGGAACTGACGTAAGAAGATTCTGACTCGCGGATTGCTCGTAGGGTTGAAACATAGGTTTATGTTAAAAGGTTAACTTAAAACTTAGGAAATTAGCCTTCGGGTGCCCAAAAGGAGCAAACGGACTCCGTTGCCCGTGAAACTTGACCGGCACGGGCCCGTAGTCATTAATGACTTGCCGGAACTGACGGAACGAGATTCCGACACCCGGTTTGCTCGTAGGGTTGAAACGTCGGTTTAGATTCACATGTTAACTAAAAACTTAGGAAACGAGCATCCAGGCACCCAAACCGAGCAAACGGGCTCTGTTGCCCGTGAAACTTTAGAGGCACGGGTCCGAAGTCATTCATGACTATTAGAAATGACGGAACGGTATTTCGACCCCCGGATTGCTCGTAGGGTTGAAACGTGGGTTTAAGTTAAAATGTTAACTTAAAACTTAGGAAACTAGCCTCCGGGCTCCTAAAACGAGTAAACGGGCTCCGTTGCTGGTGAAACTTGACAGGCACTAGCCCGTATTCATTCAAGACTTGCAGGAGCTGACGGAACGAGATTCCGATTCCTGGATTGCTCGTGAGGTTGAAACGTAGGTTTAAGTTAAAAAGTTAACTTAAAACTTAGGAAACTAGCCTCCGGACGCCCAAAACGAGCAAACGGGCTCCGTTGCCCGTGAAACTTGACAGGCACGGGCACGTAGTCATTAATGACTTTCAGGAACTGACGGAACGAGATTCCGACTCCCGGATTCCTCGCAGGGTTGAAACGTATGTTTAAGTTAAAAGCCTAACTTTAAACTTTGCAATTGAGCCTCCAGGTGCCCAAAATGAGCAAACGGGCTCCGTTGCCCATGATACTCAATGGCCACGAGCCCGTAGTCATTCATGACTTATAGGAACTGATGGAACGAGGTTCTGACCTATATATATCTCGTATGGTTGAAACGTAGGTTTAAGTTAAAAGGTTAACTTAAAACTTAGGAAACGAGCCTCCGGGAGCCCAAAAGGAGTAAACGGGCTCCGTTGCCCGTGAAACATGACGGGCACGGGCCCGTAGTCATTAATGAATTACAGGAACTGACGGAACGTAATTCCGACTCCCGGATTGCACGTAGGGTTGAAACGTAGGTTTAAGCTAAAAGGTTTGCTTAAGACCTAGGAAACAAGCCCCCGGGCGCCCAAAAGGAGCAAACGGGCTCCATTGGCCGTGAAACTTGACAGCCATGGGACGATAGTCATTTATGACTTGTAGGAACAGACGGAACGAGATTCCGACTCCCGGATTGCTCGTAAGGTTGAAACGTAGGTTTAAGTTAAAACCTTAACTTAAAACTTAAGAAACTAGCCTCCGGGCACCCAAAATTAGCAAACGGGCTCCGTTACCCGCGAACCTTTACCGGCACGGGCCCGTAGTCTTACATGACTTGCAGGAACTGACCGAACGAGATTCCGACTCCCGGATTGCTCGTAGGGTCGAAACGTAGGTTTAAGTTAAAAGGTTAACTTAAAACTTAAGAAACTAGCCTCCGGAGGCCCAAAACGAGTAAACGGACTCCGTTACCTGTGAAACTTGACGGGCACGGCCCCGTTGTCATTCATGACTTATCGGAACTGACGAAACGAGATTCCGAAACTCGGATTGCTCGTATGGTTGAAACGTAAGTTTAGGTTAATAGGTTAACTTAAAACTTAGGAAATGAGCCTCCGGGGGTCCAAAAGGAGTAAACGGGCTCCGTTGTCAGTGAAACTTTACGGGCACGGGCCTGTAGTCATTAATGACTTGTAGGAACTGACGGAACGAGATTCTGATTATCGGATTGCTCGTAGGGTTGAAACGTAGGTTTATGTTAAGTGGTTAACATAAAACTTAAGAAACTAGCCTCCGGGGGCCCAAAACGAGCAACCAGGCTTTGTTGCACGTGAAAATTGACAGGCACGGGCATGTAATCATTAATGACTTGTCGGAACGACGTAACGAGATTCCGACACCCAGATTGCTCGGAGGGTTGAAACGTAGGTTTAGGATAAATGGTTGACTTAAAACTTCGGAAACGGGAAACGGGCGCCCAAAACGGGCAAACGGGCTCCGTCGCCCTGGAAACTTTACGGGCCCGGGCCCGTAGTCATTCGTGACTTGCAGGAACTGACGGAACGAGATTCCGATTAACGGATTGCTCGTATGGGTTAAAACGTTGGTTTAAGTTAAAACCTTAACTTAAAACTTAGGAAACTAGCATCCGTGCACCCAAAATGACCTAATGGGCTCCGTGGCCCGCGAAACTTTACCGGCACGGGTCCTTAGTCTTTCATGACTTGCAGAACTGATGAAACGAGATTCCGACTCCCGGATTGCTCGTAAGGTCGAAACGTAGGTTTAAGTTAAAAGCCTAACTTAAAACTTAGCAAACGAGCCTCTAGGCCCCTAAAACGAGCAAACAGGCTCCGTTGCCTGTGAAACTTGACGGGCAGGAGCCCGTAGTCATTCATGACTTACAGAAACTGACGGAATGAGATTCCGACTCCTGGATATCTCGTAGGGTTGAAACGTAGGTTTAATTTAAAAGGTTAACTTAAAACTTAGGAAACGAGCCTTTGGGCATCGGAAACGACCAAACGGGCTCCGTTGCCCGTGAAACCTGACGGCCACGGGCCTGCAGTCATTCATGACTTGCAGGAGCTGACGGAATGTGATTCTGACTTCCAGATTGCTCGTAGGGTTGAAACGTTGGTTTAAGTTATATTGTTAGCTTAAAACTTAGGAAACTAGCCTCCGGGCGTCCAAAAGGAGAAAACAGGTTCCGTTGCCTGTGAAACTTGACGGGCACGGGTCCATAGTCATTCGTGACTTGCAGGAACTGACGGAACGTCATTCCCACTCTCGGATTGCTCGTAGGGTTGAAACGTAGGTTTAAGTTAAAACCTTAACTTAAAACTTAGGAAACTAGCCTCCGGGCACCCAAAACGAGCAAACGGGCTCCGTTGCTTGCGAAACTTTACCGGCAGGGGCCTGTAGTCTTTCATGACCTGCAGGAAAAATGACCGACCGAGATTCCGACTCCCGGATTGCTCGTAGGGTTGCAACATAGGTTTAAGTTAAAATGTTAACTTAAAACTTAGAAAACTAGCCTCCGGACGCGCAAAACGAGTAAACGGGCACCGTTTTCCGTGAAACTAGACGGGCATGGGCCCGTAGTCATTCATGATTTGTAGGAACTGGCGGAACGAGATTACAACTCCCGGATTGCTCGTAGGGTTGAAACGTTGGTTTAATTTAAAAGGTTAACTTAAAACTTAGGAAACTAGCCTCCGGGCGCCCAAAACGAGCAAACAGGCTCCGTTGCCCGTGACGCATTACGGGCACGGGTCTGTGACGTTTTATTTTCTTTATTTTATCATGTTTCATCTATTTTTTTTTAGGAGGAAATAAACTCATAAAACCATGGATTTTGGAATAGAAAACAAGTTTTGGACAGCTGAAGTCTTAGTCCAATCTTGGACCTCGAATTTGGACCATGAGGAAGCCCATTTAGAAGTTGATTGACGTTGAAAAAAAACGTCCTTTCCCGAAATTCCAGAACCAATCTCACCAAGACAGGCATAACTTTTTCTAGAAAACTCCATTTTGGGAGATCTCGGTGGCTACAGAAAGATAAGAGAGAGCCCTACAATCTTTCTCTGGACAGCCTGTCTCCAATCGTCCATTATCAAGGAGTAAATCTCGCCACAATGCACTGATAGTGAAACTTGCCATTCCTGGAACATTACTCAGTAATTCGGGCATAACTTTGGCGAGCGAGATCAGATTTGATTGATTAAAGTTGCTGAGGAAAGGTAAGAAGAAGATCTTCGATTTTTCTGTTGAGAACTTTCTGAAATTAATGCGTTTTGATAGCAAAATTTGAGCGTCAAGACAGAGGACGAAAACTGCCAGTTGGAGAATTCAGTTTTGAAAGGAAATAAAGAGGGGATCGAATATTCACAAGGAAAAGGTTTTTTTTCTTATAAAGTGAGAAGAAAGGAGAGATTCAGAAAGAGAGGAGAAAGGAGAGGAGACGAAAAGAAGGAAGAAGAAGTGCAACAAAGCCGATTTTGCGAAGTTTTTCTCGGATCGAATGAGTTCTCTTCAACTTTTGTTTTTCTTTACTCTTTCTTTCATCATCAAAACAATGTTATCTGGCTAAATTTTCTTTGCTAGGGATAGGATGTAATCACAGATTATTGAAGGTTACTTGACTGGATTGATGTTAAATTTTTTCTTGCTATTTATAATTTGATGAATTCGGTTTTCACTCTTGCAATTTAATTGGCCATTAATTTGCATGTTTAAGATACTGAAGGAAGAACAAGAGTTTAAGTTTGATATTAGTTTGTGAATTCAACAAACCTCTGGTTAAATGATTTAGAAATAAACATTAACCTTGGTGACTGTATGTAGGTTCCTTGGTTCTTAATGAAATTGTGTTAATTGCTATAATCACGAAAGTAGATATAGGATTAACATGATTAATATTTTCAGTCTTGAAAAAGATCAGAATAGACCTTAGGGAATTCGATCATTGTAAGTAGCAATTGAAGATTTGAAATTAATTCAATTAGGTTTCCAACATAATTTGTTGATGACATTCGAATCCCTAGCAACTATCATAATCTGTTACTAGTGTAACTAGGACTTTATACTGATTTTCATACAAACAGAATTTATATTTCTCTAGATAATATAAGAAATCATAAATTGGTAGTTAGATTTCTTCCTTGTGGGACGACATTCGATTGCCTATACTACATTAGCAATCCTTACACTTGGGGTACAATTTAGGGCAGTCAGTCTGTAGTCATTCATGACTTGCAGGAACTGACGTAACAAGATTCTGACTCCCGGATTGCTCGTAGGGTTGAAACGTAGGTTTATGTTAAAATGTTAACTTAAAACTTAGGAAATTAGCCTCCGGGCGCCCAAAAGGAGCAAACGGACTCCGTTGCCCGTGAAACTTGACGGGCACGGGCCCGTAGTCATTAATGACTTGCCGGAACTGACGGAACGAGATTCCGACACCCGGTTTGCTCGTAGGGTTGAGACGTAGGTTTAGATTCACATGTTAACTAAAAACTTAGGAAACGAGCATCCGGGCACCCAAACCGAGCAAACGGGCTCTGTTGCCCGTGAAACTTTAGAGGCACGGGTCTGAAGTCATTCATGACTTTTAGAAATGACGGAACAGGATTTCGACCCCCGGATTGCTCGTAGGGTTGAAACGTGGGTTTAAGTTAAAAGGTTAACTTAAAACTTAGGAAACTAGCCTCCGGGCTCCTAAAATGAGTAAACGGACTCCGTTGCCTGTGAAACTTGACAGGCACTGGCTCGTATTCATTCAAGACTTGCAGGAACTGACGGAACGAGATTCCGATTCCCGGATTGCTCGTGAGGTTGAAACGTAGGTTTATGTTAAAAAGTTAACTTAAAACTTAGGAAACTAGCCTCCGGACGCCCAAAACGAGCAAACGGGCTCCGTTGCCCGTGAAACTTGACAGGCACGGGCACGTAGTCATTAATGACTTTCAAGAACTGACGGAACGAGATTCCGACTCTCGGATTCCTCGCAGGGTTGAAACGTATGTTTAAGTTAAAAGCATAACTTTAAACTTTGCAATTGAGCCTCCAGGCGTCGAAAACGAGCAAACGGGCTCCGTTGCCCCTGAAACTCAATGGGCACGACCTCGTAGTCATTCATGACTTACAGGAACTGACGGAACAAGGTTCCGACCTATATATATCTTGTATGGTTGAAACGTAGGTTTAAGTTAAAAGGTTAACTTAAAACTTAGGAAACGAGCCTCCGGGAGCCCAAAAGGAGTAAACGGGCTCCGTTGCCCGTGAAACATGACAGGCACGGGCCCGTAGTCATTAATGAATTGCAGGAACTGACGGAACGTAATTCCGACTCCCGGATTGCACGTAGGGTTGAAACGTAGGTTTAAGCTAAAAGGTTTGCTTAAGACCTAGGAAACAAGCCCCCGGGCTCCCAAAAGGAGCAAACGGGCTCCATTGGCCGTGAAAATTGACGGCCATGGGACCATAGTCATTTATGACTTACAGGAACAGACGGAACGAGATTCCGACTCCCGGATTGCTCGTAAGGTTGAAACGTAGGTTTAAGTTAAAACCTTAACTTAAAACTTAAGAAACTAGCCTCCGGGCACCCAAAATGAGCAAACGGGCTCCGTTGCCCGCGAACCTTTACCAGCACGAGCCCGTAGTCTTACATGACTTGTAGGAACTGACCGAATGAGATTCCGACTCCCGGATTGCACGTAGGGTCGAAACGTAGGTTTAAGTTAAAAGATTAACTTAAAACTTAGGAAACTAGCCTCCGGAGGCCCAAAACGAGTAAACGGACTCCGTTACCTATGAAACTTGACGGGCACGGCCCCGTAGTCATTCATGACTTATCGGAACTGACGGAACGAGATTCCGAAACTCGGATTGCTCGTATGGTTGAAACGTAAGTTTAGGTTAATAGGTTAACTTAAAAGTTAGGAAATGAGCCACCGGGGGTCAAAAAGGAGTAAACGGGCTCCGTTGCCAGTGAAACTTTACGGGTACGGGCCCGTAGTCATTCATGACTTGTAGGACTGATGGAACAAGATTCTGATTATCGGATTGCTCGTAGGGTTGAAACGTAGGTTTATGTTAAATGGTTAACATAAAACTTAAGAAACTAGCCTCCGGGGGCCCAAAACGAGCAACCAGGCTTTGTTGCACGTGAAAATTGACAGGCACGTATTAGGGTTTTTGTAGATTGCAATTTGATGGATGCATAATCATTCAAGCATCATTTGATTTACACACTTGCATTGATTTAGATAAACTTGAAATCTTGTTTTAATCATGCATTGTTTTTAAGAGTTGTAAAAGTATTGACTTATGCATGTTTTGTTTTTAATCTTGGATGCATTTGTTTTTTAAAAGAGTTTTTAGAAATCAAGCAAGCCATTGGTTTTAAAGTTTTGAATCATTTTTAGGCTTTTTGTGTTTCATGTTTTTAAACCACTTAGTTTGATTTAAAACATGTTTCCAAGCTTGATTTGATGGCCCAAAAATTCCCACTTGAAAATACTTTGAAATATGCAAAAAATATGCAATTTTGGGAATTTTGGTCCCAGGCCAGAAACGCTGTGTTCCAGGTCGACCGGGAAGGGCCAGGTCGACCGGGAACACTGCAGGCAGAATTTGCCCTAGAGCTCCAACGGTCATATTTCTAACCGTTGTGTGTTCCCGGTCGACCGAGACCTGTTTCCAGGTCGACCGGGGACTAACCGTTGGGCACTTTTTGCTATAAATATGAGTTCTTTCCTTTGCCAAAAGTTGGGAATTTTAAGGCCCTCCTTGAGGGGTTTTGAGGCAAATACAAGGGAAATGAACTAAGGGATGAAAGGGATCATTAGGAAAGCTAAAGCTTGGATTAATGAAGTTAAATCACCAAGTAGGCTCTACTTTCCTTAATTATATGTTTTCATGCTTTGTTTTATTTTTGGTAAACCATTTGTAGCATGATAAACTATGTTGTGTTGTATCCTTAACATGTTTTATGTTTTGAATTGATTTATTGTTTTGGATACATCACCATTGATTCAATCCTAGTAGTACTTTATCCTTGGTAAATCTAAGTAGATCATGTTAATGGAAACATCTTTGAAATTAGATGTAACATGATCCATATACTTGGTTGAATCTTTGGTTTTTGTTTTCCAACATAAGAAAATCACTTTCAAAACTATCTTATGTTTTGGATTCAACTTCTTTACAAATCATATGTTTTCATGTTTTATTTTATCTTTGATAAATCTTTAGTAGCATGTTAACCTATGATGTGTTGTATCCTTAGCATGTTTTATATTTTGAATTGATCTATTGTTTTGGATGCATCACCATTTGATTCAATCCAAGTAGTACTTTATTTGGTAAATCTAAGTAGATCATGTTAATGGAAAAATCTTTGAAATCATATGTAACATGATCCATATACTTGGTTGAATCTTTGGATGTTGTTTTTCCATCATAAGAAAATCTCTTTCAAATATATCTTATGTTTCGGATTCAACAAACTTTAAAAATCATATGTATTATTGTTTTAAAGTTTCACAACTTGCTTTGCATTGATTGGTATATCATATTCAAGTTGTATTTATAATTACATATGATTTGTCCCCTTATTTCAATCAAATCTATTTTTATGTTTTATGCGCTACATTGTTGATTTGATTGACATCCCTATGCATCACATGTTTAGAGCTAATTAATTTCATACAACTTGTGAAACTTTGATATCATTAACAAGTTGTTTCTTTTAACATGTGACTTGCATTCTTTCCTCAATCATAAATGTTTTTATGAGCTAAAACTTTCAAAAGCCTTAGGCATACATTTATGAGCTTTCATTTTCAAAATGATTGAGGACATCACACACACACATCATATACTTTCATCTTTGCATTCATAGTGTGTGTGTGTATTAGATTATCATTTTCATATCCGCCTATATTAGAGGCAAATGTAATGAGCTTAATTGAATCTCCATCAAGTGTATGTTAGACACTAATTTAGTGAGATAACCAACCTATGGTTGAAGAGGTTATTGCTTAGCCTATAAAAGCATAGTGGATAGGTTGATGTTGAACCTTGAAAAACATCATTGTAAAGGTTATTGCTAAGCCTTGAAAAGCATATTGTAAAGGTTATTG
The DNA here is from genome assembly GCA_038049695.1 of Cinnamomum chago. Lineage (NCBI taxonomy): Eukaryota > Viridiplantae > Streptophyta > Magnoliopsida > Laurales > Lauraceae > Cinnamomum > Cinnamomum chago. The sequence continues at coordinate 38,226,206 of CP142460.1, forward strand.
CTTAGCCTATTGAAAAGCATAAATAGTGGAAATCCGGTGGGGTGTTGGATCACAAGCCGGTAGTGGATGTAGGCATTGAGGCCGAACCACTATAAATCCTTGTGTGATGGTGTTTGCTTTGTGGTGATTGTTTTTATTAAGCTTCCGCATTTTATTTGTAATCATCACTTGTGACTAGTTTAAGTTAAAGAAGTTAAATTTGGTTAAAATTGGTCATAATTGAAGCTCGCCCTATTCACCCCCCCTCTAGGGTTCGGATCCCCGGACTTACAGCACGGGCATGTAGTCATTAATGACTTGCCGGAACGAGGGAACGAGATTCCGACACCTAGATTGCTCGGAGGGTTGAAACGTAGGTTTAGGTTAAATGGTTGACTTAAAACTTCGGAAAAGAGCCTCCGGGTGCCCAAAACGGGCAAACGGGCTCCGTTGCCCGGGAAACTTTACGGGCCCGGGCCCGTAGTCATTCGTGACTTGCAGGAACTGACGGAACGAGATTCCAATTACCGGATTGCTCGTATGGGTTAAAACGTTGGTTTAAGTTAAAACCTTAACTTAAAACTTAGGAAACTAGCCTCCTTGCACCCAAAACGACCTAATGGGCTCCGTTGCCCGTGAAACTTTACCGGCACGGGCCTGTACTCTTTCATGACTTGCAGAACTGACGAAACGAGATTCCGACTCCCGGATTGCTCGTAAGGTCGAAACGTAGGTTTAAGTTAAAAGCCTAACTTAAAACTTAGCAAACGAGCCTCTAGGCCCGTAAAATGAGTAAACAGGCTCCGTTGCCCGTGAAACTTGACGGGCAGGAGCCCGTAGTCATTCATGACTTACAGAAACTGACGGAACGAGATTCCGAATCCTGGATATCTCGTAGGGTTGAAACGTAGGTTTAAGTTAAAAGGTTAACTTAAAACTTAGGAAACGAGCCTTTGGGCACCAAAAATGACCAAACGGGCTCCGTTGCCCGTGAAACCTGACGGCCACGGGCCTGCAGTCATTCATGACTTGCAGGAGCTGACGGAATGTGATTCTGACTCCCGGATTGCTCGTAGGGTTGAAACGTAGGTTTAAGTTATAATGTTAGCTTAAAACTTAGGAAACTAGCCTCCGGGCGTTCAAAAGGAGAAAACGGGTTTCGTTGCCTGTGAAACTTGACGGGCACGGGTCCATAGTCATTCGTGACTTGCAGGAACTGACGGAACGTCATTCTCACTCTCGAATTGCTCGTAGGGTTAAAACGTAGGTTTAAGTTAAAACCTTAACTTAAAACTTAGGAAACTAGCCTCCGAGCAACTAAAAGGAGCAAACGGGCTCCGTTGCTTGCGAAACTTTACCGGCACGGGCCTGTAGTCTTTCATGACTTGCAGGAAAAATGACCGACCGAGATTCCGACTCCCGGATTGCTCGTAGGGTTGCAACATAGGTTTAAGTTAAAATGTTAACTTAAAACTTAGAAAACTAGCCTCTGGACGCGCAAAACGAGTAAACGGGCACCGTTGTCCGTGAAAGTGGACGGGCATGGGCCTTTAGTCATTCATGATTTGTAGGAACTGGCGGAACTAGATTACAACTCCCAGATTGCTCGTAGGGTTGAAACGTTGGTTTAATTTAAAAGGTTAACCTAAAACTTAGGAAACTAGCCTCCAGGCGCCCAAAACGAGCAAACAGGCTTCGTTGCCCATGACACATTACGGGCACGGGTCCGTAGTCATTCATGACTTGCAGGAACTGACGTAACAAGATTCTGACTCCCGGATTGCTCGTAGGGTTGAAACGTAGGTTTATGTTAAAAGGTTAACTTAAAACTTAGGAAATTAGCCTCCGGGTGCCCAAAAGGAGCAAACGGACTCCGTTGCCCGTGAAACTTGACAGACACGGGCCCGTTGTCATTAATGACTTGCCGGAACTGACAGAACGAGATTCCGACAACCGGTTTGCTCGTAGGGTTGAAACGTAGGTTTAGATTCACATGTTAAATAAAAACTTAGGAAACGAGCATCCGGGCACCCAAATAGAGCAAACGGGCTCTGTTCCCCGTGAAACTTTAGAGGCACGGGTCCAAAGTCAATCATGACTTTTAGAAATGACGGAACGGGATTTCGACCCCCGGATTGCTCGTAGGGTTGAAACGTGGGTTTAAGTTAAAAGGTTAACTTAAAACTTAGGAAACTAGCCTCCGGGCTCCTAAAATGAGTAAACGGGCTCCGTTGCCGGTGAAACTTGACAGGCACTGGCCCGTATTCATTCAAGACTTGCAGGAACTGACGGAACGAGATTCCGATTCCCGGATTGCTCGTGAGGTTGAAACGTAGGTTTATGTTAAAAAGTTAACTTAAAACTTAGGAAACTAGCCTCCGGACGCCCAAAACGAGCAAACGGGCTCCGTTACACGTGAAACTTGGCAGGCACGGGCACAACGTCATTAATGACTTTCAGGAACTGACGGAACGAGATTCCGACTCCCGGATTCCTCGCAGGGTTGAAACGTATGTTTAAGTTAAAAGCCTAACTTTAAACTTTGCAATTGAGCCTCCAGGCGCCCAAAATGAGCAAACGGGCTTCGTTGCCCATGAAACTCAACGGGCACGAGCCCGTAGTCATTCATGACTTACAGGAACTGACGGAACGAGGTTCCGACCTATAGATATCTCGTATGGTTGAAACGTAGGTTTAAGTTAAAAGGTTAACTTAAAACTTAGGAAACGAGCCTCCGGGAGCCAAAAGGAGTAAACGAGCTCCATTGCTCGTGAAACATGACGGGCACGGGCCCGTAGTCATTAATGAATTGCAGGAACTGACGGAACGTGATTCCGACTCCCGGATTGCTCGTAGGGTTGAAACGTAGGTTTAAGCTAAAAGGTTTGCTTAAGACCTAGGAAACAAGCCCCCGGGCGCCCAAAAGGAGCAAATGGGATCCATTTTTCACGGCCATGGGACCATAGTCATTTATGAACTGCAGGAACAAACGGAACGAGATTCCGACTCCCGGATTGCTCGTAAGGTTGAAACGTAGGTTTAAGTTAAAACCTTAACTTAAAACTTAGGAAACTAGCCTCCGGGCACCCAAAATGAACAAACGGGCTCCGTTGCCCGCGAACCTTAACCGGCACGGGCCCGTAGTCTTACATGACTTGCAGGAACTGACCGAACGAGATTCCGACTCCCGGATTGCTCGTAGGGTCGAAACGTAGGTTTAAGTTAAAAGGTTAACTTAAAACTTACGAAACTAGCCTCCGGAGGCCCAAAACGAGTAAACGGACTCCGTTACCTGTGAAACTTGACGGGCACGGCCCCGTAGTCATTCATGACTTATCAGAACTGACGGAACGAGATTCCGATACCCGGATTGCTCGTATGGTTGAAACGTAAGTTTAGGTTAATAGGTTAACTTAAAACTTAGGAAACGAGCCTCCGGGGTCCAAAAGGAGTAAACGGGCTCCGTTGCCAGTGAAACTTTACGGGCCCGGGCCCATAGTCATTTTTGGCTTGTAGGAACTGACGGAACGAGATTCTGATTATCGGATTGCTCGGAGGTTTGAAACGTAGGTTTATGTTAAATGGTTAACACAAAACTTAAGAAACTAGCCTTTGGGGGCCCTAAACTAGCAACCGGGCTTTGTTGTATGTGAAAATTGACAGGCACGGGCATGTAGTCATTAATGACTTACCGGAACTGACGGAACGAGATTCCGACACCCGGATTGCTCGGAGGGTTGAAACGTAGGTTTAGGTTAAATGGTTGACTTAAAACTTCGGAAACGAGCCTCCGGGCGCCCAAAACGGGCAAACGGGCTCCGTTGCCCGGGAAACTTTACGGGCCCGGGCCCGTAGTCATTCGTGACTTGCAGGAACTAACGGAACTGTTAGAGTTTTTGTTTTGTTGCAATTTGATAGGATGCAATCAATTTCATATAGCTTGTCCTCTCATTCATTCATGGTTTTTATTCCTAGGATCATCATGCATATTTCTCATACTTGATCTTTGTTTTTATCATTTGATATGCATGGTTTTCATTTCAGTTTGTCTCTTAAGTTGTTGGAGTTGTTGGTTTCAAAAATCATCCAAGCTTTCCAAAGTTTCTACCTTTAAAACCATTATTTTGATTTGGAGTTTTCATGGCTTTAAAATCTCAGTTTTCATCTTCTTTCAGTCATGATTTAATGCTTGGTATTTGTGTCTCAAAATCCTCTGGAAGGGCCCTCAAAAGCTACAAGTTTATTTCATTTTTCAAAAATCTGGACTGTTCTCCCAGTGTCGCCGGTCGACTGAGACTTGCTTCCCGGTCGACCGGGAACACTGCAGGTCATTTCTGCAGGTTCTGATCTGTAACCTTCCAACGGTCAGAAATTTGACCGTTGTGCTTTCCCGGTCGACCAAGACCTGTTTCTTGGTTGACCGAGGACTAGCCGTTGGCAACTTTATCTTTATAAAAAGTGGCTTTTTGGATGAAGAAAGTTGCTGAGATTGGAGGGACTGTTGAGGCCAAGGATTAGCAACTTCTCAAGAGCATTTTTACAAGGATTATGAAGCCATTCCTTTTATTCAACCTTTGATCTTCAAATGCAAGTCTTTCTAGAATCTCAAAGTCTAGATGTTTGGAGTATCATTGAAGAAGGGTATCATGAACCCATTCTCACGGAAAAAATTTGGAAGGACATGTCATAGCTATCAAGGATAAGCCTAAGAAAGATTGGACTCAAGGAGAGAAAGAAAGGGCAAATCTAAATGCTAAAGCTAAAAATGCCTTATTTTGTGCCTTGTCCCAAGAAGAGTTCAATAGGGTAGTAAATTGTACTGCTGCTAAGGAAGTGTGGGATACCTTAGAGACCACTCATGAAGGGACCAATCAAGTCAAAGTAGCTAAAATCCAAATGTTGTCTACAAAGTATGAAGAACTCAAAATGCAAGAGGAAGAAACCTTTGACGAGTTCTATACTAAATTCATGGAGATTGTTAATTCCCTCATAGGTCTAGGAGAGAAGATGGATGAGTCCAAAGCTGTTAGAAAAATATTAAGATCTCTCCCCAAAAGGTTCAAACCTAAGATAGTAGCTATAACTGAAAGCAAAGATGTTGACAAGATCAAAATAGAAGAACTTAGAGGAAATCTTCTCACTTATGAATTAGATTTTGAAGTCCCTAGCAAGAAGAAAGGTGTAGCTCTTAGCTCCCAACATAAGGAAAATGACAATGAGAGTGAGAGTGAGGATGAAAATGCCATCTTGCTTGTTAAGAAGTTTAAGAATATCCTTAGAAACAAAAAGAACTATAAACATTTTGAGGATTCTAGAAATGAAAATTTTCAAAGGAACTCAAGGGGATCTTTTACCAAAAGGGATGTGCAATGTTACAACTGTAAAGGCTTTGGTCACATCGCTCAAAATTGTCCCTCCCCTAAAGAATCTGAAAAGAAAGATAAGAAAGGAAAGAAAGTCTTGAACATAACTTGGGATGATGATGAAGATGAAAGTAGTGACAATAATGAACCTCAAAATGATGAAGATAATGATAATTCCACTTCTTGGCTTCTCTTCACTCCCATTGAAGAAAACAATGATCATAATGTGTTAATAGAAGAAGAAAATGAAGAAAATAGTGACAATGATATTCATCAAGCCTATGAGGAACTATATGAACTATGTGAAGTCATAACCAAGAAAAATAAAAGTTTAAAAAGTGAATCTAAAAGGCTTGTGAATGGTCTAAATGCTTTAAAAGATCAATTAATCTTGAAAGACAATGAGATAAAAAATGTTCAATCTGAGTTGACTACCTTTAGATCATCTTTCTTGAAAACAAGTTATTTTTCATTGTTAATCACATGTGTTAGACAAACAACTCTTTCTCAAATATTTGATTAACATCTTTGCATCATTCTAGTTTTTATCTTTTCAAAGAGAAAGAGTTATTTCTAGAAAATGCATCATTCATAGACTTTGTCATAGTTATGCATATTTCTAGGAGTTGAGTTTTCACATTCTAATTAGCCTAATTAGAGGCACTCAATTGCACTTCATTGTTCTCTTTACCCATGCATTCTTAGGCATAATTCTTAAGAGAAAAGTTCCTTGTTGTAAAGGTTCATGCTTAGCCTTGAAAAGCATATGTTGTAAAGGTTTATGCATAGCCTTGAAAAGCATAGTGTTGATTGTAAGGTTTGAGGTGATTCTAAACCTTAATTGAAGATTAGTGAATACCGGTAGGTGTACCGGGAGTGGATGTAGGCAATTTGGCCGAACCACTATATGTGCTTGTGTTATGGTGATTGTCTTTATGCTTTCTTTTTATGGATTATGCTCTCTTGGTTGATTTCATTATTCTTCTTCAAAGCATAAAAGACTTAAAAGCTAAAAGAATTAAAATTGGTCTAGGACTTTGAGCTCACCCTATTCACCCCCCCCCCTCTAGGATTCGATCTTGGACTTTCAGGAACGAGTTTCCGATTACCGGATTGCTCGTAGGGTTGAAACGTAGGTTTAAGTTAAAAGGTTAACATAAAACTTAGGAAACTACCCTCCGGGCGCCCAAAACGAGCAAATGGGCTCTGTTGCCCGTGAAACTTTACAGGCATGGGTCCGAAGTCATTCATGACATACAGAAATGGAGGAATGAGATTCCGACTCTCGGATTGCTCGTAGGGTTGAAACGTTGGTTTAAGTTAAAAGGTTAACATAAAACTCAGGAAACTAGCCACCCGGCGCCTAAAAAGAGCAAACAGGCTCCGTTGACTATGAAACCTGACAGGCACTGCCCCGTAGTCATTCAAGACTTGTAAAAACTGACGGAACGAGATTCCGACTCCCGGATTGCTCGTAAGGTTGAAACGTAGGTTTAAGTTAAAAGGTTAACTTAAAACTTTGGAAACAGGCCTCCGGACGCCCAAAATGAGGAAACGGGATCCGTTGCCCGTGAAACTCGACAGGCACGGGCCCATTGTCATTAATGACTTGCAGGAACTGACGGAACGAGATCCCGACTCCCGGATTGCTCATAGGGTTGAAACGTATGTTTAACTTAAAAGCCTGACTTAAAACTTAGCGAACGAGCCTCCGGGCGCCCAAAACAAGCAAACGGGCTCCGTTGCCAGTGAAACTTAACGGGCACGAGCCCGTAGTCATTCATGACTTTTAGGAACTGATGGAAAGAGATTCCGACTCCCGGATTACTTGTATGGTTGAAACGTAAGTTCAAGTTAAAAGGTTAACTTAAAACTTAGGAAATGAGCCTCCAGGCGCCCAAAATGAGAAAACGGGCTCCGTTGCCCGTGAAACTGGACGGGCACAGGCCCGTAGTCATTCACGACTTGTATAACTGACGAAACGAGATTCCGACTCCCGGATTGCTCATAGGGTTGAAACGTAGGTTTAAGTTAAAAGGTTGACTTAAAACTTTGGAAACTAGCCTCCGGACGTCCAAAATGGGCAAACCGGCTCTGTTGCCTGTGAAACTTGACGGGCCCGGGCCCATTGTTATTCATGACTTGCAGGAACTGACGGAACGTGATTTCGACTCCCGTATTACTCATAGGGTTGAACCGTAGGTTTAAGTTAAAAGCCTAACTTTAAACTTAGCAAACGAGCCTTTGGGTGTGTAAAACGAGCAAACGGGCTCCGTTGCCCATGAAACTTGACGGGCAAGAGCCCATAGTCATTCAAGACTTGCAAGAACTGACGGAACGAGATTCCAACTCCCGGATTGCTCGTAAGGTTGAAACGTAGGTTTAAGATAAAAGGTTAACTTAAAACTTAGGAAACGAGCCTCCGAGCGCCCAAAATGAGCAAACGAACTCCGTTGCCTGTGACACTTGACGGGTACGTGGCCGTAGTCATTCATGACTTGCAGGAACTGACGGAACGTGATTCCGACTCCCGGATTGCTCGTAGGGTTGAAACGTAGGTTTGAGTTAAAATGTTAGCTTAAAACATAGGAAACTAGCATCCGGGGGCCCAAAAGGAGCAAACGGGCACGGGTCCGTAGTCATTTATTACTTCCAAGAACTCACAGAACGAAATTCTGAAACCTGGATTGCTCGTTGGTTTTAAACGTAGGTTTAAGTTAAAACCTTAACTTAAAACTTAGGAAACTCGCCTCCGGGCACCCAAAACGAGCAAACGGTATCCGTTGCCCACGAAACCTTACCGACACGGGCCCGTTGTCTGTCATGACTTGCAGGAATTGACCGAACAAGATTCTGACTCCAAGATTGCTCGTACGGTTGAAACGTATGTTTAAGTTAAAATGTTAACTTAAAACATAGTAAACAAGCATCCAGACGCCAAAAATGAGAAAACGGGCCCCATTGCCCGTGAAACTTGACGGGCATGGGCCCGTAGTCATTAATGACTTGACGGAATTGACGGAACGAGATTCCGACACCCGAATTGGTCGTAGGGTTGAAACGTAGGTTTAGGTTAAAAGGTTAACATAAAACTCAAGAAACTAGCCTCCGGGCGCCCAAAACGAGCAAACGGTCTCCGTTCACGGGCACGAGTCCGTAGTCATCCATGACTTGCAGGAACTGACGGAACGAGATTCCGACTCCCGGATTGCTCGTAAGGTTGAAACGTAGGTTTAAGTTAAAAGGTTAACTTAAAATTTTGGAAACAGGCCTCCGGAAGCCCAAAAAGAGGAAACGAGATCCGTTGCCCGTGAAACTCGACAGGCACGGTCCCATTGTCATTAATGACTTGCAGGAACTGACGGAACGAGATTCCAACTCCCGGATTGCTCGTAGGGTTGAAACGTATGTTTAACTTAAAAGCCTGACTTAAAACTTAGCGAAAGAGCCTCCGGGCGCCCAAAACGAGCAAACGGGCTCCGTTGCCAGTGAAACGTAACGGGAACGAGCCTGTAGTCATTCATGACTTTTAGGAACTGATGGAAAGAGATTCCGACTCCCGGATTACTTGTATGGTTGAAACGTAAGTTCAAGTTAAAAGGTTAACTTAAAACTTAGGAAATGAGCCTCCAGGCGCCCAAAATGAGAAAACGGGCTCCGTTGCCCGTGAAATTGGACGGGCACGGGCCCGTAGTCATTCATGACTTGTGTGAACTGACGGAACGAGATTCCGACTCCCGGATTGCTCATAGGGTTGAAACGTAGGTTTAAGTTAAAAGGTTGACTTAAAACTTTGGAAACTAGCCTCCGGACGCCCAAAACTGGCAAACCGGCTCTGTTCCCTGTGAAACTTGACGGGCCCGGGCCCATTGTCATTCATGACTTGCAGGAACTGACGGAACGTGATTCCGACTCCCGTATTACTCATAGGGTTGAAACGTAGGTTTAAGTTAAAAGCCTAACTTAAAACTTAGCAAACGAGCCTTTGGGTGTGCAAAATGAGCAAACGGGCTCCGTTCCCCGTGAAACTTGACATGCACGAGCCCATAGTCATTCAAGACTTGCAAGAACTGACGGAACGAGATTCCAACTCCCGGATTGCTCGTAAGGTTGAAACGTAGGGTTAAGATAAAAGGTTAACTTAAAACTTAGGAAACGAGCCTCCGAGCGCCCAAAACGAGCAAACGAACTCCGTTGCATGTGACACTTGACGGGTACGTGGCCGTAGTTATTCATGACTTGCAGGAACTGACGGAACGTGATTCCGACTCCCGGATTGATCGTAGGGTTGAAACGTAGGTTTGAGTTAAAATGTTAGCTTAAAACATAGGAAACTAGCATCCGGGCGCCCAAAAGGAGCAAACGGGCACGGGTCCGTAGTCATTTATTACTTGCAAGAACTCACAGAACGAAATTCTGAAACCTGGATTGCTCGTTGGTTTTAAACGTAGGTTTAAGTTAAAACCTTAACTTAAAACTTAGGAAACTCGCCTCCGGGCACCCAAAACGAGCAAACGGTATCCGTTGCCCACGAAACCTTACCGACACGGGCCCGTTGTCTGTCTTGACTTGCAGGAATTCACCGAACAAGATTCTGACTCCAAGATTGCTCGTACGGTTGAAACGTAGGTTTAAGTTAAAATGTTAACTTAAAACATAGTGAACAAGCATCCAGACGCCAAAAATGAGAAAACGGGCCCCATTGCCCGTGAAACTTGACGGGCATGGGCCCGTAGTCATTAATGACTTGACGGAACTGACGGAACGAGATTCCGACACCCGAATTGGTCGTAGGGTTGAAACGTAGGTTTAGGTTAAAAGGTTAACATAAAACTCAAGAAACAAGCCTCCGGGCGCCCAAAACGAGCAAACGGTCTCCGTTCACGGGCACGAGTCCGTAGTCATCCATGACTTGCAGGAACTGACGGAACGAGATTCCGACTCCCGGATTGCTCGTAAGGTTGAAACGTATGTTTAAGTTAAAAGGTTAACTTAAAATTTTGGAAACAGGCCTCCGGACGCCCAAAATGAGGAAACGGGATTCGTTGCCCTTGAAACTCGACAGGCACGGGCCCGTTGTCATTAATGACTTGCATGAAATGACGGAACGAGATTCTGACTCCCGGATGGCTCATAGGGTTGAAACGTATGTTTAACTTAAAAGCCTGATTTAAAACTTAGCGAACGAGCCTCCGGGTGCCCAAAACGAGCAAACGGGCTCCGTTGCCAGTGAAACTTAACGGGCACGAGCCCGTAGTCATTCATGACTTTTAGGAACTGATGGAAAGAGATTCCAACTCCCGGATTACTTGTATGGTTGAAACGTAAGTTCAAGTTAAAAGGTTAACTTAAAACTTAGGAAATGAGCCTCCAAGCGCCCAAAATGAGCAAACGGGCTCTGTTGCCCGTGAAACTGGACGGGCCCGTAGTCATTCATGACTTGTATGAACTGACGGAACGAGATTCCGACTCCCGGATTGCTCATAGGGTCGAAACGTAGGTTTAAGTTAAAAGGTTGACTTAAAACTTTGGAAACTAGCCTCCGGACGCCCAAAACGGGCAAACCGGCTCTGTTCCCTGTGAAACTTGACGGGCCCGGGCCCATTGTCGTAAATGACTTGCAGGAACTGACGGAACGTGATTCCGACTCCCGTATTACTCATAGGGTTGAAACGTAGGTTTAAGTTAAAAGCCTAACTTAAAACTTAGCAAACGAGCCTTTGGGTGTGCAAAACGAGCAAACGGGCTCCGTTGCGCGTGAAACTTGACGGGCACGAGCCCATAGTCATTCAAGACTTGCAAGAACTGACGGAATGAGATTCCAACTCCCGGATTGCTCGTAAGGTTGAAACGTAGGGTTAAGATAAAAGGTTAACTTAACTTAAAACTTAGGAAACGAGCCTCCGAGCGCCCAAAACGAGCAAACGAATTCCGTTGCCTGTGACACTTGACGGGTACGTGCCCGTAGTCATTCATGACTTGCAGGAACTGACGGAACGTGATTCCGACTCCCGGATTGATCGTAGGGTAGAAACGTAGGTTTGAGTTAAAATGTTAGCTTAAAACATAGGAAACTAGCATCCGGGCGCCCAAAAGGAGCAAACGGGCACGGGTCCGTAGTCATTTATTACTTGCAAGAACTCATAGAACGAAATTCTGAAACCTGGATTGCTCGTTGGTTTTAAACGTAGGTTTAAGTTAAAACCTTAACTTAAAACTTAGGAAACTCGCCTCCGGGCACCCAAAACGAGCAAACGGTATCCGTTGCCCACGAAACCTTACCGACACGGGCCCGTTGTCTGTCATGACTTGCAGGAATTGACCGAACAAGATTCTGACTCCCAGATTGCTCGTACGGTTGAAACGTAGGTTTAAGTTAAAATGTTAACTTAAAACTTAATAAACTAGCCTCCAAACGCCAAAAATGAGAAAGCGGGCCCCATTGCTCGTGAAACTTGACGAGCATGGGCCCGTAGTCATTAATAACTTGACGGAACTGACAGAACGACATCCCTCCGGGCGCCCAAATCGAGCAAACGGGCTCTGTTGCCCGTGAACCTTTACAGGCACAGGTCTGAAGTCATTCATGACTTACAGAAATGGCGGAATGAGATTCCGACTCCCGGATTGCTCGTAGGGTTGAAACGTTGGTTTAAGTTAAAAGGTTAACAGAAAGCTCAGCAAACTAGCCTCTGGGCGCCCAAAAAGAGCACACGGGCTCCGTTGCCTATGAAACCTGACAGGCACTGGCCCGTAGTCATTCAAGACTTGCAAGAACTGACAGAACGAGATTCCGACTCCCGGATTGCTCGTAAAGTTGAAACGTAGGTTTAAGATAAAAGGTTAACTTGAAACTTAGGAAACGAGCCTACGAGTGGCCTAAACGAGCAAACGGGCTCCGTTGCTCGTGACACTTGATGGGCACCGGCCCGTAGTCATTCATGACTTGCAGGAACTGACGGAACGAGATTCTGATACCCGGATTACTCGTAGGGTTGAAACGTAGGTTTAAGTTAAAAGGTTAACATAAAACTCAAGAAACTAGCCTCCGGCGCCCAAAACGAGCAAACGGTCTCCGTTCACGGGTACGAGTCCGTAGTCATTCATGACTTGTAGGAACTGACGGAACGAGATTCCGACTCCCGGATTGCTCATAGGGTTGAAACGTAGGTTTAAGTTAAAAGGTCAACTTAAAACTTAGGCAACTAGCCTCCGGGGCCCCAAAACGAGCAAACAGACTCTGTTGCCCGTGAAAATTGACGGGCACGGGCATGTAGTCATTAATGACTTGCCGGAACTGACGGAACGAGATTCCGACGCACGGATTACTCGGAGAGTTGAAACGTAGGTTTAGGTTAATAGGTTAACTTAAAACTTCGGAAACGAGCCTCCGGGCGCCTAAAACGAGCAAACGGGCTCCGTTGCCCGGGAAGTTTTACGGGCATGGGCCTGTAGTCATTCGTGACTTGCAGGAATTGACGGAACGAGATTCCGATTACCGGATTGCTCGTAGGGTTGAAACGTTGGTTTAAGTTAAAAGATTAACATAAAACTTAGGAAACTACCCTCCGGGCGCCCAAAACGAGCAAACGGGCTCTGTTGCCCGTGAAACTTTACAGGCACAGGTCCAAGGTCATTCATGACTTACAGAAATGGCGGAACCAGATTCCCACTCCCGAATTGCTCGTAGGGTTGAAACGTTGGTTTAAGTTAAAAGGTTAACATGAAGCTCAGGAAACTAGCCTCCGGGCGCCCAAAAAGAGCACACGGGCTCCGTTGCCTATGAAACCTGACAGGCACTGGCCCGTAGTCATTCAAGACTTGCAAGAACTAACAGAACGAGATTCCGACTCCCGGATTGCTCGTAAGGTTGAAACGTAGGTTTAAGTTAAAAGGTTAACTTAAAACTTTGGAAACAGGCCTCCGGAAGCCCAAAATGAGAAAACGGGCTCCGTTGCTCGTGAAACTTGACAGGCACGGGCCCGTTGTCATTAATGACTTGCAGGAACTGACGGAACGAGATTCCGACGCCCGGACTGCTCGTAGGGTTGAAACGTATGTTTAAGTTAAAAGCCTGACTTAAAACTTAGCAAACGAGCCTCCGGTCGTCCAAAACGAGCAAACGGCCTCCGTTGCCCGTGAAACTTAATAGGCACGAGCCCGTAGTCATTCATGACTTTCAGGAACTGACGGAACGAGATTCTGACTCCTGGATATCTCGTAGGGTTGAAACGTAGGTTTAAGTTAAAAGGTTAGATTAAAACTTAGGAAACTAGTCTCCCGACGCCCAAAAGGAGCAAACTGGCTCGTTGCCTGTGAAACTAGACAGGCACCGGTCCGTAGTCATTTATGACCAGCTGTAACGGACCGAACGAGATTCCGACTCCCGAATTGCTAGTAGGGTTGAAACGTAGGTTTAAGTTAAAACCTTAACTTAAAACTTAGGAAATTAGCCTCCGTGCACCCAAAACGACCTAATGGGCTCCGTTGCCCGCGAAACTGTACCGGCATGGGCCCGTAGTCTTTCATGACTTGCAGAATTGACGAAACGAGATTCCGACTGCCGGATTGCTCGTAAGGTCGAAACGTAAGTTTAAGTTAAAAGTCTAACTTATAACTTAGCAAACAAGCCTCTAGGCCCCTAAAACGAGCAAACAAGCTCCGTTACCCGTGAAACTTGACGGGCAGGAGCCCGTAGTCATTCATGACTTACAGAAACTGACGGAACGAGATTCCGATTCCTGGATATCTCGTAGGGTTGAAACGTAGGTTTAAGTTAAAAGGTCAACTTAAAACTTAGGAAACGAGCCTCCGGGGGCTCCCAGAACGAGCAAATGGGCTCTGTTACCCGTGAAACTTGATGGGCACGGGCTGTAGTCATTCATGACATGCAGGAACTGACGGAACGTGATTCAGACTCCCGGATTGCTTGTAGGGTTGAAACGTAGGTTTAAGTTAAAAGGTTAGCTTAAAACTTAGGAAACTAGCCTCCGGGCGTCTAAAAGGAAAAAACGGGTTTCGTTGCCTATGAAACTTGACGGGCACGGGTCCATAGTCATTCATGACTTGCAGGAACTGACAGAACGTGATTCCGACTCTCGGATTGCTCGTAGGGTTGAAACGTAGGTTTAAGTTAAAACCTTAACTTAAAAATTAAGAAACTAGCCTCCGGGCACCCAAAATTAGCAAACGGGCTCCGTTGCCTGCGAAACTTTACTGGCACTGGCCCGTAGTCTTTCATGACTTACAGTAAAAATGACCGAACGAGATTCCGACTCCCGGATTGCTCGTAGGGTTGAAACGTAGGTTTAAGTTAAAATGTTAACTTAAAACTTAGAAAACTAGCCTCCAGACGCGCAAAACGAGTAAACGGGCTCCGTTATCCGTGAAACTTGACGAGCACGGGCCCGTAGTCATTCATGATTTGTAGGAACTGACGGAACGAGATTATGACTCCCGGATTGCTCGTAGGGTTGAAACTTTTGTTTAATTTAAAAGGTTAACTTAAAACTTAGGAAACTAGCCTCCAGGCGCCCAAAACGAGTAAACGGGCTCCGTTGCATAGTCATTCATGACTTGCAGGAACTGACGCAACGAGATTCCGACACCCGGATTGCTCGTAGGGTTGAAACGTAGGTTTATGTTAAAAGGTTAACTTAAAACTTAGGAAATTAGCCTCCGGGTGCCCAAAACGAGCAAACAGACTCCTTTGCCGGTGAAACTTGACGGGCACGGGTCCGTAGTCTTTAATAACTTGCCGGAACAAATGGAATGAGATTCCGACACCCGGTTTGCTCGTAGGGTTGAAACGTAGGTTTAGATTAATATGTTAACTAAAAACTTAGGAAACGAGTCTCCGGGCGCCCAAACTGAGCAAACGGGCTCTGTTGCCCGTGAAACTTTACAGGCACGGGTCCGAAGTCATTCATGACTTGCAAAAATGACAGAACGAGATTTCGACCCCCGGATTGCTCGTAGGGTTGAAACGTGTGTTTAAGTTAAAAGGTTAACATAAAACTTAGGAAACTAGCATTCGGGCTCCCAAAACGAGCAAACGTGTTCCGTTGCCTGTGAAACTTGACAGGCACTGGGCTGTAGTCATTCAAGACTTGCAGGAACTGACGAAACGAGATTCCGATTCCTGGATTGCTCGTGAGGTTGAAACGTAGGTTTAAGTTAAAAAGTTAACTTAAAACTTAGGAAACTAGCCTCGGGACGCCAAAAACGAGCAAACGGGCTCCGTTGGCCGTGAAACTTGACAGGCACGGGCACGTAGTCATTAATGACTTTCAGGAACTAACGGAACAAGGTTCCGACTCCCGGATTGCTCGCAGGGTTGAAACGTATGTTTAAATTAAAAGCCTAACTTTAAACTTTGCAATTGAGCCTCCAGGCGCCCAAAACGAGCAAACGGGCTCCGCTGCCCGTGAAACTTGACGGGCACAAGCCCGTAGTCATTCATGACTTTAAGGAACTGATAGAAAGAGATTCCGACTCCTAGATATCTCGTATGGTTTAAACGTAGGTTTAAGTTAAAATGTTAACTTAAAACTTAGGAAACGAGCCTCCGGACGCCCAATAAGAGCAAACGGGCTTCGTTGCCCGTGAAACATGACGGGCACGGGCCTGTAGTCATTAATGACTTGTAAGAACAAACGGAACGTGATTCCGACTCCCAGATTGCTCGTAGGGTTGAAACGTAGGTTTAAACTGAAAGGTTAGCTTAAGACCCAGGAAACTAGCCTCTGGGCGCCAAAAGGATCAAACGGGCTCCATTGGCCGTGAAACAAGACGGGCACAAGACCATAGTCATTTATGACTTGCAGGAACAAACGGAACGAGATTCCAACTCCCGGATTGCTCGTAAGGTTGAAACATAGGTTTAAGTTAAAACCTTAACTTAAAACTTAGGAAACTAGCCTCCGGGCACCCAAAATGAGCAAACGGGCTTCGTTGCCTGCGAACCTTTACCGGCACGGGCCCGTAGTCTTACATGACTTGCAGGAACTGACCGAACGAGATTCCGACTCCCGGATTGCTCGTAGGGTTGAAACGTAGGTTTAAGTTAAAAGGTTAACTTAAGACTTAGGAAACTAGCCTCCGGAGGCCCAAAACGAGTAAACGGACTCCATTGCCTGTGAAACTAGACGGGCACAGTCCCGTAGTCATTCATGACTTATCAGAAGTGATGGAACGAGATTCCGAAACCTGGATTGCTCGTATGGCTGAAACGTAAGTTTAGGTTAATAGGTTAACTTAAAACTTAGGAAACGAGCCTCCGGGCGTCCAAAAGGAGCAAACGGGCTCCGTTGCCAGTGAAACTCTACGACCACGGGTCTGTAGTCATTCATGACTTACAGGAACTGACCGAATGAGATTCCTATTACCGAATCGCTCGTAGGGTTGAAATGTAGGTTTATGTTAAATGGTTAAAATAAAACTTAGGAAACTAACCTCCGAATGCCCAAAATGAACACAGCTCCGTTGCCCCTGAAACATGACGAGCACGAGCCCGTAGTCATTCATGACTTGTTGGAACTGACGGAATGAGATTCCGACTCCTGGATTGCTCGTAGAGTCGAAACGGAGGTTTAAGTTAAATGGTTGACTTAAAACTTAGGAAACTAGCCTCCGGACGCCCAAAATGAGCAAACCGGCTCCGTTGCCCGTGAAATTTGACGGGCACAGGGCCGTAGTCATTCATGACTTACAAGAACTGACGGAACAAGATTTTGACCTTTGGATATCTCGTAAGGTTGAAACGTAGGTTTAAGTTAAAAGGTTAACTTAAAACTTAGGAAACGAGCCTTTGGGCGCCGAAAAAGAGCAAACGGGCTCCGTTGCCCGTGAAACATGACGACGATGGGCCCACAGTCATTCATGACTTGCAGGAGCTGACGGAACGTGAGTCCGACTCCCGGATTGCTCGTAGGGTTGAAATGTAGGTTTAAGTTAAAAGGTTAGCTTAAAACTTAGGAAACTAGCCTCCGGGCGTCCAGTAGGAGAAAATGGGATCCGTTGCCTATGAAACTTGACGGGCACGGGTCCATAGTCATTCATGACTTGTAGGAACTGACGGAACGTGATTCCGACTCTCGGATTGCTCGTAGGGTTAAAACGTAGGTTTAAGTTAAAAACGTAACTTAAAACTTAGGAAACTAGCCTCAGGGCACCCAAAACGAGCAAACGGACTCCGTTGCCTGCGAAACTTTACCGGCACGGGTCCGTAGTCTTTCATGACTTGCAGGAAAACTGGCTGAACGAGATTTCGACTCCCGGATTGCTCGTAGGATTGAAACGTAGGTTTAAGTTAAAATGTTAACTTAAAACTTAGAAAACTAGCCTCCGGACGCCCAAAATGAGTAAACGGGCTTCGTAGTCCATAAAACTTGACGGGCATGGGCCCGTAGTCATTCATGATTTATAGGAACTGGCAGAACGAGATTACGACTCCCGGATTGCTCGTAGGGTTGAAACGTTGGTTTAATTTAAAAGGTTAACTTAAAACTTAGGAAACTAGCCTCCGGGCACCTAAAACGAGAAAATGGGCTCTGTTGCCCGTGAACTTTACGGGCACCGGTCCATTGTCATTCATGACTTGCAGGCACTGACGTAACGAGATTCCGACTCCCGGATTGCTCGTAGGGTTGAAACGTAGGTTTATGTTAAAAGGTTAACTTAAAACTTAGGAAATTAACCTCCGGATGCCCAAAACGAGCAAACGGACTCCGTTGCCCGTGAAACTTGAACGGGCCCGGGCCCGTAGTCATTAATGACTTACCGGAACTGATGGAACGAGATTCCGACATCCGGTTTTCTCGTAGGGTTGAAACGTAGCTTTAGGTTAATAAGTTAACTTAAAACTTAGGAAACGAGCATCCGGGCGCCCAAAATGAGCAAAAGGGCTCTGTTGCCCGTGAAACTTTACAGGCAAAGGTTCGAAGTCATTCATGACTTTTAGGTTGAAACGTAAGTTTAAGTTAAAAAGTTAATTTAAAACTTAGGAAACTAGCCTCCGGTTGCCCAAAACGAGCAAACGGGCTCCGTTGCCCGTGAAACTTGACAGGCATGGGCACGTAGTCATTAATGACTTTCAGGAACTGACGAAATGAGATTCCGACTCCCGGATTGCTCGTAGGGTCGAAACGTATGTTTAAGTTAAAAGCCTAATTTAAAACTTAGCAAATGCGCCTCCAGGCGCCCAAAATTGGCAAACGGGCTCTGTTGCCCATGAAACTTGACGGGCATGAGCCCATAGTCATTCATGACTTACAGGATCTGACAGAATGAGGTTCTGACTTATAGATATCTCGTATGGCTGAAACGTAGGTTTAAGTTAAAAGGTTAACTTAAAACTTAGGAAACGAGCCTCCGGGAGCCCAAATGGAGTAAACGGGCTCCGTTGCCCATGAAACATGACGGGCATGGGCCCGTAGTCATTAATGAGTTGCAGGAACTGACGGAACGTGATTCTAACTCCCGGATCGCTCGTAGGGTTGAAACGTTGGTTTTAGTTAAAAGGTTAGCTTAAGACTTCGGAAACAAGCCTCCGGGCGCCCAAAAGGAGCAAACGGGCTCCATTGGCAGTGAAACTAGATGGCCACTGGACCGTAATCATTTATGACTCGCAGGAACAGACGAAACGAGATTCCGACTCCCGGATTGCTCGTAAGGTTGAAACATAGGTTTAAGTTAAAACCTTAACTTAAAACTTAGGAAACTAGCCTCCGGGCACCCAAAATGAGCAAGCGGGCTTCGTTGCCCGCGAACCTTTACCGGCATGGGCCCGTACTCTTACATGACTTGCAAGAACTGACCGAACGAGATTCCGACTCCTGGATTGCTCGTAGGGTTGAAACGTAGGTTTAAGTTAAAAGGTTAACTTAAAACATAGGAAACTAGCCTCCGGAGGCCCAAAACGAGTAAACGGACTCCGTTACCTGCGAAACTTGACGACCACGGCCCTGTAGTCATTCATGACTTATCGGAACTGACGAAACGAGATTCCGAAACCCAGATTGCTCGTATGGTTGAAATGTAGGTTTAGGTTAATAGGTTAACTTAAAACTTAGGAAACGAGCCTCCTGTTAGGAATTTTGTAGATTGCAATTTGATGGATGCATTAATCATTCAAGCATCATTTGATTTACACACATATGCATTGATTTATAAAAAGTTGAAATCTTGATTTACACATGCATTGTTTTTAAGATATTGATTTATGCATGATTTGTTTTTTATACTTGGATGCAATTCATTTGTTTTAGAAAAGATTTTTAGAAATCAAGCAAGTCATTGGATTTAAAGCTTCGAATCATTTTAGGCTTTTTGTGTTTCATGTTTTTAAACATCATAGTTTGATTTAAAACATGTTCGAAGCTTGATTTAATGGCCCAAAAATCCCCTCCAAGAAAAACCTTCAAATATGCTTTTTTGGGGCAATTTTGGTCCCAGGGGGTCGACCTGCCTGGGCCGGTTGACCGGCCACACTGCAGGTCGATCGGGAAAGTGCCGTTAGCCCTTTGTCAAACGGTCTGTTTTATGACCGTTGTGTGTACCAGGTCAACCGGGGAACGGCCAGGTCGACCGGGGGACTAACCGTTAGGCTGTTTTGGCTATAAATATTAGTTCATTCCTTTGCCAAAAGTTATGAATTTTTAGTCCTTCCTTGAGAGGTTTTGAGGCAAATCAAAGGGGAATGAACTAAGGGATGAAGAGGATCATTAGGAAAGCTAAAGCTTGGATTAATGAAGTTAAATCACCAAGTAAGCTCTACTTTCCTTAATCATATGTTTTCATGCTTTGCTTAATTATTGGTAAATCTTTTGTAGCATGATAAACTATGAGTTGTTGTGTCCTCAACATGTTTTATGTTTTGAATTGATTAATTGTTTTGGATGCATCACCATGATTCAATCCAAGTAGTACTTTAATTGGTAAATCTAAGTAGATCATGTTAATGAAAGAATCTTTGAAATTATATGTAACATGATTCCTATACTTGGTTGAATCTATGGTTGTTGTTTTTCATCATAAGAAAATCACTTTCAAATATATCTTATGTTTTGGATTCAACATCTTTACAAATCATATGTAACTTTGTTTTAAAGTTTCACAACTTGTTTTTCCTTGATAGGTATATCATATTCAAGTTAATTTTATAAGTACATATGATTTGTCCCCTACTTTCAATCAAATCTATTTTTATGTTTTATGAGCTACATTGTTGATTTGATTGACATCCCTATGCATCACATGTTTTGTGCTTAGAATTTCACAACTTGCTTAGGATACAAATGTATATCTTTTACAAGTTATCTTTAACATGTGATTTGCATTCTTTCCTCAATCATAAATGTTTTTATGAGCTAAAACTTTCAAAAGCCTTAGGCATACATTTATGAGCCTTCATTTTCAAAATGATTGAGGACATCACACACACACACACACATCATGAGCATACATCTTTGCATTCATTTAGTGTTTGTGTGAGTTAGAGTTTCGTTTTCATATCCGCCTATTTTAGAGGCAAATGTAATGAGCTAAATTGTATCTCCATCAAGTGTAATTTAGACACTAATTAGAGAGATAACCAACCTATGGTTGAAGAGGTTATTGCTTAGCCTAAGAAAAGCATAATGTATAGGCTGATGTTGAGCCTTGAAAAACATCATTGTAAAGGTTATTGCTTAGCGTACTGAAAAGCATAAATAGTGGAAATCCGGTGGGGTGTTGAATCACAAGCCGGTGGTGGATGTAGGCATTGAGGCCGAACCACTATAAATCCTTGTGTGATGGTGCTTGCTTTGTGGTGATTGTTTTTATTAAGCTTCCGCATTTTGTTTGATAATCATCACTTATGACTAGTTTGTTTTAAAGAAGTTAAAATTGGATAATATTGGTCATAATTGAAGCTCACCCTATTCACCCCCCCCCCTCTAGGGTTCGGATCCCCAGACTTTCAATTGGTATCAGAGAGGGTTACTCCATTTTAGGGCTTAAAAACTCGGAGTTGATCTTTTCTAGATTAGAACCCTAGTGTTGTGTTTTATTGCATATCTTTGTAATGATTTCCACTATGTTTGAAAATGAAATTTTCCCCATAGTATCTTTGCACCACTCTAAGACTTTTTCAAGTTATATCTTCAAGAGTTGGTGAGTCCTCAAAGTGATCTCTCAAGGACAACCTTTTCAAGACCTTAGGTGAATCTTCATTGGTAAACATTTAGACTAACCTTAAGGCCTTGATCCTCTCTAGACCAACCTATTCTTTTATAGTTAAATCTTTTTGTTGGTCATGTTACATTTGCATTTTGTTTCTTTATAGTCACATCTTTTAAAATGCAATGTTTCATTGTGATCATTTGATTTTGTTTTCATGAACTTTTAAGTTATATCTCATGGTTTTCAAAATCCCTTGATTGCAAAATTTTCATGATGGATTTGCATTTTGTTCATATAGTTATATCTCTTGTAGTGCATATCTATTCATGATCAATTGATTGTGATTACAAAAGCTTTCATAGCTAGATTTTTCATGATCAATTGATGTTGGAAAATCATTTGATGAATGTCATAGTTAGATCTTTTTTGTAAATCAAATGATTTGAAGCAATTTATGTTTTCCATTGATTTTCAAGTTATATCTCTTGGTATGGAAAATATGTGTTCAAGTGTCTACACTACAACAAAAATCATTTTTCGCGGCGAATATTTCGCGACGTTTTGAAAATTTGTCACTAAATATTGGTTTTCGCGACGAAAAATTCATTTCGTCGCCTAAAACGGAAATACAAATGATTTAACGACGATAATTTTTAATTGACACTAAATATTGTCGCGAAAAGTTTGGCGCCAAAAAATGGGACTGGCGCCATGAAGAGGTACAAATTTGGCGACGAAATTATTTATTTTGCGACGAGTTTATTTCATCGCTAAATCATCTACATTGTATTTTATTAAAGAAATTTTGCGACAAAAATATGTCGCCGCAAAATCCCTTTATAATATTCCGCAACTAATTTATTTCGTCGCGGAATGCATAAAATTTGGGACGCGCGGACTTTCTTGGCGGTTTATTTTTTGAGAGCTATTGGCGACGAAATGAAACTATACTGAAAAGAAAGAACAGAGCTATTGGAAAGAAAGAACTCTTCCATTTCTCTCACAGCGGAACGAACACGCAGACATCGCGCAGCACCATCACCTCCTCTCCCTCTCGATCTTGGCCCCCCCCCCCCTCTCTCTCTCTCTCTCTCTCTCTCTCTCTCTCCATCTCGCAACCCCCTGCGCAGACCCATCTCAGAGGCATCCCCCCTCTCCAGTCTCTCTGCTCTTCATCTCTCTCACGCCCACGGACTATCGCCCCTTCTTCCTCCAAGCGCAGACCGCACCACCACCACCAGCGCAGAGCCCCATCATCTCTCCCTCTTCTCCCTCCATGCACAGAACTCATCCCATTCACAGGTAAGAGCATCTCTCCCTCCTCTCTGCATCACCATCGCATCCCTCAGCACTTCCCCTGCACGTGCACCCTCTCCTCTCATAGAGATCTCCAGATCTCCAAGAAGGAGATATATATCTTTTTTAATTTTTTATTCTGGTTTTTTCTTTTTGTTGTTTTTGTGGGGTTTTGGATTTGGATTTGGGGTTTTTTTTTTTGGATGAGAGATTGGATTTGGGGGGATGTTTCATGTTGTAAGATTGATCTCGGATCTGAATAGATTCAAAGGTCGTCGGTTGTGAGAACCCGACCCCTAATCTCTTGGATTAGTGTTGTTTTGTTTATGGATTAGTCCTTTTAGTGGGATTAGTAGTTGTTGGGTTGAGTTTGTGAGCTAGAAGGGTTTTTCTTCTAGTTTTGGGCTTTTGAGTGCTTTGGTAGCTTGTGGGGCCCTTTGGGGGTTCCCTTTTCGGCTTTGCATTTTCTTGTGAGATTTTTCCGATTGGTTTCGTATTGTGTTTTTGGCCCGTTGCATTCATCTTGAGGAATCCTACAACTTTCATGTTGATCTCGTATCCATTTGAGAACCCGAAAACCGATTTCTTGGCCTTGAGGGCAAAACAGTCTTTTCACACCAAATCTGTACCCAAAACTCGATATTCTCGAAATCCGTGAAACATACACTTTTTGGAAACTAGATATTTCGACGATCATTTCTTCCTTCTTCGTCGAATCCATCCGAGGTCCCGAATTAGATGATTTCAGCCACCCAAGTTCTTTAAGTTGTAGGACCCATTCTCACTTGTTTATAAAAGGAACCCATCTCCTTCATTGCTCATTCTTCACCATTGTTCCAGCTGAACCTAGGGTTTTCCCTTGTGCAACTTCTTCTTCTTCTTGCTTCTCCTCCTCTAATCCACACCAGGATTGGCATCAACCAAGAAATGGAACTCATCATCTTCTTCCTCATCTTGCAAGCTTCCCATTGATACCATTTGTGAAGAGAACCCTCCATCACAAGACTTTCCTTGAGCTTACCTTGTCCATTAGAGGGCCTTCCAAGTAAGTGTTCTTCTTCATCTTCTAGATTTGTAATCTTCTAGCCTTAGAGAAGCTCCACCTTGATTATTGAGAGGTTTCCTTGTCATTTCATTGTTTAACCCATTTTAGGGCTTTTTGGGGCTTTTTGTAGAGATTGTGGATCTTGAGCTTGAGAGGTGATTAGGAGCTTGTTTTGCTAGATTGGAACCCAAGGCAAGTGGATGAATGGATGGTTTTAATGTTATCAAAGTTTTATGAGAAATCCTAAATTTTTGTTACTTATTCTTGATAATTTGATATATGTTTTCACATATGTTTCTTGCCACATTCTAGTGATTTTGAAATGCATATTCATGGGCTTTTCTCTCTTGTTAAATCTCGTAGAAATGTATGCATTTTATTTGGTCAAAGTTTGCTCATATGGTTTTATAGAAATGTGGTTGATTTTATTGTTTCTCCATACATGTTTAGTTATTACTTTGACTTGAAATGAATGCTCATGAGGAGCCTTGATAGTACATTTATTGTCATAGATATGTGATGGTTCATAGCCTTTAATTCCTCTTGTTTTGTCCCAATTATATCTTTTGTGAAATGGTTTCATTCTTGCTTTCCTTGGATTAAATGTGATGTTGATGGAGGGGAATGTGATGGAGGTTGTGAAACATTTGATGGTATTTGAATGAAGTTTTAGACTCCTCATTCGATGTATAAAGATGGCTGAAAGAGGGTTGTAAAAAGGAAGAGAAAGAGGGGAACTGAACTGCCCAGAATTCAGTTTCTGGACAGTTCGCTCGAGCGACCATGACAGTTCGCTCGAGCGACCTGTCCAGAAAAGGTTACGGGAATTCCAGTAGCTTGTTCGCTCGAACGCATTTAAATAACCGCTCGACCGATGAGTTCGCTCGAGCGAACCCTTTGATTCGCTCGAGCGATGCGGCCTGTCTGAACTGTTTTAAGGCGCTGGTGCAGAAATTTTGACCGTGGGTTTTGAGGTTTATTTTTCTTTGTGGACCTTGGCTAACCTCCTCGGACTCACTTGACCATATGTGAGAGCGTCTGGAGCCGATGCTCGTCACGGTTGGTTCGGATGCGTCGAAGTTCAATCCATTTCAATCTTGAACGGGATGGAACGATGCGATATCTTCTTTATATCTAAACATAAGTCTTGCCCTTGGTTATCGCAAATTCTATTCTTTTCGGTGACTGAATAGGTTGCTCGATGTTTCCGGATTAGTATCATACCTAGGATGGACCGATTATAATCTTGATTCTTTTCTATTGTGACATCTAGTATTACCCATAAGCTCATTTAAGTTTTGAAAGTAGTAAAAGTGCATAAGGAGCCCGGAATGTCTTCAAACTCAAGGAGTACCAAGTAATTGTTATAATCGACATACGGGACCCTTATTCACTTAAATAGATCTTGAAATTAATACTTTTCCCGAAATTGTTATAGTTCATTGTTTCACCTCTTTTCCCGAGACTTGCATTACATGACTTGTCTTCCCGAAAGCATTGGAGTTACTTTAGTAACAGTTATTTGTCCCGAGATGTATTCCCGATATGAAGTGACAGTGTGCCCTTGAGCACCCCCGGTTTACCCGTTTATTTACTGTACTTGATTTACTTGCATATGTCTCGATTGGTTTTGACCTATGAGTCGGCATCACTAAGCTTGGATACCTTGTCGGTTTGATCCACCGACTTGGAGATCCCTCTCCCGTCCCGCCAGCTGCAGTTTGGATCCCGATACCCGGTTATTACCGTGGTCCCGTCCCGATACCCGGTTCGCTACCGTGGTCCCGTTCCCGTATATTTATTATTGTATATATGATTTACGTTGAGTCTCCTCACCTTGTGTGACTGAGACCAACGTCCCGCTCTTGTCACTTCGGTGATAGAGGACTTAGCTTCTTGTGATTGCCATCTTGCCAGTTCCCGATTCCTTGGATACCCGACATGTTTTATATTGCTTACTTGCTTTCCGATAAATGATTCGTTTCCTTTATGAAAGTTGTTATTTAAACAAGTGTTAATATTCTCCAATGTAAATTCAGTTATTGTTATATTGTCTTCTATTCTTTGTACCCGCACATGTTTTAAATGAATGCCGGTTGGGTGAATAACCATGCTTTTACATATGTTTCAACGATCAATGATTTTGCTAGATTTATATGATTACACATGTTTTAAAAGAATACCCGAATTGTTAAATATCCGTGCTTTGTTGTAAATGACATTTGGTTTGTCAGATATCTATGTTTATACCTGTTTTTAAATGAATACCCGAATCGTCAAATATCCGTGCTTTGAAATATGTTTTAGATGACACTTGTTTTGCCAGATTCCTATGTTTATACCTATTTTACATGATACCCGATTTGTTTAAATATCCATACTTTGGAATAGGTTTAAATGAACATTAGTCTTGTCAGATTTCCTTGGTTACACCTGTTTTAAATGAACACCCGGTTTGTTAAATATCCGTATTTTCACATATGTTTCAAATGGACATTGGTTTTGCTAGACTGCTATGGATACTTGATTTGTTGTATATTTGTGTTTTTACTTAAGTTTCAAATGAACGTTTGTTTTGTCAAACCACTATATTTATACATGTTTTAGACGAACACCCGATTGTCAAATATCTATGATTATAGATGATGTAAATGAACACATGTTTTATTGGATATTCATGTTTTACCCATGCTTGAAATGAATACAGGTTTTCCCGAGATTCCCGACTTTTGCACCCGTTTAATTATATGCAGCATTTGATCGAGTATCATGATTTATCTTATGTTTTATTGTTCAGTATATTTGTGATCCTTTCATCCACCTGCCAGACCGTCGTGTCTGACCCACTACTTTTGGTACTCAGGTTCAGATTTCTTCGCCCCGAGTTGAGTGCTTTTGTTGGCTGTAGAGCCATGCTTTGCAGGTTAGTTTGTCGGCTATGTCATGTGGACATTGAGCTTGACATCGGAGCTACGTCACATTTGGGTAGTAGTTTATAGCTTATTGTTGTATGGCTTTTATTAGCCTTTTTCTTGGGATTCTTAACTAATGTACATTGATAATTGTAACTTGAACATATTTGGGAATGTAATATCCTGTTACCGTCAGCTCTGTAATTTATTGTGATGGTTACTCCAGTCTGATATGATTCTTGATATAATAGCTATGTGCTAAAGGTTGAGTGCGACGCGGAATCCGATGGCCACGGACTTCGGGTCGCAACGCCACAAATGCTTCCGCAAAATATTCAGAATGTGTTGTCTTCACACACGCGGATCTTTGGAGAAGTAAAAATATATTTATGCCTTAATCCCCTTTCCCGCCCCCGAGGTTTCGGTTCGGGGGCGTGACATCGGTTCTTTCACAATGGTAGGTGCTAATGATCTTTCATACATGAGACTGCATATTTTATTTGATTTTTACCTTATCATTTTACATTCACAATCGTGCTATTTGTATATGTAGATGTTTGCAGATCATGGGCTTCCTCATTTTGGATTCATTCGGTGTTATGTGATTTTCTTGTAAACTCTGAGCTATGGTGAAGAATAGATCTTCACTGCTCAAAGAGGAAAATAAGAAGAAAAATCTGATCTCAGGTTATTGAAAATATTAGCTTTCTCATACAAGAAAAGGGCCAATGAAGTTTTTGTTAGGTCCTTGTTTGTTGCAATTTTGATGGATTCACACACTTTCACTGTCACATGATCACACACTCATATTCTTAGTGTTTGACTTTGGATTCTAGGATTCTATCATGCATATGCAAATGGTTTTTGAAATGAATTTGATTCATGCATGTGTTAGAATCCAAACTCTTTTGAAAACCTAATTCTTTGTGCATTATTTTTTGAAAAATCAAATTGAGAATTTGGGTTTATGTTATGCATACATTCATCATTTTTAGAATCATTTTAGTATGCATAAGCTACATTGGCCTTGAGTTCCAAGTTGCACCTTTGGAATTTTGAAAATCATTCAGGAACTCATCCCAGGCCTGTGTGGCCGGTCGACCGGCCAAACAGGCCTGCCGGAGATTGGCCTGTGTACCAGGTCGACCGGGCAAGGGCCAGGTCGACCGGGAATATAGCCGTTGGGGCTTTTTGACCGTTGGGCCAGGTCAACCGAGCCAGGCCCAGGTCGACCCGGCAAACTAGCCGTTGGACTGTTTTCTTGTATAAAGTCCATTCTATTCCAACCTTTTTAGATGCTTGACTAATGAATCTTTGAGACCCTATTGGAGCCAAAGGAAGTGGAAAAGGCCAAGAAGGCTAGAAGACCATTGGAAATCAAATGTTGAGTTTTTAAATAGGTATATCATACTTGTCATTTTGATTTCCATTAAAATTAGAATCTATGCATGCTTAAATCTTTGTATTTTCTTTTATGCATGATTTCTAGCCTTTAAAAAGATGTTTAGCAAACTCATTATCATCTTTGGAACTTTAGAATGATTTACAAACTCTCTTGTCTAAATCACATGCATTCTTAGTCTTTATTAATCATACAACTTGTTTAGTTCATTTCCATAAGCTATTTGAATCTTTCATGTGATTAGCATTTATCTTCAATCATCATCTTCTAAGCTTTGATTTTAAAATGCATCAAGCATTCATTTAGGAGCTTCATTGTAGAAATTGATTGAAGTAAAGCATTCATACACTTGTGCACACACTTTAGTTTCTTTTAGTGTATGTTTGTAATTTGAATTACACTTTCACATCAGCCTACTTAAGAGGCATTTTATTTGTGCTTAAAATTGTATCTCTTAGAGTGTTCTTGAAGAGACACCTTCTTAGAGAAAAATCTGAAAGTCCGGGGGATCCGAACCCTAGAGGAGGGGGGGGTGTGAATAGGGTGAGCTTCAATTAAGACCAATTTTAATTTCTTAACATAAACTAGTCACAAGTGATGATTATCAAACAAAATGTGGAAGCATAATAAAAACAATCACCACAAAGCAAGCACCATCACACAAGGATTTATAGTGGTTCGGCCTCAATGCCTACATCCACTACCGGCTTGTGATCCAACACCCCACCGGATTTCCACTATTTATGCTTTTCAATAGGCTAAGCAATAACCTTTACAATATGCTTTTCAAGGCTAAGCAATAACCTTTACAATGATGTTTTTCAAGGCTTAACATCAACCTATACAATATGCTTTTATAGGCTAAGCAATAACCTCTTCAACCAAATGGTTGGCTATCTCTCTAAGTAGCGTCTAACATACACTTGATGGAGATACAAATTTAGCTCATTACATTTGCCTCTAAAATAGGCGGATATGAAAATGAAGATCTAATACACACACACTATGAATGCAAAGATGAAAGTACATGATGTGTGTGTGATGTCCTCGATCATTTTGAAAATGAAAGCTCATAAATGTATGCATAAGGCTTTTGAAAGTTTTAGCTCATAAAAACATTTATGATTGAGGAAAGAATGCAAGTCACATGTTAAAAGTAACAACTTGTTAATGATGTCAAAGATTCACAAGTTGTATGAAATTAATTAGCTCTAAACATGTGATGCATAGGGATGTCAATCAAATCAACAATGTAGCTCATAAAACATAAAAATAGATTTGATTGAAATTAGGGGACAAATCATATGAACTTATAAAAACAACTTGAAAAAGATATACCTATCAAAGTAATGCAAGTTGTGAAACTTTAAAACAAAAGTCCATATGATTTGTGAAGTTGTTGAATCCAAAACATAAGATATATTTGAAAGTGATTTTCTTATGTTGAAAAACAACAACCAAAGATTCAACCAAGTATATGAATCATGTTACATATAATCTCAAAGGTTCTTACATTAACATGATCTACTTAGATTTACCAAAGATAAAGTACTACTTGGATTGAATCAATGGTGATGTATCCAAAACAATAAATCAATTCAAAACATAAAACATGTTAAGGATACAACAAAACATAGTATATCATGCTACAAAAGATTTACCAAAAATAAAACAAAGCATGACAACATATGGTTTAAGGAAAGTAGAGCTTACTTGGTGATTTAACTCATTAATCCAAACTTTAGCTTTCCTAATGATCCCCTTCATCCCTTAGTTCATTTCCCTTGTATTTGCCTCAAAACCCCTCAAGGAGGGCCTTAAAATTCCCAACTTTTGGCAAAGGAAAGAACTCATATTTATAGAAAAAAATGGCCAACGGCTAGTCCCGGGTCGACCTGGCAAGAGGGGGGGGGGGGTCGACCTGCTACACACAACGGTCAAAAAAATGACCGTTGGAGTTTCAGGACCCAGTCGACCTGCAGTGAGCCGGGTCGACCCGGGTCCCTGGGGGGGTCGACCCGCCACACTGCAGGTTGACCCCCTGGGACCAAAAATTCCCAAATTTGCATATTTCAAAGTCTTTTCAAGTGGGAATTTTTGGGCCATTAAATCAAGCTTGAAACATGTTTTAAAACAATCTAAGGGGTTTAAAAACATGAAACACAAAAAGCCTAAAATGATTCAAACGTTTAAAACCAAAGGCTTGCTTGATTTCTAAAAACTCTTTTCTAAAACAAATGCATCCAAGATTAAAAACAAAACATGCATAAATCAAAACTTTAACAATTCTTAAAAACAATGCATGTATAAAACAAGATTTCAAGATTTCTTAAAACAATGCATAAGTGTGTAAATCAAATGATGCTTGAATGATAATGCATCCATCAAATTGCAATCTACAAAAATCCTAACAAAATCTTCATTTGTAAAGGTTATTGCTTAGCCTTAGAAAAGCACTTTGTAAAGGTTATTGCTTAGCCTTGAAAAGCATCTTGTAAAGGTTGTTGTTGAGCCTAAGAAAAACAACATTGTAAAGGTTATTGCTTAGCCTAGTAAAAAGCATAATTAGTGGAAATCCGGTAGGGTGATTGGATCACAAGCCGGTAGTGGACGTAGGCATTGAGGCCGAACCACTATTAATCTTTCTATAGCGGTGTTTGCTTGTGGTGTGTGTTTTCTTAGCTTCCGCATCTTGTCTGGTAAATCATCTTATGTGACTTGTTTATCTTAAAGAATTAAAATTGGTCACATTTGTAGCACACCCTATTCACCACCCCCCCCCCCCCCCTCTTGGGCTAGGATCCAAGGACTTTCAATTGGTATCAGAGCCTCGTGCTCTATCTTTTAGGATCAAGTGTTTGGAACTCTTGATTAGGTGTAAAAACCAAGAGTTTATAACCCTAGAATTGTGTTTGAATGAATACTTTTGATATGGATTCCACTAAGCTAGATTGTTTAGACTTTTGTGTAGACTCTCCTAGACCTCTCATTCTTCCATCTATTGGAGACTCTAACATTCAATTAAAAGAATCTCAATGTGAATTAAATGAAGAAGAAGAATATGATGAAGAGGATGTTCAACAAGGCTATGAAGAATTATACACACTATCTCTAGAGCTTAGTAAGAAAAACAAGAAATTAAGAGAAGAATAAAAAAGACTAAACAAAGAGCTAGTCTCTTCAAAAGATGAGCTTAGAGAGAAAGAAGAAGTCATAAAATGTTTAGACTCTAAGTTCATGATCTCTTTAGATAACCTATCTAATATGAAAGATGAACTAAATGAATTAAAGATAGGAAATAATGATCTTAAAAAGGAAAATTTAAACCTAAGAGATCAATTAAAAAGGCAAGACAAAGACTTTATCAATTTAGAATCCAAGTTGACAATTTCCATGGAAAATATGTCAAATGTTCAAAGTAAGTTAAAAACCTTAGAACTTGGATCAAATGTTGTTAATGAACTTAATTTCAAATTAAAACTTGCCAATGAAGAGTTAATCAAGTATAAGGAAATTGAAAATGATTTATTAAAAGTCAAAAATGAAAATTCAATCCTTATAACCAAAGTCACTCAACTTGAAGGAGATAAACAAAAGTATGAGTGCAAGTTTACCCAAAGTGAAGAGAGACTTGAAAAATTATTCAAATTGGGTAAACCTCATGGAGATAGGACAGGTCTTGGTTTCAATAAGTATACTTCACATGACCCTAAATTCACCAACAATTTTGTGAAAGGTGAGTCCTCTTTCTCTAGCACTCTCTCTCAAATGTCCAAGACTAAATGTCATTATTGTGGTAAAGAAGGACATTTCAAATTTGAGTGCAAACTAAGGAAAAGTCATATGTCTAAACCCATCCTTGAACCTAAGAAAATTAAATCTAATTCTATGAAGGGTAAGACTTTGAATTCCAAGGAAGACTCTAAGAAATTCAAACAAGTTAAAACAATTCAAAAAGAGTCATCCAAGATAGATGTTAAAAAGAATAAAAATCAAAACAAATCTATCAAAAAGAATCTTCTCATCAATCTAAAATAGTCAAACCTCAAAGATTTGATGACAAGTCTAAAAGAACTAAATCCTCATCTCCTTTAGTTGGTGGAATTTTCAAATTAGTTTCCAAAGCCCAAGACCTTAGATGGATACCTAAGGTTAGACCTTTAGAAGACTACTAAGGTTTCTTAGATAGATAGGACCAACCCTTTCTCATAGTCATATGCTTAGTTGGTCTTGTTTCTACTCTCTTAGTATTTCTTTAGGCTTTTAGATTCATTTAATTGAGTCTTGTTTGTTGATTGTGCATTTTGAATTTAAATTGGTATGTTATGTTTAAATCCATGATTATGATCAAATTGATTTGAAAAAGCTTTGAAAAGTTGTATCTTCTAAATCAATTGATTTGTTTTTCAAATTGTTTTTATTTGAATGTTTTCTTAGTCACATCCTTGTCTTGACAAATTTAAATGAATTTGAAAAATGATTTTTATCATACAAGACTTTTTCAAAAGGTATATTTTTAGAATTGATTTTTGAAAATCTCTTTTCTAAAACTTTTTTAGCTTGTGTGATAGCTAGGGGTCAAGGTTTACTGCTTTAAAATTGATTATTCTTTCAGCACAAGTTTTCTCTGAACTGAACACATGTTCAGTCTGCCCCTGTTAGCAGGTCGACCGGCCTAAGTGGGCAGGTCGACCGCGCCTGCGCACCCAGCTGAGTTATATCAGGCGCTGGGCTGCTTTTGGTTCATTCAGAACCTCTTCTCCCTCAGCAGGTCGACCGTGCAACAGCTCTTCTCCACTGTGTTTCTCCTTTCTTCTCTATTCTTCTCCTTGGTTCAATCTATTCTCCTCTCTAGTTTTCCTTGACTTTTCTCGTGATTAGGTCCTCCTTCTTCGTCCAGTGCAGTCGTCCACTCACTGTGCACCATCTCCCATCGTCTGCTCTTCCCAACTGTGGTTCTCCATCTCTGTTTTCTGTTTTCTGTTTCGTCTGTGTGCTGTTTTCTTTGTTTTCATCTTCTCTTTAGGATCTGTTGTAGACTTTTGGTCACCCCTCCTAGCCCCATTCAGTGTGAATCTCGTGGTTCAAAAACCTGCACACCAACTGTTTGATTTTTTACCTGAACCAGTTTTTCATCAATTTCAACTACTGTTTGGCCATGGCTGTTGAGAATTTATTGTGCTAAGTGAGATCTCAATTTCTGCCAGATTTCTCAAGCTTTTCCAGCCATCATAATGGTATCCCTTTAACTGATTTAGTGTGCCTTCTCACTGTTTTTGGCTGATTTAGTAGGCTGTCTAGCCCTCCTTCTCTCTTGTCTTTGTCCAGTTGTTCCTTGTCATCTTGAGCTTTTCTTCTTTGTCTTCTTTCAATGGCCAGAACAAAACAAACAGCTAGGAGACCTCCTAAGAAATCCAAAACCGGTCATGCCTCCTCTTCCCATAGGTCTCCCTCCACTTCTCCGGAGCTTAGCCCACCTCCTGAGATTAGATTCAATCCCATTCCTTCTCCATCTTCTGTTGTGAAATCTTTTAGGAGCAAAGGGATCATAGTTGAAAAATTCTGTATTGTTAATGATCTGGTGGACTACCAAGTTCCTTCCATCTTAGAGGCTATTGGGTGGGGAAAAATCCTGACTTGGAGTGGCAAGACCTATGCCTCCTCTGTCCATGGCTTATACGAATCGATTTGTGCTACTTCTATAGATTCCTTCACCATTAGATTCGTACACGGTAAGGAGTCAGTTACCGTTGCTTCGATCTCTTCCATCTTGGGGATACCTAGGTCCAATGGACCAAAGTTTATATCAGAAGTCCTTCCACTAGATGAGAGAGATTCTGTCACTTCTACACTTTGTGGCCATCCAGAAGAGTGGTCAGCTAAAAACTGTCTTCCAGCCTCTTCTATGATTCCCGCTCTTCGGATCATTCATATCATTTTTACTCACTCAATTTATCCGAGGAAAGGGAATAGGACAAAAGTCACTCCCTATATGGAAAATCTTTTGCACAATGTGATTACCAGGGTGCCCATGTGTCTTCCTTCCATCATTATGCACCACATTATTCGTGTTATCACTGGCTCCCAGCCATGTGCTGCTCCTTTTGGATATCTCATTACTCAGATTGCTCGTTCATATGGAGTGTTTCCTCCTGAGTCAGAGAGACCCGAGCCCACAACTGTGTTCAACAAGACCAACATTATCTTGATGAGGCTTCCCCCTCCACCTCGGGCAAATCCTGTTGCAGAAGGAGACGCGGAGCTTGAGGCTGCAGATTTAGAGATTGAAGATCAGCAACAGCCTCCTCAGCCTCGACAGCCCCAGCCACCTCCTCGATGTTCTGTAGATGTGCGCTTGACATCTTTGGAGCAGGTGGTTGCTACTTTGCGGACTGAATTTCTTGATTTTCGTTAAGAGGTCTCAGGGAAGATGAGCAAGACTTTGAAGTATCTTTCGAACATCTCCAAGAGCTGTAGGAGAAATGATGACGTTATGCCTCCATCCCCTCCTGACTCTGCCTAGACTCTTCCGGAGTGTTTTTCCTTCTGTTTTGGGATATTTTGGGTAGTGATAGATTGTTTTTCTCATGATGTATTCTTTTGTCTATCTACTAACATGTTGTTTTTGAGTATTGACCATTATCTCTTGTTTATGTAAATGGTCAAGTACTTTATGAATCATTGTACTGAACTTATCAAGTTAAATCAATGAAAGTACAATTTTATATTTTATCTTATTTTCTCCTTGTTGTTTCTCCTTGATGGATGCTTTATGTTGTTTTGGAGCTTTAATATGTTAAATCAATTTATATCTGTTATCGCAGCTTCATTCAAACAATGCATACACAAATCTATATACATGATAAACCTGTTTCTGCATTACATTTGCAGTTTCATTAAGTAACAGG
Organism: Cinnamomum chago; assembly: GCA_038049695.1. NCBI lineage: Eukaryota > Viridiplantae > Streptophyta > Magnoliopsida > Laurales > Lauraceae > Cinnamomum > Cinnamomum chago. The sequence goes on from CP142460.1 coordinate 38,261,275, forward strand.
TGCTACTGAAAGGTATATGTTTTCTCATGTATACAGATTCCTTTGCAATTCGATGTCAAAGGGGGAGAAAGAGATCAAGATTTTGTACTGTCAAAGGGGGAGAAAAAGATCAGATCTATCAGATCCATGCAATGTCTCAGGGGGAGAGAAGAATAGAAGATCTGAAGATCAGACAGAAAGAAGATCAGATCTAACTAAGGGGGAGATCTGCTTCAAAAGCTAAGGAAGAGTGCTTGGTTTCAAAGAGTTAAGGAGAGCTCTAACCAAGGGGGAGAAATCAGCTTGGAAAGATTATAGTCAAAAGCTCTCGACGATTTGGTCATGCGGTCGAAGCTTCATTCAAGTGATTTCAAGTTCAGAGACGTCAAGGAGATCCAAAGTCCATTTAGTGTGAGATCATAGTAGTTGCCATCAAATTGCAAAGGGGGAGATTGTTAGGTCCTTGTTTGTTGCAATTTTGATGGATTCACACACTTTCACTGTCACATGATCACACACTCATATTCTTAGTGTTTGACTTTGGATTCTAGGACTCTATCATGCATATGCAAATGGTTTTTGAAATGAATTTGATTCATGCATGTGTTAGAATCCAAACTCTTTTGAAAACCTAATTCTTTGTGCATTATATTTTGAAAAATCAAATTGAGAATTTGGGTTTATGTTATGCATACATTCATCATTTTTAGAATCATTTTAGTATGCATAAGCTACATTGGCCTTGAGTTCCAAGTTGCACCTTTGGAATTTTGAAAATCATTCAGGAACTCATCCCAGGCCTGTGTGGCCGGTCGACCGACCCTTGTGCCCGGTCGACCGGCCAAACAGGCCTGCTGGAGATTGGCCTGTGTACCAGGTCGACCGGGCAAGGGCCAGGTCGACCGGGAATATAGCCGTTGGGGCTTTTTGACCGTTGGGCCAGGTCGACCCGGCAAACTAGCCGTTGGACTGTTTTCTTGTATAAAGTCCATTCTATTCCAACCTTTTTAGATGCTTGACTAATGAATCTTTGAAACTTTAGAATGATTTACAAACTCTCTTGTCTAAATCACATGCATTCTTAGTCTTTATTAATCATACAACTTGTTTAGTTCATTCCAATAAGTTGTTTGAATCTTTCATGTGATTAGCATTTATCTTCAATCATCATCTTCTAAGCTTTGATTTTAAAATGCATCAAGCATTCATTTAGGAGCTTCATTGTAGAAATTGATTGAAGTAAAACATTCATACACTTGTGCACACACTTTAGTTTCTTTTAGTGTATGTTTGTAATTTGAATTACACTTTCACATTAGCCTACTTAAGAGGCATTTTATTTGTGCTTAAAATTGTATCTCTTAGAGTGTTCTTGAAGAGACACCTTCTTAGAGAAAAATCTTCATTTGTAAAGGTTATTGCTTAGCCTTAGAAAAGCACTTTGTAAAGGTTATTGCTTAGCCTTGAAAAGCATCTTGTAAAGGTTGTTGTTGAGCCTAAGAAAAACAACATTGTAAAGGTTATTGCTTAGCCTAGTAAAAAGCATAATTAGTGGAAATCCGGTGGGGTGATTGGATCACAAGCCGGTAGTGGACGTAGGCATTGAGGCCGAACCACTATAAATCTTTCTGTAGCGGTGTTTGCTTGTGGTGTGTGTTTTCTTAGCTTCCGCATCTTGTCTGGTAAATCATCTTATGTGACTTGTTTATCTTAAAGAATTAAAATTGGTCACATTTGTAGCACACCCTATTCACACCCCCCCCCCCCCGCTCTAGGGTTAGGATCCAAGGACTTTCAATTTTTTTTTCTGACTGAATCAATCTTCTGAGTTGCTCATGAAGAAGTAAACACCACCTTCAAGAACCCATGACTGAATCAATCTTCTGAGTTCCTTTGCTTTTTCTTTGAATGAAAAGAAGTCCCTTGAAAACCTTTGCCATGATGATTTTTTCTGACCCAAATCCAGTTAGATTTGATAACCGGGATCCTGGCCTGGATATGGATAGATGTTCAGTTGCCATTTACTTTTTCTAATTATCTAGAGTTTGAGCCCTGCTGAGGCAGCCACTTTGGTATCCTATTCCTACCAGAGGAAAAAAAGAATAAGCACAAATTGTTGGCAATTCCATCTTAATTATTTGTTGCCACCTGTAACCAACCCAAGATTCACAAACAATCACTTCAGTTTATCCAACAAAATTAATGTTTGTATATAAAAAAGGAAACTCAGCAACGTGTAAGATATTGAGTGCAAGTGGATATGCATAGTGATGTTCCAGACATAATTTAAAACCAAGAAAATTTACAACATAAAATTTTACCACTATGATAAGTAGAAAGTTGATAATTCTGCAGGATATCTACATCAATCACAGGCCCTTGATATGGATCCCATGACATGGATCACATGATGAGGGTGCAGAATCTGTCTATAGAATCAAAGAACTCATCGTATTGTATTGTTCTTTTTCTTTCCGTTTATTTTTTTTCTTGTTTTCCCCGGTAGCTGCCAAATCGAAGCAGTTTCTACTCCATAGGAAGCTCAATGGTGGACCTAGAACAGGTTTTGAACCTGTCCTCCCACCCTTAGACAAAAACTTTGTTTGATCACTTTCCCAGTGTGACAGGCATAATCAAACCTACTTACTTTTTTGGATTTTCTTTTTTTTCATTCAGCAACAACCTAGCACAAAATGCTATGTTCTTCAAAGTATATCATGAACCTGGATGTGGCTTAAAAGACCAATTCCCTTGGCTTACCTGAATGTGAAGTGATCAAAACAGAAGACTGTTATACACACTAAAGCTTTCAAGATCCAGTAGTAGTCTGCGAGATGATCCCATCATTAGTATTCAAATTTTTGCTTTCATTTGAACAGAACAAATCGATGCTTAGACAAGAAAAATCCAGTCTATTAGCCGTTAATATTCTTTTGCTGACTTTGAGATTGACGAAGTTTCTGAATGTTCCGTTTCTTGATGCCGCTTCTAAACAATGAGCTTGCCAAATATGGTGCACCCATCGAACAAGATTCATTCTTTCTGCTTTGTGGAATACTTTTCCTTTTTAAGTACCGAGCTGTCTGTGCTTGAACTGTTTTAACCACCAAAAGACACAGAAGTGAAAATGAAGATGAGCTACTTGAAACAGTCTAGAAATAAAACAAGATTATGATTAGTAAGAACATAGAAAATTATACTGACAACAATATCCATTTACTTGAAAACATTTCCAAAGTGTACACACAAGTACTGCCATAAAACAGAACGTCCTATGATGATTTAAGTAAATCCATCCTACTGTATTATTTCTTTCCAAATTTTGGATGGGAAAAGCTTGCAGAGCACGTGTCCGACTCCATAGTTATAAAAGTTAGGTACCTTAAGTGTTTCCATATGAAAATTCAATGCACGAGAAAAATTGCATGTGCATATTGTCGGTGCAAGTCTTCTTTAAAAAAAAAAAGAAAAAGAGAAATTTATGTTGATGATTCGATAACACAAACATTACAATAACACAAAGATAATTATTATTAGTATCCAGTGGGTACACGACATCAACCATAATAAAATAAGCATACTGGATTGTGAAGTGACTAATGTCCTGGCCATATTCTGGATGGCTTCTACTTTACTCCTGAAGACCTTTGCCATGATGATTTTTTCCTTTCCAATTTATTGTGAAGTTGTATGGAAAATACATAATTTGGTGCATTCATTTTGTTCCCTGCTTCTTATCCTTCAAAAAGTCTGATCTGACACACTTCTTTGATTTCCATTGTTTGGTCCACACTCTCTAAAGTCCAACAATATTGTCTGTGCAATTTTTCTCAGGCAGCTGCTGCAGCTCAAGCTGGTGGTTTTGTGATCCAGATTTTTGTTTGTCGCGTCAGGGTAAGGTTCCTTAATTTAATGACCATGCATTTCAAGTGTTCACTGAGAAATGTTGATTGATTGAAATTATGTTGTATAGGACTGGGGTCCCAATCATTCTGGTGATCCTGAGGTAGAAACTGCTTGCAGAAGTAAAGAAGATCCTGGATTGGCCCTGCTTGCTTGGTGAGTTTGGTTCACCATTCATTCTCTCTATGATAATATGTTAGTTTTCTTTTGTCATAATTTCACTTTAATCTCATTTTGTATCTTAAGTTTATATGAACTGAATTTATTATTGCAAGGACATGCTAATGTTCACACTTATTTGGTCAAAAACATTTCATGTTGGATTTCATGTAAATCTTTTTTTGGCCAAAAGCACTTATAAGTAAGATGTGGTGGTAAGGCTCTAAAGCTTAAGTGTGAGTGACTTAGTGTTATAAAGAAAACTCAACAAAGACACATACTCAAAGTCAAAACTCTTCCAATTGATAGAAGACTCCTCTCATGGGAACCCACCAAGATAAAACAGCCCTATAAAATGAATAGCACTCCCAAACCAAAGACTGTTTATTTGACACAACTCTAAACATTAATCTAGGAAAAATGACTCTCCAATTAAAGACCCTACACCCAACCAATCATCCAACCGGATATAAACAGAAATAACTTAAATAGTCTTTCTTCCATTCTTTTACCTGTTTTCTATATTTTCTTCTTCAAACAATCATTTGTAGTCATTGTGAAAGCCGCACACACACACACACGTATATATATATATATATTCCAAATAACAAAATGATGAAAAGCTCTTTCCATGCTGTGAGCCTGTGACCACTAGTTGGTGGCACCTGTTATGTATGAAAAAGATGACAATAACTACCATGCTTAAACAGTAACACCAAACAAAAGTAGAAATACAATCAGTCACCTTGTCAAGGGCCCTCCAATCAGTCACCTTGTCTGTATTGCTGCTGCTCCTGCATCCTCTTGTTGTCTGATCTTCTTCTTCATACTCCGAAACCATTCTCATCCTCTTTAACAAAGGTAGAGGTGGGCTCTCCAGCTGAGGAAGCTGCTGCACAAACTGCTCTGAGTGCTGAAACAAGTTTAGATTATCCGCTCCTATCTCTTGTTTGCACATGAACATAGGCGCCTGCCTCGGGAGATACTCAACCAAGTCGATGATAGAACTAAGTCCACTCGGTTCTCCATAGCCATAACTTGAGTCCCATCCCTCGCTGGTTCGTGTTTGGCTGCTGGTTCTCTTCTTGAAGGCTCTGCATCCCACCCATCCTTCTTCCTATAAAAGGCTCCAAAAGAAGAAATAGAGAGAAAATCTCAGTTAGTGCATTATAGTTTTCTCTCTCCTTCTATATGTTTGTGGAAAGCATTTTTTGCAGAAATGAAAATATTTCCCAAGGAATCTGATTCCTTTTCTTTTCTGTTCAAGCACCAACATTCTTTGGGGGTTCTCATTTATTGATTTCTGCAAAAACCAAATTTAGATTTTAGACCCAAAAGGTAGAGAACCATAATTAGGTGGTGTAGATAGATTTTGTGGTGTTGATCTCAAGTGGTGCCCACATTTGGATGTTACTTGTAGATTTTAAAAGTGAGGGCCAATCGGCTTTGTCTAAGGGATGGGGGCTTTGTTTTTTCCTTTTTCATCTTTACGATTGATCTCATCCAAAAGAAAGACTTTGTATTGTTCTCATTCATGTGCAAATGTGCTGGGTCCCGCCAAAAATGACTTGTGCCCCAAAGATCAGACCAGCACTTTGATATATTTGAATGGACAATTAGAAAGGCAGTCAAACTTAAAGCTGGGACTTGATGGGAGAATGTCATCCAATCACCCATTAGGGTCACCTAAATAATGTGATTTGTGAGGGCTAGGCTTCAGGGGTTAGAATGATTTGAAGGAGTTGATAGTTTGCACACCACTAGGTTTAAATATTGCTCTCTTTCCATCTTCTCACTCCACACCCCTTAAAGGGTTAAACCCACCTTTTGGTTCACATGGCTCCAAGTGCACACCACAGACACGGCCACCCTATCCCTATGTGTGGACAGTTCTTACATGGATGTATTCAATTGTCCAAAATTTCAATGTTGATATGAATAAAAAAAACTTGAAGTTTCCACTTGAAAAGCAAATAGAAAAGAAAACACATGAAACTACTCTAAGAAATCCATTTAAAATTTCTTGTTCAAGTAAAAAATGGAAGGAAAGAAAAGCAAACTTTTTTGACTTGTCCTCACAACAATACCAAAAGGAAAGCAAAGTGAACTTAATTACATGTCCTCACAACGGTTTCATATCTGAACCATTCAGATAATGGTTTCCAGATTAGAAGTAAAGACATCATTAGTTAAGATGGAGAAAAATAGAACAAACTTTTATTGTATTTTGTGATCTTAAGGGCATTGTATTATTAGCATAGATGTTCCTGCAAACAGTTATTCATGCTGTGCATACTCCATATAAATGCTTTTATGTTCCACTTATATGAGAAACTCCTATAGTATGTGGCCTGTGATACTCATGCCTTATAACCTGCCACCCTGGAAGTGTATGAAAGAACCATTTTGTATGATGTCTTTGCTTATTCTTGGACCGCAGGCACCGGGAAAAGAAATCGACGTGTACATGCAGCCATTAATAGATGAGTTAAAAGAGCTTTGGAATGACGGTGTATTAACTTATGATGCATCCAAAGGAGAGAGTTTCCGAATGCATGCGGCTCTTATGTGGACCATAAATGACTTTCCAGCATATGGTAACTTGTCGGGATGGAGTACTACACGTTATATGGCGTTCCCCACTTGTAACAAGGATCCATAATCACAAAGGTTGAAAGATAAAATAGGGTACATGGGCGCCCGCCGTTACTTACCTGAGAACCACACATGGCGAAGGAGTAAGTTCTTTAACGGTAAGTCAGAGAACCGAACGATTCCGGTGGAATTGTCGGGGGAACAGATATTAGAGCAACTGGATTGCTTGGCGAATGTCAAGTTTGGGAAGCATCCACTGAACAAGAAAAGAAAGCGCTTGCCGGAGGAATTGAACTGGACAAAGAAAAGCATTTTATTTGAGCTACCTTACTGGAAGAAACTAAAACTCCGACACAACCTTGATGTCATGCATGTGGAGAAGAATATATGTGAGAACACTTTTGGAACAATGATGGGCATTGATGGGAAAAATAAGGACACGGACAAGGCTCGTATGGATTTGGAGGGTATGAGAATTAGGAAAGAATTACACCTACGCAAGCGTACTGATGGGTCCTTTGAAAAGCCCCCCGCGATCTACACATTGTCCCTAAAGGAAAGATAGGATTTCTGTGATTTCTTGAAATAAGTCAGGTTTCCTGATGGTTATGCAGCAAACATTTCAAGGTGCATAAACACCAAGGATGGTAAGGTATCAGGACTAGAAAGTCATGACTGCCATGTAATTTTACAAAGACTTCTGCCGATAGGAGTACGTGGGCATCTTCCTAAGGATATCTGTATCACATTGTTTGAGCTAGGCAATTTCTTTGAACAGCTGTGCTCGAAGAGATTAAGATTGAAGGACTTAGAGGCATTACAGGACCGAGTAGTTTTAATACTATGCAAGATGGAAAAGATTTTTCCACCAGCATTCTTCGATATTATGGTCGATCTAGCCATTCACTTGCCTCGTGAGGCCATGCTTGCCGGGCCAGTGCAATATCGATGGATGTACCCTATTGAAAGGTATTAATGCCTAACTTTCATTTAAATTAAAAATTTATCTCCGCTGCATTTTCATGCTAACAAAAAATAAAATTCTCTTTTTTTTTAAGGCAACTAGGAACTTTAAAACGGTTTGTTCGCAATCGAGCTCGACCTGAAGGTTCGATTATTGAGGCTTACATTGTTAAGGAATGCCTTACTTTCTGTTCAATGTATCTACAAGGGGTAGAAACTGTATTCAATCGGGATGAACAAAATGATGATGGTGGTGAAGGTGGGCTAGGGCTGGGGGTATTCTCAAAAGATGTTCATCCTTTCGGTCAAATAAGAAATGCACCTGAGGTGTCGCAGAAGGAACGCGATATGGCTCAGTGGTTTATACTATATAATAGCCCGGAGGTGGCACCTTATCTAGAGTATGTCATCATATATTATGCATGAGCATTACTTGTAATATTGTGTGTTAATGCTTATAATTTATTAATTACCAATGACATGTATTCTAATTAGGGAGCACAAGAACCTATTAATGATGCAAAGCAGTTATGATATCGACCAGCGACAACAACGAGAGTTTCCGAAGTGGTTTCAAAAATAGGTAAGATATATATATATATATATATATATATATATAGTTACCTCATGTATAATCAGCTTAAATTGTAGTCATTCATTATGTTATGATTCACTCTATATATTTTGGTCATACGGATGAATGAATTGCGAAGTCAACAATTAGCAGAAGCTACAGATGAACTTTGGTCATTGGCAAATGGTCCAAATCTGTTAATGAAGTTTTACTCGGGTTGTATGTGTAATGGGGTCCGATTTCACACTAAAGACCGTGACAACCGACTTAAAAGTCAGAACAGTGGGTTGGTGGTAAACGGGGATCATGACGGGAAAGATATTGACTTCTACGGCTACTTGTGTAACGTCTGGGAAATGACTTACATTTTTGGGTATCGAGTTGTCTTGTTCCGCTGCGAGTGGTTTAACCTTGGTAGTGGGCGAACTGTACAAACCGATGCACATTTTACATCAATTGATGTAAGAGGTCGATGGTATCAGAATGACCCTTTGTCCTACCTAGTCAAGTGCAGCAAGTCTTTTATGTGAATGACCCAAACATTGGCAAATCGTCCAGCGGATTCAACATCGAGGAATATGGGATATACCAGAGTTGGATGATGTAGAATCCAATGATGATGGACCATCTATTCAAGATGATGCGTTCCAGCAGGAAAAAACAACTGATGTGGTCCCCATCGTCGTTGAAGATCCAGACAGGATGGATCAACCACGGTATGATAGGTCTGATATTGATCCAGAGATTGTTACAAGTGGAATACTCTCAGAGGAAAATAGTCGAGAAGATATGTTGGTTGAGGATGACTTTATATGCGATGACGAAGATGAGACATTGGAGGAGTATTGTGATGAAGTGGAAAATGATTTACATAGTATAGATGACTCTGATGCAGAATCTGATTTGTAGTTAATGTTTATATGTATAAGAACCATTACTATATAATCATAGCTAAGATCATTCTTTTTTTGTTCGACCTCCTTTTCTATTTACATGGATATCGGTAATATTACATAACAATTCACTGTATAATGAATTGTTCTTATATAATGGTAAGGTAACTAAATTATTATGTTTTTAGATACTTTTTCTTAAGCAGGTCACATACATGGCACCTTCCTCTCGACTACGCCCTCGATCTGCACCGGCATCCGCACGACTGTCTACTAACACCGCTCTGCCACCAACTGATGTGTTTTCATCACTATGCATACCAACTCCCAATGCTAATACAGACTGCAACATTGTTGGTGAGATGTCAAATCTAATCATGTAAGCTTCATGTTTTAGTGCATATATTGTTTGTACTAACAAGGTTTAATGTGAAATTTGTAGGTTCTAAATCCCGACGGGGGCGGGGGCCAACTAAAGGGTTTCGCTCAGAGTGTGCAAGAGCCAAGACTGGGGGCAAACTACTGGTTCAGTTCAGGAATAATGTGCCAGTAGGGATAAATGCCTCAGATTTTGTGAGTGAGGTTGGGTTGCAAGTCAGGAATGTTGCCCCAGTTAGGGGCGTGAGGAGATGGAAAGATATTCCAGTTGATGTTCGTGAAGTCATCAAGGCTCGAGTATTTGTAAGTCTAAACTTGACAACTTTTTGATGTATAAAGGGTCCTCTAATAATCGTATTAATTTGAATTTCAGACAAAGTATGAGTTCGTGGATTATGACACTAGTGATGATGTGCGGGTAGCTGTCGATCGTAAGTTTCAAGCTAGGTACAGAGATTGGCGCAGCTTGATGCACAAGAATTGCTTGAAGGAGGAGATTGATCCAAAGACCGTACCCTTTGGAGGTGTTGACAAGGATGATTGGGTGTGGGTGATAGAAAATGTGTACGAGGATGAGAAATTCCATGTAACAGGCTATGTTTTACAACTTTGTTTTCAATTCTTAACTTCTGATATGTTGTGTTTCTATTTAGTCAACACGTACAATAACTAAAACTTTATAGCTCACTTATTATTCCTTGTGTACAGGAACGCTCTATGAAGAATATTGAAAATCAGAAGAGATTACCTTACAATCATTGCATGGGTTCCAAATCTTTCCAAGCTGCAATGCATTCCTTGGTGAAGTGTTTTTAACTTATAGCTTATTAAATTTGTGGTTGTGTAATTCTGAATTTGTCATCACCTATCATGAAATCTTAATTATGTACTAACATTGAAATTTATGCAAGTAGGCGGACCCCGAGACAGGGGAGGATCCTCACATCGTTGATTTTTATAAGGAATCGCACTACAGTAAGAAGAAAGCCAAGTGGATGGACCAAAAATGTCAGGAAATACATGTAAGTACAATGATAAGTCCTTAAAAGGTACCAACTCATCACTGATTTATCTGTAATTTGTTATAGATATATATATATATAGGGATTTAAACCCACGCACTCGCACGTGTACACCATGTTTCTTACCAACAATGAGGTGCAGCTGGGGACAATTGAAAGGTTTTTTTGCATAGAAGTAAAAATGATTTTCTTTTTTCCAATTCAGTAGTGTGGCTGAATTGGCTAGGAATCAATTGAAAGTATTACTTGTGGTCTATTTTATTTAGAAAGTGATTAATCTATTTATATTGTATGAATCAAGTTCATATAGAGATAGGAAATGAAGCCACTTTCATCATTAATATCCATATTTTGTACACTTTATGTAACTTCACAGCAGCTTCATGTTTGGGATTGCTTGGTTCAGCTGTGGGTGGAATTGGGTTTGCATCTATTAAGGTGTTTGACACATGCACCTGGTTTTCAGTTTCTCTGCCCTTAAAGCTGGCAGGTCTAAATGCATTGTCCTTGGGTGTAGACCGTGAAGGGGCCTTAATTGAAACCATTGTTTCCAAGTTAAAAGGATCCAAGCCCCGAAACCTCACAGATCCTTCTACGATCACCTGATTCTTGCCCCAAGAGATTACAATATCTTGGTTTCATCCATTTCCAATTTTCCATCCAACCAAACTAATAAATTCAGAGAAGAACGACAAAACCCATTTCCATTTCAACTGTAGAAATGCAAAAATCCAAAGGAAAAAAAAAGTGCAGAAACATCTGATTCCATGTGACTGAAAAACAAAAAAAATCCCAAATGAAAGTACAAAAAGAAGTCCATTCCCATTTTAACTAAAAAAGAAAATCAATGGGTCAAAAGAGCACTTAAAGTCTCATTAAGGAAATAGAAAAGACCCATTCCTATTTAATTGATTAACATCAATAAAATCAACAGAAAAGGCAGCCCTCTTCATTAAATAAAAAAGGAGAACGAGCCAGTATGATCAGATCAGAGATGAAAAGAGTGGGATTGAATGAACTAGAGAGGTAGATTTAAACCTTTTGTGAGAGTGTTAATGTTGTCTTCTCCTATGAACTCAAAAATAGGACATATGGTGCACAATTTTTAGTTTGATTTTTACATGCAAGTGTTCTACTCGGTTCTTTCTTTACATGGAAAGTTGTGTAGGTGGCATGTTGTAGTTGTGTGTCCATCTATTGATTAAGATTAAGCCATGGCATGCATAAAATCTAATAACTGTTTGGCTGCTGGTTTTTTTTTTTTTTTTTGCTGGAAAACTGTTTGGCTTCTTATAAAGCTGGAAGTAAGACATGCTCAAGATACAAGGAAAAGATAGATCTTTCTATGAAGTAAAATTTTGTTAAAAGCTGCTTACATGTGAGATTGTGAGTACAGTCGTTGTCGCGACCCCGGGCCGGGAATCCGAAGGACGGATCCGGGATCGGGACATTACATCTGTTTAATAACAACATACGTTTTATTTAATTTCCCACAGGTGTCCGCGGTGAGGATATCACAACCATCAATGAATATTTCTGTTAAGTGCGGAAGCATGTAGCAAATCAAATAGTCAGACTATCTCTAGTCATGAAAGCAATAACATCAACTATAAATTACTGTATCAGAATGAGCAATGATTTATAGCATGTTTCCCAGAAGTAGTTAAAGTTTAACAAAGATCATTTGGTTACATTCCCCAAAATTAGAGGCCAACAAGGCCAATATAACAAAATAATAACCCAAAGAATGGTTAAATAGTTCCCCTCAAAATGTTACGCCTCTCTTAGCAACCCGATGTCTACATGACATCGTCAGCGCGCCACTCGACTAGAGGTTGCGGCTCACCTACCGCCTCCTCCGGCTCCTCCTCAAGGAAACCGGCAACGGGACCTGAGTACCAAAGCAAAATGGGTCAGACACGACAGTCTGGCAAGAGAATGAAAAGATACAACAACATATAATAATAAAGGAAATACCTTGAAAAGCATAGAAATCTGTTTAACGAGAACTCTCATAAAGTAGACAAATCATTTGTTAGAAAACAGGTGAATAAGATAAAACATATCAGGTAACCAAGGAATCGGGAACTAACAAGATGGCAATCACATAAAGCTAAATCCTCTGTCACTAAAGTGACAATAGTATAACGGGACGTTGATCTCCGTCACACAAGGTGAGGAGATTCAACGCAAATCATATATACAATATAAATATACGGGACGGGACCACGGTAATAGACCGGGTATCGGGATCCAAACTGCAGCTGGCGGAACGGGAGAGGGATCTCCAAGTCGGTGGATCAAACCGACAAGGTATCCAACCTTAGTGATGCCGACTCATAGGTCAAATAAAAAATCGAGACATATGCAAGTAAATCAAGTACAATAAATAAACGAGCAAGACGGGTGTGCTCAAGGGCACACTGTCATTTCATCTCGGGCAATACATTTCAGGACAATTAACTGTTACTAGTGTAACTATCATGCTTTCGGGAAAACAAATCATATAATATAAATCTTGGAATGAAGTGAAACAATGAACTATAACAATTTCAGGTAAAATATTGGTTTCAAGATCTATTTAGGGTATAGGGGTCCCGTATGTCAATTATAATAAAGACTTGGTACTCTTCGAGTTTGAAGACATTCCGGGCTCCTTATGCACCTTGAAGTTTCAAAACTTCGAATGAAATCTTTGTGATATGGTTTCTTCCTCAAATGGCCTCATATAATGCTTAATAAATCTCCTTGACATAGAGGGGTTCCCAGAGAATAGACCCAACCATTGAAACAGTTGAACATTGTCCCAAACATAGCCTATGCCAGACAAACCGCATCGCTCGAGCGAACCGGAGAGTTCGCTCGAGCGAGACGCTCTCTGGAACGGCTGTCTGGGTGGGTTCGCTCGAGCGAAGTTGAGGTCGCTCGAACGAACTCATTGGGTCGAGCGAATATTTAAATGCGTTCGAACGAACAACTCTCTGGAATGAGTTCTGGGATGTCCGCTCGAGCGACTGGAATGCTCTGAACCCTTTCCTGGACAGGTCGCTCGAGCGAAGTGTCATGGTCGCTCGAACGAACTGTCCATAAACTGAATTTGGACCAGTTCATCTCCACAATAACTTCTCCTCTTTACAACCCCTTCTTAACCACTTTCATATATCAAATGAGGAGTATAAATCTCCATTCAAAAGACCTCAAATCTCCAACCACATCCATCCCATTCTCCTCCATCCATATCACATTCCATACAAGCAAAGAGAGAAGGAACCCATTTCACACATGATATATGTATTTGAAGGAAAACAAGAGGAATTAAAAGCTATGAACCAATACCTTTTTATGACCATAAATGCATTAACAAGGCTCTCCATCAAGAACATTTATTTCAACCATAAACACATTAATGAAAGCATAAAAATCCATAAATGCTTCACCAAACCATTTAAAACTTAAAACACCCAATCATTCACTTGCCTTAGGTCTTCAAATCAAGTAGATCAAGCTCTAACAAGTCTTTCAAAACAAAGGTCCAAGCTACAAGGAACATCCCAAAATAAAACCCTAAAATGGTCAAACAATAAAATAGCAAGGAAGCCTTCCAATAATGAAGGTGAAGCTTCTCTAAGGCCAAAGGAACACAAATCTAGAAGATGAAGGGGATTACTTACTTGCAAGGTCCTCTAATGGCAATGGTAAGCTCAAAGAAAGTCTTGTGATGAATGATTTCCTCGAGCAATAGTGTCAATGGAGAGCTAGGGTGATGAGGAAGAAGATGATGATCTCCACTACTCAAGTTGAGCAAGGTTGGTGGTGAGTTTGGTGATTGCAAGCAAGAGCAAGAAGAAGAAGGCAATGAAACCCTAGGTTCTCACTCTCTTGTGCTGGAAAAAGGCAATGGAAGGGAAAAGCTCACCTTATAAACAAGTAGGGAGTGGGCTCCACCACTAACCAATCTAATTGGGCTGAAATCATCTCTTTCGGGACCTCGGATGGATTCGACAAAGAAGGAAGAAATGATCGTCGACATATCTAGTTTCCAAAAAGTATATGTTTCGCGGGTTTCGGGAATATCAAGTTTTGGTACAGATTTTGTGTGCAATGACTGTTTTGCCCTCAAGGCTATGAAATCGGGTTTCGGGATCTCAAATGGACACGGGATCAACATGAAAGTTGAATGAAATAACAATACCAATAAAACGGGATTAAAGCCAAGAATGCAAAATCTCCGATAAATCCCCAAACACATGTAATAACATAAAAAGGAACCCCCAGAGGGCCCTACTAGTTACCAAAGCATTCAAAGTAGCCCAAAACTAGAATCAAAGCTATTCCAAACCCAACTTAGCCAGAATCACTAATCAAGCTTAGAACTAATACGCCACTTAATTAGTACTAATCGGGTTCTCTCGGGTCGGGGTCTTACAGTCGTCATATAACTTATTTAACTTATTTCAAATGGTAGGAAAAACTTGTAGCAGAATGAGAGAAGTGTACGCAGGAGGGTGCGATCCAATTGACTCAGGAGCAAATATCAATCAATGTCCTTGGTGGTCGGTCTGGATACCTGAGAGGGTTTGGAAACGGTCCGAAGCCCACGTCTACAACTAGGAGTATTAGGATGGACTCAGATGATGGTGAACGTGGGGCATTGCGGGCTACCGTGGAGAGATTGCAAAATGAATTGGGAGCTCGATCTCAAGAGATAGAACAGATGAAGAATAATCAAGTAGCCATGCAGCGACAAATGGAGGAGATGATGCGGTTGGTGGCAAGAGTGACGAGATCAGACATGATGACACAGGGAGGAGGGTTTACTTCTTGGTCAGTATTCATAGTTTCTTCTCTGATTGAATTAAAGTGCATCCGCTAAGTTTAAACCATTCCTAGTTTCTTCTCTAATTGAAATAGAATTTGCATTAGATTTCCTTTCTTACTTTACTGTATGAATTGATGTTCGTGTTAATGAAAATGTGTACGTACCAAAGAAATTACGAGTGGTGATTCCCGACTTGAATGCATTTCTCATGCAACAGAAACATGTAATTTAATCTCTTGTAGTTTAATATTTAACGCAAATTCTCTATGTAAGGAATTCTTTTATCACCTTCAGTCACCAAGTAGATTTCATGTGCAATAAAGAGCATTTGGTTAGTGACTAAGTGAAGTAGGAGTGATAGAGACTCATTATAAGGTGTGATGCCCATAGTCATACGGGTAGAAAAAAGATTTGACATTAGAAAGGCACAAACGAGAAGCTAGAAATGAAGTATGAAAAATAAAAGTTAAATGTGAAAGAAGATTTAGGTAATATGCAATTCAGAAATCATTTGTGGAACAACTACAAAACATCCTTCTAATGTATCAGAAGCAACCAAGAAACAGGGCATGGAAATTCACAGATACATCATTCAACCTCATTAGCAATTTTTCTCATTTTCATTCTCATATCAACTCTGTACTGTTTCCTTGTGTTTATAATGCTTTATTCTACTGTTTCCAATTCACTTGAAATGAAAATGTCGGTCCATGGATTGTAGATGACTCTTTTTACCAAGTCACTTTCATTTCCATTTGGTTTTATATGCATTTTAGAGACAAACCACAAGAATATATATATGTTTTTTCTTTCAAATCGTTTCCGCTTGCAAAATGCATTTTTAGTGAGGGGTGCTTCTGGAATCAGGGTGAGGAAGTAAACCAGGTTACTGATTTGAAAAAATGCTGGACAGCTTTGACAACTGTTGGACCAGTGATAAACCAGGTTACTGGTGCAGAAGTGACCAGATAACCAGTTCAATGTTGGGGATTTTGTAACGCTCCTCAAGTGTAGGCCCATCAGCAAGACAAAGACCTTCGTGTTGATTTCATGTTGTTTGTGCTGTTTTGATGTGGGGTTTTCATCTTGTGTTGATTTAAGTGAAGTTGGAATTGGGGTTGGCTCTGGATTAGTGGTTTTTGCATTTGGAATGTGGGTTTCAGTTGAAAGTGTTGGTAGCTTTTTATGAAGTGAATTTTAGGACTGCAATATGGTGTTTGTGTTGTTTTGATGTGGGTTTTTCATTTGGTATTGATTTAAGTGAATTTGGAATTAGGTATGCCTCTGGAATGGTGGTGTTGCGTTCGAATGTGGATTTCAGTTGAGACTTTTGCAACTTTTTATGAAGTTAATTTCTTCTCTCTGTTTGATGATGTTTTTCCTGTTTTGATTTGAGTTTTTCATCTCGTGTTGAATTGGGAGAATTTGAAATTGGGTATGGTTCTGCATTAGTGGTATGCATTTGGAATGTGGGTTGTAGTTGAAATTGTTGGTTACTTTTCGTGAAATGAATTTTAGGGTTTCTGTAGATGAAACTGAACTATTTTCATATCTATTTTTTTGTTTCTGTTTGATGATGCTTGTATTGTTTTTTTATGTGGGTTTTACTTCTCATGTTGATATAAGTAAATTTTTGAACTAATATTGGTTCTGGATTACCAGTTCTGTATTTGGAGTATGGGTTTTTGTTGAAACTGTATGTTTTCTTGCTGTAGGGAACTTCAGGGTTTTCTGTAGGTGTAGAGAGCTACTCCCATGCTAGTTTTTTTTCTATCTGTTTTATGCTAATACTTGTGTTGTTTATGAAGTTGGTTTCGGTTATCTTGTTGTTTAAGTAAATTTAGAGTTGCCTATGGTTTTGTATTTGGAACATGGGTCTCTGTTGAAACTATTTGTAACTTCACTGAAGTCACTTTAATGGGTTTCTGTAAATGGAAGAGAACTATTCCCATGTTTCTTCGTTTCTTTGTTTGACGGGTGTTTTGTTTGTTTCATTCATTCATTCTATTTTTCACCACATGTTGGAGTGCATTTGGAAGTAGGTGTAGATCAGGATTACTGGTTCATCATTTGGAATTTGGGTTTCAGTTGAAACTATTGGTAGCTTTTGTGCAGTGAATTTCAGAGGTTTCTGCTATGATTTGATAGTAACATGACACTACAAGAGGTAGTGGCTGGGATGTCTGGACTTGAGTGGGCCAGGGAGATGCCTTCGGACGTAGGGGGCAGAGAGATACCTTCAGAAGCAGTAGAGCTGTAATTATGGTTGGGAAGAGTAGAGGCTATATGGTGAGAGTAGGGGGAGCTAGGGGAGGGAGGTCAGAATTGAGAGGGGGGCAGAGAGGGTTGGGGAGGGGGGGGTTAGGGGAGGGGTGTTTCCCTAAGATTCCTACATTGCTGTGAGAGGGGGGAGAGGTAGGGATTTGGGGTGTGGGGTTAGTACCGTGTCTGCAGAATTTTTCTGAGTGACCAAGGAGGAGACAGTTAGCACATGGGAGATTTTCGTAGGAGATGGATAGGAGAGCCTCAGATGGAGAGGAGACAGTTAGCACCTGGTGGGTAAGCCATTCTACTGTGGGGTCTGAAGGTTTCAGAGGATGGAGGAGATCAGACCAAGCATTAGAAGGGGGAACAGAGATATTGGCTGGAGGGAGGTTGTGAGTAACCAGGTGGATCAAGCCAGCAAGGTGTTTCTGCAGGATTTCCAACTGAGCACTGTCGCAGACCGTAGGTGAAGAATCTGAAGACGGGGTAGAGGAAGAGTGAACCAGGCCTTGAGGGATGGGGATCACATGCAATAGGGGCTGAGATGTAAATGACTGGTCCTGATGTGCTGCCAGTGGCTTGTGGAGCTGTTGAACTGTAGCTGGCTGAGAGCTAGCTAGTAAGAGGGGGAAAGTCAGAGGCTAGCAGGGGAAGGGGGGTTGTAGGCGGGGAGGGCGCATCAGTGATATTTCTAGGCATGATTTAGAATATGGCAGTTTTAATATAAGTGATTGATCTTAACAAAAAGATCAAAACTCTGAAGAAAGGCACATGCAAATAAGGCAAATGATGGCCTTTATTAGTGGAGATTGGGCCCCCTGTTTAGAAACGTAAGGCTTAAGTTCTTTTACAGAACTTTGAGTGTTTTTATTTTATTTTATTTTATTTTTTGCTTTAAGGTGAAAATTGTATTAGAAGAGAAACAGAGAAGAGGAAACATGGAAATGCATTCTTACCTTGTTAACTTGATTGCACTCCTCAAAACATTCGTAATATGGAAACATTTATATCTTTGAACTCTTCAATACCCTTTCCTTTTTTCTTGATGTCCTCTTACTTCTTCTTCATTTCCTTTGTCTTTGGAATTTCTCCTTGCCATTGTTCATATTTCATTTATTACTTTTCACTCATGTGTGAATACTATCTACAGATCGCAGCTTTCTTCTCTTGAAGCATGAAGGAATCGATGGATATGTTTTTGCCATTTTTGTGGGTGTCCTCGGTTACTGCTGTTACTGAAGGTGGATTTTCTACTGTTCATAAGCCTCATTTTCTTAGTGGATTTGGCCTTTTGGATTCTAAGGTACTGGACCCTTTTTGCTTTTTCGCATGCATTAAGAGATTGAGTGGTTTTAGTTAACTTTTCTTCTGTGTAAAATGGGTTGGTAGAGAGGCCATCATTTTCTCTGAGATTTCTGTTATTAGATCAAAGTAAACTCTCTTGATGCTTTTTTTATTTTTTTATGTTGTGGTGTTTGGTGTTTGGATTTTTGGGTTCTTTTTTACTTTGTGGGCGTTGCATTAGTATAACTTCCATTTCACCATAGACTTCACATACTCATATTAACTATTAGGATAGTGATTCAGGTTTGTGATCTTGAATCAACTTGTTTAGGCTCAAGTGCACTTTTATTTTTTAATTTTCTCAGGATTTTATTTTGTCTCACTTACTTTGCTTTTGATTCCCATGTTTAATTCCTAACAATTTTTTTTTTTTTACCACAGGTTGGGACTAAAGATCAATGTAATAGAGGCCAATTGCTTGAACATCTTTTTGTTTTTCATAAGAATATTATACTTACACTATTTTGGATGCTACATTTTTACTTGAATTAGCAACGACAACGTAGCTAAACTTGTGGGTCGTATTTAATAGTTATATGTTTCCTAATATGTTGAAGGAGCATGTTTTGTACATTTTTCATTAGTTAAATGAGCAGACTTTACTGTACATTTTGTTTGAGTTGAATGGCCATGTTTTATTGTACATTTTATTTTCGTTGAATGGGAAGGTTTTATTATACATTTTATTTTAGTTGAATGAGCAAGTTTTATTACATTCAGCGTAAAGGAGGTTTTTGAGGTAGCATGTGGTAATTTAAAAAAAAATATTATTTTTAGCGACGAATTTTATTTGTCTCCTAAAAGGAATAAATATATCCCCGACGTATATTATTTGTCGCCTAAGAGAAATTGTGGCAAGGTTAAATATTGGGCGAAATGTCTACAAACTATGCGCGACAAAACTAATTCGTCACCTATTATAATTTATGGCAATTCATGCACTATTTGGCGACAATGAAGTTTTGTCGGTAAAAAACTATAATTCAGCGACGACTAAATTTTGTCGCCAAATTCCTTTTTCACCATTTCTTATCCATTTTCTCGTAATGAATTATGGACATTTGGCGACAAAAAATATCATTTTTGCCGACATAATGTGTTGTTGTAGAAAATTGATATTTGGCGACGATAATGTGTTGTCGTAGAAAATCATTTTAGCGACGATAATGTGTTGTCGTAGAAAATTGATATTTAGCGACGATAATGTGTTGTCGCAGAAAATTGGTATTTAGCGACGATAATGTGTTGTTGCGGAAAATTGATATTTAGCGACGATAAGGTGTTGTCGCAAAAAATGTATATTTAGCGACGATTAATTGTGATCGTCGGCAAAAACAATCACCGACGCATAATGGACGACGAACGGGCGGCAAAAATTGTTTCGTCGCAGAATATATCTTGCGACGATTTTATGATTTTCTGCGACAAATATTTACGTCGCGAAAAATGATTTTTGTTGTAGTGCTATTGTCATTTTTAGGATACAAATTGAAAATTTACAATATTACACTTCTTGTTTTTCAAAATCACTTGTTCATAATTCTATAAATGATTCTTTGTTGGAATTTTAAATATTGAAGTGATTTGAAAAACTTTGGAAAATGTTCTAACCTTTATTGGTTGCATTTATAGGAGCATTTTCCTTGAATTTATTTCCTTGTGCTTAACTATGATTATATCATTTGGAAGGAAATAATTTTTACAAACAATTTGCATCTTTGCTCATTTAGTTACATTCTTTTTATGCAAATTGATTTTGATGTCTTACACTGCTTGGTTGGATATGGTATCATGGATTTGCATGTTTGTGCCTAACTTGGTATATATATTTTCATTAATGCAAATTGATGATTGTTTATGTGCTTTATAGTAAAATCTTGTATTTGAGCTTTTTGAAAGTCCACGAGGATCCTAACCCTAGAGGGGGGGTGAATATGGTGAGCTACAAGTATGACCAATTTCGACCAATTTTAATTTCTTAAACTAAACTAGTCACATGTGATGATTAAACAAACAAGATGCGGAAGCTAATACAAAATCAATCACCACATAGCATGCACCACAACACCAAGATTTATAGTGGTTCGGCCAACGTGCCTACATCCACTACCGGCTTGTGTCTCCAACACCCCACCGGATTCCACTAATTATGCTTTTTACTAGGCTAAGCAATAACCCTTACAAAGTTGTTTTTCTAGGCTAAACAACAACCTCTCAATGTGCTTTTATAGGCTTAGCAATAACCTTACAATATGCTTTTCTTAGGCTAAGCAATAACCTTACAAGTTGCTTTTCAAAGGCTAAGCAATAACCTTTACAAATGAGGATTTCTCTAAGAAGGTGTCTTTACAAAAGATCACTCTAAGAGATTACAATTTAAGCACAATGGAATTTGCCTCTTAAATAGGCTAATAGGAAAATGAAATTCCAATTACAAACATACACTAAAATAAACTAAAGTGTGTGCACAAAGTGTATGTTTGAGTTTCTTCAATCAATTTTAACAATGAAGCTTTTAAATGAATGCATGAAGCATTTTAAAATCAAGGTTTATAAAAAGATGATTGAAGAGAAAACTAATCACATAAAAGATTCAAACAACTTTGAAGAATTAAGATAAACAAGTTGAGTGAAAGTTAAAGTCTAAGAACATATGTGATTAGGATAAGAGTGTGTGCAAACTAATCTAATTTACCAAGAAAGATATTGAGTTTGCAAAACAACTCTTTAAGGGCTTGAAATCATGCATAAATGAAAATACAAAGGATTTGAACATGCATGAATTTCATTTGAATGGAAATCAAAATAACTTAGAAGATGTACCTTTTAAAAACTCATGAGATTGATTTCCAAATAGCCCTCTAGCTTTTCCAACTTCTTCCCCTTTCTTTGGCTCCAAAATGCTCTCAAAAGTTCAAGTTTCAAGCCTTGAAAAAGGTTGGAAATGAATGGACTTTATAGCCAAAAAGTGCCCAACGGCTAGTTCTCGGTCGACCGGCAAGGTGGTCTCGGTCGACCGAGAAAGCACAACGGTCATATTTCTGACCGTTGGGGCTTCAGTTCAAAAAACAGTCCATTTGCCCTGCAGTGTTCTCGGTCGACCGAGACCTGGCGACACTGCCGGGACACCCCCAAAAATTCCAACTTTTGCATTTTGAAGATTTTCTTTGTGGAATTTTGTGGGTCACTAAACCAAGCTTAAAAACAAGTTTTAAAACATTTAAAAACATGAAACACACAAAGCCTAAAATGATTCAAAGGTTTAAAACCAAAGGCAAGCTTGATTTGATAAAAACTCTTTTCAAGTGAACAAGCATACAAAAATGATTCTTTTTGTAATGAATGTATGCAAAGCTCAAACCTAAATACCTAACATGATTTTCCAAATATAATGCACAAGGAATTAGGTTTTCAAAAGAGTTTTGGGTTCTAAAACCAATGCATCCAAGTTTAGAACCAAACCATGCATAAAACACAAACTTTTCCAAATCTAAAAACCAATGCATGTATAAAGCTAGATTTCAAGATATTTTAAATCAATGCATGTGTGTGAATTCAAATGATGCCAATATGCAAATGCATCCACCAAATTGCAAAAACAAAATACCTAACACTTTTTAAGTACATATGTGATTTTATGTGCCAAGTTCATTTGGTTTAAACCTCATATCCATTTTCCATTGCATTGTAAGCTTAGTACATTTGCTTAGAGTGGAGATGTTGCATGATAGATTGATCCCTTTAACTTCATACCTTCTTGTGCTTACATAGTTATATTCTTTATTGATGATATGTTATGAGTTAGATCTTGAGTGTTGATTGATCATCTCTATGCAAATGTCAAATCGTTCTATGTATGGTTGTGTTATTCATTATATTTGTAGAAACCATACTAGAACTAAAATCCATCCTCTATGCTTTCTAGTCATATTTTTTTTTGGATGGTTATGATGTTGATTCATGTACTTTCTCTAAGTGATATCATCCTTATATATGTTTCAACTTCATAGTAGTGATCTTGATCATATGAAACTCTTTGAAATTCATTCCTCGTATTTCTATATGTTTGATGGATATCTTAGATGTTGACTTCATATGATTTAGTCACTTTGAAAATTGCATGCATTTCAAAGTTATATCCTTTTGCATTGCAATTTACCTTGTTCATCACTATGCTTAATAGTCTTATCTTTAAAAGTGATGAATATCCATTTATGATGCTTGATGGAATTTTGTGTTTGTCACATCCTTACTATTTATCATGTTGTCATATTCAATTGGTTTCATTTGGTATAATTTTCCATTGATTTCATATCCAATTGATAGCTTATCTTGTGTATGTGATAGACCTTGTGTACATTGGATTGAACTTGATAGTTATATATTTGTTCCATGTCACACACCATTAGCATCATAATTTTCATGTTTGCCACCTCTCTTGCTCATATAGGTAAATCTCATGATCACCATGTTTATGTGTTCATAATATTGGTTGGTTAATTGTTGAGGTAGGCTTCATGTTTGAATTTCATTTCACTCATCTTGCACATGATAGTCATACTTTTGGATTGAATGATTTGATTTTAAAACCTTCATAGCATATGTTTTTCTTAGTTAAATTATTTGATGCTATGTTTAATAAACCCCATTTCATCATGGATAGCTCTAATTTGGATTTTTTCCTAATAGTTATATTTCTAAATCCATCTTAGAGTGATTGTTTTAATAGACTTATCTTTGAATCTCAATTGGTATTCTTTGTTTTTCCAATTGATATCCATAATTGCTTTTCTCATTGACCTTGCTCTCTTTTGGTAATTTGATCATATTGTGCTCTCTAGTTAAAAGAATCTAATCCTTCTCTTGAAGTTGACCCTCAATTGGTAAAACCATCTTTTTCTTGCACCTAATAGTTAAATCTTTGTCAAAAGTTTGACAAAAGGAGAGAATGGATTGAGGGGGAGTGTAAACCTTCATAGGAAGTATTAGTTTTGATCAAATTTACCCTTGGATTGACTTTGAACCCTTAGAGATAACTTCCATACATGATAACCTGTTATGTATTTCATTTTCGATTTCTTATGTTAACAGGTGCTACTAAAAGGTATTTTCCTTATTTCATGTGTGTAGGTACCTTTGCAATTTAATGTCAAAGGGGGAGAGAGCATTCAAGTTCTCAAAAGGGTGAAGAGAATGTCCAAGCTTCCTAAAGGGAGATTTTGTATGATCTTCTACAGGGGGAGAGAATACATACCTTGCCAAAGGGAGAGAGAGGCATGGTCAAAGGGGGAGAGCAAATAAAAGAAGAGAAAGCTTGGGAGCTGTTGGACCCCGACCCAGACCTAGTCGATTAGTGTGCGATTAGTATGTGTTTAGTTCTAAGTGGGTTTAGTCGTGGTTGGGTTAGAAGTGATTAGTTAGTTTGGACATAGCTTTGGGAATTTGAGAACGTCTAGTATTAGTCAGACACACTCAGGAAGGCCTGAGTGCACGTGTAAGCTTGGGAAGATCGTATTGATTTTCGTGTGAGTGTGATTTTGATTTCATGTGAATGATCTCGTTATGTGTTACAACTTTCTTTTTAAGCCCATTCGTGTTTGAAGCCCAAAAACCCATGTTTTGGCCCAAAGAGGGTAAAATTGTCTTTCTTGCATAAATCTGGACACAATTTTCGAGATCTCAAAACCATGTCAAAAATATACTTTTTGGAAACTAGATATTTCGACGATCATTTTATCCTTCTTCGTCGAAGTCATCCAAGGCCCACAAGACCATGTTTTAGTCACTTCAAGTTCAAGCCAAATGGGGCCCATGAGTCATCACTTAATCCCCTTTCCCCTCCCTTTTCATTCATTTCCCAATCTCTGCAACTTTTGAGTCTAGGGCAAGAGAGAAAACCTCTTTTCTCCTTCATCTTCCTCACTTGGTTTGATCTAGCTAGAGAGCTCCAAAGGAAATTCTAAGACTACCATTTTCTTCATCTCCTTGCAAGCTTCCTATTGATACAAGTTTCTTGAGTTTTCAAGTTGGGCAAGAGCTCCATTTCTCTCCCTCCCTCTTGTGTGGCCATTTCTAGGTAAGGGTTTCCACTCATACTTTCCATTGAGTCATTTTAGTTCCTTAAGATCATGTTTTTCATGTTTTCAAACCCTATTTGGAAAATGGGTTTCTTGTTTCCATTTTTTTTGAGTAAGTTTTGTGTGTTTTCTTGGTTTGGCTTGTAGTGTGGGATTAGCTTGTGTGAAGAGCTTGAAGTGGAGTGTTTAGCATTTGGGCAAGGCAAGTAATCTCTATAGGATCATTGTGCATGTTATTTTAAGCTACATTATTGTTTTGGAAACTTTGCATATGGATATGTTTACAAGCTTTATGATTGTGTTTTCATGAGTTTTGGATGTGTGCTTTGTCCCTTGGAGAGTATGTAGACTCAGGGAATATAAGTGGAATGAGAATGAATGGAAGGGAAGAAGAGAAATGTGAAAAATCTGTGCTGAAACGCATTCCCGTGCACTGGCGGTCAGCACAGCGGTCAGTTCGCGGCTAGCCGCCTGTGTCCACTTCGGCTAACCGCATGCTGACCGAACTCAGCGGTTACCTTTCCAGAAGCTAGCATTTTCACCTGGGACCAGCGGTCAGCTCCGCGGTCAGCTCACGGCTAACCGCCAGTCCTACTCGCGGTTAACCGCAAGCCAACCGCGCAATGCGGTTCCATTTCCCGAGAGCTAAGTTCAAAATTGGTATTTCAGCGGTCAGCCTGGCGGTCACCTTGCGGCTAGCCGCCGGACCCCAGTTCGGCTAGCCGCCACCTGACCGCGAGGTGACCGAAATTCACTGTTTGTGTATTTTGACGAGTTTAGCAAGAATGAAAAACTAGAACATGTTAAGTGACCTTTAGCTTGATATTGTACACTCGAGACCCGAGATGTCCTTGAACTTCTGGGGCACCAATTCTATTTTTAACTCCGCATCTGGGCTTCGATTGTACAACAACCATCCAAAGGTCCTTGTATGTGCTTGATAGACTTTGTGTTTGAACCTTGATTTTTGGGTATGATGAATACCATTGTGAACTCATTTTGAAGTGTTAGTACAACCGTGTTTTGAAGTTTTGTTAAGAAAAAGGGGATCACTTCCTAAGCGTGTTTTGCATAAATATTATGCCTCGTGCTAGTCGTGCTCGTCGTGTTGTGATAAGTGATTTCCCCCTTTTTATCTCGACGTGTTTGATCGTGCTTCGCGTGTTTTGTGCATTCATGAACTAAGTAAACACCACTGAGCTTAGACTGCCCCTTCGGTTTGATCCACTGTCCGGGGGTCTTTAAACATGTGGACTGTCTGCAGACTGGTCGTGTATTTATTACACATCGTGCGTGTCCGGTTCCGCGGCCGGAATTCCCGTCTTTGTGGGAAATCGTGTCGTGCTTATATTATGTATATCGTGCTTGTCGTGCGTGCTTGCTCTTTTCATTATATAAATGATAGAGAAAGGATGGGCTCTTTGTGGATTGTAACTTTTCATGATATATTTAGTACTCATGCTAGTTTGTTTTGATACCTCAGCTATTGTGACAGTTCAAATCAAGTATTCGATTTCAAGTGCTTTTCCAAAGTATTATTGTCATGTTCATGCCTATATTGATTACCTGCCAAACCGTCGTGTTTGACCCTTGCTTGTTGGTGCCCAGGTGCAGGTGACGTTGCCTTTGAGGAGGAGCGTCAGGAGGAGGCTTGTGAGCCAACTCCCGTGAGAGAGTGGCAGCCCGACGATGTCATCTAGATGTCGGTCTGGTTCCTGAGTTTCGTCACATTTTGTCTTAGGGTCCTTTTGTTTATGTTGGAGTTGTGTATTGGCCTCTGTTGGCCTCTCTTGGGAATTGTAACAAAACTTAATTTACTTTCTTGTTAGACTTGTAACTTGAATAATGTTGGGAATGCCTTGTTAACTTATTCCTTTGATACCTTGTCTTGTATATTATTGTGATAGCACCTAAATATTTTACTGGTGCTTATCTAGTTGTGTTTTGCTACACGCTTCCGCAAATCGTGTACGTGTGAGCCAGATTCCGCGTGTCTTTGGGAATCCTCACCGCGGGAACCTGTGGGAAAATAATGAACCATTGAGCATAAACATCATCACCAACGTCGCGGGCCCGGGAATCCGTTCCGGGGTCGCGACAGGAGCTAAAGAAGATGCTTGGCTATAGAGAGAAAGATGAAAAGAAAGCTTGAAGAATGACCAAGCTCCAAGCATCAAGAAGAATGAAGAAAAGAACAAGAGCCCAAGCTAAGAGGAGAAGCATCCAAGAGATTTCAAGAGTTGTCCAGCTTAGGGGGAGCTGAAGACTTAGTGTGTAATATTCAGCGGTGAGTGAGTTGCCATCAAATTGCAAAGGGGGAGATTGTTAGAAATTTTGTAGATTGCAATTTAATGGATGCATTAATAATTCAAGCATCATTTGATTTACACACATATGCATTGATTTATAAAAACTTGAAATCTTGATTTACACATGCATTGTTTTTAAGATATTGATTTATGCATGATTTTTTTTTTATACTTGGATGCAATTCATTTGTTTTAGAAAAGAGTTTTAGAAATCAAGCAAGCCATTGGATTTAAAGCTTCGAATCATTTTAGGCTTTTAGTGTTTCATGTTTTTAAACATCATAGTTTGATTTAAAACATGTTCCAAGCTTGATTTAATGGCCCAAAAATCCCCTCCAAGAAAAACCTTTGAATATGCTTTTTTGGGGGAATTTTGGTCCCAGGGGGTCAACCTGCAGCCGGCCACACTGCAGGTCGACCGGGAAAGTGTCGTTAGCCCTATGTCAAACGGTCTGTTTTATGACCGTTGTGTGTACCAGGTCGACCGGGGGACTAGCCGTTGGGCTGTTTTGGCTATAAATATTAGTTCATTCCTTTGCCAAAAGTTATGGATTTTTAGACCTTCCTTGAGAGGTTTTGAGGCAAATCAAAGGGGAATGAACTAAGGGATGAAGGGGATCATTAGGAAAGCTAAAGCTTGGATTAATAAAGTTAAATCACCAAGTAAGCTCTACTTTCCTTAATCATATGTTTTCATGCTTTGCTTAATTATTGGTAAATCTTTTGTAGCATGATAAACTATGAGTTGTTGTGTCCTTAACATGTTTTATGTTTTGAATTGATTAATTGTTTTGGATGCATCACCATGATTCAATCCAAGTAGTACTTTAATTGGTAAATCTAAGTAGATCATGTTAATGAAAGAATCTTTGAAATTATATGTAACATGATTCCTATACTTGGTTGAATCTATGGTTGTTGTTTTTCATCATAAGGAAATCACTTTCAAATATATCCTATGTTTTGGATTCAACATCTTTACAAATCATATGTAACTTTGTTTTAAAGTTTCACAGCTTGTTTTTCCTTGATAGGTTTATCATATTCAAGTTGATTTTATAAGTACATATGATTTGTCCCCTACTTTCAATCAAATCTATTTTTATGTTTTATGAGCTACATTGTTGATTTGATTGACATCCCTATGCATCACATGTTTTGTGCTTAGAATTTCACAACTTGTTTAGGATACAAATGTATATCTTTTACAAGTTATCTTTAACATGTGATTTGCATTCTTTCCTCAATCATAAATGTTTTTATGAGCTAAAACTTTCAAAAGCCTTAGGCATACATTTATGAGCCTTCATTTTCAAAATGATTGAGGACATCACACACACACACACATCATGAGCATACATCTTTGCATTCATTTAGTGTTTGTGTGAGTTAGAGTTTCATTTTCATATCCGCCTATTTTAGAGGCAAATGTAATGAGCTAAATTGTATCTCCATCAAGTGTAATTTAGACACTAATTAGAGAGATAACCAACCTATGGTTGAAGAGGTTATTGCTTAGCCTAAGAAAAGCATAATGTATAGGTTGATGTTGAGCCTTGAAAAACATCATTGTAAAGGTTATTGTTTAGCCTATTGAAAAGCATAAATAGTGAAAATCCGGTGGGGTGTTGAATCACAAGCCGGTAGTGGATGTAGGCATTGAGACCGAACCACTATAAATTCTTGTGTGATGGTGCTTGCTTTATGGTGATTGTTTTTATTAAGCTTCTGCATTTTGTTTGATAATCATCACTTATGACTAGTTTGTTTTAAAGAAGTTAAAATTGGATAATATTGGTCATAATTGAAGCTCACCCTATTCACCCCCCCCCCCTCTAGGGTTCAGATCCCCGGACTTTCACCTCCGGGGGTCCAAAAGGAGCAAACGGGCTCCGTTGCCAGTGAAACTTTACGAGCACGGGCCCGTAGTCATTCATGACTTGCAGGAACTGACGGACCGAGATTCTAATTACCAGATTGCTCGTAGGGTTGAAACGTAGGTTTATGTTAAATGGTTAACATAAAACTCAGGAAACTACCCTCCGGGCGTCCAAAACGAGCAAATGGGCACCGTTGCCCGTGAAACTTGATGGGCACGGGCCCGTAGTCATTCATGACTTGGAGGAACAAACGGAATGTGATTCCGACTCCCGGATTGCTCGTAGGGTTGAAACGTGGGTTTAAGTTAAAAGGTTAACTTAAAACTAAGGAAACTAACCTCCGGGCTCCCAAAACGAGCAAACCGGCTCCGTTGCCTGTGAAACTTGACAGGGACTGGCCTGTAGTCATTCAAGACTTGCAGGAGTTGACAAAAGGAGATTCCGACTCCCGGATTGCTCGTAGGGTTGAAACGTAGGTTTATGTAAAAATGTTAACTTAAGACTTAGGAAATTAGCCTCCGGATGCCCAAAACGAGCAAACGGACTCCGTTGCCCGTGAAACTTGACGGGCACGGTTCCGCAGTCATTAATGACTTACCGAAACAGATGGAACGAGATTCCGATACCCGGTTTGCTCGTAGAGTTGAAACGTAGCTTTAGGTTAACAGGTTAACTTAAAACTTAGGAAACGAGCATCCGGGCGCCCAAAACGAGCAAACGGGCTCTGTTGCCCGTGAAACTTTACGGGCATTGGTCCGAAGTCATTCATGACTTGCAGAAATGACGGAACAAGATTCCGACTCCCGGATTGCTCGTAGGGTTGAAACGTGGGTTTAAGTTAAAAGGTTAACTTAAAACTTAGAAAACTAGCCTCCGGGCTCCGTTGCATGTGAAACTTGACAGGCACTGGCTTGTACTCATTTAAGACTTGCAGGAACTGACGGAACGAGATTCCGACTCCCGGATTGCTCGTAAGGTTGAAACGTAGGTTTAAGTTAAAAAGTTAACTTAAAACTTAGGAAACTAGCATCCGGACGCCCAAAACAAGCAAACAGGCTCCGTTGCTCGTGAAACTTGATAGGCACGGGCATGTAGTCATTAATAACTTTCAGGAACTGACGGAACGAGATTCCGACTCCCGGATCGCTCGTAGGGTTGAAACGTATGTTTAAGTTAAAAGCCTAACTTAAAACTTAGCAAACGAGCCTCCATGCGCCCAAAATGGACAAACGGCTCTGTTGCCCGTGAAACTCGACGTGCACGAGCCCGTAGTCATTCATGGCTTACAGGAACTGACGGAACGAGATTCCAACTTATAGATATCTCGTATGGTTGAAACGTAGGTTTAAGTTAAAATGTTAACTTAAAACTTAGGAAATGAGCCTCCGGCAGCGCAAAAGGAGTAAACGGGCTCTGTTGCCAGTGAAACATGACGGGCACGGGCCCGTAGTCAATAATGAATTGCAGGAACTGACGGAACGTGATTCCGACACCCGGATTGCTCGTAGGGTTAAAACGTAGGTTTAAGTTAAAAGGTTAGCTTAAGACTTAGCAAACATCATCCGGGCGCCCAAAAGGAGCAAATGGGCTCCATTGGCCGTGAACCTTGACGGGCACAGGACCGTAGTCATTTATGACTTGCAGGAACAGACGGAACGAGATTCCGACTCCCGGATTACTCGTAAGGTTGAAACGTAGGTTTAAGTTAAAACCTTAACTTAAAACTTAGGAAACTAGCCTCCGGGCACCCAAAAAGAGCAAACGGGCTCCATTGCCCGCGAAACTTTACCGGCTCGGGCCCGTAGTCTTACATGACTTGCAAGAACGAGATTCCGACTCTCGGATTGCTCGTAGGGTTGAAACGTAGGTTTAAGTTAAAAGGTTAACTTAAAACTTAGGAAACTAGCCTCCGGATGCCCAAAATGAGTAAACGGACTCCGTTGCCTGTGAAACTTGACGGGCACGGCCCCGTAGTCATTCATGACTTATCAGAACTGACGGAACAAGATTCCAAAACCCAGATTGCTCGTATGGTTGAAACGTAGGTTTAGGTTAATAGGTTAACTTAAAACTTAGGAAACGAGCCTCCGGGGCTCCAAAAGGAGCAAACATGCTCCGTTGCCAGTGAAACTTTATGGGCACAGGCCCGTAGTCATTCATGACCTGCAAGAACTGACGAAACGAGATTCCGATTACCGGGTTGCTCGAAAGGTTGAAACGTAGGTTTATGTTAAATGGTTAACATAAAACTTAGGAAACTACCCTCCGGGTGCCCAAAACGAGCAAACGGACTCCGTTGCCCGTGAAACTTGATGGGCACGGGCCCGTAGTTATTCATGACTTGGAGGAACTGACGGAACGTGATTCCGACTCCCGGATTGCTCGTAGGGTTGAAACGTGCGTTTAAGTTAAAAGGTTAACTTAAAACTTAGGAAACTAGCATCCGGGCTCCCAAACCGAGCAAACCGGCTCCGTTGCCTGTGAAACTTGGCAGGCACTGGTAGTTGACCGATCCTAAAACAGGGTTTCAAATATAATTTATTCTCCGCTATTATCTCCGCTTGCAAAAGCAGAGATGTTAACCAAGTATCGTA
Source organism: Cinnamomum chago (assembly GCA_038049695.1). Classification (NCBI taxonomy): domain Eukaryota; kingdom Viridiplantae; phylum Streptophyta; class Magnoliopsida; order Laurales; family Lauraceae; genus Cinnamomum; species Cinnamomum chago. Next base: position 38,293,029 of record CP142460.1, read on the forward strand.
TCCACTGGGACAAAAAGGCTAAGTTGCGTTGTTTCCTAAATTCCTAAACTAATCCTATTGGAAAACAAAGTTCTGATTATTAAACTAATCCTATTAGAAAATGAAGTAATGGGTTGATTGGTTTTGAGTTCTAAATTAACAAATTGAAAGACAAGTTTTTTATCCAATTAGAGAAAAGTCTTAGGGTATGAATCCACCGTAGCCTTGTGCAATGGCGAATATAGGTCTAGGGTTTCACGGTCAATGCTTTCACGACTCGTTTTGGTTACAAACCTTCAGAGTCAACAAATAAGGGGAGTGGATGCAAATCAGGGCATAACCTATCTCTATGGCATAGATTATCCAAGATCTAACAAACACATTCATTCAAGCATCATGTTATATGACTTGGTATTCTAAACTACAAGAATAAAACACCAAAAGAGATATTTCATTAACAAACGAATCCAATCAATGGATTAAATCAATGTCATATAATCAAAGCATTTAGAATAAAACCCTAGAACCTATACATTTCCATAAACACAAAACTAAAGTTTCATCACAACCCTAAGATGGAGATTTAGTTACTCATGGAAGACGATTGACGAAGAAGTCTTGACGAAATCCCCATTGATGCTCTTCCCCAAGCTCCAAGAAAGCCTCCCAAAACTTCTCCCAAGATGTGAATATCCCCAAAAACGAGTTTGGGCTCTTATTTATAAGTTTTGGGGTGAAAAAGGTCTTTAATTCGTGCAGGAGATGGATTCCCGTCGGGTCCGGGCCCACAGGTCATCACAGCGAACTTCATGATGTTATATCTCCCTCGATATAGCTCCGATTTATACAATCTTGGACTCCACGGATATCTACTCGAAAAGAGCTTTCCAACGGTATATAGATTTTATGAATCCGACACTCGAGTTAAAAGTTATGACCATTTCAAGTTGTTGCCCCTGAAAATTCCGAGAATAATGGTGCTATTAGAAGACCTTCCATGTTGGCATGCTATGGGGTGAGTGGGACCCATGTTGGACATCCAAGGCATGTTTGGACTCTTGCTTTGCTTTCTTATTTGAGTCTCTTCCCATATTTGGCATGCTTTCTTACTTGCAACTCCGGTTTGTCATGCTTTGTGGGATTTCTTCCATTTTAGCTCTGAGTTTCGCTCATTGCATCTGTAGTACCTACAAATAATAAAATAACATAATTAAGCTAATTAATCTCTTTCGACGGTATAACCAAGTCCTCATTAAGGGGCCTAAAATGTATCTTTTAGGCTCTCATCACACCCCCCAACTCACACTTTGCTAGACCTCGAGCAAAGCTAAAACAAAAAGAAAACTAATTAAGGCCACTTTCATAGGGAGCACGGCTGCACTTAGCATGTGCAGCAAGCCTTTAAACCTCTAAGTTCCCCCTAGAGGTCGAGTTATAGTCTCGTGAGGGTTTGCAGTGAATCTACCCACAAAATTCCTAAAACATAACATAAAAATAGGGAGCATTTTCCACCAAGGTATCTACGAACACCGGATATTCCTGATTTTGGGGTTTTCAATACACAACTCAAATGTGGTTCACCAATCCTATCTTTTGGTTAGAAATCCTCAAAATCATGCTGGAAAAATTGATCGTGCACGGTGAAAATTGTGTACATATAGAAGCATGAAAGCATAAAACGATCCACTAACAATTTCCGTGAAAACACATCTTGTTCTTTCGAAATGCTGGGCCACCGAACCTCAGTACAAGTTATGAATCCTCTCAAGGCATTTGTGGTGGCTTTCACACTATTGTTTTTCAAAGGACAACACTATTTTGATTTTTTTCTTTTTTTTTTCTTTTTTTTTTTTTAAGAAATGACTGTGCAATGCCTAGGTCCCTTAAGCTTTCTAATTAACCCATGTAACGAGCATTTAGCCAATAACTCCCAAGACAGATGTCCTTAGGGCACTAGGTATGGCAATACCCCTATAAGCTTACTGGCTCGAGTTAAAAAGGCTACGAACCCAAACTAGTCACAACTTTTTTTTTTATTTTTTTTTATAAAACGGTCCCTAACAATAGGTAGCCCTTTCCATATGCCCGACTTCAGTATGACTGAGGGTCGGCTTTCCATCATAATTGCTCTGAAGTTTTCACTGGTATGGAAATCATAGTTTCACATTTCAAATTCTCTACATGATACGTGTCAATTGAAAGATCAATAATTCAACAATTTCTCAAAAACTCTTTCCTAAAACAAGATAGTGAACCATTTCTCTCTTTTTCCTCACAAAAAGTTCCAAAAACAGGGTATCTTCGTTTCATAAAAACCCGGTTGGAAATCTCCCGAAAGACTACCAAAAATTAGCAAAAGCTCCCTTTTTTTTTCGGAATTACGGGCGTCCAGACACCCCATGGCAGAGAGTAGAGGCCTTTTGAAAAAAAACCGGGCGTCCATTCTAGAGAGCAACCCTGTTTTTTCAAAATCCGGGCGTCCAGATGCCCGGCCCCGGCGTTCGGACGCCGGAGAAATTTTTTTTTTTTTTTAACTAAAGGAAAAGACAACAAAAACTAAAGGAAAAGACTACAAGTACAAAGCACTAAAAACAAAGGAAAAGACTACTCCTAGACTACTCCAAAGGTTAATACCCCACCCCCCAACTTAACCTAACATTGTCCACAATGTGAAACACAAAATAAATGATAAAGGACAAGGAAAGTAAAGGAAAATGAGGGATATCACCTGGGTATCGCTTAACAAGAAGGGGAAGGGAGGAAAACGGGGAGGACGCCCCCCAACTCAGACCAAAGTACCTGCGGAATGTTAGCGGCAAGCACAATAAACAGAAACAAAGAAAACCTAAGAAGAACAAACCAAACTTGCAAAAAGACATGACTCAGCACTTCCTTCATATCTACTTCCTCTAGGTTAGGAACTAAAAATCTCTGCATATCTCGAGAAAGTGTAAAATCAGCAATGTAAGGGGAACAAGATATGCAAATGGAGGAATCAATATCTTTCAACTCGGTAATTGAACAGCCGAGTGCACTCTTGTGTATTTCCACCACATTCAAAATGTGAGCTTCCTGACCATCAGACAGATCAGGAGCAATGACAGCCAACAAAGTATCCTCAGGGTGAAGAGCGTTTTCTACAATCTCATCAACAACATTGACTGCAAAGCAGTCATCTTGGTCTGAAGGTTGATGAGAGGCCCTAAAAGCATTCAGCCTCACTTTCATATTCCCGAAGGAAACATCCATAACTCCGGTTCGGCAATTAATGTTCGCATTGGCCGTGGCCAAAAAGGGCCGCCCAAGAATGACAGTAGTGTGTTTCCGTGAATTCTGCACTGGTTCAATGTCAAGGACGATGAAATCGACAGGGAAAAAGAACTTGTCGACCTTGACCAGAACATCCTCAATTATTCCCCGGGGCACCCTGACAGATCTATCAGCAAGTTGCAAGGTAACCGGAGTGGGCTTTAAGTCCCCTAGCCCAATCTGCTCATACACCGAGTAAGGCAAGAGATTGACACTCGCTCCCAGATCCAACAATGCATGATCAATAACGTGACTCCCAATTGTGCAGGTAATGGTGGGAGTGCCAGGATCTTTCAGCTTGGGAGGAGTGTCATTATGGAGAATTGAGCTCACTTGCTCGGTAAGTAAAACCTTCTTTGGCACATGAGATTTTGATTTGCGTTTTTGAGTGCACAAATCTTTCAGAAATTTAGCATAAGAAGGAACCTGCTTGATAGCATCCAGCAAAGGTAGGTTAATCTTTACTTGCTTAAACACCTCCAACATTTCATCCATGGTTGCTTTCTTTTTACTAAAGGGAGAGGGTGTGTCAAGACAAGTGGGGAAAGGGACTTTAGGCACATATGGGGGTGCCTCATTTCCCTTAGAAACCATGTCAGCCCGAGAGCTCTTGGGATTGGCTGTGGGCTCTTTCACATCTTGCCTAGGCTCCTCAGGCCTAGTCTCAACCTCACGCCCATTCCGTAATGTGACAACCATTTTCGCTTGCTCATGATAGGTATCATTATGTTGCGAGCCACTACCCACATCAAAAGAATTCTTAGGGTTAATCGTGGGTTGGGTAGGCAAGCGTCCCTCCTCTCTTTTGTTAAGAGCATTAGCTATTTGCCAGATCTGGACCTCTAGCTTAGCTATGGATTGAGAGTGGGAATGGACCAGCTGAGTGGTTTCTTTGAGCTCTTTGAGCTCTTGCAACACTGTCTCCTCAAATGATGGAGTTCTTTGAGGTGGTTGAGGGTTGGGTTGCTGGTAGGGTTGTTGGGAACGATAGGCCGCAGGATTGTATTGAAAATTTGGCCCATTTCCCGGTTGAGAGAATGAAGTGCCTTGACCGGGCGACTTCCATGAAAAGTTGGGGTGATTGCGCCATCCCGGGTTGAAAGTATTCGAAAATGGATCATTATCCGGTTTGGAGAACCCCTGTGCAGCATTTTGCTCTTGCACAAACTCAGAAAATTGGGGTGCTGCAGGACAATTGCTCACAAAATGAGCGGGACTGGAGCACAAAGCACAACCACCTTGAGAGGGTGGGGATTGGAGAGTTTGACCCACAGATAATAGCTGATCCAATTTTTGGGTCAAGGCAGCCACTTGGGTTGTGAGCTCATTAGAGGGCTGAATTTCAAATACCCCCTTAGGTTTCTGCAAACTCGAGGTTGCTGGCCTCTCCAATCTAGCAGTGGAGGCATGGTGCTGAAACGTCTCACTCATATTCTCAAAAAGCTCCCATGCCTCATCCTCATTTTTTAGCATAATTGATCCCCCACTGGCGGTGACTACCATATTCCGCCATTCAGGAGACAATCCATCATAAAAGAACTGAACCAATTGCCACTTGGCAATTTGGTGATGAGGACATTTTCTAATGAGATCCTTGAATCTATCCCATGCCTCATGAAATTGTTCATTATCAGTTTGGGCAAAGGATGTGATAGATCTCCTGTACTAATTTGTTTTACCCACAGAGAAATATTTATCCAAGAATTTTTGTTGCAGTTGGACCCAAGTAGTGATAGAGTTTGCAGGTAAAGTACTCACCCAATACTTGGTTTTGTCATTCAATGAAAACGGAAAGAGAAACATTTTCAAGGCCTCACTACTGAAATTGTTAATTCGCACCGTGGAGCAAATGACCAGGAACTCATCAATGTGGTTGTATGGGTCCTCATTGTTCAAGCCATAGAAAGAAGGAATAAGATTGATTGTGCTAGGCTTGATTTCATATTGAGCTGCCTGTACAGTAGGCAGCTGAATACACGATGGTGACGCGTATTCTGAAGGAGTATAGTGCTCCTTCAAGGGCCGAAGAGGTGGAGCCACAGGAGCCCCCTCATCCTCTTTTCGTTCTTCAACCATTAATGAATTTGTGTGTGAGATAGCAGAACGGTGTTTAGATGATCTAATTTTTCTAAGACTCGCTCTAAATTTTGGTCTAGAGAAATCAAATCTGGGTGACAAGAGCGACGACCAAGCATGCACACACAAAAATTTACTGCAATTATATGAAAAGAATCAGAAAGTCTAGGCTTACCACACCCTTGGGAAGAGAGGAGAGATTTCTTTGAGTAAAACTTTGTGAACTCTCGTAGATCCCTGCACAAATTCTAGAATTCTGTGTTAAAATCAATGCCCTGCAGTAAGGATAGTAAACAATGTGAATAAAGCTGAAAAAGCAAAATAAATTAAATTAAATAAACTAAACTAATATCAGAATTAAAAGAAACAAACAACCGTGCTAATTGTCCCCGGCAACGGTGCCAAAATTACGACCGATCCTAAAACAGGGTTTCAAATATAATTTATTCTCCTCTATTATCTCCGCTTGCAAAAGCAGAGATGTTAACCGAGTATCGTATCCACTGGGAAAAAAAGGCTAAGTTGCGTTGTTTCCTAAATTCCTAAACTAATCCTATTGGAAAACAAAGTTCTGATTATTAAACTAATCCTATTAGAAAATGAAGTAATGGGTTGATTGGTTTTGAGTTCTAAATTAACAAATTGAAAGACAAGTTTTTTATCCAATTAGAGAAAAGTCTTAGGGTATGAATCCACCGTAGCCTTGTGCAATGGCGAATATAGGTCAAGGGTTTCACGGTCAATGCTTTCACGACTCGTTTTGGTTACAAACCTTCAGAGTCAACAAATAAGGGGAGTGGATGCAAATCAGGGCATAACCTATCTCTATGTAATAGATTATCCAAGATCTAACAAACACATTCATTCAAGCATCATGTTATATGACTTGGTATTCTAAACTACAAGAATAAAACACCAAAAGAGATATTTCATTAACAAACGAATCCAATCAATGGATTAAATCAATGTCATATAATCAAAGCATTTAGAATAAAACCCTAGAACCTATACATTGCCATAAACACAAAACTAAAGTTTCATCACAACCCTAAGATGGAGATTTAGTTACTCATGGAAGACGATTGACGAAGAAGTCTTGACGAAATCCCCATAGATGCTCTTCCCCAAGCTCCAAGAAAGCCTCCCAAAACTTCTCCCAAGATGTGAATACCCCTAAAAACGAGTTTGGGCTCTTATTTATAAGTTTTGGGATGAAAAAGGTCTTTAATTCGTGCAGGAGATGGATTCCCGTCGGGTCCGGGCCCACTGGTCATCACAGCGAACTTCGCGAGGTCATATCTCCCTCGATATAGCTCCGATTTATACAATCTTGGACTCCACGGATATCTACTCGAAAAGAGCTTTCCAACGGTAATGCTCTACTTAGCAACTCTTAGGATTCGAGTAGATTTCCGTGGATACGATGGTTACGTATATGGTAAGGTTACTTCCTCAGGTTATCTGGGCTACTTGTGACTCTGATGTGCTATATGATTTTATTTGATGTCTTGTTGATGATGGCTTCTCTTATCTACCTAATATGTTGTATCAAACATATGTTATATAAACATCTTGATTATCGCTCACGCACTACACTCCACACTGTTTTCCGTTGCACTTTGATATTCTATATTTCTTTGGTTATACTAATCACACAGGTACAACTGGGATCAGGTATGGTCTTCTTCCCTATCTATTAATATAATGTGTTGCCATCTAAACATGCCTATTTGCCTGGCTTATCGAGCCTGACCCAATCCTTGGTGTTTTCAGGTATCTTCTCTTCCGCCTTCTTTGATTGGTAGAATTGCTTGGCGGCTGATCCGTTGTCGCGGGGTTCAGAGAATGATGCAGTTGGTGCATCGAGAGGCGTCTGACACTTAGATCTCTATTCTCTCCTTTTCTTGTAGCTGGCCGTGTCGGCCTAGGATTGAATTGTTAGTTTAATTACGGAAAGTATCTTATAATCCCTTAAAGTGAACTAAAATTTTAGGACTTGTCCAATTACTTGCTCATATGAGATTCACACTTGATTATATTATTGGATTTTCCGCATCTCTTAGGTACTTTCTTGTAGCATCCCGAGATTCGAGGCGCCCGGATCTTGGGGCGTTACAATTGCCCCCTAGCTCTTGACCTCTTAGAGTTCTATAACTCTTTGAGGTCGGGAGCTAAGCATTATGTCGGGAGAGTCTTGGATATCAATTTGAATTTCATCTCGGTGTTTGCTGATGACATTTGATCTTTATCATGAAGTCTGTTCGTCTGCTCGAGACAATAAATATCACGTCGGTGTCGCTTTGTCTGCCCGAGGCGATAAATTGCACGCTGCTGTTGTTTCGCCTGCCCAAGGCAATTAATAAAGCGTCTAGATCACAGCGGGAGATGAACTGGCAGTTCCACGTGTCTCCATCTGGTTGGTCGTTCAGCGAATTCGAATCGACTTGTGCTTTCTAGAATTTGAACGGGCGTCATTCTGTCTATAAATAGGGTTTTTCCTTCTTTGTTTCTCTACTTTGGCATTCATCAGAGAGAGTTCCTGCTGCAAGAGAGAAGAAACCTTGCCGGAGTTTTGTCTTAGCAAATCCGAGTCCGGAGTTTGCCTTATTCTTCCTTCTGTGAATCTTCTTCCTCATCTCTTCCCTTTGCGCACCTTCTATTTTCTGTTAAGGGTTCTGCCTTAGGGTTTAGGGTTTCTGCCTCTGTTCTTTTCAGTTTCTTCATTCTTAGAAAAATGGGATCTTATAGGAATTGGGCAAACACCCCTGAGGCCTTGGCTGGGTTCAGGGAGATGTATGAGATCCCAGAAAACGTCCAGACCAAGTTAGATAACCAAAAGAACCCTTTCGAGGGTTACTCTTTTCGCGATGGCTGGATGTCATTTCCTCTAGTTTAAATAATTGAGGGAGGGGTTAGGTTTCCCATCCACCCTCTTCTTAGAGCCTGCTTGGCGACATGGCACCTTGGCCCCTATTAGTTGATGCTTAACAGCTACAAAGTAATAATGGGTGTCGCCGAGTTCAATAAGATTTTGGGCATTAACCTCTGTGTCCATGACATCGAGGATGTGTATGACCTCTGCAAGTCAGCGGGAGACGATCACAGCTACTACCTCAGGGGGAAGCAGAAAACGGAGCCTTTCGTCTATGATCTTGAGGACTAGAATAGACATGCCGGGGACGATCGTCTGCTTGTCTCCAATAGTTGGGAGTTCGGTGAGGCAGAGACCGAGGTGGAGAGGTCATACAGGATTCCTCGTCACTTCGGGGTTCTCCCAAGTAAATACCAACTTTCTCAGAATGCTCTTGTTTTCTTTTCTCGTCTTGCAGAGCTGACGCTTTCTCTTGTCGTGCAGAGGTTAGCCAGAGGAAGCAGGGGGCTGAGCGCACCGACTGGAGGAGAAACGACGGCTGGTTAAAGCTCGTGCGTGAGTACCAAGGCCATCACAGGCGCGCTGCTTGGTCCTTGCTCGAGTACGAACTGAGGTACCATACTTTCATCAAGAGGAAGGAGCCCACGCTTGCCCTGACCGACGTCGAGGGCCGAAGACCTTCAGGTGCCGAGGCATCCAAATCGCCGACCAGCTCAGATGTCGCTGACTTGTCCCAGCTTGTCGAAGCCTATTCGTCCCCCTCCAACTGATAAGAAGATATGGAGCGAAGATGCCCTCCCTGTCTTGAAGGTCAAAGACCCGGGGGCTCAACTTTTCGGAGGCCAAGTGTAAGACCCCGTCCCGAGTGACCTCAATTAGCATTAATTAGGTCGTGTTTTAGTTCTAAGTGTGATTAGTAGATTTTTGTTAAGTGGGGAATAGAATAGCTTCTGTTATAGCTTTAGGAAATTTTGAGTGCCTTTGCGACTAGTGGGGCCCTTTGGGGGTTCCTTTTGCGACTTTGCGTTTACTTGGGGGATTTATCTGAGATTCTTGTGTTTTATTATTTTAATCCAGTCTTACTTGTCTCGCTAATCCCTACAACAATTATATTGATCCCGTGCCCGTTCGAGACCCCGAAACCCGACTTTCCTAACATTGAGGGCAAAACAGTCATTTTACACTAAATATGTACCAAAATTTGATATCCCCGAAACCCGTGAAACATATACTTTTTGGAAACTAGATATTTCGACGATCACTTTTCTCTTCTTCGTCGAATTCATCCGAAGTCCCGAAAACCATGATTTCAGCCCAATGAGATTATTAGTGGTGGAGCCCACTCCCCATTTGCTTTATAAGAAACTCTTCTCCTTCCTTTTTCTCTTTTCCAGCACAAGAACCTTAAGCTAGGGCTTTTCTCTCTCTTCCTTCCTCTCTTGCTTTCCCATCCTCAAATCTCCACCAAACCTTGCACAAATGAAGAAATACTTGTCTTCACTCTTTGAGAACTATCCATTGATGCTATTTGTAGGAGAAGATACCCATTTCAAGATCCTCTTTTGGGCCAACCTAGAGTTTTGAAGAACTTTCATGTAAGTGATCTTTCCCCTCTTTTGACATTGTGTCCTTCTTGCCTTTGGGAAGCCCCATTCCTATTATTGTAAGTTCTTCTTCTTCATTCCTTATTTTGACCCATTTAGAGTTTGTTTTGGGGGTTTTTGTGTGTAGCTTTGGATTTTGGGTTGGAGAGGTGATTAGAGCTTGATTTGCTTGATTAGAGACCTAAGGCAAGTGGATGAAATGATAGTTTGAGCATTTAATGGTTTTATGAGAAATGTGGTTGGTTTTATCATTCTTATTCATGTTTATTAGCTTGCATTGATTTGAAATAAATGCTCATTAAAGAGTTTTGCTCACTCATTTATTGTCATGGAAAGGTGATTTATTTCATTTATGTCTTGATTTTAGCAAATGAATCCTTGTGTATGGTGGTTTCCTTTTCTCTTTCTCTTATGGTGGAATGAGGTGAAGAAGATGGAGATTTGATGTATGTTTATGGATGTTTCTATGGTGTTTTGGATGATGTTTGAAGGGAGTTTTGAGCCTCCCATTTTGATGTAGAAATGAGCCTCAAAGGGTATTGTAAGAAGAGGAAAAAGGGAAGAGCAAAACTGTCTTGGAACCAGTTTCTAGACAGTTCGCTCGAGCGAACTTGACAGGTCGCTAGAGCAAAGTGTCCAGAAAAGGGTTCGAACCATTCCAGAGGACAGTTCACTCGAGCGAACCTGATTTCGCTCAAGCAAACCTTCCCAGAACTGATTCCAAAAGATAGTTAGCTCGAGCGCATGGATTGTTCGCTTGAGCCAACCCGAACTGGACGAGGTCGCTCAAGCGTACCCAATTCAGAAGACCATTCCAGAGACCGCCTCGCTCGAGCGATGTGCTCTGTCGGTGAAGGTCTATGTTTGGGAATATTCATTGAGAACCCCTCTAGGTTAGGGAGATTTACTAGACAATGTATGAGGCCATTTGAGAAAGAAACCACATCACAAAGATTCATCGAAGTTTTGAAATTACCGAGGTGTGTAAGGAACCCGGAATGTCTCCAAACTCAAGGAGTACCAAGTTGTTATTAAATCGACATACGGGACCCCTATTCACCTTAAACAAATATCGAACCCGATACTTTACCCGAAATTTCAATTGTTCATTGTATTTCCTTGTTCCCGAGATTTTTACTACATGACTTGTTATTCCCGAATGCATTGAAATTATACTTGTAATAATTGCTAGTCCCGAAGCGCATTGCCCGACATGAAATGACAATTGTGCCTTTGAGCACCCCCGTCCTGCCCGTTTATTTACTTGCACTTGATGTATTTTACACATGTCTTGATTTCTGTTATTTGACATATGAGTCGGCACCACTAAGCTTGGATAACCTTGTCAGTCTGATCCACTAACTTGGAGATCCCCCTCTTGTCCCGCCAGCTGCAGTTTGGATCTCGCTACCCGGTTATTATCGTGGTCTTGTCCCGATACCCCGGATTGTTACCGTGGTTCCCAATGCCCGGCTCGCTACCGTAGTCATGTCCCGTATATTATATGTATATGTATATATTCCATTGTTTCTCCTCACCTCGTGTGACTGAGATCAATGCCTTGATATTGCTCTGTCACTTCGGTGATAGAGGACTTAGTTTCGTGTGGTTGCCATCTTGCTTGTTTCCCATTTCCTTGGTTACCATTATATGTTTTACAACGCATACTTGTATTTGAATAAATGATTTATCTCTTTTATGAAAATTGTTATTTAAACAGGTTTAAATGCTTTTGAAGGTAAATTCATTTATTATTATATTGTCATGTCTTTTCACCCGTTTGCCAAACCGTCATGTTTGACCCACTCTTTTGTACTCAGGTCCGGACATTATCTATCCCGAGGCGAAGCTTGAGGACGCGGTCGGTGAACCGCAACGCGTAGTTGAGTGGCATGCTGACGATATCGTTTAGACATTTGATTGCTTTGAGAAACGTAACATTTTGGGAACGTTTAACTATTCTTTTGGGGATTGGTGTTTTGTTCATATTGGCCTTTGTTGGCCTCTATTTTTGGGAATGTAACTAAATGATCTTTTGTATAAATTTTAACTTTTTTTTTGGAAAAAAACTAATGATCATTGCAGCAACTATAACAATAAATTTGTCAGACAACTGTCAGACGCATGCAGCAGCCATAACAATGAAGTCCAATGCATTCAGAACTATAGTTCACTCATGCTGCAACAACAGTAATGCATATTATATGCAACAGTTATACAGTACAAATGATGTATACATCTTATCCCATTGCGGATTTCAAATACATTTCAAATGTAATTCAGTTTGAAAGTTTATAAATAGGGAATGTGAGCACTTGCCTAACATCATCTTAACACCTTAACATTCTACTTGTAAATCTTCCGCTTCCTTCTCTTTCTTCTAATTCAGTCTTATTGAGAGTTTACTGGTTCGATCCCGGTCGAGTCATTTGGTATCAGAGTCATCCCAGTCTTCTCTCCTTGTAAGAATATTTTATCAATGAAGTATCAATTTTTTATTCAATTTCTATAGCCTCTTATGCTTTCAATTCTTTCAATTTATTTGCACAAATTTTGCATGCATCATGTCATTTTCTTTCTTTGGTTATTTGTTTGTTGCTTGCATAGTAGAATTGAATCTATGTTAGTTAGTAGTATTTCTAAATTTTGATCTAATTTGACTAGATAGAGTTAATTGATTGTTGTTGCTATTTGGAGTGATTTAGGTCCGAGACCCCCTTGTCGCGTAGCCTTTGTTGCCTGTTAGCCAGGAGAGCGTTTAGGGCTTTGTGGCGTAAATCGTTGACAGGCCACCAATCATTCTGAGTAGTGAAAATAATTAATTAATGATGTCTGGAATTTTTAGATCATTAAGAAGAAATACATCTTCTGACACAGCTTCAACTTCTTCTTCTGCATCATCATCCATCATGCCAATAATAAATAAACTTTCAATTAAAAATCTCGAAGAAATAAGTTTTGATGATATAGAAAAATCAATCCAAGATTTGACAATAACTAAAGTTTCTTTAAAAGAAATTTATAAAGAATGATCTTTTATACAAAAATCAAATTATGCAATCAAGACGATTGAAGAAACCCTCTCAATACAGCAATTTAAGAAAATTTACATGTAATCCCTGAAGAAAGAATTGAAATGCATAAAGAAAAATACAAATACATGCATATTGCACTTGTTCAAGTTGTCATAAAGCCATTAACCAGACTTGGTCTGAATACATCATGTCTCACATATGTTCGAGTTAGAAGACCTGTATCATTCAGAGATTCCCTTATAGGGATGGAAGAAGCCAGTCTTCATGACGGCCCTGCCTTTTTTAATTGCTTTCCCAATTTCACCATATCACTTAGTGATCCCGGTGCACATGAAGCCATCACTCTAGAAATACATACACAAGGATTCAATATGAAGCCTTAATCACAAAATGTTGCAATAGTATACAGAATTTATTATAAAGCTATGAACACAATTGTCCCTAAAATTGCCTATTCATCACAAATCAAAGGAGTAACCACTTTATTCCTTACAAATTTTAGAAATAAAGTCACCACACCCAAACTCATAACTTGGGATGATGTAAACCTATCCGGAAAATGGAAACTTGATGAAGCTCAACCAAACACACATTTAATTAATGAAGATGTTGAATCAATTACGGAACATCCAAATGGAAAAGTAACAATAAATTTTGCCAACACACCAAGATCATATTTTTCATCTACAAAAAGACCAATCCCTTCAGAAACTGGATCTTATAAATCAACCTCTTCCAATTTTCATAAAACATCAATTCCTACATCACCCTCAATTCATCCAACATGCATAGCTTTCCCTATTTATTCAGAAGCAAAAGATGAAGATATACAATCAGTTAAATTAACTGAATCTGATTTTGATGCCTCAATAAATACAATTTCTTTAATTCATGAACCCAATGAAGAAATAAACGATTTCACAATTGATAAACAATTCCTTTAACAAGATTTATTAAAACATCCAAAGACAAAATGATTTTTTACAAAATTTTCCAAATTTGAACGATCTCAAGTAAAAGAATTATGGTATGAACAAATGAATAAAAAACGTAGAAATACTACTTTCTTTGATTGACTTTCTTCAAATATAAAATAAAAATGATCTGTAATGATGACAATTAATAAATCCACACAAACGTGGGAAACCGAAAAGGGTAAAGTTGAATCGGTTCACCCCCCTTTAGAAACTATAAAGCATAAAGATATCAATGCTACTCCATTTAAAAATGTTCTACCAACCTCTAAAATCCTTACTGTTGAACATTTATCCCATATAGTTGAACAAAATAATTTTACTAATCTCTATTTACAAACTATTGGTTTACAGACTCAAAGAATTGAAAATATTATATCTCAACAAGAATCAAATTCATCAGCTCAATATAAAATATCAAGAGATGTTCCATCACTATGCTCAGAATTTATTACAAAATTAACTTTAGATAAAAAAAACCATTAAAACTTCCTATTGATTTTCAAAATGAAATTTCTTTACTAATCAGTCCTTTTGATAAAGGTAAATCCATAAATGAAGGAACCTCAATTAATGCAGTTATTGAATGATCACCAATTCAAATGCCTTCTAACACTCCTACAGACTATTCCACTGATGAATCTGATGATCTATCCATTCCTCAAATTAATAGAATTTTCAATCCCAGAACTCATACATCAAAAACAAAAAATTATTACAACAGACCCACTCCAATGAATCTTCAATTCGAAGAAATTCCTGATATAGCAAATTGTAAATATAATGGTAGTTCATTAGTAGAAAAGACTATTGATGGACTTACCGAATATGGAATTCTTAATATTCTGATAAACATGATACTCTATACAAATGCAGGAATGATCTATAGTAATACACAAGCTGAAATCATCAAATCAATTATAATAGGATTTACATGCCAGCTTCATGGTTGGTGGGAATAAATCTTACATCAATTCAAAAAACTAGTATCCTAAATTTGGTCAAAATAAATGAAGGAGGTAAACCTATTCTTAATGCCAATGGCCAACAAATTTCTAATGCAGTTGAAACATTAATTCATAATATTTTAATCAATTTTTCTGGAAATGTTAGTGATCAAATTAAAAAATACAGAGAATAATTAATTTACCTTCGCTGTCGAACTTTATCTGACTTCCGATGGTATAAAGATGTATTTTTATCCCTTGTTTTTCAGTGATTTAATTCTAATGAATATTTTTGGAAAGAAAAATTTATTTCTGGCCTTCCAACTCATTTTGCAGAAAAAGTCAAAAATGTTTTAAGAGAACAAAATGATGGAAGATTAAATTATGCTAATTATCCATATGGAGACTTAATTCAAAAAATTTGTCGTGTTGGTATGTCTATCTGTAGTGATATGAAAATCAAAGCCGATTTACATAAACAAAAGAAAATTGGTAAACAAGAATTAGGGGATTTCTGCTATCAATTTGGCTATGAACCCCTACAAAACTCATCTAATCGAACTTATAGAACTCAACATCAATCTAAAAAGAAAAGATATAATGAAAAATCATCTAGATCCTATAAAAATTATAAGAAAAGAAAACATGAAATAAGTAATTCAAAGAAACGAAAATCCAGCTCTTCTTCAAAACATAAAACTAATAAACCTGACTATACATGCTATAAATGTGGCAAAGAATGACATTTTACAAATAACTGTTTTAATAAAGATTCAAAAAAGAAAATCAATGAATTAGATTATCATTCTCTTAATTCTGAAGATGATAAAGATATATGTATATGTTGCGAAAGCAACGAAAGTTCTTATGATTCATCATCCTCATCCCCTTATTTCTCAATAAATGTTTTAAGTGCTCAAGATGAATTACTCCTAGAATTAATTGAAAAGATTTCCTCTGAAGACGAAAATAAAAAATATTATAGAAAAATGCTTGAAGATAAATTTTCTGAAAAATTCTCTAAGAAAAATAAAGATTTTCAATCAATTTCAATGAAAGGTATTCTTTCTCAAAAACCAAGCTCTTCAAAACCTTTAACTCTTCAAGAGCTTCAAAATGAAGTAAATGAAACAAAACATGACATTGCAAAATTAAAAGAAGAAGCAACCAAGGAAATTGCTAAATTAAAAACAAGAATTGAAATCCTTGAATTAGGTAAAGAATTCAGTTCAAATAACCAAGAAGATTCCAATCTAGAAAAAGAATTTGACGATGAAATTCAAGAATTCGTAAATTCCATCACTAAATATCATTATCATAAATGGTATACAACTGTAACTCTAAAAATCAAAGAATTCAATTTATCTGTTGACTGTTTAATTGATAGTGGCGCAGATGTAAATTGCATCAGAGAAGGATTAATTCCAAAAAAATATTTTCAAAAAAATAAAGAATTACACTATTGGCACTGCAAATGAAAAAAACATAATTGTCAATTATAAAATTCCAAATGCTCATATCTGTAAAAATGGAAAATGCATTCAAACTTCCTTTGCTGTAACAAAAGTATTAACCAATGATGTCATCTTAGGGACTCCCTTCTTATTAAAAATACAACCATTTTCTATAAATACCGAAGGAATTTATACATTAATTGATGATAAACCTATAAAATTTGAATTCATAGAAGCCCAAGGCTTGGAAGAATAAATGGAATTAATATTTAATTGCATCCATTTTCATATTTCAAAAAGTCATTTATTTTATCAATAAAGCTTTTTCATAACTATTTTAATTCATCCTCCCCTAGGAAACCAGTCATGTCTAAGGATAAAGGCAAACAACCCATAAAATCAAATAAAGCCTCTGTTCCTGCCAATGAAGAACTTTCTTTTCAAATTCCTTTTTCATCCTTCTATCCAGCACTCTCTGCTGCTTCGCAAACTCTTATTAATAACATTTGGAGTACATGCCTTACTGGCCAATGCAATTTTCTAATGCGAAAGCACCTCTCTGATTTGTCCAATCATATCAAATATTTGACATCAAAAATTCAAATGCTTGAACAACAATGTGCATCGTCATCTCTCCCTCCAATTGAATACAAACAAAAAATCCTGGAAAGGGTTGATACTCTTCTTCCGGATGATTTAGCTGCAAGAATTAGAGAAGAAACTCTATCTTGTCAGATAATGGAGCGATTAATTAATCAAGCATCATATCTCAGCTGGGCCAGTGGTTTTCCAAAGCTGTTTTTACCAGCTGAAGAATTTGTTATTTCTTCTATTGAACAAGGCCTAGTTCATCGATTCATTCTCGACAGAGACAATCTAGCAATTCATCGACAGTTGCATGCAATTGTCAAATATGTTCTCAGTTGCCTTGGCATCGCCAAGCACAATCTTCTCATAACAATCTCCTCTACCCTTGGAGAAAGAGATGAATTCAGATTTTATCAGCCATATCAATTATAGACCATCATGAATTATGAAGATGGCGATTTGTTCTGTCAAAAATATAGCATGTCAATCAATGATAATGAACATCTTCCAGATCGAAATTGGAATCAAGCAGAAAGATTTGAATCCTCAGATGCTGTAGATCTCAGTTACAGCCTGGGGCATCTACAATTCTACAATATTCAAGCAGATCAAAATCAAAGATTTATTAACCTCAAACGACATTTTGAATTCGCCCGAACTTTTAAGGAACTTTGGAGCGATGGTCATCGCGTAATATGCATCAATGAAGATTTAGCGGACGATACATTCGTTTATTATGATACCTTTAGAGCAGGCCATACAGCTCTTGATGAAATTCTCGAAACATTTCAAGATGCTTCGTCTCTTAATGTTACTGAAAGAACAAAGAGACAGCTTATTAAACTATTCCAAAGAGAAAATGACCATGGAGTATGGACTCATAGTCCTCAACCACCAGATTACTACCTCATAAATGATTAAATCCAGAACATGCAGCAATTAATCTACATACAATTCTGACAAATGCATATCAAGCAAATCTCAATGCGAAATTCGCAATCAAATGCAGCCTTCATCATTTTTCATGCAGCATTAATTCAGCAATATAAATGTTCAAAATGCAGTGTTCAATACAATTCTGACATCAGCAAAGCTTACCCCATGCAGCCATGTGTCCAGCATTAATGCTATCATTATCAAGGAACATTTACTATAAAGATGTCAATACCATGGAAATTTCAACCCAAAGCCTTAAAGTCTATTTCAATATGACTAAAAGTCATAGTCATATCTTTATGGTGTAATTCATCCTTCGTATAAACAATCCATCCAAAGTCAACAATTGTTGGCTCCTTATGGTACTCCACCATCCCATTTTAATTATCAGTGCAGCCATACAATGACTTCTAAGTCTACAATGTAGTTAGAAATGTGACATATCTGTAGCAGCCTACAGCAACTACAACAATAAATTTGTCAGACACATGCAGCAGTCACAACAATGAAGTCCAATGCATTCAGAACTACAGTTCACTCATGCTGCAACAACAGCAATGCATATTATATGCAATAGTTATACAATACAGATGACGTATACATCTTATCCCATTGCGGATTTCATATACATTTCAAATGTAATTCAGTTTGAAAGTCTATAAATAGGGAATGTGAGCCCTTGTTTCAATTCATCTTAACACCTCAGCATTCTACTTGTAAATCTTCCGCTTTCTTCTCTTTCTTCTAATTCAGTCTTCATGACGACCCTGCCTTTTTTAATTGCTTTTCCAATTTCACCATATCACTTAGTGATCCCGGTGCACATGAAGCCATCACTCTAAGAATACATACATAAGGATTCAATATGAAGCCTCAATCACAAAATGTTGCAATAGTATACAGAATTTATTATAAAGCTATGAACACAATTGTCCCTGACATTGCCTATTCCTTACAAATTTTAGAAATAAAGTCACCACACCCAAACTCATAACTTGGGCTGATGTAAACCTATCCGGAAAATGGAAACTTGATGAACCTCAACCAAACACACATTTAATTAATGAAGATGTTGAATCAATTACAGAATATCCAAATGGAAAAGTAACAATAAATTTTGCCAACACACCAAGATCGTATTTTTCATCTACAAAAAGATCAATCCCTTCAGAAACTGGATCTCATAAATCAGCCTCTTCCAATTTTCATAAAACATCAATTCCTACATCACCCTCAATTCATCCAACAAGCATAGCTTTCCCTTTTTATTCAGAAGCAAAAGATGAAGATATACAATCAGTTAAATTAACTGAATCTGATTTTGATGCCTCAATAAATACAATTTCTTTAATTCATGAACCCAATGAAGAAATAAATGATTTCACAATTGATAAACAATTCCTTCAACAAGATTTATTAAAACATCTAAAGACAAAATGGTTTTTTACAAAATTTTCCAGATTTGAACGATCTCAAGTAAAAGAATTATGGTATGAACAAATGAATGAAGAACGTAAAAATATTCCTTTCTTTGATTGACTTTCTTCAAAAATAAATAAAAAAGGATTTGTAATGATGACAATTAATAAATCCACACAAACATGGGAAACAGAAAAGGGTAAAGTTGAATCGGTTCACCCCCCTTTAGAAACTATACAGCATAAAGAAATCAGTGCTCCTTTAAAAAATATTTTAGCACAACCAACCCTCAACCCTATCCTTAAAGATTTATGTGCTACTACATTAAATGCAATCCAATGTTCAACTCTCCCTACAATTGACAATAAAAAAGAATCCGTTCTAAAAAACTCTACATCTAAAACATCACTTTCTAAAACTCATATAACAGAAATAGAAGAAGACCTCTTTGATCAAGAAGAAAAACTTGATTTACATCCTTCATATTCCTCAATAAATGTCTTAATTGCTCACGACAAATTATTCATTGATGTTATAACCAATACTTCATCAAAAAATGAGCTAACAAAAATCTTTAAAGAAAAATCTTTTGAAAAAACTTTTAATCTTAATTTTAAACCTGTTTCTATGCTTTCTAACCTTGAAAAAAATAAAAGAAATAAACTTACTCATTTCTAATAAAGAAAAATATATTAAAAATCTTAAAAATGACATTAATCTCTATAGAATAGAGGATCAATTAAAATCAAAAGAATTTGAATCTAAAATTAATAACTTACAGACCTCTTTAATAAAAGAATGTTGCTTTGAAATGCCTTTTGCATTTTGGTATAGAAAGAAACATCTAGTATCCTTACCATACATTTCTACATTCAATGAAAGAGATATTCCTACTAAAGCCAGGCTTTCTCAAATGAGTCCTAGGCCTTTAGAATTATGTAATAAAGAAATTAAAGATTTACTTCAAAAGAAATTAATTCGCAAATCTCACTCTCCTTGGAGTTGTGCATCCTTCTATATAGAAAATGCACCTAAAAAGGAACGAGGAGCTCCACGCCTCGTAATAAATTATAAACCATTAAATAAAGTTCTTCAATCAATCAGATATCCAATTCCCAATAAACAAGATCTTATCACTCGTTTATATGAAGCCTTTATATTTTCAAAACTTGATCTCAAGTCAGGATTTTGGCAAATACAGGTCGAAGAAAAAGTTCGCTATAAAACTGCCTTTACTGTCCCTTTTGGACATTATGAATGGAACGTTATGCCTTTTGGGCTAAAAAATGCTCCTTCAGCCTTTCAAGAAATGATGAATGAGATCTTCCATCCTTATAAAACTTTCTCAATTGTTTATATTGATGACATATTAATCTTTTCTAAATCCATTGATGATCACTGGAAACATTTAAAAACTTTCAAATGGATTATAAAGAAAAATGGTTTAGTCCTTTCTCAATGAAAAATAAAGCTTTTCCAAACAAAAAGACAATTTCTTGAATATAAAATATCAAATAAAACAATAACTCCTGTCGAAAGAGTAATTAAATTTGCTGACAATTTTCCTGATGAAATAACTGATAAAAAACAATTACAAGTCTAAATTATGTATCTAATTTTTATCAAAATCTTTCTAAAGAAAGAAATTATTACAAAAATGCCTAAAAATTCAGTTGAACCTTGGACTCCTCAACATACAGAAGCAATTAGAAAGATCAAACAAAAGATTAAATCACTGCCATGCCTAAATATTCTAAATACAAATTTATTTAAAATAATACAAACAGATGCCTCTGAAATAGGATTTGGCGGAATCCTACTTCAACGAACTGCATAATCAAAAGAACAAATTGTTAGATTTTATTCAGGCACTTGGAATACAACTCAACAAAATTACTCTACAATAAAGAAAGAAGTCTTTGCCATAGTCTCATGCATACTCAAAGTTCAAAGTGATATTTTAAATCAAAAATTCCTCTTACGCGTTGTTTGCAAATCTGCCAAAGAAGTTTTGGAAAATGATGTCAAAAACCTTGCATCAAAACAAATATTTGCTCGGTGGCAAGCTTTACTTGCTATTTTTTATTTTGACATTGAATTTATAAAAAGGCTCTTCAAATTCTGGTTAGCAGAGATGCATCCAAGAGGAAAAGGAAAAAATCCAGTCATTGATACCATTAATATTCTATCTAATAATAAATTCAATGCCTTAAATGCCTCTCCCATGCTGCAAGCACCCTATCGTTCCATTCCCTTTAAAAAATCTCAATACATTAAAATCTTTGAATTTGCTCTTTTCTTCCCTGATGATAAAATCCATGCCAACCTTACAATTGATCAAATTCTCTCTCAAAACTCTACCGAGAAAATTGTCATTTTGTTCCCAAAGCCCCCAATATTTCTCACAAATACTATGAAGCAATTCTTATTCAGACAAAAAGTGCTATCATTACTCATGAAGATAGAGATGGAGAACATACCTTTTCAAAAATGAAGATTATGCATATTCATACTCCCACTGATTGGGCTGACAATCTTTTCTCACCAAAAACTGTAATCAATCCTAATGGGAGTTCTTGGCCCTATGATTATTTTGACTACATGAATGCTTGGGAATACACTTTGTTATATCAAAATCCAAAAAGATCTCATTCTTGGCACATTAGCTTTTCTTCTAAATGCAGTCAAAACATTCCTTGTTGGTTCTGGCATAATTGGTGGCTCAGTTTTGGCGTACAATCCTGCATACTTCCCGAAGCCTTATTAAGCCATTATCAAACATTTGAATCTCAATCCAGTTTTGAAATTACTGAACCTTCATATTCTTTCTTTTAATTCATTACTTCGTCCATTATTCCATGGATCCTCCGATGGGAATATGGTAAATCCCAAGAAATGAAGCCAACATGTTTTGTTCCTATTTCTTATATTAAATGGTGGGATAAATTTGACATCTCACAATTTCTTAATAAATCTCATCACTCCTCTCCTCAAGCTTCTCTTCATATACAACCCAATACAGCTAATCCTCAAACCAAAAAGCAAACAACTCCTATTACAGTTTTACCAAAAAGCTTTAAAGATGTTGTACATGGAACATCACCATCCTCAGCAACTCCAATCAATACTCAACAACATATGGATCTTTTCCAAGAAATTCAGCGGATGAAGAATGAAATTTTATTCCTCAGAAATCCCATTATGAATAAATACTGCGGATTTTTTCAAGAAGCATCATCTTTTCATGGCTCCGTCAATAATGATGATTCTGATGCAACACTGCCTCCTTCAGGCGCAGCCGATGAATTTTAAATCCAGCAGATGCAGCAATTAATCTACATACAGTTCTGACAAATGCATATCAAGCAAATCTCAATGCAAAATTCGCAATCAAATGCAGCCTTCATCATTTTTCATGCAGCATTAATTCAGCAATACAGATGTTCAAAATGCAGTGTTCAATACAATCCCGACATCAGCAAAGCTTACCCCATGCAGCCATGTGTCCAGCATTAATGCTATCATTATCAAGGAACATTTATTATAAAGATGTCAATACCATGGAAATTTCAACCCAAAGCCTTAAAGTCCATTTCAATATGACTAAAAGTCATAGTCATATATTTATGGTGTAATTCATCCTTCGTATAAACAATCCATTTAAATCCATCCAAAGTCAACAACTGTTGGCTCCTTATGGTACTCCACCATCCCATTTCAATTATCAATGCAGCCATACAATGACTTCTAAGTCTACAATGCAGTCAGAAATGTGACATATCTGCAGCAACTACAGTAATAAATTTGTCAGACGACTGTCAAATGCATGCAGCAGCCATAACAATGAAGTCCAATGCATTCAGAACTACAGTTCACTCATGCTGCAACAACCGTAATGCATATTATATGCAACAGTTATACAGTACAAATGAAGTATACATCTTATCCCATTGCGGATTTCAAATACATTTTAAATGTAATTCAGTTTGAAAGTCAATGGTATACAACTGTAACTCTAAAAATCGAACCAATAAATTGGTATCAGGGAGCGGTCCCTGGTAACAACTCAATGGTGAAGTCAATCTCTCTGATGGGTGGTAATCCTGGGATCTCCTCCGGAAAAACATCCAGGAATTCCCAAACAATTGGGATCTCTTCCACCCCTTGGGACCGTTCATCCTCCATGATAAACGTCAAATAGGCTTCACATCCACTTTTCAATAGTCTATCAGCATTCAATGTTGAGACAAACCCTGTACGAGGATTTCTCCTCTCTCCATGAAACAACACCCCTCCTGGTGTCTCATCTAACTTGAAGGTAAGAGTCTTATGGAAACAATCCATTGTGGCATGGTACCCTGCCAGCCAATCCATCCCTAGGATGACATCATAATCATACATCTCCAATAAAATAAGGTCTGCTAGTAACACCACTTCTCCTATCTGGACTGTGCAACTAGGATAAAAGGTTCTAGATATAACTTGTTTACCTGCTGGGGTTGCCACAGTCAAAATGAACTCAAGTTCTCTAGATGCACATCAATCAACTTAGAAAATGCATGAGACAAAAACGAGTGTGTAGACCTAGGGTCAAATAAAATCTTAGCTTTAATCCCACAAACAAGGAGTGTAGCTTCCATTACATTGCATGCTGCCTCTGCATCCGCCCTATTGACCGCATAGATTTGCCCTCGATGTTGTGGCCTATTTTGAGCCTGCTGTGGCCGGCCTTGTTGAACGTTTCTGTTCTGTTGTGGTGCACGCTGATTCTGGTTCTGTCCCTGTTGATGGGCCTGTTGCTGCTGCTATGGTCTGTGCTGTTGCTGCTGCTATGGTCTGTGTTGTTGCTGTGGTGCCTGTTGCTGAAGTGGCCTTGCCTGATTCTGGACAACGATTGCATTTTGTGGTGGTGCTGGACGTTGTGCCCCTTGCTGCTGTTGATTATGTCTATTCTACCTTGGACAGTCTCTCATCTGATGGTTCATGGAACCACATCTGAAGCACGCTCCTGTAAGTGTACGACATTGTGTACTCTCATGGTTCTTCCCACAGTGGGTAGAAACCAATGGATTCTGGGCATTCTATTATGTCATCTGCTTCTTGTCTTGATGATTCTTGTGCTAGTAGTTCTGTTGATAAGCTTGTCCTTTGCCTTGAACTCTACGAATCTTGTTATGGAAGTTCTCAAATTTGTAGGCTCTCTTGACGGCTTCTTCGAAAGTGACAGGTGGTACTACTCCGGTAGCATCTCTCTCAATTATGGGATTGAGTCCCTCTAGGAACTTAGCAATCTTCTTCTCCACCGTGTCCACTATCTCTGGAGCATATCTAAACAATTTCTCTAACTTTGTGAGGTATTCGAGGACTGTCATGTTCCCTTGAACAAGTTGCTGGAATTCCATTGCCTTCTGTCTCTTGATGTGGGTGGGTACATATTTATCATGAAACTGCCTCTTGAAATTAATCCAAGCTACTGCGTCCGCCATGGTCTTGTACTCATCTCTAACTGTCTTTCACCATATGTCTGCTGCACTGTTAAAGAGAGATGATGCAAGTTTCACTCTTTCTCCTCCGGTGCATTGGAAGATCTCGAAGATGTTCTCGGTATGCTCTAGCCAATCATCTGCAGCCAATGGATCCTCTATGCCTAGAAATTCCTTCGGAGCTCTCTTCCAAAACCGTTCAAATAAAGCGCTCGGGTCATGTTGCCTCTGATTGATGACGATGGTGGGTTGAGGTTGAACCGATTCGGGCCGTCTTTGTAATACTTCTAATAGTTGCCTCTGCATATCTGCCAATTCCCTAGCATGATCTTCCTCTCTCTTAAGCATTTGCTCTTGCAATCTAACCTGGTTCTCATTGGTCTGACGTTGTTGGTCAAGCATTGCCTGCATCATCTGTTGAAATTGATTTGGCATGTTGTTATCAACCCTGTCTTCCTCAACAGGTCCTGTGTGATCACTGTTACTTGCGGAGGGGTTGCCATTTATCGGTCTCTTACGAGGTGGCATGATGCTGCAAAACAAGTTGTTAGCACATAATAATCAAATAAAGAGTCACACATTGCTCACACGATACTAGCTAACGAAAGTCTAATGAATCCTCGCCACGTCCTCAAGATTTCTAGTTTCTTTTAATTGCTTGAAACACATCTCGCTCTGATACTAGTCTGTCGCGACCCCGGGCCAGGTTACCGAGGTTCTAATCTGGGATCGGGACTAATAAAGTGTGTAAGCATTTATTTAATTTCCCATAGGTGTCCACGGTGAGGATATCACAACAACATAGTACATTTTTATTAAGTGCAGAAGCGTGTAGTAAATTAAATTGATAAGTTCAATTCTGATGGGGGCTCCGACCTTTCGTCCTCTCCTTCCCACCCCTGGGGCTGCCGGGAGCATGACGGAGGAGGAAAAGCGAGGTCATCAACATTTTCGTACGGGTATGCCAAATTTTCTGTTCTACTTGGAATTTGGAATAGTGATCCAGAGATTCACCTTCGCAAGTAGAAAGGAAATCAATTCTTTTTTCTAACTTTCCATTGCACATATATTTTAAGAAATAGACAATTTTTTAAAATGCCGTGAGAAGCGATTTCATTTTGTTTGCCATGAAAGGCGATTTTGTGCCGTAAAAGGCGATTTGTGCCGTGAAAGGCGATTTGTGCCGTGAAATGCGATTTACAAATCTTATAATGAAAAAAGACAAGAAATGTGATTTTTTGTCTCTTTACAAATAATATAAAATACAAAGAAAAGTAAGAAAAGGTATCTGACTTCTCAGGAGATTGTGGGGACTCGTTTAGATCGACGGTCGCAAGTCATGTATGGACTTCGCCATCGTCCTTCAGATGAGAACGCTTGATGCTTTGATTCTTGGGCTTGGCTTGGACCTCAATTTTTTAGAGGATAAAGACCAAGGGAAGGTCCTATATCCAATGAAAAACTGAGACCAAGGGAAGGTCCTATATCCAATGAAAAACTGAGTAAACGGGCTGAAGAGCCATGTTTAGGCCATGTTGGATAGAAGGAAAGAGGTGGCCTTTGGGGGGGTGGCCCCCCAAGGGACTCCGATCATCTTGTGGTGTCTCTTCTACAGTGGAGTGGCAGAGTTTCTTCGAGAGTTCTTCAGAGATGTGTCCAAGGGTTGTGTATGTGTATGACTCTGTGTGTAGCCTTTTTCTTCTTGGAGTGACCCCTTTTTATAGGCTTTTGGTAGCCATGGGATGATTTATGGGATTGATGACCCATAATGAGAGGAGTTACAAGTTTTAATTCTTGATTATGTAACTCCTTTTTCTTGGCTTATGATTGGCCGGTGGGAGATGATGGGCATTTAATCGCCTTTAATCTCCATGATGATGGGAGTTTCATGGTTTTAATGCCATGATTGCTTAGATTTGTAACTCCCATTTGCTTGACTCTGATTGGGCCGTCCAAAATAATGGGTTAATGACCGCATTAAGTTGTCATAAACGGGTCAATTAACGACATTAAGTGGTCGCCAGGGCATTTGAAGAGTCGCAGGCCGCGCCGCGTCTTTTGGAATTCTTCTTGTGATGATCGCCGATGGATCCCCATGTTGTTTGATGTCGGATGGCGATGCAACTTCAGACATTGGTTGATATCAGCGGGCCGGTGAAATCTGTCTTGTCGATTTCTCGATTGGTCGGACAGAAAGTGCACTTTTTTGGTCAGCCGGTTGGCGATCTTGGAACGATCAATGATGATTTCATGCTCTTGACGGTGGATCTGAGATGTCGATGGAGATCAGTCGATTTGGAGCATCGAAAATCAGATTTTCAGGAAATCACAGGGGCTAGAACTCCCGAAACGCGAAAAGGACGGAAAACAGGTCACCCGGCAACAAATCTGGTGACCCGGATTTTCATGGTCGCTGGGCGACCATGCACCCATGGTCGCCGGTGACCATGGGCTAGGGTCGCCGCATGGGCCAAGGTCGGCGGCGACCATGGGGATTGGACCCTTTTTTATCGTCGTTTCTCAGTCGTTCTTTAGTCTTTTTCGCTGCCATTTTCTCCTGAATTTTTCTTGACATTTCTCCTCATTTACTGGTTCGATTCTCTTGAAGAAAACCTGACGAGAAGTCGAGCAAATCGGAGCACAAAGTTTCCTATTTTTTGGAAAAGCCGAAGAATTTGTAGCCGATTTTCCGTCAAGAGTCGAAACTAGGTCAAACGATGTCAGAATGACCTGAAATTTAAGGTGAAGCCTCCTGAGCAGTAGATGGGACCAACCATGGGCTTTTTCTTGAGTTTTGAAGCCGTTTGGGGTCCCGTCGCTAGTAGGCTTGATTTTACCGAGAGGAAGATGCCACGCTTTGATGTGCGGTCAATTGATGTCCGATTGACTTGAAATTTGATAGGGAGCCTATTGGAGTCATTTTGAGATGATCCATTGGCTCTGGTTTGGATGTCATGGTCCCGGGGTGCTCCACCGCCAGTAGCCTTGATTTTGTTTCGGAGCATCAAAGTAGGGTCAAACGTTGTTGGAATGACTTGAAATTTGACGTGCAGCCCTTTTGAAGCTTGTTGAAGCCGCCCATGTGCTCCGTTTGATGAGTAATGGTCTTGGTGGTTCTCACCGCCGAGAGGCTTAATTTTACTGCTCGAGGGTTGATGAGGGTCAAACGTTGTCGGTTTGACTTGAAATTTGGCATGGAGCCTTTTGGAGGTATTTTGAGACCATTCGTAGGCTTTGATCGAAGTTTTGATGTCTTCGATGCTGTCACCATTAGGAGCGCCTGTTCAGCTGCCGGAGGAGTGAAGTAAAGTCAAATAATGTTGGAATGGCCTGAAACTTCATGTGAACCCCTCTTTTGGCTGTCTTGAAGGATCTTGCAGTTTTTGTTTGATTCTGACAAGATCTGATGCTAGAAGCAGCATTGCCTGTTTTATAGTAGGATGCGGCTTCATGTAGCTTCTTGATGTTGAAGAGGCAAAGTGACATTTTTTATGTCAACAAATTCTAGTCACAAGATAAAATCATATATATAAACCAAGTATCAGAATGAGCAATGATCGTTAGTGCTTTCCCAAAAGAAAAGTTAAAGTTTACACAAAAGATCATTTAGTTACTTTCCCAAAAATAGAGGCCAATAAAGGCCAATATGAACAAAATACCAATCCCCAAAAGAATGGTTAAACGTTCCCAAAATGTTACGTCTCTCAAAGTATTCAAATGTCTAAACGACATCGTCAGCATACTACTCAACTAGGCATTGCGGTTCAACGACCGCGTCCTCAAGCTCCGCCTCGGGATAGATAATGTCCGAACCTGAGTACCAAAGAGTAGGTCAAACACGACGGCTTGCCAAACGGGTGAAAAGACATGACAATATAATAACAAATGAATTTACATTCAAAAACATTTAAACCTGTTTAAATAACAATTTTCATAAAAGAGATAAATCATTTATTCAAATACAAGTATGCGTTGTAAAACATATAAAGGTAACCAAGGAAACGGGAAACAAGCAAGATGGCAACCACAAGAAGCTAAGTTCTCTATCACCGAAGTGACAGAGCAATATCAAGGAGTTGATCTCAGTCACACGAGGTGAGGAGAAACAACGGAATATATACATATACATATAATATACGGGACATGACCACGGTAGCGAGCTGGCCATCGGGAACCACGGTAGCAATCTAGGGTATCGGGACAAGACCACGGTAATGACCGAGTAGCGGGATCCAAACTGCAGCTAGCGAGACAAGAGGGGGATCTCCAAGTCAGTGGATCAGACTGACAAAGTTATCCAAGCTTAGTGGTGCCGACTCATAGGTCAAATAACAGAAATCAAGACATGTGTAAAATACATCAAGTGCAAGTAAATAAACGGGCGGGACGGGGGTGCTCAAAAGCACAACTGTCATTTCATGTCGGGCAATGCGCTTCGGGACTAGCAATTATTACAAGTATAATTTCAATGCATTCGGGAATAACAAGTCATGTAGTAAAAATCTCGGGAACAAGGAAATACAATGAACAATTGAAATTTCGGGTAAAGTATCGGGTTCGATATTTGTTTAAGGTGAATAGGGGTCCCGTATGTCGATATAATAACAACTTGGTACTCCTTGAGTTTGGAGACATTCCATGCTCCTTACACAGCTCGGTAATTTCAAAACTTCGATGAATCTTCGTGATGTGGTTTCTTTCTCAAATGGCCTCATACATTGCCTAGTAAATCTCCTTGACATAGAGGGGTTCTCAATGAATATTCTCAAATGTTTAAACAATTCATCATTGTCCCAAACATAGCCCTTGACCGACAGAGCACATCGCTCTAGCGAACCGGAGAGATCACTCGAGTGAGGCGGTCTTTGAAATGGTCTTCTGGGAGGGTTCGCTCGAGTGAAATTGGGTACGCTCGAGCGACCTCGTCTAGTTCGGGTTGGCTCGAGCGAACAATCCATGCGCTCGAGCTAACCACCTTCTGGAATGAGTTCTGGAAGGGTTCGCTCGAGCGAACTATCTTCTGGAATTGTTCTTCCCCTTTTACTCTTCTTACAATACCCTTTGAGCCTCATTTCTACATCAAAATGGGAGGCTCAAAACTCCCTTCAAACATCATCCAAAACACCATAGAAACATCCATAAACATACATCAAATCTCCATCTTCTTCACCTCATTCCACCATAAGAGAAAGAGAAAAGGAAACCACCATACACAAGGATTTGAAAGTCCAAGATCGAATCCTAGAGGGGGGTGAATAGGGTGAGCTCAAAGTCCTAGACCAATTTTAATTCTTTTAGCTTTTAAGTCTCTTATGCTTTGAAGGAGAATAAAGAAATCAACCTAGGGAGCATAATCCATAAAAAAGAAAGCATAAAGACAATCACCATAACACAATCACATATAGTGGTTCGGCCAAATTGCCTACATCCACTCCCGGTACACCTACCGGTATTCACTAACTTCAATTAAGGTTTAGGATCACCTCAAACCTTACAAACAACACTATGCTTTTCAAGGCTAAGCATAAACCTTTACAACATATGCTTTTCAAGGCTAAGCATGAACCTTTACAACAAGGAACTTTTCTCTTAAGAAATATGCCTAATAATGCATGGATAAAGAGAACAAGGAAATGCAATGAAGTGCCTCTTAATAGGCTAATTTGAAAGGAAAAACTCAAGTTCTAGAACAATGCATGTGAATGACAAAGTTTATGTGAAATGCATTTACTAGAAAGTTACTCTTTCTCTTTTTGAAAAGATACAATCTTAAATGATTCAAAGATGATAAACAAATGATTGAGAAAGAGTGAGTTGTCTATCACATGAGTTGGACAATGTGAATTATCTTGTTTTCAAAGAAGACAAATTAAAGTCTAATAAGTTGATGTTGAAACAAGAAAACAAATTTCATGTGAAACAATGACAACATGTTGTATTCATAGCATATGAGATTACTAAAGTATTAGACATGTTATGAAAGACAACATTTTAATATGAAAGCAACTTGTTAATCATGCATTGAGAAAGATCAAAGATTTGAAACAAAACATGATTGTAAAAAGACTATGGATTAAAGGAAGCACACCCATTTGAAGATCAAAGGTTCAATAAGTGGAATGGCTTCATAATCCCTTTGAAAATGCTCTTGAGAAGTTGCTTAGCCTTGGCCTCAAAGGTCTCTCAAATCTCAGCAACTTTCTCCAACCAAAAAGCCACTTTTTATAAAGATAAAGTTGCCAACGGCTAGTTCTCGGTCGACCTAGAAACATGCCTCGGTCGACCGAGAAAGCACAACGGTCATATTTCTGACCGTTGGCATGTTACAGTTCAGGTTATGGAAAAATGACTTCCAGTTGTCTCGGTCGACCGGCGACACTGCCGGGAACAGCCTAGATTTTTGACAAATTAGAGAAACTTGTAACTTTTGAGGGCACCTTCCATGGGACTTTTAAACACATCTACCAAGCATTAAATCATGACTGAAAGAAGATGAAAACTGAGATTTTAAAGCCATGAAAACTCCAAAACACAATAATGAATTTAAAGTTAGAAACTTTGGAAAGCTTGGAAGGATTTTTGAAATCAAAGACTCCAAGAACTGAAGAGTCAACCTGAATATGAAAACCATGCATTACAATTGATAAAAATAAAGATTTAAGAAGTTGAAATATGCATGATGATCCTATGAATAAAACCATGTATGAATGAGAGGACAAGCTTATGAAAGTGAATGCATCCTATCAAATTGCAACAAAACAAAAACTCTAACAATCTCCCCCTTTGCAATTTGATGGCAACTCTTGAAGCTTGAACTCTCTTTCAATCTCCTTTAAAACTTGAGCGGCAACAACTTTGGATATTAAGGAGCTTTTGGATATTTAAGGAGCATTTGGATCTTTTGGAGCTTTGGATTTTCCTTGCGGGAGCGACGACAAAAGACGACCAACCTAAAAGCTAACACTCTAGCCAAAGCTACTCCCCCTCAACATAAGCAACCCTTGAAACTTCTCCCCCTCAATTGGAGAACTCTCTCCCCCTTTGACATCTAATTGCAAAGGAGCCTGCCCATCAAAGATAAAACACATAACCTTGTTAGTAGCACCTGATTATAAGAGATATATAAAAATAAGATAAGGAATAGGTGATTAGCCAACAAGAATTTAAAACACAGGGCAAGGGCCAATGCCCAATTGATGTCTCAAATTAATGAAACGATCATTTCCAAGGGGTTTAGTGAACAAATCAGCCAATTGGGTATCTGTTGGGATAAACAACAACTCAATGGTGCCTTGGTCAGCATGATCACGCAAGAAATGATAGCGAATGTCAATGTGCTTAGTGCGAGAGTGCTGAACAGGATTTTTTGAGATACTGATGGCACTTGAGTTGTCACACATGATAGGCATGCATTGTTGTGGAACATTATAATCTAATAAAGTTTGTTTCATCCACAACAGCTGGGCACAGCAGCTACCTGCAGCAATATATTCAGCTTTTGCAGTAGACAAGGATACAGAATTTTTTTTTTTGCTATGCCAGGCTACTAAGCAGTTCCCTAAGAAATAGCAGCAACCACTAGTGCTCTTCCTATCATCTATAGATCCTGCCCAATCTGCATCACTATATCCAATTAATTGCAGAGTTGAGTCATGAGGATACCAGATACCATAATGAGAAGTCCCATTAATATATTTTATGATACGTTTAACAGCTTTAATGTGAGACTCTCGGGGGTCAGATTGATACCTAGCACATATTCCAACGCTAAACGAGATATCAGGGCGGCTAGCAGTGTGAGAACCCGACCCCTAATCTCTCGGATTAGTGTTGTTTTATTTGTGGATTAGTTCTTTTAGTGGGATTAGTAGTTGTTGGGTTGAGTTTGTGAGCTAAAATGGTTTTTCTTCTAGTTTTGGGCTTTTGAGTGCTTTGGTAGCTTGTGGGGCCCTTTGGGGGTTCCCTTTTCGGCTTTGCTTTTCTTGTGAGATTTTCCCGATTTGTTTCGTATCGTGTTTTTGGCCCGTTGCATTCATCTTGAGGAATCCTACAACTTTCATGTTGATCCCGTATCCATTTGAGAACCCAAAAACCGATTTCTTGGCCTTGAGGGCAAAACAGTCTTTTCTCACCAAATCTGTACCCAAAACTCGATATTCTCGAAATCCGTGAAACATACACTTTTTGGAAACTAGATATTTCGACGATCATTTCTTCCTTCTTCGTCGAATCCATCCGAGGTCCCGAATTAGATGATTTCAGCCACCCAAGTCCCTTAAGTTGTGGGACCCAAACCCCACTTGCTTATAAGGGGAACCCATCTCCTTCATTCACTCCATTCTCCATTGTTCCAGCTGAGCCTAGGGCTTTTCTTGCAACTTCTTCTTCTTCTTCTTGCTTCTTCATCTCCAAGCCACACCAATAGTTCCTCAATCAAGAAATGGAGACCATCTTCTTCTTCCTCTTCACCATGGCTCCCCATTGATACCATTTTTGGAGAAATCTCCCAACCTAGAGACCTCCCTTGAGCTTGTTCTTCTCATTTGAAGGTCATCCAAGTAAGTGATTCTTCCCATCTTCTAGAATTGTAATCTTCTAGCCTTAGAGAAGCTCCACCTTGATTATTGAAAGGTTTCATTGTCATTTCATTGTTTAACCCATTTTAGGGTTTGTTTTGGGGGTTTTTGTAGAGATTGTGGATCTTGAGCTTGAGAGGTGATTAGGAGCTTGATTTGCTTGATTAGAGTCAAAGGCAAGTGGTTGATTGGATCGTTTTGATTATTAACATGTTTTGTGAGAAAATCTTGATTTATTAATGGTTTTGGTGATTTTAATAGTTGTCTTTAATATGATTAATATTGATTTCAAGATGTGCTTATTGATGAGTTATTTCTCCCTTGTTAATCTCTTGGAAATGTATGTATCATAGTGTCAAGATTTCAAATGGTTTCACATGAATGAGTTTTCTCCACTTTTGAGATTTATTGTGAATGGAAAGGATGGAAATGGAAGAACTTGAAATGAGGAGCTCTTTAGCTCATTTTAGTGTCTTGGAAACATGTGTTTAAGCCTCCTTATGTATAATTCTATGTGATTGATTATATGTTGGAAGGAAAGGAAACAAAAAGGAAGGAAAAATCAGTTCCCGGACCTGCACTGCGCCCAGGTCCGATCGATCGGACCTACAGGCCGATCGATCGGCCTGTCTTTTAACAGTAAGGCTTTTTGGGCCGATCGATCGGCCGATCGATCGGACCCTGTGTATAACTGGTACAGAAATTTCGACCGATCGATCGGCCGAGTGAAATTTGGTATTGTGTTTTTTTTTTTAAACCTTTGGGCCTTCTATGAGTCCTAGGGGTGTATACCTTAGTGTTAAGACCAATTGTACCCTAATCTAAGGTCTCTAAGACTAGGGGACTAAAAGAAAAGAATGGTGTTGATTAGACACTAATTCTTGATTTTAGGTGGGACCCTGACTACGCTTTTTGGACTGTTTGGACCAAGTTTGAGAATGTCTTGAGCCGACACGCCTCACGGTTGGTTCGGTGGCATCGAAGTTCAATCCATTTCAATTTTGAACGGGATGGAACGACGCGATATCTTCTTTATATCTAAACACAAGTCTATTTCCTTGTTATCGCTAATTCTATTCCTTTCGATGACTGAATCGGTTGCTCGATGTTTCCGGATTAATGTCATGCCTAGGATGGACCGTTTATAAGCTTGATTCTTGCTATTGTAACATCTAGTATTACCCATAAGCTCATTTTAAGTTTTGAAAGTAGTAAAAGTACATAAGGAGCCCGGAATGTCTTCAAACTCAAGGAGTACCAAGTAATTGTTATAATCGACATACGGGACCCCTATTCACTTAAATAGATCTTGAAACCGATATGTTTACCCGAAATTGTTATAGTTCATTGTTTCACCTCTTTTCCCGAGATTTGCATTACATGACTTGTTTTCCCGAAAGCCTTGAAGTTACACTAGTAACAGTTATTTGTCCCGACATGTATTGCCCGATATGAAATGTTAGTGTGCCCTTGAGCACCCCCGTCTTGCCCGTATATGTATTTGTACTTGATTTACTTGCATTGTCTCGATTGTATTTGACCTATGAGTCGGCACCACTAAGCTTGGATAACCTTGTTGGTCTGATCCACCGACTTGGAGATCCCCCTCTTGTCCCGCCAGCTGCAGCTTGGATCCCGATACCCGGTTATTACCGTGGTCCCGTCCCGATACCCGGTTATTACCGTGGCCTTGTCCCGATACCGCAGATTGCTACTGTGGTCCCCAATGCCCGGCTCGCTACCGTGGTCCCGTATAGTATATGTATATGCATTCATGAGATCCCCTGTTTCTCCTCACCTCGAGTGACTGAGATCAGGGCCTAGTATATGTATATGTATTGATATGAGATCCCCTGTTTCTCCTCACCTCGAGTGACTGAGATCAGGGCCTAGTATATGTATATGTATTGATATGAGATCCCCTGTTTCTCCTCACCTCGAGTGACTGAGATCAGGGCCTAGTTATTGCTCTATCGCTTTAGTGATAGAGGACTTAGCTTCGTGTGGTTGCCATCTTGCCAGTTTCCGATTCCTTGGATACCCGACATGTTTTATATTGCTTACTTGCTTTCCGATAAATGATTCGTTTCCTTTATGAAAGTTGTTATTTAAACAAGTGCTAATATTCTCCAATGTAAATTCAGTTATTATTATATTGTTTTCTGTTCTTTGTACCCGCACATGTTTTAAATGATTACCCGATTCGTTAAATACCCATGCTTTTACATATGGTTCTAACGATCGATGGTTTTGCTAGAGTTATATGATTACACATGTTTTAAAATGAATACCCGAGTTATTAAATGTCCATGCTTTGGAATGTGTTTTAAATGACACTCGTTTTGTTAGATCCCGATGTTTATACCGGTTTCAAATGAATACCCGATTTGTTAAATATCCCTGTTTTGAAATATGTTTTAAATGACGCGTGTTTTGTCAGGTTTCTATGTTTATACCTGTTTCAAATGATTACCCGAGCTATTTAACATCCATGCTTAAGAATATGTTTTAAAAGACACGCGTTTTGCCAGATCCCTATGTTTATACCTGTTTTAAAGGAATGCCCGATCTGTTGAAGATCCATGCTTTGAAATATGTTTAAATGAACGTGGTTTTGCCAAACTTCCATATTCATACATGTTTTCCACGAACACCCGATTGTCAAATATCTATGCTTTTATAGATGATGTAAATGAACATATGCTTTATTAGATCTTCCTGTTTTAACCATGTTTGAAAAGAATACATGTTTTGTCCGAGATTCCTGAGTTTTCACCCGTTTAATTATATGCAGCATTTTGAGCAAATGGCATGATTTATCATTTGTATTATTATCCGCTATATTGTGTTCTTTTCATCCACCTGCCAGACCGTCGTGTCTGACCCACTACTTTTGGTACTCAGGTTCAGATTTCTTCGCCCCGAGTTGAGTGCTTTTGTTGGCTGTAGAGCCATGCTTTGCAGGTTAGTTTGTCGGCTATGTCATGTAGACATTGAGCTTGACATCGGAGCTACGTCACATTTGGGTAGTGGTTTATAGCTTCTTGTTGTATGGCTTTTGTTAGCCTTTTTCTTGGGATTCTTAATTAATGTACATTGATAATTGTAACTTGAATAAATTTGGGAATGTAATATCCTGTTACTGTCAGCTCTGTAAATTATTGTGATGATTACTCCAGTCTGATATGATTCTTGATATAATAGCTATGGGCTAAAGGTTGAGTGCGACGCGGAATCCGATGGCCACGGACTTCGGGTCGCAACGCCACAAATGCTTCCGCAAAATATTCAGAATGTGTTGTCTTCACACACGCGGATCTTGGGAGAAGAAAAATACATTTATGCTTAATCCCATCTCCCGCCCCCGAGGTTTCGGTTCGGGGGCGTGACAAGCAGTGAGGTAGAGAAGGCTTCCTATCATGCTCCTATAAAGTTTTTGGTCAGCTTTCTTACCCTGAAGGTCACTAGAGATTTTAGTAGTGGATCCCATAGGATTGCAACTAGTCTTAGATTCTCCTAAGCCAAACTTTTTCACTATTTCTAGAGCAAACTTGGATTGACTAAGAAAGATACCTTGATCAGTCTGACTCACTTGTAATCCTAGAAAGAACTGAAGGGGTCCTACCAAACTCATTTCAAAGGTGGAGCTCATTAACTTAGAAAATCCTTGAGCAAGATGATCAGATGTTGATCCAAAAACAATGTCGTCAACATATATTTGAGCAATGAGAATATCTTTGTCAACCTTTTTAATGAATAGAGTTTTGTCCACATTCCCACACTCATATCCATTTTCAAGTAAGTGACTTGTCAGCTTTTCATACCAGGCTCTTGGGGCTTGTTTCAATCCATAAAGAGCCTTTTTCAACTTAAAAACATATTCTGGGTGATGAGGATCCTCGAAGCCTTGAGGTTGAGTAACATACACATCTTCCTCAATTTCACCATTTAAAAAGGCACTCTTCACATCCATTTGAAACAGTTTAATCTTCATGCTGCTGGCATAAGCTAATAGTATTCGAATAGACTCCAATCGGGCTACTGGGGCAAAGGTTTCCTCAAAATCAATTCCTTCAACTTGAGCATACCCTTTGGCTACAAGTCTAGCTTTGTTCCTTATAACATTTCCTGATTCATCCAGCTTGTTCTTGAAAATCCATTTGGTGCCAATTTGGCTTTTGCCTTCAGGAAGAGGAACAAGATCCCACACATCATTCTTTCTAAACTGATTTAATTCATCTTGCATGGCATCAATCCATTCAGACTTGGTTTCTGCTTCAGAGAAGTTCTTGGGCTCAATTTGTGAAACAAAGGAATAGTGAGCACACAGATTATGAACTTGTCTTCTTGTCATGACTCCTTTTGTGATATCTCCAATGACATTATCCAAGTTGTGATTTCTTAATAGCTTTGTGGGCATAGAGGGAATCTCTTTTTCAATTTCAGATGAAATAGGCAGCTCAACTGAGGTCTCTTCTTCATCATGAGGAGCTTTCTTAATTTGATTAGTCTCATCAAAGACAACATGAGCTGACTCCATGACAGCCATTGATCTGAGGTTGAACACTCTATAAGCCTTGCTTTTATCAGAATATCCTAAGAAGATCCCTTCATCAGATTTGGAATCGAACTTTTCCAGCTGCTCTCTATCTCTTAAAATATAGCACTTGCTACCAAACACTTTAAGATAACCCAGATTTGGTTTTCTTCCAAAATACAGCTCATAAGGGGTTTTGTTAGTGTTCTTTGTCAAATAAACACGGTTAATAAGGTAGCATGCCGTATTGATAGCTTCTGCCCATAAGTTGCGCGGGAGATTTTTCTCATTAAGAAGGGTTCTGGCCATTTCTTGAATAACTCTGTTTCTTCTTTCTGGTACTCCATTTTGCTGGGGAGTTTTTGGAGCAGAGAATTGATGACTGATCCCATGGCTTTCACAAAAGTCTGCAAATCTTTCATTTTCAAATTCGCCTCCATGATCACTTCTTATCTTCTTAATTTTGCAGTCCTTCTCAACTTGAATTTTCTTGCAAATCCTTATGATATTATCTACTGCATCTGATTTTGCATGAAGAAAGGCTACCCATCCAAATCTCGAATAATCATCAACCATCACTAGTATATACTTTCTCCCACCAATACTCTGAACAGGTGCAGGTCCAATGAGGTCCATATGAATGAGTTCAAGGGGATGAGCAGAGGATATATCTTTTATACCTTTAAAACTTTTCTTGATTTGTTTACCCATTTGACAAGCCTTGCACAATTCAGATTTGTAATCATCTAATTTGGGTATTCCTCTGACAATTTCTTTCTTTGATAAGATCCTCATCAGTTTGTAATTTATATGTCCCATTCTTTGATGCCACAAATGATTTTCTTGAGCTTTAGACATTAAACACATGGATTCATTCTCACAACATTCTTCTATGGTGTAGATGTTATCTTTAGTACGTAATCCAGTGAGTAGTACTTTGTGAGATTTCTCATCCAGAACTTTGCAAGATTTGCTATCAAAAACAACTTTGTTTCCTTTGTCACACAACTAACTTATGCTCAAGAGATTATGCTTTAAACCATCCACAAGGAAAACATCTTTTAATGTAGGCATTTGATCTCCTCCAACACAGCCTTTTCCTATAATCTGAGCTTTCCGATTATCTCCAAAAGACACATTACCTCCATCATAGTCCTCAAGAGTGATAAATCTAGAACGGTCTCCAGTCATATGCTTGGAGCAACCACTGTCCAAAAACCATCTAGAGTTTTCTTTAACTTTAAGAGCGGTTTGAGCAAAAAAATTCTTGACACTTTTCTCTTTTTCAATCCAAGTAGCCTTAATGAAGGTAGAGGTAGAAGTCTTGGGAACAAACTTGAAATGAGCTCTAGAACTATGATTTTGAGACATCCTAAACTTAAAAGGACAGTTTGGAACTAGATGACCTATTTGATTGCAAAAATGACAAGTCCATCTAGAGGAAAAGAAGATTTTACCTATAGGTTTGAGGTGAGTCCTAGTATTATGTTGAAAGCTATTCTTCTTGCTACTAGAGGAGCATTCAAAACCTATACCATTCTTGTTACCAAAGACTTTATTCAAGCCTAACATTTGATAGAATTTGTCATTGCCTAAGGTAAATTTTTCAACAACATGTTTTCCCTTTTCAAGTTTCATTTGAAGAGATTCTGATTCTTGTTGACTAGATTCCAGCAGACTTTGTAATTTATGAATTTCTTTTTCAGCTTTAGCAAGATTTTCATTAGAGGTAGTCAACTTAGATTGAACATTTTTTATCTCATTGTCTTTCAAGATTAATTGATCTTTTAAAACATCTAGATCATTCACAAGCCTTTTTTATTCACTTTTTAAGCTTTTATTTTTCTTGGTTATGACTTCACATAGTTCATATAGTTCCTCATAGGCTTGATGAATATCATTGTCACTATTCTCTTCATTTACTTCTTCTATTAACACATTATGATCATTGTTTTCTTCAATGGGAGTGAAGAGAAGCCAAGAAGTGGAATTATCATTATCTTCATCATTTTGAGGTTCATTATTGTCACTACTTTCATCTTCATCATCATCCCAAGTTATGTTCAAGACTTTCTTTCCTTTCTTATCTTTCTTTTCAGATTCTTTAGGGGAGGGACAATTTTGAGCGATGTGACCAAAACCTTTACAGTTGTAACATTGCACATCCCTTTTGGTAAAAGATCCCCTTGAGTTTCTTTGAAAATTTTCATTTTTAGAATCTTCATAATATTTATAGTTCTTTTTGTTCTTAAGGAAATTCTTGAACTTCTTAGCAAGCAAAATAGTGTTCTCATCATCACTCTCACTCTCATTGTCATTTTCCTTATGTTGGGAGCTAAGAGCTACACCTTTCTTCTTGCTAGGGACTTCAAAATCTAATTCATAAGTGAGAAGATTTCCTCTAAGTTTTTCTATTTTGATCTTGTCAACATCTTTGCTTTCAGTTATAGCTACTATCTTAGGTTTGAACCTTTTGGGGAGAGATCTTAATATTTTTCTAACAGCTTTGGACTCATCCATCTTCTCTCCTAGACCTATGAGGGAATTAACAATCTCCATGAATTTAGTATAGAACTCGTCAAAGGTTTCTTCCTCTTGCATTTTGAGTTCTTCATACTTAGTTGACAACATTTGAATTTTAGCTACTTTGACTTGATTGGTCCCTTCATGAGTGGTCTCTAAGGTATCCCACACTTCCTTAGCAGTGGTACAATTTACTACCCTATTGAACTCTTCTTGGGACAAGGCACAAAATAAGGAATTTTTTGCTTTAGCATTTAGATTTGCCCTTTCTTTCTCTCCTTGAGTCCAATCTTTCTTAGGCTTATCCTTGATAGCTATGACATGTCCTTCCGAATCTTTTTCCGTGAGAATGGGTTCATGATACCCTTCTTCAATGATACTCCAAACATCTAGACTTTGAGATTCTAGAAAGACTTGCATCCTAATCTTCCAATACCAGTAATGCGAGCCATTAAACAAGGGAGGTCTATTTGTGGCATGACCTTCTCCTAATTGGGATTGCATGGTGACCACCAAGGCAAAAACACACTCTAAGGATTCAAACTCTAAGTTGTTAGGCCTAAACAAGAGCACCTAGGCTCTGATACCAATTGAAAGTCCAAGATCGAATCCTAGAGGGGGGGGGGGTGAATAGGGTGAGCTCAAAGTCCTAGACCAATTTTAATTCTTTTAGCTTTTAAGTCTCTTATGCTTTGAAGGAGAATAAAGAAATCAACCAAGGGAGCATAATCCATAAAAAAGAAAGCATAAAGACAATCACCATAACACAATCACATATAGTGGTTCGGCCAAATTGCCTACATCCACTCCCGGTACACCTACCGGTATTCACTAACTTCAATTAAGGTTTAGGATCACCTCAAACCTTACAAACAACACTATGCTTTTCAAGGCTAAGCATAAACCTTTACAACATATGCTTTTCAAGGCTAAGCATGAACCTTTACAACAAGGAACTTTTCTCTTAAGAAATATGCCTAATAATGCATGGATAAAGAGAACAAGGAAATGCAATGAAGTGCCTCTTAATAGGCTAATTTGAAAGGAAAAACTCAAGTTCTAGAACAATGCATGTGAATGACAAAGTTTATGTGAAATGCATTTACTAGAAAGTTACTCTTTCTCTTTTTGAAAAGATACAATCTTAAATGATTCAAAGATGATAAACAAATGATTGAGAAAGAGTGAGTTGTCTATCACATGAGTTGGACAATGTGAATTATCTTGTTTTCAAAGAAGACAAATTAAAGTCTAATAAGTTGATGTTGAAACAAGAAAACAAATTTCATGTGAAACAATGACAACATGTTGTATTCATAGCATATGAGATTACTAAAGTATTAGACATGTTATGAAAGACAACATTTTAATATGAAAGCAACTTGTTAATCATGCATTGAGAAAGATCAAAGATTTGAAACAAAACATGATTGTAAAAAGACTATGGATTAAAGGAAGCACACCCATTTGAAGATCAAAGGTTCAATAAGTGGAATGGCTTCATAATCCCTTTGAAAATGCTCTTGAGAAGTTGCTTAGCCTTGGCCTCAAAGGTCTCTCAAATCTCAGCAACTTTCTCCAACCAAAAAGCCACTTTTTATAAAGATAAAGTTGCCAACGGCTAGTTCTCGGTCGACCTAGAAACATGCCTCGGTCGACCGAGAAAGCACAACGGTCATATTTCTGACCGTTGGCATGTTACAGTTCAGGTTATGGAAAAATGACTTCCAGTTGTCTCGGTCGACCGAGACCTGTATCTCGGTCGACCGACGACACTGCCGGGAACAGCCCAGATTTTTGACAAATTAGAGAAACTTGTAACTTTTGAGGGCACCTTCCAAGGGACTTTTAAACACATCTACCAAGCATTAAATCATGACTGAAAGAAGATGAAAACTGAGATTTTAAAGCCATGAAAACTCCAAAACACAATAATGAATTTAAAGTTAGAAACTTTGGAAAGCTTGGAAGGATTTTTGAAATCAAAGACTCCAAGAACTGAAGAGTCAACCTGAATATGAAAACCATGCATTACAATTGATAAAAACAAAGATTTAAGAAGTTGAAATATGCATGATGATCCTATGAATAAAACCATGTATGAATGAGAGGACAAGCTTATGAAAGTGAATGCATCCTATCAAATTGCAACAAAACAAAAACTCTAACAGGATTCATTTGCTAAAATCAAGACATAAATGAAGCACTATAAATCACCTTTCGATGACAATAAATGAGTTAGCTGTTGACACCAAAAA
This sequence comes from Cinnamomum chago, assembly GCA_038049695.1. Classification (NCBI taxonomy): domain Eukaryota; kingdom Viridiplantae; phylum Streptophyta; class Magnoliopsida; order Laurales; family Lauraceae; genus Cinnamomum; species Cinnamomum chago. The sequence continues at coordinate 38,335,599 of CP142460.1, forward strand.
TGTCACTTTGCCTCCTCACACCAAAAGCTACACGGAGCCGCATCCTACCAAAAATAGGCAGGCGCTACTTCAAGCATCAGATCTTGTCAGAATCAAACAAAAACTGCAAGGTCATTCAAAACAACCAAAAGAGAGGTACACATGAAGTTTCGGGCCATTCCGACATCATTCGGCCTAACTTCACTTCTCCAACAGCTGAGCAGCAGCTCCCGGCGGTGATAGTGTCGAAGACTTCAAATCTTCGATCAGAGCCTACGGATGGTTACAAAATACCTCCAAAAGGCTCCATGTCAAGTTTCAGGTCAATCGGACATCGTTTGACCGGAAGTCAAAGCTCGGGATTTCCCTCGCGGTGAAATCAAGGCAAGCGTTTGCATGACCCCAAACGGCTTCAAAACTCAATCGAAAGCCTATGGTTGGTCTTATCTACTGATGAGGGAGTCACACGTCGAATTTCAGGTCAATCGGACATCGTTTGACCAAAAGTCAAAGCTCGGCATTTCCCTCGCGGTGAAATAAAGGCAAGCGTTTGCATGACTCCAAATGGCTTCAAAACTCAAACTAAAGCCTATGGTTGGTCCTATCTACTGATGAGGAAGCTACCCATCAAATTTCAGGTCAATCGGACATTGTTTGACCGAAAGTCAAAGCTCGGCATTTCCCTCGCAGTGAAATCAAGTCAAGCATTTGCGGGCCCCCAAACGGCTTCAAAACCTGAACAAAAGCCTATGGTTGGTCTCGTCTACTGCTCAAGAAGCTACACGTCGAATTTCAGGTCATTCCGACATCGTTTGACCTAGTTTCGACGCTTGACAAAAAATCGGCAGTTCTCCACAGCAAAGTCTTCGGCTTTTCAGAAAATGGGAAACTTTGTGATCCGATTTTCACGGCTTCTCATCAGGTTTTCTTGAGAGAAATCCAGCCAATAAATGAGAGGGAATTCCAAGAAAAATGCAGGTGAAAACAGAAGCAAAAACGGACGAAAAACGGCGAAGAAAAAGCGACTGAGAGGCGGCCAAAAAAATGGGCCAAGGCCCATGGTCGCCGGACCTCGCCCAAAAACCCCGTTTTTCGGGTATTTTTCGCGTTTCGAGTTGATTGGCCCCTGTGATTTTTCCAAAATCTGATTTTTTGTGCATGATATCCGTCGATCTTCATCAACATCACGGATCCATCACTGGAATCATTAGATCATCATCGGACGCCTCAAGATCGTCAAACGGCTAACCAAGAAAGCACCCTTTCTGCCCGCCCGATCGCGAAATCGACTGGACAGATGTTGCTAGCCCGCTGACATCAACCAATGTTTGAAATTGGATCACCATCCGACATCAAATGGTATGTGGGTCCGTTGGTGATCATCGCAAGAAGAATCCCAAAGGACGCGGCACGGCCCGCGACTCTTCAAGCGCCCAGGCAATCAATTAATGAAGTTAAATGACCCGTTTATGGCAAGTTAATGCGGTCATTAACTCATTATTTTGAACGGCCCAATCAGAAGCAAGCAAATGGGAGTTACAAGTCCAAGTAATCATGACATTAAAATCATGAAACTCCCGTCATCATGGAGATTAAAGGCGATTAAATGCCCACTACTCTCCATTGGCCAATCAAATTCAAGGAAAAAGGAGTTACAAAACAAGTAATTAAAAACTTGTAACTCCTCCCATCATGAGTATTAATACCATAAATGCTCATAAACTCTCCTAAATGGCTACCAAATGCCTATAAATAGGAGGCCATTCCAAGGGAAACGGATCCAGAGAAAAAATCGCTGGAAAATCATTGAAGAAGGAGGACAGATCCGAAAAACTCTCCGAAAAATTCAAGAAAAATCCAGAACCTCTGCAACAAACTCTCCTCTATTGAAGAAAACTCTGCTGCAACAAGCACTAGAAGGTGATGAAAGCTCCTTGGGGGGGCCACCCCCCCCAAAGGCCACCTCTCCTTCTATCCAACATGGCTAGATGCGGCTTTTCAGCCCCTCGGCTTTTTACCGGATATAGGACCTTACCTTGGTCCTTATCCTCTAAAAATCTGAGGTTGGAGCCAAGCCAAGAAATCAAGCATTAAAGTTCTCATCTGAAGGACGATGGCGGAGTCCATACATAACTCGCGACCGTAGATCTGAACGGGTCCCCCACAATCGCATGAGAAGTTAGATTCCTTTTCTTTCTTTTCTGTTGCATTGTATTTTTTTATAAAGAGACAAAAAAAATCACATCTCTTGTCTTTCATTATTGAGAAGATTTGTAAATCGCCTTTCACGGCAAAATCGCCTTTCACGGCAAACAAAGAAAACCGCCTCTCACGGCATTCAAAAAACAAACCTTGTCTCTTTTCTTTAAAAATATGTGTGCAATGGAAAGATGGAAAAAAGTTGATTTCCTTTTCTACTTGTGAAGGTGAATCTCCGGATCACCACTCTAAATTCCAAGTAGAATAGAAAATCTGGCATACCCGTACAAAAAAAAAAACTGATGCCCGCTTTTCCTTTCTTTCCCTCCACCGTACCCCGTCAGCCCCGGGGCGGAGGTAGCTTTGGAAAAAGAGAAAAGCCGGGACCATCATTAGCTAAACTCTTTAATGAGCATTTATTTCAAATCAATGCAAGCTAATAAACATGAATAAGAATGATAAAACCAACCACATTTCTCATAAAACCATTAAATGCTCAAATTATTATTTCATCCACTTGCCTTAGGTCACTAATCAAGCAAATCAAGCTCTAATCACCTCTCCAAACCAAAATTCAAAGTTACATACAAAAACCCCCAAAACAAACCCTAAATGGGTCAAAACAAGGAATGAAGAAGAAGAACTTACGATAATAGGAATGGGGCTTCCCAAAGGCTAGAAGGACACAATGTCAAAAGAGGGAAAAGATTACTTACATGAAAGTTCTTCAAAACTCTAGATTGGCCCAAAAGAGGATCTTGAAATGGGTATCTTCTCCTACAAATAGTATCAATGGATAGTTCTCAGAGAGAGGAAAAGAGTGAAGACAAGCATTTCTCCATTTGTGCAAGGTTTGGTGGAGATTTAGGGATGGGAAAGCAAGAGAGAAAGGAAGAGAGAGAAAATCCCTAGCTTAAGGCTCTTGTGCTGGAAAAGAAAAAAGGAAGGAGAAGAGTTTCTTATAAAGCAAATGGGGAGTGAGTTCCACCACTCATAATCTCATTGGGCTGAAATCATGGTTTTCAGGACTTCGGATGAATTCGACGAAAAAGAGAAAAGTGATCATCGAAATATCTAGTTTCCAAAAAGTATATGTTTCGCAGGTTTCGGGGATGTCAAATTTTGGTAAAGATTTAGTGTAAAATGACTGTTTTGCCCTCAATGCTAGGAAAGTCGGGTTTCGGGGTCTCGAACGGGCACATGATCAAAATAAAAGTTGTAGGGATTAACGAGACAAGTAAGACGGGATTAAAATAATAAAATACAAGAATCTCAGATAAATCCCCCAAGTAAACGCAAAGTGGTAAAAGGAACCCTCAAAGGGCCTCACTAGTCACAAAGGCACTCAAAATTCCCCAAAACTATAACAGAAGCTATTCTATTCCCCACTTAACAAAAATCTACTAATCACACTTAGAACTATAACACGACTTAATTTATGCTAATCGAGGTCACCCGGGACGGGGTCTTACACTTGGCCTCCGAAAAGTTGAGCCCCCAGGTCTTTGACCTTCAAGACAGGGCGTCTTCGCTCCATATCTTCTTCTCAATTGGAGTGGGACGAATAGACTTCGACGAGCTGGGACAAGTCAGCGACCTCTGGGCCGGTGGGTGATTTGGATGCCTCGGCACGTGAAGGTTTTTGGCCCTCGACGTCGGTCAGGGTAAGCGCGGGCTCCTTCCTCTTGATGAAAGTATGGTACCTCGACTCGTACCCGAGCAAGGACCAAGCAGCGCGCCCGTGATGGCCTTGGTACTCACGCACGAGCTTTAACCAGTTGTTGTTTCTCCTCCAACCGGCGCGCTCAGCCCCCCTGTTTCCTCTGGCTGACCTCTGCACAACAAGAGAAAGCTTCAGCTCGGCAAGACGAGAAAAGAAAATAAGAGCATTCTAAGAAGGTCGGTATTTACTTAGGAGAACCCCGAAGTGAGGAGGAATCCTGTATGGCCTCTCCACCTGGGTCTCTCCCTCATCGAACTCCCAACTATCGGAGACGAGCAAACGATCGTCCTCGGCATGTCTATTCGAGTCCTCCAAATCATAGAAGAAAGGCTCCAGTTTCGGCTTCCCCCTGAGGTAGTAGTTGTGACCGTCTCCCGTGGACTTGCAGAGGTCATACACATCCTCGATGTCATGGACACCGAAGTTAATGCCCAAAATCTTATTGAGCTCGGCGATACCCAATATTACTTTGTAGCTGTTGGGCATCAGCTGACAGGGGCCAAGGTGCCATGTCGCCAAGCAGGCTTAAAAAAGAGGGTGGGCGGGAAACCTAACCCCTCCCTCAATTATTGAAACTAGAGGAAATGACATCCAGCCATAGCGAAAAGAGTTACCTTCGAAAGGGTTCTTTGGGTTATCTGACTTGGTTTAGACGTTTTCTGGGATCTCATACATCTCCCTGAACACAGCCATGGCCTCAGGGGTGTCCGCCCAATTCCTATAAGATTCCATTTTTCTAAAAATGAAGAAACTGGAAAGAGTAGAGGCAGAAACCCTAAACCCTAAGGCAGAACCCCTAATAGAAAATAGAAGATGCGCAAAGGGAAGAGATGAAAAAGAAGACTCACAGAAGGAAGAATAAGGCAAACTCCGGACTCGGATTCGCTAAGAGAAAACTCCGGTAGGGTTTCTTCTCTCTTGCAGCAAGAACTCTCTCTAATGAATGCCAAAGTTGAGAAACGAAGAAGGAAAAACCCTATTTATAGACAGAATGGCACCCGTTCAAATTCTAGAAAGCACGCGTCGCTTTGAATTCGCTGAACGACCAACCAGATGGAGACACGTGCAACTGCCAGTTCATCTCCCGCTGTGATCCAGACACTCTATTAATTGCCTTAGGCAGGCTAAACAACAGCAGTGTGCTATTTATCGCCTCGGGCAGATGAAGCGACACCGACGTGATATTTATTGTCTCGGGCAGATGAACAGACTTCATGATAAAGATCAGACGTCATCAGCCAATATCGAGATGAAATTCAAATTGATATCCAAGACTCTCCCGACATAATGCTTAGCTCCCGACCTCAAAGAGTTGTAGAACTCTAAGACGTCACGAGCTAGGGGGCAATTGTGTGGCACGATTCCCTAATAGCAGGATTAAGCTAATCTTGGTAACAGTACCAACTTAGTTTATATCGATCTCGGTGTTCAAGTTCGGCAATGGTGCTAAGACACCTCCGGCTCAGCAACAGTGCCAGCCAACACCGAGCTTGAGCTAGCCTCGGTAAGAGTACTGGCTAGGCTCACCTCGGTCTCGCATAGGGCACATCGGCAACAGTGTCAGGATGCGTCCAAATTTGGTCTCGGTATCATCTTCAACTCGGTACACCCACGGAGATGAGTACTAAACCATGATTGTACTCCCATAAAGCTACGGCTAAGTTGCAGAATGTACTGACAGACAAGATGGGCGCCGGATAATGATAAGGGGTCGTCTTTATCAGACGATCACATCCACATTGATACGAGAAGTCATCTCATGACCCGACTGGACAGTTGCTCTACCTACCCCCACTAAGGGAGCGTCAGGTGAAACTTCTACTTATATACAAGGGTAAGAATCCCTTAAAGAGGTACGCAACAGCTACGCCACATAAGGCATTACTATACTAGCATACTGGCTTTTCTTCTCCATCTTTTGTTCAGTGATAGCACTAACTCAGGCATCAGAAAGCTTTCGGCTGACTGCAGTCAGGATCTCTAATCGCTATTTCTCCTTCCCTTTTAGGTTTTAAGGTAGTCAATCCTTCCCAAAGAAGCTTAACAGCGTTATTATGAGTTTCATACTCACCTAATCAAGTCCGTAATATTTAAGCACTTACACTTTTGTAAAGAAAGAAATAAATAGAGGAGTCTTAAAGTGCATTGGTTGTCCAAGATGAGACTCACATGGGCATAAAGTCAAGTGGACCACATGGTCCATCTTGCTATCCGACTATATAAACGTGTTTTAGTAACTTCCAAAAGCGCATAAACAAATAATAATTGGAAACTTCCATTGTATGGAATTAGTAATTTTTAATAAACAACATTCTGAATATGAGAATATGACCATTTTTTAGTGTGGAGAAAATGACAAAAAATGGCACTTAGTGGAAGAGGGCTTGCTAGTTTTAAAAATAAATTGGTAAAAATAATTATAATAGATTAATTGGGTTTTTTTTTTCAGTTGTCAAACGGCGTGTCAAGTGAGGTTGTTATCATGAGTCTAATTTTAGTTTGAATTGGATGACCAATTTCTTTAATATATAATAACAAATAAGTAATGTCCAAGAGCATACAAGCTAACAACAATTAAAATGATCATCACAATATAAAAACAGAATTAGTAATTTTCAGACACAAAAAAGCAAAACATAATTGGAAATTCTATTATTATAAACAAATAGAGTTACTGGTTTTTTATAAGCGAACGACAATCAATAACCATTATAATGTACAAATGAAATTAGTGTTTCCAAGAACACATAACCAAATAGAAATCGAAAATGTCCCTTATTATTTAAACAAATGAGATTATTGACTTTTAAGAACACAAGCAAACGATCATAGGAATGACCATCATAACACACAGATACATTAACAACAATTGGAAATATATATTGTAATATACAAATGGATTTAGTAATTTCTAAGAAACAACATCCAAGAATATGAGAATGCAACGAATATCCAATTTTGAGAAAATGACAGGAATTGGCAATTTGTGAATGGGTTTGTGTGGTTTTAAATATAAATTGGCAAAACCGATCAAAGGAAAAACAATAATAATAAAACTAAATATATAAATAAATAAAAGAAAAAAAAGGAAACCCTTATTTTGAAGCTTTGACTTCTACCAAATGAACTAGAAATTAGAGCAATAAGAAAGAGATCTTTGTTAGGTGTCGTACTTGCTCGGACTCCAGAGGCACCAATCTTCTTCAAGCCCTTCTTTGTGATGATGAAACTAGTGCCGATGAAGAATCTCGATGAAGGCACTAGGATCAAACTCTTTGATTTAGATAATGCTGAAAACTACCTTGGCTTCGTTTCTCAAATCCAATAGACCAAAGAAAGCCAAGTGATTAGGAGCCTTTGTTTCTCAAACCCAATTAAGCAAAAGTAGCCAAGCCACCAAGGGAAGAATTTAGAAAAAAAAAAAAAAAAAAAGGCCTTGGAAAGGAAGGAGGGAAAATAGAACCATATGTGACGGTTGATGTGGAAAAATGAGCTTGCCTTGATGTTATTGAGATGCCGACTTCACCATAAAGTTGTAAAAAGGTTGATTTAGAAGAGTGGATGTCGCATCATATGGGATGTTGCTGAGAAGTTTGGAAATTGAATAACGTTACATTTTGAACAATGGGGGCACGTTTTTGAGGAGTTAACTGGATGGAGGGTCAAAATAAATTGGAGATTGTTACAATTTAATTGAGACACAATCAATCACTTATATATATATATATATATATGAAAAGTTTCAAGTGCATCCATCCCTCACCATGGGGCGAGGGCACTTTCCCTTTTTTTACACATGAATCCCCATATATATATATCGGAGATGCACCTATGAGAGATATCTCCCACCTTATATGAGAGATAAGGGTGGGGGCCCTCAAGCATTGTATATGGATATGAGGGCCCACACCGTATCTCTCATATAAGGTGAAAGATATCTCTCATAGGAGCATATCCATATATATATATAATTATAATCAAAACCCTCGCCTATGTATGTTTTATTGTTTTGGAAGATCTAGATATTGTCATATCTTCATCTAAATCCTTTTTACGGAGCCTATTTTTTGCAAGGAAAATATGTCACACACTCACACCAAAACACTGAACAATGTGTTATGTGGAAAATCAAAATAATTTTTCTTTCTATTCGAAACTTCGGTTTCCGCAAAATGCTCAGTAAAAATTATAATCAAACCCTTTTCTGAACTCCCACACCCACCAACCCAGTACAAACTAATTGAAAAGGCTATTTCGTTGATTCACTGAAGGCAAGGCAAACGGTTGAATTTCCTCGCAGATAACTATCTACCTCAAACAATGAAAAACGAGATTCGTGAAAAATCAGTACAGTTTTCCGTTTCTTTTTTTTATATACAGAAATACAGAAAATACATTACACAAAAACTGCCCTATAAGTCCAATATATATGTTCATCCATCCTTGACTAGTTTTGGCAAAGGAACCATAGCTGATTGCAAATAGGGGCATGATTAAAACTATATGGACACCGACAAGGATAAAGAGCACTCATTGCGATGCATGAAAATAATTGAAGCATATTTCCATCTGTGAATCATAGTGGTCCTATCATTTTATTGGATCCAGTTGGTGTTTCAACATTTGTCATTCACTTAGATGTATTTTGCTTGCAGATTTTAGTTCCCCCGACTCTGTTTTTGAGTCCTTTGATCTAAAGAAGCAAGCACTCCTGACCTAGTCAATGTGGCCGTCCAATTGGTTTAAAATTAGTTGAATATATGTATGCTTGTTGCTTTACACTCATATGCAGATACATGATACCAATTGTTCACACATCATGTCCAAACTATGTTGACCAGCTTGCAGTGAGAATTGAAATAATGATTTCAAAGCGCATGGATTGAAAGAATGATACAGCACAAAAGTACTCTGTTTCTACCATTAATAAAATATGTTCTTTAAAGTCAGATAATATAGATTCATAGATTCTATATTATGTCTTGTAAATGTAATTTAACCTCTATCATGCTTCGTACAAGTAGTTGCGATGCTAGTGTTCCTAGATATGAAAGATCACGAATGTCATTTCTTAGGAAAAACAAATTGGTAGTGCGGCTTATAAATTGCAACTTTTTTCTTAGAGGTCATTTGCTTGCCGTCATTTACATATGGAAATGATTTCCAAACTTTTTCTTACGAGTCGTTTGCTTCCAATGATTTACATATGTAAATAATTTCCATGCATAATGGTCATACATCGTTACATTTGTTTGTGCACATCAACGAGGTGTAAATAAGGTCATTGACACACCAAGAATCTCACACCTCCAAAAAGCCGCTAAAACAATCTCTTACACAAAGATTACAATTTAGTAGGCCCCGTCAACCACCTTTAAACTTTCTCATTCTTGTGGGCCGCTTATTTGTAATAAAAAAACAGTTCAATTTCTTTATTGGATTAACAAAACTCAAGGGCTTGAAGCTGATTACTTAAATCTTCATAAATTTTGAGTAATATGTGAAAAAGCTTTAACTTATAAATCTAATTCTACACGCTTGTATAACCCTTAATTCATCATCCAAACCGTTTAATATTCTTGCACTATAAATACCTGGGCTTTTAGTTTCATATCATAATTTTTTAGGAGTCATTAGTTTTTTAAATATGTAAGTGTTATATATGTAAATGATGCATATTGTTTTACATATACAAATGATACCCATGTGAAACACATTCCAATATTTGTCCAAATACCATTTTCACAGGTAAATGAGTAAATCCTACATTTCTACATGGATTGGATTTTTTGGATGTTTTCACGTATTTTTCAAAATCAATGAAGAATTAAGGGCCTCTTTGGATTCACCAAAATATATATATATTTTATAGAATATATTCTTTCATTTTCTAAAGAAAAAAATCTTACACGTTTGACAACCTAAGAAAAATAGGAAAAAAAAGAAAGGATAATTCTCTTTCAAAAAGCACAATATTTTCTCCATTAGACCCCTATAGGAAATTTTCTATAATATATGTGATTTACAAAATGGTAAATTACCCCCGGGGGGGGGTTACAGTCATTGCTCATTGCCGAAGGCCAAAGGTCTGAAAGCTGGGTTGGCGATGGACACCTTGGGTCATCAGAAAAAAGGGTGAAGTCTTTACTTCAAAAGGTCTACCATGATATATTTGTTACATGTGTGGTAAAGTAAAGACAAACGTTGGATCACATTAATAGCAGGGTAAAGTAAATGTGTTATAAAGTATGTGGTGAAGTAAAATGGGAGAGACAAGTAAAATTGTTATTTTTTATTTTGACTTTACTTTATCATACTTTAATATAGTTTTATATAGTAAACAATGTTGCTCGTGGTAAAAATAAGTTGCAGCTAGACTTGACTTTACCACACTACCTTTACATTTAAACTTATTAAACGTAGAGTTGGTCACATCTGGGTCAAAATTTCCCAAACAACAAAAATAGTACAATATTCACCTATTCTATTTTATACTATTTTATTCCTACAACATATAAATTTGTAAATATCTTATATACGGTAAACATCAAAGGAATTCTTCCTCAATAAAGTCTTTATCCATTAAAGAAGATCAACGGCTAAAATCATTAGCCCATAGAAGTCCAGAAAATTAAATCTAACAATTTGGATTTTTTCACAAATTTCTCAAAACTCATGAAAAGTTAAGACAAGAAATTTCAGCTCTTAGCCCTTTTTAGCCATGTAAAGTAGATGAATGATTCGTATAATGAATTAGGGACCAATAAGAATGAAAAATATAAATGTTTTTATGGGCCCCGTGGGAGAAAAAATACCATTGTATGCATATTTGGTGTCTTGAATCAGTTTGTCACCTCCTTAGGTGTGAAAGTGAAGGTGTAAAAATGGCCTCATTTTCATCATATGTGTAAATCCATGCAACAAAATATGGCACATGCATAATGGTTACACGTGTAAATTATTTAAATGTAAACGAGCGAAAATAAACAATCCCCAACGGATTTTGAGAAATTTGTTAAAAGGTCCAAAAATCTCAAATACATTGAAAAACCATTGGATGTACTTATTTACTCATGTGAATTGTGATTTTGACAAAAAGGGTAATGAGTCAACATGTATAACATTTGCATATGTAACATTTATACATGAAGAAAAATCCATATTCCTATCATATATAAGGCAAACAACTCCTTGTTGAATATTAAGAGGCTTTTTTTCTGTCATGGAGTAGAATCCCCTAGATAGTTATGTTAAAATAGGTTCCAAGAAAGGAATATAAGAGGCAAGGGCCGAAGGAAATAAGATGGAGATGTCAATAGGACCATGGCTTTCGTAGGATTTTGATCTACCGGGGCGATGATTTCATATTCAATTTCCTAAGATTTGGTTTACTAGGGGATTAGATGTTAGATATTAGGATAAGATTTGCAAACTAACATCTTACCTATTAAACAAACAGGCCTGAGAAATGAATTAGAATTGCAAAATTAGGGGGAAAAAGGTTTTACAAAAGCTCCCTATGTTACATATCAAAATTTGAATACCACTTTGACCAGTGATACAACTGACCATCAGAACCGTCATATGTGCTCCCATGAACCAAAAACCTGCACGCTAATCTCATTTCTTCAGTAGCACGTGTATTTTGGCAAATAATTTACTTGCACCGATTTTGCTTATACCCTTGCACCAACTTCACTAACTAACGCACCTGCTTGGTTACTTAACTGAAGGGTCATGCTTGATCACTTAACTGCAGGGTCATTTTCACATTCATTGCAGCTAATTCTACTGCCAACTGCCTGAATATGAAAGGCATGGCTACAGTCTCCATCCCTTTACTTGTTTTACAGGCATGGCAGATGACCTTCTTGGGAGCTCTACCAGGAGGTAGCCCGCCAATGTGTCGTGTTGCCCTTTTCTGATGTTGGATAAAAGAGGTTGCAAGGATGCTCCCGCAAAGTGAGCATACATCAGCAATATGATAATCAGAACACGTATGCAATCTATCATGTAATAAATATGCAGCCCCGTGTGCGAGAACTGAATCACGTTCCATCTCTCCAAAACGTATACCACCACCGGCCTTTCTGCCTTTGATGGGCTGCCGAGTAACCGGATCGACAGTTCCTGTGGACCGCACCTTCAAAAAAACAGCAAGATCAGTCATATCCTCAAAAAACACACCCCCACACACAGGAAATAAATTTGCTGCACTAGGCACATTATGACATATAGCAATGACAATAATTGGAGCTTTCAAAATGAATGGAGGACCAACGTAAGGTACTTTGGGATGGTGGGATACTCAACAAGAGTCTACACATAGGCATAATCTCTATAGTAAGTTGGGGTAGTCATACAGGATTTGTGCTGAGGCTACGAATCTTAAAGTTTTTTTTTTTTTTTTTTAATTCTTTCATTTGTTTATTTTATTTTATTGTGTGGTGGTTTGGGGTTGCTGGTGTGAGTGATTTTTTTTTTTTTTTAGTGTGTTGTGTGTGTTTGTGTGTGTGTGTTTTTGTTTTGTTTTGGGGTGTGGGTGTGGGGTGGGTGGGGGTTTGGTTTAGCCTCTAGGATGTATGCTTTCGGCTTTGCCACTATCCATCAATGCAAATCCCATGTTGGGCCATTCAGGAAGCATTTTTTATTTTTTGTGTTTTTGTTTTGTTTTGGGGTGTGGGTGTGGCATGGGTGGGGGTTTGGTTTAGCCTCTAGGATGTATGCTTTCGGCTTTGCCACTATCCATCAATGCAAATCTCTCACACACAGGAAGCATAAGCAAGCATAAAGCATAAAATAATCTCTCACACAGAGGAAGCATAAGCATAAGCATAAAATAAAATAATATCACACACACACACACACACAAACTCCTTTTCCATTCCACTCCACACATTATCGTATTCCTTTTCCATTCCAATCAAGGAATTGAACATGTAATGGCCCCCACAGGAGCAAAAATCAGTGGGAATCACTATAGCCAGACTGTACTAGGGACTCTTACATTGGGTGGTGTGAAATGGTTTACTAGTAGGGTAGGTGTGAAAATGGTCTTATTTACGCACCACTGTCATACCTGATTTACAAATGTGAATCATCTACGCATGTAAACAAACATGGTGATGCGTAAATGTTATGCATGTGAATCATCTATGTATGCAAACGAACGACCACCCTAAAGAGCAATAAAACTTAAAAGGTCAGCTCACCTGAAATTTGTCCGACACCATGTGCCGAAGACGCTGGTAATAAACAGGTCCAATAAATATTTCACAAGCAAGTTCTGTACCAAGGACCCCGCTATACATGACTTCTAACCCATGATAATTAAACCCATATGAAGTTAACATTGGTCCAAGTTCATCAACAAGCGAGTCTGAATCAGTTGTAGATCTTCCATCTGCATCTTTGATGGAGTTGGCGAATGGAGTTGCATCCATAAATTTTCCATGTAGGCTGCCACCCTGCGAAAAGTTTAAAAAATTGTAAGTATGGAAACTCTTGTTCAAAAGTGGACGGGTCGTGATTTTGTAAATAGCAGCCAGGCTTGGGGGGGCACTTGCATGCATGTCAATAATGGGTTAAGGCAGAAGTCTATTATGGCCTAGGGGCATTGATGGAAAGAATCAGATCAACACAAAAATTTGTCATACTAGGCCAAAATTCAGATGATGTTCAACCTGATTCAGACAATCAAATAGAAAATCCCCACCACAAAATTAGCAACCCTCTAATAAAGTAAGCAATAAATTTTCAGCAAGTATGAAAAGTTTGTAATTAAGCAAAAAATAATCCTGGTTTAAAAATACATACAGATAGATACTACATTTAAGTAACAATAGCTGGCTGTTATAACCAATTCTAATCAGTTGATTTGAAATAATAATATTCATGAACTACATGTAAGCTAGTTTCTTCCCGTTTATTCGTTGCCAAGTTTCAAAACCATACAACAAAGTATCTCTAATTACCATCATATATAATAATAAAAAATGTGCTTGTTGAAATGGAAGTCAATGATTGCAGAATTTCCTCTCGCTCATCTTCATTTTGTACTCTAGGTACTGATTCTATTTACTAAATTTGACTCAAACCTTCCATCTTGTTCTATGACTTCAACTTGTTAAGGTTTACTACAATGTCTTCCAAGTTTTAATACATATATTTTTAAAACCTAGTTCTTAATTTTGACCTTCTCAACCTCTCAATTATATGATCCAATAAACTTCCACTCCTTGTATCGTCTTTAATCAATTACCTCTTGACCCATTTGAGTCAACATAGTTACCTAATACTTAATATTTTATTTTCTCTATTTTTTTAAAAATTATTTGAGCTACTTTTTTATTAGAAACATTAGATAAGACTTTTACTTGTGTTAGAATTCATATATAGAAGGATTGCTAGGGTTTTGGGTGACAAACTCAAGACAATCTCACGAATGGAAGTTGAAATAGCATACAGCTATAAACTTGTATTATAATTGCTTGTCTTTCTTTGGAGAACAAGCCTCAATATATAGAGTATTACATGCCTTAATCAAGGCTCTAAGTTAGGAAATCAATCTAATTACATCAATTATGTTCTAAGTTAGGAAACCAATCAAATTAAGATAATATGTACAACTGTGTAATCTTTGACCAAAACAAAGCACGCAAGACAATCATGCTAGACTGGATCTAATTATGGGCCCTGGGCCTGTTTAACACCCCCTCCCCCCCTCAAATTGATGCGGGAGAATCAACAAGCATCAATTTGTCAACCAAGAACTGATGGCGCGGTCGTGGAAGACCTTTGGTGAGAATATCAGCAATTTGAAGTTCAGTGGAGACATGCGGTAGGCTGATGACATCACGTTTAAGTTCATCACGGAAAAAGTGACAATCAACCTCGATGTGCTTAGTGCGTTCATGAAAAATCGGATTTTCAGTAATCCGAATTGCACTTGTATTATCTGCATAGAGAGGGGTAGCTCCTTCTGCGGGAAAGCCAATGTCAGAGAGCAGACCTCGGAGCCAAATGATTTCGGAGCACGCAGCAGACATAGCTCGGTACTCAGCCTTGGTAGAAGATTTGGAAACTTTGTCATGTTTCTTGCATTTCCAGGAAACCAAACTATTACCCAAAAACATGCACCATCCTGTACTCGATCTGCAAGTATCCGGACAACCAGCATCTGAATAAGCGATGAGAGAGAGAGGATTGTTTGATGGAAAAAACCCGCGAGTCGGTGTGCGAATAAGGTACCGAATGATGCGACGAACAGCAGCCAGATGAAGGTGACGAGGAGCAATCATGAACTGACTCATTAGATTAACTGCAAATGAGATATTAGGACGGGTGATCGTGAGGTAGATCAAGCTACCCACTAACTGGCGATATGCGGTAGGATCTGGAAGAATGTCACCCTCCTCTTTACTGAGTTTGACATTCAGTTCGACCGGCGTATCTACTGGAGCGGAAGAAGTAAGGTCAGCCAAGTCAATGAGGTCAACCGCGTATTTGTGCTGATTGAGAACTATACCTTTAGTCGATTGATGAACTTCAAGACCGAGGAAATAGTGTAAGGGCCCGAGATCCTTCATGTGAAATGTCTGATGAAGAGAAGCTTGGAGTTCCTGAATCATTCGTGCATTGGGACCAGTAATTACAATGTCATCAACGTAGACCAGTAGCACAGTACTCCTGGACGGAGCATGATGTAAGAACATGGAAGGCTCATACTAGCTAGGATGAAAATCCAAGCGGAGAAGGGCATCTTGAAATTTCTCAAACCATGCGCGAGGAGCTTGCTTCAGACCATAGAGGGAGCGACAGAGCTTAGCAACCAGACCCGTCCCAGAGGAGGACCCCGGAGGCAAACGCATATAAACGTCTTCTTTGAGATCACCATGAAGAAATGCATTTTTGACATCCATTTGATAGAGAGGCCAGAACTGAGAGGCAGCAACATCAAGGATGATGCGAACGGTGGTCATCTTGGCGACGGGAGCAAAAGTTTCATCATAATCAATGCCACATTCCTGCCGATTTTCGAGAGCAACAAGGCGCGCCTTATATCGATCTAGATAAAATCCACTTGCAGCCAATAGGTTTGACACCCACAGGAGAGGGAACAATATCCCACGCATGATTTTTCTCTAAAGCATCCAATTCTTCTTGCATAGCCTTGTTCCAACATATGTCCTGCACAGCCTGAGAATAGGATTGGGGAATAGAAGAAGAGGACAAAGTGGCCATTAAGGAAGTATGGGAGAATCCATAGCGGTCGGGTGGTACTGAGATGCGAGTGGAGCGACGCAATGAAGGATGTCCAGATGGACCAAGTGCCGGAGGTGGACCGGATGCCGGAGGTAGATCAGGAGGGGGGTCCCTGGGAGGTGCACCTCTGTTCTGTCGGTGATACACAAAATTTAGGATTAAAACGAACTGACGTGTTATCAGAAAAACCAGGTAAAGACACCAAGGAGGATGAGTCAGGAGATTCAAGGTGTTTTTGGAAAAAATATTGTTGTTAAAAAAAACGACATTCCTAGAGGTCCGTAAGCGACGAATGTGAGGATCGTAATAAAGGGACCCTTTCTGGAAGGGCGCATAACCTAAAAACACACACTGAGCTGATTGTGCGGTTAGTTTGGTTCTCTCAGAAGGAGGCAAGTGCACAAAGCAAACGGAGCCGAAAACATGAAGATCATAAGATGGAGATGTCTGGTACAATCGGTAATATGGGCTCTGATTTTGAATAGAGGTTGAAGGCATACAATTGATAAGATGAGCTGCCGTAGCCAGGGCCTCAACCCAAAAACGGGTAGGAACCGATATTCAAGAAGAAGAGAACGAGTGACATCAAGGAGATATCTATTTTTCCTTTCAGCGACTCCATTCTGCTGTGGAGTATAAGGACAAGATCTCTGAGAAATAATGCCTTTGTTTTGCAAAAAACGTTTGAAAATCAGAGGACACATATTCCCCGCCCGAATTAGAGCGCAAGATTTTGATACATGTGGAGAATTGATTCTCAACATAAGCTAAAAAAAATTTAAAAACAGAGAAAACATCAGATTTGGAATGTAGAAAGGAAACCCATGTAAACCGACTGAAATCATCAATAAAAGTTACAAAATATTTGTAGTGAGCATGAGAAAGAGCGGGAGCAATTCCCCAGACATCGCTATGAACTAAATCAAAACACTGAGTGTTGTGTGAAGTGGAAGTAGGAAAAGGAAGAGTTTTGCTCTTTCTCATTTTACAAGTAGCACAACCAAAAGGCACACAAGAAGATAAGCCAATCGATTTATTTAATAAACCAGAATTTAACATAAGGGACAAAGCCTTGGAACTAGGGTGTCCGAGTCTTTTATGCCACAATTGGCAGTTATCTCTAATAGAAAAACAAAACACATCATTAGCAAATCTAGTCCTAGAAATTTTAGAAAAATCCAGTGGAAATAAGTGTCCACACTTAGGCCCCCTCGCGATCTCCTTCCCGAACATTTGGTCCTGCACAACACAACCAGAAGAAGAAAACGATATGTTACAATTATTTTCAACAAGTTGCCCGACTGACAATAGGTTTGAAGTTAAATTGGGACAAAGGTAAACATTTTTCAATGGGATGGGACCAGGGATATCTCCGAGGGCAGTAATGGGAACATTCCCTCCGTTAGCAGTTTGGATTTGAAGGTTACCATTGTATTTTGTCACATTGGAGAGTGGGTCACTGGAATATGTCATGATTAGAGGCCCCGGAATCAAGAAACCAAGTAGAAGATGGAGGTGAGGTACCTGAGAGTCCAAAAGCAGAAAGGGCATTGACAATCATTTGTTGAACCAATTCAGGAGTTAGAGAAGAAGAGGGCCCAGGCTGTGAGGGTGCCGACGAAGGAGCAGGCATAACTGAAGAAGCAACATAAGCATGCGGAGGCTGAGACTATGGAGTCTGATGCTGGGAAGTCTGATACTGTGGAGATGGACGTTGTGGGCGGCGACGACATTCAGAGATAATGTGTCCCGACTTTTTACAGTAACTGCAGACTTTCGATTTGCATTGAGATGCAAGATGCCCAAATTTTTGACAACTGTAGCACTGGGTTTTGCTCAAGTCTCGAGACGACGGAAGCTGAGAAGCTTTATTGGCAGAGAAAGCGACTAAATAGGTCTGTCTTTTGTTGAGCTATATGGGCGGAGGTCGCAATACGTTGTTCCTCGCGTAAGAGTTCATTCAAGCAGACAGACAAGGAAGGTAGAGGCGTCCGATTCATCAGGGCAGATCGGATACTTTCATATTCAGTCCGTAATTTCATCAAAAATTGATCCCGCTGACTAGAGGCCTGAAAATCGCGAATTACGATCAAAACGTCGGCAGCAACATCTGCATACTTAATACTATCGTATTCCGACCACAGGGTCCGAAATCCCGAATAGTAGTCTTGGATCGACAAAGTCCCTTGTGCATATTCAGCAATCGCACATTCAAGGTGAAATTGACATGCTGAGTTATCTTAAGGTGAAATTGACATGCTGAGTTATCTTGATGGTACACTTGCTGCAGATACCCCCACATGTCTTTAGAAGTGGGTAAGGTTTGAGGTTCATTATCAGATGAGGCTCGACAGATCCCAGAATCCAGGTTTTGATTTTGGAATCTTTAGTATGCCAAGAGATCTTTTTCTCATCCTCAGTAGGTTTAGGATCAGTGCCAGAAACAAATCCCCACAATTCCTTGGCTTCTAGGTAGATTTGAAATTGGAAAGACCAGGCAGGGTAATTTTTTCCAGTGAATTTGATCAAGGTAACCTCAGATTTGTCCATCTTAAATCAAGATTAATAAAAAAAAGATCTAACAGTTGTAAAACTTAGCAACAGATAAGAGAGACAATGTTGTGTATTTAACCCAGACACAGACGAGCTTGCTGTGTGTAAAAAGATCACCCCAGAGGATAGAGAGCACAAAAAATTGTGCAAAAATCACCCCAGACGACAAGAAAAGTGGTTGTAGATCCACTACGTGGGCCCCACAGATGGTTCTAGCCCTAGATCAGAAGATAGATCTGAGGAACCCTTCTATTTTGGCTTCTATTGAAACAGGTTTGAACTGATTCTGCTGAATATCCAAGATTCTGGACGGGTTTGATGAAAACAATGTAAATTTCTGGAAAAAACTTGAGAATGAGTAAACCACCAACCTGGAGATGCTAAAAAATCCTGAAAAAACCGTCAATAATCCTAGGAGTACCAGGCGACCATGACTGTATGGTTTTTGGAAGATGAACTGATGATCAGGGGTGGGCCACCAATATGATGGAACTGTTGCAGAGTGTGAATGACGCTGGAATCCTTGAACATATGCTTGGATCTGTTGTTCTGCACGAGGGAGAGTTTTATTCCTCTCTATCCTACTGCCTTGATGCTTTGGAAGAGAAGAAACTAGGTGTTGTTGAACCTCACTCTGATACCATGACAAACTCAAGACAATCTCACGAATGGAAGTTGAAATAGCATACAGCTATGAACTTGTATTATAATTGCTTGCCTTCCTTTGGAGAACGAGCCTCAATATATAGAGTATTGCATGCCTTAATCAAGGCTCTAAGTTAGGAAATCAATCTAATTACATCAATTATGTTCTAAGTTAGGAAACCAATCAAATTAAGAAAATATGTACAACTGTGTAATCTTTGACCAAAACAAAGCACGCAAGACAATCATGCTGGACTGGATCTAATTATGGGCCTTGGGCCTGTTTAACATTGGGTGTGTTTTGACTTTTGATTTTTGAATGCTATATAAGCACAACAGGTGGACAGTATGTGAGTTAATGCTTTTCAGTTTAAGCTACAGTGAAATACAATATTGAAAAGGTGCAGCAGTTGCTCTTTTCTTCCTCTCCCTTGTGAAGTTGGATGCTTGGTAAGTGATAAAATACTCTAAGGTCAGATTTTGGGTTTATTTGCATTGTTCATTCACGCTTTTAATTTTGGATTTTCAGTTAATTGTCGGCAAACAATCCTCATTATTGGTATTTTCTTGGGTTGATTCAATTAGGCCCTAGACAGTCTGATAATCCGATTGCATCAAATCGGGACTGCGTCAATTGGTATCAGAACAAATCGATGCTTCGATTTCATTTGTCGTGAATCTCTATCTAATCATGCCGCTATGATGAGGACGAGGTCATAAGCTAGAGGCTGAGAGTGACGTGGGCAATGAATCGGATCTAAGAGACATTGAAATTCAGATTGAGATGGCAAGTTGAACAGCTGTCCCAATGTGTACAGTGTCTGGCGTGTCCAAATCATCATGAAGATTTTAACGATGACTCGGAAGGTGGGGAATTTGTCAATCCGTTCCATAGTCGGTCTTTGGTGAGAAAGACGATGAAATATGGAACGCCATGAAGGTAATGATCGGGATTTAAATGTCAAGATGGGGGTACTCTATTATGGTTCAATGAAAGGAGATGATTTTGGTGATTGGCTAAATAACGAGGAGAAAGTATTTGCATACATGGATTGGCCAATCATAGAAAGGTGAAGTTGGTTTCCTTCAAACATCACGTTGCCAATGTGTGGTGGTACCAACTTTAGAAGTCACGTCAATGTATGGGTAGGCCTCCCATCACTTCCTAGGAAAAGATGAAAAAAATATATGAAGGGCTACTTTCTACCTCCCACCTATAGGCAGTCACTAGTCATGCAATTGCAAAGTCTCCAGCAAGGTGATCACTTTATCGATGTTTACATGGAGGAATTCCAATACTTGTTGGCACGCAATGATGTGATGGAGGATGAGGACCAGATGGTGGGTCGTTATTTGGGCGGTCTCTGGCCATCCCTAAGGCCATGTCAGTTCATACTGGTAATACAGTGACGGAAGCTTATCAGCAGGCTACCGCTATTGAAGAATTGCATGCAATTGAGATTCCAGGGTCTTAAACAAAAAATCCACAATCTTCTAAAGCTGAGGGTGGATCAAAGAAATATGGATAGCAATTTAAAGAGGACAAGGCAAGTGGCCCCCGAAATGACCAACTCAAATGGGTTGATGAGCTCCTAATGTGGATGACAAAGAGAAGGGCAAAGCGACCATCCGTCGTTTCAAATGCAACGAGATCGTTCACATATCTTTAGATTGTAGAAAAAAGGAGATCCACATTGCCTAGAAAGAAGAGTCAGATGCGCCATCTTATGTAGTAGATGACGATCAACCTGAATTTGATGATTCTGGAGCTGATGACGATACTATTTATGGTGATGGATGTAGGTCTTTGATGATCCATAAGACATTGTTCTCTCCGAAGACACCTACGAAAGATGATTGGCTCCACACTAGCATCTTCCACACCTCATGCACTATCAAAGATCACAAGTGCCACTTGATCGTGGATGGTGGTAATTGTGAGAATGCGTTCACATGGCAAGTCGTCGACAAGCTCAAACTTCCAACAAAATGCATTCAACACCGTACAAGCTTTCATGGTTCAAGCATGATAATGAGGTACCGGTCACTCATAAAGCTTTGATTCCATTTTCTATTGGTGGTGTATACCATGAAAGATGTGTCGTTTGATGTAGTCCCCATGGATGTTAGTATGACCTTCATACACTTCACGATGGTTATAAAATTACATACACCTCCTACGCTATTCCAAAAAAAAATTCACCTTTTACAAAGGCAATACCAAAATTGTCCTTGGGCCTACTCGTGAGAAAACCAATACACAACCTACTTTCTTGGGGGATGTAAGTCATTCCTTGGATGTTATATGTGAAGAGAAAATTCAGAAGATGACATTATGGAAACTATTGATGATAGGAATCTCAAAAATTACACCCCTTAAGACTTGATGAATAAGTGGAAGGATGATTGTCAAGAAGTGAAATTCAAAAAATCATATTTTTGACAAAGATCAAGATAAGCAAGTGGTTGTTGCTGAAAACCAAGTTTGGCCAGAATTTGTGCCAAAGCGGAAAGCAATCCGCCTGCTCTAAAAACCGCATAAGAATTTGTGCCAGTGCAAGAATGCAAACTGCCACTTATGACTCTTGAAGCTCCTCTTAATTCTGAATATGTGATCAATTTTGGGAAGAGATACAATGGCAACAAGAAGTGTCTTGAGCAGGTTCGTGCAGTTGCAAATCAGATTGGAAGCTCAGTTTCGGCAGTTGAGATATCAAATGTGCGACAACAATAAGACAATTTAAATATAAGGTGAGAAAGTCAAGCTCCTCCACAGAAGCAAAAACACTAATGCAGATGGCAACATAACGATCCAAACTCGATGACGAGTTCTTTCCAACCGGGTGAGAATGATGCATAATTAATTTTAGAGTATGAAAATGAAGTCACTGAGGCACCTAGAGTTGATTGATTATCTCAAGAAGGCTTGCAGGAGTCTAATAAAATTTTGACAAGAATCTGGACCCAAAGCAGTCCATGCTTTTCTTTAAAAAATAAATTAAAGGGACTGTTATGGGAAAATAAAAGATAACAGGGGCTGTTTTGAGATTTCATAAAATAAAAAAAATCTGAAACTCAGAAAATGGAGAACGTGCAGTCTACTTGGGCTTGGGCTTTAATTCTGGTGGGCCAAAACAATCCATGGGCTAAGCAAACCAAAAGGGTTGCCTATGAGCACCCTTTCCATTTGTGGAGTGAATTTGATCAATAGGTGGGGTGGGCCACATGGGCCCACAGCTAATCTCCAAAAAGACTGCAGAGGTGAGAAAAATAATAGTTTTTGCCTCTTTCTTTATTACTTTCGATTATTTGTCATTGCTGTTTATTAGAAACACTCGAAGACTTCTAATTGTGTTAGGATCCATATATAGACAATCTGTTTAAACCTTGAAATGGAAGAAGCGTTGGACAAATTAGGATACAAGGATTTTTCCAATGAAGGAGTAGTAACAAGTTGTTGCAAAAGAAACAGTAATATTCTAAAAAGACAACATTGCGAGAGGAGAGGTATGAATGCAATGAGCGGAAGCATCATAAGAGAAAACCTTTCTGGTTATGTGCACATCATGAGAACACACAGAGTTGACCAAGCTGAAAATTTGGTACGATCACTTGAAGGAAGATGGATAGAAAAATTCAGTCGAAGGTGTAAAGATGAGTATACCGAGGATGGCTGAAACCCAGTTATCAGAAAGCTCAAATGAGATACCAAAGGTCTATCAGAACATTTAGGGTTCTTATGACGATCGCAAGAAGGAATAAGCAGAAACTTTTTTTTTTTTTTTTGAATGAATGACCAAATTTTAAAATGAGAAAATGACATAAAGATGGATAATAACCCAAAAGAACTTCAAGATGATTTTCATTCATGTTGTGTTCCTCTCTGAGAGAGGACTCCCTGCCTATCACATAAAGATGGATAATAACCCAAAAGAACTTCAAGATGATTTTCATTCATGTTGTGTTCCTCTCTGAGAGAGGACTCCCTGCCAATCATTCAAACGTATCAATTACAGTATCCGCTTCCCTTAATAGGAAAACAACAATCAATAAGATTCCTACAATCCTGCCAGATTCCTAATATAATATGGCACGCATGTTTTGCACTGATTTGGGACCGTAATGGATCTAATACTTCTTGCTACAAATCTTCAGAGAGACTCAATTTTGAATGGAAGTTAATTAATGAAACCAATATATTCATGTTACTCAAACAAACAAAACAAAACAAACTAAAATCCACAATTCTTAAAACTACTACACCTCTCAGAATCCCAAGCACAGAAAAATAACAAGGAATGAGATTGGATCAATCTGCTAAAGTTGGTTATGAGTACCTTGGCCGCTATGGATTCCAAAAGCATTCCAATAGTCATCCTAGATGGGAATGCATGAGGATTAATAATGAGATCCGGTCGCATTCCAGTAGCTGCGGAAAATGGCATGTCGATATCAGGCCATAACTGAGAGCAAACACCTTTCTGCCCATGTCTACTACTGAACTTGTCCCCGATGACCGGATTTCTACGACGACGGAAACGGACATTCACCTATTTAAAAAGCGATAACAATATCAAAATAATAGTAATGAAATAAGTACTATAATGAACTGTACAAAATCTGTTTGAGCAACAAAAACCATTAAGGAAATATTTTTTTAGAAGTTCAATGACATTCCCAAGTTGAATGACATTCCATAACATCACACTGTTGAAGGAGAAAACAATTTGTAAGTTACTCCCTAAGGATATTGTCTTCTTATCGTACCCTTCCGTAGTCCTTACTCTAGCACTACCACATTGAAAATGTCATCTTCATAACTTGTAAAAGCTTATTCATATGCAGAACTATCATCATTTGAAGTCAGTATAATAAAAAAAAAAAATTTGAATGGCGAGTTTGCATGAAAAATGATAAAATCGAATTGTGAGCTTATGCTAAAAACCTTAACATCCTTATCACAAGTTTCATCCCACCTTTTATCCCATCAATCTGAGGCACACTAGGTTTACATGCACTTAGTATTTACCTTTTGCATGAAATCTTTGGAAGTTGTCCCGTCAATAGAAACATAGTCAACAATGGCAGGTTCTGAACCCTTTAGTGTTGTAGGTTTTGTTGTATTCGTGATTGTGTTGTGAACACTAATAAATGGTTCACCAGGGTTTATCATCTGCAATAGGCAACAATAGTGAGATTGACAATCTAACTCAGTTGAAATGATTTAAGACAGCATGTATGGCTGACCTGTCCAACATATGGGAGACCATCTGAATCAATCAAATCATTCTTAGATTTATCTATATTACTTCTGCCAAATAGTTTGAAAGCTTGATCGAATTTACGTTGTTCGACCAAGTCAAAAGTCTCCACCTGCAAACAGGGGTTGCAAAGGAGGAAATGTAATGCCCTCTATGGAAAGGATAAGACACCTTTTACCCATTTTTTAGGTGTCCGGGTATCAATAAAGATATAAAAAATACAAATGGAGAAATGGAAAAATACTCGTAGAAAGTGAACTAGTATTAAAAACCAATTCCTTAAGCCATATAAGCAGGCATATACTTCAAAACAGAACTGCATGCCTAAATAATACATTGGCTTCAGTGGAAATTCTCTTTTCTAATGGTAGTGGGTTCCTTATAATAATGCAGAAAATCAAGTCAGATACATGCCTGAAAGGCTACACAATACGATAAGAAAGAAAACAATCAAATTACACGAGACCAGCATTCCACCCAGCACCACGTTAATTCGGAGTGGAAACACCAAAAAAGTTGTCAAGCACATGAATCTATTCAAAAACATTTTCCTGAGCCTTATGAGCCGCACCCAAAAGATTTGGAAATCTTATTGAAGACCCAGCTACTTATTTCCAACCAAAAGGAGAAAAATATAGCTCCCAAGTTGTAAAATCAATGCTCTAACTGAGTCATATAACCATCACAATTAAATTGCATACATTTAACTTCTATTTGTAAAACTTTTAGCCAATAAATTGAATGATACGAACCTTAACAAATTTGACCTATATGCAAATAAAATTAAAATCTAACATTTTCTACTATTCTAGATTTTTTTATACTTTTTCAGATTTTATTACCAAAAAATGCACTGATAGTCAATACATCTTGTCCAAGTATACATTTTCCAGAGCAGGCAACATGTCTTCTGGTACTGATATTTTTTGTACTCGTTTGTGGCTGATCCTTGCTACTTTATTATTGACTAACAGCAATATATTATGAGTCATACAAGATCTAATCAACCCCTAAACTGTAAAGATATACAGGGCTTCGTCTTTCTTACTCCCTTGACTACAGATCAAGCTAAGAAGCTCACCCAAGCGAGCAGCATTCCATTCACACTGAATTGTTATTTTTTCCAACTCTCTTTCATATGCAAGAAGCATTCCCTCTTGCTCCCCTGCCGCATAGGTAGCTGAAACTTAAAACTGCCACGCCCCCCACTCAAAAAAAAAAAACCTCATTTTTCTCCAGTCGCGCTGGCCACATTGATCACTAGGCTTATCACGATGTCTAAGTTCACCTTTGTCATTGTAAACGTTCGCTGTCATTGCATTCAAAGTGACCAATATCTCCTTTGCTAACACCAATCAATTCCTAAGCATTTTCAAAATTACTGTCTTTGATATACCAATATGGCGGAATTGTCATTTTCACCGGAAATAAGACAAAAAATGTCATGTTCTCTCCTATTGACAGGATTTCAGCATCACATTTTGTAATCAACCCTTAAAATTGCCCCACCAGCCACTAATGGCTTCCATTACCTTGTGTCTTTCATTGATGCTTGCACTAGAAATATATGGATCTATACTAAAAAATTTAAAGATGAAATGTATTATCATCTTTAAGATATTCCATAAGATGGTTACAAATTGACTCAATGCAAAAATCAATAGCTTGCATTCAGCCAATAGTAGAAACTATATTTCATCTTGAGTTTAAAAGGCACTTAAAGGGAAATGAGATTGAATTTCAAAAACCAACATCTCCCTTCTCAATCATCCTAAATCCCATTAGCCGGATGTTGTTAGTAAATAGTCTTATCAAGCACGAGTCCAATAAATTTTTTAATGGAAAGGCTCGTACAAAAGTATTGCAACCAATTATACCACTGTTCTCGATACCTCCCAGGGAATCTGGATACACTTGTTTTGTCCATGTTCCCCGTGCTCACAAAGATAAGGATACCCTAGTCTTTTTGCACTGATTTTGGAAGAATAGAACCACTTCTTTTCTTCTTTTTTTTTTAAATATCTTAACATTGAAAAACCAGAGGTACTATTAAAATCTCAACAAAAAAACAAATGAGGCCACTCATTAATACCTAAATTCATTGTTAATGGCTAAAAACAAGTCTTAAATTTTAGATTCGTAGGACACAATTTTCTAATTTTTCATGATTTTTTTATCGTTTTTACAAAAGCTTTTAAGGAAATTGATGCAGGCCCTAGGGTAAGGGTTTGATCGCCGAAGCTTGTCACGTCCTTGGCTTTGATTATTTTATCCAGCCTTTTATTTTGGTTCTTGTGCTTCAAAGAGGGGTTACTCTTCTGCCCCAACGATGATCATATTTCCATTTCTTTTCACCATCCACATTAATTTTCCAGCATCTTGACCAATTCCTTTTAATCACTAATCCGGGCTTATTCCTCAATCTTTATGTAGTGTTGAAGGGGCTTCTTCCTCAATCCTTGTGTAGTGTTGAAGACGCTCCAACGAATAATCCTTCCTCTCGTGTCTTAAGGGTTTTTTGTATATCCTTCCATGAGGGGTAGTTTTTCCACTCCACTTGAAACTGTTCAGCTCCTCAAATCCCTTTGATTATTTCATGAACTGGAGATTGTAGATCATGCACTTGAGGGAGAATCGGTTTGTTATCTACATCTTTAAGTTCAAGTAGCGACCATCTTCCGGATTTAATGGAGGACATGGCCCTAAACAGATTTGATTGGCGTCGTCAAATCCATATAGCCGACCCCACCTAGTGGGAAAAGGCTTGGTTTGGTTTGGTTTGGTTAGCGACCATCTTCAATCGTTTCAGCTACTAAACTAAGAATGTAGCTCTTGCATGGTTTAAAAAATCAGCTGAGTGGGGTCTCATACCAATCGGACTCGACTCGCCTGGATCATTGGAAGGGGAAAAGGAAAGAAGGAAGGAAGGGGAAAGTATAGGAGCAAAAAGACAAAAGAACTAAATAAGAAAAGAAAAGGCGGGACAGCTGGAAGAGAGAGAGAGAGAGAGCATCGTTTAAAAACAAACAAAAAAAAAAGGCAAAAGCATACCTGGTACTTCCGGCTCTCTGCAGTGCTGTGCTGTGCTCCTGCTACTGCTGCTACAGTGCTACATATTGCCTACTGCTGTTGTTGCTACAAGCTGCCTACTGCCTACTGCCTACAACTGCTGCCGCCTGCTGTTGCTGATGGGCTGCTGCTAGGGTGCCTAGTAGGCTGGTACACTCCTCTCCTCTTTCTTCCTTTTTTTTTTTCTTTCCTTTGCCCAGCCAACCCACCTCTCTCTCGCTTTTCCACCCACACAGAATATATATATATATTTTTTTTCCTGGGCACAACATGGAGCTGAACCCAACTCAGCCGAGTCAGTCCCGAACTCCCGATTCCGCTTTTTTAATCCTTGGGCGCTTGCAACGGTAATCATCTTCTTTCCACTTCTTTCATGCATAAGAACCATTAGGTTGATGTTCATGGTCAGGGCATTGTTCAGTCAAGACATATGCAATTCGCAGAGATGTCAATAGAAATAAGACCTTTTCCTGCCAATGCTAGAAATTAGATCCATTAACATTGTCTAACCAAACAATGTCTTGATTCATGAATTTGACAGCAAACATAGCCATAGTTGTCATAAAATTGTTGAAATAAAAAAGCCATCAGATAATGGCTGCTGACAAACTTAAAAGGCGGTAAGAAACGGTAGTATACGATGAATGATGCTCTGGGAAAAATGGACACCTCTTCAGGGACGTGTTGGACATGGAAACGCTCGAACACGCCAAAAAGAGTATCTTATTTATTTTTTATATTTTATATTCCGGACACGCTGGAGACACTCTGGCCTCTTTTAATTAGAAAAAAAATTAAAATTAGAGAAAAAAAAAAGAAAAGGGGGCTGTTTGTAAAAAGTTATAACTTAAGAGGAAAAGGGGGCTCTTTTAATTCGTCCATCCAACTCCAGCCCTAAACAAAAGAGAGAGAAAAAACCCATTTGTCTGTCCAGCCCTAAACGAAAGAGAAAAAACCTCATTCGTCCGTCCAGCCCTAACCAAAGAAGAAAAAGAAGAAAGAAAGAAAAGGAAGAAGGAAGAAGAAAAGAAAAGAAGAAGAAGATCTGCTGCGGTACTTCTTATGCTTCCTTTTTCGCTCGTGCAGCTGCTTCTGCTCATCAAGTACACTGGTTTTTTTTTTTTGATGCTGCTCTTTTTTGCTCGTGCACTGCTTCTGCTACTGCTCGTTTTTTCTTTCTCTACTGCTGCTACTCTTTTTTATTTCAATTTTTGCTGCGAATTTTTTTTTTTTTTATGTTTTTGCTCATGCTGTTTTTTTTTTTTTTTTTGGCTCATCAAATCTGCTTTTTCTGCTTGTTGTTTCTGTACTATTTTTTTGTAATCTGCTGCTATTTTTCTGATCATTAGATGTTCTGTTTTTGCTGTTTTCTTCTTTGCTGTGTCGTTGCAAACCTCCTTGTTGCTGGGTTTTTTTTTTTTTTTTTCACTGCGAATATGCAAATCTGCAAGTGTCCTTGCTTCTGATGTTCTTTATTTTTTTGCTACTGTTCTTTATATCAAATAATTCTTTTTTTATTTATCAGTTGCTTCTTTACCTCTGGAATTTAGGAATATGAGTTCCATTCTTGGCTCTAGCTCACACCCCTCCAATGAAGAAGATATAAATAAGCCTTCGTGGAAATATGTAACCAAGTTTGAGAAACTCAATGAAGAAGGGGGAAATATTACAATGGTAGACTGGTACTAGGATTTTTATTTATTTGATTGCTGAATTGATTACAAAGCTAAAATAATATTATCTTTTAGTATATGATTAGATATATTATTATTATTTATTATTAAATATTAATGTGTCTCCAACGTGTCCATGTCCTACCTTTTTTTCAGAAATGATGTGTCAGCGTGTCGATGTCGTGTCCGTGCTTCATAGATGATGCCCAAAGACAAGACCACTTATTTTTCTAAAAAGAAGACCACGTTGTTGGCAAAGACTGAAGATCGGCAGAATGCAACAGTCGACTGAAGCACATCAAATGACGCTGCCTTTAGGACGAGTTCCACCCCTTGGTAGATGTCCAATGCGAAGGTTCTCAGCTGAGTCGCCCCCAGGATACAACAGCAATGTAGCATAGTTGCACTTCAAATCTGGTTCCAGGACTCTAATAGCAGCTCAGGTACAAGAGAGAGTGGTTTCTCTCTTTTGCAAAGGGGAAGAAAAATGGGATTCCATCTCCTTTGAAGTGGAGAAAGGCACTACTGTTTAAACCTTGAGGCTCGTTTTGGGATGCTTTCCGTGGAAACTTGTGCGAAATCCAAACTCGCGCGTGTGGGAGAAGTGTTCCGCCTCAACCTGCGTGCGCAAAGTCGCTCGCGGTCCTAGGCTGATGCTTGGGGCTAATCCTGGATTTGGGCCCAGGTTGCGACAATAGACCCCTAAAACTGCGCCAAAAGTCGCCCAAAAATGGGACAAAACGACCCCAAAATGCAAACAGTTTCGTGGCTGATTGAAGTGTTGTTGGACATGGATCTGTTAGATTGTATGGTCTCAATCCATCAGTTGATATAACAAATGATTAATTTCTTTATTTATCAATAAAATCATGCTTTCCTTTCATGAGATGAATGGTATTTTATTACTTAATGCACATGGCCAATATATATGACATAATGGTTCATGAGATGAACCGGGTCCCATTAGTATATTAGATGTGATATATGTATATGGATAAGATCCACATACGGGAGATATGTGTCACAAATCTTATACTTAAAAATATCTTCACAACCATTAATGAGACTGGACATCTTATCTGATAAGGTTGCAGCACTTTGATCACTATAAGATAGTGTGATTTGTCTCGATCATCAGAATGGAAGATTCTGGATCACAGTGCTGGTACATTGGATGTATTGAAGGACCATGAGAAACACCTTATGAATATTGTCTCGATTTAAGGACTGTTCTCATAATTCCCTAACAATAGGCTCTCAATCCTGAGGCATTGATGAACTCAAGTTTCTATCTATTCATTTGCTTTGAGTCACTAATGAGTGAGGCCAACTGTAGGTCAACACCTCGGGGTTTTAGGTACGTGGTAGTAGGACTGTGGGAACATACAATGATCAAGATGGAATCTATCTATATTATCCCCTTGTGCCAATTAATGGATTTATCATTAGTAAGTGCGCACTCATCTTGATTAAGAGTTAATTGGATGGTACTGATGATCACTGTGATTAATTGGGGCTCAAGGATAATAAGATGTGGATCTAGGATTGGATGGGACAGATTTATTCCAATTGATCCATGGATAATGATAGAGGGGCCTACTTGTGGTAATTGGGAAGTTTAGGGACTTCATTGTAATTTATTCCTAAGACTGGAGTGCAATTGCATTTATATAGTGGTGTTATTTCCAATTAACTGTGGGCCCGGATTGCACATGAGATGTGGGGTCGCGGTGTCCCAGTTGGAGCCAGCTTTCTTTGGAATCCCTAGTGGTCCCCACGCTAGGCCAAGATTGGATCATTACTATTTCTACTTGAACTCCAAACGGAATGAATTAGAAAGTTACTATTTATATTTGAAGTGGGACTTCTAATAGTGGTAATAGTAAGCTACTAATTTGTGTGGAAGTGTGACTTCTAATGCAATTAGTAGGAGGATCTTAAGAGGACTTAAAAGCTATAAATATGGGAGAATATAGGGCTGGACGTCCAATGCAAAAACCCATCTAGGGATTCATGCCCAACCCTTCTCAAGTGCAAGTTGTTGCACAATTCTTCTTCTCCTTTTTTCCTTCTAGTTCCTTGGAGTTTCTAGTAGAGTTTTTCTCTAGGAGATCCCACCCATCTTCTTGAGAAAATAGATCTGATAAGAGGGTCATAGCGTGGAAGATCAATAGGTCTTGGAGATTCTTGTTTGATACGTGAAAGAGTTTCATCATCAAAGAAAGACGCAACTTCTCCATTAGAGCACAACCGAGCTCCAAAGGTATAATCTACTTCCTTGTATGTTGTAGATTTTTATCGATGCTTGTTGGCTGCTGTTCTATCTTATAGGTAGGTTTATTTACTGATCATGATGGCTGAGATTGAGGACATGGATCCCGGATTGGGTTCTAAAGCCTTCTGGATACTTATCCCTCGGTCAAGTGGGTCAGAAAGTTTTGAAAACCTATCCACGAGGCCCACCTATTTCCAACAGGATCCTGTCAGGCCCAGGCCCATGTCCGACCAACACAATGCCATTTCTGACCAGCTTGTGCAACCATGCCCAACTGCACAGTGCTGGCCCCCCTTCAAGGCCCTATTTTTAGGGTGTTTGAACCCCTTTTCTTCCATTCCTTTTTGAGATGTTTTAAGAACTCGCACTATACATTTCGAGCTATTTGAATGACCCTCTAAGTGACCAATTTAATGATGTTTAACTCCGGTGTTTTGGGTTATAACCTTGAACCTTATGACATAGAATTGGACTTGTAACCCAATGGCACCCAATACTACGACTTGAGCTATGAGGAGGCATTGTTTGAACTGACACACACTCCTAGGATTGTCCGGAGGCATGTGTAGTGTGTCCACAAGTCATGAATGTGTTAGCTTAGAGTGTTGAATGTCTAATACCTCCAGAGCACCAAGGGACAAGTAAACCCCGATATTTGGATGGTAAGGATACATAAGGACAAATGAGGTTGCACAATCATGAAGGCATCCCATGACCTGGAATGGTTCCTTTGATGATCAATCTATTGGGATATGGTTTTACTCAGTTCACATGTCTATTTGCATGTAGGATGCATGCAACTCTTTTGTGTCATGAAGTCACTATCCAATCACCCTTTTTCATAAATGGCCTTCATTTAGACAAATTAAATTATATAAGTCATGCCTTGGGTCACACGGGCACTCGTTTGCTCGTTCCTTCCCTTGGATGACAGGATCCATGGTTGTGATCTTCTTGGTTGATGAGCATGGCCCTGGATTCCGAGTGACCCGGATCCAACTTAATCTTTTCCACCCATTTTGGGACCACCCTTTTAGTACAAAAATGCTGCCCAAATCGGGTTAGACTCCAACATAGGTAATTTAGGATTCTAAGTTAGATTATTATGACAGTCTGCTAAATCTTGTTCAGTATCTGTCATTTCAATACCATTAACCCTTAGTTATCCGCTTTTGACCTTTGGTAAGCTTTGTTTAGTTTGTTTTGCCTTTCCCGTCTATTATGAGACATTAGACATTAGAAGGGCTGCTACTTTGAAAGTGAGTCCGAAGACTTTGTTTGAAGGTTTGTTTAGCATATGGGAAGTTTCCCTTCGGTTGGACCATGTAGTCCATTGAATTCGAGTCAGCACCACTCAAACTAAGATATTATGCATTTATGTATATATCATCCGTTGCAACGTTGTATCATTTTTTAGGGTGTTCCATAGCTCACCTTTGTACCCTCCTCTGTTTGTTTTGCTCCTTGCTACGGTCATGCCGGGCAACCAGGCAACTTGGAGAATTTAGCTACGTGGATTGCCAATTTGTATTTTGTTATGAGTACTGTGTTTAATACTATATGAGATGATTCTTTACATTTCTGCGAATTATGCTTAGTTCAGTCTTAATTGATTTCCTTTGATAAACTGTCATTATACTCTATTTTGAAGCAACATGAATTTATATTGATATCTTGCTTAGCCTATTCGTAGTCTAAAACTATGCTTGGTGTTGTAGGTGACGACCCCACTCCCTTTGAGCCGGAAATTGAGGCAGTCCAAGAAGAACCGTAAGGCTAGGTAAAGTGTAGTTCTTCAAATCTATTGTTACTACTTCCATCCATGTCCTCTTCAACCTACTCCTTCCCCTTGGTGGGCCATCAACCTACATAACAAAACTTTTCCTCACCAGCGACATTGTTGGCCTGCATTAGACATGTCCAAAACATCACAAATAGGCATCTCTTATTTTTATCATCTATTTGTGCTATAGGTCTAAATGCCCATGAAAGCGCTCATATCTTATTTTATCCTTCCTAGGTTTACCATGCATCCACCTCGACATTCTCATATCTATTACACTCATTTTGCATATGTTAGTTCATGATTTGCTAACATTCTGCTCCATAGGCCATAGCTGGTCTACTCGTTGTCCTATAAAATTTCCCTTTCAATCTTGTTTGCATGTGCCGATCACAAAGCACTCCAGAAGCAAGTCTCCACTTCAACCATCCCACTTTTAGCCTATGTTCAACATCTTCATCAATCTTTCCATCCATACTAATTATCAAAGCAAGGCATCGAAATAAATCTCTGTGGTATCTCTTGAGCTTCAATTTCCACAGTAGTTTTAGCTATTTGTACATGCTTACTGAAGTTGCAATCCACATATTCAATCTTTGTATGATTTATTATAGAGCCCTTGGATTCTAAAGCCTCCTGCCATCTCTAAAGTTTTGCATTCACACCATCTCTTGATTCATACACCAATGTGACTTTATTTGCAAAAAATATACACTAAGGTACCTCCTCTTGAATATGAACAACTAACTTATCCATAATCCGTGTAAAAAGATAAGGGCTTAAGGCTAACCCCTGATACAAACCTAGATCATAGGAAACTTGCATGCCCCTCCACAAGCAGTTCTTACACTTGTTACCGCTCTCTCATACATGTCTTCAATGATTCAATATAACCCTTTAGAACACTCATTTTATTTAAATCCCACCAAATTAAATATCTAGGTGTGCTGTCGTAAGCAAGGATGCAAATAGCAGTAGCAGCAGGCGTAACAACTGGCCGCTGAAATGCTACGTAGCAGTGTGATTCAAAAAAAATTTAAAAAAAATCTGAAAAAACTTCAAAAAATCTAGAATATTATTAAGTGCTACAACAATTTTTTTTTTAAATTAACTAGGGGGCGTAGCGTTCCCCTCATTGCATAAGGTCCTATATCGCTGACATTGGCATGAGGTGGCCTCTTACCGAGAACCAAAATCAAGTCTCTTCTCTTATCGAGACAAAATAAAAAATAAAAAAAAATAAAAAAAACAACTAGGTGGCCCTATTTACCTAGTCTCGCCTCTTATCAAGATAGAGAAATTGAGAAAAACGAAAGAGGAGAGGAAAAAAGGGAGGAAAAGCAAGAGGATGGCTCACCTGTACCGATGTCGACGAGCAACCGTGACACGGAAATGGATCTTCTCATCGACAACAATGAGAAACTATGGGTTTTTTTACTAGAGGAGCAGATTTTTCTTCTTCTCCTACTCCTTTTCCCCTTCACTGAATATCTTAACTGTGTCTTAGGGTTCTTCTTCTGTTTCTTTTCACATGAAAAATTGGGGGTGGCAGAAAAAAAAAAAAGGAAGGGGGCACAAAGTAGATGCCAATGCACACAGTATCTGTGCATATCGACCACTACAAGAAAATAACGTCCACTACGGTCCTCCACAATTGTGAACAGGGAAAAATACTAATAATTGCAGCGGCCATGGCTGCTATGCTCGATTTATTGCAAGCTTTCTCTAGATTGATATAGACCATATGCAAATTTGTCCTCTTCGCTCGATATTTTTCAATTAATTGCCTGTATGAGAAGATAGCTCCCACAATTACCTCCCTGGCATGAAACCAAATTGATTTTCAAATATCTTGGTCGTTTATTTCAATCTTCACTACATTAATCTCCCCCATAGTTTCATAGTGTGACTCATAAGTTTAATTTCACAATAGTTGGTACAGTTTAGTATAGCTCATTTGTTCTTGTATAAAGGTACTACAATACTTCTTCTGCATTCATTCGGCATTTTCTTTGTCATCAATATCTTATTGAAGAACCTAGTTAAGCGAATCCACCCAATTTCTCTCAAGTATATTCAAGCCTCTATGCCATCTGGCCCCATAGTCCAAACTGCGGGGGAAATGTACGTTCTACTAACGAAGTACAATTTCTTATTCCTATACCTCCAATAGAAGCTTCATTTAAAGTTTGTGTTAAAATATTCTCTCTACCTTTCTTTAATATCGTTGTTCTTCACCAAAACCTTTCGTTCATTTCTCTTTATACATTTGATAAGTTCTAAGTCCCTATTTTTTCTTTCCCTTATTTTTATAACCTTAAAAATATCCATCTCTCCCTTCTCTTGTTCCCAAATTATTATATGGGTCATCATATGCTTTGAACTTTACATCACTTACTACTTAACATTTTTGTTTGCCTTCTTATACATTTTATAATTTTTCATAATCCTAATCCTCTACCAAACTTTGTAATAATGTTTATTCTCCCGAACAACTTCCTACACTCTACAACCCACCACCAGGTTTCTTTATCATTGTGTATTTTCCCTTTTGACGCTCCAAACCTCTTTTGCAACCTTCCTAATACAATAGGCCACTTGATTCCACATCACCGTAGCTCTTCCTAATTCAGTAATTCCGCACCACAACCCACCCCCACCCCCCCCCCCCCCCCCCCCCCCCCCCCCCCGGCACCCCAATTATCAATTCATCCTTAAATTTGTTTGACTTTTCTACTTTCAAATCCCTCTACCTTGTTTTAGGGCATGTTTTAATTAATACCCCTCTGTTTTACTTTTAATGCATAAATCTAAAACTACTAATCTATGCCGTGTGGTCAAACTCTCTCCTAGAATAACCTTACAATCTTACACACGAAACAAAAAAAGTCTCTGGCTCTTGTTAGTTCCACTTTTACAAGTAAAATTAAGTGCTCCTCTCTGGCCTTTTTTTTTTAATAGGTGTTTGCTATTACAAGGTCAAATGCCAATGCAAAATCCAAGATAGTGTCTCCTAACTCATTCCTTTCTCCAAATCGTGGTCTTCCATGCACTTTTTCATACCTCCTATTATCCTTTCCTACATGCTCATTTAAGCCCATCTTAGGAAAATCATTTCACTAGTTGGAATTTCTCATATTAAACCATCCATCTCCTCCAAAAACATGAGATGTGTTCAACAAAGTAGTTAAAAATATATATACTATTTTTTCAAATATTTCTCTTGTTCTCAATTTCTCCAAGTACTTGACTTGCCAAGCCAACTCAAGAATCATGACGTCGAACTAGTCTCCTCAACCCCTCATTGTACAACTTTTTTGTATTAAATTTGTGTGGTGACAATAAAAAACTGCACGAGTCATGACAGATTCCCAATTGATGACTCCCAAGAATTTTACCCAAAACACATGTGTTGTTTACACAAATGATCACATGTCTACAATTATAAGCATACCTGGTATATATGTCCATGAAACAATCCACGCTCAACTGATGACTTATTCAAGATCATGGCATCCTCCATATCATACCTGGTGAAGTAAAGCAATTAGAAATAGAAAAATCATGAAAAGAAATAATTAATGATCACTATACCTGAATCTTACCCTGTGTATGCCAAAACTGCTACAATTGCATTTGTCCCTGTAGGAAATTCATCCATGCAATACTTTGAGTATGCAGCTGTGCGAACAATGGGGGACTGAGGAGTCTGCACAAGGTGCTCACAGAAAAGTTATCAATTAAGGAACGTAAAGACCGCATTTTTAAAATGGTTATCAAAGAAAAAACAGTAATCAGGCAAAGTTACAGATTATAAAGTAGCATAGCATAACTATCAAAACAGTTCAAGCAGTTTCTTCATCAGAGAATGCATTCTACTTCAAGCAGTTCATTCTTTTGAAGCGAGGAAAACTGACAACTGATGAGCGTACCAAACAGTTTCATGAGTTGTATTATCTATGTGAATTGAAGGACACTGAGACAAGTAATTTAGATCGTTATGTCAAAGGTCAAAAAGCAAAAATAAGAAAACAAATTTCTGCCAACACGTACACGAAGCAAATAAGAAGGAAAACTCAGAAGGTCAAAAGAGGAAACATAATGTTTTCTTTTTTTAAAGCTAGGGAACCCCAATGACCAAGGACCCATATTGCATTCTCACTTCCATTGCAATGTCATCAGCCATTCAGTCCAAATTATAAAAAAGAAGAGACAGAAAGTTCTGAATTTCTTTCTATCAAGATGCTGATAAACCACACAGAAGAAACAAATGAAGAAAAGTGAAGACAAGATATTGTAGACTAAAATTTTATGAACAAGAAGCTTGGGAATTCTGTTGCTCAGATCATAACAAAATTTCGGACAATCCATCTAGATCATCAAAGGACAAACTGATCACCTTGATCAGTCCTACAGAGGAACTATTCATCGAAATCCCAAAAATATATATATATATATATATATTCTTTAAGGATCAACGATAAATAGATGAAAATTGTGATACGATTGTACAAATTGAACAATTGGAGCACCTAATAGTCCAGTAAAGCATCAAAGCAACATTTGACCGTCAAAAGAAGCATCCACTCCAATCTTCTTCTAAATGGAGGAAAAGAATCGAGTGAAATGACCAAAACATGCAAAGAGAATGGAGTTTTAATGGTGGATCTTCAACCTGAGAGGAGAGCAATGTACCTCGACGGTGAGTTCTCCCCAAGTAGAGGAGAAATGATGCAACCAAGAGAGATTGCACAAATTGGGTAATTGGGTCATGGGCCAGATCCGTGTCAAAGACCATTAGGCCAAAACCATGGGCTAGCTAAGCGCCTGTTTGGCCCAGTGTATATCAAAGAAGACGAATTAAGCCCAGCATTTTTTAAAAGGATTGATCACTAAAGACTTACCTTGAGTCTTATCTTGGTAAATTTAGAATATAACTAAAGACATTTACCTTGAGTCCTATGTTGGTCTCAAAAAATATTTAGTTTAGACTTTAGTCTTTAGAGTAGTCTATCTACAGGGAAAAAAGGATGTGCTTTATCCCTTGTAAATAAATATTATAAAGCTAAAAAAAATAAAAAAAATAAAAACATGTGAAGAGATTTGCTCAGTCCTGATTTATTATAAGAGGAGTACCATCTTCTTTCCAGGGCACTCAATGAACCAAAATTATTTTGGTTTATTTTGGAGTTGAATCCTTCTGTTGGTGCGAGACCTAGACATGTAGATGTATTTTAAGCTTAGGCTTGTAAGTAATGATTGATTATTTCCGTTCCCTCATTGCATTGAAAAGGAGAAAGGGCTGTGTTTCAATTGTTATGAGAAATTGCACCTATTGATGTGTTTCAATTGTTTTTGGATTAGAAACTAAGATTGAGACTTCTATTTGCATTAGGAATCAGTTATGGTAAGAGTTCTAGGGTTTTTTGGGGTGTTTTGAGTGCTATTTTAAGCACTACAGTGGTTGACATTACTGTAGATGCTACAGTAACATACTTGAATAGTGAATAAAAGACTACAGTTTGTGTTCTTTATCCTCTCTCCTTGTGTCAATTGGGTACATGGAAGATTGAGAAGGCTCTTAAGGTGGGAGCGGTGAGTTTTCAGAATTGTTCTTTAACCGTTGAGTTTCTGGATTTCTATTCCTTTACTGCACATTAGTGTAGTGGCTGGATATTTTCTGGTTTTGGTTATCTAGGCCCTAGACAGTCCGATTGCGTCAAATCGGGACTTCGTCAAGGTACCTAGGCGTTTGTCGTTTTTGCAAATGATTTAGAGTTGGCTGATGAATTGAGACATGGTATGAATGAAAAACTTGGGAGATGGCAGGAGACTTTAAAAACCAAGGGCCTTACAATAAGCCCTACAAATACTGAATATATGAAATGCAACTTCAATCGGGATGTAAATAGAGCCGAAATGCTTGTGAGTTGAAGCTCAAGATGTGCAGGGTGAAGCCATGGCGAGGGTAGAGGGATCCCTCACGGCAGTTGCAAGAAGGGTCAGGCAGGAGCATAGACCTCCCCGTCCTTCGCAACTGAGAAGGATTAAGGAAGAATCCTTCTCAGTCTTTGTTTCTGATCTCTCGCAACAGACTACTAAGACAGAGCTCGAGGCAATGTTCGATAGAGCAGGAAAAATTGTTGACATCTTTATTCCAAGGGATCAGGCAAGTAGGAGGATCAGGGGATTGGCTTTTGTTAGATTTGCTACTCGTAGGGAAGCGGAAAAGGCTGTTGATCTAGGAACGGGAAGATACAGGGGTGGAAGGAAACTCCAGGTGAATATAGCTCGGTATGGCTCGTCAGAAGATAGAAGAGAAGAAAGGGTTCCAAGGAAGCTCTTCTAGGCCATAAAGAGCCCAGGTTTCTGATGTGAAGGAGGAGGTTGTTGTGATAAGAATAAATACAAAATCTGCAGGGTGGATTGTACACGATGGATCAGAGAAAGGGGTCAGGGTAGCACCATGGGTGGTTAAAAAGCAGAAAAGGTCGCTCTATAGCAGTCTAGTTGGATTTCTGAAATCCAAATCAGGGGGTTACTGCAGGATGAACTTTGGCTAGAGAGGTGCTGGGGGAAGAAGCCAGTAATCATCCAGATGTTGGATGATCAGGTGGTATGGATACAATTCCTCACAGAAATATTAGTTGAGGAAGTCTTGCAAAACACTGAATCCAAAGGGCTACCATCTACTTTTGCAGTACTGGAGAGATGGATGGAAATTTTAGGCTCCCCTCCAAGCCCCAAACTGGGTTAGACTTAAAGGTGTACCACTTCAAGCATGGCACGAGGATGTTTTCAAGCTGCTGGGTGACTGTCTTGGCCGGACAGTGGAGGTGGACAATAAACAACTCAGAAAAAGATCCTGAGGGAGGGCAAAGCCAGAATCTTGTTAGATAAATTAACCGCTTTGCCTGCTCTGCTACCGATTTGGGTGGAAGACCTAAAATTTACAGTGCATGCGCAGCTGGAGGAGGA
The DNA here is from genome assembly GCA_038049695.1 of Cinnamomum chago. Lineage (NCBI taxonomy): Eukaryota > Viridiplantae > Streptophyta > Magnoliopsida > Laurales > Lauraceae > Cinnamomum > Cinnamomum chago. The sequence continues at coordinate 38,376,001 of CP142460.1, forward strand.
AGAAATGGAGAGGAAAAAAGGATGGGAGATTAGAGATATTGCAGAGAAAGAGGAAGTACAGTCAGGATGCAGTGGTATTCTGCAGAAAGGAAAACAGATGAGTAGAGAGGTTGAAGATGATGACGTCACCAACTCTCACTTGAATTTTGAATTGCCCACTCATAATGAAGATATGAATGGGTCAATGGGTCGAGGTGAAATTTGGACTAAGAAATCCAATTCTTTGCTGTGTTGGGTCAAGTGACAAAGTTAAGAAATGGGCCTGGTGGAGATGGGCCAAAAGGGTCTCATTTAAACAAACAAAATAAGTCGACCCTAGGGCTTCTGTTGGGGCAAAATTTCGATCAAGAGGCGAGGGAGGAAGAAGAGGATTCATAGGATGAGACAAGAAGCCCTTCTCTTTCTTCCAGGAGCTCGGATTGCAGTGAGATGGGGTGGAGGTAAGCTCCAAGAAGGATATACCTAAGAGCTACAGGTGTGCTGTGTCAGAAGGGGAAGAGCGTAGGAGAGGTCAAGAGGTTCTCTGAGACGGTAAGATGCTCGATCGAGGAAGTAATGGCGAAAAGGGGGAGTCCTTAATCTCTGACGCAGTCGCAGAAGAGTGGAGAGAAGCTACAACACAAAGATCAAACGGTAGCTACAGGGTGGGAGGGGGAAGAATGTATCTCTATTCTAAAAAGGAAATGCGTGGGTTCAGCCCCTATTCACTGTAGCCGCTCCAGGTTGCCTGCTTCCCTCTCCTCAAACAGCAACGAAAGGGTCTCTATCTTGATCCCGGACAATGGTGTATGCTTCAAGAAGCTAAATGGTGAAGATGCTCCCACATTTTTAGTTTGGGTAGGGAATATGGACGATGACACAAGGAGGCATACGTGTGACAGAGTGAAGGAATCTGCTGACCATGATGTGGAGTGGCTTCCCCAGAAGGTTGTTCAAAGTGGAAAAGCAATTGGTGTAATTGCGGATGAATCGAAAGGTGGATGGGACTCAGTGATAAGAGTTTGCTTAGGCTAGATAAGAGCAAAAGAAAACTGAGAAAAGGAATGGGGCGAGGGAATTGAATAGCCTATGTTGCTCAATTAATTATAGTAAGGCTAGGGAGCAGGAGGAAAGGCTTTGTCTAGAAAAGAGTGGAAGGAAATGTTAGGGGGAATCTTTCAGTTCCAGATGAAGATAGCTTCATGGAATGTTCGGGGTCGGGGGGGTGCAGTGTGTAAGAGCTTCTGATGTGGAGTGGTTTCCTTAAGAGCTTCTAGTTGTTTTCTTTAGGAGATCCCCACCCATCTCCTTTAGATAAGATATCTAATACGGAATATAGCGTGGAAGACTAAGAGGTCTTGGAGATCCTATTTTGCTACAAAGAAAGAGTTTCTTCATCCAACAAGTCTTCTTCTCCATTAGAGCACAACCGAGCTCCGAAGGTATAATCTACTTCTCTATAAGTTGTGGATTGTTGGTGATTGCCGGGTGTCGCTTTATTCTATCTTAGAGATAGTTTTCTACTGATCTTGGTTGATGAGTTTGAGGATTGGATCCTGGATTGGGTTTTAAGCCTTATGGATAATTGATCCCTGCATCAAGTGGGTCAAAATGTTTTTGAAACCTATCCGCGAGGCCCACCTATTTCCAACAATGAGTAGCTAATTTTCTTAGGGCTAGGGTGTAGTTGAAACCCTAGCCTAGTTTTATGTAGTCTCTTTTGGCATCTTTTAATTAAGAATTCTGTTTTTATTAGTTGAGATTCTAAACCATGTTTTTAAGTGATGAGTTGTGTATATGCGATGCCAACTGTGCCATGTTCAATTAAATTTAAGAGTAGCTAACTTAATTTTGATTGATCTTGATGTTAAGCATCTAAGGTTTAGAACAATGAATAACCTAAGTATATGCCATGCTTAGATTCATGCATTTATCATTCCCATTGTTTTTATGCACTATGTTTGTTTGACTAGGACATATGCCATGCCTAGTTTTTGCATCATAATGAACAATTCATGTAGTATGCCACTCATGAATTAGGTTTAGGGGAATGATAATCTAGATACATATGCCATGGTCTAGGTTGATAGATGTTACTAATAATTATGATTTTTTATTAAAGGATAATAAGGGACATGTATACGATCAGTTAAGGGAGTAGATGAAACCCTAGTTCGTTCATTTTTATTGTTTTCAAACCTAGTAGTATTCTTGTTAGGTTACTTTCCATTAGTTTTTGGTTATTTTAAATAGATTAATTTACTTTTTTTAGTAGTTTAATTTAGTCAATCATCTTTTCATTTATTTAATATTCTGATTTTTAGTTGCTTTTGACATTGTTTTATCACAAGTCTTCGTGGAATCGATCTCGTACTTACAATTCATTATATTGCATAGTGATCTTGTGCGCTTGTGAGTTTTAATTGTGTGCATACTAGTAGCTTATTTCTAGGTTGCTTGTGCATAGCAAAAGGATATAATAGCATTCATGGAAGAATTTTATGAAAGAGGGAAGCTATCCAAAGGCATTGGTGCATCTTTTATTGCGCTCATTCCAAAAAAGGTGGGAGAAATTGGTGTGAATTACTTCAGGCCTACCAGTCTAATCGGTAGTATTTATAAGATCCTTGCCAAAGTCCTTGCAGGAAGATTACAAAAGGTCCTACCGTGCATAATCTCTAAAGAGCAAGGAGCATGTGTGAAGGGGAGGCAGATTTTAGATGGAGTCTTGGTGGCAAATGAATGTGTGCACTCAAGGAACAAGGAAAGAAAACCCGAGGTTAATTTGCAAGTTGGGTCTAGAGAAGGCTTACGATAGAGTGAATTGGCAATTTCTTCAGTATTTGCTTCAAAGAAAGGGTTTTGGTGAGAAATGGAGAGGTTGGGTTCAAGAATGTGTCGCTTCAGCTTGCTTTCCTATCATAATAAATGGATCTCCTAAAGGGTTTTTTGAAGCCCAAGGGGGTATAAGGCAAGGAGATCCTCTCTCTCCTTTCTTTTTGCTATTGTAGCAGAAGCTTTGAGCAGAATGGTGAACAAGGCCGCATCAGAATTTCTACTGGGAGGATTTAGAGTGGCGGATGCAGCTCCTCTTGTCACCAATTTGCAGTTTGCAGATGACACGCTGATTTTTTGCGATGCAAGCGAAGAACAAATATCCTCATATGCTTTGAAGTTGTATCAGGCCTTAAAATAAATTTCTTCAAAAGTGAGTTGATTGGAATAAGAGTTGGGGAAGCCTTCTTATATAAATATGCAAATATGTTGGATGTAAGGTGGGATCCTTTCCAGCTTCTTACTTGGAGTTGCCTCTGTGTTTGGGATTTCCTAAAAAGGATATGTGTAATCCAGTGGTGGAAAGAGTTGAGAGAAAGCTATCCCTTTGGAAAGCTAATTACTTGTCTATAGGAGGCAGAGTCACTTTAATCAAATCTATGCTGGGGAATCTTCCCGTGTTTTTTCTATCCTTGTTTAGGTGCCCGGCTTCAATTATCAATCGAATTGAGAAGTTTTCATAGAATTTTGTGGCATGGAAGGGGAGAAAAGAAGAAATTTCACTTGGTTGATTGGACCTCGGTTTGTAAATCTAACGAAGATGGTGGATTGGGGATTAGGCCCCCCTTAGGCAGATGACATTGCTTGGAAAGTGACTATGGAGGCTAGAAGATGATTCAGGTCTTTGGAAACAATTGTTGGCTACGAAATACGGTGTTTCCAGAAACGGATGGGATGTTCAGGATGCCTCACATAAAGCGTCTGCTATTTGTAAAGGTATCCTCTCTACCAAAGAGAGATTCATAGAGAATATTATATATTGAGTTGGATCAGGTGAGGTTTTATTTTGGCATGATAGGTGGGTTGGTGACTTGCCGTTGGAGGCAATTTCCTAATATTTTCGACTGTGCTATGAACAAGGACGCTAGGGTCCAATGCTATTTGTCGAGATCTAGAGAGCAGAAGGTATGAAGCCCAATTTTGAGGAGAAACCTTAAGGAGCATGTGGAGGACCACTTTATTTCTCTTCTTAATCTTATGAGTGGGGTCTATATTGTGAAGGGAGGGAGGATGAGACTGAGAGGGTGTGGAATGCTTCCAAGGATGGCTTATTCTTAGTCTCTTCTTTCTTCTCAACCATATCCAAGAGGGTAGGAAGGAGTAGCTCGGTTGCTAGTTTATGGAAAATCAAGGCCCTCTTAGAGTGGTGGTGATTGGATGGCTCACTCTTCGCAAATCAATCCTTACTATGGATAACCTAAAGTGAAGAGGGAAGATAGTAGTCAACTGCTGTCCTATGTGTATAGGAGATGAGGAATTGGTAGACCATCTTCTTTTGAATTGTAATGTTGCTCAGTCGATTTGGAGGTCAGTGGTCGACTGGTTTGGGTGTAGTTGGGTCTTCCCAAAGTGCATCTTAGAGCTTTATCAATCTTGGAATCTTCAAACTGGGTCTCACAAGGGGAAGGAGATGTGGAGGCTGTCTTTTCTAGCAGACATTTAGATCATTTGGAAGGAAAGAAATTCAAGGTGTTTTGAGGGAAGGTCTGAGAATTACGAATCCTTGATGGAAAAAATTAAGTTTTTGGTTGCTTCTTGGGTTCTCATTAATCATCATTTCAAAGGCTACTCTATGGATCAAATTATGTGAAATTGGAAGGAAGTGGCTCAAGCTGAAAGAGAACCTTAGCTTTTAGCAGGACCCTTTTCTTTTCTGATCCCTTTGGTGCTTTTGAGTGTGATGTTTCTTCTTTGTGTATTTTTGCATTTGAGTGTTTGGTGCTCTCTTGGTTTTTTTTTCTCCTCTTGGGTGTAAGCTTGTCAGTATAGTTCTCTTGTACTGCTAGCTTTTAATGAAAGTCACCATTAAAAAAAAAAAAAGAGTTGAAGCTCAAGAGATACCACAAAGAGACTCATTTCAATAGGATGGAGAGATTGAGTAGATGCCAAACATAGGATAAGAACAGTACGGCTAAAGTGGAGACTTGCTTCTAAAGTGCTTTGTGATCAGCGTGTAACATTAAGGTTGAAGAAATAATTTTGCAGGATAATGATTATACCAACTATGACCAATCGAGCAAAATATTATCCGGACAAGAGGAAACTTAGAGAAAACGAGCGTAGTAGAGATGAGAATGTGAGGTGGATGTGTTAAAAGTAGGAAAGATAGAATTAGAAATGAGCGCATTCAGGAGCACTTAGGAGTAGCATCAATAGGTGATAAATTAAGAGAGACTCATTTGAGATGGTTTTAACATGTCCAACGCAGGCCACCAACGACACTAGTGAGGAAAAGTCTTTCTATGCAAGTTGATGGCCCACCAAGGAAAATGGGAGGACATGGCGGATGTAGTAGTAGGGTTAGATCTGAAGATGTGAAACCTATGCAATGATTTGGCCTAGGAATAGACCAGAATGGAGTACCAGTATAATGTAGATGATCCCAACATAGTTGGGCCAAAGCTTTGATCATGATGATGATCATGATCTATAGATAAGAAACCGGGTTGCTCAGTTAAAAATAACAAATCCAAGATGCTAACATCTCATATTGCACCTCAAACAATGAACGTTTCAAGTTTGCCTCCTTATCTAACACGTAAATTCATTGAGATTTCAAGGAATCATTTTCTCATCATATGTGGAAATAAGCTGTAAAGAAGAAATGCTTTTTTTAATTATTATATATTGGTAAGAAGAAGTGGTTGCACAAGAACAGAACAAAACAAGGGACCTTGCAGTATTGCCCCAAAGAAAAAGGGAAATAGGTCACAAATTGGTATATGTATTGCCCGATGGATTGACAAATCTATACAAAGCACGGTCAGTACCAAGGGGTTTACATAGTCACGTGGGATAGATTACTTAGAAACTTCTCCTCCAAAAGCAAAAAGGAAATCCACGTCTTCTTGTCCCATTGTGGTTAACAAATGTTGGTACTCGTTCAAACTAGATGTTAAAAATGCTTTTCTACATGGAAATCTTCAAGAACAAGTGTATACAATGCTCCCTCCAGTTTTTCAACCAAAGAGAGAGAAGGTTATTTATCCGTTGAAATAGTCACCAAGAGCATGGTTTGAACATTTCAGTGGAACTATTGCTAGATTAGATATAAACGGTGCCACTTTCCATTAAAGCATTTAAATCACCGATCCATATTGATGATATCACCAAAAGAACAGGGAAACTTGTGCGAAAATCTAACGAGTAAGGGAATTTGGCATTAAGGATTTGAGCCTCTCATAGTACTTATTGGATACAGTGTGGTCATTATCTTTCCCAAAGAAAGTATGCATTGGATCTTCCTAAAATCTGGAAGTTTGGCATCCAAACTTGTTGCAACGCTGCTAGAACAAAATTAACATATAAACTAAGAAAATGGAGGCCTCTTGTTAGATCTAGGTCAGTCTCTCGGTGGGTAAATTGATCTACTTTACAAGTTATAAGACCAACCTACCATATGCTATTCAAGTAGTCAATCTGTTTACGCATGCTCCACAAAAATCACATACGGAAGTTCTGAGATACTCAAGGTGGCAGCAGGTTTGAGGATTACTGTATTAAACATATAGTAACCTGCCAATTCAAGCCTTTTCACACTCAAACTGGGCTTGAATCAAAGATCTACCACATAACATTGCACCCTAGTCAGTGTAGAACTAGTAAAATGGAAATGCAAGAAATAATCCATAGTAACTAGATCTAGTGCAGGAGAATACAAAGCCATGGCAAATACAAATATGTGAAGTTTTTTGGCTCAGAACCTCATGGGAGGTGTTAGGTCCCCTACCTTCAAAACCTGTACAAGTACTATGACAATCTAGGAAGCACGGACACCTCTCCGGGGCCGTCCGACACGGACATGCTCGGACACGTGTCAGACACGCTAAAAAGAGTATCCTATTTATTGTTTTATATTTTATATTCTGGACACGTTGGGGACGCGCTTGGGACACGTTGGGGACACGCTGGCCTCTTTTAATTGGAAAAAAAAATTAAATTAGAGTAAAAAAAGAAAAAAAAACGGGGCTGTTTGTAAAAAGTCATAACTTAAGAGGAAAAGGGGGCTCTTTTAATTCGTCCATCCAACTCCAGCCCTAAACGAAACAGAAAAAAAACCTCATTCGTCCGCCCAGCCCTAAACGAAAGAGAAAAAAGTCAAAAAACCTCATTCGTCCGTCCAGTCCTAACTAAAGAAGAAGAAAAAGAAGATATGCTATGTCGGCGTGTCCGTGTCCATGTATATGATTAGATATGATTAGATTTATTATTATTATTATTATTATCATCATTAAATATTAACGTGTCCCCGATGTGTCCGTGTCCTACTTTTTTGAGAAATGCCGTGTCGGTGTGTCCGTGTTCGTGCTTCTTAGGTGACAATCAATCAACCATAATCATTGCCGCCAATCCAGTCCTCGTGAGAGAACAATACACCATTTTAAAAAATGAAAAAATAAATAAAAGAAATAATTTTGAAATGAAATGGCAGATGGAAGAATCTCCACTCCATTTTTCTCCACTACAAATCTTCTTGTAGGTGTATTCACCAAAGCTATAGGACGTTCACGCCTTCAAACTATTAGGATGGTGATGATGGTACACACATACCATCAGCTCGAGGGGAAAGAGTAAACACGAGAAACCTCCCCGTCATACACGTGATATCATATTTACACATGTATGATGCCTCGATCATGATCCGACACATGGATTCTACACAAGTAAATACCTTCCAAGGTTCTCCTAATTGTATGAGATAAGGAATAGTGAATAAGGGGAAATGAGATTTGATCGGATGATTCAAAGATATTGATGAAATAATCTAATGTAAATAGAAACTCTATATGGGAATGGGTCTTCTAGTAGAAGACTATTCCAATATAAGTTTTCAGATAAAATTTAGACACCCGCCTCTTCCCCTTCTCCTCTAATGTCATCCTTTCCCCTACGTTTTCTTCCAAACACAGAATATTACAACGTCAATATATCAAACACTTTCACCTAATGCCTCTAGAAAGATCTCCATTCAAACGAATGTTCTCTAGACGGATTTCTCCCTTTCTATTTTGCAAGCAAACAGCCCCAAGTGTACAATCAGAAACCAAAAGACCCGGGATGCCTAATATGAACTCAGAAATGGCTTGCTAAGGGAACAAACAAGACGACTAGGGCCAAACAGCAAATCTGGTTCCAACTTGTCCCAAGGAAGAGGCCGCCACAACATCAACCAATACCAATTACCAAACTAAGTTGAGGCTGGTCCACTATCCATTGGAGCAAAAGAAAACAATAACAGCAGACATAACAAAAGAAACTAAAAACGAGTTCAGCAGCATGAAAATCAAGTCAAAAAATCATACTTTAAAATCAGATGGATAAACCAAAATGGATATTTCGAAAAAGCAAAGAAGTATTCCACTGCATCTACATCTAGCACACATATTTCCAGATACTGATACTCTTAGTCCAAGAGAACTTTGCCCACTTCACCAAAACTAGAATGCTGAAATTTGGGTTAGCAGCACATGGTGATCTGATTAAGAGTTATGAGATTTCTTCATAGCAACCTGAGGGGTTTTTTTCAGTATCTGAATAATTTATTAATCTAGAATATGTATTAAGCAGAAATAGAGCAGATAGGATATTTTCTTTAGGTACTGCAGTTATATAGAGCATATATTTGCTGGTCTTCAATTAAGAGAACTGCAGCCTTCATGTCATTACTTGTTGCTGCTGCTTGTGCGTATGTGGGTACAATGTTGCAGATTTTTCTCTTTTTTTTTCCTTGAATGGTTGATATTGCAGTACATTGTCCATTCATCACTGATTTTCATAATTTTGTTGACATATATAAAGCACATCACTCTTGAATCTTGATCCATTGACTTAACCTCAATTTATTAACTGAGTAAAAATGAGACACATGTTGAACCATTTCTACCAAATCGCATCAGGACAGAGTTTGAACTGCATTTGGAATGTTTAGAACCGATTTATGAGTCTTTAATTAAAAGAATTGCAGTCTTTATGTGCAGTAGTTACTGCCACTGATCGTTGTTACGTGGGTCCAAACAGTTTTTTTTTTTTTTTGGCAGTTTATTATTGAAGCAGCGGAGGGAAGGGAGGATAGCCAACGGGCTAAACTCCAAGCCAAAAGGCATAAGGATAGGGATCCTGGGATCCAAAACGTCCTGGTCTCACACCACATACACACAATGAGGGAAATTCCCAAAAGGAAGAAATTTTATTAATCAATGTCTTGTCCCTAAAGAGGGATTACAATCCTTTATATAGATTCATACTCTAACCTACTCTTGGAAACAAATCTTATCAAAAATAAACTCTAAATCAAAATAAATAAACTTTCTAATTAATCTCAGAATTATCCCTAAAATTTAGCTAATACTAAAAATAGGAAAAGTCTTGCACAATTTGAAGATTCTCTTTATGGGCTATAAATAGGCTTAGGCCCAAGGGATTGGCCGATCATGGATCAGTCCCCCCCCCCCGCCCTGGAGGGAACTCGTCCTCGAGTTAAGTAGGTGGCCTCCTGGGTCAAAAATCAACCGCACAAATCTTCGATGTTTAGCTTGACCTTCATACAGGTTGCATGACATGAAAGCACCACTCAATCTTTTGTTCCAAGTCAACTTTATGCGTTGCTTCATGGGATGGTCAGATTTTACTTGGAAGCAAGATTGTAGAATTTGAAAAATCAAATCGCAATTGTCAAGTATCCAGTGTTGATTTCCAAAAATAAAGTCAATGTGAGGGGCTGTAACGATTAGATCTTCTTCCGGACTTTTTGGAATAATTGACTTGTTTTCCGATGATCCAATGGGCTTGTCTGGAAATAGCACTTTGATTAGATCCATCGGATGTTCATTTTCCTTACTAATCAGATCCAAGTCTTCAATGCTTGCCACCGATTCTTTTCCTATTTGCATCTTTTGATCACCACTATTCACAAATAATTCGGGCTTCTTGTCTTCGAATTCTTTTGAAGTATCATCCATCGTAGGAATGCTATGTGATGTATCATCTAACTTTGTCATTGCATCGTCCTTTCGTTGATCTTGCTTCTCAACGTCAAGCTTAATATCCTTGTTTTGAGCTTTCTTTGGTTCTTCAATTGAAGGTGATGGTGTAGACGGCGATGTTGTCGATTGCAATGGAACGAGAGAAACACGTTGTCCTTCCCAAGAGAAGGAATAGATGTTTGTCTCTGTGTCATGTTGTATTGCCCTATTAAGAAGCCATGGTCATCCCAAACGAACATGAGTGATATTCATAGGGATCACATCACACCAAACCTTGTCTTCATAACCACCAATCTTGAAAGATGCCGGACATTGATGAGTCACAGGAATGACAGAACCATTAAAACAGGTGACTTTATAGGGTTTAGGTCACTTCTCAGTTGGCCACTGAAGTTTGTCAATAACCTCTTGGGCAACAAAGTTTACTGCACTTTCCTTGTCAATGACCAAATTGGCTAACCTATCTTCACACTTTACTCGTGTCCGAAATATCACAGTTTGCTTCCACTCTTCTTCTTCATTCTCATTGGTGGTGAAAAGTCTGCGCATGACAAGTGCGATTTGGGATTTTGGGCAGATTGATTTAGGGTTTGGTTTCTGGATTGGATGGGAGGGTTTCAATAGGATGGATGATGTGTGGCATGCTGGTGGATGAATGGATGGATGGATGGGATTGATGATGGTGGTATAATGATGGTGAAGATGGGTTTGAGTTTAAGGGTTTTCGATGCAATGCTTAGGTTTAGGACTTGGGATTTCTGTTGAGGGCTCTTTGAGGGGAATGACAGACACAGGGATTCGGCTGTCATTATAATGGTTGCGAGAAAAAGTAAATAGAAGATGGGATCGCGGAATACCTTGGATCGGCGATTGGAGATGGATCTTCACTCTGATACCAATTGAAGCAGCGTAGGGAAAGGAGGATAGCCAACGGGCTAAACTCCAAGCCAAAAGGCATAAGGATAGGGATCCTGGGATCCAAAACGTCCTGGTCTCACACCACATACACACAATGAGGGAAATTCCCAAAAGGAAGAAATTTTATTAATCAATGTCTTGTCCCTAAAGAGGGATTACAATCCTTTATATAGATTCATACTCTAACCTATTCTTGGAAACAAATCTAATCAAAATAAATAAACTTTCTAATTAATCTCATAATTATCCCTAAAATTTAGCTAATACTAAAAATAGGAAAAGTCTTGCACAATTTGAAGATTCTCTTTATGGGCTAAATAGGCTTAGGCCCAATGGATTGGCCGATCATGGAACTGGCCAGCATCAATTATCAACTCATTGTCGTTGATTTTCACAATTTTGTTCCTACTCGCACACATATTTTTTTAAAACACACAATTGAGCAGTATGAGAAAACCTTCAGTTCATAGAGATTAAAAGAAGACTAAAATCATAATCACTTTATTATAATCTCACAAAATAGATATCAACCCCACCTGAAGATGGTATAACTTGTTATCCGTACGAAACTGTAAGGCCTGGGAAGAGAAACCCATTGTTTGCTTTGCCATCTGGAGTCAAGTATAAATAACATTGGAAAAAGTTATAAAACAAAATCACAAGGGTAACAGACAACAGTTGAAGACAAGACCAATGATACCAATTGGAAACAGTGAATCAAGCAATCAAAATTTCCTGCTAGATTACATGTCTCGCAACCAGAAAACACAGCTGCTAGTGGATGATAAATCAATTAAAAAAAAAGAAGAAAAAAAATCCGGAATAGAGAGAGAGAGAGAGAGAGAGAACCTGGCACTGGTACATGTTACGAGGACTTTGATTGTGATCAGACCAAGGCGTGAGACTGGCAACCACACTAAGAATTCCAGTAGGGTGAATCTCTTCATGAGTAGCAGGGAAATAGCTTCTCCCACCACCTCCACCATCAGGACATCTTATCTCCATATAAGCCTAGAAATTGAGAGATAAAGAAACACTTAGCTCGAATCCAGAAATCACAGCTGCTTGGGATGATAAATCAATTATAAAAAAAAAAGAAAAAAAATGGAATAGAAACACACAAGGGAGTAACAAATTCTGGAGTTCAATTCAATTTGAAGATACGAAGAAATTCAACTATTATATTGGGAAAATATTATATAATTGTAGCTACAGCACCTGTTCAAATGGTCCAATAAGCTCAACACCTCCATTCTCTTTTGGTGGGAGAGAAATATTCCTAACTGGCCGAACAAATCTTGATGGTGACGTGAAAAGGAATAAACCGGGATACGCTCCACCCAAAGTTAAAGGTACATAACCCACTTCTAAATCATCAGGAATCTGAAATCGAAATTTTCAGTTTGGCAATCATAATAAAACGAAACAGGCCGCATGTTAATTCCGAAAAACACACCTTTGAAGATGCTGCAATCTTCAATCTTCGAATATGTGCCACAAATTTCTCAATTTCACTTGAAGCTATGAAACCAATGACACGTCCATCTAAAAGGACATATAGAACAACAGGAGGACCAGCTTGGCCAACTCTTGGCGGCAAAGGCTCCATTCCCATTCCAACCAAGACATCCTTGATAGACTTGTGGATTTTGCTGAAATCTTTAGTATTTCCTTGCGAGTCAAAGAAAGATGAGATTCCTGAAACAGAAAAATGAAAAAAAAATGTCAGATGTAAGAAATAGAGTAGAAATGAAATGAGATGCTCAAAACATCCGAAAAACACATCTAGGATACCAACAAGGTAATCTCTAGGATAGAGATAGTCCTAAATCAAGGCAAATAAAGAACATATCTTATGGCTCTGATCCATACCCTTAGAATTAAGAAGCAGCAAATAACTACGATGACCACAGTAAGTTAACCATAAACCATTTGAAAAAAAAAAACAATAAACACAAAAGTTTACCATAGGGAAGTGGAAATTTAACTTACGACATGTAGAAGTCAGATGATTTAGCAAACCACACGGTGTTCCGTCAGGCGTGTGAACAGGGCAAAGAAAACCCCACGATCTGAAAACCAAAACAAAAGAGATGAGCACTGAACATCCATTCACTAAAACAGAAAATCAAGACAGAACATACTCTGGTAACAACTTGCGCACAGTTGTCGTGCGCATTCCAGTGAAAAAGGATCCTCTGTGAACTGATCGAAAATGTGAGAGAAAACGAAGAAAGTTAAGCCTCTCTGCCGGGATGGTCATGGATTCCCTCTGCAATATCATGAAATACTCAATCAATAGTAGGACAACCTCTTCTAGATGGCATGCCAACTGTTTAGTAATAAACTTTTTCTGTGGTAAATACCCATACAACCCCCTTCACAAGTCCAACACCATCAGCGCTACAGCCAGGGATTGATCCCTGATTGTTTCTGTAAAGGGGAGGTGCCTCACCACTGAGCTACAAGTATATTTTTATAGTAGAAACTCACACATACAAACAATACAAGCAACATCTTCCAACATCATCCATCCACAAAATTTACAGGAAAAAATTATTCTTCTTTTTAGCTTCAAAAATTTGGAACCCACTCTAAAAGTTCTACCCTAGTCAATAAATGTGAATGGATGATCGTTAAAGAGAATGAAAATCTAAAACCAAGATGTATGGTAAGATCATAAAGTTAATATAAAAATACGGTCAATGTGTAATCTCGAATTTCATACAGCAATATGTGGCTAGCAAAAAGAAGGGGGGGCGGGGGGCGGGGGGTTTGTTGTGTGTTATGGATTTCTATTTCTTAAGAAAACTAAATAAGAAAGCATTTCAAGCAAGAGACCAAATCCACAATGTGATTTGGCCAAATCCTCAAGGGATTCCATCATACACAAGCATTCTCAATCGTAGAGAGACACTCAAAACCATAGGAAAGTGAACAAATTCTTTAGTGAATAATGAAAGGTGCCTCTCCAACTGTGGGATTATAAAGAAGGTTAGGCGTCACCCTTTCCTATTAGTACTCTAATTCTTCAAAATTAAAGGAAACTAAATCTCCTAAATCAAACCAATTTCTTCATCTAAGGACTACTAATCAAATCAAAACTCCCAATCAACTTATATTCCCCAATAAATTGATTGGACCCCTTGGGCTAGTCAGCTAGGCCAAGTGGGCTTTGTCAACCGACCCATAGATGAAGGGTCAAAGATCCATCATACAAATTTCCGATGTCCACTGGGCCCAGCCCACCGGCCCAACAAGACCAACCGATTTATTAGGGAATTTAAGTTGATTAGGAGTCTTAATTAGGATTATTTTTAACGAGTAATCCTTCAAGTAAGAAATTAGTTTGAATTGGATTGTTTTAGGACATATAGTTTCCTCTAGGGCATATTTTGTAAACATCCACATAGTGGATTCCTCTCAGTTTTCCTTGATCCCGTGCAAAATCCTGGTTTGGTATTGAGAGGAAAATGGCAGCAAGGATTTCCAAGATCCTTGTTTCCGATTTTATTATCAGTCACACCTCCTCCCATCAAATTTTAAACAACAATGGAATGAAAGAAACCGGAAGCGGAGCTACACTGGTCGTGGGCAGTAACTTAAAGCTTACTGGTTTTGTATTTGGAACCCTACCTTTTGGGTCTTAAAATGCCCAAAACGGCTATGTGATCAAATCTCAGCCGTTGATTCCTCATAGATTTTGAGATATTTGCAAAAAGCTCCAGACAGTTGGATCACGGTTTCTGTAATTCTATGGGGCCCGTTTGCAAAATCTGAATCGTCCAATCTCTTCAGAATGCCTAAAATGGCTATGGGACAAAGTTCGCAGTGTGATTCATCATGTATCATGAGATATTTGCAAAAAACATATTGGCCGTTTGAGGTATTTTCAAATCAGTGAACCAACAAAGGCACTGCTACAGTACCAAAACCGGTAACTTAGAGGTTAGCGCTTTTGCTTTGGAACCCTAATGTTTGGGTCCCACAATCAAGATCTGAACTGGTAATCATGAATAGAAGGTTCAAAACGGCTATTATGTCAAATTTCGGCTGTCAATCAACCGCAGAATTTGAGATATTTATAAATGTCCAAATCTTAAAATATTAAAATTTTATTCCCGTTGACCCATAGTTGTCAAGTTCAATTCGTTTCGGGCGAAATCCCTAATTTATCTCGGTATGGTCAGCATAACGAACTGAATGGGACTACCCAAGTGTATTCGGATGTGTATTCATTTGAATTCGGGCGAAACCAAACAATTCGGAACAAATCCCCCAATTTTGGACGAACAACATCCGATACCTAAGATTCGCCCAAATCCAAGGTTGATCGTTAAAAACAATAATTGGAAAGAGCGACAGGGATTTTAAGAGAATTTATTTTTGATAAGAAGAAGTTGGGCAACGGTTGGAATACCTTCTTTATCGAGGCTTGAGATTTCTAGCGACCCGTCGCTTCCAGTTTCTCAGATGCATGCAGCGGCGGCAGCCATTAATCATCCCAAACTCTATAAATCCAAGCCCAAAATGCCATCATCAACCAAAAAAATCCCCAACTACCTCATCTCCTTGCCCTACCAATTCATCACTTGGCGAATAAGGTTTTGGGACTCTACCTCTCTGCACTCATCTTGACCCTTTGGGGTGTGTATCAAAACCCTGGCCGAAGCTCTTCTCTGCTGCAGAAGGAAGGCTCAATCCCGAATCTCACGTACACTCGTCCCTTGCTCAGTTGCTCATCATCCTCTTCCAATTTTTTCTTTGCTTTTTTCCCGTTTCTACTTTGTCTTCGGTCTTCTTGTGATGGAATATATGCGAAGAGGGTTGTCGTGATACGAAGAGGTCATGTGTGGCCCACTTAAATTAGCCGTTGATTTAATTGAATCAAGATGCCATTCGTCATTTCTAACATTCCCTTCTCATGACCTCCATGATAATGATGTGTCATGTCCTTTTAGAGCCTCTTCTTATCTTCTTATATTAAAATTAATGCTAGCACGATCCTGACCATATTTTTTCTTTGCCAAGTATGTTGTTGTGTTAGGGAATAACTAGTGAATATTAGGCCATTTTAATTTTTAATTGTTCTTCCTGTATGATTTTTCTGGTGGAATGGATGATTACCCATTTGGTTTTTATTTAACATAACTGGGCCCACTGAAAATTTTGAAGGTCAGTTGCCATTTAGCATTGTTAAAGAATTTCTTGGCCCACCTGAATGCAACAATATTACTCTTGATTTGAAACTAGAATACAAATTTTGTGAACCCATATTATAAATTATCAATCTCACGTGGCCCACTTAATTTGCAAAATGACGAAAGTTGAATTAGCACTGTTACAATATTGCTATGGTTCAGTCCGTTCTTCCTTTACAACAATATTATTGAAAATTGATGGTTGTTGCTGGTAGACTAAATTTATATGCATCGTTAAGTATTACTATTTAGAATCTCCTATTAACAGTTGGGACACAAAACTTACTGTTATTTATTATTTGTATGTTGCTATTATAGTAGAAGATTTGGAAGACAGATTGTTTTATTTTAAAATGAGTGAAAGAAGTACACCTACCCCATCTGCTGCTACAATCATTAGATTTGATGATCCTGCTTGGGCTCATGGTTATGTAGATCCAGCCAATAACAAACATGTAATTTGTCATTATTGTGAAAAGGTCATAAAAGGTGGCAGGATCACTAGACTTAAGGAACACCTTGGGGGCTGACAGGAGATATTGCACCATGTAAAAAGGTGCCAGGTGATGTGAAATGGCAAATGGAAAGAATTATTCTGGAATTCTTATTGAACCAGAATGCAAAGGAGAACTATTAAGTACTGACCCCTAAAAAACTGTGGATCATAAGCAAGAAGAGTCAAAGAATGAACAAAAGGAAGAAGAACCGAAAGTGTGACTGCACTAATGGAGCTGAACCCCATGACAGAAGACATCAAGGATGTCATAGATAAGCAAGGTCAAGATAGATTTGATTTCGCAACAAACTCACATGAAATAGCATGCAAAACCCCTAAAGAGGATAATACTTTGAAAGAAGTAGAAGACAAAGGGGCCATGTTTCTTTCTATGGACAGTGTTGGTCAGAAGATAGTAGAAGAAAAGGAAGAGCAAGGAAAAACAGACATTGAAGATGTAGTTCTAATGAGCAACAAGCCTAATCATCCAGTGAATCTAATTGTAATGAAAATTCTGAAAGAGCCAAGTGAATCATGGGAGGAAAATTACACTGTTCAGGTGGTTTCTAAAGAAATAGCAGTAATTGGAGTCCCCCACATTGATTTTATCTTCGGGGATCAAGATACCTAGAGATTGTGATATGATGGTACAAATTCAACAATTGAAGCATCAAATGATTTGATCGCACATCCAAGAAAATTTGTACATCCAAAAAAAAAAAAAATCAGAACCTATGTTTAGTCAAAGGAAAAGATCGAGTGAAGCTTCCAAGTCATGCAAAGAGAAAGAAGATCAACAGCCAAATCCGAAGTTTGTATGATGGATCTTTGACCCAGAAGGACATCTACAAAAGTAGCAGTCGAGTTTCCTCCAAGTTGAGGACTCCTCATACAAGCCAGACCCATGATCCATGGGTCGACGGAGCCCACTGGGTAGGCCCACTTGCCCAACGGTTCTAGCAAATTTACTGTTGAATTTAAGTTAATTAGAAGTCTTAATTAGAACTTGGACTTAATTAGTAGGCCTTGAATTAAGAAACTAGTTTGATTTAGTTTGTTTTAGGAGAATATTTAAGAGTTAGAGGATGTCAAACCCTTCCTATAAATATGTAATCCCTCCATTACGGGAGACACGTTTCATTATTCAATGAAGAATTTGTTTAGTTTCTTTATGGTTACAGGTTCCTCCTCGACTTAAAATACTTGTGTGTGGAATCACCCAAGGATTTAGCCAAACCCCATTATGGAGTTGGTATCTCTCTTGAAATCCTTCAAGGATCTGGCCAACCCATAGTGAAATTAGTCTATTTTTCATTCACAGATCTGAAGCTGCATCACCTAGAGGAGTATGGCCATGGTCCTCGTTTTACATGAGTGGCATCTTGCCCCACGGGCTAGGTCTTCAGGCACTGGGATGGAATTGGCCCACTATCCAAAAACCCATTCTATGTCAGCACCTATGATGCACGGATACTTCAAAATGGGCAACGTATCGTGTCGTATCGTATCCGATACTTCACTTTTTATGTATAAAATCCGTGTCCTGCTTTTTATGTATAAAATCCGTGTCCCTGCCGTATCCATGCTGTAACTGTGCATCATAGGTCAGCACCTATAGGGTTGCATCAATGGAAAATCCCACCATTGGCAACACTCAACACCAGTCTGACTCATATTAAAAAAAAAAAATTTAAATCATAAGTGAGCTACATTTTTTAAATACAGCAGGCTGCAATTATGAAATGAACGGGCCATTGTGGATACCAAACAGTTTGGATTTTTAAAAGGCAATCAAAATCAGATTTGACAACTATTTTAAATCCACAGTAGGTGACAAAAATGAAACAAGTAGGTCAATATGAATACCCAAAGGGTTTGGGGCTTTTATGGAAGCACTTTAATCTGATTTGGCATTTTTTAAATCCATCAGTGGTCCACATCTTTTAAAAACATCATCCCATATACATGGCTTATAAAATTTTCATTTGGCATGTAGAAATGACATATTAGAGGAAATAAGAGATATATTAGGATTAGGAAGTTTATACAGCACATCCTTCTATATATACAGAAGCAAACCAACGACCCCTATTATGGTTTTCTTTTTCCACTGGAGACAATTCTGAGAGAGAGAGTCTTGTGACTGTTAATCACGAGAAGGAAGGGAAGGCTATTGATGTCCTATTAGCGTCCACAGATTGCAAAGGCGACGATCGTTTATCAAAGGTGAGTGGATCTTCCTAATTAATTAGTTGATTAAGTTTGATGGTTGATAATGTGATGTGATTTAGATTCTCTATTAAGAAGATTTGATTGAGGAAATCCTATGTTATGTAAATTTTGTACTAATAATATCCGTTTTGGTTATGGGATTACATGTTAATGGAGATGGAATTCATACATGTGGAAAGGGGATAAAGATTCATGGAATAGATTCAAATTCTGGTGAAAACAGAGACTGGACGGCAGTGCTATAATTGATATTGAAGGGTTGTGGGACCCCATGGCCCACCTGATCACAGATCAGGACCAGAGATCCGGTAGAGCACTGCTGGTCGACCATGGAGGTGTTGGTCTTACAAAGATTGGATCTCGGTTGGGCCACCATCCAGTTTAGTTTCAAGGTTCTGACGTGAAATTGAAGAAAACAGGGTTGTTAGTCGACATCTGCACTGGGACCCACTGTATGACATGATCAGAGATCAAACCCCCACATCCTGTAGGGGACTCATGGTCGACCATAAGGAGAAAGATCATCTCGGATTTAGACCAGTAGATTCCACTATTCATTAGAATCAAAAGAACCCAGGCGTGACTGTGTACAGAACAGCAGCAAGTTCCGTTTTTTATTTGTGGACCCCAGGACAGGATCTGATGATGGATCAGATCCATTAGGGTGATAGTTTAGTAGTGGTCGACCATCACCTAGGTGGCTGATCTTGATTTAGTTGAGTGGGACCCACTGGATACCAAATTTGGAGTATTACAGGCGTGAACCAGGCAGTTTGGTCGATGATAGTAGTGGGACCCACTAACTAAGCCAATCATGGATTAGTACCCCACGTCTTGAAGTAGACTCAGAGACGATCCCAATGGTGGTGGTCCCATGTGGCCTGGTCTCCATCTGACCAGTTATCCAGGAACTTCAATTTTGTTAACCATAAGAGTTATTTATCAATTTATTGAGAATGCAGGCCCAGTAAGGATACATGATGATTAATCAGAACCATGGGACTTAATGTAGGGCACTGGGTGACCATATAAATTAGGATTGATCATGTATCATTCAAGTGGGGCCCATTGTTTCATATATGTATATTACACAGGCATTTTATCATACTCGGGGAAAAGGCAAAGTTAAATATAAGACCTGCACTTTATAATAAAATTACATAATAGTCATAAGGCTTATCAGAACCTAGAATATGTGTATTATGAGTAATTATATGAATTAATTAGGCCATGATTAATTATACGGATCGTGATTAAGTTACTGTGATCAATTAATTGTGATTAATTCTTAATGTGATGTTTTAAAATGCGGGTCAACCATTCACCAATCAATACCAATTATGAATTGGAGTGGGGCAATAACCAGTGAATTTAGTAAGGGTTGGATCCACACGGTTGATTATGAACTGAAGGAAAAATTGTTAATAATATTGAGCTGTGGTTGTTATGAGATGGTGAGGTCCCAGACGTGGGATGCTGGACTTAGTGTCCGAGCCGTTATAGCGGCTAGTCCATAGGGGACATGTCCGATGAGACAGGGTCATAGTGACCGGTATACATGTTTACGATGGGCCTATGAGGCGTGGTAATGTGCATGGGCACGGATATATATATATATATATATATATGTATTTCTTTTATGGCATTTGATATATTGATTCAAATATGTTAATCATGTGATATTATGTTTTATGCTGCTTATGTAATTAAGAACATTCATTCACCAGTAATATTGATGTTGTGTTGCCCCCTTCAGGTAATCTTACTGCGGGTGGGATAAATCAGGATGGCGCTCAGCACGTAGATTTTGGCATGCGTGGCTGAAGGGAGAGAACGAGAAATATTTATAGGAGTGACAGAAGGATTAGCTTTTGTTTAGCAATTGATTTAATGTTTAGTACATTATTAAATTGAGTCAAAACATAGGGATTTGGATTATTCAGAGATTTTTTATGTTGTTTGACTTTATTTAAATTAATTGGAATTATAGTTGATTTATATGCCAAATCTCTTATGCGAATAATTTGATAAATGAATGGTAAACATTGCCAAGTTATCACGATCCGAATATCCGACAGGGCCCCGGAATTTGGGTCGTGACAGTTTATATGAAATGTTCTCTTTTTAATATAATTTGCATTTTTTATATTTTTCCAAAACAGAACTTCTAATTGAAAATAAAAAAATGCTGCATCAACCAAAATGTTTCATTTCTAAGTCAAACCGTTACAAAGGTCAGAAATGAAATTGGCAACTATGAGCTTGTCACCTCTCCAAACTGCATTCATCAGAAATTTAACAACCTACCTCTACTTCAGAGATTCTCATGATCAAATAGAACATCTTTGCTTTTCTTCTGTGAAGCGGTCCAACAAAAGAAGATAAAGTCCGCTCTATTCTAGGTATGTACGAAGAATAGATTTGCATTATTAAATTGGTATTCCATCTTTTCATTTTGACAAAGGCATAAAAGTATGGCCCTATCCTTGAAATTACATCCATATAACTTCAAGAATGGACATCGCAGCCCCTCTCTTCTACTGTAAGTTAGAACTCGTCATCTATCCTATTGTCGTACTATTGTTGAAATGGACAGTCCAAAACAAAATTAAGGCCTTCGAAATCACTACATTTTCCTAAAACTTTTCACGTACACATACATGCACATGCATGCGTGACACACTCAAAGTGCAATTGTAATAGAATACAGTTCAAAGTCAACTAAGTCTTGAGTGTGTTGATACCTGCTGCAAATCTAAACTCGATGGTGTATTTAGTCTTCCATTCTTTATCATGCTCTCTATAGCTTTACCGATAGTTGCAGGATAACATTTATCCATAACCTTCTTTATGTGGGCTACTGCATATATTTAAGAAAATATACATTAATGATGAAAGGAAAAAAAGTGTACAAGATTAAAAAGAGAAGTGCAATAACTAAAAATCCAGAAAGTTTCACTACAATAAATCAAATATAAAAATATGTTAAGAAATTTGCATGTGGAAATATTGCTCACAATTACAAGTAGAAATACAAAATAAATGAGAAGAAATCAGGCAAACTTAACAACAAGCTCATTACCAACAAAAGAATTTTACTCTCTAAAAGTTGCATATCCCCGCAAAATTATACCCCTCATATAATAACAGTTCCAGGAGTTTGACTCACACTCTAAGTGAACACTAGCAAATTGGGTTCTAACTTATCAGTTTAAAGATTTTATGAAATAAACTATTCATGAAGATAAAATAAATAAATAAAAAGAAAGAAAAATATGTCCAAAGAAAAAAACCAGCCATCACAATAGCAAAAACCCTAAAAAAATAGAGGCTTTGCGATTAACAAGGAATCTAATTTGCAAGTGACAGATCAATAGATAAAAGATGAAATATGATGATCATACATCACCGTGTCACCAATAAGGCATTCTTACAACAAGGGGTTGTCAGTAATATCACGGAAGAGAACAAAGAAAGTGGATATTTTCATTAACAAAAGGTGCCCCAATGTCAAACACTCAAATAAAGCAACAAAGGAAGTGAAATAAATACAAATGAAAGGTTGCTTGTATCATCCACAAGTACTTCCTATGAGAAATATGACATCCTGAAGCGCATTTAAAGACCAGAATCATGTGGTTGCAGAGGCTGTGCTTGAGTATGTACTAAGTTTGAGTAAAAGAGAGTATTGGCCGCTTGTGTTTGGCAGTTGTTTATGAGAGAGAGGAGAACAATGTGTGTGAGAGAGAGAGAGGGTGCTGTCACTGCATTTAAAGGCACATTAAAAGCATTCATTATTTACAACAGGAGGAGATTTGATGAAATTGCCTTTTGCAGATGCCTAGTGAGGGTATTATTAATTTCTTGCAAGGTGTGATTTGCATGTGAGTTTTTGAAACTGTAAGCTTTGTTCTGTTCAGCATAAAGAATTTGTTCCTTTTTTCCTGGAAAGGATGTGCAAAATATTAAGAAAAAAAATCTGGTATTTCCTTTTATAAGAACATGAAACTTTATTAGAAAATTAAAGAAGAGGAATGCTTGAGATGGGGGCTTGGGTCATTTATTGATTTACACAAACCTTCAAGGCAAAATCTGTTGTCCTCTAAAAGCTGTAGATTGCTACTTGTTCACAATCAACATAACTGGATACAAGCTAAGCAACTTAAAGGAAGCGATTACTCGAACAATTGTGACAATTTTTTTTTTTAATGGTAACTCGCATTAATCAAAGAATGATTACTGACAGACCAACTAAAATTTCTTAAAAGATTGTTGACCTAAACCTTCTGGAAAATACATTGATAAACATATAAAAATATGGCTTACAGTTGCAAAAATCAAATTGTTCTCCTTTGTTCTTCATCTCATTCATCAGAAGTTCTCTTGACTTGTGTAACCACTCTTGAAGCTTCTCCTGGAATATGATGTGGATTCAAAAAAAAAAAAAAATTTGGGGGGTTACATAAAATAGAAAACTAAAGCTACACATAAGCAATAGATAGACAGGCTGTTCTAACGTGCAAAAACCCAAAGCAAATCAACAACTTATTAAGAAATCACAACTTCAGGATGCCGATGAAGACCAATTCATGAAGATTTTGTCAACGCTAATGCATAAGTGTAAGCTATATGAGTCCCAGGCTTACAAGCATGCACTGAAGCCTAATTGACTGTTGGAAGCGCCAATTGGTCATATGAATCAACACAGTCCATGGGGAGCCACAGCTAGTCAAAAGGTGGAACCAATACCACCCATTCTACATAACTGCATCTAACTTCCAAGCCTACCCATGCATGGGATATTCTTAGGTCCAAATACAGGTTGAATTTTATTTTACTTCATTACTACAATAGCAACTATAATTTTTTTAATTCAAAGACTAGGTTAGCAACAACTTTAGTAGTGTGGCTGACCCAATATTTGAAGACTGGTTTGCATATGTTTTAGGGGTTGTTTGTTTGCATCCATTTACATATGTAAATGATCCACAGATTGGGAAGTAATACGCCCTTTTGACATATCTTCATCTACAAAGAATTATCGGCGTGAAAACACAGATACGAAGGGCGGATCTTTGAATGGGAAAAAGAATGGATCTGCAGGGTCCCAAATGAATTGGCTTATTCTTCTTTGGAAGATCTATCTCGTGTCTGGTATTGCATGTTTCCACTCTGCAAGAACTCCAAATCATTCTCTTGAAGCTAGTATGCACCATCACCTTTGTTAGCGATCATTTGCGCATTAGGTATGAACATGGTGTAAATGAGACCAGTTACACACCAAAACAAGTGTGAAGATGATTCACACCCCTCGTGCAAAAAAGATGTCGGTACACATTTTACATAGTGATTGCATTCTTGTGGGGCCCATCACCACCTTTACTTGTTCTCATTCTTGTGGGGCCCATACTTGTAATCCAAAACGTTCACTTTGTTCATGTTTATTGAACCAATAAACCCCAAGATACTGAAGCTGATTATCTTAATCTTCATAGATTTTGAGTAATTCATGAAAAGTCCCAACCTATAGAATTAATTTTCTGCACATTTGTGGACACCCAATTTATGATCAAAACCGTTCAATATTCTAGTATTACTGGTAACTATCGGGACATTTAGTTTCATAACATAGTTCTTTAGGGATTCTGAGAAATTTATGAAAAATGTCCAAAAAATCCATATAAATCTTAAACCATTAGAGTACTCATTTACTTGTGAAAACGGTGATTTTCGCCAACATGGTGTTGCATCTCACATGTAACATTTGCATCTTAAGCATTAACATATGTAAATCTCATTTTCCTATCACCTATAAAAGGCAGACGACTCGTAAGCATGTTTCTCTTCTACTCATTAATTGCATCTGATCATGCATTGTTTGAGAATTTTAGTTAGATATGAAGGAAGCGATCGTCATTTTGTTGCAGTCCAAGCTTTGGTTTTATAGCTTTCACTTTAGTTTTCTTATCAGCTTTGGAGATAACTTGCCAAGGTTTTGTGCCCAATATACTTTGGAAAACATGGCACTAAAATGCAGATTGCAGAACCAACAGGAGTATCCAAGAAATGACAGAGAATAAGCAATTCAAAGTGCTAGGAAAACAAGTATAAGAGATTGTTAGATTGTATGACCTCAATCCAGTGGATAATACGGATAAATTGATTTATTTCATTAATTAATTTATATTTTCATGCTTTATTCATGAGATGAATGGTATTTTATTCTATGTTTGCACATGACCCATACAAAATGACATGATGGTTCATAAGATGAACCGGAGCCCACAAGTATATTAGATGAGATCCATATGTTTGGATGAGATCCACATACAGGAGACATAGATCACAAATTTTATACTTAAATTGATTCACAATCAGTGATGAGATTGGGCATCTCATCTGATAAGGTTGCAGCACTATGATCACTATGAGATAGTGTGATATGTCTCGATCATCATAGTGTAAGACTCTGGATCATTGTGCTGGTACATTGGACGTACTGAAGGACCATGAGTAGCACCTTGTACAAATTTGTCTTTTGATCAAAGGACTACTCTCATAATTCCCAAGCAATAGGTTCTTAATCCTGAGAGATTAATGGACGCAAGTTTCTACTATACATTTACTTTGAGTCATCAATGAGTGAGGCCAATTGTAGGTCAACAACTCGATGTCTTGGGTACGTGGTAATGCGGCCGTGGGAACATATAACTCTCAAGATGGAATCTATCCTCATAAATATCCCCTTGTGTCAATTAATGGATTTTATCATTAGAGAGTGCACATCCATCTCAATTAAGAGTTAACTAGATGGTACTAACGATTATTGTGATTAATTGGGTCACAAGGACAATAAGAGATGGATCCAATTTGGTTGGACAGATTTACACCAATAGATCCATGGATATAATTGATGGAGGGGCCTACTTGTAGTAATTGGGAAGTTTAGGCTTTCCTTGTAATTATTCCTATGACTGGAGTGCAATTGCATTTAATTAGTGGACTTATTTGCAATTAACTGTAGGTCCGGAGTTCACATGAGATGTGGGGTCTAGATTCCTAGTTGGAGCCAGATTCTAAAGAATCCTTAGTGGTCCCCATGCTAGCCCTAATAAGAGAAGGTTACTAATCTCATTAGAGCTCATAAGGAAAGGAGTAGTAGGATACTTACTAAGAATAAAAGTGAGACTTCTAACCTTGGTCTAAGAGGAGGTGTGCCAAAAACTATAAATAATAGGTGAGCGTTAGAGATCTCTACACACAACAATAATCTCTCAAGTTTCTCTCTCTCCTCTGGTTTCCTACTAGAGATCTAGGGTTTTCTTCTACTTGGAGATCCCACCATTCTCCTTTAGAAGTTCTCTAAGAGGGTCATAGAGTGGAAGAACACAAAGGCAAGGGAGATCAAAGTTTGCAAAAAGAGGTATTCGTAGAGATCAAGTTCTCGATTAGAGCACAACCAAGCTCCAAAGGTATAGATCTATTATCTATTGGATTAGTAGATCTAGTTATGCTTGTTGTTTATTGATCTATTTTCTTTATGGATGTTTGATCTCAATGCATGAGATTAGGGTTTTAGATCTTGGACTTGGGTTCTTGGCCTTATGGATATTTGATTCTTGAATCAAGTGGGTCAAAAGTTTTGAATACCTATCCACGAGGCCCACCTACTTCCAACAGAGACAGCCCAACAACTTAGTCAACTAATAATTTTAGTAGAGAACCTTTCTAATGATAACATTGTGCACATGTAAGACAGCAAAAATATTAATCACTTTTACAGTAGGTCCTCCCAAATCAAAACCAAGAATCTGGGAAGACAATTATAAAGGGGAAAAGCAAATTATGTTTGTCTTTACATACAAACCCCTCATCAGCCACATCATATGAAGAAAATCAAGGTGGTCAGAGTTTTTGGGGAGCTGGGGATTACAACATATAGATCTACTAGAATATCATAGTAAAATGAAGGGAGATGAATTTCTCAAATAGATGGA
This sequence comes from Cinnamomum chago, assembly GCA_038049695.1. NCBI lineage: Eukaryota > Viridiplantae > Streptophyta > Magnoliopsida > Laurales > Lauraceae > Cinnamomum > Cinnamomum chago. The sequence goes on from CP142460.1 coordinate 38,402,861, forward strand.
TATATCAGAAAATATTCAATTTTATGGAACAACCATAAGAAAATAACAAGGGGAAAAGTCACTGTTTTCCATTAAATTACAGTTAGCATGTGGGAGCAATTGAAAGCAACGAGAAAAGGAAAATTTGTGGCAAACTCATACTAAGGACCTGAGAAAAACGTAAGTATTATAATTCCTAGAAATTTGCTTCAACATTAACATAAAGCAGGGAGTTGGACTGCTAAAAGGTATGCTGAAGAATTTTATCATCTAGTTGCTGCCAGAAGTGAGAAGCTGGTACAAAAAAATTTGGAGGGCATTTGATCATCAATTTTCTGTATGTGCTTGTGCTTGCACAGTCCACGAACTTTGGATGGTCCTAGAAGTCTATAAGTGGGCTCGTCAGGAAAATCAACAAAATGGATCACCAAAAGACTTGAAATAACTTCAAACAATGGTCAGAAAAGTGTGGAATGGAGATCGACAATGGTCAAAAAAGATGGTTTGTATGTTAGAAGTGCTAGAGTTTAATCAGCACAAACTAATCCCGACAGGGGAGCAGACACATGGTTAAGGCAGATGACCAACAGAATGGAAGAGGTTCTTCTTTGGTGTTTATGATGCATTGACTTAGGCATACTTCATGTGAATGCCAAAGGTCTCTCTGGAAGGAGAAGAGATAGTATATCCTTTTGCCTATTTCCTCAGTCCCCCATATAAGAAAACAATCATTTTGTTCACATGCTCCTGCAGAGTATAACATATTGTATAGCTGTAAGTAAATTAATCTCTTTCGCCCTTGTAGAGCTGTATAACACGAGGCAATCTATGATAACCAGATACTTTTATATGCCCATCTCAAGAGGATACATTTAATGATACTGGAACTGAATACTGCATAAATCTCAGTATGGTACAGTTATAGAATATCCTACCATACGAAGTCAATTATTTCATAAAGTTCAATTTAATTTTCTTAATTTTTCAACATAAAAAATGTTGTAAAAAGGGAGAGTTCTATAAATGTAGATGAGTTCCAAAAGATGAAAAGTAACCCTACATAAAAATCTAAACAGAAAATATGAAATTTTATGTTATGTTGTGAAAATTTCACATGCATGTGACAAACTTCATCTTTGGAAAAATGGAAAAGAAGAAGAAAAGAGGTACTTTGTGAAACCATAAGATTGGCATCTAATCGAACTATTCCTGAGCTTTTCAAATTCAATAACCCCAAAGTTCATTTGAAAAGAATAAGAAAGGCATTTACCTTAAGGTAAATAGTAATTACTAGCCCAGGCTGCAGAACCTCCTGGTTTTGCAGTGCATCTGCATTGTCTGGTACAGCAGTTCGATCAACCATCGCAAAAAGCTTCCACAGCATAAAGCTAAATCATAGTACTATGTTAATAAGGCATTTGTTACTAGAAAAAAAGCACTAGTCTAATAATACAATATTACAGAAGCTAAATCAATAAAATATTTGAGAAAACTCAGAAAAGTTATCCAATGATGACAGGTGTGACATAATACAGGAAACACAAAGCTATCCATGGTATAAGAAACCATATAATGTAAGAGAGATATGAGAAAGAAGCCAACATGAGCAAATTGAATTTGTCATGGTCGTCAACCAGATGTACGAATATATAGTCTCTCAGAAGAGCTTTTCCAACCTATTAAAAAAAAAAATTTGGTACTGGGATAAGTTAATCAGAGGCAATAGAGGCCTTATAAAACCAACATGCATTCAGATATTAAAGCTAAAACGATACAGCTGAGAAAAGATTGCCTTAAACTTACAGCAAAATGACTCTCCATATCCAATTCATTCATTATAGGCCGGAAGTACTCTCCTAATTCATATAAACCACACCAATATTGTTAAGAAAATGCAAGATTATATCACAGCATCACCATCACGATCATCAAAGCTGTTTCCAATCTATCTGCACTAGCAACATTCCAAAAAAATTTCTCAAATGAACTACACCTATAAACATGAGAATTACCAATGTGTTGTAGGCATTGACTGCGATCCAGGAGAGACAACTCCCTCACTTCATCAAGAATTATCTTTGCCCTTTCACCAACAAGCTGACTACCAATTGCTCCCCTTCCCCTTTCATGCATCTCACTATAACAACTTGTCAGACTATCATAGATTTCCTTGTCGGTTGTGTCAACAAGGGCCTGTTAGGAAAAAGAAAGTGTAACTTTGATAAATTATGTAATGGCATCATTTAAACAGACAACAAAGTGAAAAATGACAGAAAAAGGCTTAGGAGTTGGGAGAGGCACACAATTATCTCATGCAACTCTGATGGCACGAGTGGCAAAAAAATATAAGAGAATCTTTATTTATTTATTTGAAAAAATGACTGTATTAATTAAAATTTAAAAAAGAAACCTATATATTATGGGAGAGAGATACTGTAACAAAAGAAGGCATGAAGCCAAGACCCAACAAAAACTAAGGACCTAAGCCCCAGCCCCAACCCACAAGAAACGATTAACAAAAAAAAAAAAAAACCTACAAAGGGAACACTATAACCTGCAAATCAGTTCTCATCCTCGTTGGCTAGGCGATCAGCATCTGAATTGGCACTTTGAAGACTTTGCCACAAATATAAGAAAATCTTCCATGATTGACAGAATTATTTTTTTTAACATTTAAAATTCATTAAAAACAAACAGTACAAGAGACTTATACTGAAAAGGAAGACAACAACATCGGATCCCCTGAAAACAGGAAACAAGCAAAAAAAAAAAAAAAACCCTAACAATGCCAAGTAGAACAACAGACAAGACAACTCTCAAAGTAATACTACAGGACAATGTAACCCCCAAAATAGTTACAGGCAATCCCCAAAAATTAACACCCACTGAGCCACCGAAATTTTGATCTTTCCACAAATCGACTCTCCATTCGTCACGATTCCTTTAAAACATCTAGCATTCCTCTCCTTCCATATATTCCAAATGACTGCAAGAAAGGTGAGCTTCCACATCTCCTTCCCCTTGTGTGATCTGATGGGAGACTTCCAAGCCAAAAACAAGTCTTGTATCTGATTTGGGAAGACCCAACTGCAACCAAACCAACTTATTACAGTATTCCAGATCTTCACGGCACTATTGCACCGTAGGAGGAGGTGATCTATTGTTTCCTCATCTTCCAAGCACATGGGGCATGCATTGACCACAACTTCCCTCTTTGTGTGAGGCTATCCATAGTAAGAATCCTTCTTCGGACTACTAACCAACCAAAAACCACAATTCTTTGCAGGGCCTTGAACTTCCAAATATTCTTTATCAGGGATCTCCACTCCGCTCTTGATGAATTGGCCGAATAGAATGATGCTCCGGAGAATGAACCGTCTTTTGAGGCTTTCCAGATCCTGGTATCCTCCCCTTCTTCCGGGATAAGCACAACCTTAACAAGGTTAAGTAGTGATAGAAACTGCCTTTCCTCAATCTCCTTTAGGTTTCTTCGGAATATGGGGTTCCAAATCACCCCCTTGTTGGTGCCTTTTCCAAAATAGCTTTTAACATTAGCTTCCTTCACCAGAGCACATTTAAACAAATCTGGGAACTGTTTTGCTAGCGGGTACTCCCCTATCAATATATCTTTCCAAAAGAGAATCTTCGCCCCCAAACAAACTTGATACTTGATGTTTTGCATACACTTTTCCTTCACGGATGTCATGCCTTTCCACATCAGTGAGAATCTATACCTGTTGTCTTTAATCTCCCAGCCATCCCTTTGGTTGCCATATTTTTCCATGAAAACCTTCCTCCACAGGCCTTTTGACCTGTCTCCCAACCTCCATAGCCATTTCCCCAGCAATTGACAGAATTCCTTATCATCATAGAAGCCTTTAACTATATATCTAGGGTCAGCACTCAGCATTATAACTTGTGAGTTCTACAAGTCCACTCAACCCTCCTATTATCTGTAAGTCCACAATCTAGCATGCTTTTTCTCACTTTCAGTGAGGTCTTCATTGGTCTCCCCCCTTTGCCTAGTTTAACTTACAAGAGCAAAATAATTATGCATGGGATCTTTTCGGGTCTTCACAGAACTGAAAATACATCCCACCATGTTTTTATGTCACATACAAAACCAAGTAGCATGCGAAGTTAAACTCATAGATCTCAATGCTCATAAATGAATGGATAATATAAATTAGCAACAATGCATGGTTTTGTGACAGAAAATATTTCTACGATACATACATATCACGCATAAAGTAATTATAAGAAAACAAAAGTCTACCTAACTTAAGATCTTCTAGAGAATGACCCTTCACCAATAAGGCAATCGCGGCAGAGAATTTCTCTAAGATTATGCATCCATAAACAGTATGGAGCCTCTTTCAATGACCATATAGTAATGTTAAATGCGATCCTGTGAAAATCAAATGGTTAGAAAGTTGTTTGGAATATGGTGGGGAGTGCCATATTGGCAATTATATTTAGGAATTCATTTTTTGCGTTTGCTATCTTTTGTGATCTTGTGTGACAGAGCAGAGGGGAAGATGCAGGCACGCAAGGTAGAAGATGGAGAGATGGGGGGGGGGGGGGCGCGGCGGGAATTAGGGTTTCACCAAATTCCAAACCAGGAGATGTTAGACATCAAGAAAAGAACTCGAAGAAAACTCAGGGAAGGATCCCAAAAACACTTTCATTAATCATCAACCATTAGAAGTCAAAGGGGCTTTATATCACTTGTATAGGAAAAGAAATAACCCGAGAACTAATCTGAACCATCCAAGCGCATTGATGGATAGAATTAAAAACATCCTACTAAAGCAACTTAAAACATAATTCAAAACTCTAAATAATTTAAAATAACATAAAATGAATGGGTTGGGCCAAAATGCTTGGTCAAGAATCAAGATAGATGGGTTGGGCCCATTGTTTGGTCGACCGATGGGGACCATGGCCCTGTCCTCAATCAAGTTTATCCCCTTCTTGGAGAGAACTCAACCTCTAGTTCTATAGATGTCCTACAGGATCAAAAGTCAACCATATGAACTTCCAATTTGCCACTTGATCCTTGGTTTATGTGCATAGATTGAAGGCTTGGCTCAATCTTCTTGACTTTCATATGGTTTTCCACTTAGAAATAGAAGGGACATGCTACTTCTTTTGATGTTTGGCTTCAACATGGATGTGTGAATCTGACCATTAGATGCATCAATTGTTGGCTTTTGACTTGTAGATCACAATATTCTATTGTCAATAGTATTCCCCCAAAGATGAAATCAATGTGGGAACTTCAATGAGTTGCTCTACTTTTTTGAGAAATGTGCCTTTCTTTAGTTGAGATGGGCTTTACTGAATGTGGTTCTACATTCATATACATTGGATTTTCAGTTTGGTTGCTAACTGTCGGATTTTCAGGTACTCCCTCGGCCTCTTTTCTTCTCTGTTCTTTCTTCCTTTTGTTTTTTCCTTTTGGCCTCCCTTCTGTATTCATCTTTTTTCAAATGGGTTTGGGAGTTTCGAAGAAGAGATTGTGGGCCATGATACTCGGATACGGCATTTCACCTACCGTACCCATACCGATACAGCCTGATACATATCCGGGCACGGGATATGGCAAGATACAGTTGGGATGCGGTGTGGATCTAGTGCAAATACGGCTTTCATGTTTTTTATGAGGAAAAAAAAGGAAAAAAAAAATGTATGAATTTGTCTGACCCTTTTCATGAATACCCATACCGATATGTTGTGAATTGCCCTCATGGGATTTTGTTATAATTTAAAAAGGAAAATAAAACCCTGACCCTTTTCTCCCTTCCATCAACCATCATCCCCTTCATGCGACCGGGGGTCGGGGGGGTCAGGAAAGAAAAAAAAAAAAAAAAAAGAAAAGGAGGAGGAGGTGTCTTACTAGTTCTCTACCGAGACTGCTGCTGCCTGCTGCTACTCGAATGGTGGTGCCTGCCGCTGCTCGACTGGTGGTGCTTCCTGATATTGCTCGACTGGTGGTAATGCCAAGTACTATTCCTACTTAACTTCTTCTTCTCTGTCATTGATATGTCCTCAAAATAGCATTTTTATATGAATAATTTGGAACATTTTAACGACATTCATTCTAAATTGCATCAATTAAGGTAAAATCATGATTTATGCATTTAGAAATTCATTTTAGTGTTTTACTGCATAATTTTCCAAAAATTCACATGTTTTGCATAGATCATGAAAATGCATTACTGAAACCCTAGTTTCTGAAAATCTTTGGCAAACCCGGATTTCTCACGAAATGATCTGGATTCTCACCATCATTAGTTAGTTTAAGTCAAATCGTATCCAATGATTTCATTTTATGCTATCATTTCATCTGAAACAAATCCGCATTCATGCATTTGTGACTTTAGGGGTAAAAATGTCATTTCAGATAAAATGAAACATTTTTCTACATGAAATCACTCAATTCATCATTCACTGCATTCTCACAAGTATCATCTTTCATTCCTCAAAATTTCAAGGAATCCTAATTCGATCAGGACTCTTCATGAGGAATCCCAGTTGCACTTGAATTCTACTCAGTCAAATTCTAAGAATTTTGCAGGAAACACTGGGACCAGCAAAACTTCAGTAGGTAAAAAAGTCCTAGTCAGATCAGGATTCCTAGTTGCATTAGGATTCCTACCCGGGACCCACTCTCAGGCACGAACAATCATCATGGGACCAATATTGAAGAAATGAAGCCCAAGTGGCCCACACACACACACATGTGAGAGCTCACACGTGTCACGGCAAAAAGAAGGGGGGACCACGATCCTTGTACTCAAATTATCCTTGAAGATAATTCCATGAAAATTCAAAGAAATTGCCAAAGACAGGCATAAATTAGAAGACTCCTTGCATAAAGAGGATATGTGCTCAAAATTCAAAATGCAAGGCGGTCCTGCACACACTCTCAGACGTCCCACTCTTTGAAGATCAAGCCTCAAGAAGAATCATGATTATTCTTCTCTCATTATCTCAGATTCATAAGCAAAAAGAAGGAATTTGAAGACAAATCAAGAAGAGATGAAGTTTGAAAGGAAAGAAGTCTTCGAAGAGTCCAAAGTAATAAAGATATCGAAAGTCAAAACCCGTTTTTCTCATGACAGCTCAACTTAAAGAGGTCATATCTTTTAAGCGGATGTCAGATTTGGGCAATCTACGTGCCGTTGGAAAGCTCGTTTCGAGTAGATATCCGTAGAGCCCAAGATTGCGTCAACTGGAGCTGAAATGAGGGAGATATGGCCTCAGGAAGTTAGTGCAGAAATTCCTACTCGGGATTACGATTGTGTAGATGGTTTTGTGGGCTCCACCTCTCTCACATTGAAGAGAATTCAAAGAAAAGTTGGGCTCCATCATGTGCGAGGATTCTCTTCAAAAGTGGGCCCTATTGTGAAGATGTTTTTTCAAGATGAAAGAGGGTGTGCAAAGAAATCCAAAAGAGAAAAACTTCATCTAATCTTATCCAAACCCCACTCAAATTGGTTGGCAAAGGATAGAATCATCTCTCTCAAAAAGATAATCTCAATCCTTGAAAGAGTTCCAAGAGAGCCAAACTAGGAGTGTCAAAAAGCATAGATAGTCCGGGGGCAGGGAGGGCGTCCAAACCCATGAAGAAAGTGAAACCCTCTCTCTCTAGTTTCACTTTCTTTCCCACGCCCATCTCTTCTCTACCCATCATGCCATCTCTCTCTTCAAGAGGAGGCTAGTCCAAGTTAAAGACCACAAACTAGAAGAAGCTTCTTCATTTTATTTTTATTTTTTCTAATGGTAAGTAGGAGAGGCTTCTTCATCCTAGCATGTTTGATTTTATTTTTCTCATTTTCTTATGTAAAGGACATCAATGTTAGTAAAGTTCTTTTTTTCTTTTTATCCTCCTCTTTTCATGCTTGTATGCTTTTGATTTTTAATTTTAAAGTTCTTTTTTAGGGGTTAATTAGTTGTGCACTGTGGTAACGTTAGTACAAGGATGTCTTACCCTGACTGGCCTAACTTAGTACCCTCCAACGTGTGCATTAGACCTTGAATCCTTTGCATATACGGGAGGCAATACAAGTTTTTTTATTTTTTTTTATAACAGAGGGTGTCCCAGCCCTTTGGGCCAAACTAATCCCTACGGGCCCAGGGGGAGCCGGGTAAATCCCGTGGCCCCAGTGGGAGGCAATGCAAGTTAGAGTGCCAAAGTGAAAGTTTTAGTACCTTATAATGTTTATGGGTCCTCTATGAAACCTTGTGTCCTTTGCACAATAGTTTAGAGTTCACACTTGGCCTGACAACCCAAGCTGTTGACCAAGGCCCTAGGTTTGTGATTTTTGAGTCTTTGGCCCAAGTTCAAAAAATAAAGGAACTTGAACTCACCACATTTACTTTTACTGCAATTTTTAACACATTTAAATTCCAGTCAATTTTTACCACATTTACTTTCCTTGAAAGATTCACCACATTTAAATTTCTGCACTTTTTCTATTCTTTATGTCTTTTTTTATTTTCTAGTTTAGGTTATGCATAATTTTATGGCTGAGTGTTAACGTTACATGGATCATCCATTAGATGTAATTTTTGCATGCTTAAGTTGCTGAAAAATTAAATTCAGATCTGAAAATTCGAGTTATAGCAACTTGAATCTGAAATTCAGTAACCCATACACGAAATCTGCACAGAATTTCAGCAGATTCAGCATAGTTTCTGGACAAAAGTACGCGATTCAAAACTCAGGCAAATCTTATTATTTTTGCTTGAAATTTGCGGGATTTAAACCTTGCTGGGTACTCTTTCAAACCCCAGAATTTTAGTTTCAAAAAATTTCGGGAAGTGGGTTTTCCAGAGGCCTAAACATGGTAACTCAGTCCAGCTGCGTGCAGAAATTCTGTGCAGAAATCAGTCAACTAGGCAACTTTAGGCATGCATAACTTTTGCATCTGAATTCCTTTATCAGTTCCATTTTTATTTTATTTTTTTGATGCATCATCGGAGTTTCTGTTTCAGCCATAAAATTTAGTTTTAGGCCATATTAGGTTGCACGCATAGTTATTAAAATCGTACGATTCACAATACGAATCGTATGATTCATATTGTATCATACCTAAAACGATTCAAATCATATCTTAGAATCACAGACAGGAAAATATCGCACGATTCATACGATTTCTTTTTGCAGGAAGCAGAGGAGCCCATAACGCCATAACAACGTCTATTCCATGCCATGCTTTCGTGGGGTAGAAGGCAGCCTGCTTGGGTCGTGAAAAGAAGGGGAAAAAAAAAAACTAAGATGCCCAAAGAAAGAAATCTCAGAGAAGGAGACTCATCTCATGAAGAGGCTTGGCCGTTTGGGTTTCATCTTCATCTCTGCATGCAATCAGAGTTTCGGCTTCATGTTTGCCCTAAACCTTCCTCCATCCTCTCCATCGTGCATGTGAGAAAAGCTTTGAAGCAGAAGCAGAGAAGCCATTCCAGTCGGTTGCAGTGTAGCAACCACTATTCCAGCGAGGAGTAGATCCCATTCCGGCGAGGAGCAGATCCCATTCCGGCAAGGAGCAGCGACCATTCACTCGTTCCAACGAGGAGCAGCAAAAACCAAGGTATGTATGTGGGGTTTTTTTTTTTCCTTCCTCTTCAGCGAAGCTTCTCAGAGAATCCCGTCTCCTTCTCGTTTCCTTCTGCCTTCTATTTTCTTTTTATTCATTTGGTGCGGCTCATCCAATGGATCCCATCGGTGGGGGCATCATCAAATCATCTGAGAGTGCTTATTGCATCACTGATTTGAGCATCCATCAGTGGGGCCCACCAATGATATCTTATATATGATGGCTGAAATTCTGGGAGAATCTGGTCTAGCGCTGGGATGATCTGGTCTGGGGCCTTTTTTTTGTTTTCTTTTTTTTTTTTCCAAACAATTCATCAAGCCTTCACCCATTCTTCTCATCTGTTAGTGGGGCCCACCAATGATTTTTTATTCCCCATATATGATGCTAAAATTCTGGTCTGAGTTCTCTTTCTTCTTCTTTTTTTTTTTTTTTTCAAATAGTTATACTTGGGCATCATCAAGCCATTGCCAATTTTTCACATCAGTGGGGCCCACCAATGATATTATTATATATGATGGCTGAAATTCTGGATAATCTGGTCTGGGGCTGGAATGATCTGGTCTGGGGCTTTTTTTTTTGTTTTTATCAAACAGATCATCAAGCCACCACGGAACCACCAATTTTTCTCATTTGTTAGTGGAGTGGGGCCCACCAATGATCTTTTTCCTATATATGATACTGAAATTCTGGCCTCAGTTCTTTTTTTATTTTCAAAAAGTTATAGTTGGGCATCATCAAGCCATCACCAATTTTTCTCATCAGTGGGGGCGGGGGCGGGGGCCACCAGTGATATTTTTATTAATTATTATCGCTAATTCCAAATTCCATGAATACGGTGGGCCTTGCCTTCTATAAAGATGACTGTTGTCGCTGTCCAATTCCATGTAAACTATTGTGATGGTTGAACTTGAATGATTTTTTCTTTTTCTTTTTAATTTTACAGTTATGGGTCAGCCAAAAAAGGGGAGAGGATCAGGCCCAACGGATGATGATCTTGCATAGAGTTATTGTTCCAAAGTTAACCCGGATAATCACTTGAATGTGAGATGCAACTTTTGTGGGAAGGCGATGTGGGGTGGAGTGTTTCGTATGAAACACCATTTAGCCCGAACAAAACAAAACATAAAGCCTTGCTCTCAAGTTGAGGATGATGTAGCAAACCTTTTTAAGAAATTATTAGAAGATAATAAAGATGAAAAGGAGAAAAAAAAAGATGACATGTATGATACTGGGCGTTCATCTGATTATTATTTCCAAGACAATAATTAAGTCATTGAAATACCACAAGATAAAGGAAAAAGGAAAGGCACAATGGATGGCTTTGTGGTTAAAGGGAAAAATCCAAAACAATCAACACTTAATCACATTTGGAAAAAAGGAGACAGGGAAAGTGTTGTGTTGGCAATATGTAGGTTTTTCTATGCTAATGCATTGCCTTTCAATGTTGTTAAAAGTCCATTTTTTGCTCCAATGATGGAGGCAGTTAGGGCTGCACAGAACCGGACCGCAGACCGGACCGGATTTGTGGTCTTTACAACACAAATCCGGTCCGGTCCGGTCCAGACCTTTTAAAAACCGGTCCGGACCGGACCGGACCGGATTAATAATAAAAAAAAAATTATTTTTTTAATACAAAACTTTAAGTATATAAAATTCCTAAGTCAAATACCCTAGTGAAATCAAAGATCTAGCTTCTTACATCTAGAAAAAGAGGTAGGAAATGGGCTGAAAATGAAAAAATAAAATAAAAACTTAAGGGAAAAAAAAAAACAAATGAAACCGGTCCGGACCACTTAAGTGGTCCTCTCATTTAAGCCGGACCGGAAATCCGGTCCGACCGGATTCCGGTCCAAAAACCGGACCGGATATGCGGTTGTGCAGCCCTAGAGGCAGTGGCCGCATTTGGACCGGGATTGAAACTACCAAGTTATCATGAACTGAGGCACACTTTTCTTCACAAGGAAGTGCAACTTATTGAAAAATCATTGGATCAATATAGAAAAGAGTGGAGCCAATGTGGGTGCACATTGATGACTGATGGGTGGACCAATGGAAAGAATAGAAGCATCACAAATTTTTTGGTTAACAGCCCACGTGGTACAGTTTTTATTAAATTAGTAGATACATCTTCAATTTGCAAAAATGCACAAAACATGTTTGAGTTGATAGATTCGGTAGTTGAAGAAATTGGAGAAGAGCATGTCATGCAAGTGGTGACAGATAGTACTGCAGCTTTAGTCAAGGCGGGTGAATTCTTAATGGAGAAGAGGAAAAAATTATTTTGGTGACCGTGTTTGGCACATCTACTTGATTTGATGCTAGCTGATATTGGAAAATTGCCCACTCATGCCACAACAATTGCAAAGGCAAAGAAAATTACCGTTTTTATTTATACACATATATGGGTGTTAAATTTAATGAGGAAATTCACAAAGGAAGAGAGCTTATAAGAGCTGCCATCACCCGTTTTGCTACAAACTTTTTACCTTAAAAAGTATTCATGAACAAAGGGTTGCATTGCGGTCAATGTTTGCTTCGAAGGAATGGGAAGAAAGTTCATACTCCAAAAATATTGATGGCATGAGTGTGAGAGATATTATCTTGGCGGATCAAGAATTTTGGGGTTGCATAACATATTGCATCAAATGTGTAACTCCCTTAGTAAAAGTCCTTCGCTTGGTTGATTCCGATGAAAGACCACCAATGGGATACATCTACGAAGCAATGGACAGGGCCAAAGAGGTTATTGCCAAAAATTTCGACAATGTGAAGAAGCGATATGATCCTATATTGAGAATCATAGATTCAAGATGGAACCTACAGTTGCACCGCCCCTTGCATGCAGCCGCATATTTTTTGAATCCCACGTTCCAATATGATGAGAAATTTCATGCTGATTTTGAAGTTAAAAAGGGATTGTGGCAATTGTTGTGGCATTCAAAAGGGATTGTGACACATTGGAGCGATTTGTTCAAGATAGTAGAACTCGGATTCACTATTTCAAGAGAAAGATTGGCATGTTCACTATTTCAAGAGAAAGATTGGCATGTTCGGAAGAGAAACGGCGCAATTAACAATTAAGACAAAACAACCTGGTAATCTACATATATTCTTAATTTTTTATATTCCTTAATAGTTAATACGTATTTTTTTCTTCATCATGTTATTCTTTTACAATCATTGACTTTATTCTTATATACTAGCTTTATGGTGGGGGAGTTATGGTGAACATTGCCTTGAACTACAAAAGCTAGCCATTTGCATATTAAGTTTAACGTGCAGTTCATCGGGGTGTGAAAGAAATTGGAGTACATTTGAACAGGTGCGATTTGTTAATTTTTTTTTTTCATTAACTAGTAATATAATTTGTATAAATCTTGACATTTAATAATTTAATCTAACTTTTTTATAGATACATTCAAAGAGGAGAAACAGACTAGAGCAACATCTTAATTCTTTAGTCTTCGTTAAATATAATTTAAATCTCCAAGTACGTCAAAACGAGAGAGAGAGAGTGATCAAGCTCTTGATCCTATTTGCTTGTCAGATATGGAATCCGATGATGAGTGGATCACTGAAAAAGAAGATCATGTTCTAGACAATGACATGTCATGGATGGACCTTGGAGAATGCTTTATCGATACTGCTAATGAAGGGACGAGTAGACAAGATAGACGGAGAGGTATTACCAATTTACTAAATGTCAAAGTCCAAACATTAATATTTATTTTTTATTTTAGTAGACTAAAATTTTGTAATCTTGTTTTATATGGCCTAGAAAACTTACATTTGGAAGAAAAGATAAAGGAAAGAAGAAAGTATCTGAGCTTGAGGAAGAAGAAGCTCTGGTGTCTTCATCTGACAATGAAGAGGAGGAAGTTCAATGTCTTGATGATGGATCATCTTCATTTGGAGATGATGATATTGGAGATGATGATGTTGACGTGGATATGGTCCTTGGCCATGATGATGGGGATATCAACATATGAACCTTTTGTCTTTTGATGTTTTGAAATGAATGTTTTGTATTTAGATCATGCACGAGTAGTGAGCTCATGATCATCTTTTGATGATGTTTTTGGGATATAATCTTTTGTGTTTAGGTTATAAATTAGCTCATGAGCATCGTTTTGTTGATAGAACTTTTTCCTTTTTTGATATATAAATGTTGCTATGTATGGAAAATGGATGAGATATGCATATCTATATTTTTTCTTATTTTTACATATTTTTTTATTTTTTAAAAACTATTTTGGAAAAAATAGAATGAATCCTACAATTCGCGATTCGATTTGATTCGGCGCCTAAAACGATTCGCAATTCGAAATCAATTTTCAAAACCTTGGTTGCACGTACAATCCATCAAAGTTAAGCTAGAATCACAGTTTTTCCAGACTTAAAATTTCTCAGCATGCATACATTATGTTGTTTACATTTTAGTTCATTCATTGTAGTTTTCATCCTTGTATTAGATTAGACTTTAATATTTAGGACTGATTTAGAATTGAGGAATAATTAATTGCATTTTAGTTTAATCAATTAAATTAACATGCATAGTGTAATATTCTGCGTATCTTGGGCCCAGGCATAGTATGGCCCAGGTAGTTTCTTAACTGATCTCTTATTATGAAATTAGAAGTATTACTTATTTGGAATTAAAGTGTTACTTATTATGGAATTAGAGTTGCCTCACGTGAAGAGTTTTAGAAAGGAAGGAGTTGAATGGCAACACTAATTAGAAAGAGGAAGAGGAAGTAGGAATAGGACTCTATGTTAATATATATATATAATCAACGATCCTTGTTGTATCCAATTCCTGTGGGAGAAATTCTGAGAGAGAGAGAGAGAGTCTTGTGGCTGCAATTTAAGAGAAGGAGAGGAAGGCTGAGTGATGTCCTATTCGCGTCCACATATTGCGAAGGCGACGATCGTTTATCAAAGGTGAGTGGATCTTCCTCTTGATTCTTAACAATTAATTGGATGCTTAGTGAATTAGGATGTGTGTCTGGTTTCTATAATGGTTACAGAGATTGTCAATACATGAAACCCTTTCATGAGGATCACATCATGCCCTCTCGGATGGAGGATTCATGTGAATTTGGTAGTATGGGTTGTGGAGGTGTTAGAGAATGTTTTATTTACTAGATACTGGCCAGAATCAATCTGAATGTGAATGGCAGGACCCGGGCGACAGTATAGAATTGGTGTTTTGAATAGTGAGACCACCTGGCCCACTTGGTAGAAGATCTGGTCCATGGATCCTGAGGAGAACTCCTGGGCGACCAGTGTGATGGTGATTCCCTAAAGGTTGGGCTCTGTTTGGGCTATCATCCATGTAGATATTTGTCCCAGAGTTGTGAATAGCAGGAAATTCCAGTTTTGGTCGATAGTGGTTGTGGGACCATTGGGCCCACTTGATCTGAGATCAGGACCACATCTTTTAAGGGACCTCTGGGCGACCCCACTGCTGGTGGACCCAAGGGAAGTGGGTCCAATCTGGGTCCTCATCCAGTTGCTTAAGAGTGGCCA
The DNA here is from genome assembly GCA_038049695.1 of Cinnamomum chago. Classification (NCBI taxonomy): domain Eukaryota; kingdom Viridiplantae; phylum Streptophyta; class Magnoliopsida; order Laurales; family Lauraceae; genus Cinnamomum; species Cinnamomum chago. Next base: position 38,417,971 of record CP142460.1, read on the forward strand.
AGCGTGAATATGGAGAAAAAGGGGATGAAGGTTGATATGGGTTAAGGGGATGAAGGTTGTTATGGGTTGTGGGACCCATCACTGGACCTGATCAGGAATCAGGACCCCACATCCTATAGGGAACCCTTGGTCGACCATTTTGATGATGGTACCATGAGGGAGTAGGCCCCATAAAATTTTATCTAATAGTCACAAAACTTCTAGGCAAAATGACCTCATTACATCGGCAGATACTGTTTTGAGTCTGTGGGGCCCATCGACAGATCTGATGGTACATCAAATCCAATAGGATGGAAGCTTACCATTGGGCGACCATGTCCATGAAGTCTGATCTTGGATTGGGATCAGTGGGGCCCATTGTTCCATACATGCAGATTGCACAGGTGTATCATCTATTTTGGACCGAGTCTGGGAAGAGACTGAGACTTGAATAAGACCTGGACTTTATAAGAAATTACAAAATAACCATAAGACTTAACAGAACCTGGAATATGTGTATTATTAGTTATATGGATTATTTAGGCCGTGACTAATTATATGGATGGTGATTAATTCTTTAAACTGCGATCAATTAATATTATGTTTATAATATAATGTGGGCCACCCCTATACCACTCAATACTATTATGATAAGAAGTGGGGCAGTAATCAGTGAGATGTGCATAGGTTGGGCCCACGCTGCTTACATGTGTGTTCAATTATATAATTATTGTTCATGTTTTGGTTGTTATGCATTTGTGAGATATTGTGCACTGGTCCCAGACTTGGGATGTTGGACTTATGTACAGATGGGTGAATGGCCATTATGATGGCTGGTCCTTAGTGGACGTGTCTGATGAGACAGGGTCATTGTAATACCCTGGGCCAGAGTAGGCCCAGATTCGTCTGGCCCATAAGGTATTAGGTACCTGGGCCAGATTAGGCCTAGATTTGCCTGACCCATAGGGTATTAAGTTGGGTTGGGTTACATTAATTGGTTTTTCTCAACCTGCTCCCAAGCCATTAAAGCCCCGTTTGTTATGTTTAGGTTGTTAGAACGACATCTCCTTCAAAGGAGGTTTCCGTTCTGATACCCAGGGAGCAGTAGAGATCGAACCTTATCTCCGAAAATAATTTAAGAAGTCTTGTTATCTTCTGCATTTCTTTTTTATTGTTCCATTTTGGGTTAAAGAGGAGAGGAGAGGAAAAAGTACAGAGGGACTTCCCTTAGAAGCAGCAGAGAAGGATCTCAGGGAGGAAGAAGCCAGAGGGCCTAGTGGATGCAATATCCGAGACCACACATCCACCGTGCCACAATCTGCTATATTAGGAGGTGAGTGATATTTTCAAGTTCACAGAGAAATTTGAGTTATTTGGGTTATTCTGTGTTTCCATTGATTATGAAAATAACCCAAAAGGGTAATCAAGGAATGAAGATCTGGTTATTGGTTATTGATAGATCTTGAAATTTCCTTCTGATCTAGGGTTTGACCAACATCTGTGATTTCCATGTCACAATAGTATTAGATCATGATTATTTATTGTGGATATGATAATTGGTTGTATTTATCTATTTATGTATTTAGGGTGTTCCAATCCTGGAAGTAAAGATCAGAAGAGGTGACAGCAAAACAGAGGCATGTTGCAACCAAATCGACAGATACATGATCTGTCGATTTGGATACTATGGCCATGGGGCCCACTCGATCAAGGATCTAACCCAGGGATCTGGAAGCAGATCCTTGGGCGACCATTGTGTAGGTGGACCCATTTGGAAATGGGTCCCATCTGGTCCCCATCTAAATCCCAAGATCTGTACATCGGTAATTTTGGTGAAATTTTGGGTTTTTCATGGGTTGGGTTGCGGGGCCCACTGGCCCACCTGATCAAGGATCAGGGCCAGTCACCTGATCAACTCCTGATGGGCGACCAAGGTTGGCCTGGTCCCAGACAAGCTGAACCATGGGGGGCCCACTATCCAAACTACCCCTGTTCTGGTTATGAAAGCCATGTTCATGCTGCTGGGAACAGAGCTGGGAACAGAACTACTATTGTTTGGAATTGTTGAAAATTTATCATGTGTGATATGATATGATGAAATGAGAGAATTCATGTGGTTGTAGACTCCATCCCTTGGAAAAAAAGAAAAGAAATTTATGGAAGGATGATTCAACAGGGAAGAAGAAGGGTTGCAGACGGTTGTGTTCTACAACGTATATTGATCAGACACGTGGGGCCCACTGGCCCACCTGATCAAGGATCAGGGCCAGTCACCTGGTCAATCCTTGATGGGCGACCACGGTGGCCCTGGACCCATTTGATTTGGGCCACCAGAAATCATCATCCTTTATCTTACTATGTAGTGGGCGTGAGACCCATCTACTGGAAGTGATGATGCTGTGACGATACTGTACTGTACATCATCACTTTAATGTTATGTCTTGGTTACTTTTTGAAATGGACTCTGGATATTCTCTGAATTTTCCAAAACTCCTCTTACGATGTTATGTACAGAAATTCCCACTTGAACCTTATATTGTTCTAGAATTACTGATTTATATATTATAGATCCATCAATTTGTAAATCTGAATCATAATATAAGGTTATGAATAAATTTCCAAGTCTAAGGGGGAATTATTAGTTTTAATAATAATTCTTAATTATTTGATGAGCCCTATAATGAGAACATAGAACCCAAAGGTTATAAGAGTATTACCACCGAGGCGGGTACCAAATGTTATATTTAAGTGGGGCATGTATATAACTAAGTCTTATGACAATATAATTAGTGTGTATAATTCTATGACAGTACTACCGAATGCCTAACAGATGTAATGGAACTAATGAACTATGTAATGAGAGCATTTGATATGAACATTATATGAAAGGTCAGTAAGGATCCGTACATCTGGACATTGAATTGATTATTGAACCCTTGTGGATCAGGAGGAATAAGGTTGGACGGAGACTGAATTACTGTTTATGAAATTAATTTCCTTACGGGGTGTTTTTAAATGAATTATATAAAGGACTTCCGTTTTTGGGAAGGGACTGACATACTGAAAACTCTGATGATAGAGTTCCATTATAAGAACCCGTAATTGGGATTACTGATCTGATTAAAGTTATGGACTAGGTATGAAACCTCACTAGATAATAAGAAAACTCTATTTGTAATCCACTACCCCCTCGTGAATTCTTCTGCACTTTTGTTAATGAATTATATTAATTATGACCTGTGTATCTGGAAATATTATTCACCAGTTTTTATGATGAGTGGTTTGCCCCCACTTCAGGTGCACAACGTTTTGGGGAGCTTGGCAACGATGGAAATCAGCCATTGGACTTCAATCTTCGTGGCTGATGGGAGAGCGATACCATTGGGATGGAAAAATGACATTTAGGATTTAGTGCCTTATTGTTTATTCAATAATATTGAACTTTGCATCCATTATGATTAGAGATTTCTTTTGCTTACAGACTTGATATTATTTATCTCTTATTAATGATCCTTTTAAATAAATTTAAAGTGTTGCTCAATTCTGAGCCGTAACTTGACTCATGTGGTGATCTTAAATTTTCATATAGTAAGCCCTGGGTCCTGATGAGCTCCGGGATTCGGGGTGTTACAGTCATGGTGACCGGTATACATGTATACGATGGGCCTTTGAGGCATGGAAATGTGCATGGGCACAGTATTGCATATGGATGTACTTAATGATATTTGATTTATTGATTCAGTGATATTAGGTTATATGCGGCTGGTGTAATTAGAAAAATTCATTCACCAGTAATACTGATGTTGTGTTGCCCCCTTCAGATAATCAATTGGGTGGGCCAGAGCGGAATGACGATCAATACGTAGATTTCGGCATGCGTGGCTGAAGGGAGAGAGCGAGAAAAGCTTAAATAGTTGACAGAATTATTAGTCCTTGTTTAGGAAAAGTTATTTAATGTTTAATGCACATTATTGATTTGAGTCGGGACATAATAAGTTGATTACTCAGAGATTTTGATATTTATAATTGGAAATATATTTTGAACTAAATGCCTGACTCCTTGTGGATATTATTTGATGTGTGCATGGTGAATATTGCTATATGATCACGATCTGGATATCCGACAAGGCCCCGGAATTTGGGTCGTGACACAAAGTTTTAGTTCTTTTTTAGGAAACTTGCATACAGGAGTTTTAATTTTTATTTTCACTAACTTTTAGGATAATTTCAGAGTTTGACTTCTTTCTTATTGGGATTACGGATAAGATCTAAAGATTGGAAAGTTTTTTAAATCTAGATAACTTTAGGTCTAGAACAGCTTGAGATAAGTTAGAATTCTTAATTTTTATAACTTCAGAGGTTTTTTTTTTTTTTCCTCAATTTGAATTGTTTTGAAATATCTAGGATAACTGAGAAGTTTCTAGAATTAGAGTCCGAGTTTAGTTTAGTTTTAACATATAGTATTTTGTTTGAATTGATAACTTGGTTTTAATTTATTATTAGTGGTAGATTTTAAAAAAAAATTATCTTTGGTACAATTTCAAGTTGGAAAGGACTTTGAATTCAAATTGCTCCTTGAGGATCGACCCCGCACTCTCCGGGTTACTAAACTACAATCGAAGCTCTACACTTGGGGTCCACGATCAGTCGTCATCGTCTTCTTCTTTTCCTTTCTTCTTTATTTTTTTCTCGATCTCCCCGTCCATGTTAATTCTCAGCGGTTTTGTGGTCAAAGGGGCAAAGGTCCCTTTTTAAAGGACATTCCAGTATTTTACATTTAGCCTCGTTTTCTTTTGTTTTAAGACCACATAGCTCAAAGCCCAGGCCACTTTACCTCTGTTTTGAGTATTGACTATTGACAACACTTATAAAAGTTAAAAAGTATTTCTATTTTTGCATCAGCCACCATTTGTTTTATTTAATACTGAAAAGTCAAAACCCACTTTACAAGCTTACTGGTTCTCCACCCTTTCTCTCTCATGTTTAGACTCCTAACATTTTATTTATAGCTATTTTGTACTATATTGGGAAATGTTTTTTCTAGTCATGTGATATGATGTCCTCCTCTTTCTTTGTATGATATTTCCCTTTTCTTGAAAATTTGAAACTTCTTTCCCTCCCACTATTTTAATAGCGGGAAGTTTTTAGGATCATAAGTTTGACCATATTGGCCCACTTCAGATTGAGATTTTTAGTTACAACATCCAAATTTAGATTTTCAAGGACCCACTTCTACTAGTTATGCATGTATTATAGATAGATTTATGGCTAGAATGGTTGAAGCTTAAGAGTACTCTTTCTATTAATCATATGGACTTAATCTGTTAGGAGGGTAATACTAAAGAAATTAGTGTCACATGATATCCGTACCCGTATCCGTGCCGTACACCCGTGTCTATATCATATCTTGAGTGATACCGTACCGGTATGTGTCCTAAATTTTTTAAGTTGGCGTGTCGAATCCTCGTTCCTCGTGTCTATGTCCATATTTGTGTCCGTATCTGGCCAACATAGATTGTGGGTTCTAGGTTTTGGCCGAGAAGGGGCTTGACGGAAAGTGGGGTTCAAGGGGTCTAGGTTTGGAGATTTGGGAATTCAAAAGGGTCGATTCAGTGGAAAGATGGATCGACTAGTGGGTTTGATAGTGATAAGGCTCGAGTGTTGATCGGCTGATTGGTTCTGCTGGGATTAATGTCCGGCCGAAAGGGATAATGGATGAAGGCTACGGAAGGTGATCACGGGTTTTGGCCGTGAGGGTTAAGGGTCTGCAGTCAAGGAAGATGGTGGGGATGGGGTATGAGAGTCGAAATCGAAGGGGTTTAGGGTTTCAAGCAAGTGGTGGTGGCTGGCCGCTTCGGACAGATGCTGACTGCGTTGATGTTAAGGAAGGTGGACGACACCGTTGCTGGCAAGAAGGATGGATTGCCGAATATCAAATCTGGAATGTATCGATTTTCAGCTCTAATACCAAATAATGCAGAGCGGATGGGAAGATGCGGGCAGGCACGGTAGAAGATGGATAGATAGGGGGAAATTGGGCATTCACAACACTCCAAACCAGGTGGCATTACGAGATCTCAAAGAAAACTCGAAAAAAACTCGGGGAAGGATCCCAAAAGCACTTGAATTTCATTAATCATCAACCATTAGAAGCCAGAGGAGCTTTACATCACTTATATAGGAAAATAAATAACCCTAGAGCTAATCTGAACCATCCAAGCACATTGATGGCCAGGATTAAAACATCCAACAAAAACCATTTAGAACATAATTAAAAGCTCTAAATAACTTAAAATAACATAAAATGAATGGCTTGGGCCCAAATGCCTGGTCAAGATAGATGGGTTAGGCCCATTAGCTGGTCGACCCATGGGGACCACGGATCTGTCCTATGTTACCCATCAATATAAATAACCCCCCTTGGGTGACTGTCTTGCTCATTTTTCTTTATTTCACTTCTTAAGATTGTCTATTTTTTTCAGCTTGATCTCGTACCTCCCAAATATGTAGTCTCTACTCCTCCCACCTCTTCCTCCTCTCTTACTTCAAACAGAAGATCCAGTCTCAGTCTATGGTGTGCAGCATCCACCCCTAGCAAAAGATGCCTTTTGGCCATTTTTTCAATGTGGCAGCCCTTTAGGGGCCTAAAGATGCCAGGCTTCTTGGCCTTCCCATTAAGTATGACAGGCCGTAAGGGCCATTATATCCAGATGCTAGGTACCCCGTAGGTTCTTAAGATGCCATGCCTTTTAGGTATTTCTCTTCATCACACAGACACAGGCCCTAAGTGTGCATGGCATGTGCTGGGGTCCATTCAATCCAAGGGTGGGCAGAGCCCTTTCTTCTTCTGAGAGAACTGACTGAAGTTCTGCAAGGCTGAACCAGCCCTTTGCTGCAGCTGAGAAAGTGACTGATCCTAGACAGAAGTCCTTCCGGACCAGGCAAGCCTCCTACTAAAACCAACAGGTGCAACAGGCAGAATTAGTCCTCTGTAAGGAATCTTGTGGTTAACAGCTTCTGCTTGAAGAGTTTATAGGGTTATATAATCCCACTTCAGAGGTCACAATGGCAGCTAATGCATTACCCAGTTTCTCCAAGCTTGGAGGACACTTCCCATCATTATGTGAACAGTTATTATAATGTTCTTTCCCGTATCAAGCATGATCATTTGTTATTACATGCACATGGAGATATGAATTTGGCACTCACATATTTTATTGATATCCCCTTCCTAAGTTGATAATCAGTAGTGAGTTTTTAATGTCTTCAACAAGTCAGACTTAAACAAATAATTTATCCATTGTTGTCATTCAGAATTTCACACAGGTGGGTAGTAATAACTATTGACGCAGTCATGGGTATTAACGGAACAGTAGACAGTAATAAATCTGTCAAAAGGTTGCTACACAGCAGTGTAAAGGGACTGCCACCCTTTCATGAAGCAGCTTGGGGTGAAGGAGGATAGCCAACGGGCTAAAGCCGCTAAACTCCAAGTCAAAGGCTTAGGGATAGGGATCCATAGGATCAAACCTGTCTTGGTCCCGCACCACAGACAAATAACCAAGAGGAAAGCTCAAGGGAAAATTTTATTAATCAATGAACTTGTCCCTAAAGAGGGATTACAATCCTTTATATAGATTCATACTTAAAACCTATTCTTAGAAACAAATCAAATTGAAATAAGTTATAATGCAGACTTGCTAATTAAATTCATAAACATCTCTAACTAAAAACTATTACTAAAATTAAATAGAGACTTGGGTTGCACGGTTATGGAAGTCTTCTCTTTATGGGCTATTAGTGGAGTTGGGCCCAATGGGTTGGCAGACCTGCATCATTTCAGTCTTGAGATGAGCTCATGAGCAAGGAAAATTTGGTCCATCCACTCTAATGGGTAGATCTCATCACCAATGCCACACACTAGGGAAAAGCAATGGAGAAGACTCTATAGTAGAGAACAACACAAAGAAGTGTTATTTGTTAATATGGCATGTATGGTCCTATCAGAGGTCCACTCATAGGTTAGGCCCACTATAGGTCCAAATTCAAGGAAGGTTTAAAAAACCGAACTCGGGGCCCGACTCGGCATCCCAATTTGCAATAAAATTGTTGGAGGGACGAGTCACATGATTCAAGTCCAAGTCCCATAGGACCCGACTCGGCCAATTTTTTAAACCATGAATTCAAACTGGATAGAGATGATTTGGTCAAGATTGTGGTTTGTATCAAACCCCAATTAAGGGGGAAACAATTGATGAAATATCTTGCAAAATTACTCTAAACAAGGGATTTAGTTGTTGTAATTATCTCAAAAGAGTATTATATAAAGAGAGTCCAATCCAAAGGAGGGGACACACAAATTTCTAGAAAATCTCATTTCTTATAGTATTGATATGGTATCAGAGCCCAAGGAAAAAAAATTAGGGTTTCAATCATTAGTCATGGCACACCACAGACTCCACCGGCAGTCTCCTTGGTAGGGAAATATACAGAGAATCCTCGACATCCTAGGCATTCGACTTCTTACAGTCCGGTGGACACACCACGGACTCCACTGGCAGTCTTCTTGGTCAGGAAATATACAGAGAATCATCGACATCTTAGGCATTCAACTTCTTCAGGAGACTTGGGCTTTTGATCGGCTTGTTGCTGCTCATCACTATTCACCATTACTCCCTTCAGCTTCATCACTGCTCATAACTGTTTGTCACTGCTCACTTAATCTTCATCACTGAGAAAAATTGACAATGATTTGTTCATTGACAAATATCTTAATATCTTCTTCATGGCATCAGATCCTCTTGATCGACTTTTTTAGGCATTGTATCCGTTGCAGTTCGTTTTTATCCTCGACTTCTGTCTTCATTGCAAATCGTCTTCTTCACCGAAGACCCTTTCGGCTACAATCCTTTATCACAAATTCTTTTCTATGATACCCAGAGACGGCATTTCCCCTGTGGTACCCGTATCAATACCGTCCGATACGGATCTGGGTACGGGATACGGCAAGATACAGCTGAGATACGGCTGGGTTACCGTGCAGATACGACTGTCTCATCTTTTATGGAAAAAAATATATAACTGAATGGATTCTTTTGAAATTGGACGAAACATTGAATTTCATCCCAAATCTTGTAATTTCCTTTCATGTGATTTTGTTATAATTTCAAAAAAAAAAAACTAACACTTTTCCCCCTTTCCTCGCAACCATTCCATCAACACCTTTCATTCAACCAAAAGGAAAAAAAGAAGAAGAAGACGAGGAGGAGGGGGAGAAGGCGGAGGTGGCTTACCGATTCTGGACAGAGGCTGCTGCCGCCGCCGCCTGCAGCAACACCCAAGTAATGCTCCTCCTCCTCCTCTAGCTTTTTCTGTCTTCTTCTTCCTTTTTTTTTTCTCTTTCCATCCTCTCCCCATCACTATTAATTTCTGTGGTCGACAATGAAAGGGGCTAAGGACCCTTTATATTTCAGTTTTACATTTAGCCCCCTTTTCTTTTGTTTTAAGACAACATGGCTCAAAATTCAGTCCACTTTTCATTGGTTTTGAGTATTGATATTGACAACACTTATATCAAGTCAAAAGCCACTTTACATGTATTTCTATTTTTACATCAGCCCCCTTTTATTTTATTTTAAAACTAAAAAGTCAAAACCCATGTTACAAGTATGCATTCGGATCCGTACCTGTATCAGTAGAAGTCTAACACTGAAAAGTCAAAACTCATATGTTTAAAATAAACTCCCAATTAAACATTTATATTTATATATTTCTAAGAATGCCGTACCCGTATCCGTATCCTAAAATATTGAAGTTGACGTATCATGTTGTCCCGTATCCGTACCCGTGTCCGTGTATCCGGGCATCATAGATTCTTTTATAAGAGAGGGTACAGTTCTCTTATTCAGTTTTGGGTACTGTTGGGCTAGCGTCCTGTTCTTCAATGAACCCTTGTGGGCCTTCTTTTCTTTCCTTTTCTTTTTGTTCTTCAATGAACCCTTGTGGGCCTTCTTTTCTTTTCTTTTCTTTTTGTTCTTCAATGAACCCTTGTGGGCCTTCTTACAATGATCAATTCACACCATGTAGGCCTCGGCAAACTCAAATTCACAATTAAAAAAAATCCATTCCACATCATTATCGCCTAGCTGGAAAGAATTCTATCCCTTAAAGTTGGATGTTGGTTGGAGAAAAAAAGCCAAATCTCACTTCTCTTTGTGCCATGTCAGTATAGCCTCTCCATGTCAGCAAAGCACATAACTTCATATGAAATGTAGCTCTTCTTTCCTTAGTAACGTTTTAGCCATTTAAGCCACTTAGCCACATCAACAGTTTTATTTGTTAAAAACTTAAACCATTGATTTTCATCCTATGTCTCCACTTTATTCCCAATCCATTAATGGAAACTTGATGTCATCCTATAAACTCATTTAACTCTTGTATGACTTATGCACCAACCATTGTAATAGGTTTATTTATTTCCAATTGGAAAACCATTGGATGAAGGCATGCCGACATATTTTTGGATGGATAGAAATGAGAAAAGGAAAGAAGAGTAAAAACGCCCATCTCTCTCTCTCTCTCTCTCTCTCTCTCTCTCTCTCTCTCTCTCTTCAGTTCTAAATGCTTGGTTTGATGCTTTTTCTTTATCTTTTTTTCCCCAATCTTTTGCTATAATTTTTCTCCAAAATCGGGTTCGTTTGATTTGTTTTGGAGGCACATATAATTAGGATTTGGATAAATTTTAGGCCCTGAAAATTGCACCCTCTATCATTTTATAGGGTTTTTTTTTTTTTTTTTTTTGCTTAGAAGTAACAATTGGTAAACCTTTCAAATTATGTTATAACATGAATTTTCATTTTACTAATTACACAAATGGATTCACCAAAACTCATTTTTTTAATTGATACTTAATTTGGACATTAATTTTAATCTAATATTCCATTTGCATGAGATTTAACCCATGCATCACACGGGATTTATGCTAGTTCATCCTCAAATTAGAATTCCACGTGATCCTGGATAAGAACCATTTGCAATTACACAAATCTTATGAGTAGCTCTGCCATTTAGGTATTCACCAGAAGGTATACTTGCATAATCCATATGTCGTGTCCATCCAATCAGCCCGATATTCCTTGACCCAATGATGCATGATCAAATCTTGGATGAATGTACTGTACAATTGGTATGAAAGGACTTCATCAAATTGGTGCATGGCAGTGTATCCATATATGTATAATAAATGATCAAAATGCTCTATGATAACTTGAGTGTTTGCTTCAAGATTATCATATTAGAAGATGGAATCGAAGTACACATTGAAGATTTCGTCAATGGGGTACAAGTGAAAGGTTGTCATCTTCTCAATATCAACATCTTTACGTTCGTCAAAAGACTGGGTGATCACTGACATCACTGTCTTAATATACATTGAAGACTGGACCATCAAGAATGTTCACCAGGTCCAAAGTAAGAGCATCTTCATGATCCTTCACACCTTTGTTGCATGTGGGTGGGGTCACATTCATCATCTAAGTACTCATCAAATATTAGGGAATTAAAACTATCGTCTTCTTTTTGTGTCATTAGGATCTTTCGAACCATCAGTCTCTGCTCCATCCCCTACGATCCCTTCGTCGCTGTTGTCATCATATTCAACATTAGCTTCTCCGAGCCTCACCTTGCTCTTGGATTCAACCATGATGTTCTCTTCCTATGAAGTGCCTGCTAAGACGGCTTGCCACTTACAACACTCCCGAGGATATATAGCCTATTTTGTTGCATTTGTAGCAACAGATGTTCCATTGCCCTGATCAACTAGCTGCCCCATCAGCATGACTCTTCAATCCAGCCGCTTGGGTAGTTCTAGACAGTTGGATCGGCTCCAAGTTAGAGCATGTACTACTACCCTCGGATTGGCTTGTGGGATTTGAGAATGCAATCCCATGTTGTTGTCTCTTGAGTTGCTTCTCGGCAAGGCTCACTTGCCGGCATGCATCATGCAGTCTAATCCCCACCAGATAGGCTTAAAACCGCCATTGAAGCGTGTCACCAACTATTCTTCCAACTCATTCAGAATATTACATGCAAAAAGTTCATGAAACTCCTCCACATATACCTCTATTGTCCAGTCCCCTTGTTGCATTTTTTGAGTCGTTGGAAGATGAACTGCATATAATCGACAAGAGAAGGCTTTGCGCATAAGGACTTCATATTCTCCATGACGTCACCTTGCGCTTTCCTCGCCTTTCTCTTGTAGATTGTCTATTCCCACCAAGCCGAAGCTCGGCCTCGCAATCACATGGCCGCTGTCTCTCTAAATGACTTCAATCCATTGGATCAAGTCATCACCGCATAGGCTACCATGGTACTCCAGGATCTCAACCTAGCAGTTGTGATCATCACCCCGGACTTCTTATCTCCTCTGCCTATTGTGATCACCGCATGGGATTCAACAATGTAAGGAATTGATGTCACTCCCATCTAAATCCTCCTCTTTGCTCAAATCCGTATGTACCCACCTTGCCCCTAGATGTGCGAGTTATTGGATAATCATGTAATTGCTCCTCCGTCATCGCACATTTGGTGTCGATGGTGTCCATTTAATCTTGCAAATCCTCATGCAGGACTTCTCCAGCAGCCGCACAAGCTCAACCTCTCCCCCTGCGATTTAGATTCATCGCACATCCATGGGAGATGCTGTCATCAACGGCAAGCAGAAGTAGGCGCGGCTCTGATACCATCTGTCGCAATCACAAGTATTGTTGGAACCCGTAGACAGTAATAAATCTATCAAAATGCTACTACACAGCAGTGTACAGGGACCGCCGCCCTTTTTGTCGCGAGATAAGCAAAGAAAATTTGGTCCAGCCACTCGATTGGATAGATGTCATCACCAATGCCACACACACTAGGGAAAGGCAATGGAGAAGACTCTTTAGTAGAGAAAATAAAACCAAGAAGAAGTGTTATTCACTGTTACTCAAAACTAAGAATGTCGATTATCAACTTTAGCACAGCAGTAAACTGTGCTATGTATATACAGCACTCAATGTCAATCCAGGCCCATCCATTTAGGCCCATTTATTGTACCCATATATTGCATTGTAATTAGTCAAAGGTGGTTACTTAAATTGTTGCTTCTGTTTAGGATCTAAGATTTGTAATTGAGTGTAATTAGGGAATTGAACCCTTATATATACAACAGTCGATCCTCAAAGAAGGCACGACATTCATATCTCTCTCTCTTATGTTCTGCATGTCATCTTCCCAAATGTCATGGTATCAGAGCAAGGTCGACCATCTTTGATCTTCTCCTAACTCATCTTCCAAACATTGGGAGCCAGTCTATGATCATCAGTGATCATCCTCTTCAGCCAGATCATCTCTGATCCTCCCTGATCATCTCAGATCAGACATGGCCCACCTGTGATCATCACCAACACATCAGCGGAACATTACCATCTTGGTCGTCTGGAGCTTCTTGGATTTCTGAAGATTTTTTCCTGATTTTTTTATCATCAGAGGTAGGTTTTCTACCATTTTTTGTGAAAATTCATTCTTTGCCAACAGTTTTCATCTCGGCCGTACAACATCCTGGATCTGGATTTGATCTTCATGCGACCACTTCCAGTAGTTGCATAAAATTTCTCTCTTTTCATCCCCACTCTCTGATCTGTGTCCAGATCACCAAGTGGGGGCCCACGTGTGGATTTAACCACTGCCGGCAGGGACGTTTTTCCTGTTTTGTGGTCTGCTTTGAGCATTCGTTGGTGCTACTCTATTTCTATCAACTGATACTGGCTACAGGTGATTCCTGCTATTAATTACTACTGTTTATTGGTGTTTGCTACTGGATTTCTGCTTTTTTGCTGTTTTGTCTACTATTGCTACATTGTTCCTGTTGGTGATTGTTCAGCTTTATACTTTTGTGCCCTGTTTTTTTTCCTGTGGCTTCTAGGAACTGATCTGGGCTTCTTTCTTCATCAACTATTGTCTGCTGGTTGCTCTTTGTTATTATCAATTGTGACTGTGGCATATTTACAATTGGACTACTGCGGTGAACATAGAGACTCTACACTTGTTCTCCTTGATTGTCTCTGTGTGCTTCTTACTGTTTTTTTTGTAATGGAAAAACATGAGATAGCCCTGATTCGTTTTGATGGAACAAATTACACCTCATGGGCCTTCCAATTTCAAATTTACTTGGAAGGTAAAGAACTATGGGGACACATTGATGGATCTGAACCTCAACCTGAGGAAGATGATAAAAAGATTTTAGCGTGGAAGACAAAAGATGCTAAAATCAAGACCCGGTTGCTAGGCTCAATTGAGTCACATTTTATTCTCAACCTAAAACCCTGCAAAAATGCTCGTGAAATGTGGAACTATCTTCAGAAAGTTTATCAACAGGGCAATGCTGCTCGCAAGTTTCAATTGGAACTTGAAATCTCTCAATTCACTCAAGGTACCCAGTCTATTCAGGAGTATTACAATGGCTTCCGCCGACTGTGGTCTGAATATGATGAGATTAAGTTTGCCACGGTCTCTGCAGCCCTTCTACCGGAATTACTTCCATTACAGGAAAGTAGTCATCGGGATCAGCTCCTCATGAAACTTCGTTTGGAGTTTGAGACAGTTCGATCGAACTTAATGAGCAGGGCTCCTCTTCCAAACTTGGATGCCTGTCTTCAGGAACTTCTACGAGAGGAACAATGTCTAGCTACTAAAACTAATCTGGAACAACAACCCTCTGCGGAGGCTCCATTTGCCTATGTTGCCACAGCCAGACAACCTCCTCGGGACATCAGTAAAGTTCAGTGTCATAACTGCAAAAAATATGGTCACAATGCAAATCAATGCAAGTCAAAAATTTGCAGATATTGTAAGGCCACTGGTCATGTTATTGAAGAATGTCGGAAGAAGGCTTGCAATTCAGCTTCCCGCAATTATGTGCAGTCCGGCCCTGGTACTTCCACTGTGTCATCTACTCCTACTGCTTACACAGTGACTACTCCACCATATGCTTCATCTGACTTCAATGGCTCTCTGCCGTATGATTCATCCTCACAGCCTGGTTCCTCATCTCAATCTATGTCTCCTGCTCCTCTCACCCCTGATATGGTTAACCAAATGATCATCAATGCCGTAGCATCTATGAACATCGCAGGTACTGCTTCCTCTCTTTCCAATAGCTGGTACTTAGATTCTTGTGCCAGTAACCATATGGTCTCATCACCCGCCACATTACAAAATGTTGTTCCTTACACTGGTCATCTCACTGTTCAAGCTGCCAACGGAGATCATCTCCCCATCACCTCTGTTGGTGATACCCCTGGCCCCTTACCCTTAACCAATGTTTTGGTTTCTCCTCCTCTTGCTACTAATTTGGTTTCTGTGGGTCAACTTGTTGAAAATAATTACACTTACTCCTTTTCTTCTTCTGGATGTGTTGTGCAGGACCAGGAGTCGGGGGAAGTGATCGCGAGGGGGCCTAAGCGTGGCAGACTTTTTCCCTTACCAATGTCTTCTGTTATTGAGAATAATCATTTACATCAGTTATTTTGTTTTTTCATTCAGAATCAATCTCGTTTGTGGCATAATAGACTTGGTCATCTGAATGCTTCTACTATGTCTACATTATTTCAATCTGGATTAATAAATAAACCTGTTGCTTCTGCTTCTTTTGATTGTGATGCTTGTAAATTAGGTAAGAGTAAAACTTTACCCTTTCCAACCTCTCACACACGGAGCACTGCATGTTTTGACTTAATTCACAGTGATGTTTGGGGCATTGCTCCGACCCTTTCACATAGTCATTTCAAGTATTTTGTCACATTCATTGATGACTACAGCAGATTTACTTGGATTTATTTCTTACATTCGAAGTCTGATGTTCTTAATGCATTTACATTTTTTGTCAAATATGTGGAAAACCAATTTTCTAAATGCATTAAGACTTTGCGCTGAGACTCAGGGGGGGAGTATGTTTCCAAGGATTTTCATTCCTTTTTAACCAATAAAGGAATCATTTCTCAACGTACATGTCCGTATACCCCACAACAAAATGGAGTCGCAGAACGGAAAAACAGACATCTTCTTGATGTAACTAGAACTCTTCTGATTGAATCATCCGTTCCCCCTCGTTTTTGGACTGAAGCTCTCACAACGGCTGTCTATCTCACTAACCGCCTTCCATCACCTACCATTGCTCATTTAACGCCTCATTTTAAATTGTTTGGTCATCATCCTGTGTTTGATCACCTACATACCTTTGGCTGTGTTTGCTTCGTTCATCTACCTCCCACCGAAAGAACGAAACTCACAACACAATCTCGCAGGTGTGCTTTTTTGGGTTATGCCACTAATCAAAAAGGTTTTGTTTGTTATGATCCCATTGGTCGTCGTATCAGGGTTTCTCGAAATGTTATTTTCTTTGAAAATCAATATTTCTTTCAAACTCACATGGATTGTCCTCCTCCCTCTTCACCAGCTCTCTTACCAGGTTTTTCGGATCAAACCTCTGTTACTAGGTTTAATCCTACTTTTGTATACCACCGACGGGAGAAACCTCCCACTGCAGATGGCCCTCCCCCCGATCCTCCACCGACAAATGGTTCCACGCCTACTCCTGTCTTACGTCGCTCCTCCAGAACTTCTAGACCGCCTGAGCGGTATGGATTTACCCATACTTCTTTGATGACCACCCTATCTTCTATCTCTATCCCAAGTTCTTATTTGCAGGCTGTCCAACAAGATTGCTGGAACCAGGCCATGAAGGAGGAATTAGATGCATTGGCTCTGAATCACACATGGGATATTGTGGAGTGTCCTTCAGCAGTTAAGCCCATTGGTTGCAAATGGATCTACTCGATCAAACTTAAATCTGATGGGTCCTTGGATAGACACAAGGCTCGCCTTGTGGCACTCGGAAACAGACAGGAGTATGGCATTAACTATGAGGAGACGTTTGCACCTGTGGCAAAGATGACATCTATTAGGTTACTTCTCGCCATTGCTGCATCTCAGTCTTGGCCATTATACCAAATGGATGTCAAAAATGCATTTCTCCATGGGGATTTGCAAGAAGAGGTCTATATGCGTATACCACAAGGCGTCCCCTCTCCCTCCAAGAGGTCCGTCTGTCGGCTACGAAAATCGCTTTATGGTCTAAAGCAAGCACCTCGGGCATGGTTCGAAACCTTTAGGGGTCGTTTATGCGAAAGTGGCTTTACTCAAAGCCCTTATGATTCATCACTCTTTCTTTGCCATACCTCTACTGGGGTTACGGTGCTTCTAGTGTATGTTGACGATATTATTATCACTGGCACGGATGATGGTATGATCAAATCTCTTCAAGATTCCCTCCGGACTTACTTCCATATGAAGGATTTGGGCCCCTTGCATTATTTCTTGGGCTTAGAGGTGCATCAATCTTCCAAAGGTCTATTTGTTAATCAACACAAATACACATCAGATCTTATCGAGTTGGCTGACCTCCATGATTCTTCGCCTGTTGATACACCTGTCGAGGTAAATCTCAAGCTGAGTAAGGATGATGGCGATCTTCTTCCTGATCCTCAACCATACCGGCGCCTGGTGGGAAGTCTTGTCTATCTCACCATCACTAGACCTGACATATCATATGCTGTTAATCTTGTGAGCCAGTTTATGACAGCTCCTCGCCATCTTCATTTGGCAGCTGTGAAGCGCATTATCCGCTATCTGCTAAGAACTGCCCCTCGTGGTTTATATTATCCAAAGGATAATCCTCTTCATCTGATCGCTTATGCAGATGCTGACTGGGCAGGCTGTCAGGACACACGTCGTTCTACTACTGGTTGGTGCATGTACCTTGGCAATTCTCTCATTTCTTGGAAATGCAAGAAACAAGAACGGGTGTCTCGATCTTCCACAGAAGCTGAATATAGGGCAATGTCTTCTGCTTGTTCTGAGGTCTTATGGCTACGGGGACTTCTTTCGGACTTCGGGTTCGCTCAAACCTCTCCTACTCCATTGCATGCCGATAATACTGGGGCTATTCGCATCACTGAAAATCCCGTCTTCCATGAACGCACCAAACATATAGAAGTTGACTGCCACTTTATTCGAGATGAATATAAGCGTGATGTCATTTGTCTTCCTCATGTCCCTACAGAACTTCAGTTTGCAGATATCTTCACGAAGGGTCTTCCTCGGCCTCGGCATCAATTTCTTGTATCCAAATTGCTGCTTTATGACTCCCCAACATCAATTTGAGGGGGGGTGTCAATCCAGGCCCATTTATTGTACCCATATATTGCATTGTAATTAGTCAAAGGTGGTTACTTAAATTGTTACTTCTGTTTAGGATCTAAGATTTGTACTTGAGTGTAATTAGGGAATTGAACCCTTATATATACAACAGTCGATCCTCAAAGAAGGCACGACAATCATATCTCTCTCTCTTATGTTCTGCATGTCATCTTCCCAAATGTCACTCAAAACTTCATTAAAACCCTCAAAAATCTACTAGTCAAAGTCATATTACAATTGGAAGTCTCACTAGTGCTTTCCCAACTGAAACAAATCAAATTAAAAAAAAAATCTGCTGGTTCTCAAAATCTGGATGTCTTCTGTATTCTTATGCAAATCTAGCTGTGGGTCCCACATGGACCGCCTGTTGATAGAGAGCATCAAAAGAACTGAAAGAGGTGCCTTCATCCCATGGATTGAGCTTGGTTTGACCCACCAACATATTGCTCCAAAAAATTGCGCATCCCGCCCTGTGAACACCCAGGGATGAGAATCACTACACTATTACTCATTGGAAGGAACTACTTTCCAAAGGCCCAGTCAGCTTGCATATTTATCAGAAGTAGAGTTGGATATCTTAAGACTGATCATAGGTTTGGACCTGACCTGACCCATTGTTAAGGTACAGTTGACTACTTCAAATATTGTTAATTCAAGGGGCTGTAATCTTGCTGCATCATATCGCCCCAGTCAAGGAGCTGTAATCTTGGTGTATCATATCACCCCAGTCAAGGGGCTGTAATGTTGCTGTATCATATCACCACAGTCAAGCAGATTTGCTTACTATCTTTAGTATAATCCAATCTCTAAAAGGGGTGGACCTATCCCTAAGGAAGGACACTGATATTTTGGGAATTCTCTCAAATTTCTGTTTGGTCTTGTTGCTGGCATGGTATCAGAGACCTTGTAAGGATACCTTTCTGATTTTTTTCATACTACCGTTTGTGGTCTTTGGCATCATCGATCTAGTGTGTGGTCCATCTATGATCGTTTGTGATCTTTGGCACTCACAGTAAGGTCATTTGGAGTACATCTATTACCTACTGTAATAGATCTTATGGAATTTCTCTATTCGCAAAGTCTCTCTGTCGACATCAACGTCATTGCTTCTTGGTGGTCTGATGTGGGGCCCGCCTGGGATATCGGATCTTTACCAAATTTCAGCAGCAAGGTCGCCTGGTTTTTTTCTGGTTTCCTGGCAGTTTTCGGGACTTTTTGTATATCATATGGCGAGCCTTCTTCCATTTCCAGATATTCGATAGTTTTTTATATACGATTTCATCGAGACCATTAATTCTTCAATATTTTTTCTCTGAATCAAGAAATATTGGCTTCTAGAGACAGAGAAATAACTCAGAATTAAGACTTAGTGGCTGATCTGTGATTCCTAGTCTTTTTGGGGTGATTGCAGTGGGTTTTTTTTTTCCATAAATTTGGGATCACCTATATTACCATTTTGTTGCTATTCTGTAGCAACGTGCAGTTTGATCTACTGTTTCACTGAAATTGTTGGATGATCAATTTATCCTTCGTCATGACTGAAAAATCTGATTTTTTGGCTGTTCATTTCAAATTTTCAATGGAAAAAATTATTTTTCATGGGAGTTCCAACTTCGGATGTTTCTCATTGGAAAAGGATTTTGGGGTCACAATGATGGAACTACTCCCAAACCCACATCCACAGATGCAGAAAAGTATTCTTAATGGGTACAAAATGATGGTAAAATCATCACATGGATGGATATTGCCAAGGATGAAAATAGCGGTAGCGGTGGGCGTAGCGGCCTGCCGCCAAAATGCTACATAGCAGGCGCTATGTAGCGTAGCGGTGCGATTTGGAAAAATCGTCAAAAAAATATAGAAAGTCTAGAATATTGGAAAATGAGAGAAAATGTTTTTTCTTTTCTTTTTTTTGCAAAAGTAACTAAGATAAGGAGGCATAGCGGTCCCCTCATTGTATGAGGTCCTATATCACTGTATAAATAGAAAATAATAATAATGATCATTTTTTTCACATGTGTTCATGTTGCTTAGTTATGCTAACTTAGAAACTAATGAAAGGATCATAAAAGAAAAAACTATGTCATGAAGTCAAGATTTAAGAGTACCTAGAGAGAAAAAATGCATCTACCAAAGGGGGTGTCTAATAAGATGTACTTAGAGAAGAATCCTTGAGAAGAACTCTCTATATTAGGGCTGCACAGAACCGGACCGCAGACCGGACCGGACCGGACCGGATTTGTGGTCTTTACAACACAAATCCGGTCCGGTCCGGACCAGATTTGAAAAACCGGTTAAATCCGGTCCGGTCCGGTCCAGACCTTTTAAAAACCGGTCCGGACCGGACCGGACCGGATTAATAATAAAAAAAAAAAAATTTTTAATACAAAACTTTAAGTATATAAAATTCCTAAGTCAAATACCCTAGTGAAATCAAAGATCTAGCTTCTTACATCTAGAAAAAGAGGTAGGAAATGGGCTGAAAATGAAAAAATAAAATAAAAACTTAAGGGAAAAAAAAAAAACAAATGAAACCGGTCCGGACCACTTATAAGTGGTCCGGTCCGGTCCTCTCATTTAAGCCGGACCGGATATGCGGTTGTGCAGCCCTACTCTATATCGACTGTTATTCGGTGAAATCATGTGCTTTTTGGTGTTCTTTTAAACATAAAAGGATAGAAGAGTTGTGTAGAAATGTTATTTGGAGAGAAAAAGAAAAGAAATAAGTCTTATTATGTATTTAAAAAAAAAATTGGAAAGTATGAATGTTTCTCACCCCATAGCGGCCTCGTAGCGGGCGTAGCGGCCGCTACGGGTGCGACGGCCTGATAAATCAGCCATAGCGTGGCGGCGGCCACCGCTACAACCGATATTTTCATCCATGGATATTGCAATATGTGGATCAACAGTTTTTTATCCCTCTTCGGGCTCACAAAACTACTAAAAGCATGTGGGATTATCTTGAAACTATATACAAGCAAGATAACTCTGCTCGTCGATTTCAACTAGAATTGTAACTTTCTGAGTACTGTCAGTGGAACAAGTCTATTCAGGAATTTCATTCTGGTTTTATCAGTCTTTGGACTGAATTTGTGGAACTAGTTTATGCAACTGTACCTAAAAGTGAACTTCCCACCCTACAAGAATTTCACAAGTCTAGCCAACGAGATCAGTTTCTCGTGAAACTCAGAAACGAATTTGAATCAGTTCATTCAAAGTTCAAACCTAATAAGTCGAGTTCCTACACCATCTTTGGATACATGGTTGGGTGAGTTACTCCGGGAGGAGCAGCGCTGCGCTGCCTTACTCAGGCAATCCTGGAACAGAAAGGTGGGACCAATATTCCTCATGATGTTGCCTATGCAACTCAAACTCAGGGCCACAACATGACTAAGACTCAATGTTACCACTGCAAAGAATATGGTCATCTTTCAACTCAATGCAAGAAAAAATTTTGGAACTACTGCAAGAATCCTGGACATGTGATATCTGAATGCCGCAAACGTCCACAAAACCGCATCAACAGAGCTTATCATGCTTCCACTGAGAGAGAACCATCTTACGCTACGGTTTCCCCAGTCATGCCTCCTATGGTGGTGCCTCCTGCACCGATCATGCCTCAACCAGTCATGTCTCAACAGCCTTCTAACACTTTATCCCCGGAAATGGTTCGGCAGATGCAACAGATGATTCATTCTACATTTACATTTTCCGCTTTAGGCCTAACAGGTAAATCTCCTCGTATATCCATTTGGTATTTAGATTCTGAAGCCTCAAACCATATGACCAACTCACCAAATTATCTTACACATGCCAAACAATATGATGGTCCTTTAAAAATTCATACGGCCAATGGTGCTTCCCTGCCTATCACCAGTGTGGGTAACATTCCTCATCTTCTTCCATTGCAAGATGCACTTTACTCTCATTTAGATACCAATCTTCTTTCTGTTGGCCAGTTAGTTGAAAACAATTGCAGATTCTCATTTTCTTCAACTAGTTGTCTTGTCCAGGATCAGGTCTCCAGAAAGGTGCCTAAGTGCGGGAGATCATTTCCACTGCATCTCATGACTTTGCCTCGAAATAAGACTTCGACTTCTTCTTTATTTTTTTTATTTTTTTTTGCAATTCTTCTTCAAATAATGATTGTGTGTTATGGCATAAGCGTCTTGGTCATCCAAATGCTCAAAAATTATCTTATATGATAAATAATGGATTAGTTATCAATAAAAATGCTTGTTCTTTTAAAGATCTCTTGTTTGATTGTTCTAGCTGCAAATTAGGAAAGAGCAAGACTCTTCCCTTTCCATCTCATAATAACATCACCACTAATTGCTTTGACTTAATTCACACCAATGTCTGGGGCACTGCACCCACCATTTCTCACTCTTATTTTAAATATTTCGTAACTTTCATTAATGATTACAGTTTACTTGGGTATATTTTTTGCATTCTAAATCTGAAGTTTTTGATGTGTTTAAAAAATTCCACACTCTGATTGAAACTCGGTTTTCTAAATGCATCAAAATCTTACGTTCGGACTCGGGGGAGTATATCAGTCAACCTTTTTAAACTTTTTTACAATCTAAAGGCATAATCTCAACACGAACATGTTGCTTAGGTGTGATTTGGAAAAATGTTTTTTTTCTCTCAGTGTGATTTGGAAAAATCGTCAAAAAAATATGAAAAAATTCTAGAAAATCTAGAATATTGGAAAATGAGAGAATGTTTTTTTTTTTTTTTTTTTTTTGCAGAAGTAACTAAGGTAAACGGGCGTAGCGGTCCCCTCACTGTATGAGGTCTTGTATCGCTGTATAAATAGAAAATAATAATAATGATCATTTTTTTCACACGTGTTCATGTTGCTTAGTTATGCTAACTTAGAAACTAATGAAAGGCTTATAACAGAAAAAATTACAGCATGAAGTCAAGACTTAAGAGTACCTAGAGAAAAAAAATACATCTACCAAAGGGGGTGTCTAATAGGATGTACTTAAAGAAGAATCATTGAGAAGAACTCTCTGTATCGACTGTAATTCGGCGAGATCATGTGCTTTTTGGTGTTCTTTTAAACATAAAAGGGTAGAAGAGTTGTGTAGAAATGTTATTTGGAGAGAAGAAGAAAAGAAATAAGTCTTATTATGCATTTTTTAAAAATTTGAAAAGTAGGAAATTTTCTCACCCCGTAGCGGACACAGCGGCCGCTACAGGTGCGACGGCCGATAAATCGGCCATAGCATGGTGGTGGCGGCCGCTATTTTCATCCATGCATCTCGCACCTACTTCACCTTCGACCATTTCTCTTCTCCCTAGTTTTTTTTATCATGCTTCCTCGACAAGGTTTCAACCGGGGCTTGAGTATGTGAGACGGAGTTCTCAAAATCGTGCATAAGGGCCGCCTCTTCCGACGCCTGATATGGCACCATATCCTTCTACCCCAGTACTGCGCCGGTCTACTCATCTTTCCAAACCTCCTTATCGTTATGGTATTTCTCCCTCCGCACTTTTTACTGCTTTATCTTCTATCTTGATTCCTAACACCTATTCCCAAGCTGTGAAACAGAACTATTGGCTACAGGCAATGCATGAGGAGCTTGAGGCTCTACAGAAGAACCACACTTGGGATATTGTTCCGTGTTCATCTCATGTCAAACCCATTGGATGCAAATGGATTTATTCAGTTAAACTAAAGCCTAATAGTACATTGGATCGTTACAAAGCACGCCTTGTTGCTTTAGGCAACTGCCAAGAATACGGCATTTATTATGATGAAACATTTGCACTAGTAGCAAAAATGACGACGGTCCGCATTCTCCTATCCCTTGCTGCATCTCAGCACTAACTCTTATTTTAGGTGGATGTCAAAAATGCGTTCTTGCATGGAGATCGCAAAGAAAAAGTTTATATGCGTATACCCCTAGGATTACCTACTTCATCTCCAAATAATGTCTGCAGACTTCGCCGCTCCCTTTATGGATTGAAGCTAGCTCCGAGGGCAAGGTTTGACAAATTCAGCAATACTCTAGTCCGTGCCAGATTTTTACAAAGTCAATATGATCCTTCACTCTTTCTTTGTAAAATAGCTCATGGCATTACAATATTGCTCGTTTATATCGATGATATCATCATCACCGGTGATGAACCCGATCACATCCTCTAATTACAGAAATCTCTTCATGCATCTTTTTATATGAAGGACTTGGGTCCTTGCACATACTTCCTTCGTCTTTAAGTGCACAAAGTTAAGGATGGCTTATTTCTAAATCAACACAAGTACACTCAAGATCTTATTACTCAAGCTTGATTGCAAGATACTACTCCAGTCGATACACCGATGGAGCTTAACGTGAAATACATGAAAGATGATGGTATTCCTCTCTATGATCCAACGAACTACAGGAAACTTGTTGGAAGTCTTGGATATCTCACTATCACTCGACCCGACATTTCCTATGCAGTCAATCTTGTCGGCCAATTCATGACTTCCCCTACACAACTTCATTTGACAACTGTTAAGCAAATCATTCGGTATCTCCTAGGTACATCGGAACGCGGCATTTTTTTCACCCATGATTCTAGTTTGAGTCTTAATATGAACCGACTGGGCCGGTTGTCCAGACATTCGAAGATCCACCACTGGATGGTGCGTCTATCTTGGTAATAACTTAAATATCTTAGAAGTGTAAAAAGCAGGATCATGTATCCAAATCCTCCACAGAAGCGGAGTATTGTTCGATGTCATCAGCATGTTCTGAGGTCGTCTGGTTAAGACGTTTACTTAATGAGCTTGGCTTCCCTCAGAGGGTTGCTACTCCTATTCATGTAGACAACACAAGCGCCATCCAAATTGTTGTGAATCCTGTTTTTCATGAAAGAACAAAACATATTGAAGTCGACTGTCATGACATATGCGAGGCTTATGATAACAATACTATCACTCTACCTCATGTAACTTCTGATCTCCAAGTTGCTGACATCTTCACCAAAGCACTTCCTCGGGTCAAGCATGATTTCTTTGTTCGCAAATTGATGTTAGTTGATTCACCAACATTAATTTGAGGGGGGTGTTAGACAGATTATATGTTTGGGCCTGACCCATTTAATGAACTGAACTGACCCATTGTTAAGGTCCAGTTGACTACTTCAAATATTGTTAATTCAAGGGCTGTAATCTTGCTGCATCACCCCAGTTAAGGGGCTGTAATCTTGGTGTATCATATCACCCCAGTCAAGTCTTGGTGTAATCACCCCCAATAAGGGGATTTGCTTACTATCTTTACTAAAATCCAATCTATAAAAGGAGTGGACCTATCCTAAGGAAGGACACTCAATATTTTGGGAATTCTCTCATATTTCTGTTTGGTCTTATTGCTGGCAGGATACATTAATGAGATTTTAAAGATATAGGCGCTATTTTCAGAAAGTATAAGTGCGCTCAAAGAAAAAAAAAAAAGACGTAACAATATACTAACATGTGGAAAGGACTTTTGTCAGATTTCAAACTAACTATAGAAAGATTAACCAACAAACATCCATACAGTATCCAACCTAAATCCAATAACAATCAGCATCATACTGATAATATTCCATGATAGATATCTATTTAGCAAACAGCACAAATTATATATTAAGATTTATTTTTATGGTATTAAATTTCAAAGCTTCTCACCTTTAGAACAATGCCAACAGGAAGCAAGATTTCCCTCCCTCTTATCCTACAAAATTTGGGTATAGGCATTTAATTCAATAGTTTGATCAAACATCCAACATTTCATATTTGAAGCTGTTATAGAACACTGCTCACGTAAATCCAAGTCTTGCACTTCCATTCAGAAGGTAATACAATTTAAGTGTGACAGCAGATTGATCCTCACGGACACATCTGGAAGACAGAAGGGGAAATTATAATGAACAAAGCAGGAGATACACATGCACGCGCGCGCGCATACACACAAATATATATATAGAAAGAGAGAGAGAGGAGAAGAAGAAGAATAGTAGATAAGAGTAACTGAAGTTAATCAGAAAATAATTATAAACCAGAAACGTTATAATAAAACATGTTCATTGAGACTACAACGCACAGAAGACGCAAGAAAATGAAGACACAAAAGTTAAATTTTCGTGACAGAAGAACCAAGAAAGAAGAAGAATGGTAGCAGTTTTTGCAATTCTAACATTAGAGTAGATTTCGATACTGCAATCCATAGAGATTCTGATTCAAATGAGCTTTACTTTGACACGAATTAGAGTGATAGTGTTTTCAATGAAGGCATAATCTGGTGAAGCTCTTCATTAAATCTTTTGATGTGGATAAAAATTAAACAAGACACACCTTATGACAACTGCTTGATTGGAATATCCCTCCCCCCGATTTCGAAATGCGTCTCGTACGAAAGCCATTGGCTGGACAAAATAGATGTCACAGTTAAACATGCTACAAGTATTCTAGATCCATCCACCAAAATAAAAGACTCAAGCAGTCAAAAACCATCTTTCTGGGCCCTGGGACATTGAAGTATGTGACTCACATAGTTCCTTTTTGGCATGATTAGAAGTCGAAAAAGCCGTTCCATTCCACTGCATATGAAGTAACTGAAAAACAAAAGGAAATAAATGTTAAAAGATTAATCCATCAAAAACAGGATCTAACATAAATGTGTAGGACCCCCTAAGTCACACTTACAAGCCACGCTAGAAAATAGTCCAAAAGCTTTCTATTTGTGTTTTGACTCTGTATGAGTTGGCTAGAAGTTGTTATGAGTTTGGTGCTTTTATTTATAACGTCCTTGTTGAATCTCTACTTTCTAGAAGACTGATTAGAGTATTTTTTTTCAAGTAATCAAGTCATAAACATCTCAAATCACTGGAACATATCCACATCTGGGACACTACAGGGCTAGACACCCCACCTTCTGTAAGGACATGCACTCCATGTTATTAACACGCGTCCATACAATTCAATTTTAGTTCTCTCATGAGTTTGGTGATGAATACATCATCCTATGGTGTTGACTCCATTCAGTATCCTTCGATGCCAACTCTGAATGCTCAGAGCCTTGTGAGTTGTGAATATCTCCAAACACTCAATAATTGGTATCAGAGAAAGTTATATTAGGGTTCTTCCAGTTCCAGATTCGATTATCTATCCTTGGCTATCAATTTCTTCAAAATGCATTAGATTTAGTCAAAATCAATAAAATTAAAATTAAAATAAAATCCCAGCTAATTTGCATTCATAACATATTAAAATCCCAAATCACGGCTTCCCAAAATTCCTTCGAATTCTCATTTATTGGAAACCCTAGCCATATATACCCCAGCAGCTGCAAAACACTAATATGAGAAACACCATTTTACCCTATCAATTCAGACACAAAATCACTCCAAACAATGGTGAAGGATCATCTGGTGAAAAACACCACAATGCTGTAGAATTGATGCCCCTAAGGCAATGGACCAATCTTCCTTGTGTCTCTATGGTTTGCATGATGGGAAGCACATAAAAGAGGTCAAGGGTTCAAGAATTGGTATGCCCTCTTCTTCATCAAAAACTAGGGCAATGGACAGTGGCGGACCCAAGTTACATGCATCTGGGGCGGCCGCCCCAGGTCAAATTTCAAAACCCCTTTAAAGTTTTATTGGGCTACTGGCCCACGCCCCACATGAACAAGGCCCACGCCCCATATGTTTAAGGCCATCGCCCCATATCAAAAAGACAAAAATGATGAATGAAGAAAAGAAAAAAAACCCTACTTCGTTCTTCTGTTCTTCACTCCTCTCAACCTCAGCCAACCCCTTCTGGCTTCTTGGCTTCTTCCTTCGAGTGCATTGCATCTCTTTGGATGCTTGAGAGGCTGTTACAATCGTTCCTCGTTCGGCTTCAGGTAAATCTATCTAATCCCCTTCTCTCTCTGTCAACTCTCTTTCTCTATCTCTATATGACTATGTCATTGTCGCCTCTCTCTCTCCCCCTCCCCCCTCTCCCTATCTTCTATGATTAATGATTCCATTCATTATTTTAGGCATTGCATAGAGAAGTTAGGGTTCTGTGTTTTTTTTTTTTTTATCTTGTGTTCTTGTTTAATCTATGAATGAGTGAGATTTGTCAGTCACGGATAAGGGTTGGGCAATATTATTTGACTTCATTTATATTTCTTGTTTGATTGGAGTTGGTGTCTTCCCATAAGTAGTTGATAGTAGTGTTGTGATTATCATTCAGGCTTCAGCAATTAGTATTTGTTCGTTTGAAATTGCATCAGGCCTAAAGCTGAACCCTGTTGTGATCATCATCATTATTTTGTGTTTTGATTGATTACATGACTTCCTCGCAACCTCGTGGTTGAGGGACACTAGCATCTTCCAACTGTGCTACATTTCAGAATTTTATTATTCTCATTACTATCATTGATGGACTATTTATGCTTTGTATTTGTGTGGATGCACATATGAGAGAGAGAGAGAGAGAGAGAGAGATTCAAACTGTAACCTGTGTGGGTGCCAAGAATGGTCTTGGTATGGAGCAGAGGTGTGCCAAAAATGGTCCTCATTATTAGATCATCCTAATCCTTAATTATGGGCTTCAAAAGTTTAATATTTTTCAACCCTTGTGTGGGTCTTTTTTAAATGTGGAGAAAAATGAACAGAGTTAGAACGAAAAATTCTAGCAAAGTTTAGCCCCACCTAAACGAAAATCATGGGTCCGCCACTGGCAATGGATGACTTCTTTTAGAGAGAATTTCGAAAAGATTATCCATCACCCCATCAAGAATCACCGGAATGAACATTGTGATCAAGTTGATGACATCATTAAGAAAGTGAGAGTCAATATTCCTGATTTCTAGAAGATGAAAACTCATTAACTTTCCGACTGGCTTAGAGCGATTTAAGACTATTACTATTCTGGGTGGTAAAACAAGACAGATGATCATCAGGTTCCTTTTAAAGATGAAACTGAAAGGACATTTGAATTTGGTGACATGGTACTAAGATTGGATAAGTTTAGACAATGCCCAACCGCAGAATGGGTGTGCATGAAGGCTCACTTTGGAAAAGTCTTTGCCACATGATTGAGAAGGATCCATCTTCTAACAGCTCGAGCTAATGAATAAATGAGGGCCCATTATGTTATAAAAAATGCCTCCTCAAGGTATGATGATGGAGGAGGTGACTTTGAAGTCATCAAAATTGGGGTCCAGACAAGTGAAAATATGCATAAAGCTACATGGGCCCCTCTTGGCCTACATAAGGTGCCATGGAAATAAAAACAAGCAACATATCTCGTCTCAATTCAAAGACAGGTAACGAGAAGAATCTAATGAGAGAGGACAACAATGAGGTTCGTCAATATAAACAACAGATATCAGATGGCAGTATGGCACTCAACATCAAATGGATGCCGAAGCAGCCAGTAAAGACAGGAAGTGTGAGTCAAGCCAAGGAGTCCCAGCTCTTAAGTTCCAATGACAAAATATCATCCCCCAGGAGGTGCCCATACCAGTCCTCAAATGGCTTAGCCAACTCAACCAAGATGGCATCCCATGGAAAACAAGGTTTCAGAACTCAGCCAGGTCTGAGTTGGCTCGGACTTGGCCCTTGCCAAGTTGGGTCCACTTGGACTCAGACCCAACTCGATCTTGGCTGAGTCCACAGTGATGGACCAGCCAACTATATTATCTCTACTACTGTGTCATGTAAATCTGTCTTTTCTTGTGTTGTCTCATCCATGACACCACAAAAGGTTGTTGGTCAATAGATCTATGTCCGCTTTTCTCACATTAATAGAGCATGTGATCCACTGACAGATTTTCTTTCATGTAACCCTTTGACCTTAGAAATTGATTCTAAATAAGAGAATGACAGATTTTCTTTCATGTAATCCAATTACCCCAAATAGAAAGGTGTTTCCTAAATGACGAAGATATACTCCTCAAGCATATGTAAGATTTTATTTCTTCTTATTTTAAGAAAAGAGGCCTCATTTCTCCATTTTGAGAAGACAACACACTTACACATGTCATGTAGCCCAATTTTTTGTGTGGTAGGGTGGAAATTTCTTCATAGAAATGACCCAATTGAGTTACAATACAGTCAAATCATGAAAAAATTGTCAAAATAAAAATATTCAACAAATTTACCATCTGATGAGGCTCTCATACATTTTTTTTTTCTTATTTTTTATCATTTTTTTTTCTGAACTGTTAAATGGGACTTGAGTCAGGCAAGTCAGTCGAGTCCCACTGAAAAATTAACTTTCATGGGACTCAGTCAAGTCGGGCAAGTTGACTTCAATCAAAGTTGATAACTGGGTCCAAATGGCCCCAGCCCACAGAGCCCATAGTCCACGAGGAACTTAAAGACAGCCAACTTATGTGGATTTGATAGATCAATATGGATTTAGATTAGATTGTAGACAACTGTGAACTGTGTAAAACATTTGTATTTCTTTTTATGATAGTGACTGGTTGTAAATTACCCAAATCAATGGAGAATCATTGACTGTAATCATGATAAAGAAAGATCCTAGTATTCTATAAATTGAAACGCCCTCCATAAGGATCGGCATTCACTCTTGTTGTATTCTATTATATTGTCTTTCCATTCTCTGCCAGTTTGAGATAGTATCAGAGCATTTGTGATCTTAAAAAAGTCTGTTGGCTTTCTTCTTGAATCGAGAATATTGTTGGTGATTTATCAAGCAGCAGCAACTGCCTTCATGGAATCCAAAGGCTGAGATACTTCATAGTGAGGTATTCAGCAGGGATCATAGTATCATCTCCAGCATACACCTTGACAGTGATTACTGTGATCAACCTGTGATCATAAAAGCTTTATTCTGAAGAATTCATCCATTAAGATCTCATCCACAAAAGGTTAGTTTCTGTAAGTTTCAGATTGATTTATTATAGCCATTTGACTGTATCAAGGGATTACTTTGTCAATTGATCGTGGGACCCACTGGATGATTCAAATCAAGCCAAAACTCTGCAATCAGTGTCGCCTATATGAAACGAGATTTATCAGCCTTTTTTTAAAATTTGATCCAATTGATGGTATGCTGTTATACACTTTTAAAGGTTCAGCAGTTTCTGTGACTGGTTTTCATCAAAACAATCAAATTTTTTATTCAGATTCCCAAATCAACAAATTTCAGCTTCTGTTAAAGAAATTTGTCCTCTTGACATCTGTAAGACCTGATTCAGAGTTTGAACCAACTTACATCAGATTTTAAGGGTTCTACAAAAAAACTTTGGGTCACCCAGGCACTATTTTTTATGGATTTTCTGAAACTTCAGTTTCATGCCCTCATTTCTTTGATTAATTCAAGATGACTGACAAATCAGAGACTTTACCAGTTAAGTTTTAACAGGAAGAATTACTTTCCATGGGAATTCCAATTTTGACTATATAAGTAAAAGGGAAAGATCTATAGGGCTACTTAGATGGTACAGTTACCAAACCCAGAGATACTACAAAATTGGGTCAATGGGAACCAATAATGCAAAAATCATGAGTTCGATTTCAAGTTCTGTGGACCAGCTGCGACCACATCAGACTGCAAAGGAAATGTGGGATTATTTGAACATAATCTATAACCAGGACAATGCATAGGGATTTCAACTAGAATATGACGCATGATGATATCATTTTTTTTATTGTTTTATTTTTTTAAATGATGATGATGTATTGAAATGCTCAAAAGAACTGTACAGTATAAGAGATATATACTGACTCAAAAGCCCCACAACAGAGGGGAAGAGGAGGGGAAGAGCAAACAAAACCCAAAAGAGAAACAAAGGGGGAAACCCCAAAAAGATGGGCACAACCCCAAACCAAAACCGTGGTCACCCTCAAAAGAGCTAACAAGCAAGCATTACATAGAAACATTCAAGGCAGTTTTAAAAACTCCCTCTTTGGCGAGTTTATCCGCTTCCGGATTAGCCGATCGTTTAATGTGGTGAAAAGATACATCTGGACCACCTCTTCAATGATATCTGCAAGGTTTCAAGGAGGATTTGAAGATTGATTTGCCCACTGAATTACGCAATAGGAGTCTCCTTCAATAAGTAGCCGTTGAGGATTGAGCTTTGACGCTTCACGGATGCCAGCTCTAAGGGCCAATAATTCAGCTTTGTTGCTAGACACATGATGATATCATCACCAACTGTTTTGATTTAATTCACAGTGATATGTATGGGGAATTGCTCCTATGATTTCACACACTTATTACAAGTACTTTGTCACATTCACAAATCACAACTAAGTTGGATTGGGTATCTTGGTTATCCTTTGGATTCAAATAGAGTTGATCCCGCCATATTTGAGCATACATTTAAAATATGATGTGCTTGATGCAGTGCAGCGTAGACCTCATGGCCACATGTGTAGGGCCCACATAGATTTAGGAGTTTATTTTCATGTCAATAGTTTCTTTAAATATTGTTATTAGGATTAGATTTCCTTTATTATTTAGTTTCCTAGTTTTATTAGGTTTCTTAAGGCTTAAGTTTACTTTCACTATTTATATGGCATTGTAGAGAATTATTTCTCAAAGTTGTTGATTAATGAAATTGGGTTTTCCCATTGAGGTGCGTCCTCGTTTATTATCTCTACGGAGATTTATTGTGTCTTCGGACACGTGCTTCGGCACCCATTGTGCTTTTAGCACTTCCCACGTAAACCCTAACCCTAGGGTCTGCATCAATTGGTATCAGAGCCGATCGATCCCTCGATCGGACGGCGTGATTACCCCTATCCTTCCCCCAATCCATCGTCCATATTCCTGCCAAATCCATTCAGAGACTCCCGTCACCACAACTCAAATCCTTAGACCGAAACCATCCCACAGACACCACTTCCTTCCCTATTCCATCGAAAATTCTTCCCCAGACTTCTGCACCACCGAAAAACTAGCCCCATCGCCCGCCTTCCTTCCGCCAAACCAAGCCCTTCATCCCTTTTGTCGTCCAAAACCTTTCAGAACCCCACTCCACCGAAACCCCTAGATTCCAACCCAGCCAATAAAAAAAACCTTCCCGCAGAAACCACAGCCGAACCCAGACGGCCAGCCCCACCCATCGTCATCACCACCCACCGGCCCTTCCATCGCTCCACTATTCTACCCTTTTCCTTCTTCAGCCAGATCCCGACCCAGAAAAAAAAATAGAAAAAACGAAAAAAGGAGCGAGGCGGGGAAGGAAACATGTACCTGGCACCAGAGTACACGTTGCCGTCGTCACCACAGACCACGCCCTAACGTCACTCCCCACCGAGGGCACTGCTGCCACCGTCGTCGATCGCTCGCTCCATCATCTCCTCGACTGCCGTGGCCCATCAACATCATCGCCTCCTTTGCTCTTCGTGAACCAACAACAAGGAAGTGAACGAAACTTCTTCAAGATAGAAGCAACAAAGGGATTTTATTTTTTATTCACACATGTGCTTCTTGCCAAGTGACAAGCTCAACTTGAGTTTGGGCCCCATTCCAAGTCAGCCAGCCAGGTCACTGCCAGGCTCAGTTCAAGTGGATCCGACCCACTTAATTTTCAACCCAGCCAGCACCACTTCTCATCAGCAAAGAATTCAAGTCCCAGATTTGACCAAAAACAAAATCAACAACTGCGACTTCTTTTCCAATCTTAGGCACATCCACCGTCAGATTTCAGATCCGTTTCATCAACGTGATCGTAGAGGGGAGATCTACAGTTAAGGTCAGTCCATTTTCAAGTCAAGATGAAATTCCATATCAGTAGCTTTTACAATAATCTTCAACAGCTCAAATATGTGACTAAATATGGAATATGGTATGTTGAGAATAAAGTCTATTTTCAGTCCTTTCTTGATTTGAGACAAGGAGAATTATTTGTTCTTGAATATTCTGACCAATTTTCAAGACTCCAAGATGCATGTGGAATGGAGGATGATGAAGAACATGATTTCATTAGTTTTGTAAGAGGCTTGAGACCGAACATCGTGGAGAGAATGTGTGACTGCAAGACCATCCACGAGGCATTTTGGGAAGCAATTCGTGTGGAATGGATACTTAAAAGGTCTCATCTAGTGGAAGTTACACTTCAAGAAGAAAAGTCGCCACACATAACAGACTGTGTTGAGGAACCAGTGCCAGTGGATATACAGACCGATCAGCCAAAGCTATACACAGAAGATTCCACATCTAAAGTTGACCTTGAAGAGCAAGTTGTTGATATTCCCCACATAAATTCTCAAATTGATTTTGTCTTTGGGGATCAACAATGGAAATTAGGAGATCAAGACCGCTTAGTCAAAGATTGCAATATGATGATGCCAATTCCACATGTAACGTTCCCAACAGATCACGTGAACTTCCAAACAACACACTTCCACCGTCAAATCCAAGGATGTGTCATGTGCAGCATTTTCAAGATCTGTGAACAAACTCAAGATGAGCCAACTAATAGAAAGTTCATTCGATTGATCTTTGATCCGGGTGGACATATTTCGAACTCAAGGTCGAGTTCTTTTTAAGTGGGGGAGAATGATGCAGCGTAGACCTCATGGCCACATGTGTAGGGCCCACATAGATTTAGAAGTTTATTTTCATGTCAATAGTTTCTTTAAATATTGTTATTAAGATTAGATTTCCTTTGTTATTTAGTTTCCTAGTTTTATTAGGTTTCTTAAGGCTTAAGTTTACTTTCACTATATATATATATATATGGCATTGTAGAGAATTATTTCTTAGAGTTGTTGATTAATGAAATTGGGTTTTCCCATTGAGGTGCGTCCTCGTTTATTATCTCTGCGGAGATTTATTGTGTCTTCGGACACGTGCTTCGGCACCCATTGTGCTTTTAACACTTCTCACACAAACCCTAACCCTAGGGTCTGCATCAGTGCTCAATCTTCTGGTACAACCAACTCCTATTGGAGTAAAATTTGGAGAAAGGTCACTTAAGAAGAGGCCATTTATTTTAAGCAACATGGATATTACACCTTGACTCTTCACCTTTTTATGGCATTGATTAATGGCTATCAATGGTGTGCTCTCAGCCATCCATGCATACCACAGGGATCGCAGCCCATAAAACGATCACAAATAACCAAACAACAAATCTTCAAACATCCATGTTAATCCTAGGCATCGTGGCCCATTAAACAGTCACAAGTAACCAATCAACAAATTTTCATTAATTAATTATGGGTGGAATTATTTACATGTTATCCATTCGATATAGGCCCTAATTTGATTAGAGTGAGATACAACTCGGTCCTAAAATAAGGAGTAAATGATTATTTTAAGTGGTTTGGATTCATTATGATGAGCCCTCTTATTTTTGTATTTTAATTGTCCTCAAAGTTTTGAGAAATTGTCTTTTAAAATATTGAAGTATTTTCAAATTTAGGATCTTTTAAAAAAATAGTAAAAAATCTGAAAAAACCAAGTGAATTCATTTTTAAATTATAAGTAAAAAATTACCAAATATAAAATTATAATCGATCCCCTCTAGAAAAAAAAAATCCTAGCTACGTTTGTTGTTAGTCAACTATCGCTTGCCCCTCCTAGAAGAAAACCCTGGCTTGGCCACTCACTATAACAAGTTTTCTTGTCCCCCAGTTGTAGCTCAGTTGGGTAAGGAAATGAGTGGCTGAGTTAGAGTGTGTTTGCTCCAATCTCCTATGAAGCAAAAAAAAAAAAAATTTGAGCTATTTTAATTTTTGCAATGTTTTATATGCATTTTGATATTATAGGACAATTGAATTTCACGATAATATCGTGATATGTTAAAAAAATACTGATATCTGTGACACTATAGTATACTGAAAACTTGTAATCATGTCTACTCTACAAAATTTTCAACAAAACATTAGAATGCCAAATAGAATATCAAGGTATACCAAACAAGATGTCCCAAAGGCAGTCATTCCAAAATGTTCACATCTTAAGAAGACTCTTTTTTTTAGGAATTGATACCAAACAGACCTTTAGATATAGCTAAGAGGTAATACAACTTTATGATGTCTGAGTGTTATGACAACATAATTCCTGCTACACTCTATGCAACGTGAATGACCAATCATTTCTAGGACTAACATTAAGCAACATTCCAAACTCAAGCAACAAATTCAATACTTCCAATAACAAAGAAAAAAACACTATAAGAAAATATAAAGAAAAGATCCATGCCAATAACTGTATACTCACCCACCCATTTCGGTTGCTTCTTCTTTGAGAGAAATTAACTTATGGGGACTAGCACCTCTCAAGTGGCAAAGTTTTGACTGCACATAAAGAAATATGGAGTTATAAATCAAAAGGTAACAACAGTAGTAGCCAAAAGGCAAAATAAGTACTGAAGGAGACAAAATGGCTTAAAGTACTATGGCTTTATATTGAAAAAGACAAACGAAGTATGAGACACAGCCTGAAGATAAACTATTTCCTATGCTATAACATAGATCACAACAGCATAATGGCCTTGTTCCAATTATTAGTGCAACATTCCTCAGACTCCAGCTGACCTGGGTTAACCCAACTTGGTTCCTTTTTTCTTTTTCTTTTCTTTTTTCCCCTCTTTTGTAGATTTAGGTTGGGGCAGAATCCATGTTTTGGTCGGGCTCAGGATATGAAAGTCCACTCGACTAGAATTAAGATCAATATTGGGTTTAGGCCTCAGGAAACCCAACCAGATCTGAACCGAACCCTTATATATTGTATGTATGTGTATACAAACCCAATGGACTATGACTGTCTTTTTCTATTTCACATTTGGCATTCCTCTTTCTCTGCATCTCTTCAAAATGGAAAAAAACATAAGTTCATTTATTCAGAATTAGCAAACTGTAACAGCTAGGGAAGCAACATGCACCAGTCACCCATATCAGCAATTTATTCTAGGCACTACTCTAAATCTCCATCCCACCTAACTCTAATAATGGAGCTTTTTTGGTGTGGCTTTTGCAATTACGGAGTTTCTAAATCTCGATGAAGCACTTTTTTGGTGTGGGCATTTTGATTTAGAGATTTTCTCTTTTTTAGGATTTGTGATTAAAGCTTTCTAGAATAGGGATTCACAACTTCCGAACTTTTGCAAAAGAATCTTCTGGAATTAGGGTTTCTACAGATACTTGGATTTTAAAATTTTGGATTTAAAATTTTGAGGCTTCGCAGATTTAGGAGTTTGTGGAGTTGGGGCTTTCGCGAGTACAGGATTATGTAGATTTGGGGCCTTTACATAATATTGTTTTTGCAATTTTGATCTGCTCATGAACTTCAGGGATTCTAAAATAGAAGTTTTAGTGAGGAATTTACAAATTTGAGTTGTTGAGCCAAGTTTGTGGTGTAGGAATGGTAGCCAGGTAGGGTTGGGCTGAGGGTCACGTGTTGACAGGAGGCTTGTATTCAATTTATGGTTGAACGTATATTGAATTGTCCTATCGGGTTAAAAATATCACGGAGATACCCACATTATCAAAAAAAATTACCAATCTGGATATAAAAAATAAAAAAGTCAAGTCAAATACCGACTGACCCCAACCTATCACAAGTTGCTCCTTAGTTTCAACTGTATACAATATACTTCAAAAAAAATATATATTCTGTTACCTACAGTGCTGAAATAGAAGGAACATTACCAAAAGCAAAATAAAGGCGAAGATACAACTTCACATTTGGAAAAATATACCGAAAGTGAATCTCAATGTAAGTCATATCACAACTAGTTTACATATATGGCAGAATGGATAACTCATAACACAGATGAGGGATTTATTGGTGATATATTGCTCTCCAGCAATATATCAGTGTTGGCTATCTATGTTGAAATGGTTCCAGGGCAATAACAAGGTTCAAATACAATGTGCTTTCATTATTTTAGCAATTGTTCTGGGTCAATACCACGCGTCCATAGCCAATGTGTTTTCGCTAGTTCAGCACGGAAAAAAAATCTAGCAGTTGTAACTTGCGCTGCATTGCTGATGACTATAAATGACCACAATTTTTAAATGTATGTCAACCTAATAGAGATTTTCTCAATAATCTGGTGGAAAGGGCAATTAACTTTCTCATTCAACCTCAACAAAAAGTTTAATTCATCTGATATTCATAATTCAATCTCCAACCCACAACAAAGAAAAAATAGGACAATTTAAAAAAAATGGAAAGAGAAAAGTACAAACCTTCAACATTATTGGAATATGCCCAAAATTGAATCTTTCTCTGATCACCGCGCCTTTATTATCCCACTGAAAGCACGCGTCCGCACAAAACCTACCCCGGTAGGAAAGTCCAGCTTCCCTGCACTGTTCCTCACCAAAAATAAACCAGACCCAAGTAATCAGTCTACATCCAAAACAGTATTTCAAAAAAGAAAGACCTGCAATCACATTAACAAGGCAGAAATCAAAAGAAAATGAAACAACCCCAGAACTGACCTCGCTCGGGAGAATTTTTTCACGTTTCGATTTGCTAACATTTTCCCTCATTGGATAAAACAGCTCCGGATGCTCCAACCAAAGTAAGATAACTTGTCAAGAAACAACGTCAAAAGATATATATATATATATATATATATATATATATATATATATATAGACACACACACACAAAGAGAGAGAGAGAGAGAGAGAGTGAGAGAGGTTGAAAGGATATTTCTAAGAATCTTTTTGGAGATGGGATCGAGGACTTGGAGGGGTTTGATGTGGAGAAGCATGGTTTCCAAGCCGGATTCGATGAAGTGGTCGAAGGACTCTATGTGGGGTTTGAAGAGCTCTTGAAGCGCGTCTAAGTCCTCGGCTGTTGGTATTGTTCCCATGGCTAACGACGTCTGCAGAACAAACAAGGGTTCAGAGAGAGAGTGAGTGAGTAGGTGTCGGGGGTTTTGGCGAAGAAGAAGAAACTGGAGAGGTTTTGTTAGGGTTTTACTTTCAGATTTTTAGGGTTAAGGTAACCGAACCAGACCGGGTTATTTTGCAGCAGAACCGGGCCTGGTTATTATAAGGTGGGAAAATTTCACGAGTGCTGCTACTTGCACACTGGGATTGGCTCTCCACACACTATTACATTGAGACTAAAATGCCCACTTATAAATTTACCAAAATGACTGAACTTCACCCCTCCCAGAGTCTACTTGATTTGATATGAGAAGGGTTCTAATGCTATCTACACACTGCGTTTTCCCTCCAAATCAAAATATGAGAAGGGTTCCTCAGTTTACAATCTTCGTGCATTCATCACTCCTCTTTATTTGCTTCCCTCCTTTTCAGTTTAAATGAATGCGAAGACTGCGTCAGGAAGATAAGGTTTCTACTTCCTGCATTGACTCCTCTCTACTTCCCCCCTCTTTCATCTTCTTCTCTCCCGGTTTAAAGCCTCACCTCATTCTCTTGATTTTAATCTCGATTTCATTCAAAGTTGATACCCGCTTTGCTAGCATTCTTAAGCAATGGACAAGCGAAAGGACAAGCAGATGATGGCTCCCGATCATTCGAGCAGTGTCGAGGTAAGCATATTCATCGGGCCTTGTGAAATGGTCAGAGACGAACCGTTCTGCCCGGCATGACCGACCGAATGTCCTTTACGCGACATGTTAGTACCGAATATTTCGCAATTGAACGGCACTACAGTGCCGAGAAGGTCAAAAATATGCGGACATGACTAACCGAAAATAAGGAAACTGTGTGGACATGCAGGACCGAAAATAAGGACAATGTGCGATGATTTAGGTCCGAGCAATTTAATTCTGTCCGGATATTCAGTTGAAATGGGTGATCTGCCCTATGCTCTCAGTAGAGGTCCCACATCACCTGCAACATCAATCAACAAATGCATTAGTTAAATTGTACGGTACTCATTCACTCAATTTTTTTATTTGTAACTTATAAGACGTTACCTCATGGGCACCAAGATCGTCAAGTGCCTCTCGTAGTGACTGCAAGTTGGACATTTGGTCCCCAGACTCTCTTCGTGGCACCCAGCGATGCACCCGCGATAAATTTTCTGTGTATGTGCGGTTTGGATGAGGCCTACGCCTGGGGAAATGCTCGTAAATCCATGCCTCTAATAGAGTTAGATATCCAACAATCTGCCTCACTCCACTCCAGTAGCAAACCCCAACTGTCGGTATCAGTACGCAAGCGCAGTAGCTCCCCAAGCATATGTGCGTGCCCTATCGAAGTTCATTAACAGCCTTAGATAGAGCACTAGGACCCTCGTGCCACTCTTCTTTGTGAAGAGTGTACAGCCCAAGATATACAATAGATATGCTCTAGAAGCATGCCTAATGTGCTCTTCTGGATCCGCATCGGTCACGTCTCCATATAGGTCCCTGAGCCACTCAAGTCTAACTGATGAGCCCCACACACCTACTAACTCTTCATGTGCCTGCTGGGTTGTGACCCCAAGACCATGCTCTACAAGTGTCTTTGATTGCTCAAATGACAATTGCTCCACTGATATAGATTTTCCAGTGACCGGGATCCTTAGAATGGTGCTCACGTCGTCAAGGGTAATCGTCATTTCACCGAAAGGCATATGGAATGTGTTTGTCTCAGACTGCCATCTTTCCACAAAGGCTGACACCCATGTTCTTGTTGATGGAACGATAAGATGTTGCCACCAATGGAGCCAACCCTGAACGGCCAATGAGACGACTAAAAACAGTATTCTGCCTTCCTTCTGAATTCCATGCCCATTCACTGATTTTTTGGCCATGGCTTATGCATTTAAGTGGCGGTCTCTCCTGCAAAACGAAATAAAAAAATAAATTAGTGAAGGTAATAAATATTTAAAACACGTTTACCAAGATTATTCACAAACCTGCTGCTGCGAAATACTTGCAGCAATATGCGTCCGGAAACTGGGTAGCGGCTCAAACTTGTAGGCCCCCTGGGAATTTCTCCAGTCTTATCATGAGCACCAGTTGAAGTTCGTTAACGTACTTTTTCTGCCTATTCGCGGACATCTGTTTGCTCTTGGTCTTCGGGGTGTTCTTCAACTACTTCTATATCTTCTTCAGCCTTATCAGCAACAAACCTCTGATGGAGTCTCCTGTTCGACGTTGTGGGTCGAATCCTAGAGGTCCTAAAGGTACTGGGCACATCCATATCTGAAAAAAAAACAAAAGAAAACCAGTCCTAAATCAATACATGAAATAAGACATTTTCACGGTTCAGCACTGAGTCACGGCCAAAAAACACTGCTCGGTCCTGATTTTCCTTGTGGAGAATGTAGTCTTGGCACTACCCAACCGTGAACATGTAATTCTTTCGGTCATGTAGTGCCGTTAGAAAAATAAATATTCAGATTTGTGATGCCGTGAATAATTGTTAACACCAAAAATGTCACTTTGCCTCTTCAACATCAAGAAGTCTGTTGACACCAAAAATGTCACTTTGCCCCTTCAACATAAAAAAGCCACATGAAGTCGCTTCCTACGACAAACAGGCAATGTTGCTTCAAGCATCAGATCTTGTCAGAATCAAACAAAAACTGCAAGATCCTCCAAGATAGCCAAATGAGAGGTTCGCATGAAGCTTCGGGCCATTTCAACATCATTTGACCCAATTTCACTCCTCCGGCAACCAAACAGCGCTCCTGGCGGCAGCGGTGTCAAAGACATTAAAACTTCGATCTGAGCCTACAGATGATCTCAAAATACCTCCAAAAGGCTCCACGTCAAATTTGAGGTCATTCCGACAACGTTTGGCCCGACTTTGACGCTCCGAAAGAAAATCAAGCCTCTCGGCGGTGAGAACCACCGGGACCATTACTCATCAAACGGAGCACATGGGTGGCTTCAACATGCTCCAAAAGGGTTGCACGTCAAATTTCAGGTAATTTCGACAATGTTTGACCCGACTTTGACACTCCGAAAGAAAATCAAGGCTACCGGCAGCGGAGTACCCCGGGACCATGACATCCAAATTGGATCTAATGAATCATCTCAAAATGACTCCAATAGGTTCCTTGTCAAATTTCAAGTCAATCGGACATCGGTTAACCGCACATCAAAGCACGACATCTTCATCGCGGCGAAATCAAGCCTAGCAGCGACAAGACCCCAAATGGTTTCAAAACTCAAACAAAAGCCCATTTTTAGTCCTATCTGTTGCTCATGAGGCTTCACGTCAAATTTCAGGTCATTCCGACATCGTTTGACCTAGTTTCGACACTTGACAAAAATCGACAACTCTGCGCGGCAAAGTCTTCGACTTTTCCAGAAAATAGGAAACTTTGTGCTCTGATTTGCACGACTTCTCGTTGGGTTTTTTTCAGGAGAACCAAGCCAAAAAAATGAGGAAAAATGGTAAGAAAAATACAAGAGAAAAAAAAGAAACAAAAAGCTCGAAAAACGACCGACAAAGAGGCGACCAAAGGGGAGAAATTCCCACATGGTCGCCGGTGACCCTGGAAATCCGGGTCGCTTGATTTCCACTGGACAGCCCTTTTTCCAATTTTTTTCGCGGTTCGGGAGTTCCAACCCCTGTGATTTCCTGAAAATCTGATTTTCGACACTCGGAAATGACTGATCTTTATTGAATCTCGGATACGTCGTCAAGAGCATGAGATCGTCATTGATCGCTCCAAGATCGCCAACTGGCCGACCAAGAAAGTACACTTTCAGTCCGACCGATCGAGAAATCGACAAGACAGATGGTACCGGCCCGCTATTAGCAATTTATGTATGAAGTTGTATGGACATCCGACATCGATCAACATGAAGATCCATCGTCGATCATCGCAAGAAGAATTCCAAAAGACGCGGCACGGCTCGCGACTCTTCAAATCTCAGGCGACCACTTAATGCTGTTAATTGACTCAACTAAATGCAGTCATTAACTCATTATTTTGGACGGCCCAATCAGATTCAAGGAAATGGGAGTTACAAGTCAAAGCCATCATGGCATTAAAGCCATGAAACTCCTCTCATCATGGAGATTAGAGGCGAT
The DNA here is from genome assembly GCA_038049695.1 of Cinnamomum chago. Classification (NCBI taxonomy): domain Eukaryota; kingdom Viridiplantae; phylum Streptophyta; class Magnoliopsida; order Laurales; family Lauraceae; genus Cinnamomum; species Cinnamomum chago. Next base: position 38,461,171 of record CP142460.1, read on the forward strand.
TAAAAGCCTATCATTCTCCATCGGCCAATCAAATTCAAGGAAAAAGGAGTTACAAAATCAAGAAATAAAAACTTATAACTCCTTCCATCATGAAGCTTTAAAGCCATCAATGCTCATAAACCCTCCTAATGGCTACCAAAGGCCTATAAATAGGAGATCATTCCAAGAAGAACGGATCAAGAAATCCATCTAGAAAAATCAAAGAGAATTAGCCAGGAAGATCATCCAGAAGCTCTGCTACTCTGAAGAAACTCTGCTGCAACAAACACCAAAAGGTGATTGAAGTCCCTTGGGGGCACTCTCCCCCCAAGAAAAAGCCTTCTCTTCTCCTATGCAACATGGTCAAGACGCGGCTCTTCAGCCCGTCTCTTCGTTATTGATTGGGTATAGTACATTCCCTTGGTCCTTATCCTCTAAAAAATTGAAGTCCAAGCCAAGCCAAAGAATCAAAGCATCAAGCGTTCTCTTCTGCAGGACAATGGCGAAGTCCATACATGACTTGCGGCCGTCGATCTGAACTGGTCCCCGCAATCTCCTGAGAAGTCAGATTCCCTTTCTTACTTTTCTATTGTACTTTGTATTTTCTTTATAAGACAAAAAAAAACTCACAATTCTTGTCTTTCATTTTGATAAGATTTGTATATCGCCTTTCACCGCAAACAAAATCGCCTCTCACGGCATTAAAAAAAATTGTCTTTTTTCTTAAATATACGTGCAATGGAAAGTTAGAAAAAAAGGTTGATTTCATTTCTACTTGCGAAAGTGGATCTCTGGATTATCATTTCTAAATTCCAAGTAGAATAGAAAATCTGGCATACCCGTACAAAAATGTAGATGCCCGCCTTTCTCCCCCTTTCTTCCCTCCATTCGGCCTCTCTCGGTGACCCCGGGGACGGATGGGGGAGGAGAGGAAGGAAAATCGGGTCCATCAAGCTGGCATACCCAGTGGGACCAGTTCATTTGATAATGCGATGCTTGAATTCTTAGGCTCCCTTCTAGTTTGTGGCCTATGTTGGATCTTACGTCAAAAAAAAAAAAAAAAAAACATGAGATGAGATTTTTGGAAAATTTCTACCTTTGAACTTATTTCCATTCTTTCTCATTTCCGAAACAATGTAAAAAAAAAAAAAAAGAAATCTTATTTCTCTTTTTTGGATTCAATTTTTAAAAACTTTGATCCTCTCCTTTTTGAACTTGATAGCTCACAAAAATGTTCACAGTTATTGTTCTTATCGGGGAATGGGTTATCTTTTCTCTTTGATGAGTCCGATAGGGATTTCCAAAAAAAAAAACTCCTTCAATTTTTTTTTCTTTTATTGGAATCAAATTTGAGAAAGTTTGGTCCCCCCCTTTTCGGATTTAGCGTTCGCAGAAATGTTTGAGCCCTTATTTGTATTGAAACACCGTTCATTCTCTTTGATGAATAAAAAAAATCAAATTTTTTTTCAAAACCCACTAAGGTTGCACCAATTGCGTTCTTTGACCAAAGTGAATCTGAGAAAAGCTTGTCCAGAGTGTGGAGGCAGCTAGACTGTTCGAGGCAAGGGTCCTACAAACGGGTTCATTAAGTAATCCTACCCTTACCTGGGGGCTGCTCTATCTACTAAAGTTTCATAAGACCGAATTGAAAACCTTTGTGTTTCTTTAAAAAAAAAACACAAAAAAAAAATTTCAAAAAAAAAAACTTTCAAAAAATCATCATTTTTGGGTTTACATTTGAGAAATCTTGGTTCCTTCCCTTTCGGATAAAAGCTCGCGGAAATCGCTCGTAGCTTGCGTTCGGATTGGAATACCATTTGCTCTCTTCTATGAATCCGATTTTGACCTTTCAAAAAAATCCCATCTTGTGTCTATTCCCAGGATGTGATTTGCAACATTTGTGCCTAGCGGTGCTAGTACGCCCTTCCGGGTCTATTGTATTCGTGACCGACACATTTGTATCTCCAACCTTATATCATCTTACCTCGAGTGAGCCTCGCTTCTCGATAATTTGAATTAAGGTCTACAATTGCTTCTAGCAGTCACTAGAATGCTCGCTTTGAGCCTCCTGTACTTGCGTTTAGAACAATTGCTCTATGGCTTTTTGCCTTCTTCACCTCTCTTGGACTGGGGCATGTTCCCTTGAGGATTTGAAAAGACAAAACCATAGTTCTTTCCCATTTATGATCACTATATTCTTGTGATTACTAATGGACGTAGTCTTGTTTCAGAAGTTTTTCAAAAGCTAACAATGGCAGCTTCATTAACCATCACTATCGATGAGAACAAGTACCAGCTCATGCTCCAGGAGAAGCATAGCAAGCGCACTCATAAGCGCCCTGCTAGCTGCCGAAGTGTCATTTCATTCGGCAAATCTCAGAACACCAGGTCGACCTCTAGTCCCCGGACTATCATCTTCGAGTCACTGGGACCGTTCCCACTTCCCGTAGAGGAAACCGCACCTGCTAAGAAGCAGAAGATCGCCCCGCAGCGGATTACTGCCATGACACCAAGGGCGAACACGAAGAAACCTGAAACCCGTGGCAATCCCACGAAGCCTCAACCTGCAGAGAACCAGGTCTACCTGAAGACTTGGTCCCCAAGACCTTCACCAAAACAAAGGAGGTCACGAACATCTGCAAGGCCAGCATGCCTGACCCCTCTCAAAGAAAATCGGTTCTATCCTCTTACATACATGAAGGAGGAGAAACCAGCATCTTGCCTGACAAAGAAGGCAACCCATCATGGGCCGGCTTGCTCCTATAAACCAAAAATCAAATCATACATCACCAGGCCTCTGCAAGAACCTGCCAAGGCTTGCACTCCTGCAGTTCTACCCTTTATCTCAATAGGGACTGAACTCGCAAAATTCAAAGCTTCGCTACGATAGACGAAGGACCGAGTCCAAATCCTGTCTATGCCCAGCTTCAAAGAAGAGAGGCTTGGCTGCTATGCTCGAGGGAGCACATCCTTCATTGCTAAAGCCCAGCCAGAGCTGACAGAAGCTCAAATTGTCTGTTGCATACGTCGCCGCATGTCGTATTGACAAAAAAGACTAGAGAAACAAAGGACCCAGCATCCTATCCTCTAAGTCTCCCAAAAATGGGTCGAAAAAGAAAGACCCGATCAAATTGTTGCTGTCCATATAGTTGGCAAAACCAGATGATGCCAGAAGTCGGCAACTAAACTTCATGTCCGACGACCGGTGACTCGCAGCGTCTCCCGGACATGAAGACATCCGGAAGAATCTTCCACTCCTTCAAGCCAAGGACAACGGAGTAATCCTTCCTCAAGCTCTTCAAGAATGAGCCCCAGCTCAGTCACCAGGACGATCTCCTCGTTCGAATCACGGGGGATGAACGTCTTGGCTACAAACTTTGAGTAACCTCGTAATCCACCTCCTAATGAAACGACCGCACGCATCCAGCAATTGGAGCAAGGTCAGCAGAGGATCGAGGCTCTGATGGAAAATCTTCTTCTCAATTTTCAGCGTCAAGAAAACAACCAACCTCCTCCAGATAACTAGGAAAATGCAGAAAACAGTGAGTCACACGCCCTTACCAAAAAGGACGTTGACGATATCCTCGCCAAGGCAAGAGAAGAGGATACGCTGAAGGAGCATGGGATCAAGCCACCATATTCCTTATGGATGGACTCGGTTCCGTTCCCTGCAAAATTCAAGCAACCTACCCTCCAAACATATACGGGGAAAGGTTTGGCCAGACAACACGTCATCAACTTCGAAATATTGACGGCAGCTATCGCGGATCAAGACGCCCTCAAGATCCGTCTCTTCGCAAGTACCCTAAAAGTTACGGCCTTTGATTGGTACTCCACTTTGCCAGAGGACTCCATCCAAATTTGGGTCATGCTAGAGACACGCTTCCTGACCCACTTCAAATGTGATGATCATCCTGTTACTATGGCACAGCTCTGCAGCCTAAAACAGGGAGAGAATGAGTCAACTTACGACTTCATTCACAAGTGGAAGGCAATGGCATACAAGTGTTCAGATGTACTGCCACAAGTGTCGCTCGTCGACATTTGCCGTAACAACATGAGAGCAAGGATTCGCTCCATGATTATTGGCAACAAATCAAAAAACCTGGGAGAACTCCTAGAAGCATCTATGGAAGCTGAAACGGTGATCAAAGACCTCAACAGTCGGTAGTCAACAAAGAAAGAGCCGGTTACCATTACGACCTCAAAGCCAAAGAATAAGGAGGATCTTAATGTGCAAACCAAGTCAGCTCCCCAGCAACCAAAGAAAGCTGAAAATAAAACTGCAGGTAAGAAACCTGAACTTTTTGATGCCTTCAAATAACAAGTAGAAAAGAAATACCCGTTCGATGAAGATGTTGAAGAAATTTTCGAAACTCTCATAGCAAATGGTAAACTTACCTTACCTGAGCCCAAAAGACCGGGAGATGTTGGCATAACCAACGATCCCCGGTATTGTCCCTACCACCAGATGATCTCGCATCCTCTCAACCAATGCTTTGTTGTGAGAGAAAAGATCAACGAGATGTGGAAAAACGGAGTATTCACCTTTGACAAAAATTATGAGTCTGCCTCCATCAACATGGTGTCGTATGGACAAACTTCCGAGTCACCAAAGGAGAAGACCACTACTTCCTTTAAGGTGATAAAAATGACCCAGACGTCCCAAGAGTTGGTTCCTTATCCAACACCAGATGGACAACCTATATGGGTACATCCCGATCTCCTAGAAGATGAAAATTGGGAGATCGTCAAAACAAAATCTACCGCTCAATAGCGAAGGCAAGCCAAGAAACAACTCCGTAAGCTCAAACAGCAGGAGAAAGCTCAACCTAAGCAAAAAGTCCCTGAAAAGGCAGAGACCTCTTCCACTGCTTCGTTGGGGGCAACGGAAGAATCCAAGGCTTCAAAGGTGGAAAGAAAATTCACCCTTGGTGATTTCATGCCACCTCATTACAAAAATGAAACTACGCAGGGGGCATCATACTCTTGCAATTCGATAATTGGATTCTCCATGGATGGATATGAGTCCAGTGACACCGACGAGTGAGAGAAATCCCTTAAAACAGGAGAATACCTCTCTGACAAAGAATTGATTCCCGAATCTCATCTTATGCCGGTAATCTGGTATAACCCATATCAGCAACAAGGATCCTGGTCTGATGATGAAGAAGACCAAGAAGCTGTTCAAGAAATTCCTGTTGACGCAGCACCCTTTGCCGAAAATCTCTAGAAAGATAAAGGCAAAACTCCTCAGCAATCATTGGAAGAAGACAAACCTTTCGGCAAATCCGAAGAGAACAATCCATCTCCCTTCATTGTTTCTCTCAAATCTTCAAAGCCTCTGGTCATAACAACCAAAGCAAAGAATACAAAGCAAAAGTCTGGGGCAAGCTTGTTGTCTCCTTCATGTCTATCATGCAAGACACGAACTCAAAGTCAGAGCCAGAAGACGACGTACCATCAAGCTAAGCTGATACTCAACAAGTTCAGCCTGCTCTACCCCCAATAGAGACACCTGTTGACGTAGAAGATCCTACGTCTGCTTCCTTTGTTGTTCCGGCAACCTCAGTAGAAGAAAAGCCAATCTTCTTCTACAGATCGGAAGCTTCTTCATCAAATTCCATGCTTGAACCTTTCCAAAATGAAGGTATGCCTCAACTATTTCTATATAGTCCTGTGGCACAAGCTATTATGAAGAAAATGAGTTATGACACTCAAAACTCAATCGGTTTGGGGCAAGGTTGCGGTATTCTCACACCGCTGGAGCCCGCCTTAACCAAAAGTCAACTGGAAGATTGGAGACTCTATGGTCATGTAGAAAAATCTTCACATGGGTTTGGGTATGATCCCCGACACTCCCATGAGACAGTTGACACAAATGCCGAGGAGTTGATTTGCCGACCAAGCCTCAACATCTCATGTCCTTGAAGACATTGATCTCCTTGGATATCTCTTTGAAGAGTCACCCATCAAGGATCCAGGAAGCTCTACCAATTCATAAGATTTCTCTGATGGCGAAGAGGAACTGTCCGATGATAAAGACATGTGGTGTTCTGACCTAGAAGAGCCATTGTCTCCAAAAGAAGTGCCTTACTTCGACCCAGTTTCAAAAGGAGAATGGGATCACCTCATAGCAAACCTTGAGAAGATCACCGATCCTGAAGACCCATGGCCAGAAATAAAGCCTTGGCCTGAAAATGCCCTTGAAACTTCAGAAGGTTTCGTTGAGTTGGAAGCCTCCGAAAATATTGTGGAGGAACCACCTTCGAACCTTCCAACAGAAGATCATGTTCAAAAGAGAGACTTGGGAACACCAGATAACCCACGTCCTGTATTCATAAGCAAGAATATAAAGGATGATGAGTTACCCGAGTATATCATTTTTCTCCGTGAGTTCGTTGATTGTTTTGCATGGTCTTATGTTGAAATGCCTGACTTAGACCCCAAAATAGAGTCCACCAACTCAATCTGCAAAAAGATATCAAGCCTGTTAAACAAGGCCAAAGAAGATTCCATCCGGACGTGATGGACAAAATTGAACAAGAAGTTCAAAACTCAAAAACGTCGGCTTCATCCGCGAGGAACAACATCCTGATTGGCTAGCCAACATCGTCCCCGTGACAAAGAAAAATGGGCAGATCAGGGTCTATATTGATTATAGAGACCTAAATAGCGCTTGCCCCAAAGATGAGTTCCCGCTCCGCATACCAGAGGTGATGATTGACAACACCTGTGGGTTTGAGCGAATGACATTCATGGATAAATTCTCTGGCTATAATCAGATAAAAATGCATCCTGAAGATGAAAAACACACATCATTTCGGACCCCATTTAGCGTGGTGTACTGCTATACTGTCATGCCATTTGGTCTGAAAAATGCTGGTGCCACATATCATAGGGCTATGATGAAGATATTCCAAGATATGCAGCACAAGACAGTTGAATGTTACGTTGATGACCTCGCCGTCAAAAGCAGAAAAAAAGAAGACCACCTAAAAGACCTTCGGGAAGTCTTCCTCCGACTTCGTAAACACAAACTGCGAATGAATCCCCTGAAATGTTTATTCGGCGTCTCATCGGGTAAGTTTCTCGGATTCATAGTCCAGAAAGTTGGAATAGAACTTGACCCCGTCAAAGTCAAGGCTATTCTAGAAATGCCTTCTCCAAGGACCTTAAGAGAACTGAAAGGACTTCAAGGAAGATTGGCATACATCAGACGGTTCATCTCCAATCTCTCGGGGAAATGTCGTCCCTTTTCCCGCCTAATGAAGAAAGGTGTGAACTTTGTTTGGGATGCTGAATGTCAAGCAACATTTCAAGACATCAAGAAATACCTAACTAAACCTCCAGTGCTGGCTGCCCCCACAACTGGAAAACCATTCATCTTGTACACAAGAGCTTTCGACCATTCCCTTGGCGCTCTGCTTGCACAAGAGAATGACGAGGGAAAAGAAGCTGTTCCATACTACCTCAGCCGTATGCTGGTAGGTGCAGAGCATCGCTATTCTCTAGTCGAGAAAGAATGCCTTGCAGTGATGTTCGTCGTACAAAAGCTACGTCACTACCTTCTTTCAAGCACAATCTATCTGATTTCGAGGATCAATCTCTTAAAGGTCCTTGTCACGAAAGCAGGTTCTCTCAATGCCCGACTGGCAAAATGGTCCATTATCCTATAACAATTTGATATCAGGTATGTACCACAAAAGGCAATCAAAGGCCAAGCTCTGGTAGATTTCTTCGCAGAGCATCCATTGCCTAAAGATTCCCCACTAAGAGATGATCGCCCAGACGAACCTGTCTACAACGTGGAGACTTTCTCACCAAATGCCTCCTGGGACATGTACTTTGACGGTGCAACCAAGACAAATGAAAAAAGAAAACTGATCTGGGGAGTTGGCATCCTCTTTGTTAGCCCCGACAAGGACATGATTCCACATGCTTTCTCGCTACTATAACCATGCTCAAACAATGCAGCTGAATACCAAGCCCTGATTGTAGGACTGGAACTAGCTCTCGAATCCGGCATCACCATGCTGGAAGTCTTTGGAGACTCTCAACTGATCGTCAACCAGATGAATCAAAAATTTGAAGTCAGGAAACCTGATCTGCTGCCTTACTACAACAAGGCGCAATCACTTCGCCAAAGGTTTGACATCTGTCACATCACCCACATCCTCAGATGTGAGAACATCCGTGCAGATGCCTCAGAGGTGAGAACTTCTGCGCTGCTTGTCACAACAAGAGGCCGAGGAAAGCCTCAAAGAAGTTCATGCTGGTCTTTGTGGAGCTCATCAGGCTGGTCCCAAGCTCTACGATCAGATAAAAAGGTTGGGATATTATTGGCCTACCATGGTAGCTGACGCCATGCAATTTGCTAAACGCTGCCGCCAATGCCAAGTTCATGGAGACTATGTTCATATGCCTCCAGAAGGGCTACACCCCACAACAATCTCATGGCCGTTCGAAGCTTGGGGTATGGACATCATAGGTCCCATCTCTCCCCCGTCAAGCAAAGGTTATCGCTTCATCTTCACCGCTACGGATTATTTCTCCAAGTGGTTAGAGGCATTTGGCTCAATGAAATGAAGACCTCATTAGTTCTTCAATTCTTGCGCATTAACATTATTTGTCGCTATGGCATACCTAAAAGATTCGTTCATGATAACGGACCGCAATTCCGGGATCATCGATTCTATAGGTTTTGCGACAAATACAAAATCCAGAGTTGTCCTTCGACTCCGTACAATCCGGTTGCAAACGGACTAGCAGAAGCCTTTAACAAGACACTCTGCAAAATTCTCAAGAAAATGGTCTCTAGTCACAAAAGAGACCGGGGAGATAAACTACCAGAAGCTTTGTGGGCTTATCAAACCACCGTTCGAGGACCAACCCATAGCACACCATTCTTTTTGGTCTATGGATGCGAAGTTGTTGTCCCTTTGGAAGTACAAATTCCTTCCTTAAGGGTATCTTTGCAAAATGACATGACGCAAGAAAGCAATGTTAAACCGAGACTCCAAGAATTGGATAATCTCGACGAAAGACGGCTCGAAGCCTTACAAAGCATTGAGCTGTACCAAGTACGCATGGCAGGATCTTTCGACAAAATAGTCTGGCAACGCGCCTACAAAAAGGGTGGCTTGGTTCTTGCAGTGAAAATGCCAATGGTTTTCGCCACAAATCCAAAGGCAAACTCGAACCAAAATGGGAGGGACCCTTCGTCATTGACAAAGTCTTCTCCAACGGCGCATACGCACTTCTAAACATGGAAGGCGACAGATGTATGTTGCCCATGAATGGCAAGTTCTTGAAGCGGTACTACCCTTGAAGACTTTCGTCACTCGGTCAGAGCAGTGCCTGCACGACGAAAGCCTATTCTCAGGTACTTGCTCGTCAAACCCGCTTCTTTTAGATTTTTCATCCTTATGTTGAGATTTCGAAAATTCAAAACAATGCTTACTTTTATAGTTTCATTGTTCAAAAACAAAAATCCAAGTTTAGGAGCCTCTTCCCGGACTTGACCAAATTTTCAACCCTTGAACCCAAAATTCATGGTTTGAAACAAAATCAGGACTCAGGAATTTCCACCCTAGTCCACCTTGACTTTTACAACAAAAAACGGTTTTAAGTCAAAATTTACGACCCTCTTGTCTTTAAACAAAAATGGTTTTTTCAAAAAAAAAAAAAAAAACCCGCGGGGAAGCGACGTTTAGTCGATACTCGCAAAACCCAAAATCGGAAGGATGCGAACCCCATTCGATACTTCCAAAATTTCAAAATCGCAGGAAACGACACTTTGTCGATACTTGCAAAATTTCAAAAATCGTGGAGACGCAACATTCCAATTGATATCCACAAACTCAGAATTCAAACAAAAACCGAGGTACAAAAAAAAAAGAGCTCAAATTTAAAAAATTATGGGGAAGCGACATTCAATCGATACCCACAAAACAATTTTTTTTTGGAAAAAGCAAGGAAGCGACACTTAGTCGATACTTGCGCCCAAATTCGCTAGAAGGCGACATTCCATCGATACTCATAACCGAATGAGCAAGGAGGCGACATTCCATCGATACTTGCAAGACCATTCAGCAGGGAGGCGACATTCCATCGATACTTGCATTTTTGAAAACAAAAAAATTAGCTATAAATGCCACAAAAATCGGCTATAAATGCCAAAACTTGGCTCTCACGCCAAAAATCGGTTATAAATGCCACAAAATTTGGCTTTCATGCCAACAAAACAAAACTCAAAAAATCGGCAATAAACGCCACAAATTCGGCTATAAACGCACAAAAAAAATCGACTATAAACGCCACAAAATTTCGGCTTCCATGCCAAAAACAAATTTCGACTTCCATGCAAAAAACAAATCCCGGCTATCAATGCCACAAACAAAAAATTTTGGCTCCCATGCCACAAACAAAACCGGCTTCCATGCCATACCAAATTTTTTGCTTTCATGTCATTTCAAAAAAACTTTGGCTCCTACGCCACAAAATTCGGCTCTCACGCCATTTCAAAAATTGGGTTTCATGCCATCTCAAAATTTTTGGCTCTCATGCCACAAACAAAGCCGGCTTCTATGCCATTCCAAAATTTGGCTTTTGCGCCTCACAATTCCGGCTTCCATGCCGACCCAAATTTTGGCTTCCATGCCATCTCAAAATTCGGCTTTCACGCCAAAACAACTATTTGACAAAAGGTTTTTCACAAAATGACAAACTTGTGATCAAATTTCCAAACAAACATTCCCATTTAACTATTGCTTGAATTTATCACAAAAGAATTTGAGTGAAAAAAGGGAATACAAAAAGAGAAGTGCTAAAAAAAATGTTCACAAGCACTATAAGAGAAAGAGTACCAAAAAATATATGTGTGTATACACGGGTACCAAAAAAAAAAAAGAAGAAAAAAGTTTGTTACAGAGAATCTGGAGCTCAGTCTCACATGGTCTTCAACCAAAGACTCAACTCCTCAAACAGACTCTTGGCCTTAGTCTCTAAAGCTTCCAGGTCACGCTTCTTCAAGATCTTCCCATAGAATGCGGCAGAACGCCGCGATCCATCTGCAGCACGGGGAAGCTCTTACTAAAGAATCTGCCATTGCTCATATTCTTGTGTCTTCCTCCGGAGATTGCTCTTAGCTTCATCGACTTGGCGAATCAGAGTCCCTTCTCTGGCACGAGCTTCCACAATGGCAGCCCATTTTGCAGCAACTTGTTCCTTCAATAGCTCAAGACGCTGCCCGGTCTCAACGACCTCTCTATCAACACGGCGCAGGTCCTCTGTCAGCCCGATGATAGCCAATTCGGTAACGTTCCTCTCCCGAACGAATTGCTTCCGAGTCCGCGAGATCTCATCTAGCTCAGACTTGACCTCGCCAGAAGACTTCAAAAACATCTCATTAAAGAAGTCACCACTTGGGAAGCTCTTGGTTTCATTCCACTTGCTCCCTAAAGCTATGACTTCATCAACGAAAGCCTTCGCATTTGCAATGTTCAGGCCGACTTCTTCGCTATCAGCAAGGATGTCCTGTACAAGCTTAACCATGCCAAAGCCAGCTTCCAAATGGCCAGAAGAAAGAGTTTCGATCCATGAGCTCAAAACGCTCTTAAACACTTTCTTCGCATACTCAAGAGATGGCCCGGATAAAGGATCGCCCCTCTCCATTGGTTGACTGCTCGTGTCATGTCCTGCTGGAGGAGTGCTCATTAAGCTCTTTCTAACCGGAGGCACTGGCGAAGGAATCTACTCAGACGATTTCGTCTATGCTGCATTGAAACTAGAAGAAGAAGTCCCTACTTCTGGTTCAACTGCAGGCATCCTCTGCTCTGGCATTGAGAAAGACTGAGGAACTTCTTCTACTACCTCAAAACCTACAAGCAAAACAAAACAAAAAAAGATGTATGAATATGATCCTGTTAAAGATTCTCATCGTCATCAGGATTATTGCTAACGATTGACGGAATTCTTTCTGCCTCCATGAGTTCATCCGAAGTGTCGTCAAAGGCCGCGTCCATGGATGACTCAAAATCGTCAGAATCCTGTGGCAAGTCAGCTAACAAGAAAACAAGCAACATGTTAGCATATGACAGCACAGACAAAAAAAAGAAAGGAAAATACAAAGAAGTCATGCCAGGTGAAGATTCTGGAATCATTCCAGAGTCCCTCGATTCTTCTTCAGATGCCGCAACTGGATCCGTCACTGCCTCATCGGCTGGAACCTCAGGCATCATCAAGTCCTTATCTTCTACTGAAGAAGGGAGCGAAGGCAAATAAAAAAAATCTAAAAAAAAGAAACGAAAAGGGAAAAAGGAGGAATCATACCTTCAACAATGGTTTATTCCTCTCGGCTCCTCTTTTCCGGAGGCTTATCAACATCCCCTGACATCTCTTCAGCGGTGGCGAGAGGGACATCCGCATCAGAAGAGTCATCGTGTTGTCTCTTATTACGGTGCTGCCCTCTCTTCCTTTTGCTTCTATGGGTTGGTTTACTTGAAGTACTAGCCCCATTGTCAAAGTCAGGATCTCCACTTGATTCCTCACCGGATGGTCTGCTATTCCCAGTAGACTCCATGGAAGCCTTCGTTAATTCCGCTTGCATCCAAGTGTCGATCTCGGCTTCCTCCTCTTCTAACTGTTCCAAGACCTCACTAGGTATTTCTTGTACAACTTCTGATCTGATGATGTCCTGCTAGCTGAGAAAGCCGATCTTGTGCTTCTCTCCGGAAAGAAAAGCCAGAACTTCCTTTCGCCGGACTCTATTTGATCTGCCAAGACTTTTCCTAGGAGATCCTTGACATCAAGCTCCTTGCTGGAAAGCCCCCGGTACACTGAAAAGATTTCTGCAAACCATTTCGTGAAACCCGCAGTCTGGACAGTGGGCAACTCAGGATAGGAAATCATGGCGGTAGTGTCCTCCGCACTGTAAAAGGCCCATGCATTCCTCCCATCTTGCAAACTACCAAAGCATTTCACCATGCTTGAAGGCGCTCCAACAATGCCTTGAGGGAAACCCAACTGCAGCGCGAAACGCGAGGGAACATACGGCTGGATATCAACAAAAAGATGTCTCCGGTACACCATCGTACCAACACGTATGTTAAAAAGCCATCCCTTTTCTGCATTGGTCAAGGAGTAGTGTCTTCCCGACCCCGCCCTGGTGGAATCGCGGGAGGCTCCGAAGTCAAAAGCATTCTTCCGCAAACCCGGAGAAAGCTTTACTGAAGATTGCCCGATCTTGACGTCCCTGAACTGTCGGATCCTCAAACGGGCATACAAAAGAGATTCGTTAACGGCTGACCCTCTAGCCAATCGAATCATAAAAGGGCCATCATTGTGAGGCCCCACCCCTTGTGGGCCCTCAATTTGATTTGAATCCTATTTAATAGTATATATTAGTTAATTATATTAATTAAGGGGGGTTAGTAAGGGTAGTTATATTTTCCTAAAATGAGTTAGATTAGCCTAGTTGTATTAGTCATAGGGTTAATTGGAGTCTTTTGCTATTTTTTTTTAAGGATTAATGATGAGTGGAGGCCCTAGCTTGTTAATAGTGTTTACCATAGGGGGTTTTTCCTAAAAAACACTATTCTAGAACCTTCCCACCTAAAGACCTATTTGCCCCCAACCCTAACCCTAATTCTATACAACCTCAAAGGGCATTTCAGTCCTTAGCCACCACCAAACCCTATAAATCCAGCCCATTTCCCTAAAAACCTAGCAACTATTCATCTATCTCATTCCTTCTTCTTCCTCTCTCTCTCATTTCTCCTCTTTGAGCTGAGTGCTGGGCTGTTCTTGTGCTGGGAAAGACCTAGGAGTTGCTATATCATCTTCTTCATTGGATTGGCTCACTCTTTCTTCTCTTTTCTCTCTACAATCTCTCAATTTCTCAAAGGCAAGATACAATATACTTACTTAACATAGGTTGTATGTTTCTGTTTATTTGATTCTGTATTTCTCAATTCAATCAATAACTTGTGCTAGTTTTACCTTGAGCTTAGTATAGATGGATGGTTGGCATTGATGGATGGGTTTCACCCCATTTGGAAGATCAATGGGCCTATTTAGTGTTGGATGATGGTGCATTGTAGTATTTTCATGTTTTATGTTGATTTGGTGGAGTTTGGGAGTGATTGGAGGAAGTTTGATGGAAAAACGGGTTGAAAAGATGAAACCCTGAAAACTGAGTTTTTCCCCAGTTCTGCGTGTGCCCGGTCGACCGGCTTGCAGCTCGGTCGACCGAGCACACTGAAACTGGGAGAAAACCCAGTCACAGTTAAATTTTCTGCAGAACTGAGTTTTTCAGTGTACCCGGTCGACCGGGCCCTGCCCAGGTCGACCGAGCACATGGGTTTCTGCAGGAAATAATTGAGAGTTGGATTTTTCCTGAAACCCAGAAATCCAGTGTGCCAGGTCGACCGAGCCCTGCTCCAGGTCGACCGAGCACACAGGATTTACAGGGAAAAATGTTTGAAAGGTGGGACATCCTATTTTCCAGGGTTTTTGGTGTATGCGGTCGACCGCCCAGGCTAGGAGGTCGACCGGACATAGGAGATTTTCCTGGAAATAGATTAAGGCCTTCCAGGGCTGACCCAAATTTTCCAGTGCACTCGGTCAACCGACCTGCAGCCAGGTTGACCGAGCACACTGCACACTAGGTCGACCTGGGGGTCAACCCCCAGTGTACCCGGTCGACCGGCCTGCAGCCAGGTCGACCGAGCACACTGGAAACCCTGATTTTCCAGTTTTCAAACATTCAGAAGTTGGGATCATTTGTGGGGCCCGTTGACCATCCAAATGGACATTTATTGATGTGCTAAGCTCGAGTCAACAGTGTGGCTCAACCTTGACTCGTGGGGACCACCAATTAGGGTTTTGGTCGTTTAGTCTAAGATGATTCGATCCTTAAGTGTTGTCAATGATGCCCGTAACCTCAGGAGCACCAAACACAGTATCCTTTGGCATCTGAGACTTCATTTAGAGATCAAATTACCGGAGATGGACCTGAACCTGAATGTGGTCCATTACCTAGGATTGGACTGTTGTTATTTTCCCTGTTGATTCTCTTACTGAAGTTCATACTTCACATTTCGTAATTACTGTCACTCTTATATCCTTAGTGTAGCTTTTAACTGTTAATTAAATAAAAATGGATGACTTGAACCTAGGATATCTTAGAGGTGACCCGATAGTATAATTTGAAGAACACTGACCCGTGTCTGTGGCTAGGCGGGCCCCTTTTTTTGGGCCTAAGTATGGATATGTGTACCCTTAGATTGGAGAGGTAGTTTATATTGAGATTTTAACTCATGATGGTTGAGAATGAGTTGATTATCAGTAGAAATGGATTGATACCTCGTTTGGACTGTTTTAGACCAGGCCAAGTGTTTGATGGGCCTTGGTATGGATCCAACAAGTGGGCTTGGACTTGAATTGTAATCTATTGACTAATTGATATATAAACCTCTTAAGAGACTGGGTTAGAACCTTGTTCACGCAAGGCAAAACCTAGACAGACACAGACCCTTAGAGTTTCTTGAGTCGGCATAGACATTCACTTGGTTGATTTAAACTCAGCCTGTGGACTGATCATCCCCGGTAGGAGCTATTATGAGTGTTGAGGAGCTATCATGATGAGCTATGGTTTAGACGGATGGTGTGATGCCGAGTCCGGTCTTTGAGTGATGAGTGTGATGAGACTGATGAGTGATTTGCGGGGTTAGTAATCCCCATCACTGGTGAGATTTCCCGCCGCAACTGTCACTACGTCAAAACAGGCAAAAAACCATAGTTATAGACTGTCGTTTTTCGTGTCTCGATTTGGAGTGTAGCTTTGGAAAACGATAGTCCTCATACGTGGTTTTTATTTTGAAAAAACCACAGCCCGGTACTGTGGAAAATTTAACTTCTAATACGACATTCATAGTCTGTCGTTTTTTAACTGAAGTTGTGTATATTTTTTAGAAAAAACGACAGTCAACGACTGTGGTTTTTTCTATTTTTCCTGAAAAAAATAATATTTCAAATATTAAACCTATTTAGTATCAATAACAATCCATTTAAACAATTCAAACAACCATATCCATCAACCATCTAAATCTCAAACATCCACATATTAGCCATCCAAACAATACCCAAATAACAATATAATTTCATTCATCAAAAGCATATGCAGCCATATAATATCCAAGTATCAACCAAAAAAATAGGCCAACACAAAACATTTACCTAAAAGTAAGAATAGAAAACTAATAAAGTATGGTCCTAATTATAGGCCAATCAAGCACATCTCCTAGTATGACATCTCCTAACTTCCGTTCCCCGTCGAACAAGTCAACATTCCCATCAACAATCTCATCTAACACAATCCTGTAGAAACCTGCCTCCGGTGACTCCGTACCCTGTAGTCTTCCATAAGCAATTATGTTTTTCTTTGTCATGTGCTGCAACTTACACAAAGATGGGCCTCTTGTGTGTGGTATTGTTTGGTCCAAGTGTGCAGCTAGACTCTGAGAACTTTGGCTCCCCTACATACATCATTAGGAACACATTAATTTTTATTATATCAATGTAGACATTTCATTACATTTAAGAAGGAATCTATTATATATTAATAACTGAGAGGAGCTTCCACGTTCGGTAGAAGGCCGCATTTGTGTATTTGCTTGAAATAGGGATGCAAACATCCCCTCCATTTCACGCCTTAGATCCCTAGACTCCACTTCCAGTAGTCGTCTTTCCAAATTATCCACTTGAGCTTGTAGGATAACTTGTGATTCTTGTTCCCTTTGTAATGCTTTCTTGTAAGGATCTGAATACTTGATGGAGGTCTTTGAAACTCCGTCGCCCATGCCTTTTACACGTCCACGATTATCACGACCAAGAATCTGTGTAAAAAAAAAATAAATCAATGTCAATCCATGTTCGTGATAGTATGTTTTTGTCACTATATTTGATGGTTAATAAAATCATGTATGAGAAATATAATTACACCACATACCAAGGCTACCGCGTCATGATCTAAATCTTTTTTTGCAATTGAAGGGTTATCCTCATACAAGCTAGCAACTCTTTCATGCAAAAATAAAAAAAATTTAGAAAAAAGGAGAGATAAATTAACTCACATGTGAATTTCTGATTTCATTATTATTATACAATTTGGAATCTTCACTTTCACATAACATTAGGTTCATAAAATATACGGATACATGTGAATTAGGAAAATGTGGCACCTAAAAAAAAAACCAAAGTTTTGACACTCGTTCCACCTCCTCTTCCATGATCAAACAGAACACCACTAATTATTGATGCAAAATTTGGCACCTAAAGCTACTTTAGATGACAGTTGGAACTAACTCAGACAACTTTAAGCCTTTCAAAACAATACCTCCTTTAGATTAAATTGTTACTGTTTTTCAGCAAACAGTCACCCTCACCCACATGCAGTCTGGGCCAGCCATGGGCCACATTAATAGTTGGCGCAGCCGCACAAGTTCTACCCACTAATCATTTCAGATATCACATTCTCACTTTCTTTTTTCTCGCACACAGAAATGGCTATCCTTGCTTATACATTGCACATTACACAAAGGTTCGTTTGTGCAGCGGGATTTGCCATGGAAAGGGGAGGTCCAGTGCCTTTTTCATTGAATTTGGTGCAACAATGAAATGACCGAAAAATCTTCGATTTCGGCTGCGTTTTCTTCACCATAGGGGATCTGAATTGCAAATCTCTTATAAATAATCAGGATTCAGGATAGAAACTCCCATCATCTCATTGTTCATAGGAGAGAATTCTTCAAATCTAAAACCCATCTAAAAAATCAAATCCGCACTGTGGATGGATGGAGTGCATCATGTGTCTTACATTGATCAGACTATTAGTCACCATGCCATCATCAAGTGAAAGAATTAAATATCACAGTCAACAGATGAGATCCAATGAAAAAACCCACCTGTATAATATCTAAGTTAGATTAATTATCATTTCTCAGTTATGACACCACATTATGGAGACTGATATGCATGCACCAAGACACACGAAAAGGATCAGCCACCACAAAGTCTCTTTTGTATGAAAGAATCACACAGCAGATGATAAAAAAGAAATCAATTAATTTTGGTAGTTGGAACAGTTAGAACCTGAGTAAGAGAAATGCTACAATTTTTTCAAAGTGAAGATGGTAACACAGAAAAAACATGCATAAGGTTCTCGAGAAGGCAACTACTAATTGGAATGGGGAATGTGACATGTGGCAAGGTCTTTTTGCAAGGCCTGCGGGTTAATACATGGAAGAAATTTTAACAACCCAACGATCTGAAAAAATCAAAATCAAAATCAAGCTAACTGAAAGTGGTAACACAGATTCTGAAAATTTTCCCATTAAGATTGGGAAAACAGAGATAACATACATTCTTGAGAGAAGCTAATTAGTGGGTAGCAAGTGAATTAGGAAAACATAACAGAGTATGCAGGTTTCAGACAATGCCCTGAAACAAACTGTACCTGTCAGCAGTAATTTTAAGCATATAATATGTTGCTAATCAGACACCATGTACTACTTGCTATAAATTTATTTGGACTATGTAAAAAACTTCCTATTTTATTTGGGTTTAATTTTATATGTGAAAGTGTTGGTAGTCAAGTCTCATGTGTTTTTTTTCTAGTATGGTGCTAAAAAGAGAGAGTTCTCCTGTAATTGTTCTGGTTTGTATGGGTTATGGTGCTGAAATGAACCAGATTTTTTTTCCATTATTCAATGTTCAGACATGCCCAACATTTGTCTGTGATATTGTGGTTTTTATATTGTTATTGTTGATCTCATTATTATGGTGGCATGGACATCTGAAATCTCTCTCTTGTTTATTTTGAGCGACACACACAAATACTACCCAATCTTATACAGGTCAATTGCTATAGGGGTATCTCGGGGTGGGTCAGGTGAAGTTTTGAGCCAACCGATTACCTGAACCTAATAGACATTTTACAAGGGCTGTGCAGAATTCGACCCAGACAAATTTTCCTAGGGTTGAGCAGAATCCGACCCAGACAATTTTTAGTAGTGTTGAGAAGAATCTGACCCAGACCTCTGGAGATTTTACCCACGCTGTACTTCTAGTTTGCATTGAAATATATTGCATGGATACAACGAGATCTGAACCCAACCTAAATTAAGATGGGTTTTAAAAAAAATTATAGGCCTGAGGCCAACCTGAACTCATGTTTTGGTAAAGGTGGGTCAGGCAACAATACCAATCATCACCCCCTAATTTCTCTTTATTAGCTTCTATGAATGCAAAAAACGACTTAACCCATTCTAAGTATTCAATCGAATGCCTTGGTGCCATCATCCACGCCTTGCTTTGAGACATTTTCTGAAATATAAAATTTATAGAATATGACCCACATAATATGTTTCATCAATATTCAAAATGAAAAATGAAGAATTACACTCCAAGATAATAAATAAAAGAGATCATTTATTCAAAATGATATATAGTATGACTGGGTAGTGGCATAAATAGTATAAAGGAATCTTATAGCTGATATATAGTATGAGTGGGTAGTGGGCAAGATATTTGTACCCACTTCAAAGGTACCTGACACTCTGCTACTGTAGATATCAATTCTATAATTTGTAAGGAAAGTCACTCGTTGGAAGTTTGTTATTATTGTTAGGAACCCATGATCAAGATGAATAAATCTGTACTCATTTAGAAACCACAAAAATGGAACAAATAGTCAATACTTGACAAGTAAAAAGGGGTCGTTCAGAAACCACAAAAATGGAACAAATAGTCAACAGTTAACAAGTGAAAAAAAAAGAAGAGAAAGAAAGAAGGATTCTTGAATTATGAAAAAGAACAGAGTATTATTTGAAGAGCCATTTGACTGAAAAAAGAAGGATGGTAGTCCTCATCCATCAAAATTGATTTCTCACTCGCAAATAAATTTGTCATAAGACTGACCATCCTCATGTCTTAAACCAAATTTTCAAGGCTTTCATCCTGCTACTTGGGAACTTTTCCAGCTATATTTCTCAACATAAAGTGGTTCTGGGAGCTGGGAAATCTTGATTCTCTTCACAAAGAAAAATCCCACTGATTAAACAAACAAAAAAAAAAGTTCGAAAAAAATATTTCACTGGGGTTAATAAGTTACCTAGCTAAGTTTAAATTTGGAAAAAAATGGGGGGAAATGATTCGGGGTCCAGCTTCATACATGTAAACCAATGATCCTTGCAATAAATATGATAGCAAACCAAGATCTAATGGATTAGCTAAAATCA
The DNA here is from genome assembly GCA_038049695.1 of Cinnamomum chago. NCBI lineage: Eukaryota > Viridiplantae > Streptophyta > Magnoliopsida > Laurales > Lauraceae > Cinnamomum > Cinnamomum chago. The sequence goes on from CP142460.1 coordinate 38,481,450, forward strand.
CTCAAGATTATAGGATCATGCTCTTTGATTGTCGCCCGCATATTGACAGTTAAAGTGGTGCATAAACAGTCCTTCAGGCATAGTAAACAAATTGTTGTAATCTTCCTATTTCATACCTTTGTTTTTTCACCAGTAGCATGTGCTTATATGTCCAGTTAGCCTATCATTTTATCCCTTTCAATCATTCATTGCCCCAGTTGTTTGGGTTGACCTCATGCACCAAAGTCAGGGAGTTTGCACCATGTGCAGTTAGCCAGTGTGAACTTAGTATGGATGCAGGGCCTTTTGGCCAAGCCTTGGTTTATTTGTCTGTATCTCATGGAAGATGTTTTGTCTGGTAGTGCGCCATGTTAGTTGGATTATATGTGTGGTTGTTGAGGAGTATACTCAGGTTATGAGCTTAAGTGTAATTCCTGAATGTATGTGTATATGGAGTAGTTCCCCTTAGGTTTCTCAGAATGATATTCTAGCCAGCCACTGTGTGATGTGATTTTTGAACCCTTCGAGTCAGGCACTACTTGGTTGTTTTATTCTCCCACAGTATAAATACCACTCTGTGGCAAGGACTGTATCATTACGCATGCCACTCGGGCACAGCGTACTTTTGAGTTCAGTAGGTTATTATCGAAGAAAGATTATCTTTTGAGTTCAGTAGGTTATTATGAAAGGAAGATTAGAAACATCACACAATTTCATCAAAAAGAAATTAACAGAATGGGTTAAATGTTTCACATGAAATGATTAACTTGTTTCAAATAGGATACTGAGATTGCAAGTGGATACTTGGTATTTTTACAAATAGGATACTGAGATTGTAAGTGGATACTTGGTATTTTTAATGAAGTCATTGTATCAGATCTATCATATTTGAAATGCTTATAAATTTCTTATTATGTTGATTATTGTAAAAAGTTTTATTGGACAGATTTTGTAATGACAAGTAGGTATTTTTAAGTGTTTAAGAAAGGGAAAAAAAATTTGTATTAGATGGTTTTGTATAATTGGAAGTGTCAACTGTTTTGTGTGAGAAGCCAAGAAACATGAAACTGAAATGAATAGCATGTATGGGAATGTGCATATATGTAAAGTATCTTGGATGTTAAGAAATGAGGTCTTATCTTTTTTCCTGTACATCAGTGCCCATGTTTATTGAACAGGAATAAAGAAAGGCCCTATTACTTGGCTACAATTGATGTTGATCCAAGTTCACCTACTTAATTGAAAAGTAATTCATATAACTATGAAAGTGAAATGAATCACGCACACAAAATGCACAGCACACACATATGTAAAGAGTCTTGGCTGTGGAGAAATGGAGTTATGGCTTGGTTGCCATGCTTTTGATGTACAGCAGTGCTCATGTTTATATTCTAACAGGGACAGGAATAGAGAAGGCCAATTACTTGGCTACACTTGATGTTGATCCAAGCTCACCTACCTATTCAAAAGTAATTCATAGAACATCTGTGCCTTATATTGGTGATGAACTACATCATTCCGGTTGGAATGCCTGCAGCTCTTGCCATGGGGATCCGTCGGCAGATAGGCGTTTCCTAATTCTGCCATCATTGATGTAAGTGACTATCTAATTTGCTTATCATGAGCTTATTGTGGGTTGAGTTGAAAATACATATTCCATATACCAAAAGCACATGAGTGATAAGATCTTTCAAATTTTGAGTTGGGTCCAGTGGAGTTAGGTCCAGATCCACTGTTATAAATTAAATTAGGTCTGGTTCTGGTTTCAAATCTGCCATTGAACTGTACTGAAACAAACCCATTCGTATCCCTAGACATAACATGTGAAACTATGTTGGATGTAGCTACATAAAATTTGTTTCTCATTCTACTCTATTATTAACTTACTCAAAACCATTCTTCTTCTTTTTGGCTTCTTTTTTTGTCTTTTGAAGTTTATATGTCATATGATTCTTTGTATTTATAATCATATCACAACTCTAGAATAACATATTTCCAGTCTAACATAAACTCATATGATTGTGGTAAATATCCAATCTCTTTAGAATAACCTCTATCATTCATACTGTACATATTATTTCCTTATTAATGATTCTAATCAATAGTTTGTACCTGATAATTTCCTATTAAACGTTGTAAAGGACACTACATCACAGCAAATTTGGACAGTGTTGATGTCATTATTTTTAGTGAACAACCCAACAACTCTCCCCTGTCAAGAGAAAGCCGATGATGATGATGGACAATTTGGTAAAACATTATATCATTCAAGAAAGCAGCCTATACACCAAACTAAGTGGAGAAAACAAGGAAATATTTTTATGCAAATTTGCAAAGGATTGCTCTCAAGTCTAAAGCAAGGAGAACATGCTTATTTAATACTGTTACTAGTATAGGTTGTATTCAAAGTAAATTTGCATGAAATATCTAGATTTCATATCTATAAAAAAAATGAAAATACATACATCTGGATGCTCAAAGAGAAATTGTTGCAGCTGCAAGTGATCAATGATTACTGCCTAGACATTGTCTACTTAGTAAACACACCACCTCCTTTAGGTAAAGAAGAGTATGAAAAATTAGGCTGCAAAATTTTTAATATCAGAGACAGTGCCATGTTGTGCACACATAGGGTCACTGTACGCAAAGTCTCTAGGTAGACTGCCAAAAAAAAAAAAATCTTAAGACTTGCTATCAAAACTCTGCCTGAGTATACTGAGACTTGCTATCAAAAGTCTGCCTGCTAAAAGTAAGCTTTTAATATTTTCTGACGACTTAATGGGAAACAGAGCATTGTAGATTTCTATCATTTTAAAAGCTTACTTGTATGCTAGTTTCTAATAATTTATGAAAAAGGTTTTCATTCTTCAAGGCTTGTTTTCTTTATTCGCATTGAATTCATAGGAACTCTAATCAATGTCTTCTTGTTAAATGGAACAGAATGAAGTAGAGGTGACGATCTAAAATGACCATCAAATAGTATCCCCTTAAACACAAATGTAAAAAAGGCAAGCAGAGAAGACTTAAGGTGTAGATGTGGATTGGACCCTCTCTTCCCTGGAGTATGAGCTACTAGGTTGAATATCCCAGTATGCAATTCCTTGATCTACCATGAAACCCTAGGAATTCAATACCCAGAAGACAACCAACCCTTAGTGCTGAAGTGGTCATATTGTCTTCCATAGTAGCACGACGACTGTGGTTTTTCTTGTCTTTTATATTTGAATGTCTTATAGTAGTGATGGTGTTTTAATTTGAATTTAGAAACTAAAGAAGCAGTACTATAGGAATACTACGACAACACCAATTGATTTGGTAAATGTTTCCATGTCAGCTAAAGCTCTAGTTTGGGCTTCAGGTTGGATCTTGATCGAGTTTTGGCTTGTGTTATACTTGCATGCTATTTTTAGATTTCCTAGGAGAGTATGACGAGGTATTGACCCATCAAAAGAGGGGTGCGAGCTAGCCAACCATTTTATTAAAACAAAAGAGAGGAGACTTCTAGAGGGACTAAAGAGCCCCTCTTATAAAGGAAAATGCATAGGAACTGAGTGGGAACCTATGGGATAAATGAAATTGGAGGTTAATGAAATGAAGTGAAACGAAAACTTAATAGGGGCCTCTCTATGGGATAAATTAATGTTGAAGTAAGCCTCCCCAATAGGAAGAGAAAAGTGTCAAGTTTTCGAACAGAAGCATGCCACATCTACAGTAGCAGTATAAAAGTATGATCCCATCCAATAATATGTTGAAGTAAGCTTCTTCAATAAGAAGAGAGAGTATTCCAGACTGAGATGCTTAGTGGCAGGCCCCATCATGAATATGACCCTATCCAAGAATTTGACAGGTGGAACAACTAAATCACTAATTCTGTGCAAATGAATGGAAAATAGGAAGCCTTTGTGGTGCACTACAGGTTGTAGGAAACAATCTGTGTGCAGCAATGCTGGCTGGATAACACAAGCAACAGCAAGGCAGGGTCCCTGTGATACAATGCACTGATGCAGCCGGTATACAACACGCAGAACACACTAAACAGTATACAAACCCACACCCCACATTCACAAATCACCCAACAAGTAGGAACAGAAATAAACAGAAGATCAGGAAATTCAGAGAATAGAATCTGAAACCAGCAGCTAGCAGTTCAACATAAAAAAGGCAACTGAACCATTAATGTCGTTCTTCAACAAAACCTCTCCCCAAAACTTTTGATTTAGAGTTATGTTCTGAGAATCTAAATTAGGCCATTGACAAAAATAAGATATGAAAAGTCCTGAAATACTCTTAACAACAATTGGGCCAAAAACAATCTAAAAAGAAAATAGAAAAGGGTTTGGGTCATTGGGCTCACGATGGGATTGGCCGATTTAATGTATCTTGATGGCTCCGGATAGTGCAGAAACTCTGCTATGCAAAGCTTTCTAACAGCCTTTTCTGGCTTGGTTTCAGGTCTGACAAGTTCTGATTTGTAAACCCTGATCCTCCTGATATGATGTTAATTTCATTTCACTTCCTTAAACCAACAGCAACAGATAACTCACGAGTTTCATATATGATATAGAAAATGAATACAAAAGTAAACCCCCAAGAGTGGACTCTGCAAAAGAGGGGCAATCAAACCACAACGCCCTACAAACACAAAGACCTACAACTCCAAGCCTCATTGCAAAACAAGAAAGATCAAACAACAACGAATCAAAACCAAATCAAAGACTGCATTTGAAGGAATCGAACGTACCTGATTGATTCAGATTGACTTGATCTATTCACTCAGATCAAAGAAAACCCAAAAAATAGCCGCTGGGGAGATGAAGACCTGAGTACACCACCGCTGGCAGAGCAAAGAGAGGAATGGAGTCGGAGACGAACACAGAGGGGAGACGAGCACAAAGGCTGGAGAGAGAATGAGGATTAGAAAAACAAAAAACCCAAAAGACTGAGCAGCTTTGTTTATGTAAAGAGAACAGTGGGCGGGAGGGAAAGAGGGGTGAGGGCGGGCGCGGGAGTGGAACAGGGCAGGTAGAATTTTAGGCTCCTTTTTTGATGAAAAAAACCACAAGGAGTAGTAGCTGTGGTTTATGAAAAATCATGTGTCTGGAAATGCCACGGTCCAAATCAATGGTTTTTCCTACTATGTCTGTGTCGCTATTCACCCATTTTGACGTAGTGTGTGTTCAGTATGGGAGGGCCGCGGCATAATATCCGGTGGTATTCCAGCTCATGTGAATGTGCCATTTTTGTAGTAGATTAGATGTTGTATGTTTATCCTGATTCATTATGCTTATCTTGCTCAACTGCCTAGATCATTTACCTTGTTACTCCTTAATTTATATACCTGTCTCTACTCACTTGATATATATGTCCTATGTTACTTGTATACTGTGACTTGCCAGATTTTTAGATCTGACCCATCTTTGGTGCTTAGGCCTTTACCCTGAGTTCGCGGAGGACGCGCTCGCGCTCGTAGAGGTGCCTGTCGTCGGAGATTACGGATGGGGCCCGGCCGACCCGGAAGTCGAGCCGGAGGGTGGAGAGCCGTTACCAGGGCTTTGAGCGTTACTTTGTTTAGGCTTTTGAGCGAAATTTTGTAGTGAGAGCTGGGTAAAAATCAAAGATGTAATTAACTTTTAGTTCTTGACAATTAACACCTTTCAAACTAGACTACTGTTCTGCTCTCATTTAATATATATAAGATACCTATTACTTCCGCTTTACTTATTATGCTTCCGCAATTTAACCATTGAGCTTATATTGTTCAAAAGTTTTAAATCGGACCTCACTGCGGACCTACGATCTTGGAAGTTCTCGGATTTCCGGGAAGTAGCGCACAAACTTCGGGTATTCCGACGACTTTCTCGGTATCCGGAATTGGGGCATTACAATCATCATGTGCAACTCCTAAGCCATGGAAGCCGGGACAGTGGTACACATACCACGAATAAAAATATGGGCTGAAAATACCCTATTCATAGGGAGCCTAAGCCGAACCAGAAAGGCATCAGCCTGCAGTTTGGTACAGAAGTAGGAGTAAAGAGCTGGCACCAAAGCAAGCCGCTCTCCGAATGCCATCTGACAAGCCGGAAAAATACAGTGCGACCTGATGTGTGTTCCATCTCCTCCAGTAAAAAACAACCTCACCCAACCAATAAGTGAGGTAAACAACGAGATCTCTCCGCAGTGCAATGTCAGGACAAATGGCGTCTGTACTCTCGAAGAACTTCTTCAAGTCATCTCGCATAACAGAGATCTTCTTCAAACCTGGGTTCTTGGTCCTAGCATCTTGGGCCATACCATCAGAAGATTCTCCGGCGTCAAAGAAGTTGGAGCCGCAATTCTTCCAACTGCTACACCGGACTTTCGAGACCTCATTCTCCTTCAAAAAATCATAGAAGGAGACAAGCTGAAAGTACAGGAGCCTAAACTCCTCATACTGCTCCTTAAGGACACTGTCAATAGGCATAAACTCCTCATAGAGTTTGCCAAGGATGGGCAGCCCGATGATGACGCTTAATTCCTTCAAAGTAAAACCAATCTCACTGTTCGTTACAACGAAGGTGTTGGTTTGTGGAAGGAATGACTTTAGCATGGCATGAAGGCCTCATCAGAGAAAACCACGGTCTTCCGAAAAATGCGTACCGCATCGAAGATCCCGGCCTCTTTCAAAATGGCTCCGCCAACCTGCAGGGTGTGATCAGTCCATGATTCCCAGCTCGAATCAACACTGAAACGGCCACGAACTCGAAAAAAATTCACCCAACTGCTGCCGTCACCTCGAAAAATGCCAAGGCCAACCGGTCTCAAATTGACCGAAGGATGGTCAGAACCCTGGTTGCCACTGGAAGGCATCAACATGTCCATACGGACGGGCAACTTCTCCGCATATCCGGAAGGGCCACCAATAAAAACCCTGGTCTTTATCACATTGGTCCTCTTCACCCAGCTTGGAGGATCCTCCCTCTTGGGACACGTGGGAGAAAGACTCATGATCGAGACAGTCCGATCAAAAGTCAACTGGGTAGAAATAGTTCTCTCCTCACCATCAGCCGTGTAAGAGAACTGAAAACATCTCATTTGGTATGTCAAGTCGTCAGGGACTTCATCGCCATAGAAGAAGGTAGGCTTGGGCATAATGCACTGATCGTCCATGACCCAAGGACGATTGCTTGCCATAACTCTGTAAAACTCCTCATCCTTGAGAGCGATCAATCGCTATGTCATCTCATCGCGGTTGAGGGAGTCACACTCTTCCAGGTTTCTCTCCACAAACTGGACCTTCTCCCATGCCTGTTGTACGACCACATTAGGAGACCTGGTAGACCGACGAGGTGCATCAGTAGCAGGCTCTTTGCCCTTATTCATTCTGGAGGAACTACCTGCAAAAGATGAAAAAGGAAAAAATCAATCATTAAAGTGACAGAATTTTGCTAAGAAAATTCTAGCGAAATTTAGGCATGATTCTGGGACAATTCCGAAGAAAAGGGAGACACCCGAAGAAGACAGGAAGCTTGAAGATGAGCTCAACGAAGGATCCTCAAAGAAGGTTTGAATTCAAACATTGTTGCGAGATCAAACCAATTTTATCGAATCTCCGCAAGTTTGAAGAAGGGCTCAATATCGCTGCGAGCTCGAAACTCCAAAACTTGCAAAGCTCCTCAAAATCCAACAAGGTCAGGAAAGGGCTCAACATTGCTGCGAGATCCAAATCCCAAAACTTGCAAAAGATTTCTAGGTATGCATCATCATGCTCCCAATCAATTTACTAAAAAGCATACATAAAAAAATCATCATGCATTAGATGCTAGGAAAACTTTAACCAAAGTTTGATCAATCCCAACCCAACTTGGTCAAAACCAATCAAACTTTGTCAAAGTCAAAATTCATGTTGACTTGACCTAGAGATTCTAGCCTTTTATCTTGATGCATAAAAAAAACAAAGAGGGAAAGAAAGGCAATATGCATGAACATCTTGGAATGCATAAACCTCATCATCATGGTGCATAAAACTCATTATCATGGTGAGAAAAGAAGGAGAGAGAAGTTTCAAAATTTTTTTTTTTTTTGGGCAGCAGGTCGTGGCCCACTGCCATGTGGCAGTACGGCCAGGTCCGTACAGCCAAGAAAAAAAAAAAACAGCGCGTGAAGAAAAAAAAGAGAAAAAGAAAACACATGAGAAAAAAAAGAAAGAGAAGGAGAAAGAAAAGAAAAGAAAAGAAAAGAAAAGAAAAAGAATTCTACATCTACATGGAATTTCTTGTGGAGAAAGAAAACTTACTTGAAGCCATTGATGGAGAAGAAGAAGAAAAGCTTGAAGATCTTTGAAGAAGAAGAAAAACTCTTGATCTTGGAGCACTCTTGCAAAGAAGCAAAGATCCAATCTCATCTTGCTTTTATAGAAGAGAGCAAATCAAAAGAGGAAACAAGGAGAAAAGAAAGGAGGTAAGTGCTAAAAATTAGCAACCTTCCCAAAAGAAAGGAGATTTGAGATATTCTCTCCCAAAGGGAAGATTCTTTGAGAAATTTTCTCCAAAAAGAAAGGGAATGAGAAATATTCTCTCCAAGAAAGATATTTTGAGGAAATCTCTCCCAAAAACAAGGAAGCATGAGAGATTCTCTCCAAGTAAGGATATTTTTTGATATTCTCTATCCAAAAGAGATATTTTTAGATATTCTTTACAAAATGACACCATGAGAGATCTAAGCCATCTTTAAAGCTTAAGGTCATATGGGCTAGCCCACATGAGTCAGGTTTGACCACCTAGGCACTAAAAAGGGCTTTCTTTCAAAAAATCCCTCTTACCAAGAGCATACAAAATGGTTCCATGCCTCTTTTGACTCTATTGAACCATTCAAAAAAAAGAAAAAAAAGAAGAGAAAGCCTCATGAGTTTCCAAAAAACCAAACCATCCCTGCCGGAGCCATCTTATATGGTGCAATAGAGACCGGAGCAGTCCCTGGTAATAACTCAATGGTGAAGTCAATTTCTTTGATGGGTGGTAATCCTGGAATCTCTTCTGAAAAAACATCCGGGAATTCCCGAACAATAGAGATCTCCTCCACCCCTTGGGACCGTTTATCCTCCGTGATAAACGCCAAATAAGCTCCACTTCCACTTTTCAAGAATCTATCAGCCTCCAATGCCGAAATAAATCCTACACGAGAATTCCTCCTCTCTCCTTGAAATAATACTCTTGCCGGTGTCTCATCTAATTTGAAGGTGAGGGTCTTATGGAAACAATCCATTGTGGCATGGTATCCTGCCAACCAATCCATCCGTAGGATGATATCGAAGTCATGCATCTCCAATAAAATGATAACTGCGGGTAATACCACTTCTTCTATTTGAATTGTGCAACTAGGGTAAAAGATCCTACACACAACTTGCTTGCCTACTGGAGTAGCCACAGTCAAAATAAATTCAAGTTCTCTAGCATGCACATCAATCATTTTAGAAAACTCAGGGAATAGAAATGAGTGTGTAGAGCCATGGTCAAATAAAATTCTAGCTTCAATTCCACAGACAAGGAGTGTACCTTCCACTACATTTCCCGCCGCCTCTGCATTAGCCCTATTGACGACATAGATTCGTCCTCGTTGCTGTGGCATGTTCTGAACCTGCTGTGGCCTGCCTTATGGGACGTTCCTATTCTGTTGTTGGGGATGTTGATTCTGGTTCTGTCCTTATTGACGGGCCTGCTACTGCTGTTGTGGTGCTTGTGGTTGAGGTGACCTTGCCTGATTCGGGACAACTTGTATGTTATGAGGTGGTGCTGGACGCTATGCTCAATCCCTCATCTGATGGTTGATCGAACCACATCTGAAGCATGCTCCTGAAATTGTACGACATTGGGTACTCTCATGATTCTTCCCACAGTGGATACAAACTACTTGATTCTGAACATTTTGTTCTGGCCTATGCCTCTTGTGCTGCTGATTTCACTACTGGTGGTTCTGCTGATGAGTTTGCCCCTTTCCATGGACTCTGAGAATTTTGTTGTTCAAGTTCTCAAATTTGTAAGCTCTCTTGACAGCCTCTTCGAAGGTTGTAGGTGGCACTACCCCCGTAGCATCCCTTTCAGTGATGGGATTAAGTCCTTCGAAGAACTTAGCTATCTTTTTTTCAACTGTGTTTACTAATTCTGGGGCATATCTTGACAATCTTTCAAACTTAGTGAGGTACTCTAGGACTGTCATGTTGCCTTCCACAAGCTGTTGGAACTCTACTACCTTCTGTCTTTTGACATGAGTGGGTACATATTTGTCCCCAAGCTGCCTCTTGAAACTAGCCCAAGCCACTACATTTGCCATGGTTCTGTACTCTTCCCTTACTGTCTTCCACCATATGTCTGCCAAACTAGTAAACAGAGACGCTGCCAGTTTCACTTGTTCTCCTCCCGTGCATCGGAAGACTTCAAAGATATTCTCCGTGTGTTCTAGCCAATTGTCTGCAGCCAATGGATCCTCTATCCTAATAAACTCTTTCGGGGCTCTCTTCTGAAACCGCTCAAACAATGCATTTGGGTCATGCTCCCTTTGATTTATGACGATCTGTGGTTGAGGTAAAACCAGTTCAGGTCTCCTTTCTAAGACCTCTAGCAACTGCCTTTGCATTTGTGCCAACTCTCTGGCATGATCCTCATCCTTTTTAAACATTTGTTCTTGTAACCTTGCCTGGTTTTCATTGGCCTGATGCTGCTGATCAAGCATTGCTTGCATCATCTGTCGGAACTAATTCTGCATGGTGCTATCAACAGTATCTTTCCCAACTGGCCCTGTATGATCACTATTGCTTGCTGTGGGATTCCCATTTATCGGTCTCTTACAAGGTGGCATAACGCTGCAAAACAAGATGTTAGCACATGATAGTCAACTAAACAGTCACACATTGCTCACACGATACTAGCTAATGAAGAGTCTAACGAATCCTAGCCACGTCCTTAGGATTTCTAGTTTCTTTTAATTGCTTGAAACATGACTCGCTTTGATACCAGTTCTGTCGCGACCTCGAACCGGATTACCGACCTAATTTGGGATCGGGACTAAATGGTTGGAATGATAGATGATAATGCCATAAACATATATATTTATTTTGGCCATTATGTACACGAGTCAACAAAATTATGATATCATCCGTGTACGCGATTTCCCATAGGTGTCTGCAGTGAGATTTCACATCAACATAAATATTTTGTTTAAGTGCAGAAGCGTGCAACAAATCAATTTCATGAAATCATCCCACAATAAGAAGAATGACAAAACATATGATCAACTAGATGTCAGAGTGAGCAATGATCACATAGCATTTGCCAAAGTAATGTTAAAGTTTATACAAAAGATCATTTAATTAACATTTCAAAAAATAAAGGCCAACAAAGGCCAGTACAACCCAAAACATTATCCCAAAAGAATGAGTTAATCAAAACTCCAAAATGTCACGTCTCTCAAGCGACCGAATGTCTAAACGACATCATTGGCTTGCTATTCACCTATTCGCTGTGGCTGTCTGACCACCTCCGCAAACTCCTTGGGGTAACCAACGTCTAGACCTGAGTACCAAAGAGTGGGTCAAACACAACGGTCTGGCACGTGGGTGAAGAGATAAAACAATACAATAATAAATGAATTTACCTTAGAAAACACTTAAACCTGCTTCAATGAATTATACATATACATATAATTATACGGGACTGGACTACGGTAGAGAGCCATGTATCGGGAACTACGGTGGCGAGCCGGGTATTGGGAACCACGGTAGCAAGCTGGGTATCTAGACGGGACCACGGTAATAAACTGGGCATCGGGATCCAAACTGCAGCTGGCAGGACGGGAGGGGGATCTCCAAGTCGGTGGATCAAACTGACAAGGTCATCCAAGCTTAGTGGTGCCGACTCATAGGTCACGTAATAGAAATCGGGACATGTATAAAACACATATGATGCAATTGTATAAATGGGCGGGACGGGAGTGCTCAAGGCACAAATCTCACTTCATTTCGGGCAATGCACATCGAGGCTAGAAAAATGCTACAAGTACAAATTTAGTGTTTTTGGGAATGATAAATCATAAATCATGAATTTCGGGAGTGCATATCAAAATTCGGGAACAATGGAATACAATTAAACTTTTGAAATTCCGGGACAACTATCGGGATTCAAGATTAGTTCAAGGTGAATAAGGGTCCTGTATGTCTATTTTAGTATAGACTTCGTACTCATTAAAGTTTGGAAACATTTCGGGGTCCTTATACACCTTGGTAACTTCAAAAACTTCGATGAATCTTCGTGATGGGGTTTCTTTCTTAAACGGGCTTCGCACATTGTTTCTAAAATTTCTCCATTACAATGGGGCTCCCAATAAACCTCTCCTAAACATTTAAACATTTCATTCTTGCTCCCAACATAACCTCAGATGAACAGTGCACGTCGCTCGAGCGGACATGAAGTTCGCTCGAGCAAAGTGGTCTCTGGAAGGGTTTGTTTGAGCGAAGGTGGGTTCGCTCGAGTGGACCTATTCAGTTCAGGTTGGCTCGAGCGAACTATCGGTTGGCTCGAGCTAACCATTCTTTGTGAGGGTTCTGGGAGGGTTTGCTCGAGCAAAGTTGGGTTCACTCGGGCGAACTATCCACTGGATGGGTTCGCTCGAGCAAACATGTCAGGAACTAGTTCTGAGAATAGTTCAACTCTAGCCTTTTTCTCTTCTTACAAAACCCTTAGAACTTCATTTCTACACCGAATTGGGAGGCTCAAAACCTCCTTCAAACACCATTCAAGCCATCATCAAAACCTCCATAAACATCCACCCAATCTCCTTGTTTTTATTCACATTCATCCACAAGAAAAAGAATGGAAATCCATCATTCACCAAGATCCATTAGTGTTATGAACAAGTGCTAGATAAGAGACTATGTATCAACATTTCCAAGACATTAAATGAGCTAAAAAGACTCTTTCATGTGCATTTATTTCAAAATCAATGCAAGTCAAGAAGAGCCCGAATAGAAATAACAAGTCAACCATATTTCTCATAAAAACCATCCAATGCTCATAATATCTGATCATCCACTTGCCTTAGGTCCAAGCTTAGCAAATCAAGCTCTAATCACTCTTCCAAGACAAAGGTTCAAAGCTACAAACAAAAACCCCCCAAAAGAAACCCTAATGGTAAAAAATCAAGAATGGGGAAGAGAAAACTTGTAACAATGGAGATGGAGTTTCTCCAAGGCTAGAAGAACACAAATCTAAGAGATTGGAGAGAAAGCTTACCTGTAGAGTCTTCAAATGGACAAGAATGGCTCAAAGAGGATCTTGAAGTAGGTGGTTTCCTCCACAAATGGAATCAAGAGAGAGCTTTCATGATGATAAAGAAAATGACAACTTCCACTTTTGCTATTGGTGCAAGTTTGATAGTGATTGGGAGATGGAAGAGCAAGAAGAAGAAGAGGGAAAGGAAACCCTAGCTTGGTTGATCTTTTGAGCTGGAAAAATAAAAAAGAGAGAAAGGGTTTCTCCTTATATAACAAGTGAGATGGGCTCCACTTCTAATAATTCTCATTGGGCTTAAATCATGGCTTTTGAGACCTCGGATGAGTTCGACGAAGAAGGGAAAAATGGTTGCCGAAATATCTAGTTTCCAAAAAGTATATATTTTGAGGGTTTCGGGAATATCGGGTTTGGTGTGAAAAGACTGTTTTACCCTCAATGTTAGGAAAGTCGGGTTTCGAGTTTTTGAACAGGGACGGGATCAACATGAAAATTGTAGAGATTAGCTAGATGAGTCTAACGGGATTGAAATATGAATTATTGGAACTTCGAGTAAACCCTCAAGTACACGTAAAGTCACAAAAAGGAACCCCCAAAGGGTCCCACTAATTACAAAGGCACTCAAAAATCCCCAAAACTATATCTTAAGCTATTCTATTCCCAACTTAACCAAAATTCACTAATCACGCTTAGAGTTAACATGCGACTTAATGAACGCTAATTGTGGTCACTCGGGTCGGGGTCTTACATCATTCATCTTGAAAACTTTATGTTTTGTCTTGATGTGATTTGCTACATGCTTCCGTAACCATGATCGTTTGAGTTTTTCCCGCCTCTCGGGATCCTCACTACAGGAACCTATGGGAAACCACACTTTAACCGCGGCGCCGGGCTAGAAATCTCCGTCTAGGGTCGCGACAAGACTGGTATTAGAGCAGGACATGTTTCAAGTACTTAAAAGAAACTAGAAAATCCTAGGAACGTGGCAAGGGTTCGTGAGCTCGTTAGATCCTTTAGTACGAGACTTGGATACCAACCAAACCTTGTTTATTGTGTAATAACACTTTGTTTTACAGTGTCATGCGTCCATGAAAAAGTCCGGCAAACCATAATGCTTCATGCAGGAACAATGCCAATGCAGGACCATCTGAAACAGACTCGGTTAATCCAACTATAGCAACACAATTTGAAGAGCTCATGCAAGCTAATGAGAATCAAGATAGGTTCCATGAGCAGATGGCTAAGGATGAGGAAATGGCTCAAGTACAAAGACAACTTCTGGAAGTTTTGCAAAAATACCTCAACCTCAACCTATGCAACCTTTGGACCCAAACATTGTCATCAACAATAGGGATCATGACCCTAATGTATTATTCGAAAGGTTCAGGAAAAGAGCACCTAAGGAATTCTCAGGCCAAGAGGACCCATTGATTGTGGATGATTGGTTGTCAAACACTTAGAACATTTTCGATGTTTTCACATGCACAGGACGATAAAAAGCACATCTTACAACTTCCTTGTTCACTGGGCTTGCAGACATATGGTGGCAAACGATTAAGGAACCATATTAGACTATGGCTAATGAGGGGGCTTGGGCAGCATTCATCCCCCAATTTATTGAGAAGTACATCCCTTCTCATGTCAAGAGGCAGAAAGCTATTGTGTTCCAGCAACTCAGGCAAGGCAATATGATAGTTCTTGAATATGTTACCAAATTCGAGAGGTTAGCTCAATATGCCCCTAAATTGATTGACATCGTGCAGAAAAGGATCACCAAGTTCTTGGAAGGGTTGAACCCGATTATTGAGAAAGATGCTACGGAAGTAGTACCACCTGCTACTTTTGATAAAGCTGTCAAGCGGGCGTACAAATTTGAAGACATTAACAACAAGATCATCCGAGACTCTCATAGAAAGCATTAACACGAGCAAAACCACAAGTTTTAGCATAACAAGAAATCAAGGCAGGATCAAAATCAGGGAAGGCAGGGTTGTACTAGTTGTGGCAAGAATCATGAAAATAGTCAATGTCAGAAGGCCACAGGTGCTTGCTTCAGATGTGGGGCGATAGACCATGCGATCAAAGATTGCCCACAACCTCATAATCAAGGCAAAAGGAACTAGCAGCAGAAACAAGTAGCTCCTCAAAACCAACCACCAGTTCAGAATCAGGCTAGGCAGCCTCAACAGCAGCAGCAACAACAAGGCGGACAACAAGTTCAAAATCAGAATGCTCATCCTCCACCACAGAACACAGAACAGGCCACAGCAGAAAGGACGTGCTTATCATCTCAACCGTGTGGATGCAGACGTGTAGGTGATGTGGTGGAAGGTAAACTTCTTGTTTGTCGAGTTGAAGCACATATTTTATTTGATCCTAGATCTACACATTCTTTTTATCTCCTATGTTTGCCAACATGATTGATGATACACCACTTAGAGAACTTGATTATATTTTGACTGTCATCACTCCAGTAGGTAAACAGGTTGTTTGTAGAACCTATTACCCTAGCTGTTTGGTTATGCTAGGAGAAATTAATCTACCAGCCAATCTCATTGTTTTGGACATGCATGATTTTGATATCATCTTAAACATAGATTGGTTAGAAGCATATCATGCTACCATGGATTGTTTTAACAAAACTATCACATTTAGATTGTAAGGAGTACAAGCAGAATTGATGATTCAGGGAAACAGGAAGAAAACTCAAACATGATTCATCTCAACTTTAAAGCAAGAAGATTGGTGTAGAGTGGTTGTGAAGCATTTATTGCGTTTATCACGAAGGATAAACAGTCCCAAGGGGTGGAGGAAATCCCCGTTGTTTGTGAATTTTCGGATGTTATTCTAGAAGGAATCCCGGGATTACCACCAATTAGAGAGGTTGAATTTACAATTGAGCTTTAACCAGGGACATCTCCAATCTCTATTGCACCATATAGAATGGCTTCAACAGAATTGGGTGAGTTAAAACTTCAGTTGCAAGAATTGTTGAGTAAGGGCTTCATTAGGCCAAGTGTTTCGCCTTGGAGAGCACCGGTTTTATTTGTGAAAAAGAAAGATGGAAGCTTGAGAATGCGTATTGACTACAAAAGATTGAACTATATGACCGTAAAAAATAATTATCCGTTGCCAATGATAGATAAATTGTTTGATCAATTACAAGGAGCAACTTACTTTTCCAAGATAGACTTGAGGTCTAGTTATCATCAGTTCAGAGTTAGAGACTCAGATGTGCAAAAAACAGCTTTTCGAACAAGATATGGACATTATGAGTTCTTAGTGATGCCCTTTGGTTTGATAAATGCACTCGCAGCATTCATGGCTCTCATGAACAAAGTCTTTGCACAGTACTTGGATCACTCCACGGTGGTTTTTATTGATGATGTTCTCGTGTATTCCAAGAGTAAGAAGGATCGTGAAGAACAGTTTAAGTCGTCATTATAGCTTTTGAGGGACAACCAGTGATGAGAGCCTAAAAGATACATTTTAAGCCCCTCAATGAGGACTTGGTTATATCGTCGGATGAGATTAATTAGCTTAATTTTGTTATTTTATTGTTTGTAGGTACTATAGATATAAGGAGCGAAATTCATAGCTAAAATGGAAGAACCTTGACAAATCATGACAAACCGGAGTTGCAATTGAGAAAGCGTGCCAAATATGGGAAGAATCAAATAAGAAAGTAAAGCAAGAGTCCAAACATGCCTTGGACATCCAACATAGAAGTTCCTTTAATTGCACCATTATTCTCGAAATTAAGCAATCTCTCGTTTCATGTTGTTCCACCAAAATTTGTCCTTCAAGTAATGATATATCTTTGTGCTACTCGGATGCATAGAGTACCTTGTACTATGAGCTTCAGTCATCATCTCATTCTTCAAATCATCCACATTAGGCACACACAACCGATAACGAAAATATAATATTCCGTTCACAATCCTGAAGTCTGGACGTTCTGCAATGTGCTCTACAATCTTTACTAAGTCTGGGTCTTGTAACTGACTGTCATTAACCTTTTGGATGAAGGTAGGTTCAGATACTGTCATATTCGCTAACATCACACCCTTCCTTCGAGGCTGCACTTCCACACCCAGCTCTTCAAATTGCTGAAAAAAACTGACTCCTCTTAAACTGGCCATAATCACTGATTTTCTACTCAAAGCATCAGCTATTACGTTCACTTTCCACAGATGATACTTGATTAGGAAGCCATAGTCCTTGATATACTCCATCCACCGTCTCTGCCTCATATTAAATTCTTTATGCGAGAATAAGTACTGCAAACTGTGGTGGTCTAAATAGATTTCGAATTTCTCTCCATAGAGGTAGTGTCTCCACATCTTCAAAGCGAAGACGACTGCTGCTAACTACAAGTCATGAGTTGCATAGTTCCTCTCATGATCTTTCAACTGTCTTGAGTCATAAGCAATCACCTTTCCATCCTGCATCAATACACAACTCAGTCCCACATTCGATGCATCTGTATAAACAATGAATCCGCCACCGCCTGACCGTAATATAAGGATTGGGGTTGTGGTCAATCTTCTCTTCAGCTCTTGAAAACTTGTTTCACACTGATCAGTCTAAACAAATGGCACACTTTTCCGGGTCAATTTTGTCAAGGTTGCTGCAATGGACGAAAACCTTGGACAAATCTTTGGTAATAGCCTGCTAATTCCAAAAAGCTTCTGATTTCAGTCACACTGCTAGGTTTTTTCCAACTGACAACTGCTTCTATCTTGGATGGATTAACTGCTAAATCCTCTCTCGAGATAATGTGGCCTAGAAATGCAACCTAATCCAACCAAAATTCACACTTAATGAGCATTGCATATAGCTGGTTGGCGTCTGGATGCCAGGAGACAGAATGTCTGGGTTATCTCGTGAACAACCAACTTCCTGAGGTCATATCTCCCTTAATATAGCTCCGATTTATACAATCTTAGGCTCCACGAATATCTACTCGAAAAGACCTTTCCAACAACATATAGATTACACTAATCCGACACTTGGGTTGAAAGTTACAACCATTTCAATTTGTTGTGTCTCGTTGCCTAACTTGTCAGCTGATTAAAGCATAATATCAGAAACCTCTAGGTTTGCTACAACCGTTAGAGATTCCGGAGTGGAAATGGGAGCACATCATCATGGATTTCATCTCCGGTTTACTAAAGACCAAGAAAGGGAATAATGCAATTTGGATTATTGTGAATCGTCTCACGAAGTTTGCTTACTTCATTCCAATGAAGACAGGGAATATGATGCATATGGCCACACTTACATAATTGTTTACCAATGAGATCGTCAGTAGGCATGGTCAGCCCGTCTCCATCACTTCAGTCCATGGGTACCAAGCTATAGTTCAGCACAGCGTATTACCCACAGACAGATGGCCAATTAGAATGGACAAAACATACTCTTGAAGACATGTTATGTGCTTGTGTGTTAGATTTTAAGGTACAATGGGATGAGTACTTGCCGCTTTATGAGTTCACTTACAACAATAGCTACCACTCGAGCATCGATATGACACCTTTTGAGGCACTTTATGGCAGGAGATGCAGAGCCCCGATTTATTGGAAAGAAGTCGATGTTTGTAGCTTTCATGAACTGACGATAGCTGGAGAAATTAGTAACAAGATCAAGTTGATTCGGGGACGGTTAAAGGTTGCCCGAAGTAGACAGAAGAGCTATGCTGACACTCGACGAAGGGAATTACAGTTTTAAGCGGGTGACAAAGTGTTCTTGAAGGTATCACAGGTTAGAGGAACTCTGAGGTTCGGACAGAAGGGCAAGCTGACAGGAAGGTCTATTGGTCTGTATGAGATTTTGAGCAAGATTGGAGATGTTGCCTATAGACTTGCGTTACCGTCGAAGCTCTCCGGGGTACATAATATATTTCATGTCTTCATGCTAAAGAAATATGTTCCTAGTCATTCTCATGTACTACAACATGAGCCATTAGAGATTCGAGAAGATGCTTTGTATGTGGAAATGCTGATAAGAATTATTGACACCAAGGAACAAGAATTGAGGATCAGACTATCCATTGGGCAAGGTACTTTGGGAAAATTACGAGCCAGAAGAAGTGACATGGGAAATGAGAGATCAACTTCAGAGAAAGTATTCACATTTGTTGCCAGAGAGGTAACACTATTTTTTTATTTGGTGGACCAAATACCCTAAGGGGTGGAGGATGTCATACCCCGACCCAGATTAGCCCGATCAGTATTAATTGTGTGTGTGCTTAGACTTAAGTAGGTTTCATGATCGTTGGGTTAGAATATGTTTGGACTTAGTCTTGGACATAACTTTGGGAATTTTGAGAGCGTTTGGTTTGAGTCAGACACACTCAGGGATGCCCTAAGTGCACGTGTAAGCATGGGAGGATGATTCCAGATTTCTGATAAATTGTGATTTTGAATGCTTTTAAATGATTTTTTTATTATCCACAACTGTCGTACTCAGCTCGTCTGTGTTTGAAGACCAAAAACCTGTGTTTTGGCCCAAAATGGTGAAATTGTCTTTTCACCCTCAAATCTGGACACAATTTTCGAAATATAAAAAATATGTCAAATATATACTTTTTGGAAACAAGATAACACAAGGATCATTGTATCCTTCTTCGTCGATCTCGTCCGGGTCGCGCAAGATGATGTTTTAGCCATTGCAGGTTTTATACCAAATGGAGCCCACTTTCCACTCACTTAAACGTCTCCTCTCCCTCACTCACATTTTCAAATCTGCAACTTCATCTCAGTTCTAGAATTCAGAACCAGGGAGAAGAACCCACCTTCCCTTCCATCTTCTTCCTCTTGCATGCCATGGCTTTTGGGTTTGGATTTTGGAATGAAAATCTGATCTGACCATTCTCTACCTCTCCTTCCAAGCTTCTCATTACTACCATTTGTTTGGAAATCTCAGCTGGATATCCACTTCATCTTCTTCCTTGCTTCTTGTTTGGACACCTCCAGGTAAGAGCTCTAGCCCATGCCTTTAATGGAGTCCTTTTAGCTCCTAAGGAACTTGTTTTCCAAACATACAACCCCATTTTTGAAATCGGTTCTTTGTCTTCAAAATTTGTTGATTTTAGTAGTTCTTTTCTTGGGGCTTTTCTAGATCTTAGGTTCAGCTCTTGAGAGGGATCCTTGAGAAGGTCTTTGATTTGCATTTTTTGATCAAAGCAGGTGATTAATCTAGGTTTCTAGTTGCATGGAAGACATCTAATGCATTTTTGCTTGCAAAGTGCATGTTTTTGTTCAGTAGGTTTTCACACTATACAAGTTATTGGTTAACTAATCCTTGTATTTGGTCTTTTTGTTCACATGCATGTCATTTTGATTACTCCACCAAATGCTTTTCCACTATTTTAGATTTGAATTTCAATACTTGTGTTGAGACTTGATCTTGTTTTGATGATAAATGGAAAAGTGGTGATGAATGGAGAAGTTGTGTTAAGAAAATGTTGGAATTGGCTCTCTTGGAAGCCTTGCAGGTTCTGGAAGCAGGGAAAGGCTTAGAAATGAAATGACTTAAAATGGGTTGAAAGATATTTAAAAACCTTACCAGAAATGCACTGCCCACGGGTCGGCGGTCAGCTAACGGCTAACCGCCAAGTGACCGCAAAGTAACTGACGTTGGCGGTTACAATTCTAGAATGTTGCAACCTTTTCTGATCAGGCAGTCACCTGGCGGCTAGCCGCCAGTAGCCGCAAGCTGACCAAGTTTAAAGAAAAGTGGATTTTGATGGATTTTCGTGGGGATGAAAACCAAAATATGATTAAGGGCGTTCAACTTGATATTGTGCAATTGAAATCTGAAATGTCTTCTAGCTTCTGGGGCACCAATTCACTTTTAAATTCCGACATTCGGGTTCCAAATACACGAGGTTCAAATGAAGGGTCTTAACATATACTGGATAAGGTTGTTTTGAAACTTCAATTTTGATACGATGAACATCGTTTTGCACCTGTTCTAATTTACAAGTATCAACTTTGTTTTTGAATTGTTTCAAGAACCAAAAGGGGGATCACTTCTTATGCTTCAATTTGCTATTCTGTTTAGTCCCGCTTCGCTTTGTTTCGATAAGTGATTTTTCCTTACTTTCGATCTGTCTTGTATACGTTTCGCTTTCGCTTGTTTTGTGCATTCATGAATTCAGGTGAATACCACTGAGCTTGGACTGCCCCTTCAGTCTGATCCACTGTCCGGGGGTCCTTAAATTCTTAGACTATCTGCAGATTAGTCGTATATCAATAAATACATCTTTTTTCTGTTTCTGGTTCCGTGGCCGGTCCCCGTCTACCTCGTGTGGCATGGGATTCTGTTTAGTTCTGTTCTGTTCTATTCTTCTTAATCTTGTTGTCATGTATGATAGAGAAATGATGGGCTCAATGTGGATTTACTAATCATGATATTTTATGTATTCATGCTAGTTTCATTTCTTTGAAATGTATCTTAGTCATATATTTATTTTAAATTTAGTAAATTTTTTTAACATTGTTTCTTTCAAACTTTAATTAATTTATACTCTTGCCTAAATCGATCACCTACCAAACCGTTGTGTTTGACCCATGTCGTTTTGGTGCCCAGGTGCAGGCGACGTTGCCTTTGAGGAGGAGCGTCTGGAGGATGCTATTGAGCCACCCCCAGCCCGAGAGTGGTAGCCCGACGACATCGTCTAGATGTCAGGCAGGATCTTGAGATGCGTTGCACTTCGCTAAGGGTTCATCTTTTGACTTTTTGGGGAATGTATTGGCCGTTGTTGGCCTCTTATTTGGGTTTCAAACTTAATCAACTTATTTTTGTTTTGCTAACTTTAAAACGTATACTAATTTGAGAAATGCTATGTTTACATTTCTCCCTCTGAAATTATGTCTTGATGATTTTACTCATGCATCTTGAAATTTTTATGTTTTGTCTTGATGTGATTTGCTACACGCTTCCGCAACCATGATCGTGTGAGTTTTTCCCGCCTCTCAGGATCGTCACCGCAGGAACCTGTAGGAAACCGCGCTTTAACTGCGGCGCTGGTTTGGGAATCTCAGTCTGGGGTCGTGACACTATCTGAGGCAAAAGTTCCAAAAAAAAAGCACGGATCAATTATCTCTTGGTGCCAACTTATAAGAGCCCAAAAGCTCTCGCGAGACTTTCGATTGTGTCTACTTTCTTTGGGGTGTAGCCCATTCTGTGCCACACTCCAAAGAGGGGCATACTGTCATTTTGGCACCCCTATGGACAATTTCAATACTTATATTATTGATGCCCCAATTTTGGCCATTTGGACAATTTTGAATAAATAAATTAAATTTTCATTATCATGCATATTTACATTATCATGCACATTTAGGAAGGTTGCATCATTATAAGCTCTGTTTTTTATGGATCTCACCAACTCTCATGTTTCGAGTCGGATCTCTCTTCCATGATGATCTACTTTTAGTAAGCTTCCCGATGATATATGGATTAAAAAAATCTGACGGGTGGTTCAAGAGTTATGAATTTTAAAAAGTTAAACATATGTGGGCTCCCCAAAAACTCAAATCTTTTTTAGGTCTTCAAATGGACCTGACCCATATATCATCGGGACCTACTCATTAAGAGATTTCCACTGATACTCATATTTTAAAAACCCGACAGTCAGATCCTAAGTTATGATTTTTCTTCAAAATTAATCAAGCTTGGGTACCTTAAAAATATTAGGTCTTTTTTTGACCTTGAAAATACTCAAAACCATACACCAATATGATCTACTCATTGAAAAATTTTCAACAGTACTTAGATCTCAAAAATCCGACGGGCGGATCAAACTCTGCGAAACCTGGGTCCCAGTGATAATGGCCCGGACAAAGCCCCACCGCGGCCCATCTTTTGGGCCCCGAACCCCTGATCCAAACCTCAAATCCAACCCATTAGGCCTGGCCCATCAAATCCGACCCAAGTCCCAAACCATCTTAGCTTAAACCCATTTGACCTAATCTAAGGCCCAAAACCCATCAGGCCCATTCAACCTAACCTAAACCTTAAACAACCCAACCCATTAGCATTTTGGGCCTCACACGTGACCAACCCAACCTGACCTGGGCCAAAACTACCCTTGACCTGTCACCGAGGTAAGGGAAAAGGAGTCTAGAGATCTGGGAAACTAGAGTCCCAGATCCCTAGACTCTATCTCCCCCGTTAAATCCCTCTCTTCGTTCCCATCTGTTAGATTGTATGGACTCAATCCATCAGTTGATGTAATAAATTGATTAATTTCTTTATTTATCAATAAAATCATGCTTTTCTTTCATGAGATGAATGATGTTTTTATTACTTTATGCACATGACCAATACATATGACATGATGGTTCATGAGTTGAACCGGGTCCCATTAGTATATTAGATGTGATATATGCATATGGATGAGATCCACATACGGGAGACATGTGTCACAAATCTTATACTTAAAAGTATATTCACAACCAGTGATGAGACTGAGCATCTCATCTGATAAGGTTGCAGCACTTTGATCACAATGAGATAGTGTGATTTGTCTTGATCATTAGAATGTTAGATTATAGATCATGGTGCTGGTACATTAGATGTATTGAAGGACCATGAGAAGGACCGTATGAAATACTGTCTCGATTTAAGGACTGCTCTCATAATTCCCTAGCAATAGGCTCTCAATCTTGAGATATTGATAAGCTCAAGTTTTTGTCTATTCAATTGCTTTAAGTTACCAATGACTGAGGCCAACTGTATGTCAACACGTCGGTGTCTTGGGTACATGGTAGTAGGATTGTGGGAACATCCAATGGTCAAGATGGAATCTATCTATATTATCCCCTTGTGCCAATTAATGGATTTGTCATCAGTAAGTGCGCACCCATCTCGATTAAGAGTTAATTGGATGGTATTGATGATCACTGTGATTAATTGAGGCTCAAGGATAATAAGATATGGATCTAAGATTAGAAGGGACGGATTTAATCCAATTGATCCATGGATATTGATAGAGGGGGGCTATTTGTTGTAATTGGGAAGTTTAGGGTCTTCATTGTAATATATTCCCAAGACTGGAGTGGAATTGCATTTATATAGTGGTGTTATTTGCAATTAACTGTGGGCCCAGATTACACATGAGATGTGGGGTCGCGGTGTCCAAGTTGGAGCCAGCTTTCTATGGAATCCCTAGTGGTCCCCATGCTAACCTAAGTTATCAGAAACATACTAATCTTACTTGAACTCTAAAAGGAAGGAATTAGAAAGTTACTATTTTTATTTAAAGTGAGACTTCTAATAGTGGTAATAGTACGTTACTAACTAGTGTGGAAGTGAGACTTCTAATTAATTAGTATGAGGAGGTTTGCAAAAGCTATATATAGAGGAGAAAGCCCCCCTTGGACGTCCAACCCTAAGGAGTGCACGCCCAAGCCCTAAAAGTACAAGAGTTGCACTACTCTTTCTCTCTCTAGTTCTCTTCTAGTTCCTTGGTGTTTCTAGTAGGGTTTTCTCTTGAAGTTTCCACCAATCTTCTTGAAGAAAAAGATCTGATAGCTGATGGGGGCTCCGACCTTTCGTCCTCTCCTTCCCACCCCTGGGGCTGCCGGGAGCATGGCGGAGGAGGAAAAGCGAGGTCATTAACATTTTTGTACGGGTATGCCAGATTTTCTGTTCTACTTGGAATTTGGAATGTTGATCCAGAGATTCATCTTCGCAAGTAGAAAGGAAATCAATTCTTTTTTCTAACTTTCCATTGCACATATATTTTAAGAAAGAGACAATTTTTTGTTTGCCGTAAAAGGCGATTTTTGTGCCGTGAAAGGCGGTTTGTGTCGTAGAAGGCGATTTGTGCCGTGGAAGGCGATTTACAAATCACATCAATAATGAAAGACAAGAAATGTGAATTTTTGTCTCTTTACAAATAATACAAAATACAAAGAAAAGTAAGAAAAGGTATCTGATTTCTCAGAAGATTGTGGGGACTCATTGAGATCGACGGTTGCAAGTCATGTATGGACTTCGCCATCGTCCTTTAGATGAGAACGCTTGATGCTTTGATTCTTTGGCTTTGCTTGGACCTCAGTTTTTTAGAAGATAAAGACCAAAGAGAGGTCCTATATCCAATAAAAAGCGAATAAACGGGCTGAAAAGCCGCGTTTAGGCCATGTTGGATAGAAGGAGAGAGGAGACCTTGTGGGGGTGGCCCCCAAGGGACTTCGATCACCTTGTGGTGTCTCTTCTGCAGCGGAGTGGCAGAGTTTCTTCGAGAATTCTTCAGAGATGTGTCCAAGGGTTATGTATGTGTATGTCTCTGTGTGTAGCCTTTTTCTTCCTGGAGTGACCCCTTTTTATAGGCTTTTGGTAGCCATGTGGCGATTTATGGGATTGATGACCCATAATGAGAGGAGTTACAAGTTTTAATTCTTGATTATGTAACTCCTTTTTCTTGGCTTATGATTGGTCGGTGGGAGATGATGGGCATTTAATCGCCTTTAATCTCCATGATGAGGGGAGTTTCATGGTTTTAATGCCATGATTGCTTGGATTTGTAACTCCCATTTGCTTGATTCTGATTGGGCCGTCCAAAATAATGGGTTAATGACCGCATTAAGTTGTCTTAAATGGGTCAATTAACGACATTAAGTGGTTGCCAGGGCATTTGAAAAGTCGTGGGTCGCGCCGCGTCTTTTGAAATTCTTCTTGTGATGATCGCCGATGGATCCGCATGTTGTTTGATGTCGGATGGCGATGCAACTTCAGACATTGGTTGATACTAGCGGGCCGGTGACATTTGTCTTGTCGATTTCTCGATCGGTCGGACAGAAAGTGCACTTTTTTGGTCAGCCGGTTGGCGATCTTGGAGCGATCAATGATGATTTCATGCTCTTGATGGCGGATCCGAGATGTCGATTGAGATCAGTCGATTTCGAGCATTGAAAATCAGATTTTCAGGAAATCACAGGGGCTGGAACTCTCGAAAAGCGAAAAAGGATGGAAAACGGGTCACTCGGCGACAAATCCGGCGACCCGGATTTCCATGGTCGCCAGGCAACCATGCACCCATGGTCGCTGGCAACCATGGGGATTGGTCTGCATTTGGTCGCCGTTTCTCGGCCGTTCTTTGGTCTTTTTCGCCGCCGTCTTCTCCTGGATTTTTCTTGACATTTCTCCTCATTTACTGGCTCGGTTCTCCTGAAGAAAACCTGACGAGAAGCTGTGCAAATCAGAGCACAAAGTTTCTTATTTTTTGGAAAAGCCGAAGACTTTGTAGCCGATTTTTCGTCAAGAGTCGAAACTAGGTCAAACGATGTTGGAATGACTTGAAATTTGACGTGAAGCCTCCTAAGCAGTAGATGGGACCAACCATGGGCTTTTTCTTGAGTTTTGAAGCTGTTTGGGGCCCCGTCGCCAGTAGGCTTGATTTTCCCGCGGGGAAGATGCCGCGCTTTGATGTGCGGTCAACCGATGTCCGATCGACTTAGAATTTGATAGGGAGCCTATTGGAGTCAATTTGAGACGATCCGTTGGCTACGATTTGGATGTCATGGTCCCGGGGTGCTCCGCCGCTAGTAGCCTTGATTTTATTTCGGAGTGTCAAAGTCAGGTCAAATGTTGTCGGAATGACCTAAAGTTTGACGTGTAGCCCTTTGGAAGCATGATGAAGTCACTCATGTGCTCTATTTGATTTATGATGGCCTCGATAGTTCTCGTCGCCGAGAGGCTTGGTTTTACTGCTCGAGGGTTGATAGAGGGTCAAACGTTATCGGTTTAATTTGAAATTTGGCATGGAGCCTTTTGGAGGTATTTTGAGACCATCCATAGGCTCTGATCGAAGTTTTGATGTGTTCGACGCCGTCGCCGCCAGGAGCGCCTGTTCAGTTGTCGGAAGAGTGAAGTAGGGTCAAATAATGTTGGAATGGCCCGAAACTTCATGTGAACCCCTCTTTTGGCTGTCTTGAAGGATCTTATAGTTTTTGTTTGATTCTGACAAGATCTGATGGTTGAAGCAGCATTGCCTGTTTTATAGTAGGATGCGGCTTTATGTGGCTTCTTGATTTTGAAGAGGCAAAGTGACTTTTTTGGTGTCAACAAATGCCCCCTCGAGGTACAGCGACGAGTAGTTTTTGGAGTCGATGTGGCTCGAAGAGAAACTTGAAGGAGAGCTTTTGATTTGACCAAGAGTCTTTGAGCATTTTCTATAGCCTTTTGAGTTTCCAAGGGGATTTTATGGTAGTGAGAGGTATCACGTACCATCTAAAGGCAAAGTTTTGAAAATGACATGAGGGAGTTGGATTTGGGTTTTGGATTTTGGGTTTTCCTTTTGACCTTGTGAACCTAATGGTTGTATGTGGCCCATTAGGCGGTCAAGAGGGTTTTTTGGTTTTTGACCTTGTGACCTAACAAGCTGTATGTGGCAGGTTAGGGGGTCGGGATTTGATATTTGATTTTGACCTTGTGACCCAACAAGTTGTATGTGGCAAATTGGGGGGTCAGATTTGGTTTTGACCTTGTGACTTAACAAGCTGTATGTGGCGAGCTAGGGGGTCAGGATTTTTTTTGGTTTCGGCCTTGTGACCTAACAAGCTTTATGTGGCAAGTTAGGGAACCAGAGTTTGGTTTTTTGTGGATTGTCAATTTCAAGATTTTGGCTTAATTTGGTTCATGAGGTTGGATGGTTTGGTTTTTTGGAAACTCATGAGGTTTTTTTTTTTTTGGAATGGTTTAATCGACTCAAGAAAGGCATAGAACCATCGTGTATGCTCTTGGCAAAGGAGGTTTTTGATGGGAAGCCCCTTTTAGTGTTAGGTTTTTGTTTGTTGCTAATTTGATGGATTCACATTCACCTTCATTGTCAAATAATCACACACTCATGCTCTTAGTTTTGACTTTGGAATCTAAGATTCTATCTTGCATTTGGATATGTTTTTCAAATGATTTATTCATGCACGTTTTTAGAATCCAAATACTCTTTTGAAAACCTAATTCTTTATGCATTATTTTGGAAAATCATATTAAGAATCTAGGTTTGTGATTTGCATACATTCCCCATTTTTAGAATCATTTTATTATGCTTAAATCACACTGGCCTTGAGTTCCAAGTTTCATCTTTGGAATTTTGAAAACTCTGCAGGAACTCATCCCAAGCCAGTTTGGTCGGTCGATTGACCCCTGCACCCGGTCGACCGACCCAACTGTCTGTTGGGAAAACAGACAGTGTACCCGATCGACTGAGCCATGCCCAGGTCGACCAGGTAACTAGTCGTTGGGCCAATATGACCGTTGGGCCTGGTCGACCCGGGGGTCATGGGGTCGACCGGGGCAACTAGCCGTTGGACTGTCTTTTGTATATAAGTCCATTTCATTCCCTTCCTTCAATAGGCTTGATCATTGAATCTTTGGATCCCCATTGAAGCCTAAAGAAGTGGAATAAGCTAAGGGAGCTAGAAGGCCATTGGAAATCAAATGTTTGAGATTTAAAAGGTATATCTTACTAGTTAATTTTGATTTCCATTCCATTTAAAATCAATCATGTTTAACTCTTTGTATTTTCATATATGCATGATTTCTAGCTTTAAAAGAGATGTTTTGCAAACACAATATCACCTTTGGAATATTAGATTGCTTTGCAAACATTCTTGTCTAAATCACATGTGCTCTTAGTCGTTAATCTTCTTACAACTTGTTTAGTACTTTCTTTCAAGTTGCTTGATCTTTTCATGTGATTAGCATATAACTTCAATCATCATTTTCTGAGCTTAGATTTTAAAATGCATCAAACATTCATTTAAGAGCTTCATTTTAGAATTTGATTGAAGTAAACATTCATACACTTTGTGCACACACTTTAGCTAATTGTTGTGTATGTTTGTACATTGATTTTCACTTTCATGTCAGCCTATTTAAGAGGCAATTCTATTGAGCTTAAATTGTATCTCTTAGAGTGTTTTTGTATAGACACCTTCTTAGAGAAATCTTTCATTTGTAAAGGTTATTGCTTAGCCTAAGAAAAGTACATTTAAAGGTTATTGCTTAGCCTTGGAAAAACATCTTGTAGAGGTTGTTGTTTAGCCTATAAAAATAACATTGTAAAGGTTATTGCTTAGCCTATTAAAAAGCATAGTTAGTGGAAATCCGGTGGGGTGATTGGATCACAAGCCGGTAGTGGATGTAGGCATTGAGGTCAAACCACTATAAATCTTTGTGTAATGGTGTATGCTTGTGGTGATTTCTTTTGTTAGCTTCCGCATCTTGTTTGGTAAATCATCACTTGTGACTAGTTTATTTTAAAGAAATTAAAATTGGTCTAAATTGGTCACATATTGTAGCTCACCCTATTCACCCCCCCTTTAGGGTTAGGATCCCAGGACTTTCATTTTGTGCCTAGGTGGTCAAACCTGACTCATGTGGGCGAACCCATGAGATCTTAAGCTTTGGAGATGGCTTAGATCTCATATGATGTCATTTTGCAAAGAATATCTAAAAATATCTCTTGTGGGTGGAGAATATCTAAAAATATCCTTACTTGGAGAGAATCTCTCATGCTTCCTTGTTTTTGGGAGAGATTTCCTCAAAGTATCTTTCTTTGGAGAGAATATTTCTCATTCTCTTTCTTTTTGGAGAGAATTTCTCAAAGAATCTTCTTTTTAAGAGAAAATATCTCAAATCTCCTTTCTTTTGGGAAGGTTGCTAGTTTTTAGCACTTACCTCCTTGGTTTTCTCCTTGTTTCCTCTTTTGGTTTGCTCTCCTCTATAAAAGCAAAGGAGGTTGGATCTCTTGCTCTTATTGCTTTCTTTTTGCAAAAGTCTCCAAGAGTGCTCCAAGATCAAGAACTCTTCTTCTTCTTCAAGAATCTTCAAGAACTCTTCTTCTTCTTCAAGAATCTTCAAGTTCTTTCTTCTTCTCCATCCATGGCTTCAAGTAAGTTTTCTTCCTTCATAAGAAATTCCATGTAGAAGTAGAATTTTTTATTTTTCTTTTCTCTTTTTTTTTCTTCACGTGTTTTCTCTGTTTTTTTTTCACGTGCCGCCTCCTTTTTTTTGGCGTTTTTTCTTTTCGCAAGTTTTTTTTTTTTTGCTTTTCTTGGCTATACAGACAGGTCCGTACGGACCTGGCCGTACTGCCACGTGGCAGTGGACCACGGCCTACTGGCCAAATTTTTTTTTTAAAGAGATTTCTTCCTCTTTTTTTGTTTTTTGCTTCTCTTTTTTGCTCACCAAGATAATGAGGTTTATGCACCATGATAATGAGGTTTATACATTCCAAGATGATGTTCATGCATATTTTTTTTTTTGATGCATCAAGATAGAAGGCTAGAGTCTCTAGGTCAAGTCAACATGATTTGTGACTTGGACAAAGTTTGATTGGTTTTGACCAAGTTGGGTTGGAATTGGTCAAACTTTAGCTAAAGTTTTCTTAGCATCTAATGCATGATGATTTTCTTGATGCATGATTTTTAGTAAATTGATTAGGAGCATGATGATGCATACCTGGAAATCTTTTGCAAGTTTTGGGATTTGGAGCTCGCAGCAATGTTGAGTGCTTTTTCAAGCTTGTGGAGATTTGATAAGATTGGTTTGATCTCGCAGCAATGTTTGAATTCAAACTTTCTTTGAGGATGCTTCACGAGCTTGTAGCGATGTTGAGTTCGTCTTCAAGCTTCCTATCTTTTTCAGGATGTTTCCTTTTTCTTCGGAATTGTCCCGGAATCATGCCAAAATTTCGCTAGGATGTTTTTTTAGCAAAATTCTGTCACTTTGATGATTGATTTTTTTATTTCCATCCTTTGCAGGTAGTTCATCCAGAACAAACAAGGGCAAAGAGCCTATTACTAATGCACCTCGTCGGTCTACCAGGTCTCCTAATGTGACCGTACAACAGGCTTGGGAGAAGGTCCAGTTTGTGGAGAGAAACTTGGAAGAGTGCGACTCCTTCAACTGCGATGAGATGCGATAGGATGAAGAGTTCTACAGGATTATGGTAAGCAACCGTCCTTGGGTCATGGACGATCAGAGCATTGTGCCAAGCCTACCTTTTTCTTTGGTGATGCAGTCCCTGACGACTTGACGTACCAAAGGAGATATTTTCTGTTCTCTTACACGGCAGATGGTGAGGAGAGAACTGTTTCTACCCGATCGACGTTTGATCGCACTATCTCGATCATGAGTCTTTCTCCGACGTGTCCCAAGAGGGAAGATCCTTCGAGGTGGGTGAAGAGGACTAACGTGATCAAGACCAGGGTTTTTGTCGGCGGCTATTCCAGTTATGCAGAGAAGTCGCCTGTCCGCATGGACATGTTGATGCTAGCCAGAGGTTACCAAGGTTCTGATCATCCATCGGTCGATTTGAGACCGGTGGGCCTTGGCGTTTTCCGGGGTGACGGCAACAATTGGGTGAAGCCTTTTCGACTTTGTGGCCGTTTCAGCGTTGACTCAAGCTGGGAGTCATGGACTGATCACATCCTGCAGGTTGGCGGGGCCATTCTAAAGGAGGCCGAGATTTTTGATGCGGTTCGCGCTTTTCGGCAAACCGTGGTTTTCTCCGATGAAGCCTTCATGGCTATGTTGGAGTCATTCCTTCCACAAACCAACACCTTTATTATCACGAATGGTGAGATTGGTTTTACTTTGAAGGAATTGAACACCATTACTGGGCTGCCTGTCCTCGACAAACTTTATGAGGAGTTCATGCCTATTGACACCGTCCTTGAGGAGTAATCTGAGGAGTTCAGGCTTTTGTACTTTCAGCTCGTCGCCTTCTATGATTTTTTGAAGGAGAATGAGGGCTCGAAAGTAAGGTCCAGCAGTTGGAGGAGCTTTGGCTCCTTGTTCCCCAACTTCTTTGACAGCAGAGAGTCTTCAGATATCACGACCCGGGAGGCCCGAGCTAAGAATCCAAGTTTGAAGAAGACTTCCGTCACGCGAGGAGAGTTGAAAGACTTCTTCATGAGCACCGATGTCTTTTATTTGGACATTGCACTGCGGAGGGATCTCGCTGTTTACCTCACTTATTGGCTGAGTGAGGCTGTTTTTGCTGGAGGAGATGGTACGCACATCATGCCGCATTGTATTTTTCCGGCTTGTTAGATGGCGTTCAGAGAGTGGCTTGCTTTGGTGCATGCTCTTTACTCCTATTTGTGTACCGAATTGCAGGCTGCTGCTTTTCTTTTTCGGCTTCGGCTCCTTATGAACAGGTTATTTTTAGCCCATATTTTCAATTCGTGGTATGTATACCACTGTCCCAGCTTCCATCGGTTAGGAGTTGCATAGGATGATGACCCTTTCATGATTCGGTTGGCTAGTGGGACAACTGTTTCCGAATCTCTTTTGTCTGCCCATTTGAGGTTCCGACGGTTTAGGGACGTCGAGATTGGGCAATCTTCAGTGAAGCTTTCTCCAGGTTTGGGGAAGAAGGCTTTTGGTTTTGGTGTCTCCCGTGATTCCACCAGGGCAGAGTCGGGAAGGCACTATTCTTTGACCAACGTAGAAAAGAGGTGGCTTTTTAACATACGTGTTGGTACGATGGTGTACCATATACATCTTTTTGTTGACATCAAACCGTATGTTTCCTCGTGTTTTGCGCTGCAGTTGGGCTTCTCTCAAGGCGTTGTTGGAGCCCCTTCGAGCATGGTGAAGCGTTTTGGAGGTTTGCAGGATGGGAGGAATGCATGAGCTTTTTACAGTGTGGAGGACACTAATGCCATGATTTCCTATCCTGAGTTGCCCATTGTCCGGACTGCTGGCTTTACGAAATGGTTCGTAGAGAGCTTTTTAGTGTACCGGGGGCTTTCTAAGAAGGAGCTTGATGTGAAGCAATCTTCTGGGAAGGGTCTTGGCAGATCAGATGGAGTCCGTCGAGAGGAAGTTTTGACATTCCTTTCTAGTGAGAAGCACAAGATAGGGTTTCTCGATGAACAGGACGTCATTAGATCTGGAGCTGCACAAGAGATACCTGGTGAGGTCTTGATATAGTTAGAAGAGGAGGAGGCCGAGATCAATGATTGGATGCAAGCGGAACGAACAAAGGCTTCCTTGGAGTCCACTGGGAGGAGCAGACCATCTGGCAAAGAGTCAAGCGAAGGTCCTGACTTTACTGATGGGACGGGTACTTCGAGTAAACCGGCCCGTAGAAGCAAGAGGAAAAGAGGGCAGCGCCGTAATAAGAGACGATACGATGACTCTCCTGATCCAGAAGTCCCTCCCACCATTGCTGAAGAGACGTCATGGGACGTTGATGAGCCTCCGGAAAAGAGGAGTCGAGAGGAAGAAATCGTTGATGAAGGTATGATTCCTCCTCTTTCTCTTTCCGTTTCTTTCATTGAAGTTTCTTTTGTTTTTGATTTGCTTTCTCTCCATTTTTTAGTGGAAGATGATGATTTGGTGATGCCTGAGGTCCCGGCTGATGAAGCAGTGACGGATCCGATTGTGACATCTGAAGAAGAACCGAGGGACTCTGGAGTGATTCCAGAATCTTCACCCGGTATGACTTCTTTGTATTTTTTTTTTCTGTGTTGTCAATTGCTAACATGTTGCTTATTTTCTTGTCAGCTAACTTGCCACAGGATTTCGACGATTTCGAGCCATCTATGGATGCGGCTTTTGATGACGCTTCAGATGAACTCATGGAGGCAGAAAGTATTCCACCGGTCGTCGAAGAAGGTATTTGTAGCAATAACCCTGATGATAATGATTTTTTTAGTAGGATCATATTCATACCTTTTTTGTTTTGTTTTGCTGGCAGATTGTGAGGTAACAGAAGAAGTTCCTCTGTCTTTCTCAATGCCAGAGTAGGGGATGACTGTAGTTGAACCAGAAGTAGGGACTTCTTCTTCCAGTTTTAATGCAGCAAAGATGAAATCTTTTGAGCAGATTCCTTCGCCAGTGTCTCTGATTGGAAAGAGCTTAATGATCACTCCTCTAGCAGGACGTGACACGGGCAGTCGATCAGTGGAGAGGGCCGAGCCTTCATCCGGGCCATCTCTTGAGTATGCGAAGAAAGTGTTGAAGAGCGTTTTGAGCTCATGGGTCAAAACTGTTTCTTCTGGCCATTTAGAAGCCGGCTTTGGCATAATTAAGCATGTCCTGGACATCCTTGCTGATAGTGAAGAAGTTGGTCTGGACATTGCAAGTGCGAAGGCTTTCGTTGATGAAGTCATAGCTCTAGGGAACAAGTGGAATGAAACCAAGAGCTTCCAAAGTGGTGACTTCTTTAATGAGATGTTTTTGAAGCCTTCTAGCGAGGTCAAGTCTGAGCTGAACGAGATCGCGGACTTAGAAGCAATTCGTTCAGGAGAGGAACATTACCGAGTTGGCTATCATTGAGCCGGCAAAAGATCTGCGCCGTGTTGATAGAGAGGTTGTTGCGACCAGGTAGCGTCTTGAGGTATTGGAGAAACAAGCTGCTGCAAAATGGACCGCCATTGTGGAAGCTCGTATCAGAGAAGGGACTCTGATTTGCCAAGTAGAGGAGGTTGAGAGCAATCTTCGGAGGAAGACTCAAGAGTACGAGCAACGACATATTCTTTGGGAAGAGCTTCCCCGTGCTGCAGATGGATCGCGGTGTTTTGCCGCATTTTATGGGAAGATTTTGAAGAAGTGGGGCCTGGAAGCTTTAGAGGCTAAGGCCAAGAGTCTGCTTGAGGAGTTGAATCTTTGGTTGAATACCATGTTAGATTGAGCTCCTAACTTTTGTAACAAACTCTTTTTTTTTGTACCTCCATGTAAAAACATTTTTGGTACTCTATATACTTTTTTACTCAAATTCTTTTTGATGAAAAAAATCAAAAGTAGGATGTTTGTTTGGAAATTTGATCAAAAGGTTGTCATTTTATGAAAATCTTTTGTCAAAGGGTTGTTTTGGGCTTGAAAGCCGAGTTTTTTTTTTGAGATGGCACGAAAGCCGAAATTGATGGTGTAAGAGCCAAATTTTTTTGTGGCATGGAAGCCGAATTTTATGGCGTAAGAGCCAAAATTTGTTTGCGGCATGGAAACCAAGGTTTTTTTTGAGATGGCATGAAAGCCGATTTTTTGAGATGGCATGAGAGCCGAATTTTATGGCGTAGGAGCCAAAGTTTTTTTTGAGATGGCATGAAAGCCGAATCTTGAGGTGGCATGAAAGCCGAATTTTGAATTGGCATGAGAGCCAGGTTTTGTGGCATAGGAGCCGATTTTGTTTGTTGGCGTGAAAGCCGAAATTTTGGGGTGGCATGAGAGCCGATTTTTGTTTTTGGCGTAAAAGCCAAATTTTCTTTTAAAACTGAGTTTTGTTTTGTTTGCATGAAAGCCAAATTTTGAATTGGCATGAGAGCCAAGTTTTGTGGCATAGGAGCCGATTTTGGGATGGCATGAAAGCCAATTTTTTGTTTTTGGCGTAGAAGCCAGATTTTGGTTTTCATGATGCAAGTATCGACTAAAAGTCGCCTCCCTGCTGAATGGTATTGCAAGTATCGATGGAATTTCGCTTCCTTGCTCATTCGGTTTGAGAGTATCGACTGGATGTCGCTTCCTTACGAATTTGGGTGCAAGTATCGACCGGATGTCGCTTCTTTACTTTTCCAAAAATTTTGGTTTTGTGCGTATTGATTGAATGTCGCTTCCCCACGATTTTTGAAATTTGAGGTCTTTTTTTTTGGACCTCGGTTTTTGTTTGAATCTTGGGTTTGTTGATATCAATTGGAATGTTGCGTCTCCACAATTTTTGAAAATTTGCAAGTATCGACAAAGTGTCGCTTCCTTGCGATTTTGAAAATTTGGAAGTATCGAATGGGGTTCGCATCCTTCCGATTTTTGGGTTTTGCGAGTATCGATTGAGTGTCGCTTCCTTACGGTTTCTAAAAAACCATTTTTGTTTAAAGACACGAGGATCGTAAATTTTGACTTAAAACCGTTTTTGGTTGTAAAAGTCACGGTGGACTAGGGTGGAAATTTCTGAGTCCTGATTTTGTTTCAAACCATGAATTTTGGGTTCAAGGATTGAAAATTTGGTTAAGTCTGGGAAGAGGCTCCTAAACTTGGATTTTTGGATTTTTTTTGAACAATGAAACTATGAAAGTAAGCATTGTTTTGAGAGTTTTTTTTTAGAAATTTCAACATAAGGATGAAAATTCCAAAAGGAGCGGGTTTGACGAGCAAGTACCTGGAAATAGGCTTTGACCGTGCAGGCATTGCTCTGACCCAGTGGCGTAAGTCTTCAATGGTAGTACCGCTTCAAGAATTTGCCGTTGATTGGCAGCATACATCTGTCGCCCTCCATGTTTAGAAGAGCGTTTGTGCCGTTGGAGAAGACTTTGTCTATGACGAAGGGTCCATCCCATTTTAGTTCGAGTTTGCCTTTGGATTTATGGGCGGAAACCATTGGCCTTTTTACTGCAAGAACCAAGTCACCCTTTTTATAGGCGCGTTGCCTGACCTTTTTGTCGAAAGATCCTGCCATGCGTGCTTGGTACAGCTCAATGCTTTGTAAAGCTTCATGCCGTCTTTCGTCGAGATTGTCCAGTTATTGGAGTATCAATTTTACATTGCTTTCTTGCGTCATGTCATTTTGCAAAGACACCCTTAAGGAAGGGATTTGTACTTCCAAAGGGACAACAACTTTGCATCCATAGACCAAAGAGAGTGGTGTACTATGGGTTGGTCCTCGAATGGTGGTTTGATAGGCCCACAAAGCTTCAGGTAGTTTATCTCCCTAGTCTCTTTTGTGACTAGAGACCATTTTTTTGAGAATTTTACAGAGTGTCTTGTGGAAGGCTTCTGCTAGTCCGTTCGCTACCGGATTGTATGGAGTCGAAGGATAACTTTGGATTTTGTACTTGTCGCAGAACCTGTAGAATCTGTGATCCCGGAATTGTGGTCCGTTATCATGGATAAATCTTTTAGGTATGCCGAAACGACAAATAATGTTGGTGCGCAAGAATTGAAGGACTGATGAGGTCTTCATTTCGCTGAGCGCAATTGCTTCTGACCACTTGGAGAAATAATCCGTAGCGGCAAAGATGAAGCGATGACCTTTGCTTGATGAGGGAGAGATAGGACCTATGATGTCCATACCCCAGGCTTCAAAAGGCCATGAGATCGCTGTGGGATGTAGCCGTTCTGGAGGCATGTGGACATAATCTCCATGAATTTGACATTGTTGACAGCGTTTGGCAAATTGCATAGCATCTGCTACCATGGTAGGCCAATAATAACCTAACCTTTTTATTTGATCGTAGAGCTTAGGAACGACCTGATGAGCTCCACAAAGACCAACATGTACTTCTTTGAGAGTTTCCTTGGCTTCTTGTTGTGACAAGCAGCGTAGAAGTACTCCATTAAAAGATTTTCTGCAAAGCATTTTTGAAGGAATATCCAAATGAAAGTTTGGGGCTCGTCTTTGAAGGCTTACCCGTTCTTTTGGATCTTCAAGTAGGATTCCGAACATAATGTAATCAATGAATGGATCCCTTTAGTCGCCGATCAGAGGTTTGAGGATATGGACATCCGATTTCCAACCATTTGGTGGCATTCAACTGCTGCTTGGTGTGTGTTAAGAGGAGGGAGAATCCTTATTTGACACACTGTGATTTACATGTTTTCCCCCTTTTGGATTGCCATAGATGCGGCGTGTCTGGCCAGGGCATCTGCACGGATGTTTTCACCTCTGAGGATGTGGGTGATGTGACAGATGTCAAACTTTTGTCGAAGTGATTGCGCCTTGTTGTAGTAAGGCAACAGATCAGGCTTCCTGACTTCAAATTTTTGATTCATCTGGTTGACGATTAGTTGAGAGTCCCCAAAAGCTTCCAGCATGGTGATGCCAGATTTTAGGGCGAGTTCCAATCCTACAATCAGGGCTTGGTACTCAGCTGCATTGTTTGAGCATGGTTCCTATAGCGAGAAGGCACGTGGAATCATGTATTTGTCGGGACTGACAAAGAGGATGCCAATTCCCGATATTTGTTTTCCTTTTTCATTTGTCCTGGTTGCGCCGTCAAAGTACATGTCCCAGGAAGCATTTGATAAGGAAGTTTCCACATTGTAGACAGATTCGTCTGGGAGATCATCCCTTAGTGGAGAATCTTTAGGCAATGGATGCTCTGTAAGAAAGTCTGCTAGAGCTTGGTCTTTGATTGCCTTTTGTGGCACATACCAAATATTGAATTGCGACAGAAGGATGGACCATTTTGCCAATCGGGCATTGAGAGAACCTGCTTTTGTGACAAGGACCTTTAAGAGATTGATCCTCGAAATCAGGAATAATGTGTTGGATAGTAGATAGTGATGCAACTTTTGTACGACAAACATCACTGCAAGACATTCTTTTTCGACTGGAGAGTAGCGATGCTCTGCACCTACCAACATGTGGCTGAGGTAATATAGAGCAACTTCTTTTCCTTCGTCGTTTTCTTGTGCTCGTAGAGCGCCCAAAGAGTAATCGAGAGCTCTTGTGTACAAGATGAATGGTTTTCTAGTTATGGGGGCAGCCAGTACTGGAGGTTTGGCCAGGTATGTTTTGATGTCTTGAAATGCGGCTTCACATTTAGCATCCCAAACAAAGTCCACACCTTTCTTCATTAGGCGAGAGAAGGGACGACACTTCTCTGACAGATTGGAGATGAACCGTCAGATGTATGCCAACCTCCCTTGAAGCCCTTTTAGTTGTCTTAGGGTTCTTAGAGATGACATTTCTAGGATAGCCTTGACTTTGGTGGGGTCAAGTTCTATTCCGCCTTTCTGAACTTTGAATCCGAGAAACTTACCCAATGAGACACCAAAGAAGCATTTTAGTGGATTCATCCGCAGTTGGTGGTTGCGAAGTCGGAGGAAGACTTCTCAAAGATCTTTGAGGTTGTCTTCTTTTCTTTTGCTTTTGACAGCGAGGTCATTAACCTAACATTCAACCGTCTTGTGCTGCGTATCTTGGAATATTTTCATCATAGCCCTCTAAAATGTTGCTCCAGCATTTTTCAGACGAAATGGCATGACTGTGTAGCAATACACGCCAAACGGAGTCCGAAATGATGTGTCTTTCATCTTCAGGATGCATCTTTATCTGATTATAGCCAGGGAATCCATCCATGAATGTCATTCACTCGAATTCGTAGGTGTTGTCAATTATCACCTCTGGTATGGGGAACGAAAATTCATCTTTAGGGCTTGCATTATTCAGGTCTCTATAGTCAATACAAACTCTGATCTGCCCATTTTTCTTTGTCACGGGGACGATGTTAGCCAACCAGTCAGGATGCTGTTCCTCGCGGATGAAGCCAACGCTTCTGAGTTTCTGAACTTCTTGTTCAATTTTGTCCATCACATCAGGACAGAATCTTCTTTGGCCCTGTTTGACAGGCTTGATATCTTTTTGCAGATTGACTTTGTGGACTGCTATTTTGGGGTCTAAGCCAAGCATTTCAGCGTAAGGCCATGCAAAACAATCAACGAACTCATGAAGAAAAAATATATACTAGGGTAACTCATTATCCTTTATATTCTTGCTTATGAATTCAGGACGTGGATTATCAGGTGTCCCCAAGTCTATCTTTTGAACATGATCTTCTGTTGGAAGGTTTGAAAGTGGTTTCTCCACAATGTTTTCAGAGGCTTCCAACTTAACAAGACCTTCTGGAGTTCCAATGGCATTTATAGACCTAGGCTTTGTTTTTGTCCATGGGTCTTATTGATTGGTATTTTTCTCAAGACTGGCAATGAGATGACCCCAATCACCTGTTGAAATTGGGTCGAAGTAAGGTACTTCTTTTGGAGACGATGGTTCTTTTGGGCTAGAAAACCGTGCGTCTATGTCATCAGACAATTCCTTTTCATCATCAGAGAAATCGTACCAATCGGAAGAGCTTTCTGGATCCTTGGCGGGGGGCTCCTCAAAGAGATATTCAGGGAGATCAATGTCTTCATGGACACGAGATGTTGAGGCTTGGTCGGCAAAACGACTTTGTAGCCTTTGTGTCAATCGTCTCATAGGAGAGTCAGGATCATACCCCAACCCGTATGAAGACTTGTCTATGTGATGATGGAGTTTCTAATCCTCCAGTTGACTTTTGGTCAGGGTGGGTTCCAATGGTGTAAGAATACCGCGGCCACCTCCCAAACCGATTGGATTTTGAGCTTCATAGCCCATTTTCTTCATGATAGCTTGTGCCATTGGACTATACAGAAATAGTTGAGGCATACCTTCATTTTGGAAAGGTTCAAGCGAAGATTTTGGTGAAGAGGCTTCTGATTTGTGGAAGAAGATCGTCTTTCCTTTTGCCGAAGTTACCGGCACGACGAAGGAAGTAGACATAGTATCTTCTACTTCAGCAGGTGTCTCCAATGGAGTGAGAGCGGGCTGGACTTGCTAAGTATCAGCTTGGCTTGACGATGTATTGTCTTTTGGCTCTGAGTCCGAGTTTGTGTCTTGCATAATAGACATGAAGGAGACAATGAACTTGCCCCAAGCCTTTTGTTTTGTCTTCTTTGCCTTGGTAGTGATTACCAAAGGCTTTGAAGGTTTGAGGGAGACAACGAAGGGAGAATGAATGCTCTCTTTGGTTTTGCCGGAAGATTTTTTTTCTTCCGGTGATTGCTGAGGAGCCTTGCCTTTATCTTTTGGGAGATTTTTGGCAAAGGGTGTTGTTTCTTCCTCCTTTCCTTCTTCTTTATCTTTGTACATTTGCGCGTATGCAAAATGGACATCTTTGCCTTTGAAGGGCTTTTTGTCTGCAAACACTCGATGTATTAAGCTGTCGTTGCCAACGAACTTGATGCACTGATGTAGAGTTGAAGGGACGACACCATTCTCTTGTATCCTGGGGCGTCCAAGAAGGATGTTGTAGCATGACTTGGTTCTTATTGCGTACACAGTGACTTCAGAAATAAGATCACTGATTTGCAACTTAAACCTGATTTTGTCGATATGCCTTTGAGCGCTCCCATCGTACCCAAAGATGGATACAGATGTGTGATTCAGCTTGCTAGGTGGGATGCCCAGCTCTTCGAGTGTCGAAGTAGAGATGAGATTGAGTGCAGAACTTGGGTCGATCTGGACTCTATGTATTGGCATTTCTTTGATGTACCCTGTGAAGTATAGGGGTCGATTGTGCTTTGTCTCGCCAAACAAGAGGTCATCCTTATCAAAGGCAAATGTTGCACTTGCTGCTTTTTGAACTGAGAGGCATTCGATGCCCGATCCCTCAGTTTTCTTCTTTTCTCCCTTTGAGGAAGTATTTGATTTTTTGACCCTATAGTCCATTTCAATTGTTGACTTGTGGGGAATGTTTGTCGACATCCACATTCAGCCTTTGCAGTTCTGAAATGAGACTATCACGAGTTTGTGGAGACATTCGTAATAAGTCAAGGATGTGCAGTCGTGCAGGTATGTGTTTGAAGTGCTCAATCAAGTCGTACTTGAAAGCCTCCTTCGGGCCTGCATTTTCATTAGTTGCCATTTGAGGCGTTTACATTTTGTGTTCCTGAAGGATTTACATAGGAAGAAGAAAGTTGGTTGTAGTTTTTATGGTAATCCCGGCCAAAGCAGGTACCTCTACCAACTTCAAGAGATTCTGGAGAAAGGTGTTCTTTTGGAAGATCACTCTTGGGATCAAGGGGTTGATCCTTGTCATTTACTAAAGACGTCTCTGTAGCAGTATTGCCATCTTCGGTGATTGCGTTGTACGTAGCATTTTCCAGGAACAAGTCTTGAACAGCATCCATCAACTTTTCTTCATTGAGCAGTTTATCGGTCCAGACATCGTCTATGAGGTCGGGTATCCGAGACCAATTGACTGGACTTTCATTGAAGAAAACTTCATTGGCAGGAGTTTCTTTGAGATATCAGCCGGAAGAGGTTTGGGTTCCGACGTCACAGTTTCAGGAGACGAAGGTTGAGAAGATGATATCTCTGTGGAAGTCACCTGAGGAGATGTGCTACCGGACATAGTTCGAGAATCTGAGGCCTCGACAGACGAAGCTTCAGAGGCATCATCGTCCCGAACTATCGCATTACAAGCAATGCAGTGCTGAGATTCAGACTCGTCTTCAGATGTGAGGGGATCATCAATCCAGCAGTTTTCTTCATTTTTCGGGGTTACCGGTTCTGGATTTTGATTTTGATGAAGCTCATTGATGCGATCCTGCTCCTGCCCTATGGCAAGACGTTGCAAGATTCTTGCATACTCTTCGAGATCGGGCATAGGGGCCAGATCTTCTTTGTCATCTGCTCCTTATGGTTCACCAATGTTGGGTTCCACTAGAGCGTTTGCTTGTACTGGATCAACAACACTTCATTGAACAACCTATTGGTCTTCTTCATCATCAGACCAGGATCCTTGTTGCTGATACAGATTATACCAAATCACTGGCATAAGATGAGATTCGGGAATTCATTCCTCATCGGAGAGGTATTCTCCTGTTTCAAGGGATTCTTCCCACTCATCGGTATCACTGGCAGTGTCACTGGACTCGTACCCATCCATGGGGAATCCAATTACTGAGTTGCAAGAGTATGATGCCCCGTGCGTAGTTTCATTTCTATAATGAGGTGGCATGAAGTCACCAAGGGTAAATTTTCTTACCACCTTTGAAGTTTTGGATTCTTCCGTTGCCCCCAGTGAAGCAGTGGAAGAGGTCTCTGCCTTTTCAGGAACTTCTTGCTTTGATTGAGCTTTCTCTTGCTGTTTGAGCTTACGGAGTTGTCTCTTGGCTTGCTTTCGCTGTTGAGCGGTAGGCTTTGTTTTGATGATCTCCCAATTTTCTTCTTCTAGGAGATCGGGATGCACCCATATGGGTTGTTCGTCTGATGTTGGATAGGGAGCCAACTCTTGGGATGTTTGAGTCATTTTTATCACCTTGAAGGAAGTAGTGATCTTCTCATTTGGTGACTTGGAAGTTTGTCCATATGACACCATGTTGACGGAGGCAGGCCCATAGTTTTTGTCAAAGGTGATGACTCCATTTTTCCACATCTCGTTGATCTTCTCTCTCACAACGAAGCAATGATTGAGAGGATGTGAGATCATCTGATGGTATGGACAATACCGGGGATCATTGGTTTTGCCAACATCTCTCGGTCTTTTGGGCTCAGGTAAGGTGAGTTTACCATTTACTACGAGAGCCTCAAAGATTTCTTCAATATCTTCATCGAACGGGTATTTCTTCTCTACTCGTTCTTTGAAGGCATCAGAGAGTTCAGGTTTCTTATCTGCAGTTTTGTTTTCAGCTTTCTTTGGCTGCTGAGGAGCTGACTTGGTTTGCACATTAAGAACCTCCTTTTTCTTTGGTTTCGAGGTCGTAATGGAGGTTGGCTCTTTTTTTGATGATTTCTGACTGTTGAGGTCTTTGATCATCGTTTCAGCCTACATAGCTGCTTCTAGGAGTTCTCCCAGGTTTTTTGATTTGTTGTCGATAATCATGGAGCGGATCCTTGCTCTCATATTGTTACGGCAGATGTTGACCAGCGACGCTTGTGGCAGTACATCCGAGCACTTGTACGCCATCGCTTTCCACTTGTGAATAAAGTCGTATGTTGACTCATTCTCTCCCTGTTTTATGCTGCAGAGTTATGCCATAGTAACGGGGTGATCTTCACCTTTGAAGTGGGTGAGGAAGCGTGTCTCCAGCATGGCCCAGTTTTGAATGGAGTCCTCTGGCAGAGTGGAGTACCAATTGAAGGTCGTACCTTTTAGGGTACTTGCAAGGAGTCGAATCTTGATGGCATCTTGATCCGCAATAGCTCCTGTCAGGATCTTAAAGTGGATGACATGTTGTTTGGCTAAACCTTTCCCCGTATATGTCTGGAGAGTAGGTTGTTTGAATTTTGCAAGGAACGGGACTGAGTCCATCCATAACGGATATGGTGGCTTGATCCAGTGTTCTTTCAGTGTATCCTCTTCTTTTGCTTTGGCGAGGATATCATCGACGTCCTTCTTGGTAAGGGCGCATGACTCATTGTTTTCCTCGTCACCTTGATGACTCGAAGGAGCTTAATTGTTTAGTGGACGCTGTAAAGTGAGGAGGAGGTTTTCCATTAGGGCCTCAATTCTCTGCTGTCCTTGCTCCAACTGCTGGATGCATGCTGTTACGTCATCATGCTATGGAGGTTGCTCAGCATTTGTAACCAGGACGTTCATTCTTCGAGAGTCGAATGAGGATATTGTCTTGGTGATTGAGCTGGAGCTCATTCTTTTGGATGAAGAATCAGAGAAGTGGTTGCTCCGATGTCCTTGGCTTGGAGGAGTGGGAGAATCCTCCTGATGTCTTCATGTCCGGGAGACGCTGCGAGTCACCGGTCGTCTGACATGAATTTTGGTTGCTGACTTCTGGCGTTTTCTGGTTTTACCAACCATATAGACATCAACAGCTTGGTCGGGTCTTTCTTTTTCGACCCATTTTTTAAAGACTTGAAGGGTAGAATGTTGGGTTCTTTGCTTCTCTAGTCTCTTTTGTCGATATACCACGCGGCGACGGATACGATGAGCAATTTGAGCTTCAGTAAGCTCTGACTGTCCCCTGGCAATGAAGGATGTAGTCCCTTGCGCGTAGTAACCGAGCTTGTCTTCTTTGAAGCTGGGCATGGATAGGATCTGGACGCGGTCCTTTGCCTGTCGCAGTGAGGCTTTGAGTTTTG
Source organism: Cinnamomum chago (assembly GCA_038049695.1). Classification (NCBI taxonomy): domain Eukaryota; kingdom Viridiplantae; phylum Streptophyta; class Magnoliopsida; order Laurales; family Lauraceae; genus Cinnamomum; species Cinnamomum chago. The sequence continues at coordinate 38,526,273 of CP142460.1, forward strand.
AGAGTTCGGCCCCTGTTGAGATGAAGGGTCGACTCGCAGGAGTGTAGGCCTTAGCAGGTTCTTGCGGTGGCCTGGTGATGCATGACTTGATTTTGGGCTTGTAGGAGCAAGCCCGCTCATGCTGAGTTGATTTTTTTGTTTGATGGAGGGTAGGTTTCTCCTCTTTCATGTGAGAGAGAGGGTATAACCGGTTCTCCTTGAGTGGGGCCAGGTATGCTGGCTTTGCAGATGTTTGGGACCTCCTTTGTTTTGGGGAAGGTCTCGGGGACCAGGTCTTGGGGCAGGCCTGGTTTCTTGTAGGTTGAGGCTTCGTGGGATTGCCACGGGCTTCATGTTTCTTGATTGTTGCCCTTGGTGTCGGAGCGGCGACATGTGCTACGACGGTTTTCTGCTTCTTGGCAGGTGCAGTTTCTTCTGCGGGGAGTGGGAATGGTCACAACGACCCGAAGACAATGGTCCGGGGAGTAGAGGTCGACCCGGTTTGAGAGTTGCCAAGGGAGGTGATGCTTCGGCAGCTGCTGGGGCGCTTGTGAGTGCGCTTGTTTTACTTTTTTTGAAGTAAGAGTTAGTACTTGTTCTCATCAAAAGTGATGGTCAATGAACTTGCCATTGTTAGTTTGGAAAACTTCTGAAACAAGACCAGACCCATTAGTAATCAAAAGAATGTAGTGATCATAAATGGAAAATAACTATGGTTTTGTCTTTTCAAATCGCTCGAGGGGACATGGCCCAGCCCAAACAAGATGAAAGAGGCAAAATGCCATATAGGGTACAGTTGTTCTAAATGCAAGTATGATAGGCTCAAGGCGAGCGTTCCAGTGACTGCTAGAAGCAATTGTAAACCTTAATTCAAATTACAAAGAAGCAAGGCTCACTCAAGGTAAGATGATATAAGCTTGGAGATACAAATGTGTCGGTCGCGAATACAGTAGACCCGAAAGGGCGTACTTGCACCGCTAGGCACAAATGTTGTAAATCGCATCCTTGGAAAGGACACGAGATGGATTTTTGAAAGGTCAAGATTGGATTCATAAAGGAGAGCAAATGGTATTCCAATCCGAACAGGGCTCAAACATTTCTGCGAGCACTTAGTCCGAACGGGAAGGGACCGAAATTTCTCGAATTTGAACCCAAAAGTGACGGAGGTTTTTTTTTTTTTTTTTGCAAGGTCAGGATCGAATTCATCGAAGAGAGCAAGTGGTGTTCCAATTCGAACATGGGCTCAAACATTTCTGCGAGCGCTAAATCCAAAAAGGAAAGAACCAAGATTTCTCAAATCTGAATTCAAAATGACGGAGTTTTTTTTTTTTTTTTTTTTTTTTTTTTTTTTTTTTTATCAAAATTGAATCCATCAAAGAGAGCAAATATTGTTCCAATCCAAACAAGGGCTTAAACATTTCTGCGAGCGCTAAATCCGAAAAGGAAAGAACCAAGATTTCTCAAATATGAGCTCGAAAGTTTTTTCTTTTTTGAAAGGGTTTCTTTTTGAAGATTCTTTTTTTGGATATTTTTTCTGAAGATTTTTTTTGAAGAGTACACATAGGTCTCCAATTCGGTCTTATGAAACCTTAGTAGATAGGTCAGCCCCCAGGTAAGGGTAGGATTACTTAATGAACCCGCTTGAACGATCCTTGCCTCGAACAGTCTAGCTGCCTCCACACTCTGGACAAGGCTTTTCTTAGATCCACTTTGGTCAAAGAACGCAATTGGTGCAACCTTAGTGGGTTTTGAAATTTTTGTTTTTAACTTTTTTCTGAAATTTCTAATGGATTCATCAAAGAGAACAAATGGTGTTCCGATCCGAATAAGGGCTCAAACATTTCTGCAAGCGCTAAATCCGAGAAAGAGAGAACCAAACTTTCTCAAATTTGAATCCAAAAAAAATAAATTTTTTTTTGAAGGAGTTTTTTTTTGAAGAGTTTTTGTTTTTTAGAAATCCCTATCGGACTCATCAAAAAGAAAAGATGGCCCATTCCCCGATAAGAAGAATAGCTACGAACATTTCTGTGAGCTATCAAGTTCAAAGAGGAGAGGATCAAAGTTTCTCAAAATTGAATAAAAAATCGAGAAATCAGATTTTTTTTTTCCTGAAATGAGAAAGAATGGAAATAAGTTCAAAGGTAGAAATTTTCCAAAAATCCCATCTCATGTTTTTTTTTTATGTAAGATCCAACATAGGCCACCAACAAGAAAGGAGCCTAAGAATTTAAGCATCGCGTTCTCAAATGAATGAGTCCCACCGGGTATGCCAACTTGATGGGGGCTCCGACCTTTCGTCCTCTCCTTCCCACCCCTAGGGCTGCCGAGAGCATGACGGAGGAGGAAAATCGAGGTCATTAACATTTTTGTACGAGTATGTCAGATTTTCTGTTCTACTTGGAATTTGGAATGGTGATTCGGAGATTCACCTTCACAAGTAGAAAAGGAAATCAATTCTTTTTTCTAACTTTCCAGTGCACATATATTTTAAGAAAGATTCAATTTTTTAAATGCCGTGAGAGGCGATTTCATTTTGTTTGCCGTGAAAGGCGATTTTTGTGCCGTAGAAGGCAATTTGTGCCGTGAAAGGCGATTTACAAATCTCACCAATAATGAAAGACAAGAAATGTGATTTTTTTGTCTCTTTACAAATAATACAAAATACAAAGAAAAGTAAGAAAAGGTATCTGACGTCTCAGGAGATTGTGGAACTCGTTCAGATCGACGGTCGCAAGTCATGTATGGACTTCGCCATCGTCCTTCTGATGAGAACGCTTGATTCTTTGATTCTTTGGCTTGGCTTGGACCTTAGTTTTTTAGAGGATAAAGACCAAAGAGAGGTCCTATATCCAATAAAAAAGCGAGTAAATGGGCTGAAAAGCCGCGTTTAGACCATGTTGGATAGAAGGAGAGAGGAGACCTTGGGGGGTGGCCCTCCAAGGGACTTCGATCACCTTGTGGTGTCTCTTCTGCAGCGGAGTCATAGAGTTTCTTCGAGAATTCTTCAAAGATGTGTCCAAGGGTTATGTATGTGTATGTCTCTGTGTGTAGCCTTTTTCTTCTTGGAGTGACCCCTTTTTATAGGCTTTTGGTAGCTATGGGGTGATTTATGGGATTGATAACCCATAATGAGAGGAGTTACAAGTTTTAATTCTTGATTATGTAACTCCTTTTTCTTGGCTTATGATTGGCCGGTGGGAGATGACGGGCATTTAATCACCTTTAATCTCAATGATGAGGGGAGTTTCATGGTTCTAATGTCATGATTGCTTGGATTCGTAACTCCCATTTGCTTGATTCTGATTGGGCCGTCCAAAATAATGGGTTAATGACTGCATTAAGTTGTCATAAACGGGTCAATTGACGACATTAAGTGGTCGCCAGGGCATTTGAAGAGTCGCGGGCCGCGCCACGTCTTTTGGAATTCTTCTTGTGATGATCACGGATGGATCCACATGTTTTTTGATGTCGGATGGTGATGCAACTTCAGACATTGGTTGATACCAGCGGGCCGGTGACATCTATCTTGTCGATTTCTCAATCGGTTGGACAGAAAGTGCACTTTTTTTGTCAGCCGGTTGACGATCTTGGAGCGATCAATGATGATTTCATGCTCTTGACGGCGGATCCGAGATGTCGATGGAGATCAGTCGATTTCAAGCATTAAAAATTAGATTTTTAGGGAATCACAGGGGTTGGAACTCTTGAAACGCGAAAAAGGACGAAAAACGGGTCACCCGGTGACAAATCCGGCGACTCGGATTTCCGCCGTTTTCTCCTGGGTTTTTCTTGACATTTCTCCTCATTTACTGGATTGATTCTCCTAAAGAAAACCTGACAAGTAACTGTGCAAATCGGACCACAAAGTTTCCTATTTTTTGGAAAAGCCGAAGACTTTGTAGCCCATTTTCCGTCAAGAGTCGAAACTAGGCCAAACGATGTCGGAATGACCTGAAATTTAACGTGAAGCCTCCTAAGCAGTAGATGGGATCAACCATGGGCTTTTGCTCGAGTTTTGAAGCTGTTTGGGGTCCTGTGCCAGTAGGCTTGATTTTGCCGCGTGGGAGATGCCGCGCTTTGATGTCTGGTCAACCGATGTCCGATCGACTTGGAATTTTATAGGGAGCCTATTGGAGTCATTTTTAGACGATCCGTTGGCTCCGATTTGGATGTTATGGTCCCGGGGTGCTCCGCCGTCGGTAGCCTTGATTTTGTTTCAGAGCGTCAAAGTCGGGTCAAATGTTGTCGGAATGACCTGAAATTTGACGTGCAGCCCTTTGGAAGCATGTTGAAGCCACTCATGGGCTCTATTTGATGAGTGGATGCCTCGATAGTTCTCGCTTCCGAGAGGCTTGGTTTTACTGCTCGAGGGTTGATAGAGGGTCAAACGTTGTCGGTTTGACTTGAAATTTGGCATGGAGCCTTTTGGAGGTATTTTGAGACCATCCGTAGGCTCTGATCGAAGTTTTGATGTCTTCGACGCTGTCGCCGCCAGGAGCGCCTGTTCAGCTACCGGAGGAGTGAAGTATGGTCAAATAATGTTGGAATGGCCCAAAACTTCATGTGAACCCCTCTTTTGGCTGTCTTGAAGGATCTTGTAGTTTTTAATTGATTCTGGCAAGATCTGATGCTTGAAGCAGCATTGCCAGTTTGATAGTACGATCCTGCTTCATGTGGCTTCTTGATGTTGAAGAGTTAAAGTGACTTTTTTGGTGTCAACAATAGCAGGTCATAGCGTGGAAGAGAACAAGCTCTTGGAGATCCTAATTTCTTCAAGAAGAGTTCTTGATCAAGTCAATTGTCTTCTCCTCCATTGGAGCACTGCTAGGCTCCAAAGGTATAATCTACTTCTCCTTTTATTGTGGATTATTTTGGTTGCATGGTCCTGTTGATTTCTATCTTTTAGATAAGTTTTATTACTGTACTTGATTGATGAGATTGAAGGATTGCATCCTGGATGTGGTTCATGGCCTTATGGGTACTTGATCCCTGAGTCAAGTGGGTCAAAAGTTTTGAAAACCTATCCACGAGGCCTACTTATCCCCTAGATCCCAGTCATAATGGCCCGGACAAAGCCCCACCATGGCCCATCTTTTGGGCCCCAAACCCCTGATCCAAACCTCAAATCCAACCCATTAGGCATGGCACATCAAATCCGACCCAAGTCCCAAACCATCTTAGCCTAAACCCATTTGACCTAATCTAAGGCCCAAAACCCATCAGGCCCATTCAACCTAACCTAAACCTCAAACTACCCAACCCATTAGCATTTTGGGCCTCACACGTGACCAACCCAACCTGACCTGGGCCAAAACTACACTTGACTTGTCACCCAGGTAAGGGAAAAGGAGTCCAGAGATTTGGGAAACTAGAGTCCCAAATCCCTAGACTCAATCTCCCCCCTTAAATCCCTCTCTTCGTTCCCATCTCCATGACGAGGTGTAGATTCCACCTCTCCCGCAGACTCATCTTCACCCTTTCCCATCTCTACGCTGAACAACCCTCACCTCCACTCTCTCTCTCGCAGCCCCCGCCTGAACCCAACTCTACGCAGATCCATCCCGGTCGTCTCCCACTCTCTCTTTCTCATAGCAACCGCCTTAATCCAACTCCACGCAGATCCATCCCGGTCATCTCCCACCTCTACGTAGGTCCTTCATCGCAGCCCCCTCTCTACCAAACACCCATCCATCCTTACATCATCTTCAGGCAACAATCCCACTCTCCATCGCAAACCCATCCATCCTTGCATCATCTTCATGCAACAACCCCACTCTCCACAATCGCCCACCCTCCTGTGCAGACTCTCATCACGATCTCTTGATCGACACTTATATGTACAACATTTAACCGCAAGAGTACGGTGTCGTCAAGTTGTAAAGGACTAAATAGTCCGGATTATCGATCCCACGGAGAGAGGATGGAAGAAGCAATGAATCCAATTTAAGTAGAATTGAACTAAGATATAGCTAATATAAACAATTAAAGTGAATAATTAAAACTAATAAACTATGCAATGTAAAAAACTAATTAACAATATAAAATATGAAATTAATTAGATCTAAGCTAATCAACAAGCTACACTAAACATATAACGCCTCACCCTACACGCATGCATGATTTTGTCCGTTTTGGCCCACGGCCTCACGGTTTTGTTTCTGGTGGGCCTCAACCAACCAAAAGACCTTATGCAAGGTAAGTGTGTAAGCTCTACATATAATGCCATTCATTTTCCTCTCTATAGTCGATGTGGGACTCTGGGGTGTCACATTCCACCCCCCTTAGGGTTGCACATCCCTATGCAGTAGCCTGCCAGCCCTCTTGGCCCGCCCACATGGAGACCCACCCACTTGCACCAGGCCATAGCAGGGGCCCACACTCGAGCTAGTCGAGAGTTTGCTCTTATACCATTTGTAACGCCCCACCCGATACCCATGCATGATATTGCCCGCTTTGGCCCACGGGCCTCAATCCATCAAAAGACCTCATGTAATGTAAGGGTGTAAGGTCTATATATAATCCCATTCACTTTCCTCTCTATAGTCGATGTGGGACTCTGAAGCGTCACATTCCACCCCCCTTAGGGCTGCACGGCCCTGTACAGTAGCCTGCCAGCCCTTGTAGCCTACCAACCGTCTTGGCCTGCCCACATGGAGACCTGCCCACTTGCACCAGGCCACGACACGGGCCCACACTCGAACTAGTCGAGAGTCGGTTCTGATACCTTTTGTAACGCCCCACCCGATACCCATGCATGATATTGTTCGCTTTGGCTCACGGGCCTCACGGTTTTGTTTCTGATGGGCCTCAATCCATCAAAAGGCCTCATGCAAAGTAAGGGACTCCGAGGCGTCATAAAACTAGTGGATAAATGGTGGTGGAAATGGAAGATTTAATGTGAAAATATGGTGTGAAATGTGTAGATTTTAAAACAAGTGATGTGAAATGTAGATTTAACAATCTAGAAGTGAAAATAACAAATCAAATAAAGATTAAAATTAACAACAATCAAAATAAGAGATTAGGCAATCCAAAATCCACTAAGTATGTAATTAATCCAATCAATGCATGTTCTAATTCAACTCCCAAATCTATAATCCAATTAACAGTCTCTTGTCTAATTGGATCGGATGATATAACAATGAAGATCAAAGTAAAGAAAATCAATGGCCACGATCCTAGATCATCATCTAGCTACCCTAACAATAAATCATCAAAATCAAGTTACAAAAGATCAAAGATAAGGGCTCTAGAACATGCTATGTGAGAGAACTTAATCCAGCTACAAAGCATCAATTGAGATTATCCAACCATTAAGTGTAGAGATAGAGCATAAGAAATGAGAGAGATTAGCTTAATTAGATCTAAAATCTACTAATCAATCAAGGCACATGTAGGGAATTTAAACTAAAACATGCATGTAATTGAACTAATCACATTACTTAGCTTCCAAAGGAGAGCCTAATCCAAGAGCTTTAGCCACTAAACATAAAGAAAGTGCTCCAAATCTTCATTAATAATCTTCAATTACACACTTTCTTTCTCTAGATTAGTTATAAAGAAGCTCCTAATTACAATTTAAAAGTAAAAATAAAATTGCAAAAAGACTAACTTGCCAAAAGATTTTTTTTCCTACAAACACATTCCAATTTATAGAAACATTGAGGACATTTGGTTGACTCATTTCCTTTCACAAGGACTGCTTCCATTTGATTGGTTGCAACTTGAAGGCTTTTAATTGGCTCATTTGCTTTCCAAAGCATATGTGCCTTTTGCTTTATGTGGTCCTTCATTTTGGAGGCTCATATCTTTTCACATGGATTTGTGACATGGCAAGCTTTGATTGGTGGAGAGGTTAGAGTTGGATTAAAATATTTTCTATGTAAAAAAAATAAAAATATGTAATTGTTGGGATTTGAGCCCATAACCTATTTCATAGCAACCCAATCTCTAACCAATACACAAACTATTCCTTTGTGATAAAAAATGATTTCTTTTATTGTTAAAGTCTTCTTCTCTTATTTTGAAATTCTTTAACTCTTGCTAAGATTTCTGCATGTAACTTCTTTTTAAAAATCTCTTCTTGATGCCTTGGGATACTGGATGGAAGGTTGGGGTAGTCGCGACATCTACCTACACTTGAAAAATTACATAAAAATGCGCTATAAATAATCAGATATATGCATGATAATCCGATAATCTGTTAATGTGATAGAAGGATAAAATCTCCGTGTAAAACAAATGATATACATATGAGATGCTGATAAAAATCGGACTAATGAGGGGTAAAATATGCAGTATTTTACACTCATCACACCCCCAAACCTGCATTTTGCTAGTCCCGAGAAAAAACTATGAAGAAAAACTAAACTATATGCAAGAAAACATAGTAAAAATCCTAACTCACTTTCGCAGGAATCGCGGTTGCACTTAACTCGTGCAACAAGCCGTTAAACTCCTAGGTTTCCCCTAGTGGATGAGTTTTGTCTCGTGAGGGTTTTCAGCGAATAAATCCCACAAAATTCTTTTTATTTTGGAAAGAAGATATTTTTTATGTCCAACGGTCTTTAACAAGCTAATAAGAATGAGTACTAAGCTAGGAATACTAGCCAACTCCTGAAGTTATGTTAGTCAATACCTAAGTCCCACTGTGTTTGTGTGTATATTTAGTCAATGATCATGCAATCTTCAGGTCCAAGCTCACACAACCTTAATCCCATTCGAAATACATTTCGCCCTGACTACAGCCTTTCAGGTCATACTCTCAACAATGGAAGCATACAGATTTTACAGACTAACTCTCAATATGTGAGTATGAACAAGGCTAAGAACTCACATAATTGATGAAAAATGGAGCTTATGTATAGAAGGATTGATCTCAAAGAATAAGATATAACCAGTAGAAGGTGGAAATGCTCACTTAACTTCTCACTCATTCTACACCTAACCTTTCCTAGGATCCAATAGGTCTTTCATTGGTTGTAATGGGGTTAGGGTTAATAGGTAGGATAAGGGTTAAATGTGGCTAAGGGTTCTTGAGAAGGTGTCGCGACCCCGGACCGGGTCACCAACCAAATCCGGGATCGGCGATCTAAATGATGCCAATGCATTAGTTTAGTTGGCTAATATGTAGACGGATTAAAGGACATGATGCTGTCCGTGCAAATGATTTCCCACAGGTGTCCGTGGTGAGGATATCACACGTACATAGCGTTTTCATTCAAAGTGTTGAAGCATGTAGCAAATCAAATTTATAACTCATTTCATAATTAAAAGACTGATACCAAGTGTATACAACTTGATATCAGAGTGAGCAATGATCATTATAACATTTTCCTAAAAAGTAAAGTTAAATATTTATACAAAAGATCAGTTAAATTACCACTCCCCAAAAATAAAGGCCAACAAAGGCCAGTACAACCAAAAGAATCCCCAAAAGAATGGGTTAGTCACAATCCCCAAAATGTTCCCTATTTCAAGGTTTGACCGAGTGTCTAAACGACATCGTCAACCTGCCACTCTCCTATTCGTTGCGGCTCTCCTTCCGCCTCCTCAAGCTCCTCCTCGGGATAACCTGCATCTGGACCTGAGTACGAAAGAATGGGTCAAACACGATGGTCTGGTAGGTGGTGAAAAGATATAACAACATGATAAAACTTAAAAATTTACCATGGAAAACATTTGAACCTACTTAAACAATAACTTTCATGAAAGGGAATGCATCATCATTTAGAAAATACATGTATAATATAAAATCATATAAAGGTACCAAAGAAAAAAGAACTAGCAAAATGACAACCACACAAAGCTAAATCATCTATCACCAAAGCGATGAGAGCAAATCAGGGCGTTGATCTCTGACACACGAAGTTATGAGATTCAATGAAGTATATATATATATACATATAACTTTACGAGACGGGACCATGGTAGCGAATCGGGTATCGGGACGGGACGGGATCCAGGCTGCAGCTAGCGGAAACGGGAGGGGGACCTCTAAGTCGGTGAATCAGGCTGACAAGGTTGTCCAAGCTTAGTGGTGCTGACTCATAGGTCACATGAAATAAATTGGGACATGTACAAATATACATGTGATGTAAATACATAAACGGGCGGGACGGGGTGCCCATAGGCACAAATATCACTTTATCATCGGGCAATGCATAATGGGGCTAACAAAATGCTAAAATACAATATCAGTGTTTTCGGGCATGACTATTCATGTAGTATGAATTTCTAGAAGTGTATATCAAAATTCGGGAAAAATAGAAAACAATTGAATTTCCAAAATTTTCGGGCCAAACATTGGGGTTTCAATATTAAATCAATGTGAATAGGGGTCCTGTATGTCGGTTTCAATATAGACTTGGTACTCCTTGAGATTTGGAGACATTCTGAGCTCCCTAAACACATTGGTAAGATAAAAAACTATCAATAAATCTCCGCCATGGTGTTTCTTTCTCAATCAGGCTCCGTACATTGCCTCCTAAGCCTCCCATCACAATGGGGCTCCTAAAAAATCTCTTCCAAACATTTAAACATCATACCCATGCTCTCAACACAACCCCATGTCAACAATACACATGGCTCGATGCGGACCTGAAATTCGCTCGAGCCATGGGCTCTCTGGGAGGGGTTCGCTCGAGCGGACTTGGGTTTGCTCAAGCAGACCCACCCAGATTAGGTTGGCCTGAGAAAACTATCAATTTAGCTCGAGTCAACTGCCCTCTGGATGGGGTTTGCTTGAGCGAACTGTCACAGAACCTGTTTTTGATGTCAGTTCGACTCCTTCCTTTCTTCTCTTGCAAATCTCTTTGAGCCTCCATTCTTATACATAAATAAGGAGTTCAAAGCTTCCTCTAAACCACAATTATTTCATCATTAAAACCTCCCACACATTGCATCAATCCCCTCCTTTGCTTCCACATTCAATCACAAGAGACCCATAATCTATGAAATCCATGATAACACAATGAACAAGATCTACCTAAAACAAGATATGCATATTCCAAGAGATTTAACAAGAGAGATAAAGACTCATCAAGATGTGTATTTCGAAATCAATATAAATCATAGCAAGAAACAAGTATTAAAGCATAAAAACCATTAATGAAATCAAGCTTTTCTCACCAAACATGATAATAATCAAAACAATCTATTCATCCACTTGCCTTGGGTTCCGATAAACTAATCAAGCTCCTAATCACACTCTCTCAAAGACAACCTACAAACACATCCAAAAATCCCCCAAAAACAAACCCTAAATGGTCAAAACAAAGAACAAGAAGAAGAAAGCTCCCCATAATGGAAAATGGGGACTCGCTAAGGCTATGAAAACACACATCTAAAAGATGGGAAGGATTGCTTACTTGGGAGTTCCTCAAATGACATGGTTAAGCTCAAAGGAGACCTCAATGGGGCTAGATTCCTCTTCAATTGTATCAATGGAGAGCCTTCAAGATGAGGAAGAAAAAGATGACCTCCATTTCTCGATTTTCTAGCAAGATTAGTAGAGGATAGGAGATGGAAAATCAAGAAGAAAGGGAAGGAGAAACCCTAGGCAAGCTTAGCCACTCCCTCCACAAAATGAGCTGGAAAAAGGGGTAAAGGAAAATGGTTCTCCTTTTATAGAAGATGGAGATGGGTCCCACTACTGGCTAGACTTGTCGGGTTAAAAACTTGGTTTTCGGGACCACAGATGCGTTCGACGAAGAAGGAAAAATTGATCGACGAAAAATCTAGTTTTTAAAAAGTATATATTTCAAGGGTTTTGGAGACATCGGGTTTTGTGTCCAAATTTGGTGTAAAAAGACTGTTTTGCCCTCGAGGTTGGAAAAGTCGGGTTTCGACGTTTCAAATGGGAATGAAGTCAACACGAAAGTTGTAGAGGTTAATGAGATAAGTCAAATGAGGCTAAGTTATGATTTTTTGGAATCACAGATAACCCCCCATGCACACGTAAAGTCACTAAAAGATCCACAAAAGGGTCCCACTAGAAAAAAGGCTCTCAAAATTCTCCAAAACTATAAAGAGCTATTCTAATCCCCAAACGTTAACCCAAATTCACTAATCTCACTTAGAGCTGAAACAGGACTTAATTACTGCTGATCGAGATCACTCGAGTCGGGGTCTTACAGAAGGTAAGGGTCTATAAGTCTTCATAGGAAGGTCTTTCACTGTCTTCACTTCTTTCATTTGCTTTGTGTTCTTTATTCCACTTTATCTTTTTTTTGTGGTTTCTTTTATTTGGTTTCCCATATCTTTTCTTTCCTTTAGTTCTCATTTTTATTTTTTTTCTTTCTACTTTTTTTTCTTTTATTCCTTTATCATCCCTTTGTAGAACATCTATCTTTTGGTAGCCCATGTGAAGTCTTCATTGTTAATGCACAAATCCTTCCTTTCTTCATGTATCCTTACCCTTCTAAACAAAAATAGTTAAAAAGGATTATATATATTGTTGATACCAAAAAATGTCACTTTGCCTCTTCAACATCAAGAAGCCACATGAAGCCGCATCCTACTACAAAACAGGCAATGCTACTTCAAGCATCAGATCTTGCCTGAATAAAAAAAAAACTGCAAGATCCTCCAAGACAGCCAAAAGAGGGGTTCACATGAAGTTTCGGGTCATTCCATCATCATTTGACCATACTTCACTCCTTCGGCAGCTGAACATGCGCTCCTGACGGCGACGGCGTCGAAGACATCAAAACTTCGATCAGAGCATACGGATGGTCTCAAAATACCTCCAAAGGGCTCCATGTAAAATTTCAAGTCAAACCGACAACGTTTGACCCTCCATCAACCCTTGAGCATTAAAATCAAGCCTCTCAGCGGCGAGAACTACCGGGACTATTACTCATCAAACGGAGCACATGGATGGCTTCAACACACTTCCAAAGGGCTACACATCAAATTTCAGGTCATTCCGACAAAGTTTGACCCGACTTTGACGCTCCGGAACAAAATCAAGGCTACCGGTCGTGGAGCACCCCGGGACCATGACATCCAAAACGGAGCCAACGGATCGTCCCAAAATGACTTCAATAGGCTCCCTATCAAATTTCAAGTTAATCGGATATCGGTTGACCGCACATCAAAGCGCGGCATCTTCCTCGCGGCAAAATCAAGCCTACTGGAGACGGGACCCCAAACGGCGTCATACCTCAAACAAAAGCCCATGGTTGGTCCTATCTGCTGCTCAGGAGGCTTCACCTCAAATTTTAGGTCATTCCGACATCGTATGACCTAATTTCGACTCTTGACGGAAAATCGGCCACAAAGTCTTCGGCTTTTCCAAAAAATACAAAACTTTGTGCTCCGATTTGCACGGCTTCTCGTCAGGTTTTCTTCAGGAGAATCAAGCCAATAAATGAGGAGAAATGTCAAGACAAATACAAGAGAAAACGGCATAAAAAAGACCGAAAAACGGCTGAGAAACGATGAACAAAAGGGGAACAATCGGGCGACCATGGAAATCCGGGTCGTCGGATTTGTCGCCGGGTGGCCCGTTTTCCGCTCTTTCGCATTTCGGGAGTTTCAGCCCCTGTGGTTTTTTGAAAATTTGATTTTTTATGCTCGAAATTGACTGATCTCCATCGACATCTCGGATCTGCCGTCAAGAGCATGAAATCATCATTGATCGCTCCAAGATCGCCAATCGGATGACCAAGAAAGTGCACTTTCTGTCCGACCAATCGAGAAATCGACAAGACAGATGTCACCAGCCCGCTGGTATCAACCAATGTCTGAAGTTGCATCGCCATCCGACATCAAACATGTGGATCCATCGGCGATCATCACAAGAAGAATTCCAAAAGATGCGGCACGACCCGCGACTCTTCAAATGCCCTAGAGACCACTTAATGCTGTTAATTGACCTATTTTATGATAACTTAATGCGGTCATTAACCCATTGTTTTGGACGACCCAATCAAAATCAAGTAAATGGGAGTAACAAATTCAAGTAATCATGGCATTATAACCATAAAACTCCCCTCATCATGGAGATTAAGGGCGATTAAATGCCCATCATTCTCCACCGGCCAATCACAAGCCAAGAAAAGGGAGTTACATCCTACAACGATCTCATGGTCTTTCGAAGCCTGGGGCATGGACATCATAGGTTCTATCTCTCCCTCATCATAGCCATCACTTTATCTTTGCTGCTACGGATTATTTCTCCAAGTGGTCAGAAGCATTTGCGCTCAGCGAAATGAAGACCTCATCAGTCCTTCAATTCTTGCGCACTAACATTATTTGTCGCGTCGGCATACCTAAAAGATTCATACATGATAACGGACCATAATTCCGGGATCACAGATTCTACAGGTTCTGCGACAAGTACAAAATCCAAATTTTCCCTTCGACTCCATACAATCCGGCGGTGAACGGACTAGCAGAAGCCTTCAACAAGACACTCTGCAAAATTATCAAGAAAATGGTCTTTAGTCACAAAAGAGACTGGGGCGACAAACTACCAGAAACCTTGTGGGCCTATCGAACCACCGTTCGAGGACCAACCCATAGTACACCATTCTATTTGGTCTATGGATGCGAAGCTGTTGTCCCTTTGGAAGTACAAATTCTTTCCTTGAGGGTATCTTTGCAAAATGACATGATGCAAGAAGGCAATGTCAAATTGAGACTCCAAGAACTAGATAATCTTGATGAAAGACGGCTCGAAACTCTACAAAGCATTGAGCTGTACCAAGCACGCATGGCAGGATCCTTTGATAAGAAGGTCAGGCAACGCACCTATAAAAAGGGTGACTTGGTTCTTGTAGTAAAAAGGCCAATGGTTTTCGCCCACAAATCCAAAGGCAAACTCGTACCAAAATGGGAGTGACCCTTCGTCATTGACAAAGTCTTCTCCAACTATGCATACGCTCTTCTAAACATGGAGGGCGACAGATGTATGCTGCCCATCAATGACAAGTTCTTTAAGCGGTACTACCCTTGAAGACTTACGCCACCGGGTCAAAGTAATGCCTGCACGGTCAAAGCCTATTTCCAGGTACTTGCTCCTCAAACCCACTCCTTTTGGAATTTTCATCCTTGTGTTGAAATTTCTAAAAAAAAAAAAAACTCTCAAAACAATGCTTACTTTCATAGTTTCATTACTAAAAAAAAAAAAAAAGTCCAAAAATCCAAGTTTAGGAGCCTCTTCCTGGACTTGACCGAATTTTCGATCCTTGAACCCAAAATTCATGGTCTGAGACAAAATCAGGACTCAGGAATCTCCACCCCTAGTCCAACCCGACTTTTACAACAAAAAACGGTTTTAAGTCAAAATTTACGACCCTTGTGTCTTTAAACAAAATGGAAACCGCGGGGAAGCGACGCTCAGTCGATACACGCAAAACCCAAAAATCGGAAGGATGCGAGATACTTCTAAAATTTCAAAATGGTAAGGAAGCGACACTTTGTCGATACTTGCAAAATTTCAAAAATTGTGGAGACGCAACATTCCAGTTGATATCCACAAACCCAAAATTCAAACAAAAACCGAGGTCCATAAAAAAAGGGACCTCAAATTTCAAAAATCGCGGGAAGCAACATTCAGTCGATACCCGCAAAATCATAATTTTTGAAAAAAGAAGCAAGGAAGTGACATCCAGTCGATACTTGCGCCCCAATTCGCGCGGAGGAGACATTCCATCGATACTCGCAAACCGAATGAGCAAGGAAACGACATTCCATCGATACTTGTAATACCATTCAGCAGTGTAAGACCCCGATCCGAGTGAACCTGATTAGTATTGATTAAGTTGTGTTTTAGTTCTAAGCGTGTTTAGTGGATTTTGGTTAGGTTGGGCTTGGAATAACTTTTGATATAGTTTTGGGGAATTTTGATTGCTTGTGCTTAGTGGGGGCCCTTTGGGGGTTCATTCTTTATGACCTTGCATGCGCTTGATGATTTATCGGAGATTTTTGCATTCATTATTTTTATCCCATTTTATTTGTATTGTTAATCCCTACAACTTTCATGTTGATCCCGTTCCTGTTCAAGATCCCGAAACCCGATTTCATAGCCTTGAGGGCAAACAGTCATTGTACACTAAATCTATACCCAAAACTTGATATTCCCGAAACCCACGAAACATATACTTTTTAGAAACTAGATATTTCGGCGATCATTTCTTCCTTCTTCGTGGAATTCATTCGAGATCCCGAAAGACATGATTTCAGCCCAAAGAGTGTCTTAAGTAGTGGGACCCATTTCCATTGCTTATATAAGGAGACCCATCTTCCTCATTTTCCCTTTTTCCAGCACAAAAGGCAGCCTAGGGTTTGTCTAGCAACTTTTCTTCTTCCTCTTGCTCTCTCCACCTCCAATCCACACCAAACTTGCATCAATCAAGAAATGGAGGTTATCATTCTTTTCCCCACCTTGCAAGCTTCTTTTTGATACCATTTGTGAAGAAAACCCTCCATTCCAAGATCTTCATTGAGCTTACTCTTACCATTAGAGGACCTTACAAGTAAGTAATCCTTCCTTTCTTCTAGATTTGTATTCTTCTAGCCCTAGAGAAGCTTCATCTTCATTATTGTAAGGTTCCCCTTTCTATTTCATTGTTTGACCATTTTAGGGTTTGTTTGTTTTGGGGATTTTGTTCATAGCTTGAATCTTTGGCTTGGAAGAATATAAGAGCTTGATTTGCTTATTAGAAGACCCAAGGCAAGTGGATGATTTGATTTTTATAAGCTTTCAATGATTTTGGTATTTTTCCACTCATGCCTATTTATTGCATTGGTTTGAAATAAATGTTCATGATAGAGTTTGGTAGTGCATTTATGGCTTATAAGTGTATTGGTGAATGACATTTATTTTCTTCTTGCTTGTACCAAATGTACTCTATTGTGAAATGGTTTCTTTCTTTCTTTCTTGGTATTGAATGGGATGTTGATGGAAGAAGTGATGGTATGAACACACATTGGGGTTTTGGAGAAGTGTAGATAGATGTATTGGAGGAGCTTTTAGCTCATTTTTATTGCAGGAAACGAATGGGAAGTGTGGAGAGTGGTTTTGAGGAGGAAAGGGCTCAAATCTGAACACAGTGGGTTTTCCCGCACCTGGCGGTCAGCCAGTAGTCACCTATCGGCTAGCCGTCTGGTGACTGGCGGCTAACCGCCAGTTAGCCGAACAGCCGCGGTTACTTTTCCAGAGAGCAACATTTTCCTCCTGAAAGCACGGTCAACCTCACGGTTAGCCAGCGGCTAACCGCTGAACCCATCGGCGGCTAACCGCCAGCCAACCGACCCATTCGGTGGCTTTTCCAGAGAGCAACATTTTCTCCTGAAAACACGGTCAGCCTCACGGTTAGCCAGTGGCTAACCGCTGAACATATCGACGGCTAACCGCCAGCCAACCGAACCATTTCGGTTACAATTCCAGTAACCTGTCTTTCTGTCAGGCCAACCGCGGTCAGCCGCGTGGTCAGCCAGCGGTTAACTGCCGAATCCAACGGCGGTTAACCACCATCTGACCGCAAGGTAACCGAAATTACCTAGACAACCATTCCGAAGAGCTCCTTGCTCGAGCGAACTCTCTGGTTCGCTCAAGCGTTGAGCTTTGTCGTTCAAAGGAGATACACTAGGCATTGTATGAGGCCATCTGAGAAAGAAACCATATCACGAAGATGTCATTCGAAGTTTTGAAAATTCAAAGTGTATAAGGAGCCCGTAATGTCCCCAAACTCAAAGAGTACCAAATTATTATTAGACCGACATACGGGATTCCCATTCACTTCAAATAAATCTTGAACCCGATACTTTACTCGAGATTTCAATTGTTTATTGTATTTTATCGATCCCGAGATTTATACTACATGCCTTGTTTTCCCGAAAACATTGAATTACACTTATAATAGTTACTTGTCTTGAAGTGCATTGCACGACATGAAACGACAGTGTGCCCTTGAGCACCCCCGTCTTTCCCGTTTATTTATTGTACTTGATTTACTTGCATATGTCTCGATTTGTTATTTGACCTATTAGTCAGCACCACTAAGCTTGGATAACCATGTTGGTCTGATCTACCGACTTGGAGATCTCCCTCTTGTCTCGCCAGCTGCAGTTTGGATCCCGCTACCCGGTTATTACCGTGGTCTTGTCCCGATGCCGCAGATTGCTACTGTGGTTCCCGATGCCCGGCTCGCTACCGTGGTCATCTATAGTATATGTATATGTATTTATAAGATCCACTGTTTCTCCTCACATTGAGTGACTGAGATCAGTGCTTAGTTATTGCTATGTCACTTTAGTGATAGAGGACTTAGCTTCGTGTGGTTGCCATCTTGCCTGTTTCCCGTTTCCTTGGTTACCTTACATGTTTTATAATGCACACTCATATTTGAATAAATGTTTTATCTCGTTTATAGAAATTTTTATTTAAACAGGTTTAAATGCTTTTGAAGGTAAATTCATTTATTATCATATTGTCATTGTATTTTACCATTTGCCAAACCGTCGTATTTGACCCACTCTTTGGTACTCAGGTCCCATCGTCGGTTATCCCGAGGAGGAGCAAGAGGTGGCGATCGGTGAACTGCAACAGTTTGTTGAGTGGCGTGCTGATGATGTCATGTAGACATTAGATTGCTAGAGAGATAACATTTTGGGAGAACTTTTAACCATTCTTTTGGGGATTGGTATTTTGTTTATATTGGCCTTGTGGGCCTCTATTTTTGGGAAATGTAACTGTCGCGACCCCGGAACGGAGCCCCAGGCCCGCGACGTGTCGATTGTGTAGTTGTTTGCATTGTACATTGGAGATATACCTTCCCACAGGTTCCCGCGGTGAGGATTCCCAAAGACACGCGGAATCTGACTCACACAATCAAGTTTGCGGAAGCGTGTAGCAAAACATATCCAAATGAGTACCAATAAAATATTTAAGTGCCATGACAAAAAGTAACAAGACATAGTATCAAAGAAAGAAGCTAACATGGCATTCTAAACATAGTTCAAGTTATAAGACTAACAAGAAAGTAAGTTCAGTTTTTAGTTACAACCCATAAGAGGCCAACAGAGGCCGATACACTTCTCCAAAATAATCAAGAGAAAACCCAATAAAATGATGACGAGACTCGAGAACCCACTCGACGTCTAGATGACATCGTCGGACTGCCACTCTCTCACAGGAGTTGGCTCATAAGCCTCCTCCTGACGCTCCTCCTCAAAGGTAACGTCTCCTGCACCTGGGCACCAACAAACAAGGGTCAAACACAACGGTTTGGCAGGTAATCAATTTAGGTGCAAGCATGAAACAATAACGTTTAAGAAAACATATAAGCAATCCTTGATTTGAAATACTATAATGACTGAGGTACATTGCAGAAATATTTAACTGGGCTGAAATACTAAAACAACTTAGCATGAGTACATAATATATCATGAATAGTTATCATCCACAAAGAGCCCATCCTTTCTCTATCATTTATATAATGGGAAGAGCAAGCACGCACAACAAGCACGATATACATAATATAATTAAGACACGATTTCCCACAAAGACGGGAATTCCGGCCGCAGAACTGGACACGCACGATGTGTAATAAATACACGACCAGTCTGCAGACAGTCCACATGTTTAAGGACCCCCAGATAGTGGATCAAGCTGAAAGGGCAGTCTAAGCTTAGTGGTGTTCACTTAATTCATGAATGCACAAAACACGCGAAACACGGTCGAAACACGTCAAGATAAAAAAGGGAAGTCACTTATCAAAACACGACGAACACGACTAGTAAAAGGCATAATAATATGCATCACACACTTAGGAAGTGACCCCTTTTTCTTGAAACAATTCTGCAAAACAAGCTTGTACTTAAACTTCAAAACGAGTACACAAAGATATTTGTTGTATCAAAACAAAAGTACGAACACAAAGCCTATCAAGCACATGTAAAGACCCTTGATTGATCTTTGTGTATTCGAAGCCCAAACGCTGGAATTATAGATGGAAATGGTGCCCCGGAAGTTCAAAGACATCTCGGGTTTCAAGTACACAATATCAGGCTAAAGGTCATTTAACATGTTCTAGTTTTCACTCTTGCAAAACTTCTTCAAAACTAGGAATTTAGTCAATTTCGGTCAGCTCGCGGTCAGCTGGCGGTTAGCCGAAATGGGACCTCGCGGCTAGCCGCAAGCTGACCGTAGGCTGACCGCTGGAACTCAGGTAAGGAAACTTGGCTCTCTGGAAAAGGAGTCGAAAAGCTTTCGGTTGGCTTACGGTTAGCCACAAGGGAAACTGGCGGCTAGCCGTGAGCTGACCACATGGCTGACCGCAGGACCCTGATGCAGAAGTCAGCTACTGGAAAAGGAACCGCTGATTTCGGTTGGCTCGCGGTTAGCCAAAGTGGGGATTGCGGCTAGCCGCCAGCTGACCGAAACTGCACGGGAAATGCAGTTCAGTGCAGATTTTTCCACATTTCCTTCTTCCATTCTACTTGTTTTCATTCCACCTGCATTCCCTGATCCTCAATGCTCTCCAAGGGATAAAATACACATTCCTCACAATTCCAAACATCCAAACCATGGAAAACATGATCATGAAGCTTATAAACAAATTTAATGCACAATTTCTAAAATACAATGAAATCAAAATACACATGCATCATTTCCTAGAGAGATTACTTGCCTTGCCCAATGCTAACAATCCTTCTCAAGCACTTCACTCAAGCTATTCCAATGCTACAAGGAAACCCAAGAAAACCACACAAACTCACTCAAAATGGAAACAAAGAACCCATTTTCACAAAAAGAGTTTTCAAATGGAAAACAAGATCTTTAAGAAACCAAAATGACTCAATGAAGAAGATGGGTTGAAGCTCTTACCTAGAAATGCCCAAACAAAAGGAATGAAGACAAATGGAGAGCTTTCCCAACCTTAGCTTTCAAGAAGAAGATATCAACAGGAAGCTTGAGATGAGGGGAAGAAGATGGTAGCCTTGGAATCTTCTTTGGAGTCTTCTAGCTAGATCATGCAAGGTAAGGAAGATGAAAAGGAAAGAAGGGATTTTCTAGCCCTAGGTCAAGAGAGTTGCAGAGATTTGGTAAAGTGAATGCAAAGAGAGGGAGATGGGGCTTAAGTGATGCTAATGGGCCCCACTTAGCTTGAACCTTGAAATGACTAAAACACGATCTTGTGGGCCTCAGATGATTTCGATGAAGAAGGATAAAACGATCCTCGAAATATCTAGTTTCCAAAAAAAAAAGTATATTTTTGACATGGTTTTTAGATCTCGAAAATTATGTCCAGATTTGTGCATAAAAGACAATTTTACCCTCTTTGGGCCAAAACATGGGTTTTTGGGGCTTCAAACATGAATGGGCCTAAGACGAAAGTTGTAACACATAGAAAAATCATTCAAATGAAATCAAAATCACAATCATACGGAAACCGATACGATCCTCCCAAGCTTACACGTGCACTCAGGCCTTCCTGAGTGTGTCTGACTAATATTAAACGTTCTCAAAATTCCCAAAGCTATGTCCAAGACTAAAACTAATTACTTCTAACCCAACGACAACTAAACCCACTTAGAACTAAACACATACTAATCGCACACTAATCGAATTGGTCTGGGTCGGGGTCTAACAGTAACTAAATGATCTTTTGTTTGGACTTGAACCTTACTTTTGGGTAACATGCTAATGATCATTGTTCACTCTGATACGGTACTATACTTGGATTATTATCTTTATGATTTGAGATGGATTGAATATTTGATTTGCTACACGCTTCCGCAATTAATAGAAATGTTCATAGATGGTTGTGATATCCTCACCGCGGACACCTGTGGGAAATTAAATAAGTGTGTGCACCTTGTTGACACACTCTACATATTAACCATTCACTCACTACACTATTATCATCATCATTAGTGTCCCGATCTCGGATTAGTCCTTCGGGCCTGGTCCGGGGTCGCGACAAGCAGGGAGGCAACTTTTAGTCGATACTTGCATTTTTGAAAACCAAAACCTGGCTTTCATGCCAAAACCAAAATCGGCTTTCACGCCAAAAACAAAATCGGCTTTCATGCCAAAAACAAAATCTCGGCTTTTATGCCAAAAAATCCAAAAAAGCTGGCTTTTATGCCAAAAATCTAAAATTTGGCTTCCATGCCAGCAAAATAAAACTTGGTTTTTAAAGAAAAATCTGGCTTCTACGCCACAAAAAATCAGCTTCCATGCCATCCCAAAATTTCGGCTTTCACGCCAACAAAAAAATCGGCTCCTATGCCACAAAACCTAGCTCTTATGCCAATTCAAAAATTGGCTCCTATGCCATCTCAAAAAACTGGCTCTCATGCTAATTCAAAAAACTGGCTTTCATGCCACCTCAAAAATTTGGCTTTCATGCCATCTCAAAACAAAAAAAAAAAAACTTTGGCTTCCATGCCACAAAAATCGGCTCCCATGCCATCTCAAAATCTAGGTTTCAAGCTATAAAAAAAAAGCTTTCACCGTAAAATCTGGCTTTCATGCCCAAAACAACCCTTTGACAAAAGATTTTCACAAAATGACAACCTTTTGGTCAAATTTCCAAACAAACATCCTACTTTTGCTTATTTTCACCAAAAAGAATTTGAGCAAGAGGTATATAAAGTACCACAAATGTTTTTACATGGAGGTACCAAAAAAAGAGACGAAGAAAAAAAGAGTTTGTTACAAAAGTCAGGAGCTTAGTCTAACATGGTATTCAACCAAAGATTCAACTCCTCAAGCATATTCTTGGCCTTAGCCTCTAAAGCTTCCAGGCCACGCTTCTTCAAAATCTTTCCACAAAATGCGTCAGAACGCCGCGACCCATCTGCAGCACGGGGAAGCTCTTCCCAAAGAATCTGCCATTGTTCGTACTATTGAGTCTTCCTCCGGAAATTGCTCTCAGCCTCATCGACCTGGAGAATCGGAGGGCCTTCTCTAGCACGAGCTTCTACAATGGCGGCCCATTTAACAGCAGCTTGTTCCTCTAATAGCTCAAGACGATGCCTGGTCTCAATGATCTCCCTATCAACACGGCGCAGATCTTCTCTTAGCTCAATGATTGCCAACTCGGTGACGTTCCTCTCTCGAACGAATTGCTTCCGAGTCTGCGAGATCTCGTTCAGCTCAGACTTGACCTCGCCAGAAGGCTTCAAAAACATATCATTGAAGAAGTCACCACTTGGGAAGTTCTTGGTCTCATTCCACTTGTTGCCTAGAGCTATGACTTCATCAACAAAAGCCTTCGCAGTTGCAATGTCCAGACCGACCTCTTTGCTATCAACAAGGATGTCTTGTACATGCTTGATCATGCCAAAGGCAGCTTCCAAATAGCCAGAAGAACGAGTTTCAACCCATGAGCTCAAAACTCTCTTCAACACTTTCTTCGCATACTCAAGAGATGGCCCGGATGAAGGCTCGCCCCTCTCCATTGGTCGACTGCCCGTGTCATGCCTTGCTGGAGGAGTGATCATCAGACTCTTTTTAATCGGAGGCACTAGCGATGGAATCTGCTCAGAAGATTTCACCCCTGCCGCATTGAAACTGGAAGAAGAAGTCCCTACTTCTGGTTCAATTATAGGCATCCCCTGCTCTGGCACTGAGAAAGACGGAGGAACTTCTCCTGCTACCTCACAACCTGCCAGCAAAACAAAACAAAAAAGGTATGAATATGATCTTGTTGAAAAAAAAATCATTATCATCAAGGTTGTTCCTACAATACCTTCTTCGACGATTGGCGTAATACTTTTTGCCTCCATGAGTTCATCTGAAGCATCATCAAAGGTTGCATCCATGGATGGCTCGAAATCGTCGGAATCCTATGGCAAGTCAGTTGACAAAAAAAAAAAAAAAACAAGCAACACGTTAGCAAATGGCAGCACAGAAAAAAAGAAAAGAAAACACAAAGAAGTCATACTAGGTGAAGATTCTGGAATCACTCCAGAGTCCCTTGGTTCTTCTTCGGATGCCGCAATCGGATCCGTCACTGCTTCATCAGCCGACACCTCAGCCATCACCAAATCAACATCTCCCGCTAAAAAAAAGGGAGAGAAAGAAAATAAAAAAATCTCAACGGAAAGGAACAAAAAGAGAAAGAGGAGGAATCATAACTTCATCAACGGTTTCTTCCTCTCGACTCCTCTTTTCCGTAGGCTAATCGGCGTCCCCTGACATCTCTTCAGTAGTGGTGGGAGGGACTTCTGAATTAGGAGAATCATCGTGTCGTCTCTTATTACGGTGTTGCCCTCTCTTCCTCTTGCTTCTATGGGCCGGTTTACTCGAAGTACCCGTCTCATCATCAAAGTCAGGACCTTCGCATGACTCCTCGTCAGATGGTCTGCTCCTCCCAGTGGACTCCAAGGAAGCCTTCATTCGTTCCACTTGCATCCAAGCGTCGATCTCGGCCTCCTCCTCTTCTAGCTGTCTCAAGACCTCACCAGGTATCTCTTGTATAGCTCCAGATCTGATGACGTCTTGTTCACCGAGAAAGCCTATCTTATGCTTCTCTCCAGAAAGGAAAGCCAAAACTTCCTCTCGTCGGACTCCATCTGATCTACCAAGACCCTTCCCAGAAGATTGCTTCACATCAAGCTCATTCTTGGAAAGCCCTCGGTATACTAAAAAGCTCTCTACGAACCATTTCGTAAAGCCAGCAGTCCGAAAAGTGGGCAACTCGGGACAAGAAATCATGGCGGCAGTGTCCTCTGCATTATAAAAAGCCCATGCATTCCTCCCATCCTGTAAACCTCCAAAACGCTTCACCATGCTCGAAAGCGCTCCAACAATGCCTTGAGAGAAGCTCAACTGCAGCGCGAAACGCGAGGGAACATACGACGGGATATCAATAAAAATATGTCTCCAGTACACCATCGTACCAACACGTATGTTAAAGAGCCACCTCTTTTCTGCGTTGGTCAAAGAATAGTGTCTTCCCGACCCTGCCCTGGTGAATCACGGGAGACACCAAAATCAAAAGCCTTCTTTCGCAAACCTGGAGAAAGCTTTACTGAAGATTGCCCAATCTCGATGTCCCTGAACCGTCGAATCCTCAAACGGGCAGACAAAAGAGATTCGGAAACGGCTGTCCCTCTAGCCAACTGAATCATGAAAGGGTCATCATCCTGCGCAACTCCTAATCGATGGAAGCCGGGACAGTGTTACACATACCACGAATAGAAAATATGGGCTGAAAATACCCTGTTCATAGAGAGCCCAAGCCGAACAAGAAAAGCAGCAGTCTACAGTTCGGTACACAAATAGGAGTAAAAAGCAGGCACCAAAGCAAGCCGCTCTCCGAACGCCATTTGATAAGCCGGAAAGATACAGTACGGCCTGATGTGCGTACCATCTCCTCCAACAAAAATAGCCTCACTCAACCAGTAGGTGAGGTAAACAGCAAGATCCCTCTACAGCGCAATGTCCGAATAAATGGCATCTGTGCTCATGAAGAAGTCCTTCAAGTCTCCTCGTGTGACGGAAGTCTTCTTCGAACTTGGAGTCTTAGCTCTGGCCTCCCAAGTCATGCTATCAGAAGACTCTCTGTTGTCAAAGAATTTGGGGAACAAGGAGCCAAAACTCCTCCAACTGCTTGACCTTACTTTCAAGCCCTCCTTCTCCTTCAAAAAATCATAGAAGGCGACGAGCTGAAAGTACAAGAACCTGAACTCCTCAGACTGCTCCTTAAGGACGCGGTCAACGGGCATAAACTTCTCATAAAGTTTGCCGAGGACAGGCAGCTCGGTGATGGCGCTCGATTCCTTCAAAGTGAAACCAATCTCGCCATTCGTGACAACAAAGGTGTTGGTTTGTGGAAGGAATGACTCCAACATGGCCATGAAGGCTTCATCGGAGAAAACCACGGTTTGCCGAAAAACACAAATCGCATCAAAAATCTCGGCCTCCTTCAGAATGGCCTCGCCAACCTGTAGGATGTGATCAATCCATGAAGTCGAAAAGGCTTCACCCAATTGCTGCCATCACCCTGAAAAATGCCAAGGCCCACCGGTCTCAAATCGACGGATGGATGATCAGAACCTTGGTAACTGCTGGCTGGCATCAACATGTCCATACGGACAGGCGACTTCTCTGCATAACCGAAAAGGCCGCCAACAAAAACCCCGGTCTTGATCACATTAGTACTCTTCACCCAGCTCGGAGGATATTCCCTCTTGGGACACGTGGGAGAAAGACTCATGATCGAGATAGTGTGATCAAAAGTCGACCGGGTAGAAATAGTTCTCTCCTCACCATCTGCCATGTAAGAAAACTGAAAACATCTCCTTTGGTGCGTCAAGTCATTAGGAATTACGTCACCAAAGAAAAAGGTAGGCTTGGGCACAATCCTCTGATCGTCCATGACCCAAGGACGGTTGCTTACCATAATCCTATAAAACTCCTCATCCTTGAGAGCGATCAATGGCTATCTCATCTCATCATGGTTGAAGGAGTCGCATTCTTCCAAGTTTCTCTCCACAAACTGGACCTTCTCCCACGCTTGCTGTACAACCACATTAGGAAACCTGGTAGACCGATGAGGTGCATCAGTAACAAGCTCTTTGCCCTTGTTCGTTCTGGAGGAACTACCTGCGAAGGATGAAAAAAAATCAACCATCAAAATGATAGAATTTTGCTAAAAAAATTAGTGAAATTTTGGCATGGTTCCAGAACAATTCCAAAGAAAAGGGAAACATCCCGAAAAAGATAGGAAGCTTGGAGATGAACTTAACACCGTTGCAAGCTCATGGTCAATGGAGCATCCTCAAAGAAGGTTTGAACTCAAACGTTGCTGCGAGATCAAACCAGTCTTATCAAATCTCCGCAAGCTTGAAGAATGGCTCAACATTGCTGCGAGCTCCAAACTCCAAAACTTGTAAAGCTCCTCAAAATCCAGCAAGATCAGGAAAGGACTCAACATTGCTGCGAGCTCCAAATCTCAAAACTTACAAAAGATTTCTAGGTATGCATCATCATACTCCCAATCAATTTACTAAAAATCATGCTTCAAAAAAATCATCATGCATTAGATGCTAGGAAAACTTTAACCAAAGATTGACCGATTTCAACCCAACTTGGTCAAAACCAATCAAACTTCTCCAAGTCAAAAATTATGTTGGCTTGACCTAGAGACTCTAGCCTTCTATCTTGATGCATAAAAAAAAAAAGGATAGAAAAATGCATGAACATCTTGGATTGTATAAACTTCATTATCATGGTGAGCAAAAGAGGGAAAGCAAAAAAAGAAAAAAAGAAAATAAAAGATTAAAGAAAAGAAAGAGAGAGAAATCTCTTCAAAATAAAAACTGGCCAGCAGGCCGTGGCCCACTGCCATGTGGCAGTACGACCAGGTCCGTGTGGACTTGTCCGTACAGCCAAAGAAAAGAAAAGAAAAAGTGCAAAAAAATGTTAGCAAAAAAAAAAAAAAGCAGCACGTGTAAAAAAAAAAAAGAAAACACGTGGAGGAAAAAAAAAGAAAAGAAAAATAAAAAAAAGAAGAGAAAAGAAAGGAAAAGAAAGAATTCTACTTCTACATGGAGTTCTTTGTGAAGGAAGAAAACTTACTTGAAGCCATGGATGGAGAAGAAGAAAGAACTTGAAGATTCTTGAATAAGAAGATGACTTCTTGATCTTGGAGCACTCTTGAAGACTTTTGCAAAAGGAAAGCAATAAGGGCAAGAGATCCAACCTCCTTTGCTTTTATAGAGGAGATCAAACCAAAAGAGAAAACCAAGGAGGTAAGTGCTAAAAACTAGCAACTTTCCCAAATGAAAGAAGATTTGAGATATTCTCTTTTAAAGAGAAGATTCTTTGAGAAATCCTCTCCAAAAAGAAAGGGAATGAGAAATATTCTCTCCCAAAGAAAGATACTTTGAGGAATTCTCTCCCAAAAACAAGAAAGCATGAGAGATTCTCTCCAATTAAGGATATTTTTAGATATTCTCTACCCACAAGAGATATTTTTAGATGTCCTTTACAAAATGATACCATATGAGATCTAAGCCATCTTCAAAGCTTAAAATCCCATGGGTTAGCCCACATGAGTCAGGTTTGACCACCTAGGCACTAAAAGGGGCTTCCTATCAAAAACCTCCTTTACCAAGAGCATACAAAAGGGTTCCATGCCTCTCTTGAGTTGATTGAACCATTCAAAAAAAAAGAAAAGGAAAAAGAGCCTCATGAGTTTCCAAAAAACCAAACCATCCAACCTCATGAACCCAATTAAGCCAAAATCTTGAAATTGACAACCCACAAAAAACCAAACTCTGGTCCCCTAACTTGCCACAATAACGCTTGTTAGGTTACAAGGCCAAAACAAAAAGAATAAAATAAAATAAAATCTTGACCCCCTGGCTCGCCACATACAGCTTGTTAGGTCATAAGGTTAAAACCAAATTTGACCCCCCAATTTGCCACATATAGCTTGTTGGGTCAGAAGGTCAAAATAAAAAATCAAACCCCAACCCCTAACCTGCCACATATAGCTTGTTAGGTCACAAGGTAAAAAACAAAACAAAAAAAACTCTTGACCGCCTAATGTGCCACATACAGCCCCCGTAGGTCCACAAGGTTGAAAACAAAATCCAAACCCCAAATCCAACTCCCTCATGTCATTTTCAAAACTTTGCCTTGAGACTGTATGTGACCCCTCTCACTACCATAAAATCCCCTTGGAAACTCAAAAGGCTATTAAAAAAAATGCTCAAAGACTCTTGGTCAAGTCAAAAGCTCTCCTTTAAGTTTCTCTTTGACGCACATCGACTCCAAAAGCTACTCGTCGGTGTACCTTGAGGGGGCATTTGTTGACACCAAAAAATGTCACTTTGCCTCTTCAACATAAAAAAGCCACATGAAGCCGCAACTACAAAACAGGCAATGCTACTTCAAGCATCAGATCTTGTTAGAATCAAACAAAAACTGCAAGATCCTTCAAGACAACCAAAAGAGGGGTTCACATGAAGTTTCAGGTCATTCCAACATCATTTGACCCTACTTCACTCCTCTGGCAGTTAAACAGGCGCTCTTGGCGGCTACGGCGTCGAAGACATCAAAACTTCGATCAGAGCTTACGGATGCTCTCAAAATACCTCCAAAGGGCTTCATGTCAAATCTTAAGTCAAACCGACAATGTTGACCCTCCATCAACCCTTGAGCAGTAAAATTAAGCCTCTCGGCGGTGAGAACCACTGAGACTATTACTCATCAAACGGAGCACATGGATGGCTTCAACATGCTTCCAAAGGGTTGCACGTCAAATTTCAGGTTATTCCGACAACGTTTGACCCGACTTTGACGCTCCGAAACAAAATCAAGGCTACCGGCGGCGGAGCACCCCGGGACCATGACATCCAAAACGGAGCCAACGGATCATCCCAAAATGACTCCAATAGGCTCCCTGTCAAATTTCAAGTCAATTGGACATCGGTTGACCACACATCAAAGTGCGGTATCCTTCTCACGGTAGAATCAAGCCTACTGGCGACGGGACCCCAAACGGCTTCAAAGCTCAAACAAAAGTCCATGGTTGGTCATATCTATTGCTCAGGAGTCTTCACCTCCAATTTTAGGTCATTCCGACATCGTTTGACCTAATTTCGACTCTTGATGGAAAACCGGCCACAAAATCTTCGGCTTTTCCAAAAAATAGGAAACTTTGTGCTCTGATTTGCACGACTTCTCATTAGGTTTTTTTCAGGAGAATCAATCCAATAAATGAGGAAAAATTTCAAGAAAAATACAGGAGAAAACGACATAAAAAAAGACCGAAAAACGACCGAGAAACGACGATCAAAAGGGGAACAATCCCCATGTTCGCCGAGAATCCAGGTCACCATGTGGCCCGTTTTCCGCCCTTTTCGCATTTTGGGAGTTCTAGCCCCTGTGGTTTCCTGAAAATCTGATTTTTTATGCTCGAAATTGACTGATCTCCATCATCATCTCGGATCCGCCGTCAAGAGCATGAAGTAATCATTGATCGCTCCAAGATCGCCAACCAACTGACCAAGAAAGTGCACTTTCTGTCCGACCGATCGAGAAATCGACAAGACAGATGTCATCGGCCCGCTGGTATAGACCAATGTCTGAAGTTGTATCACCATCTGACATCAAACAACATGTGGATCCATCGGCGATCATCCCAAGAAGAATTTCAAAAGATGCGGCATGGCCCGCGACTCTTCAAATGCCCTGGAGACCACTTAATGCTGTTAATTGACCCGTTTTATGACAACTTAATGCGGTCATTAACCCATTATTTTGGATGGCCCAATTAAAACCAAGCAAATGGGAGTTACAAATTAAAGTAATCATGGCATTAAAACCATGGAACTCTCCTCATTATGGAGATTAAGGGCGATTAAATGCCCCATCATTCTCCACCGGCCAATCACAAGCCAAGAAAAGGGAGTTACAAAATCAAGAATTAAAACTTGGAACTCCTCCCATCAATGCCATCAAGTCCCTCATCATGGGTCACCAATCCCATAAATCACCCCATGGGTACCAAGAGCCTATAAGAAGGGGGTAATTCAAAGAAATCCAGAGACGGACACATACACACGGGTAGAGAGAGATCCATACTGTAAGACCCTGTCCCGAGTGTTATCTATTAATGATAATTAAGTGGTGTTTTAGTTCTAAGTGTGGTTAGTGAATTTTGGTTAAGTTGGGAATATAATAGATTTTGATATAGCTTTGGGAAATTTTGATTGCTTTGTGATTAGTGGGGCCCTTTATGGGTTCCTTTTTATGACCTTGCATGTGCTAAGGGATTTATCGGAGATTCTTGCATTTATTGTTTTAATCCCGTTTTATTTGTATTGTTAATCCTTACAACTTTTATGTGGAGGCCGTACCCGGCCGAAATCCCGAGACCCGATTTCCTAGCCTTGAGGGCAAAACAGTCTTTTTACACTAAATTTGTACCCAAATTTGTACCCAAATTTGATATCCCCGAAACCCGCGAAACATATATTTTTTGAAAACTAGATATTTCGACGATCACTTTTCTCTTCTTCGTCGAATTCATTAGAAGCCCCGAAAGCCATGATTTCAACCCAATTAGATTATTAGTAGTGGAGCCCGCTCCCCACTTGTTTATAAAGAAACCCTTCTCCCTCATTTTCCTTTTCTAGCTCAAACCTCAACCTCTCAAACAAGGGTTTTCCCTTTTCTCTCTTTTCTTGCTTTCCATCTCCCAATCGACTACCGAACCTTTGCTTTTGGGATAATGCTTGTCATCATCTTCTTCTTCATCACCATAGCTCTCCATTGATATCCTTTTTAGAGAAAACTCCTCATTCCAAGACTCTCTTTGAGCTTACCTTGCCCATTTGGAGAACCTACAAGTAAGCAACCTTCCCCATCTCTTAGATTTGTATTTCTTTGATCTTGAAGAGGTTCCATTTTCATTATTGTAAGGTTTCCCTTTCTATTTCTTTTATTGACCCTTTTAGGGTTTGTTTTTGGGGATTTTTAGTTCATAGCATGGATTCTTGGCTTGGAGGAGTGTTAGAGTTTGATTTGCTTGATTAGACACCAAAGGCAAGTGGATGAATTGGTTTCTTTGAGTTTTCAATGGTTTTATAGAAGTGTGGTTGATTTCATTGTTTTTCCATACATGCTTATTTATTACTTTGACTTGAAAAGAATGCTCATGAAGAGCCTTGTTAATGCATTTATGGTCATAGAGATATATTGGTTCATAGCATTTAATTTTCCCTTGTTTTATTCAAATGTACTCTTGTGTGAAGTGATTTCCTTCCCTCTATTCATTATGTTTGGTTGTGATCTTGTTGGAGGAGGTTAGAATGGATGTTGTTGGAAAATTTACGTTGAGTTGGATGAAGTTTTGAACCCCTCTCTTGGTGTATACAAAGGAGCTAAAAGGGATTAAAAAGGAAAAGAAAGAGAGGAGAAGAACTGTCCCGGAATCAGTTTCTGGACAGTTCGCTCGAGCGAACATGACACTTCGCTCGAGCGAAGTGTCCAGAAAAGGGTTCGGAGCATTCCAGTAGGCAGTTCGCTCGAGCGAACCCTTAGTCCGCTCGAGCGATGGGTACTGTTCATCTGGGGCTGTTTTGGGAGCACTAATGAAATGTCTAAATGTTTGAGAAAGGTCTGTTGAGAGCCCTATTGCAATGAGAAGAACCGTTCCTATATTTGGACATCCATTCGTGAAGAAAACCACATCACCGAGATTTCGTTTGAAGTCTTGAAAAATCCAAAGTGTATATGGACCCCGGGATGTCCCCAAACTCAAGGAGTACCAAGCCTTTATCTAATTAGACATGCGGGATCCCTATTCACGTTGAGCAATTCTGAACCTGAAACTCCGATTATTTATTGTACTTTACTGATCCCGAGATTTATACTACATGCCTTGTTTTCTCGAGAGCATTGAAATTACACTTGGAAATAGTTACTTGTCTTGAAGTGCATTGCACCACATGAAATGACAGTGTGCCTTTGAGCACCCCCGCCCCGCTCGTTTATTTATTTGTACTTGATTTATTTACACATATCTCGATTTGTTATTTGACCTATGAGTCGGCACCACTAAGCTTGGATAACCTTGTTGGTCTGATCCACTGACTTGGAGATCCTCCTCTTGTCCCACCAGCTGAAGTTTGGATCCCGCTACCCGATTTTTACCGTAGTCTTGTCCCGATGCCGCAGATTGCTACTGTGGTTCCCGATGCCCGGCTCGCTACTGTGGTCATGTATAGTATATGTATATGTAATTATAAGATCCACTGTTTCTCCTCTCCTCGAGTGACTGAGATCAGTGCCTAGTTTTTGCTTTGTCACTTTAGTGATAGAGGACTTAGTTTCTGTGGTCGCCATCTTGCTTGTTTCCCGACTTCCTTGGATACCCATACATGTTTTACACTGTACTTATGTTTTCATTTAATGATTTTATTCTTTTATGAAGTTATTGATCGAACATGTTTAAATGCTTTCAAAGGTAAATGTATTTATTATTGAATTGTTATGTCTTTTCACCCATTTGCCAAACCGTCGTGTTTGACCCACTCTTTGGTACTCAGGTCCCGTTGCCGGTTACCTTGAGGAGGAGCCAGAGGAGGCGGTCGATGAACCGCAGCGCTTAGTTGAGTGGCGTGCTGATGATGTCGTGTAGACATTCGATTGCTATGAGAGATATAATATTTTGGGAAACTATTTAACCATTCTTTTGGGTTATTGTTTTGTTTATATTGGCCTTTGTTGGCCTCTATTTTTGGGAATGTAATTAAATGATCTTTTGTATAAACTTTAACTTACTTTTGGGAACATGCTAATGATCATTGCTCATTCTAAGACAATATTACACTTGTGTTATTGTCTTTATGACTAGAGATGGTTTGAATATTGATTTGCTACATGCTTCCGCACTTAACAAAAATGTTCATATATGGTTGTGATATCCTCACCGCGGACACCTGTGGGAAATTAAATAAGTGTGTGCACCTTGTTGACACACTCTACATGTTAACCATTCATTCACCCACCACACCACC
The DNA here is from genome assembly GCA_038049695.1 of Cinnamomum chago. Lineage (NCBI taxonomy): Eukaryota > Viridiplantae > Streptophyta > Magnoliopsida > Laurales > Lauraceae > Cinnamomum > Cinnamomum chago. Next base: position 38,559,753 of record CP142460.1, read on the forward strand.
TCACAATTAGTCCCAATCCCGGATTAGGACCTCGGTGGACCCGATCCGGGGTTGCGACAGACTGGTATAAGAGCGAGACGTGTTTCAAGCAATTAAAAGAAACTAGAAATCCTAAGGACGTGGAAAGGATTCGTTAGCTAGTATCGTGTGAGCAATGTGTGACCCTTTATTTGATTATTATGTGCTAACAACTTGTTTTGCAGCATCATGCCACCTCGTAAGAGACCGGCAAATGGCAACCCCTCTGGGAGTAATAGTGATCATACAGGGCCGGTTGATGAAGACCTAGTCGAAAATGTCATGCCCAATCAATTCCAACAAATGATGCAGGCAATGCTTGATCAACAACGTCAGGCCAATGAGAATCACGCTAGACTGCAAGAATAGATGCTCAAGAGAGAGGAAGATCATGCAAGAGAACTGGCAGAGATGCAGAGGCATGACCCGAACGCTTTGTTTGAGCGGTTTCGGAAGAGAGCTCCAAAGGAATTCCTAGGCATAGAGGATCCATTAGCTGCAGATGACAGGCTGGAGCATACCGAGAACATCTTTGAGATCTTCCAATGCACTGGAGGAGAGAGTTAAACTTGCATCATCTCTCTTTATTGGTGCAGCAGACATTTGGTGGAAGACAATCAGAGATGAGTACAGGACCATGGCAAATGCAGTGGCTTGGGCAAATTTCAAGAGACAATTTCATGATAAACATGTGCCCACACACATCAAGAGGCAAAAGGCAGTGGAGTTCCAACAGCTTGTGCAAAGGAATATGACAGTCCTTGAATACCTCACAAAGTTCGAGAGATTGTCTAGATTTGCTCCAAAGTTAGTGGACACGGTGGAGAAAACAATTGCTAAGTTCCTAGGGGGACTTAACCCTTTCATAGAGAGAGACGCCACGGGCGTAGTGCCACCTATTACCTTCGAGGAAGCTGTCAAGAGTGCCTACAAGTTTGAGAACTTCCATAACAAGATTCTCAGAGTTCAGGGAAAGGGTCCAGCTAACCAACAGAACCACCAGCACCAGAGGAATAATCGGAACAAGAAGCAGAGGACAGAACCGAATACACAGAATCCATTGGTTTGTACCCACTGTGGGAAGAGTCATGAGAGTGCACAGTGCCGCACACTCACAGGGGCATGTTTCAGATGTGGTTCCATGACCCATCAGATGAGAGACTATCCAAGGCAGAATAGACAGAATCAGCAGCAACAAGGGGCGCAACGTCCAACACCACCACAGAACGCAATACTTGTCCAGAATTAGGCAAGGCCGCTTCAACAACAAACACCACAACAGCAGTACAGACCACAGCAACAGCAATAGGCTCGTCAGCAAGGTCAGAACCAGAATCAGCATGCACCATAACAGAATAGGAGTGTCCAACAAGGCAGAGCACAACAGGCTCAGAATAGGCCACATCATCGAGGGCAAATCAATGCTGTCAATAGGGCTGATGCAGAGGCAGCATGCAATGTCGATGAAGGTACACTTCTTGTTGGTGGGATGAAAGCTAGGATCTTATTTTACCCTGGCTCTACACATTCGTTTTTATCCCATGAATTTTCTAAGTTGATTGATATGCATGCTAGAGAACTTGAGTTCATTTTGACTGTGGCAACCCAAGTAGGTAAACAAGTTATTTGTAGAACCTTTTACCCTAGTTGCGCAGTTCAGATAGGAGAAGTGGTTTTAACCACATATCTCATTTTATTGGAGATGCATGATTATGATGTCATCCTAGGGATGGATTGGCTGGCAGGGTACCATGCCACAGTGGATTGTTTCCATAAGACCCTCACTTTTAAGTTAGATGAGACACCAGCAGGGGTGTTGTTTCAAGGAGAGAGGAGAAATCCTTTTGCAGGGTTTGTCTCAGCATTGAAGGCTGATAGACTTTTGAAAAGTGGATGTGAAGCCTATTTGGCGTTTATCATGGAGGATAAACGGTCCCAAGGGGTGGAGGAGATCCCAATTTTTCCGGAGGAGATTCCAGGTTTACCACCCATCAGAGAGATTGATTTCACTATCGAGTTATTACCAGGGACCGCTCCGATATCTATTGCACCATATAGAATGGCTCCGGCAGAGTTGGGAGAATTGAAGACTCAGTTGCAAGAATTGTTAGACAAAGGTTTTGTGAGACCAAGTATTTCACCATGGGGAGCTCCAGTCTTGTTTGTTAAGAAGAAGGATGGTTCGATGAGGATGTGTATAGATTACAGAAGATTGAATCAAGTGACCATCAAGAACAAATACCCATTGCCAAGGATAGATGAATTGTTTGATCAGTTATAAGGTGCTTATTATTTTTCGAAGATTGATTTGAGATCCGGTTACAATCAGCTGAGAGTCAGAGAAACAGATGTGTTGAAAACAACTTTCTGGACAAGATATGGCCACTATGAGTTTCTAGTGATGCCATTTGGTTTGACTAATGCACCAGCAATATTCATGGCGTTGATGAACAAGATATTTGTAGAGTATCTAGATCAATTTGTGGTAGTATTCATTGACGATATTTTGGTGTACTCCAAGATAGAGAAGAGCATGAAGAACACTTGAGGATAGCACAACAACTCTTTAGAGAGACCATACTGTATGCGAAGCTCAACAAGTGTGAATTTTGGTTGGAACAAGTAGCATTTTTGGGGCACATCATCTCCAAGGAAGGATTATCAGTAGATCCGCCCAAGATTGAAGCAGTCATGAGTTGGGAAAGAATGAAGAATGTGTCAGAAATCAGAACTTTTCTGGGATTAACAGGTTATTATCGGAGGTTCGTGTAGGTATTTTCGTCGATTGCATCACCTTTGACAAAGTTGACAAGGAAGAATGTGCTATATGTGTGGACAGATCAGTGTGAAGATAGTTTCCAAGAGCTGAAGAAGAGATTGACTACAACACTAGTCCTTACTTTGCCATCTGGAAAGGGCGGTTTCACCATTTTTACTGATGCTTCGAATGTTGGACTTGGTTGCGTGTTGATGCAAAAGGAAAAAGTGATTGCATATGGATCCCGACAGTTGAAAGATCACGAGAAAAACTATGCCACCCATGATTTTGAGTTAGCAGCGGTTGTTTTCGGGTTGAAAATGTGGAGACATTACCTCTATGGAGAGAAGTTCGAAGCCCACTCCGATCACCGCAGCTTACAATATTTATTTTCTCAGAAGGAATTGAACATGAGGCAGAGAATATGGATGGAATATATCAAAGATTACGATTTTCCAATCAAGTACCACCCGAGGAAAACTAATGTAGTTGCCGATGCCTTGAGCAGAAAATCAGTAGGCCTGGCAAATCTAAGTGGCACTTGTATCTTTGAACAATTTGAGGAGTTGAGTATAGATTTGCAGCCACTAAGGAAGGTGTTTTGTTAGCTAACATGTCAGTTTCAGAGCCTTCTTTCATTCAGAAGATCAAGGATAGTCAGTTGCAAGATCCAGAGTTAGCCAAGATTTCAGAACATATAACAGACCGTCCTGATTTTTGTATTGTTAATGGAGTTTTGTACTACCGTGACCGTCTATGCGTGCCTAACATTGAAGATTTGAGGAATGATATCATGGCCGAGGCTCACAGCACAAAGGTACTCTATGCATCCGGGCAGCACAAAGATGTATCAGAACTTGAAGGGCAGATTTTGGTGGAATAACATGAAGAGAAAGATTGCAACATTTGTCTCCTGTTGTATGACTTGTCAGTTGATTAAGGCATAACATCAGAAGCCTCCAGAACTGTTACAGCCGTTAGAGATCCCGGAATGGAAATGGGAGCATATTACCATGGGTTTTATTTCGGGACTACCGAGGACCAGCAGAGGTAACGATGCGATATGGGTCATCGTGGACCGTCTAACCAAGTCAGCTCATTTCATTCCAATGAGGACAGGGAAGAAGATGCACATGCTACCTTTGGCAGAGTTATTTGTCAACGAGATCGTCAGTCGACATGGGCAACCAGTTTCTATCACGTCTGACAGAGACAACAGATTCGTCTCGAGGTTCTGGAAGACGCTACATGAGTCTATGGGTACGAAACTAAAGTTTAGCATGACTTATCACCCTCAGACAGATGGCCAGTCAGAGAGAACAATTTAGATTCTAGAGGATATGCTCCGTGCTTGTGTATTGGATTTTAAGACTCAATGGGATGAGACATTACCATTGTGTGAGTTTGCTTACAACAATAGCTACCACTCGAACATTGGGATGGCGCCTTTTGAGGCTTTGTATGGCAGAAGGTGTAGGACACCTGTATGTTGGGAAGAAGTAGGCATTCGCAGTTTCCATGGACCAACCATAGTGAGTGAAACCAGTGAAAAAGTGAAGTTGATCCAAGAACGTTTGAAAGTTGTCTGGAGTAGACAGAAAAGCTATGCAGATTCTCACCGTAGAGATTTACAGTTCAAAGAAGGAGATAAGGTTTTCCTGAAAGTGTCACCTACGAGAGGAACTTTGAGATTTGGACAGAAGGGCAAGCTATCACGGAGATACATCGGACTGTATGATATTGTGAGCAAGCTCGGTGACGTGACGTATAGATTAGCCTTACCACCTGAGCTATCCGGCGTACATAACGTCTTCCATGTGTCTATGTTGAAGAAGTACGTCCCCAATCCATCACATGCACTCCGACATGAGCCTTTGGAAATTCGAGAGGATGCTACTTATGTTGAGAAACCCGTACAGATCATTGATACGAAGGAACAAGAGTTGAGGACACAGACTATTTAGTGGTTAAAAGTACTATGGGAGAATCATGGACAAGAAGAAGCAACGTGGGAATTACGAGATCAAGTGCAGAAGAAGTATTCATATCTACTACCTGAGGTGAGTTTTGTATTTCATTTGGTGGACCAAATGCCCTAAGGGGTGGAGGATGTAAGACCCCGTCCCGAGTATTAACGATTAGTGATAATTAAGTGGCGTTTTAGTTCTAAGTGTGGTTAGTGGATTTTGGTTAAGTTGGGAATATAATAGATTTTGATATAGCTTTGGGGAATTTTGATTGCTTTGTGATTAGTGGGGCCCTTTGGGGGTTCCTTTTTATGACCTTGTATGTGCTAGGGGATTTATCGGAGATTCTTGCATTCATTGTTTTAATCCCGTTTTATTTGTATTGTTAATCCTTACAACTTTTATGTGGAGGTCGTACCCGGCCGAAATTCCGAGACCCGATTTCCTAGCCTTGAGGGCAAAACAGTCTTTTTACACTAAATTTGTACCCAAATTTGATATCCCCGAAACCCGCGAAACATATACTTTTTGGAAACAAGATATTTCGACGATCACTTTTCTCTTCTTCGTTGAATTCATTAGAAGCCCCGAAAGCAATGATTTCAACCCAATTAGATTATTAGTAGTGAAGCCAACTCCCCACTTGTTTCCGGGCCCACAGTTAATTGCAAATAACTCCACTATATAAATGCAATTGAACTCCAGTCTTAAGAATATATTACAATGAAGACCCTAAACTTCCTCAGTACCACAAGTAGGCTCCTCCATCTATATCAATGGATCAATTGAACATGTCCACTAAATTAGATCCATATCTTATTATCCTTGAGCCCCAATTAATTATAGTGATCATTTGGTACCAATCCAATTAACTCTTAATTGGAATGGGTGCGCACTTACCAATGATAAATCCATTAATTGGCACAAGGGGATATTAAAGATAGATTCCATCTTGACCATTGAATGTTCCCACATCTCTACTACCACGTACCCAAATCACCGAGGTGTTGACCTACAATTGGCCTCACTCATTGGTGACTCAAAGCAAATGAATAGATAGAAACTTGAGTTCATTAATGTCTCAGGATTATAAGCCTATTGCTAGGGAATTATGAGATTAGACCTTAAAGTAAAGACAGTGTATATAAGGTGCTTTTCATGGTCCTTCAATACATCCAATGTACCAGCACCATGACCCAGAATCTTACATTCCGATGATCGAGACAAATCACACTATCTCATAGGGATCAAAGTGCTGCAACCTTGTCAGATGAGATGCCCAATCTCATCATTGGTTGTGAAGATATTTAAGTATAAGATTTGCAATACATGTCTCCTGTATGTGGATCTCATCCATACACATGTATTACATCTAGTATACTTGTGGACTCCGGTTCATCTCATGAACCATTATGTCATTCGTATTAGTTATGTGCAAACAAGTAATAAAACATCATTCATCTCATGAAAGGAAAGCAATAATATATATTGATAAATAAAGAAATTAATCAATTTATTTATCATATACTGGTATTGAGACCATAAAACTAACAATCTCCCACTTTGGCTCAATGCCAGTCAGGGTTGCATCTCATGCATATCCCATCTACTTACTGCCCAAAGACTTTGGTACTCAAAGGCTTAGTAAAGGGATCTCCCAGATTGTCTGCAGAGTCTATCTAGGTGATAACATTATCACCTCTTTGCCCAATCTCTCTGACCATTTGTTATAACCTCTGTACATGCTTTTGGCTCCTGGGTTCTTTGGACTTATCGACTGCCCTGCTGTTATCATAGTAAACTGTGAGCGGCTGTCCTGCCAAAAGCATCACTCCAAGTTCCTTAAGGAATCTATTGAGCCAATCTGCTTCTCAAGCAGCTATAGCATAAACACATACCCATAAGTTGATTTCTTGGAATCCTTATCTGATTGGAATTCAGTATCTATGTAACCGACTCATTACTGCTGTAAATCAACTTTCCTTTCATGAGATGAATGGTGTTTAATTATATACTTGCACATAACCAATACGAATGACATAATGGTTCATGAGATGAACCAGAGTCCACAAGTATAGTAGATGTAATAATGTGTATGGATGAGATCCACATACAGGAGACATGTATTGCAAATCTTATACTTAAATATCGTCACAACCAGTGATGAGATTGAGCATCTCATCTGACAAGGTTGCAGCATTTTGATCACAATGAGATAGTGTGATTTTTCTCGATCATCAGAATGTAAGATTCTGGATCATGGTGCTGGTACATTAAATGTATTGAAGGACCATGAGAAACACCGTATATTCACTGTCTTTACTTTAAGGTCTGCTCTCATAATTCCCTAGCAATAGGCTCATAATCCTGAGACATTAATGAACTCAAGTTTCTATCTATTCATTTGCTTTGAGTCACCAATGAATGAGGCCAATTGTAGGTCAACACCTCAGTGATTTGGGTACGTGGTAGTAGAGATGTGGGAACATTCGATGGTCAAGATGGAATCTATCTTTAATATTCCCTTGTGCCAATTAATGGATTTATCATTGGTAAGTACGCACCCATTCCAATTAAGAGTTAATTGGATCGGTACCAAATGATCACTATAATTAATCGGGGCTCAAGGATAATAAGATATGGATCTACTTTGGTGGACAGGTCCAATTGATCCATGGATATAGATGGAGGGGCCTACTTGTGGTACTGAGGAAGTTTAGGGTCTTCATTGTAATTTATTCCTAAGACTGGAGTGCAATTGCATTTATATAGTGGAGTTATTTGCAATTAACTGTGGGCCCGTATTGCACATGAGATGTGGGGTCGCGTGTCCCAGTTGGAGCCAGCTTTCTAAGGAATCCCTAGTGGTCCCCACGCTTGCCCAAGTTATTAGAAAGATACTAATTCTACTTGAACTATAAAAGGAAGGTTACTATTTCTATTTGAAGTGAGACTTCTAATAGTGGTAATGGTAAGCTACTAATTATTAATGGAAGTAGGGCTTCTATTTTAATTAGAAAGGAGAAAGCTACTAATTGTTGTGGAAGTGAGACTTCTATGGCAACTAGCAAGGGAGAAGTTTACTATTTTGTAATGGGAGTTAAACTTCTATTTCAAATAGGAAAAAAGGTGGAATGGAGGGTTATATAAAGAGGAACAAACCCCTCTTGGACATCCATAATACATAGAGCAATTCCAGCCCCTTTGTGCAAGTGTTGCACAAGTTTTCTTCCTCTCTAAGTTCTCTTCTCTTTCTCCTCTAGTTCCTTAGAGTTACTAGTTGGGTTTTCTCTTGAAGATTCCACCATCTTCTTGAGAAAAGAGATCTAATACGGGTCATAGCGTGGAAGATCAAAACGTGTTGGAGATTCTGAATTGGATAGTGAAGGTGTTCATCATCAAAGGAAAGAACTCAAATTCTCCATTAGAGCACTACAAAGCTCCAAAGGTATATCTACATCCTTGTATGTTGTGGATTTCGTGGTTGCATGTTTAGGTGTTGTTTTCTATCTTCTAGATAGGATATATTGCTGTACATGGTTTATGAGTTTGAGGGAATGCATCCTGGATTCGTTTTGTTGCCTTCTAGATAGATGAACCCTACATCAAGTGGGTCAAAAGTTTTTGAAACCAATCTGGAAGGCCAACCTAGATTCCAACACAAACATTGTTAGTTTGACTTGAAATTTGGCATGGAGCCTTTTAGAGGTATCTTGAGACCATCCGCAGGCTCTGATCAAAGTTTTGACATCTTCGACGCCGTCGCCGCCAGGAGCGCCTGTTCTGCGGCTGGAAGAGTGAAGTTGGGTCAAATGATGTTGGAATGGTCCGAAACTTCATGTGAATCCCTCTTTTGGCTGTCTTAAAGGATCTTGCAGTTTTGTTTGATTCTGACAAGATCTGATGCTTGAAGTAGCATTGCCTGTTTGTAGTAGGATGCAGCTTCATGTGGCTTCTTGATGTTGAAGAGGCAAAGTGACATTTTTGGTGTCAACAAATGCCCCCTCGAGGTACAGCGACGAGTAGCTTTTGGAGTCGATGTGCCTCGAAGAGAAACTTGAATGAGAGCTTTTGACTTGACCAAGAGTCTTTGAGCATTTTTTTTTTTTTAGCCTTTTGAACTTCCAATGGGATTTTATGGTAGTGAGAGGGATCACGTACCATCTCAAGCAAAGTTCTGAAAATGACATGAGGGAGTTGGATTTTGGTTTTAGGTTTTCTTTTTGACCTTGTGAACCTAAGGGTTGTATGTGGCGCATTAGGCAGTGAAGAAGGTTTTTTGGTTTTTTCTGTTTTTGACCTCTTGACCTAACAAGCTGTATGTGGCAGGTTAAGGGGTCGGGGTTTGATTTTTTATTTTGACCTTGTGACCCAACGAGTTGTATGTGGCAAATTGGGGGGTCAGATTTGGTTTTGGCCTTGTGACCTAACAAGTTGTATGTGGCGAGCTAGGGGGTCAGGATTCGATTTTTTTGGTTTTGGCCTTGTGACCTAACAAGCTGTATGTAGCAAGTTAGGGGACTAGAGTTTGGTTTTTTGTGGAATATCAATTTCAAGATTTTGGCTTAATTTGGTTCATGAGGTTGGATGGTTTGGATTTTTGGAAACTCATGAGGCTTTCTTTTTTGAATGGTTCAATCAACTCAAAAGAGGCGTGGAACCACTTTGTATGCTCTTGGTAATTGAGATTTTTTTATAGGAAGCCCCTTTTAGTGCCTAGGTGGTCAAACCTGGCTCATATGGGCTAACCCATGGGATCTTAAACTTTGGAGATGGCTTAGATCTCGTGTGGTGTTATTTTGTAAAGGACATCTAAAAATACCTCTTGTGGGTAGAGAATAACTAAAAATATCCTTGCTTAGAGAGAATCTCTCATACTTTTTTTTTTGAGAGATTTTCTCAAAGTATCTTTCTTTGGAGAGAATATTTCTCATTCCCCTTCTTTTTGGAGAGAATTTCTCAAAGAATCTTTTCTTTTGGGAAAGTTGCTAGTTTTTAGCAATTACCTCATTGGTTTTCTCCTTGTTTCCTCTTTTTGGTTTGCTCTCCTCTATAAAAGCAAAGGAGGTTGGATCTCTTGCCCTTGTTGCTTTCTTTTTGAAAAAGTCTCCAAGAGTGCTCCAAGATCAAGAACTCCTCTTCTTATTCAAGAATCTTCAAGTTCTTTTTCTTCTTCTCCATCCATGCCTTCAACTAAGTTTTCTTCAGTCACAAGAAACTCCATGTAGAAGTAGAAATTTCTTTCTTTTCTTTTCTCTCACTTTTTTTTTCCACGTGTTTTCTTTTCTCTTTTTTTTACACGTGCTTTTTCTTCTTTTTTTTTTTTGGTTTTTTCTTGGCTGTACAGACAGGTCCGTACGGACCTGGACGTACTGCCACGTGGCAGTGGGCCACGGCCTGTTGGCCAGTTCAAATTTTTTTTAAGAGATTTCTCTCTCTCTCTCTCTCTCTCTCTCTCTCTCTTTTCTTCTTTCTTCTCTTTGTTTTTTGCTTTCCCTCTTTTGCTCACCATGATAATGAGATTTATGCAATCCAAGATGTTCATGCATTTTTTTGATGCATCAAGATAGAAGGCTAGAATCTCTAGGTTAAGCCAACATGATTTTTGACTTGGACAAAGTTTGACTGGTTTTGACCAAGTTGGGTCGGAATTGGTCAAACTTTGGTTAAAGTTTTCCTAGCATCTAATGCATGATGATTTTCTTTGATGCATGATTTTTAGTAAATTGATTGGGAGCATGATGATGCATACCTGGAAAATCTCTTACAAGTTTTGGAATTTGGAGCTCGCAGCAATGTTGAGCCCTTTCTTAATCTTGCTGGATTTTGAAGAGCTTTGAAAGTCTTGGAGTCTGGAGCTCGCAGCAATGTTGAGCTCTTCTTCAAGCTTGTGGAGATTTGATAAGACTGGTTTGATCTCGCAGCAATGTTTGAGTTCAAACCTTCTTTAAGGATGCTTATTTGACTATGAGCTTGTAGTGGTGTTGAGCTCATCTTCAAGCTTCCTATCTTTTCGGGGTGTTTCCCTTTTCTTCGGAATTGTCCTGGAACCATGCCAAAATTTTGCTAGAATTTTTTTTACAAAATTCTGTCATTTTGATGATTATTTTTTTTCTTTTCCATCATTTACAGGTAGTTCCTCCAGAGCGAACAAGGGCAAAGAGCTTATTACTGATGCACCTCGTCGGTCTACCAGGTCTCCTAATGTGGCCGTACAGCAGGCCTGGGAGAAGGTCCAGTTTGTGGAGAGAAACTTGGAAGAATGTTACTCCCTCAACCGTAATGAGATGAGACAGTGATTGATCGCTCTCCAGGATAAGGAGTTTTACAGGATTATGGTAAATAATCGTCCTTGCGTCATGGACGATCAGAGCATTGTGCCTAAGCCTACCTTTTTCTTTGGTGACGCAGTCCCTGACGACTTGACGTACCAAAGGAGATGTTTTCAGTTCTCTTACACGGCAGATGGTGAGGAGAGAACTATTTCTACCTGGTCGACCTTTGATTGCACTATCTCGATCATGAGTCTTTCTCCCACATGCCCCAAGAGGGAATATCCTTTGAGCTGGGTGAAAAGGATTAATGTTGATCAAGACCGGGGTTTTTGTTGGCGGCCTTTCTGGTTATGCAGAGAAGTCGCCTGTCCGCATGGACATGTTGATGCCAGCCAGCGGCTACCAAGGTTCTGATCATCCATCGGTCGATTTGAGACCAGTGGGCCTTGGCATTTTTCAGGGTGATGGCAGCAATTGGGTGAAGCCTTTTAGACTTCGTAGCTGTTTCAGCGCTGACTCAAACTGGGAGTCATGGACTGATCACATCATGCAGGTTGGCGGGGCCATTTTGAAGGAGGCCGAGATTTTTGATCCGGTTCGCGCTTTTTGGCAAACCGTGGTTTTCTCCAATGAAGCCTTCATGGCCATGCTAGAGTCATTCCATCCACAAACCAACACCTTCATTGTCACGAATGGTGAGATTGGTTGTACTTTGAAGGAACTGAGCACCATCACCGGGCTGCCTGTCCTCGGCAAGCTTTATGAGGAATTTATGCCTACTGACAGCGTCCTTGAAGAGCAGTCTGAGGAGTTCAGGCTTTTATACTTTCAGTTCGTCGCCTTCTATGATTTCTTGAAGGAGGAGGGCTCGAAAGTTAGGTCCAGCTATTGGAGGAGTTTTGGCTTCTTGTTCCCCAACTTCTTTGACAGTAGAGAGTCTTCTGATAGCACAACCCATGAGGCCAGAGCTAAGACTCCAAGTTTGAAGAAGACTTTTGTCACGTGAGGAGACTTGAAGGACTTCTTCATGAGCACAGATGCCATTTATTTGGACATTTCGCTGCAGAGGGATCTCGCTGTTTACCTCACTTATTGGCTGAGTGAGGCTATTTTTGTTAGAGGAGATGGTACGCACATCAGGCCGCATTGTATTTTTCCGGCTTGTCCGATGGCGTTCGGAGAGCGGCTTGCTTTGGTGCCTGCTCTTTACTCCTATCTGTGCGCCGAACTGCAGGCTACTGCTTTTCTTGTTCGGCTTAGTCTCCCTATGAATAGGATATTTTTCAACCCATATTTCCTATTCGTGGTACGTGTACCACTATCCTAGCTTCCATCGATTAGGAGTTGTACAGGATGATGACCCTTTCATGATTCAATTGGCTAAAGGGACAGCCATTTTCGAATCACTTTTGTCTGCCCGTTTGAGGATCCGACGGTTCAGGGATGTCGAGATTGGGCAATCTTCAGTGAAGCTTTCTCCAGGTTTGCGGAAGAAGGCTTCTGATTTTGGTGACTCCCGTGATTCCACAAGGGTAGAGTCAGGAATACACTATTCTTTGACAAACGTAGAAAAGAGGTGGTTTTTCAACATACGCATTGGTACGATGGTGTACCGTAGACATCTTTTTATTGATATCCAGCCGTATGTCCCTTCGTGTTTTTCACTGTAGTTGGGCTTCTCTCAAGGCGTCGTTGGAGCGCCTTCGAGCATGGGGAAGCGTTTTGGAGGTTTGCAGGATGGGAGGAATGCATGGGCTTTTTACAGTGCGGAAGACACTATCGCCATGATTTCCTATCCTAAGTTGCCCACTTTCTGGACTGCTGGCTTTATGAAATGGTTCGTAGAGAGCTTTTTAGTGTACCGGGGGCTTTCTAAGAAGGAGCTCGATGTCAAGCAATCTTCTAGGAAGGGTCTTGGCAGATCAAATGGAGTCTGTCGAGAGGAACTTCTGGCTTTCCTTTCTGAAGAGAAGCACAAGATAGGCTTTCTCGGTGAACAGGACGTCATCAGATCAGAAGTTGTACAAGAGATACCTAGTGAGGTCTTGAAACAACTAGAAGAGGAGGAGGCCGAGATCGATGCTTGGATGCAAGCGGAACGAACGAAAGCTTCCTTGGAGTCCACTCGGAGGAGCAGACCGTCTGGTGAGGAGTCAAACGAAGGTTCTGACTTTGATGACGGGGCGGGTACTTCAAGTAAACCGGCCCATAGAAGCAAGAGGAAGAGAAGGGCAGCGCCGTAATAGGAAACGACACGATCACTCTCCTGATTCATAAGTACCTCCCACTATTGCTGAAGAGATGTCAAAGGACGCTGATGAGCCTTTGGAAAAGAGGAGTTGAGAGGAAGAGACCGTTAATGACGGTATGATTCCTCCTCTTTCTCTTTCCGTTCCTTTTCGCTGAGATTTCTTATTTTTTTATTTTCTTTCTCTCCCTTTTCAGTAGGAGATGTTGATTTGGTGATGCTTGAGGTTCTGACTGATGAAGCAGTGACGGATCCGATTGCGGCATTTGAAGAAGAACCGAGGGACTCTAGAGTGATTCCAGAATCTTCACCTAGTATGACTTCTTTGTGTTTTCTTTCTTTTTTGTCTGTGCTGTCATTTGCTCACATGTTGCTTGTTTTCTTGTCAGCTGACTTGCCACAAGATTCTGACGATTTGGAGCCATCCATGGACGGGACCTTTGACGATGCTTCGGATGAACTCGCGGAGGCAGAAAGTATTCCGCCGATCGTCGAAGAAGGTATTTGTAGCAATAGCCCTGATGATAATGATTTTTTCAACATGATCATATTAATACCTTTTTTGTTTTGTTTTACTGGAAGATTGTGAAGTAACAGGAGAAGTTTCACCATCTTTCTAAGGGCCAGAGCAGGAGATGCCTGCAGTTAAACCAGAAGTAAGGACTTCTTCTTCCAGTTTCAATGCGGCAGAGATGAAATCTTCTGAGCAGATTCTTTGCCAGTGTCTCCGATTAGAAAAAGTCTGATGATCACTCCTCCAATAGGGCATGAAATGGGCAGTCGACCAATGGAGAGGGGCGAGCCTTCATCTGGTCCATCTCTTTAGTATGTGAAGAAAGTGTTGAAGAGCGTTTTGAGCTCATGGGTCGAAACTCTTTCTTCTGGCCATTTAGAAGCCGGCTTTGGTATGATCAAGCATGTACAGGACATCCTTGCTGATAGCGAAGAGGTCGGTCTGGACATTGCAAGTGCGAAGGCTTTTGTTGATGAAGTCATAACTCTAGGCAACAAATGGAATGAGACCAAGAACTTCCTAAGTGGTAACTTCTTCAATGAGATGTTTTTGAAGCCTTCTGGCGAGGTCAAGTCTGAACTAAACGAGATATCGTGGACTTGAAAGCAATTCGTTCAAGAGAGGAACGTAACTAAGTTGGCCGTCATTGAGCTAACAGAAGACCTGCGCCGTCTTGATAGGGAGGTCGTTGAGACCAGGCAACATCTTGAGTTATTGGAGGAACAAGCTAATGCCAAATGGATTGCCATTGTGGAAGCTCATGCTAGAGAAGGAACTCTGATTCGCCAAGTCGAGGAGGCTGAGAGTGTTAGGTATTTTGTTTAGATTGCAATTTGATGGTTGCATAATCATTTTATTCATCATTCGCATTTTCACACATGCCTTGATTTTAAAACACTTGAAATCTTGATTTAGACATGCATTGCTTTCAAGAGTTGAAAAAGTTTTCAATCATGCATGATATGTTTTTAATCTTGGATGCATTTAGTTTTGAAATGAGTTTTATTGAATCAAGCATGCCTTTGGTTTTAAAACTCTAAGATTGATTTAAACCTTGTTTTAAAGCTTGATTCAATGACCCCAAATGTCCCCTCAAGAAAACTTTCAAAAATGCAATTCATTTGAAAAGAAAGTTTAGAAAATCAAGCTAGCCTTTGGTTTTAGAGTTTTGAATCATTTTAGGCTTTGTGTGTTTCATGTTTTTATACATCTTAGAATGATTTAAAACATGTGAAAAAGCTTGATTTTATTGGCCCAAAAGATCCCCAAAGAAAATCTTCAAAAACCCAAAAATGGGAAAAATGGGGCTGCAGGCCCGGTCAACCGGCCATGTGTGGCCGGTCAACCGGCCAAGAGGCCCGGTCAACCGGCCACACAGGGCAGGTTAACCGGGCTCCTGAGCTCAACGGCTCTTTTTCTGACCGTTGGGCTTACCCGGTTAACCGGCCTGCTATGCGGTCAACCGGGTAAACTAGCCGTTGGGCTGTTTTGGGGATATAAATGAGTTCTTTCCTTTGTCTTTGGTTGGAGATTTTGAAACCTTCTTTGAGGAGCTTTGAGAGAAGACAAAGGGGATGATCTAAGAGACATCAAGGGGTCATTAAGTAAAGCTTAAGCTTGGATCAACTAAGTTAAATCTCCAAGTAAGTTTTACTTTTAATTAATCATTTGTTATGTGCTTTATTTGAAACTTTGGAAAATGATTTCAAGCATGATAACAATGATGTGTTGAATCCTTTCTTCCCTCCATCTTTGTTATTCAAGATTGGATTCATCACTTTGATTTCAACCCAAGTTTTGTTTTAAACTTTCTTAATCATGCTTAGCCTAAAAACTTTGATTTCCTTTAATGCATGATTCTTTGTCTTGGTTGAAAGTTACCTTGTTGTTTTCATTCATTTAATCTTTAGTCAAATTAGTTTTGAAAACAACATTGCACATGCATCACTTGATTAGGCTTAAACACTTTCATACAACTTGTGATCTTTAGATTTTCATATCATTCACAAGTGTGTAATTGTTCAAGTGATTTGCATTAAACTTCAATCAAGTCTTTTATATGTCTTAAACTTTGAAATGCCTTGAGCATACATTTGAATAAGCTTTCTTTTTAAACTTGATTGAAGTCATCACACACACACATCATGAGCATACACTTTTGCATTCATAGAGTGTTTGTGTGAGTTTGGTTTAAACTTTCATATCCGCCTATTTGAGAGGCAATTTCATTGAGCTTTAAATTGTATCTCTTAGAGTGATCTTTTGTAAAGACACCTTCTTAGAGAAATCTTTATTTGTAAAGGTTATTGCTTAGCCTAAGAAAAGCATTGTGTAAGGTTATTGCTTAGCCTAAGAAAAGCATCTTGTAAGGTTATTGCTTAGCCTAGGAAAAGCATATTGTAAGGTTATTGCTAAGCCTAGAAAAGCACATTGAGAGGTTGTTGTTTAGCCTTGAAAAGCAACATTGTAAGGGTTATTGCTTAGCCTAGTAAAAAGCATACATAGTGGAAATCCGGTGGGGTGTTGGATTCACAAGCCGGTAGTGGATGTAGGCACGTTGGCCGAACCACTATAAATATTGTGTTGTGGTGATTGCTATGTGATGATTGTTTTTGTTTAAGCTTCCGCATATTGTATGTTTAATCATCACATGTGACTAGTTTATGTTAAGAATTTAAAATTGGTCATAATTGTAGCTCACCCTATTCACCCCCCCCTCTAGGGTTAGGATCCTCAAGGACTTTCAATTGGTATCAGAGACAAGTGCTCTATATTAGGATCAAGTGTTTTTGGAACTCTTGATTGGGTGTAAAAACCTAGAGTCAAAACCCTAGAGTAGTCATTGCATGAAAATCATTAAAATGGACTCCACTATGATAGACTTTGTAGATTCTTCTAGACCCCTCATTCTTTCTTCTATTGGAGATTCAAACTCTCAATTAAATGAATCTCAATGTGACATAAAAGAGGAAGAAAATGATTATGATGAAGATGATCTTCAACAAGCCTATAATGAATTATATACATTATCTTCAAAGCTTGATAAAAGAAATATAAGTTTAAAAGAAGAATCTAATAAACTAAACAAAGAGCTAGCCTCTTCAAAAGATGAACTTAGAGAGAAAGAAGAAGTTATAAATTGTGTAGAATCTAAGTTCATGATCTCTATGAATAATCTATCTAACATTCAAGATGAACTAAATGAATTAAAGATGGATTATGATAATGTCATTAAGGAAAATTTAATCCTAAGAGATCAAATAAAAAGGCAAGACAAAGACTTTAACAATTTAGAAGCCAAGTTGATTAAAAGTAAGTTAAAAACCCAAGAGCTTGGATCTAATGTTGTTAATGAACTAAAGCTTGAATTAAAACTTGTCAATGAAGAGCTAAGCAAATATAAGGAAATTGAAAATGAACTTTCAAAAGTCAAACATGAAAATTCAATCCTTATAACCAAAGTCACTCAACTTGAAGGATATAAACAAAAGTATGAGTGCAAGTTTACCCAAAGTGAAGATAGACTTGAAAAATTATTTAAATTGGGTAAACCTCATGGAGATAGGACGGGTATTGGATTTAATAGGAATATGTCACATGACCCTAAGTTCACCAACACTTTTGTGAAAGGTGAGTCCTCATTCTCTAGCACTCTTTCTCCTTTGCCCAAAACCAAATGTAATTTTTGTGGCATTGAAGGACATTTTATGTTTGAGTGCAAACTAAGAAGAAGAAGCCATGTGTCTAAACCCATCTTTGAACTCAAGAAGGGAGAATCTAAATCTATGAAGGGTAAGACACTTAAAAACAAAGAAGACTCCAAAAAGATTAAACAAATTAAACCATTTAAAATGGAGTCTCCTAAGATAGATTCTAAAAAGCTTAAACAAGTTAAAACAAGCTTGAAAGAATCTAAGAACAAAAAGCTTCTCAACCTATCTCCCTTATATGAACCCATGAAAGAACTTTTGAAGAAAGTTGCTAAGTTAAATCTAAATTTCAAAAGTCAAGTAAAGGGAGAAAATAAGAAGAAAAGAAAAGTGAAGCAATTCCCTAAGAAACAAACTCACCAACATCAAAAGACTAATCACCATTCCAAGCCAAATTTAGTAAAATCTAAATATCATGGTGATAAGTTCAAATTGAAAATTTATCAAGTTAAATCTCCTATAGTTGGTGAGACTTCCAAAATAGACCTCAAAGTTCAACCCTCTCAAGACCTTAGGTGGATTCCAAAAGTCATTTTTTTAGACAAACCTTAAGGCCTTGACCCTACTTGACCAACCTATTCTTTTTAAGTTAAATCACTTTGTTGGTCATGTTGCATTTGCATTTTGTTCTTTCTTAGTTACATTTATTAAAATGCAATGTTTATTTATGATCATTTGATTTTGCTTTCATGCACCATTCTAAGTTACACTTCATGGTTTTCAAAATCATTTGATTATAATCTCATCATGTTTGATTTGCTTTTTGCACACATTTAGTTTTATGTCTTGCATTGCATTTCTATACATGATTAAATTGTTTGTGACTTTAAAAGCTTTCATAGCTAATTTAGTCATGATCAATTGTTTTTTTTTTTCAAGTCATTTGCATCTTTGCTTATTTAGTCATTCTTTTTATATGCAAATGTCAATTGGTTCCATGTATGGTTGTGATCTTAGTAATATTTGTAGAAACCATATTAGAACCCAAATCCATCCTCTATGCCTTATAGTCATTTCTTTTAAATGGATGGTTATGATGTTGATTCATGTATACCTTCTTAATGTTGTCATTTTTATACATGTTTCAACTTCATAGTAGTGTTCTTGATCATATGAACCTCTTTGAAATCTAATCCTTGTATTTCATAGTTATATCTCTTGTTTGATGGATATCTTAGTGTTGAATTCATATGATCTAGACACTTTGGAAATTGCATGCATTGCCTAGTAATAGTCTTTTGCATTGCAATTTACCTTGTTCATCACTATGCTCAATAGTTATATTTTTTAAAAGTGATAAATATACATTTATGATGCTTGATGGAGTTTGCCACATTCTTGCTCTTTATCGTGTTATCAAATTCAATTGGTTTCTATTGGTATAATTTTTGATTGATTTGATTTCTTGAGAATGTGATAAACCTTGTGTGCATTGGATTGAACTTGATAAGTAATATGATTGTTCCATATCACACACCATTAGCATCATAATGTTCATGTTGCCACCTCTTTTACTCATATAGGTATATCTCATGACCACCATGTTTATGTGTTCATAATATTGGTTGGTTATTAGTTGAGGTTGGCTTCATGCTTGAATTTCATTTCACTCATTCATGCACGTTAATAGTCATATTTATTGATTGAATGAAATGAGTTCAAAACTTACATAGCATATGATTTTCATAGTTAAATTGACTAATGCTATGTTTAGTAAAACCCTTCTCATCATGGATAGCTCTAATTTGGATTTCTCATAATAGTTATACTTTTAAATCCATTTTAGAGTGATTGAATTTATAGTCACATCCTTTAATCTCAATTGATATGTTTATTTCAATTGGTGTCCATGATCGTTAATCTCCATGACCTTGCTCATTATATTGGTAATTTGATCATATTGAGCTTAATCGTCATTTGGAATCTAATACTTTCCTTGAAGTTTACCCTCAATTAGTAAAACATTCTTTCTCCTTGCACCAAATAGTTATATCTATGTCAAAAGTTTGACAAAAGGAGAGAATGGATTGAGGGGGAGTAAACCTTCATAGGAAGAATTAGTTGTGATCAAATTCACCTTTATCTTGGCTCTTTACCCTTACAACTTCTATCTATACATGATGCCCTGTTATGTTTTTCATTTTCGATTTCTTTTGTTAACAGGTGCTACTAAAAGGTATTTTTCCTTGTTTTCATGTGTGTAGGTAACCTTTGCAATTTAATGGCAAAGGGGGAGAGAATGTCCAAGTTTCCTAAGGAGAGAGAAGCTCTATCTAAGGGGGAGAAAGGACAAAGGGGGAGAAAGCATGCATTCAAGTTCTCTAAAGGAGAAGAGAATGCATATCTTGCCAAAGGGAGAGAAGCATGGTCAAAGGGGGGGAAGTGAAAGAAGAGAAAGCTTGGGAACTAAAGAAGAAAAGAACCCATAGCCCAAGCAAAGAGAAGGAGCATCCAAAGAGATTTCAAGGAGTGTCCAGCTTAGGGGGAGCTGAAGACCTAGTGTGTGAGTCAAGTGGTGAGTGGTGAGTGAGTTGCCATCAAATTGCAAAGGGGGAGATTGTTAGGTATTTTGTTTAGATTGCAATTTGATGGTTGCATAATCATTTTATTCATCATTCGCATTTTCACACATGCCTTGATTTTAAAACACTTGAAATCTTGATTTAGACATGCATTGCTTTCAAGAGTTGAAAAAGTTTTCAATCATGCATGATATGTTTTTAATCTTGGATGCATTTAGTTTTGAAATGAGTTTTATTGAATCAAGCATGCCTTTGGTTTTAAAACTCTAAGATTGATTTAAAACTTGTTTTAAAGCTTGATTCAATGACCCCAAATGTCCCCTCAAGAAAACTTTCAAAAATGCAATTCATTTGAAAAGAAAGTTTAGAAAATCAAGCTAGCCTTTGGTTTTAGAGTTTTGAATCATTTTAGGCTTTGTGTGTTTCATGTTTTTATACATCTTATAATGATTTAAAACATGTGAAAAAGCTTGATTTTATTGGCCCAAAAGATCCCCAAAGAAAATCTTCAAAAACCCAAAAATGGGAAAAATGGGGCTGCAGGCCTGGTCAACCGGCCACACAGGGCAGGTTAACCGGGCTCCTGAGCTCAACGGCTCTTTTTCTGACCGTTGGGCTTACCCGGTTAACCGGCCTGCTATGCGGTCAACCGGGTAAACTAGCCGTTGGGCTGTTTTGGGGATATAAATGAGTTCTTTCCTTTGTCTTTGGTTGGAGATTTTGAAACCTTCTTTGAGGAGCTTTGAGAGAAGACAAAGGGGATGATCTAAGAGGCATCAAGGGGTCATTAAGTAAAGCTTAAGCTTGGATCAACTAAGTTAAATCTCCAAGTAAGTTTTACTTTTAATTAATCATTTGTTATGTGCTTTATTTGAAACTTTGGAAAATGATTTCAAGCATGATAACAATGATGTGTTGAATCCTTTCTTCCCTCCATCTTTGTTATTCAAGATTGGATTCATCACTTTGATTTCAACCCAAGTTTTGTTTTAAACTTTCTTAATCATGCTTAGCCTAAAAACTTTGATTTCCTTTAATGCATGATTCTTTGTCTTGGTTGAAAGTTACCTTGTTGTTTTCATTCATTTAATCTTTAGTCAAATTAGTTTTGAAAACAACATTGCACATGCATCACTTGATTAGGCTTAAACACTTTCATACAACTTGTGATCTTTAGATTTTCATATCATTCACAAGTGTGTAATTGTTCAAGTGATTTGCATTAAACTTCAATCAAGTCTTTTATATGTCTTAAACTTTGAAATGCCTTGAGCATACATTTGAATAAGCTTTCTTTTTAAACTTGATTGAAGTCATCACACACACACATCATGAGCATACACTTTTGCATTCATAGAGTGTTTGTGTGAGTTTGGTTTAAACTTTCATATCCGCCTATTTGAGAGGCAATTTCATTGAGCTTTAAATTGTATCTCTTAGAGTGATCTTTTGTAAAGACACCTTCTTAGAGAAATCTTTATTTGTAAAGGTTATTGCTTAGCCTAAGAAAAGCATTGTGTAAGGTTATTGCTTAGCCTAAGAAAAGCATCTTGTAAGGTTATTGCTTAGCCTAGGAAAAGCATCTTGTAAGGTTATTGCTAAGCCTAGAAAAGCACATTGAGAGGTTGTTGTTTAGCCTTGAAAAGCACATTGAGAGGTTGTTGTTTAGCCTTGAAAAGCAACATTGTAAGGGTTATTGCTTAGCCTAGTAAAAAGCATACATAGTGGAAATCCGGTGGGGTGTTGGATTCACAAGCCGGTAGTGGATGTAGGCACGTTGGCCGAACCACTATAAATATTGTGTTGTGGTGATTGCTATGTGATGATTGTTTTTGTTTAAGCTTCCGCATATTGTATGTTTAATCATCACATGTGACTAGTTTATGTTAAGAATTTAAAATTGGTCATAATTGTAGCTCACCCTATTCACCCCCCCTCTAGGGTTAGGATCCTCAAGGACTTTCAGAGAGCAATCTCCGAAGGAAGACTCAAGAGTACGAGCAATGGCAGATTCTTTGGGAAGAACTTCCCCATGCTGCAGATGGGTTGCGGCGTTCTACCGCATTTTATGGAAAGATTTTGAAGAAGCGTGGCCTGGAAGCTTTAGATGCTAAGGCCAAGAGTCTGCTTGAGGAGTTAAATCTTTGGTTGAATACCATGTTAGGCTAAGCTCCTGATTTTTGTAACAAACTCTTTTTCTTCTTCTCTTTTTGGTACCTCCATGTAAATTTATTTTTTTTGTACTTTATATACTTTTTACTCAAATTCTTTTTGGTGAAAATAAGCAAAAGTTGGATGTTTGTTTGAAAATTTGATCAAAAGGTTATCATTTTGTGAAAATATTTTTTCAAATGGTTGTTTCGGGCATGAAAGCCAGATTTTGTGGCGAAAACCTGGTTTCTTTTGATAGCTTGAAAGCTAGATTTTGAGATGGCATGGGAGCCGAATTTTATGGCATAAGAGCCAAAATTTGTTTGTGGCGTGGAAGCCAAGGTTTTGGAGATGGCATGAAAGCCGGATTTTTAAGATGGCATGAGAACCGGATTTTGTGGCATAAGAGCCAACATTTGTTTGTGGCATGGAAGCCAAGGTTTTGGAGATGGCATAAAAGCCAATTTTTTTTTTTGAGATAGGATGAAAGCCGATCTTTGAATTGGCATGAGAGCCGGGTTTTTGAGATGGCATGAAAGCCGATTTTGGGTTGGCATGAGAGCTAGGTTTTGTGGCGTAGGAGCCGATTTTGTTTGTGGCATGGAAGCCAAAGTTTGTTTTTGGCATGAAAGCCAAATTTTGTGGCGTAAAAGCCGGTTTTTCTTTTTGGCATGAAAGCCGATTTTTGTTTTGGGCATGGAAGCCGAAATTTGTTTGTTTTTGGCATAAAAGCCAGATTTGTTTGTTTGCGTAAATGCCAGATTTTTTTTTTTTTGAAAACCAAGTTTTGTTGTGTTGGCATAAAAGCCAAATTTTAGATTTTTGGCGTGAGCCAAAATTTTGTTTTTGGTGTAAAAGTCGATTTTTGTTTTTGGCGTAGAAGCGAGGTTTTGGTTTTCAAAAATACAAGTATCGACTAAAAAGTCGCCTCCCTGCTAAATGATATTGCAAGTATCGAAGGAATGTTGCCTCCTTGCTCATTTGGTTTGCGAGTATCGATGGAATGTCGCCTCCTCGCGAATTGGGGTGCAAGTATCGACTGAACGTCGCTTCCTTGCTTTTCAAAAATTTTGACTTTGCGAGTATTGAGTAAATGTCGCTTCCCCACGATTTTTGAAAATTAAGGTTTTTTTTTTTTGGGACCTCAGTTTTTGTTTGAATTTTGGGTTCATGGATATCAACTGGAATGTTGCGTCTCCACCATTTTTTTGAAATTTTACAAGTATCGACAAGGTTTCACTTCCTTGCGATTTTGAGGTTTTGGAAGCAACGAATGGGGTTCGCATCCTTCCGATTTTTTTGGGCTTTGCGAGTATCGACTGAGCGTCGCTTCCCCGCGGTTTCTTAAAAATCATTTTTTGTTTAAAGACACGAGGGTCGTAAATTTTGACTTAAAATCGTTTTTAGTTGTAAAAGTCGGGGTGGACTAGGGTGGAAATTTCTGAGTCCTGATTTTTGTTTCAAACCATGAATTTTGGGTTTAAGGATCGAAAGTTTTGGTCAAGTCCAAGAAGAAGCTCCTAAACTTGGATTTTTGGATTTTTTGAACAATGAAATTATGAAAGTAAGCATTGTTTTAAGAGTTTTTTTTTAGAAATTTCAACATAAGGATGAGAAACCCAAAAGGAGTGAGTTTGACGAACAAGTACCTGGAAATAGGCTTTGACCGTGCAGGCATTGCTCTGACCCAGTGGCGTAAGTCTTCAAGGGTAGTACCGCTTCAAGAATTTGTCATTGATGGGCAGCATACATCTGTCGCCTTCCATGTTTAGGAGAGCATATGCGCCATTGGAGAAGACTTTGTCGATGACGAAGGGTCCCTCCCATTTTGGTTCGAATTTCCCTTTGGATTTGTAGGCGAAAACCATTGGCCTTTTTATTGCAAGAACCAAGTCACCTTTTTTATAGGCGCGTTGCCTGACCTTTTTGTTGAAAGATCCTGCCATGCACGCTTGGTATAGCTCAATGCTTTTTAGAGCTTCAAGCCGTCTTTCATCGAGATTGTCTTGCTCTTGGAGTCTCAATTTGACATTGCCTTCTTGCGTTATGTCGTTCTGCAAAGATACCCTTAAGGAAAGAATTTGTACTTCCAAAGGGACAACAGCTTCGCACCCATAGACCAAAGAGAATGGTGTGTTATGGGTTGGTCCTCGAACGGTGGTTCGATAAGCCCACAAAGCTTCAGGTAGTTTGTCGCCCCAGTCTCTTTTGTGACTAGAGACCATTTTCTTAAGAATTTTGTAGAGTGTCTTGTTGAAGGCTTCTGCTAGTCCGTTCGCTGCCAGATTATATGGAGTCAAAGGGCAACTTTGGATTTTGTACTTGTCACATAACCTGTAGAATTTGTGATCCCGGAATTGTGGTCCATTATCATGGATGAATCCTTTAGGTACGCCAAAGCAATAGATAATGTTGATGCGCAAGAATTGAATGACTGATGAGGTCTTCATTTCGCTGAGCACAAATGCTTCTGACTACTTGGAAAAATAATCCGTAGCAGCGAAGATGAAGTGATGACCTTTGCTTGATGGAGGAGAGATAGGACCTATGATGTCCATACATCAGGCTTCGAAAGGCCATGAGATCGCTGTGGGGTGTAGCCATTCTAGAGGTATGTGAACATAATCTCCATGAACTTGGCATTGTTGGCAGTGTTTAGCAAGTTGCATGGTAGGCCAATAATAACCTAACATTTTTATCTGATCGTAGAGCTTAAGACCAGCCTGATGAGCTCCACAAAGACCAGCATGTACTTTTTTTAGAGTTTCCTCGGCTTCTTGTTGTGACAAGCAGTGTAGAAGTACTCCGTTGAAGGATTTTCTGTAAAGCATTTTTGAAGGAATATCTAAATGAAAGTTTGAAGCTTGTCTTTGAAGGCTTACCCGTTCTTTTGGATCTTCAAGTAGGATTCCGAACATAATGTAATCAATGAACGGATCCCTCCAGTTGCCAATCGGAGGTTTGAGGATGGACATCCGACTTCCAACCACTTGGTGGCATTCAGCAACTGCTTGGTGTGTGTTAAGAGGAGGGAGAATCCTTCTTTGACACACTGTGATTTGCAAGTTTTCCATTTTTTTGGATTGCCATAGATGCTGAAAGTCCAGCCAGGGCATCTACACGGATGTTTTCACCTCTGGGGATGTGGGTGATGTGACAGATGTCAAACTTTTGTCGAAGCGATTGCGCCTTGTTGTGGTAAGGCAACAGATCAGGCTTCCTGACTTCAAATTTCTGATTCATCTGGTTGACGATCAGTTGAGAGTCCTCAAAAGCTTTCGGCATGGTGATGCCAGATTCAAGGGCGAGTTCCAATCCTACAATCAGGGTTTGGTACTCAGCTGCATTGTTTGAACATGGCTCCAATGGCGAGAAAGCGTGTGGAATCATGTATTTGTTGAGACTAACAAAAAGAATGCCAATTCCCGATATTTGCTTTCCTTTTTCAATTGTCCTAGTTGCGCCGTCAAAGTACATGTCCTAGAAAACATTTGGTAAGGAAGTTTTCACATTATAGACAGATTCATCTTTGGATGTAAGGGGATCATCAATCCAGCAGTTTTCTTCATTTTCCGGGGTTATCGGAGGAGATGTCTGTAAATTTTCTGGGATTTCCGATTCTGGATTTTGATTATGACGAAGGTCATCGATGCGATCCTGCTCCCGCTCTATGGCAAGACGTTGCAAGATTCTTGCATATTCTTCGAGATTGGGCATAGGGGCCA
Source organism: Cinnamomum chago (assembly GCA_038049695.1). Classification (NCBI taxonomy): domain Eukaryota; kingdom Viridiplantae; phylum Streptophyta; class Magnoliopsida; order Laurales; family Lauraceae; genus Cinnamomum; species Cinnamomum chago. The sequence continues at coordinate 38,585,641 of CP142460.1, forward strand.
AATCTTCTTCGCCATCTGCTCCTTGTGGTTCATCAATGTTGGGTTCCACTGAAGCACTTGTTTGTGCTGGATCAACAACACTTTCTTGAACAACGTCTTGGTCTTTTTCATCATCAGACCAGGATCCTTGCGGCTGTAATGGGTTATACCAGACTACTGGCATAAGATGAGATTCGGGAATCCATTCCTCATTGGAGAGGTATTCTCCTGTTTCAAGGGATTCTTCCCACTCATCGGTATCACTGGCAGTATCACTGGACTCATACCCATCCATGGAGAATCCAATTACTGAGTTGCAAGAGTATGATGCCCCCTACGTAGTTTCATTTTTGTAATGAGGTGGCATGAAATCGCCTAGGGTGAAGTTTCATACCACCTTTGAAGTTTTGGATTCTTCCATTGCCCCCAGAGAAGCAGTGGAAGGGGTCTCTGCTTTTTTAGGGCTTCTTGCTTTGATTGAGCTTTCTCCTGTAGTTTGAGCTTGCGGTGTTGTCTCTTGGCTTGCCTTCGCTGTTGAGCAATAGGCTTTATTTTGACGATCTCCCAATTTTCATCTTCTAGGAGATCGGGATGCACTCATATGGGTTGTCCGTCCGATGTTAGATAAGGAACCAACTCTTGGGACGTCTGAGTCATTTTTATCACCTTGAAGGAAGTAGTGATCTTCTCTTTTGGTGACTTGGAAGTTTGTCCATAGGACACCATGTTGACGGAGGCAGACCCATAGTTTTTGTCAAAGGTGATGACTCCGTTTTTTCATATCTCGTTGATCTTCTCTTTCACAGCAAAGCATTGATTGAGAGGATGCGAGACCATCTAGTGGTATGGACAATACCGGGGATCGTTGGTTTTGCCAACATCTCCTGGTCTTTTGGGCTCAGGTAAGGTGAGTTTACCATTTGCTACGAGAACCTCAAAAATTTCTTCAACATCTTCATTGAATGGGTATTTCTTATCTACTCGTTCTGTGAAGGCTTCAAAGAGTTTAAGCTTCTTACCTGCAGTTTTGTTTTCAGCTTTCTTTGGTTGCTGAGGAGCTGACTTGGTTTGCACATTAAGAACCTCCTTTTTCTTTGGTTTCGAGGTCGTAATGGCGGTCGGCTCTTTCTTTGATGATTTTTGACTGTTGAGGTCTTTGATTGCCGTTTCAGCTTCCATTGTTGCTTCTAGGAGTTCTCCCAGGTTTTTTAATTTGTTACCGATAATCATAGAGCAGATCCTTGCTCTCATGTTGTTACAGCAGATGTCAACCAGCGACGCTTGTGGCAGTACATCTGAGCACTTGCACGCCATTGCCTTCCACTTGCGAATAAAGTCGTATGTTGACTCATTCTCTCCCTGTTTTAGGCTGTAGAGTTGTGTCATAGTAACAGGGTGATCTTCACCTTTGAAATGGATGAGGAAGCGTGTCTCCAGCATGGCCCAGTTTTGGATGGAGTCCTCCGGCAAAGTGGAGTACCAATCGAAGGCCGTACCTTTTAGGGTACTTGCAAAGAGTTGGATCTTGAGGGCATCTTGATCCGCAATGGCTCCCGTCAAGATCTTGAAGTGGATGACATGCTGTCTCGTTGAACCTTTCCCCGTATATGTTTGGAGAGTCGGTTGTTTGAATTTTGTAGGGAATGGAACCGAGTCCATCCATAAGGGATATGGTGGCTTGATCCCATGTTCCTTCGGTGTATCCTCTTCTTTTGCTTTAACGAGGATATCATCAACGTCCTTTTTGGTAAGGGCGCGTGACTCATTGTTTTCCTCGTCATCTTGATGACTCAGAGGAGCTTCATTGTTCGGTGGACGCTGGAAAGTGAGGAGGAGGTTTTCCATTAGAGCATCAATTCTCTACTGTCCTTGTTCCAACTGTTGGATGTGTGCTGTTACGTCATCATGCGGTGGAGGCTGCTTAGCATTTGTAACCAGGACGTTCATCCTTCGAGAATCGAATGAGGATATCGTCTTGGTGACTGAGCTGGAGCTCATTCTTTTGGATGAAGAGTTGGAAGAATGGGTACTCCGATGTCCTTGGCTTGAAGGAACGGGAGAATTCTCCTTACGTCTTCGTGTCCGGGAGACCCTGCGAGTCACCAGTCGTCTGACATGAATTTTGGTTATTGACTTCTGGCGTCTTCTGGTTTTGCCAACCATATAGACAACAACAACTTGGTCGAGTCTTTCTTTTTCGACCCATTTTTTAGAGACCTGAAAGGTAGAATGCTGGGTTCTTTGCTTCTTTAGTCTCTTTTGTCGATATGTCGCATGGCGACGTATACGACGAGCAATTTGAGCTTTAGTCAGCTCTAGCTATGCCCTGGCAATGAAGGACGTAGTCCCCCGTGCACAGCAGTCGAGCTTGTCTTCTTTGAAGCTAGGCATGGACAGGATCCGGACGCGGTCCTTTGCTTGTCGTAATGAGGCTTTGAATTTTGCAAGTTCGGCCCCTGTTGAGATGAAGGGTCGACTCGTAGGAGTGTAGGCCTTAGCAGGTTCTTGCAGTGGCCTAGTAATGCATGACTTGATTTTGGGCTTGTAGGAGCAAGCTGGCTCATACTGAGTTGATTTTTTTGTTTGGTGGAGGGTAGGTTTCTCTTCTTTCATGTGAGAGAGAGGGTAGAACCGGTTCTCCTTGAGAGGGGCCAGGTATGCTGGCTTTGTAGATGTTCGGGACCTCCTTTGTTTTGGGGAAGGTCTCGGGGACCAGGTCTTGGGACAACCTTGGTTTCTTGCAGGTTTTGCAGGAAGGTCTTGGGGTTGCCACGGGCTTCAAACTTTCTGATTGTTGCCCTTGGTGTCGGAGCAGTGACATGTTTAGGGGCGGTTTTCTGCTTCTTGGTAGGTACAGTTTCTTCTGCAGGGAGTGGGAATGGTCCCAACGACTGGAAGACGATGGTCCGGGGAGTAGAGGTCGACCCGGTTTGAGAGTTGCTGAGGGAGATGACGCTTCGACAGCTTCTAGGGCGCTTGTGAGTGCGCTTGCTTTGCTACTCTTGAAGCAGGAGTTGGTACTTGTTCTCATCGAAAGTGATGGTCAATGAAGCTGCCATTGTTAGTTTAGAAAACTTCTGAAACAAGACCAGATCCATTAGTAATCACAAGAATATAGTGATTATAATGGAAAATAACTATGGTTTTGTCTTTTCAAATCGCTCGAAGGGACATAGGCCAGCCCAAGCAAGATGAAAGAGGTAAAAAGCCATAGAGGGAACAATTGTTCTAAATGCAAGTGTTGTAGGCTCAGGGCGAGCTTTCCAGTGACTGCTAGAAGCATTTTTTCTTCTTTCTAAGTTTCCATTGCACATATATTTTAAGAAAAAGACACAATTTTTAGATGCCATAAGAGGCGATTTCATTTTGTTTGTCGTGAAAGGCGATTTTTGTTTGTCGTGAAAGGCGGTTTGTGTCGTGAGAGGCGATTTTGTTGTAGAAGGCGATTTAGAAATCTCATCAATAATGAAAGACAAGAAATGTGATTTTTATGTCTATTTACAAAAAAATACAAAATACAACAAAAAAAGTGAGAAAATGGATCTGACTTCTAAGGAAATTGCGGGGACTCGTTTAGATCGACAGTCGCAAGTCATGTATGGACTTCGCCATCATCCTTTAGATGAGAACACTTGATGCTTTGATTCTTTGGCTTGGCTTGGACCTAAGTTTTTTAGAGGATGAAGACCAAAGGGAGGTCCTATATCCAATGAAAAACCGAGTAAACGGGCTGAAGAGCCGCGTTTAGGCCATGTTGGATAGAAGGAGAAAAGAGACCTTCGGGGGATGGCCCCCCAAGGGACTTCGATCACCTTGTGGTGTTTCTTCTGCAGCAGAGTATCCGAGTTTCTTCGAGAATTCTTCGGAATCTTCTTGAATTTTTTTTGGGCGGGTTCCAGCCTTTTTTTTTTTTTTTGGAATGACCCCCTTTTTATAGGCTTTTGGTGGCCATAAGGTAGGTTTATGAGCATTGATGGCATTGATGCTCCATGATGAGATGAGTTACAAGTTTTAATTCTTGATTTTGTAACTCCTTTTTCTTGGCTTGTGATTGGCCGGTGGAAAATGGTGGGCATTTAATCGCCCTCAATCTCCATGATGAGGGGAGTTTCATGGTTGAATGCCATGATTACTTGAATTTGTAACTCCCATTTGCTTAATTTTGATTGGGCCGTCCAAAATAATGGGTTAATGACCGCATTACGTTGTCATAAAACGGGTCAATTAACGGCATTAAGTGGTCGCCAGGGCATTTGAAGAGTCGCGGACCATGCTGCGTCTTTTGAAATTCTTTTTTTGATGATCGCCGATGGATCCACATGTTGTTCGATGTCGGATGGTGATGCAACTTCGGACATTGGTTGATATCAATGGGCCGGTGACATCTGTATTGTCGATTTCTCGATCAGTCGGACATAAAGTGTACTTTCTTGGTCAGCCAGCTGACGACCTTGGAGCGATCAATGATGATTTCATGCTCTTGACGGCGGATTTGAAATGTTGACAAAGATCGGTCGATTTCGAGCATAAAAAATTAGATTTTCAGAAAACCACAGGGGCCAATCATCTCAAAACGCGAAAATAACCCGGAAAAGTGGGTTTTCGGGCGAAATCCGGCGACCCGGATTTCTATGGTCGCCAGCAACCTTGGGGATTCTTCCCTTTCCGGTCGCCGTTTTTTAGTCTTTTTCGATGCTTATTTCTCCTGTATTTTTCTTGACATTTCTCCTCATTTACTGGCTTGAATCTCCTGAAGAAAACCTGACGAGAAGCCGTACAAATCGGAGCACAAAGTTTCCTATTTTCTTGGAAAAGTCGAAGACTTTGTAGCCGATTTTCCATCAAGAGTCGAAACTAGGTCAAACGATGTCGGAATGACCTGAAATTTAAGGTGAAGCCTCCTGAGCAGTAGATAGGACCAACCATGGGCTTTTGTTTGAGTTTTGAACCAGTGTGGGGTCCCGTCGCCAGTAGGCTTGATTTTGCTCGGGGAAGATGCCTCGCTTTGATGTACGGTCAACCGATGTCCGATTGACTTGAAATTTGACAGGGAACCTATTGGAGTCATTTTGAGACGATCTGTTGGCTCCGATTTGGATGTCATAGTCCCGAGGTGCCCCACCGCCGGTAGCCTTGATTTTGCTTCGGAGCGTCAAATTCGGGTCAAACCTTGTCGGAATGAGCTGAAATTTGGTGTGCAGCCCTTTTGAAGCATGTTGAAGCCACCCATGTGCTCTGTTTAATGAGTGATGGCCTCGATAGTTCTCGCCGCCGAGAGGCTTGGTTTTACTGCTCGAGGGTTGATGGAGGGTCAAACGTTGTAGGTTTGACTTAAAATTTGGCATGGAGCCTTTTAGAGGTATCTTGAGACCATCCGTAGGCTTTGATCGAAGTTTTGACGTCTTCAACGCCTTCGCCGCCAGGAGCATCTGTTCGGCTGCCAGAGGATTGAAGTTGGGTCAAATGATGTTGGAATGGCCCGAAACTTCATGTGAACCCCTCTTTTGGTTGTCTTGAAGGATCTTGCAGTTTTTGTTTGATTCTGACAATATCTGATGCTTAAAGTAGCATTGCCTGTTTGTAGTAGGATGCAGCTTCATGTGGTTTCTTTATGTTGAAGAGGCAAAGTGACATTTTTGGTGTCAACATAAACAATCTTCGTGCATAGATATAAAGGGGTGTCCCGTTGTCTCATACCTTTTAAGATTGAGTTTGGTTGAAACCCGATACAACCGGAATAACTACGAGAAATCATCAACTCAAAACATTTCCGCATATAATCAAATGAGTCCAAAAAGGTAATCAAGGTTCCACCTAAGTCCTCAAACCAAGGAGACAATTCCTTTCAAAAAGGGGGAATTCGGTCAGGTTAAACATCAGAGTCGGTTTGACCAACAGGTTGACCGACTGCACAATTCTCCCAAAAATGTCGCTCTCTAGGATTGGGACCGATAGGTCGCCGAGTTGCATTTCGGTTGAACGACAAGGTGACCGATAATCCAACTCCTCCGAAATGTTGCCTTCTGGAATTGGAACCGACGGGTCTCCGAGGGTTTCTGAGATTGGTTCAGAAATGGGGAGTTTCACTCCCCTCCTTCATTCACACCTGCAAACAAAGAAAACCAGGGCTTGGCCCTCTCCACATACATCCATACCCCCTCTCATCAAGTCCATTCAAACCAACAACCAATTCATTCGATCCATTGCATTCAAACATAAGACCTAATTATAATGTTTTCATAAAACAAAGATGCAAATTGAGTCATCTAAGCATCATCGATTAACCAAATCAAGGAAAAAAAAAACATATCTAGCATAAATATATCTATTAACTTGCCTTGATAAGGAGCTAAAACAAAACCCAAGAGAAATTGGGGAAAATCCACTTTTGAGCTCAATATGGAGAAAACAACTCTCAATCCCAAATCACTCCTACAAGTGCATGCCAAAGGATGAGTGAGTCTCCCTAATCCATTTCTAACCAAAAGGAAGAAGAAAGTCTAAGTTTAAAAGCTTTAGGAGCTTACTAGCCAAGGCTATTGAGTGAAAAGCTTGGCAAAGGTGATGGGTGAGGTCTTAGGAGCTTGGGGAAGAGGATTAGAAGCTTCGCCGGCAACATTAGAGTTCCGGTGACCGTCAGCGGTGAAGGGGTTAAGTTTGGAAGAAATGGAATAGTGAAATGAGAGAAGAGATGAATGAGGTGGGTGATGAAGCTTATATTATGTTAGGTTTGGTTTAAATACAGTTTTGTCCTTCAATTCTCTAATGATGATCTTTGGGCGTCTTCAATGCGTCGAATCGAAACGCAACTAAAGACTAAAGCTCGTGAAATGCCGAGACCTACCTAATGCACCCAAACTCACAAAAACTCAAAATCTCATATAAACCCCTAAAAACTTTCCAAATTTGCAAACTAACCCCCTACTCTACCCAAACGAACTAGGACTCGTGCGGGACTTCGTATGCGTGATCCAAACATCAAACCCTACTCGTTAAGACTCTAAACACACTTACTAACTAATCAAGCAATTACTTAAAATTTATATGGGTTAAGGATCGAGGTGTTACACATGTGCCCACTATTTACTTCAAGCCAAACCTTCATCCATTTACCACCACTCCAAAGCCAAACGAGCAAACTAGTCCCACTCCCCAGAACCCATCTCTTCTAGCCCACCAACTTTTGGCCCGGTGACCTCACTAAACCCACTTCTCTTCAGATCACCATCTTAGGAGTGCACGTCAGAACATGCCCGCCACGCCAAGATTATCATCGTGGCATCAAGAAGGAAGTTACAAAAGCAAGGTTTCGACTTTCAGATCTGGGGCTCAATCAGTGTCCTTTTGTTTCATACATTTTTTTTATATGACACACCGCTTTGTTCAACATGCTGACAAGTGTTTAGTTCAGATTATCATGTTCATGCATATTTGATTCATCCCATATTGCTTAAGCTATTGGATTGAACCATCGTTGTTATTATTATTATTATATGGAGATGCTCCTATGAGAGATAGGAGTGGAGGCCATCATATTTAAGTTGTTGGCATTGGATATGGTTGTGAGGGCCCCCTCACAATCTCTCATTTAAAGTGAGAGATATCTCTCATAGGAGCATCTCCCATATATATATATGTATATATTATCTCTTTCATCATTGTCATTCATCATAGAATTTAGTGTAGAATCCATCCTCCCCCCCCCTATGGATGTGAGGGCCCCCACACAATCTCTCATTTAAAGTGAGAGATATCTCTCACAGGAGCATCTCCCATATATATATATTATCTCTTTCATCATTGTCATACATCATAGAATTTAGTGTAGAATCCCCCCCCCCCCCCCCCCCCCTCATTAATTTAGATCTTTAGGGGAAGGGGTCAGCCCATCTATGCACTCCAATGTAAAAGAGATGAACGGTTAGATTAGGTTCCATGCAAACCCCTAGTTAGGCCCTTCTAGCCCTATATTTAAAAACATCCAAAAAAATTAGAAAATCTCAAAAATCAAAAAAAGATTTTACATTTCTTTTCTTCATTCAACCTCTGCCAATTTTTACCATTAAGCTTTAGGCTATTAGGGTAGGCTATACTTGATTCATGAATTCAATTGATATAAGAAGAATTTTCAGCACATGCTGTATTTTTAAAACCATCTTCCACCCATACTTTCATTATCGCTTCAATGCGCCAAGTAACACCGATCATTAGGTATTAGTGGCCGCGACACCGTCCACCCTTCTACGCGACTGCCTAGGCCTTACAGCGATTCCTAGCGGACTCCCTATGATTGACAGTGGCACAAACGTCCCTCATTCTCTCATAAGTTAGGTTAGCTTAGTGTGTATCCATCACCAACGTGCCCTAAGCGATTGTTGGTTTTAAGATGGGCCTGACGGACGATAGTCCACTTCTCTAGGTGATCTTTCCCTAGATCGACTGGGTGCCTGAGTCCTCCCATCTTTAGACCAACGTTGTAGTAGGCACCCAGGCTTTCATTTTGAGCATCATGTCGCATGTGCTTTTGACCATTTTTCAAGCAGCTTTACATGCATGTTTTCAAATAAAGCCTACCCCTTCTCCGCCAAGGGATTCGAGGAGGGAATTCGGTGAATGGAGCTGATCCCCCTCAACGAATATTGGCACCCATCCCCTTGTTTTATATTTCTCTTTATTTCTTTTTAATTCCTTGTTTTGTTTATTATAAGTGGATATGCAGTTTAGGAGTTCGGGGTTCCAATCACATGGTCCCATTTCAGTTATATTTGAGACTATCAGGTGCATAACAACATGTTCCATAAGAGAGGGTTAAACATTGTTGAGTATCTACCCACATTTATATTAAATATCAATGCGCAAGGACAGCATTCAAGATCTGTCATACCATATGAAACACGTTCAATTTTCTATCGAGCTACCTTTGAATTAGCTTGCCAATAACCTTATTTTACTAAAGCTGTCCATTTTGTACACACCTGAATATCTGATGGCATTTTCCAAAATGCCATAGTTATCTAGGAGGTCTGGTATCATTTTAGTGATTGAACATGTGAATTAGCTTTCTGGAACATCAAGAATCATGGTTATCCGAGTTTTTTTTTGCAATTTACTGCAATTTTCATACTAAAACCGGTCTCAAGGGAAAAACTGTTGAGACATAATTTTCAGAGTTTACACATTCTGTTTCATGAATTTACTCAGTAATCAAAAGGGCGTTAAGAACCTCTCATGATATTTCTAGACCATGGAATATATGTCTAGAAATACCAAAATAAATATGGGACTGAAATGAACAGAATCAGAACTATCAAAATTCCATTACTAGTTAGTTGAAACCCACAAACTCCTGCAGTGCAGAATTCCAGCAAACTGTACTCTTTTTACAGTCTGATCACAGGGAGTTTTTGAAGGACCTTAGTTGATTTGAGTTTTTTTTTATACATAGCCCTGTGTGTTGGCTTTCAAATGATGGAAGTTTGACATTATTTGGATTTGAAATGGATTTTTTTTTTAAATTCCTTAATCGAACGTGGGATGGACTGAAAAATCTGCTGCACTGGTCCCTTTGGAATTCAGACCCGCATTTGAATATAGAAAATAAATGTTTCTCCGTAGACTTGGACCTCTCTGATTTTTCTGTGTTCACTCACCTTAGTGGGTTTTTATAGGGTTTTGGTTTTGAATTTTTATCAATTTATTAAAATTCAGAGACTAGACATGGGTCGGATGTCAAAATCTGCTATGCAGAAAATTCAGCAAGTTTACCTGGTTTTGAACGCATAATCCCACAGGGTTTTGTTCGGTCAAAATTAATGAAAAAATTAAAATAGATTCCCCTCTGGGTCTATTAACTCCCCAAGAAATCTCAGATCAATTGGACCGATAAAAAGGTTATGAAAAATCCACGCAGCGGACTTATACCATAACCCAAAATTCTGAATCGCAAGATTCGCTTCATTTTTAAGTTTGGCTTAGTTTCCTTTTCTTCCAAATGCATGGAACTTAATTTTCTCACTCATCTCGAATTTTAATGAAGGACTGAACCCCCATAACAATAAACCAAAATAATATTGATGAGACCATCACGCGTCGCCGACAGCGTTGTGATGAGTGAGACCCTTAATTTCCCGCATGGAAGCGATCAAACTGAGTCATGGCCGTTTACCATGAGTGGCGATCACACTTTTTACCATTTTGAGGATCTGTCGGGTATCCTCAAAATTAGATGGTACTTTTGAGTGTCGCTCCATATAAGACTGGGTCCCCCGCCCCCGCCCCCCCAACCCCCACACACATTGGGTTCGGAAATCACGTCCGACAAGTACTTCATACAAAAATTATCCATTCTAAAGTGCAGAAAATGACGCAACACCTCTACGAGTCAGGATAGCCCTAATGATTGAGAATAAAAGATCTTTAAAGCAAAATGAGCGCATTGCAAGGATTATAGGAGGAAGAGATGGGTTGTGAAAAGCAAAGGGCGGGGGCTGGGCGGGGCTAATGATAAGAAAAATTGCAGGTTTTTTTTCATAAATTTCCAATTCTCAAAAACTCCCCATTTAAAAACTCACATATTTTATCCCCTATGTTTATAGGGCGTATAACCAACCTTGAATCGATTCAATCATTTCACACTTACAATGGTAGACCCAGGATTTTCGTTCGAGGGGGGCTGATGATGGTCAATAAAAAAAAAATTCTATATGTGATTGAATCTAAAGAGAAGAAAATAAATAAAACAAATCACAACCTGTTAACTTGTCCGAGTAGTTCTTAGAATCAACAATAAAGAACTTTTTAAGAAACTAAACAAATAACAGTCTTAACCCACACCACCTGTTAACCAGAGCAAAATAAGAAACTAGACAGACAACCGACATTCCCCTTCACTACCAGTTGATGGTTGCTTCTTTACCAAATCTAGGGGGCATTCCAAGCACTAAAAACAATATAACCTGTAAGTGCCTAAAAATTACGGACTTGATTATTAGAGGATTAAGCTCTTGATTTGGAGATCTTGGGAAGATAAGGGGAAAGGATCGAGCCCCCGATAACCTGAAAGGAAGAAAATGGTCAGAGCCCCTGGCTGTATGTAGCCGAAGGCACTCCGATGCTCAAGTCAGTGTGGGAACTGAAGGGAATAGAGGAAAAGAGTTCTGGGAGGGAGAGATTATGCGTACCTCACATGGTTTCCCTTCATGCAATATATAGACGTGAAAGTCATCATTGGACTGCCTTCATGAGGGGGCGGAAGTCCTGTCAAAGTGTACTTCTTATATCCTGAGTGGGGGTAGGTAAAAAGGGAATGTCCCATCGGGCCATCATCCCATGCCTATGGACATGACCCTAAGATAAGGCGTGCCCCTTATCTAGGTTCGGCTCCCACTCTGCCTGTCAGTTCGCCGTTTCCGTCACGGCAGTGCATTTATGGCTGCATTTATGGTTGAATGACAAGAGACCGAGATCAAGTTTAAGGCCGAGACCGAGGTGGACGCTAATGAACGTGGCAACCGAGTCGACCCCATGCGTGCCCGAGATGGTGCCTCATCCGAGCTTGGAGAACACCGAGACTGGAGATACCCCCGAGCTTGAGGAGCGGTCCCACCCAAGCCTGTGATTACGGAATGCCCCCACACAATTGCCCCCTAGCTCTCGACCTCTGACTCTGTCCGAGGTCGGGAGCTAAGATTCGGATGTGATGGGGCCGTCTTATCGTATCTTGTTTTTATGAGATTCTCATTATGACGCCCCTTCGTTTGCCCTAGGCAATAAATAGGGCACCATAATTGCTTTGCCCTGTCGAGCACGTGGGACGCCGTCCCATATGCCCGAGGTGATAAATGTCGTACCAGAGGTATGGCAGGAGGCGGACCGTCGCCGCCGCGTGGAGTCTTCTGTCTGGTCGTTTGCCGGGATCGAGGCGACGCGTGGCGAGTTCGAAGGGTCGCTTCGCGTGCGTGCACATTAAGAGGGTCGCCCCTTTATAAAATGGGAACGCCTCCTTTCTCTCTTTTCTTACCGTGATTTTCGTCTGAGAAAAAGAGCTCTTGCTGGAGGCGACACCTTGCTGCTGAGAGATAAGCCAACCGAACTCGGAGACTTTCTTTCCTGCTTTTTGCTCCTTCGTCCCTTGCAGTCCCCTACGCCCTTTCTGTGAGTTCCATCTCCTGTCTCTGTTACTTCTTTGCGCCTCTTTTTCTCTTCGTTTTTAGAGGTTTTTAGCCCCTTAGGGCTTTCCCAGTCTTCATTCCTTCTTGCTTTCTATCCCTTTTCAAGAAAATGGGAATCTATAGCCATTGGTTGGAGGGCCCTGCAGCCCTGGAGGGATTCAGGGCATCCTTTAAAATTCCGGCCGACGTCCTGGTGAAGCCCTGCGATTTCCAGGGCCTCTTTGAGGGCTTCGCCACTTTCAAGGAGTGGATGCCCTTCCCTTTGTTAGCGGTGTGCGAAGGGGGGGTCAGGTTTCCCGTTCACTCGCTTCTCCGATCCTGCCTCAGCACATGGAAGATTTGCCCCTTCCAGCTAATGCCAAATGGTTTCAAAATAATAATGGGTGTGGCGGAGTTGAACTGGATTTTGGACATCAACCTCGGCGTGCATGACATAGAAGATGTCTATGACATTTGTAAGGTCGCGGGGGGCGAGGACGTCTACTATCTCCGGGTGAAGGCCAGGCGTCAGCCCTTGGTGAACGCCCTGGAAGATTCGAGCAAATATGCTGGGGATGACCGGATTCTGGTCTCGGGGAACTGGGAGTTCAAGGAGACCGAGACCGAAGAGGGACGGAGAGTCCAGGTTCCACGGAAACCTGGGACCCCTCCCAGTAAATACCTGTCCTTCTGGGTTTATTTGCGTTGTCCTTGCTTGTTTTTATACCGAGCTGACACCCTTGTTGTTCTCTGCGCAGGTATTCAGAAAAGGAGGAGAGAGGCCAGCTTTGACAAGTGGAAGAGGAACGACGCTTGGCTGGAGAAAATCTACCGATACCACGGTCATCACGACCGGGCTGCTTTCTCTCTGCTCGGATACAAGCCGCGGTACCAGTCTTATACTAAGAAGACTGCCGAGATCCCCTCTCAGCCGATAGGGGAGATTGTACTTGCGCTTGCCGAGACCAGCGGTCAAGCCCCGGAGCCTCAAGGCCCGATCCTTATTGCTGATAGCCCCTCCTCCCGAGACCAAGAAGAAGAAGAAGAGGAAGAGATGGATGGACGGCGCCCTCCCTTGAAGAACTTGGGGGCTGTGATCTTCACGGGCCGAGCTCCCCCCGCTTCCAAGCGTGCCCCCAGCGGGTCAGGCACCGCCCAAGGCTCCGCAGCGACCACTTCCTCCGGCTCGTCGGGAGCAGCAGGGGCCTCCTCCGCCAAAGCCAAGAGGGGGAGGGCGGAGGAGCCTTCCAGGGACATCCAGCTGCCTATGGAGCCTCGCCCGCTTAAGGTCAGCCGGCCGCGGGTGGTGGAGGCCGAGAAGGAGGCTCTGCCGTCTCCCCCGCAAAAGGAGACCCGGCCTCGAACCACGGAGGCCGGAAAGGAGGGCGAGGGGCCTCCTCCCGAGAAGAGGCCTCGCGTCGGGGGCGAGGAGGAGAGGCTCCAGGAAGCGGCCCCGCAGTCCACGCCGGCACCCTGGAGACCCAACTTCGACCTCAACCCTAACCAGCCCATGACCATGGGGGACCGGCTGGGGAACAGCTGGGAGTCGGTCGTGGCCCTCGCTCGGGGATGTGCCCTCCCCCTGGACATGGAGAGGCACAAAAAGGCCGGGACGATGGGCCTGCTCCATCAAACGATTAGGGCATCTCTTGAGGTGATTTCCCACCTTCTGCTTTTGAATTTCTACCTCTTGGTTGCCTGGTCTGATTCACTTACTATTTTTATCCTTTTGCAGAATGTACAGGGCTCCAAATAATAATGGCGAGGCGGGCGGAGACAGCTGCTCAGGTCACCGAGATGGAGAAGGAGAGGAAGAAGATGGGGGATGCGCTGGAGGCCAGCGCGGCAAAAATAAAGAAGTCGGAGGAGAAGCTCGCCCAATATGCAACGGAACAGCAGGCGGCGAAGACTGAGATCATTAAGTTGCGGGGCGAGAATAAAAATTTGAGGGGCACCGTTGATGACAAGGTGAGGAGAGCGGTCCAACTGGAGGCTGAGCTTGCCCAGTAGGAGGCCGAGCTCGCCAAGAAGCAAAATGAATTGGCTGGGAAGGAAGCCGAGCTCGAGGCCTCCAGGAAAGAGAGGGCCGATGTCGAGTCCACCCTGCGAGCCCAAGTCGAAAAAGCTTACCAAGATGGGGTGGACTGGGCGTCGGAGGAGTACGTGGCTCAAATCACGGATCTAAGCCCGGTGCTGTTTGAGATGGGGTGCAGGGAGGCCCTCTCGTAAGTACGGGGTTGCTGAGGACGACCCCATATTTGCGAACCTTCCCCAGTTCCAATTTGCAGTGCCGAGCTCAGAGTCAGAGCCTGGCTCCAACCCTCCTGAGGCCCCTACCGAAGCCCCAGGCGTATCTCCTCCGCCCCCGACCCCCGCCGAGGTCGAAACTGCCCAGGCTCCTCCTACGGCTCCTTCATCTGACGCTCCTGCCTCGTCCGATCCTCCAGAGTTGAATAAAGATGCGGCGCCCGAGAAGTAATAGGATTTTCTTTCTCTTGATGTATTTTTTTTTGTTTTTCTTTAAATGTACAAAGCCCTGTAACCATTCTTCTATCAATGAAAAACGAATTTTCTCTTTTAGATCTCCAGTTGCTTTCTTATTTCTTTCCTCTTCCAATGGTGTGTGGATGTCCTGATGACCAAAACTTGCAAGTGGTTGAGGTCGGTAATGAAATCAGGCTTTAACCAACCTTACAAGTGGCGCAGGTCGGTGAGTTCACTAGACTGGGTGACGGTAGGCCCTGCCGCCTCTCGGTCGATAGTTAGGCTTCAATGAAACGCTCCTGAGGGTAGAATCTTAGGAAGAGACCATAGTTAGTTTGTACTACACCCCGAGATGCGACCTTCTTGTTGGAGAGCCAGGGTTGTGCCCTTAGATGACCCGAGGGGTCTGGGTTGAGCTCACAGGCAGGCCGAGTTCCGCGACTTCAGATATTTGGCCATTTTTATGTCCTGAGGGGATGGTCTGTCGTCTGAGAGATTGCGGTGAGGAGCAGAGTTCTGGCCCTGTAGCCAGTTTCAAGGAGGCTGGCGCGGGAGCCGGAGCCTTGGGGAGTTGGCCCTCTGACCGAACTCAAAGAGGCTGGCGCGAGGGCCGGAGCCTTTGGGAGTTGGTCCTCTGACCGAACTCAAAGAGGCTGGCGTGAGAGCAGGAGCCTTTGGGAGTTGGTCCTCTGACCGAACTCAAAGAGGCTGGCGTGAGAGCCGGAGCCTTTGGTCCTTTGACCGAACCCAAAGAGGCTGGCGCGAGGGTCAGAGCCTTTGGGAGTCGGTCCTCTGACCGAACTCAAAGAGGCTGGCGTGAGAGCCAGAGCCTTTGGGAGTTGGTCCTCTGACCGAACTCAAAGAGGCTGGCGTGAGAGCCGGAGCCTTGCTCATAACTGAAAAGACATAAGGCGGAATACTGCCAAAGGATCCTTCTTTATTGATTTATCATTTTGAATACAACTAGAAGTAATACTTCTTGAGATGCGCAGCATTCCATGGTCGTGGCAATTCTTTGCCATCCATCCCCTCAAGTCTGTAGGCCGACCTCCCAGAGACCGAGATCACTTTAAAGGGGCCGAGCCAATTCGGCGCGAGTTTGCCTTCGTTAGGATCTTTATCTGCCGGAAGCGCTCTTTTTAGGACTAGTTCTCCAACTGAAAATCTCCTCTCTTTGACCCTTTGATTGTGTCCTCTGGATAGCTGCTGCTGATAGGAGGCCAGACGCACGGATGCCGCTTCCCTTCGTTCCTCGGCCAGGTCGAGCTCTCTGGCAAGGTTGATCTCGTTCTGCCCTTGATCGAAGAGGTTCATCCTTAATGTCGGGAGGCTGACCTCGAGAGGGATCACGGCCTCCATCCCATAGGCCAGTGAAAAAGGAGTCGCCGAAGTGGATCGCCTCGGGGTGGTCCTGTATGCCCAAAGGACACTCGGCAATTCTTCCACCCATCTGCCCTTAGCTTTATCAAGCCTCTTTTTGAGTCCGTCCAGCACCACCTTGTTTGAGATCTCTGCTTGCCCGTTGCTCTGTGGGTAGGCCGGAATCGCGTAAAGGTTCCTGATACGGTGCTCCAGGCAGAAGTTTCTGAAGAGTTTTGAATCGAACTGGGTCCCGTTGTCCGAGACCAGAGCCCTGGGGATCCCGAACCTTGTGACGATGTTTTTCCACACAAAATTCTTTGTGTCGTGCTCGGTGATGGAGGACAAAGCCTCTGCCTCTATCCATTTTGTGAAGTAATCAGTGCCCACCATCAACCACCTTTTGTTCCCTGGAGTGCGGTGAAGAGGACCCACGATGTCCAGCCCCCACTGAGCGAAGGGCCACGGACTGGAGAGGGGACTCAGGTCCCGAGCTGGCTGATGCAAGGAATGGGAGAACTTCTGGCATTTTTCACACTTTCTGGCGTAGAGCTGGGCATCTTTCTGCATGTAGGGCCACCAATAGCCCTGGCTAATAGCTCTGTACGCCAGTGATCTTCCTCCGATGTGGCTTCCACAGATTCCTTCGTGAATTTCAAAGAGGAAGTCTTCCACCTTGCTTAGGTGAACGCATTGAAGATATGGTCCTGAGTAGGATTTTCTTTAGAGTTTTTCATCTGGGGATAGCAAAAAATGAGCAGCTTTCATTCTGACCTTGTGAGCTTCATTCCTGTCTTCGGGGAGCTTATCCTCTTTTAGGAATGTCATGATCGGGTCCATCCAGCTCGGGCCGAGATCAGTGCTCAAGACTTGCCGAACTGGAAGGAGTTCTATGCTCGGTCTTTTCAATGTCCCCATATCGACCGTTCTTCTTTTCCCTGCCTCTACGGTCGAGGCCAAGTTGGCTAGGGCGTCTGCGTGGGAATTGGATTCCCTGCCAATCTGCCTGACTTAAACTATTTCGAACTGGGAAAGGAGCTGCCTGGTGTGGGCTAGGTAGGCCGCCATTCTTTCGTCTCGGGCTTGATAATCTCCGCTTAGCTGGTTCGTCATCAACTGGGAGTCGCTGAAGACTACAGGCCGACGTGCCCCCAGTATCTTTGCGCTGCTGAGACCCGCGATCAGTGCTTCGTATTCCGCTTCATTGTTCGATGCTTTGAAATCAAGGGTCAGTGCTTGCTCTATGACCAGTTCTTCTGGGGTTTGGAGGACTACGCCGGCGCCAGCCCTTCTGGAAGTCGCAGAACCGTCGACGAAGACTTTCCAGGCTGACTCAAGGAATTTTTTCCAGGACTGGTCTTCCTCGGCCTCGATTTCAGCCTTATCATTGCCCTTGGGGTCCCCCAGTTCGGTATCGAGCGAGGTCGGTGCCGAACTAGGAGAGGTGAACTCGACGATGAAGTCTGCTAGGACCTGCACTTTGATTGCCGTTCTGGGTTGATATTGGATATCGAATTGCCCCAGTTCGACGGCCCACTTGGAGATTCGGCCAGAGAAGTCCGCCTTTCGAAAAAGGGACTTGAGTGGGTATTCCGTGACGACCATCACCGTATATGTCTGGAAGTAATGGGAGAGCTTGCAAGAGGCGCTGATGAGTGCCAGCGCTAGCTTTTCGAGTGGCAGATACATGGTCTCTGCATCGGGCAAGGTTTTGCTGGTGTAATAGATGGGGCGTTGCTGCTTGTCGTCCTCTCGGACTAACATCGAGCTCACTGCATGGTCCGAGACTGCAAGGTAGAGATAGAGAAGATCGCCTTGCGACGGAGTTGACAATAGTGGTGGCGAAGAGAGATACTCTTTGAGTTTTCCTAGAGCTTGATCACATTCTGGAGTCCATTGGAACTTGGAGCATTTTTTCAGGAGCTGGAAGAATGGGCGGCACTTGTCCGAGGCTCGGCTGATGAAGCGATTGAGCGCAGCGGCCATTCCGGTGAGCCTCTGGACCTACTTGGCTGAGGTCGGACTCTGAATTGACTGGATGGCTACAGTCTGCTCGGGATTAGCCTCAATCCCTCTTCTGGTTACCAGGCTGCCCAGGAACTTGCCAGAACCGACGCCAAATGCACACTTGGAAGCATTCAGTTTGAGCTGAGACTTTCTGAGGATGGCAAATGTTTGGCGTAGGTCCATCAGGTGGTCCTGCGACTCCTTGGACTTGACTACCATGTCATCAACGTAGACTTCCATCGTCTTTCCGAGCTGGTTCTGAAACATCTTCGTGACTAGCCTCTGATATGTTGCCCCGGCATTCTTCAGCCCAAAGGGCATCACCTTGTAACAGTAGATGCCTCGAGGCGTTATGAATGCAGTTTTTTCCTCATCAGGTCTGTGCAGTGGGATCTGATGGTAACCTTGGTAGGCGTCTAAGAAGCTCATTCTGTCATGTCCCGAGGTGGCGTCGATCATTTGGTCGACCTTGAGCAGGGAGAAGCTGTCCTTGGGGCAGGCTTTGTTGAGGTCGGTGAAGTCCACGCAGACCCTCCATTCTTCTTTTTTACTACCACCGTGTTGGCTAGCCACTTGGGATAGTGTACTTCGCGGATCGCCCCAGCCTCGAGGAGCTTATCCACCTCTTCGATCACTGCTTCTGTTTGCGGGACCCCTGTCCTGCGAGCTTTCTGCATAATGGGCTTATGACCGGGATCCACATTCAGCTTGTGACACAGGACCTCGGGGTCAATTCCGGGCATCTCATAGGGAGTCCAAGCGAAGACATCCTTATTCAGAAGTAGGAAGTCTAGCAGTTCGGCCCTCTCATTGTCGGGGAGCTGGCTACCCAGCAGGAAGTAGCGCTCGGGGTCCTCGGGATTGATTCTGACATCGGTGAGTTCTTCTATGCTTTTCTGCCCCGCTGTCCGCCCGACATCCTCAATCTCAGCTTCGAGTTCGGCCATATGCACTTGTTTCGGCTCCACCTCTCCAGGTGTTACGGCTATGAGGCATTCTCTGGCCATCTGCTGATTTCCCCACACGGTCACTATCTCGACACCCCCACCAGGCTTTTCTAGTGGGAACTTGAGCTTTTGATGAAGGGTGGAGGGCACTGCCTCCATGGCATGCAGCCAACTTTCCCCCATTATTACATTGTAGGGAGACGGCGCGTCCACTACCATGAAGTCTGCCATCTTCGTGGTCCCTCCTACCCGGACTTCCAGCGTAATCCTTCCCTTGGGGTACACCGGCTTGGCGCTGAATCCTACCAGAGGGACGTGAGCTTCCTGTAGATCGGCCTCGGTCAAGCCGAGCTGCTTGAAGCAGCTGTAGTAGATGATCTCGGATGAGCTTCCCGGATCTACGAGGACACGCTTCGTAGTATAGTTGTTGAGCCGCAGGGTGAGGATGAGGGCGTCATTGTGGGGGAGCAGGACCCCTCTCAGGTCTTCGTCCGAGAACCAGATCTTGGGCTTTTCCCTCCTAGCCCTTTTTGGAGCGCCTTCCAGCTCTGCCGACATCACCTGCTTGCCATGGGCGGCCCTCCTGGCCTCTGACCGAGCTTGGGCACTTTCCTTACCCGGAGCGGGAGCCAGGTGGATGACGTTGATGATACCTGCGGGTTCGTCACTGTCCTGGTCATCACCGGGTGGAGCGCGCTGCTGAGCTCGGTTGACCCTTTCTTCCTTCTTGATGTACTCCCGGAGGTGCCCATCCTTGACGAGCCTCTCCAGGTGGGACTTTAGTGACATGCAGTCCTCGGTCATGTGCCCGTGCTGCTTGTGATAGGAGCAGTTCTTGCTTCGGTCTCGGATGGACGGGTCGCCCTTCATCGGCTGTGGCCACTGGAAGTAAGGTTCCGCCTTGATTTTGTTCAAGATTCTGTAAATAGGCTCCTTGAACACAACGCTGATGGCTCTGTAAGGATCGCCGGTTGGCTCGGAGGGCTGGAACCTCGGTCTCTTGCTGCTGTCCGAGGAGATTGAGAAAGAACGGGCGGTCCTCCTCTTATCCGACCTCGGTCCGGTGAACGTCCCTTCCCTCTTGGAGGCTTGGTTCTTCTGCGGGAGCCCGAATCGCTCTTTTCCGTGAGCTTCGTCTTTTTCCTGCTCGATGTACTGATTCACCCTCGCCATTAGTGCTTTCATCGTGGCTACAGGGTTTCGGACCAGGTCCTTATGGAGCTCGTTTCCGGGAAGTAAGCCCTGTCGGAAACACATGATGGCGATGTCATCGTTGGCGTCGGTGATCTGGCTGTATATCGTCCAGAATCTCCTGGCGAAAGTGGTGATACTCTCACCGTCCTTCATCCGGATTGCCATGAGGTTGCCGCTCGTCTTCGGGATGACGCGGTGTGCTTGGAACTTTCCAATAAAGGAGCTCCGGAGCTGCCGCCAGCTTGAGACCGACCCAGGGGGGAGCGCACAGAACCATTGGAGTGGGAGGTCGCCCAGACTGGACGAGAAGACCCTACAATTCAGGAGACCGACGTTCCCCCAAACCGACATCCGCTGAGTGAAATGTCGTAGGTGTGCTTCTGGGTCCGAGGCCCCATCATAGAGGACGAACCTCGGGACGCTGAATCTCTCGGGGAGAGAGAAATCTTTAATCTCCTACGAGAAGGGGGACATGCCCTGATCGTCCTCTTCACGTTCATCAGTCTGGTCTCGGGCGAACCCGATCTCGGCCAAACGGGCTTGGACCTTCTGCTTGACGTAGTGGTCCAGCAACTCCTTGAGGCCCGTCTGGTGATCTGGTCTCGGGGACTCTTGCTCGCGCCGCGATCCCCCGATCCCACTGGGCAGATGACTGCTGCTCAAGCCTTCCTCCTCGCAGTGATATCTTCTTCTGTTGTTGAGGACCTGCTTCAGATCTTGGTCGCCCGGATGGTTCGGCTGTCGCATGAGCGGCGGGGCACGAGATCTCCTTTCATTCGCCTTTAGCTGCTCCTGGAGATGACGGATCAACTCCTCCTTTTCCTGGAGGACCTGATTCTGGGCACCGAGCTCTTTGAGCAGGGGGTCGTCATCTCTTACTCCATGGGTTTGATGAAAAGACTGGCCGTCGTCGTGGGCGCGATGGTGAGACTGACGGGATCTCGCCCTGACAAGGGTTTTGCCTCGTCGTCGAAGATCCGACGTGGAGGCGTTCTGCTGCGGGCCCCTATGTGGCCGTTCACCAGGGTGGTGAGGAGTCTCACGACGGCTATCTTGGCGGAGGCGCGTAGTCATGGGCCGAGACGAAGAGTCCGACTGGACGATGCCCTCCACGTATGCGGCACCCGACTTTCCCCCGGACCTCCTCTGGCGCGGGATCCCTGGTGGCTCCTGTCTGACGGGAGGGACCCCTGTTGGTCCAGGAGGGGGAAGAAGAGCTGGACGAAGGCCAGGGGTTGGTTCCGGGAGCACCGGCTGGGACGGTTGTGGCTGCAAGAATGGTGGAAATGAAGGTTGCTCCGGTAGCGGGAAGGACGATGCTTTCCAGGGCTTCGATGGTCCTCCGCCACCGTACCTGGTCTTTGGAGGCATGGCTTTTGTAGAGGCTTTGGCACAGATCCTTTCCCCACAGACGGCGCCAACTATAAGTGCCTAAAAATTACGGACTTGATTATTAGAGGATTAAGCTCTTGATTTGGAGATCTTGGGAAGATAAGGGGAAAGGATCGAGCCCTCGATAACCTGAAAGGAAGAAAATGGTCAGAGCCCCTGGCTGTATGTAGCCGAAGGCACTCCGATGCTCAAGTCAGTGTGGGAACTGAAAGGAATAGAGGAAGAGAGTTCTGGGAGGGAGAGATTATGCATACCTCACATGGTTTCCCTTCATGCAATATATAGACGTGAAAGTCATCATTGGACTGCCTTCATGAGGGGACGAAAGTCCTGTCAGAGTGTACTTCTTATATCCTGAGTGGGGGTAGGTAAAAAGGGAATGTCCCATCGGGCCATCATCCCATGCCTATGGACATGACCCTAAGATAAGGCGTGCCCCTTATCTAGGTCCGGCTCCCACTCTGCCTGTCAGTTCGCCGTTTCCGTCACCGCAGTGCATTTATGGCTGCATTTATGGTTGAATGACAAGAGACCGAGATCAAGTTTAAGGCCGAGACCGAGGTGGACGCTAATGAACGTGGCAACCGAGTCGACCCCATGCGTGCCCGAGATGGTGCCTCATCCGAGCTTGGAGAACACCGAGACTGGAGATACCCCCGAGCTTGAGGAGCAGTCCCACCCAAGCCTGTGATTACGGAATGCCCCCACACATAACCTAATATTGATGTATTGTACACTTGCTTCATGGATGCGAAATGCTTTTGTAATAAGGACTACGCTACTGAACAGAGCATAGTCCATACAAACTAAAGCAATAAGGTGCTAAGGATAAGTGTGGAATACCTTTGATTTGATGGGACAGGGTGGTGCTATAAGTGAGACTGTGTGTGTTTTTAAGTGTTAAAGCTTTGGGTCGATATGAAGATTTGTTAGGCCAATATGCATCATAGAAAACAAATTAAAAAACCACAGAAAGAATGAATCTAATGAATGAGGAAATTAACATACAAAATCTTAGCTACAGATTCTGATGATGCACAAAATGGCTTTGCACACCACTTGTTAAGTGTGAGTAATAAATGCGATAATTGAAAGTAAAGGGAGATGGGAGAAACAAGATTTATAGTGGTTCGGTCAATCGTGACCTACGTCTACTCTTGAATGGCTTTGGTTGCCAGGTACTTTATTAGCTCAAGGGTGCAGGGAGCAAAGAGTACAAGCTTTGAGAAGGAGAGGAGATAGTCATTCTCAGGTAAAAATGTGATCTGCCTCCCAAGAGTTGGTGGGGCTTACAATTTATAGTCACCCCCTAACAGATTGGGGCGACTTACTAGCAACTAGATAGCTATTGTGATGGAGCTCACGACTTCTTCTCAATTAGGAGAGGTGGTTGAGGTGCTCTCCATTAGACTCGGTCAAAGATGAGGAGAGGGATGACTCCTTCCAAGGTGGCGAGGGTGAGGCTCCTGGATGCTTCTCCTGATGATGTAGCCAGGCTATGTAGCTCCCTGATGAACTTGACTGGACTTGGACCACTTTGGGCTTGGTGGGTCTTTATAAGATTGGGCTTTCCACATGGATTGGGCCATTTGGGCTTGGCCCATCATTTGCCCCCCAATGCCCCTTGTCTAAGAAAACTTGGAGAAGGGGCATTAGCTTGAATTTTTGAGCTCTGGGTGGTGGAGACTCCCTCTGCTAGATGACTATTTCACTTCATGATTTATGTAGTCCCACGGCCTACATTTCCATAGAGTTTGGAAAGTTGATATATAGAACAAAAAACAAAAAACAGTTGATGGCCCTAGTGGCACATGTGAGAGAAACACGCCTATGCCACACCAAGCACTTGTTTGCACGCTTGAGCATGTGTTCACCTGCTCAGCATAAAACAGGACCGAGATGAGAGTATGAGGAGTTACCTCACTCGTTTTAACGAGGAGGTCCTCCAAGTCGAGGAGCCCAATGACAAAGTCACCATGACCGCCTTTCTGGGAGGCCTCCGTTCATCCAGTTTCCTCTTTTCAGTAATGAAGCGCCACCAAAGAGCATGCCAAAACTGTTGGCAAAAGCTCAAAAATATATGAATGCTGAGGAAATCAACAGGTCCAGGCGAGGTGAAGCATCTCATGGATCGCCAAAAGCTTGACTTGCCACTGCACTGTTCTCAAATAGGCAGCATATATATCCAGCTTAGCGACTCTCTCGCGGGTCGCCAAAAAAGCTTGGCCTCTGCACTGTTCTCAAACAGGCAGATATATATCCAGCTTAATGGCTCTCTCGCAACAGGTTGCCTGTTTGAGAACAGTGCAGAGGTAGGCCAAGCTTTTTTGGCGACCCGCGAGAGAGCCATTAAGCTGGATATATATGCTGCCTGTTTGAGAACAGTGCAGAGGCCAAGCTTTTTTGGCGACCGGCGAGAGAGCTGCTAAGCTGGATATATATGCTGCCTATTTAAGAACAGTGCAGAGGCAAGTCAAGCTTTTGGCGATCCACGAGATGCTTCACCTCGCCTGGACCTGTTGATTTCCTCAGCATTCATATATTTTTGAGCTTTTGTCAACAGTTCTGGCATGCTCTTTGGTGGTCGCTTCATTACTGAAAAGAGGAAACTGGATGAACGGAGGCCTCCCAGAAAGGCGGTCATGGTGACTTTGTCATTGGGCTCCTCGACTTGGAGGACCTCCTCGTTAAAACGAGTGAGGTAACTCCTCAGACTCTCATCTCGGTCCTGTTTTATGCTGAGCAGGTGTGTGGCAGGCTTCTGGTGGCAGCGCCCACCGATAAAGTGTGAGACAAAAGATTTGCTCAACTCTCCAAAGGTGGCTATGGATGCTTGGGGGAGATTGGCAAACCATTGCCGAGCGGAACCCTTCAATGTAGTTGGGAACGCCCTGCACATTATCTCGTCAGGGATATTATGCAGCTGCATTTTGGTTTTGTACGTCTCCAGATGGTCCAGTGCATCCTTCGTTCCATCAAAGGTCTCCACGAATGGCATCTTGAACTTCCGAGGGAGTGCGTAGTTCACCACGTCACGCTTGAACGGTGTATCCGTTCGCCCGACCAGGTAATCTATCGTCTCCGGTGCCTGTGCCCTTATGGCGTTGAAGACATCGCCCAATTGATTCTGCATTTCTTTGATCTTTTCCTCCCAGCAATTGCTGGGTTCCCTGGACGGACCAGGGAAATAACTTTCATCTTCCATGTTGTGATTTTCACTCCCCCCCCCCCCCCCTTCCTGGGAATGAGGATCCTCCTCATTAGAAGCAGGGGGAGGTGGAAGTCCACCGCGATTTGCCCCTCCTGGAGGTCCTCCGAATTGGGCTCCACCCGGGGGTGGAGGCACCTTGTGATGGGCGCTGTTAGGGATTTTGTATTTGCAATTTGATGGATGCATTTTCACTTTAGCATCATTTGAATTTTCACACATGCATTGTTTTAGAAAATCTTGAAATCTGGTTTTATACATGCATTGGATTTTAGACTTATAGAATTAATGATTTATGCATGTTTTGTTTTTATACTTGGATGCATTTGTTTTAGAATCCAAACTCTTTTGAAAACCTAATTCTTTGTGCATTACTTTTGAGAAATCAAATTGAGGATTTAGGTTTGTGCCTTGCATACATTCATCATTTTCAGAATCATTTTTTATGCATTTAAATGTGAAAAGAGTTTTATCAAATCAAGCAAGCCATTGGTTTTAAAGTTTCGAATCATTTTAGGCTTTTTGTGTTTCATGTTTTTAAACATCTTAGAATGATTTAAAACATGTATTCAAGCTTGGTTTAGTGGCCCAAAAATCTCCACAAAGAAATACTTTGAAAATATGCTTTTATGGGATTTTTTGTCCTAGGGGGGTCAGCCAGCAGTGTAGCCGGTCGACCGGCCCAGAGGTCCCGGTCGACCGGGAACACTGCAGGCCGTCAGGGTCACTGTGCACCAACGGTCATTTTTCTGACCGTTGTGTGTACCCGGTCGACCAGGCCATGTCATGGGTGTAAGACCCCGACCCGAGTGAACCCGATTAGTGCTGATTAAGTTGCGTTTTAGTGCTAAGCTTGATTAGTGTTCTTGGCAAAGTTGGGTTTGAATTAGCCTTTGTTATAGTTTGGGGTATTTTGATTTCCTGGTGTTAGTGGGACCCTTTGGGGGTTTCCTTTTCATGACATTGCATATGTTTGAGAATTTATCGGAGGTTTCTGCATTCGTGATTTTGATCCCGCTTTATTGGTATTGTTATTCCCTACAACTTTCATGTTGATCCCGAGTTCGCTTGAGATCCCGAAACCTGATTTCTTGTCCTTGAGGGCAAAACAGTCATTGCACACCAAATCTGTACCCAAAGCTTGATATTCCCGAAACCCGTGAAACATATACTTTTTGGAAACTAGATATTTCGACGATCATTTCTTCCTTCTTCGTCGAATTCATCCGAGGTCCCAAATGTGATGATTTCAGCCATCCAAGTCCCTTTAGTAGTGGGACCCAATTCATTGTTAACGAAAGGGAAACCATTATCCCATTCACTTCATCTTTCTTGTTCCAACACAACCTTTTGAACCTAGGGTTTTTCTTGCAACTTCTTCTTCTTCATCCTCAATCCACCCCCAAGCTTTCACCAAGAGGAGATTAGAGGTCATCATCTTCTTCACCTCATTGAGAGCTCTCTTTCAATAGCTTTTGTGGGGAAGCCTCCATCTCCAAGACCTTCTTTGAGCTCATCATTACCATTAGAGGACCTTGCAAGTAAGTAATCCCTCCTCATCTCCTAGATTAGTGTTCCTCTAGCTCTTGATAAGCTCCATTTGCATTATTGAAAGCTTTATCTTTTTCATTCCTTGTTTGACCCATTTTAGGGTTTTATTTGGGGTTTTGCCTTGTAGCTTGGACCATGGTCTTGGAGACTTGTTAGAGCTTGATTTCATTGATTTGAAGACCTAAGGCAAGTGAATGATTCGGTGTTTTAAGTTTTAAATGGTTTGGTGAAACATTTATGGATTTTCATGTTTTCATTAATATGTTTATGGTTGAAATAAATGCTCTTGATGGAGAACCTTATGAATGCATTTATGATCATATAGGAGTGTTGGTTCATAGCAATTAATGTTTCATTGTTTTGTCTTGAATATGTACATTGTGTGAAATGGTTTCCTCTTCTCTTTGCTTGTATGGTGTCACGACCCCGGACCGGGAATCCCCAATCCGGGATCGGGACCATTAGTGTGTGATGATAATTGGTGATGAGGATTACCTACATCCTCAAAATACAACTTATTTAATTTCCCACAGGTGTCCGCGGTGAGGATATCAAAACCTTGCATGAATGTTTCTTTTTAATGCGGAAGCGTGTAGCAAATCAAATAGTTAGACTATATCTAGTCATGCAAGCATTAACATCAATATCAAACTGTATCAGAAAGAGCAATGATCTATAGCATGTTTCCCAAAGGTTGTTAAAGTTAGACAAAATATCATTTAGTTACATTCCCCAAAATTAGAGGCCAACAAAGGCCAATATTACAAAATAATAACCAAAGAATAGTTAACAAGTCCTTCCCAAAATGTTACGCCTCTTGGCAACCCGATGTCTACATGACATCGTCAGCACGCCACTCAACTAGAGGCTGCAGCTCACCTACCGCCTCCTCCGGCTCCTCCTCAAGGAAACCGGCAACGGGACCTGAGTACCAAAGCAAAGGATCAGACACGACGGTCTGGCAAGAGAGCGGGAAGATACAACAACAATAATATAGAGGAAATCTCTTGAAAAGCATATAAATCTGTTTAAGCAAGAACTCTCATAAAGCAGGTAAATCATTTGCTATAAAACAAGTAAACAAGATAAAACATATGAGGTAACCAAGGAATCGGGAATAACAAGGTGGCAATCACATAAAGCTAAGTCCTCTGTCACTAAAGTGACAACAGTATCACGGGACGTTGATCTCAGTCACACAGGGTGAGGAGAAACAACGTATACATATATACAATATAATTATACGGGAACTGGACCACGGTAGCGAACCGGGTATCGGGACGGGGCCACGGTGGTAAACCGGGCATCGGGATCCAAACTGCAGCTGGCGGGACGGGAGAGGGATATCCAAGTCAGTGGATCAGACTGACAAGGTATCCAAGCTTAGTGATGCCGACACATAGGATAAAACCAATTGAGACATATATGAGTAAATCAAGTACAATAAATAAACGGGGAAAACGGGGGTGCTCAAGGCACACTGTCATCTCATGTCGGGCAATACATATCTGGACAAGTCAATACTACTATCATGCTTTCGGGAAAACGATTCATGTCAAGTAATGCTTGGAAATAGGGAAATATGATGAACTATACCAATTCGGGAAAGATGATGATTTAAAGATCTATTTGAGTGGATAGGGGTCCCGTATGTCGATTATAGATATAACTTGGTACTCCTTGAGTTCGAAGACATTCCGGGCTCCTTATGCACTCTTACGATTTTCAAAACTTAAAATGAGCTTATGGTTATAACTAGATTTCATACTAGGAAAAATCAAGGTTATAGACGGTCCATCCTAGGCATGACGTTAATTCGGAAACATCAACCAACCTATTCAGTCATCGAAAGGAATGGAATTCGCGATAACCAAGGCAAAAGACTTATATTTGGATATAAAGAAGTTATCGCGTCATTCCATCCCGTTCAAGATTGAAACGGATTGAACTTCGATGCCACCAAACTAACCGTGAGAAGCGTCGGCTCAAGACATCTCACCCATAGTCCAATTAGTCCAAAAAGGGTAGCCAAGGTCCCACCTAGCACTAAGGAAAAAAAATAAAAATCTCAAAATCCACCGGACTCAATCGATCGGCCGAAATTTCTGAACAGGGACCGATCGATCGGTCCAAAAACCCTTACAGTTAATGACAGACCGATCGACCGGTCTGCACGTCCGATCGATCGGTCCTGGGCGCAGTGCAGGTCCGGGACTTGGATTTTTCTCCTTTTTGTTCCTTTCTTTCCAACACTTCAACAACCACATAGAACTATGATCAAGATGACTAAAACACAAGATTCCAAGACATTAAATGAGGCTATCAAGATGCATAAATATCATTTATTGCAACCATGAAAAATCAATAAATGCAATCAATGAAAGCATAAAAATCCATCAATGTTTCACCAAATCATTTGAAACTTAAAAACCTCCAAACATTCACTTGCCTCAAGTCTTCAATTAATGATATTAAGCTCTATCAAGTCCTCCAAGAAAATGGTCCAAGCTACAATGCAAAATCCCCAAATAAAGCCCTAACATGGGTCAAACAATATAATGACTAGGAAACCT
Source organism: Cinnamomum chago (assembly GCA_038049695.1). Lineage (NCBI taxonomy): Eukaryota > Viridiplantae > Streptophyta > Magnoliopsida > Laurales > Lauraceae > Cinnamomum > Cinnamomum chago. The sequence continues at coordinate 38,614,484 of CP142460.1, forward strand.
TTCAAAAATGGAAATGTAGCTTAACAAGAACTAGAGGAACACTAATCTAGGAGATGGGGATGATCTCTTACCTTTAAGGTCCTCTAATGGCAATGATGAGTTCAAAGAAGGTCTTGTGATGGAGGGTCCTCTTCACAAATGGTATCAATGGAATGCTTGCAAGATGAGGAAGAAGAAGATGATCTCCATTTTGAGTTTGGTGCAAGATTTGTGGGGATTTGAGATGGAGAAGCAAGAAGAAGAAGAGAAAACCAAGGGAAACCCTAGACTCTTCTCTTGTGCTGGAAAATGATAAATGAAGTGAATGGCTAATGGCTTCTCTTGTTAGCTAAAGAGTTGGGTTGGATTGGGTCCCACAACTAATGAAACTAAATGGGCTGATATCATCTCTCTCGGGTCCTCGGATGAATTCGACGAAGAAGGAAGAATTGTTCGTTGAAATATCTAGTTTCCAAGAAGTGTATGTTTCACGGGTTTCGAGAATATTAAGTTTTGGGTACAGATTTTGTGTGCAATGACTGTTTTGCCCTCTGGGCTATGAAATCGGGTTTCGGGGCCTCGAATGGACACGGGATCAACATGAAAGTTGTAAGAATCCACAAGATGAATGCAACGGGCCAAAAACACAATTTAAAACACGTCGGAAAATTTCACGAGAAAAGCAAAGCCAAAAAAGAGGGAACCCCCAAAGGGTCCCACAAGCTATCAGTCACTCCAAAAGGCCCAAAACTAGAATCAAGGCTATTCCAAACCCAACTAGACCAAAAACACTAATCAAGCTTAGTACTAACACGCAACTAAATTAGCACTAATCGGGATCACTCGGGTCGGGGTCTTACATATGGGATGTGATATGGATGGAGGAGAATGGGATGGATGTAGTTGGGAATTTGAGGTCATTTGAATGGAGATTTATACTCCTTATTTGATGTATGAAAGTGGTTGAAATGAGATTGTAGAAGGAAGAGAAAGAGGACAGCTGAACTGGTCCGGAATCAATTTCTGGACAGTTCGCTCGAGCGACCATGACACTTCGCTCGAGCGACCTGTCTAGGAAAGGGTTCGGAGCATTCCAGTAGCTTGGTCGCTCGAGCGGACATCCCAGAACTCATTCCAGAGAGTTGTTCGTTCGAACGCACTTAAATATTCGCTCGACCCAATGAGTTCGTTCGAGCGACCTCAAATTCGCTCGAGCGAACCCACCCAGACCACCGTTCCAGCGAGCGACTCGCTCGAGCGAACCCTCCAGTTCGCTCGAGCGATGCGGTTCGTCTGGCATGGACTATGTTTGTTACAATGTTCAACTGTTTCAATGGTTGGGTCTATTCTCTGGGAACCCCTCTATATCAAGGAGATTTATTAAGCATTGTATGAGGCCATTCGAGGAAGAAACCATATCACCAAGATTTCACTCGAAGTTTTGAAACTTCAAGGTGTATAAGGAGCCCGGAATGTCTTCTAACTCAAGGAGTACCAAGTCTTCATTATAATCGACATACGGGATCCCTATATACTAAATAGATCTTAAAACCAGTATTTTACCCGAAATTGCTATAGTTCATTGTTTCACCTCATTGCAAGATTTACCTTACATGATGTGTTTTCCCGAAGGCATGATAGTTACACTAGTAACAGTGATTTGTTCCGAGATATATTACCCGACTTGGAACGAAAGTGTGCCCTTGTGCACCCCGTCCCACTCGTTTATATATTGTACTCGATTTACTTGCATAAGTCTCGATTTGATATTTAACCTATGTGTCGGCATCACTAAGCTTGGATACCTTGTCGGTTTGATCCACCGACTTGGAGATCCCTCTCCCGTCCCGCCAGCTGCAGTTTGGATCCCGATACTCGGTCATTTCCGTGGTCCCGTCCCGATACCCGGTTCGCTACCGTGGTCCCGTCCCGTATATTTATATTGTATATATGATTTACGTTGATTCTCCTCATCTCGTATGACTGAGATCAACGTCCCGTGATACTGTTGTCACTTTAGTGACAGAGGACTTAGCTTTATGTGATTGCCATCTCGTGAGTTCCCGACCCCTTGGCTACCTCATATGTTTTATCTTGTTTACATGTTTTCTAACAAATGATTTAGCTACTTTATGAGAGTTCTTGTTTAAACAGATGTCTATACTTTTCAGGTATTTCCCTTATTATTTTATGTTGTTGTATCCCCTCACTCTCTTGCCAGACCGTCGTGTCTGATTCATTTGCTTTGGTACTCAGGTCCCGTTGCCGGTTTCCTTGAGGAGGAGCCTGAGGAGGCGGTAGGTGAGCGGCAACCTCTAGTCGAGTGGCGCGCTGACGATGTCATGTAGACATCGGGTTGCTAAGAGAGGCGTAACATTTTGAGGGAAACTATTTAACCATTCATTGGGTTATTGCTTTGTTTATATTGGCCGTTGTTGGCCTCTAATTTTGGGGATTGTAATTAAATGATCTTTTGTTAAACTTTAACTATTTTTGGGAAACATGCTAATGTTCATTGCTCATTCTGATACAGTATTTCACACTTGATGTTAATGCTTTCATGACTAGAGATAGTCTGACTATTTGATTTGCTACACGCTTCCGTACTTAAAAGAAATGTTCATTAATGGCTGCGATATCCTCACCGCGGACACCTGTGGGAAATTAAATATGTGCATGTTGTTGATGTAGACCCTTCAGCCATTAATTACATTTAGTCCCGATCCCGGATTAGGACTCCCGGTCCGGGGTCGCGACAGACTGGTATCAGAGAGAGACGTGTTTCAAGCAATTAAAAGAAACTAGAAATCCTAAGGACGTGGCGAGGATCCGTTAGATCTTTCGTTAGCTAGTATCGTGTGAGCAATGTGTGACCCTTTATGTTATTATGTGCTAACCAATTGTTTTGCAGCATCATGCCTCCACGTAAGAGAACAGTGAATGGCATTCCTTCTGGCAGTAACAGTGATCACACCGGGCCAGTAGAAGAAGATATGGTTGAGAACAACCCACCGAACCAGTTTCAGGAAATGATGCAAGCCATGCTTGACCAACAACGTCAAGCTAATGAGAACCAGGCCAGATTGCAAGAAAAGATGCTCAGGAGGGAAGAAGACCATGCTAGAGAGATGACAGAAATGCAGAGGCAATTGCTTGAGGTCTTGCAGAGAAGACCAGATCCGGTTCAACCTCAGCCAGCAATCGTCATAAACCAAAGGCAACATGATCCCAATGCCTTGTTTGAGCGATTCAGGAAGAGAGCTCCGAAGGAATTCCTTGGGGAAGAGGACCCACTAGCTGCAGATGACTGGTTGGAACATACCGAGAACATCTTTGAGATCTTTCAGTGTACAGGAGGAGATAGAGTGAAGCTAGTATCATCCCTTTTTGTTGGCACAGCAGACAGATGGTGGAAAACAGTGAGGGAAGAATATAGAACCATGGCTGATGCAGAAGTGTGGGCAAACTTCAAGAGGCAGTTTCATGACAAATATGTACCCGCCAACGTCAAGAAGCAAAAGGCTATAGAGTTTCAGCAGTTGGTGCAAGGGGGCATGACAGTCTTAGAATATCTCACCAAGTTCGAGAGATTGTCTAGATATGCCCCGGACTTGGTAGACACGGTGGAGAAGAAAATCGCTAAATTCTTTGAGGGGCTTAATCCCTTCATTGAGAGAGATGCCACCGGAGTAGTACGACCTGCTACTTTTGATGAGGCAGTGAAGAGGGCCTACAAGTTCGAGAACTTCCACAACAAGATCCTCAAAGTGCAAGGCAAGAGTCCAGCTCAGCAGCAAAATTTCCAGCATCAGAGGAACCATCAGAATAAGAGGCAGAGGACAGGACCAAATCTGCAGAATCCAGTGGTCTGTATCCACTGTGGGAAGAACCATACTAGTGCTGAGTGTCGTACTATTACGGGAGCGTGCTTCAGGTGTGGTTCGATGGACCATCGGATGAGGGATTGCCCTAGGCCAAACAGACAGAATCAGCAGCAACAGCAAGGGCTACAACGTCCACCACCACCACCACCACAGCATGCATTGGTTGTCCAAAACCAGCCTAGGCCACTTCAGCAGCAAGCACCACAGCAACAACAGTTCAGACAGCAGCAGCAGGCCCGTCATCAGCAGGGACAGCAGCGTCCACCGCAGCAGAATAGGAATGCACCACATGGCAGGCCACAACAAGCTCAGAACAGGCCACAGCTTCGAGGGCAAATTTACGGGGTCAATAGAGTGGATGCAGAGGCAGCGGGTAATGTAGTGGAAGGTACACTTCTTGTTTGTGGGATTAAAGCTATGATTTTGTTTGACCCTGGCTCTACACATTCTTTCGTGTCCCATAAATTTTCTAAGTTGATTGATATGCATGCTAGAGAACTTGAGTTCATTTTGACTGTGGCAACCCCAGTAGGTAAACAAGTTATTTGTAGAACCTTTTACCCTAGTTGCACAGTTCAGATAGGAGAAATGGTTTTAACCGCAGATCTCATTTCTTTGGAGATGTTTGATTATGATGTCATCCTAGGAATGGATTGGCTGGCAGGGTACCATGCCACTATGGATTGTTTCCATAAGACCCTCACTTTCAAGTTGGTTGAGACACCAGCAGGAGTGTCGTTTCAGGGAGAGAGGAGGAATCCTTGTGCAGGGTTTGTTTCAGCGTTGAAGGCTGACAGACTTTTGAGAAGTGGTTGTGAGGCGTATTTAGCGTTTATCACGGAGGATAAACGGTCCAAAGGGGTGGAGGAGATCCCAATTGTTTGGGAATTCCCGGATGTTTTTTCGGAGGAGATTCCAGGTTTGCCACCCATGAGAGAGATTGATTTCACCATCGAGTTGTTACCGGGGACTGCCCCGATATCTATTGCACCATATAGAATGGCTCCAGCGGAGTTGGGAGAGTTGAAGACTCAGTTGCAAGAATTGTTAGACAAAGGTTTTGTGAGACCGAGTGTTTCACTATGGGGAGCTCCAGTCTTGTTTGTTAAGAAGAATGATGGTTCGATGAGAATGTGTATTGATTACAGAAGATTGATTACTATAAATCTTTGTGTAGTGGTGTTTGCTTGTGGTGATTGTTTTATTAGCTTCCGCATATTGTTTGTTTATCATCACTTGTGACTAGTTTATGTTAAGAAGTTAAAATTTGTTTAAATTGGTCATAATTGTAGCTCACCCTATTCACCCCACCCCCCCCCCCCCCCCCCTCTAGGGTTAGGATCCCAGGACTTTCAATTGGTATCAGAGCCTCGTGCTCTATCTTTTAGGATCAAGTGTTTGGAACTCTTGATTAGGTGTAAAAACTTAGAGTCAAAACCCTAGAGTTGTGCTTTCATGAAAATCATTAGAATGGATTCCACTTCTATAGATAGTTTAGATTCTTGTGTAGATTCTCCTAGACCCCTCATTCTTCCTTCTATTGGAGATTCAAACCCTCATTTAAATGAATCTCAATTTGATTCAAAGGAGGAAGAAAATGATTACAATGAAGAAGATCTTCAACAAGCCTATGAAGAATTATACACATTTTCTCTAGAACTTAATAAGAAAAACAATAAATTAAGAGAAGAATCTAAAAGACTAAACAAAGAGCTAGTCTCTTCTAAAGATGAACTTAGAGAAAAAGAAGAAGTAATAAATTGTGTAGAATCTAAGTTCATGATCTCTTTAAATAACCTATCTAACATTCAAGATGAACTAAAAGAATTAAAGATGGGTTATGATAATGTCAATAAGGAAAATTTAAATCTAAGAGATCAAATAAAAAGGCAAGATGAAGACATTAACAATTTAGAATCCAAGTTAACCATTTCTACGGAAAATTTATCTAATTCTCAAAATAAGATAAAAACTCTAGAACTTGGATCTAATGTCATTAATGAACTTAAATTTGAATTAAAACTTGCCAATGAAGAGCTAAGCAAATATAAGGAAATTGAAAATGAACTTTCAAAAGTCAAAAATGAAAATTCAATCCTTATAACCAAAGTCACTCAACTTGAAAGCTATAAACAAAAGTATGAGTGCAAATTTACCCAAGGAGAAGATAAATTTGAAAAATTATTTAGATTGGGTACATCTAAAGGAGATAGGACGGGTCTTGGATTTAATAGGAATATGTCAAATGACCCTAAATTCACCAACACTTTTGTGAAAGGTGAGTCCTCTTTCTCTAGCACTCTTTCTCCTTTGCCCAAAACCAAATGTAATTATTGTGGCATTGAAGGGCATTTTAGGTTTGAGTGCAAACTAAGAAGAAGAAGCCATGTGTCTAAACCCATCTTTGAACTCAAAAAGGTTGAATCTAAATCTATGAAGGGTAAGACACTAAAAATCAAGGAAGACTCCAAAAAGATTAAACAAGTTCAATCATTTAAAATGGAGTCCCCTAAGATAGATTCTAAAAAGTTTAAACAAGTTAAACCAAGTTTAAAAGAATCTATAAACAAGAAGCTTCTCAACCTATATCCCTTATATCAACCCATGAAAGAACTTTTGAAGAAAGTAACAAAGTTAAATTTAAAATTCAAAAGTCAAGTAAAGGGAGAATATAAGAAGAAAAGAAATATGAACAAATCCTCAAAGAAACAAACTCACCAACATCAAAAGACTAATCACCAATCTAAGCTAAATGTAGTCAAATCTAAATATCATGGTGATAAGTTTAAATTGAAAATTTATCAAGTCAAATCTCCTTTAGTTGGTGAGAATTCCAACCTAGACCTCAAAGTTCAACCCTCTCAAGACCTTAGGTGGATTCCTAAAGTTATTTACTTAGACAAACCTTAAGGCCTTGAACCTCCTTGACCAACCTACCCTTGTTAGTTAAATTCTTTTGTTGGTCATGTTGCATTTGCATTTTGTTTCTATATAGTTACATTTATTAAAATGCATTGTTTCTTTATGATCAATTGATTTTGTTATCATGCACCATTCTAAGTTACATATCATGGTTTTCAAAATCATTTGATTATAATTTCATCATGATTAGTTTTGCTTTTTGCTCACATTTAGTTTTATGTTTTGCATTGCATTTCTACATGATCAATTGATTGTGATTTCAAAAGCTTTCATAGCTAGATTATTCATGATCAATTGTTGTTGAATCATTTGTGTAGATGTCTTGGTAAGATTATTTGAACAAATGATTTGGATCAATTCAAGTTTTTCCATAGACTTCTAAGTTATATTTTAATATAGAAAATCATTGTTTTGAAAAATCAACTTATATGTGTTTCAATTAAGTTATATCTTTTCAAATACATTGTTGAAAATCGTTCTTCAAATTCATTCTTTTTATGCTTATTGTTGGATTTTGTTTATTGAAATGATTTGAAGATTATATGATTGGAAATGCTCTAAAACATCATTAGTTATAATCATCAAAGCATGTTCCATGATTCTCATTTCCTTTTTCTTTTGGTTTGATCATCTTAGAATTGGAAATGAATGTTGTTTGCATCTTTGCTTATTTAGTTATTCTTTTTATATGCAAATGACAATTGGTTCCATGTATGGTTGTGATATTTATTATATTTGAAGATACCATACTAGAACTCTCAAATCCATCATCTATGCCTTCTAGTCATTTCTTTTTGGATGGTTATGATGTTGATTCATGTGTATTCTCTAAGTAATATCTTCCTTATACATGTTTCAACTTCATAGTAGTGTTCTTGATCATATGAAACTCTTTGAAATCCATTCCTCGTATTTCTATATGTTTGATGGATATCTTAGATGTTGAATTCATATGATTTTGACACTTTGGAAATTGCATGCATTACCAAGTAATATTCTTTGCATTGCAATTTACCTTGTTCATCTCTATGCTCATTAGTCATATCATTATAAGTGATGAATATCCATTTATGTTGCTTGATGGAATTTTGTGTTTGTCACATCCTTGCTATTAATCATGTTGTCATATTCAATTGGTTTCATTTGGTATAATTTTCCATTTCATATTTTCATATCCAATTGATGTCTTATCTTGTGTATGTGATAGACCTTGTGTACATTGGATTGATCTTGATAGTTATATGTTTACATTCCATGTCACATTCCATTAGCATCATAATGTTCATATTTGCCACCTCTCTTGCTCATATAGGTATATATCATGACCACCATGTTTATGTGTTCATAATATTGGTTGGTTATTAGTTGAGGTTGGCTTCATGTTTGAATTTCATTTCACTCATCTTGCACTTTAATAAGTCATATTTATTGATTGAATGAAATGATTTCAAAACTTACATAGCATATGATTTTCATAGTTAAATTATTTGATGCTATGTTTAGTAAACCCCATTGCATCATGGATAGCTCTAATTTGGATTTATCTTAATAGTTATACCCTTTATAACTCCATTTTAGAGTGATTGTTTTAATAGAATTATCCTTGAATCTCAATTGGTATTCTTTGTTTTTCCAATTGATATCCATGATCGCTTTTCCCATTGACCTTACTCTTTTGGTAATTTGATCATATTGTGCTCTATAGTTAAATGAATCTAATCCTTTCCTTGAAGTTGACCCTCATTTGGTTAAACCATCTTCTTCTTGAACCCAAATAGTTATATCTTTGTCAAAAGTTTGACAAAAGAAGAGAATGGATTGAGGGGGAGTGTAAACCTTCATAGGAAGTATTAGTCTTGATCAAATTAACCCTTGGATTGCCTTTGAACCCTTAGAGATTACTTCCATACATGATAGCCTGTTATGTATTTCATTTTCGATTTCTTTTGTTAACAGGTGCTACTAAAAGGTATTTTCCTTATTTCATGTGTGTAGGTACCTTTGCAATTTAATGTCAAAGGGGGAGAGAGCATTCAAGTTCTCTAAAGGGGAAGAGATTGTCCAAGCTTCCTAAGGGGAGATACTGTATGATCTTCTACAGGGGGAGAGAATGCATATCTTGCCAAAGGGAGAGAGAGGCATGGTCAAAGAGGGAGAGCAAATAGAAGAAAGAAAGCTTGGGAGCTAAAGAAGATGCTTGGCTAAAGAAAGAAAGAAGAAGAGAAAGCCTGAAGAATGATCAAGCTCCAAGCATCAAGAAGATTGAAGAAAAGAGCCCAGGAGCCCAAGCTAAGAGGAGGAGCATCCAAGAAGATTTCAAGACTTGTCCAGCTTAGGGGGAGCTGAAGACTTGGTGTGTTATTTCAATGATGAGTAAATTGCCATCAAATTGCAAAGGGGGAGATTGTTAGGGATTTTGTATTTGCAATTTGATGGATGCATTTTCACTTTAGCATCATTTGAATTTTCACACATGCATTATTTTAGAAAATCTTGAAATCTGGTTTTATACATGCATTGGATTTTAGACTTATAGAATTAATGATTTATGCATATTTTATTTTTATACTTGGATGCATTTGTTTTAGAATCCAAACTCTTTTGAAAACCTAATTCTTTGTGCATTACTTTTGAGAAATCAAATTGAGGATTTAGGTTTGTGCCTTGCATACATTCATCATTTTCAGAATCATTTTTGTATGCATTTAAATGTGAAAAGAGTTTTATCAAATCAAGCAAGCCATTGGTTTTAAAGTTTCGAATCATTTTAGGCTTTTTGTGTTTCATGTTTTTAAACATCTTAGAATGATTTAAAACATGTATTCAAGCTTGGTTTACTAAAAATCCCCACAAAGAAATACTTTGAAAATATGCTTTTATGGGATTTTTTGTCCCAGGGGGGTCAGCCAGCAGTGTGGCCGGTCGACCGGCCCAGAGGTCCCGGTCGACCGGGAACACTGCAGGCCGTCAGGGTCACTGTGCACCAACGGTCATTTTTCTGACCGTTGTGTGTACCCGGTCGACCAGGCCATGTCATGGGGTCGACCGGGGACTAGCCGTTGGACTGTTTTCTTGTATAAAGTCCATTCATTTCCCATCTTTCAAGAGGCTTGATTCATGAACTTTTGAGACCATTTTGGAGCCAAAGAAAGGGGAAGAAGTTGGAAAGGCTAGAGGGCTTTTTGGAAACCAAATGCTTGAGTTTTAAAAAGGTACATCTTACTTGTCATTTTGATTTCCATTACAATTAGAATCTATGCATGTTTAAATCTTTGTATTTCCTTTTATGCATGATTTCTAGTTTGTAAATAGATGTTTTGCAAACTCAAAATCATCTTTGGGAAATTAGATTGGTTTGCAAACTCTCTTAACTAAATCACATACATTCTTAGATTTTAATATTCATACAACTTGTTTAGTTCATTTCTTCAAAGTTGTTTGAATCTTTTATGTGATTAGTTTTATCTTCAATCATCATTTTCTAAGCTTTGATTTTAAAATGCATCAAGCATTCATTTAGGAGCTTCATTGTAGAAATTGATTGAAGTAAAGCATTCATACACTTGTGCACACACTTTAGCTTCTTTAGTGTATGTTTGTAATTTGTTTTAAACTTTCATATTAGCCTATTTTAGAGGCAATTACATTGAGCTTTAATTGTATCTCATAGAGTGTTCTTGCATACACACCTTCTTTGAGAATTCTCTCATTTGTAAAGGTTATTGCTTAGCCTAGAAAAGCATCTTGTAAAGGTTGTTGTTGAGCCTAGAAAAACAACTTTGTAAGGGTTATTGCTTAGCCTATTGAAAAGCATAACTAGTGGAAATCCGGTGGGGTGATTGGATCACAAGTCGGTAGTGGATGTAGGCATTGAGGCCGAACCACTATAAATCTTTGTGTAATGGTGTTTGCTTGTGGTGATTGTTTTATTAGCTTCCGCATATTGTTTGTTTATCATCACTTGTGACTAGTTTATGTTAAGAAGTTAAAATTTGTTTAAATTGGTCATAATTGTAGCTCACCCTATTCACCCCCCCCCCCCCCCCCCCCTCTAGGGTTAGGATCCCAGGACTTTCAGGCGCAGCCTTGAGGGTCGACCAGGAGTACTCCGTGTGGGGCGACATGGGGAACTCCAGCAGAGGCGCCCTGGGCGCCATGGGGATGGGCGCCCAGGTGTACTCCTCGGCCCTGGGCGCCATGGGGATGGGCGCCTAGGTGAGGATGAGGACGGGCGGCTCCTCGGCCCCGGGCACCATAGGGATGGGCGCCCAGGTGAGGTGCTCCTCTGTGTGGAGCAGTCGGATGCTCCGGGTGGAGTACTTCCTGCCCTGCGAGCATGAGTTGCAGTATCTGCTGGTTTTGGGTCACCAACTGCTGCATGGTTTCCAGCATTTGTTGAGGAGAGGGAGCAGGGGTATTCGGTGCAGGATTAGTCGGTATAGGATTACCCTCGCCCTCCCGCGAGGGATTACGATCTTGTCGTCTCGTTGATCTTGTGGTGATCACCATAATTTCGAAACAGGAAATTTTCTTCGATTCCCACAGACGGCGCCAAATTGATGATGTACAAAATGGCTTTGCACGCCAGTTGTTAAGTGTGAGTAATAAATGCGATAATTGAAAGTAAAGGGAGATGGGAGAAACAAGATTTATAATGGTTCGGTCAATCGTGACCTACGTCCACTCTTGAATGGCTTTGGTTGCCGGGTACTTTATTAGCTCAAGAGTGCAGGGAGCAAATAGTACAAGCTTTGAGAAGGAGAGGAGAGAGTCGTTCTCAGGTAAAAATGTGATCTGCCTCCCAAGAGTTGGTGGGGCTTACAATTTATAGTCGCCCCCTAACAGATTGGGGCGACTTACTAGCAACTAGATAGTTATTGTGGTGGAGCTCACGACTTCTTCTCAATCAGGCGAGGTGGTTGAGGTGCTCTCCATGAGACTCGGTCAAAGATGAGGAGAGGGCTGACTCCTTCCAAGGTGGCGAGGGTGAGGCTCCTGGATGCTTCTCCTGATGATGTAGCCAGGCTATGTAGCTCCCTGATGAACTTGACTAGACTTGGACCACTTTGGGCTTGGTGGGTCTTTATAAGATTGGGTCATTTGGGATTGGCCCATCAGATTCATCTTCCTATTCTTGAAGCTGGAGTTGTAGATTCTACTTTGAAACCCTAGATAAGAGAGAAAGAGAGAGATGTATTACATGAGAAGGGTTTTGTTACGAGGAAATGAGGAAAAGGAAAAGGTGGTTTAAAAGAGAGGGTAGCTACCATGCTGATCTTGCAATTTTTCTAGAGCAAGAGAGAGGGGACTGGATTTCTATCGATAGGATTTGAGATGGGCAGGGGGAGCTTGATGGGCGTAAGTGGAGGCTTGGCCAGACGGGTCTCATACCTCATATGGGCTTTTATCAGGTTGGGTGGGGGCTTTAGCCCCAGACCCTTAAATGCGGGTCAAAATCAAAAGAAAATGATGCCTTAAAACTATTAAATTTTTGGGGGTATGGATCAAAGGGTTAGGATAGTACATGGAGTTGAAATTCCCCACATATGTAGATATCTTGTAGATTATTCCATCCAATGAAATTTCATGGCCGTCATACACCATAGTGGATCAAACTAAGAGGGGCATTTTTTTTATAAAAACTAAAATGAATAAAACAAATAAAAAAAAACTCTCCAAGAGTTCTCTCTCTCTCTCTCTCCCTCTCTCTCTATATATATATATATATGAAAAATGTTTCTTGCACACAATGCGCATGTGCCCTCTGCATCTAAAGCTGCTTTTTGCATTTTGCATCGGTAGGTCCTGCCTCTTAAATGGCCCGGCCTCTGGCACACAGTGCCCATGTGCACTATGCGCAGGTGAACGTTTCCCACATATATCCCATGCACCCTTTTACCTCATTATAGGGCACATATGGTAGCCCAATTAGGGATGGGGATGGGGGATTGAAAGATCTATTTGGAACTTTCCTATATACAAGAACTCAACCACATCTAATCATGTTAATCCTTTCATCAATGGCCAACAAATTCTAACCATAAAAAGTTCATAATTGATTCAATAGTATAGTCCATTCATATGGGTGCAAACCTAGGGGTTTAGTGACAATAATTCTCCTGAGCCAATAGCTAAAAAAAAAAAAAAACCAGAAAAACAAAAAAAGATGCATTGTGGCCCTTTTTTCATCCATAGCAATCTTTTCTATTAAAGAGGATAAATTTGATGGAGTCAAGTAAAGGTCCATAAAGAACCATCAAAATGGCGGTTTCTTTTATAATAAATAACTAGAAAAACAGACCTGGGCCTAAAAATTGTAGTACATTTAAACTTAAAAGTTTTAGATATTATCACGATGAAAAACAAATTAAAAAAATTATGTGTTTTTATTATTATTAAGATCCTATATATCCATATCATTGAAAAGAAGAAAAATGCACTTTACTTACATTACTATTAACCCAAGGGGTAGCTCAGTTGGCCTAGGACCATGGTTTGCTCCTGAAAGTTGAAGGTTTAATAATTGCCCTATACATTGGGGCCACATGGGATTTACCCGACTCCCCTTGGGCCCGTAGAGATTAGTCTAGCCCAAAGGGTTAAGACACCCTCCGATATAAAAAATAAAAAATAAAATAAATAAAATAAATAAAATAAAAACTATTATAATTAATTTTTAAATATATTATTAGAAAAGTTGCTCCCCTGCTAAAGTCACGTTGGTGATGTGTTGCTCGGATGCTTTAACAAAAAATTTCTAGTGTTTCCTAATTTAATGGCATGCATAGACTTTGGGTCTAAGGTTAACTAATAGTCCATTATATTATATATATTAAAGTAAAGGGGGAGGTGGGCTTTGAGGGGTGCCACATCAGCACCGAATTATTCTCCTTTTAGAAAAATACAAAAGAAAAAAAAGAAGGCAGACTTTGCCTTTCAAGTGGGGCCTTCTCAATCTCTCCTTCTCAATCTCTTCAAATCTCCTAAAATCTCTCCATCCCCTCCCATCTTCCCTAAAGAATCTCTCATTTAGATTAGCATCATATCATATTAAATATCAAGTGTCGCTCTCTCTCTCTCTCCCTCTCTCTCAAATTTATAAATGGCCCCTATGTTTGAAGATAAAACACTTGCTTTTTTTATATTTATAAAAAATTGCATTTATCAATCATGGGCCTATTTATGTACAGTAATCACCATGTACTCTTACTTTTGTGAAATGAATCCATGATGGAGATTGGGATAGGAGAGAGAAATATTCGATATCTCTTCTGATAATTTTATAAAGAGAAAATAAATTGGAAGAAACTCAAATGTAGAAAAATAAAATAGTGTTTTTTTCTCTTCTTCTCTCTTCCCTTCACTTTTTTTATTAGTGAAACTTCATACCATGTTCTGTGGATGTACCCAACATCGACCAATCCAAATAAAGAATAATTGCAATCAATCAATACCTTCTAAATTATGGGTCATACCATGGATGGGTAGCTACGCCTCATTCACTGGTACTTTTGATTTTTACTAATCAGGTTTGATCCCCAACTGCATCCCTAGGATGAAGAAAAATGAGTAGGTGTATCTCCACTATAACTCTATAGTGGACTCATTTATCTCAATCCAAAAGATTATATTTTAACATTGGATACTATTTCATGTATACTATTTCTCTGTGCTGAAGAAAAATAAAGATTGGTGGGGATAAGCACGGGGCTTTGTTGTTAGAACTAATAGTACAAGGGTTCTAGCTTTTGGTCAGATCCGGATTTACTGGACCGTTCATGTATACTATTTCTCTGTGCTGAAGAAAAATAAAGATTGGTGGGGATAAGCACGGGGCTTTGTTGTTAGAACTAATAGTACAAGGGTTCTAGCTTTTGGTCAGATCCAGATTTACTGGACCGTTGGATCGGCTGTGTACCGATTCGAATGGAATTTTTTTTTTAGAAAATATAAAATTTCATTCTCATGAGGAAATAAAAATCTGCATAAATTAAAATCCTTTTGTTGCACAAACAAATTCAAATGGGTTGCCTTTGTTTTATTGGGCTTTGAAATTATCAATGCATAACAAAAACTTGAATGCATTTCTTATTACTAATATTATATATATTAACAAAATCCGCTTTTTTATATCTTCTTTAGTAATTATTGCTGTTATTATTATTTTTATGTTGTTGTTCAATGGATTTTTTTAGCGTTATATTTTTAATAATTTATTATTGATGTTGACCACTTGTATTTGCGATTGAAGATGTGTTGATTGTTTTTATATAAATATGTGTGAATATATGCTTATTTTTTTATAATTAACTTTGATATCTCATAAATTTAAAATGAAATATCTTACTTTTTGCCCCGAGCTAAGCACGGGGCGTTGTTGCTAGTCTATATTAAAGCAATAGGGAGCCCTAGTCCTGGAAAGTGCCACATCAGCACTCTCAAACCTCATGATACCACATGAGAGCTCTCACACATGGCATGTGTCAGCACAATCTCTCTCTCTTAAAATCTCTCATTTAAACAGTTATTTTGTGACATAATAGTCATGTGGTTGAATAGATCCAAAAGGAAAGTTGGGTAACCACAAAAGAGCAAAGAAGAAGCGTAATGCCGGAAGATGAGGTGAGTTTTATTTATCTTATTACTTCACTCTTATCATTTGATGATATTGTTTGACCTGAAATGAAATTGGATGGTCTTGAATACCTTTTTAAATAAAACTCTAAACCTGAAAAGGCCCGGTTGTTAACCAAGGCTTGTTGCTCATGTATTTTGGTAGTTCTATTTTGTCTTTGCTCGCTAATTAATTGTGCTTCCTCCCTGCAGGTCTGCGGGAGTGTCCGAAATGAAGAAGCAATAAATAATGCCTGGTTTGGAGTTTTTTGGGTTTTATTTCAGTACATTTGTATGGAAAGATGTTCTTAGGGTTGTGTTTGTTGGCTTTGGTGCTTAGACATTTACGGCTTTAATTACGTTTCTACAATCGGAATTTGATTTTATTCTTTGGGTTCTTTACATGCATTCTTGTTTATAAATATTCTGTACTTGTGGGAATTCAATCTTCCATACAGTAGAAATCACCATGCTATTATTGGTAGTCTACATGCTATTATTGGTAGTCTAGAATGCATTTGGCTGAACTCTCTTTAATTGTTACAAATTATTCCCTTGGAATGAAAAATTACAAATGAATAAAAATCTTTTCTTTTGTTAAAATGAAGAGGCCTGCTCAAATCCTGCTTTCCCTGTCATCTGTTTTGTCAAGAAAAACAAAATTTTATACGAGGGACAGGATATGATCAGTGTTTGTTTTTTAGTGTGCTCCAGTTTGTGCGGGACCCACTTTGGTGCAGTAATTCTATAATCACAGGGCAATAAATTCAAAATAGAATTCTTGGCCCAACTCATCCTCGGAATAAAAGTATTCTTGGAATCAGGGAATTACATCTCATGTACAGAAAAAATGTTATGGTATTATCAAACTTTTTGGGCATGTTAGAGTATTGCTTATCATTTTCTGTACCGCTTTATTTTCTCACACATACATGATGGTTATCACCGTTGTCAGCGCCTTTGAATTAATGGTCATCCATTATGTAAGTTCTTTCAACTTTTTTCTATTTTCGTATGTAAAATTGTTATTTTGTTAAGTTGGAATACTGGTTATATGTTGATGGGTCAGGCCCAAATGACTCGGTCCGCAATGATAGGTCAAGCCCGAGTGACTCATCTACAATAACGGGTCAGGTCGAACTGACTCAGGTTTACAATGAGCCCGGGTCATCATCTACCCAATAAGGGTCGGGTCCGGATCCACCAAGGACGGAGTCAATGAGTCGTTCCTTTAAACTGTTCTTACCAATTCCCGCGGAGGATATCTTATCTGCTAGTCTGTTGAGGACGGTTCGGAAGACTCTACCAGACTGGAGCGTACATCATTGGAGATCCCTGGAGAATCTCCCCACCCGTTGGAGAAAGAGTATAAAAGGAGAAGTCCTGTCAGAGAAGCGGATCATCTCTCGAATTCTTCACATCATCATTGTAATCTCTTACTTTGTAATCTCTTCCCCGAAGCAGTAAAACAACCCATTGAAGTGAACGTAGGTCACACTGACCGAACCACTATAAATTCCCTCTCTCTCCATTAATTTCTCATTAATTGCTTATTACTTGACCGGTGGTGTCCGAAAACCATTTTTTGGCATCATCATATGTGATGCTTTAAACTTGAAGACCTAGGAATTGATCATTCGGCATGTGTGTGATTCTAACGCACCAAGACCAATCAACTTTAAATATGAGGGTGATGCATAGCATAATTTGCAAGAATAATAGATACCATATTGTTCTTTTAGATTTTTTTTTTCTTAATAATATTTAAAAAATCTAATTTTATTATATTTTTACTTTTAGGCCTGAATAGAGTACGGACTTTTATTGCTAGTTATTACTATAAATGAGATCAGCACCCATGACTATAGAGAAGTATATAACAACCCTTTCATAGAAGACTGAGAAATAAAATCCAAGATATTTAAATCATTGGCCTCACAGAAAGATCGGCCTAGTTTCAAACAAATGTTTGATTGGACAATCTTAGCTTCTGATATATTTATTTATGATCCTTAAACCTGTCTAGTGATGGTTAACAATCAGATAGTACCTGTCCATTTCCGAAACCTATTGCTCCCAACAACAGTGGGGCCCACAACGTGAATGGTTGGAACCTTGGATAGACATGCATGTGTGCCAAACTACTGTTTTATTTGGTAAAAGAGCTGAGCTACTTGTTGTGAAGCAGTAAAAGAATGAAAAAAATAAAGTTCATGAGGTGGCCTACCGATCCATGGTCCCAATCATGCCAAAGAAGAATGGAGATTGTCGTATATTTATAATCTAGGCATTGATTATAGGATTCAAGTAGGTTAAGCGTTTGGATCTTCAAAAGATCAAAAGGCTCGGGGTTGTTTGGATGAGTGGTGAGTTAAATTGAGGTGAGGTGAACCATCAAGTAAAAAAAATATAAAATACAAGAGTTATGATGGTCTATTGTTTGTAGTGGCTTGATAGGAAATCTTTTTGACTTTTTATAAAAAAGGAAGGGTTTTTTTTTTTGTCATTTAATGGAGAAAAGATGTTGCTTTCTTACCTTTCTTTAAAGGAGGGAATTTTGAATTTGTAAACTTTTAGTTTAACCCGTTCTTTTCTTGTCTGGATAATGGAGGCTTTACCTCACCTCAATTCAATTCACCACTCATTGAAACACGCCTGTTGTACAAAAAAAAAAATCCTCTTTTTACACAAAAAGGTTAAAAAGACTCCCTATCAAGCCACTAAAAATAAAGACCATCATAATTCTCTTATATTTTATTCACTTATTTTGATACTTCACCTCACTTTACTTCAATATACCATCTATCCAAACAAGACGTTTAAGTTGTCAAAGTGTATAAAAATTCATAAAATACCAAAAAGTTGTTGATTTCGCTAAAAGAACGGATACTACCTCCCCTGTCCGATTTTATCTCTCCGAGGTAGTATCTTTACGGTAATATAGTAGTCAATGATTTTTGTGTAGAAACCTACTCCATAGGTCTCACAATCATGATCTAAACCGTCAATTTTGTTAAGAAGATCCAACACGACTATGTGGGAAAATTTGAGCCATTGATTCCTCATATATTGTGAGATAGTAATAAGAAATTCCATACATTTAGATCATCATTTCTAACTTTTGTGGGTCCCTTTTGCAAAATTCAAACCACTCAGCCTCCTTAGAAGGCCTAAAACGGCTAATGGGCCAAATTTAGCAGCCTAATTCATTACAAATTGTGAAAAAATGGCAAAAAGCTCCATGGCCGTTAAACATCCTCTCTGAGAAAAAAATATTCAGATGCGGATGGTGATTCATGTCATAGTCGGTAATAAGTGACAGAGGCGGTAATAATAAGGTGCCAGCTTTTGTAGTGGAAACCTACCTTACGAGTCTCATATTTAAGACCCGAACTTTCGATCTTGTTAATGAAATCCAAAACAACAATGCCCTTAATTTCCAACCATATGATTCTTCATAGATTTTGAGATATTTTTTTTTAAAAGTCTATACTCAAAAAAATTCTTTCTTATTTTTCTAGGTCCCATTTGCAAGATCCAAACCGCCCATCAATTCTAGACGGCTAAAGTCAGCTAGGCACTCAAGTTTTAGGGCTTGATCATATAGCCTCAATAGATTTGCTTCAAAGGAGAGTTCCACTCCTTTCGAATCAGGTGAGATGTGCGTGAGAGCCAAGAGGTCGCAACCATTTCGTTTTCCACCACGCAGTCTACCCTCGTACTGATCATGTGTCCTCTTCAAAGCCTTACATCTGCTGTCTACGGATTCAACGGTCAGGATGTTCTCACATCTGAGATTACCTCGAATCTTCTCTCGACGGCTGAATTCTAGAAACTAACAACGGGCATCGAACAAAAAGGTAGGCCCCCGCATACAGTTTATGTCGGAGTCAGATCAATTCTCCCAAAAATAGGAGATGCTAATATCATAAAAGGACAAATGGATAATAGAAATCGTACTAATCAAGATTGGCCAAATCCCACGTCTTTTCGGGAGCACTTCACATGATGCTTCTGGCCCTCTAGCTGAATGAGAGAACCCACCTTTCAAATCCTAGCCGTTTAAAGCAAGAACAATACTCCACACTACGTTCGGTTATGCGCTTGTTTGTTTGCTTTGAATTGTAATGATAGAGATTTTAAGAAATGTATTCATAGAAGTGGCAAAATTCTTCCTCCTAAAATAAAGTGGCTAAAATCCAGAAAAAACTACAATGGAGATTCATAAATGGTCATTTAATAATTATTTATTTTAATGAAAATAAATTAAGAGAAGATAGAAATGGAATACCTGCCCATCAATTTAGTAAATTAAGTCGCAAAAAATTCTAGGTCCCTTCTTCATCTTCGATTTATATCATTCACCCCTCATCACTTCAGTCATCCTTTGTTTGGAGCCCATTTTATCATGTTCTTAACAATTGAAAGCCATGGAAAAAACAGAAAAAGAAAAGTCCTTAAAATAAAAGTAGATCAATTATGGATATTATATTCTTAGGAATTCAAAGGAATGCAGAATCTAAGGAAGAAAAAGTGGAGGTAATAAGGAATGATATAAGCTGAGATGTGGATAAGACTCTTATTTTCTTAAGATTTGATTTGTTAGGTTAATAGTTGGGTAATTATTATTATATTATTATCAGTATCATTTACATATATATATATATAGAAAATCCTCTCCTCAACTCGAGCATATGGAGGAATCGCATTTGCCCGCATGTGTGGGCCAAAGTCATCCGGTTGGGACACACTCATACACCCTATTAATTTCACCAACCGTGCTCCTTGGATTGACCTGGGGACCGGACCAGGATTCGGTCCCCAGGGTCGGTCCAAGGAGACTTTTTCTAATTTCACATGAACTCCGGGTTTGGATAGATTCGAATGGACTGAACCATTGGATCGATTGCACACCCTCACTCAAATAGAATGAACAGGTGGGTCATCCATAATAAGGTTGTCGCGACCCCGGATCGGGCTGCCGAGGTCCTAATCCGGGATCGGGACATTAATGATGATGATGGTGGTGTGTGGTGAGTGAATGGTTAATATGTAGAGTGTGTCAGCAAGGTGCACACACTTATTTACTTTCCCACAGGTGTCCGCGGTGAGGATATCACAACCATATAAGAACATTTCTATTAAGTGCGGAAGCGTGTAGTAAATCAAATATTCAATCCATCTCTAATCACAAAGATGATAACACAAGTATAGTACTGTATCAGAATGAACAATGATCATTAGCATGTTACCCAAAAGTAAGGTTCAAGTTTAAACAAAAGATTATTTAGTTATATTTCCCAAAATTAGAGGCCCACAAGACCAATATTAACAAAATACCAATCCCCAAAAGAATGGTTAAAAGTTCTCCCAAAATGTTATCTCTCTCTAGCAATCTAATGTGTACATGACATCATCAGCACGTCACTCAACTAACTGTTGCGGTTCTCCGACAGCCTCCTCGAGCTCCTCCTCGGGATAACCAACAACGGAACCTGAGTACCAAAGAGTGGGTCAAACACGACGGTTTGACAAATGGTAAAATACAATGACAATATGATAATAAATGAATTTACCTTCAAAAGCATTTAAACCTGTTTAAATAACAATTTCTATAAACGAGATAAAACATTTATTCAAATACGAGTGTGCATTATAAAACATGTAAGGTAACCAAGGAAACGGGAAACAAGCAAGATGGCAACCACACGAAGTTAAGTCCTCTGTCACTAAAGTGACAGAGCAATAATTAGGCACTGATCTCAGTCACTTGAGGTGAGGAGAAACAGTGGATCTCATAAATACATATACATATACTATACATGACCACGGTAGCGAGCCTGGCATCGGGAACCACAGTAGCAATCTGCGGCATCGGGACAAGACCACGGTAATAACCAGGTAGCGGGATCCAAACTGCAGCTGGCGGGACAAGAGGGGGATCTCCAAGTCAGTAGATCATACTGACAAGGTTATCCAAGCTTAGTGGTGCCGACTAATATGTCAAATAACAAATCGAGACATGTGCAAATAAATTAAGTACAAATAAATAAACGGGCAGGATGGGGGTGCTCAAGGGCACACTGTCATTTCATGTCGTGCAATGCACTTCAAGACAAGTAACTATTATAAGTGTAATTCAATGTTTTCGGGAAAACAAGGCATGTAGTATAAATCTCGGGATCAATAAAGTACAATAAACAATTGAAATCTCGGGTAAAGTATCGGGTTCAAGATTTATTTGAAGTGAATAGGGATCCCGTATGTCAATATATATGAAACTTGGTACTCCTTGAGTTTGGGGACACTTTGGGGTCCTTATACACTTTGAATTTTCAAAACCTAGAATGACATCTTTGTGATATGGTTTCTTTTTAGGATGACCTCATATAATGCCTAGTGAATCTCCTTTGACCGACAAAGCTCAGCGCTCGAGCGAACCGGAGAGTTCGCTCGAGCGAGGAGCTCTCCGGAATGGTTGTCTGGGTAATTTCGGTTACCTTGCGTTCGGACGGCGGTTAGCCGCCGTTGCATTCCGCGGTTAGCCGCTGTCTTACCGCGGTTGGCCTGACAGAAAGACAGGTTACTGGAATTGTAACCGAAATGGTTCGGTTGGCTGTCGGTTAGCCGCCAATATGTCCGGCGATTAGCCTATAGCTGACCGTGAGGCTGACCGTATTTTCTGGAGAAAATGTTGCTCTCTGGAAAAGCAACCGAATGGGTCGGTTGGCTGGCGGTTAGCCGCCGATGGGTCCGGCGGTTAGCCGCTTGCTAACCGTGCTTTCAGGTGGAAAATGGTACTCTCTGGAAAAGTAACCGCGACTGTTCGGCTAGCTGGTGGTTAGCCGCCAGTCACCAGACGGCTAGCCGCCAGGTGACCGCTGGCTGACCGCAAGGTGCGGGAAACACCCACTGTGTTCAGATTTGAGTCCATTTTCCTCCTCAAAACCACTCTCCTCACTTCCACTTAATCATTGCCATAAAACTGAGCCAAAAGCTCCTCCAATGCAACTATCTACATTTCTCCACAACTCCAATATGGGTTCATTCCATCACCTCCTCCATTAACCTCAAATCCAATACAAATAAAGAAAGAGGGAAACCATTTCACAATAGAGTACATTTGGTACAAACAAGAAGAAAATAAATGCCATTCACCAATACACTTATAAGACATAAATGCACTACCCAACTCTAACATGAACATTTATTTCAAACCAATGCAATAAATAGGCATGAGTGGAAAACACCAAAATCATTGAAAGCTTATAAAAATCAAATCATTCACTTGCCTTGGGTCTTCTAATCAATGAAATCAAGTTCTAAAACTCTTCCAAACCAAAGATCCAAGCTATGAACAAAATCCCCAAAAACAAACCCTAAAATGGTCAAACAATGAAATAGAAAGGGAAACCTTACAATAATGAAGATGAAGCTTCTCTAGAGCTAGAATAATACAAATCTAGGAGAAGGAAAGGATTACTCACTTGTAAGGTCCTCTAATGGCAAGAGTAAGCTCAATGAAGATCTTGGAATGGAGGGTTTTCTTCACAAATGGTATCAATAGAGAGCTATGGTGATGAGGAAGAGAACGGTAACCTCCATTTTGATGTTGGTGCAAGATTAGTAGGAGGTTGAGATGGAGAGAGCAAGAAGGAGAAGAAAAGTTACTAAACAAACCCTAGACTCTCTTTTGTGCTGGAAAAAGGAAAAATGAGGAAGATGGATCTCCTTATATAAGCAATGGAAATGGGTCCCACTACTTAAGACATTCAAGGGCTGAAATCTTGACTTTCGGGGCTTCTAATGGATTCAACGAAGAAGGAAGAAATGATCGCCGAAATATCTAGTTTCCAAAAAGTATATGTTTCTCGGGTTTCGGGAATATCAAGTTTTGGGTACAGATTTAGTGTACAATGACTGTTTTGCCCTCAAGGCTATGAAATCAGGTTTCGGGGTCTCGAATGGGGATGTGATCAACATGAAAGTTGTAGGGGTTAACAATACAAATAAAATGGGATTAAAACAATGAATGAAAAATCTCCGATAAATCCTCAAGCGCATGCAAAGTCATAACAAGGAACCCCCAAAGGGCCCCATAATCACAAGGCAATCAAAATTCCCCAAAACTATATCAAAAACTATTCCAAACCCAACTTAGCCAAAATCACTAATCAAGCTTAGAACTAACACACGACTTAATTAACACTAATCGGGTTCACTCGGGTCGGGGTCTTACAAAGGTTAGGATGATCTGACTGGTATGATTATTTGTCCATAGGAGGGGCACACATGGATCTTCAAATCCCCTAACCCAATACCCATGTGGGCCCTACAAGCTTGAGCAGGCAAATTCCTCCGTCAACTCGAGCTAAAGAGAGGAGGGCCCCCCTTACTTGATAGAATCGAATAGAAACCAAGATTTCTAGATATTGCGTACAAATCACTGTGGAAATAACTTTGAACTAATATGATTAAATCATACCTGCGAGATCTCTTTGATTTGATCTCGGTCTTACAGCAACCCGAAAACCTCAAGATTTTCTACTGTATTCCTATATGCTCGAACTTGCACCAGGGAGTGGGCCTCTTCAACAAATTCTCCTATGCTCTCCAAAACCGAGATTTCTCTCTTACTTTTCTTGTTGTTAACTTAGAGAGCAATAATGCATATTTATAGGCTACAATAAGGACCTTAAGAAGGAAATAAGGATATGCACCTTATGGAAACAGGAAACCCTAATTCGACCCAAATTAGAAACCTAGTTCTATAAATAATAATTCAGTCCACTAAAGAATTATAATTGTACTCCTGTCCTTATTCTCAAAATAATATTTCGAGGTTCTTGTTATTAAATGCTTATCAATCTCCCCACGTTAAGATTTTAGATATCCATCGATTAAATAATTGCTGACATCTATATTTAATCGATATCTTTATAATTCCTTAAGACCTTACACTTAACTTATTTGATATGTCGGACACAAACTCCACTTGCAAGGTTTGACATAATAAAAAATTAAAAGCTTCATCAAGGGGATATCATCATTCTCTATTACGGGACGTGGATTCTGTCAATAAACTAATATCCACCATACACGTAGTGTAGTCATTCAATTCACTGAGATGATTGACCCATAAAAGATCTCACTCTTTCGTAAATCAAAATGTTAAACACTAAATGTATGTGTTTATTATTTCTGTCGGAATTAAGAGTACAAACACTCATAATAACATTTGAGTGTTCATCATCTTATATAGTCAGTATAAAGACAATAAACCCAAAAGCGCAGTCCTGTTCAATACACACATAGTATACTAGCATAATTAGTCGAAACTATACCGTTTCCTGGAGTCAAGACAAGCCTACTGCAACATCATGCTACAATCGTATCGATGGTGTGTCCAAATCTGTCTAAATTGTGAACAACAATTTATATTCTATAAGAACCGACAAATAAGTCTTCCATGTATAAGTAAAACTCTACACACCAACTTGTCTACTTTATAAAATAAAAGACAATCACATGCATAATAATGCAACCATTTGCCCATAAAAAATCTCAGTTAGATGAGAAGACAAAATATACTAAAAAATGAATCAGTCAAAAACAAATACATAAAGTATGTTTTTAGTATAAATTTCCAATATTACTATCATAGTAGTGTGAGAGTTACTATCATAAAATAATAAAACTGACCCTCTATCCAATTGCTTACTCCATTTAGATCTATCAAAACCCAGTGGGATCTGTGTAAATAAGAGAAGTGGGTTTAAATAGTCCTCTTGGATAGACGGGTTGGTTGCCCCACAAGGTGGCTTATACCGTAAAACTGCAAGGAAAGCTTGTAGGTGTAAGACACTGACCCGAGTGACTTCAATTAACGTTAATTAGGTCATGTGTTAACTTTAAGCATGATTAGTGGATTTTGGTAAGTTGGGAATATAATAGCTTTTGATATAGCTTTGTGGAGTTTTGAGTGCCTTTGTAATTAGTAGGACCCTCTGGAGGTTCTTTTTGTGACTTTAAGTGTACTTGAGGGGTTACTCGAAGTTCCAATAATTCGTATTTCAATCCTCTTAGACTCATCTCGTTAATCTCTACAACTTTGGTGGTGATCTCATCCCCGTTCGAAACCCCGAAACCCGACTTTCCCAACATCGAGGGTAAAATAGTCTTTTTACACCAAATATGGACACAAAATTCGATATTCCTAAAACCCTTGAAATATATACTTTTTAAAAACTCAATATTTCGGCGATCGTTTTTCCCTTCTTCTTCAAACTCATCCAAGGTCCCAAAGCCATGATTTCAGCCCAATGAGAATTATTAGAAGTGGAGCCCATCTCACTTGTTATATAAGGAGAACCATTCCTATCGCGACCCTGGACCGGGTTAGCGACCTAATCCGGGATCGGGACTAAGTAAGTAATGAGGTGTGAGGAAGTGTGGTGAGATGTGCACATTTATTTAATTTCTCACGGGTGTCCGCGGTGAGGATATTACAACAACATAATATATTTTTGTTTAAGTGCGGAAGCGTGTAGCAAATCAAATCATAATTCATTTCAAAATCACATGATTGATAACATATTTATATAACTTAATTTCAGAGTGAGCAATGATCATTATAACATTTTTCCAAAAGTAAAGTTAAATGTTTATACAAAAGATCAGTTAATTAATCACTCCCCAAAAATAAAGGCTAGTACAACCAAAAGAATGTGTTAATTATAATCCCCAAAAAGTGTTTCGTATCTCATAGTCCAACATGATGTCTACATGACATCATCAACTTGCCATTCGCCTAAACGTTGCAGCTCTCCGGCCGCCTCCTCCGGCTCCTCCTTAAGGAATGGGACATCTAGACCTGAGTACCAAAAGTAATGGGTCAGACACGACGGTCTGGCAGGTGGGTGAAAAGATATAGCAATATGACAATAATTAAATGTACCTTGGAAAACATTGAAACCTGCTAAAACAATAATCTCTATGAAAAAGAATGCATTATCAGTTAGAAAACATATATGCAATATAAAACATGAAGGGTACCAAGGAAATAGGAAACTGGTAAGATGGCAACCACACAGAGCTAAATCCTCCATCACTAATGTGATGAGAGCATGCTAGAGGCGTTGGTCTCGGACACTCGAGGTGACGAGAACCAACTAAATATATATATATATACAAGTAGCTAGACAAGACCACGGCCGCAGAACCGGGTAACGGGACATGTTAGACCCCGACCCAGACCAATCCGATTAGTGTGTGATTAGTATGTGTTTAGTCCTAAGTGGGTTTAGTTATTGTTGGGTTAGAAGTGATTAGTTTTAGTCTTGGATATAGCTTTGGTAATTTTGAGAACGTTTAATATTAGTTAGACACACTCAGGATGGCCTGAGTGCACGTGTGAGCTTGGGAAGATCGTATCGATTTCCGTGTGATCGTGATTTTGATTTCATTTGATTGATATTTCGACGTGTTACAACTTTCGTATTAAGCCCATTCATGTTTGAAGCCCAAAAATCCAAGTTTTGGCCCAAAGAGGGTAAAATTGTCTTTCTTGCACAAATCTGGACACAATTTTCGAGACTTCAAAACTATGTCAAAAATATACTTTTTGGAAACTAGATATTTCGACGATCGTTTTATCCTTCTTCGTCGAAGTCATCCGAGGCCCACAAGGTCATGTTTTAGCCATTTCAAGTTCAAGCCCAATGGGCCCATGAGTCATCACTTAAGTCTCATTTCTTCCTCTCTTCCATTCATTCCCCCAAATCTCTGCAATTTCTGAAGCTAGGGCAAGGAAAACCCCTTTTTCCCTTTCTCTTCATTTCCTCTTGCATGATCTAGTTAGAGAGCTCCAAATAAAGTTTCAAGTTCATCATCTTCTTCATCTCCTTGCAAGCTCTCCATTGATACAATTTTCTTAAGGTTTCAAGTTTGGAAAGCTCTCCATTCTCTTCCATCTCTCTTGTTTGACCTTCTCTAGGTAAGAGCTTCAAGCCATGGTTTCCATAAAGTCTTTTTAACTCCTTAAGATTGTGTTTTTCAAGTGTTCAAACCCTTTTTGTTAAAATGGGTTCTTTGCTCCATTTTGAGTGAGTTTTGTGTGTTTTCTTGAGTTTTGTAGTTCTTGATTTGCTTGGGAGAAGTACTTGAGGAGGAGTGTTTAGCTTTGGTCAAGGCAAGTGATCTTTATAGGCTTCATGTGCATTGTATTTTGATTCTATTTCGTTTTAGGAATTGTGCATGTGATTTGTCTACAAGTTTATGATTTTATCTTACTTGATTTGGATGTGTGGATGATGATAAATAAACCCTTGGTGAGCATGAAGGCTCAAGGGATGATATGTGGTTGGTGGATGAGAAGAAGGAGGAGAATGTAGTGAAAAATGTGCAAGGAAAGGGGATTTCCGCACTCAGCGAGCTCAGGCAGCAGCCTGTTCGCTCGAGCGACCCTGGGTTCGCTCGAGCGAACATGCCACTGTCTCCTACGGAGCGAGGCAGTGAGTCGTTCGTTCGAACGCATTTTATTATTCGCTCGAGCCAACATTCGCTCGAGCGAACTGTCTACGCTTTGTAAGGTCCGCTCGAGCGAAGTGTCTCGCTCGAGCGAAGTGTCATCAACGTGACAGGTTCGCTCGAGCGAACCTGCCAGACTCAGGAAGATGATTTCTCTCCATTTTGTGTATTCCTTGAGGGCTGAAAACTAGACTATGTTAAGGGTTTTAACTTGACATTGTGTAAATGGAACTTCGAAATGAAACCCAACTTCGGGGACACCAATTCTTGTATATTCTGACATTTGGAGTTTCAATTACACAAAGGTCAATTTGTAGCCTTAGCACATGCTTGTTAGATTTCGTATTTGAATTTCCGTCTTGGTACTATAAGTACAAACGTGCACTTGTTTTGTATTTCAAGTATAAGTTTGTTTTGAAGTTTTGTTTCAAGAAAAAGGGGATCACTTCCTAAGCGTGTTATGCATAATTATTATGCCTTTTGCTAGTCGTGCTCGTCGTGTTTTGATAAGTGATTTCCCCCTTTTTATCTCGACGTGCTTTGATCGTGTTTCACGTGTTTTGTGCATTCATGAATTAAGTAAACACCACTGAGCTTAGACTGCCCTTTCGGTTTGATCCACTGTCTGGGGGTCTTTAAACATGTGGACTGTCTGCAGACTGGTCGTGTATTTATTACACATCGTGCGTGTCCGGTTCCGCGGCCGGAATTCCCGTCTTTGTGGGAAATCGTGTCGTGCTTATATTATGTATATCGTGCTTGTCGTGCGTGCTTGCTCTTTTCATTATATAAATGATAGAGAAAGGATGGGCTCTTTGTGGATGATAATTATTCATGATATATTATGTACTCATGCTAGATTATTTTGTATCTCAGCTTTGCTCGTATTCTTGAAAATGTATCTCAACTGTGATAGTACTTCATACCAAAGATTTGCTCACATGTTTTCTCTAAATGTTATTGTTCATGTTCATGCCTAAATTGG
Organism: Cinnamomum chago; assembly: GCA_038049695.1. Classification (NCBI taxonomy): domain Eukaryota; kingdom Viridiplantae; phylum Streptophyta; class Magnoliopsida; order Laurales; family Lauraceae; genus Cinnamomum; species Cinnamomum chago. The sequence goes on from CP142460.1 coordinate 38,643,395, forward strand.
TTACCTGCCAAACCGTCGTGTTTGACCCTTGTTTATTGGTGCCCAGGTGCAGGAGACGTTGCCTTTGAGGAGGAGCGTCAGGAGGAGGCTTGTGAGCCAACTCCCGTGAGAGAGTGGCAGCCCGACGATGTCATTTAGATGTCGGTCTGGTTCTCGAGTTTCGTCACCCTTAGTCTTGGGGTTCCTTTTGACTATTTTGATATTGTATTGACCTTTATTGGTCTCTTATGGGTTGTACTAAACTTAACTTGTTTTTGTATTAGTTCTATAACTTGAATATTAATGGGAATGCTTGTTAGCTTCTTTCTATGATACCATGCCTTGTGATCATTTGTTATGGCACCCAAATGTTTTGTTGGGCTCATCTTGATGAGTTTTGCTACACGCTTCCGCATACTTGTACGTGTGAGCCAGATTCCGCGTGTCTTTGGGAATCCTCACCGCGGGAACCTGTGGGAAAGCAATTAACAACACCGAATGCAATGCAACACTCGTCGCGGGCCCGGGATCCGTTCCGGGGTCGCGACAGGACAGGCAGGATCCAGACTGCAACTAGCAGGAGCAAGATGGGGTGGATCAAGCCGACAAGGTTGTCCAAGGTTAGTGGTCCCGACTTATAGGTTACAAGCAAGAAATCTAAACATATACATATATATACAGGAAGGTGTGTAACACTTAGCAGGCGAGACATGGTGCACATAGGCACATAAATCACATTCATGTCTGATCATGCATATACAGGCTTGCAGGACACTCAAAGCACATATTTCAGTGGTTTTAAAGTAAAACTGGTGTCAACATGTGAAAACAGGAAGTTGCACTAGTAGTCAGTGGTTTTAAAGTAAAACTGTTGTCAACACGTGAAAACAAAAAGTTACATTAGTAATCAGTGGTTTAAAGTAAATCTGGTGTCAACACGTGAAAACAGAAAGTTACATTAGTAATCAGTGGTTTTAAAGTAAAATTGGTGTCAACACGTGAAAATAGAAAATTACATTAGTAATCAGTTAAAAGGGATCACACATGGATATATTTCCACAAAATGTCGGTCCATACATTGAGGATTTAAGATTTAAATCAATGTGGATAGGGGTCCCTTATGTCGGCTTAGTTATTCACTTGGTACTCCTCAAGATTGAAGACATTTCGAGCTCTCCATACACGTTAACAAGTCCATAAATCCTCAATAATTCTCCGTGATGGGGTTTCCTTCTCAACCGGGCTCCAAACATCATTCCCTAGATATCACCCTTGCATTGGGCTCCAAACAGACCTCTCCCAAGCATAAAGAAACAAGTTTTAAGCTCCCTGAATAGACCCAGGCAGAACCTAGGTTCGCTTGAGCAAGAGTTTCCTCGCTCAAGTGAACCTGCCCAGAAGGCAGTCTCGCTCAATCGAGAGTTTCCCTCGCTCAACCCAAGCAGCCTGTTGCCTGGGCTGTTCCACTGCGGGTTTCTGGCTCCCTTTTCCAATCTTTTGACGTAATTCCTTCCTCCCTTTGCAACCCACCTTTGAGCCACCCATTTATCACCAAAATAGGATCTCCTTGTCATCTCAAAACCTTACATAATCCTCCTCCAAACATCCACAAAATGCATCAAATCCATCACATTCATTCTCATTTCATCAAAGAAAACCCAACATATATGAAGATCCATATGTAACATAAATCAAGATTTAACCAAACAAGTTAAATATATTTCCAAGAGATTAAGCAAGAGAGGAAATGACCTATTAATATGCACATTTCGAAATCAATGAGAAATCATAAGAAAGGGCATAATAAAGCGAGTAATGAAATCCACATTTCTCATAAAACATGTTAGTATCCAAAACAATCCATTCATCCACTTGCCTTTGGTCCAAGCTAGCAAATCAAGCCTCTAATCACACTCTTAAGCTCAAAATCACCAATCTACACAAAAACCCCAAAAAACAACCCATTATAAACCCTAAATGATCAGAACAATAAAATAGAAAGAGGGAGCTTCCAATAATGGAGATGAAGCTTCTCTAGGGTCACAAGAATACATATCTAGAAGATGGAGATGATTGCTTACTTGGATGACCTTCAAATGGAAAGAGTTAGCTCAAAGAGAGCCTCAATGTTGATGGATTTCTCTTTCAAGAGTATCAATGGAGAGTTTGCAAGGTGGAGAAGAAGAAGATGAAACCCATATCTAGATTGGTGCAAGATTGATGTGGATTTGGAGACGGAAGCAAGAAAGAGAAGAAGAAATTGCAGGAAGAAACCCTAGGCAGCCTTCAAGGAAGTCTTCCTTCAATGAAAAGGTAGCTAGAAAGAGTAAAGTGGAAAAAGGGCTCTCCTTTTATAGAAAGTGAAGGTGGGTCCTACAACTTAACATGGCTTGTCGGGCTAAAAACACGTTTCTCGGGGTCTCGGATGAATTCCACGAAGAACGAAGAAATGATCGTCAAAATTTCTAGTTTCCAAAAAGTATACATTTTATGGGTTTCGAAGACATTGAAAATAGTGTCCAGATTTTCATGTAAAAAGATTGTTTTGCCCCTAACATTAGAAAAGTAGGGTTTCGGGGTCTCGAACGAGGCCGAAGTAAATATAAAAGTTGTAAAGATTAACGAGATAAGTAAAACGAGGCTTGTTGACACCAAAAATGTCACTTTGCCTCTTCAACATCAAGAAGTCTGATGACACCAAAAATGTCACTTTGCCTCTTTAACATCAAGAAGTCTGTTGACACAAAAAATGTCACTTTGCCTCTTCAAGAAGCAACATGAAGCCGTATCCTACTACAAGCGAGCAATGCTACTTCAAGCTTCAAATCTTGTCAAAATCACTTGAAAACTGCAAGATCCTTCAAGACAGCCAAAAGAGGAGTTCACATGAGGTTTTGGGCCATTTCAGCATCATTTGACCCAACTTCACTCCTCCAGCAGCCAAACAAGCGCTCTTGGCGGCGGCGGCGTCGAAGACATCAAAACTTCGATCTGAGCTTACGGATGGTTTCAAAATACCTCCAAAAGGCTCCACGTCAAATTTTAGGTCATTCCGGTAACATTTGATCCGACTTCGACGCTTAGAAAGAAAATTAAGCCTCCCGGTGGCGAGAACCATCGGGACCATTACTCATCAAACAGAGCACATGGGTGGCTTCAACATGCACCAAAAGGGCTGCACGTCAAATTTCAGGTCATTCCGACAACGTTTGACCCGACTTTGATGCTCCGAAAGAAAATCAAGCCTACCGGCGGCGGAGCACCCTGGGACCATGACATCCAAATCGGAGCTAATGGATCATCTCAAAATGACTCCAATAGGCTCCCTGTCAAATTTCAAGTCAATCGGACATCGGTTGACCGCACATCAAAGCGCGACATCTTCCTCGCGGTGAAATCAAGCCTAGCAGGGACGGGACCCCAAACGGCTTCAAAACTCAAACAAAAGCCCATGGTTAGTCCTATCTGCTGGTCAGGAGGCTTCACGTCAAATTTCATGTCATTCCGACATCGTTTGACTTAGTTTCGACTCTTGACAAAAATCGGCAACTCTGCGCGCAAAGTCTTCGGCTTTTCCAAAAAATAGGAAACTTTGTGCTCTGATTTGCACGACTTCTTGTTGGGTTTTCTTCAAGAGAACCAAGCCAAAAAAATGAGGAAAAATGTCAAGAAAAATACAGGAGAAAAAAAAAGAAACAAAAAGCTCGAAAAACGGCTGACAAAGTGGCGACCAAAGGGGAGAAACTCCCCCATGGTCGCCGGTGACCCTGGAAATCTAGGTCGCCGGATTTCCGCCGGAAGGCCCCTTTTCCGATTCTTTTCGCGTTTCGGGAGTTCCAGCCCCTGTGATTTCCTGAAAATCTGATTTTCGACGCTCGGAAACGACTGATCTTCGTCGACATCTCGGATCCGTCGTAAATTGCATGAGATCGTCATTGATCGCTCCAAGATCGCCAACCGGCCGACCAAGAAAGTAGACTTTCCGTCCGACCGATCGAGAAATCGACAAGCCAGATGGTACCGGCCCGCTATTAGCAATTTATGTATGAAGTTGCATGGTCATCCGACATCGATTAACATGAAGATCCATCGTCGATCATCGTAAGAAGAATTCCAAAAGACGCGGCACGGCCCGCGACTCTTCAAATCCCCGACGACCACTTAATGCTGTTAATTGACCCAACTAAATGCGGTTATTTAACTCATTATTTTTACGGCCCAATCAGATTCAAGGAAATGGGAGTTACAAGTCAAAGCCATCATGGCATTAAAGCCATGAAACTCCTCTCATCATGGAGATTAAAGGCGATTAATAGCCCATCATTCTCCATCGGCCAATCAGATTCCAGGAAAAAGGAGTTACAAAATCAAGAAATAAAAACTTATAACTCCTCCCATCATGAAGCTTTAAAGCCATCAATACTCATAAACCCTCCTAATGGCTACCAAAGGCCTATAAATAGGAGATTATTCCTAGAAGAACGGATCAAGAAATCCATCTAGAAAAATCGAAGAGAATTAGCCAGGAAGATCATCCAGAAGCTCTGCTACTCTGAAGAAACTTTGCTACAACAAACACCAAAAGGTGATTGAAGTCTCTTAGGGGGCACTCCCCCCTAAGAAAAAGCCTTCTCTTTTCCTATTCAACATGGACAAGAAGCGGCTCTTCAACCTGTCTCTTCGTTTTTTATTGGGTATAGGACCTTCCCTTGGTCCTTATCCTCTAAATTATTGAAGTCCAAGACAAGCCAAAGAATCAAAGCATCACGCGTTCTCATCTGAAGGACGATGGCGAAGTCCATACATGACTTGCGACCGTCGATCTGAACTGGTCTCCGCAATCTCCTGAGAAGTCAGATTCCCTTTCTTACTTTTCTATTGTATTTTGTATTTTCTTTAAGAGACAAAAAAACTCACAATTCTTGTCTTTCATTTTGATAAGATTTGTAAATCGCCTTTCACGGCAAACAAAATCGCCTTTAACGGCATTAAAAAAAATCGTCTCTTTTCTTAAATATATGTGCAATGGAAAATTAGAAAAAAAGTTGATTTCCTTTCTACTTACGAAGGTAGGTCTCTGGATCACCATTTCTAAATTCCAAGTAGAATAGAAAATCTGGCATACACGTACAAAAATGTAGATGCCCGTCTTTCTCCCCCTTTCTTCCTTCCATTCGGCCTCTCTCAGTGACCTCGGGGACGGATGGGGGAGGAGGGGAAGAGAAATCGAGTCCATCAAGCTGGCATACCCGGTGGGACCAGTTCATTTGAGAACACGATGCTTGAATGAATTCTTAGGCTCCCTTCTAGTTGGTGGCCTATGTTGGATCTTGCGTCCAAAAAAAACATGAGATGGGATTTTTGGAAAATTTCTACCTTTGAACCTATTTCCATTCTTTCTCATTTCCAAAAAAAATAAAAATAAAAAAAGAAATCTTATTTCTCTTTTTTGGATTCAATTTTGAGAAACTCTGATCCTCTCCTCTTTGAACTTGATAGCTTACAGAAATGTTCGCAGCTATAGTTCTTATCGGGGAATGGGTCATCTTTTCTCTTTGATGAGTCCGATAGAGATTTCCAAAAAAACTCCTAAAAAAAAAAACCTCCTTCAAATTTTTTTTTTCTTTTCGGAATCAAATTTGAGAAAGTTTGGTACCCCCCTTTTCAGATTTAGAGCTCGCAGAAATGTTTGAGCCCTTATTCGGATTGGAACACCGTTCGTTCTCTTTGATGAATCCATTAAAAAAATCAAAAAAAAATTCAAAACCCACTAAGGTTGCACCAATTGCGTTCTTTGACTAAAGTTGATTTAAGAAAAGCCTTGTTCAGAGTGTGGAGGCAGCTAGACTAGCAAGGGTCCTCCAAACGGGTTCATTAAGTAATCCTACCCTTATCTGGGGGCTGATCTATCTACTAAGGTTTCATAAGACCGAATTGAAAACCTTTGTGTTTCTTTAAAAAAAAACACAAATTTTTTTTCAAAAACAAAAAAAACTTTAAAAAAATCGTCATTTTTGGGTTTACATTTGAGAAATCTTGGTTCCTTCCCTTTCGGATAAAAGCTCGCGGAAATCACTCGTAGCTTGCGTTCGGATTGGAATACCATTTGCTCTCTTCTATGAATTCGATTTTGACCTTTTAAAAAAAATCTCATCTCGTGTCTATTCCAAGGATGCGATTTGCAACATTTGAGCCTAGCGGTGCTAGTACGCCCTTCCGGGTCTACTTTATTCGCGACCGACACATCTGTATCTCCAACCTTATATCATCTTACCTCGAGTGAGCCTCGCTTCTCGGTAATTTGAATTAAGGTCTACAATTGCTTCTAGCAGTCACTGGAATGCTCGCTCTGAGCCTCATGTACTTGCGTTCAGAACAATTGTATCCTCTATGGCTTTTTGCCTTCTTCACCTCGCTTGGACTGGGCCATGTTCCCTTGAGCGATTTGAAAAGACAAAACCATAATTCTTTCCCATTTATGATCACTATATTCTTGTGATTACTAATGACGTGGTCTTATTTCAGAAGTTTTCCAAAACTAACAATGGCAGCTTCATTAACCATCACTTTCGATGAGAACAAGTACCAGCTCATGCTCCAGGAGAAGCAGAACAAGCGCACTCATAAGCGCCCTGCTAGCTGCCGAAGCGTCACCTCCCTCGGCAAATCTCAGAACACCGGGTCGACCTCTACTCCCCGGACTATCATCTTCGGGTCGCTGGGACCGTTCCCACTTCCCGTAGAGGAAACCGCACTTGCTAAGAAGCATAAGACCGCCCCACAGCGTGTCACTACCATGACACCAAGGGCGAACATGAAGAAGCCTGAAGCCCGTGGCAACCCCACGAAGCCTCAACCCGCAAAGAACCAGGTCTACCCTAAGACTTGGTCCCCAAGACCTTCACCAAAACAAAGGAGGTCACGAACATCTGCAAGGCCAGCATACCTGGCCCCTCTTAAAGAAATTCGGTTCTATCCTCTTGCATACATGAAGGAGGAGAAACCAGCCTCTTGCCTTGCCTGACAAAGAAGGCAACTCATCATGAGTCGGCTTGCTCCTACAAGCCAAAAATTAAATCATACATCACCAGGCCTCTATAAGAACTTGCCAAGGCCTGCACTCCTGTAGTTCGACCTTTTATCTCAATAGGGACTGAACTAGCAAAATTCAAAGCTTCGCTACGACAGTCGAAGGACCGGGTCCAAATCCTGTCTATGCCCAGCTTCAAAGAAGACAGGCTTGGTTGCTGCACTCGAGGGAGTACATCCTTCATTGCTAAAGCCTGACCAGAGCTGACTGAAGCTCAAATTGCCCGTCGCATACGTCGTTGCATGTCGTATCGACAAAAGAGACTAAAGAAGCAAAGGACCCAGTATCCTATCCTCCAAGTCTCCCAAAAATGGGTCGAAAAAAAAAGACCCGATCAAATTGCTACTATCCATATGGTTGGCAAAACCAGAAGATGCCAGAAGTCGACAACGAAACTTCATGTCCGACGACCGGTGACTTGCAGCTTCTCCCAGACACGAAGACATCCGGAAGAATCTTCCACTCCTTCAAGCCAAGGACAACGGAGTAATCCTTCCTCAAGCTCTTCAAGAATGAGCCCCAACTCAGTCACCAGGACGATCTCCTCCTTCGAATCACGGGGGATGAACGTCTTGGCTACAAACTCTTAGCAACCTCGCAATCCATCTCCTTATGAAACGACCGCACACATCCAGCACTTGGAGCAAGGTCAGTAGAGGATTGAGGCTCTGATGGAGAATATTCTCCTCACTTTTTCAGTGTCAAGAAAACAACCAACCTTCTCCAGATAACGAGGAAAATGCAGAAAACAGTGAGTCACGCCCCTTACCAAAAAGGACGTTGACGATATCCTCGCCAAGGCAAGAGAAGAGGATACGCTGAAGGAGCATGGGATCAAGCCACCATATCCCTTATGGATGGACTCGGTCCCGTTCCCTGCAAAATTCAAGCAACCTACCCTCCAAACATATACGGGGAAAGGTTCGGCCAGACAACACGTCATCCACTTCAAAATATTGACGGGAGCTATCGCGGATCAAGACGCCCTCAAGATCCGTCTCTTCGCAAGTACCCTAAAAGGTACAGCCTTCGATTGGTACTCCGCTTTGCCAGAGGACTCCATCCAAAATTGGGCCATGCTAGAAACACGCTTCCTGACCCACTTCAAAGGTGAGGATCATCATGTTACTATGGCACAGCTCTGCAGCCTAAAACAGGGAGAGAATGAGTCAGCATACGACTTCATTTTCAAGTGGAAGGCGATGGCGTACAAGTGCTCAGATGTGCTGCCACAAGCGTCGCTCGTTGACATTTGCCGTAACAACATGAGAGTGAGAATCCGCTCCATGATTATCGGCAACAAATCAAAGAACCTGGGAGAACTCCTAGAAGCAGCTATGGAGGCTGAAACGGTGATCAAAGACCTCAATAGTCAGCAGTCATCAAAGAAAGAGTCGGCTACCATTACGACCTCAAAGCCAAAGAAAAAGGAGGTTCTTAATGTGCAAACCAAGTCAGCTCCTCAGTAGCCAAAGAAAACTGAAAATAAAATTGTAGGAAAGAAACCTGAACTCTCTGATGCCTTCAAAGAACGAGTAGAAAATAAATACCCGTTCGATGAAGATGTTGAAGAAATTTTCGAGGCTCTCATAGCAAATGGTAAACTCACCTTGCCTGAGTCCAAAAGACCGGGAGATGTCGGTAAAACCAACGATCCTCGGTATTGTCCCTACCACCAGATGACCTCGCATCCTCTCAACCAGTGTTTTGTTGTGAGAGAGAAGATCAACGAAATGTGGAAAAACGGAGTCATCACCTTTGACAAAAACTATGGGTCTACCTCCGTCAACATGGTGACATATGGACAAACTTCCAAGTCACCAAAAAAGAAAATCACCACTTCCTTCAAGGTGATAAAAATGACCCAGACATCCCAAGAGTTGGTTCTTTATCCAACACCAGACGACAGCCTATACGGGTACACCCCGATCTCCTAGAAGATGAAAACTGGGAGATCGTCAAAACAAAGCCTACCGCTCAATAACGAAGGCAAGCCAAGAGACAACTCTGTAAGCTCAAATAGCAGGAGAAAGCTCAACCTAAGAAAAAAGACCCTGAAAAGGCAGAGACCTTTTCCACTGCTTCGTTGGGGGCAACGGAAGGATCCAAGGCTTCAAAGGTGGAAAGAAGATTCACCCTTGGTGATTTCATGCCACCTCAATTCAAAAATGAAACTGTGCAAGGGGCATCATACTCTTGCAATTCGGTAATTGGATTCTCCATGGATGGATACGAGTCCAGTGACACCGCCATTGACACCGACAAGTGGGAGGAACCCCTTGAAACAGGAGAATACTTCTCCAACGAAGAATGGGTTCCCGAATCTCACCTTATGCCGGTAATCTGGTATAACCCATATCAGCAACAAGGATCCTGGTCTGATGATGAAGAAGACCAGGAGGATGTTCAAGAAAATGTTGTTGACTCAGCACCCTTCAACGCTCCAGCAGAACCCAATCGTGTTAAACCACAAGGGGCACACGAAGAAGAAGATTTGGCTCTCATGCCTGATCTTGAAGAGCATGCGAGGATCTTGCAGCGCCTTGCCTTAGAACAAGAGCAAGATCTTCGCGATCAAAATCCGGAACTGGAAGTCCCTGAAAATCAACAGGCACCTCCTCCCTCAACTCCTGAAAATGGAGAAAACTGTTGGATAGATAATCCTCTCACATCCGATGATGAGTTCGACTCCCAACAGTCCACTCTGGAGGAATCTCCCATCAGGGCAACTTGCAATGTGATAGCTCAGGATGATAGTGCCTCTGAAGCATCATCTACCGAGGACACGTACTCTCCGGCTACACCTGATAGTATATCTTCCGGAGCCACATTTTCTCAGGTGACTTCCACTGAGATAACCCCTTCTCAGCCTTCGTCCCCTGAAACCATGACATCACAACTCATAACTTTTCCGACTGATCATCCTGAAGATACTTTAGCCGATGGACACATGGTCAGTTGGTCCCAAATACCTGACCTCATAGGAGATGTCTGGACCGACAAATTACTCAATGAAGGAGAAAAGTTGCTGGATGTTGTGCAGGACTTGTTCCCGAAAAATGCTCCATGTAACACAATTACTGAGGATGGTGACTCTGCTGCAGACACATCTTCAGCAAATGAGAAGGATCAACCCTTGGATCCCAAGGACGATCTTTCAAATGAAGACCCTTCTCAAGAAGCTCTTGAAGTTGGTAAAGGTACCCGTTCTGGCCGAGATTACCACAAAAATTATGACCAATCTTCTTATTCTTCTTCTTCTTATGTAAATCCTTCGGGAACACAAAATGTAAACGCCCCAAGTGGTAACAATAATGAAAATGTAAGCCCGAAGGAGGCTTTCAAGTACGACTTGATTGAGCACTTCAAACACATACCTGCATGACTGCACATCCTTGATTTATTACGAATGTCTCCACACACTCGTAATAATCTCATTTCAGAACTACAAAGATTGAATGCGGATGTCGACAAACATGCCCCACAAGTCCTACAAATTGAAATGGACTATAGGGTCAAAAAATCGAATACTCTCTCAAAGGGAGAAAAGAAGAAAATCGAGGGATCAGGCATTGAACGCCTCTCGGTACAGAAAGCACCAAGTGCAACCATCGCCATTGGTAAGGATGACCTCCTGCTAGGCGAGACAAAGCACAACCGACCCCTGTACTTCACCGGGTACATCAAAGAAAGGCCGATACACAGAGTCCAGATAGACCCAGGTTCTGCACTCAACCTCATCTCTACTTTGGCACTTGAAGAGCTGGGTATCCCACCTAGCAAGCTGAGACACACGTCTGTATCCATCTTTGGGTACGACGAGAGCACTTAAAGGCCTATCGGCAAAATCAGGTTCAAGTTGCAAATCGGTGATCTTATCTCTGAAGTCACTGTGTATGCAATAAGAACCCCTTCATGCTACAACATCCGTCTTGGACGCCCCTGGATACACGACAATGGTGTTGTCCCTTCAACTCTACATCAATGCATCAAGTTCGTTGGCAACGACGGCTCGATACATCGAGTGTTTGCAGACAAAAAACCCTTCAAAGGCCAAAAAGTCCATTTTGCAAATGCTCAAATGTACAAAGATGAAAAAGAAGGAAAGGATGAAGAAATAACACCCTTTGCTGAAAATCTCCAGAAAGATAAAGGCAAAACTCCTCAGTGGTCATCGGAAGAAAACAAACCTTCCGGCAAATCCGAAGAGAACAATCCATCTCCTTTCGTTGTCTCTCTCAAATCTTTAAAGCCTTTGGTCATCACAACCAGAGCAAAGAAGACAAAGCAAAAGTCTGGGGGCATGCTTGTTGTCTCCTTCGTGTCTATCATGCAAGACATGGATTCAGAGTCAGAGTCAGAAGACGACACACCGTCAAGCCAAGCTGACACTCAACAAGTTCAGCCTGCTCTACCTCCAATAGAGACACCTGCCGACGTGGAAGATCCTGCGTCTGCTTCCTTCGTTGTTCCGACAACTTCAGCCGAAGAGAAGCCAATCTTCTTCCACAGATCAGAAGCTTCTTCATCAAATTCCATGCTTGAACCTTTTCAAAATGAAGGTATGCCTCAACTATTTCTATATAGTCATGTGGCACAAGCTATCATGAAGAAAATGGGTTATGACACTCAAAACCAGTCGGTTTGGGGCAAGGCCGTGGTATCCTCACACCATTGGAGCCTGCCTTAACCAAAAGTCAACTGGAAGATTGGAGACTCTACGGGCATGTAGAAAAATCTTCACATAGGTTGGAGTATGATCCCGGCACTCCCATGAGACAATTGACACAAATGATAAAGAGTCGATTCGCCGACCAAGCCTCAACATCTCATGTCCTTGAAGACATCGATCTCCCTGGATATCTCTTTGAAGAATCACCCGTCAAGGATCCAGGAAGCTCTACCAATTCGTACGATTTCTCTGATGATGAAGAGTAATTGTTCGGTGATAAAGACATGTGGCGTTCTGACCCAGAAGAACCGTCGTCTCCAAAAGAAGTACCTTACTTCAACCCAGTTTCAACAAGCGATTGGGATCACCTCATAGCAAGCCTTGAGAAGATCACCGATCCTGAAAACCCATGGTCAGAAGCAAAGCCTTGGCCTGAAAATGCCCTTGAAACTCCAGAAGGTTTCGTTGAGTTGGAAGCCTCCGAAAATATTGTGGAGGAACCACCTTCGAACCTTCCAACAACAGATCATGTTCAAAAGATATACTTGGGAACACCAGATGACCCACGTCCTGTATTCATAAGCAAGAGTATAAAGGATGATGAGTTACCCGAATATATCTCTTTTCTTCTTGAGTTTATTGATTGTTTTGCATGATCTTATGCTGAAATGCCTGGCTTAGACCCCAAAATAGCAGTCCACAAACTCAATCTACAAAAAGATATCAAGCCTGTCAAACAAGGCCAAAGAAGATTCCGTCCAGACATGATGGACAAAATTGAACAAGAAGTTCAAAAACTCAAAAGTGTCGGCTTCATCCGTGAAGAACAACATCCTGAATGGTTAGCCAACATCGTCCCTATGACAAAGAAAAATGGGCAGATCAGGGTCTGTATTAATTATAGAGACCTAAATGGTGCTTGCCCCAAAGATGAGTTCCCGCTCCCCATACCAGAGGTGATGATTGACAACACCTGTGGGTTTGAGCGAATGACATTCATGGATGGATTCTCTGGCTACAATCAGATAAAGATGCAACTCGAAGATGAAAAACACACATCATTTCGGACCCCATTTTGCGTGTATTGCTACACTGTCATGCCATTTGGTCTGAAAAATGCTAGTGCCACATATCAGTTGGCTATGATGAAGATATTCGAAGATATACAGCACAAGACAGTTGAATGTTACTTTAATGACCTCGCCGTCAAAAGCAGAAGAAAAAAAGACCATCTGAAAGACCTTCGGGAAGTTTTCCTCCGACTTCGCAAACACAAACTGCGAATGAATCCCCTGAAAAGCTTATTCTGCGTCTCATCGGATAAGTTTCTCGGATTCATAGTCTGGAAAGCTGGAATAGAACTTGACCCCACCAAAGTCAAGGCTATCCTAGAAATGCCATCTCCAAGAACCCTAAGACAACTAAAAGGGCTTCAAGGGAGGTTGGCGTACATCAAACGGTTCATCTCCAATCTCTCGGGGAAATGCCGTCTTTTTTCTCGGTTGATGAAGAAAGGTGTGGACTTTGTTTGGGATGCTGAATGTGAAGCAGCATTTCAAGACATCAAAACATACCTGACCAAACCTCCAGTGCTGGCTGGCCCCACAACTGGAAAACCATTCATCTTGTACACAAGAGCTCTCGACCATTCCCTGGGCGCTCTGCTTGCACAGGAGAATGACGAGAGAAAAGAAGCTGCTCTATACTACCTCAGTCATATTCTGGTAGGTGCGGAGCATCGCTATTCTCCAGTCGAGAAAGAATGCCTTGCAGTGATGTTCGCCGTACAAAAGCTACGTCACTACCTTCTTTCGAACACAATCTACCTGATTTCGAGGATCAATCTCTTAAAGGTCCTTGTCACGAAAGTAGGTTCTCTCAATGCCCGACTGGCAAAATGGTCAATCCTCCTATCACAATTTGATATCAGGTATGTACCACAAAAGGCAATCAAAGGCCAAGCTCTGGCAGATTTCCTCGCAGAGCATCCGTTGCCTAAAGATTCCCCACTCAGAGATGATCTCCTAGACGAACCTGTCTACAATGTGGAGACTTTCTCACCAAATGCCTCCTGGGACATGTACTTTGACGGTGCAACCAGAACAAATGAAAAAAGAAAGCTGATCTCGAGAGTTGGAATCCTCTTTGTTATCCCCGACAAGCACATAATTCCACATGTTTTCTCGCTGCTGGAACCATGCTCAAACAATGCAGCTGAGTACCAAGCCCTGATTGTAGGAGTAGAATTAGTCTTCAAATCCGGCATCACCATGCTGAAAGTCTTTGGAGACTCTCAACTGATCGTCAACCAGATGAATCAGAAATTTGAAGTCAAGAAGCCTGATCTGCTGCCTTACTACAACAAGGCGCAATCACTTCGCCAAAGGTTTGACATCTGTCACATCACCCACATCCTCAGAGGTGAGAACATCCGTGCAGATGCCCTGGCCTGACTTGCCGCATCCATGGCAATCCAGGAAGGGGAAAACATGCAAATTATAGTGTGTCAAAGAAGGATTCTCCCTCCTCTTAACATGCACCAAGCAATTGCTGAATGCCACCAATTGGCCGGAAGTCGGATCTTTATCCTCAAACCTCCGATCTGCGACTGGAGAGATCCGTTCATTGATTACACCATGTTCGGAGTCCTCCCTGAAAACCCAAAGAACGGGTAAGCATTCAAAGACGAGCCCCAAACTTTCATTAGGACATACCTTCAAAAATGCTTTATAGAAAATCCTTCGACGAAGTACTTCTGCGCTGCTTGTCACAACAAGAGGTTAAGGAAACCCTCAAAGAAGTTCATGCTGGTGTGGAGCTCATCAGGCTGGTCCCAAGCTCTACGATCAGATAAAAAGGTTGGGATATGGTAGCTGACGCCATGCAATTTGCTAAACGCTTCCGCCAATGCCAAGTTCATGGAGACTATGTTCATATGCCTCCAGAATGGCTACACTCCACAGCAATCTCATGGCCGTTCGAAGCTTGGGGTATGGACATCATAGGTCCTATCTCTCCCCCATCAAGCAAAGGTCATCGCTTCATCTTCGCCACTACAGATTATTTCTCCAAGTGGTCAGAAGCATTTGCGCTCAGTGAAATGAAGACCTCATCAGTCCTTTAATTCTTGCGCATCAACATTATTTGTCGCTTCGGCATACCTAAAAGATTCGTTCATGATAACGGACCGCAATTCCGGGATCACCGATTCTACAGGTTTTGCGACAAATACAAAATCCAGAGTTGTCCTTTGACTCCGTACAATCCGGCAGCAAACGGACTAGCAGAAGCCTTCAACAAGACACTCTGCAAAATTCTCAAGAAAATGGTCTCTAGTCACAAAAGAGACTAGGGAGATAAACTACCTGAAGCTTTGTGGGCTTATCGAACCATCGTTCGAGGACCAACCCATAGCACACCATTCTCTTTGGTCTATGGATGCGAAGCTGTTGTCCCTTTGGAAGTACAAATTCCTTCATTAAGGGTATCTTTGCAAAATGACATGACGCAAGAAAGCAATGTTAAACTGAGACTCCTAGAATTAGACAATCTCGACGAAAGACGGCTCGAAGCCTTACAAAGCATTGAGTTGTACCAAGCATGCATGGCAGGATCTTTCGACAAAAGGGTCCGGCAACGCGCCTACAAAAAGGGTGACTTGATTCTTGCAGTAAAAAGGCCAATGGTTTTCGCCTACAAATCCAAAGGAAAACTCGAACCAAAATGGGAGGGACCCTTCGTCATTGACAAAGTCTTATCCAACGGCGCATACGCACTTCTAAACATGGAAGGCGACAGATGTATGCTGCCCATCAACGGCAAGTTCTCAAAGCGGTACTACCCTTGAAGACTTCTGTCACTAGGTCAGAGCAGTGCCTGCACGGCCAAAGCCTATTCTCAGGTACTTGCTCGTCAAACCCGCCTCTTTTAGATTTTTCATCCTTATGTTGAGATTTCTAAAATTCAAAACAATGCTTACTTTCATAGTTTCATTGTTAAAAAAAAAAAATCCAAAAATCCAAGTTTAGGAGCCTCTTCCCGGACTTGACCAAATTTTCAACCCTTGAACCCAAAATTCATGGTTTGAAATAAAATCAGGACTCAGGAATTTCCACCCTAGTCCACCCTGACTTTTACAACCAAAAACGGTTTTAAGTCAAAATTTATGACCCTCGTGTCTTTAAACAAAAATGGTTTTTCAAAAAAAACCCGCAGGGAAACGACGCTTAGTCGATACTCGCAAAACCCAAAATCGGAAGGATGCGAACCCCATTCGATACTTCCAAAATTTCAAAATCACAGGGAAGCGACACTTCGTCGATACTTGTAAAATTTCAAAAATCGTGGAGACGCAACATTCCAGTTGATATCCACAAACTCAAAATTCAAACAAAAACCGAGGTCCAAAAAAAAAAAGACCTCAAATTTCAAAAATCGTGGGGAAGCGACATTCAATCGATACCCACAAAACCAAATTTTTTGGAAAAAGCAAGGAAGTGACGCTTAGTCGATACTTGCGCCCAAATTCGCGAGGATGCGACATTCCATCGATACTCGCAACCGAATGAGTAAGGAGGCGACATTCCATCGATACTTGCAAGACCATTCAGCAGGGAGGCGACTTTTAGTCGATACTTGCATTTTTTAAAACCAAAAAATTAGCTATAAATGCCACAAAATCGGCTATAAATGCCAAAAACCCGGCTCTCACGCCAAAAATCGGCTATAAATGCCAAAAACTCAGCTCTCATGCCAAAAATCGACTACCAACGCCACAAAATCGGCTATAAATGCCACAAAATTTGGCTTTCATGCCAACAAAACAAAACTCAGGTTTTCAAAAAAAAAATTGGCTATAAATGCCACAAATTCGACTATAAACGCCACAAAAAAATCGGCTATAAACGCCACAAAGTTTCGGCTTCCATGCCAAAAACAAATCCCGGCTATCAATGCCACAAACAAAAAATTTTGGCTCCCATGCCACAAACAAAACCGGCTTCCATGCCATCCCAAATTTTTGGCTTTCATGTCATTTCAAAAAAACTTTGGCTTTTATGCCATCTCAAAATTCGGCTTTCACGCTAAAACAACCATTTGACAAAAGGTTTTTCACAAAATGACAAACTTTTGATCAAATTTCCAAACAAACATTCCCATTTAACTATTGCTTGAATTTATCACAAAAGAATTTGAGTGAAAAAAGGGAATACAAAAAGAGAAGTGCTAAAAAAATGTCCACAAGCACTATAAGAGAAAGAGTACCAAAAAAATATGTGTGTGTATACACGGGTACCAAAAAAAAAAGAAGAAAAAAGTTTGTTACAAAGAATCAGGAGCTTTGTCTCACATGGTTTTCAACCAAAGATTCAACTCCTTAAGCAGACTCTTGGACTTAGTCTTTAAAGCTTCCAGGCCACGCTTCTTCAAGATCTTCCCATAGAATGCTGCAGAACGCCGCAATCCATCTGCAGCACGGGGAAGCTCTTCCCAAAGAATCTGTCGTTGCTTGTACTCTTGCATCTTCCTCCGGAGATTGCTCTTAGCCTCCTCAACTTGGCGAATCAGAGTCCCTTCTCTGGCACGAGCTTCCACAATGGCAGCTCATTTTGCAGCAGCTTGTTCCTCCAATAGCTCAAGACGTTGCCTGGTCTCAACGACCTTTCTATCAACACAGCGCAGGTCCTCAGTCAGCCCGATGATAGCCAACTCGGTAACGTTCCTCTCCCGAACGAATTGCTTCCAAGTCCGCGAGATCTCGTCCAGCTCAGACTTGACCTCGCCAGAAGGCTTCAAAAACATCTCATTGAAGAAGTTACCACTTGGGAAGCTCTTGGTTTCATTCCACTTGCTCCCTAAAGCTATGACTTCATCAACGAAAGCCTTCGCATCTGCAATGTCCAGGTCGACTTCCTTGCTATCAGCAAGGATGTCATGTACATGCTTAACCATGCCAAAGCTAGCTTCCAAATGGTCAGAAGAAAGAGTTTCGATCCATGAGCTCAAAACGCTCTTCAACACTTTCTTCGCATACTCAAGAGATGGCACGGACAAAGTCTCGCCCCTCTCCATTAGTCGACTGCCCGTGTCATGTCCTGTTGGAGGAGTGATCATTAAGCTCTTTCTAACCGGAGACACTGGCAAAGGAATCTGCTCAGACGATTTCGTCTTTGCTGCATTGAAACTAGAAGAAAAAATCTCTACTTCTGGTTCAACTGCAGGCATCCCCTACTCTGGCACTGAGAAAGACGGAGGAACTTCTTCTGCTACCTCAAAACCTGCCAGCAAAACAAAACAAAAAAAAGAGGTATGAATATGATCCTGTTAAAGATTTTCATCATCATCAGGATTATTGCTACAAATACTTTCTTCGACGATTGGCGGAATACTTTCTGCCTCCATGAGTTCATCTGAAGTGTCGTCAAAGGCTGCATCCATGGATGGCTCGAAATTATCAGAATCCTGTGGCAAGTCAACTAACAAGAAAACAAGCAACATGTTAGCATATGACAGCATAGACAAAAAAAACAGAGAAAGGAAAATACAAAGAAGTCATACCATGTGAAGATTCTGGAATCATTTCAGAGTCCCTTGGTTCTTCTTCAGATGCCGCAACCGGATCCGTCACTGCCTCATCGGCTGGAACCTCAGGCATCATCAAGTCCTCATCTTCTACTGAAGAAGGGAGAGAAAGCAAATAAAAAAAAGAAACGAAAAGGGAAAAAGGAGGAATCATACCTTCATCAATGGTTTCTTCCTCTCGGCTCCTCTTTTCCAGAGGCTCATCAACATCCCCTGACATCTCTTCAGCGGTGGCGAGAGGGACTTCCGCATCAGGAGAGTCATTGTCTCGTCTTTTATTACGGCGCTGCCCTCTCTTCCTCTTGCTTCTATGGGTTGGTTTACTTGAAGTACCAGCCCCATTGTCAAAGTCAGCATCTCCGCTTGATTCCTCACCGAATGGTCTGCTCTTCCCAGTAGACTAAATGGAAGCCTTTGTTAATTCCGCTTGCATCCAAGCGTCGATCTTGGCTTCCTCCTCTTCTAGCTGTTCCAAGACCTCACTAGGTATTTATTGTACAGCTTCTGAAGTGATGATGTCCTGCTCACAGAGAAAGTCGATCTTGTGCTTCTCTCCGGAAAGGAAAGTCAGAACTTCCTCTCACCAGACTCCATCTGATGTTCCAAGACCCTTCCCAGGAGATTGCTTGACATCAAGCTCCTTCTTGGAAAGCCCCCGGTACACTGAAAAGTTTTCCGCAAACCGTTTAGTGAAACCCGCAGTCCGGACAGAGGGCAACTCAGGATAGGAAATCATGGCGGTAGTGTCCTCCGCACTGTAAAAGGCCCATGCATTCCTCCCATCCTGCAAACTTCCAAAGCACTTCACCATGCTCGAAGGCGTTCCCACAACGCCTTGAGAGAAACCCAACTGCAGCGCGAAACGCGAGGGAACATATGGCTGGATGTCAACAAAAAGATGTCTCCGGTACACCATCGTACCAACATGTATGTTAAAAAGCCATCCCTTTTCTGCATTGGTCAATGAGTAGTGTCTTCCCGACCCCGCCCAGATGGAATCGCAGGAGGCTCCGAAGTCAAAAGCATTCTTCCGCAAACCCGGAGAAAGCTTTACTGAAGATTGCCCGATCTCGACGTCCTTGAACTGTCAAATCCTCAAACGGGCAAACAAAAGAGATTCTCGTTAACGGTTATCCCTCTAGCCAATCGAATCATGAAAGGGTCATCATCCTGTGCAACTCCTAAGCGATGGAAGTCGGGACAGTGGTACACATACCACGAATAAAAAATGTGGGCTAAAAATACCCTGTTCATAGGGAGCCCAAGCCGAACCAGAAAGGCAGCAGCCTGCAGTTCAGTACACAAGTTGGAGTAAAGAGCTGGCACCAAAGCAAGCCGCTCTCCGAATGCCATCTGATAAGCTGGAAAAATACAGTGCGGCCTGATGTGTGTTCCATCTCCTCCAGCAAAAACAGCCTCACCCAACCAATAAGTGAGGTAAATAGCGAGATCTCTCCGCAGTGCAATGTCAGGACAAATGGCGTCTGTACTCTCGAAGAACTTCTTCAAGTCATCTTGCATAACGGAGATCTTCTTCATACCTGGGTTCTTGGTCTTGGCATCTTGGGCCATACCATCAGAAGATTCTCCGCCGTCAAAGAAGTTGGAGCTGCAATTCTTCCAACTGCTACCCTGGACTTTCAAGCCCTCCTTCTCCTTTAAAAAATCATAGAAGGCGACAAGCTGAAAGTACAGGAGTCTAAACTCCTCATACTGCTCCTCAAGGACGCTGTCAATAGGCATAAACTCCTCATAGAGTTTGCCAAGGATGGGCAACCCGGTGATGACGCTTAATTCCTTCAAAGTAAAACCAATCTCACCGTTCGTTACAACGAAGGTGTTGGTTTGTGGAAGGAATGACTCTAGCATGGCCATAAAGGCCTCATCGGAGAAAACCAAGGTCTGCCGAAAAGCGCGAACCGCATCGAAGATCCTGGCCTCCTTCAAAATGGCTCCGCCAACCGCAGGGTGTGATCAGTCCATGATTCCCAGCTCGAATCAACACTGAAAAGGCCATGAAGTCGAAAGGCTTCACCCAACTGCTGTCGTCACCCCGAAAAATGCCAATGCCAACCGGTCTCAAATTGACCGACGGATGGTCAGAACCCTGGTAGCCACTGGAGGGCATCAACATGTCCATATGGACGGGCGACTTCTCCGCATATCCGGAAGGGCCGCCAACAAAAACCTCGGTCTTTATCACATTGGTCCTCTTCATCCAGCTTGGAGGACCTCCCTCTTGGGACGCATGGGAGAAAGACTCATGATCGAGACAGTCCGATCAAAAGTCGACCGGGTAGAAATAGTTCTCTCATCACCATCAGCCGTGTAAGAGAACTGAAAAAATCTCCTTTGGTACATCAAGTCGTCAGGGACTGCATCGCGAAAGAAGAAGGTAGGCTTGGGCACAATGCTCTGATCGTCCATGACCCAAGGACGATTGCTTGCCATAACTCTGTAAAACTCCTCATCCTTGAGAGCGATTAATCGCTGTCTCATCTCATCGCGGTTGAGGGAGTCACACTCTTCCAGGTTTCTCTCCACAAACTGGACCTTCTCCCAGGCCTGCTGTACAGCCACATTAGGAGACCTGGTAGACCGGCGAGGTGCATCAGTAGCAGGCTCTTTGCCCTTGTTCGTTCTGGAGGAACTACCTGCAAAGGACGAAAAAGGAAAAAATCAATCATTAAAGTGATAGAATTTTGCTAAGAAAAATTCTAGCAAAATTTTGGCATGATTCCGGGACAATTCCGAAGAAAAGGGAGACACCCGAAGAAGACAGGAAGCTTGAAGATGAGCTCAACGAAGCATCCTCAAAGAAGGTTTGAACTCAAACATTGTTGCGAGATCAAACCAATTTTATCGAATCTCCGCAAGTTTGAAGAAGGGCTCAACATCGCTGCGAGCTCCAAACTCCAAAACTTGCAAAGCTTCTCAAAATCCAGCAAGGTCAGGAAATGGCTCAACATTGCTACGAGCTCCAAATCCCAAAACTTGAAAAAGATTTCTAAGTATGCATCATCATGCTCCCAATCAATTTACTAAAAAGCATGCATCCAAAAATTATCATGCATTAGATGCTAGGAAAACTTTAACCAAAGTCTGATCAATCCCAACCCAACTTGGTCAAAACCAATCACACTTTGTCAAAGTCAAAATTCATGTTGACTCAACCTAGAGATTCTAGCCTTTTATCTTGATGCATAAAAAAAAAAGGGGAAAGAAAGACAATATGCATGAACATCTTGGAATGCATAAACCTCATCATCATGGTGCATAAAACTCATTATCATGGTGAGCAAAAAAAGAGGAAGAAAAAAGGAGAGAGAAGTTTCAAAAAAAAAAAAATTTGGGCAGCAGACTGTGGCCCACTACCACGTGGCAGTACGGCCAAGTCCGAACGAACCTGTCCATACAGCTAAGGAAAAAAAAGCGTCAGCAAAAAAAAAATAGCACGTGAAAATAAAAAGAGAAAAAGAAAACACGTGAGAAACAATAAAAAAAAGAAAGAGAAGGAGAAAGAAAAGAAAAGAAAAGAAAAAGAATTCTACATCTACATGAAATTTCTTGTGGAGAAAGAAAACTTACTTGAAGCCATTGATGGAGAAGAAGAGGAAAAGTTTGAAGATCTTTGAAGAAGAAGAAAAACTCTTGATCTTGGAGCACTCTTGCAAAGAAAGAAGGCAAAGAAACAAAGATCCAATCTCATCTTGCTTTTAAAGAAGAGAGCAAATCAAAAGAGGAAACAAAGAGAAAAGAAAGGAGGTAAGTGCTAAAAATTAGCAACCTTCCCAAAAGAAAAGAGATTTGAGATATTCTCTCCCAAAGAGAATATTCTTTGAGAAATTTTCTCCAAAAAGAAAGGGAATGAGAAATATTCTCTCCAAGAAAGATACTTTGAGAAAATCTATCTAAAAAACAAGGAAGCTTGAGAGATTCTCTCCAAGTAAGAATATTCTTAGATATTCTCTATCCAAAAGAGATATTTTCAGATATTCTTTACAAAATGACACCATGTGAGACCTAAGCCATCTTTAAAGCTTAAAGTCCCATGGGCTAGCCCACATGAGTCAGGTTTGACCACCTAGGAACTAAAAGGGGCTTTCTTTCAAAAAATTCCTCTTACCAAGAGCATACAAAATGGTTTCATGCCTCTTTGCAAGTCCAAGCCAAGCCAAAGAATCAAAGCATCAAGCGTTCTCATCTAAAGGACGATGGCGAAGTCCATACATGACTTGTGACAGTCGATCTGAACTGGTCCCCGCAATCTCCTGAGAAGTCAGATTCTCTTTCTTACTTTTCTATTGTATTTTGTATTTTCTTTAAGAGACAAAAAAAACTCACAATTCTTGTCTTTCATTTTGATAAGATTTGTAAATCGCCTTTCACGGCAAACAAAATCGCCTTTAACGGCATTAAAAAAACGTCTTTCACGGCAAACAAACAAATCGTCTCTTTTCTTAAATATATGTGCAATGGAAAGATAGAAAAAAGATTGAGTTCCTTTCTACTTGCGAAGGTGGATCTCCGGATCACCATTTCTAAATTCCAAGTAGAATAGAAAATATGGCATACCCGTACAAAAATGTAGATGCCCGCCTTTCTCCCCCTTTCTTCCCTCCATTCGGCCTCTCTCGGTGACCCCGGAGACGGATGGGGGAGGAGAGGAAGAAAAATCGGGTCCATCAAGGCTAAAACAAGAGTTATCAGAAATTTCGAATAATCTCTCAATCACGCGCAAAGTCACTAAAAGAACCTCCAAAGGGTCCCACTAATCACAAAGGCACTCAAAATTCCCCAAAGTTATAACAAAAGCTATTCCAATTCCAACTTAACCAAAATCCACTAATCACACTTAGAACTAAAACACAACTTAATTAACGCTAATCGAGGTCACTCGGGTTGGGATCTTACACTTCCTCTCTTCTCCCTTTTCCATCTCAAAAGCTTGAACCCCAAGCTAGGGTTTCTCCTTTCTTTTCTTCTTCTTCCTCTTGCTCTCCCAATCTCCACCAAACCTTTGCCAATGGAGAAATGCATGTAATCACCTTCTTCCTCTCCATGAAAGCTCTCTCTTGATGCCATTTGTGGAGGAAACCACCTACTTCAAGATCTTCCTTGAACCATTCTTGTCCATTTGAAGACCTTAAAAGTAAGCTTCTCCTTAAATATCTTAGATTTGTGTTATTATAGCCTTGGAGAAACTCCACCTCTACTATTACAAGTTTTCTTCTTCTTATTCTTGACTTTGACCATTTAGGGTTTGTTTTTGGGGGGTTTTGTTTGTAGCTTTGAACCTTTGACTTGGAAGAGTGATTAGAGCTTGATTTGTTAAGCTTGGACCTAAGGCAAGTGGATGATTAGATATTATGAGCATTGAATGGTTTTTTATGAGAAATATGGTTGACTTGTTATTTCTATGCATGCTATTCTTGACTTGCATTGATTTTGAAATAAATGCACATGAAAGAGTCTTATAAGCTCATTTAATGTATTGGAAATGTTGATACATAGTCCCTTATCTAGCACTTGTTCATAACACTAATGGACCTTGGTGAATGATCGATTTCCTTTCTCTTTCTTATGGTTAAATGTGAATAGAAAGAAGGAGATTAGGTGGATGTTTATGGAGGTTTTGATGATGGGTTGAGTGGTGTTTGAAGGAGGTTTTGAGCCACCCAATTTGGTGTAGAAATGAGGCTCTAAGGGCTTTGTAAGAAGAGAAAAAGGCTAGAGTTGAACTATTCCCAGAACCAGTTCCTAGACAGTTCGCTCGAGCGAACCCATCCAGTGGACAGTTCGCCCGAGCGAACCCAACTTCGCTCGAGCGAACCCTCCCAGAACCCCTTACAGAGAATGGTTAGCTTGAGCGAATCGATAGTTCGCTCGAGCCAACCTGAACTGAATAGGTCAGCTCGAGCGAACCCAACTTCGCTCAAACGAACCCTTCCAGAGACCACTTCGCTCGAGCGAACTTCATGTCCGCTCGAGTGACGTGCACTGTTCATCTGAGGTTATGTTGGGAGCAAGAATGAAATGTTTAAATGTTTAGGAGAGGTTTATTGGGAGCCCCATAGTAATGGAGAAATTTTAGAAACAATGTGCGAAGCCCGTTTGAGAAAAAACCCCATCACGAAGATTCATCGAGGTTTTTGAAGTTACCAAGGTGTATAAGGAGCCCGGAATGTTTTCAAAATTTAATGAGTACCAAGTCTATACTGAAATAGACATACAGGACCCCTATTCACCTTAAACTAATCTTGAATCCCGATACTTGTCCCTGAATTTCAAAAGTTTAATTCTATTCCATTGTTCTCGAATTTTGATATGCACTCCCGAAATTCATGATTTATAATTTATCATTCCGGAAAACACTGAATTTGTACTTGTAGCATTTTGCTAGCCCTGATGTGCATTGTCTGAAATGAAGTGAAATTTGTGCCATGAGCACTCTCGTCCCGCCCATTTCTATAATTGCATCATATGTATTTTTATACATGTCCTGATTTATATTATGTGACCTATGAGTCAACACCACTAAGCTTGGATGACCATCTCGATTTGCTCCACCAACTTCGAGATCCCCCTCCCGTCTCGCCAGCTACAGTTTGGATCCCGATGCTCGATTTATTACCGTGGTCTCATCCCGACACCCGGCTTACTACCATGGTTCTCGTACCAGGCTCACCACCGTGGTTCTCGATACCCGGCTCGCTATTGTGGCCCGTCCCGTATAGTTATATGTATATGTATATTTTGTTGAAGCTCCTCACTTCGTGTGACAGAGATCAACACCCCGATATGCTCTTGTCACTTCAGTGATAGAGGACTTAGCTTCGTGTGGTTGCCATCTTACTTGTTTCCCGTTCCTTGGTACACTTACATGCTTTTACATTGTATATATGTCTTTGAAGAAATGATTTACTCCTTCATGAAATTATTGTTTAAACAGTTAAGTGTTTTCTAAGGTAAATTCATTTATCATTGTATTGTTATCTCTTCACCCACCTGCGACCTGCCAAACCGTTGTATTTGACCCACTCTTTGATACTCAGGTCCAGTTGCCGGTTACCCCGAGGCGGAGCTTGAGGTGACGGTCAGAGAACCGCAACGCTTAGTTGAGTGGCATGCCGATGATGTCACTTAGACATTCGGTTGCCTCAAGATACGATACACTTTTAGGGGTTGTGGATAACGTATTCTTTTGGGGAACTATTTTGTTGTACTGGCCTTTGTTGGCCTTTATCCATGGGGAATGTTAATTAACCAACTTTTTGTATAAACATTAACTTCACTTTTGGGAAAATGCTTATGAATATTGCTCACTCTGATATACTTTGTTTTATATTGATGTGTTATCAGTCTTATTGATGAGAATGAGCTATAGACTTGATTTAATACATGCTTCTGCACTTAAACAAAAATTTATATATGTTGATGTGATATCCTTACCGCGGACACCTGTGGGAAATCACGTGCATGGGTAGTATCATATTCTTTATTGACCCGTGTACGTATCAGCCAAAATAAGTATATGTTCAATGGCATCATTCACCGCAATCATCAAATATTCAAGTCCCGATCCAGGATTGGGTAGGTAATCCGGTCCGAGGTCGCAACAAGCTGGTATCAGAGCGAGTCGTGTTTCAGGCAATTAAAAGAAATTAAAAATCCTAAGAATGCGGCGAGGATTCGATAGACTCTTCGTTAGCTAGTATCGTGTGAGCAATGTGTGACCCTTTAATTGACTATCATGTGCTAACATCTTGTTTTGCAACGTTATGCAACCTCGTTAGAGACCGATAAACGACAATCCCACTGCAAGCAATAGTGATCATACACGGCCAGTTGGGGAAGATACTGTTATAACACCATGCAGAATCAGTTCTAACAAATGATGTAGGCAATGCTTGATCAGTAGCGTCAGGCCAATGAAAACTAGGCAAGGTTACAAGAACAAATGCTTAAGAAGGACGAGGATCACGCCATAGAGTTGGCACAAATGCAGACACAATTGCTAGAGGTATTACAAAGGAGGCCTGAACCGGTTCCAACTCAACCAGCAAGCCCACAGATCGTCATAAATCAAAGGGAACATGACCCAAATGCCTTGTTTGAGCAGTTTCGGAAGAGAGCTCTGAAAGAGTTTGTTGTTCAAGAAGATCCCTTGGCTACAAAAGATTGTCTAGAACACATGGAGAATATCTTTGAAGTCTTTCGATGCACGGGAGGAGAACAAGTGAAACTAGCAACGTCTCTGTTTACCGGTTTGACAGACATATGGTGGAAGACAGTCAGGGAAGAGTACAGGACCATGGCAGATGCAGTGGCTTGGGCTAGTTTCAAGAGGCAGTTTGGGGACAAATATGTACCCACTCATGTCAAAAGAAAGAAGGCAGTAGAGTTCCAACAGCTAGTGTAAGGCAACACGACAGTCCTAGAGTACCTCACTAAGTTTGAAAGATTGTCAAGATATGCCCCAAATTTAGTAAACACAATTGAGAAGAAGATAGCTAAGTTCCTCGAAGGACTTAATCCCATCATTGAAAGGGATGCTACGAGGGTAGTGCCACCTGCAACTTTTGAAAAGGCTGTCAAGAGGGCCTATAAATTTGAGAACTTTTACAACAAAATTCTTAGAGTTCAAGGAAAGGGGCAAACTCATCAGTAAAACTACCAGCAGAAGAATCAGCAACACAAGAGGCATAGGCCAGAACAGAATGTTCAGAACCAAGTAGTCTATATCCACTGTGGGAAGAACCATGAGAGTACCAAGTGTCGTACACTTACAGGAGCATGCTTCATATGTGGTTCGATGAACCATCAGATGAGAGATTGTCCAATACCAAACAGGCAGAATCAACAACCCTAGGGAGCACAACGTCCAGCACCACCTCAGAACGTACCAGTTATCCAGAATTAGGCAATGCCACCTTAACCACAAGCACCACAGCAGCAGTATAGACCACAGCAGCCTCAGCAGGCCTGTCAATAGGGACAGAACTAGAATCAGCGTCCCCCATAACAGAACAGGAACGGCCCACAAGGCAGGCCACAGCAGGTTCAGAACAGACCACATCAGCGAGGACAAATCTATGCCATCAATAGGGCTAATGCAGAGGCGGCAGGAAATGTAGTGGAAGGTACACTCCTTGTTTATGGAATTGAAGCTAGAATTTTATTTGACCCTATCTCTACACACTCATTTTTATCCCATGAATTTTCTGATTTAATTAATATGCATGCTAAAGAACTTGAGTTCATTTTGAGTATGGCTACTCCAATAGGCAAGCAAGTTGTGTTGTGTGTAGGATCTTTTACCCTAGTTGCACAATTCAAATAGGGGAAGTGGTATTACTTGCAGATCTCATTTTATTGAAAATGCATGATTTCGATATCATCCTAGGGAGGGATTGGTTGGCAGGATACCATGCCACAATGGATTGTTTCCATAAGACCCTCACCTTCAAACTAGATGAGACACCGGCAGAAGTATTATTTCAGGGAGAGAGGAGGAATCCTCGTGCAGGGTTTGTCTCTGCGTTGAAAGCTGATAAACTTTTGAAAAGTGGATGTGCCGGCGTTTATCACGGAGGATAAACGGTCTCAAGGGGTGGAGGAGATCCCTATTGTTTAGAAATTCCCAGATGTTTTCCAGAAGAAACTCCAGGATTGCCACCCATCAGAGAAAAAAATTTCACTATTGAGCTGTTACCAGGGACCACTCCTATTTCTATTGCACCTTATAGAATGGCTCCGGCGGAATTAAGAGAATTAAATTTACAATTGCAAGGATTATAAGACAAAGGTTTTGTTAGACCTAGCATTTTGCCATGGGGAGCTCCAGTTTTGTTTGTCAAGAAGAAAGATGGTTCGATGAGGATGTGCATCAACTACCGAAGATTGAACCAAGTGACTATCAAGAACAAATACCCATTGCTAACGATAGATGAATTATTTGATCAATTACAAGGTGCTTCATACTTTTTGAAGATTGACCTGAGATCCTATTACCATCAGCTGAGAGTCAGAGAATCAGATGTATTGTAGACAGCCTTCCGGACCAGTTATGGTCACTATGAGTTCCTTATGATGCCATTTGGGTTGACAAATGCACCAGCAGTATTCATGGCATTGATGTACAAGATATTTGCACAGTATCTAGATCAGTTTGTAGTTGTGTTTATTGATGATATTTTGGTGTACTCCAAGACCAAGGAAGAACATAAAGAGCACTTAAGAATAGCACTGCAACTTCTAAGGGACAACCAGTTGTATGCGAAGTTCAATAAGTGTGAGTTTTGGTTTGAACAAGTAGTATTTTTGAGACACATCATTTCCAAAGAAGGGTTGTCAGTGAATCCATCCAAGATTGAGGCAGTTATGAATTGGAAAAGACCGAAAAATGCGACAGAAATCAGAAGTTTTCTGGGATTGGCAGGATATTACCGGAGGTTTGTGCAAGGATTTTCATCGATTGCGTCACCATTGACGAAGTTGACCAGAAAAAATATACCGTATGTGTGGACAGACCAGTGTGAAGCCAGTTTCCAAGAACTGAAGAAGAGATTGACTACAGCACTAGTCCTTACTTTACCATCCGGAAGCGACGGTTTTACTATTTTTACCGATGCTTCGAATGTTGGACTTGGTTGTGTTTTGATGTAAGATGAAAAAGTTGTTGCTTATGGATCCCAGCAGTTGAAAGATCATGAGAAGAACTATATCACCCATGATCTTGAGTTAGCAACGGTTGTTTTTGCATTGAAAATGTGGAGACATTACCTCTATGGAGAGAAATTCGAAGTCCACTCCGACCACCGCAGTTTACAGTACTTGTTTTCTCAAAAGGAACTGAACATGAGGCAGAGGAGATGGATGGAATATGTCAAGGATTATGATTTTCCTATCAAATATCACTTGGGGAAAGCAAATGTAATTGTCGATGCTTTGAGCAAAAAATTAGTAGGCTTGGCAAATCTAAGTGGCACTTGTATCTTTGAGCAATTTGAAGAGTTGAGAATAGATCTACAGCCACTGAAGAATGGTGTGAATTAGCCAAAATGTCAGTGTCCGAGCCTTCCTTCATCCAGAAGATCATAGATAATCAATAGGGGTGTAAGAAAAAACCGTCTAACCGTCAAACCGCACCGAACCAAACCGAACCACGGTTATTAACCGTATTTTCACAGTTATGTTACGGTTAATAAAATCAAAAAACCGCACGGTTCGGTTCGGTTACGGTTTTCCACAATATTCACGGTTATTAACCGAACCGAACCGTAAAATACGGTTCGGTTAACCGTATGCAGTTAACCGCACCGATAACAAATAAAATAATATACATGAGGGGTAAATGAAATTTTCCTTACCTAAAACCAAACCCTAGCTTCCCACATCGTCATCGCCGGTTATTAACCGTAACCGAACCATAACCGTAACCGTATAATACTGTAATTATACTGTATTACTGTGTATATTTTTCCACGATTATTAACCGAACCGTATAATACGGTTAACCGCGGTTCGGTTTTCCACGGTTTTTGTATATACGGTTACGGTTACGGTTTTTAAAGACGAAAAACCGCGGTTACGGTTTCCCCAAAAAGACCGGTTAACCGAACCGTTACACCCCTAATAATCAATTGCATGATCCAGAGTTGGCCAAGATTTCAGAGCATATAGCAGAACGTCCTGACTTTCGTATTGTGGATGGAGTCTTGTACTACCGTGACCGTCTATGTGTGCCCAACATCGAAGATTTGATGAATGACGTCATGACCAAGGCCCACAGTACGCAGTATTCCATGCATCCAGGCAATACAAAGATGTATCAGAACTTGAAGGGCAGATTTTGGTGGAACAACATGAAGAGGGAGATTGCAGCATTTGTCTCCCGATGTATGACTTATCAGTTGATAAAAGCAGAGCATCAGAAGCCTCCAGAGTTGTTACAACAGTTAGAGATCGCGGAATGGAAATAGGAACACATTACCATGGATTTTATTTCGGGACTACCGAGAACCAGCAGAGGCAACAATGCAATATGGGTCATTGTGGACCTTCTTCCCAAGTCAGCTCACTTCATTCCTATGAGGACAGGGAAGAAGATGCACATATTACCTTTGGCAGAGTTGTTTGTCAACAAGATTGTCAGTCGACATGGACAACCAGTTTCCATCACATCTGACAGAGACAGCAGGTTCATCTCGAGATTTTGGAAGACATTACATGAATCCATGGGTACGAAGCTACAGTTCAGCACGGCTTATCACCCACAAACAGATGGCCAATCAAAGAGGACAATTTAGACCCTTGAGGATATGCTCCGTGCTTGTGTGTTGGACTTCAAGACTCAATGGGATGAGGCTTTACCGTTCTGTGAGTTTGCTTACAACAACAGTTACTATTCGAGCATTGGAATGGTGCCTTTCGAAGCTTTATATGGTAGAAGGTGTAGGACACCTGTATGTTGTGAAGAAGTTGGCGTACAGAACTTCCATAGACAAGCTATATAAGTTAAACTAGTGACAAAGTCAAGTTGATCCAAGAACATCTGAAAGTAGCTCGGAGAAAACAGAAAAGCTATGCAGACTCTCACAAAAGGGATTTACAATTCAAAAAAAGAGACAAGGTTTTCTTGAAGGTGTCACCTACCAGGGGAACATTGAGATTTGAGAAAAAAGGCAAACTATCTAGGTGGTACGTTGGACCGTATGATATTGTGAGCAAGATTGGTGATGTGGCTTATGGATTAACGCCTTACCACCCGAACTCTCTGGCGTACACAACGTCTTCCATGTGTCAATGTTAAAGAAGTATGTCCTTGATCCATCACATGTACTCCGTCATGAACCCTTGGAAATCCGAAAGGATGCTACATATGTTGAGAAGCATGTTCAGATCATCGATACAAAAGAACAAGAGTTGAGGACACAGACTATTCATTGGGTGAAAGTGCTTTAGGAAAACCATGGACCAGAAGAAGCAACGTGGGAACTACGAGATCAACTTCAAAAGAAGTATCCACATCTACTACCTGAGGTGAGTCGTATATTTCATTTGGAGGATCAAATGCCTTTAGGGGTGGAGGATGTAAGACCCCGACCCGAGTGACCACGATTAGCGTTAATTAAGTCTTGTGTTAACTCTAAGCGTGATTAGTGGATTTTGGTTAAGTTGAGAATAGAATAGCTTTTGATATAGCTTTGGGAGTTTTAAGTACCTTTATAATTAGTGGGACCCTTTGGGGTTCCTTTTTGTGACTTTAAGTGTAGTTGAGGGTATACTCGAAGTTTCAATAATTCGTATTTCAATCCCGTTAGACTCATCTCGTTAATCTCTACAACTTTCGTGTTGATCCCGTCCCCGTTCGAAACCCCGAAACCCGACTTTCCCAACATCGAGGGTAAAATAGTCTTTTTACACCAAATCTGGATACAAAATTCAATATTCCCGAAACCTTTGAAATATATACTTTTTAGAAACTAGATATTTCGGCGATCGTTTTTCCCTTCTTCCCCGAACTCATCCAAGGTCCCGAAATCCATGATTTCAGCCCAATGAGAATTATTAGAAGTGGAGCCCATCTCACTTGTTATATAAGGAGAACCCTTCCTCTCTTCTCCCTTTTCCATCTCAAAAGCTTGAACCCCAAGCTAGGGTTTCTCCTTTCTCTTCTTCTTCTTCCTCTTGCTCTCCCAATCTCCACCAAACCTTTGCCAATGGAGAAATGCATGTAATCATCTTCTTCCTCTCCATGAAAGCTCTCTCTTGATGCCATTTGTGGAGGAAACCACCTACTTCAAGATCTTCCTTGAACCATTCTTGTCCATTTGAAGACCTTAAAAGTAAGCTTCTCCTTAAATATCTTAGATTTGTGTTATTATAGCCTTGGAGAAACTCCACCTCTACTATTACAAGTTTTCTTCTTCTTATTCTTGACTTTGACCATTTAGGGTTTGTTTTTGGGGGGTTTTGTTTGTAGCTTTGAACCTTTGACTTGGAAGAGTGATTAGAGCTTGATTTGCTAAGCTTGGACCTAAGGCAAGTGGATGATTAGATATTACGAGCATTGAATGGTTTTTTATGAGAAATATGGTTGACTTGTTATTTCTATGCATGCTATTCTTGACTTGCATTGATTTTGAAATAAATGCACATGAAAGAGTCTTATAAGCTCATTTAATGTATTGGAAATGTTGATACATAGTCCCTTATCTAGCACTTGTTCATAACACTAATGGACCTTGGTGAATGATCGATTTCCTTTCTCTTTCTTATGGTTAAATGTGAATAGAAAGAAGGAGATTAGGTGGATGTTTATGGAGGTTTTGATGATGGCTTGAGTGGTGTTTGAAGGAGGTTTTGAGCCACCCAATTTGGTGTAGAAATGAGGCTCTAAGGGCTTTGTAAGAAGAGAAAAAGGCTAGAGTTGAACTATTCCCAGAACCAGTTCCTAAACAGTTCGCTCGAGCGAACCCATCTGTTGGACAGTTCGCCCGAGCGAACCCATCCAGTGGATAGTTCGCCTGAGCGAACCCAACTTTGTTCGAGCGAACCCTCCTAGAACCCTTCACAGAGAATGGTTATCTTGAGCGAACCAGCCAACCTGAACTGAATAGGTCAGCTCGAGCGAACCCAACTTCACTCAAACGAACCCTTCCAGAGACCACTTCGCTCGAGCGAACTTCATGTCCGCTCGAGCGACGTGCACTGTTCATCTGAGGTTATGTTGGGAGCAAGAATGAAATGTTTAAATGTTTAGGAGAGGTTTATTGAGAGCCCCATTGTAATTGAGAAATTTTAAAAACAATGTGCGAAGCCTGTTTGAGGTAAAAACCCCATCACGAAGATTCATCGAAGTCTTTTAAGTTACCAAGGTGTATAAGGAGCTCGAAATGTTTCCAAAATTTAATGAGTATCTATACTGAAGTAGACATACGGGACCCCTATTCACCTTGAACTAATTTTGAATCTCGATACTTGTCCCGGAATTTCGAAAGTTTAATTGTATTCCACTGTTCCTGAATTTTTATATTCACTCCCGAAATTCATGATTTATGATTTATCATTCCCGAGAACACTGAATTTGTACTTGTAGCATTTTGCTAGCCCCGATGTGCATTGTCCGAAATGAAGTGAAATTTGTGCCTTGAGCACTCCCGTCCCGCCCATTTCTATAATTGCATCATCTGTATTTTTATACATGTCCCGATTTCTATTATGTGACCAATGAGTCGGCACCACTAAGCTTGGATGACCTTGTCGGTTTGATCCACCGACTTGGAGATCCCCCTCCCGTCCCGCCAGCTGCAGTTCGGATCCCGATGCCTGGTTTATTACCATGGTCCCGTCCCGATACCCGGCTTGCTATCGTAGTTCCCGATACCCGGCTCGCCACCGTGGTTCCCGATACCCGGCTCGCTACCGTGGTCCCGTCCCGTATAGTTATATGTATATGTATATTTCGTTGAAGCTGCTCACTTCGTGTGACAAAGATCAATGCCCCGATATGCTCTTGTCACTTCGGTGATAGAGGACTTAGCTTCGTGTGCTTGCCATCTTACTTGTTTCCCGTTCCTTGGTACACTTACATGATTTTACATCGTATATATGTCTTTGAATAAATGATTTACTCCTTCATGAAATTATTGTTTAAATAGGTTTAAGTATTTTCTAAGGTAAATTCATTTATCATTGTATTGTTATCTCTTCACCCACCTGCCAAACCGTTGTGTTTGACCCACTCTTTGATACTCAGGTCCAGTTGCCGGTTACCCCGAGGCGGTGCTTGAGGAGACGGTCGGAGAGCCGCAACGCTTAGTTGAGTGGCATGCCGATGATGTCACCTAGACATTCAGTTGCCTCGAGATACGATACACTTTTGGGGGTTGTGGATAACGTATTCTTTTGGGGAACTATTTGGTTGTACTGCCCTTTGTTGGCCTTTATCCATGGGGAATATTAATTAACCAATCTTTTTTGTATAAACATGAACTTCACTTTTGGGAAAATGCTTATGAATATTGCTCACTCTGATATACTTTGTTTTATATTGATGTGTTATCAGTCTTATTGATGAGAATGAGCTATAGACTTGATTTAATACATGCTTCCGCACTTAAACAAAAATTTATATATATTGATGTGATATCCTTACTGCGGACACCTGTGGGAAATCACGTGCACGGGTAGTATCATATTCTTTATTGACCCGTGTACGTATCAGCCAAAATAAGTATATGTTCAATGGCATAATGGCATCATTCACCGCAATCATCAAATATCCAAGTCCCGATCCCAGATTGAGTCGGTAATCCGGTCCGGGGTCGCGACTGTAGAGTAGCATTACTTATATATATTAAAGCAGCACGGGTCGGTAGCCCTCCGTTTCAAAATACTGATTCCTCCATGTCCACCTCAACCTCCAATTGTTTGGAAATCATTCGTCCATGTCACCAGGGAACCCTTCCAATCTGTTTTCTTCCTAATATAATTTAGGAAAATCCAATTTCCTAACAATCTCCACAATTGCAAATTAAGGGCATGTTTGGCAAGCGTCCACGGTCTAGAGGATTTCTTATTTTTCCTATACAAAGTTATTCTCACTTAGGATTTTTCCCATACGATTCCAAGTTTGGCAAACAGAAGGAACTTGAGGATTTACATATGACATATCCAACGGTCATAAGTTTGCTTAGGCCCGTTTAGCACTTTACTAGAATCGTAAAAGTCAAGTAAGGCCTCCATTTTTCAGACAAGATATCACATCAAAAGCACTTTAATTCAAAATTTCCTCCATCTTTTAAAATATATGTCAAAAGGCATCCACCATTATCTACTAAAAAAGACAAAAAAAAAAAAAACCTCCACTTTGCTATACAAAAAGTCAAAAATATTTCATACCAAACAATTAAAAATAAAGTACCATCATAATCCACTTATATTTTATTCCCTCTTGATTTGATGCTTTACTTCACTTCATTTCACTTTATTTTAATAGTAAAATTACCAAACGGGCCCATTATACGTCGTGTTTGGATGGATTGTGAATTGAAGTAAAGTGAGATGAAGCATCAAATCAAGAGAATAAAACATAAGGGGATTATGATGGTCTTTTATTTTTTAGTGGCTTCATCGGGAGGCTTTTTGACTTTTTGTATGAAAAGAGGATTTTTTTTTTTTTTTTTGTACAACGGGCGTGTTTGAATCAGTGGTGAATTGAATTGAGGTGAGGTAAAGCCTCTATTATCCAGACAAGAAAAGAACCGGGATCAAATCAAAAGTATACGAACTCATAATTCCCTCCTTTAAAAAGAGGTAAAAAAAGCAACCTCTTTTCTCCATTAAATGACAAAAAAAAACCTTCATTTTATATAAAAAGTAAAAAAGATTTTCTATCGAGCCACTACAAACAAAAGATCATCATAACCCCTTATATTTTATATTTTTTTTATTTGATGCTTCACCTCACCTCAATTTAATTCACCACTCATCCAAATAACCCCGATCCTTTGGGATCCAAATACTTAACCTACTTGAATCCTATAATCAATGACTAGATTATAAATATACAAATATCTCCATTCTTCTTTGCAATGATTGGGACCATGGATCGGTAGTCCACCTCATGAACTTGATTTTTCTCATGCTTTTCCTGCTTCACAACAAGTAGTTCAGCTCTTTGAAAAAAAAAAAAAAATAGTTCAGCTCACGTGCATGTCAATACAACCATTCACGTTGTGGGCCCCACTGTTGTTGGGAATAATAGGATTCGGAAATAGACAGGTACTATCTGATTGTTAACCATCACTAGACAGGTTTAAGCATCATCAGTAAATATATCAGAAGCTAATTAGATTGTCCAAACAAACATTAGTTTGAACTTTGAAACTAGGCCGATCTTTCTGTGGGTCCAATGATTTAAATATCCTGGATTTTATTTGTCACAATCTTCTAAGAAACGGTTGTTATATATTTCTCTATAGTCATGGGTGCTGATCTCATTTATAATAATAACTAGAAGTAAAGTCCCGTGCTTAACTCAGGCCTAAAAGTAAAAATAAAATAAAATTAAAGGTTTTTTTATATTATTAAGGAAGAAACAAATCTAAAAGAACATTATAGTATCTACTATTCTTACAGATTATGCTATGCATGGCCAACATATTTAAAGTTGATTGGTCTTGGTGCATTAGAATCACACACATGTCGAATGATCAATTGATAGGTCTTCAAGTTTAAAGCATCACATCAAACCAGTATTCCAACTTAGCAAAATAAAAAAAATCTATATACGAAAATAGAAAGAAGTTAAAAAATAAAGTAAACTTACATAATGTGCTGACCCTTTAATTCAAAGGCGCTGACAACGGTGATAACCATCATGTATGTGCGAAAAAATAAAGCGGTATGGAAAATGATAAGCAATACTCTAAGTACCCAAAAAGTTTGATATTACCATAATATTTTTTCTGCATATCAGTATATGAGATGTAATTCCTTGATTCCTAGAATACTTTTATTCCGAGAATGAGTTGGGATGAGAATTCTATTTTGAATTGATAGCCCTGTGATTATAGAATTACTACACCAAAGTGGGTCCCGCACAAACTGGAGCACACTAAAAAACAAACACTGATCATGCCATGTCCCTCGTATAAATTCTTCATTTTCTTGACAAAACAGATGACAGGGAAAATGAGATTTGAGCAGGCCTCTTAATTTTCACAAAAGAATTTATTTTTATTCATTCGTAAATTTTCATTCGAAGGGAATAATTTGTAACAATTAAAGAGAGTTCAGCCAAATGCATTCTAGACTATCAATAATAGCATAGTGATTTCTATCGTATGGAAGAATGAATTCCCACAAGCACGGAATATTTATAAACAAGAATGCATATATAGAGCTAGAAAAATAAAATCAAGTTCCCACTGTAGAAATGTAAAGCCGTAAATGTCTAAGCACCAAAGCTAACAAACAAAACCCTAAGAACATCTTTCCATACAAATGTACTGAAATAAAATTCAAAAAAGTCCAAACCGGGGCATTATTTATTGCTTGTTCGTTTCGGACACGCCCGCAGACCTGGTGGGAGGAAGCACAATTAGCAATAAATGACATAATAGAACTACCAATATTCATAAGAAACAAGCCTTGGTTAACAACCGGGCCTTTCCAGGTTTAGAGTTTTATTTAAAGGGGCATTCGACAACAAGTACCTGAACATATCACCTTCTAGCCTTAGATCCACAGTTTCCAAATTTGAAAATATCTAAGTAATCCTTTCTTTAATTCATATCCCATGATTAGTGGGATATGCCATTAATAAAGGTCAACTACCATTTAAATGACCACGATTAATGAAATCCCATTAATGAGATTTTCAAATAAACTTTAAAAAACACAAAGAAATTTCAAAAGAATGTAAATAAGTTTCAAAAAACGCGAATAAATTTAAAAAGACGCACTTAAATCTCAAAAGATCCAAATAAAATTTAAAAAATATAAATAAATTTCAAAAGACGAAAATAAATTTCAAAAGATTAAAAAAAATTCAAAAAATATAAATAAATTTCAAAAGACGCAAATAAGTTTCAAAAGGATGCAAATAAAATTACAAAAAATGCAAAAATTTCAAAAAACACAATAAATTTCAAAAGAACGTAGATAAATTTAAAAAGACGCAAATAAATCTTGAAAGATCCAAATAAAATTCAGAAAATGTAAATAAATTTCAAAAGACGCAAATAAATTTCAAAAGACATAAATAAAACTAAAAAATGAAAATAAATAAAAAAATATATACATTTGTGAAAACTAAGATAAACCAAATTCCAGGATTTTAGAAAGATTTTCCAAAAACTTAAGTATTATTGCCAAAACTCAATTAAATTTATTTAAAAAAATGAAAATAAATTTAAAAAGTCTCAAATAAATTTCAAAAGACAAAAATAAAATTAAAAAATGCATATAAATTTTCTAAAAGACTCAGATAGACTTTTCAAAAACTCAAATAAATTTTCCAAAAATAAAGAAAGATTTGTTCAAAAACTTAGTTAAATTTTTCAAAATGAAAATATATTTGTTAGAAACTTAGATAAATTTACCATGTTCAAAATGGAGATAAATTTGTCAGAAACTCAGATATATTTACCCAAAACTCAAATAGATTTGTCCAAAACTCAGATAAACTTTTTAAAAACTTAGTTAAATCTATCAAAAACTCAACGAAGGTCGGTGGGTGGTGAGTGCTCTAGCGATCTCTCCGGTCTTCTTCGTCGGTCACAGCGGCAAGTGCGCAACAGCGATGATAGAGTTCAGATAGCTCTAAAAATCGAGAATCAAATCTGGCCATCCAAACTGGTCAAACTAGCCTTGACTATATTGATGCTGTCGCGCTGATGTCAACACCTGCCTGCTTATTGCTCTGGATCTGGGCTTCTATAGAGTGGGCGGGTCGAACCTGACCCGAACCGTCCAGAGACTTGGGACACCCAAAATGGGTTGTCTTCTTTCTTTCTTCAACGATTCTGTGACGGACTGTTTGTGGATGAGATTGGCATGGATAGAGTGGATGAGGAGATTTTTGTTTAGTCCTCGTACGGATACCCAACGTCCTGCTGCTTATCTTGGCATGAACTCGCCGACTTTGAAGCCCGGATTCATTGACTTCCCACATAATGAGAAAGGGAAAGTAATTCGGAGCAGTCTCCTGTTGACATGGAAATAGTTCAATTGCTTAACGACTTGAAATGATAAGAGTGAAGTAATAAGATAAACAAAACTCACCTCATCTTCCAAATCTCCTCACGCTTCTTCTAATTTGCTCTTTTGTGGGTACCCAACTTTCTTTTTGGATCTATTCAACCATATGACTATTATGTCAAAAAATAATTGTTTAAATGAGAGAGATTTTAGAAGAGAAAGATTGTGCTGCAACATGGCATGTATGAGAGCTCTCATGTAGCATCATGCGGCTTGAGAGTGCCGGCGTGGCACTCTCCAGGACTAGGGTTCCCTATTGCTTTAATATGGATATATTGGACTATTAGTTAACCTTAGACCCGAAGTCTATGCATGCCCTTAAAATAGGAAACACTAGAAATTGATTGTTAAAGCATCCGGGCAACAAATCACCAACGTGTATATATATATATCATCAAAGGGTGTCCTAGCCCTTTGGGCTAGATTAATCCTTACAGGCCCAAGGGGAGCCGAGCCGGGTAAATCCCATGTGACCCCAATGTGTAGCGCAATTTCAAACCTTCAACTTTCAGGAGCAAACCATGGTTATAGGCCAACTGAGCCACTCTTTGGGTTAATAGTAATGTAAGTAAAGTTCATTTTTCTCCTTTTTCAAAGATCTAGATATATAGGATCTTAAAAATGATAAAAACACATATTTTTTTTTGAATTGTTTTTCTTTGTAATAGTATCTAAAAAACTTAAGTTTAAATGTACTACAATTTTTAGGCCCATGTATGTTTTTCTAGTTATTTATTATAGAAGAAAACACATTTAATGGTTCTTTATGGATCTTCACTTGACTCCATCAAATTTATCCTCTTTAATAGAAAAGATTGCTATGGATGAAGAAAAAGGGAC
This sequence comes from Cinnamomum chago, assembly GCA_038049695.1. Lineage (NCBI taxonomy): Eukaryota > Viridiplantae > Streptophyta > Magnoliopsida > Laurales > Lauraceae > Cinnamomum > Cinnamomum chago. The sequence continues at coordinate 38,683,330 of CP142460.1, forward strand.
ATAATGCACCTCTTTTTTTTTTTTTTATTATTATTTTTTTAGCTATTGGCTCAGGAGTATTATTGTCACTAAACCCCTAGGTTTGCACCCATACAAATGGACGGTATTATTGAGTCAATTATGAGCTTTTGTTGGTTAGAATTTGTTGGCCATTGATGAAAGGATTAACATGATCAGATGTGGTTGAGTTCTTGTACATAGGAAGGTTCCAACTAGATCTTTCAATCCCCCATCCCCATCCCTAATTGGGCTACCATATGGGCCCTATAATGAGGTGAAAGTGTGCATGGGATATATGTGGGGAACGTTATATATATATGAGTAACACTATAAAACTCCCTGGGCGTTTTTCACAAAAAAAGCCCCTCTTTTAGCCAATGAAAGTGTCACACGTGTCATCAATGATACACTTATCTATTCTCTCTCCTAAATATTCTCCTAAAATTGTGGATATTTAATAAATTCTCTTAAATCATTGGCTAATAGATAGGGGCAGAAACTCCCCTTTTGAGATAGGGGAGTTTTTGAGAATTTCCATATATATATATATATATATATATATGGCTCCCAATGAGAGATATCTCTCACCGTATATGAGAGATAGGGGTGTGGGCCCTCACATTTAAGTTGTTGGCATTGGATATGGATGCGAGGGCTCCCACTTTATCTTTCATAGTAGGGTTAGAGCACTTATGTGTGAAATGATCGAACTGATTCAAAGTTGGTTATAAACATAAGGGAGCAAATCTGAGAGTTTTTAAAATTGGGAGTTTTTGAGAATTGAAAGTTTATGAAAAATACTATAGTTTTTCATATCATTAGCCCCGCCCACCCTCACCCTCTATAATCCTTGAAATGCGCTTCTTTTGCTTTAAAGATCTTTTCTTCTCAATCGTTAGGGCTATTATGACAAAATCAAGTAAAACAAAGTAAAGACAAATGGGGACCGTAAAGGTGTTGCGTCATTTTTTGCACTTTAGAATGGATAATTTTTGTATGAAGTACTCTTTCATCAGTTTCTAAAAATAGATACATTAATTTGTAATTAACTCCTCTAAGTCATATTTCCTGTAAAACATCCAATAATACAATTCTCCTTTCCATTAAAAAAACCCAATAATTTATAATAATTATATTATTATTTTGTTGCGCTAAAGTATTTGCCACCGAGACACTTACCTAACTACCTCACCCAACACAATCAAGGATTGATCATTGATTGTTTTTGTAGAGAGTTTCAAACTACTATGTTATGAGTGACTTGGCTAGCAAAATTATTATGCTAGTTTTTACTATAAAGAATTTAGAATAAAAGAAAAAAATAGAGAAAATCTATAAAATTATTTTACACTATATGTTGTGGTTATTTCTTTAATTATTTAAAAATTTGTAAACTTGATTTTTGCTTTTTTGGTGACATTTCCTTATACTAATAAAACATTGAATTTGAAAGTATCTCGATAAAGGTCATCACCCAGTATGGTTCCAGCGAAGAAGGGTCCTGGGGGCCTAAATTGGAGACAGACCTAACCTTTGACAATTTTACACAAAGTGGCTGCTTACAGGTTTTGAAAGTATCTTGATATTTTCTTGAAATAATTTTTTCTTTCAAAAAATATATTCTTCTAACATTGATGTTCAGTCTAATTGGCACTCAGAATCTTTATTATTATGTCTTCTATTTTCTTAGTGAAATAAATGATTTATTTATAATAGAGACAATGACTATCAATAGACTAAAAAACAGTTGATTATGGAGAAACACGAGGCATCCTAGTGGCAAGGGCTCGGGATCAGCGTAGGTTGACTCACAAGTTATGTACCATTCACCCATCTAGCAACAGCAGGAAAAAAAAAAAATGCTTACATTAAAACATAACTAAATTATCTAGATGAATTGAAAATTGTTGGAGTTAGCATGGACACACCAAATTTTCTTTCAGGGTTCACTATAAACGAAAGTCCACTAAGAAGACCATGTGCAAGAATACAAACGGTTTTCAAAATGAAATTTGGGCATGTCATGGTTTGGTGATCGCCTTAGATTTCTATTGGCTTGTTTCTTTATTAGAATTCAAGGAATTCCTCTCCCAGAATTTCTTAATGTTCCTGTATAGTCGAATTTATGAATTATCCTTTTTGCTTGAGTATCCATAAATCCCACAAAAAAGCAAAGAAGCTGGAATTCCGAAATTCTGATTGGTCATTTGACACCTTTTAGGTGGCTCAAATTTTGAAATTCTTGAGAATGAAGATGGCATATGCGAATGATAGGGAAAAGCCATCACATCATTTTCGAAAAACCACATCGCATTAAATTCTTGTTAGAAATTCATGAAAAAAAAAAAGCCCTAAGAATGGTTCCATGAGTAATATATGAATCTACTAATCCACAATGGCATTAGCTAAAATTTCATCTAGATAAAAGCTTGTCCTCAAGTAAACATGGTTAGAATAAGTCATATACTAACAAATAATTAGTAGCGACAAACACTATAATATTTTCAAAGATCCCAAGAGATTTTCTGCTGAGTATTTATGCTTATTTGCATCAAAAGATAAAAAAATAAAATACCGAGTAGAATTTTCATTTCCCTGGATCTAACCGCGTGCACAAACTTGCCCTAAAGGTGGGTTAATTCTGGCTTTGCTTAAATTAGATTGGACAAAATCATACCATTGAACCATCACCCAGTTGGACCCACCAAAACAGTCACCCGGCTCCTGATTCAATCCCATGAAATCCTGTGTATTAATTTATGACGCCCTCCATCGATGTTCTCCTCCTCTTCCTAATGCCCGTACATGTGGAGCTCGTACACCACACGTAGCTTTCAGCCGAACAAAATCCCAGTTAGTCTTCCCCGACGCCAAAACCTGCCGTGAAAGATGACGAGATCTGGCAGATGCCCGATTCCGGCCACCGAAGCCGCCCTCCGCCACCTCTGGTTCCGTCCCCGCCGGAGGGTCCGCCTCCGAAACGACGTCGCAGTGGCCGGAAAGAGGAGCGTGCCGGAGACTCCTTCCCTCCGGTGGAAGATCAACGGTCGGGATCTTTTTGCCGAGGGGAGATCACGACCGAAAGGAATGAACGGCGGATATCTTCCCGTCTCGGCAAGAAAAATCGCCTCTGCTCTTTGGCATTTGCTTCTTCCCGCAGCTCCTTCTGTGGTATGGATTTTCTCAGATTCTCTTAGTTTGGGCTTTTGATTAGAAATGTTAATCGAATGGTTGTCTTTTTTTAGATGGTGGGGCCCACCCTATTGTGCAACCAAACCCTTCAATCTAAGAGTGGATTGGTTCTATTGGAGTGAGATCACCGTTGGATTGAACATAGGTGAAAGAATCCAGATTCTTTGAGGCCCATCAGTATATCGATTAGTGGGGGCATGATTAAAATTCAACGGCTTAAAATCACTGCCTCACCTTTTAACACGTATGCACCGTGTATTGGAAGTTAGGATGACGGTGATTTCGAGTGGTTTTGATTTCATATGGAAAATTTGGAACCGAAGGATCTGCATACTGGATGCACCTCTTCACAGGCTGTTTTTTCTAGGTAAGGATCAATTAGTAAATGGTGGAAACTTACCTTTTTTTAGAGTGCAGATTCAACGGTTAGGATGCTCCTATCCATGACTTGGGTGCACATGTAAAATAATTAAGCGAGTCTGAGGCCTAATTTTGTTGTAGGGATAAAACTGATGAGGATGAGATATAAGTATTTAGGGTTGAGAAATGATCTTGATTTTACGATAGCTCGGATTGTCTATTTGGGAAGTTTGGTGGTCACCTTTGATTGACTCCTGAATACGCACTAATCTAGTTTCTATCAAACAAGTTTTTTAACCACTGTTAATTAGTTTTGAAAGATATAACTCATGTTTCTAAGACATGATTAATTCACTAATATAAATCACTTATCACTCTTGTTGGAAACAAATTTAAGCCACTACCCGGACAGGGTGGGGCGCCTGATATGAATGGATTGGGTTATTGAAGGCGAACTCCACCAGTCAAACAAGTGGGTTAGGATAGTTGCGACTTTTTTTTTTTTTTTTTGGTTAAGAAGGATAGTTGCGACTTAGGACCATGGTTTAAAATCGCGGTATCGGCCGGTATCGGTTGCGGTTATCGGTTCGTTGCGGTCGTCGCGGTGTGAATTTTTTTTAATCTAAAAAAATCCACAAAAAAATCCAAAAAATCCAGAATATTAGAAAATGCTGGAAAACAATGTTTTTTTTCCCTATTAGTAACAATAATAAATCAAAATATCGTTCACCTTAAGTTATTAGCCCTGTCTATGTCGCAGTTCGCTGTCTTCTTCAGTATTTCATATATGACAACTATTATTTTGGCTCATGGCCAATTTATTAGTGTAAAATATAAGAAAATAAAGATAACATAACAATTATCTATACACTATTAATAAGCTATTAGTATTTACTATTTAGTATCATAAATACACCAACAAATTTTTTTAAATAGAAGATTAATTTTTTTTTTCTATACCCAAAATCATATTTATAAGTAGATCGAGCATGAAAGTGTGTAGATCTAAGTGAAGAACACAACATAAACCCAAAAATGACATGCCAATGATTTTTTCATTCATTTCTATGCTTTATCTAAAAATAAAAAATAAAAAACATATAATAGTAAAAATAAGGGAGTTAAGTTGATTTTCTCTTACTTAAAAAAATGATTTCTTCAAGAAATAGTGTTGGAATTTGGAAATATGTAAGAGCATAAGCTATGGAGACATGGTTGCTCTAAGGAGATAAGGGGAGTGGAGAAGAAAATGGGAAAATAGGAAAAAAATAACAAAAAGTTGGGGTTTTTGATCGTTACTCGATCTCGACCGATAAAATATAGGCCGAGATGTCGGTAATATCGGCCGAGATATCGATTAAACCGATATTTTGACCATATCGGCTGAGATTGGCCGATATTTTTGGGATATTTTGCCAGACTCGGTATCGCGGCAAAATATCATCGCAGTATGGGCCGATACTGGTTTATTTCGGCCGATATGAACCGGTATCGGCCAAGATTTTAAACCTTGCTTAGGACCATCTTAACACCCTATTTTGCGTGTGGGCCTCATTGTTTTGGTCCGAACTCATTTAAAAGGCAAGCATTTAATTAAAGTGATTTTGCCTTTAGATTGATCAAGTTTGAAATATATATAGAAACATTTTTCTAACGCGTGATCAATTGAAAAGTGTAAATTTAGACGTGGCAAACGGGTCGGGTTGGGCTAAACGTGTCTGGCCCATTTATTAAATGGGTTAGTCCCTGTTGACCCGCATCCGACCCGTTTGTTAAATGGGTCAGACACTCTTAACCCCTGCACCCACTACGGGTCAACCCAATGTGATCCACTTTAACCCGCATAACCATTGCGGGTTTTTGCGGGTAGGGTTGACCCGCGTAGCTCGCATCTGTCTAGTGGATCAATTGATTATACGGGTTATTGCGGGTCGGGTTGACCCACGTAGCTCGCATATGTCTAGTGGATCAATTGACCCAACCATGGTTCCCTACCTAACCCAAACTGACTTGTAAGCTTAGCTTGAGCTCAACTTCATTTCAACAACCATTTGAGGTATAGTGACGCTAAGGTCAGTTAATCTTTTTATTTTCCATTCATTGAACCAATTCGTGCAAACTCTAACCCTTTTGTGAACATTTTGATGAAGGCCAACTTCATTTTAAGGACATGAGGCTGGTTATTCAGTTTTCCATTCATAAAAAGGTGGAGTTCAATTGGCTAAGGTCCATTCGTCCTTTTTAAGCCCATGGATTAACAACCCAATTTAATTTTAACTCTTATTGTTTATGTCATGCACTCATGCTATTGTACTTTCTTCATATCCACAATCCATATTCTAAGAAAGAAGAGCATACGAAATGTTCTTAAGCTAACAGAGGGCATACTCGAGGATTTTTTTTTTTTTACACCTTGAGTCTAATATATATTTTTTAAATAATGACTTTAGAAACATAATAACAAAACTAATAAAAATAAAATAAAGTTTTCATTAAAAAAACATATCAAAATAAAAAGATACTATAAGATTGAGTGCTAAGTTTCAATTGGATAGTGGAGGTTGCAATGGAAAAGTGGGTATCATTTGGGTCTTAGCTCTTTGGGATTTTGACTGATAAATAAAATTTAATGAAAACTTTAAATGGGTCGTGCGGGTTAGGTGGGTCAACCCTACCTTGACCGTGATCCGTGACTGACACGCATATTCTGCGAGTCGGGTTGTGCAGGTCATATGCGGGTTAGGTTCGAATAGGTCGGCGGGCGGATCACGTTTTGCCAAGTGTAAATCACTCTTGTTGCAGGAAACTTTTGAACCACAGTTCTGAAAAGGGTATAGTGTATAATATGAAATGTTGGAGCAAACAAAGGTGAACTGTGCACAGCAAACTGTTGGTCAAGATAGTCCTAAAGTTAGGACCATCGAGACCACCAATTTGACAAGTGTAGGACCTATCTTTCTTGATCCAACACATTCATAACTCATGTGCCATTGTGTGTAGGGTTTGGCCCAAGCTTTACTATAACTAGTGTCATATACACCACTAGATTGATCAAGGTTGAAATATATAGATATATTTTTAACATTTGGCCAATCCAGTTGTCTAAAATTACTCTTGTTGGATTGAGATTTTAAGCCACCCTATACATGACGGAGTATCTGAGATGAATAAATTGGATAAAGCTAAGGTGAACTCTGCAAATCCCAAACAGGTGATCGGGATAATTCTACTTGTACAGGTCGACTGAGCGGCCTGTCTGGCACAACCGGATGGCTTCCCGTTGTGCCATGTAGATGGTTTATCAGGCTCCGTTTGGGGCAACTTTTCCATGGAAACTGTGTGGGGGCCTTCCCCTAAGAACAGGATTATGCTAATCTCGGTAACATTACCGACTTGGCTTATCTCGATTTCGGTGTCCAAATTCGACAGAAGTACAAGATACTTTTAGCTCGACAACAGTGCCAGCTGGCATCCAACTAGAGCTAGCTTCGGCAGCAGGCCTCATCTCGGTCTCGGCAACAAGCATCTTGGCAACAGTGCCAGAATGTGTCCATCTCGGCATCATCCTCAACTCGGCATTGCCAACTAGGATGAGTACAAGATCATAATTGTACCTCATAATGCTACGGCTACGTTGCAGAACGTACTGACAGACAAGATGGGCGTCGGACTATGATAAGAGGCTAGCCTTATCAGGCGATCACCTCCACATTAATACGAGGATTCGGAGCATGATCCGATGGAACATTTCTCCCACCTACCACCATTAAGGAAGCATGGCATGGGGCAACGGGACATGCCTCTACTTACCTACATGGGAGAAACCTTTCTCTATATATATGCATGAGGTAAACCCACAAAACACACGCTATCATATACACCCTTACTCTGCATTCTCTTCTTCTTTACTCACCCATCCTTTGTCTAGTGATTGCACTAACTTAGGCTTCGGAGTGCCTCCGGCTGACAGCAGCCCAGGCTTCTGACCTTTCTCTTCCTCCTTCCCTTTTAGATCTCAGGTAGTTAATCTTTCCCAAAGGAGCTTTACAGCAACATCAAAAAACTAAACATCCATTTATCCAAGTCCGTAATGTTTAGGCACTTACATTGGCGCCGTCTGTGGGGAACGATTAAACTAAATCTACAAAAGCCATGCCTCCAAAGACTAGAAACGGCGAAGGTACGTCGAAGACCCGAAAGGACTCGTCGTTACCGCCTCCTGTGCCACCACCGGAGTACCCATTCCCACCACCAGAGTTTCCACCGCCACCAGTGTTTCCGCAACTAGAGTCACAACCTCCGCCACTCCAAGATCCCCCCCACAAATGGAGATCTCGCGGAAAATCTGTAGCGTTGAGTGTGGAAGAACCCTACACGGTGTCGGTGGGCAAGTCTCCTCATCAGGATAACAATGGTGATGACGACAACGCCCTCGTCGCTGATGTCAGGTCTCAGAACCTTATCATCCAAGAGTAGGATGAGCTGATTCGTCAGCTCAAGAGGCAGCTCAAACAAAATAGGAAAGCCCGGGTACTGTCCCCCAGACGGAACCCGACTCTTTCGGCTAATCAAGACTTGAGGCAAGTCTTGACCAATAAAAAAGAGACCGAGGTGACGAAGAAGGTTCGAGCAGCAGCCATTTCCATGAAGACTCAAGAAGATCACGCCAGGAGCCAGAGAATGGTGGAGACCTGAGAGAATGGCTTGACCACCATGTCAAGCAGGCGTTCCAGCGCAACATGGCAGAAGTCGGCCTCGTCCGAGACCGACTAGACACCTACGACGCCGAGAACCAAGGCATGTCTCCCTTCTCTTAGGAGATAAAGGACTTCTCTCTCCCTGAGAGATTCAGTGTCCCGAGATTTGTCTCCTATGACGGAGCCTCGGACCCCACAGCGCATCTTTGACACTTTACCTAGCGAATATCAGTCTGGGGCGATGTCGGCCACCTGAACTGTAGAATCTTCTCCTCCAGTTTAGGCAACCTCCCCCTCAGATGGTTCTGCGCACTTCCGGAGGGATCGATTTCGAGCTGGCGGCAACTCCGAAACTCATTCGTCGAGAAATTTTAGGCGCACCGGGTCATCCCGAAGATAGGTGGCAACCTCATGGTAATCCGGATGAGGCAGACTGAAAACGTTACTCAGTTCGCCAAAAGATTCTGGACAATCTATAGCCAGATCGAAGACGCCAAAGATGACGTGGCCATCATGTGCTTCCAGCAAGCTTTGCTCCTAGGCAATGATCTCCGCAAGGACTTGGTTCGGTCCCCCGTAGTCACAATGAAAGCATTGATGGCTAGGGTGAACCGGTTCATTGAGGAAGAAGTGGATGAGGCCCGAGCTCATGAAAGCTTCGGCCTCTTACGAGAAGACCGCCCCCCCAGAGGAGACAAAAAATTCTCCAAAAGGGAACCAGATAGGAAGAAAGCCTCGACAAGTTCGGCAGCCTTCTCGGCCTCCACCTCTCGGGGCAATAGGAAGTTGAAGTTCAAGCCCGTCAAGCCGGTCGTCGATTCCTACAAGGCTGTAAACACAATCTTCAAGGAGCCCATCTATAAGCTCCTCAGCAAGATCAAGACGGAGTCCTACTTCCAATGGTCGCAGCCGATGAAAGGTGATCCATCCACCCGGGATCAGAGCAAGTTCTGTACCTACCATAAACAGAATGGGCACAAGACCGAGGACTGCATGGCCCTCAAGTCCCATCTCGAGGAGCTCGTCAAAGACGGGCACCTGAAAGATTACATTAGGGAAGGTGGACGGGTAAACCGAGCTCCTCAGCGCCGACCTAACGAAGAACAGGATAGCGACGAGCTGGAGGGCATCATCAACGTCATTCACCTGGCCCCCGCTCCTAGAGGGGGTATCCAAGCTCGTGCCGAGGCCAGGAGGGCTTCACACGGCAAACAGGTGATGTCTGCCGAGCTGGAACCTGCGTCTAAGAAGGCTCGGAAGGAGAGGCCCAAGATCTGGTTCTCGGACGAAGACCTTGAAGGAGTCTAGCTCCCCCATAACGACCCACTAATCCTCACCCTAAGGTTGAAGAACTTCAAGGTGAAGCGAATTCTTGTGGATCCCGGGAGCTCGTCTGAGATCATATATTTTGACTGTTTCAAGAAGCTCGGTCTTAAAGAGGAAGATTTGCAAGAAGCCCGCACTCCCTGGTGGGCTTCATCTTAAAGCCGGTGTACCCTAAGGGGAAGGTCTCTCTAGAAGTCCAAATCGGAGGCGCCTCCAAAACAGCCGACTTCCTGGTGGTAGATGCACCGTCCCCATACAATGTAATCATGGGACAGACTTGGCTACACAACATGGAAGCAGTGCCCTCCACCCATCACCAAACACTTAAGTTCCCTTTGGAGAACGCCAGCGGTCAAGTTGAGGTAATAACAATACGGGGAGATCAGCAGATGGACAAACAGTGCCTGATGGATGTGGTGCTTGGCGAAGCAATACCACAGCAGGTACATATGGCCGAACTCGAGGCTGAGCTCGGGGACGTCGGTCGATCAGCAGAGCAGAAGAGCATTGCAGATCTGACCGAAGTCAGAATTGATCCCGACGACCTTGAAAGATATTTTCTGCTCGGGAGCCAGCTCCCCGAAGATGAAAGGTCCAAGCTGCTTAACTTCCTGTTGCAGAACAAAAAAACGTTTTTGTCTGGATGCCATACGAGATGCCAGGCATTGACCTCGAGATCATGTGCCACAAGCTAAACGTGGACCCCAAGCACAAACCTGTAGTGCAAAAAGCTCGCAGAACGGGGGTCCCACAAACAGAGGCAGTGATTGAGGAAGTCGAAAAGCTCCTGGAGGCCAAGGCTATCCACGACGTCCATTATCTGGAGTGGCTGGCCAACACAGTGGTGGTCAAGAAGAAGAACGGAAATTGGAGGGTCTGCGTGGACTTCACCGACCTCAATAAAGCCTGTCCTAAGGACAGCTTCCCGCTCCCGAAGATCGACCAGATGATCGATGCTACTGCTGGACACGATAGGATGAGTTTCTTCGATGCCTACCGAGGTTACCATCAAATTCCGATGCACGGGTCTGACAAAGAAAAGACCGCATTCATAACACCTAGAGGCATCTACTGTTACAAAGTGATGCCCTTTGGGTTAAAAAATGCCGGGGCAACTTACGAGAGGCTGGTAACAAAGATGTTTCAGGCCCAGCTCAGAAAAACAATGGAGGGCTACATTGACGACATGGTTGTCAAGTCTAAAAGGTCATAGGACCACTTGGTGGACCTGAGTCAAACATTCACCATCCTCAAAGAGTTCCAGCTCAAGCTGAATGCTTCCAAGTGTGTATTCGGTGTCGGCTACGGAAAATTCTTGGGAAGCCTGGTCACCCGAAGAGGAATTAAAGCCAACCTAGAGCAGATCTCGGTGATCAAGGCAATCAAGAGTCCCACCTCGGCGAAACAAGTCCAAAGGCTCACAAGAATGGCGGCTGCACTGAACCGCTTCATTAGCCGAGCTTCGGACAAGTGTCGCCCCTTCTTCTAGCTTCTAAAGAAAAGCTCATAGTGCCAGTGGACTCCGGAGTGCGACAGAGCTCTGCAGGAACTCAAGGCCTACTTATCTTCACCACCCCTGTTGTCTACACCGAAATAGGGCGAGGTACTTTTTCTCTACCTGGCCATCTTGGATCATGCAGTGAGCTCGGTATTAGTCAAAGAAGAAGGCAAGCACCAGAATCCTATTTACTATACGAGCAAGATCTTGCTTGATGCCGAGACCAGGTATCTTCCACTTGAGAAACTTGCATTGGCACTCGTCAGTGCCTCTCGCAAACTCTTTCATTACTTCCAAATGTACACAATAGTGGTTGTTACAGAACATCCGCTTAAGTCCCTTTTCAGAAAGACGGACTTCTCTGGAAGGATTTCAAGATGGACCGTCGAACTGGGCCAGTACGATATCCAATATCAACCCAGAAAGGCGATCAAAGCCCAAATTTTGGCAGATTTCATTGTAGAATTCACCTCTCCTAGTTCGGCACCGACACCGCTCGATACCGAACTGGGGGGCAATAAGGATGATGAGGTTACCGAAACAGAACAAGATCGATCTTGGAAGCAGTTCCTTGATTCAGCATGGAAAGTCTTCATTGACGGATCCTCAACTTCCAAGAGGGCTGGCGCCGGCATTGTGCTACAATCTCCAGAAGGCCTTGTCATCGAGCAAGCCTTGACACTCGACTTCAAAGCATCTAATAATGAAGCCGAGTACGAAGCATTGATCGCAGGGCTTAACAACGCTAAAATCCTAGGGGCACGGCAACTGGTGGTCTTCAACGACTCTTAGCTGGTGACGAACCAACTGAGCGAAGACTACCAACCCTGAGATGAAAAGATGGCAGCCTACTTGGCACACGCAAAGCGGCTCCTCTCCCAATTCCAGAAAGTCAAAGTCAAACAGATCGACAGGGACTCTAACTCCCATGCGGATGCTCTTGCCAACCTAGCCTCTGCTGTCGTGGCCGGGAGGAAAAGAACCATTGAGGTGGAAACACTAGAGAAACCGAGTATAGAGCTCCAACCACCTCGGCAGGTTTTGTGCGCTGACCTCGGCCCAAGCTGGATGGACCCAGTCATAGCATACCTAAAAGATGACCAGCTCCCTGAAGATAGAAATGAAACTCACAAGATCAGGTTGAAAGTAGCTCGGTTTTGGTTATTTCCGGATGACAAACTTTATAGAAAATCTTTCACCGGAACTTACCTCCAGTGTGTTCACCCCAGCAAAGTCGAAGATTTACTCTATGAAATCCATGAAGGAATCTGCGGAAGCCACATTGGAGGTCGGTCATTAGCTTACCGAGCTATCAGCAAAGGTTACTGGTGGCCATACATGCAGAAAGATGCTCAGCCCTATGCTAGGAAGTGCGAAAAATGTCAAAAGTTCTCACATTCTCTCCACCAACCAGCACAAGATCTGAGCCCACTCTCCAGGCCATGGCCCTTCGCTCAATGGGGCCTCGACATCGTCGGACCACTCCACCGAGCTCTAGGGAATAAGAGGTGGCTAATAGTAGCTACCGATTATTTCCCCAAATGGATGGAAGCAGAAGGACTGTCTTCCATCGCTGAGCACGATATAAGAAACTTCGTATGGAGGAATATCATCACAAGATTTGGAGTACTGCGTGCCCTAGTCTCGGACAACGGAACGTAGTTCGACTCCAATTTCTTCAAGAACTTCTGCCAAGAGCTCGGCATTAGGAACTACTACTCGACTCTTGCTTACCCACTAAGCAACGGTCAGGCGGAGATCTTGAACAAAGTGGTGCTCGATGGACTCAAAAAGAGACTCGATCGGGCCTAGGGGAGATGGGTGGAAGAACTTCCCCAGCGTCCTTTGGGCGTACGGAACTACTCCAAGGCGTTCCACTTCGGCAACGCCCTTCTCCCTCGCCTATGGAATGGAAGCTGTAATCCCCCTCGAGGTCGGCCTTCCAACCCTGAGGTCGGGACTTTTCGACCAGGGTCAGAACGAAGCGAACCTAACCCGAGAACTCGACCTAGCTGAGGAAAGAAGGGATACAACAGTTGTCCGCTTGGCTTCCTATCAGCAACAGTTAGCCAGAGGATACAATCAAAGAGTCAGAGAGGAAGTTTTCAGTTGAAGAACTGGTCTTGAAGAAGACGCTTCCAGCAGACAAAAATCCCAATGACGACAAGCTGGCACCGAACTGGCATGGGCCATTCAAAGTGATCTCGACAGTCGGGAGATCAACTTATAGGCTTGAAAACATGGATGGTAGAGAGTTACCACGACCGTGGAATGCCACGCATCTTAAGAAATACTATTTCTGAATTGTACTCAATTTCTGGAATCAATAAAAGTGAATTCTTATGGAAGGATATACTTCGTTGCTTTCAATCAGCACCTTGTTACGGAACTCAGTGGCCACAGCTCGGTTATGGAACCAGCTATCCAAAACGCCAAGTTACAGAACTCTGCATATATTCCAGCTCGGTTATGGAACTAACTCTACAAAACGCCAAGTTACGGAACTCGGCGTATACTCCAGCTCGGTTATGGAATTAGCTATATTAAGCACCATGTTGTAGAATTCAGTGGCTTCGGCTCGGTTATGGAACCAGCCATACCAAATGCCAAGTTATGGAACTCGGTACCAAGTCTAGCTCGGTTGCAGAACCAGCTATGTAAAACACCTTGTTATATAACTCGGTGACTTCAGCTCGGTTATGGAACCAGCCATGCAAAATGCCGAGTTACGGAACTTAGTGACTACCCTAGTTCGGTTATTGAACTAACTATACTAGAATTCCGGTTTTTAAACCAAGTTTGATTAAAGCTAACTTCCTTTTGGTTATGGAACCGAGGCTGTATGCCTAGTGATTATTTAACAGTTCCGATTATTGAACCGAGGCCAGTTATTATATTCTTACGCCGAACTCATATACTTGAGGACAAGATGTGAAAAGTTGATTGTATTTACTATTGTAAAGGTTACAATTTACATTACATCAAAAAGTGCAAAAAGAAATACATCAAAAGGTTCAAGGGACAGCCTCGACGTCCCCGGTCTCGGCATTCCCTTTCTCGGCTTCGGACGCAGTCGACTTAGGAGGAATTTCGGTCGACACGAGAGGAACTTCAGGAGAAGGAGCTCGACTCGGTTCCGGCTCTGGGGGTTGGAACTTGGGTGGATTCTTGAATAATGCATGATCTTCAGAAACTTCAGTCTTTTTCATAGCGCCTCTCCACCCTAGCTCCCAAATCGTCTGGCTCAGATTCACAACTTGAGCCTCATATAAATGTGAAGTTGCTTCCGCCCCCTCTTCGTAAGCAGAGTCAACCTCAGTCTTAAGCTTGGCCTCAGCATCCTTCTTCTGATTCTTAAGCTCGGCGGCAAGCTGTTTCTGCTCCTCAGCCTCAGCCCTCGCCATTTCGAGCTCCGTTATGATAGTCTGGACAGTCGCCTCCTGCTCCTCCTCCCTCCGTTTATTTTCCTCCAGAGCTGCTTGAAGGGCCCGCTTCTCCTCAAGCCTTGCAATCCGAGTCCCGGCCTGCTGAGACCTTTCGAGCTGGACTTGGGTTCTTTGCAGTACCTGAAAGGGAGACAAATTGTCAAGACACGACGGCCAAGATGAAGTGGAAAAACTCATGAAAAACCGAGTCTCACCAAGAGAGCTGACTGCATATTCCACGCCACCAGCTGGACATCTTCGGCCTACCTGTGCCTCGCCATGTCCTTTGGCAAGGCGCAGGCGTGGGCCAGAGCCACAATCACCTTGGGATTCCCCCACATCCGGTCCTCCACCGTTAACGGCCTCCCGCGCTCGATCATAAAGTTCGGTCTCCATATTGCTAGCTCGGGAAGTTGGGGTGTCGCGGTGCTGCTGGGGATGTCTCCAGACGGGCTCTCAACCCTGGCCCTTTTCTCCGGTTGGGTCTCTTCTTCCCGTTGCCCCTGCTCCTCCTGCCGGACTTCGGAAGTCGGAAGAGGATTGTCAACAACCTCGGTGGACGGGCCTGTTTCGGCTGAAGCAGTTCGGCCATCGAAGACGAGGGAACTCAGATCTTTGATCACCAGAGGACGTCTCGGTCCCATGTCCCCTATTCTCTCTTCTGAGCTCGGGGAGGCGTATGATTGAATAACTCGCTCAAGCTCGGCTTCCCCCGAATCAGAATGCGGGACTGAGGCTTCGGCGTCCGATGTCTCTTGGCGGTCAGCACGAGTCAAGGCCAGTATTGGTTCTGAACTCCCCGTTGGCTCGCCCTCTCTCCTTTTGATAAAGGAGTGGTACCTAGGTTCGTACCCAAGCAGCACCTAAGCAGCCCGACCTCTGTGGCCTTGATATCGGTAGACGGCGTCGAACCAAGCGTTGACTTTCTTCCACCCCGCTTGCTTCGCTTCTCGTTGCCTTTCGCTGACACCTACACAGGAAAACAGAGCGTCAGGTCGGCAAAAGCAGGAAAAAGCAGTATAAAAAGCTCAGGATTTCGATCTTTTTTTGGAGGAGCCTCGAGACGACGTGGGATCTTGTACGCCCTCTCGAAATTGGTTTCGGCCACGCCTCGTTCCCAGTTGCCCGAGACGAACAACCGATCATCCCCGACGTATTTATTTGAATCCTTCAAATCTTGGACAAAAGGCACTCTTCTTGCCTTAACTCGGAGATAATATGTATGTTCCCCTCCGGACTTACATAAGTCATAGGAGTCTTCGATGTCATGGACACCGAGACCGATTCCCAGAATCTTATTCAGCTCGGCTACACCCATGATAATCTTGAAGCTGTTCGGCATCAATTGGCAAGGGCAGAGACTCCACTTGCTCAAGCGGATCCTAAGGAGGGGGTGCATAGGAAACCTGACTCCGCCCTCGACTATCGACACCAACGGAAACGGCATCCAGCCGTCCCGGAAGGAGCGGCTGTCAAAGGGGTCCTGGGATGTCTAGCCTAATCCTTACGTCGTCTGGAATCTTGTACTTCGCCCTAAACTCCATTACAACCTCTGGAGTATCTAACCAGTTCCTATAGATCCCCATATCTAAATATGAGAAGACTGGGAAGAAAGGGGGACGAGAGTCGAGAAGGCACCAGAAACCCTAGACAGGGTAAAGAAGGAGGAGAACCTAGAGGGACCTCAGAGCAGAAGTAAGAAGGCAGGCGAAGACTTACAACGGCGAGGAGAGATCCTAAAGACACCGGACTTTGGTCAGAAAAAGCTAACAGCAAGAAGCTCTTCCTCTGCGAAAACTCTTCTGGACGAATGCAAGGCGAAAGTGAAAGAAGAAAAAGGGGGCACCCCTATATATAGGGGATATGGCGCCCTTTCAAATTTCGAAAAACGCTCGTGCTAAGCGTCGCCTCGGAAGCTGTACGCGTCACTTCAAATTAATTAGGCAACTAACCAAATGGCGACACCAGTTCATCTCCTGCAATGATTCAAACACCCTATTAATTACCTCGGGCAGTCGAGACGATGGCAGCGTGCTATCGATTATCTCGGGCAAAGGAACCGACATCAAGATGGGATGCGAATTAAAATTCCCAGGACTCTTCAGTCATATCACTTAGCTCTCGACCTCAAAGAGTTAGAGAACTCTACAAGAGTTAGAGAACTCTACAAGGTCAAGAGCTAGGGGGCAATTGTGTGGGGGCCTTCCCCTAAGAATAGGATTGCGCTAATCTCGGTAACATTACCGACTTGGCTTATCTCGGTTTCGGTGTCCAAGCTCGGCAGAAGTACAAGATACTTTTAGCTCGGCAACAGTGCCAGCTGGCATCCAACTAGAGCTAGCTTCGGTAAAGGTACCAGCAGGCCTCATCTCGGTCTCGGCAACAAGCATCTGGGCAACAGTGCCAGAATGTGTCCATCTCGGCATCATCCTCCCATCTCGGCATCATCCTCAGCTCGACATTGCCAACTAGGATGAGTACAAGATCATAATTGTACCCCATAACGCTACGGCTACGTTGCAGAATGTACTGACAGACAAGATGGACGCCGGACTATGATAAGAGGCTACCCTTATCAGGCGATCACCTCCACATTAATACGAGGATTCGGCGCATGATCCGATGGGACGTTTCCCCCACCTACCGCCATTAAGGAAGCATGGCATGGGGCAACGGGACATGCCTCTACCTACCTCCATAGGAGAAACCTTTCTCTATATATATATGCATGAGGTAAACACACAAAACACACGCTATCATATACACCTTTACTCTGCATTCTCTTCTTCCTTACTCACCCATCCTTTGTCTAGTGATTGCACTAACTTAGGCTTCGGAGTGCCTCCGGTTGACAGCAGCCCAGGCCTCTGACCTTTCTCTTCCTCCTTCCCTTTCAGGTCTCAGGCGGTTAATCTTTCCCAAAGGAGCTTTACAGCAACATAAAAAACTAAACATCCATTTATCCAAGTCCGTAATATTTAGGCACTTACAGAAACTAAGGGGGAAACTATTCCACTTTTTGTGAAAACAAAATACATGAAAGTTAACAAGATTAAGCTCACTTAAACTCAATTAAAACAAGAGGAACCCATCATTAAGCCATAGAATTAGAAATCAAGAATCATGTATAAACAACCATTGCATGCTATGTATGATAAATTGGGTACTTGCCTTAGCCTCTAGGCATTCCAAACACACTCCAAATCACTCCTCAAAATAGCTGGAAACCCTCTTCAAGAAATCCCCAATTTCTACTCCAAAACTCCTTAAAAGGTCAAAACCCAAACTAATGTTGGAGACAACCCTTGCATGTCACATATATGAAGCAAAAGGACCTCTAGATCTTATAGGAAACAAAATGGGAAGGAAAACTCACCTCTAACAGGTCACTTGAGGAAGAAGAAGTGGGTTCCAAGGGCTGCCGGACAGAAAATCAACCAAAAACGACGTATGAGGTGTAGAAGATGGCGAGGAGTCGAATGGCAGTGTCGAAATTTGCAATGGAGGCCTTCAAAGCTTGGTTTAAGACATGCAAATGGAGGAGATGAGAGGAAGAAGACGAGTTGCAGCACCTCCAGGTTGTTCAAGTGAAATAAAGTGGCTGTAGATGGGATATTTATAAAAGAGAAGTCCAAATGTTTACATTACAAGTTTGCCATTAATGACCAGTTTGAATTGCGGAAGGTAAACGTCTTTTGGACCTGGGACGTATTTGGGCGAAGAATGAAAGTTCCTGGAAATCAAAATAGCTTTCCACCAAGCCCAAGATCGGAATGTTTGGAGGTCAATTGCATAAACTCCATTTTTTAGAAATTGCGGGTATCCCCTGGAAAGGGTGTTGGGGCCAAATTGGGTTTTCGGGATCTTGAATGAGTATGGTCTGAACATGAAATTTGTTGGGTATGACAAGATCTAACTTTTAGACCAAAAGGGCGATTTTTTGAAATTCTCAAAATACCCCTGATTTTCCCAAAATCTAAACTAGGCCCTTCCAAGTGCTGAACTTGACGTGGAAGCCCTCAAAACTCTCTAAAACGAACCAAACCTCTTCCTAACCCTTAGAAATACTCAATTAACATCTAAACACATATTGTTAACTATTAAATATAATTAATGAATATTAATCGCTTTAATTAAGGATCGGGATCTTATACCATGCACAATGGCCGAAGAAGATCTTGCTTTGGAATAAATAAAAGAAAAAGATTCCGAATTTCCTTTTTTGGATAATGTTGAAATGCAAGCAGAAAACGAAGATCAAATTGTTGAAGTTACTCATATCTGAAAGTCCAAAACCGAACCCGCTCTCGGGGGGGGGGGAGGGATTCAAAAACTTAGACCAATTCTTTTTAGTTCAATGTCAATTATGCTTTGTAGATTCATTATCTTGACTTAAAGTGGTGAATATAATAACAAGTAAGGAACTTGAGAAATCATAAAATATTGACATTCATAACTAAGTATGGAACATAGAAGCATCATTCACACGCCTAAATAGCAATCACCACAACAAGCAAGTTTATAGTAGTTCAGCCAAACATGCCTACATCCACTCCCAGTTTTTCTACCGGTATTTCCACTATTAACTTAAGGTTTAGGCTAACATCCAACCTTACAAAACACCACTATGCTTTTCAAGGCTTAGCATTAACCTTTACCAACACTCTTTATGCTTTTTAAGGCTAAGCACCAACCTTTATTACATCAACAAGATTTTCTCTCAAATAATATGCCTAAGAATGCATGAATAAGAGAACAACTAAGTGCAATTCAATGCCTCTTTATAGGCTGATTTGAAAATGTATTTTTAACTTCTAGATACATGCATATGAATGCAAAAGTCTATGATTGATGCATGTACTTAAACCACTCTCTCTCTTTTTAGAAAAGGAAATTTTAAACGATGCAAAGATGGTAGTCACATGTAAGAGATGGAGTAGAATGACAAACACATGGTTTTTCAAAATAACCGAACTTGATTTGCGTAAGTACAACTTAAGACTAACAAGTTGGTTTTGAAACAAGAATTCAAACTCATGTGAATGATTGATCAAATGTTGAAAACACAAAGATAATTATGATTAAAGTTATAAGCATGTTATGAAAACAACATATGAGCAATTTAAAACAACCATTTGATCATGCTTTTAAAAGAGACAAAGATTAAAACATAGCATGTTATATTTGAAGGAAAGGGAGCATACCCATTAGTGATGAATCTAAGATTGAATCAATGGAATACCCCCATAATCCGTTCACTAATGCACTTGAAGGATCATCCTTCCTTGGCCTCAAAACTTCTCAAAAGTTAAGCCCTTTTCCCAAGGAAAAAGTCCCTTTTTATAGGCAAAAAGTTGCCAATGGCTAGTCCCCGGTCGACCTGGACCCTTCCCCGGTTGACCTGCCCCCAACGGTCACATTTCATTTAAAATGAAACTGTAACCGTCACATTTCCCGGTCGACCCCTTGTGTGGACCCGGTTGACTGGCCACACAGCAGGTTGGCCTGGACACTGTCCAGAATTTCTGATAATTCAGAAAATCGAAACTTTTGAGGGCAATATTCCAAGGTACTTAGGGGCACTAAATTAAAGCTTGGATTCATGATTGAAAAGGATGAAAATTGATTTTCTAAAATCATGAATCTTTCACACCAAAATATAGATTTAAAGTGGAAACCTTAAAATGAATTTTGAAACCTAAGATCAAACATTTGGAACCTGAAAAACTGATATAAAAACTTCATGATTTGAAGTAACATAAAGATTTTGAAAACATGCATAACATACAATAAAAACAAAGATTATGAATATGGATTATGCATGAAGATCCCAAGATTATGAAATGAATGAATGAGAGGTCAAGCTATGAAAATGCATGCATCCTATCAAATTGCAACAAAAGAAATACTCTAACAATATCGACTTCATTCTTGGGGATCGATTGTTGTCATGACCCCAAATTTAAATTAAGGGATCATGACACGCGCCGAAACGTACCAGCAAAAACTTTTGAGAGTAATAATAATTTTCAGCACGCATTTTTCCATAGGATTCTACTATGTGAGGATTACCAAGCCCTCGTTTCCACGAGGGATGTCATGGCGAAAGCTTGTGCGAGCTATTTCAAATAACAAAGCATAATATAATAATTAAATGGCTTCATATAGACTGATAGTTGAGAAAGAAACTCAATTCAATGAATAAACATTCCAGGTTAGAAAAATACTGAAATTAAGTTTAATTATAATCCCAAAATAAATGCTTGAAACATTGGCCAATAAAACATTCATAAATAGAAATGTCAACTTCCAAATAAACCCAGGTGATAATGATCTAACTCCGCAACTTCTAATGCACTACTCTACATCATCAGTTCTCCACTCTCAAACAAGTGGCGGAGCCTGTGGGACTGCCTTAGGGATTACCTATAGCACCAAGCACATATGGGCCACCCTCTTATCATCCGTAGGGAAGTTATGAAATAAAGATTGGAAGACAAAAATTTTCCATCTGACTACATTGTCTCATTCCAAAGTGACCTCATCAATCTTTAGCAAGCTTCCAATACTGTAAATGAATACACTCTAAGTTCCATGAGCTTTGTATTCAATGCAAAACTAATGAAGATGACCGCATGATGGTCACCCGTTATTGGTAAAGATTGCGCCTAGAAATATAGAGTAAGTTGGTAATATTTGACTTCACCACTATTGATGAAATCTCTCGCAAAGCATGGCGCATTGAGCAAGCATTGCGTGAGCAAGCTGGATGACGCTTCGGTACCCAAGCCGGGAAGTCTTTCTATAAAATGGGCCCAAATTCTACTTTCAATCGGGCCCACAGCAAGGGTACCGCCCACCTCCAGGCCAACCACAGAACCAATTTCAAAGTTAGCAACAAGCTCCGCCTTTGGGTCAAACAAAATCCTCAGCACAATCAGAGAAGGCCAACAAATCAGAATAATGCTAGAGGACTCGAGTAGCAGCTAAGCAATATATTGTATGTCATTCTTCCAAGTAGCAAGGTCATTATTCTAAAGAATGTCCACGCAAAGATCTGCATTGTGAAGGTGAACCTGATGTTGAGGAAATCGAAATGGAGCAACCTGATGTAGAACTCCACCTGAGCTAGAACCACCACTTGGGGTAGCAACCGCCGATGAAGAAAGCCCATTGCTTATCCTTCACCGGCCCTTTTTAGTGGCAGATGGCACCGAGGAATACGATTAAAATCAAGCTCCAATTTTCAGAACAAGACTCACTTGTAAAGGTAGAGCCTGCAATATCATCATTGATGACGGAAGCGCTATGAATGTCATATCCAAAGAAGCAGTTGATAAACTTCAATTGCCAACAATGAAGCACCTATGGCCTTATAGAGTTCATGGGTAGATGGTTACTCTATTCCTATCAACTGGCAGTGTATTGTTCCTTTAAAGCTTGGATCATATGAAGATAATGTAGAGTGTTATTTTATTCCAATGAATGTCGCTCACATCTTAGTTGGTAGGCCTCGGCTAAAATGCTCGAAGGTCATCACCGATCATGCAGATAACATCAACACTTTTAAATGGAATGGACACCGAAGTCAATTGAAGCCCATGGAGACTCCATTCTCATCAAAACAAGCTACTCCTTCGCATCTCCTCACATTCTCACCATGTGCAAATTTGAAGTCAAAAGTAAAAAGCAAGGTGTGACGTATGCTTTGGTTACAAAACAGGTGACCGACTCAAAAGAAGACTCTAAGCTATCAAGTCACTAAGAGGTACAACCATTACTCAATGATTTTTCTGATTTAATTCCTGAAGAATTGCCACATGAATTGCTGACAATGTGTGCAATAGATTTAACTCCTATGCATCTCTCCTTAACCTTCGTGCTTATCGGATGAACCCATCCAAACATGCTGAACTCAAGAAACAAGTTGATGATCTTTTGCATCGGGGATATATTCGGGAAAGCCTAAGTCCATGTGCAGTACCCGCTCCCCTCACACCAAAGAAGGATGGAAGCTGGCGTATGTGGGTGGATAGTCGTGCCATTAACAAAATCACTATAAAGTATCACTTCTCTATCCCTAGACTTGATGATATGCTTGATCTTATGACTAGTGCTTCTGTCTGTTCAAAGATTGATCTTTGCAGTGGATATCATCGAATCAGAATTAGGCAAGATGATGAATGGAAGACAACCTTTAAAACTACAGATGACCTTTATGAATGGTTGGTTGTGCCTTTTGGTCTTACTAATGCTCCTAGCACATTCATGCGTGTTATGAATCAATTGTTGAAACCTTTTATTGGAAAGTTCGTTGTTGTCTATTTTGATGATATCTTGATTTACAACAAATCAAGAAAGGAGCATCTTGACACTTGATGAGTATTTTTCAACTTTTTCGCCGGGAACGCTTTTATGTTAATATGAATAAGTGCACTTTAATGAGAAATTCTGTGGTTGTTTGTGATGCTTCTCATATTGGCATTGGAGGAGTTCTTATAGCCAAGGTCACCTAGTTGCATTTTTCAATGAGAAGCTCCCCGTTGCCAAGCGCAAATATTCTATACATGAATTGGAATTCTACCCCGTTGTGCGACCATTGCGACATTGCCATCATTACTTGGTTGGAAAAAACTGTCTTATATTCCGATCACGAGGCATTGAAACATCTTCAATCCCAACAACATATGAGTGATCGTCGAACTAAATGGAGCGCGCCTACCTTCAGGAATTCACCTTTAGTCTCCTTCATAAAGTCGGCAAAGACAATATAAAATCGATTCATATTGTCCTGGCCTGAATCATCATATTTGTGTTTTATTCCACGTAACTCTTCCTCAGCCAGGCTTGGGAAGAACAACAGAGCAAATAAAAGTATTAGTAGCACAACAAAAATGTGTTCTAATACAGTAGCTAATGTACTACGTCATCGGAAACATCTCCTTACTACCATGGCAGTCACTGTACCAGGTTTTAAGAAAACCAAGCAGGAGTATACATACGACAAAGATTTTGACACAATCTATTTAGATCTTCTTAATGGTGACCAAGACATGCACCCTCATTACAACATACATGATGGATTCGTATTCAGAGGTAATAAACTTTGACTCCTTGCTACTTCTATTTGAGAACATGTTCGCGAATTACATTCAGAAAGTTGTAGTGATCACTTGGGATGTGACAAAACACTTGCTCTTGTGGATGATCGCTTTTATTGGCCGCATATGAGAGTTAATGTTATTAGCATTTGTGAAAGATGTCGCACCTTTCAATTGGCTAAAGGAAACAAAAAGAATACAGGGTTATATCAGCCATTGCCAATTCCTAATGCACAATGGGAAGATATCAACATGGACTTTGTGTTAGGTCTTCCAGACACTGCAAGAAAACTTGATTCTATCTTTATTGTTGTTGATCATTTTTCTAAAATGGATCATTTTATTCCATGCAACAACACAATGGATGCTTACAAGGTAGCAAAATTATTCTAAAAAGAAGTCCGTCTTCATGGCCTTTTTCCCAAGACATTCATCTCTGATCGTGACACCAAGTTAGTAAGATGAGAATGTTGACGTGGATGTGGTAAAACTAGGAAGGATAAAATTAGAAATGAGCGATTTCGAGAGAACTTAGGCGTAGCATCAATAGGGGACAAAATTAGGGAAATTCATTTGAGATGGTTTGGGCATGTACAACGCACACTAGCAATGGCGCCGGTAAGGAAAAGTGTGACTATGTAGGCTGATGGCCCTCTAAGGGGAAAGGGTAGGCCGAAGAGGATGTGGATGGAGGTAGCAAAAATAGATTTGAAGAAGTACAACTTATCTAGGGATTTGGCTTAGAATAGATCGGAATGGACAAATATAATTCATATATTTGACCCTAACATAGTTGGGACAAGGCCTTGATGATGATGATGATCGTATCGCCTCACCCATGTCCTTCATGTCAAACTTAGTACATAAAAACTTGTTCATTTCCAACAATTATTGGCATATATCAACATATAAGTATATAATAATGCAAGATTCATGAACATATTTTGTGCGTTCACATTTAACCAATTCATTAATGTCGAACATGTTGGATGAGCGTGCTCTATCAAATTCTTCATGCCACTGTATTAGTGCTTGTTTTAGTCCAGTTAATTTATATACTTTATTTTTTTGCACTTGGAGCAATATAATCTTTGGGCTGTTTATTAAATAGGTCTTCTTTATGTCTTTTTTAAGGAAGGGGCGGCTCCTACTCCCATTTGGTGAATTACCAAGTTATGAAGGAAAGCAATTGCTAGTAATACTCTAATAGTAGTAATTCTAGCTATAGGGGAATATGTGTCAAAGATGTCATCTCATTTGTTTGTTCCATCAGCTACTAGCCTAACAACAACCTTTTTTTCAATTAACCTGGCAATACTCATTTTCTTTTTAAAGATCCATTTTCAACATAATTGTCGCGACCCCAGACCGGGCCCGCAGGACTAATCCGGGATCGGGACTAATTAGTGTATGTGCCACATTTATTTAATTTTCCACAGGTGTCCGCGGTGAGGATATCACAACAACATGGTACATTTTTGTTAAGTGCGGAAGCGTGTAGCAAATCAAATTGATAATTCAATTATAGTCACAAGATAAAAACACATGTATAAACCAAGTATCAGAATGATCAATGATCATGAGTGCTTTCCCAAAAGAAAAGTTAAAGTTTTTACAAAAGATCATTTAATTACATTTCCCAAAAATAGAGGCCAACAAAGGCCACTATAAACAAAATACCAATCCCTAAAAGAATGGTTAAATGTTTCCCAAAATGTTACGTCTCTCATAGCAACCAAATGTCTAAATGACATCATCAGCATGCCACTCAACTAGGCGTTGCGGTTCACTGACCGCGTCTTCAAGTTCCGCCTTGGGATAGACAATGTCCGGACCTGAGTACCAAAGAGTGGGTCAAACACGATGGTTTGACAAACAGGTGAAAAGACATGACAATATAATAATAAATGAATTTACCTTCAAAAGAATTTAAACCTGTTTAAATAACAATTTCTATAAAAGAGATAAATCATGTATTCAAATACAAGTATGCGTTGTAAAACATGTAAAGGTAATACAGGAAATGGGAAAAAGCAAGATGACAACCACACGAAGCTAAGTCCTCTATCACCGAAGTGACAGAGCATATCAAGGCGTTGATCTTAGTCACACGAGGTGAGGAGAAACAACAAAATATATACATATACATATACATATAATATACAGGACACGACCACGGTAACGAGCCGGGCATCGGGAACCACGGTAGCAATCCGGGGTATCGGGACAAGACCACGGTATTAACCGGGTAGCAGGATCCAAACTGCAGCTGGCGGGACAAGAGGGGGATCTCCAAGTCGGTGGATCAGACCAACAGGGTTATCCAAGCTTAGTGGTGCAGACTCGTAGGTCAAATGACAAAATCAAAACATGTATAAAATACATCAAGTGCAAGTATATAAACAAGTGGGACGGGGGTACTCAAAGGCACAACTGTCATATCAATCCGGGTATGCATATCGGGGCTAGCAAAATGCTACAATTATAATTTCAATACTTTCAGGAATTCTTAGGAAATTCGGGAATAACAAAATACAATTAAACTTTCGAAATCTCAAGACAAGTATCGGGGTTCAAGACTAGTTCAAAGTGAATAGGGATCCCGTATGTCTAAATCAATAAAGACTTGGTACTCCTTGAGTTTAGGGACATTCCGGGGTCCTTATACACTTCGGAGTTTCCAAAACTTCAAATGAAATCTTCGTGATGTGGTTTCTTTCTCAAACGGATTTCAGATCATAAGAATGAGTCTTCCTATCACAATAGGGTTCCCAACAAACCTCTCTTAAACATTTAAACATTTCATTAGTGCTCCCAAAACAATCCCAGGTGAACAGTACCCATTGCTCGAGCGAACATGTAGTTCGCTCGAGCGGTGAGCTCTCTGGAATGGTTGTCTGGGTGGGTTCGCTCGAGCGAAGTTGAGGTCGCTCGAGCGAATTCATCCAGTAACCACTCTCTGGAACGAGTTATGGGAGGGTTCGCTCGAGCGATGAAGGGTTCGCTCGAACAAACTGTCCACTGGAATGGTTCGGACCCTTTTCTAGACACTTCGCTCAAGGGACCTGTCAAGTTTGCTCGAGCGAACTGTCCAGAAACTGGTTCCGGGATAGTTCTTCTCCTCCCTTTCTCTTCCTTCTACAACTTCCTTTTTGCCTCTTGTATACACCAAATGAGGAGTTCCAAAACCCTATCCAAACTAACATCAAATCTCCTACCACATCCATTCCATCCTCCTCCAATATTATCACGTCCAAATATAAAGAAAGAAGGGAAGGAAATCACTACACCAAGAACACATTTGAACTAAAAACAAGAGATAATTGAATGCTATGAACCAATACATTTCCAAGACATTAAATGCACTGACAAGACTCTTTCATGAGCATTTATTTCAAGTCAATGCAATAAATAAACATGAATGGAAAAACAACAAAATCAATCACGTTTCTTATAAAACCATTTAATGCTCAAATAACAAATCATCCACTTGCCTTAGGTCCAAGCTAATCAATAACAAGCTCTAAACACTTCTCTAAGCCAAGAATCCAAGCTATAAACAAAAATCCCCAAAAACAAACCCTAAATGGGTCAAAACAAGAAATAGAAAGAGAAACCTTACAATAATGAAAATGGAATCTCTTTAAGGCCAAAGGAACACAAATCTAAGAGATGGGGAGGGTTGCTTACTTGTAGGTTCTCCAAATGAACAAGGTGAGCTCAAAGAGAGTCTTGAAATGGGAGGTCTTCTCCAAAAAGGGTATCAATGGAAAGCTATGGTGGTGAGGAAGAAGATGATGATCTCTATTTCTCAATTTGTGCAAGGTTGGTGGTGGATTTGGTGATGGAAAAGTAAAAAAAGAAGGAAAAAGGGAAAACCTTAGGTGACGATTGGACTTTGAGCAAGAAAAGGGAAAAGAGAAGGAGGGTTCTCCTTATATAGAAGATGGAGTTGGGTCCCACCACTAGAATTCTTTGTGGGCTGAAATCATGTTTTTTGGGGCTTCTAACGAATTCGACGAAGAAAAGAAAAGTGATTGCTGAAATATCTAGTTTCCAAAAAGTGTATGTTTCGTGGGTTTCGGGGATATCAAATTTTGGGTACAGATTTAGTGTAAAATGACTGTTTTGCCCTCAATGCCAGGAAAGTCGGGTTTCGGGTCTCGAACGGGCACGGGATCAACATAAAAGTTGCAGGGATTAATGAGATAAGTAAAACGGGATTAAAACAATAAACACAGGAATCTCAGATAATCCCCCAAGTAAACGCAAAGTCATAAAATGAACCCCCCAAAGGGCACCACTAGTCACAAAGGCACTTAAAATTCCCCAAAGCTATATCAAGAGCTATTCTAATCTCAACTTAACCAAAACACGCTAAACACGCTTAGAACTAAAACACGACTTAATTAACACTAATCAATGTCACTCGAGACGGGGTCTTACAATAATGGTTCACTTCCTGGCGGAAGAGCTACTAGTTCTTAGGTGTGGTTGGAAGGACGGATTTTATCCACTCTAAAATGTGGCATCCTATGACTGCATAGCTTCACTATAACTGATGGGGTCATCTTCCTCAAAAGAAGTGTATAAATTAGCAGTCAGAACTTTGGATGGTTTCCTTTCCTGCTCTTTTGCTTCTCTCCTATGAAGCATGGACATGGATACGATACGATACTGATATGACATTTCTAAAAAAAGTCGGACACGATACGTCGAGGATTCGTTGAGTTTTTTTTTTTTTTTTTTTTTTTTTTTTTTTTTTTATATAAATATTTTTTTATTTGACTATATAATAAAAATCTAACATTATTTCAATCAAAATGACACGACCCGAGCTCGAGATTAAGATTAAATCCGAGTTAACCCTAAGTCGCATCCATACTTACTCCCGTGAACTTTGAATCAAACGAAATTCACTAGGGATATCAAATATACAAATTTATGCGGAATATATACAATGTTTTATACAAACCTGAACAATGTTCTTTAACAAAATTTCATTTACACTATTTAACACATCTAATTGCATATTTAAATACAATGCAAGGATGATAATTACAAAACGTTTCAAAAACGAGTTCCATTCTGTTTTCATTCACCAATATCATATCAAATGATATCGCATCATTTCTACTCAACTAATCCTCCTGGAGGAATCGGAGTCTGACGCTGCGGCTTGGGTTGGATCGGCACAGGCAGCTGGGCCTTTAATGCCATCAATAACACTGTGAATTCAACAATGTGTAAACAGATACATGATTGTACATGCTAAATTACACATTTAATCTACATAAACTGAAATATTAGACAATTGCAGACATAATTCGGAATCAATAAGAGTCATTTACAAAGTTGGCAAACTACAATAGCATTTCATATAACATCTTCCTAAAAAGGAAGGAATCACATCTTCCACACGGAAGGAATCATCTTCCCTGAAGAAAGGAAATACAAATAACATTTATTGTGGGATTTTTCAGTGCCCGGGCCGAGGACTATTGACATCACCACGGAGCTCCGGAACACTCCCAAATCATCTAATGCAGTAGGAACAACTCATAAAGAGCAATAATCAAATAACTGTAGTGTCAGACTCGAGAATAAACACAATGTACACATTTAATCCGTTTCACATTTAATTCAACGGATTCAATTTAACAATTAATCCTAACCGGGTTTGATTCAACATATAATGCCATTTAAGACAATTAAAGGAATAACCTTAACAATTCAAATTACTTCACTTCAATTCCAAGCAACCGTTTAGGTGAAATATTCAATTATTTAATGTACGTGTTATTCTAGATGGACACCACATTTTTATGAAATTTGTACATTAAAGTCCCCTTAGTTAGCACCCATGGAGGTATAAACATTATTATCAACCTTGATATAATCAATAGGTTCTTTTCCTTAAATTCAGAAATTAAATCTAAAATTTTATTAGTTTCGGTTAACCCACGATCCATTTCAGTTCCAAATCCGTGGACACTAATTTTTGAAAATTTCAAATGTATTTCAAGTATATTAAATTGACCATTTGATCAACCGAACTTCGTCATTTCGGTAACTGAACATAAATTCAGTTATATACCACAAATCCTGGAACTTCCTAAGCTAAGAAAGGTAATTCACCCTTTAATTGGGTTGAAAAGACCTTAATCATTTACTTCAGGTTCGCTCGAGCGGATCCATATCCGCTCGAGTGGACGTCATCCAAAGAGTGGGTTGCTCGAGCGGCCCCTGTTGTTACTCAAGCGATGTCAGACAGAGATGAGAGTCCGCTCGAGCGGTTGCTCCAGAATTCCAAATCTGGAATTCTGAACTATTCTTCTTCCATTCAAAATCATTCACAACCTGCAATAAAACTATGAAACCTCCTCTTCCCTTTTTCAAACTCCATTTCACATAAAATCAACACTTCTAATCCATTCAAATACTATCCCATCAATCCATTCATTGAAATTAACTCCAAATCTACCAAAAATAGATCTAAACTACAACTATAACAAAAACCACAAGAAATCAATACAAACAGCATTTTAATCACCATATAATCATTATAAACTGTTTATACTTGCCTTAATTCATATTTGAGACAAAAACCCCTTTTCTTTTCAAACTCAAGTTGACACAAATCACCTACTTCCAAACCCTAACACCATAAAACAACCAAGAATGAATTCAATGAGTTATTTGAGACGAAAAAGGGTCTAAAGAATCTAATTAGAACCGAAATTACTCTTGGTACTTACTTGCAACTCAAAGAAAGGAAAATATGAGATTTCCTTCTAACTATAACTCCAAGAAGATTGAAGAAGAAGATTAGGAAGATGAAGAAATCAATTCCCCTTTTTGAAATTCACTTGTAAACCCTTCTTGCTTGATCAATTTAATGAAGAAAATGAAAGAAAGGAAGAAAAACCTAGGCTAGAGTTAGCTGCTATTGCTGGAGGGATCGAGTGAATGCACATTTGGTTCATTCAGAACCTTATACAACATAATTTGCAACTTAACCCCCTACGTTATACTTATTCACATTTAAAGTGAAATGAAGACTCATTTGATTCATTTGAGATCAAATGAATTCGAGTATATTATGAAAGTTGACGTACTCATCGAGATACACACGTTGGTATCAAGTTTTACCATATCCAATGAAATACTCGAAAATCCATATTTACAGATAAGTCCTTAATCCCATCAAATTGAGTCTAAAATCAACTCAATTAACTCAATCTCTTCTAAAACTACTCCATTATGCTTAATTCATTCTCTTAAGACTAATTTGATTCATTTTGATCATTAACCACAATTAACTTGATTAATCATGCATAATGTGCATTAATCTCGATTAACTAGAGTTAATCTTGATTAACTCAGGACGGGGTGTAACACAAAATAGCCATAAAATATGCACTTTCATTGATTTAATCATCATTAAACATTACATTCGATACTTCCAAGTTCAAAATCCATGTTTCACCAACTACTATAGAAAACATAAGCATATAACCCTTGTGTATGAGCTTTTCTTAGTTTGATGGCAAAAATTGCAGTGTCACTACACATTTCCCATTCCATCACCAAGTTTTTCCTGTTTTGTAACATACCTCCAAAGAGGGTTGTGAGCGTCTTCTTCAATGGTTGGAGAAGAGACACTACCACCAGTAGAATCCATATGACCTAGGATAATATAAACAGAAAATATAATGTGTGTAAATCAGACATAAATTCTCCACCCTCACCTTATCTAAGGACCTTATTTTTCTTGTTTAATTGATTTTCCACTTCTAATTGATAAATGTTAAATTTTTCTTGGGCTTCGGAAAAGTAAATAAACTTGGTACTTATAGAATGGTCATCTATGAAGGTTATGAAGTATCTCTCTTCTCTAGATAAGATATTTTCTAATAATCATATATCAGTGTGCATTGGTTCTAGGAGTTAAGAACATTTCTATACACTCTTAAGTGGTATCGTTTCCTAATATATTTTGATACACACACTTCACATGTTCTAGATTCCAATTCAAATCTAGGTATCAATCCTAATTTTATCATATTCTTTATAGAGGAAAACCCTATACGTGTCCTAGTCTAGCATGTCATACATCACATAAGACTTAAGATGACCATTAACATAAAAAGACTGCGCTATTGTTATCATGAACCAAATTTAGATACAGTCTGATCAGACCATCAGAAGCATATCCCTAAAAAAACCGAACTTATTGGACTCAAATACGAAGTTTCAATGTTCTTATTCAACATATATCCTGCATTAGGTTCTTCTGATGTTCAATCACATGAAACACCTTGGTAAGGGTCAATGTCTTGCTGGAAAAGAGGTGAAGAATAACCTTCCCCTGGCTTAGAGGAGTTTTTCCATGAAGAGTTTATACTTGTCTCTCACATGTCGTGAAAGGCAAACGCATGTTTGTCTTTACAACTTGTTGGGTTGTACTCAAGTTGATCCCAAAAACTTGAAATAGAAAAGATTGGAAGAAGATAAAGAGGAAATTTTCAGCATTTCGGTTATCTGTATTAACATATCAATGAGTGTCTACAGACCCATCAATCTCAGAGATTGCCAACCAGGTTTACATCTGACACCAGGCCGTAAAATCTTCTTGCTTCGCTTCAGGGTCACTAGCTTGTGTCTTGGCGGTATTTGTCCTCTGGTGATGGTATTCTTTCTCATAATGGCTCTCTTTCCACTTCAAAGCTGGCAATTTATTTTATTTTACTTATTTCTTTGTGGGGTTTGAGATGCTGATTTTGATTGGTAAGCCTCTGATTATTTTTTTCGAGGGGCATTTTTACTCGAAGGTTTACAGTCAGGTTTAGTGTCAGCCAAATTAGTCTCAACTACATGCTCTTGATTTTGTCCTTTCTAATCACAATTTCTGTAAAGTTCTTGAATTCAGAAATTAACAATGCGATCCTCTAGTTTACCTATGTTTGTGTTTTGGGAGGTCCTATAATCGTTCCAAGATGATGGAATTTATAAATTGTGCCACAAAAACCTGTCTGGGAGGTCCATTCACGCAAACTTTAATTCACAGATAAGTTTTTGCAATTCCTTGACTCGGAATATAATTGATTAACCTTCCTCCATTTGGCATTCCAAAATTATTTCCCCTGCATATGTTGTGGAGCCAGTCTCCTTTGTTAAATGTTCCTTTTGCAATGGCTCTCATAGACATTGGCATTGTTTCTGAATAGATTAGTATAATGAATCACCTACAGCTTGGCTGCAGTTCAACTGGTTAGAGACACCAAACAATCTCTATAAGGGGCGAGAGTGGGTGGATTTGAATTCTTCAAAACAAAAACAGAATTTGTCTGATTTTGGTCCTGTTGTGGATAACCGTTGTGCAACAGTTCCTACGTCTCCCACATTCTCCCATTTCAGCTCTCTGTGAGCCGTTATGGAATGGCTAGAGCTGCTGCTTGCAGAATGAATAAAATATCCATGGGTCTTGTACTCACACACATAATGTGTGAACATGCCATGCTGTAGCCGAGGTTTGGCCACAAGGTGCACAAATGCAGGCGTGCAAGTGTGGTTACCTCCATATTTTCTATCAGTGAAACACTAGCGAAAGAGGAAGACACTTCTATGGTGCCTTCGGAAAGTAAAAAAGTTTATTACCTCCATATTTTTCCCTGTGGGACTAAACAGACTATCTTTTCAGTGAGCCTACAAAATTGAAATGACGGGCTAAAAACTCAAGAACCCGACTATCAAGTGTGTGTTTTTCTTACCCTAGGATTCGAATCTCACATCATAACTAGTACAGAGAGAGCGTATTAGCAGATACTGCTTAAGTCATGAGCAGCTTGTTTCTAGGACTTGAAATGGCACAACTCAACTGGTTCAAGATGCATCTATTCTTAGATCATTGTTTCCCAAATCATGGTTTGAGGGCACATGTGAACAATACTTGTTCATGTTTCATTTGGAAAAGAGAAAAGAAAAGAAAACCAAACAAGGGCAACAATTAAAGAAGACTATGAACAGCCAATGTTACAAATAACATTCAATAACTGTGTTCTTTGCTATTTTTCCTCACAGCATATTGTTGGGCATGGAGGAAGCCCATATCTCTGCTATCCCATTATCAAAGAATTTGACCCAAAAACAGTATATCAATTATGTGATCCTCTTTCTGTCCCTCAACTGAAGAACTTAGTCTTGTGTGAGGTATACTTCTTTCTTTTACAGCTATCAAGGACACCTTTTCAATGGAATCTCTTCTTTTATTGTGTTATATCTGATTGGATCATAGATCCAATTCTTTTAATCTCTTCATAGGTTGTACCATCTGTAAAATTATCAAATTTCGCAATGGAGAAGGCAACAAAGTGGGACCCAGCATTCCCTAGCAGCCCAGGCAATGTTCTCCACTTTCATGACCACATAAAGCTTCATGAAGACCAACAGCTAATCACCACTACGGTTATTTCTGCTCTTCAGGCAGAGCTGAAGCAGTCTCAAGACCGTATTTGTGAGCTTGAGACCCAGTGTCATTCGTCCAGGAAAAAGCTTGGACACTTTCTGAGGAAACTTGCTGCAGAAAGGACCTCATGGCGGATTCAGGAACATACAAGGATGCATGCAGTAATCAATGTTGTGAAGGATGAGCTGAACAGAGAGAGGAAGAACTGCCAGCGGATGGAATTTATCAATTTCAAATTGGTTAGTGAGCTTGCTGAAGCTAAGGAGTCTGCAAAGCAGTTCTTGCAGGACTATGAGAAAGAGAGGAAAACTAGAGAGCTCATAGTGGAGGTCTGTGATGAACTTAAGAAAGAAATTCGGGAAGAAAAGGCTGAGGTTGAAGATCTGAAAAGTGAATCGATGAAGATTCTTGAGGAAGTGGAAGAAGAGAGGAGGATGTTGCAGATGGCAGAGGTGTGGCGTGAGGAGAGGGTTCAGATGAGGCTGATTGATGCAAAGCTGACACTTGAAGAGAAGTATTCTCAATTGAGAAAACTAGTGGCTGATCTTGACGCATTTCTGGGATCAAGAAGTATTACTGCAAACGTGGTTGACAAAAAAGAAGCAGAGTCGCTCAGAGAGGCAGCATGCTCAGTAAAAATTGACGACATCAAGGAGTTCTCTTATCAGCCTTCAACTTCCGAGGATATCTTCTTTGCATTTGAAGATCTTCGATCTAAGGAAGAGAATAAAAGTAAAATGGAGCCATGCTATAATGACATTACTAGTCCTGGATTGGAAATCAATACCCTCAACCCCAAGCTAAATGGGCTTTATCAGAACCAAGTGCAGAGACATACAAACAGCACCGCAGATAGGAACAGAGATAGAGAAGATGGTAGTGTCAGGGAAAGAATTAGCAATGGAGAGAACCAGGGTGTACGTCACTCCCATGAAGGGAGTGATCAATATATTAACAGGCGCTGTCAAGAAAGCAATGTATCAGAAAGCGGGACGGATTGGGAGGAAAATACAGATGATGACATGCTAAATATTGAAATCACTGAATTTTGCGCTGCATGGGGAAGCTACTCAAGGACAAAAGAATCATCCATTTCTGGTCTCCTGAGACCAGATCCCAGTTACAGTGGAAACAGCAAGACAGACTCAGTTGATACATCTACTGGGATAGCAGTTGAAGAAGTGTCGGGCAAAGGGGGCCTTTGCACACCAAGTTCTGGGCATTGGGGCTCACTTAATTTGGAGAATTCGCAGGTAACTGCTCTAGGCACAAAAGGATTCGAAGAATATACAAAAGGGATAAAAAAGACTAGCTTGATGGCAAAGCTTTTGGAGGAGAGGTTGGAAAACCAGAAACTTCATCCACATCATGGCCTTGAGCAGAAGATTCCGCCAAACTGATTTTCTGAGATACTTGAACATGGCATCCTCTCGGCTACATCTAGCACATCTTAACAACAATGTGGGGCTAAAGCAGCGAAACTCGACGTTGGTTAGCCATTGCACTTGAAAGGAGCATTCTATCATCATCACGGTGGGGGCTGCTAGAGGTTCTCCTAATTAATCTGTGTGTAACTCATGTTCAATCCTCTTGGTCATGCCAAGTAGTACGGGGCCTCTAAATTGGGTTGCCCCCAGCCATACCCAGATCTGATATGAACCTTTCTACAACCTTGAGCTATGGTGCTCAGAAGCTTAAGCACAGCTCAAAAAGGAAGAAGAAAAGAAATGTAAATGATCTTAGAAGGGAGATCGCACCTGATGAACTAAGAGTTTTGTGTTGTGATTAAGATAATGCTTAATTGAGAGTTAATCCAACTAAATACAAAATACTCCAACACATACCCACTTCCCTAAAGAATCTACTCCACAAGACTCTTACAGCTTCAACCAATTCCTACGTGGGAAGTGTTTGACTAATTCAAACAAACAAATAAATAAAAATTGTAAGTAACGAGAATTGACAACACCCTGGTGAGGACCACTTGACCCCTAATTATACAAAAGTGCTCCACTGCATGTGATGAGATAGAGTCACATATCAAGATCTGATTATATCAAACTAAGTCATATTAATGTCGATCGCTATAAAAATTATATTCTATAAGAATTACTAATGTCATATTTGGTCCTGAGTCAAGTCTATTGTAATTGTCTGTTTCATGGTCTCTAGACCTGGACTCAATGAAAATACTTAAACAAATTATATTCTATAAGAATTGCTAATGTCATATTTGGTCCTGAGTCAAGTCTATTGTAATTGTCTGTTTCATGGTCTCTAGACCTGGACTCAATGAAAATACTTAAACTTGCCTTAACACAGGCAGAGGTCCCAATAATACGATCTCAGATGAATATCAAATAATCGTGATTAAACTAGTAATCAACCCTAATCCAGATTAAGCAATCAAACTACAAGAGAGAAGGACACAAGGATTTATACATGGAAAGCCTTGCTTGGGAAAAAACCACGGGCCTTACCGTCTAAGCCAACAGACAACCAAACACTATGAAAAACTTGAAGATTACAAGACACAACCCTTCCCAGTTGTTGACTCAACCTAAGGACTGCTTCAGATTTCGTTGACAGCTCGTCACGAATCTTCATTGTGCTTGAATAAAACCGTCTTCAAGAAGAGCGATGGAATCAGACCAAGACTTGAAACATCAAAGCAGCAGAATAATAAGCCTTGGGGCAAACAATGGATCTCTCAAACTCTCTCTCACAAAGATATCTTCTAATTCAGAGTTGTGTAGAGAGGAGAGACAAAGAGCCTATTTATAGATGATATTTCGTGTATCAAAGGCTTTTTGGAACAAGTAACTTCCTTCAAAGATTTTAGTAAGTGAAGTTCGTCTAGATTTAGAATTCCCAGATTTGCTCGAGTGGACGTGGGGTTTGCTCGAGCGAATTGCTCTCTGGATGCAGACGTTCAGCGCATGGCTTCATGGGTCGAGCGAAGGAAAGAGTGGTCGAGCGATCAACTCTCAGTGAGGGGTTTGCTCGAGCGATCATGGATTCGCTCGAACGACCCACGTTCTGTCTTCAAAAACTTCATTTCAGAACCAACAAGGGTCGAGCGCACATAATGGTGGGTCGAGCGATCAAGTTTCTGTTGGGTTCGCTCGAGCGACCCCTGTAAACCTTCAGAATCCGGACTCTTTGGAAATCTTTCTATTTGAAACTTTGAGCAGTCCTTTCCTAAACACATTACATCATTAAAGAGTCCTAGTTTTGTCCAATGACCTTGAATTAGGTAATTAATATCTTTACAATCTCCCCCTTTGGCAATTCATGGACAAAACCCTTATTACAATAAAAATCTACCCAACCAAACATCATTACAACTCAAACCCAACTCATAACCAACTGGACTTTGAAAAAAAAAATGATATAAATCTTTGGGGTACCTGCAGAGACTTTCACTAAAGATCAAGTGTATGATATCATAGAGAATAGAAGAATTCAGCTTAATAATTAACTAGATTAACTCCCCCTTTTTGTTCATAAATTGGCAAAGAGAAACAATAGGATAGTCTAACAGAACACAATTACAAGACAGCTTGACAGTAAACTAAAGCATAAAGCAGTAATAGCATTCCAAAGTGGCAAATTCTAACAGAAAGCAATAGTAAAGTTTCCAAAACATGTAAACATGTAATGTGAGAGTCAGCAAAAAGTAAATCACTGGTGTCCTTGTCCCAAACGACCCAAAATCTCCGCAAGTGCAGCATTTACTTGATTGAAACCCATATCAACTCTCGTAGACAGATCCTGAACTTGAGCAACAAGTTGATCAATTCTGTCTGGCTGCCGCTGTTGCTCCCCCTATCGATGTGCAGTGCCAATATAGCCAGTGCCAATAATCACTTGGGGGATGTTTACTCTCTTGCCAGTGCCAATACAATATAGCAAATAACCATTCTTTTGAGCAACATTGGATGTGTGACCTCTCGGCTCCAGATTATGACACAAACCGGTTGAG
Source organism: Cinnamomum chago (assembly GCA_038049695.1). Taxonomy (NCBI): domain Eukaryota; kingdom Viridiplantae; phylum Streptophyta; class Magnoliopsida; order Laurales; family Lauraceae; genus Cinnamomum; species Cinnamomum chago. The sequence goes on from CP142460.1 coordinate 38,721,382, forward strand.
AAACCGGTACTCATCGGTGAGATTGCCATGGATAATGATACCTCCTGGCCAATGTGTTAGAGCACCGCAGATAATAGTGGCCACTATGTCATAATCGATGGGTGCTGGGAGTTCATCTGGAATGGGGTAATCGGCATTCTCTTTTTTAGGAATATTGATGAAGTCAGCAATATCGGATACTGAGTGTAAGACCCCGACCCGAGTGAACCCGATTAGTGCTAATTAAGTTGCGTGTTAGTTCTAAGCTTGATTAGTGTTTGTGGCTTAGTTGGGTTTGGAATAGCTTTTGATATAGTTTTGGGGAATTTTGATTGCTTTGGGTTAGTAGGGCCCTTTGGGGGTTCATTTTCATGACATTGCATATGTTTGAGGATTTAGCGGAGATTTTTACATTCATTGTTTTAATCTCGTTTTATTCGTATTGATAAGCTCCACAACTTTCATGTTGATCTCGTCGCCGTTTGAGATCCCGAAACCCGATTTCATAGCCTTGAGGGCAAAACAGTCATTGCACACAAAATCTGTACCAAAAACTTGATATTCCCGAAACCCATGAAACATATACTTTTTGAAAACTAGATATTTCGGCGATCATTTCTTTCTTCTTTGTCGAATTCATTAGAAGCCCCGAAAGACAAGATTTCAGCCCTTGAATGTCTTTAGTAGTGGGATCCATTCCCATTTGCCATATAAAGAGAACCCATCTTCCCATTCCCTTTTTCCAGCACAAAAAGAACCAAGGGTTTGCTTTTGGAAACTTTTCTTCTTCCTCTTGCTCTCTCCACCTCCAATCCACACCAAACTTGCATCAATCAAGAAATTGAGATGATCTTCTTCTTCCTCTTCACCATGGCTCTCTATTGATACCATTTGTGAAGAAAACCCTCCATTCCAAGACCTTCATTGAGCTTACTCTTGCCATTAGAGGACCTTAAAAGTAAGTAATCATTCCCTTCTTCTAGCCTTAGAGAAGCTTCATTTCCATTGTTGTAAGGTTTCCCTTCCTATTTCTTGTTTTGACCCATTTTAGGGTTTGTTTTGGGGGATTTTTGTTATAGCTTGGATCTTTGGCTTGGAAGAGTATAGGAGTTTGATTTCTTGATTTGAAGACACAAGGCAAGTGGATTACTTGATTTTTATGAGCTTTCAATGGTTTCCATGAGGAATGTGGTTGACTTGTCATTTCACTCATATTTATTGGCTTGCATTTATTTTTGAAATGAATGCTTGAATGCTTATTGGCTAAGTCATTTAATGTTTTGTAAACATCTTGGTTTAGCATTTATTGTCTTTTGGTTATATCCTAAATGAATGTTTGTGAAATGGTTTCCTTCCTCCTTCCTTTGTATTGGACTTGATGTGGAAGAATGAGGTGATGAATGATCACAAGTTGGAGTTTTGGAGAAGTATAGATAGATGTATTGGAGGAGTTCTTAGCTCAATTTTATTGCAGGGACTAAGTGGAAGTGGGGAGAATGGTTTTGAGGAGGAGAAATGGCTCAAAATATGAACATAGTGGGTGTTTCCGGCACCTGGCGGTCAGCCTGCGGTCACCTGGCGGCTAGCCGCCTGGTGACTGGCGGCTAACCGCCAGCTAGCCGAAATATCACGGTGGCTTTTCCAGAGAGCACACTTCTCCACCTGAAACTCAGTTAGCTCCACGGTTAGCCTGTGGCTAGCCGCCCATCCCAGCGGCGGCTAACCGCCAGTTGACCGCACCTTGGCGGTTAGCTTTCCAGTAAGCTGCATTTTTGCAGCCCAGCCGCGGTCAGCTGCGCGGCTAGCCGCCCATCCCAGCGGCGGCTAACCGCCAGGTGACCGAAATTTCCCAGGTTTCGGAGAGCTCCTCACTCGAGCGAACTCTCTGGTTCGCTCGAGCGCTGAGCTTTGTTGATCAAAGGAGATTCACTAGGCATTGTATGAGGCCATTCGAGAAAGAAACCATATCACGAAGATGTCATTCGAAGTTTTGAAAATTCAAAGTGTATAAGGAGCCCGAAATGTCCCCAAACTCAAAGAGTACCAAATTTTTATCAGATTTCCCTATTCACCTTGAACTAGTTTTGAACCCCGATACTTGTCTTGAGACTTCAAAAGCTCTATAGTATTTCGTTGTTCCCTAGATTTATACTACATGCCTTGTTTTCCCGAAAGTATTGAATTACACTTGAAATAATTACTTGTCTTGAAGTGCATTGCACCACATGATATGACAGTGTGCCCTTGAGCACCCCCGTCTTGCCCATTTGTTTATGTATTTGTACTCGATTTACTTGCATATGTCTCGATTGTATTTGACCTATGAGTCGGCACCACTAAGCTTGGATAACCATGTTGGTTTGATCCACCGACTTGGAGATCCCCCTCTTGTCCCGCCAGCTGCAGTTTGGATCCCGCTACCCGGTCATTACCGTTGTCTTGTCCCGATGCCGCAGATTGCTACTGTGGTCCCCGATGCCCGGCTCGCTACCGTGGTCATGTATAATATATGTATATGTATATGTATTTATATGAGATCCACTGTTTCTCCTCACCTCGAGTGACTGAGATCAGTGCCTAGTTATTGCTCTATCACCTTAGTGATAGAGGACTTAGCTTCGTGTGGTTGCCATCTTGATTGTTTCCCGTTTCCTTAGTCACCTTACATGTTTTACATTGCATACGTGTATTTGGAATAAATGTTTTATCTTGTTTAGAGAAATTGTTATTTAAACAGGTTTACATGTTTTGAAGGTAAATTCATTTATTTTCATATTGTTATTGTGTTTTCCTCCATTTGCCAAACCGTCGTGTTTGATCTACTCTTTGGTACTCAGGTCCCGTTGTCGGTTATCCCGAGGAGGAGCTCGAGGAGGCGGTCGTAGAACCGCAACAGTTAGTTGAGTGGCGTGCTGATGACGTCATGTAGACGTTCGGTTGCTATGAGAGACTTATCTTTTTGAGGAAACTGTCTAACCATTCTTTGGATTGGTATTTTGGTTATATTGGCCTGGTGGGCCTCTATTTTTGGGAAATGTAATTAAATGATCTTGTATAAACTTTAACTTACTTTTGGGTAACATGCTATAGATCATTGCTCATTCTGATACAGTATCTTTATACTTGTGATATTGTTTTATGACCAAGGATGGTTGACTATTTGATTTGCTATACGCTTCCGCACTTAATAGAAATGTTCATTTATGGTTGTGATATCCTCACCGCGGACACCTGTGGGAAATTAAATAAACATATGTTATTATTAAACAGATGTATAATGTCCCGATCCCGGATCAGTCCCTCGGGGGCCTGGTTCGGGGTCGCGACACTGATATAGTTATCCATTATCAAATCCACATTCATAAAATCCACATTCATATTCATCCATCTCCAAAGTCATCCATACAAAAATAACATTCTTCCACCACTCACAAACACTATTCAGAAGATGAAATTGAGCATTATTCAATTTATTTCTATGACAACTAAAAAAAATTTAAAAGAAATCTCCTAATAATCCAATCCAATGTGTGAAGAATATGCATGAAAATGATTTACGACTATGATGAGAGAAAAAAAAATGCATGAAGCACTATGCAAAATGACATGAAGAATCTAAGGAAACTAATATGCTCAAGATTCTAAGAAAATGTAAAAAGAATGTATAGAAATGGAAATAAATGAAAAAATGCGAATATTTAATGTAAAAAAAGGAAGAAAATACCTCGAAAATGAAGTAGATTAGCCCTGGTAAGGAAGAGGGAAAAAATGGCAGAGAGGCTAGGGAGTGCAACGATTGAAAGGAAGAAGAAGATGAGGGAAAGATGGGCTCGCATGATATTAATGCGTTGGGTTCGCTCGAGCAACCATTCAAGTTCGCTCGAGCGAACTGCCAAGGGTTTAGAATCTTGAATGCAGCGTGACAAAAAATGCTCCAACGTCTCATTTTAGGTCAAATCTCTCAATGAATAGTGAAAACATGTCACTGTGGAAATTTTCACATGTTTAAGCACACAGTGAAGGGGTAAACAGTATGACCATGTAAAAAACATAAGAAAGAATAAAAAAAATGTGTGGTCCACTCCCTTTAAATCTTCTTAAGATGAACTATTTATTGCATAGGGAGCAGACCCATCAACAAACAGTTGAGCAAATGAGTTTCCTTTTCCTTTTTTTTTTTTGTTTTTTTGTTTTTTTGTGAGGACATGCTAAACTATCATGGGTGACTTTCACGCTAATGAACATGGTAGCCTTCTCCAAATGAAAATTATCAATCAAGTGGAAGCTTTCACACACATTCTTAGGTAGCCCTCTTCCTCCGGTTTAGCCTTATTGCCACGACATCTCTCAAAAATAAAAAAAAAGGAGATAGAAGTGAGAGAATTAAAATTAACTCGTGCAGTGCAAAAAAAATAAAAAATGGTCATGTGACAATGTGAGTGTGCACTTAAACAAATAAAAATTTATGGAGTGTAGGGAATAAGAGAAATCCCTAACGATTTTCATAGAGATTCAAATCGTGTTGCATCCAAGGGCTTTGTAAAAATATCCGCAAGTTGAGCTTTAGTAGGAATATGATGCAATGAGATTGTTCCTACCTCCACTAGATCACGAATGAAATGATGCCTAATATCTATATGTTTAGTGTGAGAGTGTTGGACTGTATTTTTGGAAATATCAATGGCGCTTTGATTATCACAAAAGACAGTCATAGTTTCTTGCTCAATTCCATAATCTTGTAGCATCTGTTTCATCCAAAAAAAGTTGTGTACAACAACTTCCTGTAGCAATGTATTCAGCCTCAGCAGTCGACAAAGAAGTCGAAGTTTGCTTTTTACTATGCCAAGCTACCAGATTATTCCCAACAAAGAAACAACCACCAGAAGTACTTTTTTATCATCAATGCATCCTACCCAGTCAGCATCAGAATAACCAACGATGGTTGTGTTGGTATCTTTTGACATCCAGATTCCAAATTCAACAGTTCCACAGATGTATTTCAAAATTCTTTTAACAGCTTGAACATGAGACAACTTCGGTTTTGACTGATATCTCGCACAAATTCCAACACTATAAGCAATATCAGGACGACTTGCAGTAAGGTAGAGAAGACTACCTATCATGCTTCTATAAACTTTCTCATCAGTGTCCTGTCCACTAACATCAAGACTGATTTTAACAGTTGTGCTCATTGGTGTCCTTGCATGTTTTGAGGATTGCATTCCAAATTTCTTCAGCAACTCTCTGGCATATTTTGGTTGAGAGATGAAAATGCCAGACGAAGTTTGCTTGATTTGCAATCCCAAAAAGAAAGAGAGTTCACCAACCATACTCATTTCAAATTCACTTGCCATTTTCCTAGCAAACTTATCCGCCAAAAATTCAGATGTAGATCCAAAAATAATGTCATCAACATAGACCTGTGCAATGACAATGTTGTTCTTGTCTTGTTTGATGAACAAAGTTTTATCTACGCTTCCTCTTTTAAATCCATGCTCAATCAGAAAAACTGTTAATCGCTCATACCATGCTCATGGTGCTTGTTTCAAACCATATAGTGCCTTTTTCGATTTGTAAACATGATCAGGAAAATGTGGATCTTCAAATCCTTTCGGTTGCTCAACATATACTTCCTCATTCAAAAAGCCATTAAGAAAAGCACTTTTGACATCCATTTGAAATAGTTTTATATTAAGAAAACAAGCAATAGCAAGTAACAAACGCACTGATTCAAGTCTAGCAATAGGGGCAAAAGTTTCATCAAAATCAATACCTTCAACTTGGGTATAACCCTGGGTTACTAGACGAGCTTTGTTCCTAATTACCTGACCCGACTCATCGGTTTTGTTTTTGAAAATCCATTTTGTACCGATGACATTTAAGTTAGAGGGTTTAGGAACAAGCTCCAAAACACAGTTCCTATCAAATTGAGCAAGTTCTTCATGCATGGCGTTTATCCAAGAATCATCAACAAGTGCATCTTTAACATTTTTTGGTTCGAAAGTAGAAACATAGCAAACGTGACTTACCTCATCACGTACCTGTTTCCATGTTTTCATAGGGGTTGAAACCTCACCAATAACAGTATCTAGAGGGTGATCTTTGATTACTTGACCTCTTTGCGATCAAGGGTGAACAGGTAAAGGAGATGCACTTTTCTCTTCAAAATGCCTAATGATGTCTGGAACATTAGTTTTATAAGCAGTTTTCTTTGGACTGATAGGTTCAGCAGTTTCTGTTCCATCCTTTTTCTTATCTGTATCAGGTTCAGCATGACTTTCAATTAAGTCTTCAACCTGTTCAGAAGATGGAAAAAAAGTTAGTCCCTCTTCATCATCAGAGAAATAGTCAGAGGTTCCTGCATCATCTACAACCACATTAAAGGACTCCATGATAGTTGAATTCTTTAGATGAAAGACACGATAAGTTTTACTTGTCAATGAGTAACCGAGGAAGATTTCTTCGTCACTCCTGGAGTCAAATTTTGTCAAGTGTTCTCTATCACGAAGGATGTAACACTTGCTACCAAAAGTTCAGAAATATTTTATGTTTGGCTTTACTCCAATCCATATTTCATATGGGGTTGTTTTAGTTCCTGGACGGAGATAGACACGATTGATCACATAGACAACTGTATTTACAGCCTCAGCCCAAAACCTTTGAGGGATGTTTTTGCTATGTAACATCACTTGTGCCATATCTTGTACCACCCGATTTTTTCTCTCCACTACCCCATTCCGTTGTGGTGTTTTGGGTGCAGAAAATTCGCAGAAAATTCATGCTTAATTCCATGTTTTGTGCAAAAGGTAGAGAAATCCGAATTTTGAAATTCAGTGCCATGATTTGATCGTATTATGGAAACTCCACCGAATTCTTGACCTTTATCTACAATAAGCAAGGACCAAAAGTCATTAAAAACAATAAAAGTTTCTGATTTGTCACGCAAGAAACGCACCCAAGTAATCTAGAAAAAATCATCAACAGTCAATAATATATATATTTTTACCACCAATGATTTCAACCTTTGTTGGTCCCATAAGATCCATATGTAAAAGCTCTAATCTTAGTGGTAAGAGAGTCAACTTTTTGTGTGGAGCTTTTATCTGTTTACCAATTTGGCAGGGACCACAAACATTATTCGGGGCTCTTTTGAGTTTGGGAAGCCCACGAACCAATTCATGAGTTGACAATTTTTCAAGATCCTTGTAATTCACATGGCCTAGCCTTTGGTGCCATAATTCAATGTCACTTATGATTGCAGAATTGCAAGTCATATGTTTGTCTGAAGAGACCACGTAACAATTTCCAAAATTCCTTACACCATGAATCACTGTTTTCCCCTTTTTATCCATAATTGTGCAATCTTTTGCAGAAAAATGCGCCTCATGATGATTATCACGCAATTGACTTTTACTCAAGAGATTTGTTTTCAATCCATCAACAAAATACACATCTTTCAAGTGTGACATCCTGGAATAGATACCGTACCTTTTCCAATTACTTTAGCCTTACCTCCATCTCCAAAGCGAACAGAACCACCATTATAATCTTCAAGGGAAGTAAACAAGGTTTTGTTTCCTGTCATGTGTCTCAAACAACACTATCCAGATACTACACATCTGAGTCTGTAGCACTCAGTGTTGTAAGGACCACGTTATAGCGTATATCAGATTTTCGGACCCAGACAAGTTTGGTCCTAATCTGTGAAGGAGAAGGTTTTGACTTTCTACGCTGATTTCTATTGAAATTTCGCAATTTGTTGTAGTGTGGTTTTATGTGTCCAGTAATCCCACAAAAGTGACATATGGGAACAAACTTTGATTTAGACACATAGTTTGAATGGTAATTTTTTGAATATGTGGTATTTGAAGAGACAAGAGGCAAAGACATCATGGTTTGGCCTTGAACAAAAACAGGTTTACCTTTGTCCTTCGATGTGGAGGCGCCATGAACAAATCCAAGTCCGGTTTTTTATGTTGGAGGTAATTGGCTTTCTAGGATTTGATTCAATTTTACAGATCCAGTATTCATTCTGTTGATTGAAGCTTTTGCAGATTCTAACTCAGTAAGCACCATTCTTAATTTTCTAGCAACATTATCTTTTTCAGATTTGCAAACATTCAACTCTTTTCGCAAATTCTCCAATTCAGACTCAATCCTTTGATTTTTCTGTTGAAGCTGATCATTTTCTTCACCTGCAATAATCAATTTGTTAGACAAAATTGCTCTTTGTTCTTCCAATTGTCTTACCTTTGACTGAGAGTCTATCAAAGTTGCCCGCAGAGACAAGTTCTTTTCTTCCACGGCTTTTAATGTCAAAGCCCTCTTTTCACTGATTTTTGACATTCTGAGTGATTCTTGTAGCAACTTTTGATAGTTTTCTTCTCCCTCCTGTTCTTCATCAGAAATACCGTTAATATCTAAATCATCTTTGGATTTAGATTCCTGCACAAGCGAAACGTTAGACAAAGCAACAAAAGCAACATATTTTCTTGACTCACTCGAAGGTGAATTAGGTTCAGATACATCCTCATCAGAATCATCATCCCGTGCAACATTTCAGGCCTTGCCTTTGTTCTTTTCCCTTCAATTAGCACACTTAGCAGCTGTGTGTCCGTATCCTTGACACTCAAAACATTTGATTTTCTTGTTTGTACCCTTTGATCGATTCTGTTCAGTTTTGGGTACAAATATTCTTTTAAAAGGTGCCTTGGAATTTGATGTATCTTTCTTGTTAAAAGTCTTCCTATTCTTCTAGATCTTCTTGAGTTTTCTTGCGAGATATGCTTCAAACTTTTTATCATCTGTATCACTGTCAGGATCACTAATTCCAGGATCCTCGATTGAATTTGAGGACATTAGTGCAATGTCCTTGCCCTTTTTCTACGGGCAGTGATTTGCCTCAAAGGTTTGTAAATTTCCAACTAGTTCTTCAACAGATATTGAGTTCAGATCCTTGTGCTCCTCAATGGCAATTACTTTTGGACGAAACCTTTTAGGCTTTCAGGGAGAGACCTCAAAATCTTTTTGACAACCTTAGATTGAGGAACCGGCTCTCCCAAGGTATGACATGAATTGACAATTTTGGACAATTTTGTATTAAATTCATCAAATGTTTCAGAATCTTTCATGCGTATCGTTTCAAAAGCAGTTGTCAAATTCTGGAGTTTTGTTTGCTTAACTATTTCTGTTCCTTCATGAACAGTTTGAAGCAAATTCCATGTAGCCTTTGCAGTTGAGCAAGCAGAAACCCTATGAAACTCAGTAGGAGTAACTCCATTGTAAATAGCATGAATGGCCTTATTATTGCAATTTGATTTGGTCTTTTCATCAGCGGTCCATTGTGCTTTGGGTTTTGGTCTTGTTTGTCCATCAACGACCATTGTGGGTTCTATATATCCATCAACCACAATATCCCAGGCCTGGTCATCGATGGCCTTTAGGAAAGCTATCATTCTTGCTTTCCAATATGAATAATTGGATCCATCCAGAAGGGGGGGCTTGTTGGTAGAAGTTCCTTCTCTATTGATATCCATGAGAGATCAGTAAATTGATCACACAATAATTAGTGTAATTGGCTCTGATACCAATTGAAAATACTTAAACTTGCCTTAACACAGGTAGAGGTCCCAATAATATGATCTCAGATGAATATCAAATAATCGTGATTAAACTAGTAATTAACCCTAATCCAGATTAAGCAATCAAACCACAAGAGAGAAGGACACAAGGATTTATACGTGGAAAACCCTGCTCGGGAAAAAACCATGGGCCTTACTGTCTAGGCCAACAGACAACCAAGCACTATGAAAAACTTGAAGATTACAAGACACTTACAACCCTTCCCAGTTGTTGACTCAACCTAAGGACTGCTTCAGATTTCGTTGACAGCTCGTCACAAATCTTCACCGTGCTTGAATAAAACCGTCTTCAAGAAGAGCGATGGAATCAGACCAAGACTTGAAACATTAGCGCAGCAGAATAATAAGCCTTAGGGCAAACAATGGATCTCTCAAACTCTCTCTCACAAAGATATCTTCTAATTCAGAGTTGTGTAGAGAGGAGAGACAAAGAGCCTATTTATAGATGATATTTCGTGTATCAAAGGCTTTTTGGAACAAGTAACTTCCTTCAAAGATTTTAGTAAGTGAAGTTCGTCCAGATTTAGAATTCCCAGGTTCGCTTGAGCGGACGTGGGGTTCGCTCGAGCGAACTGCTCTTTGGATGTAGATGTTCAGCGCATGGCTTCATGGGTCTAGCGAAGGAAAGAGTGTGGTCGAGCGATCAACTCTCTGTGAGGGGTTCGCTCGAGCGATCATGAGTTCACTCGAGCAACCCACGCTCTGTCTTCAAAAACTTCATTTCAGAACCAACAAGGGTCGAGCACACATAATGGTGGGTCGAGCGATCAAGTTTCTGTTGGGTTCGTTCGAGTGAAAGTAGGTTCGCTCGAGCGACCCCTGTAAACCTTCGGAATCTGGACTCTTTGGAAATCTTTCTATTTGAAACTTTGAGCAGTCTTTTCCTAAACACAATACATCATTAAAGAGTCACAGTTTTGTCCAATGACCTATGAATTAGGCAATTAATATCTTTACACTCAACCCATCCGGAGAAATCTGGACAATCCGCCGGTCGTGTATTCAAATATTTCTAAATTCATTTCTCTAGGTCCCGTGAGATGCTGTTTGTATTGTAATTCACTTTAGCTCTATTTTCTGGGAATGCCAGAGGTTAATAGGCCCGCCTCTTTCTTTCATCTTCCCTCTTTTTAATGATCCATATTTCTAGATTTTGGTTATTACATAACGTTAAATGGACTGAAAATGGAGGAAAGTGAGTTGAGGACAATTTTATAATGGTGGCTAGTATGTCAGACTACTATCTCATTTTACTAAGCTGGAAGGCTAAACTTATCCGTCCTTAGCCATTTTGCACATCGGCTTGATTAGTGGCTGAGCTTTGTGTCGTGACAGGTGGCTTCACCTATATTATAGCTTTGTGTTACGTGGACACTTCTTCTTTCACCAAAAGTATAAAAAAATTTCATAACTTCACTGCTAGAAGATAATATATCTCTTTCATTAATCTCTGTCATATTTAAATACAAGATACATACATTTATAGCTACCACTCTCTACAACAACTTACCACAACTACACCCACCACTCCTACAAATAACTGCACCCATTACCCACACATACAAATATGAAAACTACTCCTACTCATAGGTAAACCAACTAACCCCTCATGACCCATTACTTTCCCCATGACTCAAGAGCAACTACTCATACCTCATGGGTAACTCCTCATAACTCTCCTACTGCTATATGACCCTCACATAGGAATCATCATGCTTGTGTAATGCAAGGCCACATCACTTTGTCGGGTCCAAATAATTAAAAGTGAGAAGAAGCATATCCCCTTCAATTAGCATAATTCTTTCTGGTTAAAATTGAATTACTTACAATTGAGAAGGCAATGTCATGTCAGTCCCAACTAATTACGTGTTGAATTAAATTCATGCAATTTCATAATTCACTCTAACTTACAAAAAAATGGGAAGCGGAAAAATTAAACTAGTGAGTAACCATGCAACATCACATTCTTCTTTGGTCAATATGCTAATCGGTTACTTTGGATGAAACAATCATTAGTAATAGAGCCACCACAACAACATGTAGCATCAAAAGATATATGATGTGCTCAAAATAATTAACCACAATCACACAAATTTCTATTAATTAGATAGTGGCAAGTACGGGTCGATCCACAGGGATTTGTGGAAACAAAATCCAAAACCCTCAATCAATTTCCACACCGGGGACTTTGAAAACACAATTAATCAAGAAAATAACAATTAAAATACAATAAAAGAAAACTAAAAGAAACTTATCAGAGAAAAGAAGACCAGGGTATTAGATTCCACCAAAACAGATTTACTCATCCCAAAATTACTTCCTAACCTTATCCCAATAAAATTCAACCCAATGAGCAAGCAATTCCCTCGATTGGAAGATTTAGCTTTGAAAACCCTTTTTCTTAAAAATCGAATTCTCTAACTAGTACCTAGGACTCCATTCACTTCAACATGTTGAAACCCTAATCACTATTAATCAAGATCAAGCACAAACCATTAAAGGATTTTAATCTAAATATGGCATGTCAAGATAAAGCGTAAAAGAAGCAAAAGATATTTCAAATAACCTTTAAAAAACCAAGAAGTTGAGTAGCATTCATGAAGGAGAACCAATTAAATCATTAAGCATAATGACGGAAAGATGACGGAAAGACAGAAAAATAATAAGGAACAATCTCACTGTTTTTGGCTTCCTCCTCCACCCTAATCCACGGATTACCTAAGCATAGTGGAACAAGCAAGAACAAAGAAACAAATCTTCATTACTGAAAGCCTTCAAAGTTGTTTAATACACCACTTGATCCGCAGAGCTGTTCGATCCGTAGGATATCGCAGGCTGCGATATCCTAAAGAAGTAGATATCCCACAATCAGAAGCGAGAAGACTTGAACAATCTGTTTTTTTCCTTGACTGTGGGACCACTAAACCACCATCCAAACTGTTAGATAGCTGTATGAGTGTAAGAACTAATATCACACTAAATTTGAACTGTTGATCTATCACGGTTATCGAGAAACTTGCAAAAAAAAAACGTGGCTTATGACCATTTTTTTTTGCAAGTTTCTCGATAACCGTGATAGATCAACGGTTCAAATTTGGTGCGATATTAGCGGTTTGGATGGTGGTTTGGTGGTTCCACAGTCAAGGAAAAAAATACATTGATTGTGCAAGTGATTGTGGGAAATCCTACATTCCTAGGATATCTTGCGATATCCAACGACTCGAACAGCTCTGTGGTAAATATACATTTTTGTGCTGTTCTAGGCCTTTTGTCAGCATTAAGATCATCCGTATAGTAATTGTCCCAAAAATTAAAGAAATAACTAAAGAATAAGAAAGCAAGAGGGAGAGAGAGAGGGCCCTAAAACTTACAGAAAGGGAATAACCTCCTTTTCAGAAGAAAAATAGAAAAAGAAAAAGGAAAAGAAGGGAAAATCCCCCAAAATCATCATCCCAGCCTGTTTTGACCCCAAAATGTCGGAATTAGGGGATCCTCATGAAATTTGATTTGTTTTCTCCTTTTAATCCTCTTTCCAATGCCCCTCTATAGGCCTACATGCTCTTTAATGGGCTTTTAGGTTTAAACCTCTCCAAATTAAGCTCAAATATGCTCAACTCCCTCTAATTCCTGCATAATAAGAAAAAGTCTATAATTAGAACATTTAAGACAAAATAAACAACTAATAAACTCATATTAAAGGGTAATTATTAATATTATGTCATGCATATCAATATACTTCACCTTTAGGTAGATAATCACACTCTAATAATGAGATTTTCGCCAAGATATCGTATTGTAGATTTTAACTAGTAAAAAGCCAATCGTACCTTCGGTCAATGCCATAGTCATTTATGCACTACCTTTTGGTTGTCAATTCCATGTCAATAGTCCAAGACCTCTAGAGTTTTTATAAGGAAAATAAAGTTCGAGTATGTAAGTTCAAGTCTTGAAAGGCTCAGATTTTATCAGGAAGAGTCTCCAATTGGTGCTAACCTATTAACGTAAATGCACACTAACCAAACCAAGAAAAGGCCCCAAGAACCCTTAGATTAAATGGTGAGTTCAATAGGGTTAAATTGGGTAAATTAAGCAGTATTTTGGCTCAATTCTGAATGTAGGGGCACGACTAACCGTGGGTCTTATGGTTAACTCATGGTCACTTTTCCAATGGCCAACCCTTAACAGAATATGTTCTATGGTTAGTTTATGGTTGGCTTCATGGCTAGTAGTAAGTCCGCTATGGCTCGCCATGAAGCCAGTTGTAGAGCAAATCTCCTGCTTTGACTGAAGTCAAACTAGTGGTTGGGGATTTGGCGGTTAACTGCAAATTGATGAAGGCTAACCGTGGACTAGTTGTTAGAGAGTGTTTTGTATATGTTGGAAGTAGGTGAGCCTCGTGGATAGGTTTTCAAAGCTTTTGACCCACTTGATGTAGGGATCAATTATCCATAAAGCCATAAACCCAATGCAGGAACCAAAACCTCTTTCTCATGAATCAAGATCAATAGATACTCTATTTAGAAGATGGAAAACAGCAGCAACAAGCAACCATGATAATCTACACAAGAGATGAAGTAGATCTAACATTGGAAGCCCGGTTGTGCTCTAATGGAGAAGTTGATCACTTGGCTTGTTGAAGAACTCTTTCACAAGAACAAGAAGGATCTCCAATACCTTGCAATCTTCCATGCTATGACCCTCTATCAAATTACTTCTCAAGGAGAATGGTGGAATCTCCAAAAGAAGAAAACCCTAGACTCTTTAATGGAAACTAGAGGAGAGAAGGGGATAGAGGAGAGAGCGAAGAGGTGGGAGTCCAACCTGAAAGTTCATGCTATAGAGATCTGAACTTGGACGTCCATGGCTGATCTGGTTTTTCTTGATTTTAAAACAAAACCAAATCTGATTTGGCTGCCATGAAACATGCATAAAACCTCCATGAAATCATGATCAACATGTGTATAATGCAAGGAGATGATAGAGGACTAATACCTTGATGATATGAATGCCTCAAATCTCTGAAAAGAAAGACTTCAAAGTTCTGATCTCAGCCTGCAACCAGCAATCCAAGTTGCAGAAATTTTCTGCAGTAGCTTCTCCTTTGATCTTCTCTTCTATTCCACTACCCAATCAGATTGGCTTTGATTGTGGGATCAAAATATGGTTTCCTAGATGGGTTTTCTGAACTTACAATTTGTGGAAAAAGTCCAGGACCTGATCTCCTCTCTCCAATGAATGAAGAAGAAGACAGCAATGGGCTGGGCGTGAGTGTCCTTCTCTCTTTGTCTTGGGCGGCCAGTAGGGTTCCTATGTGATTCATGCCTAGGGCATAATCCTATCACCTTATTGCTTCCTTGTTGCACGCCTAGGGTAGGGAGGGGATATATTTATAAAGCTCTCATTCCTTTAAGAGTTCTCTCTCTAATAGGAATGACCATCCCTAAAAAAATAGCAACCAGCCACCTTAGTTGTGCAACACTTTCTAATTAAAGATACTAAAAATTAGTAAACTTTAATTATAGGAACTCTTACCCAAAGAGGAGTTCTTCCTTCCAAGTAAAGATACCTAGTTAAACTTGGAAACCTCACACAAGGGGCTCCCCACATGGCTGGCCCACAAGATAGATAAACACACCATGGCCCACTAGTTAATAATTTAGCTAGAGTTAAATTCATGTATGCCATCAAAAGCCTATTTGAATTTAAACTCAAAATTATTCTTCCACAAAATTAATTCAACCACATATCATCTAATTAAATTAGGAAACCATGCCAATATAGGAAAGTGGCTAGAAGAGGGACCAAAAGACATATTTGCCCTTGGCTCCCAAAATGACCAAAATGTCCATGCTAACCCCATAGCAACATTAAGATAATTTTAACCCTAACTCATTCCACTAAAGAGTTATGGTTGCACTCCAGGGACAAATATTAAATTGCAAATTAAGCTCATCATAAACTGACGATTGTCTTTGACCTACCAAGTACAATGACTACAATGCCCCTCTATGTAACATCCATAATCAAGTAGGTTAACCGATGTACCATCTACCTTCTTGATTACATCTCATCCTTAGAACTTCATACCCTTGACTTAATCATCATCCGGATATCATTCTCTTGATCCAGGGAGCGACCCACAAGTTCAATATCCATATGGAACATCCATATACTAAGATCTTAGATTCTGATGATTAATCGGATAATTCTAAGGGGACGATCATTCCATCACACGATGGCATAGATTTCATATTGCATTTGCACGTCCCAACTAATCAAGCCCGAGTACCCAAAACACAGAGCTATTGACCCATGAACAGGATCTCACCCATAGTGAATTAAAGTACAAGAACTCGACTTCGTCAGTTCATCCACAAATGTTCAAGATTAAGAGCACTGGTCACTCAGTAGCAAGAGGTGACTTGATCTCTCTCTGTGATAGTACTATTTTAGAGATCACACCTACAAGTGGTCCTGTTCAATGCATGGCACATGCACTAATGAGATAAATCCGGAAAGTCCTCCGTGACTAAGGTAAGTCACCCTGAATACAGGAGAGTATCTCATTATAACTTATACCAAGATGAAGTGCCCAACTCCATCTCTCAGTTATGAACAAGTTTATTGTTTCAAGTGTCCATGACTCAGACCTTACTGTGTGTAGCCACTACTCACCTAAGTCATTTACTAGAAAACAATGGGCCTTACACAACCATACATATACACAAGTAACAAGAGAAAGATGTCATTCTATTAAATAACCAATAAATATCCAGTAACAGAGATGTGAGTGCAGTTAGTGGGCTTTAGGGCATACACCAATCCCAACACAACCTTGCGCGTGGGAATGCCTTGGACGTCCACCCCTCTCTTTTATTTATAGTGCATGAACACCTCCTCTTTTTTCATATTTTGAAGTCTCACTTTTATTATGAGTAAGTGTCCTTATCCTCCTTCCTTTAAGAGTTCCAGTAGGATTAGAAATAATCTTTTATTAGGGCTAGCGTGGGGACCACTAGGGATTCTTTAGAGGCTGGCTCTAACTGGGATATCTGGACCCCACACCTCATGTGAGATCCGGACCCACAGTTAATTGCAAATAACTCCACTAAATAAATGCAATCAAACTCCAGTCTTAGGAATAAATTATAAAAAGACCCTAATCTTCCCTAGTACTACAAGTAGGCCACTCCATCAATTATATCCATTGATCAATTGGATTAAACCTGTCCAACCAAGTTAAATCCATATCTTATTATGCTTGTGACCCAATTAATCACATTGATCATCAGTACCATCCAATTAACTCTTAATTAAGATGGATGCGCACTTACCAATGATAAATCCATTAATTGGCACAATGGGATATATCTATTAGAGGTGGATTCCATCTTGACAATTATATGTTCTGTCACGCCCCCGAACCGAAACCTCGGGGGCGGGAAATGGATTAAGCATAAATGTATTTTTACTCCCAGGATCCGCGTGTGTGAAGACAACACATTCTGAATATTTTGCGGAAGCACTTGTGGCGTTGCGACCCGAAGTCCGTGGCCATCGGATTCCGTGTCGCACTCAACCTTTAGCACTAAGCTATTATATCAAGAATCATATCAGACTGGAGTAACCATCACAATAAATTACAGAGCTGACAGTAACAGGATATTACATTCCCAAATATGTTCAAGTTACAATTATCAATGTACATTAATTAAGAATCCCAAGGAAAAGGCTAACAAAAGCCATACAACAATAAGCTATAAACTACTACCCAAATGTGACGTAGCTCCGATGTCAAGCTCAATGTCTACATGACATAGCCGACAAACTAACCTGCAAAGCATGGCTCTACAGCCAACAAAAGCACTCAACTCGGGGCGAAGAAATCTGAACCTGAGTACCAAAAGTAGTGGGTCAGACACGACGGTCTGGCAGGTGGATGAAAAGATAACAAATATACTGAAGAATAAAACATATGATAAATCATGCTAATCGATCAAATGCTGCATATAATCACACGGGTGCAAAAGTCGGGAATCTCGGGGAAAACCTGTATTCGTTTCGAGCATGGGTAAAACATGAAGATCTAATAAAACATGTATTCATTTACATCATCTATAATCATAGATATTTGACAATCGGGTATTCGTCTAAAACATGTATAAATATAGTGGTTTGACAAAACAAACGTTCATTTGAAACTTAAGTAAAACACAAGTATACAACAAATCAGGTATCCATAGCAGTCTGGCAAAACCAATGTCCATTTGAAACATATGTGAAAAATACGGATATTTAACAAACCGGGTGTTCATTTAAAACCGGTGTAACCAAAGAAATCTGACAAAACTAGTGTTCATTTAAACGTATTTCAAAGCATGGATATTTAAACAAGTCGGGTATCATTTAAAACATGTATAAACGTAGGGATCTGGCAAACAAGTGTCATTTGAAACATATTTCAAATCATGGATTTTGACAAATCGGGTAATCATTTAAAACGGTATAAACATAGGAATCTCACAAGCCAAATGTCATTTAAAACAAAGCACGGATATTTAACAATTCGGGTATTCATTTAAAACATGTGTAATCACATAAATCTAGTAAAACCATCGATCGTTTGAAACATATGTAAAAGCATGGGTATTCGCCCAACCGGCATCCATTTAAAACATGTGCGGGTACAAAGAACAGAAGACAATATAATAATAACTGAATTTACATTGGAGAATATTAGCACTTGTTTAAATAACAACTTTCATAAAGGAAACGAATCATTTATCGGAAAGCAAGTAAGCAATATAAAACATGTCGGGTATCCAAGGAATCGGGAACTGGCAAGATGGCAATCACAAGAAGCTAAGTCCTCTATCACCGAAGTGACAAGAGCGGGACGTTGGTCTCAGTCACACAAGGTGAGGAGACTCAACGTAAATCATATATACAATAATAAATATACGGGAACGGGACCACGGTAGCGAATCGGGTATCGGGACGGGACCACGGCAATAACCGGGTATCGGGATCCAAACTGCAGCTGGCGGGACGGGAGAGGGATTTCCAAGTCGGTGGATCAAACCGACAAGGTATCCAAGCTTAGTGATGCCGACTCATAGGTCAAAACCAATCGAGACATATGCAAGTAAATCAAGTACAATAACTAAACGGGTAAACCGGGGGTGCTCAAGGGCACACTGTCACTTCATATCGGGAATACATCTCGGGACAAATAACTGTTACTAAAGTAACTTCAATGCTTTCAGGAAACAAGTCAATCAAGTACAATAAATAAACGGGTAAAACGGGGTGCTCAAGGGCACACTGTCGTATCATGTGATGCAATGCACTTCGGGACAAATGACTGTTACTAGAGTAACTCCAATGCTTTCGGGAAAACAAGTCATGTAATGCAAATCTCGGGAAAAGAGGTGAAACAATGAACTATAACAATTTCGGGTAAAAATATCGGTTTCAAGATCTATTTAAGTGAATAGGGGTCCCGTATGTCGATTATAACAATTACTTGGTACTCCTTGAGTTTAAAGACATTCCGGGCTCCTTATGCACTTTTACTATTTTAAAATCTTAACTTGAGCTTATGGGTAGTTCTAGATGTTACAATAGCAAGAATCAAGATTATCAACGGTCCATCCTAGGCATGACATTAATCCGAAAACATCGAGCAACCTATTCAGTCACCGAAAGGAATGGAATTCGCGATAACCAAGGGAAAGACTTGTGTTTAGATATAAAGAAGATATCGCGTCGTTCCATCCCGTTCAAGATTGAAATGAATTGGACTTCGATGCCACCGAACCAACCGTGAGGCGCGTCGGCTCAAGACATTCTCACACATGGTCCAAACAGTCCAAAAAGGGTAGCCAGGGTCCCACCTGAAACCAAGAATTAGTGTCTAATCAACACCATTCTTTTCTTTTAGTTCCCTAGTCTTAGAGACCTTAGATTAGGGTCCAATTGGTCTTAACACTAAGGTATACACCCCTAGGACTCATAGAAGGCCCAAAGGTTTCCAAAAAAACACAATATCAAATTTCACTCGGACCGATCGATCGGTCGAAATTTCTGTACTAGAAATGTACAGGGTCCGATCGATCGGCCGATCGATCGGCTGAAAAAGCCTTACAGTTAAAAGTCAGTCCGATCGATCGGTCTGAACGTCCGATCGATCGGACCTGGGCGCAGTGCAGGTCCGGGAACTTGATTTTTTTCCTTTTTGTTTCCTTTCCTTCCAACATATAATCAATCACATAGAATTATACATAAGGAGACTTAAACACATGTTTCCAAGACATTAAAATGAGCTAAAGAGCTCCTCATTTCAAGTTCCTCCATTTCCATCCTTTCCATTCACAATAAATCTCAAAAGTGGAGAAAACTCATTCATGTGAAACCATTTGAAATCTTGACACTATGATACATACATTTCCAAGAGATTAACAAGGGAGAAATAACTCATCAATAAGCACATCTTGAAATCAATATTAATCATATTAAAGACAACTATTAAAATCACCAAAACCATTAATGAATCAAGATTTTCTCACAAAACATGTTAATAATCAAAACAATCCATTCATCCACTTGCCTTTGACTCTAATCAAGCAAATCAAGCTCCTAATCACCTCTTAGGCTCAAGATCCACAATCTCTACAAAAACCCCCAAAACAACCCAAAAATGGGTTAAACAATGAAATGACAATGAAACTTTCCAATAATCAAGGTGGAGCTTCTCTAAGGCTAGAAGATTACAAATCTAGAAGATGGGAAGAATCACTTACTTGGAAGGTCCTCTAATGGACAAGGTGAGCTCAAGGGAGGTCTTGTGATGGAGGGTTCTCTTCACAAATGGTATCAATGGAAAGCTTGCAAGATGAGGAAGAAGAAGGTGGTCTCCATTTCTTGATTGATGAACTCTTGGTGTGGCTTGGAGATGAAGAAGCAAGAAGAAGAAGAAGAAGTTGTAAGAAAAGCCCTAGGCTCAGCTGGAACAATGGAGAATGGAGTGAATGAAGGAGATGGGTTCCCCTTATAAGCAAGTGGGGTTTGGGTCCCACAACTTAAGGGACTTGGGTGGCTGAAATCATCTAATTTGGGACCTCGGATGGATTCGACGAAGAAGGAAGAAATGATCGTCGAAATATCTAGTTTCCAAAAAGTATATGTTTCACGGATTTTGAGAATATCGAGTTTTGGGTACAGATTTGGTGAGAAAAGACTGTTTTGCCCTCAAGGCCAAGAAATCGGGTTTCGGGTTCTCAAATGGATACGGGGCCAACATGAAAGTTGTAGGATTCCTCAAGATGAATGCAACGGGCCAAAAACACAATACGAAACCAATCGGGAAAATCTCACAAGAAAAAGCAAAGCCGAAAAGGGAACCCCCAAAGGGCCCCACAAGCTACCAAAGCACTCAAAAGCCCAAAACTAGAAGAAAAACCATTCTAGCTCACAAACTCAACCCAAGAACTACTAATCCCGCTAAAAGAACTAATCCACAAATAAAACAACACTAATCCGAGAGATTAGGGGTCGGGTTCTCACATGTTCCCATAGTCCCACTACCGTTGTACCCAAGACACCGAGGTGTTGACCTACAATTGGCTACACTCATTGGTGACTCAAAGTAAATGTATAATAGAAACTTAAGTTCATTAATCTTTCAAGATTAAGAGCCTATTGCTAGGGAATTATAAGAGTAGTTTGTAAATCAAAGACAAATTTTTCATAAGGTGCATCTCATGGTCCTCCAGTACATATAATGTACCAGCACGATGAGCCAGAGTCTTACACTCTGATGATTGAGACAAATCACGCTATCTCATAGTGATCATAATGCTGTAACCTTGTCTCCACCGATTATGAATTAATTCAAGTATAGGATTTGTGATATATGTCTTTTGTATGTGAATCTCATCCACACACATGGATCACACCTAGTATACTTGTGGGCTCCGGTTCATCTAATGAACCATCATGTTATATCGTATTGGATATGTGCATACAAGGAATTAAAATACCATTCATCTCATGAAAGGAAACTATTCATCGCAAGAATAAAAGCATGATTATATTTATTAAGAAATAAATCAATTTATTTACATCATCCACTAGATTGAGACCATATAATCTAACAATCTCCCACTTGGACTCAATGCCAGTCAGGGTTGCATCTCATGCTCATCCCTTCTACATGTCGCTCAAAGGCTTTGGTAGTCAAAGGCTTACTAAAAGGATATGCGAGATTATCCGCATATGCTATTTTTGTGATAACTATGTCACCTCTTTACATAATCTCTCTGACTAGATGATATTCTATTTGTATGTGCTATTGGCTTTTATGGTTTATTGGTTCCTTGGATTGTGCGACTATCCCGCTGCTGTCATAGTAAGCTGTGAGAGGCCGTCGTGCCAAAGGTACCACTCCAAGTTCCAAAAGGAATCTTTTGAGCCATACTGCTTCCTTACCTGCTTCACAAGCTGCTACGTATTCAGCCTTCGAGGTGGAATCAACGGTACATTCCTGTTTGATACTTCTCCAGCTGATAGCTTCGCTGCCAAGCATAAACACATATCAAGATGTGGATTTCTTGGAATCCTTATCTGACATGAAGTTAGAATCTGTGTATCCAACTAGAATCAACTCATCACTACTGTAAATTAACATGTAATCTCTAGTCATTCTCATGTATTTGAGAATACATTTCATAGCATTCCAATGGTTAGGACCCGTGTTTGACTGATATTTGCTGACTAGGCCTACTGCGCGATAGATATCTGGTCTAGTATAAAACATAGCATACATGAGGCTACCATACGAAGTGTATGGTACCAATATCATCTGCTCCTTTTCCTTAGTTGTCTTGGGACACTGATCCTTGGAAAAGTGCAATCCATGTCTGAAAGGTGTGATACCCTTCATGGAATCTTGCATTGCAAACTGTACCAGTACCTTATCTATGTACGTAGCTTGGGATAAGCCCATCATCCTATTTTTCCGGTCTCAATAAAGTTTGACCCTATTGACACAAAAAATGTCACTTTGCCTCTTCATACACTTTCAGCATCAAGAAGCTATATGAAGCGGCATCCTACTACAAACAGGCAATGCTACTTCAAACATCAAATCTTGTCAGAATCAACCAAAAACTGCAAGATCCTTCAAAAAAGCCATAAGAAGAGTACATATGAAGTTTCAGGCCATTTTGACATTATTAGGCCTAACTTCACTCTTCCAACAGCTGAATAGGAGCGCTCCCAGTGGCGGTGAAGCTAGAGACCTCGATTCATAAGACATAGCATACAGTTGGCCTCAAAATGCAACTAAAAGGCTTTACATCAAATTCTAGGCCATTCTAACACCGTTTAGCCCAAAAAGCAAACAACCGCGGCAAAGTCATCTCTCCTGGTGGTAACACCATCGAAGACATCAGATCTTCAATCAGAGCCTATGGATGGTCTTAAATACTTCTACGAGGCTCTATGCCTCCATACTCGTCCCTTGATTGGATGGTTAGGCTTCGAAGTCATGCTTGGGGCCGAAAAAGCATTTGTTGCCATTTTCAATCTCCTAGGGTGACAAGGTCTTATGTTTAGGGTGTCATGAGGTTGACAGAGTGCAATTACGTGCCGCGTCCGTCTTCATGTGTCGGACTCGAAATTTACTCTTTTTATTCATTTTGGGACACCCCATTTCTGACCATAATGCTATCCGACTGTTTTTAGACCCGATCTTTTATTTTAACACAATTTTCAAATGAACTACACGGTTTTGCATGTTTTGCCTGAAAATACCTGATTTGCTGGATCTAGCTTGTACAACCTTTGTTTAGTCAATTTTGGATTCCCGTGGGACTACACCATCTGTTTAGATGGATATGATTTGTTTTGATAGTAGTCTTCTCTACCCTATCTACCGTCTCTAAGGTAGTACTCGGTCAGTCCGTTTGTCTTGCATTCTTGAGTCAGCACCACTAGGTTCGTCCCTTACTTGGTTACGTTGACCTAAGTTAGGGTTTTGTATTATTATTTCTTATGCCACCATAGTTGGCTTCTCTATTGGCTCTCCAGTCATGCCACATGCAACTGTGAGTTGTATCTTTATCAATTTAATAGTCCGACCACGCCGCACGTAGCCGAGAGTGTTATTTGTATCTTTATCTATGTTTTGTGTAGTCACGATCACTCCGCCCGCAACCGTGATGGTGGAATAGCTTATGTAGGTTTTCATCTGATTTCCTTAGGTTGGATAGTATACATGCACATGCATCTTGATTCGTTTACATGCTTTTCAGTATTTGTTTATGCATGACTTTTACTAGTTGTACTATCCTTCGCATCTTATTACTTATCAGCCTGTTTATATTCTATTTTGCTGCAAAAATATTTTATTTCGTTATCAATCACCTGCTAGACTGTTGTGTTTGATATACTACTTTTGGTGCTCTAGGTAGAAGGACCCTTGTTTTGAGGTGGAGTGCGGGAAGTTGGTTGTGGAGCCATAAGTATTGCAGGTTTGCAGTGTCGGTAATGTCATTTAGATGTTGAGCTTGGCACTGTATTATTCTCATTTGCGTTTTGTATCAGTCTAACGATGGGCTATCAGTCTAATGATGGACTATGTGATGATAACGTTTTGCTGGTGTGAAAATATGATGGCCACGAACTCCGGGTCGCAACGCCACGTAAATTGTTCTGAAAATATTCATGTATTTGATGGAATTTGGACATCCTCACACATGCAGATCGTGGGAGAGCTATAATTATCTCTTAATTCCTTCACTCGTGCCCCGAGATAGGATAGCTGCAATAATCCGATTTGGGGATATGACGAACAAGCTTTTCTTTCACGACCATTTGGAGAGATGGAGCTTGGATATTTTATCTGTCCAAATCGAAGGTAATTGCTTTGTCTTAATCAGGACCATCTAAAATTCTATCCACCTATCTTGGGACTCAATGGTGCTATGAAAGAAGACCGTGGGAATGCTTACTTCGATTAATACACAGGTTGTTCATCATTGCAAGAGATCAGCTAATAGAGTGGCAGACTTCTTAGGAATTGTTGGAAGTAGGTGGGCCTCATGGATAGGTTTTCAAAACTTTTGACCCACTTGACATAGGGATCAAGTACCCATAAGGCCATAAACCACATCAAGGATGCAATCCCTCCGTCTCATTAATCATGAACAACAATAAATTCTATCTAGAAAATAGAAATCAGCAACACCATGCATCCAAAAACAATCCACAACAAATAGAGAAGTAGATTATACCTTTGGAGCCCAGTAGTGCTCTAATAGAGAAGAAGACTTGCTTGATGAAGAAACTATTTCTTTTAAGCAAACTTAGGATCTCCAAGACCTTTTAGCCTTCCACGCTATGACCCGTATCAGATATCTTTTCTCAAGAAGATTGGTGGAAATTTCAAGAGAAAACCCAACTAGAAACTCCAAGGAACTAGAAGAGAACTAGAAGAGAGAGAGGAGAGATGTGCAACTCTTGCACAAAAGGGGCTGGGCGTGGATGACTATGTTGGACGTCCAAAGGGGTTTGTTCCCTATTTATAGCCCTTCAATCTCCTCTTTACCTAATTGAAGTAGAAGTCCATCTTCCAAAACAATTAGCAACTTTCTCCTTTCTAATTATTATAAAAGTCTCACTTCCACAACAATTGGTAACTTACTATTACCACTATTAGAAGTCACACTTCAAATAGAAATAGTAACTTTATAATTTCTTCCTTTTAGAGTTCAAGTAGGATTACTATCTTTCTAATATCTTGGGCTAGCGTGAGGACCACTAGGGATTCCATAGAAAGCTGGCTCCAACTGGGACACTACGACCACACATCTCATGTGCAATCCGGGCCCACAGTTTAATTGCAAATAACACCACTATATAAATGCAATTGCACTTCAGTCTTTGGAATAAATTACAATGAAGACCCTAAACTTCCCAATTACCACAAGTAGACCCCTCTATCAATATCCATGGATCAATTGGAATAAATCTGTCCCTTCCAATCTTAGATCCACATCTTACTATCCTTGAGCCCCAATTAATTACAGTGATCATCAGTACAATCAAATTAACTCTTAATAGAGATGGGTACGCACTTACTAATGACAAATTCATTAATTGGTACATGGGGATAATATAGGTAGATTCCATCTTGACCATTGAATATTCCCACAATCCTACTACCACGTACCCAAGACACCGAGGTGTTGACGGATTAAGAGCCTATTTCTAGGGAATTATGAGAGCAAACCTTAAAATCGAGATAGTATTCCATAAGGTGCCTCTCATGATCCTTCAATACATCCAATGTACCAGCACCATGATCCAGAATCTTACATTCTGATGATCGAGACAAATCACACTATCTCATAGTGATCAAAGTGCTGCAACCTTATTAGATGAGATGCCCAGTCTCATCACTGGTTGTGAAGATATTTAACTATAAGATTTGTGACACATGTCTCTCATATGTGGATCTTATCCATAAACATATATTGCATCTAATATACTAATGGGACCCGGTTCATCTCATGAAAGGAAAGCATAATTTTATTGATAAATAAAGAAATTAATCAATTTATTACATCATCTGATGGATTGAGTCCATACAATCTAACAATCTCCCACTTGGGCTCAATTCCAGTCAGGGTTGCATCTCATGTCTATCCCGTCTACATGCAGCTCAAAGACTTTGGTAGTCAAAGGCTTAGTAAAGGGATCTGCTAGATTGTCCGTATAAGCTATCTTGGTAATAGCAATATCACCTCTTTGTACAATCTCTCTGACTAAATGATATTTCCTCTATACATGCTTTTAGCTTTTCTGGCTTTTGGGCTCCTTGGACTGAGCGACCGCCCCACTGCTATCACAGTAAACTGTGAGCGGCTGTCTTGCCAAAGGTACCACTCCAAGTTCCATATGGAATCTCTTGAGCCATACAACTTCCTTAGCTGCTTCACAAGCTGCTACATATTCAGCCTCCAAGGTGGAATCAGCGGTACATTCCTGTTTAATACTCCTCCAGCTGATAGCTCCGCCACCAAGCATAAATACATAACCAGAGGTGGATTTCCTGGAATCCTTATCTGACATGAAGTCAGAATCTGTGTAACCGATTGGAATTAGTTCATCACTGCCATAAATCAACATGTAATCTCTAGTCCTTCTCAAGTATTTGAGAATACATTTTACAGCAGTCCAATGTTCAGGTCCTGGGTTAGACTGATATTTGCTGACTAGGCCCACTGCATGACAGATATCCGGTCTAGTACATAGCATGACATACTTATGGCTACCAACAGCCGAAGCGTATGGTATCGACCTCATTTGCTTCTTTTTCTGATGTGTTTTAGGATACTGATCCTTGGAAAGGTGCACTCCATGCCTGAAAGGTGTAATACCCTTATTGGAGTTCGGCATAGCAAACTGTACCAGTACCTTATCTATGTATGCAGCCTGGGATAAGCCAATCATCATATTTTTCTGGTCTCAATGGAGTTTGATCCCTAGGATATAGCTAGCTTCTCCCAAGTCCTTCATATCAAAAGTCTTGGCTAACCAAACTTTTACTGTTGACAACATTCCTATGTCTTTCCCAAG
Source organism: Cinnamomum chago (assembly GCA_038049695.1). Taxonomy (NCBI): domain Eukaryota; kingdom Viridiplantae; phylum Streptophyta; class Magnoliopsida; order Laurales; family Lauraceae; genus Cinnamomum; species Cinnamomum chago. The sequence continues at coordinate 38,748,645 of CP142460.1, forward strand.
AGTAGGATGTCGTCGACATATAAAACCAGAAAGACTACCTTGTCACCTTCACTTTTCATGTACAGATATGACTCATTTGGATTTTGACAAAAATCAAATGACTTGATTGCCTGGTCAAAACGGATGTTCTAGCTTCGGGATGCCTGCTTCAGTCCATAAATAGACTTATGTAGCTTGCAAACTCTTTGCTCTTGGATTTAGCTACAAAATCGTCTGGTTGCACCATATAGATGTCTTCCTTAAGATGACCGTTGAGAAACGCCGTCTTGACATCCATTTATCAAATCTCGTAATTGAGATGAGCCGCAATGGATAAGAGTATCCGGATGGACTTGAGCATGGCTACCGGCGAGAAGGTTTCCTCATAATCGATACCCTCTTTCTGAGTATACCCTTTCGCAACAAGCCTGACCTTAAAGGTCTTTACTTTACCATCTGGTCCTCCTTTCCTCTTGTAGACCCACATGCACCCAATAGGTTTAATATTGGCAGGCAAGTCCACAAGTGTCCAGATTTGATTGGAGTACATAGACTCCATCTCAGCTTTCATAGCATCTTGCCAACGTCCCGAATCTATGTCATTAATTGCTTCATCATAGTTACAGGGATCATGTTCTTGTTCTTCCGGGACTACCTCATAAGACTCTCCTAAGAACAAGAACCTGTCAGGGGGTCTGACAATCCTCCCACTACGACGAGGCACTGGTAAGGGCGGTTCTTCCTCAAGTTCGGTCATACTTGGATTTGAAATTGATTGCTTTTGAATTTCTTCCAAGATCACCTTATCAAAAGATTTCCGGTCCATCATATAATCTTCCTCCAGAAAAAACCGTATTCGTGCTCACCGGCACTTTCTGCTCTCTGGGATATAGAATAACCAACCTAAAGTTCCTTTGGGATATCCTACAAATGTGCATTCTTCCGACTTCGTTTCCAACTTATCTGTCTTAACCTTTAGCACGTGTGCCGGACAACCCCAAATGTGTAAATGTTGTAGACTAGGCTTTCACCCGGACCACAGCTCTCGGGGAGTCTTAGGTACAGACTAAGATGGTACGAGGTTTAGTATGTACATCGCAGTATTCAAGGCGTATCCCCAAAATGATATAGGTAATCCTGAGAAACTCAGGATAAACCTGATCATATCTAAAAGAGTCTGGTTCCTTCTTTCAGCTACTTCATTTTGTTGAGGCATACCAAGAGTAGACAACTGGGATAGAATTCCATTCTTTGATAAGTATCCAATAAATTCAGCAGAGAGATATTCCCTTCCTCGATATGATCGAAGAATCTTGATACTCTTACCTAATTGCTTTTCCGTTTGTGCTCGAAACTCTTTGAACTTTTCAAAAGCCTCGTACTTGCGGTACATAAGGTATATGTATCCATATCTTGAGTAATCATCTGTGAAAGTGATGAAATACTCATATCCTCCTCTGGCCTTGACATTAATGGGTCCACACACATCAGTATGCATTAATTCTAACAAATCTTTGGCGCTATTGCCTTTAAATGAAAAATGACTTTTGGTTATTTTTCCTTCTAGACAGGACTCGCGGACAGGCATTGGTTCTACCACCAATGAAGGCAAGATACCATCTTTCACTAGCCTGTCAGTCCTATTTAGGTTTATATGACCTAGCTGTTAGATTGTATAGTCTCAATCCATCAGTTGATGTAATAAATTGATTAATTTCTTTATTTATCAATAAAATCATGCTTTCTTTTCATGAGATGAATGGTGTTTTATTGCTTAATGCAAATGACTAATAGATATGACATAATGGTTCATGAGATGAACTGGGTCCCATTAGTATATTAGATGTGATATATGTATATAGATGAGATCCACATACGATAGACATGTGTCACAAATCTTATACTTAAAAATATCTTCACAACCAGTGATGAGACTGGGCATCTCATCTGATAAGGTTGCGGCACTTTGATCACTATGAGATAGTGTGATTTATCTCGATCATCAGAATGTAAGATTCTGGATCATAGTACTGGTACATTGGATGCATTGAAGGACCATGAAAAGCACCTTATGAATACTGTCTCGATTTTAAGGTCTGCTCTCATAATTACCTAGCAATAGGCTCTCAATCGTGAGACATTGATGAAGTTAAGTTTCTATCTATTCATTTGCTTTGAGTCACCAATGAGTGAGGCCAATTGTAGGTCAACACCTCGGTGTCTTGGGTAAGTGGTAGTAGAACTGTGGAAACATCGAATGATCCAGATGGAATCTATCTACATTATCCCCTTGTGCCAATTAATGGATTTGTCATAAGTAAGTGCGCACCCATCTTGATTAAGAGTTTATTGGATGGTACTGATGATTACTGTGATTAATTGGGGCTCAAGGATAATAAGATGTGGATCTAAGATTGAATGAGACAGATTTATTCCAATTGATCTATGGATATTGATAGAGGGGCCTACTTGTGATAATTGGGAAGTTTAGGGTCTTCATTGTAATTTATTCCTAAGACTGGAGTGCAATTGCATTTATATAGTGGTGTTATATGCAATTAACTGTGGGCACGGATTGCACATGAGATGTGGGGTCGCGATGTCCCAGTTGGAGCCAACTTTCTAAGGAATCCCTAGTGGTCCCCACGCTAGCCCAAGTATTAGAAAGATTCTAATCTTACTTAAACTCTAAAAAGAAGGAATTAGAAAGTTACTATTTCTATTTAAAGTGAGACTTCTAATAGTGGTAATAGTAAGCTACTAATTTGTGTGGAAGTGAGACTTCGTATACTATTAGTAAGAGAGTAGAAAGAGGAGGCTTGTAGGGTTATAAATAGGGAACCATCCCCTCTTGGACGTCCGATATAGAGGATCCACGCCCAACCCCTTTGTTTTGTGCAAGTGTTGCACAATTCTTCTCCTCTTCTCTCTTCTAGTTCTCTTCTAGTTTCTTAGAGTTTCTAGTAGGGTTTTTCTCTTGGAGATCCCACACATCTTCTTGAGAAAAGAGATCTGATAGAGGGTCATAGCGTGGAAGACAACAAGGTCTTGGAGATCTCTAATTGCTTCAAGAAGAGTTCTTGTTCTGGTTGATTATCTTCTCCTCCATTAGAGCACTACCGGGCTACAAAGGTATAATCTACTTCTCTACTTGTTATAGATTATTTTGTTGCATGTAGTTGCTAATTTCTATCTTCTAGATAGGTTATATTGCTGTACATGATTGATGAGAATGAGGGATTGCATCCTGATTGGGTTTTGTAGCCTTATGGATAGTTGATCCCCAAGTCAAGTGGGTCAAAAGTTTTGAAAATCTATCCACGAGGCCCACCTACTTCCAACAACCTTTAAATGTTTTACAACGCATACTTATATTTGAATAAATGATTTATCTCTTTTATAGAAATTGTTATTTAAACAGGTTTAAATGCTTTTGAAGGCAAATTCATTTATTGTTATATTGTTTTGTCTTTTCACCCGTTTGCCAAACCGTCGTGTTTGACCTGGCACTCAGGTCTGGACATTGTCTATCCCGAGGCGGAGATTAAGGAGGCGGTCGGTGAACCGCAACGCCTAGTTGAGTGGCATGCTGACGATGTCGTTTAGACATTTGATTGCTTTGAGAGACTTAACATTTTGGGAACGTTTAACCATTCTTTTGGGGATTTGTATTTTGTTTGTATTGGCTTTTGTTGGCCTTTATTTTTGGGAATGTAACTAAATGATCTTTTGTATAAACTTTAACTTTTCTTTTGGGAAAGCACTTATGATCATTGCTCATTCTTCTGATACTCGGATTATACATGTATTATTATCTTGTGACATGACTTGAATTATCAATTTGATTTGCGACATGCTTCTGCATTAAAAGAAATATTTATGTTGTTGTGATATCCTCACCACGGACACCTGTGGGAAATTAAATAAATGTACACACACAATCTTCAGTCCCAATCCCGGATTAGGACCTCGGTAACCCGGTCCGGGGTCACGACAGTACCCATAAACTCATGTAGTGTTTTCCAAAACTTTGAAACAAACCTGCTGTCTCTGTCTGAAGTGATGGAGACATGTTGACCATGTTTACTAATAATTTCATCAACAAACAATTTTGCAAGTGGTGCCATATGCATCATATTTCCTGTCTTCATCAGAATGAAATGAGCAGACTTTGTCAGACGATCTACAATAATCCAAATTGCATTATTCCCCTTCTTGGTATTTGGCAAAAGGGAGACAAAATTCATGGTGATGTGCTCCCATTTCCACTCTGGAATCTCCTACGGTTGTAACAAACCTAGGGGCTTCTGATGTTCTCCTTTAATCAACTGACAAGTCAGACAACGAGACACAAAAGCTGCTATCTCTCTCTTCTTGTTGTTCTACAAAAATCTATTCTTCAAATTATGGTACATCTTCGTGCTACCCGGATGCATGGAATATCTTGTACTGTGCGCTTCATTCATTATTTCACTCTTCAAGTCATCCACATTTGGCACACACAATCAGTCACGAAAATACAGTATCCCATTCACCATCTCGAAATCTGGGCGTTCTGTGATATGCTCTACTATCTTTGCCAAGTCTGGGTCTTGCAATTGGCTGTCCATGATTTTCTGGATGAAAGTAGGTTTAGATACTGTCATATTTGCTAACATTGCACCCAGCTTTAGGGTTTGCACTTCCTCACCAAACTCTTCAAACTGCTGTAAAACACCAACTGCTCTCAAACTGGCCATGATCACTGATTTTCTGCTCAATGCATCAGCTACAATATTCACTTTACCTGGATGGTACTTGATTGGGAAGTCATAATCCTTGATATACTCCATTCATCGTCTCTGTCTAATATTTAAATCTTTCGGCGAGAATAAGTATTGCAAACTTTGGTGATCTGAATGGACTTCAAATTTCTCTCCATAGAGGCAGTGTCTCCACATTTTCAAGGCAAAAACAACTGCTGCCAATTCCAAGTCATGAGTTGCATAGTTCTTCTCATGATCCTTCAACTGTCTCGAGCATAAGCAGTCACTATGCCATCCTGCATCAATACACAACCCAGTCCCACATTCGAAGCATCTGTATAAACAATAAATCCGTCGCTGCCAGATAGTAATGTAAGGATTGGAGCTGTGGTTAGTCTTCCCTTCAACTCTTACCTAGAAAAGGCCAAACAAGAGAGAAGGAAGAAAATGGAGCTCTTTCCCAACTAGAAACTTCAAGAAATTTGTATCAATGGAAAGCTTGGGATGAGAGGAAGAAGATGATGGTCTTGGAATTCCATTTGGAGTCTTCTAGCTTGATCATTCAAGAGAATAAAGTGGAAAGAAAAGGCTTTCTCTTCTTGGCTGCTCTAGGGTTAGGGTTTGAGAGTGAAAAAAGGGAAAGAGTTGACTTAAACCCTAGCAAATGGGGCCCAATGGCCAAATCTTGTATCAATGAAAACATGATCTTGCGGGCCTCGAATGAACTCAACGAAGAAGGATAAAATGATCCTCGAAATATCTAGTTTCCAAAAAGTATATTTTTGACATGGTTTTGATATTTCTAAATTTGTGTCCAGATTTGTGTATAAAAGACAACTTTACCCTTTTTGGGTCAAAACTTGGATTTTGGGCTTCAAACGCGAATGGGCTGAAAACGAAAGTTATAAAAAATAATAAAGCCATTAAATTGAAATCAAAATCATAATTAAAAATGGAAAACCAACACGATCCTCCCAAGCTTACACGTACACTCAGGCCTTCCTGAGCATGTTTGACTGATATTAAACGTTCTCAAAATTCCCAAAGCTATGTCCAAGACTAAAACTAATTATATTCTAATCCAACGGTAACTAAACCCACTTAGGACTTGACACACACTAATTGAATTAGTTTGGGTCGGGGTCTAACAGGTATACCAGATTTTCTATTCTACTTGAAATTTGAAGTGGTGATCCGGAGATTTACCTTCACAAGCAGAAAGGAAATCAATTCTTCTTTTTAACTTTCCATTGCACATATATTTTAAAAAAGAGACACAATTTTTTTTAAATGCCATGAGAGGCGATTTCATTTTGTTTTCTGTGAAAGGAGACTTTTGTTTGCTGTGGAAGGCGTTTTTGTGTCGTAGAAGGCGATTTACAAATCTCATCAATAATGAAAGACAAGAAATGTGATTTTTTTTGTCTCTTTACAAAGAACACAAAATACAATAGAAAAGTGAGAAAAAGAATCTGACTTCTCAGGAGATTGTGAGGACTCGTTCAGATCGACGGTCGCAAGTCATGTATGGACTTCGCCATCGTCCATCAGATGAGAACGCGAAAACAAGGAAAAGGTTCTAAATGTGGGTGCGGAGAAATTAAATTCTCCCCCACTAGAAAGAATTTGGTCCCCCAAATTCTCTAACAAAAAGGACAAGAAAAGGAGACAAATAGTCTCCCCCACTAGAAGAAAACAGACCTGAACTCACAGAAATAATGGCTAGACAAAAGAAAAAGAGTCCTCACCACACGTCTTAAGGTTCCTAGAGTGTTTTATTTCCTAGAAATCTGTCTGCTCTGATACCAGTCTGTCATGCCCGCAAACCGGAACCTCGGGGGGCGTGAATGGGATTAAGGATAATTATATTTTTCTCTCTCCCAAGATCCGCGTGTGTGAAGGCAACACATTCCAATACACTCTGAATATTTTTGCGGAAGCTTTCAGAGCGTTGCGACCCGGAGTCCGTGGCCATCGGATTCCGCGTCATACTCAACCTCTAGCATATAGCTATTATATCAAGAACCATATCAGACTGGAGTAAACCATCACAACAAAGTACAGAGCTGACAGTAACAGGATATTACATTCCCATATATGTTCAAGTTACAATTATCAATGTACATTAATTAAGAATCCCAAGAAAAGGCTAATAAAAGCCATACAATAACAAACTAATAACCACTATCCATATGTGACGCAACTCCGATGTCAAGCTCAATGTCTACATGACATAGCCGACAAAACAACCTGCAAAACATGGCTCCACAACCAACAAAAGCACTCATCTCAGGACGAAGAAGTCTGGACCTAAGTACCAAAAGTAGTGGGTCAGACACGACGGCCTGGCAGGTGGATGAAAAGATAATAAATATGTTGAAAAATAGAACGTATGATAATTCATGTTATTTAGTCCAAGGCTGTATATAATCAAACGGGTGGAAAATCGTGTATCTCTAACAAAACATGTATTCGTTTAAAGCATGGAGATCTAACAAAACATATGTTCATTTACATCATCTATAAAAGCATAGATATTTGACAATCGGGTATTCATTTAAAACATGTGTAAATATAGAGATCTGGCAAAACAAATGTTCATTTGAAACATATGTAAAAGCATGGATATTTAACAAATCGGGGATTCATTTAAAACATGTGTAAACATAGGGATCTGGCAAAACAAGTGTCATTTAAAACATATTTAAAAGCACGAATATTTAACGAATCGGGTATTCATTTAAAACATGTGTAAACTTAGAAATCTGGCAAAACCAATGTTCATTTGTAACATATGTAAAAGCATGAGCATTCGACAAACCGGGTATTCATTTAAAGCGTGTGTGTACAAGGAACGGGAAACAATATAACAATAACTGAATTTACCTTGGAAAATATTAACACCTGTTTAAATAATAACTTTCATAAAAGAAATGAATCATTTACCGGAAAACAAATAAGCAATATAAAACATGTAGGGTATCCAAGGGATCGGGAACTAAAAAGATGGCAACCACATGAAGCTAAGTCCTCTATCACTAAAGTGACAGAGCAATAACTAGGCATTGATCTCAGTCACTCGAGGTGAGGAGAAACAGTGGATCTTATAAATACATATACATATACTATACATAACCACGGTAGCGAGCCGGGCATCGGGAACCACAATAGCAATCTGCGGTATCGGGACAAGACCACGGTAATAACCGGGTAGCGGGATCCAAACTGCAACTGGCGGGACAAGAGGGGGATCTCCAAGTCGGTGGATCAGACCAACGAGGTGATCCAAGCTTAGTGGTGCTGACTCATAGGTCAAATGACAATATCAAACATATATGAAATACATCAAGTGCAAGTACATAAATGGGCGGGGCAAGAATGCTCAAGGCACAACTGTCATTTCACGTCGGGCAATATATTTCGGGACAAGTAACTGTTACCAATGTAACTTCGATGCTTTCGGGAAAACAAGTCATGTAATGTAAGTCTCGGGAATAAGGAAATACAATGAACTAATACATTTTCGGGAAAAAATAGAGATTTCCTGCTTTGTTTAAGGTGAATAGGGGTCCCGTATGTCGATTTCGATATAGACTTGGTACTCTTTGAATTTGAAGACATTCCGGGCTCCTTATACACTTTTGTGAATTCAAAACTTCAATGAATCTTTGTGACATGGTTCTCTTTTCAAACAGGCTTCGTACGTATCTCCCGATGAACAATCCCCATCATTCTCTAAAAGGGTTCACGAAGGATTGGGATAGAAACCCCTTCCATTACTCTTCATTTCAGGGTTTCTGGGTGATTTCGGTCACCTAGCGGTCAGATGGCGGTTAGCCGCCGCTAGGTTTGGCAGTTAGCTGCTGGCTGACCGTGGTTGGCCTGACAAAGTGCAGCTTACTGGAAAAGTAACCGAAATGGTTCGGTTGGCTAGCGGTTAGCCGCCAATGGGTTCGGTGGTTAGCCGCTGGCTAACCGTGTGGCTGACCGCGCCTTTGGGGAAGAAATCAAGCTCTCTGGAAAAGTGACCGCGGCTGTGTGGTTATCTGGCGGCTAGCCGATAGGTGACCGCTGGCTGACCGCCAGGTGTGGAAAAGCCCTTCTGTAATCAGATTTGAGCCGTTTTTCTCCCTTAAACCATTTCCCTTCATTCCCATTCATCTTCATACAATAAAATGAGCTAAAAGCTCCTCCCATATGCCTTCAAAATTTCACAAACATCCATCCCAAACACCTCTATCTTTTTACATTCAATCACCAAAGAGAGAAGAAACCCACTAATCACAAGGATCCATTGAGCTACTAACAAGAAATAATGAAAACTATAAACCAATGTTTTCAAGACATCAAATGATCTAAAAAGCTCCTCAAATGCATCATTCAACACTTCCATTCTCCTCATTTCAAATTTCTCCCTTTCCATTCACAATCAATCTCAAGGTAGAGAAAACTCATTTATGTGAAACCATTTGAAATTTTGACAACATGATGGATACATTTCCAAGTATGAACAAGAGAGAAATAGACTCATCAATAAGGACATTTCGAAATCAGTATTAATCATAGCAAAAGACAAGTATTAAAATCATCAAAACCATTAATGAATCAAGCTTTTCTCACAAAACATGTCAATAATCAAAACGATCCATTCATCCTCTTGCCTTGGGTCTTCTAATCAAGAAATCAAGCCTAAACACTCTTCCAAATCCAAGCTCCAAAGCTACAAGCAAAACCCCCAAAACAAACCCTAAAATGGGCCAAACAATGAAAGACAAGGAATGGGCTCAAACCAAACTAGGAAATAGAACCTAAGGGAAAGCCATAGCTCAACAATAGAAGATGGAAAGAAGTCCTTACCTCTAGGACCACCAATCAACAAGAAGAAGCTTGAAATAGGGGCTGCCCAGCTGAGATTTGTACAATAATGGTGTCCATGGGAAGCTAGAAGGATGGAGAAAAAGAAGTTGAGCTCCAATCTCCATTTTGCAAGGTTTGGAGGTGGGTTTTTTTGAAAGGAAGCAAGAAGGAGAAGAAGAAAAGGGAAAAAGCCCTATGGAGCTGAAGTTCCTCCCCCCTCAAGAGTGCTGGAACGAATGGGAGAGGAAGAGAGGGGCTGATCCCTTTTATAAAAGGGTGGGTGTGGGCCCCACCATCACTTAAACTTGTCGGGATTAAAACATCAATTTCTGGGCCTCAGATGCGATCGACGAAGAAGAGGAAAATGTTTCTCATAAAATCTAGTTTTCAAAAAATATAATTTTGGCATGGTTCTGGGATCTCGAAATTTGGGTCCAGATTCAATGTGAAAGGACCGATTTTTTCGGAGCTTTGAATGGGTACGGAGTGAACACGAAAGTTGTAGAGATTAACAAACTAAGTCAAACGAGGCTAAAACAAGAATTATCGGAAATTTTGAATAATCTCCCAATCACGCGCAAAGTCACTAAAAGAACCCCCCAAAGGGTCCCACTAATCACAAAGGCACTCAAAACTCCCCAAAACTAGTGAAAAACGATTCTAACTCACAAACTCAACCCAACAAACACTAATCCCACAAAAAGACACTAATCCACAAATAAAACAACACTAATCCAGGAAATTAGGGGTCGGGTTCTCACACCGATGGAGAATGATGGGCATTTAATCGCCCTTAATCTCCATGATGAGGGGAGTTTCATGGTTTTAATACCATGATTGCTTGGATTTGTAACTCTCATTTGCTTGATTTTGATTGGGCTATCCAAAATAATGGGTTAATGATCGTATTAAGTTGTCGTAAAACGGGTCAATTAACTGCATTAAGTGGTGGCCAGGGCATTTAAGGAGTCGTGGGCCGTGCTGCGTCTTTTGGAATTCTTCTTGTGACGATCTCCGATGGATCCACAAGTTGTTTGATGTCGGATGGCGATGCAACTTCAGACATTGGTTGATATCGGTAGGCCGGTGACATCTGTCTTGTCAATTTCTCGATCGATCGGTTGGAGCGATCAATGATGATTTCATGCTCTTGATGGCGGATCCGAGATGTTAATGAAGATCAATCAATTTCAAGCATAAAAAATCAGATTTTCGGAAAACCACAGGGGCTAGAATTCCCGAAACACGAAAAGGGTCGGAAAACGGGCGACCCGGACTTCCTGGGTTGCTTGCGACCACTGCACCCATGGTCGCCGGCGAGCCCCTTTCGGTCACCATTTCTCGGCCTTTTTCAATTTTTTTGATTCTTTCTTTCTTCTGTATTTTTCTTGACATTTCTCCTCATTTATTGACTTGATTCTTCTGAAGAAAACCTGATGAGAAGCCGCGCAAATCGAAGCACAAAGTTTTTTCTATTTTTTGGTAGAGCCGAAGGCTTTGTAGCCGATTTTCTGTCAAGAGTCAAAACTAGGTCAAACGATGTCAGAATGACTTGAAATTTGAGATGAAGCCTCCTAAGCAGTAGATAGGACTAGCCATGGGCTTTTATCTGAGTTTTGAAGCTGTGTGGGGTCTCATCGCCAGTAGACTTGATTTTGCCGCGAGGAAGATTCCACGCTTTGATGTACGGTCAATCGATATCCTATTGACTTGAAATTTGACAGGGAGCCTATTGGAGTCATTTTGAGATGATCCATTAGTTCCAATTTGGATGTCATGGTCTCGGGAAGCTCCACCGCCGGTAGCCTTGATTTTGTCGGGTCAAACTTTGTCGGAATGACCTGAAATTTAACGTGCAGCCCTTTAGAAGCATGTTGAAGCCACCTATGTGCTCTGTTTGATGAGTGATGGCCTCGGTGATTCTCGCCGCCAAGAGGCTTGATTTTACTGCTCGAGGGTTGATGGAGGGTCAAAAGTTGTCGGTTTGACTTGAAATTTGGCATGGAGCCATTTGGAGATATTTTGAGACCATCTGTAGGCTCTGATCGAAGTTTTGATGTCTTCGATGCCGTCGCCGTCAGGAGCGCCTGTTTGGCTGCTGGAGGAGTGAAGTTAGGCCAAATGATGTCGGAATGGCCTGAAATTTGATGTAGAGGCTCCTAGTGGCATATTGGGTCCAGCTGTGTGCTCTGTTTTGTGTGTCATGGTCTCTGGCTTTACGCCACCGGGAGCGCCTGCTCAGCTGTTGGAGGAGTGAAGTTGGGTTAAATGATGTTGGAATGGCCCGAAACTTTATGTGTACCCCTCTTTTGGTTGTCTTGAAGGATCTTGCAGTTTTTGTTTGATTCTAACAAGATCTGATGCTTGAAGTAACATTACCTGCTTGTAGTAGGATGCGACTTCATGTGGCTTCTTGATGTTGAGGCGGCAATGTGGCAATTTTTGTGTGTCAACAAATGCCCCCTTGAGGTACAGTGACGAGTAGCTTTTGGAGTCGATGTGCCTCGAAGAGAAACTTGAAGGAGGGTTTCTGACTTGACCAAGAGTCTTTGAGCATTTTTTTTAAAAGCCTTTTGAGTTTCCAAGGGGATTTTATGGTAGTGAGAGGGATCACGTACCATCTCAAGGCAAGGTTTTGAAAATGACATGAGGGAGTCGGATTTTTGGATTTTGGATTTTCCTTTTTGACCTTGTGAACATAAGGGCTGTATGTGGCACATTAGGCGGTCAAGAGGTTTTGTTTTGGTTGTTTACCTTGTGACCTAACAAGTTGTACGTGGGCAGGTTAGGGGGTCGGGGTTTGATTTTTTATTTTGACCTTGTGACCCAACAAGCTATATGTGGCAAATTGGGGGGGTCATATTTGGTTTTGACCTTGTGACCTAACAAGCCGTATGTGGCGAGCTAGGGGGGTCAGGATTTACTTTTTTTTTTGTTTTGGCCTTGTGACATAACAACCTGTATATGGCAAGTTAGGGGGACGAGAGTTTGGTTTTTTGTGGAATGTCAATTTCAAGATTTTGGCTTAATTTGGTTCATGAGGTTGGATAGTTTGGATTTTTGGAAACTCGTGAGGCTTTTTTTTTTTTTTTGAATGGTTCAATCAACTCAAAAGAGGCATGTAACCATTTTGTATGTTCTTGGTAAAGGAGGTTTTTGATAGGAAGCCCCTTTTAGTGTCTATGTGGTCAAACCTGGCTCATGTGGGCTAACCCATGGGATCTTAAGCTTTAGAAGATGGCTTAGATCTCCTATGATGTCATCTTGTAAAGAATATTTAAAAGTATCTCTTGTGGGTAGATAATATCTAAAAATATCCTTTCCTGGAGAGAATCTCTCATGTTTCCTTGATTTTGGGAGAGATTTTCTCAAAGTATCTTTCCTTGGGAGAGAATATTTCTCATTCCCTTTCTTTTTGGAGAGAATTTCTAAAAGAATCTTCTCTTTAGGAGAGAATATCTAAAATCTCCTTTCTTTTGGGAAAGTTGCTAATTTTTAGCACTTACTCCCTTGGTTTTCTCCTTATTTCCTCTTTTGGTTTGCTCTCCTCTATAAAAGCAAAGGTGGTTGGATCTCTTGTCCTTATTGCTTTCTTTTCGCAAAAGTCTTCAAGAGGGCTCTAAGATCAGGAACTCCTGCTCTTCTTCAAGAATCTTCAAGTTCTTTCTTCTTCTCCATTCATGGCTTCAAGTAGGTTTTCTTTCCTTACAAGAAAGTCCATGTAGAAGTAAAAAAAAAAAAAAATTCTTTCTTTTTTTTTCTTTTCTTTTTTTTTTTTTTTTTTTTCTCTTTCGTTTTCTATTCCACGTCTTTTCTCCCTCTCTCTTTGTTTTTTTTTTTTTTTTTGGCCTTGTGACCTAACTAGCTGTACATGGCAAGTTAGGGGGACCAGAGTTTGGTTTCTTGTGGAATGTCAATTTCAAGATTTTGGCTTAATTTGGTTCATGAGGTTGGATGGTTTGGATTTTTGGAAACTCATGAGGTTTTTTTTTTTTTTTTTGACTGGTTCAATCAACTCAAAAGAGGCATGAAACCATTTTGTATGCTCTTGGTAAAGGAGGTTTTTTTATAGGAAGCCCCTTTTAGTGCTTAAGTGGTCAAACCTGGCTCATGTGGGCTAACCCATGGGATCTTAAGCTTTAGAAGATGGCTTAGATCTCATATGATGTCATTTTGTAAAGAATATTTAAAAATATCTCTTGTGGCTAGAGAATATCTAAAAATATCCTTACTTGGAGAGAATCTCTCATGTTTCCTTGATTTTGGAAGAGATTTTCTCAAAGTATCTTTCCTTGGGAGAGAATATTTCTCATTCCCTTTCTTTTTGGAGAGAATTTCTCAAAGAATCTTCTCTTTAGGAGAGAATATCTCAAATCTCCTTTCTTTTGGGAAAGTTGCTAATTTTTAGCACTTACTCCCTTGGTTTTCTCCTTATTTCCTCTTTTGGTTTGCTCTCCTCTATAAAAGCAAAGGAGGTTGGATCTCTTGTCCTTACTGCTTTCTTTTTGCAAAAGTCTTCAAGAGGGCTCTAAGATCAAGAACTTCTCCTCTTTTTCAAGAATCTTGAAGTTCTTTCTTCTTCTCCATCCATGGCTTCAAGTAGGTTTTCTTTCCTCCAAAGAAACTCAACGTAGAAGTAAAAAAAAAAAAAAAAAATGTTTCATTCTTTTCTTATCTTTTTTCCTTCTTTTCTCTTTCTTTTTCTTTTCCACGTCTTTTCTTTTATTTTTTCTTTTTTTGGCCTTGTGACCTAACAAGTTGTACATGGCAAGTTAGTGGGACCAGAGTTTGGTTTCTTGTGGAATGTCAATTTCAAGATTTTGGCTTAATTTGGTTCATGAGGTTGGATGGTTTGGATTTTTGGAAACTCATGAGGTTTTTTTTTTTTTTTTTGAATGGTTCAATCAACTCAAAAGAGGCATGAAACCATTTTGTATGCTCTTGGTAAAGGAGGTTTTTTTATAGGAAGCCCCTTTTAGTGCCTAAGTGGTCAAACCTGGTTCATGTGGGCTAACCCATGGGATCTTAAGCTTTAGAAGATGGCTTAGATCTCATATGATGTCATCTTGTAAAGAATATTTAAAAATATCTCTTGTGGGTAGAGAATATCTAAAAATATCCTTACTTGGAGAGAATCTCTCATGTTTCCTTGATTTTGGAAGAGATTTTCTCAAAGTATCTTTCCTTGGGAGAGAATATTTCTCATTCCCTTTCTTTTTGGAGAGAATTTCTCAAAGAATCTTCTCTTTAGGAGAGAATATCTCAAATCTCCTTTCTTTTGGGAAAGTTGCTAATTTTTAGCACTTACTCCCTTGGTTTTCTCCTTATTTCCCCTTTTGGTTTGCTCTCCTCTATAAAAGCAAAGGAGGTTGGATCTCTTGTCCTTACTGCTTTCTTTTTGCAAAAGTCTTCAGGAGTGCTTTCAGATCAAGAACTTCTCATCTTCTTCAAGAATCTTCAAGTTCTTTCTTCTTCTCCATCCATGGCTTTAAGTAGGTTTTCTTTCCTCACAAGAAACTCAATGTAGAAGTAAAAAAAAATAAATTCTTTCTCTTCTTTTCTTTTTTCCATCTTTTCTCTTTCCTTTTCTTTTCCACGTCTTTTTATTTTTTTTATTTTTTTTTTGTTTTGGCCTTGTGACCTAACAAGCAGTACATGGCAAGTTAGGGGGACCAGTGTTTGGTTTCTTGTGGAATGTCAATTTCAAGATTTTGGCTTAATTTGCTTAATGAGGTTGGATGGTTTGGATTTTTGGAAACTCATGAGGTTTTTTTTCTTTTTTTTTGAATGGTTCAATCAACTCAAAAGAGGCATGGAATCATTTTTTACGCTCTTGGTAAAAGTGGTTTTTGATAGGAAGCCCCTTTTAGTGCCTAAGTGGTCAAACCTGGTTCATGTGGGCTAACCCATGGGATCTTAAGCTTTAGAAGATGGCTTAGATCTCATATGATGTCATCTTGTAAAGAATATTTAAAAATATCTCTTGTGGGTAGAGAATATCTAAAAATATCCTTACTTGGAGAGAGTCTCTCATGTTTCCTTGATTTTGAAAGAGAGTTTCTCAAAGTATCTTTCCTTGGGAAAGAATATTTCTCATTCCCTTTCTCTTTGGAGAGAATTTCTCAAAGAATCTTCTCTTTAGGAGAGAATATCTCAAATCTCCTTTCTTTTGGGAAAGTTGCTAATTTTTAGCACTTACTCCCTTGGTTTTCTCCTTATTTCCCCTTTTGGTTTGCTCTCCTCTATAAAAGCAAAGGAGGTTGAATCTCTTGTCCTTACTGCTTTCTTTTTGCAAAAGTCTTCAGGAGTGCTTTCAGATCAAGAACTTCTCATCTTCTTCAAGAATCTTCAAGTTCTTTCTTCTTCTCCATCCATGGCTTTAAGTAGGTTTTCTTTCCTCACAAGAAACTCAATGTAGAAGTAAAAAAAAATAAATTCTTTCTCTTCTTTTCTTTTTTCCATCTTTTCTCTTTCCTTTTCTTTTCCACGTCTTTTTTTTTATTTTATTTTATTTTTGTTTTGGCCTTGTGACCTAACAAGCAGTACATGGCAAGTTAGGGGGACCAGTGTTTGGTTTCTTGTGGAATGTCAATTTCAAGATTTTGGCTTAATTTGCTTAATGAGGTTGGATGGTTTGGATTTTTGGAAACTAAGGAGGTTTTTTTTCTTTTTTTTTGAATGGTTCAATCAACTCAAAAGAGGCATGGAATCATTTTTTACGCTCTTGGTAAAAGAGGTTTTTGATAGGAAGCCCCTTTTAGTGACTAAGTGGTCAAACCTGGTTCATGTGGGCTAACCCATGGGATCTTAAGCTTTAGAAGATGGCTTAGATCTCATATGATGTCATCTTGTAAAGAATATTTAAAAATATCTCTTGTGGGTAGAGAATATCTAAAAATATCCTTACTTGGAGAGAATCTCTCATGTTTCCTTGATTTTGGAAGAGAGTTTCTCAAAGTATCTTTCCTTGGGAAAGAATATTTCTCATTCCCTTTCTCTTTGGAGAGAATTTCTCAAAGAATCTTCTCTTTAGGAGAGAATATCTCAAATCTCCTTTCTTTTGGGAAAGTTGCTAATTTTTAGCACTTACTCCCTTGGTTTTCTCCTTATTTCCCCTTTTGGTTTGCTCTCCTCTATAAAAGCAAAGGAGGTTGGATCTCTTGTCCTTACTGCTTTCTTTTTGCAAAAGTCTTCAAGAGTGCTCTAAGATCAAGAACTTCCCCTTTTCTTCAAGAATCTTCAAGTTCTTTCTTCTTCTCCATCCATGGCTTCAAGTAGGTTTTCTTTCCTTACAAGAAACTCAATGTAGAAGTAAAAAAAAAAAATTTTCTTTCTTTTCTTTTGTTTTTTCCTCCTTTTCTCTTTCTTTTTCTTTTCCACGTCTTTTCTTTTTTTTTTTTTGTTTTTTTTTGTTTCGGCCTTGTGACCTAACAAGCTGTACATGGCAAGTTAGGGGGACCAGAGTTTGGTTTCTTATGGAATGTCAATTTCAAGATTTTGGCTTAATTTGGTTCATGAGGTTGGATGGTTTGGATTCTTGGAAACTCATTAGGTTTTTTTTTTTGAATGGTTCAATCAACTCAAAAGAGGCATGCAATCATTTTTTATGCTCTTGGTAATGGAGGTTTTTGATAGGAAGCCTCTTTTAGTGCCTAAGTGGTCAAACTTGGTTCATATGGGCTAACCCATGGGATCTTAAGCTTTAGAAGATGGCTTAGATCTCATATGATGTTATCTTGTAAAGAGTATTTAAAAATATCTCTTGTGGGTAGAGAATATCTAAAAATATCCTTACTTGGAGAGAATCTTTCATGTTTCCCTGTTTTTGGAAGAGATTTTCTCAAAGTATCTTTCCTTGCGAGAGAATATTTCTCATTCCCTTTCTTTTTGGAGAGAATTTCTCAAAGAATCTTCTCTTTAGGAGAGAATTATTGGAAATAGGTGGGCTTGGTGGATAGGTTTTCAAAACTTTTGACCCACTTGACTCAGGGATCAAGTATCCAGAAGGCTATAGAACCCAATCCAGGATCCATGTCCTCAATCTCAACCATCATGATCAGTGAATAAACCTATTTAGAAGATAGAACAGCAGCCAACAAGCATCCATAAAAATCTACAACAAGCACGGAAGTAGATTATACCTTAGGAGCCCGGTTGTGCTCTAATGGAGAATTTGCGTCTTTCTTTGATGATGAAACACTTTCACGTATCAAGCAAGAGTCTCCAAGACCTTTTGATCTGCCATGCTATGACCCGTATGTCAGATCTCTTTTCTCAAGAAGATGGTGGAATCTCGAAGAGAAAACTCTATTAGAAACTCCAAGGAACTAGAAATGAACTAGAAGAGAAAAAAGAGAGGAAGAATTGTGCAACAACTTGCACAAAGGGGTTTTGGGCGTGAATCCCTACATGGGGGTTACATTGGACGTCCAGCCCTATATTGTCCTATATTTATAGCCTACAAACCTCCTTTTATGACTCCTTTACTAGTTGCGTTAGAAGTCAAACTTCCACACAAATTAGTAGCTTACTATTACCACTATTAGAAGTCTCACTTCAAATAGAAATAATAACTTTCTAATTCCTTCCTTTTGGAGTTCAAGGAGAATTAGTAACTTTCTAATTCTTGGGCTAGCGTGGGGACCACTAGGGATTCCTTAGAAAGCTGGTTCCAACTGGGACTCGTGACCCCACATCTCATGTGCAATCCGGGCCCACAGTTAATTGCATATAACACCACTATATAAATGCAATTGCACTCCAGTCTAAGGAATAAATTACAATGAAGACCTTAAACTGTTAGTGCCACATTTTCATGTGCACTGTTTTTATTGTCAATTCCGTGCCAAAGAGTTCCGAACACATTGTCTCTTAAGTACTTCAAAGAAGATTCAATTCAAGAGGACTGTCAAAGCTTTTTGGAAAGGTCAGGATTCGTCAAAGACCAACATCAAGCTGTGCCAACCAAGATCAGGTAATTGGGACCGAAACCATGCCCCTAAGTGACCCTAAAAACCCTAGGCTAAATTGTTATTTTGAAAGGTTTTAGATGATATTTTTGAGCTTTTTTAAAACTAAAAAATGACCCCAGATTTCAGCCAGCCGACCTCATGCGGTTAGCAGTTCAACCCCTAAGTCCACCTGTCCTAAGGCATCTAACATGATCATAACACCAGGTCACATTGAGGCTTAGTAAACATGAGTATGTATAGAAACTTAACAATAAACAATGTTTTATAAATTAATAAAGAAATGTAAAGTCGTCAAAACTGGTGTGCTTTTGATTTCTTTAATAATTTTTCCTACAAAAGTTCCCTCATATTCATACTCATGATTCATATAAGGCCTCACCAAAACATTGCTTATGTCAGGTTTTTTTCAAATTTCAAACGTAGGAATAGTGTTCCTGTCAGGTGCACCCTACCATGTCTTAAGTTACCGTTGGAACTATCCGTTGGATTTTTTTTTATAAATACCCGAAGCCTGTTTTCAAGAAAGAAGAGTCCAATTTTGAAGAGCCTTTGTTCTAAATTCTTGTAAATCTTTCTCAAGCTCTCAAAGCTTCTTCCAAACACACTTAGATCCTATCTTGGCAAATCCAAGGGCTTACTTAACTCTAAGGAGTGTGCTTTGAGAAGCCAAATCTAGGGTATCCTAATCCTTAAAGGTATCTCTCATTTCTGCCCTAGAAATCAAACCTCTACAACTTGGTTATGCATTTCAAAGGAGTTTCATCATCAACACCAAGCTAGCTGCAAGAGGTAAAAAGCTTCGATCACGGTCAAAAGCTTCTTCGAACACTTTCGATCTTCATCAAAGGCAAGTGTTCGCCCTCCATTCAAATTTATATCTTTGTGACAGTGGATTGAATCTGTGTGTGTCAACCACTCTAAAAATTGTGTATGGGGATTAGATCCGTGTGATCGAACCTCAGTAACAAAATGGAGTTAGAATCAGTACTTGTGTAGTTTGATTCTTTATAGTGGAACCAAGGGACCGTGTGACCCTTGAGAGTGGATGTAGGTCTGTGTGACTGAACCACTATAAATCTCTTGTGTCATTTTTATCTCTTGTGCTTATTATCTTGTTTCAAATTAGAGTTTCTCTTATTATTTAAGCACACACATATTGAACTTATAATTCATACAAGTTATTTTATTATGTGTGATTATTATTCCAAGTTGAGATTAAAAATTGGGCTAATAAGTTTAAGATTGGCATTAGAATTCCTTTTGTCCTATTCACCCCCCCTTTAGGACTTATTCATTGAACCTAGTTGCACTTTCATTTGGTATCAGAGCGAGGATACTCCCTAAAGGTTTAACAACCCGGAGTAGATCTACTTCTTTTTACTAGTGCCAGTGTCTAATCCAGAAGGTAGTGCTATTAACAGACCTCCATTGTTTGATGGTACAAACTATGCCTTTTGGAAAGCTCGAATGATTGTTTTCATCAAATCTCTTAGTGGAGATGTATGGGATGCTGTAGAGGATGGATGGACTCCTCCTACTTTCAAAGACACATATGACACTTTCCAGCCTCTCCCAAAGGCCAAATGGACATCTGATCATAAGGCACTAAGAGACAATAATGCAAAGGCATTGAATGCCATAACTTGTGCCATGAATGCTGAAGAGTACAAAAAGATTATGACATGTACTACAGCTAAACAAGCTTGGGATCTCTTGGAAACAAATTACGAAGGAACATCCATTGTTAAAAGAGCCAAGCTTCAAATGTTGACTTCCCAATTTGAATCTTTAAGAATGAGGGAAGATGAAATGTTCGATGAGTTTCGAACTAAGCTCATGGTAATTATAAATGAGATGTGGTCACTTGGTGAACAAATTCCTGAAGGCAAAGTTTGTAGCAAAATTATTAGATCTCTACCTGATAGATTTCACCCCAAAGTGACCTCTATAGAAGAATACAATGACCCTGAAACTATGAAAGTTGAAGAATTATCTGGTAATATTAGAACTTTTGAGCTGAAGCTAAATAATGCTTCTAATAGATCCAAAGATAAGAAATCAATTGCTTTAAAGACTTCTCAACCAACTCAAACTAAAGAAGAATCTGATAATGAAGAAGAAAGTGATAATGAAGATGTTGCTTTTCTTGCTAAGAAATTTATAAGACAGTTTAAGCAAAAGAATTCAAATTTTAAACCTTTTAATAAAAGTAAAAACAAAGGTAGCTCATCATCTAGGAGTCATGATAGAAAAGTCAAATGTTACAACTGTCAAAAGCTTGGTCATATATCATCTGAGTGTCCAATGGAAAGGAAGAAAAAGACACTTATGGCAACTTGGGATGACTCATCTGAATCGGAATCAGAATCAAATGAATCACATCAAGATAAGATAGAAAACTACACTATTTTAATGGCCCGAAGTCTCTGTGATCCATCAGTTGAGATGACTGAAATTGAGAAATTTGAAGATGAATATAAAAATCCAGATATTGAGGAATCTGTAAATGGATCTGAATCTGACTATGATAGTTCAGATAATGAAAGCCAGGATGAAGACCTTCAAGAATCCTATGATAAGAGCTGCAATTTAATTAAAGTTATGAGAAAACAAGAAGCTAAGAACAGAATCTTAAAAGACAATATTGAAATCTTGACTAATGAAGAGAATGTCTTGACAAATGAGCTTAATGAAACCAATTCTAAATTTCAAATTGCCAATGAATGTATAAGAAATCATAAGAAAGAATATGAAACTCTAAAAGAATTAATCACTAATTTGAAAAATGAAGTCACTCATCTAAAATGGTATAAAGAAAAGTATGAGTACTCTTTTACTCATGGAGAAGAAAATTTTGAAAAACTATTCAGAATGGGTAAATCTCAAAGAGACAAAACTGGGCTAGGGTACAACAAAGAATCAAAATATAATCCCTATGTCTCTACTAAGTTTGTAAAAGGAGAAGCTTCCTCTAGTAATCAAAACATCTCTAAAGTTGTAAGTAATACTTATGGAAGAAAAAGACATGATTACAAAAAGAAACAAACTAAAACATTTTATCAAAAAAATTCAGTAAATTTCTCTTTTCCTCAAAAATCAAATAAATTGATAAAAAAATTGATCAATTAAAATCTCAATTCTATAATCATTCTAAAATGACTTTACCAACAAAAAGGGAATCAAAGAGATCTTTTCTTAAATATGACTCTCATGGTTATAGAGGAACTTCACTCTCCCAAAGGTACATGTGGGTACTCAAAAGCTTGTTAGTTCACATAGCTCTTAAAATTGTAGACCAATCTGTGTGGTTTCTAGATAGTGGTTGCTCCAGACACATGACTGGGGATAAAGCTCTCTCCTCAAAATTTAGTGATTATGATGGTGGAATGGTCACTTTTGGTGATGGTAATATTGGTAAAGTTATTGGAAAAGGTACTCTGAATATTCCTAACTTAACTCAAGTAGAAAATGTTTTATGTGTTGATGGTTTGAAACATAACTTGCTTAGCATCTCTCAAATATGTGATAAAAACCATGCCGTATTGTTTACTAGTCTTGGTTGTGAGATTTCTAAAAATGGTAAAGTAATTTTAAGAGGTATTAGAAATCAAGAAAATTGTTATGTTGTTGGTAATCACGAAGAAGCATCCAGTTCAGTCTGTTACATAACTCATCTTGATGAAGCCCAACTATGGCATCAAAGGCTTGGACATGTGAACCATAGAGACTTGTCCAATTTAAACAAGTATCTAAAGGGCCTTCCAAAAATTAGCAGGAAGTCAAAAACAGTTTGTGGAGAGTGTCAAAAAGGTAAACAAATCAGAAACTCTCACAAAAAGACTAAGTCCTTGAAGACTTCTAGATCCTTAGAGCTTCTCCATATGGACTTGGTTGGTCCAACAAAGAAAAAGAGTAGAGGTGGCAAAAAATACTTCCTTGTGATTGTTGACGATTATTCTAGATTTACTTGGGTTGCATTTTTGAGGGAAAAATCTGATGCATATGCTGAATTCAAAAAGATTGTGAAAAGAATTCAAGTTGAAAAAGGAAGAGCAGTTGCTAGAATAAGAAGTGATCAAGGTGGTGAATTTGAAAATACTAGATTTGAAAAATACTGTGATAAGTATGGAATTTACCATGAATTTTCTGCCCCTAAAACTCCTCAACAAAATGGAGTTGCTGAAAGAAAGAATCGAGTTCTACAAGAGATGGCCACAGTTATGATTCATGGAAAGAATGTTCCTAGAGATCTATGGGCTGAAGCAGTGAGTACAGCTTGTTACATCATAAACAGGGTTTACTTGAGAATTGGCTTGGATAAAACTGCTTATGAATTATGGCATGAGAAGAAGCCTAACATTAGCCACTTTAAGATTTTTGGTAGTAAATGTTATATTCTCAAGGATAGAGAACATTTGAGAAAATTTGACTCAAAAAGTGATGAAGGCATTTTTAGTGGATATTCACAAAACAGTCGTGCCTACAGAGTATTGAACACAAAAACTAGTACTGTTCAAGAATCAATAAATGTTATCATTGATGACAAACTAAAGGATTCAAGTAATCAAGAAAACGCTGATAATGATGAGATAGATGTCTCAACAGCAAAATTGGATAAGTCTCCTATCTCAAAGGATTTGGTAAATGTGAAACATCATCCTATGGACCAAATTCTAGGAGATCCTCTGGCTGGTGTCAAGACTAGACGACAATTGGAAAATATTGTCAGTTATTTTTGCTTTACTTCCATCATTGAACCTAAAACTGTTAATGAAGCTTTCTCTGATAATTGTTGGATAAATGCTATGCAAGAAGAGCTAAATCAATTTACTAGAAATAAAGTATGGGAATTAGTACCTAGGCCTATTGACAAAAATGTTGTAGGTACCAAATGGATTTTCAAAAATAAACTTGATGAAAATGGTACCATAGTTAGAAACAAGGCCAGATTGGTTGCCCAGGGATATTCCCAAATTGAAGGAATAAACTTTGAAGAAACATTTGCTCCTGTTGCTAGACTTGAATCCATTAGAATCTTACTTGCCATTGCTTGCTCTTTGAAATTTAAATTATATCAAATGGATGTGAAAAGTGCTTTTCTAAATGGTATATTAGAAGAAGAAGTTTATGTTGAGTAACCTAAAGGGTTTGAAGATCCTAAGGAGCCTAATCATGTGTATTATCTTAAAAAGGCTCTCTATGGTCTCAAATAAGCTCCTTGAGCTTGGTATGAAAGACTCACTCAATTTTTGATTGATCACAATTTTGAAAGGGGAAGTGTTGATAAAACTTTATTTATTCAAAGAATAAATGACACTATTTTGATTGCTCAAATCTATGTTGATGATATTGTGTTTGGATCTACTTGTAATGATTTAACAGAAAGATTTGCTAATCTTATGAAATCTGAATTTGAGATGAGCATGGTTGGTGAACTTAATTTCTTTTTAGGATTACAAATAAAACAACTGACTGATGGAATGTTTATTTCCCAGACCAGGTATGCTAAAGAATTGGTCAAAAGGTTTGGATTAGATTCAGCCAAGCACATGAACACACCCATGAGCACAACTCTCAAATTATCTAAGGATATGAGTGGTAAGAATGTTGATCCTAGTTTGTATAGAAGCATGATAGGGAGCCTATTATATCTTATAGCTAGTAGACCTGATATTGCTTTCAGTGTAGGAGCTTGTGCCAGATATCAATCTGATCCCAAAGAAACTCATTTGAAAGCTGTTAAGAGAATCATTAGATATGTTTCAGGGACTTCAGGATATGGCTTATGGTATCCATATAATTCATCTACTTATATTGCCGGATACTCAGATGCCGATTGGGCTGGAAATGTGGATGATAGAAAATCGACTAGTGGTGGTTGCTTCTACCTAGGAAATTGTCTAGTTACTTGGCACATCAAGAAACAGTCATCCATTTCCCTATCCACAGCTGAAGCAGAATATATAGCAGCTGGAAGTGGTTGTACTCAAATGTTATGGATGGAACAAATGCTGAAAGACTGTGGTATTGGACAAGGTAGCATGAATTTGTATTGTGATAACACCAGTGCTATCAATATTTCCAAAAATCCTGTCCAACACTCTAGAACTAAGCATATTGATATTAGACATCATTTCATTAGAGAATTGGTTGAAGAGGGAGTCATAGTTTTGGACCATATTTCTACTGAGAAACAACTTGCAGATATTCTGACAAAACCATTGGATATTTCAAAATTTGAAAACATGAGAAAATCCCTTGGTATTTGTGTTATTAAATAATTTCTTATTGTTTATTTGTTTTATATGTGTTAGTTTCATTTAATTGTTTTTATGTGTTTAATTTTAAAAAAAATGAAACATATCATTTCTTAGGTCATGAACTTATTTCATAGTTCTATAAAAAGCAAAATTCTGTTGCACTATCTACTGCTGAGGCAGAGTATGTTGCTGGAGGTAGTTATTGTGCTCAAGTTCTTTACATGAAGCAACAACTTGAGGATTTTAAACTTGTGTGCTATAAATCTTTCATAGAACCCAATACACCATTCTAGGACTAAGCATATTGAAATTAGACATCATTTTCTTAGAGATCATGTGCAGAAGGGTGATATTGTACTAGAATTTACAAGCACACACGATAAGTTGGCAGACATTTTTACAAAACCCTGCTAGAAAATAGACTGTGCATGATTAGAAGAGAAATCGAAATGATGCATGCCATGAATATTTATTGTATATTTTTCTTAATGTCTTACAAAACCTTGAGACTTTTAGCCTCATCATTCAAATGCGTTTGCTTTTCATAGATCCTCATGCAATCCTTGTCTAAAGGATTAAGAAATCGAACTGAAGAGGTAAGCAAGGATTTTAAATCCTTATTCTATTGCTTTAATTCTACTATTTTCCTGTTAGACTCGAGAAAAAGCCGTTGCAGTACATCAATCTCTTCAATAAGCTTTTCTTTCTTGCGAGTTTTGGACTGCAACCGATCGAAAAATGAGACAATGGATGATGAGTATTGAGTCCCGAGACTCACAAGCTCATAAATGGCATCTTGATCCGATTTATTAGCCAAATCTCTCTCTTGTCGCCTTGGCATCATGGAACCTAAAGCAGATGCAGAAAAAGTTTGGGATTGAGGTAAAGAATACCTCATCTCTTGATCACAAGAAGTACTAAAAGGAAATTGATGAGCCATCGAGATTTTGTGAATAAGAATGCTGATGAATTACAGAGACGAGAAGAAGATTTGATACAAATTAGATAGAGCTAAGACTGCTCTTATAGAGATGGAATTTGAACAAGACAAACCTTCATATCTTCAAATCTTTCTTAGTTCAAATTAAAAATATGCTGGATGCATATTTTCAAAAGCTACTTAGCTAAGCCAGTGAGATTTATTGCAGGATGTCCCTATTTTTCTCGTTTGTCAACAACATCCAGCGGATTTGAATCTCCTTTCGCATCCAGTTGATAAAACTAGGCCTCTAGCTTTTGCAGTTTATGTCGGACATGGGTGGTTCCAGAGTGTATTTCTTTGCGGGCTTGGTTTGGGTGGGCCGGGGCTTCCGTGATGTGCATGAATTTGGGTTGCACTCACTTAGGCCCGATAAGAATTGTGGGGGATGAACTTGAATGCCCTCGGCCCTGTCTAATCGAGGCCCATCTGTTATCTATGCTTGAATGGATTATCTGTTGGAATTTGAGATTCTTCGAGACAATTAATGAAGAGTTAAAAATGATTATGCGTTGGAATTATTGTCAACACATTGTCACAAGCATTGCAAACAAGTCAGAGGCCATGGAGACAGAGGTTTCACGAGCTAGAGCGCGACTATGCAATTTCCAAACAGCAGCAGACAGCAGCCTCGCGCGCTCGAGCGCGTGAAGGTGCGCTCGAGCGCGCACAGTCGGATTCAGCCAAAGTCGAGACAGCAGTCTCGCGCGCTCGAGCGCGTGTAGGTGCGCTCGAGCGCGTGAGCGGAGAATTTTTAGGATCTTCACGATTTCGTATTTCTTTGATGGAAATCTATGTTTAAGATGACCTAATCTTATTTAAGAGGAGATTAGACTCGTGGAAGGGTGTGGGGGAAGTATCTCTTCTATCAAACAAAGGTGAGGAGAGTTTTTCAAGAGAGATTTAGAGAGAAGAGTGATTGTGAGAAGAAGGTGCTGCTGGGATTGCTGTGTTGCAGGTTTCTACAGCAAGTGTGGACGAGAATGTGCTCATGAAGATGATGATTCGTTCATAGATAAGTGTCTCTCTATTTATAACTTAAAATTCAATTTGTAAGGGATTGAGAGAGAGAGATTGTAGAGGGGAAGGGCTGTAGAAAGAACTAAACTCTTATTCTGTAAAACATCAAGTGGGTGCTTGGTGTTGGGGATTTGGTGATCCTGTCTGTTGGTGCAGACATATTGGAAAGGGAGTAGGTGCTTCCTAGATAGTGGGTGCTATCTGAAACTCAAGGGTGGGTGCTCTTTGTCGTTGGTGCGACTAAATAGATTCAGACCTATTCCGGATCGGTGTTCGGAAAGCCTTTGAACCGTGGACGTAGCCTTTTTGGTGAACCACGTTAAATCTGTTGTCCGTGTGTGTGATTTGATCTTTTGTTGTTGAAATTGGACCTGATTTTAGAGATCACTGATTCACCCCCCCCTCTCAGTGATCGCGATATCCAACAATTGGTATCAGAGCCCGGCTCCCTTGATAAGCTTAACACGCTGAGGGTGATCTATTGTCAAATCACATGGCATCTAATACAGGGAATATGAAAGCACCTTTGTTTGATGGCTCTAATTACTCCTTCTGGAAGATCAGAATGCAGGCCTTCATTAAATCACTTGGCTATGAT
This sequence comes from Cinnamomum chago, assembly GCA_038049695.1. Taxonomy (NCBI): domain Eukaryota; kingdom Viridiplantae; phylum Streptophyta; class Magnoliopsida; order Laurales; family Lauraceae; genus Cinnamomum; species Cinnamomum chago. The sequence goes on from CP142460.1 coordinate 38,776,055, forward strand.
GTCTGGGAGGCTGTCAGAGTCGGTTACAATGCTGCCATCGTACCCACTGATGCTGCAACGAAGAAGTTAGCAGACAACGACTCCAAGGCGCAGAATGCACTCTTTAGTGGTCTTGTGGACAGCGAGCTGGTCAAAGTTATTGCATGCAAAACAGCCAAGGAAATATGGGACAAGTTGCAAAGCATTCATGAAGGTGATGAGAAGATTAAAGAAGCAAAGTTGCAAACCCATCGCTCTCAATTCGAGTCTCTTCGCATGGAGGAAAGCGAGAATATTGATTCTTACTTGCAACGAGTGAATGAAGTCACGAATGACATTCGTGGACTAGGGGAGGAAATTAAGGAACCAGTCATTGTCAAAAAGGTTCTAAGATCTCTTCTTTCCCGGTTTGATTCCAAAGTCTCTGCCATTGAAGAAGCTAAGGATCTGAATGCCTTCACCATGGATGAATTGCATGGTACACTCACTGCCTACGAGATGCGCATAGGCAAGACATCATCATCTGATAGAGAAGCGGCCTTCAAAGCTCAGAAGAAAGGGAAAGAAATTACTGGTCATGAGGCTGATACTGAAGATGATGAGCTTGAGGCTCAATTTGTTAGAAAGCTGAAGAAAGGAAGCAATGGAAAGTACAAAGGGAAGCTACCCTTTAAATGCTTCAATTGTGGAGGTGTTGGCCATTTTGCTGCCAAGTGTCCGCTGAAAGAAGACAATGATAATGACTCTTATATTGATAAGAGTAAAAGGAAGAAAAATTTCAGAAAAGGGGGCAAAGCACAAACCTTTATAAGCCAACAAGATGACAGCACATCTGAAACTTCAAACGATGATGAATCAACTGAAGCTCTCTTCATGGTTACTGTTGAAGAAGAAGAGGAGCAAGAGCTGGAAGAAGAAGAGGAGGCCGAGGTCAATCTTGAAGAAGAACTCATTGCTGCACTTGAGGAGCTTAGCATGGAGCGTAAAACAAGTAAGAAAAATCTGAAACTTCTCCATGAATCTGAAAGTTCAGTTATTGCTTTGAAAACTCAAGTTGAAGAATATAAAAGAATGGTGGAAGTCCTTGAAAATCAAATAAGTATCAAAAAGGAAGAGGCTATGAAACTTGAAACTGAAATCGCTAGAGCAAAGGCTGAAAACTTGGAAAGTAGACAAAAACTCAAAGCGCTCCAAGCGATTGAAGGGACAATGAAACTCAATGAAATTCTGAAAGTTCAAAAGCCCTTCCACAATAAATTTGGTATTGGATTTGAGATCGGAGAATCCTCTAAGGCTACACCTTCTTTGTCTATGAAACAAAGTGCTATACCTCTCAAGGCCACAAAGCTTCAAATTCAGCCTAGTATTGAGATGGTAAATAAGAAAAGGTTTGTGGAGTTTAATCAGCCACCTAAGAAAGGAAGGATGTTCAGATTCTACGGTTATTGCTTTCATTGTAATAGATATGGTCATAAAAGAACTGATTGTAGATTCTATGTGAGAAACAGTCCTTTAGTGACTAGGAACCCTTTTTCAATCCTAAACGGCCACAAAATTGAGTGCCATAAGTGTTATAATTATGGACACTTGGCTAGGGATTGTAGATTGCCTATTACTAACCAATTTCAGGTTGAAAAGAAACCCAAGTTAGTCAAGGCTTGGAGGGCAAAGAAAAGTGCAGAAAATACCAAGGAATCGCTCATTGTGCAAATGGCATTCAATGCACAAAAGAAGGCAGCACCATGGGTCCTTGATAGTGGCTGTTCAAGCCATATGACAGGTGATAAAGATAAATTCATCAAATTACAGCACTATGAAGGCGGATCAGTGAAGTTTGGTAACAATGATGGTGCCAAGATCTGCGGAAAAGGTGTTGTTCAGCTAATGGCAAACAAGATCAAATCAGAAGAAGTCTTATATGTGTCTGGACTGAGACACAACTTGCTAAGTGTGAGCCAGATCTGTGACAAGGGCCACGAAGTTGCCTTCACAAAGAATGGGTTTGTTATCAAGAAGTGTAGCAACGGCAAAACAGTGGCTACTGGATCTAGGACTGCTGGGAATCTCTATACATTGTCAGATGGAGCTGAAAAGACTTGCTTAATAAGTCGGACAGAGGAAAGTTGGTTGTGGCACAAACGCCTAGGACATCTAAGTTTTGATAACATGTCAAAAATTTGCAAATCAAAGGCTGTAAGAGGTATGTCTACAGTTGAAAAGCCTTCCAACCCCATTTGTGATTCCTGTCAAAAGGGAAAGCAAACGAGGGTAATGTTCAAGTCAAAGGAGCATCATTCAAAGAAACCTCTTGAGCTAGTGCACACTGATCTCTGTGGTCCTATGCGAACTCGAAGCACCAATGGAGATAAGTATTTCATGTTATGCATTGATGATTATACTCGTATGACATGGGTATTGTTTCTTAAGCATAAACATCAAGCACTTGATCGGTTCAAAGTGTTTAAAGCACAGGTTGAGAACATGCTAGGGAAGCGAATCAAGACGCTAAGGTCTGATCGTGGAGGCGAATTCACATCTGAAGAATTTACCAAGTTCTGTGAGCATCATGGCATTCAACGGCAATACTCAGCCCCTAGAACTCCACAGCAGAATGGAGTTGTTGAACGCAAGAACCGCACCGTGCAGGAGATGGCACGCACTATGCTGGTTGAGAGCAAATTGGCTAATAAATACTGGAAGGAAGCAATTCATACGGCTGTATACATTCAGAATCGATGCTTGATCAGGCCACATGAAGACAAAACTCCCTATGAGCTATGGTTTGGAAGAAAAGCAACAGTCAAGCACTTCAGAGTCTTCGGTAGCAAGTGTTATATCAAGCGGCTCGAACAAAATCCAGGAAAATTCGAGGAAAGAGCTGATGAAGGTATATTTCTGGGTTACTCCTCCTCTAGTAAGGCTTACCGGTGTCTTAACAAAAGGACCAGAAAGATCATAGAAAGTGCTGATGTTAGAATTAATGAACATCATGAATCCATGCCTATGTCTAGTGAAGGAAGCACAATTTATGAAAATCTCTCTGAATCAGAGAATGAAAGGTCTGAATCCAATACATCAAGGGATAGTTCAGAAGTCACCTCTCCTACTAAACATAGGACTTGGGTAGAGCACCACCCTAAGGATCAAATCATTGGAGATCCTCAGGCCGGTGTTCAAACTAGACAAAGTGTAGTTAGCAATTACTCACTTGTGTCCACCATTGAACCCAAGACTGTGGCTGAAGCCAGTCTCGATGAAAGTTGGTTGAAAGCTATGCATGAGGAGTTGGAGCAAATAGAGAAGAACTCCACATGGGAACTAGTTCCTAGACCTACTGATAAGAATGTTATTGGTACTAAATGGGTCTTTCGGAATAAGTTGAATGAAGATGGTCAGGTCATAAGAAACAAAGCAAGGTTGGTTTGTAAAGGCTATGCTCAAGTTGAAGGCATAGATTTTGAAGAGACCTTTGCACCGGTGGCTCGTCTGGAAGCCATTCGTATGTTTCTTGCATTGGCTGCATACAAAACCTTCAAGGTTTTTCAGATGGATGTAAAGTCAGCTTTCTTGAATGGATTACTGGAAGAAGAGGTATACATTGAGCAACCTGATGGTTTTCTCATTAGCAAAAATTCAGACCTAGTGTGCAAGCTGAACAAAGCTCTTTATGGACTGAAGCAAGCGCCAAGGGCGTGGTATGCAAGACTAGACCTCTATCTCCGCAAGATCGGTTTTGGAAAAGGACTGGTTGATAGCAATCTTTATGTCAAAACAGAGTTAAGCAAACAGCTGGTTGTTATCGTTTATGTCGATGACATAATCTTTGGCGGAAATGATGAAGAATTGTGCAAGAATTTTGCTGAAGAGATGAAGAAAGAATTTGAGATGTCAATGCTTGGAGAACTGAAGTTCTTTCTTGGTTTGCAAGTTCAGCAGCTGAATCACGGTATCTTCATATCACAGATGACGTACATCAAGGAAATGCTGAAGCGTTTTAACATGGAAGACAGCAAGCCAGTGAGCACACCAATGTCAACAAACACAAAGCTAAGCAAAGATGATAAGGGTTCGTCTGTTGATCACACCACCTATCGATCTATGATAGGAAGCTTGCTCTACTTGACTGCTACGAGACCGGATCTTCTACAAGCAGTATGTATGGTGGCTCGATTTCAAGCATCCCCAACTGAAACGCATCTTACAGCAGTAAAAAGGATCTTTCGATATCTGAAAGGTACTATGGAGCTTGGTATCTGGTATCCCAAAGGCAAATCCTTCACTCTTGTTGCATACTCTGACGCCGATTGGGCTGGATGTATAGATGATCGCAAGAGTACAAGCGGTGGCGCTTTCTATCTTGGTGAAAGGTTGGTGGCATGGCACAGTAAGAAGCAAGATTCAGTATCCCTTTCGACAGCGGAAGCGGAATATATTGCAGCGGCAACTTGTTGTACGCAAGTGCTGTGGATGCGGCAAATGCTCTCTGATCTAGGAGTTCAAACAACTGATCCTACGCCGATCCTATGTGATAACACGAGTGCAATTCACATCTCTAAGAATCCTGTTCAGCACTCTCGAACGAAGCATGTTGCAATCCGCTATCACTTTCTCAAAGAAAAGGTTGCTGCTGGAGAGGTAAAGTTGGATTATGTTCCAACCACTGAACAAGTAGCTGATATCTTCACAAAGCCTCTACCAAAGGAAGTCTTCGAGTATCTTCGTAAGAAATTGGGAGTTACTCACTCTCCCAAGACTTAGAAGACCTTCGCGCAAGGGGGAGCAAATTTTCAATTTGTTTTTGCTCCTTCCACAGTCCCTTTGGATTTGTTGTCAAAGGGGGAGACAGTGTGGTCATTGAAAGCATGAAGACAGGGGGAGACCTTGGTATGGATTATTGAAGGTCTGTAATGAAGACACTTCAGAAGTTCAGCATGCTCCAAGTAGAAGCTCAGCATGCATGTTCCATGCATGTTCCAAGTGTTGCCAACAATTCCAAAGGGGGAGATTGTTGGAATTTGAGATTCTTCGAGACAATTAATGAAGAGTTAAAAATGATTATGCGTTGGAATTATTGTCAACACATTGTCACAAGCATTGCAAACAAGTCAGAGGCCATGGAGACAGAGGTTTCACGAGCTAGAGCGCGACTATGCAATTTCCAAACAGCAGCAGACAGCAGCCTCGCGCGCTCGAGCGCGTGAAGGTGCGCTCGAGCGCGCACAGTCGGATTCAGCCAAAGTCGAGACAGCAGTCTCGCGCGCTCGAGCGCGTGTAGGTGCGCTCGAGCGCGTGAGCGGAGAATTTTTAGGATCTTCACGATTTCGTATTTCTTTGATGGAAATCTATGTTTAAGATGACCTAATCTTATTTAAGAGGAGATTAGACTCGTGGAAGGGTGTGGGGGAAGTATCTCTTCTATCAAACAAAGGTGAGGAGAGTTTTTCAAGAGAGATTTAGAGAGAAGAGTGATTGTGAGAAGAAGGTGCTGCTGGGATTGCTGTGTTGCAGGTTTCTACAGCAAGTGTGGACGAGAATGTGCTCATGAAGATGATGATTCGTTCATAGATAAGTGTCTCTCTATTTATAACTTAAAATTCAATTTGTAAGGGATTGAGAGAGAGAGATTGTTGAGGGGAAGGGCTGTAGAAAGAACTAAACTCTTATTCTGTAAAACATCAAGTGGGTGCTTGGTGTTGGGGATTTGGTGATCCTGTCTGTTGGTGCAGACATATTGGAAAGGGAGTAGGTGCTTCCTAGATAGTGGGTGCTATCTGAAACTCAAGGGTGGGTGCTCTTTGTCGTTGGTGCGACTAAATAGATTCAGACCTATTCCGGATCGGTGTTCGGAAAGCCTTTGAACCGTGGACGTAGCCTTTTTGGTGAACCACATTAAATCTGTTGTCCGTGTGTGTGATTTGATCTTTTGTTGTTGAAATTGGACCTGATTTTAGAGATCACTGATTCACCCCCCCCTCTAAGTGATCGCGATATCCAACATTATCTATATTCTTATCTACCTTTTGTTCTCTAATTTTGCATTAGTTTCCAAAGTTTCTCTCAGTTTATACATCTCTTTGTCAATTTCTGACAAAAAGGGGGAGAAATAATCTTCGTTGGGGGGGAGGAATAATCTTCGTTGAGGGGAGAAATAATCTCAATCAGTATCTCCTCAGTTTCATATGTTGCAGGTACAAAGGGGGAGAAACTTATTTTTCTTGTTTTAATTAAAACAAGGGAGAAGATTCCCAATCTGTGTTGTTAATGTTGTATTTCTACAGGGAAATTCTTCTCAAGCAAAAATGAAGAAGATCAATACACATTCTTTCTGCTTCCTTATCCTTTTATTGTTGAAAATCAAATGTAAAAGTTTATCAAATTTGTGTATAATGTATGATTGTATTTTAAGTCTCCTCTTTTAAAAAAGTATAAGTTTAATTGGTTTCATCACGAAATTGACAAAGGGGGAGATTGTTAGTGCCACATTTTCATGTGCACTGTTTTTATTGTCAATTCCGTGCCAAAGAGTTCCGAACACATTGTCTCTTAAGTACTTCAAAGAAGATTCAATTCAAGAGGACTGTCAAAGCTTTTTGGAAAGGTCAGGATTCGTCAAAGACCAACATCAAGCTGTGCCAACCAAGATCAGGTAATTGGGACCGAAACCATGCCCCTAAGTGACCCTAAAAACCCTAGGCTAAATTGTTATTTTGAAAGGTTTTAGATGATATTTTTGAGCTTATTTAAAACTAAAAAATGACCCCAGATTTCAGCCAGCCGACCTCATGCGGTTAGCAGTTCACCCCCTAAGTCCACCTGTCCTAAGGCATCTAACATGATCATAACACCAGGTCACATTGAGGCTTAGTAAACATGAGTATGTATAGAAACTTAACAATAAACAATGTTTTATAAATTAATAAAGAAATGTAAAGTCGTCAAAACTGGTGTGCTTTTGATTTCTTTAATAATTTTTCCTACAAAAGTTCCCTCATATTCATACTCATGATTCATATAAGGCCTCACCAAAACATTGCTTATATCAGGTTTTTTTTCAAATTTCAAACGTAGGAATAGTGTTCCTGTCAGGTGCACCCTACCATGTCTTAAGTTACCGTTGGAACTATCCGTTGGATTTTTTTTTTATAAATACCCGAAGCCTGTTTTCAAGAAAGAAGAGTCCAATTTTGAAGAGCCTTTGTTCTAAATTCTTGTAAATCTTTCTCAAGCTCTCAAAGCTTCTTCCAAACACACTTAGATCCTATCTTGGCAAATCCAAGGGCTTACTTAACTCTAAGGAGTGTGCTTTGAGAAGCCAAATCTAGGGTATCCTAATCCTTAAAGGTATCTCTCATTTCTGCCCTAGAAATCAAACCTCTACAACTTGGTTATGCATTTCAAAGGAGTTTCATCATCAACACCAAGCTAGCTGCAAGAGGTAAAAAGCTTCGATCACGGTCAAAAGCTTCTTCGAACACTTTCGATCTTCATCAAAGGCAAGTGTTCGCCCTCCATTCAAATTTATATCTTTGTGACAGTGGATTGAATCTGTGTGTGTCAACCACTCTAAAAATTGTGTGTGGGGATTAGATCTGTGTGATCGAACCTCAGTAACAAAATGGAGTTAGAATCAGTACTTGTGTAGTTTGATTCTTTATAGTGGAACCAAGGGATTGTGTGACCCTTGAGAGTGGATGTAGGTCTGTGTGACTGAACCACTATAAATCTATTGTGTCATTTTTTATCTCTTGTGCTTATTATCTTGTTTCTAATTAGAGTTTCTCTGATTATTTAAGCACACACACACATTGAACTTATAATTCAAACAAGTTATTTTGTTATGTGTGATTATTATTCCAAGTTGAGATTAAAAATTGGGCTAATAAGTTTAAGATTGGCATTAGAATTCCTTTTGTCCTATTCACCCCCCCCCTCTAGGACTTATTCATTGCACTTTCATAAGCTTCCCAATTACCACAAGTAGGCCCCTTTATCATTATCCATGGATCAATTGGAATAAGTCTGTCCCATCCAATCTTAGATCTACATCTTATTATCCTTGAGCCCTAATGTAAGACCCCGACCCGAGAGAACCCGATTAGTACTAATTAAGTGGCATATTAGTTCTAAACTTGATTAGTGTTTTTGGCTAAGTTGAGTTTGGAATAGCTTTTGTACTAGTTTTGGGGAATTTTGATTGCTTTGAGTTAGTAGGGCCCTTTGGGAGTCCCTTTTCATGACATTGCATATGTTTGAGGATTTATCGGAGATTTTTTCATTCATTGTTTTAATCTCGTTTTATTCGTATTGATAAGCTCTACAACTTTCATGTTGATCCCGTCCCCGTTTGAGATCCCGAAACCCGATTTCATAGCCTTAAGGGCAAAACAGTCATTGCACACAAAATCTGTACCCAAAACTTGATATTCCCGAAACCCGCAAAACATATACTTTTTGGAAACTAGATATTTCGACGATCATTTCTTCCTTCTTCGTCGAATTCATCCGAGGTCCCGAAAGAGATGATTTCAGCCCAATTAGATTTCTAGTGGTGGAGCCCACTCCCCACTTGTTTATAAGGAAACTTTTCCCTTTCCCTTTCCTTTTTCCAGCACAAAAGAACCTAGGGTTTGCTTTTGGCAACTTTTCTTCTTCCTCTTGCTCTCTCCACCTCCAATCCACACCAAGCTTGCATCAATCAAGAAATGGGAGTTATCATTCTCCTCCCCACCTTGCAAGCTTCCTTTTGATACCATTTGTAGAAGAACCCACCAACTTTGAGATCTTCATTGAACTAAACCTTGCCATTTGTAGAACCTACAAGTAAGTAATCCTTCCATTCTTATAGATTTGTATTCTTCTAGCCCTAGAGGAGCTCCATCTTCATTATTGCAAAGTTTCCCTTTCTATTTCATTGTTTGACTCTTTTAGGGTTTGTTTTTGGGGATTTTTGTTCATAGCTTGGATTCCTTGCTTGGAAGAGTTTTAGAGCTTGATTGCATTGTTAGAAGACCCAAGGCAAGTGGATGCATGATTTTCCTAAGCTTTCATTGACTTTGGATATTTTCCATTAATGCATATTTATTGCCTTGTTTTGAAATGAATGCTCATGATAGAGTATTAATGGTACATTTATGGCCCAAGAGATGTGTTGGTTTATAGCATCTAATTCCTCTTGTTTTTGTCTCAAATATGTATATTATGTGAAATGGTTTCCTTCCTCCTTCCTTTATATTGGACTTGATGTGGAAGAGTGAAAGTGATGAATGAACACTTATTGGAGATTTGGGGAAGTATAAATAGATGCATTGGAGGAGCCCCTAGCTCAGTTATATTGCAGGGACTAAGTGGAAGTGGGGAGAATGGTTTTGAGGAGGAGAAAGGGCTCAAATCTAAACACAGTGGGCTCAAAGCTAACGCCAGCTAGCCGAAATGTCACGGTTGCTTTTCCAGAGAGCACACTTCTCCACCTGAAAACTCGGTCAGCTCCACGGTTAGCTAGCGGCTAACTGCCGAACCCATCAGCGGCTAACCGCCAGCTAACCGCACTTGGCGGTTAGCTTTCCAATAAGCTGCATTTCTGCAGCCCAACCGCGGTCAGCTGCGCTGTCAGCCAGCGGCTAGCCGCCCATTCCAGTGGCGGCTAACCGGCAGCTGACCGCCAGGTGACCGAAATTCCCCAGGTTTCGGAGAGCTCCTCGCTCGAACGAACTCTCCGGTTCGCTCGAGCGCTGAGCTTTGTCGATCAAAAGAGATTCACTAGGCATTGCATGAGGCCATCCGAGAAAAGAAACCATATCACAAGGATGTCATTCGAAGTTTTGAAAATTCAAAGTGTATAAGGAGCCCGGAATGTCCCCAAACTCAAGAGTACCAAATTATTATTAGATTGACATACGGGATCCCTATTCACTTCAAATAAATCTTGAACCGATGCTTTACCCGAAATTTTGATTGTTTAAGGTACTTTATCGATCCCGAGATTTATACTACATGCCTTGTTTTCCCGAAAGTATTGAATTACACTTGAAATAGTTACTTGTCTTGAAGTGCATTGCACCACATGATATGACAGTGTGCCCTTGAGCACCCCCGTCTTGCCCGTTTGTTTATGTATTTGTACTCGATTTTCTTGCATATGTCTCGATTGTATTTGACCTATGAGTCGGCACCACTAAGCTTGGATAACCATGTTGGTCTGATCCACCAACTTGGAGATCCCCCTCTTGTCCCGCCAGCTGCAGTTTGGATCCCGCTACCCGGTCATTACCGTGGTCTTGTCCCGATGCCGCAGATTGCTACTGTGGTCCCCGATGCCCGGCTCGCTACCGTGGTCATGTATAGTATTGTATATGTATATGTATTTATATGAGATCCACTGTTTCTCCTCACCTCGAGTGACTGAGACCAGTGCCTAGTTATTGCTCTATCGCTTTAGTGATAGAGGACTTAGCTTCGTGTGGTTGCAATCTTGATTGTTTCCCGTTTCCTTGGTCACCTTACATGTTTTACATTGCATCCTAGTAATTGAATAAATGTTTTATCTCGTTCATAGAATTTGTGATTTGAACAGGTTTACATGTTTTAAAGGTAAATTCATTTATTTTCATATTGTTATTGTGTTTTCCTCCATTTGCCAAACCGTCGTGTTTGACCTACTCTTTGGTACTCAGGTCCCGTTGTTGGTTACCCCGAGGAGGAGCACGAGGAGGCAGTCGTAGAACCGCAACAGTTAGTTGAGTGGCATGCTGATGACGTCATGTAGACGTTTGGTGGCTATGAGAGACTTAATATTTTTGGGAAACTTTTAACCATTCTTTGGATTGGTATTTTGTCATATTGGCCTTGTGGGCCTCTATTTTTGGGGAAATGTAATTAAATGTTGTTTGTATAAACTTCAATTTACTTTGGGTAATATGCTATAGATCATTGCTCATTCTGATACAGTACTTTAGACTTGTGTTATTATCTTGATGACCAAGGATGGTTTGACGATTTGATTTGCTACACGCTTCCGCACTTAATAGAAATGTTCATTGATGGTTGTGATATCCTCACCGCGGACACCTGTGGGAAATTAAATAAATGTATGTTGTTATTATTAAACAGATGCATCATTTGAGATGCAATTGTCCCGATCCCGGATCCGTCCTTCGGATCCCCAGTCCGGGGTCGCGACACCCAATTAATCACAGTGGTCAACAGTACCATCCAATTAACTCTTAATCGAGATTGGTGCGCACTTACTAATGACAAATCCATTAATTGGCACAAGGGGGTAATATAGATAGATTTCATCTTGACTATTGGATGTTCCCACAGTCCTACTACCACGTACCCAAGACACCGAGATGTTGACCTACAGTTGGCCCCCCTCTCATTGGTGACTCAAAGCAAATGAATACATAGAAACTTGAGTTCATCAATGTCTCAGATTGAGAGCCTATTGCTAGGGAATTATGAGAGCAGTCCTTAAATCGAGACAATATTCATAAGGTGCTTCTCATGGCCCTTCAATACATCCAATGTACCAGTACTATGATCCAGAATCTTACATTCTGATGATCGAGACAAATCACACTATCTCATAGTGATCAAAGTGTTGTAACCTTATCAGATGAGATGCCCAGTCTCATTAATGGTTGTGAAGATATTTTTAAGTATAAGATTTGTGACATATATCTCTCGTATGTGGATCTCATCCATATACATATATCACATCTAATATACTAATATGACTTGGTTCATCTCATGACCCATTATGTCATATGTATTGGTTATGTGCGTTAAGTAATAAAATACCATTCATCTCATGAAAGGAAAGCATGATTTTATTGATAAATAAAGAAATTAATCAATTTATTATATCAACTGACGGATTGAGACCACACAATCTAACAATCTCCCACTTGGGCTCAATGCCAGTCAGGGTTGCATTTCATGCCCATCCCATCTACATTCTGCTCAAAGACTTTTGTAGTCAAAAGCTTAGTAAAGGGATTTCCTAGATTGTTTGCAAAGTCTATCTAGGTGATAGCAGTATCACCTCTCTGTACAATCTCTCTCACCATATTACTACCTCTGTACATGCTTTTGGCTCCTGGGTTCCTTGGACTTATCGACTGCTCTGCTGTTATCACAATAAACTGTGAGCTGCTATCCTGCCAAAAGTACCACTCCAAGTTCCATAAGGAACCTTTTGAGCCAATCTGCTTCTTTACCTGCTTCTCAAGCAGCTATAGCATAAACACGTACCCAGAAGTTGATTTCTTGGAATCCTTATCTGACATGAAGTCAGAATCTGTGTAACCGACTGGAATCAACTCATTACTGCCATAAATCAACATGTCATCTCTAGTCCTTCTCAGGTTTTTAAGAATACACTTTACAACAGTCCAATGTTCGTGTTCTGGGTTAGACTGATATCTGCTGACTAGGCCCACTGCATGACAGATATCCGGTCTAGTACATTGCATAACATACATGAGGCTGCCAATAGCCGAAGCATATGGTATCGACCTCATCTGCTCCTTTTGGAGTTTTGCACAGCAAACCGTACTAGTATCTTATCTTTGTATGCAGCTTGGGATTAGCCAATCATCCTATTTTTCCGGTCTCAATGGAGTTTGATCCCTACGATGTTGCTAGCTTCTCCCAAGTCTTTCATATCAAAAGTCTGAGCCAACTAAATTTTTACTGTTGACGACATTCCCACATCTTTCCCAAGGAGTAGGATGTCTGAAAGTCCGTGATCTGGAACCCTAGAGGGGGGGGGGGGGGGGGGTGAATAGGGTGAGTTTCAATTATGACCAATTTTAACCAATTTTAACTTCTTAATTTAAAATCAACTAGTCACAAGTGGTGATTAAGTAAATAATTGCGGAAGCTTACAAAAACAATCACCACAAAGCATGCACCATCACACAAGGATTTATAGTGGTTCGGCCTCAATGCCTACATCCACTACCGGCTTGTGATCTAACACCCCACCGGATTTCCCCTATTTATGCATTTCAATAGGCTAAGCAATAACCTTTACAATATGATTTTCAAGGCTAAGCAATAACCTCTACACTATGCTTTTCTTAGGCTAAGCAATAACCTCTTCAACCAAAAGGTTGGTTATCTCTCTAAGTAGTGTTTATAATACACTTGATGGAGATACAATTAATAGCTCATTACAATGCCTCTTAATTTGGCGGATATGAAAGTGAAAATCTAATTCACACACACACACACACACACACACTATGAATGCAAAGATGATTGCACAATGTGTATGTATGTTGTCCTCAATCAATTTGAAAATGAAAGCTCATAAATGTATGCCAAAGGCTTTTAAAAGTTTTAGCTCATAAAAACATTTATGATAGAGGAAATAATGCTAATCACATGTTAAAAATAACTTGTAAAAGATATACATATGTATTCTAAACAAGTTGTGAAATTCTAAGAACAAAACATGTGATGCATAGGGATTTCAATCAAATTAACAATGTAGCTTAATAAGCATAAAACACAAAAATAGATTTGATTGAAGTTAAGGGACAAATCATATGTAATTATAAATTCAACTTGAAAATGATATACCTATCAATGCTAAACAAGTTGTGAAACTTTAAAACAAAAGTACATATGATTTGTGAAGTTGTTGAATCCAAAACATAAGATAGATTTGAAAGTGATTTTCTTATGATGAAAAACAACAACCAAGGATTCAACCAAGTATAGGAATCATGTTACATATAATTTCAAAGATGTTTTCATTGCATGATTTACTTAGATATACCAATTTAAGTACTACTTGGATTGAATCAAGGTGATGCATCCAAAACAATAAATCAATTCAAAACATATACATGTTAAGGACACAACAAAACATAGTTTATCATGCTAGAAAAGATTTACCAATAATAAAGCAAAGCATGACAGCATATGGTTAAGGAAAGTAAAGCTTACTTAGTGATTTAACTCAATGCAACCAAGCTTTAGCTTTCCAAAATGACCCCTTTCATCCCTTAGCTCATTCCCCTTTGATTGGCCTCAAAACATCTCAAGGAGGGTCTAAAAATTGCTAACTTTTGGCAAAGGAATGAACTAGTATTTATCGTCAAAAAGTGCCCAACGGCTCTTCTCCGGTTGACCTGGCCTTCAACGGTCATAAAACTGACCGTTTGAAAAGAGCACAATGGCTCTTTACCGGGTCCATGGGCTCGGTCGACTGAGCACACTGTAGGTCGACCCGTGCCCAGGGACCAAATTCCCTAAAATTGCATATTTCAAAGTATTTTCTTGCGGGAACTTTTGGGCCACTGAATCAAGCTTGGAAACATGTTTTAAATCAAACTAAGAGGTTTAAAAACATGGAACATAAAAAGCTTAAAATGATTTGAAAGATTTAAAAGTCATAGGCTTGCTTGATTCATAAAACTTCTTTTCAAATAAAAATGCATCCAAGTTAAAAATCTAAACATGCATAAATCAATATTTCTAACAATGCACGTGTAAATCAAGATTTCAAGTTTTTCTAAAATAATGCATGTGTGAAAATTCAAATGATGCTAGAATGATAATGCATCCATCAAATTGCAATACACAAAATTCTTAACAATCTCTCCCTTTGCAATTTGATGGCAACTTACTCAACACCGAATTTTGCACACTAAGTCTTCAGCTCCCCCTAAGTTGGACACGACTTGAAATCTCTTGGATGCTCCTTCTCTTAGCTTGGGGTCTTGGTTTTTTTCTTCATTCTTCTTGATGCTTGGAGCTTGATCATTCTTCAAGCTTTCATTTCATCTTCCTCTCTATGGCCAAGCATCTTCTTTAGCTACCAAGCTTTCTTCTTTCACCTCTCCCCCTTTGACCATGCCTCTCTCTCCCTTTGGCAAGATATGCATTCTCTCCCCCTGTAGAAGATCATACAATATCTCCCCTTAGGAAGCTTGGACATTCTCTTCCCCTTTAGACAACTTGAATGTTCTCTCCCCCTTTGACATTAAATTGCAAAGGCACCTACACATGAAATAAGGAAAATACCTTTTAGAAGCACCTGTTAACAAAAAGAAATCGAAAATGAAATACATAACAGGTTATCATGTATGGTTAGCAAGCTATAAGGGTAAAGAGCTAATACAAGGGTGAATTTGATCAAAACTAATACTTCCTATGAAGGTTTACACTCCCCCTCAATCCATTTTCTCCTTTTGTCAAACTTTTGACAAAGATTTAACTATTTGGTTCAAGAAGAAGATGGTTTTACCAATTGAAGGTAAACTTCAATGAAAGAATTAGACACATATAACTATAGAGCTCAATATGATCAAATTACCAAAAGAGAGCAAGGTCAAGTAGAAAAGCGATCATGGATACCAATTGGAAAAACAAAGAATACCAATTGAGATTCAAAGATAAGTCTATTAAATCAATCACTCTAAAATGGAGTTATAAAGAATATAACTATTACGAAAAAACCAAATTAGAGCTATCCATGATGTTATGGGGTTTACTAAACATAGCATCAATCAATTTAACTATGAAAATCATATGCTATGAAGGTTTTTAAATCATTTCATCCAATCAATAAATATGACTATCAAAAGCAAGATGAGTGAAATGAAATTCAAACACGAAGTCAACCTCAACTAATAACCAACCAAGATTATGAATATATAAACATGGTGGTCATGAGATTTACCTATATGAGCAAGAGAGGTGGCAAACATGAAAATTATGGTGCTAATGAATTGTGACATGGAATTAAAATATATGACTATGAAGTTCAATCCAATGTACACAAGGTCTATCACATTCTCAAGATAAGACATCAATTGGATAAGAAATCAATTGAAAATTATTCCAAATGAAACCAATTGAATTTGAAAACATGATTAAGAGAAAGGATGTGACAAACACAAAGTTTCATCAAGCATCATAAATGATTATTCATCACTTTCATCAAGCATCTCAAATCTCCTTTCTTTTGGGAAAGTTGCTAATTTTTAGCACTTACTCCCTTGGTTTTCTCCTTATTTCCTCTTTTGGTTTGCTCTCCTCCATAAAAGCAAAGGAGGTTGGATCTCTTGTCCTTACTGCTTTCTTTTTGCAAAAGTCTTCAAGAGTGCTCTCAGATCAAGAACTTCTCCTCTTCTTCAAGAATCTTCAAGTTCTTTCTTCTTCTCCATCCATGGCTTCAAGTAGGTTTTCTTTCCTCACAAGAAACTCAATGTAGAAGTAAAAAAAAATAAATTCTTTCTCTTCTTTTCTTTTTTCCTTCTTTTCTCTTTCCCTTTCTTTTCCACGTCTTTTTTTTTTTTTTTTGTTTTGTTTTGTTTTGGCCTTGTGACCTAACAAGCAGTACATGGCAAGTTAGGGGGACCAGTGTTTGGTTTCTTGTGGAATGTCAATTTCAAGATTTTGGCTTAATTTGTTTCATGAGGTTGGATGGTTTGGATTTTTGGAAACTCATGAGGTTTTTTTTCTTTTTTTTTGAATGGTTCAATCAACTCAAAAGAGGCATGGAATCATTTTTTACGCTCTTGGTAAAAGAGGTTTTTGATAGGAAGCCCCTTTTAGTGCCTAAGTGGTCAAACCTGGTTCATGTGGGCTAACCCATGGGATCTTAAGCTTTAGAAGATGGCTTAGATCTCATATGATGTCATCTTGTAAATAATATTTAAAAATATCTCTTGTGGGTAGAGAATATCTAAAAATATCCTTACTTGGAGAGAATCTCTCATGTTTCCTTGATTTTGGATGAGATTTTCTCAAAGTATCTTTCCTTGGGAGATAATATTTCTCATTCCCTTTCTTCTTGGAGAGAATTTCTCAAAGAATCTTCTCTCTATGAGAGAATTGTTGGAAATAGGTGGGCTTGGTGGATAGGTTTTCAAAACTTTTGACCCACTTGACTCAGGGATCAAGTATCCAGAAGGCTATAGAACCCAATCCAGGATCCATGTCCTCAATCTCAACCATCATGATCAGTGAATAAACCTATTTAGAAGATAGAATAGCAGCCAACAAGCATCCATAAAAATCTACAACATGCACGGAAGTAGATTATACCTTAGGAGCCCAGTTGTGCTCTAATGGAGAATTTGCGTATTTCTTTGATGGTGAAACACTTTCACGTATCAAGAAAGAGTCTCCAAGACCTTTTGATCTGCCACGCTATGACCAGTATATCAGATCTTTTTTCTCAAGAAGATGGTGGAATCTCCAAGTGAAAACTCTACTATAAACTCCAAAGAACTAGAAGGAAACTAGAAGAGAAAGAGGAGAAGAAGAATTGTGCAACAACTTGCACAAAGGGGTTTTGGGCGTGAATCCCTAGGTGGGGGTTTGCATTGGACGTCCAACCCTATATTCTCCTATATTTATAGCCTACAAACCTCCTCTTATGACTCTCTTACTAATTGCATTAGAAGTCAAACTTCCACACAAATTAGTAGCTTACTATTACCACTATTAGAAGTCTCACTTCAAATAGAAATAGTAACTTTCTAATTCCTTCCTTTTGGAGTTCAAGTAGAATTAGTAACCTTCTAATTCTTGGGCTAGCGTGGGGACCACTAGGGATTCCTTAGAAAGATGGTTCTAACTGGGAGTCGCGACCCCACATCTCATGTGCAATCCGGGCCCACAGTTAATTGCAAATAACACCACTATATAAATGCAATTGCACTCCAGTCTTAGGAATAAATTACAATGAAGACCCTAAACTTCCCAATTACCACAAGTAGGCCCCTCTATCATTATCCATGGATCAATTGGAATAAGTCTGTCCCATCCAATCTTAGATCTACATCTTATCATCCTTGAGCCCCAATTAATCACAGTGCTCATCAGTACCATCCAATTAACTCTTAATCGAGATTGGTGCGCACTTACTAATGACAAATCCATTAATTGGCACAAGGGGATAATATAGATAGATTTCATCTTGACCATTGGATGTTCCCACAGTCCTACTACCACGTACCCAAGACACCGAGATGTTGACCTACAGTTGGCCCCCCTCTCATTGGTGACTCAAAGCAAATGAATACATAGAAACTTGAGTTCATCAATGTCTCAGATTGAGAGCCTATTGCTAGGGAATTATGAGAGCAGTCCTTAAATCGAGACAGTATTCATAAGGTGCTTCTCATGGTCCTTCAATACATCCAATGTACCAGTACTATGATCCAGAATCTTACATTCTGATGATCGAGACAAATCACACTATCTCATAGTGATCAAAGTGTTGTAACCTTATCAGATGAGATGCCCAGTCTCATTAATGGTTGTGAAGATATTTTTAAGTATAAGATTTGTGACATATATCTCTCGTATGTGGATCTCATCCATATACATATATCACATCTAATATACTAATATGACTTGGTTCATCTCATGACCCATTATGTCATATGTATTGGTTATGTGCATTAAGTAATAAAATACCATTCATCTCATGAAAGGAAAGCATGATTTTATTGATAAATAAAGAAATTAATCAATTTATTATATCAACTGACGGATTGAGACCACACAATCTAACAATCTCCCACTTGGGCTCAATGCCAGTCAGGGTTGCATTTCATGCCCATCCCATCTACATTCTGCTCAAAGACTTTTGTAGTCAAAAGCTTAGTAAAGGGATTTCCTAGATTGTTTGCAGAGTCTATCTAGGTGATAGCAGTATCACCTCTCTGTACAATCTCTCTGACCATGTTACTACCTCTGTACATGCTTTTGGCTCCTGGGTTCCTTGGACTTATCGACTGTTCTGCTGTTATCACAGTAAACTGTGAGCGGCTATCCTGCCAAAAGTACCACTCCAAGTTCCATAAGGAACCATTTGAGCCAATCTGCTTCTCAAGCAGTTATAGCATAAACACATACCCAGAAGTTGATTTCTTGGAATCCTTATCTGACATGAAGTCAGAATCTGTGTAACCGACTGGAATCAACTCATTACTGCCATAAATCAACATGTAATCTCTAGTCCTTCTCAAGTATTTAAGAATACACTTTACAACAGTCCAATGTTCGTGTTCTGGGTTAGACTGATATCTGCTGACTAGGCGCCACATAGCATAGCATACATGAGGCTACCAATAGCCGAAGTGTATGGTATCGACCTCATCTACTCCTTTTGGAGTTTTGCACGGCAAACCGTACTAGTATCTTATCTGTATGCAGCTTGGGATAAGCCAATCATCCTATTTTTCCGGTCTCAATGGAGTTTGATCCCTACGATGTAGCTAGCTTCTCCCAAGTCTTTCATATCAAAAGTCTTAGCCAACTAAACTTTTACTGTTGACGACATTCCCACATCTTTCCCAAGGAGTAGGTTGTCATCGACATATAAAACTAGAAAGACTACCCTGTCACCTTCACTTTTTGTGTACACACATGACTCATCCGGATTTTGACAAAAACCAAATGACTTAATTGCCTGATCAAAACGGATGTTCCAGCTTCGGGATGCCTACTTCAGTCCATAAATAGATTTCTGGAGCTTGCAAACTTTTTGCTCTTGGCTTTTAGCTACAAAACCGTCTGGCTGCACCATATAGATGTCCTCTTCAAGATGGCCGTTGAGAAATGCTGTCTTGACATCCATTTACCAAATCTCGTAATCGAGATGAGACACAGTGGATAAGAGTATCCGGATGGACTTGAGCATGACTACCGGCGAGAAGGTTTCCTCATAATCGATACCCTCTTTCTGAGTATACCCTTTCGCAACAAGCCTGGCCTTCAAGGTCTCCACTCTACCATCTGGTCCTCTCTGTCTCTTGTAGACCCACTTGCACCCAATAGGCTTAATATTGGCAGGCAAGTCCACAAGTGTCCTGACCTGATTGGAGTACATAGACTCTATCTTAGCTTTCATAACATCTTGCCAACGTCCCGAATCTATGTCATTTATTGCTTCATCATAGTTACAGGGATCTTGTTCCGGTTCTAAATAGGTTTTGTGAGACTCATTTTCAACAAATGTTTTTGTACTGGGGTTCCCTCAGTCGTCTTAGTGTTTATCAGCACCTTCATAGCAGTTTGCCTAGCAGGTCTAACCTGGTCCGTAAACATCTCCTTTAAGTTCGGTATAGTATCGTATGCTGACTTATAGGATTGATGTTGGTGTTGTAAAACACTAGACATGGATGCCTGTCTAAAACATCTGGCTACCTCATTGTCTTTGGTCCACTTGGTGTAAAGGTCCTTTTCATACTGAGGTGCATGAGGCTCAGGCTCAAGAAGGGAGGGTATGGTAAGGACATATCTGCATCCTGAAGCTGTCAGGACAATATCCAGGGTCCTTTTCCAGTCTATAAAGTTGGATTCCATCAACTTATTCTGGTTGAGGATGGTCGCAAGTGGATTGAAAGTAGTCAAATTCATGCTTGAAATACTGTAGCACATAACCATACATTCAATTAATGAATTTAAATGACATTAGGGTTTAGTATTCTACCAAATTTATGTGGGAATCCTCATAACCACTAAATTCAGAATACATCGGAATCTCAAATCTTTGGGGTATGCCTCCTTGGGGAGTGCGAATACCACCTAGATTGGTGCGGATCAACGTTGGTCAAAATTAGGATTAAGACTAACTATCCATAATCCCCTTCATTCATTATTATCTAGGCATCTCATACCAAATAATGAATGACTCTCGATTAGCTTCGGCTTTTAAAATAAATGAGGCAAATCCTTGGGGATACTACATCATTATTTTAGTTAAGTCTGACCCACCAACTAGCATTGCATGACAACCGTTGCGAGCAGCTCCTCCTTGGGGAGTGAGCCCCCGCCCCGTCTCACCAACACTATCCATAGGAGATCCATATCTAGTAACCTGACAAGTAAAAGCCCTCCGTGGGGGAACGGCCATTCTCAAGATGGCGCGAGGCTAATACTTTCCTTACAATGGACCTATGGTGGAAAACCATGAGGATTTCTAAATATAAATGCCTCGCTCCCACTTAATATTTTAGAATTGAGGATTTCCTTTTAGGTATATTGGGCCCACATATATAGACATTAAATCATCTCATGATATGACCAATGATTGGTTCCAAGTCAAGTTATTTTATGGAAAGTCTAGTTTCTAAAATTAGTGTTACCAATGGATCCATCTCATGGGCCCATCAACTCTAATTAGAACTCTTTCCAAAAATTAATTTGATTTGACCAATTTTGGTAATTGCTATGTTTGGATCAAATTTGGATACTATCTAATTCAAGCATTCATCCGTAAATAGAAAGTGCTAAAATTAGAAACTAGTCCTCTCCTCCACATGGCTCATGTAGAATAGACTTCTTGGACTTCTAGACTATCCAAAACTTAGGGATTCTTCAAACTCTTTGGGCATCTCCAAGATCCTTTTGGTAGTCTTCAAACTCTTTGATTAGGAGTCCATCTTTACTTTCCATCTTTGTCTCGGACATCTCCAGAGTTTACAAAATTTGAAAAAAAAATTACACAAATTCCTGTCTCTATTATGAGACTTACATGGCAATCTAAACATGGAAATAAAAGGGCTTTAGGGAAATTCACCATGCCTTGCCCTTTCACGGGAAACCAAGGAAACCATGATGCCCTTTACACTTAGCCTCAAATAAACCAATAACCATAAAAAGAAAGTAAAAACTTATGGGCCACATGGAGAGGACATTATCACTTGCAAGTTAGTATCTTATACAACAAAGCATCTCACAAAACCAGGTTACGAAATAACAATGAAAAACAAGATGCCAAAGATTCCCACCCTTTTAAAACATGCACTTTGCGAAGGGGGTTCGGGGGTGTCCCCCGGCGGGTTCGAGCTGCCTGGTCAGCTCGCGGGGGCCCGCTGCCCCCGGCAGGGGCTCGGGTCCTGGTCGACTGGCCAGAGGGCTCGGTCGACCGACCCTACAGGCACCCGGTCAACCGAGCACGGGACTAGGTCGACCTGCCTGATGAAGGCAGAAAATTGGGTTTTGTCAATTCGAGTCCAAACACCTCTAAAACACTTCTGAAGGCTTTCAATGGCATCCTACCATCCTTCCATCATTATTAAATCCTTTTGTGACTATCCAAAAATAGATTCACTAATAAACAAAGCAAATCCATCAAAAATTGATCCGTACATAGCCTTTGCTCTATCCTCTTCGCATCTCATGAAAAGATTAGAACAAGTTTACTGATCTAACATGATTAGAGATGAGGTATGGCTCTGATACCAATTGTTGGAAATAGTTGGGCCTGGTGGATAGGTTTTCAAAACTTTTGACTCACTTGACTTAGGGATCAAGTATGCAGAAGGCTATATAACCCAATCTAGGATCCATGTCCTCAATCTCAACCATCATGATCAGTGAATAAACCTATTTAGAACCGGAATTAGTCAAATTTTTGTTAAAGTTTTCCTAGCAATGCATGATGATTTTCTTTGATGCATGATTTTTAGTAAGTTGATTGGGAAGCATGACGATGCATACTTGAGAATCTTTTGTAAGTTTTGAGATTTGGAGGTAGTAGGAATGTTGAGCCCTTTCTTAATCTTGCGGGATTTTGAGGAGCTTTGCAAGTTTTGGAGTTTGGAGCTCACAACAATGTTGAGCCGTTCTTCAAACTTGTGGAGATTTGATAAGACTGGTTTGATCTTGCAACAATGTTGAGCCCTTTCTTAATCTTGCGGGATTTTGAGGAGCTTTGCAAGTTTTGTAGTTTGGAGCTCGCAACAATGTTGAGCCGTTCTTCAAACTTGTGGAGATTTGATAAGGCTGGTTTGATCTCACAGCAATGTTGAGCCCTTTCTTAATCCTGCGGGATTTTGAGGAGCTTTGCAAGTTTTGGAGTTTGGAGCTTGTAGGAATGTTGAGCCATTCTTCAAAATTGTGGAGATTTGATAAGACTGGTTTGATCTCGTAGCAATGTTTGAGTTCAAACCTTCTTTGAGAATACTTCATTGACTATAAGCTTGCAGTGGTGTTGAGCTCATCTTAAAGCTTCCTATCTTTTTTTGGGGTGTTTCCCTTTTCTTCGGAATTGCCCCATAACCATGCCAAAATTTCGCTAGAATTTTTTAGCAAAATTCTATCATTTTGGTGATGATTGATCCTTTCTTTTCAATCCTTTGCAGGTAGTTCTTCCAGAACGAACAAGGGCAAAGAGCTTGTTACTGATGCACCTCACCGGTCTACCAGGTCTCCTAATGTGGCCGTACATCAAGCCTAAGAGAAGTTCCGGTTTGATGAAAATAAGCAAAAGTTGGATGAGAATGTTTTTCTGAAAGTTTGACCAAAAGGTTGTCATTTTGTGAAAATCTCTTGTCAAAGGGTTGTTTTTAGGCATAAAAGCTAGATTTTGTGGCGAAAGCCTGGTTTTTGATAGCTTGAAAGCTGGATTTTGAGATGGTGTGGGAGCCAAATTTTGTGGCGTAAGAGCCAAAATTTGTTTGTGGCATGGAAACCAAAATTTTTGAGATGGCGTGAAAGCCGAATTTTTGGAGATGGCATGAAAGCCGAATTTTTGAGATGGCACAAAAGCCGGTTTTTGAGATGGCATGAAAGAAAAATTTTGAATTGGCATGAGAGTCAGGTTTTGTGGCATAGGAGCCGATTTTGTTTGCTGGCATGACAGCCGAAATTTTGGGATGGCATGAGAGCCGAAATTTTGTGGCGTAAAAGTCGAATTTTTGTGGCATAAAAGCCGAATTTGGATTTATGGCGTGAGAGCCAAAATTTGGGAGGGCATGGAAGCCAGTTTTGTTTGTTTTTTGGCATGGAAGCCGAATTTTTTTTGTTTTTGGCGTAGAATCCAGGTTTTGGTTTTCAAAAATGCAAGTATCGACTAAAAGTCGTCTCCCTGCTAATGGTATTCTTTTTTGACTGGAGAGTAGCAATGCTTTGCACCTATCAACATGGGACTGAGGTAATATAGAGCAGCTTCTTTTCCCTCATCGTTTTCTTATGCTAGTAGAGGGCCCAAAGAGTAATCGAGAGCTCTTGTGTACAAGATGAATGGTTTTCCAGTTGTGGGGGCAGCCAACACTGGAGGTTTAGTCAGGTATGTCTTGATATCTTGAAATGCGGTTTCACATTCAGCATCACAAACAAAGTCCACACCTTACTTCGTTAGACGAGAGAATGGACGGCACTTCCCTGACAGATTGGAGATGAACCGTCAAATGTATGCCAACCTTCCTTGAAGTCCTTTTAGTTCTCTTAGGGTTCTTAGTGATGGAATTTCTAAGATAGCCTTGACTTTGGTGGGGTCAAGTTCTATTCCGCCTTTCCGAACTATGAATCCGAGAAGCTTACCTGATGAGACCGAAGAAGTACTTTAGTGGATTCATCAGCAGCTTGTGTTTGCGAAGTCGGAGGAAGACTTTTTGAAGATCTTTGAGACGGTCTTCTTTTCTTCTGCTTTTGACGGTGAGGTCGTTGACATAACATTCGAGCGTCTTGTGCTGCATATCTTGGAATATCCTCATCATAGCCCTCTGATATGTTGCACCCACATTTTTCAGACCAAGTGGAATGACTATGTAGCAATACATGCGAAATGATGTGTGTCTTTCATCTTCAGGATCCATCTTTATCTGATTGTAGCCAGAGAATCAATCCATGAATGTCATTCGCTCGAATCTGTAGGTGTTGTCTTTCATTACCTCTGGTATGGGGAGCGAAAATTCATCTTTAGGGCATGCATTGTTCAGGTCTATATAGTCAATACAGACCCTGATCTGCCCATTTTTCTTTGTCACGGGGACGATGTTGGCCAACTATTCAGGATGCTTCTGAACTTCTTGTTCAATTTTGTCCATCACATCAGGATGGAATCTTGTTTGGCCTTGTTTGAAAGGCTTGATGTCGTTTTGCAGATTGAGTTTGTGGATTGCTATTTTGGGGTTTAAGCCAGGCATTTCAGTGTAAGACCATGCAAAACAATCAACGAACTCACAAAGAAAAACGATATACTCGGGTAACTCATCATCTTTTATATTTTTACTTATGAATACAGGACGTGGGTTATCAGGTGTCCCCAAGTCTATCTTTTGAACAGGATCTTCTGTTGGAAGGTTTGAAAGTGGTTCCTCCACATTGTTTTCGGAGGCTTCCAACTCAACAAGACCTTCTAGAGTTCCAAAGGCATTTACAGACCAAGGCTTTGCTTTTGTCCATGGATCTTCTTGATTGGTACTCTTCTCAAGATTTGTAATGAGATGATCTCAATCACCTGTTGAAACTGGGTCGAAGTAGGGTACTTTTTTTGGAGACGATGGTTCTTCTGGGCCAAAAAACCACGCGTCTGTGTCATCGGATAATTCCTCTTCATCTTCAGAGAAATCATACCAATTGGAAGAGGTTCCTAGATCCTTGACGGGTGACTCTTCAAAGAGATATCCAGGGAGATCAATGTCTTCATGGACACGAGATGTTGAGGCTTGGTCAGCAAAACGACTTTGTAGCCTTTGTGCCAATTGTCTCATGGGAGTGTCAGGATCATACCCCAACCCGTATGAAGACTTGTCTATATGACGATGGAGTTTCCAATCCTCCAATTGACTTTTGGTCAGGGTGCGTTCTAATGATGTGAGAATACCACGGCCGCCTCCCAAACCGATTGGATTATGAGCGTTATAGCCCATTTTCTTCATGATAGCTTGTGCCATTTGACTATACAGGAATAGTTGAGGCATACCTTCATTTTGGAAAGGTTCAAGCGAAGAATTTGATGAAGAGGCTTCCGATCTATGGAAAAGGATTTCTTTTCTTCTGCCGAAGTTGCAAGAACAACAAAGCAGACGTAGGGTTTTCTATGTCAGCAGGTGTCTCTAATGGAGTGAGAGCAGGCTGAACTTGCTGAGTATCAGCTTGACTTGAGGATGTGTCGTCTTCTGACTCTGAATTTGAATCCGAATCTGTGTCATGCATAATGGACACGAAAGAGACAACGAACTTGCCCCCAGTCTTTTCTTTTGTCTTCTTTACTTTGGTGGTGATTACCAAAGGCTTTGAGGATTTGAGAGAAACAACAAAGGGAGAAAGACTGCTCTCAACGGATTTGTTGGAAGATTTGTTGGAGAAAGACTGCTCTCAATGGATTTGTTGGAAGATTTGTTTTCTTTTGATGATTACCGAGGGGCCTTGCCCTTATCTTTCTAGAGATTTTCGGCAAAGGGTGTTGTTTCTTCCTCCTTTTCTTCTTCATCATCTTTGCACAACCGAGCATCTGCAAAATGGACGTCTTTGTCTTTGAAGGGCTTTTTATCTACAAGCATTCGATGTATTAAGTCGTCGTTGCCAACGAACTTGATGCATTGATGTAGAGTTAAAGGGACGACACCATTCTCATGTATCCAGGGGTGTCCAAGAAGGATATTATAGCATGAATAGGTTCTTATTGCGTACACAGTGACTTCAGAGATAAGATCACCGATTTGCAATTTGAACATGATTTTGCCGATAGGCCTTTGAGCACTCCCATCGTATCCAAAGATGGATACAGACTTGTGACTCAGCTTGCTAGGTGGGATGCCCAGCTTTTTGAGTGCTGAAGTAGAGATGAGGTTGAGTGCAGAACCTGGGTCGATCTGGACTCTGTATATTGGCATTTCTTTGACATACCCTGTGAAGTACAAGGGTCGGTTGTGCTTCGTCTCGCCTAACAAGAGGTCATCCTTATCGAAGGCAATTGTTGCACTTGTTGCTTTCTGAACCGAGAGGCATTCAATGCTTGATCTCTCAGTTCTTTTCTTTTTTCCCTTTGAGGAAGTACTTGATTTTTTGACCCTATAGTCCTTTTTCAATTTGCAGGACTTGTGGGGGCATGTTTGTCGACATCTCCATTCAGCCTTTGTAGTTCAAAAATGAGACTATCACGAGTTTGTGGAGACATTCATAATAAGTCAAGGATGTGTAGTCGTGCAGGCATGTGTTTGAAGTGCTCAATCAAGTCATACTTGAAAGACTCCTTCAGGCTTGCATTTTCATTCTTGTTTCCACTTAGGGCTTTTATAATTTGCTTTCCTGAAGGATTTACATAAGGAGAAGAAGGTAGGTTGTAATTTTTGTGGTAATCCCGGCCAGAGCGGGTACCTCTACCAACTTTAAGAGCTTCTAGAGAAGGGTCTTCTTTTGGAAGATCACTCTCAGGATCAAGGGGTTGATCCTTGTCATTCGCTGAAGACGTCTCTGTAGCAGTATTGCTATCCTCGATGATCGCGTTGCACCGATCATTTTTCAGGAACAAGTCCTGAATAGCATCCAGCAACTTCTCTTCTTCATTGAGTAATTTATCGGTCTAGACATCGCCTATGATGTCGGGTATCTGGGACCAGTTGACCGGATTTTCATTAAAGAAGACTTCATTGGCAGGAGCTGTTTCGAGATGATCAGTCGGAAGAGGCTTGAGTTCGGACGTCATAGTTTCAAGAGACGAAGGCTAAGAAGATGATATCTCTGTGGAAGTCACTTGAGGAGACGTAGCTCCAGAAGATATGCTACCGGACGTAGTCTGAGAATCTGAGGTCCCGGCAGACGAAGCTTCAGAGGCACCATCATCCCGAACTATCGCATTACAAGCAACTCTGATAAGAGATGCCTCTAGAATGCACTGTTGAGATTCAGACTCGTCTTCAGATGTAAGAGGATCATCAATCCAACAATTTTCTTCATTTTTTGGGGTTACTAGAGGAGATTTGGTAAATTTTCCAGGATTTTCGATTATGGATTTTGATTATGACGAAGGTCATTGATGCGATCCTGCTCCCGCTTTATGGCAAGACGTTGCAAGATTCTTGCATATTCTTCGAGATCGGGCATAGGGGCCAAATCCTCTTCATCATCTGCTCCTTGTGGTTTATCAATGTCGTGTTCCACTGGAGCGCTTGCTTGTGCTGGATCAATG
Organism: Cinnamomum chago; assembly: GCA_038049695.1. Taxonomy (NCBI): domain Eukaryota; kingdom Viridiplantae; phylum Streptophyta; class Magnoliopsida; order Laurales; family Lauraceae; genus Cinnamomum; species Cinnamomum chago. The sequence goes on from CP142460.1 coordinate 38,803,926, forward strand.
ACACTTTCTTGAACAACCTCTTGGTCTTCTTCATCATCAGACTAGGATCCTTGTGGCTGTAATGGGTTATACTAGATTATTGGCATATGATGAGACTCGGGAATCCATTCCTCGTCGGAGAGGTATTCTCCTGTTTCAAGGGATTCCTCCTAATCATCGGTATGACTGGCGATATTACTGGACGCGTACTTGTCCATGGAGAATCCAATTACTGAGTTGCAAGAGTATGATGCCCCCTGCGTAGTTTCATTTCTGTAATGAGGTGGCATGAAATCACCAGGGGTGAATTTTCTTACCACTTTTGAAGGCTTGAGAAGGAATTCCTTTGTTGCCCCTGATGAAGCAGTAGAAGAGGTCTCTGCCTTTTCAGAGACTTCTTACTTTGATTGAGTTTTCTCCCGCTGTTTGAGCTTATGGAATTGTTTTTTGGCTTGCCTTCGTTGTTGAGCGGTAGGCTTTGTTTTGACGACCTCCCAATTTTCATCTTCCAAGAGATCGAGATGCACCCATATGGGTTGTCCGTCCGATGTTGGATAAGGAACCAACTCTTGGGACGTCTGAATCATTTTTATCACCTTGAAGGACATAGTGATCTTCTCCTTTGGTGAGTTGGAACTTTGTCCATATGACACCATGTTGACGGAGGCAGACCCATAGTTTTTGTCAAAGGTGATGACTCCATTTTTCCACATCTCATTGATCTTCTCTCTCACAGCGAAGCATTGATTGACAGGATGCGAGACCATCTGGTGGTATGGACAATACCGGGGATCATGGGTTTTGCGAACATCTCCTAGTCTTTTGGGCTGAGGTAAGGTGAGTTTACTGTTTGCTATGAGAGCCTCAAAGATTTCTTCAACATCTTCATCGAACGGGTATTTCTTCTCTACTCGTTCTTTGAAGGCTTCAGAGAGTTCAGGTTTTTTACTTGCACTTTTGTTTTCAGTTTTCTTTGGCTGCTGAGGAACTGACTTGGTTTGCACATTAAGAACCTCTTTTTTTCTTTGGTTTCAAGGTCGTAATGGCAGTCGGCTCTTTCTTTGATGATTTCTGACTGTTGAGGTCTTTGATCACCGTTTCAGCTTCCATAGCTGCTTCTAGGAGTTCTCCCAGGTTTTTTTATTTGTTGCCGATAATCATAGAGCGGATCCTTACTCTCATGTTGTTACGGCAGATGTCGACCAGCGACGCCTGTGGCAGTACATCTAAGCACCTGTACGCCATCGCCTTCCCACTTGTGAATGAAGTCGTATGTTGACTCATTCTCTCCCTGTTTTAGGCTGCAGAGTTGTGCCATAGTAACAGGGTGATCTTCACCTTTGAAGTGGGTCAGGAAGCGTGTCTCCATCATGACCCAGTTTAGGATGGAGTCCTCCAGTAGAGTGGAGTACCAATCAAAGGCCGTACCTTTTAGGGTACTTGCAAAGAGACGGATCTTGAGGGCGTCTTGATCCGCAATAGCTCCCATCAGCATCTTGAAGTGGATGATATGTTGTCTGACTAAACCTTTCCCTATATATGTTTGGAGAGTAGGTTGTTTGAATTTTGCAGGGAACGGAACCGAGTGTTAGACCCCAACTCAGACCAAGTCGATTAGTGTGCGATTAGTATGTGTTTAGTCCTAAGTGGGTTTAGTTGTTGTTGGGTTAGAAGTAATTAGTTTAGTCTTGGACATAGCTTTGGAAATTTTGAGAACGTTTAGTATTAGTCAGACACGCTCAGGAAGGCCTGAGTGCGCGTGTAAGCTTGGAAGATCGTATCGGTTTCCGTGTGATGGTGATTTTGATTTCATTTGAATGATTTTTCTAAGTGTTACAACTTTCATCTTAAGCCCATTCATGTTTGAAGCTCAAAAACCCATGTTTTGGCCCAAAGAGGGTAAAATTATCTTTTATGCACAAATCTGGAAATAAGTTTCGAGATCTCAAAACCATGTCAAAAATATACTTTTTGGAAACTAGATTTTTCGACGATCGTTTTATCCTTCTTCGTCGAAGTCATCTGAGGTCCACAAGATCATGTTTTGGCCATTTCAAAGTTCAACTAGTTGGGGCCCATTCTCATCACTTAAGCCCCATCTCCCTCTCTTTTCATTCACTTTACCAATCTCTGCAACTCCTTGACCTAGGGCTGGAAAACCCCTTTTCCCTTCCCACTTCCTCACCTTGCATGAGCTAGCTAGAAGACTCCAAAGAAGATTCCAAGGCTACCATTTTCTTCCCCTCATCTCAAGCTTCCTATTGATATCTTCTTCTTGAAAGCTAAGGTTGAGAAAACCCTCCATTTGTCTTCATTTCTCTTGTTTGACCTTCTCTAGGTAAGAGCTTCCACTCATATCTTTCATGGAGTTATTTGGTTCCTCAAGATCATGTTTTTCATGTTTGCAAACCCTTTTGTTAAAATGGGTTCTTTGTTTCCATTTTTGAGTGAGTTGTGTGGTTTCTCTTGGGTTTTCTTGTAGTGTTGGCTTAGCTTTTGAGTGAAGTGCTTGGAGAGGATTGTTAGCATTTGGGCAAGGCAAGTAATCTCTATAGGATCATTGTGCATGTGTATTTTAAGCTACATTGTTGTTTTGGAAATTTGCATATGAATATGTTTACAAGCTTCATGATCATGTTTTCTTCAGATTGAATATGTAAGATTTGGAAAAAAATATGTGTTTTGTCCCTTGGAGAGCATGTAGGCTCAGGGAGTGCAAGTGGAATGAGAAACAAGAAGAAGGGAAGAAGAAATGTGCAAAAATCTGCACTGGACTGCATTTCCCGTGCAGTTCGGTCAGCCGTCGGTCGGCTGGCGGCTAACCGAAATCCCCATTTCGGTTAACCGCGAGTTGACCGAGCTCGGCGGTTCCCTTTCCAGAAGTTGACATTTCGCCAGGGAGTTGCGGTCAGCTTGATGGTCAACGAGCGGCTAGCCGCCATACCCCATCTCGGCTAACCGCTGGCCAACCGTACATTGTCGGTTCCTTTTCCCGAGAGCTCCATTTCAGACTGGGTTTCAGCGGTCAGCCCTACGGTCAGCTCACGGCTAACTGCCAGGTCTCAGTTCGGCTAACCATGAGCTAACCGTAGTCATTTCGGTTCCTTTTCTAGAGGGCTGTGTTGGACTTGGATTTCCAGCGGTCAGCTCGTCGGTCAGCTGGCGGCTAGCCGCCAGACCTTAGTTTGGCTAGCCGACACCTGACCGCGAGGTGACCGAAATTGACAGATTTCCTGTTTTGAAGAGCCTTTGCAAGAATGAAAAACTAGAACATGTTTAGGGCCTTTAGCCTGATATTATGCACTCGAAACCCTAGATGTCCTTGAACTTCTGGGGCACCAATTCTGTTTTAATTCTAACATCTGGGCTTCGGCTGCACAATGATCAACCAAAGGTCCTTGCATGAACTTGATAGGCTTTGTATTCGTACTTTGGTTTTTGATATGATGAATATCATCGTGTACTCATTTTGAAGTTAAGTATAAGCTAGTTTTGAAGATGTGTTTCAAGAAAAAGGGGATCACTTCCTAAGCGTGTTATGCATATTAATTATGCCCTTGCTAGTCGTGTTCATCGTGTTTTGATAAGTGATTTCCCCCTTTTTATCTCGACAAGTTTTGTTAATATCTCGCGTATTTTGTGCATTCATGAATTAAGTAAACACCACTGAGCTTAGACTGCCCTTTCAGTTTGATCCACTGTCTGGGGGTCTTTAAACATGTGGACTGTCTGCAGACTGGTCGTGTATTTATTACACATCGTGCGTGTCCGGTTCCGCGGCCGGAATTCCCGTCTTTGTGGGAAATCATGTCGTGCTTATATTATGTATATCGTGCTTGTCGTGCGTACTTGCTCTTTTCATTATATAAATGATAGAGAAAGGATGGGCTCTTTGTGGATGATAACTATTCATGATATATTATGTACTCATGCTAGCTTGTTTTAGTACCTCAGCTCAATTATTTAGTTCTACAATTGTACCTCAGTCATGATAGTATTTCAAATCAAGTATTGCTTATATGTTTTCTTAAACATTATTGTTCATGCTTGCTCCTAAATTGATTACCTGCCAAACCGTTGTGTTTGACCTTTGTTTGCTGGTGCCCAGGTGCAGGAGACGTTGCCTTTGAGGAGGAGCGTCAGGAGGAGGCTTGTGAGCCAACCCCTGTGAGAGAGTGGCAGCTCGACGATGTCATCTAGATGTCGGGCGGGTTCTCGAGTCTCGTCATCATTTTGTTGGGGTTTCTTTCTTTAATTATTTTGGAGGATTGTATTGGCCTCTTATGGATTGTACTTAAAAACTTAACTTACTTTTGTTTTAGTCTCATAACTTGAATATTAATGGGAATGCCATGTTAGCTTCTTCCTTTGATACTATGTCTTGTTATTATTTGTTATAGCACTCAAGAATTTATTGGTGCTTATCTTGATGTGTTTTGCTACACGCTTCCGCATATTTGATCATGTGAGTCAGATTCCGCGTGTCTTTGGGAATCCTCACCGCGGGAACCTGTGGGGAAACAATAGACAATAAACACCAACTATCTTTAATTTCGAAACAACGTCGCGGGCCCGGGGATCCGTTCCGGGGTCGCGACACCGAGTCCATCCATAAGGGATATAGTGGCTTGATCCCATGTTCCTTTAGTGTATCCTCTTCATTTGCTTTAGTGAGGATATCGTCAACGTCCTTTTTGGTAAGAGCGCATGACTCATTATTTTCTTCGTCATCTTGATGACTCGGAGGAGTTTCATTGTTCGGTGGACTCTGGACACTGAGAAGAAGGTTCTCCATTAAAGCCTCAATTTTTTGTTGTCCTTGCTCCAACTGCTGGATGCATGCTGTTACGTCATCATGCGGTGGAGGCTGCTCAACATTTGTAATAAGGACAGTCATCCTTCGAGAATCGAATGAGGATATCGTCTTGGTGACTAATCTGGAGCTCATTCTTTTGGAAGAAGAGCTCGAGGAGTGGATACTCCGATGTCCTTGGCTTGAAGGAGAGGGAGAATCCTCTTGATGTCTTCGTGTCCGGGAGACGCTGCGAGTCACCGATCGTCTGACATGAATTTTGGTTGCCATCTTCTGGCGTCTTCTGGTTTTGCCAACCATATAGACAGCAACAACTTGGTCGGGTCTTTCTTTTTCGACCCATTTTTTAGAGACCTGAAGGGTAGAATGCTAGGTTCTTTGCTTCTATAGTCTCTTTTGTTGATACGTCGCGCAACGACGTATACGACGAGCAATTTGAGCTTCAGTCAGCTTTGGCAATGAAGGAGGTAGTCCCCTGTGCGCAACAACTGAGCTTGTCTTCTTTGAAGCTAGGCATGGACAGGATCCGGACGCGGTCCTCTGCCTGCCGCAGTGAGGCTTTGAATTTTGCAAGTTCGGCCCCTGTTGCGATAATGGGTCGACTCGCTGGAGTGTAGGCCTTAGCAGGTTCTTGCAGTGGCCTGGTGATGCATGGCTTGATTTTGGGCTTGTAGGAGTAAGCCGACTCATGCTGGGTTGAATAATTTGTTTGGTAGGAGTAGGTTTTGAAAGTCCAGAATCCTAACCCTAGGGGGGGTGAATAAGGTGAGCTACAAGTTAGTGACCAATTATGCCAAATGTTAACTTCTTTAAAATTAACTAGCCACTAGTGATGATTATCAAACAAAATGCGGAAGCTAACAAAAAAATCACCACAAAGCATGCACCATCACACAATGATTTATAGTGGTTCGGCCTCAATGCCTACATCCACTATCGGCTTGTGATCCAACACCCCACCGGATTTCCACTATCTATGCTTTTCAATAGGCTAAGCAATAACCTTTTCAATATCCTTTTCAAGGCTAAGCAATAATATCTACAATATGCTTTCCAAGGCTAAGCAATAACCTCTACAATGATGTTTTTCTAGGCTAAACAACAACCTATCAAGGTGCTTTTCTAGGCTAAGAAATAACCTTTACAAGTAGATTTTTTTTTCTCAATGTAGTTTCTACACAAATACTTTAAGAGATACAATTAAAGCTCAATTACAATGCCTCTAAAATAGGCGGATATGAAATTGAAAATCTAACTCACACAAACACTATATGAATGCAAAGGTGTATGCTCATGATGTGTGTGTGTGTGTGATAACTTCAATCAAGTTAAAAAGTAAGCTCAATCAATATATGCTTAAATCATTTAAAAGTTTAAGGCACATAAAAAGATTTGATTGAAGTGAAATGCAAATCACATGTATGAATACTGACTTGTTGATGAAGTGAAAATCAAAGGCTCACAAGTTGTATGAAACTAATTAACTCAAAACATGTGATGCATGTGCAATGTTGTTTTCAAAACCAAATTAATTTAACTAAGGTTTAAATGAATGAAAAGAACAAAAAATAAAGATTCAACCAAGTAAATGAATCATGCTATAAAAGAAATCAAAGATTTTGGCTAAGCATGATTAAAGAAGATTTTAAAATAAACTTGGTTTGAAATCCAACTTAGATCAAAGATTAAATGAAGAATGGATTCAACACATCATAGTTATCATGCTAAAATTCATTTACCAATAATTTAAACAAAGCATATAGCATATGATTAATAAAAGTAAACCTTACTTAGAGATTTAACTTCATTGATCCAAGATTTAGCTTCAATAATGACCCCTTGGTCTCTCTTAGTTCATTCCCCTTTTCTTTGTCTCCAAACTGCTCAAGAGTGGCTCTTAGTTCATCTTTGATCCACACTTTTTACAAAGGAATGAACCTCAATTTATACTCAAAAATTGAGTTCGGGCGTGTCCCCGATCGACCTGCACCTTTCCCCGATCGACCTGGGCTTAACGGTTATAAACCTGATCGTTTGAAAAAGAGCTCCAACGGCTCTTTCCCAGTCGACCTGCTGTGTGCTCGGTCGACTGGGTCCATGGGCTCGGTCGACCCGGGCCCAGGGACCAATTTCCTCTAAAATGCATATTTCAAAGTATTTCTTTGAGGGGACTTTTGGGCCACTGAATCAAGCTTGAAATCATGATTTAAATCAAACAAAGAGGTTTAAAAATATGAAATATAAAAAGCCTAAAATGATTTAAAACTCATAGGCTTGCTTGATTCATAAAATTTCTTTTTAAAACTAATTGCATCCAAGGTTAAAATAAAAAACATGCATGAACCAAGAATTCTACAAGTCTTAAAAACAATCCATGTGAAAATCAAGATTTTAAGATTTTTTAAATCAATGCATGTGTGAAAAGTTGAATGATGCTAAAATGATAATGCATCCATCAAATTGCAATATACGAAATCCCTAACAATCCCCCCCTTTGCAATTTGATGGTAACTTACTCAACACCGAATTTACACACTAAGTCTTCAGCTCCCCCTAAGCTGGACAGGCCTTGAAATCTCTTGGATGCTCCTTTAACTTGGCTTGGGTCTAGGTCTTTTTCTTCAATCTTCTTGATGCTTGGAGCTTGATCATTCTTCAAGCTTTCTTTTCATCTTTCTTTCATTAGCCAAGTATCTTCTTTAACTCCCAAGCTTTTTCTTCTTTCAACTCTCCCCCTTTGACCATGCACTCTCTTCCTTTGGCAAGATATGCATTCTCTCCCCCCCGTAGAAGATCATACAATATCTCCCCTTAGGAAGCTTGGACATTCTCTCCCCCTTTGACATTAAATTCCAAAGGTACCTACACACATGAAATAAGGAAAATACCTTTTAGTAGCACCTATGAACAAAAGAAATCGAAAATGAAATACATAGCAGGGTATCATGTATGGAAGAAGCCTCTAAGGGTTCGACGCTAATACAAAGGTCAATTTGATCAAAACTAATACTTCCTATGAAGTTTTACACTCCCCCTCAATCCATTCTCTCCTTTTGTCAACATGTTGACAAAGATTTAACTATGTAGTGCAAGAAGAAGATGGTTTTACCAATTGGGGGTAAACTTCAAGGAAAGGATTAGACACGTTAAACTATAGAGCTCAATATGATTAAATTACCAATATAAAGAGCAAGGTCAAGGAGAAAAGTGATCATGGATATCAATTGGAATAAAGAATACCAATTGAGATTCAAGGATAAGACTATTAAATCAATCACTCTAAAATGGAGTTAAAAAGAATATAACTACTAGGAAAAATCCAAATTAGAGCTACCAATGATGATATTGGGGTTTACTAAACATAGCATCAATCAATTTAACTATGAAAATCATATGCTATGAATGTTTTAAAATCATTTCATCCAATCATTAAATATGACTAACATGTGCAAGATGAGTGAAATGAAATTCAAACATGAAGTCGACCGCAACCATTAACCAACCAAGATTATGATTACATAAACATGGTGGTCATGTGATTTACCTATATGAGCAAGAGAGGTGACAAACATGAAAATTATGATGCTAATGGAATGTGACATGGAATGAAAACATATTACTATCAAGTTCAATCCAATGTACATGTTCTATCACATTCTCAAGATATGACATCAATTGGATATGACAACAATCGAAAATGATACTAATTGAAACCAATTGAATATGACAACATGATAAATAGCAAGGATGTGACAAACAAAAAAATTCCATCAAGCATTATGAATGAATATTCATCACTTATATTGATATAACTAATGAGCATAGTGATGAACAAGATAAATTGCATAAAAGAATATAGCTTGGTGATGCATGCAATTTTCAAAGTGTCAAAATCATATGAATTCAACATCTAAGATATCCATCAAACATTTAGATATAACTATGAGATACAAGGAATGAATTTCAAAGAGGTTCATATGATCAAGATCCCTACTATGAAGTTGAAACATGTATAAGGATGACATCACTTAAAGAATATACATGAATCAACATCATACCATCCATTAAAAAAAATGACTAGAAAGCATAAATGATGGATTTGAGTTCTAGTATGCTATCTACAAATATAACTAAGATCACAACCATACATGGAACCAATTGACATTTGCATATAGAAAGAATGTAACCAAATGAGCAAAGATGCAAATAGATTATAACAACATTCATTTCCATTTTTAAGATGATATAACCAAATGTATAAGGAAATGAGAACATGAAACATGCTTTGATGATTATAACAACAATGCTCAAATCATTTCCATTTATACAAGCTTCAAATCATTTCAATAAACAAAATCCAACAATGAGCATAAAAAGAATGATTTTGAAGATAACTCATTATCAATTATCAACTTTGTATTTTAAAAGATATAACTTATTTGAAACACATACAAGTTGATTTTTGAAAACAATAATTTTCCATATTAAAGTATAACTTAGAAATCCATGGAAAATCCAAAATGATTCAAATCATTTGTTTTTAAAAAAAAAATAATCTAACTATGACATTCACACAAATGATTTTGCAACAACAATTGATCATGAATAATCTAGCTATGAAAGCTTTTGAAATCATAATCAATTGATCATATATAGAAATGCAATGCAAGAGATATAACTAAATGTGAGCAAAAAGAAAATCTAACATGATGAAATTATAATCAAATGATTTTGAAAACCATGATAAGTTACTAGAATGGTGCATGAAGACAAAATCAACTCATCACAAATAAACAATGCATTTTAAGAAATGTAACTATGAAAGAACAAAAATGCAAATGTAATAATGACCAACAAAAAGATTTAACTATAAAGGATAGGTTGGTCAAGGAGGTTCAAGGCCTTAAGGTTTGTCTAAGTATTTAACTTTAGGAATCCACCTAAGGTCTTGAGAGGGTTGATCTTTGAGGTCTAGTTTAGAAGTCCCACCAACTTTAGGAGATTTGACTTGCATGAACCAAGATTTCTACAAGTCTTAAAAACAATGCATGTGAAAATCAAGATTTCAAGATTTTTTAAATCAATGCATGTGTGAAAATTTGAATGATGCTAAAATGATAATGCATCCATCAAATTGCAATATACAAAATCCATAACAGGTTTCTCCTCTTTCATGTGAAAGAGAGGGTAGAATCGGTTCTCCTTGAGAGGGGCCAGGTACGCTGGCTTTGCAAATGTTGGGGACCTCCTTTGCTTTGTGGAGGGTTTCGGGGACCAAGTCTGGGGGTAGACCTGGTTTCTTGCAGGTTGAGGCTTCGTTGGGTTGCCACAACCTTCAGACTTTTTGATTGTTGCCCTTGGTGTCAGAAGGGCGACATGTTCAAGGGCGGTTTTCTGCTTCTTGGCAGGTACATTTCCTTCCGCGGGGAGTGGGAATGGTCCCAACGACCCGAAGATGATGGTCCGGGGAGTAGAGGTTGACCCGGTATTTTGAGAGTTACCGAGGGAGATGATGCTTCGGCAACTACTAGGGCGTTTGTGAGTGTGCTCGCTTTGCTTTTCTTATAGCAGGAGTTGGTACTTGTTCTCATCGAAAGTGATGGTCAATGAAGCTGCCATTGTTAGTTTGGAAAACTTCTGAAAAAAGACCAGATCCATTAGTAATCAAAAGAATATGGTGATCATAAATGGAAAATAACTATGGTTTTGTCTTTTCAAATCGCTCGAGGGGACATGGCCCCAGCCCAAGCAAGATGAAGGAGGCAGAAAGCCATAGAGAGTACAATTGTTCTAAATGCAAGTATGGTAGGCTCGGGGTGAGCGTTCCAGTGACTACTAGAAGCAATTGTAAACCTTAATTCAAATTACCGAGAAGCAAGGCTCACTCGAGGTAAGATGATATAAGGTTGGAGATACAAATGTGTCGGTCGCGAATACAGTAGACCCGAAAGGGCGTACTAGCATCGCTAGGCAAAAATGTTGTAAATCGCATCCTTGGAAAGGACACGAGATGAGATTTTTTGAAAGGTCAAGATTGGATTCATAAAGGAACGAGAGCAAATGGTATTCCAATCCAAACAAGGCTCAAACATTTCTGCGAGCACTAAGTCTGAAAGGGAGGGAACCAGAGTTTCTCGCATCTGAGCCCAAAAGTGGCGGAAGTTATTATTATTATTAGTTTTTTTGCTTTTGAAAGGTCAAGATTGAATTCATCAATGAGAGCAAATGGTGTTCCAATCCGAACATAGGCTCAAACATTTCTGCAGGCGCTAAATCCAAAAAGGAGAGAACCAAGATTTCTCAAATCTAAACTCAAAAGTGATAGGAGCTTTTTTGTTGAAGAGATTTTCTTTTGAAGATTTTTTTTGAAGAGTACACATAGGTTTCCAATTCGGTCTTATGAAACCTTAGTAGATAGATCAACCCCCAGGTAAGGGTAGGATTACTTAATGAACCCGTTTGGAGGACCCTTGCCTCGAACAGTCTAGCTGCCTCCACACTTTGGACAAGGCTTTTCTTAGATCCATTTTGGTCAAAGAACGCAATTGGTGCAACTTTAGTGGGTTTTGAACTTTTTTTTAATGATTTTTTAATGATTTTTAGGAGATTTCTAATGGACTCATTAAAGAGAGCGAATGGTCCCTTCATATCCAAACGCTGGCTACAAACGATTTCCGCGAGCCATTGTCCGAAAAGGAAGGAACCAAAGTTTCTCAAATCTGAATCTAAAAGAGAAAAAAACTTATTTTGTTTAAAGAGTTTGAGATAAGATTTTTTTTAAAAATCCCTATCGGACTCATGAAAGAGAAAAGTTGGTCCACTCCCCGATACGAACAATAACTACAAACATTTCTGTGAGCTATCAAATTCAAAGAGAAGAGGATCAAAGTTTCTCAGAATTGAATCGAAGAAAGAGAAATCAGATTTCTTTTTTCTTTTTTTTTTGAAATGAGAAAGAGTGGAAATAAATTCAAAGATAGAAATTTCCAAAAATCCCATCTCATGTTTTTTTTTTAGAAGCAAGATCCAACATAGGCCGCCAACTAGAAAGGAGCCTAAGAAGTAAGCATTGCATTCTCAAATGAACGAGTCCCACCGGGTGTGCCAACTTGATGGGGGCCCGGCCTTTCGTCCTCTCCTTCCCACCTCGGGGGCTGCCGAGGTCCGACGGAGGAGGAAAAGCGAGTCATCAACATTTTTTGTGCGGGTATGCGAGTTTTTCTATTCTACTTGGAATTTGAAGTGGTGATCCGGAGATTCACTTCACAAATAGAAAGGAAATCAATTCTTCTTTCTAACTTTCCATTGCACATATATTTTAAGAAAGAGACACAAATTTTTTTAAATGCCATGAGAGGCGACTTCATTTTGTTTACTGTGAAAGGTGGTTTTTGTTTGCTGTTGAAGGTGATTTTTGTTTGCCGTGGAAGGCGTTTCTGTGTCGTAGAAGGCAATTTACAAATCTCATCACTAATGAAAGACAAGAAATGTGATTTTTTTTGTCTCTTTACAAAGAATACAAAATTCAATAGAAAAGTGAGAAAATGAATTTGACTTCTCAGGAGATTTTGGGGACTCGTTCAGATCAACGGTCGCAAGTCATGTATGGACTTCACCATCGTCCTTCAGATGAGAACGCTTGATGCTTTGATTCTTTGGCTTGGCTTGGACCTCAGTTTTTTAGAGGATAAAGACCAAGGGGAGGTCCTATATCTGATAAAAAACCAAGTAAACAGGCTGAAGAGCTGCGTTTAGGCCATGTTGGATAGAAGGAGAGAGCACCTTAGGGGGGTGGGGGTGGCCTCCCAAGGGACTTCGATCACCTTGTGGTGTTTCTGCAGCAGAGTAACAGGATTTCTTTAGAGTTTTTCTTTCTTGCTTGTGTGTATGGATCTGTGTGTGTGTGTGGGTGTGTCTGTATCTCTTGGAATGACCCCTTTTTATAGGCTCTTAGTAGCCAAGGGGTGATTTATGGGATTGATGACGTATGATGAGATAATTGATGGCATTGATGCTCCATGATGGGAGGAGTTATAAGTTTTAATTCTTTGATTCTGTAACTCCTTTTTCCTTGAATATGATTGGCCGATGGAGAAGGATGGGCATTTAATCGCCCTTCATTTCCATGATGAGGGGAGTTTCAAGGTTTTAATACCATGATTGCTTGGATTTGTAACTCCCATTTGCTTGATTTTGATTGGGCCATCCAAAATAATGGGTTAATGACCGTATTAAGTTGTCATAAAACGGGTCAATTATCTGCATGAAGTGGTCGCCAGGGCATTTGAAGAGTCGTGGGATGTGCCGCGTCTTTTGGAATTCTTCTTTTAACGATCGCCGATGGATCCACATGTTGTTTGATGTCGGATGGCGATGTAACTTTAGACATTTGTTGATATCAGTGGGCCGGTGACATCTGTCTTGTCGATTTATCGATCGGTCGGACATAAAGTGTACTTTTTTGGTAAGCCTGTTGGCGATCTTGGAGTGATCAATGATGATTTCATGCTCTTTATGGCGGATCCGAGATGTTGATGAAGATCAGTCGATTTCAAGCATAAAAAAATCAATTTTCGGAAAATCACAGGGGCTGGAATTCCAGAAACGCGAAAAGAGTCGGAAAACGGGCACCCGGTAGAAATCCGGTGACCCGGTTATATTCTAGTAGTAACCACACCAGTAGGGAAACAAGTTGTGTGTAGAACCTATTACCCTAGCTATACAGTTTTGTTAGGAGATGTGAATTTACCGGCCAACCTCATTGTTTTAGACATGCATGATTTTGATATCATTTTAGGCATGGACTGGTTAGAAGCATATCATGCCACCATGGATTGTTTTAGTAAGACCATAACATTCAGATTCCAAGGTCCACAGGCAGAATTGATATTTCAGGGGAACAAGAGGAAAACTCAGGCGGGGTTTATTTCAGTGTTGAAGGCAAGCAGATTAGTTTAGAGTGGGTGTCAGGCATTTATTGCGTTTATCACGGAGGATAAACAGTCCCAAGGGGTGGAGGATATCCCCATTGTTTGTGAATTTCCGGATGTTTTTCCAGAAGAAATCCTGGGATTACCACCAATTAGAGAAGTTGAGTTCACAATTGAACTCCTACCAGGGACAACTCTGATCTCTATTGCGCCATACAGAATGGCTCCAGCAGAAATGGGTGAACTAAAGCTCCAATTGCAGGATTTGTTGAGCAAAGGCTTTATTTGGTCAAGTGTTTCACCTTGGGGTGCACCAGTGTTGTTTGTGAAAAAGAAGGATGGAAGTCTGAGAATGTGCATTGACTACAGAAAATTGAACCATGTGACCGTGAAGAACAAGTATCAATTGCCAAGGATAGACGAATTATTTGATCAATTGCAAGGAGCAGCCTATTTCTCCAAGATAGACTTGAGATCAGGGTACCATCAATTGAGAGTTAGAGACTCGGATGTTCAGAAAACGGCCTTTAGAACAAGATATGGGCACTACGAGTTCTTAGTGATGCCCTTTGGTTTGACGAATGCACCCGCAATCTTTATGGCTCTTATGAACAAAGTCTTTGCACCCTATTTGGATCACTCTACGGTAGTATTCATTGATGATGTCCTTGTGTATTCCAAGAGTAAGAAGGAACATGAAGAACATTTGAGGACAGCGTTGCAACTTTTGAGGGACAACCAGCTTTATGCAAAACTCAGTAAGTGCGAATTCTGGTTAGAGCAAGTTGCTTTTCTAGGTCACATCATCTCCAGAGAAGGTTTAGCAGTTGATCCAGCCAAGATAGAGGCAATTGTTAATTGGGTGAGGCCAAGCAGTGTGATAGAAATCAGAAGCTTTTTGGGGTTAGCAGGCTATTACAGAAGATTTGTCCAAGGTTTTTCGTCCATTGCAGCACCGTTGACAAAATTGACTAGGAAGAATGTCCCATTTGTGTGGACCGAACAGTGTGAAACAAGTTTTCAAGAGTTGAAGGGAAGGTTAACCACAGCCCCAATCCTTACATTACCATCGGGCAGCGGTGGATTTATTGTTTATACAGATGCTTCGAATGTGGGACTGGGTTGTGTATTGATGCAGGATGGCAAGGTGATTGCTTATGGCTCGAGGCAGTTGAAGGACCATGAGAAGAACTATGCGACTCATGACTTGGAATTGGCGGCAGTTGTCTTTGCTTTGAAGATGTGGAGACACTATCTATATGGAGAGAAATTTGAGGTCCATTCAGATCACCGAAGTTTGCAATATTTGTTTTCGCAGAAGGATTTAAACATGAGACAGAGACGGTGGATGGAGTATATCAAAGATTATGACTTCCCAATAAAGTATCATCCAGGCAAAGGGAATGTTGTAGCTGATGCATTGAGCAGAAAATCAGTGGTTATGGCCAGTTTGAAAGGAATGGGTGTCTTACAGCAGTTTGAAGAGTTGGGTGTAGAAGTGCAAACCCTGAAACTGGGTGCAATGTTAGCAAACATGACAATATCAGAACCTACCTTCATCCAGAAGATCAAGGAAAGTCAGTTGCAAGACCCAGACATGGCAAAAATAGCAGAACATATTACATGTAAGTCCGGGGGATCCGAACCCTAGAGGGGGGGGGGGGGGAGGGGGGTGAAGAGGGTGAGCTCCAATTATGACCAATTTTAATCAAATTTAACTTCTTTAAAACAAACTAGTCACATGTGATGATTAATCATACAAGTTGTGGAAGCTAACAAAAGAATCACCACAAAGCAATCACCATCACACAAGGATTTATAGTGGTTCGGCCTCAATGCCTACATCCACTACCGGCTTGTGAACCAACACCCCACCAGATTTCCACTATTTATGCTTTTCAATAGGCTAAGCAATAACCTTTACAACATGCTTTTCAAGGCTAAGCAATAACCTTTACAATGATGTTTTTCAAGGCTTAACATCAACCTATACATTATGCTTTTATAGGCTAAGCAATAACCTCTTCAACCATAGGTTGGTTATCTCACTACGTTAGTGTCTATAATACACTTGATGGAGATTCAATTAAGCTCATTACAATGCCTCTTAATTAGGCGGATATGGAAGTGAAAAACTAACTCACACAAACACTTAATGAATGCAAAGATGTATGCTCATGATGTGTGTGTGTGATGTCCTCAATCATTTTGAAAATGAAAGCTCATAAAGTATGCCTAAGGCTTTTGAAAGTTTTAGCTCATAAAACATTTATGATTGAGGAAAGAATGCAAGTCACATGTTAAAAGTAACAACTTGTTAATGATATCAAAGTTACACAAGTTGTATGAAATTAATTAGCTCTAAACATGTGATGCATAGGGATGTCAATCAAATCAACAATGTAACTCGTAAAACATAAAAATAGATTTGATTGAAATTAGGGGACAAATCATATGTAATTATAAATACAACTTGAAAAAGATATACCTATCAAAGTAAGGCAAGTTGTGAAACTTTAAAACAATAATACACATATGATTTGTAAAGATGTTGAATCCACAACATAAGATATATTTTGAAAGAGATTTTCTTATGATGAAAAACAACACCCAAAGATTCAACCAAGTATATGAATCATGTTACATATAATTTCAAAGATTATTTCATTAACATGATCTACTTAGATTTCCCAAATAAAGTACTACTTGGATTGAATCAATGGTGATGCATCCAAAACAATAGATCAATTCAAAATATAAAACATGCTAAGGATACAACACATCATAGGTTAACATGCTACTAAAGATTTATCAAAGATAAAACAAAACATGAAAACATATGATTTGTAAAGAAGTTGAATCCAAAACATAAGATAGTTTTGAAAGTGATTTTCTTATGATGGAAAACAACAACCAAAGATTCAACCAAGTATATGGATCATGTTACATCTAATTTCAAAGATGTTTCCATTAACATGATCTACTTAGATTTACCAAAGATGAAGTACTACTTGGATTGAATCAATGGTGATGTATCCAAAACAATAAATCAACTCAAAACATAAAACATGTTAAGGATACAACACAACATAGTTTATCATGCTACAAATGATTTACCAAAAATAAAACAAAGCATGAAAACATATGATTAAGGAAAGTAGAGCCTACTTGGTGATTTAACTTCATTAATCCAAGCTTTAGCTTTCCTAATGATCCCCTTCATCCCTTAGTTCATTTCCCTTGAATATGCCTCAAAACCCCTCAACGAGGGCCTTAAAAATCCGAACTTTTGGCAAAGGAAAGAACTCATATTTATAGCAAAAAGTGCCCAACGGCTAGTCCTCGGTCGACCTGTAAATAGGTCTCGGTCGACCGGGATCACACAACGGTCATATTTCTGACCGTTGGTGCATCAGGGCCACTTTCTGCCTGCAATGTTCCCGGCCCGGTCGACCGGGACCCCTGGGCCGGTCGACCGGCCACACTGTTGGGGCCAAAAATTCCAACTTTGCATATTTCAAAGATTTTCTTTGTGGAACTTTTTGGGCCATTAAATCAAGCTTGAATACATGTTTTAAATCATTCTAAGGGGTTTAAAAACATGAAACACACAAAGCCTAAAATGATTCAAAACTTTAAAACCAAAGGCTAGCTTGATTTCTAAAACTCTTTTCAAAAACAAATGCATCCAAGTTTTAAAAGCAAATCATGCATAAATTGATACTTTTACAAATCTTAAAAGAAATGCATGAATAAAACAAGATTTCAAGTTTATCTAAAACAATGCAAGTGTGTAAATCAAATGATGCTTGAATGATTATGCATCCATCAAATTGCAATCTACAAAATTCCTAACATTACAGAACGTCTCGATTTCAAGTTGGTGAATGGAATATTGTATTTTCATGACCGGTTGTGTGTGCCAAATGTGGATGACTTGAAGAGTGAAATAATGAACGAAGCTCACAGCACGAGATATTCTATGCATCCAGGTAGCACGAAGATGTACCATAATTTGAAGAAATAGATTTTGGTGGAACAACATGAAGAGAGAGATAACAGCTTTTGTGTCTCGATGTCTAACTTGTCAGTTGATTAAAGCAGAACATCAGAAGCCCCCAGGTTTGTTGCAACCATTGGAGATACCAGAGTGGAAATGTGAGCACATCACCATGGATTTCGTTTCCGGGTTGCCTAATACCAAGAAGGGAAATAATGCGATTTGGATTATTGTAGATCGTCTGACAAAGTCTGCTCATTTCATTCCGATGAAGACAGGGAACATGATGCATATGGCACCACTTGCAAAGTTATTTGTTGATGAGATTGTTAGTAAACATGGTCAGCCCGTCTCTATTACTTTAGATAGAGACAGCAGGTTCGTTTCAAAGTTTTAGAAAACTCTTCATGAGTCTATGGGTACCAAACTCCAATTCAGCACGGCATATCATCCTCAGACAGATGGTCAGTCAGAAAGGACGATACATACTCTCGAAGACTTGTTGCATGCTTGTGTACTAGATTTCAAGGTTCAGTGGGATGAGTGCTTACCGGGAGATCCCGAAACCCGATTTCCTAGCCTTGAGGGCAAAACAGTCTTTTTACACTAAATCTGTACCCAAAATTTGATATCCCCGAAACCCACGAAACATATACTTTTTGGAAACTAGATATTTCAGTGATCATTTCTTTCTTCTTTGTCGAATTCATTCGAGACTCCGAAAGACATGATTTCAGCCCAAAGGGATTTCTTAAGTGGTGGGACCCATGCTCATTGCTTATATAGGGAGAACCCATCTTCCATTTCCCTTTTTCCAGCACAAGCTCTAACCTAGGGTTTTCTTGCAACTTCTCTCTTCTTCTTCTTGCTCTCTCCATCTCAATCTCCCACCAAACTTGCACCAACATCAAAATAGACTTCACCATTCTCTTCCTCATCTTGAGGGCTACACATTGATACCATTTGTGAAGAAAACCTCCCATTCCAAGATCTTCTTTGAGTTAACTCTTGCCATTTGAAGGTCATCCAAGTAAGCAATCTTCTCCATCTTCTAGATTTGTATTTTTCTAGTCCTAGAGAAGCTCCATCTCCTTTATTGAGAGTTCTTTCCTTCAATTTCATGGTTTGACCCATTTTAGGGTTTGTTTTGGGGGTTTTGTTTGTGCTTGTAGGATTCTTGAGAGAGCTTGTTTAGTAGCTTCATTTCTTGATTAGAAGACCCAAGGCAAGTGGATGAATTGATGTTTTGAGTTTTGAATGACTTTCATGAGAAGTATTAATGATTTCATTATTTCTTTCATACTTTTATTGAGTTGCATTGACTTGAGAAATAAATGCTCATAATGAATCTTGTTAGCTTGTCTAATCCTTTTAAATGTTAGTATTTATTGGCCTATCATTTAGTGCTTTCAAGTGACTTAAATGAATGCCTGTGATTTGGTAGATTTCTCCTCTTTTGTGATTGATTGAGAATGGAAGGAAAGTGAAGGGAGAAATGTAAAATGAAAGAGTGGAAGTGTTGAATGATAAATTGGAGGAGTCTTGGGCTCATTTTGTTGCAGGGATGTAAGGGGGTTGATGTGAGATTTGTTAGAGTTTTTGTTTTGTTGCAATTTGATAGGATGCATTCATTTTCATAGCTTGACCTCTCATTCCTTCATGTTCTTATTCTTAGGATCTTCATGCTTATTTCTCTTTGATAATCGTTGTTTTTATGTTATGTTTTGCATGGTTTTCAAATCAATTTTTGTATCTTAAGATCATGGAGTTTTTTATTTCAGATTTTCAAGCCTCTAAGTGTTTAATCCTTTAAGTTCAAAAATCTTTCAAGCTTTCCAAAGTTTCCTTCTTTAAATCATTATTTTGATCTGGAGTTTTCATGACTTTAGAAAATTAGTTTTCATCCTTTTTCAGTCATGAATTCTTGCTTGAGAAATGTGTCTCAAAGTCCCCTGGAAAGTTGCCCTCATAGTTGCATGTCTCTTAAAATTCAGAATTTCTGGGCACTCTTCAGGTCGACCTGCCTGTGTGGCCGGTCAACCAGGCCAAGGAACCCGGTCGACTGGGCACACTGCGGGTCGACAGAGAATTTTGAGCAGTAGCCTCTCCAACGGATATTTTTCTAGCCGTTGTGTGTACCCGGTCGACCCGGGCCTGTACCAGGTTGATCGGGGCACTAGCCGTTGGGAACTTTTTCTTTATAAAAAGTGGCTTTTTGTTTGGAGAAAGTTGCTGAACTTTCAAGGACTTTTGAGGCCAAGGACTTACAACCTTTCTAGAGCATCTTTGAAGGGATTATGAAGCCATTCCATTGATTCAATCTTTGATCTTCTAAATGGGTGTGCTTCCTTTAATCCTAAGTCTTTTAAAATCATGTTTTGGTTCTTTATCTTTGATTTTCTTCAATGCATGATTAAATAGATGTTTTTCTATTGAAGTGTTGTCTTTTATAACATGCTTAAAACTTTAAAGATCTCATAGCATTATGATTCCAACATATAGTTTTTGTTTCACATGAAATTGCTTTCTTGTTTCAAAACTAACTTGTTAGACTTAAGTTTATCTTCTTTAAAATCAAGTCAGTTCTCTTTATTAAATTCATGTGTTAGACAAACAACTCTTTCTCAAACATATTATTATCATCTTTGCATCATTCAAAGTTTCATCCTTTTAAAAAGAGAAAGAGTAATTTCTAGTATGCATTATTCATAGACTTTGTCATTCATATGCATACTTCTAGAAGTTGAGATTTCATTTTCTAATTAGCCTATTTAGAGGCACTCATTTGCACTTACATTGTTCTCTTAATTATGCATTCATAGGCATCTTTCTTAAGAGAAAATCTTCTTGTTGTAAAGGTTGGTGCTTAGCCTTGAAAAGCATGCATAGTGTTGTAAAGGTTTATGCTTAGCCTTTGAAAAAGCATAGTGATGTATTTGTAAGGTTAAAGGTGAACCTAAACCTTAGTTGAGTTAGTGAAAATCCGGTAGGGACACCGGGAGTGGATGTAGGCATGTTGGCCGAACCACTATAAATGCTTGTGTTATGGTGATTGTCTTTATGCTTACTTTTCATGGATGATGCTCTCTTGGTTGATTCTATTATTCTTCTTCAAAGCATAAGAGACTTAAAAGCAAGAGATTTAAAATTGGTCTAGGTATTTGAGCTCACCCTATTCACCCCCCCTCTAGGATTCGATCTTGGACTTTCAAGATTGGTTTAAGGGAGAAAGGGGCTCAAATCTGGACACAGTGGGGCTTTTCCCGCACCTGGCGGTCAGCCAGCGGTCACCTGTCGGCGAGCCGCCTGGCGACCGGCGGCTAACCGCCAGTGCACCAAACCTTCGCGGTCACATTTCCAGAGAGCAACTCTCTCCCCCGAACCAGCAGTCAGCGGTTAACCAGCGGCTAACTGCCGGACCCAGCGGCGGCTAACCGCCAGATAACCGCACCATGGTGGTTACTTTTCCAGTAAGCTGCAATTTGCAACCCAACCGCGGTCAGCTGCGCGGTCGGACAACGGCTAGCTGCCGAACCTATCGACGGCTAACCACCAGCTGACTGCCAAGTGACCGAAGTTGCCCAGGAACCTGGAAATGGAGAGAAATGAAGAGGGTTTCTGTCCCAATCATTTGTACACCCTTTTGAGGATGATGGGGACTGTTCACTTGGAGATATGTTTGGAGCCCGTTTGAGAAAGAAACCTCATCACTAAGACTCATGGTAGTTTTGAAAACTCTAAGGTGTATAAGGAGCCCAAAATGTCTTCAAACTCAAGGAGTACCAAGTGATTATCACAATCGACATACAGGACCCCTATTCATCTTAAACAAATCCTGAAATCGCTATTTTTTACCTGAAATTGTATTAATTCATGGTATTTCCTTATTCCCGAGGCTTACATTAAATGACTTAATTTCCCAAAAGTATTGAAGTTACACTAGTAACAGTTCCTTGTCCCGAGTGTATTGCCCGACATGAAATGACAGTTATGCCTTTGAGCATTCTTGCCCCGCCCGTGTATTTACTTGTACTTGATTTACTTGCACATGTCTCGATTTGTTATTTGACCTATGAGTCGGCACCACTAAGCTTGGATAACCTTGTTAGTCTGATCCACTGACTTGGAGATCCCCCACTTGTCCTGCCAACTGTAGTTTGGATCCCGCTACCTGGTTTTCAACGTGGTCTTGTCCCGATGCCGCAGATTGCTACTGTGGTTCCCAAAGCCAGAATCGCTACCGTGGTCATGTATAGTATATGTATTTGTATGTATAAGATCCACTATTTCTCCTCACCTTGAGTGGTTGAGATCGGTGCCTAGTTATTGCTCTGTCACTTTAGTGATAGTGGACTTAGCTTCGTGTGGTTGCCATCTTGCTTGTTTCGCGATTTCCTTGGATACCCATACATGTTTTTACACTGTGCTAATGTTTTCATTAATTGACTTGATTCCTTTATGAGGTTATTGATCGAACAGGTTTAAATGCTTTTAAAGGTAAATGTATTTGTTATATTTTATTGTTATTTCTTTTTACCCATTTGCCAAACCGTCGTGTTTGACCCACTCTTTGGTACTCAGGTCCCATTGCCGGTTACCTTGAGGAGGAGCCAGAAGAGGCGGTCGGTGAACCGCAGCGCTTAGTAGAGTGGCATGCTGATGATGTCGTATAGACATCGATTGCTATGAGAGACGTACATTTTGGGAAATTGTTTAACCATTCCTTTGAGTTATTGTTTTGAGATGTATTGGCTTTTGTTGGCCTCTATTTTTTTTATGGGAATGTAATTAAATGATCTTTTGTATAAACTTTAACTTTACTTTTGGAAACATGTTAATGATCATTGCTCATTCTAATACAGCGTTTATACTTGTGATATTGTCTTCATGACTAGAGATGGTTTGAATATTTGATTTGCTACACGCTTTCGCACTTGATAGAAATGTTCATATATGATTGTGATATCCTCACCACGGACACCTGTGGGAAATTAAATAGATGCGACACTTCACTAATATCTCACCAATTAGTCCCGATCCCGGATCAGTTCGATAGACCCGGTCCGAGGTCGCGACAAGGTTTGCTCTCATAATTCCCTAACAATAGGCTCTTAATCCTGAGACATTGATGAACTTAAGTTTCTGTCTATTCATTTGCTTTGAGTCACCAATGAGTGGGGCCAACTGTAGGTCAACACCTCGGTGTCTTGGGTACGTGGTAGTAGGACTGTGGGAACATTGAATGATCAAGATGGAATCTATCTATATTATCCCCTTGTGCCAATTAATGGATTGGTCATTAGTAAGTGCGCACCCATCTCGATTAAAAGTTAATTGGATGGTACTGATGATTACTGTTATTAATTGGTGCTCAATGATGATAAGATGTGGATCTAAGATTGGAAGGGACATGTTTAATGCAATTGATCCATGGATATTGATAGAGGGGTATACTTCTAGTAATTGGGAAGTTTAAGTTCTTCTTTGTAATATATTCCTAAGACTGGAGTGCAATTACATTTACATAGTGGTGTATTTGTAATTAACTGTGGGCCTGGATTCCACATGAGTTGTGGGGTTGCGGTGTCCCAGTTGGAGCCAGCTTTCTATGGAATCCCTAGTGGTCCCCACGCTAGCCTAAGTTATTAGAAAAACACTAATCTTACTTGAAATCTAAAAGGAAAGAATTAGAAAGGTACTATTTCTATTTGAAGTAGGACTTCTAATAGTAGTAATAGTAAGTTACTAATTGTTGTAGAAGTGAGACTTCTATAGTAATTAGAAAGGAGAAAGTTACTAATTGTTTTGGGAGTTGGACTTCTAATTAATTAGTAAGAAGAGGAGTTTCCTAAAGGCTATAAAAAAAGGAAGCACTCCCCTTGGAAGTCCACAATAAGGACTACTCGCCCAGCCCTTTGTGCAAGAGTTGCATATCTCTCCTCTTTCTCTCTCTAGTTCTCTTCTAGTTCATTGGAGTTTCTAGTTGGGTTTTCTCTTGAAGTTTCCACTAATCTTCCTGATAAAAGAGATCTGATACGGGTCATAGCGTGGAAGACAACAAGGTCTTGGAGATCCTGATTTGCTTCAAAAAAAGTTCTTTTTCAAGCTAATTGTCTTTTTCTTCATTAGAGAACTACCGGGTTCTAAAGGTATAATCTGCTTCTCTATTTGTTGTGGGTTATTTTGGTTGCATGGTGTTCTGATTTCTATCTTTTAGATAGAGTTAATTGTTGTACATGATTGATGAGACGGAGGGATTGCATCTTGGATGTGGTTTATGGCTTTATGGGTATTTGATCCCTGAGTCAAGTGGGTCAAAAAGTTTTGAAAACCTATCCACGGGGCCCACCTACTTCAACAAGGTTTTGGTAGAAATGATTAGTTTATGAAACTTAATATTGTAGACTGGAGCATAATTTGTCACCCAAAAATCCTTTAATCTAAAATAAAGGATTTATGTAAATCTTCAAGATCATACAACAAATAGGTAGAACATAGAAAGAAGGTACAAGGCAAGACTAACCACACGATGGAACTATAAAAATTAAAAAGAAAAGATTTCCTTAAAAGTACGAATATATGGCTTGAAGCAAGCTTCACAAATCTAGTTCGAAGGGCTAAACTCATTTCTAACTAGATTAGGTTTTATGTGCTCCAAGCCGACCATTGCTTGGTTATATATCAGGCTTGTGGTATGATCAGTTGTCCGCATTCTCTCACCTATATAGGTGATATGAAGAAAGTACCAATTCCAGTGCATTAGTGAAGCATGATACCTCTATTAGAATATGTAATTTCAAAAAAAACTTTTTTAAAATCAGTTGTTCTCCAAATATCCTTGTATCTCTTTAAACATAAATATAAATAATGGGCACTCACTACTAGAAAAAAGGGTTTTTATATCGGCTAAAAACCGATATAAAAGACCTATTACATCGGTTTTTCAGTAAACTTCAAACCGATATAAGTACCCCCGATATAATAAACAACTATAACCGATATAATATGTGTAATATTTCATATCGGTTTTTGGACAATTGATGTCTTTTGAACCTGAAATTATAACACATATTATTGTAAAACCGATATAAAAAAAAAGTAAAACCGATATAAAAAATATTTATCATATCGGTTTGCGATAAACTGATGTGTTTTGAAACTGAAATTATAGCATACATTACTGTAAAACCGGT
The DNA here is from genome assembly GCA_038049695.1 of Cinnamomum chago. NCBI lineage: Eukaryota > Viridiplantae > Streptophyta > Magnoliopsida > Laurales > Lauraceae > Cinnamomum > Cinnamomum chago. The sequence goes on from CP142460.1 coordinate 38,828,841, forward strand.
ATAAAAAAGAGTGAAACCGATATAAAAATTATTTATAATATCGGTTTTCGGAGAACTGATGTGTTTTGAGACTGAAATTATAGCATACATTACTGTAAAACTGATATAAAAAAGAGTGAAACCGATATAAAAATAATTTATAATATCGGTTATAAAGGGCTTTGTTATATCAGTTTTTTTGGATTGTATTATATCGTTTGTTCTGTAACCGATTTAATATTATATATGCATTTTTTTATCAAAAGAATTTGCATTGATGCAGTACCATTGCAGTACACTATACACCAATAAAACTTTGCACTATATATACAAATTAATAAAGTGATCATTTATATATATAACTAATTAATAATTAACATAAAGCTTGACTAGACAAATCTCTATGGAAATATTGTGTGTATATATATATATTATCTACATCATCTTCCATGGGATGTACAAAAAGTTGGAACTATATATAAACAAAAAAACCAAAAGATAAATAATCATAATTTACCTCCAGAGCTTCAACAACCATCTTTTGGCTTCCCTTGAAGGCAAGACCCAACTCCTTTTTTACTGGCGCTATGATCAGTTTCTGAAAAAAATGTACACTGCATGAATCATCTGTGAAATTGCACTCAATGGAACAAATGACTCAACCTGTGTAGGGTTTGAAGGTCCTACCTCTAATGTAGGTTGTCCTTGATAGTGTAGGCTAGGGCCAATGACTAAGTCCTAGAGGGGGGGTGAATAGGACTAAGGGAATCAATTACCAATTTTAAACTTTTTAGGGCACTTTTAATAAAACCGGAACAGATAACAGAACAAACATAAGAAGAGAAAGACTTAAGTAGCATATGTGTTCAACAAGACAACTTAAAGAATACCAAAGAGATACAATTAGATGAGAGTAGATAAGCTCAAGTGTGTGTGTCTATTGAATCTTAGTGATGACCTATTGTGAGAACCCGACCCCTAATCTCTTGGATTAGTGTTGTTTTATTTGTGGATTAATTTCTTTTAGTGGGATTAGTATTTGTTGGGTCGAGTTTGTGAGCTAGAATGGTTTTTCTTCTAGTTTTGGGCTTTTGAGTGCTTTGGTAGCTTGTGGGGCCCTTTGGGGGTTCCCTTTTCGGCTTTGCATTTACTTGTGAGATTTTCCCGATTTGTTTCGTATTGTGTTTTTGGCCCGTTGCATTCATCTTGAGGAATCCTACAACTTTCATGTTGATCCCGTATCCATTTGAGAACCCGAAACCCGATTTCTTAGCCTTGAGGGCAAAACAGTCATTGCACACCAAATCTGTACCCAAAACTTGATATTCCCGAAACCCACGAAACATATACTTTTTGGAAACTAGATATTTCGGCGAGCATTTCTTCCTCCTTCGTTGAATCCATCCGAGGTCCCGAATTAGATGATTTCAGCCAAACTAGTCCCTTAAGTTGTGGGACCCAACCTCCTTTGTTAACATAAGAGAACCCACCCCCTTCATTGCATCCCATTCTCCATTTTTCCAGCACAACCAGCTGAACCTAGGGTTTTCCCTTGTGTTTCTCTTCTTCTTCTTGCTTCTCCATCTCCAAGCCACACCAATAGTTCATCAATCAAGAAATGAAGATCACCAACCTCTTCCTCATCTTGCAAGCTTCACCTTGATACCATTCTTGGAGAAATCTTCCCATATTGAGACCTTCCTTGAGCCTGTTCTCCTCATTTGAAGGTCATCCAAGTAAGTGTTCTTCTTCATCTTCTAGATTTGTAGTCTTCTAGCCTTAGAGAAGCTCCACCTTTATTATTGAAAGGTTTCCTTGTCATTTCATTGTTTAACCCATTTTAGGGTTTGTTTTGGGGGTTTTTGTAGAGATTGTGGATCTTGAGCTTGAGGGGTGATTAGGAGCTTGATTTGCTTGATTTGAGTCAAAGGCAAGTGGATGAATGAGTGGTTTGAATGTTATTAAGTTTTACGAGAAAATCCTAAGTTTTATTACTTGTTCTTGATCATTGGATACATGCTTTCACATATGTTTCTTGCCACATATTTATTGATTTCGAAAATGCATATTAATGGTTGTTCTCTCTTGTTAAATCTCTTGGAAATATATGCATTTCATTTGGTCAAAGTCTATTCATATGGTTTTATAATGAATGGGGTTGGTTTCTCCACCTATGTTTATGTTTACTAGCTTGCATTGATTTGAAATAGATGCTCATTTAATGAGTTTTGCTAAATCATCTATGGTTAAGGAAATGTGAATCAATAGTCTTGATTTATCTCTAGATTTTTGGCTCAAATGGACCCTTGTGTATATTGGGGATTCTTCCCTTTTCTTTATTGTGAAATGAGAAGAAAGAGATGTTTAGATTTAATGTTCATTGAAGTTTTGATGGGAGTTTTTATTTTAGTTTGGATGTTTGTTGAAGCAAGGAAAAGCTCAATTTGTATAAGAGTTCAAGTGGAAGAGAAAGGAGGGAAAGGATGTCAAAAAACAGCAAAATTTCGGATGCCTGGGAGGTTTCTGCCTCCTGGCGTCCAGACGCCAGGAGACAGAGACCTGGGCGCCCTTTTCTGCTTCCGGGCGTCCAGACGCCTGGTTTCTGGCGTCCGGACGCCGGGAACCTGCAGGAGGGGTAAAAAGAGCCACTTTGAAACGCCTATAACTTTTGATTCTCATATCGGATTTGGAAGTTCTATATACCGTTGGAAAGCTCTTGAAGCAAGGAATCCAATGGTATATTTATCTTAGTGAGCAAATATTGAAGAATGAAGTGAGTATTTGAACCAATGAAAACTAGTATGTGATTAAGAGTTTTTAGCTTGATATTGTGCATTTGAAAATCGTAAAAGTGCATAAGGAGCCCGGAATGTCCTCCAACTCAAAGAGTACCAAGTAATGACTATGATTGACATACGGGACCCCTATTCACTTAAATAGATCTTGAAATTAATATTTTTCCCGAAATTGTTATAGTTTATTGTTTCACCTCATTTCCAAGATTTGCATTATATGACTTGTTTTCCCGAAAGCATTGAAGTTACTCTAGTAACAGTTATTTGTCCCGAGATGTATTCCCGATATGAAATGACAGTGTGCCCTTGAGCACCCCCGTTTTACCCGTTTATTTATTGTACTTGATTTACTTGCATAAGTCCCGCTTGTTATTTGACCTATGAGTCGGCATCACTAAGCTTGGATACCTTGTCGGTTTGATCCACCGACTTGGAGATCCCTCTCCCGTCCCGCCAGCTGCAGTTTGGATCCTGATACCCGGTTATTGCCGTGGTCCCGTCCCGATACCCGGTTCGCTACCGTGGTCCCGTTCCCGTATATTTATATTGTATATATGATTTGCGTTGAGTCTCCTCACCTTGTGTGACTGAGACCAACATCCCGTTATACTCTTGTCACTTCGGTGATAAAGGACTTAGCTTTTTGTGATTGCCATCTTGCCAGTTCCCGATTCCTTGGATACCCGACATGTTTTATATTGCTTACTTGCTTTCCGATAAATGATTCGTTTCCTTTATGAAAGTTGTTATTTAAACAAGTGTTAATATTCTCCAATGTAAATTCAGTTATTATTATATTATCTTCTGTTCTTTGTACCCGCACATGTTTTAAATGAATGCCGGTTGGGTGAATACCCATGCTTTTACATATGTTTCAAACGATCAATGATTTTGCTAGATTTATATGATTACACATGTTTTAAAGGAATACCCGAATTGTTAAATATCCGAGCTTGCTTTAAAGGACATTTGGTTTGTCAGATATCTATGTTTATACCTGTTTTTAAATGATACCCGATTTGTTAAGTATCCATGTTTTGAAATATGTTTTAAACGACACGCGTTTTGCCAAATTCCTATGTTTATACCTGTTTTAAATGATTACCCGATTCGTTAAATATCCATGCCTTGAAATATGTTTCAAATGACACTTGTTTGCCAGATCCCTACGTTTATACCTGTTTTAAACGATATCTGGTTTGTTAAATATCCAAGCGTTGAAATATGTTTAAATGAACACTAGTTTTGTCAGATTTCTTTGGTTACACCTGTTTAAATGAACACCCGGTTTGTTAAATATCCGTATTTCTACATAGGTTTCAAATGGACATTGGTTTTGCTAGACTGCTATGAATACCTGGTTTGTTGTATACTTATGTTTTTACTTAAGTTTCAAATGAACGTTGTTTTGCCATACCACTATATTTATACATGTTTTAGACGAACACCCGATTGTCAAATATCTATGATTATAGATGATGTAAACGAACACATGTTTTATTAGATATTCGCGTTTTACCCATGCTTGAAATGAATACAGGTTTTCCCCGAGATTCTCGACTTTGCACCCGTTTAATTATATGCAGCATTTGATCGAATAGCATGATTTATCTTATGTTTTATTCTTCAGTATATTATTATCTTTTCATCCACCTGCCAGACCGTCGCGTCTGACCCACTACTTTTGGTACTCAGGTTCAGATTTCTTCGTCCCGAGTTGAGAGCTTTGTTGGCTGTGGAGCCATGTTTTGCAGGTTGTTTTGTCGGCTATGTCATGTAGACATTGAGCTTGACATAGGAGCTACGTCATATTTGGGGTAGTGATTATAGCTTATTGTTGTATGGCTTTTATTAGCCTTTTCTTGGGATTCTTAATTAATGTACATTGATAATTGTAACTTGAACATATATGGGAATGTAACATCCTGTTACTGTCAGCTCTGTAATTTATTGTGATGGTTACTCCAGTCTGATATGATTCTTGATATAATAGCTATGTGCTAAAGGTTGAGTGCGACGCGAAATCCGATGGCCACGGACTTCGGGTCGCAACGCCACGAAAGCTTCCGCAAAATATTCAGAACATGTTGGAATGTGTTGTCTTCACACACGCGGATCTTGGGAGAAAAATATAAATTATGTTAATCCCATTTCCCGCCCCCGAGGTTCTGGTTCGGGGGCGTGACACCTATCATACATAACAAATCCCACAATATAGATATAGAAATGAAAATCATGCTACAAAGAATAGACACAGGCAACTTATAGTGGTTCAGTCACAAAGACCTACATCCACTCTCAAAGGTCACACAGACCCTTGGTTCCAATAAGAAGAATCACACTACACAAGCACTGATTCAAATATAATTTTGTTATCGAGGTTCGATCACTCAGATCTACTCCCCTCACACAATTACAAGGTGATTTAGTCACACAGATCCGAATCACCATCACTGATTGTAGAAATTTAAAGGAGGGTGAACACTTGCCTTTGATGAAGATGGAAAGAGTTCTAAAGAGCTTTGACTGTTGTCGAAGCTTTCACCTCGTGATGACGCCTTGGAGTTGAGAAGGAAGCTTCCATAATGTAGCACAACCAAGGTTCAGAGGTCTGGTCCTTTAGGGTAACATGGATATGGCTGTCATGCACAGTAAAGGATCCTAGAGAAACACTTCTCACACAACACACTCATCTTGGAGCTAATGGAGCTCTAGGATTTTCCTAAATGTACTACATGAGTGTTTGGAAGAAGATTTGAGAGCTAAGATATGTTGGGAACAAAATAGCCTGCAAAAGCTCTCTCAAAAGAGTCACTGTGAAAGGAGAAAGAAGCTCCAGATTTATAGAAAAGATCCAATGACTATATTGGCTGCTAGCCCCTTTAGACCAGCGGCTGGCCGATTTCAAATAACGGTCTAAAATTTCAAATCAGGTTAACTCACGGCTAGCCGCAGGAACAGTTGGAGGCTAGCCGTGAGGCAGCCGCAAGGTGATCTGACAAAAACACAGCCTCTGGAAAGCAAAACGAAATCCCAGAGTTAGCTCTGCGGCTAGCCGTGGGTGCACTGGCGGTTAGCCGCAGGAAGCACAGAGAAAAAAATCTGAGAAATAGTTTACTGGAAAGCTAGCCGCAGGTGACCGTAGGGTCACCTGACCCTTTCCACAGGGACTAATTATCAAGGATAAAAAACATGAGCTTAAAACACAACTTTTCCCAGGGATCTAAGGGTTTGGTCTGGGTATGAATTACCTGAAAAGGTTGTCAAACACAAATGGAGACCTTCTTTGATTAATCCGGACTTTTCCACAAGCTTGATAATCCTTCTGAATGTGATCTTCCTTGAGTCAATTTGAGAGGCAAGAACTTTGGACCTCATTGGCGCGGAATTGACAAACAAAACTCAGTGCACACAGACATGTGACACTTACAATCTCCCCCTTTGTCAATTTCGTGACAAAATCATTTAGCTAATACAAGATTACAGAAGATATCCAAAACGAATCAAAGAACAACCATATACTAAGTACAAGACCTTTTACAACTGAAAAACGAATACAAGAACAAAAAGGCATCAAGACTAGTATGCATAGCTCTTCATATGAGATTGAGAAGATGAACCTGTAGAAGCACAACACTAACAAACATAGATTGAAAGCATGAGAAATGAAGATGGATTCTCCCCTTGAGATGCATTCTCCCCCTTAATTTGTACCTACAAACTTAAACCATACTCCCCCTTTTTGTCACAAATTGAACAAGATAAAATAACCATGGATGTAGAGAAGACAGACAATAAATACAAGAAGATAATAGACAATTAAAGCATAAAAGCAGTTAATCACTAAGACCATAAAAACATCCATATCCAGTGAACATCCATAGAGAGTAACCAACATAAGTTGAAACAAAAGAACCATAGGAGGGGCAACCACAAGCCAAAAGAACACCACCAAAAAGAGTACAACCAATAAAAACACAAGTGGTTATGAATCCCCAAAAGAACTAATCCGACGGAGGTGAAGGAGACGGAGGCATGATAGTAGCATCTTGAGTTCTGCATGCCTTTGACAGTCCACTGAGATATTTGAGAGTCTTCTTTAGAAGCTTTTCGGTTTTGGACTGATTGCGTTCGAAAGCATCCATCCGTTCTTCAATACTCCGGGGAACAGATGAAGAGGAAGCCTGTTGATGTGAGGAGGAAGGAGCGAGCCCTGAAGGTGCCTGATGTGAGAACCCGACCCCTAATCTCTCGGATTAGTGTTGTTTTATTTGTGGATTAGTTCTTTTAGTGGGATTAGTAGTTGTTGGGTTGAGTTTGTGAGCTAGAATGGTTTTTCTTCTAGTTTTGGGCTTTTGAGTGCTTTTGTTGGCTGTTGAGCCATGCTTTGCAGGTTAGTTTGTCGGCTATGTCATGTAGACATTGAGCTTGACATCGGAGCTACGTCACATTTGGGTAGTAGTTTATAGCTTATTGTTGTATGGCTTTTGTTAGCCTTTTCCTTGGGATTCTTAATTAATGTACATTGATAATTGTAACTTGAACATATTTGGGAATGTAATATCCTGTTACTGTCAGCTCTGTAATTTATTGTGATGGTTACTCCAGTCTGATATGATTCTTGATATAATAGCTTAGTGCTAAAGGTTGAGTGCGACGCGGAATCCGATGGCCACGGACTTCGGGTCGCAACGCCACAAGTGCTTCCGCAAAATATTCAGAATGTGTTGTCTTCACACATGCGGATCCTGGGAGAAGTAAAATATATTTATGCTTAATCCCATCTCCCGCCCCCGAGGTTTCGGTTCGGGGGCGTGACAGACTGGTATCAGAGCGGGCAGGTTTCTAGGAAATAAAACACTCTAGGAACCTTAAGACGTGTGGTGAGGACTCATTTTCTTTTCTTTAGTTGTTGTTTTTGTGAGTTTGTGCCTGTTTTTCTTCTAGTGGGGGAGACTATTTTTGTCTCCTTTCCTTGTTCTTGTTGTTAGTGAATTTGGGGGACCAAATTCTTTCTAGTGGGGGAGAATTTAATGTCTCCGCACCCACATTTAGTCCCTTTTCTTTGTTTTCCCGCCAGAGAGTCAGAGTTTTGTGGACCTAGAAGGTGTTTCTCGAAGGACTTTGGCAGAATTTTCAACTTGTGGATGTCGCAGATGGAGCTTTAGAAGGAATTTGTGACCAATTGTTCGTCAGCAAGGAGTGTGAGCAACATATGGAGACCCAATTACAGTTGATCGTGTACCGTCAGAGGATTCGTCAGGCGAGTAAGTGTGGATTTTTGGATAAGCTTGGATTATTTTCCTAAGTCAGAAGACTCCATAAGCCGAAGAAGTGATGGACTTTATGAGGTTTGAGGTGATTTTCAGTGGTGCAGCTTCAAAAGATGTGAAAAGTTAGAAATTTCTTGAGTATTGATGAGCTTATGATGTAGAATTGTTGGATTAGGTTTAACAAGTTGAAGTTATGATGGTGAGTCAACTCAGCAGGATGTATCAGTGGATGGTTAAAAACATAGGAAATTAGTTTTCAGCAGCAGTGTAGAGAGTTATGTGTGGAATTGATTGTTACTTGATCACATGATAGAGAAGATTTAGTGGACTTTACCGACTTGTAGAACGTCAGTTTGAGGCAGAGTACAGATACGAGCAGAAGAATCATCACCTATGGACAATGACAGTTGAAGGATTCAGAGAAGAATGAATTTGACAGAAGCACACCTTACGAAGTGTGGACATGTGGAGTAGCACGACAGCTAATGTGTTAGCGGGCTTAGTCAGAGTTGGAAACTTACAGAGCTGTGAACCTTGTGTTTTCGATGAGCAGATAAAGATGAGTGAAGTGTTCAGAGAACCGTTCAAATATTTGATTGAATCAGCTTGGCGTATGAAGGAGTGACAGATTTCCAAGTCATTCACCTCGAAGATCGTGCAGTGGCAGGAGACTTAATTTCGACAACTTTGACAGAGATGACAGAAGAGTATAGAGGACTAGACGACATTGCCTAAAGTAAGAGATATCAGGTAATACTCAGCGTCACCAATTTTCCGAAGCCAAGGGCAGATAGAAGAATAAGACAATATTTCAAGGTAAAGGCATGTACAAGACCGGCAGAGACCGACTATTGTGTAGTGGATCAAGAGCAACGGACAGAAACAGTTAGAGCTTCAAATGTTGAAGAATGGTGAAAGGACAAGCATGATTGTGTCAGAGACTGATTGCTGCGAAATGGATCAAAAGCACCGAGCAGAAATAGTTAGAGCCAGCAAGAGTTCACATTGAAGATTGTGCAATTGACATGAGACCCTAGCTTCTACAGTTGTGATGAAGTCGATGGAATTGTTCCAAGAACTTTCTGCATCAGGGTGACTAGAAGCGAGAGACTTGGTGGAACGTAGAAGGAGTTAGAGATAGCAAATTCCTTGAGCAGTCAGATTGGTAGAGCAGTAACAGATTTGAGCCAGTGGTGGAATGTCTAACAACTGTTGATAGTTGACCGAAGAGTTCTACAGCAAGGATGATCCAGCGAGTCCAGTGCTTCCGAGAGGACCAGTTTGGGGCAGTCGTTTGAGGTTTTGTTTTCGAAGTGTGGGATTGATGTCCCCACTTGTTTTTGAATTTGTTTAGTTCATTTGGAGGACCAAATGTTCTAAGGGGGGGGGGGGAGGATGTGAGAACCCGACCCCTAATCTCTCGGATTAGTGTTGTTTTATTTGTGGATTAGTTCTTTTAGTGGGATTAGTAGTTGTTGGGTTGAGTTTGTGAGCTAGAATGGTTTTTCTTCTAGTTTTGGGCTTTTGAGTGCTTTTGTTGGCTGTAGAGCCATGCTTTGTAGGTTAGTTTGTCGGCTATGTCATGTAGACATTGAGCTTGACATCGGAGCTACGTCACATTTGGGTAGTAGTTTATAGCTTATTGTTGTATGGCTTTTGTTAGCCTTTTCCTTGGGATTCTTAATTAATGTACATTGATAATTGTAACTTGAACATATTTGGGAATGTAATATCCTGTTACTGTCAGCTCTGTAATTTATTGTGATGGTTACTCCAGTCTGATATGATTCTTGATATAATAGCTTAGTGCTAAAGGTTGAGTGCGACGCGGAATCCGATGGCCACGGACTTCGGGTCGCAACACCACAAGTGCTTCCGCAAAATATTCAGAATGTATTGTCTTCACACACGCGGATCCTGGGAGAAGTAAAATATATTTATGCTTAATCCCATCTCCCGCCCCCGCGGTTTCGGTTCGGGGGCGTGACACCTGATGTTGAGGAGCTAAAGGGGCTTGGGGTTGAGGATGAGGGGGGTACATCCCCTGCTTCTTCATTTGGAAAGAGATTCATCTGAATTAGATTAGCAGGGCCAAAAGGTGTATGGGAAATAGGAGGCTCATTTGGGCGGAGAACACCAAGAGACCGAGCTATTTGAGAGATGAAGAAGCCAAAAGGGATTGCTGGCTTAGAGGCAGTGGAGAGGTGAAAGCGACTAATGGTTCTACAGATAAGAGAGGGAAGACACATTTGAACACCTGACACCACTTTGGAAAGAACATTTACCATATACGCAGTTAATTCAGTCCGATTTCCTTTACGAGGACAGACATTGAAGGTGAATAGGTGGTGCAACAGCCTGTATTTTGGAATGAGGGATCCCAATGGAAGGAAGTTCTTACGATCCCATTTAACAGAACGACCACAGAGAACAATAGTAGCTTGGGCCTTTTCAGCTTCAGTGAGGGTGTCAGACACCATGGAAAGACCATCAGGGATCACTGGAATATTCATGATTGAAGAGATATGATCGGGATCAACCGTAACTTCTTTGTTTCGAAAGGCAATTGTGAAGGAACATGAGTCAACGGAAGATACTGCACCAGTGATTGAAGCAAACATGCCAAAAACAAGAGACGGATATGCTTTGTCCCCCTAGTCTAAGATGTTTTCCCATCCGACCTGAGCAAGAATGGTTGCTGACTCATGGGGATTTACAACATTACGCAAAGTGCGTCTTTCAACCATGATTGATCTAGTTTTCAAAGCAGCCAGCATTTGGGCATTGGGTTTGAGAACAGCAGAGCCCGGCTGTGGAGGAGGAGAAGAAGGAGAGGTGGACTGAGAGAGTGAGGGAGATCTAGTTCTACGAGAAGAGGAGACAATAGTGGATCGTCCTCATTTAGCAGGGCGGTTCATAGCTGTTTTCATTCGTGGAGGCATTTTTACAAACACCTGGAGTGCACAAGAAAACACTAGGAGGAAGAAAACACAGCATAGAGCAAAAAGGCAGGATTTAGAAGAAACAAGGAAGAGAAAATGACACGACAATAAGTAATATGAAGAAAGAAACCAATGGAAGAGAGAAATGGAGGAAGTTGGAAAGAGAGAAAGAAAAGAGAAACACCAAAACGAAACAGATACTGTTAAGAAAATGGAAAATAAAATAATTCTACAGAATTGAAATATAAGAGAAAAAGAAGGGAAGCTACCTTGGAGGAAGAAGGGAGAAGAGGATCAGATACGTAGCAACGAAGAAGACCAAAGAAGGAAGAGAACAACAGCCAACTGAAAGAAAAAGAGGGAAACGAAAAGCAACTTAAAAGGGCGCAGGCCCAGAATGCGGTTAGCCGCCTGACTTTTCACGGCTAGCCGAAAAAGTCCCCCCCCCCTTTTTTTTTAAAGAGTAACTGCAGGATGAATATTGTGTAAATCAGTTAAGGATAGACCATCTGTTTGGCCATAAGAACGAGGCCATAAATACTCCCCTACAAAGAACATGAAGCAAATAATCATGCTAATGCTACTTAAACTTGGCATTTAGTACATAGTTGGGACAAGACTTTGATGATGAGGATAAATGATGACTAGCATTTAGGAGTGCATAAATATAAAGCTTCGCATTTACAAACAGGGATGTCAATGAACCAAATGCTCAATTTGAGCTGACACCCAAATTTCAAGCTCACTCACATTATCAAGCTCAAGCTTGGATCAGAAGCAATTAATCAAGCTAGAGCTTAATCTGAGCTTGGCTTGAATAAAATACAAGCAGAGCATAAGTGAGCTCAAGTTTGGGTCATTTCAATAATCAAATACCTTATTTGGAACATAGATCAAGCTTAAACTTGATCACAAGCTTGAGCTCATCAACTCAGTTTTGTTGTAATGTGCAATGATATATAATGGAGAAGAGTGTGACAAAATGCCAAATTATTCTTTGTGCCAACTGGATAATAATAGCTAGTTCCTGAGAATGGATGAGAAATTGTTGCACATGATTAAAGAAAATGAACATGGCCTACTTTATCAGTGTGTTTTTGGACTCTAAAGTTTAACTGCAGTTAGCAGCCATCCTAAAGAAGCTCACTGATGGGTCTTTGGACTGAATAAAAAGTGATGGGTCTTTGAACTGAATAAAAAGTTACACAAGCTCACTGCAGTTAGCAGCCATCCTACACAAGCTCAGTGATGGTTCATGAACTGCAGTTAGAAGCCATTCAAGACAACAATTGCAACACCGAATTAAAAGTGAGTTTCCAAAAAATGCCATAAATAGAAATAACAAATACAGATTAAAATTTAATCTCCCAAAAGAAGCCAAACGGTCAAACCAAAACAACAAAAGTGTTCGTTTACCAAATCTTTGATGACAAAGAAGTTGAACCATTTTTTTTTAAGATCATATGATTAAGACCTGTTTAAATAGAAAATGGAGTTTAACCAGCAGAGGCATTCTATTAAGAGCATACAGCCAATAACAGGTCTGGAACACATTTGAGCATTAGCCAGGAACACATTTCACCATATGCATATAAAAATCAGAGCATACAATTTATATACAAACAAGAGAAAATTAGGTGTACCTATTCATAAAGAAATTCATACCAAACAAAGCAGAATGACAAACCATAAAAAAAATCTGGGAAGGAATTCCACATTAATCATGTCATCAGACTAGCTAAAGTTGTTCTTCTGACGTTTGATACTTGTTGCAAAAAGATGCAATAAGGTCCACACCCCTGTCATTTCTAGCTGAAGAAAGCACAAAAATATAACAAATGTATCAGTTAAGATGACCAAGAAACAATGTGGCAAGCAAAAACTTAAAATAATAGGCCAATTAAGCTATGCATGCAAAAAGTTTTAAGAACATTACCAAAGTTTTTCTTGGGTCCTAGCTTCTTCACTTCTTTTGTTACAGTATACCTCTCCTATACTGTATAGCTTTCTTTAAATTCAATTCAGTCACTTAAAAAAAATGAATTGTAATACTGTAATTGGTTAGAAAACTTAAAACAATAATGAAACAGGAAGATGGCAACACAATGATTAGACAATACCAGCGCCTACTCTTAAAAATGTGCCATGCAGCATGATTCAGTATGCATGTATGTATGTATTATACACATGCCACGAAACAAAACACCAAATTGTTAATTTTTCTTATTGGTTGATCAGAGATCATCCAAGTTTCCAAATCACCTACATTAAGTCTGAGTAGGTGCTTGTTTCAGAACCAGAGGAAAGACATCATCAACATAATATAACAATATAATACATCTGCAGTTGCTTTTTTTACCCCACAGAATCAAGTGTAAAACTATGATTGTCAGAGGTTTATTTCTAGGCACTGCATCCTCCAGTCCATCCTTAGTTGCAGAATCCATACAATAGCAAATTGGTAGGAGAAGCGCAAATAGAAAATGGTACTCATTTATCGAGTACTACTTTTAAGGTGTAGAAAACATAATTAGTTTCCAACTGAGAACACTTAAAATACATAGATAGAAAGCATTTAGCAAGACAGTACTTACGAATTTTCACTAAATTTGAGAAAAGCACCCTGAGATGGTATCTTTCCGACCAAAAAGCTGGTTGATGCATTGCTTCAAAATATTCCAGGAAAATTCAATGTTTGGGCCAAACTCACATAAGCCTGCCTAAAATGTTTCCAAATCAGATCTCATACTATTCTGTTTCCAAACATGCATTCACAAAATCTGTCAAATCATTTCTATATAAAGAAGGACGAAGGAAATGAAAGGCAATGATTATCTGCACCACCGTGCAGACACGCACCTGCACACTGACTGCCTCCTCTTCTTCCACCACCTGCACACCCACCTGTCCACTTGCTGCACAACCCTGCACAGCCCACCTACTGCACCACCCTGCATATCTCACCTGCTGCACCACCCTGCACACACCCACCCTGCTGCACCACCTTGCACACACCCACCTGCTGCACCACCCTGCACAGCCCACCTGCTGCACCACCCTGCACACACCCACCCTGCACAGCCCTCCTGCTGCACCACCCTGCACACACCCACCTGTACACCCACTGCCTCCTCTAGTAAAGTGCTTTTCCATCCACCATAAAGAAATGAAACAAGAATATTCATTCCATTTCATATTAATATTCAAATATCCTTACAACATTAAAAGCACTTTACTAGATCCATTACAAAATAAAAATCCATGCTAACATTCCACTTTGTACCAACATTCAAAACATTCAAACTCTGAGTTCTGTTGGCTGCATCTTTTTTACATTCAATCTCTCAATTCTTTTTGAACTTCATACAACTTGTACATTCATTTTCAACTTGTACCACCATTCCAAACCTGAAGGTCACAACAATCGAAGTATAGACTAAAAAATCCATGTCCATTCCATGATTCAAATTGAAACTAAATTTAGCCAACCCAAGTACTAAATCACATTTAAAAGAGATCTTATAATTGGATGGAGGCTTATCTTACAACAAGGAATCATAACTTCTTTCTATTTTAATATAAAGCTTGACTAGACAAATCTCTATGGAAATATTGTATATATATATATATATATATTATCTACATTGTCTTCCATGGGATGTACAAAAAGTTGAACTATATATAACAAAAAAACCAAAAGTATGTATATGTACTATGTAGCATATGATGCCTCCGTGTACCGCTGCTCCCCGATTAGTTCTCCAATGAAAAATGGACCTACAAGGCATAAATCACTTCATCGATCAATACTTTGCAAGAGAAGCCTATCTAATATATATATGCTTCCTCTCTCATGCATGAAGAACTATACAGTAAAAATGAGATTTCCTGGTAAAAACAGCCACCATATGCAATCAAACACAGCTTAAACGAAATAAAGGCATCATAGAGAATAAAAGAGGAGGATCTATCATAAATGACATGGTAGTAAGTGAGAACAACATTTTGGATGGTAAAAGCTTGTGGGAAGTTGACACTTCCCCTATTCGATGAATCAAGACAAAACATGCATTCATGACAATTTAGAGGCAAAAGCATAGAATGTACCTATTCTCCATTGTTGATAAAATCTAAAATGTATTCAACTAACTCCAAACGTAAATCATTAAGCTCCTCATCGCCATATGTCGTTGCCTCCCCAAGTTCTTTCAACTTAGATTTTGTCGACACGAGAGGATCTTCCATAAGATACTTCATAAATTTCATTACATAAACCCCGCATTCCTTTTTCCCCGTTTGCTTAGGGCACTACATAGAGACCATAAAAAGCATACAAAAAGGATTATGTTGTATGTGTGATATCATAAACACAATTATTCATTGCTCACCTTCACCAATTCCCAAGTCGGATTTCCTTTAATTCTTTTTCCCATTTCCGTAGCTGCCACTTTCATTGCACTTCACACAACGATATCCATTAAGACTTAGTATTTTAAAAGAGAAGCCTTGAAAACAAATGAACAAAAAGAATTAATGGACTACTCACTCATTCACTATGAACTTTACATTCAAGTCAACAACCTTTCGTGCCAAGGAGTACAACCAGAACACTTCCATTGATGTCATATCATTGACTAATAGAAGCCATTGACCCCTAAATCCATAAAAGCGGACGGATTAAATGACAAATAAGATTTAATTACACACAAGTGGAAATAAAATGACTACTAAGATAAATTGAAGACACGTGAAAATACAGTACGCCCTAACATGGTGGAGTATGGAACAAAAATCAGTTGGTCCTTTTTTGCAATTTTCAACCGCTTTATCATGTTGTGTTTCATCTCTTCTTTCTCTCCAAAATCATTGAAATGTGCAGGATGGGAAAATCCATTTCTTGCTCGAGAATTTTCAAATCGATCGTAGAGAAACCTAAAGAAATAAGGTAAATAAAATGGTCATAACATCAAATATATTAGAGACTGATAGTTCTTAGGAAAAGACAAATAGTTTACCTTTGGTATGCAGTCATTGAGTTAACCTCTAGCTTCTTCATGTTACAAAGATCTAACAAATCAGATTTTAAAAAATAATTGAATTCTATATCTTCTTCAAATACCCCTTTCTCAAGTGGAATACTTATTTGACTTGATTTCATCATCATTTCTAGAATCTTGCCAAACTTTTGGAGCTGACTTGCCCCTTCACCATTAGTTGCATCACCATTAGCTGCAGAAGAATCATCAACCACACTTTACATGGAAATCCAAATTAAAATGAAAAAGTTAATTACGGTAGTTTAACTTAAGCATAACTAATAAGAGTTGGAAAATACACTTTACCTTATCACCTAATATCACCCATTTCTCAGGCCAAGCCACAAATGAGTTGTGTGCATCTAAAATAGTGGTCAAAATACCACGTACGGGTATAAGAAGAGGGGAATCAGGACATAATACACAATCTATCGACACTCGTACATTGTGCTCCCCTAAAGAAATATTGTGAATCTTTTCCAATGGTCCAGTCTTCCCATAAACCTTTCCTTTCGCAACAATCTTGTCCTTTGATCCCAATGCCAATCTACAATTCTGCATCTTCAAATAATATATAAGTACTAAATCTTAAATCGACTAATGTATATAATACGATGAAACTAATGTTGGTTGTAATTTCTTAATTTAATAGCCGGCCCATAAAACATACTTGCGGGGAACTAAGAATATTTGATGATGTCTTGTTCACTTTCGAAGTACCTCCATCTTCAAGCTGCATGTTATAAGAGTTAAATACGAATTCATATGGTTATTAAGCAATGCATATAGTTAGGTCCCTTAGTTAAAAAATCATGTATTCAACATAATCTACCAAAACAACAAAAAACTATGGTTTGGTAAACTACCTGTTGACCTTTTAAAACGCCACTACTATTGGATGCAATATTTTCTGAATGGGGAGAGTTCTGACGTGTCTCTTTATCCTTCACAACTTGTTCTAAAATTCTCACCCTTTCCTGAGATTCATGTAACTGAGCCAACAACTCCTCATTATACTTCTTCGTTCCGCGTTTTGGTATTTTGAAATAGGCCATTGGAGTGACATGCTTCCTTTCCCCTCTAACTCGTCCACAATGCTTCGGGGTACCCAAAGCCATAGTAAGAACATCATTGCTCCCCTCAGTCATTACAGCCCCCTCATTTACTTTCTTTTTCATATCATCCTACAATAATCATGACACCAATGAATCCTGAGCCATATGTATATAGCTAATATTCAAATACCTTGATGCATGGTCATGCAAGGCACTTAGGGACAATACTCGACCTACAAGTTATAGTGAAGACGTTTGATGCCTCGCATCTACCTTGGGCACTCTTACAAAAAGTCTAAAACAATTTACAAATTTTCAAAGAATGGAAACTTACAATTTTTCCTACTACTTCCCTTGTGGAATCATTTGAATATTCCCCGTTTTTGTTTTGACGAGCCAATTTCCATTTGACACTCCTATCTTCATGATCAACGAAAATGTCTGTCTCTATGGATATTTTTTTCTATACATTAAATATGAAAACACAATTAAACATCTATGTTAGTTTAGTTCAACCGTAAGAAACTATTTAAAATAGTTCTATACTAAATGTACTTACAATATCTTCTTCAAGACCCGCATAGCCTGATCTGCTTAGTCGGTGTGTATACACATTATTGGACTGCCTTTTAGATTGTAGAATGTTTAACTCCTTAAAATTACAAAGAAGAAAATACATTATTGTGCAGGGGTGTGCTGCAGTGTACAGGGGTGTGCTGTAGTGCAGTTGTGGGCTGTGTGTGGTGTGCTCAGTGTTGTGTGAGTGAGTGCAATGGTGTGGCTCCACAAGTAATCTATAGAAGTAGATATATACCTGAAACTCTGGGGTCAACCTTGATTGCACAAATTCAATCCAATCTAATTTATCGATAAACTTATACTTTGTAGGTGGCTCCACAAGTAGTTCGGGATTATCTTTGAATGGAAGTATGTACTTAGTAGTCAAAGTTGTCTTGAACGTCCTCCACTTGAGGCCAATATCAGATATAACTTGAGCCCTCGTATTTTCATCCAACACAAATCTGGTCTATACCAAATGAATTAAATAGTAAAAACGACAAATAGCTTAGTAAGGCACATATTATTCTAAGGTCTTCCAAAAGTAACAGGAAATCACATATTTATTTACCTTCATTGTATCCCATAAATCTCTTTCCAGTTGCCCTTCCCTAAGATCTTTCAATTTACGCCAATCACTAAATGCGTTAAGTGGGACCATCACTCTTGCCAAAGCCCCTTCATAACCAGCTATTTTCCTGCGTACTTCTTGTGGTGTAGGCCTACCCTTTTGATCATACTCAGCAGTAATTACATTTCCATCCCAATTCTTGGTGAACTCAAGCATTAAAGTTGTCCCCCTAGCTTTCCTTTTTTTTTTAAAATGCGGGGTTCACCAACATTACTTATGTTGTCCTGTGATTCACGAAAATGCCTTTCTGGATCCATTACTAGCTTTGAAAAAAAAAACACACATATCAATAAATATATTGTGTATGTCATGGAATAGGTAATACATACAACAATGCAATGCATAGCATACTAGCTAACACTACCACTAAGTGTGACATCAGTTCAAATAACCTATATATGCTTCTTACAAACAAGTACATAAGGGAATATTTAGTAATAAGAAACACTTACACAAAAAATACAATTATAATACATTTTCAAATATTAATGTCAATCCAAGTCCCCTCAGCATCTTCACGCGTGTACATTGCCTCAGATTCATTTATAGCATCCAATGGTTCATCCAATTGCATTACTTCATGACGAGTTTGATCTTCAATGCCAGCATCAAAGAGGACTTCTTCATTGTCATCAACATTATAGGTTCTTTCAGGAGTTGCTAGAGCAATGGACCATTTATGATTGACTGGATCAGGTACATAGAAGACTTTCTTTGCTTGAGAGGCTAAAATGAAAGAATCAGATTTATAACCAATTCTAGCAAGATCAACTATGGTGAATCCCATCTCATCTACCTTAAAGCCTGTCTTGTTGTCAACCCAATCACACTTCAACAATGGGATTTTGAAATGACTATAATCAATCAACCATATTTCCACAACAACACCATAGTACCCTGATTCACAGAAAACATGATTATTATCCTTTGCACTAGACACATTCATCGCCGTGGCCACTAGACTTACACCACTATTCTGAGTGACATTTGAAGCATCACGATCCTTTGTGGTAAAATGAGAACCATTAATGGTATAACTACGATATTTTATAACATGTATACGAGGACCTTGTGATACCCATCTCAAGATTTCTGAGATGTTGTTATCGGTGACACGCCGATCTTCAAAAACCTGTGTTCCTAAGAAAGTTAGTCACATTTAGTAAATAGACACAACACAAGTCTTATGGTTGACAATTGATACCTCATTTTTGAGCCAAGAACTAAAAGAACGGTTATGTTCATCTTGTAACCATTTCTGAATTTTGGACTGCCGAGGAAATGTTTTCTTTAGGTGGTTCATGTGTCTCTTGCATAGTTTTCCATACGAACCGCATGTTAGCTCTAAAACTAGTGTAACACTTTAATTTGTAAGTCAAGAAGTTAAAATACAATTACTCAATATAGGGTTGAACAACACTTGTGTTGTGCAATACATAACAATGTGCTTGCTCCAAGGACTTAGCATCAACTTCAACAAAATCACCTCCTGGAGGTTTCTTTCCAGTCACAATTTCAAGGTAGGTTTTATCTTCAAATGGTGGAATTCCAACTGTATCCAATCCAGAGAAGTACTCACTACAAAATTCAACCGCTTCCTCCGCAATATAACACTCTGCCATGCAACCTTCTGGACGGTAACGATTTCTTACTTGACCTTTTAAAACCGACATATACCTAAAACATAGTAAACCATTGATTACTTTAAATAATTTAAATTAGTAAATTGCACTTGAAGAATATTTAAAGTTATTCATACCTCTCAAATCCATACATCCATCGCAAACAAACAGGGCCCCCAATCTGGACTTCTCGAACGAGATGGACGGTTAAATGAACCATAATATCAAAGAATGATGGTGGGAAATATTTTTCTAGCAAACACAAGGTGACCACCAGATTCTTCTGAACTTCAAGCAATCGAGGTACATCTACTACCTTCGCACATAACTCATTAAAAAATGAGCAAAATCTGATAAGTACAACTCTCACATGTTTTGGTAGCACGGATCGTATAGCAACAGGAAGTAATTGCTGCATCAACACATGGCAATCATGAGATTTCATACCCCCCAACTTTAAGTCTTGCATAGAAACCAATGCTCTGAAATTTGATGAATATCCATCTGGAACTTTTAACTTATGCAATGTTTCACACACACTAAATTTCTCTTCTTTGGATAATGAGAAACAAGCTGGTGGTAAGTACGCTTTATTCTGACTTACATCAGGTGCCAGTTCATCCCTTAAACCCATATCCTGCAAATCAAGACGACTATTCAGTCCATCCTTTGTTTTACCTGGAATATTCAGCAAGGTTCCAATAAGACTCTCACAAACATTTTTCTCTATGTGCATCACATCCAAGTTGTGTCGAAGAAGCAAGTATTTCCAGTAGTCGAGGTTAAAGAAAATTGACTTCTTCTTCCAACAAATTCTAGCACCATCATCACTACCATCTTCCACTCGCTTCCTCTTCAATGAAGTCGATCTTTTTTATTTTTTTTCTTTTTCTTAGGCTTCTCTTTTGGTACTGGTTTCCCCCACAAGGTTTTGATTCCATTAACCTTTTCTGCCACTTCTTTACCAGTCAAAATCATTGGTGCTTTTCGAAACTCTTGCTCACCATTAAATGATTTTTTCTGTTTCCGAAAGGGATGATCTTCTGGAAGGAACATTCGATGGGCCATGTATACATTCTTCCTCGAATGTTTTAATCTGCATGATTGTGTCTCTTCGCCACATATGGGGTAACCCTGATAGCCTTTTACAACACAACCAGACAAATTACCATACGCAGGGAAATCATTAATGGTCCACAACAACATTGCTTTCAACGTAAAAGCCTCTTGTCGGTAAGCATCATGAGCTTTAACCCCTGTATCCTATAGTGTTTTCAAGTCATCGATTAATGGTTCTAGGTAAACATCGATGTCGTTTCCAAGTTGTCGTGGACCCAATATCAACATCGTTAAAATCACAAACTTTCTTTTCATGTACAACCAAGGCGGGAGATTGTAAGTGACTAACATTACTGGCCAACAACTATACTTGCTGCTCATCGAACCATGCGGATTGACCCCATCCGCTGAAAGTGCTATGCGCAAATTTCTTGGCTCTTGTGCAAACTCCGGCCATTTATCATCTACCAATTTCCATGCGGGGGAGTCAGCTGGGTGGCGTAACTTATCGTCAACCAATCTCTCATCAGCGTGCCAAGTCATCTGTTTCGATGTCTATACCGACTGAAATAATTTCTTAAACCTAGGGATAGGTGGAAAATACCATAGAACTTTTGCCGGCACCCCCTTACGTTGCTCAATTAGGTTCTTATTCACTTTGTATCTTGACTCACCACAAGTAGGGCAACTAGTTTTATTCTCATTATCAGATCCCTTTCTATAAAGCACACAATCATTCGGACATGCGTCTATCTTCTCATAGCTCATCCCATACACAGACAATGTCTTTTTAACCTCTTTCATACTCCGGGGCAGTAAATTATTATCGTCGGGTAGCATGTTTTCAATGATTTTCAACAACCGTGAAAAGCTTATGTCAGACCACCCACTCCTCGCTTTCTCATTAAACAATGTAACTACTGCAGATAATTTGGTAAACTTTAGACAACCTTTGTATAAAGGTTCCTCAGCCTCTGCAAGAATTCTTTGAAACTTTTCAGGATTTGATGAATACGGGTCACAAGCGGTCTGAGCCAATTTTAATGAGCTTGCAGCATCATCTGGGGGTGTAGTATCATCTGGGACATCACTCCCAAAATGGTGTTGGGTGGACCTATTTAAAGGCACACTTGAGGGAGCTTCACCAGGAGATGCTTCTCCATGCCATATCCACCTTGTATAACTTCGATCGATACCATGGAAAAACAGATGGTACTCAACATCCTTAGCTACAAATTTATTGAGATTCCCACATGTTTTGCATGGACATGGCATGGGATTCCCATCACCAAACTTCTTTTTGGCAAACATCAAAAAACTTTCAACCCCTTCCCCGTATGCAATAGAAAACCGATTCAATGACATCCAAGACTTGTCCATTTCTGAATAGCCTAATAAAATGCTACAGACAAGCAATAATCAGAAAGTCATTGCCATATAATGCTAATATTATGTAAAAAAAAAACACGTGTGTAACTTATTAAAAATAGATATATTCAAACAAATACACAAAACAAAACTATGTAGTATAATAATCTAAGATTATTGAACTGGTTATAATAATTTATAGATTGCCGAATACTACAAAATTCAACCGGTCAAACTCCCCACTTATAGCTATGGTCTCAATAGGCAAGGATTAGGATAATCAAATGAATTACACCAGCATGCACCTTAACATCATCAGAAACTTTCTTGTAATGTACAACCAATTAATGTGAGAGAGGCCTGGGTTGGTGTGCACCAAACGAACTGAATATCCTTGTTTCCAACCTTGGTTATTCTCGTTCGGGCAAAGCTTTCAGATTGGCCGAAGATTTGTAGAAATAAATCCATGGACAGAGATTCACCAAACAACAATACAAAAGCAACCAAGTTCAAAAATTCACAATTAAACCAGATACAAATATTTAAAAAAAATTAACCCACAGAGAAGAGTAA
Organism: Cinnamomum chago; assembly: GCA_038049695.1. Classification (NCBI taxonomy): domain Eukaryota; kingdom Viridiplantae; phylum Streptophyta; class Magnoliopsida; order Laurales; family Lauraceae; genus Cinnamomum; species Cinnamomum chago. The sequence goes on from CP142460.1 coordinate 38,851,732, forward strand.
TGTAGATAATCCACAGAAAAAAAATGACTGACATTAATAAGATGAAATAAAAAGATCTAATGACAAACAAATGCCTGAGAAGAGTAATGCAGCTGCACACAAAATTTGATGGCAACTGCACGGCCCCAATGAACTATTCAATAAGTTGGGTTTGTCACGATTCTATTTCAATCCAAACACTCCAAACAATGCAACCAGCCAATATAAATCCCATACAATGATTTTGTTCATAAAATGGGTTTGACTATTTGTTTTTTCAGAAAACACAGGTCTATTCATATATGTAAATTGACTTAGAAAATGCAGAGATATAATTGTGCGTTGAAGTGACTATTCATGTCCCACTTACTGTAAATTGTGCATTTGAGGATAACAACTAGCTCAATTGCTCCCCTGTGACCAAGAAAAAAAAAACCATCTTCCAAAACCCAAATAGACAAACACCTACAGTACCAACCAAATCCCATACCATAAAACCAAAATAACCGAACGCCCAAATGAAACCCATCTTCCCAAACCAAAACAAACAAAAACCAACAAAACAAACACCAGTACCAACCAAAAAGTGAAAACCGAAATAAACAAAACACTAACACACCCTATCCACGAAGTCTTCCTCTCAGAAAATTGAATCAGGTTGGCTCACGGCTAGCCGCAGGAATAGTTGGGGGCTAGCCGTGAGGCAACCGCAAGGGTCATCGCAAGAGGGTGTTCTAAAAAACTGGTCTTTGGAAATCAAACCGTACTCCAACGGTTAGCACTGCGGCTAGCCGTAGGTGGACTGGTGGTTAGCCGCAGGTGCACTGGAGGTTAGCCGCAGGACGTGCTAAAAATCATCCTGTGAAAATAGGCTTCTTGGAAAGTTGACCGTGGGTCTGGCGGCTAGCTCCCTTACAAAACACCTACAGTGCCAACCAAAATCCCATACCATAAAACCCAAATAACCAAACGCCCAAACGAAACCCATCTTCCCAAACCAAAACAAACAAAAACCAATAAAACAAACACTAGCACCAACCAAAACTAGAAAACCGAAATAAACAAAACACCAACACACCCCATCCACGACGTCTACCTCTCAGGCCCTGCAGACCCAAGCAAAACACCAAACAAACGAACACCCCTAGATTGTGATGTACATTGGGTTTTGGGGTTTTGAAGGTTTCCCCGATTTTGATTGTGATGAAGAATATGAAAGCACTCAGACATGGATCAAACAAAAGACATCTTCAACTCAGAAAGCCAAGCAAAAGGAGCCAGCCCAAAGTATTTGGAAGAAAAACCTGCTACAGAAACAGAGCCATCCCTGCAACCCGCGAGCTATCCAGCAAGCAGAGAATGAAAGACCGAGATGGAGCAGGCAGCAGGAGAAGCACCTTCTAATCGAAATTGGAAAAACCCATGACTTGAACTACTCATAGAGCCCTTCAAAACAGACTAAGGAAGGAAGGCGCCGAAACTTGCAGCAGCTATAATCCAGCGGATAATTCACCCCTTCAGACCGAAAAACCACCCTGCAACCAAAAGAGAAAGCAACCTTTCTGCAGGAAGCAAAACTGGGCAACCGGGGGGGGGGAGAAGAACCGAAATAGTGCACGAAATTGAGGAACCCCAAACAGAGATGGCACGATTAATGGAGGAAGAAAGAGAAGGGAGCTGGGAAGGAAAAAAAAGGAGGGAAAGAAGGAATGATGGAGAAAGAAAGAGAAGGGAGGGAAGGAAAAATAAAAAGGAGGGAAAGAACAACTGAGTCGGCGCGGGGGATTAAGGGATTTGAAGACCGATGTAAAATCATTGGGTATATAATATATGTTTCATAATAACCGATATAAAATATGTATATATAATATCGGTTCCATAATAACCGATATAAAATATGTGTATACGACCGATATAAAATATGTGTATATCATATCGGTTTTATAATAACCGATATAAAATATATGTATACAACCAATATAAAATATGTGTATATAATATCGGTTTTATAATAACCGATATAAAATATTGAAATTAATATCACATATTTTTCTAACCGATATTCTATATAGAGATTATTATGTCGGTTCCTGTGTAATCGATATAAAAAATATTAACCGATATAAAAAAACCTTGACTGAAGATATTATATCGGTTATATGAAAAACCGATATAGGGCAGTTTTTGCAACTGATATAAAAACCCTTTTTTCTAGTAGTGACTCCCTTAAAGAGGGTACAACAGTTTTGTGCCAATTCTAAATCGTCAGATGTTGCTAGCAATGGTAAAAAAGTTGTCAAAGATATTATTGGTCTGCTTCTACTGTGATTTATCTTACAAATATTGGCATGTTACATTTTCTATGGCATTGATCCTACCAACATCCATCTTAATTAAGCAGATCATCATTCCATTCATCTTAGAATTTGAATTCAAATTTAAACAGCAGTTGGGTGTAACTTATCAAAGTTGTTGTAACAGTCTCTGTCATGAAGTAAAATAGTGACTTGCAATATCATTAATTAAAAGATTCTTCTCTCAAAAGTCAAATGAGACCCAGGAAATTCTTCCAACAATTATTATTTCACACTGGACACTTCTCACCACATACGGTGTTGAAACTAGGAATTTGGATGACACCTTTTTCCTTCAAATTAGATGAAATCAACTATGCTATGATCCTATCTAATTATGAAGAAACTTCCTAGTGAGTGGAAAGTAGTTTAATTGTATTTAAGGTTTTGAAATCCCTGCAGAAACTGTTAGACCCCGACCCAGACCAAGTCGATTAGTGTGCGATTAGTATGTGTTTAGTCCTAAGTGGTTTTAGTTGTCGTTGGGTTAGAAGTAATTAGTTTTAGTCTTGGACATAGCTTTGGGAATTTTGAGAACGTTTAGTATTAGTCTGACACACTCAGGAAGGCCTGAGTGCACGTGTAAGTTTGGGAAGATCGTATTGGTTTCCTTGTGATTGTGATTTTGATTTCAATTGAGTGATTTTTCTATGCGTTACAACTTTCGTCTTAAGCACATTCATGTTTGAAGCCCAAAAACCCATGTTTTGGCCCAAAGAGGGTAAAATTGTCTTTTATGCACAAATCTGGACACAATTTTCGAGATCTCAAAACCATGTCAAAAATATACTTTTTGGAAACTAGATATTTCAAGGATCGTTTTATCCTTCTTCGTCGAAGTCATTCGAGGCCCACAAGATCTTGTTTTGGCCATTTCAAGGTTCAAGTTAATTGGGCCCCATTTGCTAAGGTCTTAAGCTTAATCCCCCTCTCCCTCTCTTTTCATTCATTTCCCCCAAATCTCTGCAACTTCTTGACCTAAGGCTGAAAACCCTTCTTTCTTGTCCATCTTCGTCACCTTGCATGATCTAGCTAGAAGACTCCAAATGGAATTCTAAGGATATCATCTTCTTCGTCTCCTTGCAAGCTTTCCATTGGTACAAATTTCTTGGAGTTTCTTGTGGGACAAGCTCTCTATTTCCTTCCTTCCCTCTTGTTTGACCATTTCTAGGAAAGAGCTTCAACCCATACTTTTCTTGAAGTCTTTTAGCTTCTTAAAAATCTTGTTTTCATGTTACAAACCCCCTTTGGTAAAATGGGTTTCTTGTTGTTAAGATTTAGTGAGTTTGTGTGGTTTTCATGGGTTTTCTTGTAGTGTTGGAATAGCTTGAGTGAAGTGCTTGAGAAGGATTGTTAGCATTGGGCAAGGCAAGTAATCTTTATAGGTTCAATGATGCATGTGTATTTTGATTACATTGTTATTTTAGAAATTGTGTATTAAACTTGTTTATAAGCTTCATGGTTATGTTTTTATTGGATTGGATCTGTGGAGAGGGTGGAAATGAACCCTTGGTGAGCATGAAGGCTCAAGGGATTGTGTGTGATTTATGGATGAGAAGGAGGAGAAAAATGTAGGGGAAAAAGTGCAAGAGAAAGGCATTTTCTGCACTCAGCGAGCACAGGCAGAAGCTTGTCCGCTCGAGCGACCAAGCCTCTGTTTGTTCCGAGCACAGACAGAGAGCTGTCTGTTCGAGCGCACCTTATATCCGCTCGAGCGAACTGTCTCGCTAGAGCGAAGTGTCAACACCTTACAAGGTCCGCTCGAGCGAACCTGCCAGATTCAGGAAGAAGAATTATTTCATTTCTGTATTTTCTTGAAGGTTGGAGACTAAACTATGTTAAGGGTTTTGACTTGACATTGTGTAAATGGAACTTCGAAATGCAACCCAACTTCGGGGACACCAATTTTTGTATATTCCGACATTTGGGGTCCCAATTACACAAAGGTCAATTAATAGCCTTAACACATGCTTGTCAGATTTCGTGTTCGAATTCCGTTTTGGTACGATAAGTACCATCGTGTACTCGTTTTGGATTTCAAGTATAAGCTTATTTTGAAGTTTTGCTTCAAGAAAAAGGGGATCACATCCTAAGCGTGTTATGCATATTTATTATGCCGTTTGCTAGTTGTGTTCGTCGTGTTTTGATAAGTGACTTCCCCCTTTTTATCTCGACAAGTTTTTATAGTATTTCACGTGTTTTGTGCATTCGTGAATTAAGTAAACACCACTGAGCTTGGACTGTCCTTTCAGTTTGATCCACTGTCCGGGGGTCCTTAAACATGTGGACTGTCTGCAGACTGGTCTTGTATTTATTACACATCGTGCGTGTCCGGTTCCGCGGCCGGAATTCCCGTATTTGTGGGAAATCGTGTCGTGATTATATTATGTATATCGTGCTTGTCGTGCATGCTTGCTCTTTTCATTATATAAATGATAGAGAAAGGATGGGCTCTTTGTGGATTGTAACTAATCATGATATATTATGTACTCATGCTAGTTTGTTTTAGTATCTCAGCCCGATTAAATATTTATGTAAATGTATCTCAGTCATTGTAGTATTTCAAATCAGGGATTTGCTTATATGTTTTCTAAAACGTTTATTGTTTCATGCTTGCACCTAAATTGATTACCTGCCAAGCCGTTGTGTTTGACCCTTGTTTGTTGGTGCCCAGGTGCAGGAGACATTGCCTTTGAGGAGGAGCGTCAGGAGGAGGCTTGTGAGCCAACCCCTGTGAGAGAGTGGCAGCCCGACAATGTCATCTAGACGTCGGGCGGGTTCTTGAGTTTCGTCATCATTTTGTTTTGGGGTTTCCTTTGATTATTTTGGAGAAGTGTATTGGCCTCTGTTGGCCTCTTATGGGTTGTAACAAAAGCTTAACTTACTTTCGTGTTAGTCTTATAACTTGAACTATGATGGGAATGCCATTTTAACTTCTTCCTTTGATACTATGTTTTGTTACTATTTGTCATGGCACTTAAATATTTTATTGGTGCTCATCTTGATGTGTTTTGCTACACGCTTCCGCATACTTGATCGTGTGAGTCAAATTCCGCGTGTCTTTGGGAATCCTCACTGTGGGAACCTGTGGGAAAGTATATCTACAATTCAACAAACGCGTCGCGGGCCCGGGGCTCCGTTCCGGGGTCGCGACAGAAACATTCATATGAAGAACTGTAGTCTTGCAATGAACAGAAAAATAATCTCCAAGCTTGCTAATTCTAGGTATTTTATATTGCCAATGATCGATATATTCACATAACAATACATGCGACTCTTGAAACTGGAAGATTATGGGCAAGATTGTCAGTCCCCGGCCCAAGTTTGATGCGTTTAGCGTCGTTTAAGCTGAGTTTTAGTCTCTAAGTGGGATTAGAGGATGCTTAGCTTGGTTTGCAAGTGTGACTAGATTTATTATAGCTTTGGTGAATTTTAAGAGTCGTTGGACTTGGACTGACACGGCCCGGGGCTGGCCTTCTTGACTCGTGTTCGTGTGGGGGATTTATTCGCGATTGTGAAAAATTTGGTTTTTGGTTTCGTTTGATGGGTCATATTAACCCCTACAACTTTTTTGTTCTTTCCTTCCGTTTTTGAAATCCAGAAAATCTGTTTTTCAGCAAAAAGAGCAAAACAGACTTTTCACATCAAAATTTGTGCAGGAATTGTCATGTTGGTAAATCATGTGAAAAATATACTTTTTTGAAAACTAGATTTTTCGGCGATTAATTTACTCTTCTTTGTCGATCTCATCTAGGGCCAGCAAATGGGGTTTCCAAGCCTTTGAGGTTTCTTGTCCTAGTGGCCACACCCAACTTAACTCAAAACAGCACCCACGTCTATTTTTCCCTCCATTTCATTCCACCTGAATCAGGGAAGAGCCCTTCTTCTTCTTCCCTTCCAGCCACTTCTTCTTCTTGCATGTCACAAATATTCAGCTCAAGGGAGAGATCCATTCACACCAATATCTTCTCCACCACCTAAGCTTCCTTTTGATACCACTTTTAAGGGATTTTCTGCTGGGACTACCTCCTTCTTAAGGTTTTCTCTTTGGTTAGAGCTTCTAGAGATAAACAATGACTTCCCTTTTCAAATCTTGGTTTTGTTAAATCCTTTAGAGCCTCCATATGATGCATGCAAGGTTTTCTATGGAGGAACCCTTTCTTTTTTCAAAATTATTGGGTTGTTAAGCTCTTTCCATGGGGCTTTCTGTAGATTGGAGTTCCAACCATGGAGAGGAGTGTTGGGAGACCCTTTTGAGTGCATCCTAAGCTAAGGCAAGTGATTGAATGAGATATGAATATGCATGCAAATGATTTATGAAACTGTAGCTTGATTTCATAATTTTGAACAATATTATGTTTATCTTAGTTTACTTTGAAATTTAGTTTGGTAAACCACTAATTTAGTGCATATATGTTTTGATTCATTTCAATTTGTTTTGTTTTGGTTTCAATTCATTCGAATTAAGTTCTGCTTGGATTGTTGGAATTGGAACTTTGAATGGATGAGGTTTGGTTGGCAAGCTATGAATTGATGTGTGTGCATGGTTAAATGATGAAAGTGTTAGAAACGAGTAAAAAACAGGATCTCTAGATATTGCGTACAGATCACTGCGGAAATAACTTTGAACTAATATGATTAAATCATACCTGCGAGATTTCTTTGATGTGATCTCGGTTTTACCACAACCCGAAAACCTCAAGATCTTTTATTGTATTCCTATATGCTCGAACTCGCACCAGGGAGTGGGCCTCTTCTGCGAATTCTCCTCTGCTCTCCAAAACCGAGATTTCTCCCTTACTTTTCTTGTTATTAACCTAGAGAGTAGTAGCGCATATTTATAAGCTATAATAGGGACCTTAAGAAGGAAATAAGGATAGGCTCCTTAAGGAAACAGGAAACCCTAATTCGACCCAAATTAGAATCCTAGTTTCAAAAATTATAATTCAGTCCACTAAAGAATTATAATTGCACACCTGTCCTTATTCTAAAAAAAATATTTCGAGCTTCTTGTTATTAAATGCTTATTGTAAGACCCCGTCCCGAGTGACCTTGATTAGTGTTAATTAAGTCGTGTTTTAGTTCTAAGCATGATTAGTGAATTTTGGTTAAGTTGGGATTATAATACCTTTTGTTATAGCTTTGAGGAATTTTGAGTGCCTTTGTGATTAGTAGGACCCTTTAGGGGTTCATTTAGTGACTTTGCGAGTGATTGGGGGATTATTCGAGATTCTGATAATTCTTGTTTTACCCTCATTTTACTTATCTCGTTAATCTCTACAACTTTCGTGTTGACTTCGTTTCCGTTCGAGACTCCAAAACCCTACTTTTCTAATGTTAGGGGCAAAACAATCTTTTTACATGAAAAACTGGACACAATTTTCTATCTCTTCGAAACCTGTGAAAAATATACTTTTTGGAAACTAGATATTTCGGTGATCATTTTCCCCTTCTTCATCGAACGCATCCGAGGCCCCGAGAAACAGGTTTCTAGCCCGACAAGTCATGTTAGTTGTGGGACCCACTTTCACTTTCTATAAAAAGAGAACCCATTCCCTTTCTTTCCCCTTCTCCTTTTTCCAGTTCAAAAGTGAAGGCTACCTAGGGTTTCTTTCCCTTCTTCTTCTTCTTCTTGCTTTCTTCCTCCTCACTCCACCACCAACCTTTGTCAAAAAGAGAAATGGGTTTCATCTTCTTCTTCCCCACTTTGCAAGCTCTTTCTTGATACCATTTGTGGAGGAAACCTCCCATCCCAAGATTCTCATTGAGCTAGTCTTACCTTTTTGGAGAACCTACAAGTAAGCAATGATGGAAATAGGTGGGCCTTGTGGATAGTTTTTAAAACTTTTGACCCACTTGACTCCGGGATCAACTATCCATGAGGCTATAAAACCCAATCCAGGATCCATGTCCTTAATCTCAGCCATCATGATCAGTAAATAAACCTATCAAATAGATAGAACAACACCCAACAAGCATCCATAAAAATCTACAATATGCTAGGAAGTAAATTATACCTTAGGAGCTCGGTTGTGCTCTAATGGAGGAGTTGTATCTTTCTTTGATGATGAAAACTCTTTCACGTATCAAATATGAATCTCCAAAACCTTTTGATCTTCCACACTATGACCCGTTTATCAGATCTCTTTTCTCAAGAAGATGGGTGGGATCTCCAAGAGAAAACTTTACTAAAAACTCCAAGGAACTAAAAGAGAGAGAAGGGAAGGAGATTTGTGCAACTCTTGCATAAAAGAACCTTGGGCGTGCAACAACATTATTGGACGTCCAAGAGGGGTGCTAGTCCTCTATTTAAAGTCCTCTAGTCTCCTCTTGTTCCTCTTTTACTAATTGTATTAAAAGTCTCACTTCAACACTAATTAGTAACTTACTATTACCACTATTAGAAGTCCCACTTCAAATAAAAATAGTAACTTTCTAATTCCTTCCTTTTAGATTTAAAGTAGAATAAGTATCTTTCTAATATCTTGGGCTGGCGTGGGGACCACTAGGGATTCCTTAGAAAGTTGGCTCCAACTGGGACACCGCGACCCCACATCTCATGTGCAATTCGGGCCCACATTTAATTGTAAATAACACTGCTATATAAATGCAATTGCACTATAGTCTTAGGAATAAATTACAATGAAGACCCTAAACTTCCACATTACCACAAGTAGGCCCCTCTATCATTATCCATGGATCAATTGGAATAAATCTGTCCCATCCAATCTTAGATCCACATCTTATTATCCTTGAACCCTAATTAATCACAGTGATCATAAGTACCATCCAATTAACTCTTAATCGAGATGGGTGCGCACTTACTAATGACAAATCCATTAATTGGCATAAGGGGATAATGTAGATAGATTTCATCTTGACCATTGGATGTTCCCACAATCCTACTACCACGTACCCAAGACACCGAGGTGTTGACCTACAGTTGGCCTCACTCATTGGTGACTCAAAGCAAATGAATAGATAGAAACTTGAGTTCATCAATGTCTCAGGATTGAGAGCCTATTGCTAGGGAATTATGAGAGCATACTTTAAAATCGAGACAGTATTCATAAGGTGCTTCTCATGGTCCTTCAATATATCCAATGTACCAGTACCGTGATCCAGAATCTTTTATTCTGATAATCGAGTCAAATCATACTATCTCATAGTGATCAAAGTGCTGCAACCTTATCAGAAGAGATGCTAAGTCTCATCACTAGTTGTGAAGATATTTTAAGTATAAGATTTGTGACACATGTCTCCCGTATGTGGATCTCATCCATATACACATATCACATCTAATATACTAATGGGACCCGGTTCATCTCATGAACCATCATGTCATATGTATTGGTCATGTGCATTAAGTAATAAAACACCATTCATCTCATGAAAGGAAAGTATTATTTTATTGATAAATAAAGAAATTAATCAATTTATTACATCAACTGATGGATTGAGACCACACAATCTAACAAGCAATCCTACCTTTTCTTTTGATATTGTGTTTTCCTATCATTTGGGAGTATTCATTTTCATTATTGAAACTTCTTCTTCTTCATTCTTGTTTTGACCCATTTTAGGGTTTGTTTTTGGGGGTTTTTGTGTGTGGCTTTGGATTTTGGCTTGGAGGTGTGATTAGAGCTTGTTTTTTGCTAAGCTTGGACGTAAGGCAAGTGGATGAATGGATAGTTTGAGCATTTATGATTTCTTGAGAAATATGGTTGATTTGTCCTTTCCATTCATGTTTAATCACTTGCATTGATTTGAAATAAATGCTCATGAATGCATCTTCCAAGCTTATTTAACGTCTTGGAAACATTGGTTTTAGCCTTTCATTTATTACTTGTTGATAGTCAATGGATCTTGTTGATTGGTGGTTTTAATTTCTCTCCCTTTTATGATTGAATGGGTTGTAGAAGGAGGTGATTGGATGAATGCTTATAGAACTTTTTGGGAAGTGTTGAATCATGAGTTGGAGGAGTTTTTAGCTCATTTTATTGCAGGAAATGAATGGGAAGTATGGAGAATGGTTTTGAGAAGGAAAAGGGCTCAAATATGAACACATGGGAGTTTCCCGCACCTGGCGGTCAGCTAACGGTCACCTGTTGGCTAGCCGCTTGGTAACTGGTGGCTAACCACCAGCTAGCCGAACCGTCGCGGTTACAATTCCAGAGAGCACTCTTTTCTTCCTGAAGATGCGATTAGCCTCACAGTTAGCCAGCGGCTAACCGTCGAACTCATCAACGGCTAACCGCCAGCCAACTGAACCCATTTCGGTTATATTTCCAGTGTTATGTATCCAAACTAGCAAATCCACGGTCAGCCAGCGGCTAACCGCTGAACCCATCGGCGGCTAACCGCTAGGTGACCGACCTTACCCAGGAATTTTGAAATGAAAAGAAATGAAGAGGGTTTCTGTCCCAATCATTTGAGAACCCTTTTAGAGAATGATGGGGACAATTCACTTGGAGCTATGTATGAAGCCCGTTTGAGAAAGGAACCACATCACGAAGATTCATTGAATGTTTTGAAATTTTCAAGGTGTATAAGGAGCCCGGAATGTCCACAAACTCTAGGAGTACCAAGTTGTTATTAAATTGACATACGGGACCCCTATTTACCTTAAACAAATCTTGAACCCAATACTTTGCCCGATAGTTCAAAAGTTAAATTGTATCTTCTTGTTCTCGAGATTTTCACTACATGACTTGTTATTCCCGAAAACATTGAAGTTGTACTTGTAATATTTTCTGGCCCGAAGTACATTGCCTGACATGAAATGACAATTTTGCGTTTGAGAGCCCCGCCCCGCTCGTTTATTTATTTGTACTTGTTGTATTTTAATACATGTCTTGATTTCTGTTATTGACCTATGAGTCGGCACCATTAACCTTGGATAACCTTGCTAGTCTGATCCACCGACTTAGCAATCCCCCTTTTGTCCCACCAGCTGCAGTTTGGATCCCGCTACCCGGTTATTACCGTGGTCTTGTCCTAATACCCCAAATTGCTACTGTGGTTCCCGATGCCCGGCTTGCTACCGTGGTCATGTCCCGTATTATTATATGTATATGTATATTTCTTGAATCTCCTCACTTCATGTGACTGATTTCAACGCCCCGATATGCTCTTGTCACTTCGGTGATAGAGGACTTAGCTTCGTGTGGTTGCCATCTTCCTTGTTTCCCAATTCCTTGGATACCTTACATGATTTAAATTGCATATTTGTTTCAAATAAATGATTTATTTCTTTTATGAAAGTTATTGTTTAAACAGGTTTTAAATGCTTTCCAAGGTAAATATATTATTTGTGATATTGTCATATCTTTTCACCCACCTGCCAGACCGTCGTGTCTGATTCATTTCTTTGGTACTCAGGTCCGGATATTGTCTACCCCAAGGCAGAGCTTGAGGAGGCGGTCAGTGAACCGCAACGTTTAGTTGAGTGGCATGCTGATGATGTCGTTTAGACATTCGGTTGCCACGGGAGACGTCACATTTTGGGGATATGTCCAACTCATTCTTTTGAGGGATTATTTTGTTTACATTGACCTTTGTTGGCCTCTATTTTTGGGAATGTAATTAAACGATCTTTTGTATAAACTTTAACCAATACTTTGGGAAATGGTATCGATCATGTCTCACTCTAATATCAAGTTATATGCATATGTTATTAGCCTTGTGGTTTTCGAAATGAATTGTCAATTTGATTTGCTACACGCTTCCATACTTAAACAAAAATGTATTATGTTTTTGTGATATCCTCACCGAGGACACCTGTGGGAAATTGAATAAATGTGTACATCTTATCACCACACAATTCTCATCACATCACATTAGTCCCGATCCCGGATTAGTTCGGTGGGCCTGGTCCGGGGTTGCGACAAAACTGGTATCAGAGCGAGATGTGTTTCAAGCAATTAAAAGAAACTATAAATCCTAAGGACGTGACGAGGAATTCGTTAGACTCTTCGTTAGCTAGTATCGTGTGAGCATTGTGTGACCCTATATTTGATTATTATGTACTAACAACTTATTTTGCAGCATCATGCCACCTTGTAAGCAACCACTAAACGACAATCCCTCTACAAGTAACAGTGATCGTACAGGGCCAGTTGATGAAGATATGGTTGATAACATCATGCCAAACCAATTCCAACAGATGATGCAAGCAATGCTTGACCAACAACGTCAGGCCAATTAGAATCAAGCTAGATTGCAAGAACAAATGCTGAAGAAAGATGAAGACCATGCCAAAGAATTGCTAGAGATACAGAGGCAATGACTAGAAGTATTGCAAATGAGACCTGAACCAATTCAAGCTCAACCCGCCATTGTCATCAATCAAAGGTAACATGACCCGAATGCTTTGTTTGAACGGTTTCGGAAGAGAGCTCCGAAGGACTTTCTAGGCACAGAGGATCCATTAGCTGCAGATGACTGACTAGAGCATATAGAGAACATCTTTGAGATCTTCCAATGCACCGGAGGAGAATGAGTGAAACTTGCAACATCCCTCTTTACCAGTTCAGTGGACATATGGTGGAAGATAGTAAGAGATGAATATAGGACTATGGCAGATGCAGTGGCTTGGGCTAGTTTCAAGAGACAGTTTCATGAAAAATATGTACCCACACATATCAAGAGGTAGAAGGCAGTGGAATTCCAGCAACTTGTGCAAGGGAACATGACAGTCCTTGAATACCTCACAAAGTTCGAGAGGTTATCTAGATATGCTCCAGAGTTAGTGGACACGATGGAGCAGAAAATCGCCATTTCCTAGAGCGACCTAACCCCATCATTGAGAGAGATGCCACGGGCGTAGTGCCTACCACTTTTGAGGAAGCTATCAAGAGAGCCTACAAAGTTGAGAACTTTCACAACAAGATTCTTAGAGTTCATAGGAAAGGACAAGATCATCAACAGAACTATCAGCAGAGAAATCATTAGAACAAGAAGTAGAGGACAAAAAAGAATGTTTGGAATCCAGTGGTTTGTACCCACTGTGGGAAGACCATGAGAGTACACAGTGTCGTACACTTACAGGAGCATGCTTCAGATGTGGTTCCATGAACCACCAGATGAGGGACTGTCGAAGACAGAACAGGTAGAATCAGCAGCAGCAGGGAGCACAGGGTCCAGCACCGCCACAGAATGTAATCGTTGTCCAGAATTAGGCAAGGCCACTCCAACAACAAGCACCACAGCAACAGCATAAACCACAGCAGCAGCAACATGCTCGTCAACAGGGACATAATCAGAATCAGCGTCCCCCACAACAAAATAGAAACATCCAACAAGGCAGGCCACAGCAAGCCCAGAATAGGCCACAACATCGAGGGCAAATCTATGCGGTCAATAGGGCGGATGCAGAGGCAGCAGGTAATGTAGTAGAAGGTACACTTCTTGTTTGTAGGATTAAAGCTAGGATTTTATTTGACCCTGGCTCTACACATTCATTTCTATCCCACGAATTTTCTAAATTGATTGATGTGCATGCTAGAGAACTTGAGTTCATTTTGACTGTGGCAACCCCGGTAGGTAAACAAGTTATTTATAGAACCTTTCATCCTAGTTGTACAGTTTAGATAGGAGCAATGGTTTTAACCGCAGATCTCATTTTATTAGAGATACATGATTTTGATGTCATCCTAGGGATGGACTGGTTGCCAGGGTACCATGCCACGATGGATTGTTTTCATAAGACCCTCACCTTCAAATTAGATGAGACACTAGCAGGAGTGTTGTTTCAGGGAGAGAGGAGGAATCCTCGAACATGGTTTGTCTCAGCGTTGAAGGCTGATAGACTATTGAAAAGTGGATGTGAAGCCTATTTGGCGTTTATCACTAAGGATAAATGGTCCCAACGGGTGGAGGAGATCCCAATTGTTTGGGAATTCTTGGATGTTTTTCAGGAGGAGATTCTAGGATTGCCACCCATCGGAGAGATTGATTTCACTATTGAGTTATTACCAGGGACCGCTCCAATTTCGATTGCACCTTATCGTATGGCTCCGACGGAATTGGGAGAATTGAAGATACATTTGCAAGAATTATTAGACAAAGGTTTTGTGAGACCAAGCATTTCACCATGGGAAGCTCTAGTTTTGTTTGTCAAGAAGAAAAATGGTTTGATGAGAATGTATTGATTACAGGAGATTTAATCAAGTGACCATCAAGAACAAATATCCATTGCCAAGGATAGATGAACTGTTTGACCAATTACATGGTGCTTCATATTTTTCGAAGATTGATTTGAGATCTGGTTACCATCAGCTGAGAGTTAGAGAATCAGATGTACTGAAGACAGCTTTCAGAACAAGATATGAACATTATGAGTTCTTAGTTATGCCATTTGGGTTGACCAATGCACCGGTAGTGTTCATGGCATTGATGAACAAGATATTTGCACAGTATCTGGATTAGTTTGTGGTAGTATTTATTGACGATATTTTGGTGTACTCTAAAATGAAAGAAGAACATGGAGAGCACTTGAGGACAGCACTGCAACTTTTGAGAGAGAACCAGCAATATGCGAAGCTCAACAAGTGTGAATTCTAGCTAGAGCAAGTAGCATTTTTGGGGTACATCATCTCCAAAGAAGGATTGTCAGTAGATCCGTCCTAGTTGAGGTAGTAGTGAAGTGGGAAAGACCGAAGAATGCAACGAAAATCAGAAGTTTTCTGGGATTGGCAGGCTACTACCAGAGGTTTGTGCTGGGATTTTCTTCGATTACGTCACCATTGACGAAGTTGACAAGGAAGAATATATCGTATGTGTGGACAGATCAGTGTGAGGATAGTTTCCAAGAACTGAAAACGAGATTGACTACAACACCAGTCCTTACTTTGACATCCGAAAGCGGCGGTTTTACAATTTTTACCGATGCTTCGAATGTTGGACTTGGTTGCGTGTTGATGCAAGAGGGAAAAGTTGTTGCATATGGATCTGGGCAGTTGAAAGATCACGAGAAGAACTATGCCACCCATGATCTTGAGTTAGCAGCGGTCGTCTTTGCGTTGAAAATGTGGAGGCATTACCTCTATGGAGAGAAGTTCGAAGTCCACTTCGATCACCGCAGCTTGCAATATTTGTTTTCTCAGAAGGAACTGAACATGAGGCAGAGAAGATGGATGGAATACATCAAAGATTATGATTTTCCAATCAAGTACCACCCGGGGAAAGCTAATGTAGTTGCTGTTGCCTTGAGCAGAAAGTCAGTAGGCTTGGTAAATTTAAGTGTTACCTGCATTTTTGAGCAATTTGAAGAATTGAGCATAGACCTACAACCACAAAGGAAGGGTGTATTGTTAGCTAACATGTCAGTGTCAGAGCTTTCAATCATTCTTTAGATCAAGGATAGCCAATTGCAAGATCCAGAGTTGGCCAAGATTTCAGAGCATATAGCAGACTGTCCTGATTTTCGTATTGTTGAAGGAGTTTTGTACTACCGTGACCGTCTATGCGTACCTAACATTGAAGATTTGAGGAATGACATGGCTCACAGTACGAAGTACTCTATGCATCCAGGCATTACGGAGATGTATCAGAACTTGAAGGGTAGAATTTGGTGGAACAATATGAAAAGAGAGATTATAGCGTTTGTCTCTCGTTGCATGACTTATCAGTTGATTAAGGCAGAACATCAAAAGCCTCCAGGGTTGTTACAACCATTAGAGATCTCGGAATGAAAATGGGAACACATTACCATGGATTTTATTTCGGGACTACCGAGGACCAGCAGAGGCAATGATGTGATATAGGCCATTGTGGACCATCTCACAAAGTCAGCTCATTTCATTCCTATGAGGACAGGAAAGACGATGCACATGTTACCTTTGGTGGAGTTGTTTGTCAACGAGATTGTCAATGGACATGGACAGTCAGTTTCTAATACATCTGACACAGACAACAGATTTGTCTCGAGGTTCTGGAAGACACTACATGAGTCTATGGGTATGAAATTACAGTTCAGCATGGCTTATCACCCTCAGACAGATGGCCAGTCAGAGAGGACAATTCAGACCCTTGAGGATATGCTCCGTGCTTGTGTGTTAGACTTCAAGACTCAATGGGATGAGACCCTACCGTTATGTGAGTTTGCTTACAACAACAGCTACCATTCGAGCATTGGAATGGTGCCTTTTGAGGCATTGTATTGCAGAAGGTGTAGGACACCTGTATGTTGGGAAGAGGTCGGAATTCGCAGTTTCCATGGACCAACCATTGTGAGTGAAACTAGCGACAAGGTCAAGTTAATTCAAGAACGTCTGAAAGTAGCCTGGAGTAGACAGAAAAGCTATGCAGACTCTCACCGAAGGGATTTACAGTTCAAAGAAGGAGACACGGTTTTTTTAAAAGTGTCACCTACGAGGGGAACATTGAGATTTGGATAGAAGGGCAAGTTATCCAGAAGATACATTGGACCGATGACATTGTGAGCAAGATCGGTGATGTGGCTTATAGATTAGCCTTACTACCCGAGCTATCCGGCGTACACTACGTCTTCCATGTGTCAATGCTGAAGAAGTACGTTTCTGACCCTTTGCATGTACTCCGACATGAACCTTTGGAAATTAGAGAAGATGCTACATACGTTGAGAAACCCGTTCAGATCATTGATACGAAAGAACAGGAGTTGAGGACACGGACCATTCATTGGGTAAAAGTGCTATGGGAGAATCATGGACCGGAATAAGCAACGTGGGAACTACGAGATCAAGTGCAGAAGAAGTATCCACATCTACTACCTAAGGTGAGTTATATTTCATTTGGAGGACCAAATGCCCTAAGAAGTGGAGGATGTAAGACCTCGTCCCGAGTGACCTCGATTAGTGTTAATTAGTTCGTGTTTTAGTTCTAACCGTGATTAGTGAATTTTGGTTAAGTTGGGATTATAATAGCTTTTGTTATAATTTTAAGGAATTTTGAGTGTTCTTTTAGTGATTTTGTGAGTGATTGGGGGATTATTTGAGATTCCGATAATTCTTGTTTTAGCCTCGTTTTACTTATCTCGTTAATCTCTACAATTTTCGTGGTGACTTCGTTTCCGTTTGAGACCCCGAAACCCTACTTTTCTAATGTTAGGGGCAAAACAGTCCTTTTACATGAAAATCTGGACACAATTTTCTATCTCTCCGAAACTTGCGAAAAATATACTTTTTGGAAACTAGATATTTCGGTGATCATTTTCCCCTTCTTCGTCGAACTCATCATCCGAGGCCCCGAGAAACAAGTTTCTAGCTCGATAAGTCATGTTAGTTGTGGGACCCAACTTCACTTTCTATAAATAGAGAACCCATTCCCTTTCTTTCCCCTTCTCCTTTTTCCAGTTCAAAAGTGAAGGCCACCTAGGGTTTCTTTCCCTTCCTTTTCTTCTTGCTT
Source organism: Cinnamomum chago (assembly GCA_038049695.1). Lineage (NCBI taxonomy): Eukaryota > Viridiplantae > Streptophyta > Magnoliopsida > Laurales > Lauraceae > Cinnamomum > Cinnamomum chago. The sequence continues at coordinate 38,869,452 of CP142460.1, forward strand.
TCTTCCTCCTCAATCCACCACCAACCTTTGTCAAAAAGAGAAATGGGTTTCATCTTCTTCTTCCCCACCTTGCAAGCTCTTTCTTGATACCATTTGTGGAGGAAACCTCCCATCCCAAGATTCTTATTGAGCGAGTCTTACCTTTTTGGAGAACCTACAAGTCTGTAATCCCTCCTTTTCTTTTGATATTGTGTTTTTCTAGCCTTTGGGAGTATTCATTTTCATTATTCAAACTTCTTCTTCATTCTTGTTTTGACCCATTTTAGGGTTTTTTTTGGGGTTTTTGTGTGTAGCTTTGGATTTTGGCTTGGAGGTGTGACTAGAGCTTTTTTTTTTGCTAAGCTTGGACCTAAGGCAAGTGGATGAATGGATAGTTTGAGCATTTATGATTTCTTGAGAAATGTGGTTGATTTGTCATTTCCATTCATGTTTAATCACTTGCATTGATTTGAAATAAATGCTCATGAATGCTCATGAATGCATCTTGCTTATTTATTTAATGTCTTGGAAACATTGGTTTTAGCCTTTCATTTATTACTTGTTGATAGTCAATGGATCTTGTTGATTGGTAGTTTTATTTTCTCTCCCTCTTATGATTGAATGGGTTATAGAAGGAGGTGATTGGATGAATGCTTATAGAAGTTTTTGGGAAGTGTTTTATGATGAATTGGAGGAGCTTTTAGCTCATTTTATTGCACGAAATGAATAGGAAGTAGGGAGAATGGTTTTGAGAAGGAAAAGGGCTCAAATATGAACACATGGGAGTTTCCCGCACTTGGCGGTCAGTTGACGGTCACCTGTCGGCTAGCCGCCTGGTAACTGGCGGCTAACCGCCAGCTAGCCGAATCGTCGCGATTACAATTCCAGAGAGCTGCCTTTCTCTTTTGAAGGCACGGTTAGCCAGCAGCCAACTGAGTCGTCGTGTTTACAATTCCTGAGAGCACTCTTTTCTTTCTAAATATACGGTCGGCCTCGCGGTTAGCCAGCAGCTAACCGCTGAACTCATCAGTGGCTAACTGCCAACTAACTGAACCCATTTCGGTTACATTTCCAGTGTTCTGTATCCAGACTGACAAATCCATGGTCAGCCAGCGACTAACCGCTGAACCCATCGGCGGCTAACCGCCAAGTGACTGACCTTACCCAAGAATTTCGAAATGAAGAGAAATGAAGAGGGTTTACGTCCCAATCTTTTGAGAACCCTTTTAGAGAATGATGGGGACTATTCACCTGGAGATATGTATGAAGCCCGTTTGAGAAAGAAACCACATCACGAAGACTCATTGAATGTTTTGAAATTTTCAAGGTGTATAAGGAGCCCGGAATGTGTCCAAACTTTTGGAGTACGAAGTTGTTATTAAATCAATATACGGGACCCCTATTCTCTTTAAAAAAAATCATGACCCCTATACTTTGCCCGATATTTCAAAAGTTAAATTGTATCTTCTTGTTCTCGAGATTTTTACTACATGACTTCTTATTCCTGAAAACATTGAAATTGTACTTGTAATATTTGCTAGCCCGAAGTGCATTGCCTGACATGAAATGACAATTGTGCCTTTGAGCACCCCGCCCCACCCGTTTATTTATTTGCACTTGATGTATTTTTATACATGTCTTGATTTCTGTTATTGACCTATGGGTCGGCACCATTAAGCTTGGATAACCTTGCCGGTCTGATCCACCGATTTGCAGATCCCCCTCTTGTCCCGCCAGTTGCAGTTTGGATCCCGCTACCCGGTTATTGTCGTTGTCATGTCCCGATACCCCGGATTGCTACCGTGGTTCCCGATGCCCGGCTCGCTACCTTGGTTATGTCCCGTATTATTATATGTATATGTATATTTCGTTGAATCTCCTCACTTCGTGTGACTGAGATCAACGCCCCGATATGCTCTTGTTACTTCGGTGATAGAGGACTTAGCTTCATGTGGTTGTCATCTTACTTGTTTCCCGATTCCTTGGATACCTTACAAGATTTAAATTGCATATTCGTTTCAAATAAATGATTTATTTCTTTTATGAAAGTTATTGTTTAAACATGTTTTAAATGCTTTCCAAGGTAAATTTATTATTTGTGATATTGTCATATCTTTTCACCCACCTGCCAGACCGTCATGTTTGATCCATTTCTTTGGTACTCAGGTCCGGATATTGTCTACCCCGAGGCGGAGCTTGAGGAGGCGGTCGGTGAACCGCAACGTTTAGTTGAGTGGCATGCTGATGATGTCGTTTAGACATTCGGTTGCCACAAGAGACGTAACATTTTGGGGATATGTCTAACTCATTCTTTTGAGGGATTATTTTGTTTATATTGGCCTTTGTTGGCCTCTATTTTTGGGAATGTAATTAAATGATCTTTTGTATAAACTTTAACCAATACTTTAGGAAATGGTATCGATCATTGCTCACTCTGACATCAAGTTATATGCATATGTCATTAGCCTTGTGGTTTTCGAAATGATTTATCAATTTGATTTGCTACATGCTTCCGTACTTAAACAAAAATGTATTATGTTATTGTGATATCCTCACCGTAGACACCTGTGGGAAATTAAATATATGCGTGCATCTTATCACCACACAATTCTCATCACATTAGTCCCGATCCCGGATTAGTTTGGTGGACCCGGTCCAGGGTCGCGACACTTATCAATCTCCTCACGTTAAGATTTTAGATATCTATCGATTAAATAATTACTGACATCTATATTTAATCGATAGCTTTATAATTCCTTGAGACCTTATACTTAACTTATTTGATATGTCAGATACAAAGTCCACCTGCAGGGTTTGACATAATCAAAACTTAAAAGATTCATCAAGGGGATATCATCAATCCCTATTACGGGACATGGAGTCCATCAATAAACTAATATCCACCATACACATAGTGTAGTCATCCAATTCACTGAGATTATTGACCCATAAAAGATCTCACTCCATCGTAGATCAAAACGCCGAACACTAAATGTATGTGTTTATTATTTATGTCGGGATTAAGAGTACAAGCACTCATGATAACCATTTGGGTGTTCATCATCTTATATAATCAGTATAAAGACAATAAACCCAAAAACACGGTCTTGTTCAATACACACATAGTCTACTAGCATAATGAGTCGAAACTATACCGTTTCCTACAGACAAGACAAGCCCGCTAAAACTATTGGAAGTAGATGGGCCTTGTGGATAGGTTTTCAAAACTTTTGACCCACTTGACTCAGAGATCAAGTACTCATAAGGCCATAAACCACATCCAAGATACAATCACTCAATCTCATCAATAGAAAAGTAGATTATACCTTTGGAGCTCGGTTGTGCTGTAATGGAGAAGAAGACTTGCTAATTTAAGAAACTCTTTCTTTGTAGCTAATTAGGATCTCCAAGACCTAATTGTCTTCCACGCTATGACCCGCTATTAGATCTCTTTTCTCAAGAAGATTGGTGGAAACTCGAAGAGAAAACCGACTATAAACTCTAAGGAACTAGAAGAGGGAAAGAAGGAGAAATCCGTGCAACACTTGCACACAAGGGGGCATGGGCATGTAACCAAGAGAGTGGACGTCCAAGGGGTCCTCTCCTCTATTAATAGCTATGGGAACCTCCTCCTACTAATTATTAATTAGAAGTCCTACTTCAATTAAGAATTAGTATCTTTCTCCTTTCTAATTATTATAGACGTCTCACTGCCACAACAATTAGTAACTTACTATTACCACTATTAGAAGTCCCACTTGAACTAGAAATAGTAACTTTCTAATTCCTTCCTTTTAGAGTTCAAGTAGGATTAGTATATTACCAAAAACTTGGGCTAGCGTGGGGACCACTAGTGATTCCATAGAAAGCTTGCGCCAACTGAGACACCGCAACCCCACATCTCATGTGCAATCCGGGCCCACAGTTAATTGCAAATAACACCACTATATAAATGTAATTGCACTCTAGTCTTAAGAATATATTACAAAGAAGACCTTAAACTTCCCAATTACCACAAGTAGACCCCTCTATCAATATCCATGGATCAATTGGATTAAACATGTCCATTTCAATCTTAGATCCACATCTTTTTATCCTTAAGCCCCAATTAATCATAGTGATCATCAGTACCATCCTATTAACTCTTAATCGAGATGGGTGCGCTCTTACCAATGACAAATCCATTAATTGGCATAAGGGGATAATATAGATAGATTCCATCTTGACCATTGAATGTTCCAGCAGTTCTACTACCATATACCCAAGACATCGAGGTATTGACCTACAGTTGGCCTCACTCATTGGTGACTCAAAGCAAATGAATAGACGAAAACTTGAGTTCAGCAATGTCTCAGGATTGAGAGCCTATTACTAAGGAATTATGAGAGCAAACCTTAAAATTGAGACAAATTCTATAAGGTGTTTCTCATGGTCCTTCAATACATCCAATGTATCATCACCATGTTCCAGAATCTTACATTCTGATGATCGAGACAAATCATAATATCTCGTAGTGATCAAAGTGCTGCAACCTTATCAGATGAGATGCCTAGTCTCATCACTGGTTGTGAAGATATTTTAAGTATAAGATTTGTGACACATGTCTCCCGTATGTGGATCTCATCCATATACACATATCACATCTAATATACTAATGGGACCCGGTTCATCTCATGAATCATGTGCATTAAGTAATAAAACACCATTCATCTCATGAAAGGAAAGCATAATTTTATTGATAAATAAAGAAATTAATCAATTTATTTATCATCTGATGGATTGAGTCCATACAATCCAACAATCTCCCACTTGGGCTCAATGCCAGTCAGGGTTGCATCTCATGCCCATCCCATCTACATGCTGCCTAAAGACTTTGGTAGTCAAAGGCTTAGTAAAGGGATCTGCCAGATTGTCCGCAGAGCTTATCTCGGTAATAGCAATATCACCTCTCTGCACAATCTCTCTGACCAAATGATATTTACTCTGTACATGCTTTTGGGTTTTATAGCTCCTGGGCTCCTTGGACTGAGCGACTGCCCCACTGCTGTCACAATAAACTGTGAGCGGTTGTTGTGCCAAAGGTACCACCCCAAGTTCCATAAGGAATCTCTTGAGCCATACTGTTTCCTTAGCTGCTTCACAAGCCGCTACATATTCAGCCTCCGAGGTGGAATCAACGGTACATTCTTGTTTAATACTTCTCCAGCTGATAGCTCCGCCACCAAGCATAAATACATAACCGGAGGTGGATTTCCTGGAATCCTTATCTAACATAAAGTCAGAATCTATGTAACCAACTAGAATCAGTTCATCATTGCCATAAATCAACATGTAATCTCTAGTCCTTCTCAAGTATTTGAGAATACACTTTACAACAGTCCAATGTTCAAGTCCTGGATTAGACTGATATCTACTAACTAGGCCCACTGCATGATAGATATCCGGTCTAGTACATAGCATAACATACATGAGGTGTGAGAACCCGACCCCTAATCTCTTGGATTAGTGTTGTTTTATTTGTGGATTAGTTTCTTTTAGTGGGATTAGTATTTGTTGGGTTGAGTTTGTGAGTTAGAATGGTTTTTCTTCTAGTTTTGGGCTTTTGAGTGCTTTGGTAGCTTGTGGGGCCATTTGGGGGTTCCCTTTTCGACTTTGCATTTACTTGTGAGATTTTCCCGATTTGTTTCGTTTTGTGTTTTGGCCCGTTGCATTCATCTTGAGGAATCCTACAACTTTCATGTTGATCCCGTATCCATTTGAGAACCCGAAACCCGATTTCTTGGCCTTGAGGGCAAAACAGTCTTTTCACACCAAATCTGTACCCAAAACTCGATATTCTCGAAATCCGTGAAACATATACTTTTTGGAAACTAAAAATTTCGACGATCATTTCTTCCTTCTTCGTCGAATTCATCCGAGGTCCCGAAAGAGATGATTTCAGCCACCCAAGTTCTTTAAGTTGTGGGACCCAAACCTCACTTGCTTATAAGAGGAACCCATCCCCTTCATTGCATCCCATTCTCCATTGTTCCAGCACAACTATTGAGCCTAGGGCTTTTCTTGCAACTTCTTCTTCTTCTTGCTTCTTCATCTCCAAGCCACACCAAGAGTTCATCAATCAAGAAATGGAGACCATCTTCTTCTTCCTCTTCACCATGGCTCCCTATTGATCCCATTTTTGGAGAAATCTCCCAACCTAGAGACCTCCCTTGAACTTGTTCTTCTCATTTGAAGGTCATCCAAGTAAGTGTTCTTCTTCATCTTCTAGATTTGTAATCTTCTAGCCTTAGAGAAGCTCCACCTTGATTATTGAATGGTTTCCTTGTCATTTCATTGTTTAACCCATTTTAGGGTTTGTTTTGGGGGTTTTTGTAGAGATTGTGGATCTTGAGCTTGAGAGGTGATTAGGAGCTTGATTTGCTTGATTAGAGCCCAAGGCAAGTGGATGATTGGATCGTTTTGATTATTAACATGTTTTGTGAGAAAAATCTTGTTTCATTAAGGGTTTTGGTGATTTTAGTAGTTGTCTTTGCTATGATTAATATTGATTTCGAAATGTGCTTATTGATGGGTTTATTTCCCTCTTGTTCATGCTTGGAAAATGTATGCATCATATTGTCAAGGTTTCAAATGATTTCACATGAATGAGGTTTCTCCACCTTGAGATTTGTTGTGAATGGAAAGAATGGAAAGGGAGGAACTTGAAATGAGGAGCTCTTTAGCTCATATTATTGTATTGGAAACATGTATTTTAGTCTTCTTGATTATAGTTCTATGTGATTGTTTAAGTGTTGAAAAGGAAAGGAAAAGAGGAGAAAATTCAGTGTTCCCGGACTTGCACACGCCCAGGTCCGATCGATCGGACTGTGTTTTAACTGTAAGGCTTTTTGAGCCGATCGATCGGACTCTGTTCATTACTGGTACAGAAATTTGATATTCTTTTTTTTTTTTTGGAAACCTTTGGGCTTTCTATGAGTCCTAGGGGTATATACCTTAGTGTTAAGACCAATTATACCCTAATCTAAGGTCTCTAAGACTAGGGAACTAAAAGAAAGAATGGTGATGATCTAGGCACTAATTCTCGGTTTTAGGTGGGACCCTGGCTACCCTCCTTTGTTTGGACCATGTGTGAGAATGTCTTGAGCCGACACGCCTCACGGTTGGTTCGGTGGCATCGGAGTTCAATCCATTTCAATCTTGAACGGGATGGAACGATGCGATATCTTCTTTATATCTAAACACGAGCCTTTCCTTGGTTATCGCGAATTCTATTCCTTTCGGTGACTGAATAGGTTGCTCGATGTTTCCGGATTAATGTCATGCCTAGGATGGACCGTTTATAATCTTGGTTTTTGCTATTGTAACATCTAGTACTACCCATAAGCTCATGTTAAGTTTTGAAAGTAGTAAAAGTGCATAAGGAGCCCGGAATGTCTTCAAACTCAAGGAGTACCAAGTAATTGTTATAATCGACATACGGGACCCCTATTCACTTAAATAAATCTTGAAACAGATATTTTCACCCGAAATTGTTATAGTTCATTGTTTCACCTCATTTCCCGAGATTTGCATCACATGACTTGTTTCCCGAAAGCATTGAAGTTACACTAGTAACAGTTATTTGTCCCGAAATGTATTGCCCGATATGAAGTGATAGTGTGCCCTTGAGCACCCCCGTTTTACCCGTTTATTTATTGTACTTGATTTACTTGCATATGTCCCGATTTGTTATTTGACCTATGAGTCGGTATCACTAAGCTTGGATACCTTGTCGGTTTGATCCACCGACTTGGAAATCCCTCTCCCGTCCCACTAGCTGCAGTTTGGATCCCGATACCCGGTTATTGCCGTGGTCCTGTCCCGATACCTGGTTCGCTACCATGGTCCCGTTCCCGTATATTTATATTGTATATATGATTTGCGTTGAGTCTCCTCACCTTGTGTGACTGAGACCAACATCTCGTTATACTCTTGTCACTTCGGTGATAGAGGACTTAGCTTCTGGTGATTGCCATCTTGCCAGTTCCCGATTCCTTGGATGCCCGACATGTTTTATATTGCTTACTTGCTTTCCGATAAATGATTTGGTTCCTTTATGAAAGTTGTTATTTAAACAAGTGTTAATATTCTCCAATGTAAATTCAGTTATTATTATATTGTCTTCTGTTCTTTGTACCCGCACATGTTTTAAATGAATGTCGGTTGGGCGAATATCCATGCTTTTACATATGTTTCACACGATCGATGGTTTTACTAGATTTATGTGATTACACATGTTTTAAATGATTACCCGAATTGTTAAATATCCGTGCTTTGTTTTAAATGACATTTGGCTTGTGAGATTCCTATGTTTATACCTGTTTTAAATGATTACCTGATTGTTAAATATCCATGCTTTGAAATATGTTTCAAATGACACTTGTTTGCTAGATCCCTACGTTTATACCTGTTTTAAACGATATCCGGTTTGTTAAATATCCATGCGTTGAAATATGTTTAAATGAACACTAGTTTTGTCAGATTTCTTTGGTTACACCTGTTTAAATGAACATCCGACTTGTTAAATATCCGTATTTCTACATAGGTTTCAAATGGACATTGGTTTTGCTAGGCTGCTATGAATACCTGGTTTGTTGTATACTTATGTTTTTATCTAAGTCTCAAATGAACGTTTGTTTTTGTCAAACCACTATATTTATACATGTTTTAGACGAACACCCGATTGTCAAATATCTATGATTATAGATGATGTAAATGAACACATGTTTTATTAGATCTTCATGTTTTACCCATGCTTGAAACGAATACATGTTTGCCCGAGATCCATGATTTTTCACCCGTTTAATTATATGCAGCATTTGATCGAATAGCATGATTTACCTTATGTTTTATTCTTCATTATATTTGTTATCTTTTCATTCACCTGCCAGACCGTCGTGTTTGACCCACTACTTTTGGTACTCAGGTTCAGATTTCTTCGCCCCGAGTTAAGTGTTTTGTTGGCTGTGGAGCCATGCCTTGCAGGTTGGTTTGTCGGCTATGTCATGTAGACATTGAGCTTGACATCGGAGATACGTCACATTTGGGTAGTAGTTTATAGCTTATTGTTGTATGGCTTTTATTAGCCTTTTTCTTGGGATTCTTAATTAATGTACATTGATAATTGTAACTTGAACATATTTGGGAATGTAATATCCTGTTACTGTCAGCTCTGTAATTTATTGTGATGGTTACTCCAGTCTGATATGATTCTTGATATAATAGCTATGTGCTAAAGGTTGAGTGCGACGCGGAATCCGATTGTCACGCCCCCGAACCGAAACCTCGGGGGCGGGAAATGGGATTAAGAATAAATGTATTTTACTTCTCCCAGGATCCGCGTGTGTGAAGACAACACATTCTGAATATTTTACGGAAGCATTTGTGGCGTTGCGACCCGAAGTCCGTGGCCATCGGATTCCGCGTCGCACTCAACCTTTAGCACATAGCTATTATATCAAGAATCATATCAGACTGGAGTGACCATCACAATAAAAATACAGAGCTGACAGTAACAGGATATTTCATTCCCAAATATGTTCAAGTTACAATTATCAATGTACATTAATTAAGAATCCCAAGAAAAAGGCTAATAAAAGCCATACAACCATAAGCTATAATCACTACCCCAAGTATGACGTAGCTCAGATGTCAAGCTCAATGTCTACATGACATAGCCGACAAAACAACCTGCAAAACATGGCTCCACAGCCAACAAAAACACTCTTCTTGGGGCGAAGAAATCTGAACCTGAGTACCAAAAGTAGTGGGTCAGACACGACGGTCTGGCAGGTGGATGAAAAGATAACAAATATACTGAAGAATAAAACATAAGATAAATCATGATACTCGATCAAATGCTGCATATAATTAAACGGGTGCAAAAGTCGGGAATCTCGGGGAAAACCTGTATTCATTTCAAGCATGGGTAAAACATGAATATCTAATAAAACATGTGTTCATTTACATCATCTATAATCATAGATATTTGACAATCGGGTGTTCGTCTAAAACATGTATAAATATAATGGTTTGACAAAACCAACGTTCATTTGAGACTTAGGTAAAAACATAAGTATACAACAAACCAGGTATTCATAGCAGTCTAGCAAAACCAATGTCCATTTGAAACCTATGTAGAAATACGGATATTTAACAAACCGGGTGTTCATGTAAACAGGTATAACCAAAGAAATCTGACAAAACTAGTGTTCATTTAAACATATTTCAACGCATGGATTTTTAACAAACCGGGTATCGTTTAAAACAGGTATAAACGTAGGGATCTGGCAAACAAGTGTCATTTGAAACATATTTCAAAGCATGGATATTTAACAATTCGGGTATTCATTTAAATAGGTGTAACCACATAAATCTAGTAAAACCATCGATCGTGTGAAGCATATGTAAAAGCATGGGTATTCGCCCTACCGGCATTCATTTAAAACTTGTGCGGGTACAAAGAACATAAAACAATATTTTAATAACTGAATTTACATTGGAGAATATTAGCACTTGTTTAAATAACAACTTTCATAAAGGAAACGAATCATTTATCGGAAAGCAAGTAAACAATATAAAACATGTCGGGTAACCAAGGAATCGGGAACTGGCAAGATGGCAACCACACGAAGCTAAGTCCTCTATCACTAAAGCGATAGAGCAATAACTAGGCCCTGATCTCAGTCACTCGAGGTGAGGAGAAACAGGGGATCTCATATAAATACATATACTAGGCACTGATCTCAGTCACTCGAGGTGAGGAGAAACAGTGGATCTCATGAATGCATATACATATACTATACATGACCACGGTAACGAGCCGGGCATCGGGGACCACAGTAGCAGTCTGCGGTATCGGGACAAGACCACAGTAATAACCGGGTAGCGGGATCCAAGCTGCAGCTGGCGGGACAAGAGGGGGATCTCCAAGTCGGTGGATCAGACCAACAAGGTTATCCAAGCTTAGTGGTGCCGACTCATAGGTCAAATACAATCGAGACAATGCAAGTAAATCAAGTACAAATACATAATCAAACGGGCAAGACGGGGGTGCTCAAGGGCACACTGACATATCATGTGGTGCAATGCACTTCGGGACAATAACTGTTACCAGAGTAACTTCAATGCTTTCGGGAAACAAGTCATGTGATGCAAATCTCGGGAAATGAGGAAATATAATGCACTATACCATTTCGGGAAGAATATTGATTTCAATATCTATTTAAGTGAATAGGGGTCCCGTATGTCGATTATAATAATTACTTGGTACTCCTTGAGTTTGAAGACATTCCGGGCTCCTTATGCACTTTTCGATTTTCCAAACTTAAAATGAGCTTATGGGTAGTACTAGATGTTACAATAGAAAAGAATCAAGATCATAAACGGTCCATCCTAGGCATGACATTAATCCGGAAACATCGAGCAACCTATTCAGTCACCGAAAGGAATAGAATTGCGATAACCAAGGGAAAGACTTGTGTTTAGATATAAAGAAGATACCGCGTCGTTCCATCCCGTTCAAGATTGAAATGGATTGAACTCCGATGCCACCGAACCAACCGTGAGGCGTGTCGGCTCAAGACATTCTCACACATGGTCCAAACAGTCCAAAGAGGGTGTCGCGACCCCGGACCGGGCCCGCAGGACTGATCCGGGATCGGGACCATTAGTAGTGGATAATGATAGAAGGATCTACATCCACAATATACAATTTATTTAATTTCCCACAGGTGTCCGCGGTGAGGATATCACAACCTTGCATGAATATTTCTGTTGAGTGCGGAAGCGTGTAGCAAATCAAATAGTAGACTATCTCTAATCATGCAAGCATTAATATTAAATATCAAAACTGGATCAAAACGAGCAATGATCTATAGCAAGTTTCCCAAAAGTTGTTAAAGTTAGACAAAATATCATTTAGTTACATTCCCCAAAATTAGAGGCCAACAAAGGCCAATATTACAAAATAATAACCCAAAAGAATGGTTAAGAAGTTCTCCCCAAAATGTTACGCCTCTTGGCAACTCGATGTCTACATGACATCGTCAGCACGCCACTCAACTAGAGGTTGCAACTCACCTACTGCCTCCTCCTCAAGGAAACCGACAACGGGACCTGAGTACCAAGGTAAAGGATCAGACACGACGGTCTGGCAAGAGAATGAAAAGATGCAACAACATATAATAGATGAAATCTCTTGAAAAGCATAGAAATCTGTTTAAACAAGAACTCTCATAAAACAGGTAAATCATTTGCTATAAAACAAGTAAACAAGATAAAAATATATGAGGTATCCAAGGAATCGGGAATAACAAGGTGGCAATCACATAAAGCTAAGTCCTCTGTCACTAAAGTGACAACAGTATCACGGGACGTCGATCTCAGTCACGCAAGGTGAGGAGAAACAACGTATACATATATACAATATAATTATACGGGAACGGGACCACGGTAGCGAACCGGGTATCGGGACGGGACCACGGTAATAAACCGGGCATCGGGATCCAAACTGCAGCTGGCGGGACGGGAGAGGGATTTCCAAGTCGGTGGATCAAACCGACAAGGTATCCAAGCTTAGTGATGCCGACTCATAGGATAAATAACACATCGAGACATATGCAAGTAAATCGAGTACAATAAATAAACGGGTAAAACGGGGGTGCTCAAGGGCACGCTGTCATTTCATGTCGGGCAATACATTTCGAGACAAGTCAATGCTACTATCATGCTTTCGGGAAAACAACTCATGACATGTAAATCTTGGAAATAGAGAAATATGATGAACCATACCAATTCGGGAAAGATAAATGTTTTAAGATCTATTTGAGTGAATAGGGGTCCCGTATGTCGATCATAGATATGACTTGGTACTCTTTGAGTTTGAAGACATTCCGGGCTCCTTATGCACTTTTACTATTTTTAAAACTTAACATGAGCTTATGGATAGTACTAGATGCTATGATAGAAAAATCAATACTATAAACGGTCCGTCCTAGGTATGATGTTAATTCGGAGACATCGAGTAACCTACTCAGTCATCGAAAGGAATAGAATTCGCGATAACTAAGGAAAAAGTCTTGTATTTAGATATAAAGAAGATATCGCGTTATTCCGTCCCGTTCATGATTGAATGAAGTGAACATCGATGTTACCAAACCAACCGTGAGGAGCATCGGCTCAAGACGTCCTCACATATAGTCAAGTGAGTCCAAGGAGGGTAGCCAAGGTCCCACCTAGAACCAAGAAACATAAAAAAAATCACAAAATTCACTCGGTCCGATCGATCGGTCGAAATTTCTGTACTAGTGCATTAAAACAGTTCAGGCAGACCGCATCGCTCGAGCGAATCTAAGGGTTCGCTCGAGCGAACTCATCGGTCGAGCGGATATTAAAATGCGTTCGAGCGACCAAGCTACTGGAAAACCCGTATCCTTTTCTGGACAGGTCGCTCGAACGAACTGTCATGGTCGCTCGAGCGAACTGTCCAGAAACTGAATTCCGGGCAGTTCAGTTCCTCTCTTTCTCTTCCTTTTTACAACCTTCTTTTAGCCCTTCTTACACGTCAAATGAGGAGCCTATTTCTCCCTCCAAACTACAACAAATCCTCCATTTAATCAATCAAATTCTCCTCCACCAACCATACATTCAACACAAGGAGAAAGGAGAAGGGAACTGTCGCGACCCCAGAACGGATCCCCGGGCCCGCGACGTTGGTGATGATGTTTATGCTCAATGGTTCATTATTTTCCCACAGGTTCCCGCGGTGAGGATTCCCAAAGACACGCGGAATCTGACTCACACGTACACGATTGCGGAAGCGTGTAGCAAAACACATCACGATAAGCACAATCAAATCTTTAAGTGCTATAACATTTAATAACAAGACATGGCATCAAAGAAAAGAGTTATAATGGCATTCCCAAACATAGTTCAAGTTATAAGTTTAACACGAAAGTAAGTTAAGTTTAGTACAACCCATAAGAGACCAATAAAGGTCAATAAAATCTCAAAATAACCAAGAGAAACCCCAAGACTAAAGGTGACGAAACTCGAGAACCAGACCGACGTCTAAATGACATTGTCGGGCTGCCACTCTCTCACGGGAGTTGGCTCACAAGCCTCCTCCTGACGCTCCTCCTCAAAGGCAACGTCACCTGCACCTGGGCACCAATAAACAAGGGTCAAACACGACGGTTTGGCAGGTAATCAATGTAGGCATGAACATGAACAATAACATTTAGAGAAAACATGTAAGCAAATCTTTGGTATGAAGTACTATCAAAGCTGAGATACATTTTCAAGGATACGAACAAAGCTGAGATACATTTTCAAGGATACGAACAAAGCTGAGATACAAAGACAAACTAGCATGAGTACATAATATATCATGAATAGTTACAATCCACAAAGAGCCCATCCTTTCTCTATCATTTATATAATGAAAAGAGCAAGCACGCACGACAAGCACGATATACATAATATAAGCACGACACGATTTCCCACAAAGACGGGAATTCCGGCCGCGGAACCGGACACGCACGATGTGTAATAAATACACGACCAGTCTGCAGACAGTCCACATGTTTAAAGACCCCCAGACAGTGGATCAAACTGAAAGGGCAGTCTAAGCTCAGTGGTGTTTACTTAATTCATGAATGCACAAAACACGTGAAACACGATCAAAGCATGTCGAGATAAAAAGGGGGAAATCACTTATCAAAACACGACGAACACGACTAGCAAGAGGCATAATAATTATGCATAACACGCTTAGGAAGTGATCCCCTTTTTCTTGAAAAAAAACTTCAAAACAAGCTTATACTTGGAACTCAAAACAAGTGCACATTTATACTCATCGTACCAAGACGGAAGTTCAAATACAAAATCTGACAAGCATGTGCTAAGGCTACTAATTGACCTTTGTGTAATTGAAACTCCAACCGTCAGAAAAATACAAGAATTGGTGTCCCCGAAGTTGGGTTTCATTTCAAGGTTCCATTTACACAACGTCAAGTTAAGACCCTTAACATAGTCTAGTTTTCAACCCTCAAGAAAACACACAAAATGGAAAAACTCATCTTCCTGAATCTGGCAGGTTCGCTCGAGCGGACCTGACGCGTTGATGACAGTTCACTCGAGCGAATGTTGGCTTGAGCGGACAATAAAATGCATTCGAACGAACGACTCTCTGCCTCGTTCCATAGCAGACAGTGGCTTGTTCGCTCGAGCGGACCCAGGGGTCGCTCGAGCGAACAGGCTACTGCCTGAGCTCGCTGAGTGCAGAAATCTCATTTCCTTTGCACATCTTTCACTACATTCTTCTCCTTCTTCTCATCCATCAACCACATATCATCCCTTGAGCCTTCATGCTCACCAAGGGTTCATTTATCACCATTTCACATCCAAATCAAAAGAAAACATAAACATGAAGCTTATAAACAAGATAAATGCACAATTTCTAAAATACAATGAAATCCAAATATACATGCATCATTCCTATAGAGATCACTTGCCTTGCCCAAATGCTAAATATACTCCTCCAAGCACTTCACTCAAGCTATCAAGCACTACAAGAAAAACCCAAGAGAAACACACAAACTCACTCAAAAATGGAAACAAAGAAACCCATTTTACAAATAGGGTTTGTAAACAAGAAAACACAATCTTAAGGAGCTAAAAAGACTTTATGGAAAACATGGCTTGAAGCTCTTACCTAGAGAAAGTCAAACAAGAGAGATGGAAGAGAATGGAGAGCTTTCCCAACTTGAAACCTTAAGAAAATTGTATCAATGGAGAGATTGCAAGGAGATGAAGAAAACGGTAGTCTCAGAATCTTCTTTGGAGCTCTCTAGCTAGATCAAACAAGTGGGGAAGATGGAGAGAACAAGAGACTCTTCCTTGCCCTAGGTTAAGAAGTTGCAGGATTTTGGTAAAGTGAGTGGAAAAAGAGGGAAAAGGTATTAAGTGATGACCCAAAGGGCCCCATTTGGCTTGAACTTGAAATGACTAAAACATGGTCTTGTGGGCCTCGGATGACTTCGACGAAGAAGGATAAAACGATCGTCGAAATATCTAGTTTCCAAAAAGTATATTTTTGACATGGTTATGAGATCTCGAAAATTGTGTCCAGATTTGTGCAAGAAAGACAATTTTACCCTCTTTGGGCCAAAACATGGGTTTTTGGGCTTCAAATATGAATATGCTTAAAACGAAAGTTGCAACATGTCGAAACATCATTCAAATGAAATCAAAATCACACTCACACGGAAATCGATGCGTCTTCCCAAGCTTACACGTGCACTCAGGCCTTCCTGAGTGTGTCTAATTAATACTAAACGTTCTCAAAATTCCCAGAGCTATGTCCAAGACTAAACTAATCATTTCTAACCCAACCACTAAACTCACTTAGGACTAAACACACACTAATCGCACACTAATCGAATTGGTCTGGGTCGGGGTTTAACAGGAACCATGTCACAATCTATATGTACCTTTGCAACAAAACAAGAAGACATTCATTGCCATAAACCACTACTTCTCCAAGATTATAAATGTGTCATTAATACTTATCATGAGCATTCATTTCAAATTAAAGCAATAAATACACATTAATGGAAAATGTCCAAAAATCAATAAAAGCTTAGGAAAATCATTTATTTACTTGCCTTAGGTCTTCTAACAAAGAAATCAAGCTCTATCAAGTCTTCCAAGACAATGAATCCAAGCTACAAGGCAAAATCCCCAAATAAAACCCTAACATGGTCAAACAATGAAATCACCAAGAAACCTTCCAATAATGAAGGTGAAGCTCCTATAGGGTTAGAGGAACACCAACCTAGGAGATGAAGGGGGTTACTTACTTGCAAGGTCCTCTAATGGCAATGGTGAGCTCAAGGAAGGTCTTGTGATGAATGCTTTTCTCTAGCAATGGTGTCAATGGAGAGTTAAGGTGATGAGGAAGAAGATGATGATCTCTAATCTTCTCTTGGTGCAAGCTTGAGAGTGGATTGAGTGATAAAAGGCAAGAGCAAGAAGAAGATGAAGAAAACCCTAGCTCTCACCTCTTGTGCTGGAAAAATGGAAATGAAGTGAATGGGTTAATGGCTTCCCCTTTGTTAACAATGAATTGGGTCCCACTACTAAAGGAACTAAATGGGCTGAAATCATCTCTATCGGAACCTCGGATGAATTCGACGAAGAAGGAAGAAGTGATCATCGAAATATCTAGTTTCTAAAAAGTATATGTTTCGCGGGTTTCGGGAATATCAAGTTTTGGGTACAGATTTGGTGTGCAATGACTGTTTTGCCCTCAAGGCCAAGAAATCGGGTTTCGGGATCTCCAACGGAATCGGGATCAACATGAAAGTTGAATGAAATAACAATACTAATAAAACGGGATTAAAATCATGAATGTAAAAACCTCCGATAAATCCTCAAACATATGCAATGTCAAGAAAGGGAACCCCCAAAGGGCCCTACTAGCACAAAGCAAATCAAAACATTCAAATTAGCCCAAAACTATAAACAAAGCTAATCCAAACTCCACTTAGTCAAAATCACTAATCGAGCTTAGTACTAACACGCAACTAAATTAGCACTAATCGGTTTCACTCGGGTCGAGGTCTTACAGAGGGTAGCCAGGGTCCCACCTAAAACCAAGAATTAGTGTCTAGATCATCACCATTCTTTCCTTTTTGTTCCCTAGTCTTAGAGACCTTAGATTAGGGTATAATTGGTCTTAACACTAAGGTATATACCCCTAGGACTCATAGAAAGCCCAAAGGTTTCCCAAAAAAAACAATATCAAATTTCACTGGACTCAAACTGAGTCCTCCGATCGATCGGACCGAAGTCATACACAGAGTGATAGAGGACTTAGCTTCTTGTGATTGCCATCTTGCCAGTTCCCGATTCCTTGGATGCCCGACATGTTTTATATTGCTTACTTGCTTTCCGATAAATGATTCGTTTCCTTTATGAAAGTTGTTATTTAAACAAGTATTAATATTCTCCAATGTAAATTCAGTTATTATTATATTGTCTTCTGTTCTTTGTACCCGCACATGTTTTAAATGAATGCCGGTTGGGCGAATACCCATGCTTTTACATATGTTTCACACGATCGATGGTTTTACTAGATTTATGTGATTACACATGTTTTAAATGATTACCCGAATTGTTAAATATCCGTGCTTTGTTTTAAATGACATTTGGCTTGTGAGATTCCTATGTTTATACCAGTTATACACAGAGTCCGATCGATCGGCTCACAAAGCCTTACAGTTAAAGACAGGCCGATAGGTCCGATCGATCGGACCTGGGCGTGCAGCAGGTCCGGGACACTGATTTTTCCTTCCTTTTTCCTTTCCAACACTTAAACCACTAGCATTTCTCTTCCAAAATCACTTCAAATCCTCATTAAAACTCCAATGAACAATTAAATTCAAACACCTCTTTAAATGAGTATCAATTCAAGTCAATGTAACTTATAACATAACCATGAATAGCCAATCCAACCTCATTCCTTATAAAACCATATGAACAAACTTGACCAAATAAAATGCATACATTCCTAAGAGTTCCAAGAGATTTAACAAGAGAGAAAAACCCATTCATATGCATTTCGAAATCAATAGAAATGTGACAAGAAGCATATGTGTAAACATGCATCCAATGATCAAGAACAAGTAATAAAACTTAGGATTTTTTTCATAAAACTTAATAACATTCAAACCATCCATTCATCCACTTGCCTTTGACTCTAATCAGGCAAATCAAGCTCCTAATCACCTCTCAAGCTCAAGATCCACAATCTCTACAAAAACCCCCAAAACAAGCCCTAAAATGGGTTAAACCATGAAATGACAAGGAAACCTTTCAATAATCAAAGTGGAGCTTCTCTAAGGCTAGAAGATTACAAATCTAGAAGATGAAGAAGAACACTTACTTGGATGACCTTCAAATGAGAAGAACAAGCTCAAGGGAGGTCTCTAGGTTGGGAGATTTCTCCAAAAATGGTATCAATAGGGAGCCATGGTGAAGAGGAAGAAGAAGATGGTCTCCATTTCTTGATTGATGAACTATTGGTGTGGCTTGGAGATGGAGAAGCAAGAAGAAGAAGAGAAGCACAAGGGAAAACCCTAGGCTGCTGGTTTGTGTTGGAAAATGAGGAATGGAATGGAATGAAAGGGGATGGGTTCCTCTTATAAGCAAGTGAGGTTTGGGTCCCACAACTTAAAGAACTTGGGTGGCTGAAATCATCTAATTCGGGACCTCGGATGGATTCGACGAAGAAGGAAGAAATGATCGTCGAAATATCTAGTTTCCAAAAAGTATATGTTTCACGGATTTCGAGAATATCGAGTTTTGGGTACAGATTTGGTGTGCAATGACTGTTTTGCCCTCAAGGCCAAGAAATCGGGTTTCGGGTTCTCAAATGGATACGAGATCAACATGAAAGTTGTAGGATTCCTCAAGATGAATGCAACGGGCCAAAAACACAATACGAAACAAATCGGGAAAATCTCACAAGTAAATGCAAAGCCGAAAAGGGAACCCCCAAAGGGCCCCACTAGCTACTAAAGCACTCAAAAGCCCAAAACTAGAATAAAAACCATTCTAGCTCACAAACTCAACCCAACAACTACTAATCCCACTAAAAGAACTAATCCACAAATAAAACAACACTAATCCAAGAGATTAGGGGTCGGGTTCTCACACCGATGGCCACGGACTTCGGGTCGCAACGCCACAAATGCTTCCGCAAAATATTCAGAATGTGTTGTCTTCACACACGCGGATCCTGGGAGAAGTAAAATACATTTATGCTAAATCCCATTCCCTGCCCCCGAGGTTCTGGTTCGGGGGCGTGACATGAGGCTACCAACCGCCGAAGCGTATGGTATCGACCTCATCTGCTCCTTTTCCTCAAGTGTCTTAGGATACTGTTCCTTGGAAAGGTGCACTCCATGCCTAAAAGGTGTAGTACCCTTCTTAGAGTCTTGCATAGCAAACCATACCAGTACCTTATCTATGTATGCAGCTTGGGATAATCCAATCATCTTATTTGTCCGATCTCGATAGAGTTTGATCCCTAGGATGTAGCTAGTTTCTCCAAAGTCCTTCATATCAAAAGTCTTGGCTAACCAAACTTTAACTGTTGACAACATTCCTATGTCTTTCCCGAGGAGAAGGATGGCATCGATATATAAAACCAGAAAGACTACCCTGTCACTTTCACTCTTCATGTACACACATGACTCATCCGGATTTTGACAAAAACCAAATGACTTGATTGCCTGGTCAAAATGGATGTTCGAGCTTTGGGATGCCTGCTTCAGTCCATAAATAGACTTTTGTAATTTGCAAACTCTTTTCTCTTGGTTTTTAGCTACAAAACCGTCTGGCTGCACCATATAGATGTCTTCCTCAAGATAGTCGTTGAGAAGCGCCGTCTTGATATCCATTTTCCAAATCTCGTAATCGAGATGAGCCGCAATGGATAAGAGTATCCGGATGGATTTGAGCATGGCTACCGGCGAAAAGGTTTCCTCATAATCGATACCCTTTTTCTGAATATACCCTTTCGTAACAAGCCTGGCCTTAAAGGTCTCCACTCTACCATCTGGTTCTCTTTTTCTCTTGTAGACCCACTTTTACCTAATAGGTTTAATATTGGCTGGCAAGTTCACTAGTGTCCAGACCTGATTGGAGTACATAGACTCAATCTCAGTTTTCATAGCATCTTGGCAACGTCCTGAATCTATGTCATTTATAACTTCACGATAGTTACAGGGATCTTGTTCCGATTCTTCCAGGACTACCTTGTAAGACTCTCCTAAGAACGAGAACCTATCAGGGGGTCTGACAATCCTCCCACTACAACGAGGCACTGGTGTAACTATTGGGTCTGGTAAGGGTGGTTCTTTCTCAAGTTCGGTCATACTTGGATTTGGAATTGATTGCTCTTGAATTTCTTCCAAGAGCACCGTGTTTAGAGATTTCTGGTCAATCATATAATCTTCCTCCAGAAAAACCGCAACCGTGCTCACCAGCACTTTCTGCTCTCTGGGATTATAGAATAACCAACCTTTGGTTCCTTTAGGATATCCTACAAACATGCATACTTCCGACTTCGTTTCCAACTTATCTGTCTTAACCTTTAGCCCGTGTGCCGGACAACGCCAAATGTGTCAATGTTGTAGACTAGGCTTTCGCCCTGACCACAACTCCCGGGGGGTCTTAGGTACAGACTTAGATGGTACGAGGTTTAGTATGTACATCGCAGTATCCAAGGTGTATCCCCAAAAGGATATAGGTAATCCTGAGAAACTCAGCATAGACTTGATCATATCTAAAAGAGTCTGGTTCTTTCTTTCCTCTACTCCATTCTGTTGAGGCATACTAGGAGCAGACAACTGGGATAGAATCTCATTCTCTGATAAGTATCCTGTAAATTCAGTAAAGAGATATTCCCCTCCTCGATCTGATCGAAGAGTCTTGATACTCTTAGCTAATTGCTTTTCCGCTTCCGCTCAAAACTCCTTGAACTTTTTAAAAGCCTCGGACTTACGGTGCATAAGGTATATGTATCCATATCTTGAGTAATCATATGTGAAAGTGATGAACTACTCATATCCTCCTCTAGCCCTGACATTAATGGGTCTACACACATCAGTATGCACTAATTCCAATAAATCTTTGGCCCTGAACCCTTAGATGAAAATGGTCTTTTGGTCATTTTGTCTTCTAGACAGGATTTGCAGACGGACATTGGTTCTACCAGCAATGAAGGCAAGATACCTTCTTTCACTAGCCTATCAATCTTGTTTAGGTTTATATGACCTAGGCTCAAGTGCCAAAGTTTTGTTGGATTAGATGAATGTGACTTTCTCTTTAAAGATGGCCTATTAATTGTTTCAGCGTCATGTATCTCATACATTGTGGGAGTCAACAAATAAAGTCCATTGGTTACCTTGCCAGAACATATAAAAGCACCGTTCCTCTTTATGACAACTTCAGTACCAAAAGTAATAGAATAAATTTTATTCACCAAACTAGAAACAGAAATTAAATTCAGCCGTAAAGAAGGTACATATAATGTATTTGACAAAACCAATTTATTATCTGAAAAACATGAAGTAATAACTCCCACTGAAACAACCTCTGCCTTAACATCAGATTCTAGGTTGACAATGATTTCTCCATCACTAAGCCTCCCAGTTTCCCTGAAACCCTATAACGTATTACATATGTGATTAGTTGCATCGGACTCAACACACCAGGATTCTGAAGTACCAGTTGCAAAACTAACTTTAGAAATAAGTGACTCAATCATACCTGAGGTCTTCTTCTTAGACAAAATATTTGGACAATTCATTTTCCAATGTCCTGTCATACCACAGTGGAAACACTTTCCTTTTGTCCTTGAACCCTTAGCCTTGGCCACACCACCATTAGGACCATTCTCCACCTTAGGACCCTTCGAAACTGATTTCCTTTAGCTTTTCTGCCCTTTGCCTTTCAGCTTGGACTTGGCAACTGACTTTTCTGTCATCAGCGCAGTTGACTTCTTCTTCATAATCCCTTCAGTCACCACCAGCTGGCTAGACAACTCAGTTAAAGTCAGATTCATCTTATTCATATTATAATTGACCTTGAAATTGTTGAATGACTCTGGCAGTGACTCAAGGATTATGTCATTCTGTGATTCTGCATCAATCACAACCCCCAGTACATCTAACTCATTCAATGAGTCCACCATTTTCAACATGTGGTCTTGTACTGGTGTGCCTTCAGCCATCTTGGTGCTAATAAGCACCCTCATAGCAACCTGCCTAGCGGGCCTGCCCTGTTCCGCAAACATCTCCTTTAAGTTTGATATAATATCATATGTAGTCTTAAAAGATTGATGTTGGTGTTGCAAAACACTAGACATGGATGCCTGAATGTAACATCTGGCCATCTCATCGTCTTTGGCCCATTTGGTGTAAAGTTCATTTTCTTCCTGTGATGCATCCGGCCCTGGCTCATCAAGGGGGGTTTGGTAAGGACCTATTTATATCCTGAAGCGGTTAGGACAATATCTAGGTTCCTTTTCCAGTCTGCATAGTTGGATCCCACCAACTTATTCTAGTTAAAGATGGTCGCAAGTGGATTGAAAGTATTTGAATTCATGCTTGAAATAGTGTAGCACATAACCATACATTCAATTAATGAATATAAATGACATTAGGGTTTAGAATTCTACCAAATTTATGTGGGAATTCTCATAACCACTAAATTCATAATACATCGAAATCCCATTCCCCGGGGTATGCCTCCATGGGGAGTGTTAATACCACCTAGATTGGTACGGATCAAAGTTGGTCAAAATTAGAATTAAGACTAACTATCCATGATCCCCATCATTCATTATTATCTAGGTATCTCATACCAAATAGTGTATGACTCCCGATTAGTTTCGGTTTCTAAAATACATGAGGCAAATCATTCGGGATACTACATCATAATTTTAGTTAAGTGTGACCTACCAACTAGCATTGCATGACAACCGTTGCGAGCAGCTCCTCCTTGGGCAGTGAGCCCCCACCTCGTCTCACCAAGACTCTCCATAGGAGATCCATATCTAGTAACCAGACAAATAAAAGCCCTCTGTGGGGAACAACTATTCTCAAGATGGTGCAAGGCTAATACTTTCCTTACAATAGACCTATGGTGGAAAACCATGGGGATTTCTAAATATAACGCCCCGCTCCCATTTAATATTTTAGAATTGAGGATTTCCTTATAGGTATATGGGCAAACATATATAGACTTCAAATCATCTAATGAAATGTCCTATTATTGGTTCCAAGTCAAGTTATTTTAAGGAAAGTCCAATTTTTAAGATTAGTGTTACCAACGGATCCATCTCATGGGTCCACCAACACTAATTAGAACTCTTTCCAAAAATTAATTTGATTTGACCAATTTTGGAAATTTCTATGTTTGGATTAGATTTGGAAACATTCTATAAAAGCAACCATCCACAAATAGAAAGTACAAAAATAGAAACTAGTCCTTTCCTCCACATGGCCCAAGCAGAATAGACTTCTTGGACTTCTAGACTTTCCAAAACTTTGGGATTCATCAAACTCTTTGGGCATCTCCAAAACGCTTTTGGTAATCTTCAAACTCTTTGATTAGGAGTCCAACTTCACTTTCTTTCTTCGTTTCAGACATCACCGGAATTTACAAATTTTAAAAATTACATAAATTCCTATGCCTCGATTATGAGACTTACATGGCAATATAAACATGGAAATAAAAGGGCAGTAGGGAAATTCACCATGCCTTGCCCTTTCACAAGAAACCAAGGAAACCATGATGCCCTTTACAAGTTGCCCAAAATAACCATCAACCATATAAAGAAAGTAAAAGACTTGTGGGCCACATGGAGAGGACATAATGACCTGCAAGTTAGTATCACATATAACCTAGCAACTCACAAAACTGGGCTGCCAAACCATAGTGGAAAGATAGGATGCTAAAGGAAAAACTTCGGATTAAAATTAGAAAGTTTCCTGTCTGCAGTCGGCGAGTCGACCTGACCAAGTCGGCTGGCCGACCTGTCCAAGTTTGTTAGCCAACCTGACGAACACCAAAAAATTGGGGTTTTGCAAATCTTAGCCAACTGATCCCAAACTCTTTCTAATGATTCCAAATACCATCTAATGGCTTCTTACCATCCTTCCATCATAGTTAAACCCTTTTGTGACATTCCAAACATGGATCTACTGCAAAAAGTAGCAAACCCAATCAAAATTGATCCTTACATAGCCCTAGGTCTGTCATCTTTGCATCTCATGCAAAGATTAGATCTAGCTTGCTGATCTAACATGATTAGAGATGAGGTATGGCTCTGATACCAATTGTTGGAAGTAGATGTGCCTCGTGGATATGTTTTCAAAACTTTTGACCCACTTGACTTAGGGATCAAGTACCCATAAGGCCATAAACCACATTCAGGAAGCAATCACTCAATCTCATCAATCATGTACAATAATAAATTCTATAATGAAGATAGAAATCAGCAACACCATGCAACCAAAATAATCCATAATAAATAGCGAAGTAGATTATACCTTTGGAGCTCGATTGTGCTCTAATGGAGAGGAAGACTTGCTAGTTTAAGAAACTCTTTCTTTGTAGCTAATTAGGATCTTCAAGACCTAATTGTCTTCCATGCTATGACCCGCTATCAGATCTCTTTTCTCAAGAAGATAGGTGGAAACTCCAAGAGAAAACCGACTAGAAACGTTAAGGAACTAGAAAAGAGAAAGAATGAGAAATCCGTACAACACTTGCACACAAGGTGGCTTGGGCGTGTAACCAAGAGAGTGGACTTCCAAGGGGTCCTCTCCTTTATCTATAGCTATGGCAACCTCCTCCTACTAATTATTAATTAGAAGTCATACTTCCATTAAGAATTAGTAACTTTCTCCTTTCTAATTATTATAGAAGTCTCACTTCCACAACAATTAGTAACTTACTATTACCATTATTAGAAGTCTCACTTCAAATTGAAATAGTAACTTTCTAATTCCTTCCTTTTAGAGTTCAAGTAGGATTAGTATCTTACTAATAACTTGGGCTAGCGTGGGGACCACTAGGGATTCCTTAGAAAGCTGGCTACAACTGGGACACGCGACCCCACATCTCATGTGCAATCCGGGCCCACAGTTAATTGCAAATGACTCCACTATATAAATGCAATTGCACTCCAGTCATATGAATATATTACAAAGAAGACCCTAAACTTCCCAATTACCACAAGTAGACCCCTCTAACAATATCCATGGATCAGTTGGATTAAACCTGTCCCTTTCAATCTTAGATCCACATCTTATTATCCTTAAGCCCCAATTAATCACAATGATCATCAGTACCATCCAATTAATTCTTAATCGAGATGGGTGCGCACTTACCAATGACAAATCCATTAATTGGCACAAGGGGATAATATAGATAGATTTCATCTTGACCATTGAATGTTCTCAGAGTTCTACTACCATATACCCAAGACACCGAGGTGTTGACCTACAGTTGGCCTCACTCATTGGCAACTCAAAGTAAATGAATAGACTGAAACTTGAGTTATCAATGTCTCAGGATTGAGAGCCTATTGCTAGGGAATTATGAGAGCAGACTTTAAAATCGAGACAGTATTCCATAAGGTGCTTCTCATGGTCCTTCAATACATCCAATGTACCAGCACCATGATCTAGAATCTGTTGGAAAATAGGTGGGCCTTCCAGACAGGTTTCAAAACTTTTGACCCACTTGATGCAGGGATCAATTATCTAGAAGGCAACTAACCCAATCCAGGATGTAATCCTTCAAACTCATAAACCATGTACAACAATATATCCTATCTAGAAGATAGAAAACAACACCTAAACATGCAACCACGAAATCCACAACATACAAGGATGTAGATATACCTTTGGAGCTTTGTAGTGCTATAATGGAGAATTTGAGTTCTTTTCTTTGATGATGAACACCTTCACTATCCAATTCAGAATCTCCAACTCCTTTTGATCTTCCACGCTATGACCCATATTAGATCTTTTTTCTCAAGAAGATGGTGGAATCTTCGAGAGAAAACCTAACTAGTAACTCTAAGGAACTAAAGGAGAAAGAGAAGGGAACTTAGAGAGGAAGAGAACTTGTACAACTCTTGCACGAAGGGGCTGGAATGGCTGTATGTAATATGGATGTCCAAGAGGAGTTTGTTCCTCCTTTTATAGCCCTCCATTCCACCTCTTTTCCTTTTTGAAATAGAAGTTTAACTCCCATTACAAAATAGTAAACTTCTCCCTTGCTAGTTGCCATAGAAGTCTCACTTCCACTACTATTAGTAGCTTTCTCCTTTCTAATTAAAATAAAAGTCCTACTTCCATTAATAATTATGTTGGGATTGGTGTATGCCCTAAAGCCTACTGACTGCACTCACATCTCTGTTACTGGATATTTAATAGTTATTTAATAGAATGACATCTTTCTCTTATTACTTGTGTATATGTATGGTTGTGCAAGGCCCATTGTTTTCTAGTAATGACTTGGGTGTGTAGTGGCTACACACAGTAAGGTCTGAGTCATGGACACTTGAAACAATAAACTTGTTCATAACTGAGAGATGGAGTTGGGCACTTCATCTTGGTATAAGTTATAATGAGATACTTTCTTGTATTCAGGGTGACTTACCTTAGTCACGGAGGTCTTTCCGGATTTATCTCATTAGTGCATGTGTCATGCATTGATCAGGACCACTTGTAGGTGTGATTTCTAAAATAGTACTATCACAGAGAGAGATCAAGTCACCTCTTGCTACTGAGTGACCAGTGCTCTTAATCTTGAGCATTTGTGGATGAACTGACGAAGTCAAGTTCTTGTGCTTTAATTCACTATGGGTGAGATCCTGTTCATGGGTCAACAGCTCTGTGTTTTGGGTGCTCGGGCTTGATTAGTTGGGACGTGCAAATGCAATATGGAATCTATGCCATCGTGTGATGGAATGATCGTCCCCTTAGAATTATCCGATTAATCATCAGAATCTAAGATCTTAGTATATGGATGTTCCATATGGATATTGAACTTGTGGGTCGCTCCCTGGATCAAGAGAATGATATCCGGATGATGATTAAGTCAAGGGTATGAAGTTCTAAGGATGAGATGTAATTAAGAAGGTAGATAGTACATCGGTTAACCTACTTGATTATGGATGTTACATAGAGGGGCATTGTGGTCATTGTACTTGGTAGGTCAAAGACAATCGTCGGTTTATGATGAGCTTAATTTGCATTTAATATTTGTCCCTGGAGTGCAACCGTAACTCTCTAGTGGAATGAGTTAAGGTTAAAATGATCCTAGTGTTGCTATGGGGTTAGCATGGACATTTTGGTCATTTTGGAAGCCAAGGGCAAATATGTCTTTTGGTCCCTTCTCTAGCCACTTTCCTAGATTGGCAAGGTTTCCTAAATTGTTTAAATGTGTGGAGAAATAATTTTGAGTGTAAATTCAAATAGGCCCATGATGGCATACATGAATTACAACTCTAGATAAATTATTTGGTACATGGGCCATAGTAAGTGTGGGCTAGTCAAAGTGGTCCCTAGTATGTGGGTCCCAAGTTTGTGTAGGTCCCATTACTTGGAAGGAGTTCTCTTTGTGCAAGTTTTCCTAAAGTTTAGTAGCTTTCTAATTCTATTTAGAAACTAAACAAGAAAAGGGAAGAGGGCTGGACGTCCACATGTGTTTGTTTCCTTTTTTAGAAAGTCCTCTTGGTTTCCTTATTCTTTAAGGAAAGGTCTTCTCTAAAAGGGTTTCAGCTATTATTTATAGCTGGTAGTTCCCTCCCTTGGGCGTGCATCAACATTAAAAAGAGGAGAGAAACACCTTGGGGCGTGGGTTACATTGGTGAGGGAAAAACCAGCCACAAAAAGCCTTTGGACGTCCTAGGCATCTTTGCACAAGTAGAAGTTCCTGCTGGTCCTTGTTTTCTTCTTAAAGAAAACCCATATCAGACCTGGTCTTTGCACATAAGATCAAGAGAAAAACAAGAAGATGGAAGCCTATTGTGTTCCCACCAACACTAACCAATCAGATTTGGAGAAAGAGGAATAGAGAAGAAGACTAGAAGGAAACTATTGCAAGAAATTCCAGCAAGGTGTGCAGGAATTTAAAGGCAGTAGATCTGATCTTCAAGTTCAGATCTTGGAGTTTATTCAGCCCAAGAACATCAGGTATGTCTTCTCCATTGTATCTAATTTGATTACACACAAGTTGGTCTTGGTTTCATGGTGTTTCTAGTGCAATTTTGATGGCTGATTTACTTTCTAAATATGATCCTAGTAAAAAGTTTTAAATTGCAGCCATAGAACTCTTTGTTTCATTAAGAGGTCAGATCTGAATCGCACTTCCTTTCAGTGGTATCAGAGCCACACCATGATTAATCATGATCCCATGTTGTGTGGATATCAATTCTAGATCAATCAAGGGCATGGTGGCGCCCTTTAGGATGTTGTTTACTGTATAAATAGTGTGCAGGAATTTTTTCCAGGCTGCTGGAATAATTCCAGAATGTTGTTTACTGTATAAATAGTGTGCTGGAATTTTTTCCAGGCTGCTGGAATAATTCCAGAATGTTGTTTACTGCATAAATAGTGTGCAGAAATTTTTTCCAGACTGCTGGAATAATTTCAGCATGCTGTGTAGTGCTGTACAAAGCACTTTGAATGCACTAACCTCTTTGTTTGCAACCATATAATTGCATCCTTGATGGTTCGCATGTATGTGTGTGGATTTGGATGTTTTTTAATTAGTTGGAAAGTGTACGATTGCGCGTTTAGCAATCATAGGAAGTTGTAATTTTTCCTTGTTTTTATTCCAACTAGTCTTGATGTAAGCTTTCTTGAAAAGCATAGGTATCTCCAATGTAATTTTTGGTTTTGCTTTTCATGGGTTTGCTTGTATAAATTTATTTATTGTAACAAGCAAGGAGAAGAAAGCTTCAAAGATTGCATGGTTGCAAGTAGAAGCGGATTCCATGGTGGTGGAGGCAACGAAGGTTTCCTAGTGCGAAAAGGACTCTTTACCAAGTATCCTAGTTTGATTAGGATTCCTAGTTGGATAAGGATTCCTAATTGGATAAAGATTTGAAGTCCGAAGAGCAGGGAGCCATCAAGGATTGCATTCTTTTATTTGCTTTTATATATGGAATGCATGGTTGAATGCTTTATATAATTGCTATGTTTATCACCTAGTAACATGGCCACCACTAGGTTCTTAAAATTGGCATCTTTCTATATTGGATTGTTTTTAGTTTGGCAAATTGTTTTAAACGGATCTTAGACCAGCACCTTCTATTTGTCTAAGGTTTAAAAATTGGATAGGGTTTAGTTTATCTTGGTACCCTAAGTTTCCAAAAGAGGCCAAACTAAAATATAATATGTTGCTACCTTAGTGGGCCCATAACCCATTGGTCCCAAGTTAGGAAATTTGACCCTTTAAAGTGATTTGCTCAAATATTTTAAAGCAAAAGTTATTTATGTTCAAGATGACTTAAGTCATTGAGTCATGAATTTAATTAACTAAGTTTGCTAGATTTAAAAAGATTTTTTGAGTAACCAATGTAAAGGTCAAAAGAGTTTTTCAAAACCCTAGTGTTAAATAATCTAGTGGGAGAGGGGTTTGGAAAAACCCCACGGCCTTCCATTTTTGGTTCATACTATCTCAATGGAGTATTAGTGGGAGCGGCCACCCCTTCGGTGGAGTTCTTTACTAAAGATCGCTTCGATGGGTTAGTGGGTGAACTAATGTGAATATTCGTAATGAGGTGTTAGTGGGAGCGGCCATCCCTTCGGTGGAGTTCTTTACTAAAGATCACTTCTATAGAATGTCAATGAAGTGTTGGTGGGAGCGGCCATCCCTTCGGTGGAGTTCTTTACTAAAGTTCACTTCAAGATTGGATTAAAGTCACTTCCCTTCGGAGGACTTGAGTCATAGACATTCTGGGAACGTTCATAAGAGATGGTAATACACTTGACATAAGACGGTAATAACCTCTCCCTAGGAGTTAGTGTTATTTGTCATATGAGGCCAAACCAATCAGTGATTGGACTATCACTGGATATGCGTATCCAGTTAGTGATGATCCAAATAAGCAGACCTTAACTCAACGTGACTGTAGGCTCGGCCATCCCTTCGATGGAGGGTCTATGAGGAGGTTGAGACACTGATACATTATGATTAGGGTTAAATAATGTAAGAAGTCTTGTGCATGTTTTTCCTTTTATTACAAGCACCATATACATGTTACATATATACTGCCTGTCTAATTATAACCTGTTATATATCCAGAGAGATGGGGAAGGATTCTTTTAGCCCGTTGATGAGTATTCTGCGTGAGAACAAATTGACTGGCCCAAATTACGTAGACTGGAAAAGAAACCTTAACATAGTACTCACCGCTGAGGAGTACAAGTATGTTTTGTCGGAACCATGTCCTACGATTGATGATTATTCTACAGATGACCAGCTAGAGGCTGAAAGGAAATGGAAAAAGGCGAATAGCATGGCCAAATGCTACATGCTTGCTTCCATGTCCAACGTGTTGCAAACGCAGCATGAGCAAATGGACACAGCTTCTGATATCATGTTGTCCTTGTCTGAGATGTTCGCAGACAAAAGCAGGCCAGCTAGGCAAGCTCCTTTAAGGACAATCATGAATTCTAGGATGGCTGAGGGAACACCTGTCAGAGAGCACATGCTCAAAATGATGGATTGTTTCAATGAAGCTGAGATCCTAGGGGCTGAGATTGATGCAGGGAGTCAGACCAATATGATTCTCGAAACTCTACCGGAGTCTTTCAACCAGTTCAAGCTCAACTTCAACATGAGCAAGTTGGACATGACTCTCTCAGAGTTAATGAAAGAACTCCAGGCGGCAGAGGCCATCATGAAGCCTAAAGGCCAAGTTCACTTTTCCCAGTCTTCCTCTAAACTGAACCCGAAAGGGAAAAAGTTCAAGAAGAAGCAGGGTAAGGGAAAAGGACAGAAAAAGGGCAATGCTGGAAAGAAAACAAAAGTACAGGTGAAAAGCCCAAAGAGAAATGCTTCAAGTGCGGCCTCAAAGGTCACTGGAAGAAAGATTGTCCCAAGCTCCTAGGCTCAGATAAGAAAGGTATACCTCTTTCCTACTACATTGAAACCTGTCATGTGGTTGATTCTACTGATTCATGGATAGTAGACTCTGGAGCCACTAATCATATCTGCAATTCATTGCAGGGGTTTCAGATAATGAAAAAGCTTGAGAAAGGGGAGTTTGACCTTAGAGTTGGAAATGGAGCAAAGATTTGGGCTGTTGCAGTGAGAGCTGTTACTTTACATTTTCCGCATGATAGGATATTAGTTTTAAATAATGTTATCTATGTTCCGGACATAAGGAAGAATTTAATTTCAGTTTCCAGACTTATTGAATTTCATTATTCAGTTTCTTTCCATTCTAGTGTTGATATCAGTAGAAATGGAAATATTATATGTTCCGGTAGAATGCATGACAACTTATTTTATATATATCCTATTGCTCCCACACTGCATAATGTACAACTAGAAAGCTCATCTTTCCTCAAGAGGAAGGTATCTTCGACCAATGACACTTATCTTTGGCACTTACGTTTGGGTCATATTAACCTAAAGCGGATTCAGAGGTTGGTAGAGGATGGGCTTTTGAGCTCATTAGATCTCGAACCTTTACCTCAGTGTGAATCTTGTCTCATGGGAAAGATGACCAAAAGGTCATTCTCTGGAAAGGGATTGAGGTCAAAGGAGTTGTTAGAATTGGTTCACACTGATGTGTGTGGTCCTATGAACAAACTAGCGAGAGGAGGTTATGAGTATTTCATCACCTTCACTGATGATTACTCTAGGTATGGATATGTGTACCTAATGCGACGCAAGTCTGAAGCGTTTGATAAGTTCAAACAATTCAAGGCTGAGGCGGAGTTACAACTAGGGAAACATATCAAAGCTCTTCGATCTGATCGAGGTGGTGAGTACCTCCTGGGTGAGTTCAAGGAGTACCTCACACAACATGGGATTGTGTCTCAGTTGTCTGCACCGGGTACACCCCAGCAAAATGGTGTAGCAGAGAGAAGAAACCGTACCCTTCTTGATATGGTAAGGTCCATGATGAGTCATGCAACCCTACCCATATCATTTTGGGGATATGCCCTAGAAGCAGCAGCATACATTTTGAATCTGGTACCTTCTAAATCAGTACCTAGGACACCTCAAGAAATGTGGACAGGTCGAAAACCCAGTGTAAGACATATCCACATTTGGGGTTGTCCAGCCTATGTACTGAATGATAAAGCTACCAAGCTAGAACCCAGATCGGAAATGTGCTACTTCATTGGGTATCCTAAGGGAACGAGAGGAGGCATCTTTTATCATCCAAAGGAGCAAAAGGTGCTTATAAGCACTCATGCTAGATACTTGGAGGATGATTGCATGATGCACCAAGAGCTTGGTTGTAAAGAAACACTTGAGGAGATTCTTTCACAAACTCCTGCAACATCTGTGCCAGATCCTGAGACTGTAGATAATCAAGACATTCCTTTTAACACTCCGGAGCCTCGTCGTAGTGGGAGAATTTCTAGACCACCAGATAGATACCTAGGAGTGTCTTTTATGACAGACTCCGAGGATCTGGTTGAGGATCCTACTAGTTACGATGAAGCAGTAACGGATATAGATGCTGACATGTGGCAGCAAGCGAT
Source organism: Cinnamomum chago (assembly GCA_038049695.1). Classification (NCBI taxonomy): domain Eukaryota; kingdom Viridiplantae; phylum Streptophyta; class Magnoliopsida; order Laurales; family Lauraceae; genus Cinnamomum; species Cinnamomum chago. Next base: position 38,902,793 of record CP142460.1, read on the forward strand.
GAAATCTGAATTGGATTCTCTGTATTCCAATCAAGTCTGGGAACTTGTGGATGCACCTGAAGGGATCAAACCCATAGGGTGCAAGTGGATCTACAAGAGAAAGAGAGGAGTGGATGGGAAGGTTGAAACCTTCAAAGCAAGACTGGTGGCGAAAGGATATACTCAGAAAGAGGGTATCGATTATGAGGAAACCTTCTCGCCAGTAGCCATGCTCAAGTCCATAAGGATTCTCTTAGCCATCGCATGTCATTATGACTACGAGATATGGCAGATGGATGTCAAGACAGCTTTTCTAAATGGAAGTCTTGACGAATGCATCTATATGATGCAACCAGAGGGATTCATTGCTGGTGGCCAAGAGAACATGGTCTGTAAGCTTAAGAAGTCTATTTATGGACTTAAGCAAGCATCTAGGGCTTGGAACATCAAGTTTAATCAGGCGGTCAAATCCTTTGGCTTTGATCAAAACATTGATGAACCATGTGTGTATAAGAAAGGGAGTGGAAACGCAGTTGCATTTTTAGTCCTATATGTGGATGACATATTACTCATTGGAAATGATGTTGGGATGTTGTCGTCTGCTAAGGTTTGGTTATCATCTCAATTTCAGATGAAGGATTTGGGTGAGGCGAGCTATGTCTTAGGGATCAAGCTTTTGCGAGATCGCAAGAACAAGATGTTAGCCTTATCCCAATCTTCGTATATGGAGAAGATATTGGTCAAGTATAACATGCATGACTCCAAGAAGGGCTTGCTACCTTCTAGACATGGAGTACCACTATCTCGGAATCAATGTCCGAAAACACTTGAGGAGATAGACAGCATGAGGAGAGTACCATATGCATCAGTTGTTGGAAGCCTCATGTATGCAATGTTGTGTACTAGACCAGATATCTGCTTTGCCGTTGACATGGTTAGTAGATATCAATCAAACCCTGGACCTATGCACTGGACAACTGTTAAGCATATATTCAAGTATCTTCGGAGAACGAAAGATTATATGCTAACCTACCGAGCAGATGATATAACGCCACTGGCGTATACAGACTCTGATTTCCAGTCGGATGTAGATGGCAGAAAGTCTACCTCAGGATACATCTTTACTCTATCAGGAGGGGCTATATCATGGAGAAGTGTCAAGCAAGATTGTACTGCTGATTCTACCATGGAAGCAGAGTATGTGGCGGCATCGGAAGCTGCGAAGGAAGCAGTATGGCTCAGAAAATTCCTTTTGGAATTAGGAGTAGTTCCTGCAGTGCAAAAATCGATTGTCATGTACTGCGACAATACTGGCGTAGTAGCTAACTGCAAAGAGCCCAGGAATCACAAGAAAGGCAAGCACATTTAGAGAAAGTACCACTTGATCCGGGAATTCGTCCAGGATGGAGAAATAGTGGTAGAGCAGATTGCCTCAGCAAATAACTTAGCTGACCCATTTACTAAGACTCTTACTGAGAAAGTGTTTACTTCACATGTTGAGTCTATGGGAGTTAGGTTAGGTCGTAGTGATCTTTAGTGCAAGTGGGAGATTGTTGGGATTGGTGTATGCCCTAAAGCCCACTGACTGCACTCACATCTCTGTTACTGGATATTTATTGGTTATTTAATAGAATGACATCTTTCTCTTATTACTTGTGTATATGTATGGTTGTGCAAGGCCCATTGTTTTCTAGTAATGACTTGGGTGTGTAGTGGCTACACACAGTAAGGTCTGAGTCATGGACACTTGAAACAATAAACTTGTTCATAACTGAGAGATGGAGTTGGGCACTTCATCTTGGTATAAGTTATAATGAGATACTCTCCTGTATTCAGGGTGACTTACCTTAGTCACGGAGGTCTTTCCGGATTTATCTCATTAGTGCATGTGTCATGCATTGATCAGGACCACTTGTAGGTGTGATTTCTAAAATAGTACTATCACAGAGAGAGATCAAGTCACCTCTTGCTACTGAGTGACCAGTGCTCTTAATCTTGAGCATTTGTGGATGAACTGACGAAGTCAAGTTCTTGTGCTTTAATTCACTATGGGTGAGATCCTGTTCATGGGTCAACAGCTCTGTGTTTTGGGTGCTCGGGCTTGATTAGTTGGGACGTGCAAATGCAATATGGAATCTATGCCATCGTGTGATGGAATGATCGTCCCCTTAGAATTATCCGATTAATCATCAGAATCTAAGATCTTAGTATATGGATGTTCCATATGGATATTGAACTTGTGGGTCGCTCCCTGGATCAAGAGAATGATATCCGGATGATGATTAAGTCAAGGGTATGAAGTTCTAAGGATGAGATGTAATCAAGAAGGTAGATAGTACATCGGTTAACCTACTTGATTATGGATGTTACATAGAGGGGCATTGTGGTCATTGTACTTGGTAGGTCAAAGACAATCGTCGGTTTATGATGAGCTTAATTTGCATTTAATATTTGTCCTTGGAGTGCAACCGTAACTCTCTAGTGGAATGAGTTAAGGTTAAAATGATCCTAGTGTTGCTATGGGGTTAGCATGGACATTTTGGTCATTTTGGAAGCCAAGGGCAAATATGTCTTTTGGTCCCTTCTCTAGCCACTTTCCTAGATTGGCAAGGTTTCCTAAATTGTTTAAATGTGTGGAGAAATAATTTTGAGTGTAAATTCAAATAGGCCCATGATGGCATACATGAATTACAACTCTAGATAAATTATTTGGTACATGGGCCATAGTAAGTGTGGGCTAGTCAAAGTGGTCCCTAGTATGTGGGTCCCAAGTTTGTGTAGGTCCCATTACTTGGAAGGAGTTCTCTTTGTGCAAGTTTTCCTAAAGTTTAGTAGCTTTCTAATTCTATTTAGAAACTAAACAAGAAAAGGGAAGAGGGCTGGACGTCCACATGTGTTTGTTTCCTTTTTTAGAAAGTCCTCTTGGTTTCCTTATTCTTTAAGGAAAGGTCTTCTCTAAAAGGGTTTCAGCTATTATTTATAGCTGGTAGTTCCCTCCCTTGAGCGTGCATCAACATTAAAAAGAGGAGAGAAACACCTTGGGGCGTGGGTTACATTGGTGAGGGAAAAACCAGCCACAAAAAGCCTTTGGACGTCCTAGGCATCTTTGCACAAGTAGAAGTTCCTGCTGGTCCTTGTTTTCTTCTTAAAGAAAACCCATATCAGACCTGGTCTTTGCACATAAGATCAAGAGAAAAACAAGAAGAAGGAAGCCTATTGTGTTCCCACCAACACTAACCAATCAGATTTGGAGAAAGAGGAATAGAGAAGAAGACTAGAAGGAAACTATTGCAAGAAATTCCAGCAAGGTGTGCAGGAATTTAAAGGCAGTAGATCTGATCTTCAAGTTCAGATCTTGGAGTTTATTCAGCCCAAGAACATCAGGTATGTCTTCTCCATTGTATCTAATTTGATTACACACAAGTTGGTCTTGGTTTCATGGTGTTTCTAGTGCAATTTTGATGGCTGATTTACTTTCTAAATATGATCCTAGTAAAAAGTTTTAAATTGCAGCAATAGAACTCTTTGTTTCATTAAGAGTTCAGATCTGAATCGCACTTCCTTTCAAATTAGTAGCTTACCATTACCACTATTAGAAGTCTTACTTCAAATAGAAATAGTAACCTTCCTTTTAAAGTTCAAGTAGAATCAGTATATTTCTAATAACTTGGGCTAGCGTGGGGACCACTAGGGATTCCTTAGAAAGCTGGCTACAACTGGGACACGCGACCCCACATCTCATGTGCAATCCGGGCCCACAGTTAATTGCAAATGACTCCACTATATAAATGCAATTGCACTTCAGTCTTAGGAATATATTACAATGAAGACCCTAAACTTCCACATTACCACAAGTAGGCCCCTCCATCTATATCATGGATCAATTGGACCTGTCCACCAAAATTAGATCCATATCTTATTATCCTTGAGCCCCAATTAATTATAATGATCATTTGGTAGCTATCCAATTAACTCTTAATTGGAATCGGCGCACACTTACCAATGATAAATCCATTAATTGGCACAAGGGTATATTAAAGATAGATTCCATCTTGACCATTGAATGTTCCTACAACTCTACTACCACGTACCCAAATCACCGAGGTGTTGACCTACAATTGGCCTCACTCATTGGTGACTCAAAGCAAATGTATAGATAGAAACTTGAGTTCATTAATGTCTCAGGATTATGAGATTATTGCTAGGGAATTATGAGAACAAGCCTTAATGTAACGACAGTGTATATAAGGTGCTTCTCATGGTCCTTCAATACATCCAATGTACCAACACTATGATCTAGAATCTTACATTCTGATGATCGAGACAAACCACACTATCTCATTGTGATCAAAGTGCCGCAACCTTGTCAGATGAGATGCCCGATCTCATCGCTGGTTGTGAAGATATTTAAGTATAAGATTTGCAATACATGTCTCATGTATGTGGATCTCATCCATACACATGTATTACATCTAGTATACTTGTGGACTCCGGTTCATCTCATGAACCATTATGTCTTTTGTATTGGTTATGTGCAAGTATATAATTAAACACCATTTATCTCATGAAAGGAAAGCATGATTGTATTGATAAATAAAGAATTGAATCAATTTGTTACATCATATACATGGTATTGAGACCATCAAAACTAACAATCTCCCACTTGGGCTCAATGCCAATCAGGATTGCATCTCATGCCCATCCCGTCTACATGCTGCTCAAAGACTTTGGTGGTCAAAGGCTTAGTAAAAGGATTTGTCAGATTGTCCGCAGAGGCTATCTTGGTGATAGCAATATCACCTCTCTGCACAATCTCTCTGACCAAGTGATACTTCCTCTGTACGTGCTTTTGCCTTTTATGGCTCCTGGGTTCCTTGGACTGAGCGACTGCCCCACTACTGTCACAGTAAACTGTGAGCAGCTGTCGCGCCAAAGGTACCACTCCAATTTCCAAAAGGAATCTTTTGAGTCATACTGCTTCCTTAGCTGCTTCACAAGCCGCTACATATTCAACCTCAGAAATGGAATCAGCGGTACATTCCTGTGTAATACTCCTCCAACTGATAGCTCCTCCGCCAAGCGTAAACACATAACCAGAGGTGGATTTCCTGGAATCCTTATCTGACATGAAGTCAGAATCTGTGTATCCGACTGGAATCAGCTCATCACTACCGTAAATCAACATGTAATCTCTAGTTCTTCTCAAGTACTTGAGGATACATTTTACAGCAGTCCAATGGTCAGGACCTAGGTTAGACTGATATCTGCTGACTAAGCCCACTGCATGACAGATATCCGGTCTAATACATAGCATAGCATACATGAGGCTCCCAACAGCCGAAGCGTTTGGAATTGCTCTCATTTGCTCCTTTTCCCCCGGGGTCTTGGGACCCTGATCCTTGGAAAGGTGCACTCCATGCCTAAAAGGTGTGATACCCTTCTTGGAGTCCTGCATAGCAAACCGTACCAGTACCTTATCTATGTATGCAGCTTGAGTTAAGCCAATCATCCTATTTTTCCGGTCTCGATGGAGTTTTATCCCTATGATGTAACTAGCTTCTCCCAAGTCCTTCATATCAAAAGTCTTTGCTAGCCAAACTTTCACTGTTGACAACATTCCTATATCTTTTCCAAAGAGAAGGATGTCGTCGACTTATAAAACAAGAAAAACCACCTTGTCACCTTCATTTTTCATGTACACACATGACTCATCCTGATTTTGACTAAAACCAAATGATTTGATTGCCCGGTCAAAACGGATGTTCCAGCTTCGGGATGCCTGCTTCAGTCCATAAATAGACTTCTGCAACTTACCAACTCTTTTCTTTTGGTTAATTGCTATAAAACCGTCTGGCTACATCATATAGATGTCTTCCTCAAGATGGCCGTTGAGAAATGCCGTCTTGACATCCATTTGCCAAATCTCATAATCGATGTAAGACCCCTACCCGAGTGAACCCGATTAGTGCTAATTAAGTTGCGTGTTAGTGCTAAGCTTGATTAGTGTTTTTGGTATAGTTGGGTTTGGAATAGCCTTGATTCTAGTTGTGGGCTTTTTGGAGTGATTAATAGCTTGTGGGGCCCTTTGGGGGTTCCCTTTTCGGCTTTGCATTTTCTTGTGAAATTTTCCCGACGTGTTTTGAATTGTGTTTTTGGCCCGTTGCATTCATCTTATGGATTCTTACAACTTTCATGTTGATCCCGTGTCCATTCGAGGCCCCGAAACCCGATTTCATAGCCTTGAGGGCAAAACAGTCATTGCACACAAAATCTGTACCCAAAACTTAATATTCTCGAAACCCGCGAAACATACACTTTTTAGAAACTAGATATTTCGACGAACATTTCTTCCTTCTTCGTCGAATTCATCCGAGGTACCGAAAGAGATGATTCCAGCCACCCAAGTCCATTAAGTTGTGGGACCCAAACTCCTTTGTTAACAAAGAGGAACCCAACCCTCCATTGCATTCCATTCTTTTGTTCCAGCACACATCTGAGCCTAGGGTTTTTCTAGCAAGTTTCTTCTTCTTCTTCTTCTTGCTTCTCCATCTCCAAGTGTGAGAACCCGACCCCTAATCTCTTGGATTAGTGTCGTTTTATTTGTGGATTAGTTCTTTTAGTGGGATTAGTAGTTGTTGGGTTGATTTTGTGAGCTAGAATGGTTTTTCTTCTAGTTTTGGGCTTTTGAGTGCTTTAGTAGCTTGTGGGGCCCTTTGGGGGTTCCCTTTTCGGCTTTTCTTTTCTTGTGAGATTTTCCCGATTTGTTTCGTATCGTGTTTTTGGCCCGTTGCATTCATCTTGAGGAATCCTACAACTTTCATGTTGATCCCATATCCATTTGAGAACCCGAAAACCGATTTCTTGGCCTTGAGGGCAAAACAGTCTTTTCACACCAAATCTATACCCAAAACTCGATATTCTCGAAACCTGCGAAACATATACTTTTTGGAAACTAGATATTTCGACGATCATTTCTTCCTTCTTCGTCGAATTCATCCGAGGTACCGAAAGAGATGATTTCAGCCCATTTAGCCCCTTTAGTTGTGGGACCCAACCCAACTCACTTGTTAATAAAGGGGAAGCCATTAGCCATTCATTTCATCCTTCTTGTTCCAGCACAACCCTTTTGAGTCTAGGGTTTTCTTGCCTTTTCTTCTTCTTGCTTCTCCTCCTCTAATCCACACCAAGATTGGCATCAACCAAGAAATGGAACTCATCATCTTCTTCCTCATCTTGCAAGCTTCCCATTGATACCATTTGTGAAGAGAACCCTCCATCACAAGACTTCCTTTGAGCTTACCTTGTCCATTAGAGGACCTTGCAAGTAAGTGTTCTTCTTCATCTTCTAGATTTGTAATCTTCTAGCCTTAGAGAAGCTCCACCTTGATTATTGGAAAGTTTCATTGTCATTTCATTGTTTAACCCATTTTTGGGTTGTTTTGGGGGTTTTAGTAGAGATTGTGGATCTTGAGCCTAAGAGGTGATTAGGAGCTTGATTTGCTTGATTAGAGTCAAAGGCAAGTGGATGAATGGATTGTTTTGATTATTAACATGTTTTGTGAGAAAAATCTTGTTTCACTAAGGGTTTTGGTGATTTTTGTAGTTGTCTTCACTATGATTAATATTGATTTCGAAATGTGCTTATTGATGAGTTATTTCCCTCTTGTTCATACTTGGAAAATGTATGCATCATATTGTCAAGGTTTCAAATGATTTCACATGAATGAGTTTTCTCCACCATGTGATTAATCGTGAATGGAAAGAATGGAAAGAATGGTAAGAGAGGAAATTGAAATGAGGAGCTCTTTAGCTCATGTTATTGTCTTGGAAACATGTATTTAAACCATCTTGTTTATGGTTCTTTGTGGTTGATCATGTGTTGGAAGGAAAGGAAAAAGGAAGGAAAAATCAGTTCCCGGACCTGCACTGCGTCCAGGTCCGATCGATCGGACCTACAGGCCGATCGATCGGCCTGTCTTTTAACAGTAAGGCTTTTTGGGCCGATCGATCGGCCGATCGATCGGACCCTGTTCATTTCTGGTCCAGTGAAATTTGATATTGTGTTTTTTTGGAAACCTTTGGGCTTTCTATGAGTCCTAGAGGTGTATACCTTAGTGTTAAGACCAATTGTACCCTAATCTAAGGTCTCTAAGACTAGGGAACTAAAAGAAAGAATGGTGATGATCTAGGCACTAATTCTCGGTTTTAGGTGGGACCCTGGCTACCCTCTTTGGACTGTTTCAACCATGTGTGAGAATGTCTTGAGCTGACACGCCTCACGGTTGGTTCGGTGGCATCGGAGTTAATCCATTTCAATCCTGAACGGGATGGAACGACGCGATATCTTCTTTATATCTAAACACAAGTCTATTTCCTTGGTTATCGCTAATTCTATTCCTTTCGATGACTGAGTAGGTTGCTCGATGTTTCCGGATTAATGTCATGCCTAGGATGGACCGTTTATAATCTTGATTCTTGCTATTGTAACATCTAGTATTACCCATAAGCTCATTTTAAGTTGTGAAAATAGTAAAAGTGCACAAGGAGCCCGGAATGTCTTCAAACTCAAGGAGTACCAAGTAATTATTATAATCGACATACGGGACCCCTATTCACTTAAATAGATCTTGCAATCAATATTCTTCCCGAAATGGTATAGTGCATTATATTTCCTCATTTCCCGAGATTTGCATCACATGTTATGAAAGTGCGCCCTTGAGCACCCCGTTTTACCCGTTTAATTATTGTACTTGATTTACTTGTTTCCCCGAAAGCATTGAAGTTACACTAGTAACAGTTATTTGTCCCGAAATGTATTGCCCGATATGAAGTGACAGTGTGCCCTTGAGCACCCCCGTTTTACCGGTTTATTTACTGTACTTGATTTACTTGCATATGTCTCGATTGGTTTTGACCTATGAGTCGGCATCACTAAGCTTGGATACCTTGTCGGTTTGATCCACCGACTTGGAAATCCCTCTCCCGTCCCGCCAGCTGCAGTTTGGATCCCGATACCCGGTTATTGCCGTGGTCCCGTCCCGATACCCGGTTCGCTACCGTGGTCCCGTTCCCGTTCCCGTATATTTATTATTGTATATATGATTTACGTTGAGTCTCCTCACCTTGTGTGACTGAGACCAACGTCCCGCTCTTGTCACTTCGGTGATAGAGGACTTAGCTTCTTGTGATTGCCATCTTGCCAATTCCCGATTCCTTGGACACCCGACATGGTTTATATTGCTTACTTGTTTTCAGATAAATGATTCATTGCTTTTATGAAAGTTGTTATTTAGATAAGTGTTAATGCTCTCTATTGTAAATTCAGTCACTATTATATTGTTTTATGTCCTTTGCACACGTACATGTTTTACATGAATGCCGGTTGGGTGAATACCCGTGCTTTTACACATGTTCCATACGATCAATGATTTTGCTAGATTTATATGATTACACGTGTTTTAAAGGAATACTCGAATTGTTAAATATCCGTGCCTTGTTTTAAAGGACATTTGGTTTGTCAGATATCTATGTTTATACCTGTTTTTAAATGAATACCCGAATTGTTAAATACCCATGCTTTGAAATAGGTTTCAAATGACACTTGTTTTGCCAGATTCCTATGTTTATACCTATTTTACATGATACCCGATTTGTTTAAATATCCATACTTTGGAATAGGTTTAAATGAACATTAGTCTTGTTGGATTTCTTTGGTTACACCTGTTTTAAACGATACCCGATTTATTAAATATTCATACTTCTACATAGGTTTCAAATGGACATTGGTTTTGCTAGACTGCTATGAATACCTGGTTTGTTGTATACTTGTGTTTTTACTTAAGTTTCAAATGAACGTTGTTTTGTCATACCGCTATATTTATACATGTTTTAGACGAATACCCGATTGCCAAATATCTATGATTATAGATGATGTAAATGAATACATGTTTTATTAGATGTTCATGTTTTACCCGTGCTTGAAATGAATACAAGTTTTTCCCCGAGATTCCCGACTTTGCACCCGTTTAATTATATGCAGCATTTTGAGCAAATAGCATGATTTATCATTTGTATTATTATTCGCTATATTGTGTTCTTTTCATCCACCTGCCAGACCGTCGTGTCTGACCCACTACTTTTGGTACTCAGGTTCAGATTTCCTCGCCCCGAGTTGAGTGCTTTTGTTGGCTGTAGAGCCATGCTTTGCAGGTTGGTTTGTCAGCTATGTCATGTAGACAGTGAGCTTGACATCGGAGCTACGTCACATTTGGGTAGTAGTTTATAGCTTATTGTTGTATGGCTTTTATTAGCCTTTTCTGGGGATTCTTAATTAATGTACTTTGATAATTGTAACTTGAATATATTTGGGAATGTAATATCCTGTTACTGTCAGCTCTGTAATTTATTGTGTTGGTTACTCCAGTCTGATATGACTCCTGATATAATAGCGATATGCTAAAGGTTGAGTGCGACGCGGAATCCGATGGCCACGGACTTCGGGTCGCAACGCCACAAATGCTTCCGCAAAATATTCAGAATGTGTTGTCTTCACACACGTGGATCTTGGGAGAAGTAAAATACATTTATCCTTAATCCCCTTTCCTGCCCCCGAGGTTTCGGTTCGGGGGCGTGACACCAAGCCTCACCAAGAGCTCATCAATCAAGGAATGGAGATCACCAACCTCTTCTTCATCTTGCAAGCTCTCCATTGATACCATTTGTGGAGAAAACCCTCCATTCCAAGACCTCCATTGAGCTTACTCTTGCCATTAGAGGACCTTAAAAGTAAGTGATCCCTCTCATCTTCTAGATTTGTAATCTTCTAGCCTTAGGGAAGCTACATTTGCATTATTGGAAGTTCTTTCATTTTCATTCTTTGTGTAACCCATTTTAGGGTTGTTTTGGGGGTTTTTTTTATTGTAGCTTGGCTTTGAGCTATTGAAGTGATTTGAGGCTTGATTTCAGCTAGCTTGGACTTGAGGCAAGTGAATGTTTGGATGTTTTTAAGTTTGAAATGGTTTGGTGAAGTATTTATGGTTTTCATGCTTTCATTGATTACTTTCATTGATTTTTCCATGGTTGAAATAAATGATCTTTACACATCTTGATAGCCTCATTTAATGTCTTGGAATCATGTGTTTAAGTCACCTTGTTCATAGTTATTTGTGGTTGTTGAGGTGTTGGAAGGAAATGAAACAAGAAGGAGAAAAATCAAGTTCCCAGGCATGCTTCACGCCCCGTGCCGATCAATCGGACCTACAGGCCGATCGATCGGTCTGACTTTTAACTGTAAGGCTTTTTGGGCCGATCGATCGGCCGATCGATCAGACCCTGTGTATTTCTGGTACACAGTTTGAGTCCAGTGGGTTTTGAGATTTTTTTTTTGTGGACCTTGACTACCCTCCTTGGACTCACTTGACCATATGTGAGAGCGTCTTGAGCCGATGCTCTTCACGGTTGGTTCGGAATGCATCGAAGTTCAATCTATTCAATCTTGAACGGGATGGAACGACACGATATCCTCTTCATACCTAAATGCAAAGTCTACTTCCTTGGATATCGCGAATTCTATTCCTTTCGGTGACTGAGTAGGTTGCTCGATGGTTCCGGGTTGACATCATACTTAGGATGGACCGTTTAGAGTCTTGATTTTTCTATCATAGCATTTAGTACTATCCATAAGCTCATATTAAGTTTTAAAAATAGTAAAAGTGCATAAGGAGCCCGGAATGTCTTCAAACTCAAGGAGTACCAAATTATTTCAATAATTGACATACGGGGCCCCTATTCACTTAAATAGATCTTGAAATCAATATTTTCCCGGAATTGTAATAGTTCGTTTTATTCCTTCATTTCCAAGATTTACTTTACATAATCTGTTTTCCCGAAAGCTTGATGGTTACACTAGTAACATGGACTTGTCCCGAAGAGTATTGCCCGATATGAAATGAAAGTTATACATTGAATATTCTTGCCCGTTCATTGTTTTACTTGTACTTGATTTACATGCATATGTATCGATGTGTTATTTAACCTATGTGTCGGCATCACTAAGCTTGGATACCTTGTCGGTTTGATCCACTGACTTAGAAATCCCTCTCCCGTCCCGCCAGCTGCAGTTTGGATCCCGATACCCGGTCATTACCGTGGTCCCGTCCCGATACCCGGTTCGCTACCGTGGTCCCGTTCCCGTATATTTATATTGTATATATGATTTGCGTTGTTTCTCCTCACCTTGTGTGACTGAGAACAACATCCCGTATTACTGTTGTTACTTTAGTGACAGAGGACTTAGCTTTAAGTGATTGCCATCTTGTGAGTTCCCGATCCCTTGGTTACCTCATATGTTTTATCTTGTTTACATGTTTTCTAGCAATTGATTTGCATGATTAGAGATAGTCTACTATTTGATTTGCTACACGCTTCCGCACTAAAAGAAATATTCATGCAAGGTTGTGATATCCTCACCGCGGACACCTGTGGGAAATTAAATAAGTTGTATATGGTGGATGTAGATAATCCTCCTCATCATCATCCACCACCATAAGTCCCGATCCCGGATTGGGATTCCCGGTCCGGGGTCGCGACAATCGAGATGAGCCGCAATGGATAAGAGTATCCGGATGGACTTGAGCATGGCTACCGGCAAGAAGGTTTCCTCATAATCGATACCCTTTTTCTGAGTATACCCTTTCTCAACAAGTCTGGCCTTAAAGGTCTCAACTCTTCCATCCGGTCCTATTTTTCTCTTGTAGACCCACTTGCACCCAATTGGTTTGATATTGGCAGGCAAGTCCACAAGTGTCCAGACCTGATTAGAGTACATAGACTCCATTTCAGCTTTCATAGCATCTTGCCGATGTCCCAATTCTATGTCATTAATTGCTTCATCATAGTTACAGGGATCTTGTTCTAGTTCTTCCGGGATTGCCTCGTAAGACTCTCCCAAGAACGAGAACCTATCAGGGGGCCCGATTATTCTCCCACTACGACGAGGCACTGGTGTAACTACTGGGTTTGGTAAGGGCGGTTCTTCCTCAAGTTCGGTCATACTTGGATTTTGAATTGATTGTTCTTGAATCTCTTCCAAGATCACCTTTTCTAAAGATTTTCGGTCCTTCATTGTCGCGACCCCGGACCGGGAATCCGGGATCGAGACTGGTGATGACATAATGATAACAATCTACATCAACAGTTTAATGATACCGTACATTTATTTTATTTCCCACAGGTGTTTGCGGTGAGGATCTCACAACCATAAATGAATATTTCTTTTTAAGTGCGGAAGCGTGTAGCAAATCAAATAGTCAACCATCCTTGGTCATAAAAAAAATATCACAAGTATAAAGGTACTGTATCAGAATGAGCAATGATCTATAGCATGTTACCCAAGGTAAGTTAAAGTTTATACAAATATCATTTAATTACATTTCCCAAAAATAGAGGCCCACCAGGCCAATATAACCAAAATACCAATCCAAAGAATGGTTAGACAGTTTCCCCAAAATGTTAAGTCTCTCATGGCAACCAAACGTCTACATGACGTCATCAGCACGCCACTCAACTAACTGCTGCGGTTCTACGACCGCCTCCTCGAGCTCCTCCTCGGGATAACCGACAACGAGACCTGAGTACCAAAGAGTAGGTCAAACACGACGGTTTGGCAAATGGACAAAACACAATAACAATCTGAAATTAAATGAATTTACCTTCAAAACATGTAAACCTGTTTAAATAACAATTTCTCTAAACAAAATAAAACATTTATTCCAAATACAAGTATCCAATGTAAAACATGTAAGGTAGAATGAAATACCAAATGGAGACATATGCAAGTAAATCAAGTACAATGAATAAACGGGCAAGACGGGGGTGCTCAAGGGCACACTGTCACTTCTTGTGGTGCAATGCACTTCAAGACAAGTAACTATTTCAAGTGTAATTCAATACTTTCGGGAAAACAAGGCATGTAGTATAAATCTAGGGAACAATGAAATACTATAGAGCTTTTGAAATCTCAAGACAAGTATCGGGGTTCAAAACTAGTTCAAGGTGAATAGGGACCCCCGTATGTCGATCTGATAAAAATTTGGTACTCTTTGAGTTTGAGGACATTCCGGGCTCCTTATACACTTTGAATTCTCAAAACTTCGAATGACATCTTCGTGATATGTTTTCTTTCTCGAATGGCCTCATACAATGCCTAGTAAATCTCCTTTGATAGACAAAGCTCAGCGCTAGAGTGAACCGGAGAGTTCGCTCGAGCGAGGAGTTCTCCGAAACCTGGGAAATTTCGGTCACCTGGCGGTCAGTCGCTGCTGGGATGGGCGGCTAGCTGCTGGCTGACCGCGGCTGGGCTGCAAAAATGCAGCTCACTGGAAAGCTAACCGCTAAGGTGCGGTCAGCTGGCGGTTAGCCACAGCTGGGATGGGCGGCTAGCCGCAGGCTAACCGTGGAGATAACTGAGTTTTCAGGTGGAGAAGTGTGCTCTCTGGAAAAGCCATCGTGATATTTCGGCTAGCTGGCGGTTAGCCGCCAATCACTAGGCGGCTAGCCGCCAGGTGCGGGAAACACCCACTGTGTTCAGATTTTGAGCCATTTCTCCTCCTCAAAACCATTCTCCCTACTTCCACTTAGTCCCTGCAATAAAATTGAGCTAAGAACTCCTCCAATACATCTATCTATACTTCTCCAAAACTCCAACTTGTGATCATTCATCACCTCATTCTTCCACATCAAGTCCAATATAAAGGAAGGAGGAATGAAACCATTTCACAAACATTCATTTAGGATATAACCAAAAGACAATAAATGCTAAACCAACATGTTTACAAAACATTAAATGACTTAGCCAATATGCATTCAAGCATTCATTTCAAAAATAAATGCAAGCCAATAAATATGAGTGAAATGACAAGTCAACCACATTCCTCATGGAAACCATTGAAAGCTCATAAAAATCAAATCATCCACTTGCCTTAGGTCTCTACTCAAGCAAATCAAGCTCTAACAAGTCCTTCAAATCAAAGGTCCAAGCTACAAGGAAAATCCCAAAATAAAACCCTAGAAGAGTCAAAACATTGAAATAGCAAAGGAAACCTTACAACAATGAAGGTGAAGCTTCTCTAGGGCTAGAGGAACACAAATCTAGAAGATGAAAAGGATTACTCACTTGGATGACCTCCAAGTGAAGAGAGCTAGCTTAAAGAAGATCTCAAGGTAGGAAGATTTCTCCACAAATGGTATCAAGATGAAGCTTGCAAGATGAGGAAAAGGATGGTGATCTCCATTTCTTGATTGATGTAGGTTTGGTACGGATTGGAAATGGAGAAGCAAGAAGAAGAAGAATTGCAAGGAAACCCTAGGCTCTCCTCTTGTGCTGGAACATGAAGAATGAAATGAATGAAGAATGGCTTCCCTTTGTTAACAAATGAGTTGGGTCCCACTACTAAAGGAACTTGTTTGACTGAAATCATCTCTTTTGGGACCTCGGATGGATTCGACGAAGAAGGAAGAAATGATCGTCGAAATTTCTAGTTTCCAAAAAGTATATGTTTCGCGGGTTTCGGGAATATTAAGTTTGGGTACAGATTTAGTGCACAATGACTGTGTTGCCCTCAAGGCTATGCAATTGGGTTTCGGGATCTCAAACGGTGGCGGGATCAACATGAAAGTTGTAGGGATTATCAATACGAATAAAACGGGATTAAAACCATGAATGCAAAAATCTCCGATAAATCCCTAAACGCATGCAAGGTCATAGAAAGGACCCCCCAAAGGGCCCCACAAACACAAAGCAACCAAAATTCTCCAAAACTATTTCAAAAGCTATTCCAAACCCAACTTAGCCAAGATCACTAAGCAAGCTTAGAACTAACACGCAACTTAATTAGCACTAATCGGTTTCACTTGGGTCGGGGTCTTACATCATCCACCCCTTAGGGCATTTGATCCTCCAAATGAAATATAAGACTCACCTCTGGTAGAAGATGTGGGTACTTCTTCTGCACTTGATCTCATAATTCCCACGTTGCCTCTTCCGGTCCATGGTTCTCCCACAATACCTTTACCCACTAAATAGTTCATGTCCTCAACTCTTGTTCCTTTGTATTGTAAGACCCCAACCCGAGTGAACCCGATTAATGCTAATTAAGTTGTGTGTTAGTGCTAAGTTTGATTAGTGTCTTTGGCTAAGTTGGGTTTGGAATAGCTTTTGATATAGTTTTGTGGATTTTGATTTGCTTTGTGTTAGTAGGGCCCTTTGGGGGTTCCCTTTCATGACATTGCATATGTTTGAGGATTTATCGGAAGTTTTTGCATTCATGATTTTAATCCCGTTTTACTCGTTTTGATGATCCCTACAACTTTCATGTTGATCCCGATTCCGTTTGAGGTCCCGAAACCCGATTTCATAGCCTTGAGGGTAAAACAGTCATTTCACACCAAATCTGTACCCAAAACTTGATATTCCCGAAACCCACGAAACATATACTTTTTGGAAACTAGTTATTTCGACGATCATTTCTTCCTTCTTCGTCGACTTCGTCCGAGGTACCGAAATAGATGATTTCAGCCAAACTAGTCCCTTAAGTTGTGGGACCCAAACCTCACTTGTTAACAAAAGAGAACCCACCTCCTTCATTCATTCCACTCTCCATTGCTCCAGCACAAACCAGCTGAACCTAGGGTTCCTTGTGTTTCTCTTCTTCTTCTTGCTTCTTCATCTCCAAACCACACTAATCTTGCACCAAACTCGAAATGGAGATCACCAACCTCTTCCTCATCTAGCAAGCTTCACTTTGATACCTTTTGTAGAAGAATCCATCAACTTTGAGACTCCCTTTGAGATAACTCTCTTCATTTGAAGGTCATCCAAGTAAGTGTTCTTCTTCATCTTCTAGATTTGTGTTCCTATAGCCTTAGAGAAGCTCCACCTTTATTATTGAAAGGTTTCCTTGTCATTTCATTGTTTGACCCATTCTAGGGTTTGTTTTGGGGTTTTTTTTATTGTAGCTTGGCTTTGAGCAATAGAAGTGAATAGAGGCTTGATTTCAGCTAGCTTGGACTTGAGGCAAGTGAATGATTGGATGTTTTTAAGTTTCAAATGGTTTGGTGAAGCATTTATGGATTTTCATGCTTTCATTGATTGTTTTTATTGATTTTTCATGGTTGGAATAAATGATCTTAATGCATCTTGATAGCCTCATTTAATGTCTTGGAAACATGTGTTTAAGTCATCTTGATTATAGTTCTATGTGGTTGTTGATGTGTTGGAAGGAAAGGAAACAAAAAGGAAACAAAATAAAGTTCCCGGACCTGCTACACGCCCAGGTCCGATCGATCGGACGTGCAGGCCGATCGATCGGTCTGTCTTTAACTGTAAGGCTTTTTGAGCCGATCGATCGGACCGTAAGGCCGATCGATCGGACCCTGTCCGTAACTGAGCCAGAAATTTGACCCAGTGGGTTTTGATATTTATTTTTTTTGTGGACCTTGGCTACCCTCCTTGGACTCATTTGACCATATGTGAGGACGTCTTGAGCCGATGCTCTTCACGGTTGGTTCGGAGGCATCGAAGTTCAATCTATTTCAATCTTGAACGGGATGGAACGACACGATACCTTCTTCATACCTAAATGCAAAGTCTATTTCCTTGGGTATCGCGAATTCTATTCCTTTCGGTGACTGAGTAGGTTGCTCGATGGTTCCGAGTTGACATCATACTTAGGATGGACCGTTTATAGTCTTGATTTTTCTATCATAACATCTAGTTATAACCATAAGCTCAATTTAAGTTTTGGAAATCGTAGAAGAGGATAAGGAGCCCGGAATGTCTTCAAACTCAAGGAGTACTAAGTCATTTCCATCATCGACATACGGGACCCCTATTCACTCAAATAGATCTTAAAAATCATTATCTTTCCCGAATTAGTATAGTTTATTATATTCTTCATTTCCAAGATTTACATTACATGAATTGTCTTCCCCGATAGCATTGTTATACACTTGAAATGGTTACTTGACCCGAAGTGCATTGCACCACAAGATATGTCAGTGTGCCCTTGAGCACCCCGTCTTGCCCGTTTGATTATGTACTTGTACTTGATTTACTTGCATTGTCTCGATTGTATTTGACCTATGAGTCGGCACCACTAAGCTTGGATAACCTCGTTGGTTTGATCCACCGACTTGGAGATCCCCCCCTCTTGTCCCGCCAGCTACAGTTTGGATCCCGCTACCCGGTCATTACCGTGGTCTTGTCCCGATACCGCAGATTGCTACTGTGGTCCCCGATGCCCGGCTCGCTACCGTGGTCATGTATAGTATATGTATATGTATTTATATGAGATCCCCTGTTTCTCCTCACCTCGAGTGACTGAGATCAGGGCCTAGTTATTGCTCTATCACCTTGGTGATAGAGGACTTAGCTTCGTGTGGTCGCCATCTTGCTTGTTCCTGATTCCTTGGATACCCTATGAGTTTTATCTTGTTTACATGTTTTCTAACAAATGATTTATCTATTTTATGAGAGTTCTTGCTTGAACAGATTTCCTTGCTTTTCGAGATATTCATCTATTATATGTTGTTGTATCTTCTCACTCTCTTCCCAGACCGTCGTGTCTGATCCTTTGCTTTGGTACTCAGGTCCCGTTGCCGGTTTCCTTGAGGAGGAGCCGGAGGAGGCGGTAGGTGAGCCGCAACCTCTAGTTGAGTGGCGTGCTGACGATGTCATGTGGACATCGGGTTGCTACAAGAGGTGTAACATGTTAGGGATTTTGTAATTTGCAATTTGATGGATGCATTTGCACTTTAGCATCATTTGATTTACACACACTTGCATCGTTTTAGAAAACCTTGAAATCTGGTTTTATACATGCATAGCTTTTAAGATTTGGAAAAGTATTTGTTTTATGCATGTTTTGGTTTTAAACTTGGATGCATTGGTTTTAGAACCCAAAACTCTTTTGAAAACCTTATTCCTTGTGCATTATATTTGGAAAATCATCTTGTGAATTTAGGTTTGAGCTTTGCATACATTCATCACAAAAAGAACCATTTGTGTATGCAAATTTCACTTGAAAAGAGTTTTTACAAATCAAGCTAGCCTATGGTTTTAAAGTTTTCAAATCCTTTTAGGCTTTGTGTGTTTCATGTTTTCAGAATCTTTAAAACATGTTTTCCAAGCTTGATTTAGTGGCCAAAAGGTCCCCCAAAGAAAAATCTTCAAATATGCAAAAGTTGCATTTTTTGCAAAAAGGGGGTGTCCCGGCAGTGTCGCCGGTCGACCGAGACACAGGTCTCGGTCGACCGAGACAACTGGAAGTCATTTTTTCCAGAACCTGTTCAGTAGCTCCAACGGTCAGAAATTTGACCGTTGTGCTTTCTCGGTCGACCGAGACCTGTTTGCCGGTCGACCGAGGACTAGCCGTTGGACACTTTTTGGCTATAAAGTCCATTCATTTCCAATCTTTTTCAAGGCTTGAATCTTGAACCTTTGAGACCATTTTGGAGCCATTGAAAGGGGATGAAGTTGGAAAGGCTAGGAGGTCTTTAGGAGAGCTAAAGCTTGGGATTAATGAGTTAAACCTCCAAGTAAGCTCTACCTTTATTAATCATAGTTATGTGCTTTGTTTAAACTATTGGTATATGATATTTAGCATAATAACTATGATGTGTTGAATCCATTCTTGTTCTAATCTTTGGTCTAATTAAGATTGGATTCTTCACCTTTGTTTTCAATCCAAGTTGTTAACTTTATTAATCATGCTTAGACAAAATCTTTGTTTTTCTTTCATAGCATGAGTCTTTTACTTGGTTGAAACATTGTTTGTTGTTTTCATTCATTTAAGCATTAGTTAAATTAATTTGGTTTTGAAAACAACATGCACATGCATCACATGTTCTAAATTAGTCATTTTCATACAACTTGTTAGTCCTTGATTTTCATGTCATAAACAAGTTGAATTTCTACATGTGATTTGCATAAGACTTCAATCAAATCTTTTATGAGCTTTAAACTTTGAATTGCTTTAAGCAATATATTGAGTGAGCCTTCGTTTTAAACTTGATTGGAGTCATCACACACACACATCATGAGCATATACTTTTGCATGCATAGAGTGTTTGTGTGAGTTTGTTTTAAACTTTCATATTAGCCTATTCGAGAGGCAAATTCAATTGAGCTTAAATTGTATCTCTTAGAGTGATCTTTTGTGAAGACACTTTCTTAGAGAAATCTTTATTTGTAAAGGTTATTGCTTAGCCTAAGAAAAGCATTTGTAAAGGTTATTGCTTAGCCTTGAAAAGCATCTTGTTAAGGTTATTGCTTAGCCTCTAAAAGCACATTGAGAGGTTGTTGTTTAGCCTAGAAAAACAACTTTGTATAGGTTATTGCTTAGCCTTTGAAAAAAGCATAAATAGTGGAAATCCGGTGGGGTGTTGGATTCACAAGCCGGTAGTGGATGTAGGCTCGTTGGCCGAACCACTATAAATATTGTGTTGTGGTGATTGCTATGTGGTGATTGTTTTGTTTAGCTTCCGCATATTGTATGGTTTATCATCACATGTGACTAGTTTGCTTTAAGAAGTTAAAATTGGTTTAAATTGGTCACAATTGTAGCTCACCCTATTCACCCCCCCCCTCTAGGGTAAGGATCCTCGTGGACTATCATAACATTTTGAGGAGAACTTATTAACCATTCTTTTGGGTTATTATTTTGTCATATTGGCCTTTGTTGGCCTCTAATTTTGGGCAATGTAACTAAATGATATTTTGTCTAACTTTAATAACTTTTGGGAAACATGCTATAAATCATTGCTCATTCTGATACAGTTTTGATATTTGATGTTAATGCTTGCATGACTTGAGATAATCTACTATTTGATTTGCTACATGCTTCCGCACTCAAAAGAAATATTCATGCAAGGTTGTAATATCCTCACCGCGGACACCTGTGGGAGATTAAATAAGTTGTATATTGTTGATGTAGATAATCCTCATTAATCATTATTCACTAATGTCCCGATCCCGGATTAGGATTTCCCGGTCCAGGGTCGCGACATGTATCGATGATCTCAACGGGTTTCTCCACATAGGTAGCATCTTCTCTGATCTCCAATGGCTCATGCCGGAGTAAATGCGACAGGTCGGGAACATATTTCTTCAACATAGACACATGGAAAACGTCGTGTACGCCGGATAGCTCAGGCGGTAAGGCTAATCTATAAGCCACGTCACCAATCTTGCTCACAATGTCATATGGTCCAATGTATCTCCGTGATAACTTGCCCTTCTGTCCAAATCTCAATGTTCCCCTTGTAGGTGACACTTTCAGGAAAACCTTATCTCCTTCTTTGAACCGTAAATCTTTGCGGTGGGAGTCTGCATAGCTCTTCTGTCTACTCTGGGACACTTTCAAACGTTCCTGAATCAACTTGATTTTGTCCCTGGTTTCACTAACAATGGTCAGTCCATGGAAACTGCGAGTGCCAACTTCTTCCCAACAAGCAGGTGTCCTACACCTCCTGCCATACAAAGCCTCAAAAGGAGCCATTCCAATGCTCGAGTGGTAACTATTATTGTAAGCAAACTCACACAACGGTAGAGTCTCATCCCATTGAGTCTTGAATTCTAACACACAAGCACGGAGCATATCCTCAAGAGTCTGAATCGTTCTCTCCGATTGATCATCTGTCTGCGGGTGATAGGCTGTGCTAAACTGTAGCTTCGTACCCATAGACTCATGTAGCGACTTCCAGAACCTCGAGACGAATCTGCTGTCTCTGTCGGATGTGATAGAAACTGGCTGTCCATGTCGACTGACGATCTCGCTGACAAACAACTCTGCTAAAGGTAGCATGTGCATCTTCTTCCCTGTCTTCATCGCGAGGAAATGCGCTGACTTAGTGAGACGATCTACAATGACCCATATCGCATCGTTGCCTCTGCTAGTCCTCGGTAATCCTGAAATAAAGTCCATGGTAATGTGCTCCCATTTCCATTCCGGGATCTCTAATGGCTGTAACAATCCTGGAGGCCTCTGATGTTCTGCTTTTATCAACTGACAAGTCATACAACGGGAGACAAACGCTGCAATCTCTCTCTTCATATTATTCCACCAAAATCTGCCCTTCAAGTTCTGATACATCTTCGTGCTGCCTGGATGACGATTGCTGGCTGAGGTTGAACCGATTCCGGTCTCCTCTGTAGGACCTCAAGCAATTGCCTTTGCATCTCTGCCATTTCCCTAGCATGGTCTTCTTCTCTCCTGAGCATCTGCTCTTGCAATCTGACTTGGTTTTCATTGGCTTGACGTTGCTGGTCAAGCATGGCTTGCATCATTTCCTGAAACTGATTAGGTGGGTTGTTCTGAACTATATCCTCTTCTATTGGCCCGGTGTGATCACTGTTACTGCCAGAAGGAATGCCATTCACTGTTCTCTTACGGGGAGGCATGATGCTGCAAAACAAATTGTTAGCACAAGATAATATAAAGGGTCACACATTGCTCACACGATACTAGCTAACGAAAGATCTAACGGATCCTCGCCACGTCCTTAGGATTTCTAGTTTATTTTAATTGCTTGAAACACGTCTCGCTCTGATACCAGTCTGTCGTGACCTCGGACCGGGCCCCACGTGACTGATCCGGGATCGGGACTAAGTGAACATCAACAGTTTATTTAAAACATACATACATACATTTATTTATTTAATTTCCCACAGGTGTCGGCGGTGAGGATATCACAACCATCAAGGAATATTTCTTTTTAAGTACGGAAGCATGTAGCAAATCAAATAGACAACTATCTCTAGTCATGCAAGCATTAACATCAAATATCAAAACTGTATCAGAATGAGCAATGATCTATAGCATGTTTCCCAAAAGTTGTTAAAGTTAGACAAAATATCATTTAGTTACATTCCCAAGAATAGGGGCCAACACAGGCCAATAAGAACAAAACAATAACCCAAAAGAATGGTTAATTAGTTCTCCCAAAATGTTACGCTTCTCATAGCAGTCTGATGTCTACATGACATCGTCAGTGCGCCACTCAACTAGAGGTTGCGGCTCACCTACCGCCTCCTCTGGCTCCTCCTCAAGGAAACCGGCAACGGGACCTGAGTACCAAAGCAAATGTATCAGACACGACGGTCTGGCAAGAGAGTGAAAAGATACAACAACATATAATAGATGAAATATCTCGAAAAGCAAGGAAATCTGTTTAAACGAGAACTCTCAAAGAGTAGATAAATCACTTGTTAGAAAACAGGTAAATAATGTAAAACCATATAAGGTAACCAAGGAATCGGGAACTAACAAGATGGCAATCATATAGAGCTAAGTCCTCTGTCACTAAAGTGACAACAGTATCACGGGATGTTGATCTCAGTCACACAAGGTGAGGAGAATCAACGCAAATCATATATACAATATAAATATACGGGACGGGACCACGGTAGCGAACCGGGTATCGGGACAGGACCACGGTATTAGACCGGGTATCGGGATCCAAACTGCAGCTCGCGGGATGGGAGAGGGATCTCCAAGTTGGTGGATCAAACCGACAAGGTATCCAAGCTTAGTGATGCCGACTCATAGGTCAAATAACAAATCGGGACATATGCAAGTAAAACAAGTACAATAAATAAACGAGCAAGACGGGGGTGCTCAAGGGCACACTGTCATTTCATGTCGGGCAATACATTTAGGGACAATTAACTGTTACTAGTGTAACTATCATGCTTTCGGGAAAACAAATCATTTAAGTAGACCTGGGAAAATGAAGAAATATAATCAACTAAACCATTTCGGGAAAACTGTTGATTTCGAGATCTATTTAAGTGGATAGGGGTCCCGTATGTCGATTATTGAAATGACTTGGTACTCCTTGAGTTTGAAGACATCCCGGGCTCCTTATACACTTTGGATTTTCAAAACTTCGAATGACATCCTTGTGATATGGTTTCTTTCTCGAACGGCCTCATACACTGCCTAGTGAATCTCCTTTGATCGACAAAGCTCAGCCATCGAACGAACCGGAGAGTTCGTTCGAGCGAGGAGCTTTTCGAAACCTGGGGAATTTCGGTTACCTGGCGGTCAGCTGGCGGTTAGCCGCCGCTGGGAGGGGCGGCTAGCCGCTGGCTGACCGCGGTTGGGCTGCAGAAATGCAGCTTACTGGAAAGCTAACCGCCAAGTGCGGTTAGCTGGCGGTTAGCAGCCGATGGGTTCGGCGGTTAGCCGCTAGCTAACCGTGGAGCGGACCGAGTTTTCAGGTGGAGAAGTGTGCTCTCTGGAAAAGCAACCGTGACATTTCGGCTATCTGGCGGTTAGCCGCCAGTCACCAGGCGACTAGCCGCCGGGTGACCGCAAGCTGACCGTCAGGTGCGGGAATCACCCACTGTGTTCAGATTTGAGCCCTTCTCCTCCTCAAAACCATTCTCCCTACTTCCACTTAATCCCTGTAATAACATTGAACTAAGAGCTCCTCCAATGCCTCTATCTACACTTCTCCAAATCCCCATCATATATTCACTCCATCAGTTCTTCCATATCAAGTCTAATACAAAGTAAAGAGGAAGGAAACCATTTTACAAACATTCAATTAGGATATACCCAAAAGACAATAAATACTAAACCAACATGTTTACAAAACATTAAATGAGGCTATCAAGATGCAAAAAGGGCATTTATTTCAACCATAAACACATTAATCAAAGCATGAAAATCCATAAATGCTTCACCAAACCATTTGAAACTTAATACACTTCATCATTCACTTGCCTCAAGTCCAAGCTAGCTATACCAAGCCTCAAGTCACCTCTATAGCTCAAATCCAAGCTACAATCAAAAACCCCCAAAACAACCCTAAAATGGGTTACACAAAGAATGAAAATGATAGAACTTTCAATAATGCAAATGTAGCTTCTCAAGGGTTAGAGGAACACTAATCTAGGAGATGGGGAAGATTACTTACTTGGATGACCTTCAAAAGAAGAGAACTAGTTCAAGGAAGATCTCAAGGTTAGGAGATTTCTCCAAAAATGGTATCAAGATGAAGCTTGCAAGTTGAGGAAGAGGATGGTGAGTTCCATTTAGATGTTGGTGCAAGATTGGTGAGGATTGGAGAAGGAGAAGCAAGAAGAAGAAAGGAAAGTTGCTAGAAAACCCTAGGTCTCTCTCTTGTGCTGGAAAATGAAAATGGAAAAAGAGGGGAGGGGTCTCCTTTGTTAACAACGAGAGGTTGGGTCCCACAACTTAAGGAACTAGTTTGGCTGAAATCATTTATTTCGGTACCTCGGACGAAGTCGACGAAGAAGGAAGAAATGATCGTCGAAATATCTAGTTTCCAAAAAGTATATGTTTCACGGGTTTCGGGAATATCAAATTTTGGGTACAGAATTTGTGTGCAATGACTGTTTTACCCTCAAGGCTATGAAATCGGGTTTCGGGATCTCAAACGAACACGGGATCAACATGAAAGTTGAATGAAATAACAATAGTAATAAGATGGGATTAGAACCATGAATGAAAAAATCTTCGATAAATCCCCAAACATGTGCAATGTCATGAAAAGGAACCCCCAAAGGGCCCCACTAGTTATCAAAGCATTCCCAGAAGCCCAAAACTAGAATCAAAGCTATTCCAAATCCAACTTTGCCAAAATCACTAATCAAGCTTAGTATTAACTCGCAACTTAATTAGCACTAATCGGGTTCACTCGGGTCGGGGTCTTACATCCTCCACCCCTTAGGGCATTTGGTCCTCCAAATGAAACATAAGACTCACCTCTGGTAGAAGATGTGGGTACTTCTTCTGCACTTGATCTCGTAATTCCCACGTTGCCTCTTCCGGTCCATGATTCTCCCATAGCACTTTTACCCACTGAATACTCCGAGTCCTCAACTCCTGTTCCTTTGTGTCGATGATCTCAACGGGCTTCTCTACATAGGTAGCATCCTCTCTTACCTCTAATGGTTCATGCCGGAGTACATGGGACGGATCGGGAACATATTTCTTCTACATAGACACATGGAAGACGTTGTGTACGCCGGATAGCTCAGGCGGTAAGGCTAATCTATAAGCCACGTCACCGATCTTGCTCACAATGTCATAGGGTCCAATGTATCTCCGTGATTGTCACGCCCCCGAACCGAAACCTCGGGGGCGGGAAATGGGATTAAGGCATAAATATATTTAACTTCTCCCAGGATCTGCGTGTGTGAAGACAACACATCCTAACACATTCTGAATATTTTGCGGAAGCATTCGTGGCGTTGCGACCCGAAGTCCGTGGCCATCGGATTCCGCGTCGCACTCAACCTTTAGCACATAGCTATTATATCAAGAATCATATCAGACTGGAGTAACCATCACAATAAATTACAGAGCTGACAGTAACAGGATATTACATTCCCAAATATGTTCAAGTTACAATTATCAATGTACATTAATTAAGAATCCCAAGAAAAAGGCTAATAAAAGCCATACAACAATAAGCTATAAACTACTACCCAAATGTGACGTAGCTCCGATGTCAAGCTCAATGTCTACATGACATAGCCGACAACACAACCTGCACAACATGGCTCCACAGCCAACAAAACACTCAACTCGGGGCGAAGAAATCTGAACCTGAGTACCAAAAGTAGTGGGTCAGACACGACGGTCTGGCAGGTGGATGAAAAGATAACAAATATACTGAAGAATAAAACATAAGATACATCATGCTATTCGATCAAATGCTGCATGTAATTAAACGGGTGCAAAAGTCGGGAATCTCGGGGAAAACCGGTATTCATTTCAAGCATGGGTGAAACGTGAAGATCTAATAAAACATGTATTCATTTACATCATCTATAATCATAGACATTTGACAATCGGGTATTCGTCTAAAACATGTATAAATATAGTGGTTTGACAAAACAAACGTTCATTTGAAACTTAAGTAGAACACAAGTATACAACAAATCAGGTATCCATAACAGTCTAGCAAAACCAATGTCCATTTGAAACCTACGTAGAAATACAGATATTTAACAAACCGGATATCGTTTAAAACAAGTATAAACGTAGGGATCTGGCAAACAAGTGTCATTTGAAACATATTTCAAAGCATGGATATTTAACAAATCGGGTAATCATTTAAAACAGGTATAAACGTAGGGATCTGGCAAACAAGTGTCATTTGAAACATATTTCAAAGCATGGATATTTAACGAATCGGGTAATCATTTAAAACAGGTATAAACATAGGAATCTGGCAAAACAAATGTCCTTTAAAGCAAGCTCGGATATTTCACAATTCGGGTATTCCTTTAAAACATGTGTAATCATATAAATCTAGTAAAACCATCGATCATGTGAAACATATGTAAAAGCATGGGTATTCGCCCTACCGGCATTCATTTAAAACATGTGTGGGTACAAAGAACATGAGGCAATATAATAATAACTGAATTTACATTGGAGAATATTAATCACTTGTTTAAATAACAACTTTCATAAAGGAAACGAATCATTTATCGGAAAGCAAGTAAACAATATAAAACATGTCGGGTATCCAAGGAATCGGGAACTGACAAGATGGCAACCACACGAAGCTAAGTCCTCTATCACTAAAGCGATAGAGCAATAACTAGGCCCTGATCTCAGTCACTCGAGGTGAGGAGAAACAGGGGATCTCATATAAATACATATACTAGGCACTGATCTCAGTCACTCGAGGTGAGGAGAAACAGTGGATCTCATGAATGCATATACATATACTATACATGACCACGGTAGCGAGCCGGGCATCGGGGACCACAGTAGCAATCTGTGGTATCGGGACAAGACCACGGTAATAACCGGGTAGCGCGATCCAAGCTGCAGCTGGCGGGACAAGAGGGGGATCTCCAAGTCGGTGGATCAGACCAACAAGGTTATCCAAGCTTAGTGGTGCCGACTCATAGGTCAAATACAATCGAGACATATGCAATTAAATCAAGTACAATAGATATACGGGCAAGACGGGGGTGCTCAAGGGCACACTAACATTTCATACCGGGCAATACATGTCGGGACAAATAACTGTTACTAGTGTAACTTCAATGCTTTCGGGAAAACAAGTCACGTAATGCAAATCTCGGGAAAAGAGGTGAAACAATGAACTATAACAATTTCGGGAAAAGTATTAATTTCAAGATCTATTTAAGTAAATAGGGGTCCCGTATGTCGATAATAATCATTACTTGGTACTCCTTGAGTTTGAAGACATTCCGGGCTCCTTATGCACTTTTACTATTTCCAAAACTTAAAATGAGCTTATGGGTAGTACTAGATGTTACAATAGCAAGAATCAAGCTTATAAACGGTCCATCCTAGGCATGACATTAATCCGGAAACATCGAGCAACCGATTCAGTCATCGAAAGGAATAGAATTAGCGATAACAAGGAAATAGACTTGTGTTTAGATATAAAGAAGATATCGCGTCGTTCTATCCCGTTCAAGATTGAAATGGATTGGACTTCGATGCCACCGAACCGACCGTGAGGTGTGTCGGCTCAAGACATTCTCACACTTAGTCCAAACAGTCCAAAAAGGGTAGTCAGGGTCCCACCTAAAACCAAGAATTAGTGTCTAATCAACACCATTCTTTTCTTTTAGTTCCCTAGTCTTAGAGACCTTAGATTAGGGTATAATTGGTCTTAACACTAAGGTATATACCCCTAGGACTCATAGAAAGCCCAAAGGTTTACAAAAAAGCACAATATCAAATTTCACTCGGACCGATCGATCGGAGGAAATTTCTGTACCAGAAATGTACAGGGTCCGATCGATGGGCAGATCGATCGGCCCAAAAAGCCTTACTGTTAAAAGACAGGCCGATGGTCCGATCGATCGGACCTGGGCGTGCAGCAGGTCCGGGACACTGATTTTTCCTCCTCTTTTTCTATTCCTTCCCAACACTTACACAATCACATAGAACTATAAACAAGATGGTTTAAATACATGTTTCCAAGACATTAAAATGAGCTAAAGAGCTCCTCATTTCAAGTTTCTCCTTTTTCCATTCTTTCCATTCACAATAAATCTCAAGGTGGAGAAAACTCATTCATGTGAAACCATTTGAAACCTTGACAATATGATGCATGCATTTTCCAAGCATGAACAAGAGGGAAATAACTCATCAATAAGCACATTTTGAAATCAATATTAATCATAGTAAAGACAACTACTAAAATCACCAAAACCCTTAATGAAACAAGATTTTTCTCACAAAACATGTTAATAATCAAAACAATCCATTCATCCACTTGCCTTTGACTCTAATCAAGCAAACCAAGCTCCTAATCACCTCTCAAGCTCAAGATCTACAATCTCTACAAAAACCTCCAAAACAAACCCTAAAATGGGTTAAACAATGAAATGACAATGAAACCTTTCAATAATCAAGGTGGAGCTTCTCTAAGGCTAGAAGATTACAAATCTAGAAGATGAAGAAGAACACTTACTTGGAAAGTCCTCTAATGGACAAGGTAAGCTCAAAGGAAGTCTTGTGATGGAGGGTTCTCTTCACAAATGGTATCAATGGAAAGCTTGCAAGATGAGGAAGAAGAAGGTGGTCTCCATTTCTTGATTGATGAACTATTGGTGTGGCTTGGAGATGAAGAAGCAAGAAGAAGAAGAAGTTGCACAAGGGAAAACCCTAGGTTCAGCTGGAACAATGGTGAATGAAATGAATGAAGGAGATGGGTTCCCCTTATAAACAAGTGAGGTTTGGGTCCCACAACTTAAAGAATTTGGGTGGCTGAAATCATCTAATTCGGGACCTCGGATGGATTCGACGAAGAAGGAAGAAATGATCGTCGAAATATCTAGTTTCCAAAAAGTGTATGTTTCACGGATTTTGAGAATATCGAGTTTTGCGTACAGATTTGGTGAGAAAAGACTGTTTTGCCCTTAAGGCCAAGAAATCGGGTTTCGGGTTCTCAAATGGATATGGGATCAACATGAAAGTTGTAGGATTCCTCAAGATGAATGCAACGGGCCAAAAACACAATACGAAACAAATCGAGAAAATCTCACAAGAAAATGCTAAGCCGAAAAGGGAACCCCCAAAGGGCCCCACAAGCTACCAAAGCACTCAAAAGCCCAAAACTAGAAGAAAAACCATTCTAGCTCACAAACTCAACCCAACAACTACTAATCCCACTAAAGAACTAATCCACAAATAAAACAACACTAATCCAAGAGATTAGGGGTCGGGTTCTCACAGTGATAACTTACCCTTCTGTCCAAACCTCAACGTTCCCCTTGTAGGTGACACTTTCAAGAAGACCTTGTCTCCTTCCTTAAACTGTAGATCTCTGCGGTGGGAGTCTGTATAGCTCTTCTGTCTACTTCGGGACACTTTCAGACGCTCTTGAATCAATTTGATCTTGTCGCTGGTCTCATTAACAATAGTCGGTCCATGGAAACTGCGAGTGCCAACTTCTTCCCAACAAACAGGTGTCCTACACCTTCTGCCATACAAGGCCTCAAAAGGAGCCATCCCAATGCTCGAATGGTAGCTGTTGTTGTAAGCAAACTCACACAATGGTAGAGTCTCATCCCATTGAGTCTTGAAATCTAACACACAAGCACGGAGCATATCTTTCAGAGTCTGAATCGTCCTCTCTGACTGACCATCGGTCTGCGGGTGATAAGCCGTGCTAAACTGTAGTCTCGTACCCATAGACTCATGCAATGTCTTCCAGAACCTCGAGACTGATGGTCCCGGCTTTTCTCTTTTTCCAAAGCTGCCTCCGCCCCGGGGCTGACGGGGTACGGTGGAGGGAAAGAAAGGAAAAGCGGGCATCAGTTTTTTTTTTGTACGGGTATGCCAGATTTTCTATTCTACTTGGAATTTAGAGTGGTGATCCGGAGATTCACCTTCACAAGTAGAAGAGGAAATCAACTTTTTTTCCATCTTTCCATTGCACACATATTTTTAAAGAAAAGAGACAAGGTTTGTTTTTTGAATGCCGTGAGAGGCGGTTTTGTTTGCCGTGAAAGGCGATTTACAAATCTTATCAATAATGAAAGACAAGAGATGTGATTTTTTTTGTCTCTTTATAAAAAAATACAATGCAACAGAAAAGAAAGAAAAGGAATCTAACTTCTCATGCGATTGTGGGGGACCCGTTCAGATCGACGGTCGCGAGTTATGTATGGACTCCGCCATCGTCCTTCAGATGAGAACTTTAATGCTTGATTTCTTGGCTTGGCTCCAACCTCAGATTTTTAGAGGATAAGGACCAAGGTAAGGTCCTATATCCGGTAAAAAGCCGAGTAGACGGGCTGAAAAGCCGCATCTAGCCATGTTGGATAGAAGGAGAGGTGGCCTTTTTGGGGGGGGGGGGGTGGCCCCCCCAAGGAGCTTTGATCACCTTGTAGTGCTTGTTGCAGCAGAGTTTTCTTCAATAGAGGAGAGTTTGTTGCAGAGGTTCTGGATTTTTCTTGAATTTTTCGGAGAGTTTTTCGGATCTGTCCTCCTTCTTCAATGATTTTCCAGCGGTTTTTTCTGGATCCGTTTCCCTTGGAATGGCCTCCTATTTATAGACATTTGGTAGCCATTTAGGAGAGTTTATGAGCATTTATGGTATTAATGCTCATGATGGGAGGAGTTACAAGTTTTTAATTACTTATTTTGTAACTCCTTTTTCCTTGAATTTGATTGACCGATGGAGAGTAGTGGGCATTTAATCGCCTTTAATCTCCATGATGACGGGAGTTTCATGATTTTAATGTCATGATTACTTGGACTTGTAACTCCCATTTGCTTGCTTCTAATTGGGTCATTCAAAATAATGAGTTAATGACCGCATTAACTTGCCATAAACGGGTCATTTAACTTCATTAATTGATTGCCTGGGCGCTTGAAGAGTCGTGGGCCATGCCGCGTACTTTGGGATTCTTCTTGCGATGATCACCAATGGACCCACATACCATTTGATGTCGGATGGTGATCCAATGTCAAACATTGGTTGATGTCAGCGGGCCAGCAACATCTGTCCAGTCGATTTCGCGATCGGACGGGCAGAAAGGGTGCTTTCTTGGTTAGCCGTTTGACGATCTTGAGGCGTCCGATGATGATCTAATGATTCCAGTGATGGATCCGCGATGTTGATGAAGATCGACGGATATCATGCACAAAAAATCAGATTTTGGAAAAATCACAGGGGCCAATCAACTCGAAACGCGAAAAATACACGAAAAATGGGGTTTTTGGGCAAGGTCCGGCGGCCCGGACCTCCATGGTCGCCGGCGACCATGGGCCTTGGCCCATTTTTTTTGGCCGCCTTTCGGTCGCTTTTTCTTCGCCGTTTTTCGTCCGTTTTTGCTTCTGTTTTCTCCTGCATTTTTCTTGGAATTTCCTCTCATTTATTGGCTGGATTTCCCTCAAGAAAACCTGACGAGAAGTCATGCAAATTGGATCGCAAAGTTTCCCATTTTCTGAAAAGCCGAAGACTTTGCTGTGGAGAACTGCCAATTTTTTGTCAAGCGTCGAAACTAGGTCAAACGATGTCGGAATGACCTGAAATTCGACGTGTAGCTTCTTGAGCAGTAGAAGAGACCAACCATAGGCTTTTGTTCAGGTTTTGAAGCCGTTTAGGGGCCCGAAAATGCTTGACTTGATTTCACTGCGAGGGAAATGCCGAGCTTTGACTTTCGGTCAAACGATGTCCGATTGACCTGAAATTTGATGGGTAGCTTCCTCATCAGTAGATAGGACCAACCATAGGCTTTCGTTTGAGTTTTGAAGCAATTTGGAGTCATGCAAACGCTTGCCTTTATTTCACCGCGAGGGAAATGCCGAGCTTTGACTTTTGGTCAAACGATGTCCGATTGACCTGAAATTCGACGTGTGACTCCCTCATCAGTAGATAAGACCAACCATAGGCTTTCGTTTGAGTTTTGAAGCCGTTTGGGGTCATGCAAACGCTTGCCTTGATTTCACCGCGAGGGAAACCCCAAGCTTTGACTTCCGGTCAAACGATGTCCGATTGACCTGAAACTTGACATGGAGCCTTTTGGAGGTATTTTGTAACCATCCGTAGGCTCTGATCGAAGATTTGAAGTCTTCGACACTGTCGCCGCCGGGAGCTGCTGCTTAGCTGTTGGAGAAGTGAAGCTAGGCCAAATGATGTCGGAATGACCCGAAACTTCATGTGTACCTCTCTTTTGGTTGTTTTGAATGACCTTGCTGTTTTTGTTTGATTCTGACAAGATCTGATGCTTGAAGTGGCGCCTGCCTATTTTTGGTAGGATGCGGCTCCAAGTAGCTTTTGGTGTGAAGAGGCAAAGTGACATTTTTGGTGTCAACAAATGCCCCCTCGAGGTACAGCGACGATATAGCTTTCGCAGTCGATGTGCCTCGAAGAGAATCTTGAAGAAGAGCTTTGACCTGACCAAGAGTCTTTGAGCATTTTTTTTTTTTGATGGAGTAGCCTTTTGAGCTTCGAGGGGATTTTATGGTAGTGAGAGGAGTCACGTACCATCTCAAGGCAAGATTTTGAGAATGACATTTGGATTTGGATTTGGTTTTGATTTTTTGGTTTTGATTTTGACCTTGTGACCTAACAAGCTGTATGTGGCAGGTTAGGGGGTCAGGTTTTTTGTTTTGGTTTTGACCTTGTTCCTTACAGGCTGTATGTGGCAAGTTAGGGGGTCGGGTTTTGAATTTTGGTTTTGGTCTTGTGACCTAACAAGCTGTATGTGGCGAGTTAGGGGACCATGGTTTGGTTTTTTGGTTCACTTTTTGGGACAATTTTGGGTCCATTGGAGTGGTTTGGGCTTTTGTGGAATGTCAATTTTCAAGATTTTGGCTTAATTTGGTTCATGAGGTGGGATGGTTTGGATTTTGGAAACTCATGAAGCTTGGATTTTTTGTATGGCATGGTCCAATCAACTCGAAAGAGGCATGGGACCATTTTTTGTATGCTCTTGGTAAGAGAAATTTTGACTAAAAGCCACTTTTAGTGCCTAGGTGGTCAAACCTGGCTCATATGGGCTAACCCATGGGACCTTAAGCTTTGAAGATGGCTTAGATCTCATATGGTGTCATTTTCATAAAGAATATCTAAAGATATCTCTTTTGGGTGGAGAATATCTAAAAATATCTTTACTTTGAGAGATTTTTTTCAAGTTTCCTTGATTTTGGGAGAGATTCTCTCAAAATATATTTCTTTGGGAGAGAATATCTATCATTCCCTTTCTTTTTGGAGAGAATTTCTCAAGGAATCTTTGTTTTGGGAGAGAATATCCCAAGTTTCCTTTTCTTTTGGGAAGGTTGCTAATTTTTAGCACTTACCTCCTTAGTTTTCTTCTCTTTCCTCTTTTGGTTTGCTTTCTTCTATAAAAGCAAGGGAGGTGGGATCTCTTGCTTCTATTGCTTTCTTTTTGCAAAAGTCTTCAAGAGTTGCTCTAAGATCAAGAATCCTCCTTCTTCAAGAGTCTTCAAGTTCTTCTTTCTTCTCCATCCATGGCTTCAAGTAAGTTTTTTTTCTTTTTTTTTACAAGAAATTCCATGTAAAGAAAGTTTCATCATCATTTTTTTTCTCGTTTTTTTTTTTTGCACGTGTTGTTTTCCTCTTTTTTTTTTTTTACAGGCCCTTTTTTTTTTCTTCTCTCTTTTTTTTGCTGCTGTACGGACATGTCCATACAGCCTGGGCCGTACGGCCATGTGGCCCATGGGCCACGGCCTGTGGGCCTCGGCTTGTGGGCCAGCCCAGAAATTTTCTTTTCTCTTTTTTTTCTCTTTTTTTTTCTCTTTCTTTTTAAGAAAGAAAACTTTCTTTTCCCCTCTTTTTGCTCTCCATGATAATGAGATTTATGCAATCCAAGATGCTCATGCATTCCTTTTTTTTTTTATGCATCAAGATAGAAGGCTAGAATTTCTATGCTAAGCCAACATGAATTTTGACTTAGACAAAGTTTGATTTTGACCAAATTGGGTTGGAATTGGTCAAATTTTGTCAAGGTTTTCCTAGCATCTAGTGCATGATGATTTTCTTTTATGCATGATTTTTGGTAAATTGAATTGGGAGCATGATGATGATGCACACCTGGAAATCTTTTGCAAGTCTCGAGATTTGAAGCTCGCAGCAATGTTGAGCTCTTTCTTTAGTCTTGCGGGGGTTTCAAGGAGCTTTTTGCAAGTTTTGGGATTTGAAGCTGGCAGCAATGTTGAGCTCTTTTCCGATTCTTGCGGAAATTTGAGAAGACTGTCTTGATCTCACAGCAATGTTTGAGTTCACGTCTTCTTTGAGAATCCTTCATTGATCATGAGCTCGCGGCAATGTTGAGCTCATCTTCAGGCTTCCTTTCTTTTCGGGGTGATTCCCTTTTCTTCGGAATTGCCCCGGAGTCATGCCAAAATTTCGCTAGGATTTTTTTTTTTTTAGCAAAATTCTGTCATTCTGTTGATTGATTTCTTTCTTTCAATCTTTGCAGGCAGTTCCTCCAGAACGAACAAGGGTAAGGAACC
The DNA here is from genome assembly GCA_038049695.1 of Cinnamomum chago. Lineage (NCBI taxonomy): Eukaryota > Viridiplantae > Streptophyta > Magnoliopsida > Laurales > Lauraceae > Cinnamomum > Cinnamomum chago. The sequence goes on from CP142460.1 coordinate 38,938,288, forward strand.
AGTTACCAATGCACCTCGTCGATTTGCCAAATCTTCCAATGTGGCCGTACAGCAGGCCTGGGAGAAGGTCCAGTATGTGTAGAGAAACTTGGAAGAGTGTGACTCGCTCAACCGAGATGAGATGAGACAGCGACGAATCGCTTTCAAGGATGAGGAGTTCTACAAGATTATGGCAAGCAATCGTCCTTGGGTCATGGACGATCAGAGCGTTGTGCCCAAGCCTACTTTTTTCTTTGATGATGCAGCCCCTGATGACTCGTCATACCAAAGGAGATGCTTTCAATTCTCTTACACAGCTGATGGTGAGGAGAGAACCATTTCTACCCGATCGCCTTTTGATCGTACTATTTCGATCATGAGTCTTTCTCCCACATGCTCTAAGAGAGAAGATCCTCCAAGCTGGGTGAAGAGGACCAATGTGGTCAAGACCGGGGTTTTTGTTGGCGGTCCTTCTGGTTATGCAGAGAAGTCGCCTGTCCGTCTAGACATGTTGATGCCGGCCAGCGGCTACCAAGGATCTGATCATCCATCGGTTGATTTGAGACCGGTGGGCCTTGGCATTTTCAGGGGTGATGGCAGCAATTGGGTAAAGCCATTTCGGCTTCGTGGCCGCTTCAGTGCAGACTCAGGCTGGGAGTCGTGGACTGATCACATCCTGCAGATCGGCGGTGCCATTCTGAAGGAGGCCGAGATTTTTGATGCGGTTCGCGCTTTTAGGCAAACCGTAGTTTTCTCCGATGAGGCTTTTATGCCCATGCTGGAGTCCTTCCTTCCACAAACTAACACCTTCATTGTTACGAATGGTGAGATTGGTTTTTCTCTGAAGGAGCTGAGTGCCATTACCGGGTTGCCCATCCTCGGCAAACTCTATGAGGAATTTATGCCGATCGACAGCGTCCTTGAGGAACAGTCCGAGGAGTTCAGGCTTTTGTACTTTCAGTTTGTCGCCTTCTATGATTTTTTGAAGGAGAAGGAGGGCTTGAAAGTCCGGTGCAGCAGTTGGAAGAATTTTGGCTCTTTATCTCCCAACTTCTTTGGCAGTGGAGAATCTTCTGATAAGAATCTGGCTTCGAAGAAGATCTCCGTTATGCGAGAAAATCTGAAGGAATTCTTTGCAAGCACAAGCGCCATTTGTTCCGACATCGCGCTGCGAAGAGATCTCGCTATGTACCTCACTTACTGGCTAGGTGAGGCTGTCTTTGCTGGAGGAGATGGGACGCACATCAGGCCGCATTGTATTTTTTCGGCTTGTCAGATGGCGTTTGGAGAGCAGCTAGCTTTGGTGCCGGCTCTTTACTCCTATTTATGTACCGAACTTCAGGCTGCTGCTTTCTTGGTCCGGCTTGGGCTCCCCATGAACAGAGTATTTTCAGCCCATATTTTCTATTCGTGGTATGTGTACCACTGTCCTGGCTTTCACCGTTTAGGCGTTGCACAGGATGATGACCCTTTTATGATTCGGTTGGCTAGGGGAAAAGCCGTTTCCGATTCACTTCTGTCCGCCTGCTTGAGAATCCGACAATTCAGGGATGTCGAGATTGGGCAATCTTCAGTAAAGCTTTCTCCAGATTTACGGAAGAAGGCTTTTGATTTTGGTGTCTCCCGTGATTCCACCAGGGCAGGATCGAGAAGACACTATTCTTTGACCAACGCAGAGAAGAGGTGGCTTTTAAACATACGTGTTGGCACGATGGTGTACCGCAGACATCTTTTTGTTGACATCCAGCCGTATGTCCCTTCGCGTTTTGCGTTGCAGTTAGGCTTCTCTCAAGGCGTTGTTAGAGCGCCTTCGAGCATGGTGAAGCGTTTTGGAGGTTTGCAGGACGGGAGAATTGCATGGGCTTTCTATAGTGCGGAGGACACTACTGCCATGATTTCCTATCCTGAGTTGCCCACTTTCCGGACTGCTGGCTTCACGAAGTGGTTCGTGGAGAGCTTTGCTGTGTACCGAGGGCTTTCCGAGAAGGAGCTGAATGTCAAGCAATCTCCTGGGAAGGGTCTTGGTAGATCAGATGGCGTCCGTCGAGAGGAAGTTTTGTTCTTCCTTTCTGGAGAGAAGCATAGGATAGGCTTTCTCGAGGAACAGGATGTCATCAGATCCGGGGCCGCACAAGAGATACCTGTTGAGGTCTTGAGACAGCTCACGGAGGAGGAAGCCAAGATCGACACTTGGATGCAAGCAGAGCAAATGAAGGCTTCCATGGGGTCTACTGGTAGGAGCGGGCCATCCAGTGAGGAGCCAAGTGGAAGTCTTGACTTTGACAGTGAGGCAGGTACTTCAAGTAGACCGGCTCGTAGAAAAAAGAGGAGGAGAGGACAGCGTCGCATTGAGAGACGTCACGAAGACTCTCCTGATCTGGAAGTCCCTCCTACTATTGCTGAGGAGGTATCAGGAGATGCTGGTGAGCCTCCAAAGAAGAGGAGTCGTGAAGAAGAGACCGTCGATGTTGGTATGATTCTCCTTCTTTTCTATTTCCGCTTCTTTCCTTTTATGAGGGATTTTTTTTATCTGCTGTTTTCTTTCTTTTGCAGAAGATGAAAACTTGGTGATGCTCGAGGTTCCTGTCGATGAGGCGGTGATGGATCCAGTTGCGGCATCTGAAGAAGAATTGAGGGACTCTGGGGAGGACCCAGAATCTCCACCTGGTATGAGGATGATGATTTTTTTATATATTTTTTTTTTTGAATTTGCTGACACATATTTTTGTTTTCTTGTCAGCTGACTTGCCAGAGGATTCCGACTTCGAGCCATCTATGGATATAGCTTTTGACGATGCCTCAGATGAGCAAATGGAGACAGAAAGTACTCCACCCATCATGGAAGAAGGTATTCCATAGTGATAATCTTGACATTGATTTTTTTTTGACAAGATCATATTCATACCTTTTCTTATGTTTTTGCCAGCAGGTTGTGATGCAACAGGAGAAGTTCCTTCGCCTTCCTCAGGGCAGAGCAGGAGATGCCAGCAGCCGATCCAGAAGTAGGGGCTTCTTCTACCAGTCCCGTCACGGCAGAGGCGGGACTTTGTGGTGATATTGCTTCTTCAGTGGCTCCGCTTGGAAAGAGCCTTTTGATTTCTTCTCCACCACGGCCTGACGTGGGCAGTCAGCCAACAGAGCGTGGTGAATCTCCATCCGGACCATCCCTTCAATATGCAAAGAAGGTGTTGAAGAGTGTGCTGAGCTCCTGGGTTGAAACTCTCTCTTCTGGCCATTTGGAAGCTGGTTTTGGCATGGTCAAGCATGTACAGGACATCCTTGCTGACAGTGCAGAGGTCGGTCTGGACATTGCAAGTGCCAAGGCCTTTGTTGATGAAGTCATTGCTTTAGGCGACAAATGGACTGAGACCAAGAATTTCCCAAGCAGTGACTTTTTCAATGAGATGTTTTTGCAGCCATCCGGTAAGATCAAATCTGAAATGGATGAGATCTCACGGGCTCGGAAGCAATTCGTTCGGGAGAGGAACGTTACCGAGTTGGCTATCATCGAGCTAACACAGGACTTGCGCCGTCTTGATAGGGAGGTCACAGAAGCTAGGCAGCGCCTTGAGCAATTGCAAGAACAAAATGCTACCAAATGGACTGCCATTGTAGAAGCCCGTGCTAAAGAGGGAACTCTGATTCGCCAAGTTGAGGAAGCCGGTAGCAGCCTTCAGAGAAAGACTCAGGAGTATGAGCAGTGGCAAATTCTCTGGGAAGAGCTTCCTCGTGCTGAAGATGGGTCGCGGCGTTCTGCCGCGTTTTATGGCAAGATCTTGAAGAAGCGCGGTCTTGAAGCTTTGGAGGCTAAGGCCAAGAGTCTGCTTGAGGAACTGGATCTTTTGTTGAAGACCATGCTAGACTGAGCTCTTTATAACAAACTCTTTTCTTCTTTTCTCTCTTCTTCTTTTTTGGTACCTCTATGTAAAACATTTTTTGTATTCTGTGTACCTTTTACTTAAATTCTTTTTGATGAAAATAAGCAAAGGTTGAATGAGAATGTTTGTTTGAAAATTTTGATCAAAAGGTTGTCATTTTGTGAAAATCTTTTGTCAAAAGGGTTGTTTTAGGCATGAGAGCCTGATTTTATGGCAAAAAGCCTGGTTTTTTGATGGCTTAAAAAGTTGAATTTTGAGATGGCATGAAAGCCGAGTTTATGGCATGAAAGCCAAAATTTTCTTTTTGGCATGAGAGCCAAGTTTTTGGTGGCATGGAAGCCAGTTTTGAGATGGCATGAAAGTCGAATTTTGAGAGGGCATAAAAGCCGAATTTGGGTTTATGGCATGAGAGCCAAAATTTTGGATGGCGTGGAAGCCGAAATTTGAGGATGGCATGAGAGCCAATTTTTTTTGAGATGGCATGAAAGCCGAATTTTGAGGTGGCATGAAAGCCGATTTTTTGGAGTGGCATGAAAGCCGTTTTTTTGTGGCGTAAAAGCCGATTTTAAAAAAAAAAAAAAAAAAATGGCATGAAAGCCGAGTTTGAGATGGCATGGGAGCCAAAGATTTTTTGTGGCATGAGAGCCAAGATTTGGTTTGTGGCATGAGAGCCGGTTTTGTTTTTGGTGTAAGAACTAGATTTTGTTTTTGGCATGAAAGCCGAAATTTCTTTTTGGCATGGAAGCCAGATTTTTTGTTTTTGGCATGAAAGCCAGATTTTTTTTTGAAAACCGAGTTTTGTTTTGTTGGCATGGAAGCCGAATTTTGATTTTTGGCATGCAAGCCGGATTTTTGATTTTTTTGGCGTGAAAGCCAGATTTTTGGCATGGAAGCCGGGTTTTTTGGCGTGAAAGCCAGGTTTTTGGTTTTCAAAAATGCAAGTATCGACTAAAAGTCGCCTCCCTGCTGAATGGTATTGCAAGTATCGATGGAATGTCGCCTCCTTGCTCATTCGGTTGCGAGTATCGATGGAATGTCGCCTCCTCGCGGATTTGGGTGCAAGTATTGACTAAGCGTCGCTTCCCTGCTTTTTTTTTTCTTCAAAAATTTTGTTTTGTGGGTGTCACGCCCCCGAACCGAAACCTCGGGGGCGGGAAATGGGATTAAGCATAAATGTATTTTACTTCTCCCAAGATCCGCGTGTGTGAAGACAACACATTCTGAATATTTTGCGGAAGCATTTGTGGCGTTGCGACCCGAAGTCCGTGGCCATCGGATTCCGCATCGCACTCAACCTTTAGCCCATAGCTATTATATCAAGAATCATATCAGACTGGAGTAATCATCATAATAATTTACAGAGTTGACAGTAACAGGATATTACATTCCCAAATATATTCAAGTTACAATTATCAAAGTACATTAATTAAGAATCCCCAGAAAAGGCTAATAAAAGCCATACAACAATAAGCTATAAACTACTACCCAAATGTGACGTAGCTCCGATGTCAAGCTCAATGTCTACATGACATAGCCGACAAACCAACCTGCAAAGCATGGCTTTACAGCCAACAAAAGCACTCAACTCGGGGCGAGGAAATCTGAACCTGAGTACCAAAAGTAGTGGGTCAGACACGACGGTCTGGCAGGTGGATGAAAAGATCACAATATACTAAAGAGTAAAACATATGATAAATCATGCTATTCGATCAAATGCTGCATATAATTAAACGGGTGCAAAGTCGGGAATCTCGGGGAAAACTTGTATTCATTTCAAGCATGGGTAAAACATGAACATCTAATAAAACATGTGTTCGTTTACATCATCTATAATCATAGATATTTGACAATGGGGTGTTCGTCTAAAACATGTATAAATATAGCGGTATGGTAAAACAACGTTCATTTGAAACTTAAGTAAAAACACAAGTATACAACAAACCAGGTATTCATAGCAGTCTAGCAAAACCAATGTCCATTTGAAACCTATGTAGAAGTATGGATATTTAATAAATCGGGTATCGTTTAAAACAGGTGTAACCAAAGAAATCCAACAAGACTAATGTTCATTTAAACCTATTCCAAAGTATGGATATTTTAACAATTCGGGTATTCATTTAAAAACAGGTATAAACATAGATATCTGACAAACCAAATGTCCTTTAAAACAAGGCACGGATATTTAACAATTCGAGTATTCCTTTAAAACACGTGTAATCATATAAATCTAGCAAAATCATTGATCGTATGGAACATGTGTAAAAGTACGGGTATTCACCCAACCGGCATTCATGTAAAACATGTACGTGTGCAAAGGACATAAAACAATATAATAGTGACTGAATTTACAATAGAGAGCATTAACACTTATCTAAATAACAACTTTCATAAAAGCAATGAATCATTTATCTGAAAACAAGTAAGCAATATAAACCATGTCGGGTGTCCAAGGAATCGGGAACTGGCAAGATGGCAATCACAAGAAGCTAAGTCCTCTATCACCGAAGTGACAAGAGCGGGACGTTGGTCTCAGTCACACAAGGTGAGGAGACTCAACGTAAATCATATATACAATAATAAATATACGGGAACGGGAACGGGACCACGGTAGCGAACCGGGTATCGGGACGGGACCACGGCAATAACCGGGTATCGGGATCCAAACTGCAGCTGGCGGGACGGGAGAGGGATTTCCAAGTCGGTGGATCAAACCGACAAGGTATCCAAGCTTAGTGATGCCGACTCATAGGTCAAAACCAATCAAGACATATGCAAGTAAATCAAGTACAGTAAGTAAACGGGTAAAACGGGGGTGCTCAAGGGCACACTGTCACTTCATATCGGGCAATACATTCGGGACTAATAACTGTTACTAGTGTAACTTCAATGTTTTCGGGGAAACAAGTAAATCAAGTACAATAAATAAACGGGTAAAACGGGGGTGCTCAAGGGCACACTGTCATATCATGTGATGCAATGCACTTCGGGACAAATGACTGTTACTAGAGTAACTCCAATGCTTTCGGGAAAACAAGTCATATAATGCAAATCTCGGGAAAAGAGGTGAACCAATGAACTATAACAATTTCGGGTAAACATATCGGTTTCAAGATCTATTTAAGTGAATAGGGGTCCCGTATGTCGATTATAACAATTACTTGGTACTCCTCGAGTTAGAAGACATTCCGGGCTCCTTATGCACTTTTACTATTTTCACAACTTAAAATGAGCTTATGGGTAATACTAGATGTTACAATAGCAAGAATCAAGATTATAAACGGTCCATCCTAGGCATGACATAAATCCGGAAACATCGAGCAACCGATTCATTCATCGAAAGGAATAGAATTAGCGATAACCAAGGAAATAGACTTGTGTTTAGATATAAAGAAGATATCGCGTCGTTCCATCCCATTCAAGATTGAAATGGATTGAACTTCGATGCCACCGAACCAACCGTGAGGCGTGTCGGCTTAAGACATTCTCACACATGGTCCAAACGGTCCAAAAAGGGTAGTCAGGGTCCCACCTAAAACCAAGAATTAGTGTCTAGATCAACACTATTCTTTCCTTTTAGTCCCCAAGTCTTAGAGACCTTAGATTAGGGCACAATTGGTCTTAACACTAAGGTATATACCCCTAGGACTCATAGAAGGCCCAAAGGTTTCCAAAAAACACAATATCAAATTTCACTGGACTCAAACTGACCCGATCGATCGGGCGATCGATCGGCCCAAAAAGCCTTACTGTTAAAAGACAGGCCGATCGATCGGCCTGTAGGTCCGATCGATCGGACCTGGGCGCAGTGCAGGTCCGGGAACTTGATTTTTTTCCTTTTTGTTACCTTTCCTTCCAACACATGATCAACCACAAAGAACCATAAACAAGATGGTTTCAATACATGTTTCCAAGACAATAACATGAGCTAAAGAGCTCCTCGTTTCAAATTCCTCTCTTTCCATTCTTTCCATTCTTTCCATTCACAATTCATCACAAGGTGGAGAAAACTCATTCATGTGAAATCATTTGAAACCTTGACAATATGATGCATACATTTCCAAGAGATTAACAAGGGAGAAATAACTCATCAATAAGCACATCTTGAAATCAATATTAATCATATTAAAGACAACTATTAAAATCACCAAAACCATTAATGAAACAAGATTTTTCTCACAAACATGTTAATAATCAAAACAATCCATTCATCCACTTGCCTTTGACTCTAATCAAGCAAACCAAGCTCCTAAACACCTCTCAAGCTCAAGATCCACAACCTCTACAAAAACCCCCAAAACAAAACCTAAAATGGGTTAAACAATGAAATGACAATGAAACCTTTCAATAATCAAGGTGGAGCTTCTCTAAGGCTAGAAGATTACAAATCTAGAAGATGGGAAGAATCACTTACTTGGATGACCTTCAAATGAGAAGAACAAGCTCAAGGGAGGTCTCTAGGTTGGGAGATTTCTCCAAAAATGGTATCAATGGGGAGCCATGGTGAAGAGGAAGAAGAAGATGGTCTCCATTTCTTGATTGATGAACTATTGGTGTGGCTTGGAGATGAAGAAGCAAGAAGAAGAAGAAGTTGCACAAGGGAAAACCCTAGGTTCAGCTGGAACAATGGTGAAGAATGAGCAATGAAGGAGATGGGTTCCTCTTATAAACAAGTGGGGTTTGGGTCCCACAACTTAAAGAACTTGGGTGGCTGAAATCATCTAGTTCGGGACCTCGGATGGATTCGACGAAGAAGGAAGAAATGATCGTCGAAATATCTAGTTTCCAAAAAGTGTATGTTTCACGGATTTCGAGAATATCAAGTTTTGGGTACAGATTTGGTGTGCAATGACTGTTTTGCCCTCAAGGCCAAGAAATCGGGTTTCGGGTTCTCAAATGGATACGAGATCAACATGAAAGTTGTAGGATTCCTCAAGATGAATGCAACGGGCCAAAAACACAATACAAAACGAATCGGGAAAATCTCACAAGTAAATACAAAGCCGAAAAGGGAACCCCCAAAGGGCCCCACAAGCTACCAAAGCACTCAAAAGCCCAAAACTAGAAGAAAACCATTCTAGCTCACAAATTCAACCCAACAACCACTAATCCAAGAGATCAGGGGTCGGGTTCTCACAGTGGGTATCGATGGAATGTCGCTTCCCCACGATTTTTGAATTTTGAGGTTTTTTCGAACCTTTGTTTTGTTTTTTGTTTGTTTTGAAGTTTGGGTTGTGGATATCAACTGGAACGTTGCGTCTCCACGATTTTTGAAATTTTGGGGTTTTGGAAGTATCGAATGGGGTTCGCATCCTTCCGGTTTTGGGTTTTGCAAGTATCGACTGAACGTCGCTTCCCTGCGGTTTTTAAAAAACCATTTTTTTGTTTAAAGACACGAGGGTCGTAAATTTTGACTCAAAACCATTTTGGTGGTAAAAGTCGGGGTGGACTAGGGCTGAAATCCCTAGGTCTTGATTTTGTTTCAAACCATGAATTTTGGTTTCAAGGATCGAAAATTTTGGTCAAGTTTGGGAAGAGGCTCCTAAACTTGGATTTTTGGATTTGTTTTTTTTTTTTTGAACACTGAAACGATGAAAGAGACATTGTTTTGAGGGGTTTTTTTTTTTTGGAAATTTCAACAAGAGGATGAAAATTCCAAAAGGAGTGGGTTTGATGAGCAGATACCTAGGAATAGGCTTTGGCCGTGCAGGCGTCGCTCTGACCCGATGGAAGAAGCCTTCAAGGGTAGTACCGCTTCAAGAACTTTCCATTGATGGGCAGCATACATCTGTCACCCTCCATGTTTAGAAGAGCGTATGTGCCGTTGGAGAAGACTTTGTCGATGACGAAAGGTCCCTCCCATTTTGGTTCAAATTTGCCTTTGGATTTGTTGGCAAAAACCATTGGTCTTTTTACTATAAGAACCAAGTCTCCCTTTTTGTAGGCGCGTTGCCTGACCTTCTTGTCAAAAGATCCTGCCATGCGTGCTTGGTAGAGTTCAATGCTTTGTAGAGCTTCGAGCCGTCTCTCATCGAGGTTATCCAGCTCTTGGAGTTTCAATTTGACATTACTTTCTTGCGTCATGTCATTTTGCAGAGATACCCTTAAGGAAGGAATTTGAACTTCCAAAGGGACAACAGCTTCGCATCCATAGACCAAGGAGAATGGTGTGCTATGGGTTGGTCCTCGAACGGTGGTTCGATAGGCCCACAAAGCTTCAGGCAGTTTGTCGCCCCAATCTCTTTTGTGACTAGAGACCATTTTCTTGAGGATTTTGCAGAGCGTTTTGTTGAAAGCCTCTGCTAGTCCATTCGCTGCCGGATTGTACGGAGTTGAAGGACAACTTTGGATTTTGTATTTGTCGCAGAACCTGTAGAATCGGTGATCGCGGAACTGTGGTCCGTTATCATGGACGAATCTTTTAGGTGCCGAAGCGACAAATGATGTTGGTGCGCAAGAACTGAAGGACTGATGAGGTCTTCATTTCACTAAGCGCGAATGCTTCTGACCACTTGGAGAAATAATCCGTAGTGGCGAAGATGAAGCGATGACCTTTGCTCGATGGAGGGGAGATAGGACCTATGATGTCCATACCCCAGGCTTCAAAAGGCCACGAGATTGCTGTAGGAAGTAGCCATTCCGGAGGCATGTGGACATAATCTCCATGAACTTGGCATTGTTGGCAGCGCTTAGCAAATTGCATTGCATCAGCCACCATGGTAGGCCAATAATAACCTAACCTTTTTATCTGATCGTAGAGCTTAGGCCCAGCCTGATGGGCTCCACAAAGACCAGCATGTACTTCTTTAAGTGTTCCCTCCGCCTCTTGTTTTGATAAGCAGCGTAGAAGTACTCCATTGTAGGATTTTCTATACAGCATTTTTGCAGGAATATCCAAATGAAAGTTTGGGGCTCGTCTTTGGATGCTTACCCGTTCTTTTGGATCTTCAGGTAGGATTCCGAACATGATGTAATCAATGAACGGATCCCTCCAGTCGCCGATCAGAGGTTTAAGGACGGAGATCCGACTTCCAACCACTTGTTGGCATTCAGCAACTGCTTGATGTGTGTTGAGAGGAGGGAGAATCCTTTTTTGACACACTGTAACTTGCATGTTTTCCCCTTCTTGGATTCCCATAGACGCAGCAAGTCCAGCCAGGGCATCTGCACGAATGTTTTCACCTCTGAGGATATGGGTGATGTGACAGATGTCGAACTTTTGTCGAAGCGATTGTGCCTTGTTGTAGTAAGGCAACAGATCGGGCTTCCTGATTTCAAATTTCTGATTCATCTGGTTGACGATCAGTTGAGAGTCTCCAAAAGCTTCCAGCGTAGTGATGCCGGATTCAAGGGCGAGCTCCAATCCTACGATGAGGGCTTGGTACTCAGCTGCATTGTTTGAACATGGTTCCAGTAACGAGAATGCGTGTGGAATCATGTTTTTGTCGGGACTAACAAAGAGAATGCCAATTCCCGATATTTGATTTCCCTTTTCATTTGTCCTGGTTGCGCCATCGAAGTACATGTGCCAGGAAGCATTTGATAAGGAAGTCTCCACACTGTAGACCGATTCGTCTGGGAGGTCATCCCTGAGTGGAGAATCTTTAGGCAATGGATGCTCTGCGAGGAAGTCTGCTAGAGCTTGGCCTTTGATTGCTTTTTGTGGTACATACCTAATGTCAAATTGTGACAGGAGGATGGACCATTTTGCCAGTCGGGCATTGAGAGAACCTGCTTTTGTGACAAGGACCTTTAGGAGGTTGATCCTCGAAATCAGGTACACTGTGTTGGATAGCAGGTAGTGACGCAGTTTTTGTACGGCGAACATCACTGCCAAGCATTCTTTTTCGACTGGAGAGTAGCGATGCTCTGCACCTATCAACATGCGACTAAGGTAATATAGAGCAGCTTCTTTTCCCTCGTCATTCTTTTGTGCGAGTAGAGCACCTAAAGAACAGTCAAGGGCTCTTGTGTACAAGAGGAATGGTTTTCCTGTTGTGGGGGCAGCCAACACTGGAGGTTTAGTCAGGTATGACTTGATGTCCTGGAACGCGGCTTCACATTCAGCATCCCAGACAAAATCGACACCTTTCTTCATTAACCGAGAGAATGGACGGCACTTCCCTGATAGATTGGAGATGAACCGTCGAATGTATGCCAATCTTCCTTGGAGCCCTTTTAATTGTCTTAGGGTTCTTGGAGATGGCATTTCTAGGATAGCCTTGACTTTGATGGGGTCAAGCTCTATGCCAGCTTTCCGTACTACGAATCCGAGAAACTTACCCGATGAAACACCGAAGAAGCATTTGAGGGGATTCATTCGCAGTTTGTGTTTGCGAAGTCGGAAGAAGACTTCTCGAAGATCTTTGAGATGGTCTTCTTTTCTTTTGCTTTTGACGGCGAGGTCGTCGACATAACATTCGACCGTCTTGTGCTGCATATCTTGGAATATCTTCATCATAGCCCTCTGATATGTAGCGTCGGCATTCTTCAGACCGAATGGCATGACAGTGTAGCAATACACGCCAAACGGGGTCCGAAATGCTGTGTGTTTTTCATCTTCAGGATGCATCTTTATCTGATTGTAGCCAGAGAAGCCATCCATGAATGTCATTAGCTCGAACCCACAGGTGTTGTCGATCATCACCTCCGGTATAGGGAGCGGGAATTCATCTTTTGGGCATGCATTGTTCAGGTCTCTATAATCAATGTAGATCCTGATTTGCCCATTTTTCTTTGTCACGGGGACGATGTTGGCCAACCATTCAGGATGTTGTTCCTCACGGATGAAGCCAACGCTTTTAAGTTTTTGAACTTCTTGTTCAATTTTGTCCATCACATCAGGACGGAACCTTCTTTGGCCTTGTTTGACAGGCTTGATATCTTTTTGAAGATTGAGTTTGTGGACTGCTATTTTGGGGTCTAAGCCAGGCATCTCAGCGTAAGACCATGCAAAACAATCAACGAACTCATGAAGAAACGCGATATACTCGGGTAACTCATCATCCTTTATATTCTTGCTTATGAATACAGGACGTGGGTTATCAGGTGTTCCCAAGTCTATCTTTTGAACAGAATCTTCAGTTGGAAGGTTTGAAGGTGGTTCCTCCACAATATTTTCGAAGGCTTCCAACCCAACAAAGCCTTCTGGAGTTCCAAAGGTATCTACAGACCACGGCTCTGCTTTTGTCCATGGGTCTTCTTGATTGGTATTTTTCTCAAGATTTGCTATGAGATGGTCCCACTCACCTGTTGAAACTAGGTCGAAGTAGGACACTTCCTTTGGAGACAGTGGTTCTTCAGGGTCAGAGAATCGTGTGTTTGTACTATCGGACAATTCTTCTTCATCATCAGAGGAATCGTACCAATTGGATAGACTTCCTAGATCCTTGACGTCAACTCTTCAAAGAGATATCCAGGGAGATCAATGTCTTCATTAATATGAGATGTTGAGGCTTGGTCGACAAGATGACTTTGCGGCCTTTGTGTCAACTGTCTCAAGGAGGCGTCAGGATCATACCCCAGCCCATGTGAAGACTTTTCTATGTGGCGGTGGGGTTTCCAACCTTCCAGTTGACTTTTGGTCAGGGTTGGTTCCAATGGCGTGATAATACCACGGCCATCTCCCAAACTAATTGGGTTCTGAGCGTCGTAGCCCATTTTCTTCATGATAGCTTGCGCCATTGGACTATACAGGGATAGTTGAGGCATACCTTCATTTTGGAAAGGTTCAAGCGAAGAATTTGATGAAGAAACTCCCAATTTATGGAAGAAGATTGGCTTTTCTTCTGCTGATGTTGCTGGAACAACGAAGGAAGCAGATGCCGGATCTTCTATGTCAACGGTTGTCTCCATCGGAGTGAGAGCGGGCTGAACTTGTTGATCATCAGCTTGGCTTGACGATGTATCGTCTTCTAGCTCTGAGTCCGAATTCGTGTCTTGCAAGACAGACACGAAGGAGACAGCAAACTTGCCCCCAGCCTTTTGTTTTGTCTTCTTTGCTTTGGTGGTGATCACCAGAGGCTTTGAAGACTTGAGGGAGACCATGAAGGGAGATTGATTATTCTCTTCGGTTTTGATAGAGGGTTTATTTTCTTCCGGTGATTGCTGAGGAGCCTTGCCTTTGTCTTTCTGGAGATTTTCGGCAAAGGGTGTTGTTTCTTCCTCCCTTTCTTCTTTTTCATCTTTGTACATCTGAGCATCTGCGAAATAGACTTCTTTGCCTTTGAAGGACTTTTTGTCTGCAAACACTCGATGTATCAAGCCGTCATTGCCAACGAACTTAATGCACTGATGTAAAGTCGAGGGGACAACACCATTCTCGTGTATCTAGGGGCGTCCGAGAAGGATGTTGTAGCACGAAGGGGTCTTTATTGCATAGACAGTGACCTCGGAGATAAGATCACCGATTTGCAACTTGAACCTGATTTTGCCGATCGGCCTTTGAGCGCTGCCATCATATCCAAAGATGGACACAGATGTGTGGCTCAGCTTGCTAGGCGGAATGCCCAGTTCTTCGAGTGCCGAAGTGGAGATGAGGTTGAGTGCAGAACCTGGATCGATCTGGATTCTGCGTAGCGGTACCTCTTTGATGTACCCGGTGAAGTACAGGGGTCGGTTGTGCTTTGTCTCGCCTAGCAGGAGGTCTTCCTTGGTGAAGGCGATGGTTGCACTTGCTGCTTTTTGAACCGAGAGGCATTCGATGCAGGATCCCTCAGTTTTCTTCTTTTCTCCTTTTGAGGGAATTTTTGATTTTTTGACCCTATAGTCCATTTCAATTTGTAGGACTTGTGGGGCATGTTTGTTGACATCCGCATCCAGCATTTGTAGTTCTGAAATGAGACTATCACGAGTCTGTGGTGACATTCGTAATAAGTCTAGGATGTGCAGACGTGCAGGTATGTGTTTGAAGTGCTGAATCAAGTCGTACTTGAAAGCCTCCTTGGGGCCTGCATTTTCATTATTCTTGCCACTAGGGGTGTTTACAGCTTGTTTTCCTGAAGGATTTACATAAGAAGCAGAAGGTTGGTTGTAGTTTTTGTGGTAATCCCGGCCAGAACGGGTACCTCTACCAACTTCAAGAGCTTTTGGAGAAGGGTCTTTGTTTAGAAGATCACCCTCGAGATCGAGGGGTTGTTCCTTCTCATTTGCTGAAGATGTCTCTGTGTCAGCATTGCCATCTTCAGTAATTGTGTTGCATGGAGCATTTTCCGGGAGCAAGTCCTGAACAACATCCAGCAACTTTCCTTCTTTATCGAATATTTTGTCGGTCCAGACATCACCGATGAGATCGGGCATTTGGGACCAATTGACCGGATTTTCTCTGAAGAAGATTTCACCGGCTGGAATTTCTTCATGGTGATCAGTCGGAAAAGGTTTGAGTTCCGATGTCACTGGTCTAGGAGACGAAGCCTGAGAAAGTGAGGAATTATCATCCTGAGCTATTGCATTGCAAGTAACTTTGACGGAAGATGCCTCCAAGATGAACTGTTGGCAATCAGATTCGTCCTCAGATGTAAGAGGATCATCGATCCAACAACTTTCTTCATTTTTCGGGGTTACTGGAGGAGATTCCTGTAGATTTTCAGGAACTTCTGGTGCTGGGTTGTGACGAAGCTGATTGATGCGACCTTGTTCTTGCTCTATAGCAAGGTGCTGCAAGATCCTTGCGTATTCATCGAGATCAGGCACGGGAGCCAAATCTTCTTCTTCGTCTGCTCCTTGTGGTTCAACATGGTTGGGTTCCACTGGAGTATTTTCTTGGACAGCCTCTTGGTCTTCTTCATCATCAGACCAGGATCCTTGTGGCTGTAATGGGTTATACCAGATTATTGGCATAAGATGAGATTCAGGGATCCATTCCTCGTCGGAGAGATATTCTCCTGTTTCGAGGGATTCCTCCCACTCATCGATGTCACTGGCGGTGTCACTGGACTCGTATCCATCCATGGGGAATCCGACCACCGAGTTGCAAGAGTATGATGCCCCTTGCATAGTTTCATCTTTGAGGTGTGGTGGCATGAAATCACCAAGAGTGAATTTTCTTGTTGCCTTTGAAGCCTTAGGAGAGGACTCTTCTGTTGCCCCCAGTGAAGCGGTAGAGGAGGTTTCTGCCTTTTCAGCGACTTCTTGCTTTTTCGGAGCTTTCTCCTGCTGTTTGAGCTTGCGGAGTTGTCTCCTGGTTTGCCTTCGCTGTCGAGCGGTTGGCTTTGTTTTGACGACCTCCCAATTTTCATCTTTTAGGATATCGGGGTGTACCCATATGGGCTGTCCGTCTGATGTTGGATATGGAACCAACTCTTGAGACGTTTGGGTCATCTTTATTACCTTGAAGGAAGTAGTGATCTTCTCTTTTGGTGATTTTTGTTTTTGTCCACACGACACCATGTTGACGGAGGCAGACCCATAGTTCTTGTCGAAGGTAATGACTCCGTTTTTCCACATCTCATTTATCTTCTCTCTCACAACAAAGCATTGACTGAGAGGATGCGAGACCATCTGATGGTATGGACAGTACCGAGGATTGTTGGTTTTGCCAACATCTCCTGGTCTTTTGGGGTCAGGCAAGGTGAGTTTACCGTTTGCGAGAAGTGCCCCAAAGATTTCTTCAACATCTTCATCGAACGGGTATTTCTTCTCTACTCGTTCTTTGAAGGCATCAAAGAGTTCAGGCTTTTTACCTGCAACTTTGTTTTCAGCTTTCCTTGGCTACTGAGGAGCTGACTTGGTTTGCACATTGAGAACCTCTTTTTTCTTTGGTTTTGAGGTTGCAATGGCAGTCGGCTCTTTCTTTGATGACTTCTGACTGTTGAGGTCTTTGATCACCGTTTCAGCTTCCATAGCTGCTTCCAGGAGTTCTCCCAGGTTCTTTGATTTGTTGCCGATGATCATGGAGCGGATTCTTGCTCTCATGTTGTTTCGGCAGATGTCGACCAGTGACGCTTGTGGCAGTACATCGGAGCATTTGTATGCCATTGCCTTCCACTTGTGAATGAAGTCATATGTTGACTCATTCTCTCCCTGTTTTAGGCTGCAGAGCTGAGCCATAGTAACAGGATGATCCTCACCTTTGAAGTGGGTTAGGAAGCGTGTCTCCAGCATGGCCCAATTTTGAATGGAGTCCTCCGGCAGAGTGGAGTACCAATCAAAGGCCGTACGTTTTAGGGTACTTGCAAAGAGGCGGATCTTGAGGGCATCTTGGTCCGCAATAGCTCCCGTCAGGATCTTGAAATGGATCACGTGCTGTCTGGCCGAACCCTTCCCCGTATATGTTTGGAGAGTAGGTTGCTTGAATTTTGTAGGGAACGGGACCGAGTCCATCCACAGGGGATATGGTGGCTTGATCCCATGCTCCTTTAGTGTATCCTCTTCTTTTGCTTTGGCGAGGATATCATCAACGTCCTTTTTGGTAAGGGCGCGTGACTCACTGTTTTTCGCATTTTCCTCGTCGCCTTGATGGCTCGGAGGAGCTTCATTGTTTTGTAGACGCTGAAGATTGAGAATTAGGTTCTCTATTAGAGTCTCTATCCTCTGCTGCCCTTGCTCCAGCTGCTGGATGCGTGCGGTTACGTCATCATGCGGCGGAGGTTGCTCAGCATTTGTGACCAAGACGTTCATTCTTCGAGAGTCGAAAGAGGATACAGTCTTGGTGACTGAGCTGGAGCTCATCCTTTTAGATGAAGAGCTCGAAGAGTGCTCACTCCGATGTTCTTGGCTTGAAGGAGCGGGAGAGTTTTCTTTATGTCTTCGTGTCCGGGAGACGCTGCGAGTCACCGGACGCCTGACATGGATTTTTGTTGCTGACTTCTGGCGTCTTCTGGTTTTGCCAACCATATGAACAGCAACAACTTGGTCGGGTCTTTCTTTTTCGACCCATTTTTGGGAGACCTGAAGTGCAGAATCCTGGGTTCTTTGCTTCTCTAGTCTCTTTTGTCGATATGCAGTGCGGCGGCGCATACAACGAGCGATTTGAGCTTCGGTTAGCTCTGGCTGTGCTCTGGCAATGAAGGACGTAGTCCCTGGTGCGCAGCAACCGAGCTTGTCTTCTTTGAAGACGGGCAGGGACAGGATCTGGACGCGGTCCTTTGCCTGTCGCAGCGAAGCTTTGAATTTGGCGAGTTCGGCTCCTGTTGAGAGGAAAGGTCGACTCGCAGGTGTGCAGGCCTTGGCAGGTTCTTGCAGAGGCCTTACGTTGCACGATTTGATTTTGGGCTTGTATGAGCAAGCCGGCTCGTGCTGAGTTGGTTTTGTTTGGCGGAGGGTAGGCTTCTCCTCTTTCAAGTAAGCAAGAGGGTAGAACCGGTTCTCCTTGAGAGGGGCCAGGTAGGCTGGCTTTGCAGATTTTTGTGACCTTCGCTGTTTGGGTGAAGGCCTTGGAGACCAAGTCTTTGAGCAGACCTGGTTTCTTGCTGGTTGAGGCTTTGTAGGAGCGCTACGGGCCTCAGGCTTCTTGATGATCGCCCTTGGTATCACTGTAGTGATACGTTGAGGGGCGGTTCTCTGCTTCTTGGCAGGTGCGGTTTCTTCTGCGGTAGTGGGAATGGTCCCAATGACCCGAAGACAATGGTCCGGGGAGTAGAGTTTGACCCGGTGTCTTCTGAGTTGTCGAGGGAAATGACGCTTCGGCAGCTGGCAGGGCGCTTGTAAGTGCGCTTGGTTTGTTTGTCTTGGAGCATGAGCTGGTACTTGTTCTCATCAAAGGTGATGGTTAATGAAGCTGCCATTGTTAGTTTTTTGAAAACTTCTAAAACAAGACCATATCCATTAGTAATCACAAGAATATAGTGATCATAAATGGAAAATACTATGGTTTCGCCTCTTCAAGTCGCCCGAGGGGACATGGCCCAGCCCAAGCAACATGAGGAAGGCAGAAAAGCCATAGAGGGCACAATTGTTCTAAACGCAGGTAGGGTCAGCTCAGAATGAGCGTCCCAGTGACTGCTAGAAGCAATTGTGAACCTTAATTCAAATTACCGAGAAGCAAAGCTCACTCAAGGTAAAATGATATAAGGTTGAGATACAAATGTGTCGGTTGCGAATACAGTAGACCCGAAAGGGCGTACTAGCACCGCTAGGCACAAATGTTGCAAATCGCATCCTCGGAAAGGACACGAGATGGGATTTTTGAAAGGTCAAGATTGGATTCATAGGAGAGAGCAAATGGTATTCCAATCCGAAAATGAGCTCAACATTTCTGCGAGCTCGAAAGTCCGAAAAGGAAGGAACCAGGATTTCTCAAATGTGAATCCAAAAGTGACGGAAGTTTTTTTTTTTTTTTGAAAGTGTCAAGATTGGACTTTATAGAAGAGAGCAAATGGTATTCCAATCCGAAAATGAGTTCAACATTTCTGCGATCTCGAAGTCCGAAAAGGAAGGAACCAGGATTTCTCAAATATGAATCCAAAAATGACAGAAGTTTTTTTTTTGAAAGTGTCAAGATTGGACTTTATAGAAGAGAGCAAATGGTATTCCAATCCGAAAATGAGTTCAACATTTCTGCGATCTCGAAGTCCGAAAAGAAAGGAACCAGGATTTCTCAAATATGAATCCAAAAATGACAGAAGTTTTTTTTTTCTTTTTTTTTAGAGATTTTTTTTTTGAAGAATTCACATAGATTTCCAATTTGATCTTATGAAACCTCAGTGGATAGATCAGCCCCCAGGTAAGGGTAGGATTACTTAATGAACCCGTTTGGAGGACCCTTGCCTAGAACAGTCTAGCTGTCTCCACACTCTGGACAAGGCTTTTCTTAGATCCACTTTGGTCAAAGAATGCAATTGGTGCAACCTTAGTGGTTTTTTTTTTTTTTTTTTTTTTGAATTTTTTTTTATGGATTTATAGAAGAGAGCGAATGGTGTTCCATTTCGAAAATGAGTTCAACATTTCTGCGATCTCGAAGTCCGAAAAGGAAGAAGCCAAAGTTTCTCAACTTAAACCCAAAAGAGGAAAATCTGAATTTTTTTTAAAATCAGATTTTTTTTTTATTTTTTTTTATGGATTCATAGAAGAGAGCAGATGGTGTTCCATTCCGAAAATGAGTTCAACATTTCTGCGATCTCGAAGTCCGAAAAGGAAGAAGCCAAAGTTTCTCAACTTAAACCCAAAAGAGGAAAATCTGAATTTTTTTTTAAAATCAGATTTTTTTTTTATTTTTTTTGATGGATTCATAGAAGAGAGTGAATGGTGTTCCATTCCGAAAATGAGTTCAACATTTCTGCAATCTCGAAGTCCGAAAAGGAAGAAGCCAAAGTTTCTCAACTTAAACCCAAAAGAGGAAAATCTGAAAAGAAAAAAATTTAATCAGATTTTTTTTTGATTTTTTTTTTATGGATTCATAGAAGAGAGCGAATGGTGTTCCATTCCGAAAATGAGTTCAACATTTCTGCGATCTCGAAGTCCGAAAAGGAAGAAGCCAAAGTTTCTCAACTTAAACCCAAAAGAGGAAAATCTGAAAAAAAATTTAAATTAGATTTTGTTTCTTTTTGAGAATTTTTTTTTTAGAAACAAGAAAGACTGGAAATAAACTCAAAAGAAGAAATTATTAAGAATCCCATCTCATGTGGGTTTTTTTTTAGATGCAAGATCCAACATAGGCCACCAACTAAAAAGGAGCCAAAGAATCCAGGCATTGTGTTCTCAAATGAACAGGGTCCCACCGGGTGTGCCAGCTTGATGGTCCCGGCTTTTCTCTTTTTCCAAAGCTGCCTCCGCCCCGGGGCTGACGGGGTACGGTGGAGGGAAAGAAAGGAAAAGCGGGCATCAGTTTTTTTTTTGTACGGGTATGCCAGATTTTCTATTCTACTTGGAATTTAGAGTGGTGATCCGGAGATTCACCTTCACAAGTAGAAAAGGAAATCAACTTTTTTTCCATCTTTCCATTGCACACATATTTTTAAAGAAAAGAGACAAGGTTTGTTTTTTGAATGCCGTGAGAGGCGGTTTTGTTTGCCGTGAAAGGCGATTTTGCCGTGAAAGGCGATTTACAAATCTTATCAATAATGAAAGACAAGAGATGTGATTTTTTTTGTCTCTTTATAAAAAAATACAATGCAACAGAAAAGAAAGAAATGGAATCTAACTTCTCATGCGATTGTGGGGGACCCGTTCAGATCGACGGTCGCGAGTTATGTATGGACTCCGCCATCGTCCTTCAGATGAGAACTTTAATGCTTGATTTCTTGGCTCGGCTCCAACCTCAGATTTTTAGAGGATAAGGACCAGGGTAAGGTCCTATATCCGGTAAAAAGCCGAGTAGACGGGCTGAAAAGCCGCATCTAGCCATGTTGGATAGAAGGAGAGGTGGCCTTTTGGGGGGGGGGGGGTGGTGGCCCCCCCAAGGAGCTTTGATCACCTTGTAGTGCTTGTTGCAGCAGAGTTTTCTTCAATAGAGGAGAGTTTGTTGCAGAGGTTCTGGATTTTTCTTGAATTTTTCGGAGAGTTTTTCGGATCTGTCCTCCTTCTTCAATGATTTTCCAGCGATTTTTTCTGGATCCGTTTCCCTTGGAATGGCCTCCTATTTATAGACATTTGGTAGCCATTTAGGAGAGTTTATGAGCATTTATGGTATTAATGCTCATGATGGGAGGAGTTACAAGTTTTTAATTACTTGTTTTGTAACTCCTTTTTCCTTGAATTTGATTGGCCGATGGAGAGTAGTGGGCATTTAATCGCCTTTAATCTCCATGATGACGGGAGTTTCATGATTTTAATGTCATGATTACTTGGACTTGTAACTCCCATTTGCTTGCTTCTGATTGTGCCGTTCAAAATAATGAATTAATGACCGCATTAACTTGCCATAAACGGGTCATTTAACTTCATTAATTGATTGCCTGGGCGCTTAAAGAGTCGCGGGCCATGCCGCGTCCTTTGGGATTCTTCTTGCGATGATCACCAATGGACCCACATACCATTTGATGTCGGATGGTGATCCAATGTCAAACATTGGTTGATGTCAGCGGGCCAGCAACATCTGTCCAGTCGATTTCGCGATCGGGTGGGCAGAAAGGGTGCTTTCTTGGTTAGCCGTTTGACGATCTTGAGGCGTCCGATGATGATCTAATGATTCCAGTGATGGATCCGTGATGTTGATGAAGATCGACGGATATCATGCACAAAAAATCAGATTTTGGAAAATTCACAGGGGCCAATCAACTCGAAACGCGAAAAATACCCGAAAAACGGGGTTTTTGGGCGAGGTCCGGCGGCCCGGACCTCCATGGTCGCCGGCGACCATGGGCCTTGGCCCATTTTTTTTGGCCACCTTTCGGTCGCTTTTTCTTCGCCGTTTTTCGTCCGTTTTTGCTTCTGTTTTCTCCTGCATTTCCCTTGGAATTTCCTCTCATTTATTGGCTGGATTTCCCTCAAGAAAACCTAATGAGAAGCCGTGCAAATCGGATCGCAAAGTTTCCCATTTTCTGAAAAGCCGAAGACTTTGCTGTGGAGAACTGCCAATTTTTTGTCAAGCGTCGAAACTAGGTCAAACGATGTCGGAATGACCTGAAATTCGACGTGTAGCTTCTTGAGCAGTAGACGAGACCAACCATAGGCTTTTGTTCAGGTTTTGAAGCCGTTTGGGGGCCCGAAAATGCTTGACTTGATTTCACTGCGAGGGAAATGCCGAGCTTTGACTTTCGGTCAAACGATGTCCGATTGACCTGAAATTTGATGGGTAGCTTCCTCATCAGTAGATAGGACCAACCATAGGCTTTCGTTTGAGTTTTGAAGCCATTTGGAGTCATGCAAACGCTTGCCTTTATTTCACCGCGAGGGAAATGCCGAGCTTTGACTTTTGGTCAAACGATGTCCGATTGACCTGAAATTCGACGTGTGACTCCCTCATCAGTAGATAAGACCAACCATAGGCTTTCGTTTGAGTTTTGAAGCCGTTTGGGGTCATGCAAACGCTTGCCTTGATTTCACCGCGAGGGAAATCCCGAGCTTTGACTTCCGGTCAAACGATGTCCGATTGACCTGAAACTTGACATGGAGCCTTTTGGAGGTATTTTGTAACCATCCGTAGGCTCTGATCGAAGATTTGAAGTCTTCGACACTGTCGCCGCCGGGAGCTGCTGCTTAGCTGTTGGAGAAGTGAAGCTAGGCCAAATGATGTCGGAATGGCCCGAAACTTCATGTGTACCTCTCTTTTGGTTGTTTTGAATGACCTTGCGGTTTTTGTTTGATTCTGACAAGATCTGATGCTTGAAGTGGCGCCTGCCTATTTTTGGTAGGATGCGGCTCCAAGTAGCTTTTGGTGTGAAGAGGCAAAGTGACATTTTTGGTGTCAACAGAGACGAATATGCTGTCTCTGTCGGATGTGATAGAAACTGGCTGCCCGTGACGACTGACAATCTCGCTGACAAACAACTCTGCCAAAGGTAGCATGTGCATCTTCTTTCCAGTCTTCATAGCCAGGAAATGTGCTGACTTGGTGAGACGGTCCACAATGACCCAAATCGCATCGTTGCCCTTGCTAGTCCTCGGTAATCCCGAAATAAAGTCCATGGTAATGTGCTCCCACTTCCATTCCGGGATCTCTAACGGTTGCAACAACCCTGGAGGCCTCTGATGCTCTGCTTTAATCAACTGACAGGTCATACAACGGGAGACAAACGCTGCAATCTCTCTCTTCATGTTGTTCCACCAAAATCTACCTTTCAAATTCTGATACATCTTTGTGCTGCCTGGATGCATAGAGTACTTTGTGCTGTGAGCCTCAGTCATGATGTCGTTCCTCAAATCTTCAATGTTAGGCACACACGGACGGTCACGGTAATACAGAACTCCATTAACGATACGAAAATCAGGACGTTCTGCTATATGCTCTGAAATCTTGGCCAACTCTGGGTCTTGCAACTGACTATCCTTGATCTTCTGAATGAAAGAAGGTTCTGACACTGTCATGTTAGCTAACAAAACACCCTTCCTCAGTGGCTGAAGATCCAAACTCAACTCTTCAAATTGCTCAAAAATACAAGTGCCACTAAGATTAGCCAAGCCTACTGACTTTCTACTCAAGGCATCTGCAACTACATTAGCTTTCCCCGGGTGATACTTGATTGGAAAATCATAGTCCTTGATATATTCCATCCATCTTCTCTGCCTCATGTTGAAATCCTTCTGTGAAAACAGATACTGTAAGCTGCGGTGGTCGGAGTGGACTTCGAACTGTTCTCCATAGAGGTAATGTCTCCACAGTTTCAACGTGAACACAACCGCTGCTAACTCCAAATCATGGGTGGTATAGTTCTTCTCGTGCTCTTTCAACTGCCGGGATCCATAAGCAATCACTTTTCCTTCTTGCATCAACACGCAACCAAGTCCAACATTCGAAGCATCGGTAAAAATGGTGAAACCGCCACTCCCGGATGGCAAAGTAAGGACTGGTGCTGTAGTCAATCTCTTCTTTAGCTCTTGGAAACTCTCTTCACACTGCTCTGTCCACACATATGGTGCATTTTTCCTTGTCAACTTCGTCAAAGGTGACGCAATCGACGAAAATCCCTTCACAAACCTCCTGTAATAGCCTGCCAATCCCAGAAAACTTCTAATTTCTGTGACATTCTTCGGTCTTTCCCAATTCACTACCGCTTCAATCTTGGACGGATCCACTGACAATCCTTCTCTTGAGATAATGTGCCCCAGAAATGCTACTTGGTCTAGCCAAAATTCACACTTATTAAGCTTCGCATACAGCTGATTCTCTCTCAAGAGTTGCAATGCTATCCTCAAATGCTCTTCATGCTCTTCCTTGGTCTTGGAGTACACCAAAATGTCATCTATGAATACCACTACAAACTGATCTAGATACTCTGCAAATATCTTGTTCATCAATGCCATGAACACTGCCGGTGCATTAGTCAACCCAAATGGCATCACTAGGAACTCTTAGTGGCCATATCTTGTCCGGAAAGCTGTTTTCAACACATCTGCTTCTCTAACTCTCAGCTAATGGTAACCGGATGTCAAGTCAATCTTCGAAAAGTATGATGCGCCTTGCAATTGATCAAACAATTCATCTATTCTTGACAATGGGTATTTGTTCTTGATGGTCACTTGATTCAATCTTCTGTAATCTATACACATTCTCATCGAACCATCCTTCTTCTTAACAAACAAGACTGGAGCTCCCCATGGTGAAACACTTGGTCTCACAAAACCTTTGTCCAATAACTCTTGCAACTGGGTCTTCAACTCTCCCAACTCTGCTGGCGCCATTCTATATGGTGCAATAGATATCGGAGCAGTCCCTGGTAGCAACTCAATAGTGAAATCAATCTCTCTCATGGGTGGCAAACCTGGAATCTCCTCCGGAAAAACATCCGGGAATTCCCAAACAATTGGGATCTCCTCCACCCCTTGGGACCGTTTATCCTCCATGATAAACGCTAAATAAGCTTCACAACCACTTCTCAAAAGTCTGTCAGCCTTCAACGCTGAAACAAACCCTGCACGAGGATTCCTCCTCTCTCCCTGAAACGACACTCCTGCTGGTGTCTCAACCAACTTGAAAGTGAGGGTCTTATGGAAACAATCCATTGTGACATGGTACCCTGCCAGCCAATCCATCCCTAGGATGACATCATAATCAAACATCTCCAAAGAAATGAGATCTGCGGTTAAAACCACTTCTCCTATCTGGACTGTGCAACTAGGGTAAAAGGTTCTACAAATAACTTGTTTACGTACTGGGGTTGCCACAGTCAAAATGAACTCAAGTTCTCTAGCATGCATATCAATCAACTTAGAAAATTTATGGGATACAAAA
The DNA here is from genome assembly GCA_038049695.1 of Cinnamomum chago. Lineage (NCBI taxonomy): Eukaryota > Viridiplantae > Streptophyta > Magnoliopsida > Laurales > Lauraceae > Cinnamomum > Cinnamomum chago. The sequence goes on from CP142460.1 coordinate 38,963,908, forward strand.
GAATGTGTGGAGCCAGGGTCAAACAAAATCATAGCTTTAATCCCACAAACAAGAAGTGTACCTTCCACTACATTACTCGCTGCCTCTACATCAACTCTATTGACCCCGTAGATTTGCCCTCGAAGCTGTGGCCTGTTCTGAGCTTGTTGTGGCCTGCCATGTGGTGCATTCCTGTTCTGCTGCGGAGCACGCTGATGTCCCTGCTGCTGACGGGCCTGCTGCTGTGGCTGCTGTTGTCTAAATTGTTGTTGCTGTGGTGCTTGTTGCTGAAGTGGCCTTGCCTGGTTTTGGACAACCAATGCATGCTGTGGTGGTGGTGGTGGTGGACGTTGTGGCCCTTGCTGTTGCTGCTGATTCTGTCTGTTTGGCCTAGGGCAATCCCTCATCCTATGGTCCATCGAACCACACCTGAAGCACGCTCCCGTGATGGTGCGACATTCAGCACTAGCATGGTTCTTCCCACAGTGGATGCAAACCACTGGATTCTGCACATTTGGCCCTGTCCTCTGCCTCTTATTCTGATGGTTCCTCTGATGTTGGAAATTCTGCTGCTGAGCTGGACTCTTGCCTTGCACTCTGAGGTTCTTATTGTGGAAGTTCTCGAACTTGTAGGCTCTCTTCACTGCTTCATCAAAAGTAGCAGGTGGTACCACTCCAGTGGCATCTCTCTCAATGAAGGGATTGAGTCCCTCAAAGAACTTAGCAATTTTCTTCTCAACGGTATCCACCAACTCCGGGGCATACCTGGACAACCTCTCAAATTTGGTGAGGTACTCTAAGACTGTCATACTCCCCTGCACCAACTGCTGAAATTCTATGGCCTTTTGCTTCTTGACATGAGCGGGTACATATTTGTCATGAAACTGCCTCTTGAAGTTTGCCCACACTTCTGCATCAGCCATGGCTCTATATTCTTCTCTTACTGTCTTCCACCATCTGTCTGCTGTACCAACAAAGAGCGATGATGCTAGCTTCACTCTATCACTTCCCAAACACTGGAAGATCTCGAAGATGTTCTCGGTATGTTCCAACCAATCATCTGCAGCCAATGGATCCTCTTCCCCAAGGAATTCCTTCGGAGCTCTCTTCCGAAATCGCTCAAACAAGGCATTGGGATCATGTTGCCTTTGGTTTATGACGATTGCTGGCTGAGGTTGAACCGGTTCCGGTCTCCTCTGTAGGACCTCAAGCAATTGCCTTTGCATCTCTTCCATTTCCCTAGCATGGTCTTCTTCTCTCCTGAGCATCTGCTCTTGCAATCTGACTTGGTTTTCATTGGCTTGACGTTGCTGGTCAAGCATGGCTTGCATCATTTCCTGAAACTGATTAGGTGGGTTGTTCTCAACTATATCCTCTTCTACTGGCCCGGTGTGATCACTGTTACTGCCAGAAGGAATGCCATTCACTGTTCTCTTACGGGGAGGCATGATGCTGCAAAACAAATTGTTAGCACAAGATAATATAAAGGGTCGCACATTGCTCACATGATACTAGCTAACGAAAGATCTAACGGATCCTCGCCACGTCCTTAGGATTTCTAGTTTCTTTTAATTGCTTGAAACACGTCTCGCTCTGATACCAGTCTGTCGCGACCCCGGACCGGGCCCCACGTGACTAATCCGGGATCAGGACTAAGTGAACATCAACAGTTTATTTAAAACATACATACATACATTTATTTATTTAATTTCCCACAGGTGTCCGCGGTGAGGATATCACAACCATCAAGGAATATTTCTTTTTAAGTGCGGAAGCATGTAGCAAATCAAATAGACAACTATCTCTAGTCATGCAAGCATTAACATCAAATATCAAAACTGTATCAGAATGAGCAATGATCTATAGCATGTTTCCCAAAAGTTGTTAAAGTTAGACAAAATATCATTTAGTTACATTCCCAAGAATAGGGGCCAACACAGGCCAATAAGAACAAAACAATAACCCAAAAGAATGGTTAATTAGTTCTCCCAAAATGTTACGCTTCTCATAGCAGTCTGATGTCTACATGACATCGTCAACGCGCCACTCAACTAGAGGTTGCGGCTCACCTACCGCCTCCTCTGGCTCCTCCTCAAGGAAACCGTCAACGGGACCTGAGTACCAAAGCAAATGTATCAGACAAGACGGTCTGGCAAGAGAGTGAAAAGATACAACAACATATAATAGATGAAATATCTCGAAAAGCAAGGAAATCTGTTTAAACGAGAACTCTCATAGAGTAGATAAATCACTTGTTAGAAAACAGGTAAATAATGTAAAACCATATAAGGTAACCAAGGAATCGGGAACTAACAAGATGGCAATCACATAGAGCTAAGTCCTCTGTCACTAAAGTGACAACAGTATCACGGGATGTTGATCTCAGTCACACAAGGTGAGGAGAATCAACGCAAATCATATATACAATATAAATATACGGGACGGGACCACGGTAGCGAACCGGGTATCGGGACGGGAACACGGTATTAGACCGGGTATCGGGATCCAAACTGCAGTTGGCGGGACGGGAGAGGGATCTCCAAGTCGGTGGATCAAACCGACAAGGTATCCAAGCTTAGTGATGCCGACTCATAGGTCAAATAACAAATCGGGACATATGCAAGTAAAAAAAGTACAATAAATAAATGAGCAAGACGGGGGTGCTCAAGGGCACACTATCATTTCATGTCGGGCAATACATTTCGGGACAATTAACTGTTACTAGTGTAACTATCATGCTTTCGGGAAAACAAATCATTTAAGTAGACCTGGGAAAATGAAGAAATATAATGAACTATACCATTTCGGGAAAACTGTTGATTTCGAGATCTATTTAAGTGGATAGGGGTTCCGTATGTCGATTATTGAAATGACTTGGTACTCCTTGAGTTTGAAGACATCCCGGGCCCCTTATACACTTTGGATTTTCAAAACTTCGAATGACATCCTTGTGATATGGTTTCTTTCTCGAACGGCCTCATACACTGCCTAGTGAATCTCCTTTGATCGACAAAGCTCAGCGCTCGAACGAAACGGAGAGTGCGCTCGAGCGAGGAGCTTTTCGAAACCTGGGGAATTTCGGTTACCTGGCGGTTAGCCGCCGCTAGGAGGGGCGGCTAGCCGCTGGCTGACAGCGCAGCTGACCGTGGTTGGGCTGCAGAAATGCAGCTTACTGGAAAGCTAACCGCCAAGTGCGGTTATCTGGCGGTTAGCCGCCGATGGGTTCGACGGTTAGCCGCTAGCTAACCGTGGAGCGGACCGAGTTTTCAGGTGGAGAAGTGTGCTCTCTGGAAAAGCAACCGTGACATTTCGACTACCTGGCGGTTAGCCGCCAGTCACCAGGCGGCTAGCCGCCGGGTGACCGCAAGCTGACCGTCAGGTGCGGGAATCACCCATTGTGTTTAGATTTGAGCCCTTCTCCTCCTCAAAACCATTCTCCCTACTTCCACTTTATCCCTGTAATAACATTGAGCTAAGAGCTCCTCCAATGCCTCTATCTACACTTCTCCAAAGCCCCGTCATATATTCACTCCATCACTTCTTCCATATCAAGTCTAATACAAAGTAAAGAGGAAGGAAACCATTTTACAAACATTCATTTAGGATATACCCAAAAGACAATAAATACTAAACCAACATGTTTAGAAAACATTAAATGAGGCTATCAAGATGCAAAAAGGGCATTTATTTCAACCATAAACACATTAATGAAAGCATGAAAATCCATAAATGCTTCACCAAACCATTTGAAACTTAAAACACTTCATCATTCACTTGCCTCAAGTCCAAGCTAGCTATACCAAGCCTCATGTCACCTCTATAGCTCAAATCCAAGCTACAATCAAAAACCCCCAAAACAACCCTAAAATGGGTTACACAAAGAATGAAAATGATAGAACTTTCAATAATGCAAATGTAGCTTCTCAAGGGTTAGAGGAACACTAATCTAGGAGATGGGGAAGATTACTTACTTGGATGACCTTCAAAAGAAGAGAACTAGTTCAAGGAAGATCTCAAGGTTAGGAGATTTCTCCAAAAATGGTATCAAGATGAAGCTTGCAAGTTGAGGAAGAGGATGGTGAGTTCCATTTAGATGTTGGTGCAAGATTGGTGAGGATTGGAGAAGGAGAAGCGAGAAGAAGAAAGGAAAGTTGCTAGAAAACCCTAGGTCTCTCTCTTGTGCTGGAAAATGAAAATAGAAAAAGAGGGGAAGGGTCTCCTTTGTTAACAATGAGAGGTTGGGTCCCACAATTTAAGGAACTAGTTTGGCTGAAATCATCTATTTCGGTACCTCGGACGAAGTCGACGAAGAAGGAAGAAATGATCGTCGAAATATCTAGTTTCCAAAAAGTATATGTTTCGCGGGTTTCGGGAATATCAAATTTTGGGTACAGATTTTGTGTGCAATGACTGTTTTACCCTTAAGGCTATGAAATCGGGTTTCGGGATCTCAAACGAACACGGGATCAACATGAAAGTTGAATGAAATAACAATAGTAATAAGATGGGATTAGAACCACGAATGCAAAAATCTCCGATAAATCCCCAAACATGTGCAATGTCATGAAAAGGAACCCCCAACGGGCCCCACTAGTTATCAAAAGCATTCCCAGAAGCCCAAAACTAGAATCAAAGCTATTCCAAATCCAACTTAGCCAAAATCTCTAATCAAGCTTAGTACTAACTCGTAACTTAATTAGCACTAATCGGGTTCACTCAGGTCGGGGTCTTACATGCTACATGCGCTGAAATCTTGGCCAACTTTGGATCTTGCAACTGACTATCCTTGATCTTCTTAATAAAAGAAGGTTCTGACACTGTCATGTTAGCTAACAAAACACCCTTCCTTAGTGGTTGTAGATCTAAACTCAACTCTTCAAATTGCTCAAAGATACAAGTGCCACTTAGATTTGCCAAGCCAACTGATTTTCTGCTCAAGGCATCGGCGACTACATTGGCCTTCCCCGGGTGGTACTTGATTGGAAAATCATAGTCCTTGATATATTCCATCCATCTTCTCTGCCTCATGTTCAATTCCTTCTGCGAAAACAAGTACTGTAAGCTGCGGTGATCGGAGTGAACTTTGAACTTCTCTCCATAGAGGTAGTGTCTCCACATCTTCAATGCGAAAACGACCGCTGCTAACTTAAGATCATGGGTGGCATTGTTCTTCTCGTGATCTTTCAACTGCTGGGACCCATATGCAATCACTTTTCCTTCTTACATCAACACACAACCGAGTCCAACATTCGAAGCGTCGGTAAAAATGGTAAAACCGCCGCTCCCAGATGGTAAAGTAAGGACTGGTGCTGTAGTCAATCTCTTCTTTAGCTCTTGGAAACTATCTTCACACTGATCTGTCCACACATATGACACATTCTTCCTTGTCAACTTCGTCAAAGGTGACGCAATCGACGAAAATCCCTGCACAAACCTCCTGTAATAACCTGTTAAACCCAGAAAACTTCTGATCTCTGTTGCATTCTTCGGTCTTTCCCAACTCATAACTGCTTCAATCTTGGACGGATCCACTGATAATCCTTATCTCGAGATGATGTGCCCCAAAAATGCTACTTGCTCCAACCAAAATTCACACTTGTTGAGCTTCGCAAACAACTGATTCTCTCTCAAGAGTTGCAGTGTTATCCTCAAGTGCTCTTCATGCTCTTCTCTAGTCTTGGAGTACACCAAAATGTCATCTATGAAAACTACAACAAACTGATCCAAATACTCTGTAAATATCTTGTTCATCAATGCCATGAACACTGCTGGTGCATTAGTCAACCCAAATGGCATCACTAGAAACTCATAGTGGCCATATCTTGTCCGGAAAGCTGTTTTCAACACATTTGATTCTCTGACTCTCAGCTGATGGTAACCGGATCTCAAATCAATTTTCGAAAGGTATGATGCACCTTGCAACTGATCAAACAATTCATCTATTCTTGATAATGGGTATTTGTTCTTGATGGTTACTTGATTCAATCTTCTGTAATCTATACACATTCTCATCGAACCATCCTTCTTCTTGACAAACAACACTGGAGCTCCCCATGGTGAAATACTCGGTCTCACAAAACCTTTGTCCAACAATTCTTGCAACTGAGTCTTCAACTCTCCCATTCTGCTGGAGCCATTCTATATGGTGCAATAGATATCGGAGCGGTCCCTGGTAATAACTCAATGGTGAAATCAATCTCTCTGATGGGTGGTTAACCTGGGATCTCCTCCAGAAAAACATCCGGGAACTCCCAAACAATTGGGATCTCCTCCACCCCTTGGGACCGTTTATCCTCCATGATAAACGCCAAATAAGCTTCACAACCACTTCTCAAAAGTTTATCAGCCTTCAATGCTGAGACAAACCCTGCACGAGGACTCCTCCTCTCTCCCTGAAACAACACCCCTGCTGGTGTCTCATCTAACTTGAAAGTCAGGGTCTTATGGAAACAATCCATTGTGGCATGGTATCCTGCCAGCCAATCCATCCCTAGGATGACATCAAAGTCGAACATCTCTAACAGAATGAGATCTGTGGTTAAAACACTTCTATCTGGACTGTGCAACTAGGATAATATGTACTACAAATAATTTGTTTGCCTACTGGGGTTGCCACAGTCAAAATGAACTCAAGTTCTCTAGCATGCATATCAATCAACTTAGAAAATTCATGGGATAAGAATGAATGTGTAGAGCCAGGGTCAAATAAAATCTTAGCTTTTATCCCACAAATAAGAAGTGTACCTTCCACTACATTTCCCGCTGCCTCTGCATCCACTCTATTGACTCCGTAGATTTGGCCTCGCTGTTGTGGCCTATTCTGTGCCTGCTGTGGTCTGCCTTAGGGTGCATTCCTATGTTGCTGCGGTGCACGCTGATTTGGGTTGTGTCCCTGCTGACGAGCCTGCTGTTGTTGTTGCTGTGGTCTATCTGCTACTGTGGTGGTGCTTGTTGCTGTAGTGGCCTTGCCTGATTCTGAACAACTATTGCATTTTGTGGTGCCGGTAGACGTTGTGCCCATTGCTGCTGCTGCTGGTTCTACCTATTCTGCCTTGGACAGTCCCTCATCTGATGGGCCATGGAGCCACATCTGAAACATGCTCTTGTGAGTGTACGACGCTGTGCACTCTCATGGTTCTTCCCACAATGGGTACAAACCAATGGACCCTGGGCATTCTGTTCTGTCCTCTGTCTCTTGTTCTAATAGTTCCTTAGCTGGTGGTTATGCTGCTGAGCTTGTCCCTTGCCTTGGACTCTAAGAATCTTGTTGTGAAAGTTCTCAAACTTGTAGGCCCTCTTAACTGCTTCATCGAAAGTTGCAGGTGGTACTACTCCGGTTGCATCTCTCTCAATGAAGGGATTAAGTCCCTCAAAGAATTTGGCAATTTTCTTCTCCACCATATCCACCAACTCCGGAGCATATCTAGACAATCTCTCGAACTTAGTGAGGTATTTGAGGACCGTCATACTCCCTTGGACAAGCTGTTGAAATTCTATGGCCTTTTGCTTCTTGATATGAGCAGGTACATATTTGTCATGGAATTGCCTCTTGAAGTTTGCCCAAACCTCTGCATCAGCCATGGTCCTGTATTCTTCCATAACCGTTTTCCACCATCTGTCTGCTGTGCCAACAAAGAGGGATGATGCTAGCTTCACTCTCTCTCCCCCAGTACACTGGAAAATCTCGAAAATGTTCTATGTATGTTCCAACTAGTCAGCTGCAGCCAATATATCTTCTATCCCCAGAAATTCTTTCGGAGCTCTCTTCGTTAATCGCTCAAACAAGGCATTAGGATCATGTTGCCTTTGATTTATGACGATGGCAGGTTGGGGTTGCACCGGTTCTGGTCTCCTCTGTAGGACCTCTAGTAATTGCCTTTGCATGTCTGCCATTTCCCTTGCGTGATCTTCTTCTCTCTTGAGCATCTGTTCTTGTAGTCTAGCCTGGTTCTCGTTAGCTTGATGTTGCTGGTCAAGCATTGCTTGCATCATTTCCTGGAACTGATTTGGTGGGTTGTTCTCAACTATGTCCTCTTCTACCGGCCTGGTGTGATCATTGTTCTCTTACGGGGAGGCATGATGCTGCAAAACAAATTGTTAGCACATAATAATATAAAGGGGTCACACATTGCTCACACGATACTAGCTAACGAAAGATCTATCGGATCCTCGCCACGTCCTTAGGATTTCTAGTTTCTTTTAATTGCTTGAAACACGTCTTGCTCTGATACCAGTCTGTCGCGACCCCGAACCGGGAATCCGGGATCGGGACTGGTGATGACATAATGATAACAATCTACATCAACAGTTTAATGATACCGTACATTTATTTTATTTCCCACAGGTGTCCGCGGTGAGGATCTCACAACCATAAATGAATATTTCTTTTTAAGTGCGGAAGCGTGTAGCAAATCAAATAGTCAACCATCCTTGGTCATAAAAATAATATCACAAGTATAAAGGTACTGTATCAGAATGAGCAATGATCTATAGCATGTTACCCAAGGTAAGTTAAAGTTTATACAAATATCATTTAATTACATTTCCCAAAAATAGAGGCCCACCAGGCCAATATAACCAAAATACCAATCCAAAGAATGGTTAGACAGTTTCCCCAAAATGTTAAGTCTCTCATGGCAACCAAACGTCTACATGACGTCATCGGCACGCCACTCAACTAATTGCTGCGGTTCTACGACCGCCTCCTCGAGCTCCTCCTCGGGATAACCGACAACGAGACCTGAGTACCAAAGAGTAGGTCAAACACGACGGTTTGGCAAATGGATAAAACACAATAACAATATGAAAATAAATGAATTTACCTTCAAAACATGTAAACCTGTTTAAATAACAATTTCTCTAAACAAAATAAAACATTTATTCCAAATACAAGTATACAATGTAAAACATGTAAGGTGACCAAGGAAACAAGAGACAATCAAGATGGCAACCACACGGAGCTAAGTCCTCTATCACTAAAGTGATAGAGCAAGAACTAGGCACTGATCCCGATCACTCGAGGTGAGGAGAAACAGTGGATCTCATATAAATACATATACATATACATATACATATACATATACATATACATATACATATACTATACATGACCACGGTAGCGAGCCGGGCATCAGGGACCACAACAGCAATCTGCGGCATCGGGACAAGACCACGGTAATAACCGGGTAGCGGGATCCAAACTGCAGCTGGCGGGACAAGAGGGGGATCTCCAAGTTGGTGGATCAGACCAACAGGGTTATCCAAGCTTAGTGGTGCCGACTAATAGGTCAAATACCAAATCGAGACATATGCAAGTAAATCAAGTAAATGAATAAACGGGCAAGACGGGGGTGCTCAATGGCACACTGTCATTTCATGTGGTGCAATGCACTTCAAGACAAGTAACTATTTCAAGTGTAATTCAATACTTTCGGGAAAACAAGGCATGTAGTATAAATCTAGGGAACAATGAAATACTATAGAGCTTTTGAAATCTCAAGACAAGTATCGGGGTTCAAAACTAGTTCAAGGTGAATAGGGACCCCCGTATGTCGATCTGATAAAAATTTGGTACTCTTTGAGTTTGGGGACATTCCGGGCTCCTTATACACTTTGAATTTTCAAAACTTCGAATGACATCTTCGTGATATGTTTTCTTTCTCAAATGGCCTCATATAATGCCTAGTGAATCTCCTTTGATCGACAAAGCTCAGCGCTAGAGTGAACCGGAGAGTTCGCTCGAGCGAGGAGTTCTCTGAAACTTGGGAAATTTCGGTCACCTGGCGGTCACCTGGCGGTTAGCCGCCGCTGGGATGGGCAGCTAGCCGCTGGCGGACCGCGGCTGGGCTGCAAAAATGCAGCTCACTGGAAAGCTAACCGCCAAGGTGCGGTCAGCTGGCGGTTAGCCGCGGCTGGGATGGGCGGCTAGCCGCAGGCTAACTGTGGAGATAACTGATTTTTCAGGTGGAGAAGTGTGCTCTCTGGAAAAGCCACCGTGATATTTCGGCTAACTGGCGGTTAGCCGCCAGGTGACCGCAGGCTGACCGACAGGTGCGGGAAACACCCACTGTGTTCAGATTTTGAGCCATTTCTCCTCCTCAAAACCATTCTCCCTACTTCCACTTAGTCCCTGCAATAAAATTGAGCTAAGAACTCCTCCAATACATCTATCTATACTTCTCCAAAACTCCAACTTGTGATCATTCATCACCTCATTCTTCCACATCAAGTCCAATATAAAGGAAGGAGGAAGGAAACCATTTCACAAACATTCATTTAGGATATAACCAAAAGACAATAAATGCTTAACCAACATGTTTACAAAACATTAAATGACTTAGCCAATATGCATTCAAGCATTCATTTCAAAAATAAATGCAAGCCAATAAATATGAGTGAAATGACAAGTCAACCACATTCCTCATGGAAACCATTGAAAGCTCATAAAAATCAAATCATCCACTTGCCTTAGGTCTCTACTCAAGCATATCAAGCTCTAACAAGTGCTTCAAATCAAAGGTCCAAGCTACAAGGAAAATCCCAAAATAAAACCCTAGAAGAGTCAAAACATTGAAATAGCAAAGGGAACCTTACAACAATGAAGGTGAAGCTTCTCTACGGCTAGAGGAACACAAATCTAGAAGATGAAAAGGATTACTCACTTGGATGACCTCCAAGTGAAGAGAGCTAGCTCAAAGAAGATCTCAAGGTAGGAAGATTTCTCCACAAATGGTATCAAGATGAAGCTTGCAAGATGAGGAAAAGGATGGTGATCTCCATTTCTTGATTGATGTAGGTTTGGTACGGATTAGAGATGGAGAAGCAAGAAGAAGAAGAATTGCAAGGAAACCCTAGGCTCTCCTCTTGTGCTGGAACATGAAGAATGGCTTCCCTTTGTTAACAAATGAGTTGGGTCCCACTACTAAAGGAACTTGTTTGACTGAAATCATCTCTTTTGGGACCTCGGATGGATTCGACGAAGAAAGAAGAAATGATCGTCGAAATTTCTAGTTTCCAAAAAGTATATGTTTCGCCGGTTTCGGGAATATTAAGTTTGGGTACAGATTTAGTGCACAATGACTGTGTTGCCCTCAAGGCTATGCAATTGGGTTTCGGGATCTTAAACGGGGGCGGGATCAACACGAAAGTTGTAGGGATTATCAATACGAATAAAACGGGATTAAAACCATGAATGAAAAAATCTTCGATAAATCCCTAAACGCATGCAAGGTCATAAAAAGGAACCCCCAAAGGGCCCCACTAACACAAACCAACCAAAATTCCCCAAAACTATTTCAAAAGCTATTCTAAACCCAACTTAGCCAAGATCATTAATTAAGCTTAGAACTAACACGCAACTTAATTAGCACTAATCGGTTTCACTCGGGTCGGGGTCTTACAATCATATAATCTTCCTCCAGAAAAACTGCATTGGTGCTTACCAGCACTTTCTGCTCTCTGGGATTATAGAATAACCAACTTTTGGTTCCTTTAGGATATCCTACAAACGTGCATACTTCCGACTTTGTTTCTAATTTATCCGTCTTTACCTTCAGCACGTGTGCCGGACAACCCCAAATGTGTAAATGTTGTAGAGTAGGCTTTCGCCCAGACCATAACTCCCGGGGAGTCTTTGGTACAGACTTAGATGGTACGAGGTTTAGTATGTACATCGCAGTATCCAAGGCATATCCCTAAAAGGATATAGATAATCCTGAGAAACTCAACATAGACCTAATCATATCTAAAAGAGTCTGGTTCCTTCTTTCCGCTACTCCATTCTGTTGAGGCATACCAGGAGCAGACAACTGGTATAGAATCCCATTTTCTGATAAGTGTGCCATAAAATCACCAGAGAGATATTCGCCTCTCGATCTGATCGAAGAGTATTGATACTTTTACCTAATTGCTTTTCCATTTCTGCTCGAAACTCTTTGAACTTTTCAAAAGCCTCGGACTTGCGGTGCATAAGGTATATGTATCCATATCTTGAATAATCTGTTAGGAATTTTGTAGATTGCAATTTGATGGATGCATTATCATTCTAGCATCATTTGATTTACGCACATATGCATTGATTAAAGAAAACTTGAAATCTTGATTTATACATGCATTGGTTTTTAAGACTTGTAAAAGTTTTGATTTATGCATGATTTGTTTTTAATACTTGGATGCATTTTTTTTAGAAAAGAAGTTTTGTTAAAATCAAGCAAGCCATTGGTTTTATAGTTTTGAATCTTTTTTTGGCTTTTTATGTTTCAAGTTTTAAAAACCCTTAGAATGATTTAAAACATGTTTTTCAACCTTGATTTAGTGGCCAAAAAGTTCCCACAGAAAATACCTTCAAATATGCAAAATATGGGAATTTTGGTCCCAGGGGGTCAACCTGCAGTGTGGCCGGACCCGGTCGACCGGCCACACTGCAGGTCGACCATGAAAGAGCCGTTAGCCCTTCTGTCAAACGGTCTGTTTTTTTACCGTTGGTGTACCAGGTCGACCGGGGAAGAGCCAGGTCGACCCGGGGACTAGCCGTTGGGTTGTTTTGGCTATAAATATTAGTTCATTCCTTTGCCAAAAGTTGAGGATTTTTAGACCTTCCTTGAGAGGTTTTGAGGCAAATCAAAGGGAAATGAACTAAGGGATGAAGGGGATCATTAGGAAAGCTAAAGCTTGGATTAATGAAGTTAAATCACCAAGTAGGCTCTACTTTCCTTAATCATATGTTTTCATGCTTTGTTTTATTTTTGGTAAATCTTTTGTAGCATGATAAACTATGAGTTGTTGTGTCCTTAACATGTTTTATGTTTTGAATTGATTTATTGTTTTGGATGCATCACCATTGATTCAATCCAAGTAGTACTTTAATTGGTAAATCTAAGTAGATCATGTTATTGAAATTTTTTTTTGAAATTATATGTAACATGATTCCTATACTTGGTTGAATCTTTGGTTGTTGTTTTTCATCATAAGAAAATCTTTTTCAACTCTATCTTATGTTTTGGATTCAACATCTTTACAAATCATATGTAACTTTGTTTTATAGTTTCACAACTTGCTTTGCTTTGATAGGCATATCATTTTCAAGTTGTTTTTATAATTACATATGATTCGTCCCCTTATTTCAATCAAATCTATTTTTATGTTTTGAGCTTCATTGTTGATTTGATTGACATCCCTATGCATCACATGTTTTGTTCTTATAGTTTCACAACTTGTTTAGAATACATAGGTATTTCTTTTACAAGTTATTTTTAACATGTGTTTAGCATTTCCTCAATCATAAATGTTTTATGAGCTAAAACTTTCAAAAGCCTTAGGCATACATTTATGAGCCATCATTTTCAAAATGATTGAGGACATCACACACACACACACATCATGAGCACACATCTTTGCATTCATTTAGTGTTTGTGTGAGTTAGTTTTTCACTTCCATATCCGCCTAATTAAGAGGCATTGTAATGAGCTTAATTGAATCTCCATCAAGTGTATTTTAGACACTCTTTAGAGAGATAACCAACCTTTGGTTGAAGAGGTTATTGCTTAGCGTAAGAAAAGCATAATGTAATAGCTTGATGTTAAGCCTTGAAAAACATCATTGTAGAGGTTATTGCTTAGCCTTGAAAAGCATATTGTAAAGGTTATTGCTTAGCCTATTGAAAAGCATAAATAGTGGAAATCCGGTGGGGTATTGGATCACAAGCCGATAGTGGATGTAGGCATTGAGGCCGAACCACTATAAATCCTTGTGTGATGGTGCTTGCTTTTGTGGTGATTGTTTTTACTAAGCTTCCGCATTATGTTTGATAATCATCACTTGTGACTAGTTGGTTTTAAAGAAGTTAAAATTGATTAAAATTGGTCATAATTGGAGCTCACCCTATTCACCCCCCCCCCTCTAGGGTTCGGATCCCAGGACTTTCATAATCATGTGTGAAAGTGATGAAGTATTCATATCCTCCTCTGGCCCTGACATTAATGGGCCCACACACATCAGTATGCACTAATTCCAATAAATCTTTGGCCCTATTGCCCTTGGATGAAAATGGTCTTTTGGTCATTTTGCCTTCCAGATAGGACTCACAGACAGACATTGGTTCTACCACCAATGAAGGCAAGATACCATCTTTCACTAGCCTGTCAATCTTATTTAGGTTTATATGACCTAGCCTCAAGTGCCAAAGTTTTGTTGGATTAGATGAAGGTGACCTTCTCTTTAATGATGACCTATTTATTATTTCGGTATCATGTATCTCATACATTGTAGGAGTTAACAGATAAAGCCCATTGGTTATCTTGCCAGAACATATAAAAGTACCGTTCCTCTTTATGACAACTTCAGTACCAAAAGTAATAAAATAACTTTTATTCACCAAACTAGAAACTGAAATTAAATTCCGCCTTAAAGACGGTACATATAGAGTATCTGACAAAACCAACTTATTATCTTGAAAACATAAAGTAATAACTCCTACTGAGACCGCATCCGCCTTAGCATCAGATCCTAGGTTGACAATGATTTCGCCGTCACTGAGTTTCCTGGTTTCCCTGAACCCCTGCAACGAATTACATATGTGATTAGTTGCCCCGGAGTCCACACACCAAGATTCTGAAGTACCAGTTGCAAAACTAACTTCAGAAACAAGTGACTCAATCATACCTGAGGTCTTCTTCTTAGACAGATATTCTGGACAATTCCTCTTCCAATGTCCTGTCATACCACAATGGAAACACTTTCCTTTTGTCCCTGACCCCTTAGCCTTGCCAACACCACCATTAGGACCATTCTCCACTTAGGACCCTTCGGAACTGATTTCTTCTTGCCTTTCCCCCCTTTGCCTTTTGGTTTGGACTTGGCAAATGACTTTTCTGTCATCAGGGCAGTCGGCTTCTTCTTCATAATCCCTTCAGTCACCACGAGCTGGCTAGAAAGCTTAGCTAGAGTCAAATTCATCTTATTCATATTATAGTTAAGCTTGAAATTGTTGAATGACTCTGGTAGTGATTCAAGGATTATGTCAATCTACGATTCTGCATCAATCGCAGCCCCCAATACATCTAACTCATTCAATGAGTCCATCATTTTCAACATGTGGTCATGTACTGGTGTGCCTTCAGCCATCTTGGTGCTTATAAGCACCCTCATAGCAGCCTGTCTAGCAGGCCTGCCCTGTTCCACAAACATTTCCTTTAAGTTTGATATAATATCATATGCAGTCTTAAAGGATTGATGTTGGTGTTGCAAAACACTAGACATGGATGCCTGTATATAACATCTGGCCATCTCATCGTCTTTGGCCCACTTGGTGTAAAGTTCCTTTTCTTCCTATGATGCTTCCGACAATGGCTCATCAAGGGAGGGGTTTGGTAAGGACATATTTATATCCTGAAGTTGTCAGGACTATATCCAGGTTCCATTTCCAGTCTACATAATTGGATCCCACCAACTTATTATGGTTGAGGATGGTCGCAAGTGGATTGAAAGTATTTGAATTCATGCTTGAAATACTGTAGCACATAACCATACATTCAATTAATGAATTTAAATGACATTAGGGTTTAGTATTCTACCAAATTTATATGGAATCCTCATAACCACTAAATTCAGAATACATCGGAATCCCAATCCTCGGGGTATGCCTCCTTGGGGAGCGCGAATACCACCTAGATTGGCGCGGATCAAAGTTGGTCAAAATTAGGATTAAGACTAACTTTCCATGATCCCCTTCATTCATTATTATCTAGGTATCTCATACCAAATAATGAATGACTCCCGATTAACTTCGGTTTCTAAAATAAATGAGGCAAATCCTTGGGGATACTACATCATTATTTTAGTTAAGTGTGACCCACCAATTAGCATTGCATGACAACCGTTGCGAGCAGCTCCTCCTTGGGGAGTGGGCCCCCGCCCCGTCTCACCAACACTATCCATAGGAGATCCATATCTAGTAACCAGACAAGTAAAAACCCTCCGTGGGGAACGGTCATTCTCAAGATGGCGCGAGGCTAATACTTTCCTTACAATGGACCTATGGTGGAAAACCATGGGGATTTCTAAATATAAATGCCCCGCTCCCACTTAATATTTTAGAATTGAGGATTTCCTTGTAAGGTATTAGGGCCCACATGTAAACATATGAATATCAAATCATCTCATAATATGATCAAAGATTGGTTCCAAGTCAAGTTATTTTAAAGAAAGTCCAGTTTCTAAATTAGTGTTACCAATGTGTCCATCTCAAGGGTCATCAACACTAGTTAGAACTCTTTCCAAAAATTAATTTGATTTGACCAACTTTAGTAACTTGCTATGTTTGGATCATATCTGGAAATATTCTAAATTAAGCATGCATCCATAAATAGAAATTGCAAAAAATAGAATCTAGTCCTCTCCTCCACATGGCCCAAGCGGAATAGACTTCTTGGACTTCTAGACTTTCCAAAACTTCTGGAGTTCATCAAACTCTTTGGGAAACTCCAAAGCACTTTTGGTAATCTTCAAACTCTTTGATTAGGAGTCCAACATCGCTTTCCTTCTTTATATCGGACATCGCTAGAATTTACAAATTTAGAAAAATTACATAAATTCCTATGCCTCGATTATGAGACTTACATGGTAATCTAAACATGGAAATAAAAGGGCTATAGGGAAATTCATCATGCCTTGCCCTTTCACGGGAAACCAAGGAAACCATGACGCCCTTTACATTTTGCCTTAAATAAACCAATCACCATAAATAGAAAGCAAAAGACTTGTGGGCCATATGGAGAGGACATTATCATCTGCAAGTTAGTATCTCATACAACCATATAAATCACAAAAATAGGCTGCCAAATAATGCTGGAAAAATAGGATGTAAGAGAAGACCCGAAACTGAAAAAATAGTTTCTGCAACCTGCTGTGCAGAAGACTCGGATGATTGGCCAGGGGGCTCGGTCGACTGACCTGCAAGTCAGCCGGTCGACCGAGCACGGGGCCAGGTCGACCGGACTGACGAAAATCTGCAACATGGGTTTTCTGTTTCGTGTCCATTCTTCCCCAAATCACTTTCAAAGTGTTCCAATGGCTTCCTATCATCATTCCATCATTATTAAACCCTTTTGTAACTATCCAAACAAGAATCTACTATCAAACCAAGTAAATTCATCAAAACTGATCCTTACATAGCCCTTGCTTCATCTTCTTCGCGTCTCATGTAAAGATTAGAGCAAGCTTGCTGATTTAACATGATTAGAGATGAGGTATGGCTCTGATACCAATTGTTGGAAAATAGATGGGCCTTCCAGACAGGTTTCAAAACTTTTGACCTACTCGATGCAGGGATCAATTATCTAGAAGGCAACTAACCCAATCCAGGATGTAATCCCTCAAACTCATAAACCATGTACAACAATATATCCTATCTAGAAGATAGAAAACAACACCTAAACATGCAACCACGAAATCCACAACATACAAGGATGTAGATATACCTTTGGAGCTTTGTAGTGCTCTAATGGAGAATTTGAGTTCTTTCCTTTGATGATGAACACCTTCACTATCCAATTCAGAATCTCCAACTCCTTTTGATCTTCAACTCTATGACCCGTATTAGATCTCTTTTCTCAAGAAGATGGTGGAATCTTCAAGAGAAAACCTAACTAGTAACTCTAAGAACTAAAGGAGAAAGAGAAGGGAACTTAGAGAGGAAGAGAACTTGTGTAACTCTTGCACGAAGGGGCTGGAATGGCTGTATGTAATATGGACGTCCAAGAGGAGTTTGTTCCTCCTTTTATAGCCCTCCATTCCACCTTTTTTCCTATTTGAAATAGAAGTTTAACTCCCATTACAAAATAGTAAACTTCTCCCTTGCTAGTTGCCATAGAAGTCTCACTTCCACTACTATTAGTAGCTTTCTCCTTTCTAATTAAAATAGAAGTCATACTTCCATTAATAATTAGTAGCTTACCATTACCACTATTAGAAGTCTTACTTCAAATAGAAATAGTAACCTTCCTTTTAGAGTTCAAGTAGAATTAGTATCTTTCTAATAAATTGGGGTAGCGTGGGGACCACTAGGGATTCCTTAGAAAGCTGACTACAACTGGGACACGCGACCCCACATCTCATGTGCAATCCGGGCCCACAGTTAAATGCAAATAGCTCCACTATATAAATGCAATTGCACTCCAGTCTTAGGAATATATTACAATGAAGACCCTAAACTTCCACATTACCACAAGTAGGCCTCTCCATCTATATCCATGGATCAATTGGACCTGTCCACCAAAATTAGATCCATATCTTATTATCCTTGAGCCCCAATTAATTATAATGATCATTTGGTACCGATCCAATTAACTCTTAATTGGAATCGGTGCGCACTTACCAATGATAAATCCATTAATTGGCACAAGGGGATATTAAAGATAGATTCCATCTTGACCATTGAATGTTCCCACAGCTCTACTTCCACGTACCCAAATCACCGAGGTGTTGACCTACAATTGGCCTCACTCATTGGTGACTCAAAGCAAATGTATAGATAGAAACTTGAGTTCATTAATGTCACAGGATTATGAGCCTATTGCTAAGGAATTATGAGAGCAAACCTTAATGTAAAGACAATGTATATAAGGTGCTCCTCATGGTCATTCAATACGTCAAATGTACCAGCACCATGATCCAGAATCTTACATTCTGATGATCGAGACAAACCACACTATCTCATAGTGATCAAAGTGCTACAACCTTGTCAAATGAGATGCCCAATCTCATCACTGGTTGTGAAGATATTTAAGTATAAGATTTGCAATACATGTCTCCTGTATGTGGATCTCATCCATACACATGTATTACATCTAGTATACTTGTGGACTCCGGTTCATCTCATGAACCATTATGTCTTTTGTATTGGTTATGTGCAAGTATATAATTAAAGACCATTCATCTCATGAAAGGAAAGCATGATTGTATTGATAAATAAAGAATTGAATCAATTTATTACATCATATACTTGGTATTGAGACCATCAAAACTAACAGAATCTTACATTCTGATGATCGAGACCAATCATACTACCTCATAGTGATCAAAGTGCTGCAACCTTATCAAATGAGATGCCCAGTCTCATCACTGGTTGTGAAGATATTTAAGTATAAGATTTGTGACACATGTCTCCCGTATGTAGATCTCATCCGTACACATATATATCACATCTAATATACCAATAGGACTCGGTTCATCTAATGAACCATCATGTCATATGTATTAGTTATGTGCATTAAGTAATAAAACATCATTCATCTCATGAAACGAAAGCATGATTTTATTGATAAGTAATGAAATTAATCTATTTATTACACCATCTGATGAATTGAGTCCATACAATCTAACAAAATTATCATGCTACAATGGTATCGATGGTGTGTCGAAATCCATCTAGATTGTGAACAACAACTTATATTCTATAAGAACCGACAAATAAGTCTTCCGTGTATAAGTAAAACTCTACACACCAACTTGTCTACTTTATAGAATAAAAGACACTCACATGCATAATAATGCAACCATTTGCCCATACAATATCTCAGTTATATGAGAAGACAAAATATTTTAAAAATTGAATCAGTCAAAGACAAATACATAAAGTATGTTTTTAGTATATTTATACTAAAAACATACTTTATGAATTTATACTAAAAACATACTTTATGTATTTGTCTTTGGCTGATTCATTTTTTAGTATATTTTGTCTTCTCATCTAACTGAGATTTTGTATGGGCAAATGGTTGCATTATTATGTTTTTAGTATATTTTATGCTAAAAACATACTTTATGTATTTGTCTTTGACTGATTCATTTTTTAGTATATTTTGTCTTCTCATCTAACTGAGATTTTGTATGGGCAAATGGTTGCATTATTATGCATGTGAGTGTCTTTTATTCTATAAAGTAAACAAGTTGGTGTGCAGAGTTTTACTTATACACGGAAGACTTATTTGTCGGTTCTTATAGAATATAAGTTGTTGTTCACAATCTAAATGGATTTGGACACACCATCGGTACGATTGTAGCATGATGTTTCAACAGGCTTGTCTTGGCTGCAGTAAACGGTATAGTTTCGACTTATTATGCTAGTACACTGTGTGCGTATTGAACATGACCGTGTTTTGGTTATATTTTCTTTATACTGACTATATAAGATGATGAACACCCAAATGGTTATTATGAATGCTTGTACTCTTAATCCCGGCATAAATAATAGACACATACATTTAGTGTTTCGCATTTTGATTTATGAAGGAGTGAGATCTTTTGTGAGTCAATAATCTCAGTGAATTGGATGACTACACCACATGTATGGTAGATATTAGTTTATTGACGAAAACCACATCCCATAATAGGGATTGATGATATCCCCTTGATGAAGCTTTCAAGTTTTGATTATGTCAAACCCTGCAGGTGGACTTTGTGTCTGACATATCAAATAAGTTAAGTGTAAGGTCTCAAGGAATTATAAAGATATCGATTAAATATAGATGCCATTAGTTTTTTTAATCGATGGATATCTGAAATCTTCACGTGGGGGGATTGATAAGCATTTAATAACAAGAAGCTCGAAATATTATTTTGAGAATAAGGACAGGAGTGCAATTATAATTCTTTAGTGGACTGAATTATAATTTATGGAATTAGGATTCTAATTTGGGTCGAATTAGGGTTTCATGTTTCCATTAGGAGCCTATCCTTATTTCCTTCTTAAAGTCCCTATTGTAGCCTATAAATATGCGTTGTTGCTCTCTAGGTTAACAATAAGAAAAGTAAGAGAGAAATCTCATTTTTGGAGAGCAAAGGAGAATTCATAGAATTGGCCCACTCCCTGGTGCGAGTTTGAGCATATAGGAATACAGTAGAAGATCTTGAGAATTTCAGGTTGCTGTAAGACTGAGATCAAATCAAAGAGATCTCGTAGGTATGATTTAATCATATTAGTTCAAAATTATTTCCGCAGTGATTTGTACGCAATATCTAGAGATCCTGGTTTCTACTCGTTTCTAACAATTGGTATTAGAGCCGATCTTGATACTGCGTATGGATTGAAGAAAACATGGTCTACTATTGCTATAAGTAACCCCTGTTTTGTAGCGAAATATCTAACCTTTATTTTGCAGCAACTGAGTAACTGATTTGGCTATCATGGTCACCTTGTGTGTATGTTATGTGAATGGATCCCATGAATTTAATTCATGGTTACTATTTTACGTATTTTACAATTTTTATGGTGATGTAATTATATTGAGATAGCTTGTGAACTCCGTTCCTCAGGAGGCTTAGGACTCAATGTATTTCTTTTCTTGGAGATTGATGGGGGCCCGGCCTTTCGTCCTCTCTTTCCGCCCCGAAGGCTGCCGGGGTTTGGCGGAAGAGGAAAAGCGAGTCATCAACATTTTTTGTACAGGTATGCCCGATTTTCTATTCTACTTGGAATTTGAAGTGGTGATCCGGAGAATCACCTTCACAAGTAGAAAGGAAATCAATTCTTCTTTCTAACTTTCCATTGCACATATATTTTAAGAAGGAGACACAATTTTTTTTAAATGTCGTAAGAGGCGATTTCATTTTGTTTGCCGTAAAAGGCAATTTGTGCCGTGAAAGGCGATTTGTGCCATAGAAGGCGATTTACAAATCTCAACAATAATAAAAGACAAGAAATGTGATTTCTTTGTCTGTTAACAAAGAATACAAAATACAATAGAAAAAGTGAGAAAATGAATCTGACTTCTCAAGAGATTGCGGGGACTCATTCAGATTGACGGTCGCAAGTCATGTATGGACTTCGCCATCGTCCTTCAGATGAGAACGCTTGATGCTTTGATTCTTTGGCTTGGCTTGGACCTCAGATTTTTAGAGGATAAAGACCAAGGGGAGGTCCTATATCCAGTAAAAAAACAAGTAAACGGGCTGAAGAGCCGCGTTAGGTCATGTTGGGTAGAAAGAGAAAGGACCTTGGGGGGGTGGCCCCCCAAGGGACTTCGATCACCTTGTGGTGTTTCTGCAGCAAAGTAGGAGGATTTCTTCAGAGTTTTTTTCTTTCTTGCTTGTGTGTATGGATCTCTCTCTCTCTCTGTGTATCTGTCTCTCTTGGAATGACCCCTTTTTATAGGCTCTTGGTAGCCAAGGGGTGATTTATGTGATTGATGACCCATGATGAGAGAATTGATGACATTGATGCTCCATGATGGGAGGAGTTACAAGTTTTAATTCTTTGATTTTGTAACTCCTTTTTCCTTGAATATGATTGGCCGATGGAGAATGGTGGGCATTTAATCGCCCTTAATTTCCATGACGAGGGGAGTTTCATGGTTTTAATACCATGATTGCTTTGATTTGTAACTCACATTTGCTTGATTTTGATTGGGCCATCCAAAATAATGGGTTAATGACCGTATTAAGTTGTCATAAAATGGGTCAATTAATTACATTAAGTGGTCGCCAGGGCATTTGAAGAGTCGCGGGCTATGCCGTATCTTTTGGAATTCTTCTTGTGACGTTCGCCGATGGATCCACATGTTGTTTGATGTCGGATGGCGATGCAACTTCGAACATTGGTTGGTGCCAGTGGGCCGATGGCATCCGTCTTGTCGATTTCTCTATCGGTCGGACATAAAGTGTACTTTCTTGGTCAACCGGTTGGCGATCTTGGAGTGATCAATGGCGATTTCATGCTCTTGACGGTGGATCCGAAATGTTGATGAAGATTGGTTGATTTCGAGCATAAAAAAATCAGATTTTCGAAAAACCACAGGGCCTGGAATTCCCGAAACGCGAAAAGGGTCGGAAATCGGGCCATTCGACGAAAATCAGACGACCCGGATTCCCATGGTCGCCAGTGACCATGGGCTGGGGTCGCCAGGGGATTTTTTCCCCTTCCGATCGCTGTTTCTCGACCGTTTTTCGATCTTTCTGATTCTTTATTTCTCCTGTATTTTTCTTGATACTTCTCCTCATTTATTGGCTTGGTTCTCCTGAAGAAAACTTGACGAGAAGCCGTGCAAATCGGAGCACAAAGTTTCCTATTTTTTGGAAGAGTCGAAGACTTTGTGGCTGATTTCCTGTTAAGAGTCAAAACTAAGTCAAACGATGTCGGAATGACCTATAATTTGAGGTGAAGCCTCGTGGGCAGTAGATAGGACCAACCATGGGCTTTTGTTTGAGTTTTGAAGTCGTGTGGGGTCCTGTCGCCAGTACACTTGATCTTGCCGCAGGGAAGATGTCGCGCTTTGATGTACGGTCAACCGATGTCCGATAGACTTGAAATTTAACAAGGAGCCTATTGGAGTCATTTTAAGACGATCCATTAGCTCAGATTTGGATGTCATGGTCCCGGGGTGCTCCGCCACCGGTAGCCTTGATTTTGTTTCAGAGCGTCAAAGTCGGGTCAAACGTTGTTAGAATGACCTGAGATTTGACGTGCAACCCTTTAGAAGCATGTTGAAGCCACCCATGTGCTCTACCTGATGAGTGATTGCCTTGATAGTTCTCACCACCGAGAGGCTTGATTTTACTGCTCGAGGGTTGATGGAGGGTCAAACATTGTCGGTTTGACTTGAAATTTGACATGGAGCCTTTTGGAGGTATTTTGAGACCATCCGTGGGCTCTAATCGAAGTTTGATGTCTTCAACACTATCGCCGCCAGGAGCGCCTGTTTGGCTACCGGAGGAGTGAAGTTAGGCCAAATGATGTCGGAATGGCCTTAAACTTTATGTAGAGCCTCCTAGTGGCATCTTGGGGCCAGCTGTGTGCTCTATTTTATGTGTCAAGGTATCTGGCTTCACCGCCGCCGGGAGCGCCTGTTACGGTTTTCATTAGTTTGCAATTAGATTTGATACATTCTTTTTCATAAGCTTGATCTCTCATACTTCTTTATTGGAATCTTCTTGCATTATATTTAGCATAGCATCAGAGGCTTTTGCTCAAACATGTTTTGTTTTGCTATTTTAAATTAAAAGAAAACTCTTTTTATCAAACATGTTAGTCTTTAGTCTATCTCAGTTCTCCAACATCAAACTTTCCTTTTATAATCCTTTTTCGAATCTTTAAATATAGGGAAAGTTTGGACAGCCGAACTATGTTCGGTCAGCTGTCGGTTCTGGATCCAGAATGTGAAATCTTTGTATCAGGGAATGTCGGTCATCTTGTCGGTCTGTTGCCGGTCAGCTGTCGGTCGACCTAACTATTGTTCGGTGAACCGACAACTTTACAACGGTCCGTAAATTTAAAAAAATATAGTCATTGGATTATGACCGTTGAGTTCGGTCGACCGAACTCCATCTGTCGGTCGACCGACAATAGATCCGTTGGAGACGTTTTTCTTATAAAAAGAATCCTTCCTTGGTTTTTGTGCCAACACTTTTGAGACTTTTAAGGGCCAAGGGAGATGGGACATTCATGCTAAGCTAGAGGAAAGCTAGGAGGGCAAATCATCATGACAAACCTTTGATTCTTCAATGGGTTTGCTCCTCTTATCTTATTTTATTCATGCTTACTTTCAAATCTTTGATTTCTTCAAATGGCATGATTAAAGTGTTCAAATGTTGAGTGTTTAAACATGCTTTGATTCTAAAATATGTTTACCATTTTAACTTCATCATTTGATAAGTAATCTCACATGGTTAGACATTTAAGGTTTCTTTCAAACTTGCTAGTTTCATCTTAAAGTTTCTAAAAAACAAGTTTGTTCATTATTTCAAAAGACATGTGTAGTTACTCTATCTCTCATTTACATCATTTATGAGCATTGAATTTTAAAAGAGATAGAAGTAGTTTTAAGGCATATGTATCATTTATTGATCTTTGCATTTATCATGCATATGCCTTAGTTTGATTACAACTTTCATATCAGCCTATGTTAAGAGGCATTTAATTGTATTCACTTACATCTCATTGTATGCTAGTTTAGGCATAGTTTTTGAGATTAAAAATCTTGTTGTAAAGGTTTATGCTTAGCCTATTGAAAAACATATGAAGTTGTATAGGTTAATGCTTAGCCTTGAGTAAAAAGCATTTGTGGTTGTAAGGTTGGAGGTTAGCCTAAACCATAAAATTGATAGTGGAACACCGGTAGAAATACCGGGAGTGGATGTAGGCATGATTGGCCGAACCACTATAAATTTCCTTGTTATGGTGATTGTGTGGATGATGCACTTAAATTTATTCCTTACTTATCAATGTCAACTTTGATTGTATTCATTGGTTCTTTACTTGGTATTAGATCTTTCATCAATAATCAAGTTAATGAACTTTCAAAAGATAATAGATATTGGTTTAGAGAAGAATTGGCCATTGTAATTGAGTGTACCCTATTCACCCCACCACCCCCCCCCCCCCCCTCTAGGGTTCGGTTCTGGACTTTCAATTGGTACCAGAGCTTTGGTGCTTTTGTCTAGGTCTAACTAACCTTGAGAGAATCCTAGAGTGTTTTCATTAGTTGCCATTATGCAAACTCATTTGGGAGAAGGAAATGCAACTAATAAACCACCCTTGTTTAATGGAACACATTATCGTTACTGGAAAATTAGAATGCAAGTGTTCTTAGAACCCCAAAACTTAGTTGTGTGGAATATCATAGAAGAAGGCTATCATCCTCCTACTATCACTGAGCAAGACACGGAAGGATATGTCATCTCTATTAAACCAAAGCCTAAGAGAGAATGAACTCAAGGAGAAAAGGATAGGGTTAATTTAAATGCTAAGGGAAAGAATTCCTTGTATTGTGCCTTATCTCAAGAGGAGTTTAATAGAATAGTCAATTGTAAAACGGCTAAGGAAGTTTGGGATACCTTAGAGACTACTCATGAAGGAACGGATCAAGTTAAGATAGCTAAAATTCAAATGTTGACATCTAAATTTGAAGATATCAAGATGCTCGAGGAAGAAACATTTGATGAATTCTATTCTAAATTCATGGAGATTGTCAACTCTCTTATAGGTCTAGGAGAGAATAAATGAGTCCAAAGTTGTGAGGAAAATCTTAAGATCTCTTTCTAAAATGTTCAAACCCAAGATAGTAGCCATAGCGGAAAGCAAAAATGTTGACAAAACTAAACTAGAAGAGCTAAGACGAAATCTTCTTACCTATGAATTAGATCTAAAAGCTCCCAGTAAAAAGAAAGGAGCAGCCTTTTCATCTCAATTAAAGGAAAATGAGAGTGATGATGAGAGTGATGATGACAATGCCTTGCTTGTTTAAAAATTTAAAAAATTCTTTAGAAACAATAAGAGTAATAGAAATTCAGATGAAACTAAAAGTCCTAGATTCCAAAGAAATTCCAAAGGATCCCTTAAGAAGGATATTCAATGTTACAATTGCAAGGGGTTTGGACACATTGCTCAAAATTGCTTTACCCCCAAAGAATCTGCAAAGGGAGATAGGAAAGGTAAGAAAGTTTTAAACATAACTTGGGATGAAGAAGATGAAGGTAGTGACCATAATGAATCCCAAAATGATGAAGATGAAAATTTCCCTAATTGGTTTCTCTTTACATCTATTGAAGAAGACAATGAGCATAATAGTCTAATAGATGAAACATTAGGGAAAGAACAACCAAATGATGATATTGATGAAATTCAACAAGCCTATGATGAACTATATGAAAATTGGGAAATCTTGATTAAGAAAAAAAAAATCTTAAAAGAAGAAACCAAAAGGCTTGTGATTATTATGAAAGATGAAAGAAGAACTTTAGAACACAAGATGACTACATTAAATGAAAATCTAGCTCATGCTCAAAAGGAAATTCATAATTTACAATCCAAACTTGAATCTAGTCAACTTGAGACTAACTCGCTTCAAATGAAGCTCACTAAAGGTAAATTTGTGTTGATAAATTCACAGTAGGTAATGACAAGTTCTACCAAATGTTGGGTATGCATAAAATTTTTGGAGACAAGAACGGGTTAGGTTTTGAGGGTTCCTCTAGCAAAAACAAAAATAACTTTCAAAATTTTACTAGGACCCCTTATAAACCTATGGAGGAGAAAAACTATACCTCTAGATTGACTTGTCATTTTTGCAATCGTAGTGGGCATTTAGTTCCTAATTACCAATACAAAATTAGATTGTCCTTAGAAAATCCCACTAGAGTGCTTTTTAAGTTTATTCCCAAGACCATCCCTCCTAAATCTTCTTTGTCTAGTTGGACTATTAAAGATAGAACTTTTAAGAGTCTTTTAGTTCAAACTGCCTTGAAAACTAAAGAAAATCCTACTTGGTTCTTAGATAATGGTTGTTTCAAACACATGACAGGAGATCGATCTAGATTCAGCTCTATTGTGGATTATGATGGAGGAAATGTATCTTTTGGAGATAACAATAAAACTCAAATCATTGGCAAAGGACATGTGAAAGGAGATCAAATGCCCAACTTAAATGATGTTTTTCTAGTGGAAGGATTGAAGCATAATCTTCTTAGCATAAGTCAACTATGTGACAAAGGAAACAAGGTCATTTTTGACAGTCAATCTTGCAAAGTTGTTGATGATAAATCAAATCAAGTCATTCTCACTAGTTCTAGAACTAAAGGAATCATCTATATCATAGAAGAACATGATGAAAATGAGTCTAGGTTCTTGATAACAAAAGGTCAAGAAAATTACTCATGGCACCAAAGGTTAGGTCATAGAAACTTCAAGCTAATGAGGATCTTATCGAAAAATGAAATTGTGAGAGGAATTCCTAAGTTGAGTAATGAAAAATCTGATATCTGTAAAGCCTGTCAACTAGGGAAACAAATCAAGAAAAGCTTCAAAGGTTTAAAGGATATATCATCCTCGCGTCCTCTTGAATTAATCCATATGGACTTAGTAGGGCCTGCACTTGTGCAAAGTATTGGAGGAAAGAAATTTATTATAGTTATGGTAGACGATTATTCTCCGTTTGGATGGATTGCTTTTTTTCATGCTAAATCAGATGCCATAGAAAATATCATTAGAATTTGCCTGTCCTTCCATTTACAACTATTATACCAACTAGATTAATGAAGAATCATCCCTTGGATAATGTAATTGGAAACATCAAAAGTGGGGTTATGACTCAGAGACAAGTTCAAAATTTATGTGCTCATTACTCTTTTGTTTCTCAAATCGAGCCCAAGAATTTCTCTAAGGCTGAATCTAAATTCGAATGGATGGAGGCAATGCAGGAAGAACTAAGTCAATTTAAGAAGAACGATGTTTGAGATCTTGTTCCTCTACCTAAAGAGAAAAATCCAATAGGGATAAAGTGGATTTATAAGAACAAGTCAGATGAATCTGGAAATGTTATAAGTAACAAGGCAAGATTAGTTGCCAAAGGATATGCTCAAATAGAACGAATTGACTTTGAAGAAACCTTTGCTTCAATAGCTCGTTTGGAACCCATATGAATATTATTGGCATATGCTAGTAGTATGGGAATCAAATTATTTCAAATGGATGTTAAGATAGCTTTCCATAATGGTGAAATTGAGGAAGATGTGTATATAACACAACCAAAAGGCTTTGAAGATCCTCATCACCCTGAATATGTGTATAAACTCAACAAAGCTCTTTATGGTTTAAAACAAGCTCCAAGGGCGTGGTATGAAAAACAGTGAGAACCCGACCCCTAATTTCCTAGATTAGAGTTGTTTTATTTGTGGATTAGTTTCTTTTAGTAGGATTAGTGCTTGTTGGGTGGAGTTAGAATGGTTTTTCACTAGTTTTGGGGAGTTTTGAGTGCCTTTGTGATTAGTGGGAGCCTTTGGGGGTTCTTTTAGTGACTTTGCGCGTGATTGGGAGGTTATTCGAAATTTCCGATAATTCTTGTTTTAGCCTCGTTTGACTTATTTTGTTAACCTCTACAACTTTCGTGTTCACTCCGTACCCATTCGAAGCTCCGAAAACCAGTTTTTCCAGCCCTGAGGGCAAAATCAGTCTTTTCACATTGAATTTGGACCCAAATTTCGAGATCCCACAACCATGCCAAAATTATACTTTTTTGTCGATTTTGGCTAAGTTGGATTTGGAATAGCTTTGATTCTAGTTTTGGGCTTCTGTGAATGCTTTGATAACTAGTAGGGCCCTTTGGGGGTTCCTTTTCATGACATTGCACATGTTTGGGGATTTATCGGAGATTTTTGCATTCATGGTTTTAATCCCCTTTTATTGCTATTGTTATTTCATTCAACTTTCATGTTGATCCCGTGTTCATTTGAAATACCAAAACCCGATTTCATAGCCTTGAAGGCAAAACAATCATTGCACACAAAATCTGTACCCAAAACTTGATATTCCCGAAACCCGCGAAATATATACTTTTTGGAAACTAGATATTTCGACGATCATTTCTTCCTTCTTCGTTGAATTCATTACAAGCCCCGAAAGAGATGATTTCAGCCAAACAAGTTCCTTTAGTAGTGGGACCCAACTCATTTGTTAACAAAGGGAAGCCATTCTTCATTCATTTTCATTCTTCATGTTCCAGCACAAGAGGAGACCCTAGGGTTTCATTGCAACTCTTCTTCTTCTTGCTTCTCCATCTCTAATCGTCACCAATCTTGCACCAAACTCGAAATGGAGATCATCAACCTCTTCCCCACCTTGCAAGCTTATCTTGATACCATTTTTGGAGAAATCTCCCAACCTTGAGATCTTTTTTGAGCTAGTTCTCTTCTTTTGAAGGTCATCCAAGTAAGTAATCCTTCCCATCTCCTAGATTAGTGTTCCTCTAGCCCTTGAGAAGCTACATTTGCATTATTGAAAGTTCAATCATTTTCATTCTTTGTGTAACCCATTTTAGGGTTGTTTTGGGGGTTTTTTTTATTGTATCTTGGATTTGAGCTATAGAGGTGACTTGAGGCTTGGTACAGCTAGCTTGGACTTGAGGCAAGTGAATGATGAAGTGTTTTAAGTTTTAAATGGTTTGGTGAAGCATTTATGGGTTTTCATGCTTTCATTAATGTGTTCATGGTTGAAATAAATGCCCTTTTTGCATCTTGATAGCCTCATTTAATGTTGGTAAACAGGTTGGTTTAGCATTTATTGTCTTTTGGGTATATCCTAAATGAATGTTTGTGAAATGGTTTCCTTCCTTCTTCCTTTGTATTGGACTGGATATGGAAGAAGTGATGGAGTGAACACATGATGGGGTTTTGAAGAAGTGTAGATAGAGGTATTGGAGGAGCTCTTAGCTCAGTTATATTGCAGGGACTAAGTGGAAGTGGAGAGAATGGTTTTGAGGAGGAGAAATGACTCAAATCTGAACACAGTGGGTGTTTCCCGTACCTGGCGGTCAGCCTGCAGTCACCCGGCGGCTAGCCGCCTGGTGACTGGCGGCTCACCGCCAGCTAGCCGAAATATCACGGTTGCTTTTCCAGAGAGCACACTTCTCCACCTGAAAACTCGGTCAGCTCCACGGTTAGCTAGCGGCTAACCGCCGAACCCATCGGCGGCTAACCGCCAGCTAACCGTACTTGGCGGTTAGCTTTCCAATAAGCTGCATTTTTGGCAGCCCAGCCGCGATCAGCCAACGGCTAGCCGCCCATCCCAGCGGCGGCTAACCGCCAGGTGACCGAAATTTCCCAGGTTTCAGAGAGCTCCTCGCTCGAGCGAACTCTCCGGTTCGCTCGAGCGTTGAGCTTTGTTGATCAAAGGAGATTCACTAGGCATTGTATGAGGCCATCCGAGAAAGAAACCATATCACAAGGATGTCATTCGAAGTTTTGAAAATTCAAAGTGTATAAGGAGCCCGGAATGTCCCCAAACTCAAGAGTACCAAATTATTATTAGATTGACATACCCTATTCACTTCAAATAAATCTTGAACCCGACATTTTACCCGAAATGTCAATTGTTTATCGTACTTTATCGATCCCGAGATTTATACTACATGTCTTGTTTTCCTAAAAGCATTGAATTACACTTGAAATAGTTACTTGTCTTGAAGTGCATTGCACCACATGATATGATAGCGTGCCCTTGAGCACCCCTGTCTTGCCCGTTTGTTTATGTATTTGTACTTGATTTACTGCATATGTTTCGATTGTATTTGACCTATGAGTCGGCACCACTAAGCTTTGATAACCCTGTTGGTCTGATCCACCGACTTGGAGATCCCCCTCTTGTCCCGCCAGCTGCAATTTGGATCCCGCTACCCGGTCATTACCGTGGTCTTGTCCCGATGCCGCAGATTGCTACTGTGGTCCCCGATGCCCGGCTCGCTACCGTGGTCATGTATAGCATTGTATATGTATATGTATTATATGAGATCCACTGTTTCTCCTCACCTCGAGTGACTGAGATTAGTGCCTAGTTATTGCTCTATTACTTTAGTGATAGAGGACTTAGCTTCGTGTGGTTGCCATCTTGCTTGTTTCCAGTTTCCTTGGTCACCTTACATGTTTTACATTGCATCCTTGTAATTGAATAAATGTTTTATCTCTTTCATAGAAATGATTATTTAAACAGGTTTACATGTTTTGAAGATAAATTCATTTATTATCATACTATCATTGTATTTGCCTCCATTTGCCAAACCGTCGTGTTTGACCCACTCTTTGGTACTTAGGTCCCGTTGCCTGTTATCCCGAGGAGGAGCTCGAGAGGCGGTCGTAGAACCGCAGCAGTTAGTTTAGTGGCGTGCTGACGACGTCATGTAGACGTCCGGTTGCTTCGAGAGACTTCATATCTTTGGGGAACTGTTTAACCATTCTTTTGATTGGTCTTTTGGGTTACATTGGCCTTTGTTGGCCCCTAATTTTTGGGAATGTAATTAAATGATATTTGTATAAACTTTAACTTACTTTGGGGTAACATGCTATAGATCATTGCTCTGTCTGATACAGTATCTTTATACTTGTGATATTGTTTATGACCAAGGATGGTTTGACTATTTGATTTGCTACACGCTTCCGCACTTAAAAAGAAATGTTCATTGATGGTTGTGATATCCTCACCGCGGACACCTGTGGGAAATTAAATAAGTTGTATATTGTCGATGTAGATCCTTCAATCATTAATTACACATTTAGTCCCGATCCCGGATTAGGATTCCCGATCCGGGGTCGCGACAAGGAGGATATGAATACTTCATCACTTTCACAGATGATTATTCAAGATATGGATACATATACCTTATGCACTGCAAGTCCGAGGATTTTGAAAAGTTCAAAGAGTTTTGAGCGGAAGCGGAAAAATAATTAGGTAAAAGTATCAAGACTCTTCGATCAGATCGAGGAAGGGAATATCTCTCTGGTGACTTTATGGCACACTTATCAGAAAATGGGATTCTATCCCAGTTGTCTGCTCTTGGTATGCCTCAACAGAATGGAGTAGCGGAAAGAAGGAACTAGACTCTTTTAGATATGATCAGGTCTATGTTGAGTTTCTCAGGATTACCTATATCCTTTTGGGGATATGCCTTGGATACTGCGATGTACATACTAAACCTCGTACCATCTAAGTCTGTACCTAAGACTCCCCGGGAGTTGTGGTATGGGCGAAAGCCTAGTCTATAACATTTACACATTTGGGGTTGTCCGGCACACGTGCTGAAGGTAAAGACGGATAAGTTGGAAACGAAGTCGGAAGTATGCACTTTTGTAGGATATCCTAAAGGAACCAAAGGTTGGTTATTCTATAATCCAAGAGAGTAGAAAGTGCTAGTGAGCACCAATGCGGTTTTTCTGGAGGAAGATTATATGATGGACCGGAAATCTTTAGAAAAGGTGATCTTAGAAGAGATTCAAGAACAATCAATTCCAAATCCAAGTATGACCGAACTTGAGGAAGAACCGCCCTTACCAGACCCAGTAGTTACACCAGTGCCTCGTCGTAGTAGGAGAATAATCAGGCCCCCTGATAGGTTTTCGTTCTTGGGAGAGTCTTACGAGGCAATCCCGGAAGAACTGGAACAGGATCCCTGTAACTATGATGAAGCAATTAATGCCATAGATTCGGGACATTGGCAAGATGCTATGAAAGCTGAGATGGAGTCTATGTACTCTAATCAGGTCTGGACACTTGTGGACTTGCCTGCCAATATCAAACCTATTGGGTGCAAGTGGGTCTACAAAAGAAAAAGAGGACCAGATGGAAGAGTTGAGACTTTTAAGGCCAGGCTTGTTGCGAAAGGGTATACTCAGAAAGAGGGTATCGATTATGAGGAAACCTTCTCGCAGGTAGCCATGCTCAAGTCCATCCGGATACTCTTATCCATTGCGGCTCATCTCGATTACGAGATTTGGCAAATGGATGTCAAGACGGTGTTTCTCAACGGCCATCTTGAGGAAGACATCCATATGATGCAGCCAGACGGTTTTATAGCAAATAACCAAAAGCAAAGAGTTTGCAAGCTGCAGAAGTCCATTTATGGACTAAAGCAGGCATCCCGAAGCTGGAACATCCGTTTTGACCGGGCAATCAAATCATTTGGTTTTAGTCAAAATCCGGATGAGTCATGTGTGTACATGAGAAATGAAGGTGACAGGGTAGTTTTTCTGGTTTTATATGTCGACGACATCCTTCTCCTTGGGAAAGATAAAGGAATGTTGTCAACGGTAAAAGTTTGGTTAGCAAAGACTTTTGATATGAAGGACTTGGGAGAAGCTAGTTACATCCTAGGGATCAAACTCCATCGAGGCAGAAAAAATAGGATGATTGGCTTATCTCAAGCTGCTTACATAGATAAGGTACTGGTACGGTTTGCTATGAAAGACTCCAAGAAGGGTATCACGCCTTTCAGGCATGGAGTGCACCTTTCCAAGGAACAGGGTCCCAAAACCCCAGAGGAAAAGGAGCAGATGAGAGCAATTCCATACGCTTCGGCTGTTGGTAGCCTCATGTATGCTATGCTATGTACTAGACCGGATATCTGTCATGCAGTGGACTTAGTCAGCAGATATCAGTCTAACCCAGGCCCTGACCATTGGACTGCTGTAAAATGTATCCTCAAGTACTTGAGAAGAACTAGAGATTACATGTTAATTTACGACAGTGATGAGCTGATTCCAGTCGGATACACAGATTCTGATTTCATGTCAGATAAGGATTCCAGGAAATCTACCTCTAGTTATGTGTTTATGCTTGGCGGAGGAGCTATCAGCTGGAGGAGTATTAAACAGGAATGTACCGCTGATTCCACTTCTGAAGCTGAATATGTAGCGGCTTGTGAAGCAGCTAAGGAAGCAGTATGGCTAAAAAGATTCCATTTGGAACTTTGGGTGGTACCTTTGGCGCGACAGCCGCTCACAGTTTACTGTGACAGCAGCGGGGCAGTCGCCCAGTCCAAGGAACCCAGGAGCCATAAAAGCCTAAAGCACGTACAGAGGAAATATCACTTGGTCAGAGAGATTGTGCAGAGAGGTGATATTGCAATCACCAAGATAGCCTCTGTGGACAATCTGGCAGATCCATTTCCTAAGCCTTTGACCACCAAGGTTTTTGAGCAGCATGTAGACGGGATGGGCATGAGATGCAATCTTGATTGGAATTGAGCCCAAGTGGGAGATTGTTGGTTTTATAGTCTCAATACCAAGGGTATATGATGTAATAAATTGATTAATTTCTTTATTTATCAATACAATTCATGTTTTTCCTTTCATGAGATGAATGGTGTTTTATATACTTGCACATAACCAATACAAAAGACATAATGGCTCATGAGATGAACCGGAGTCCATGAGTATACTAGATGTAATACAAGTGTATGGATGAGATCCACATACAGGAGACATGTATTGCAAATCTTATACTCAAATATCTTCACAACCAGTGATGAGATTGGACATCTCATCTGACAAGGTTGCAGCACCTTGATCACTATGAGATAGTGTGATTTATCTCGATCATCAGAATGTAAGATTCCGGATCATGGTGATGGTACATTGGGTGTATTGAAGGACATGAGAAGCACCTTATATACACTGTCTTTATTTTAAGGTTTGCTCTCATAATTCCCTAGCAATAGGCTCATAATCCTGAGACATTAATGAACTCAAGTTTCTATCTATGCATTTGCTTTGAGTCACCAATTAGTGAGGCCAATTGTAGGTCAACACCTCGGTGATTTGGGTACGTGGTAGTAGAGCTGTGGGAACAGTCAATGGTCAAGATGGAATCTATCTTTAATATCCCCTTGTGCCAAATAATGGATTTATCATTGGTAAGTGCGCACCCATTCCGATTAAGAGTTAATTGGATCGGTACCAAATGATCATTACAATTAATTGGGGCTCAAGGATAATTAGATATGGATCTAATTTGGTGGACAGGTCCATTTGATCCATGGATATAGATGGAGGGGCCTACTTGTGGTAATGTGGAAGTTTAGGGTCTTCATTGTAATATATTCATAAGACTGGAGTGCAATTGCATTTATATAGTGGAGTTATTTGCATATAACTGTGGGCCCGGATTGCACATGAGATGTGGGGTCGCGTGTCCCAGTTGGAGCCAGCTTTCTAAGGAATCCCTAGTGGTCCCCACGCTAGCCCAAGTTATTAGAAAGATACTAATTCTACTTGAACTCTAAAAGGAAGATTACTATTTCTATTTGAAGTAAGACTTCTAATAGTGGTAATGGTAAGCTACTAATTATTAATGGAAGTAGGACTTCTATTTTAATTAGAAAAGAGAAAGCTACTAATTGTTATGGAAGTGAGACTTCTATGGCAACTAGCAAGGGAGATGTTTACTATTTTGTAATGGGAGTTAAACTTCTATTTCAAATAGGATAAGAGGAGGTTTGGAGGGCTATAAAAGGAGGAATAAACTCCTCATGGTCGTGCACTTTACATAGAGCAAGAACAGCCCCTTTGTGCAAGTGTTGCACACACTGCAACAAATGGGATTTTCAGCGACGAAAATATTTGTGACGCAACCCAAAGTGTCGCAAAAGATAATTTTTTTGCAACATAAAATTAGACTCATCGCAACAAGTTAAGTATTTGCGACACAAGACTTCATGCGTTGCAAATAGATACTTTCCGCAATGAATATAGTGTGTTGCAAAAAAATGCATCAAAAAAACATTGGCGCCAAATGGCGGTAAAACTATTTGCCACGCTAGATACACATTTGCGACACAATCATCTGTCGTAAATAAGTGTCTCTATTAGCGACGCAATCCCCACGTTGCAAATAACTTTTAGTCTAAGCTATGTTGTAAAAAGTTAAGGGTTTTTGCAACAGTTTCTTTTTTGCATCGCACATAATATCTTATTCGCAACACTGATGTCTTTTGGTCGCAAATAATTATTATTAGCGACCTCCATCATATGGTGTCACAAAAATTTTAAACTAAAAAAAAGAACTAATTTCTTCCCTCAGCCACCATTATGGAAAAAAATTATACATTTATTTGGGATGCAATTTTGACGTCGCAAATAATAATTTTTTGCCACAGTATATCTGCCGTGTCGCAGATAATAAGCTTTTTTGTGACATGTGTTTAAATGCGTCGAAGAAAATATTTTTCTTAGGGAAATTATATTTATTGCGTTACACTTACCCATTAGTTCCGTTGCCCGCGCGCTTTTTTTTTTTTCAGTCGATCCCCGCCTTCTCTTAACAGTGTTTTATAAACTCATCTTTCTATTCTTCCCTCCATCTCTACGCTTCACTCTCTATCTCTCTGCCCTAAATCCAAACAGCCACGATTCCGTCAACAATCCTCTACAAGACGATAGAGAAATCCATCCCAATCTCCTTTCTTTTTGTCTCCCTCTCTACGCTTCAATCTCTGCCTATCTCTCTGCCATAAATCCAAACCAAAGCCAAGATCCCGTCGACGATCCTCTACAAGACAATAGAGAAATCTTTCCCAATCCGGAGGTATATATATATATACATTCCTTCTAAATCTCTATGTTTTTTTTATCTCCCATACATCCAAACGTGTCCTACCGTTCGATTTCATTGTACTATGTGTGCCTTTCTTCTTCAGGTCTTCTTTACATTCGTTTCTGGTTTTGGGACCAGCGGCTGCTACTTGTGGATGAATCTTCATTCGATTTCTTGTTCAAAGCAGTGGTGATTGAAGAGGTTCGATCTCTTCCTCTTCTTTTTTTTAATCTGTTGAGATTTCTTTCCATGTTTGTAATTTGAATTTCTTTATTATGAATTTGAACAATGGAGATCTTGATTTGAATTTTTTTTTTACCTTTTGAACTTTGGATTGTTTACTCTAAATTTGGGCAATGGAGATCTTGATTTGTTTGTTTTTGCAGGGGTTTAAGTGGGGTTTATGAATAGATCTGGATCAGATGTGGTGGATCTTTTTTATTTATTTAATGATTTTTGGTTTTTTGTTGGGTATTAGGATTTTAGTTTTTTTTTTTTTTTGGCGTTTTTCAGTATGAGTGTTTGGCTATTTGGAGACTGCTTAGTATTATTTTGTGCTTCATAGATATGTTGATTTTGATAGGATTGATAGTTATTGTGGGTTTAGGGGGGGTTTGTATACCGTTCTAGGAGTTATTTGATTGGGATTTAATATTTCTTCTCTTTATTGCTTGTAAGTGTTGGAAATATGGTTGTCATGATGGGTTTTTTTTTTCTATTATTATTAAGGATTTCAATTGGAGTTGGGTTTTGGTTGTGTGTGGGTGTGTTTTCTCCCCCCTTTTTATTAGTTGGATGTATGGAGATTTGGTTGGAGTGATGGTATCAGAGAGAGAGAGAGAGAGAGAGTGTGTGTGTGTGTGTGTGTGTGTGTGTGTGTTTTGTGGTGATCTGTGTCTGGTTTTACTAAGGATGCTGGTTCTTTATCTGTTTTTACGAAGTGAGGTTTATTTATAGTTGTTTTCTTTTCTATTGAATGAATGCAATTGTTTACTCTTGTGTTCTTATTTTGCTTTTACCAAGCATTGATTCTTTGTTGATCTTTCAAAAAGGTAAAAAAAAAATTGATTTTTTTTATTTCAGTAGGATTATTAGTCAAATGTTTGGGATGAGATGGATTTCACATTTTGTTTTTTCCTCTAATTTAAGGGAGATAAAATATACGTTATGATGTCCTCACATGAATTTGTTCCTGAAATTCATTCCTTTGGGACGGTGGTTCTACTTCATGATAACATGGTTTCATGTTGATTCAATCAGTGGACTTGGTTTCATATTGATTCAAGTAATGGATTTTGTCTGGCCGTTCACATGTTCTCTCTTGCTTTGTTTTTGTGTTGGTATTTTTCTATGAGAAATTGCTGTAGAGAAACTGTGATAGCTTAAGTTTGAAAAGGACTACAATCATCTCTATATTAATATCCTTTTGCATTTCTATGTGTAAGTATGGTGCTTCTGTTTCCTTCACTATGGTTCTTCTGTTTCCTTCACTCTCTATTATGCAGAAGCTATAGATTTGCTCCAGAAGCTGTCAATAGATTCTCCAACCAATGCCCTTGAAGTTCCTGAGCCTACTAAAAAGGTAACTATGAACTCCTTTTCATGCCTATGTGATAATTTCTATAAGCTTGTAACTTTCTTCCATGTCCCTTGAAGTTTTTGTTCTAATTTTCTGTTATCCATTTCTTTCCTAATAAATATGGGCCTGTGAGCTCTAGTGATGTGGCAAATGTGCCGATTGCATCATGTGAAAGATCTACTCCTCTAACTTGGGGACTTGGAGGATGTGGACTCAATGGTCAATGAGACAGGTGTGATTAAAGATGTAAAGAAGGCCCCTTAGCATTCTTCACTAGGCTTGAGCTAGTTGGAGAAAGAACTTAGTTTTGAGTTGGGTCAAAGTGAGCTTGACTTGTTAAGGGGCTTTGACTTGAGTTCTATATTTTGGCTTATTTCAGTATGGACATGCTCTTTAAAACCTATATTTTTATGCCTTTTGTTAAAGTATTTTTTTCTTATTTAGAAATTAGTGAGAGTCATATGTAAAAACAATGAGTTTTTATTTAAGGAACTTAAATGTCTATCGAAACCATTACAAATTGTTGGATTGAGTCAACAAAATCTGTTTTTAATAGATTACTAAACTTTTAAGTTGTTAAATCAAGGGCTAGGATCATTGATGTAGCTGATTTTTGTATGACTCTTATTCGTAAAGAGATAACTCCGGCAATCCTTCTCTACTGATATAACTACATCTGCTCATAGGCTAGGATCATTGATGAAGCTGACTATTTGGACTTTTTTCTAGTCCTTTTTTTATCAGTTGGTTAGACTTCTTAAATTGGGGACTCATGCAGGTGAAAGCTCTGCCACCACAAAAATGGCTTAATTTATATAGAAAAGGTTATAAAGGTTTGGAAAAAAGTTGAGACATCTATTAGTGCAGGTTACAATTGAATGGAAAATGTTAGGTTTGCCTTCTTAGCTTGACATTAGTTCCATTGTGTATACCCAATGTAAGATATTCTTGCCTTTGAAGCTTTCACTTACTTTTCAAGATTGTTTCAAGTTCCAGAACATCTAAAAATGTTAGTGTAGCTATCAATACTAATTTTTGTTTTTAATCCATTTGAATTCTGCATTATAAGGCTAAGTTTGATTGAGTTTGATTGCTTTAGATTCAAGATTGATACACTCATATTTATCATCTTTGTCATAGTTGATGCTGTTGATTTCATGCTTCGATTGACCTGTTCATCACAAATTTTCAAATGATTCCTCTTTTTTAAAATCACACCATGTATTTTGGTATGTTCTTTATTCCACATATGTAACCTCATGTGTTTTTTTGTAGTTGTTGTGTGGATTGCAACTGTAGTTTATTTGTCAATTTTCATGTATGGCTCAAAATGGGTTTGATTTCATGAATTTGATGGGTCATAATTGAATTTGATAAGAATGTTAAGGTACTGAATCTAACCTTATTTACTGAAGTTAGGATATAAAACCAAATCTAATTATTTTATGAGTTCACATCTGTATTTCAAATGGATTTAGTTCTTTTTTAAATTAGCCTGATTTAGAGCTTACAAGTATTCATAAGAACATCACGTAATCAGTACATGGTTAGATATATGCAAGCTAATTGATTATTTGAAAGAATAAGAGAAAAAAAGCATACATTTACTTATAATACTCCATAGTCTTACTACTGTGTTATCTTTGATGATATAAACCCAGTGGCAGAGAGACGTCTCACCTTATAGCCACCCAAGGATCCATCTGTTGTGTGCCTCTTCAAGAAGGTGAGTTTCACAATTTGGGTGTTGTTCAGGAAGATAATGGGCTCCCTGACCCTTGCCTCTTCTACCTCTAGCTATTTTGAAAAGGAATTAAGGGGATGGTAAGAAAGGAAGAAAAGGAGAAAGAGTGGACATTAGCAGGTTTCTTCGAGGAAACCAACCTCCCAATTAATCCATTAATGTGCAGACTGATTTTTATTTACTATTGCCTATTCACTTATAGGCACAATCTTACAACTGTAATACAGAAGTGGAGAACCCACTTCCTACAAACTAGCAAAGCCTCATCTAAATGCCAAGTTTATTTTTGCAGGAATTCTGAATTCTAAATCTTCCAACCCACGTGTGTGAGAGTCACAAAAAGCCTTTGGATATCTCAAAAGTTTAACATTACAAATGCTAGATGGAAGATGGCGCCATTATGTTTACACAGATATTTCAGTAGCAAAAATAAAAAAATAAAAAATTATGGCTCCGGTAATTTACCTTATTATCATCACAAAAAGAGGATGCAGATGTAATACATCAGCATGATAGATTTGATTATCAACACAATCATTTCAAAATGGGAGCTGATGGATTACAATGGAATAATCAACAGCTTCTCTGCTATTGTACACCAATGAGAAACAGAGTTGAATAGAAGAATACCCATTCTGATTACCATGTATTCTGCACTTATTGAAAACTTAATCTAGTTAATTCCAAGTTCTTGAAATTTTTTTTGGTGCTCTTTGGGAATACTTCCAAGGGATATTTTAGTGTCAATAGCAACATAAACTAGTGGTAGGGAATCAAGTAATTTCTCATCAGTATATAGTACTCATATTTGTTCTTCTTGTGGTAGGGAGTTAAATATGGATAAAAGTTGGATGAAGCTTCGGGGTAGACATTTACCTGCTTACATGAAAGGAGTTAAAGACTTTATTGAGTATGCGCGTGATTATGCGGATAAAGGCAATAGGATAAAATGTCCATGTAACAAGTGCAACAATAGATATTTCAAGCCCATTAATATGGTTAAAGCACATTTGGAGGAAAATGGAATAGATAAGAGTTATACCCAGTGGGTATTTCATGGCAAAGATTTTGAGGAGATGAGTGAGGATGAAGACGATGATGGTGATGGTTTGCAGGAAATGTTAGCAGACGTATGTGAGGGAAGGTATGAGATGAATATTAATGTGGAAAATATACCACAAGGGGAAGCATCTAGTAGTCATGGTCCTAGTGCAGCATATGAGGATCCACAACCGTCTGATGCGATCTCAAATGACTTAGTTCCACAACCATTTGATATGATGTTAAATGATTTACACCTTCCACTATATCTAGGGTGTGAGAAGTTTACAAAATTGGAATTCCTTGTGAAGTTGATGCATGTAAAAATAATCAACTATTGGAGTAACAAATCATTTGATATGAATCTTCAATTGATTAAAGTGGCATTGCCTACTGGTGAGACGCTTCCCAAGTATATGCGGGACTTGGGTCTTGGCTATGTTCCTATACATGCATGCAAATATGATTGTGCACTCTTTTGGAGGGAGCACGAACATAAAACTAATTGTCCAGAATGTGGTGAGCCGAGGTATAAACTTAATGAAGGCAAGGGTAAGAAGATTCCTTAAAAAGTTTTACGGTGTTGTTGATTGGTTGGACATGGCCCATTGCAACCATATTCATTGTGTATGTTACTCAGTTGAAGCAGGTAATTATATAAATTTTATAGGGGGCTCAAGCAATTAGCAAGTTTCTCCATACACTACAAATTTATTTAGCTATCAACAAAGAAATGTTTGTTTAATTAGTTATGTCTTTATCATTAAATTCATTTGTTTTGCAAGGTGGGATATTCATCGCCTACACAGTCCGGTATCAGGAAAGTTCTGGATCTATCTTTATCAGAGGTTTGTTCGTTGATTACTGTAGAGTTTACATGCCTTCGTCTCCACTAATCAAAATCAAACAACAACAATTAGAATGGAAAATTTTAATCATCATATTCGGGCATGAAACTGAACCTAAACTGATTTGTCTTGCTTTGGAAGCTACAGACACGTTATAAATTTCAAGTCTTGAATTGAATCATTTTGTCACCTTTGGATAGTTGATGCATGAACATTGTCATTGTTTTTGGATTAGTGCAGGAATTTAATTAGGATGGACTTGGACAAGCTTTGGCCTACTGCCTCATGCAAAAAAGGTCTATATAGAACTTTGGAGCCAAATAGAAAATAGGCACCGAACAAGTGGTGATCATGCGTAAGAAAAAAGATGATTTACTCTACCATCCAAAAAAGAAAAAGAAAAAAAAAACAAAACAGATAATATACTCAAGTTGACATGTGATAATACTCTATTCAAGGTTGTACTTTCTTTGAGATTTTCAGTGCTCTGAATTATTTGTTGCATTCATTGTAAAGATTTCAACACTGTCTAGTTTGTAGGATTTTCTTCATCGCATGTCAATATTGTTCATGCTTGTCATGTTAAATTATAAAAGAAAGAAACTCATAATCTTTCAAAAGTTGGGGCGGTTGCTATTTTCATTGGAAATATTTCTATATAGTTTTGTTTCTAGTTATGAGAACAGGAAGGATGCAAACGAGTGCACAAGAACGGGATGCTTCAATATTTGATTCGATGATTGAGCCAGAGGCATATAGCGTTGGTAAGATCAATACTATTAGTTATATATTTTATAAAATTATTAAATTTCATGTATTTTTTTATTAACTATTTTCTTTTTCCTTTTAGCTTCGACCTACCATGTCACCTCCACTAGAAGAGGACGTGGTAGGTCAAAAAATATCTCCCTTACCAGGCTTATTAAGGATACGGGTCAAAAGCTAAAGATTGAAATCCCTGAAGGGCTGTCTAGACCAGTTGGCAAGT
The DNA here is from genome assembly GCA_038049695.1 of Cinnamomum chago. NCBI lineage: Eukaryota > Viridiplantae > Streptophyta > Magnoliopsida > Laurales > Lauraceae > Cinnamomum > Cinnamomum chago. The sequence goes on from CP142460.1 coordinate 39,006,929, forward strand.
ATGCAAAACAATTTAAGACTGAAGTTGGCATAATTTGTAGAACGTATCCTCCTCTTGCATGTTCCACTTGGCCAACGGTTAAACAAGAACATAGGCAAATATTTTATGATCGCATTTTGGTAATTCAGTCCTCAAAATTTTATTTTTTGCCTTTATTTTGCAAACTATGTTATTTGAAAGTTGGATACAAAATTAAGTAATCTATTTCCTATAAAATATATCTAACAAACTTATTATGAATGCATCTTATTTGTAGGACAAATTTGATATAGATCTTCATGATCCACGTTTGGAAAAAGCTGTTAATAGTTATTTAGCATTAACATTCAAAAACTATAGGAACAGATTGCACTCCCATTATAAGAGGGCTGGCAATCACGAGGTGGCATGCCAGAAACCTTATGAGGGTGTGTCACAAGAAGATTGGGAGCTGTGCTGCAATAGGTTTTGTTCAGAAGAGTTGCATGTGAAATTTATTTTTAACTGTATTACCTACATAGAAATGATTTTTTTTTAGAAAATCTTGACGGCATTTCTAATCATTAACTTGAATGCAGAAAGTTAGTAAAAGGAATTCTGAAAACCGACAGCTGCTTAAAGTGAACCATTATGCGGGTTCAAAATCATTTGTCGAATATCTTCATGAGACGGTATTAGTAATTCTAATATTTTAATAAGTATTGATTTATTAGCTTTTTTTTAAATTTAATATTGTGTTCAAATTTATACAGCGTGCTGCTCCAATCGGTAGGATAGAATTGTGGCACAAGACACACTATAGTCAAGAGAAGGGTTGGTCTACTCCCGAGTGTCAGCTGCTCTATGTAAGGACACTTTTTTTAAAGTTTCATCTAATTAATTATTTCTTTTGTTCTTCAGTTTTTCTATACATTTCTAAATATTTATGTGAATTTTTTTTCTCTTTTAGGATAAAATGAATACACTCCAGTCACAGCCCACAGAAGAGGATTCTCCCCCATTGACAGATGATGAGATATGCAAACGAGTGTTGGGTACAAGGCCTGGATATGTCCGAGGTCTTGGGCATGGCGTCGTGGCCCCTCCATCCTCTTCAACGGGCCTTCAGAATAATCAGCGGGTGGAAGAGCTTACTAAGAAGGCCGCGGCAACTGAAAGACAAGCTCAAGAGTTGGCTGAGCAGTTACAGTGGATGGAAGCTCAGATGGAGGCTCAGAGGCAACAAATGGAGGTTCAGATGGCAGGTCAAAAACAACAGATGGAGGCTCAGATGGAGGTTCAGATGGAGGGTCAAAAACAACATATGGAGGCTCAGATAAATGAAATGAGGTCCTGGCAAAAGAATATGGAGGCTATGATGCAATCTATAATGGCGCAAAAGATGGGCACTCCTCCATGGTAAAATATTTATTCTATGGATAAAATTTCATCTTAAATTATTAGATATCAGGTGCTTCATTTTCTTAGTTGCAGTTTCCATGTTGAATCTCTTCACAAATGTCACATACCCAAAAGGCATATATAGTGAAGAAATGTTTAAAATGAGAAATAAGTAGACATATCATCAAGTCAATTTGATTTCTTCCATGCCCCCATATACATCAAGGGCCATGATTTGAATGATATGGATTGATGTACATGTGGTGACTTTGTGTATAGGCTACAATCAACATGAATAGATAAGATTTCAACTTGATATCTCAAATTTCAGTTTTAACATCTATCTTGTTTTATAGATTTCAACATCTATCTTGTTTTATTTATTACAGATCGAAATGGGAGATGAAGAGAAAATTAGAACAAGCAACATTTTTTGGACCCGTTTGGATGGCGCAGATCAATTTGAGGATGCTATATTTTATCGTGGAAATTGTTCATTGTCTCCGTGTGATACATGTCGAAGACTGCTTTTCAGTTATTGTTTCTATGTTTTTTTCGAGACTAGCTATTATATAGATTTATGTTTAACATAATTTTATCAATATCTTCAGCAATAATTTGTGATAAGGACAACTGTTTCATTGCATTCAAATATAATAAATTAATTTAGTTTATGTTTTTACATCGGTGGAGTGTTATTTTCATACCTGAATTGCAACTTAGAGATATATGATTGTGATGACCTAAGGATGACTTTGCATTAAAGATTTGTGAATGGATGACTTGTGAATGGATGATGAGATTATATTTGTATTGATTGGGTATAAAATCAGGAAAATATATCTATTTTAAAAATATTAAAAAATATTTTTTCTGAGAAATTATTATTTGCGGCGCTTTTATTGTGTTGAAAATAATCAAATGTAACAAGATAAATATTATTTACCACACCACATAAGCGTCGCATAAAAAAAAATTGCAAGTTTATATGAGCGTCGCCTTTAATAATTTATTAACGACCTTTTAGAATCGTCGCAAATATAAATTATTGGTGACGCAATTTTACCGTTGCAAATAAATCATTATTTGCGACGTTTATAATACGTCGCAATTGATACGTAATTAGCAACGCTATGAAACCGTTGCAAATACTCTCTTATTGCCACGCTGCAGTCTTTAGCGTAGCTAATCTTTCTGCGACCCCATTATTTGCGACCCCTTTGCGATTCTTAGTTTTCTGCATCGCAATTACTTATTGCGACGCTTTTTATATTATTTGAGACGCTTTTTTGGCATCGCAAAAAATCAAAATTGTTGTAGTGTTCCTAGTTGGTGGCCTATGTTGGATCTTGCATCTAAAAAAAAAAAAAAAAAAGAACATGAGATGGGATATTTGGAATTTTCTATCTTTGAATTTATTTCCACTCTTTCTCATTTCAAAAAAAGAAATCTGATTTCTCTTTCTTGGATTCAATTTTGAGAAACTTTGATCCTCTCCTCTTTGAATTTGATAGCTCACAGAAATGTTCGCAGCTATTGTTCGTATCGGGGGATTGGGCCATCTTTTCTCTTTGATGAGTCCAATAGGGATTTTAAAAAAATCTCATTCCAAACTCTTAAAAAAAATCAGTTCTTTTCTCTTTTTGGATTCAAATTTGAGAAACTTTGGTTTCTTCCTTTTCAGATAATGGCTCGTGGAAATCGGTTGTAGCCAGTGTTTGGATTTGAAGGGACCATTCACTCTCTTTGATAAATCCATTAGAAATCTCAAAAAAATAAATAAAAAAGAAGGTAGAAAACCCACTAAGGTTGCACCAATTGCATTCTTTCACCAAAGTGGATCTAAGAAAAGTCTTGTCCAGAGTGTGGAGGCAGCTAGACTGTTTGAGGCAAGGGTCCTCTAAACAGGTTCATTAAGTAATCCTACCCTTACCCGGGGGATGATCTATCTACTAAGGTTTCATAAGACCAAATTGGAAACCTATGTGTACTCTTCAAAAAATAATCTTCAAAAAAAAATTTCTTCAAAAAAAAAAAAAAACTTCCGTCACATTCGAGTTCAGATTTTAGAAATCTTGGTTCTCTCCTTTTCGGATTTAGTGCTTGCAGAAATGTTTGAGCCTTTATTCGGAATGAAACACCATTTGCTCTCTTTGATGAATTCAATCTTGACCTTTCAAAAAGAAAAAACTTCCGTCACTTTTGAGTTCAGATTCGAGAAACTCTGGTTCCCACCCTCTCGGACTTAGTGTTCACAGAAATGTTTGAGCCTTGTTCGGATTGAAGTACCATTTGCTCTCCTTTATGAATCCAATCTTGACCTTTCAAAAAATCCCATCTCATGTCCCTTCCGAGGATGCGATTTACAACATTTGTGCCTAGCGGTGCTAGTACGCCCTTTTGGGTCCACTGTATTTGCGACCGACACATTTGTATCTCCAACCTTAGATCATCTAACCTCGAGTGAGCCTTTCTCGGTAATTTGAATTAAGGTTTACAATTACTTCTAGCAGTCACTGGAACGCTCACCCCGAGCCTACCAGACTTGTATTTATAACAATTATACCCTCTATGGCTTTTTGCCTCTTTCATCTTGCTTGGGTTAGGCCATTTCCCCTCGAGCGATTTGAAAAGACAAAACCATAGTTATTTTCTATTTATGATCATCATATTCTCGTGATTACTAATGGATCTGGTCTTATTTCAAAAGTTTTTCAAACTAACAATGGTAGCTTCATTAACCATCACTTTCGATGAGAACAAGTACCAACTCTTGCTTCAAGAAAAGCACAGCAAGCGCACTCATAAGCGCCCTAGCAGTTGCCGAAGCGTCATCTCCCTCGGCAACTCTCAAAACACCGGGTCGACCTCTACTCCCCGGACCATCATCTTTGGGTCGTTGGGACCATTCCCACTCCCCGCAGAAGAAACTGTACCTGCTAAAAAGCAGAAAACCGCCCCTGAACATGTCGTCGCTCTGACATCAACGGCAACAATCAAAAAGTCTGAAGCCTGTGGCAACCCCATGAAGCCTCAACCTGCAAGAAACTAGGTCTACCCCAAGACTTGGTCCCCAAGACCATCACCAAAGCAAAGGAGGTCCCGAACATATTTAAAGCCAGCGTACCTGGCCCCTCTCAAGGAGAACTGGTTCTACCCTCTCTCTCACATGAAAGCAAAGAAACCTACCCTCCACCAAACAAACAAAACAACTCAGCTTGAGTCGGCTTGCTTTTACAAGCCCAAAATCAAGTCATGCATCACCAGGCCTTTGCAAGAACCTGCTAAAGCCTACATTGCTGCAAGTCGACCCTTCATCTCAACAGGGGACAACTTACAAAATTCAAAGCCTCATTGCGACAGGCAAAGGATTGCGTCCGGATCCTATCCATGCTTAGCTTCAAAGAAGACAAGCTCGGCTGCTGCGCACAGCGGACTACCTCCATCATTGCCAGAGCATAGCCAGAGCTGACCGAAGCTCAAATTGCTCGTCGTATGCATCGCCGTGTGACATATCGACAAAAGAGACTAGAGAAGCAAAGGACCCAGCATTCTACCCTTCCGGTCTCTAACAAATGGGTTAAAAAAGAAAGACCCGACCAAGTTGTTGCTGTCTATATGGTTGGCAAAACCAGAAGACGCCAGAAGTCAACAACCAAAATTCATGTCAGACGACCGGTGGCTCGCAGCGTCTCCTGTACGAGAAGACATCAGGAGGATTCTCCTGTTCCTTCAAGCCAAGGACATCGGAGTAACCATTCCTCCGACTCTTCATCCAAAAGAATGAGCTCCATCTCAGTCACCAAGACGATATCCTCATTCGACTCTCGAAGGATGAACGTCCTAGTTACAAATGCTGAGCAGCCTCCACTACATGATGACGTAACAGCACGCATCCAGCAGTTGGAGCAAGGACAACAGAGAATTGAGGCTCTAGTGGAAAACCTCCTCCTCACTTTCCAGCGTCCACCAAACAATGAAACTCCTCCGAGTCATCAAGATGATGAAGAAAGTAATGAGTCACGCGCCCTTACCAAAAAGGACGTTGAAGATATCCTCGCTAAAGAAAAAGAAGATGATACTATGAAGGTGCATGGGATCAAGCCACCATATCCCTTATGGATGGACTCGGTTCCGTTCCCTGTAAAATTCAAACAACCTACTCTCCAAACATATATGGGGAAAGGTTCAGCCAGGCAAGATGTCATCCACTTCAAGATCCTGACGGGAGCTATTGCGGATCAAGATGCCCTCAAGATCCGTCTCATTGCAAGTACCCTAAAAGGTACGGCCTTTGATTGGTACTCCACTCTGGCGGAGGACTCCATCCAAAACTGGGCCATGCTGGAGACACGCTTCCTGACCCACTTTATAGGCGAAGATCACTATGTTACTATGGCACAGCTCTGTAGCCTAAAACAGGGAGAGAATGAGTCAACATATGACTTCATTCACAAGTGGAAGGCGATGGCGTACAAGTGCTCAGATGTACTGCCACAAGCGTCGCTGTCAACATTTACCGTAACAACATGAGAGCAAGGACCTGTTCTATGATTATCGGCAACAAATAAAAAAAAACCTTGGAGAACTCCTAGAAGCAGCTATGGAAGCTGAAATGGTAATCAAAGACCTCAACAGTCAGTAATCATCAAAGAAAGAGCCGACTGCCATTACGACCTCGAAACCAAAGAAAAAGGAGGTTCTTAATGTGCAAACCAAGTCAGTTCCTCAGCAGCCTAAGAAAGCTGAAAACAACACTTCAGGTAAGAAACCTGAACTCTCTAAAGCCTTCAAAGAACGAGTAGAGAAGAAATACCCGTTCGATGAAGATGTTGAAGAAATCTTTGAGGCTCTCGTAGCAAACGGTAAACTCACCTTACCTGAGCCCAAAAGACCAAGAGATGTTGGCAAAACCAATGATCCCCGGTATTGTCCATACCACCAGATGGTCTCGCATCCTCTCAATCAATGCTTCGTTGTGAGAGAGAAGATCAACGAGATGTGGAAAAATGGAGCCATCACCTTTGACAAAAACTATGGGTCTGCCTCCATCAACATTGTGTCATATGGACAAACTTTCAACTCACCAAAGGAGAAAATCACTACTTCCTTCAAGGTGATAAAAATAACTCAGACGTCCCAAGAGTTGGTTCCTTATCCAACATCAAACGGAGAACCCATATGAGTGCATCCCGATCTCCTAGAAGATGAAAATTGGGAGATCATCTAAACAAAGCCTACCGCTCAATAGCGAAGGCAACCCAAAAAACAACTCCGCAAACTCAAGCAGTAGGAGAAAGCTCAATCAAAGCAAGAAGTCCCTGAAAAGGTAGAGACTTCTTCCATTGCTTCACTGGGGGCAACGGAAGAATCCAAGGCTTCAAAGGTGGTAAGAAAATTCACCCTTGGTGATTTCATGGCACCTCATTATAGAAATGGAACTACGTGGGGGGCATCATACTCTTGTAACTCAGTAATTGGATTCTCCATGGATGGGTACAAGTCCAGTGATACTGCCAGTGATACCGATGATTGGGAGGAATCCCTTGAAATAGGAGAATACCTCTCCGATGAGGAATGGATTCCCAACTCTCATCTTATGTCAGTAATCCGGTATAACCCATTAGAGCTACAAACCTTCTGTAAGACCCCGACCCGAGTGAACCCGATTAGTGTTAATTAAGTCGTGTGTTAGTTCTAAGCTTGATTAGTAGTCTTTGACTAAGTTGGGTTTGAAATAGTTTTGGGGAATTTTAAGTGCCTTGGTGACTAGTGGGGCCCTTTCGGGGTTCCTTATATGATTTTACGTTTACTCGGGGGATTTTTCAGAATTGTTTTGAATTGTGTTTTTATCCCGTTTCATTTGTCTCGTCAATCTTGAAAACTTTCATGTTGATCCCGTTTCCGTTCGAGATCCCAAAACCCGATTTGCTAGCCTTGAGGGCAAAATAGTCTTTTTACACTAAATCTATACCCAAAACTCGATATCCCCGGAACCAGCGAAACATATACTTTTTGGAAACTAGATATTTCGACGATCATTTCTTCCTTCTTCGTCGAATTCATTCGAGCTATCGAAAGACATGATTTTTAGCCCAAAGAGTTTCTTAAGTGGTGGGACCCATTCCCATTGCTTATATAAGGAGAACTCATCTTCCATTTCCCTTTTCCAGCACAAGCTTTAGCCTAGGGTTTTCTTGCAACTTTTTCCTTCTTTTTCTTGCTCTCTTCATCTCAATCTCCTACCAAACTTGCTCCAACATCAAAATGGACTTCACCATTCTCTTCCTCATCTTGAAGGCTACCCATTGATGTCATTTTGAGAGAAAAGCTCTCATTCCAAGATCTTCATTTGGCTTACTCTTGCCACTAGAGGACCTTACAAGTAAGTGACCATCTCCATCTTCTAGATTTGTATTCTTCTAGTCCTAGAGAAGCTCCATCTCCTTTATTGAGAGTTCTCTCCTTTTATTTCATGGTTTGACCCATTTTAGGGTTTGTTTTTGGAGGTTTTGTTTGTGCTTGTAGGATTCTTGAGAGAGCTTGGATAGTAGCTTGATTTGCTTGATTAGAGACCCAAGGCAAGTGGATTAATTGATGTTTTGAGTTTTGAATGATTTTCATGAGAAGTATTAATGATTCCATTATTTCTTTCATGCTTTTATTGAGTTGCATTGATTTGAAATAAATGTTCATAATCAATCTTGTTAGCTTGTCTAATCCTTATAAATGTTAGCATTTATGGCCTATCATTTAATGCTTTCAAATGACTTAAATGAATGCTTGTGATTTGGTGGATTTCTCCTCTTTTGTGATTGATTGAGAATGGAAGGAAAGTAAAGGGAGAAATGTAAAATGAAAGTGTGGAAGTGTTGAATGGTGAATTGGAGGAGCCTTGGACTCATTTTATTGCAGGAATGTAAGGGGGGATGATGTGAGGATGGTTTAAGGGAGAAAGGGGTTCGAATCTGAACACGGTGGGGTTTTTCCCTCACCTAGTGGTCAGCCAGTAGTCACTTGTCGGCTAGCCGCCGGTCATTAGCTGACCGAACCTTCGCGGTAACTTTTCTAGAGAGCATGTCTCTCCCCTGAGCCAGCGGTCAGCCTCACGGTTATCCAGCGGCTAACTGCCTAACTCAGCGGCGACTAACCGCCAGATAACCGCACCATGGCGGTTACTTTTCCAGCAAGCTGCATTCTGTCAAACCAACCGCGGTCAGCCACGCAGTCAGACAGCGGCTCACCACCGAACCTATCGGCGGCTAATCGCCAGCAGACCGCCAAGTGACCAAAATTGCCCAGAAACATGGAAATGGAGAGACATGAAGAGGATTTCTGTCCGAATAATTTGTGCACCCTTTTTTAGAATGATGGGGACTGTTCACTTAGAGATATGTTTGGAGCCCGTTTGAGAAAGAAATCACATCACAAAGACTCATTTAAAGTTTTGAAAATCCTAAAGTGTATAAGGAGCCCGGAATGTCTTCAAACTCAAGGAGTACCAAGTCATTATTACAATCGACATACGGGACCCCTATTCACCTAAAATAAATCTTGAAACCGATATTTTGCCCAAAATTGCAATAATTCATTGTAGTTCCTTATTCTTGAGATTTACATTACATGACTCGTTTTCCAGAAAGCATTGAAGTTACACTAGTAACGGTCACTTGTCCCAAAATGTATTGCCCGACATTAAACGACATACGTGCCTTTGAGCACCCCGTCCCGCCTGATTATTTACTTGTACTTGATTTATTTACACCTATCTCGATTTTTTATTTCACCTATGAGTCGGCATCACTAAGTTTGGATAACCTTGTTAGTCTGATCTCCTGACTTGGAGATCCCCCACTTGTCCCGCTAGCTGCAGTTTGGATCCTGCTACCAGGTTTTTACCGTGGTCTTGTCCCGATGTCGCAGATTGCTACTGTGGTTCTCAATGCCCGACTCACTACCGTGGTCATGTAAAGTATATTATATGTATATGTATATTTCGTTGTACCTCCTCACTACGGTGACTGAGGTCAATGCCTTGATCTTGCTCTGTCACTTCGGTGATAGATGACTTAGCTATGTGTGGTTGTCATCTTGCTTCTTTCCCGATTTCCTTGGATACCCGTACATGTTTTATATTGTATTTATGTTTTCAATAAATGATTCATTTCTTTTATAGAGTTATTGATCGAACAGGTTTAAATGCTTTTAAAGGTAAATGTATTTGTTATGTTTTATTGTTATGTCTTTCACCCATTTGCCAGGCCGTCGTGTTTTACCCACTCTTTAGTACTCAGGTCCATACATTGTCTATCCCGAGGCGGAGCTTGAGGAGGCGGTCGGTGAACCGCAGTGCCTAGTTGAGTGGCATGCCGATGATGTCGTATAGACATCGATTGCTATGAGAGACGTACATTTTGGGAAACTGTTTAACCATTCTTTTAGGTTATTGTTTTGTTTATATTGGCCTTTGTTGGCCTCTATTTTTGGGGAATGTAATTAAATGATCTTTTGTATAAACTTTAACTTACATTTGGGAAACATGCTAATGATCATTGCTCACTCTGATACTCGACTTACACATGTATTATTATCTTGTGACGTGACATGAATTATCATTTGATTTGCTACACGCTTCCACATTTAAACAGAAACATTTATTATATTGATGTGATATCCTCACCGCAGACACCTGTGGAAAATTAAATAAATAAATGTATGGCATTAAACCGATGTGGTACATCATTAGTCCCGATCCCAGATTAGGACCTCGGTGACCCCAGATTAGGACATCATTAGTTCCGGGGTCGCGATAGACTGGTATCAGAGCGAGACGTGTTTCAAGCAATGGAAAGAAACTAGAAATCCTAAGGACGTGGCGAGGATTCGTTAGACTCTTCGTTAGCTAGTATCGTGTGAGCAATGTGACCCTTTATTTGATTTTAATGTGCTAACAACTTGTTTTGCAGCATTATGCCACCTCGTAAGCAACTGATAAACAGCAACCCTTCTGCAAGCAATAGTGATCATACAGGTCCAGTTAAAGAGGATAGGGTTGATAACAATATGCCGAATCAATTCCAACAAATGATGCAGGCAATGCTTGACCAACAACATTAGGCTAATGAGAACCATACTAGATTGCAAGAGGAAATGCTCAAGAGAGAGGAAGATCATGCTAGAGAATTGGCAGAGATGCAGAGGCAATTGCTAGAGGTATTACAGAGAAGGCCCGAACCAGTTCAACCCCAACCCGCGATTATCGTTAATCAAAGGCAACATGACCCAAATGCATTGTTTGAGCGGTTTCAGAAGAGAGCTCCGAAATAGCTTCTTGGAATAGAAGATCCATTACCTGCAGATGACTGGCTAGAGCATACAGAGAACATCTTTGAGATCTTCCAATGTACTGGAGGAGATAGAGTTAAACTTGCATCATCTCTCTATATCGGTGCATCAGACATTTGGTGGAGGACGGTTAGAGATGAGTACAGGACCATGGCAGATGTAGTGGCTTGGGCAAATTTCAAGAGGCAGTTCCATGACAAATATGTGCCCACACACATCAAGAGACAGAAAACAATAGAATTCCAACAACTTGTCCAAGGTAACATGACAGTCCTAGAGTACCTCACCAAGTTTGAGAGACTATCAAGATATGCTCCGGAGTTAGTGGACACAGTTGAGAAGAAGATTGCCAAATTCCTTGAAGGACTTAACCCCATTATTGAGAGAGATGCCACCGAAGTTGTACCACCTGCAACTTTCAATGAAGCTGTCAAGAGGGCCTACAAGTTTGAAAACTTTCATAACAAGATCCTTAGAGTTCAAGGCAAGGGACAAGCTCATCAACATAACTACCAGCACAAGAATCATCAGAACAAGAAGCAGAGGACAGAACCGAGTACTCAGAATCCATTGGTTTGTGTCCATTGTGGGAAGAATCATGTCAGTGCTGAATGTCGTACACTCATAGGAGCATGGTTCAGATGTGGTTCCATGAACCATCAGATGAGAGATTGTCCCAGACAGAATAGGAAGAATTAGTAACAGCAGGTAGCACAGTGTCCAGCACCACCACAGAACGCAATGGTTGTCCAAAACCAGGCAAGGCCACTTCAATAGCAAGCACCACAACAACAACAACATAGACCGCAGCAGTAGCAGTAACAATAGGTCCGTTATCAACAAGGACAGAATCAGAACCAGCGTCCCCCACAACAGAATAGGAATGTACCACAAGGCAGGCCACAATAAGCTCAGAATAGGCCTCAACATCGAGGGTGTCGCGACCCCGGACCGGGAATCCCAATCCGGGATCGGGACATTAGTGTATAATGATGATTAAAGAGGATTATCTACATCCACAATATACAATTTATTTAATTTCCCACAGGTGTCCGCGGTGAGGATATCACAACCTTGCATGAATGTTTCTTTTTAGTGCGGAAGCGTGTAGCAAATCAAATAGTAGACTATCTCTAATCATGCAAGCATTAATATCAAATATCAAAACTGTATCAGAAAGAGCAATGATCTATAGCATGTTTCCCAAAAGTTGTTAAAGTTAGACAAAATATCATTTAGTTACATTCCCCAAAATTAGAGGCCAACAAAGGCCAATATTACAAAATAATAACCCAAAAGAATGGTTAATAAGTTCTCCCCAAAATGTTACGCCTCTTGTAGCAACCCGACGTCTACATGACATCGTCAGCACGCCACTCAACTAGAGGTTGCGGCTCAACTACCGCCTCCTCCGGCTCCTCCTCAAGGAAACCGGCAACGGGACCTGAGTACCAAAGCAAAGGATCAGACACGACGGTCTGGCAAGAGAGTGAGAAGATACAACATATAATAGATGAAATATCTCGTAAAGCAAGGAAATCTGTTTAAGCAAGAACTCTCATAAAATAGATAAATCATTCGTTAGAAAACATGTAAACAAGATAAAACATATGAGGTAATCAAGGGATCGGGAACAAGCAAGATGGCGACCACACGAAGCTAAGTCCTCTATCACTAAAGTGATAGAGCAATAACTAGGCCCTGATCTCAGTCACTCGAGGTGAGGAGAAACAGGGGATCTCATATAAATACATATGCATATACAGTACTACACATGACCACGGCAGCGAGCCGGGCATCGGGGACCACAGTAGCAATCTGCGGCATCGGGGCAAGACCACGGTAATGACCGGGTAGCGGGATCCAAGCTGCAGCTGGCGGGACAAGAGGGGGATCTCCAAGTCGGTGGATCAGACCAACAGGGTTATCCAAGCTTAGTGGTGCCGACTCATAGGTCAAATACAATCGAGACAATGCAAGCAAATCAAGTACAAATATATATAATCAAACGGGCAAGACGGGGGTGCTCAAGGGCACACTGACATATCATGTGGTGCAATGCACTTCGGGTCAAGTAACCATTTCAAGTGTACATCAATGCTATCGGGGAACAATTCATGAAATGTAAATCTTGGAAATGAAGAATATAATAAACTATGCCAATTCGGGAAAGATAATGATTTTAAGATCTATTTGAGTGAATAGGGGTCCCGTATGTCGATTATGGAAATGACTTGGTACTCCTTGAGTTTGAAGACATTCCGGGCTCCTTATCCACTTTTACGATTTTCAAAACTTAACTTGAGCTTATGGATAGTACTAGATGCTATGATAGAAAAATCAAGACTATAAACGGTCAATCGTAAGTATGATGTCAACCCAGAACCATCGAGCAACCTACTCAGTCACCGAAAGGAATAGAATTCACGATACCCAAGGAAATAGACTTTGCATTTAGGTATAAAGAAGATATCGTGTCGTTCCATCCCGTTCAAGATTGAATAGATTGAACTTTGATGCATTCCGAACCAACCGTGAAGAGCATCGACTCAAGACGCTCTCACATATGGTCAAGTGAGTCCAAGAAGGGTAGCCAAGGTCCACAAAAAAAATAAATGTCAAAACCCAGATATGCACAGGGTCCGATCGATCGGCCAAAAAAGCCTTACAGTTAAAAGACAGACCGATCGATCGGCCTGTAGGTCCGATCGATCGGACCTGGGCGTGAAGCATGCCCGGGAACTTGATTTTTCTCCTTTTTGTTTCCTTTCCTTCCAACACCTCAACAACCACATAGAACTATAATCAAGATGACTTAAACACAAGTTTTCCAAGACATTAAATGAGGCTATCAAGATGTGTAAAGATCATTTATTTCAACCATGGAAAAATCAATGAAAGCATGAAAACCATAAATGCTTCACCAAACCATTTCAAACTTAAAAACATCCAAACATTCACTTGCCTCAAGTCCAAGCTAGCCAAAATCAAGCCTCTACTCACTTCTTAAGCTCACTTCCAAGCTACAATAAAAAACCCCCAAAAACAACCCTAAAATGGGTTACACAAAGAATGAGAATGAAAGAACCAACAATAATGCAAATGTAGCTTCTCAAGGGCTAGAGGAACACTAATCTAGGAGATGAATAAGAACACTTACTTGGATGACCTTCAAATGAAGAGAGTTATCTCAAAGGGAGTCTCAAAGTTGATGGATTCTTCTAAAAATAGTATCAAGAGGAAGCTTGTGAGATGAGGAAGAGATTGGTAATCTCCATTTCGAGTTTGGTGCAAGATTTGTGAGGATTTGAGATGGAGAAGCAAGAAGAAGAAGAGAAAAGCAAGGAAAACCCTAGACTCAATAGTTGTGCTGGAACATGAAAATGGAGAAGGAAGGGAAGGGTCTCCTTGTTAACACTTGGGAGGTTGGGTCCCACAACTTAAGGAGCTACATTGGCTGAAATCATCTCTCTCGGTTCCTCGGATGAATTCGACGAAGAACGAAGAAATGTTCGTCGAAATATCTAGTTTCCAAAAAGTGTATGTTTCGCGGGTTTCGATAATATTAAGTTTTTGGTACAGATTTGGTGTGCAATGACTGTTTTACCCTCAAGGCTATGAAATCGGGTTTCGGGATCTCAAACGAGGACGGGATCAACATGAAAGTTGTAGGATTCCTCAAGATGAATGCAACGGGCCAAAAACACAATTCACAACAAATCGGGAAAATCTCGCAAGAAAATGCAAAGCCGAAAAGGGAACCCCCAAAGGGCCCCACTAGCCAACAAAACACTCAAAGTAGCCCAAAGCTAAAATCAAGGTTATTCTAAACCCAACTTAACCAAAAACACTAATCAAGCTTAGCACTAACACGCAACTTAATTAGCACTAATCGGGTTCACTCGGGTCGGGGTCTTACAGAGGGCAAATCTATGCGGTCAATAGAGCTGATGCAGAGGCAGCGGGAAATGTAGTAGAAGGTACACCTCTTGTTTGAAGGATGAAAGCTAGGATTTTATTTGACCCTGACTCTACACATTCATTCTTATCCCATGAATTTTCTAAGTTGATTGATATGCATGCTAGAGAACCTGAGTTCATTTTGACTGTGGCAACCCCAGTAGGCAAACAAGTTATCTTTAGAACAAATTACCCTAGTTGCACAGTTCAGATAGGAAAAGTGGTTTTAACCGCATATCTCATTTTATTAGAGATGTTTGATTTTGATGTCATCCTAGGGATGGATTGACTGGCAAGGCACCATGCCACAATGGATTGTTTCCATAAGACCCTTTCAAGTTAGATGAGACACCAGCAGGGATGTTGTTTCAGGGAGAGAGGAGAAATCCTCGTGCAGGGTTAGTCTCAGTGTTGAAGGCTGATAGACTTTTGAAAAGTGGATGTGAAGCCTATTTGGCGTTTATCATGGAGGATAAACGGTCCCAAGGGGTGGAGGAGATCCCAATTGTTTGGGAATTCCTGGATGTTTTTCCGGAGGAGATTCCACGTTTACCACCCATCAGAGAGATTGATTTCACTATCGAGTTGTTACCAGGGACCGCTCCGATATCTATTGCACCATATAGAATGGCTTCGGCAGAATTGGGAGAATTGAAGACTCAGTTGCAAGAATTGTTAGACAAAGGTTTCGTGAGACCGAGCATTTCACCTTGGGGAGCTGCAGTTTTGTTCGTCAAGAAGAAAGATGGTTCCATGAGAATGTGTATAGATTACCGAAGATTGAATCAAGTGACCATTAAGAACAAGTATCCATTACTAAGAATAGATGAATTGTTTGATCAATTGCAAGGTGCATCATACTTTCGAAGATTGATTTGAGATCTGGTTACCATCAGCTGAGAGTCAGAGAATCAGATGTGTTGAAAACAGCCTTCCGGATAAGATATGGCCACTATGAGTTCCTAGTGATGCCATTTGGGTTGACAAATGCACCAGCAGTGTTCATGGCAGTAATGAACAAGATATTTGCAGAGTATATAGACCTGTTTGTGGTAGTATTCATTGACAATATTTTGGTGTACTCCAAGACCGAAGAAGAGCATGAAGAGCACTTGAGGATAGCACTGCAAGTTCTAAGAGAAAACCATCTGTATACGAAGCTCAACAAATGTGAATTTTGGTTGGAACAAGTAGCATTTTTGGGGCACATCATCTCCAAGGGAGGATTATCAGTAGATCCGTCCAAGATTGAAGCAGTTATGAATTGGGAAAGATTGAGAAATGCGTCAGAAATCAGAAGTTTTTCGGGATTGGCATATTATTACCGGAGGTTTGTGCAAGGATTTTTGTTGATTGTGTCACCATTGACGAAGTTGACAAGGAAGAATGTACCGTATGTGTGGACAGATTAGTGTGAAATTAGTTTCCAAGAGCTAAATAAGAGATTGACTACAGTGCCAGTCCTTACTTTGCCATCCGAAAACGGCGGTTTTACCATTTTTACCGATGCTTCGAATGTTGGACTTGGTTGTGTGTTGATGCAAGACGAGAAAGTGATTGCTTATGTATCCCGGCAATTGAAAGATCACAAGAAGAACTATGCCACCCATGATCTTGAGGTAGCAGCGGTCGTCTTTGCTTTGAAAATGTGAAGATATTACCTCTATGGAGAGAAACTCGAAGTCCACTCCGATCACCGCAGCTTACAATAATTGTTTTCACAAAAGGAATTGAACATGAGGCAAAGAAGATGGATGGAATATATCAAGGACTATGACTTTCCAATCAAGTATCACCCAGGGAAAGCTAATGCAGTTGCCGATGCCTTGAGCAGAAAATCAGTAGGCTTGGCAAATCTAAGTGGCACTTGTATTTTTGAACAATTTAAGGAGTTGAGCGTAGATCTATAGCCACTGAGGAAGGGTGTTTTGTTGGCTAACATGTCAGTGTCAGAGCCTTCTTTCATTCAGAAGATCAAGGATAGTCAGTTGCAAGATCCAGAGTTGGCCAAGATTTTAGAATATATAGCAGACCGTCTCGGTTTCCGTATTGTTGATGGAGTTTTGTACTATCGTGACCGTCTGTGTGTACCCAATATTGAAGATTTGAGGAATGGCATCATGACCAATGCTCACAACACAAAGTACTCTATGCATCTAGGCAGCATAAAGATGTATCAGAATTTAAAGGGCAGATTTTGGTGGAATAACATGAAGAGGGAGATTGCAGCGTTTGTCTCATGTTGCATGACTTGTCAATTGATTAAGGCAGAACATCAGAAGCCTCCAGGACTGTTACAACAGTTAGAGATCCCGGAATGGAAATGGGAGCATATTACCATGGATTTTATTTCGAGACTACCGAGGACCAGCAGAGGCAACGATGCGATATGGGTCATTGTAGACCATCTCACCAAGTCAACTCATTTCATTCCTATGAGGACAGGGAAGAAGATGCACATGCTACCTTTGGCAGAGTTGTTTGTCAACGAGATTGTCAGTCGACATGGACAACTAGTTTCTATCACATCGGACAAAGACAGCAGATTCGTCTCGAGATTTTGGAAGACATTGCATGAGTCTATGGGTACGAGATTACAATTCAACACGGGTTATCACCCTCAAACAGATGGCCAGTCAGAGAGGACAATTCAGACCCTAGAGGATATGCTCGATGCTTGTGTGTTAGATTTTAAGACTCAATGGGATGAGACTCTACCGTTGTGTGAGTTTGCTTATAACAACAGTTACCACTCGAGCATCAGGATGGCGCCCTTTGAGGCTTTGTATGGCAGAAGGTGTAGGACACTTGTATGTTGGGAAGAAGTCGACAATTCACAGTTTCCATCGACCGACAATTGTAAATCAAGTTGATTCAAGAACGTCTAAAAGTGTCCTAGAGTAGACAGAAGAGCTATGTAGACTCCCACCACAGAGATTTACAATTCAAAGAAAGGAGACAAGGTTTTCTTGAAAGTGTCACCTACAAGAGGAACATTGACATTTGAACAGAAAGGCAAGCTATCGCGGAGATACATTGGACCAAACGACATTGTGAGTAAGGTCGGTGACGTGGCTTATAGATTAGCCTTACCGCCCGAGCTATCCGGCGTACACAACGTCTTTCACGTGTCTATGCTGAAGAAGTATGTTCCCGACCCTTCACATGTACTCCGACACGAACCTTTGGAAATCAGAGAAGGTGCCACCTATATTGAGAAGCCCGTTCAGATTATTGATATGAAGGAACAAGAGTTGAGGACACGGTCTATTCAGTGGGTAAAAGTACTTTGGGAGAATCATGGACCGGATGAGGGAAAGTGGGAACTACGAGATCAAGTGCGGAAGAAGTATCCACATCTACTACCAGAGGTGAGTTTTATATTTCATTTGGAGGACCAAATGCCCTAGAGGGTGGAGGATGTAAGACCCCGACCCGAGTGAACCCGATTAGTGTTAATTAAGTCGTGTGTTAGTTCTAAACTTGATTAGTAGTCTTTGACTAAGTTGGGTTTGGAATAGCTTTTGAAAGAGTTTTGGGGGATTTTGAGTACTTTGGTGACTAGTGGGGCCCTTTGGGGGTTCCTTATATGATTTTACGTTTACTTCGGGGATTTTCTGGAATTGTTTTGAATTGTGTTTTTATCCCGTTTCATTTGTCACGTCAATCCCGACAACTTTCATGTTGATCCCATTTCCGTTCGAGATCCCGAAGCCCGACTTGCTAGCCTTGAGGGCAAAACAGTCTTTTTACACTAAATTTGTACCCAAAACTCGATATCCTCGGAACCCGCGAAACATATACTTTTTGGAAACTAGATATTTCGGCGATCATTTCTTCCTTCTTCGTTGAATTTAATCGAGATCCCTAAAGACATGATTTCAACCCAAAGAGTTTCTTAAGTGGTGGGACCCATTCCCATTGCTTATATAAGGAGAACTCATCTTCCATTTCCCTTTTCCAGCACAAGCTTTAGCCTAGGGTTTTCTTGCAACTTTTTCCTTCTTCTTCTTGCTCTCTTCATCTCAATCTCCTACCAAACTTGCTCCAACATCAAAATGGACTTCACCATTCTCTTCCTCATCTTGAAGGCTACCCATTGATGTCATTTTGAGAGAAAAGCTCCCATTCCAAGATCTTCATTTGGCTTACTCTTGCCACTAGAGGACCTTACAAGTAAGTGATCATCTTCATCTTCTAGATTTGTATTCTTCTAGTCCTAGAGAAGCTCCATCTCCTTTATTGAGAGTTCTCTCCTTTTATTTCATGGTTTGACCCATTTTAGGGTTTGTTTTTGGAGGTTTTGTTTGTGCTTGTAGGATTATTGAGAGAGCTTGGTTAGTAGCTTGATTTGCTTGATTAGAGACCCAAGGCAAGTGGATTAATTGATGTTTTGAGTTTTGAATGATTTTCATGAGAAATATTAATGATTCCATTATTTCTTTCATGCTTTTATTGAGTTGCATTGATTTGAAATAAATGTTCATAATGAATCTTGTTAGCTTGTCTAATCCTTATAAATGTTAGCATTTATGGCCTATCATTTTATGCTTTCAAATGACTTAAATGAAAGCTTGTGATTTGGTGGATTTCTCCTCTTTTGTGATTGATTGAGAATGGAAGGAAAGTAAAGGGAGAAATGTAAAATGAAAGAGTGGAAGTGTTGAATGGTGAATTGGAGGAGTCTTGGACTCATTTTATTGCAGGAATGTAAGGGGGGCTGATGTGAGGATGGTTTAAGGGAGAAAGGGGCTCAAATCTGAACATGGCGGGGTTTTTCCTGCACCTGGCGGTTAGCCAGCGGTCACCTGTCAGTTAGCCGCCGGTCACCAGCTGATCGAACCTTCGCGGTTACTTTTCCAGAGGGCATCTCTCTCCCCTGAGCCAGCAGTCAGCCTCATGGTTATCCAGCGGCTAACCGCCTAACTCAGCGGTGGCTGACCGCCAGATAACCGCACCATGGCGGTTACTTTTCCAGCAAGCTGCATTCTGTCAGACCAACCGCGGTCAGCCACCCGGTTAGACAGCGGCTAAGCGCCGAACCTATTGGCGGCTAACCGCCAGGTGACCGAAATTGCCTAGAAACATGGAAATGGGGAGAAATGAAGAGGATTTCCGTCCCAATCATTTGTGCACCCTTTTTTAGAATGATTGGGACTGTTCACTTGGAGATATGTTTGGAGCCCGTTCGAGAAAGAAATCACATCACAAAGACTCATTTAAAGTTTTGAAAATCCTAAAGTGTATAAGGAGCCCAGAATGTTTTCAAACTCAAGGAGTACCAAGTCATTATTACAATCGACATACGAGACCCCTATTCACCTTAAATAAATCTTGAAACCGATTTTTTCCCCGAAACTGCAATAATACATTGTAGTTCCTTATTCCCGAGATTTACATTACATGACTCGTTTTCCCGAAAGCATTGAAGTTACACTAGTAACAGTCACTTGTCCCGAAATATATTGCCCGACATGAAATGACATACGTGCCTTTGAGCGCCCTGCCCCGCCCCGCCCGATTATTTACTTGTACTTGATTTATTTACACATGTCTCGATTTGTTATTTCACCTATGAGTCGGCACCACTAAGTTTGGATAACCTTATTAGTCTGATCCACTGACTTGGAGATCCCCCACTTGTCCCGCCAGCTGCAGTTTAGATCCCGCTATCCGTTTTTTACAGTGGTCTTGCCCCAATGCCGCAGATTGCTACTGTGGTTCCCAATGCCCGGCTCGCTACCATGGTCATGTACAATATATTATATGTATATGTATATTTCGTTGTACCTCCTCACTACAGTGACTGAGGTCAACGCCTTGATCTTACTCTGTCACTTCGGTGATAGATGACTTAGCTATGTGTGGTCTCCATCTTGCTTGTTTCCCGATTTCCTTGGATACCCGTGCATGTTTTATATTGCACTTATGTTTTCAATAAATGATTCGTTTCTTTTATAAAGTTATTGACTGAACATGTTTAAATACTTTTAAAGGTAAATGTATTTGTTATATTTTATTGTTATGTCTTTTCATCCGTTTGCCAGGCCGTCGTGTTTGACCCACTCGTTAGTACTCAGGTCCAGACATTATCTATCCCGAGGCGGAGCTTGAGGAGGCGGTCGGTGAACCGCAGCGCCTAGTTGAGTGGCATGCCGATGATGTTGTATAGACATCGATTGCTATGAGAGACGTACATTTTGGGAAACTGTTTAACCATTCTTTTGGGTTATTGTTTTGTTTATATTGGCCTTTGTTGGCCTCTATTTTTGGCGAATGTAATTAAATGATCTTTTGTATAAACTTTAACTTACATTTGGAAAACATGCTAATGATCATTGCTCACTCTGATACTCGACTTACACATGTATTATTATCTTATGACATGACATGAATTATCATTTGATTTGCTACACGCTTCCGTATTTAAACAGAAACATTTATTATATTGATGTGATATCCTCACCGCGGACACCTTTGGGAAATTAAATAAAAAAAATGTATGGCATTAAACCGATGTGGTACGTCATTAGTCCCGATCCCGGACTAGGACCTCGGTGACACGGTCCGGGGTCGCGACACCTTCTCAAAAAACTTTAGCCATATTTAACCCTTATCCTACCTGTTAAACCCTAACCCCATTACAACCTATGAAAGACTTATTGGATCCTAAGAAAGGTTAGGTGTTGAATGAGTGAGAAGTTGAGTGAGCGTTTCCACCTTCTATTGGTTATATCTTGTTCTATGAGATCAATCCTTCTATACATAAGCTTCGTTCTTCATTAATTACGTGAGTCTTTAGCCTTGTTCATACTCACATACTAAGAGTTAGTCGGTAAAATATGTGTGCTTCCATTGTTGAGAGTATGACCTGTAAGGCTGTAGTCAAGGCGAAATGTATTCTGAAGGGGATTAAGGTTGTGTGAGATTTGACTTGAAGATTGCATGATTATTGGCTAAATACACACACATACACAGTTGGACTTAGGTATTGACTGTCATATCTTTAAGAGTTGGCTAGTTTTCCTAACTTACTAGCTTGCTAGAGACTGTTGGACACCAAAAAAAATTTCTTTTCAAAATAAAAATAAATAAATTTTGTGGGATTTATTCGCTGAAAACCCTCACGAGACAAAACTCGTCCACTAGGGGAAACCTAGGGGTTTAACGGCTTGTTGCAAGAGCTAAGTGGAACCGCGTTTCCTACGAAAGTGAGTTAGGATATTTACTATGTTTTCTTGCATATAGTTTTTGCTCGGGAGTAGCAAAATGTAGGTTTGGGGGTGCGATGAGTGTTAAATATTGCATATTTTACCCCTCATTAGTCCAAATTTTATCGGCATCTCATATGCATATCATTTGCCTTACACAAAGATTTTATCATTCTATCACATTAACGGATTATCGGATTATTATGTATAAATCCAATTACATGAAGAAATCTTAGGAAGTGTTGAAGAATTCCAAAATAAGAGGAGAAAACTTTATCGATAAAAGAAGTCATTTTCTAACACAAATGATTGGTTGGTGTATTGGTTGGAGCTTGGGTTGGTATGGAATAGGTTATGGGTTGAAATCCTAACAATTGCATATTATTATTATTTTTTCCATCCAACTCACCTCTCCATGTGAAAGGATATGAGCCAATCAAAGCTTTCCATGGTACAAATCCATGTGAAAGGATATGAGCCAATCAAAAGCCTCCAAGTTGAAGGACCACATAAAGCAAAAGGCACATATGCTTTTGAAAGGAAAGTTTGTTGCAACCAATCAAATTGAAGCTATCCATGTGAAAAGCAATCCATGTGAAAGCAAATAAGCCAATCAAAAACCTTCAAGTTGCAACTAATCAAATGGAAGCATTCCTTGTGAAATGAAATGAGCAAATCAAATGTCTTCAATGTTCTTATAAATTAGAATGTTTTTGTAGAGTGAGAGGAGATCTTTTGACAAGTTAGTCTTTTTGCAATTTTATTTTTACTTTTAGATTGTAATTAGGAGCTTCTTTGTAACTAATCTAGAGAGTGTGTGTAATTGAAGATCATTAATGAAGATTTGGAGCTCTTTCTTGATGTTTAGTGGCTAAGGCTCTTGGATTAGGCTCTCCTTTTGAAGCTAAGTAATGTGATTAGTTCAATTTCATGCATGTTTTAGTTTAAATTCCCTACTTGTGCCTTAATTGATTAGTAGATTTAGATCTAATTGT
The DNA here is from genome assembly GCA_038049695.1 of Cinnamomum chago. Lineage (NCBI taxonomy): Eukaryota > Viridiplantae > Streptophyta > Magnoliopsida > Laurales > Lauraceae > Cinnamomum > Cinnamomum chago. The sequence goes on from CP142460.1 coordinate 39,029,799, forward strand.
GTTAATCTCTCTCATTTCTCATGCTCTATCTCTACACTTGATGCTTTGATAATCTCAATTGATGCTTTGTAGTTGGATTAAGTTATCTCACATAGCATGCTCTAGAGCCCTTATCTTTGATCTTTTGTAGCTTGATTTTGATGATTAATTGTTAGGGTAGTTACGTTATAATTTATAATCTTGGTTTTTTTATTTTCTTTACTTTGATCTTCATTGCTATATCATCCAATCTAATTAGGTAAGAGATTGCTAATTGGATTGTAAATTTGGGAATTGAATTAGAACATGCATTGTTTGAATTAATTACATACTTAGTGGATTTTGGATTGCCTAATCTCTTCTTTTTATTGTTGTTAATTTAAATCCTTGTTTTATTTGTTATTTTCACTTTTAGATTATTAGATCCACATTTCAAATCACTTGTTTTAAAACCCTACACATTTCACGCCACATCTTCATATTAAATCTTCCATTTCCACCACCACTCATCCACTAGTTTAGTGTAATTTGTTAGATCTCATTAATTTCATACTTTAGATTGTTAGTTAGAGTAGTTTAGTTGTTATTTTAGTTTTGTTTCACATTCAAATTAGTTTACTTCCATTTTTCACCCATAGTTTAGTAGTTTTAAATTGCTCACTTCAATTTCTATATTAGTTATATCTTAGTTCAACCCTCACTTAAATTGGGTTCATTGCTTCTTCCATCCTCTCCTCGTGGGAACGATAATCCGGACTCTTTTTGTCCTTTACTACTTGAGACACCGTAGTCTTGCGGTTAAGTGTTACACATCTAAGTGTCGATCATTAGTATTCATACATGTGATTTGCATTTCACTTCAATCAAGACTTTTTATGTGCCTTAAACTTTTAAATGCTTTGAGCATATATTGATTGAGCTTACATCTTAACTTGATTGAAGTTATCACACACATCATGAGCATACACCTTTGCATTCATATAGTGTTTGTGTGAGTTAGATTTTCAATTTCATATTTGCCTATTTTAGAGGCATTGTAATTGAGCTTAAATTGTATCTCTTTTAGTGTTTGTGTAGACACCACTTTGAGAGAAAATATTCTTCTTGTAAAGGTTATTGCTTAGCCTAAGAAAAGCATAGTGTAGAGGTTATTGCTTAGCCTTTGAAAAGCATCTTATTAAGGTTATTGCTTAGACTAGAAAAGCACATTGATTAGTTGTTGTTTAGCCTAGAAAAACATCATTGTAAAGGTTATTGCTTAGCCAATTGAAAAGCATAGATAGTGGAAATCCGGTGGGGTGTTGGATCATAAGCCGGTAGTGGATGTAGGCATTGAGACGAATCACTGTAAATCTTTGTGTGATGGTGTATGCTTTGCGGTGATTGTTTTTGTTTAGCTTCCGCATTTAATTTTATAATCATCACTTGTGACTAGTTAATTTTAAAGAAGTTAAAATCTGTCAAAATTGGTCACTAATTTGTAGCTCACCATATTCACCCCACCTCTAGGGTTAGGATCCCGGACTTTCAATTGGTATCAGAGCCTTGTGCTCTATTTTAGGATCAAGTGTTTTGGAACTCTTGATTAGGTGTAAAAACCTAAAGTCAAAACCCTAGTGTTGTGTTTTCATAAATGCCGCGACCCCGGACCGGATCCACGGGGGATTGATCCGGGATCGGGACACATTAGTGATGATGTACGTCGACACTTTATTGATTTCATACATTTATTTAATTTCCCACAGGTGTCCGCGGTGAGGATATCACAACCATAAATGAATGTTTCTTTTAAGTGCGGAAGCGTGTAGCAAATCAAATATTCAATCCATCTCAAATTAAAAAGATAATAGCATGAGTGTAAACCGTACCAAAATGAGCAATGATCATTAGCATGTTACCTAAAGTAAGTTAAAGTTTATACAAATATCATTTAATTACTTTTCCCAAAATAGAGGCCAACCAAGGCCAATATAAACCAAAATACCAATCCAAAGAATAGTTAGACAGTTTCCCCAAAATGTTAAGTCTCTCATAGCAACCAAACGTCTACATGACGTCATCAGCACGCCACTCAACTAACTGCTGCTGCGGTTCTACGACCGCCTCCTTGTGCTCCTCCTCGGGATAACCAACAACGGGACCTGAGTACCAAAGAGTAGGTCAGACACGACGGTTTGACAAATGGATAAAACACAATAACAAAATGAAAAATACATGAATTTACCTCCAAAAACATTTGAACCTGTTTAAATGACCATTTCTCTAAACAAGATAAAACATTTATTCAAATACGAGTATGCATCATAAAACATGTAAAGGTAACCAAGGGAACGGAAATCAATCAAGATGGCAACCACACGAAGCTAAGTCCTCTATCACTAAGGTGATAGAGCAATAACTAGGCACTGATCTCAGTCACTCGAGGTGAGGAGAAACAGTGGATCTTTTAATTACATATACATATACTATACATGACCACGATAGCGAACCGGGCATCGGGGACCACAGTAGTAATCTGCGGCATCGGGACAAGACCACAGAAATAACCGGGTAGCGGGATCCAAACTGCGGCTGGCGGGACAAGAGGGGGATCTCCAAGTCGGTGGATCAGACCAACAGGGTTATCCAAGCTTAGTGGTGCCGACTCATATGTCAAATACAATCGAGACATATGCAATTAATCAAGTACAATAAATACACGGGCAAGACGGTGGTGCTCAAGGGCACACTATCATATCATGTGGTGCAATGCACTTCAAGACAAGTAACTATTTCAAGTGTAATTCAATGCTTTCGGGAAAACAAGGCATCCAGAGTAAATCTCGGGAACAATAAAGTACAATAAACAATTAACATTTCGGGTAAAATATCTATTTGAAGTGAATAGGGACTCCGTATGTCAATCTACAAACAATCTGGTACTCTTTGAGTTTGGGGACATTCCGGACTCCTTATACACTCCGAATTTTTCAAAAACTTCAAATGACATCTTCGTGATATGGTTTCTTTCACAAATGGCCTCATACATTACTTAGTAAATCTCCTTGACCTAGAGGGGTTCCCAAAGAATAGTCCCAATACGTTGAAATAGTTAAACATTGTCCCAAACATAGCCTGGACCAACAGGGCTCATCGCTCGAGCAGACTGGGGAGTTCGCTCGAGCGAGTAGCTCTCTGGAATGGCTGTCTGGGTGGGTTCGTTCGAGTGAAGTTGAGGTCGCTCGAACGAACTCATTGGGTCGAGCGAAGTCTATAGTGCGTTCGAACGAACAACTCTCTGGAACAGGTTCTGGGATGTCCGCTCCAGCGACCAAGGGTATGCTCGAGCGACCAAGCTACTGGAATGCTCCGCACCCTTCTCTGGACAGGTCGCTCGAGCGAAGTGTCATGTTCGCTTGAGCGAACTGTCAAGAAACTGATTTCGAACCAATTCAGCTCCTCTCTATCTCTTCCTTCTATAACTCCTTTTTAGTCACTTTTATACATCAGATGAGGAGTCTAAAACTCCATTCAAATAACATCAAATCTTTCACCACATCCATCCCATTCTCCTCCATCCATATCACATCCAATCACAAGGAAATAAAGAAGGAAACCATTTCACATAAGATATATATTTGAGACAAAACAAGAGGAATTAAATGCTACGAACCAGCACATCTCTTGGACCATAAATGTACCATTAATACCCTATCATGAGCATTCATTTCAAAACAAAGCAATAACTATGCATTAATGGAAAATATCCAAAGTCAATGAAAGCTTAGGAAAAATCATGCATCCACTTGCCTTGGTCTCTAGTAAGCAAATCAAGCTCTAACAAGTCCTTTAAATCAAAGGTCCAAGCTACAAGGAAAATCCCAAAATAAAAACCCTAAAGAGTCAAAACATAGAATAGGAAGAAAGAAACTTCAATAACAAAGATGGAGATTCCCTTTAAGCTAGGAGAACACAAATCTAGAAGAAGGGAAGGGTTACTTACTTGCAAGGTCCTCTAATGGCAATAGTAAGCTCAATGAAGATCTTGGAATGTGAGGTTTTCTCCACAAAAGCTATCAAGAGAAAGCTCTCAAGGAGGTGAAGAAGATGATGGCCTCAAATCTCCTATTGTTGCAAGTTTGGTGATGGATTTGGTGATAGGAGGCAAGAGCAAGAAGAAAGCAATGGAAACCCTAGGTTCACTCTCTTGTGCTGGAAAAAGGAAATGGAAGGGAAAGGGTTTCCTTATAAACAAGTGGGGAGTGGGCTCCGCCACTAGAAATCTAATTGGACTAAAATCATGGCTTTCAGGGCTTCTAATGAATTTGACGAAGAAGAGAAAAGTGATCGTCGAAATATTTAGTTTCCAAAAAGTTTATGTTTCGCGGGTTTCGGGAATATCAAGTTTTTGGTACAGATTTTGTGCACATTGACTGTTTTGCCCTCAAGGCTATGAAATCAGGTTTCGGGATCTCGAACGGGGACGGGATCAACATAAAAGTTGTAGGGATTAACAATACCAATAAGATGAGATTAAAACAATGAATGCAAAAATCTCCGATAAACCTTCAAGCGCATGCAAGGTCATAAAAAGGAACCCCCAAAAGGTCCCACTATCACAAAGCAATCAAAATTCCCCAAAATTATTGCAAAAGCTATTCCAGACCCAACTTAGCCAAAATCACTAATCAAGCTTAGAACTAACACACGACTTAATTTACACTAATCGAGTTCTCTCGGGTCGGGGTCTTACATCCTCCACCCCTTAGGGCATTTGGTCCTCCAAATGATATATAAAACTCACCTCTAGTAGAAGATGTGGATACTTCTTTTGCACTTGGTCTCGTAATTCCCACGTGGCCTCTTCCGGTCCATGATTCTCCCATAGAACCTTTACCCACTGAATAGTCCATGTCCTCAACTCTTGTTCCTTCGTATCAATGATCTGAACGAGCTTGTCAACGTAGGTAGCATCCTCTCGAATCTCCAATGCCTCGTGCCGGAGCACATGTGAAAGATCGGGGACATACTTCTTCAACATAGACACATGGAAGACGTTGTGTATGCCGGAGAGCTCGGGTGGTAAGGCTAATCTATAAGCCACGTCGCCGATCTTACTCACAATGTCATAGGGTCCAATGTATCTCCGTGATAACTTGCCCTTCTGTCCAAATCTCAATGTTCCTCTCGTAGGTGACACTTTCAGGAAAACCTTGTCTCCTTCTTTGAACTGTAAATCCCTCCTATGAGAATCTGCATAGCTTTTCTGTCTACTCTGAGCTACTTTCAGAAGTTCTTGGATCAACTTCACTTTGTCACTGGTTTCACTCACTATAGTCGGTCCATGGAAACTACGAATTCCGACCTCTTCCCAACAAACCGGTGTCCTACACCTTCTACCATACAAAGCCTCAAAAGGAGCCATCCCAATGCTCGAGTGGTAACTATTGTTGTAAGCAAACTGTGAGAACCCGACTCCTAATCTCTTGGATTAGTGTTGTTTTATTTATGGATTAGTTCTTTTAGTGGGATTAGTATTTGTTGGGTTGAGTTTGTGAGCTAGAATGGGTTTTCTTCTAGTTTTGGGCTTTTGAGTGCTTTGGTAGCTTGTGGGGCCCTTTGGGGGTTCCCTTTTCGGCTTTGCATTTACTTGTGAGATTTTCCCGATTTGTTTCGTATTGTGTTTTTGGCCCGTTGCATTCATCTTGAGGAATCCTACAACTTTCATGTTGATCTCGTATCCATTTGAGAAGCCGAAACCCGATTTATTGGCCTTGAGGGCAAAACAGTCATTGCACACCAAATCTGTACCCAAAACTCGATATTCTCAAAATCCGTAAAACATATACTTTTTGAAAACTAGATATTTCGACGATAATTTCTTCCTTCTTCGTCGAATCCATCCGAGGTCCCGAATTAGATGATTTCAGCCACCCAAGTTCTTTAAGTTGTGGGACCCAAACCTCACTTGCTTATAAGAGGAACCCATCCCCTTTCATTCCATTCCATTCCTCATTTTCTAGCACAAACCAGCAGCCTAGGGTCTTCCCTTGTGCTTCTCTTCTTCTTCTTGCTTCTCCATCTCCAAGCCACACCAATAGTTCATCAATCAAGAAATGGAGACCACCTTCTTCTTCCTCATCTTGCAAGCTTTCCACTGATACCATTTGTGAAGAGAACCCTCCATCACAAGACTTCCTTTGAGCTTACCTTGTCCATTAGAGGACCTTGCAAGTAAGTGTTCTTCTTCATCTTCTAGATTGGTAATCTTCTAGCCTTAGAGAAGCTCCACTTTGATTATTGAAAGGTTTCCTTGTCATTTCCTTGTTTAACCCATTTTAGGGTTTGTTTTGGGGGTTTTTGTAGAGATTGTGGATCTTGAGCTTGAGAGGTGATTAGGAGCTTGATTTGCTTGATTAGAGTCAAAGGCAAGTGGATGATTGGATCGTTTTGATTATTAACATGTTTTGTGAGAAAAATCTTGTTTCATTAAGGGTTTTGGTGATTTTAGTAGTTGTCTTTACTATGATTAATATTGATTTCGAAATGTGCTTATTGATGAGTTTATTTCCCTCTTGTTCATGCTTGGAAAATGTATGCATCATATTGGCAAGGTTTCAAATGGTTTCACATGAATGAGTTTTTCTCCACCTTGAGATTTGTTGTGAATGGAAAGAATGGAAAGGGAGAAACTTGAAATGAGGAGCTCTTTAGCTCATATTAATGTATTGGAAAATATGTGTTTAAGTCATCTTGATTGTAGTTCTATGTGGTTGTTGAAGTGTTGGAAGGAAAGGAAAAAGGAAGGAAAAATCAGTGTCCCGAACCTGCTGCACGCCCATGTCCGATCGATCGGACCTACAGGCCGATCGATCGGTCTGTCTTTTAACTGTAAGGCTTTTTGGGCCGATCGATCGGACCCTGTGCATTTCAGTTTGAGTCCAGTGAAATTTGATATTTTTTTTTTTGGAAACCTTTGGGCTTTCTATGAGTCCTAGGGGTATATACCTTAGTGTTAAGACCAACTATACCCTAATCTAAGGTCTCTAAGACTAGGGAACTAAAAGAAAAGAATGGAGTTGATTTAGACACTAATTCTTGGTTTTAGGTGGGACCCTGGCTACCCTTTTTGGACTGTGTGGACTATGTGTGAGGATGTCTTGAGCCGACACGCCTCACGGTTAGTTTGGTGACATCGAAGTTCAATCCATTTCAATCTTGAATGGGATGGAACGACGCGATATCTTCTTTATATCTAAACACAAGTCCTTCCCTTGGTTATCGCGAATTCTATTTCTTTCGGTGACTGAATAGGTTGCTCGGTGTTTCCGGATTAATGTCATGCCTAGGATGGACCATTTATAATCTTGATTCTTGCGATTGTAACATCTAGTACTACCCATAAGCTCATTTTAAGTGTTGAAAATCGAAAAGTGCATAAGGAGCCCGGAATGTCTTCAAACTCAAGGAGTACCAAGTAATTATTATAATCGACATACGGGACCCCTATTCACTTGAATAGATCTTGAAATCAATATTCTTCCCGAAATGGTATAGTGCATTATATTTCCTCATTTCCCGAGATTTGCATCACATGACTTGTTTCCCGAAAGCATTGAAGTTACTCTAGTAACAGTTATTTGTCCCGAAGTGCATTGCACCACATGATATGTCAGTGTGCCCTTGAGCACCCCCGTCTTGCCCGTTTGATTATGTATTTGTACTTGATTTACTTGCATTGTCTCGATTGTATTTGACCTATGAGTCGGCACCACTAAGCTTGGATAACCTTGTTGGTCTGATCCACCGACTTGGAGATCCCCCTCTTGTCCCGCCAGCTGCAGCTTGGATCCCGCTACCCGGTTATTACCGTGGTCTTGTCCCGATACCGCAGATTGCTATTGTGGTCCCCGATGCCCGGTTCGCTACCGTGGTCATGTATAGTATATGTATATGCATTCATGAGATCCACTGTTTCTCCTCACCTCGAGTGACTGAGATCAGTGCCTAGTATATGTATTTATATGAGATCCCCTGTTTCTCCTCACCTCGAGTGACTGAGATCAGGGCCTAGTTATTGCTCTATCGCTTTAGTGATAGAGGACTTAGCTTCGTGTGGTTGCCATCTTGCCAGTTCCCGATTCCTTGGATACCCGACATGTTTTATATTGCTTACTTGTTTTCCGATAAATGATTCGTTCCTTTATGAAAGTTGTTATTTAAACAAGTGTTAATATTCTCCAATGTAAATTCAGTTATTATTATATTGCCTTCTGTTCTTTGTACCCGCACATGTTTTAAATGATTACCCGAATTGTTAAATATCCGTGCTTTATTTTGAATGACAGTTGTTTGCCAGATTCCTACGTCTATACCTGTTTTAAACGATACCCGGTTTGTTAAAAATCCATGCGTTGAAATATGTTTAAATGAACACTAGTTTTGTCAGATTTCTTTGGTTACACCTGTTTACATGAACACCCGGTTTGTTAAATATCCGTATTTCTACATAGGTTTCAAATGGACATTGGTTTTGCTAGACTGCTATGAATACCTGGTTTGTTGTATACTTATGTTTTTACTTAAGTTTCAAATGAACGTTGTTTTGCCATACCACTATATTTATACGTGTTTTAGACTAACACCCGATTGTCAAATATCTATGATTATAGATGATGTAATCGAACACATGTTTTATTAGATATTCATGTTTTTCCCATGCTTGAAATGAATACAGGTTTTCCCCGAGATTTCGGACTTTTGCACCCGTTTAATTATATGCAGCATTTGATCGAATAGCATGATTTATCTTATGTTTTATTCTTCAGTATATTATTATCTTTTCATCCACCTGCCAGACCGTCGTGTCTGACCCACTACTTTTGGTACTCAGGTTCAGATTTCTTTGTCCCGAGTTGAGTGCTTGAGTTGGCTGTGGAGCCATGTTTTGCAGGTTGTTCTGTCGGCTATGTCATGTAGACATTGAGCTTGACATCGGAGCTACGTCACATTTGGGTAGTAGTTTATAGCTTATTGTTGCATGGCTTTTATTAGCCTTTTTCTTGGGGTTCTTAATTAATGTACATTGATAATTGTAACTTGAACATATTTGGGAATGTAATATCCTGTTACTGTCAGCTCTGTAATTTATTGTGATGGTTACTCCAGTCTGATATGATTCTTGATATAATAGCTATGTGCTAAAGGTTGAGTGCGACGCGGAATCCGATGGCCACGGACTTCGGGTCGCAACGCCACGAGAGCTTCCGCAAAATATTCAGAATGTGTCGTCTTCACACACACGGATCTTGGGAGAAAAATATATTTATGCTTAATCCCCATTCCCGCCCCCCAAGGTTTCGGTTCGGGGGCGTGACACAAACTCACACAACGGTAGAGTCTCATCCCATTGAGTCTTGAAATCTAACACACAAGCACGAAGCATATCCTCAAGAGTCTGAATCGTCCTCTCTGATTGGCCATCTGTCTGCGGGTGATAAGTAGTGCTAAACTGTAGTTTCGTGCCCATAGACTCATGCTGTCTCTGTCAGATGTGATAGAAACCGGTTGCCCATGTCGACTGACGATCTCGCTGACAAACAACTCCGCTAAAGGTAACATGTGCATCTTCTTCCCTGTCTTCATAGCAATGAAATGCGCTGACTTGGTGAGACGGTCCACAATGACCCATATCGCATCGTTGCCTCTGCTAGTCCTCGGTAATCCCGAAATAAAGTCCATGGTAATGTGTTCCCATTTCCATTCTGGGATCTCTAACTGCTGTAACAATCTTGGAGGCCTCTGATGTTCTGCCTTTATCAACTGACAAGTCATACAACGGGAGACAAACGCTGCAATTTCTCTCTTCATATTGTTCCACCAAAATCTGCCCCTCAAATTCTGATACATCTTTGTGCTGCCTGGATGCATAGAGTACTTCGTACTGTAAGCCTCGGTCATGATATCATCCCTCAAGTCTTCAAGGTTAGGCACGCATACACGGTCACGGTAGTACAAAACCCCATCAACAATACGGAAATCGGGACGTTCTGCTATGTGCTCTGAAATCTTGGCCAACTCTGGATCTTGCAACTGACTATCCTTGATCTTCTGAATGAAAGAAGGTTCTGACACTGTCATGTTAGCTAACAAAGCACCCTTCCTTAGTGGTTGTAGGTCTAAACTCAACTCTTCAAATTGCTCAAAGATACAAGTGCCACTTAGGTTTGCCAAGCCTACTGATTTCCTGCTCAAGGCATCGGCAACTACATTAGCTTTCCCCGGGTGGTACTTGATTGGAAAATCATAGTCCTTGATATATTCCATCCATCTTCTCTGCCTCATGTTCAATTCCTTCTGAGAAAACAAGTACTGTAACCTGCGGTGATCGGAGTGGACTTCGAACTTCTCTCCATAGAGGTAATGTCTCCACATTTTCAACGCGAAAACAATCGCTGCTAACTCAAGATCATGGGTGGCATAGTTCTTCTCGTGATCTTTCAACTGTCGGGATCCATATGCAATCACTTTTCCTTCTTGCATCAACACACAACCAAGTCCAACATTCGAAGCATCGGTAAAAATGGTAAAACCGCTGCTTCCGGATGGTAAAGTAAGGATTGGTGTTGTAGTCAATTTCTTCTTTAGCTCTTGAAAACTATCTTCACACTGATCTGTCCACTCATATGGCACATTCTTCCTTGTCAACTTCGTCAAAGGTGACGCAATCGACGAAAATCCCTGTACAAACCTCCTGTAATAACCTGCTAAACCCAGAAAACTTCTGATCTCTGTTGCATTCTTCGGTCTTTTCCAGTTCATAACTGCTTCAATCTTGGATGGATCCACTGATAATCCTTCTTTGGAGATGATGTGCCCCAAAAATGCTACTTGTTCCAACCAAAATTCACACTTGTTGAGCTACGCATACAGCTGGTTCTCTCTCAAGAGTTGCAGTGCTATCCTTAAGTGCTCTTCATGCTCTTCTCTGGTCTTGGAGTGTACCAAAATATCATCTATGAATACTACAACAAACTGATCTAGATATTCTGCAAATATCTTGTTCATCAACGCCATGAACACTGCCGGTGCATTAGTCAACCCAAATGGCATCACTAGAAACTCATAGTGGCCATATCTTGTCCGAAAGGCTGTTTTCAACACATCTGATTCTCTAACTCTCAGCTGATAGTAACCGGATCTCAAATCAATCTTCGAAAAGTATGATGCACCTTGCAACTGATCAAACAATTCCTCTATACTTGGCAATGGATATTTGTTCTTGATGGTCCCTGTCATGCCCCCGAACCGGAACCTCGGGGGCGGGAATGGGATTAAAGCATAAATATATTTTTCTCCCAATCATCCGCGTGTGTGAAGACAACACATTCTGAATATTTTTGCGGAAGTTTTCGTGGCATTGCGACCCGGAGTCCCAATACGTTGAAATAGTTAAACATTGTCCCAAACATAGCCTGGACCAACAGGGCTCATCGCTCAAGCGGACTGGAGAGTTCACTCGAGCGAGTAGCTCTCTGGAATGGCTGTCTGGGTGGGTTCGCTCGAGTGAAGTTGAGGTCGCTCGAACGAACTCATTGGGTCGAGCGAAGTCTATAGTGCGTTCGAACGAACAACTCTCTGGAACAAGTTCTGGGATGTCCGCTCAAGCGACCATGGGTACGCTCGAGCGACCAAGCTACTGGAATGCTCCGAACCCTTCTCTAGATAGGTCGCTCGAGCGAAGTGTCATGTTCGCTCGAGCGAACTGTCAAGAAACTGGTTTCGGACCAGTTCAGCTCCTCTCTATCGCTTCCTTCTACAACTCATTTTTAGCCACTTTTATACATCAGATGAGGAGTCTAAAACTCCATTCAAATAACATCAAATCTTTCACCACATCCATCCCATTCTCCTCCATCCATATCACATCCAATCACAAGGAAATAAAGAAGGAAACCATTTCACATAAGATATATATTTGAGACAAAACAAGAGGAATTGAATGCTATGAACCAACACATCTCTTGGACCATAAATGTACCATTAATACCCTATCATGAGCATTCATTTCAAAACAAAGCAATAACTATGCATTATTGGAAAATATCCAAAGTCAATGAAAGCTTAGGAAAAATCATGCATCCACTTGCCTTGGCCTCTAGTAAGCAAATCAAGCTCTAACAAGTCCTTTAAATCAAAGGTCCAAGCTACAAGGAAAATCCCAAAATAAAACCCCAAAGAGTCAAAACATAGAATAGGAAGAAAGAAGCTTCAATAACAAAGATGGAGATTCCCTTTAAGCTAGGAGAACACAAATCTAGAAGAAGGGAAGGGTTACTTACATGCAAGGTCCTCTAATGGCAATAGTAAGCTCATTGAAGATCTTGGAATGGGAGGTTTTCTCTACAAAAGCTATCAAGAGAAAGCTCTCAAGGAGGTGAAGAAGATGATGGCCTCAAATCTCCTATTGTTGCAAGTTTGGTGATGGATTTGGTGATAGGAGGCAAGAGCAAGAAGAAAGCAATGGAAACCCTAGGTTCACTCTCTTGTGCTGGAAAAAGGAAATGGAAGGGAAAGGGTTTCCTTATAAACAAGTGGGGAGTGGGCTCCACCACTAGAAATCTAATTGGGCTAAAATCATGGCTTTCAGGGCTTCTAATGAATTCGACGAAGAAGAGAAAAGTGATCGTCGAAATATTTAGTTTCCAAAAAGTATATGTTTCGCGGGTTTCGGGAATATCAAGTTTTTGGTACAGATTTTGTGCACATTGACTGTTTTGCCCTCAAGGCTATGAAATCGGGTTTCGGGATCTCGAACGGGGACGGGATCAACATAAAAGTTGTAGGGATTAACAATACCAATAAGATGAGATTAAAATAATGAATGCAAAAATCTCCGATAAATCTTCAACCGCATGCAAGGTCATAAAAAGGAACCCCCAAAGGGTCCCACTATCACAAAGCAATCAAAATTCCCCAAAATTATTGCAAAAGCTATTCCAGACCCAACTTAGCCAAAATCACTAATCAAGCTTAGAACTAACACACGACTTAATTTACACTAATCGAGTTCTCTCGGGTCGGGGTCTTACAATGAAGATCATTAGAATGGATTCCACTATGTTAGATTGTGTAGATTCTTCTAGACCTCTCCTTCTTCCATCTATTGGAGATTCAAACTTTCAATTTAATGAATCTCAATTTTATTTAAAAGAAGAAGAAAATGAAGATGACCTTCAACAAGCTTATGATGATTTATGTACATTTTTCTTAGAGCTCGTTAAGAAAAATAAAAAATTAAAAGAAGAATCTATAAAGCTAAATAAAGAATTAGTTTCTTCAAAAGAAGAACTTAGAGAGAAAGAAGAAGTAATACATTGTTTAGACTCTAAGTTTATGATCTCTTTGTATAACCTATCTAATATTAAAGATGAACTAAACAAATTAAAAATAGGAAATGATGATCTTAATAAGGAAATTTCAAAACTAAGAGATCAATTACAAAGGCAAACAAAAATATTAACAACCTAGAATCCAAGTTGACTATTTCTAAGGAAAATTTATCTAATGCTCAATATAAGATAAAAACTTTAGAACTTGGATGTAATGTTATTAATGAACTTAAATTTGATTTAAAACTTTCCCATGAAGAACTAAACAACAATAAGGGAACTAAAAATGAATTATTAAAAGTTAAAAATGAAAATTCAATCCTTACAAACCAAGTCACTCAACTTGAAAGCTACAAACAAAAGTATGAGTGCAAATTTACCCAAGGTGAAGAGAAATTTGAAAAAATTGGGTAAATCTCAGAGAGATAGGACGGGTCTTGGATTTAATAGGTATATCTCACATGACCCTAGCTTCACCAACACATTTGTGAAAGGTGAGTCCTCATTCTTCCTTGACCATGACTAAATGTAATTATTATGGCATTAAAGGGCATTTTAGGTTTGAGTGCAAACTAAGAAGAAGCCGTGTGTCTAAACCCATCTATGAACCCAAGAAAGTAGAATCAAGATCTATGAAGGGTAAGACACTAAAAATCAAGGAAGACTCCAAGAAGATCAAACAAGTTAAATCAATTAAAAAGGAGTCTCCTAAGATAGAATCTAAAAAGGTGAAACAAGTTAAACCAAGTATAAAAGAATCTATCAACAAAAAGCCTCTCAACCTACCTCCCGTAAATCAACACATGAAAGAACTTTTGAAGAAAGTCGCTAAGTTAAATTTAAAATTCAAAACTCAAATAAAGGGAGGAAATAAGAAGAAAAGAAACATGAATCAATCCCCTAAGAAACAAACTCACCAACCTCAAAAGACTAATCACCAATCTAAGCTAAATTTAGTCAAATCTAAATATCATGGTGATAAGTACAAATTAAAAATTTATCAAGTCAAATCTCCTAAAGTTGGTGGGACTTCTAAACTAGACCTCAAAGATCAACCCTCTCAAGACCTTAGGTGGATTCCTAAAGTTAGATACTTAGACAAACCTTAAGGCCTTGAACCTCCTTGACCAACATCCTTTTTAGTTAAATCATTTTGTTTGTCATAATTACATTTGCATTTTGTTCTTTCATAGTTACATTTCTTAAACTGCAATGTTTATTTGTGATCAATTGATTTTGTCTTCATGCACCATTCTAGTTACATATCATGGATTTCAAAATCAGTTGATTATAATTTCATCATGTTAGATTTGCTTTTTGCTCACATTTGGTTATATATCTTGCATTGCATTTATATGTATGATCAATTGATTGTGATTTCAAAAGCTTTCATAGCTAGATTATTCATGATCGATTGTTGTTGCAAAATCATTTGTGTGGATGTCAAAGTTAGATTATTTTTGAAAATAAATTATTTGAATCAATTTGGATTTTTCATGGATTTCTAAGTTATACTTTAATGTGGAAAATTATTGTTTTGAAAAATCAACTTGTATGTGTTTCAAATAAGTTATATCTTTTAAAATGCAAAGTTGAAAATTGATAATGTGTTATCTTCAAAATTGTAAGACCCCGACCCGAGTGAACCCGATTA
This sequence comes from Cinnamomum chago, assembly GCA_038049695.1. Lineage (NCBI taxonomy): Eukaryota > Viridiplantae > Streptophyta > Magnoliopsida > Laurales > Lauraceae > Cinnamomum > Cinnamomum chago. The sequence goes on from CP142460.1 coordinate 39,044,802, forward strand.
GTATTAATTAAATCGTGTGTTAGTTCTAAGCTTGATTAGTGATTTTGGCTAAGTTGGGTTTGGAATAGCTTTTGATATAGTTTTGGGGAATTTTGATTGCTTGTGATTAGTGGGCCCTTTGGGGGTTCCTTTTTATGACCTTCCATGTACTTGGGGATTTATCGGAGATTTTGCAGTCATAGTTTTAATCCCGTTTTATTTGTATTGTTAATCCCAACGACTTTTATGTTGATCCCGTCCCCGTTCGAGATCCCGAAACTCGATTTCATAGCCCTGAGGGCAAAATAGTCATTGTGCACTAAATCTGTACCCAAAACTTGATATCCCTAAAACCCGCGAAACATATACTTTTTGGAAACTAGATATTTTGGCGATCATTTCTTCCTGCTTCGTCGAATTCATCCGAGATCACGAAAGACATGATTTGAGCCCAAAGAGTGTCTTAAGTAGCGGGACCCATCCCATTTGCTTATATAAGGAGAACCCATCTTCCTCATTTCCCTTTTTCCAGCACCAAAAGAACCTAGGGTTTGCTTGACAACTTTTCTTCTTCTTCTTGCTCTCTCCATCTCAATCTCCTACTAATCTTGCACCAACATCAATATGGAGGTCATCATTCTCTTCCTCATCTTGAAGGCTACCTTTTGATACCATTTGTGAAGAAAACCTCCCATTCCAAGATCTTCTTTGAGCTCACCTTGCCCATTTGGAGAACCTACAAGTAAGCCATCATCTCCACCTTCTAGATTTGTATTCTTTTAGTCCTAGAGAAGCTTCATCTCCATTATTGTGAGTTTTATCTTCTCCATTCATTGTTTGACCCATTTTAGGGTTTGTTTTAGGGGTTTTGGTTGTGCTTGTAGGATTCTTGAGGGAGCTTTGTTTAATTACTTGATTTCCTTGATTAGAAGAGCCAAGGCAAGTGGATGAGTTAATATTATGAGCTTTCAATGGTTTGCATGAGGAATGTGGTTGAGTTGTCATTTCTATTCATATTTATTGACTTGCATTGATTTTTGAAACAAATGCTTTGAATGAACATTGCTAAATCATTTAATGTTTTGGAAACATTTCGGTTATGGTACTTGTTGTCTTTTAGATATATCTTAAATGAATGTTTGTGATTTGGTTCCTCTTTCCTCTTGTGGTTGTTGTAGTTAAGAAGGAGGTGATGGAATGAGCACATATTGGGGTTTTGGAGAAGTGTAGATAGATGTATTGGAGGAGCTCTTAGCTCAGTTTTATTGCAGGGATTAAATGGAAGTGAGGAGAGTGGTTTTGAGGAGGAAAAAGGGCTCAAATCTGAACACAGTGGGTGTTTCCCGCACTTGGCGGTCAGCCAGCTGTCACCTGTCGGCTATCCGTCTGGTGACTAGCGGCTAACCACCAGCTAGCCGAATAGTCGCAGTTACCTTTCCAGAGAGCAACATTTTCCTCATGAAAGCACCGTCAGTCTCACGGTTAGCAAGCGGCTAACCGCCTAAACCATCGGCGGCTAACCGCCAGCTAACAAATCCATTTCGGTTACTTCTCCAGAAAGCAACATTTTCCACCTGAAGACACGGTCAGCCTCACAGTTAGCAAGCGGCTAACCGCCTACCCCAGCGGTGGCTAACCGCCATCCAACCGAACCATTTTGATTACATTTCCAGTAACCTGTCTTTCTGTCAGGCCAACCGCGGTCAGCCAGTTCGCTCGAGCGATGAGCTTTGTCGGTCAAAGGCTATGTTTGGGACAATGATGAACTATTTAAACATTTTGGGACTATTCATTGAGAACCCTTTGTGTCAGGGAGATTTACTAAACAATGTATGAGGCCATTGGAGAAAGAAACCATATCACGAAGATGTCATTTGAAGTTTTGAAAATTCAAAGTGTATAAGGAGCCCGAGATGTCCCCCAAACTCAAAGAGTATCAAATTATTATTAGATCGCCATACGGGATCCCTGTTCACTTCAAATAAATCTTGAACCCGATACTTTACCTGAAATTTCAATTGTTTATTGTACTTTATCAATCTCGAGATTTATACTACATGCCTGGTTTTCCCGAAAGCATTGAAGTACACTTATAATGGTTACTTGTCTTGAAGTGCATTGCACCACATGAAGCGACAGTGTGTCCTTGAGCACCCCCGTCCTGTCCGGTTGTTTAGTTGTACTTGATTTACTTGCACATGTCTCGATTTGTTATTTGACCTATTGGTCGGCACCACTAAGCTTGGATAACCCTGTTGGTCTGATCCACCGACTTGGAGATCCCCCTCTTGTCCCGCCGGCTGCAGTTTGAATCCCACTACCCGATTATTACCATGGTCTTGTCCCGATGTCGTAGAATGCTACTGTGGTTCCCGATGCTCGGCTCGCTACCGTGGTCATCTATAGTATATGGATATGTATTTATAAAATCCACTATTTCTCCTCACCTCGAGTGACTGAGCTCAGTGCCTTGTTATTGCTCTGTCACTTTAGTGATAGAGGACTTAGCTTCGTGTGGTTGCCTTCTTGCTTGTTTCCCGTTTCCTTGGTTACCTTACATGTTTTATAATGTCCACTTGTATTTGAATAAATGTTTTATCTCGTTTATAGAAATTTTTATTTAAGCAAGTTTAAATGCTTTTGAAGGTAAATTCATTTATTATCATATTGTCATTGTATTTTTACCCATTTGCCAAACCGTCGTATTTGACCCACCTTTTTGGTACTCAGGTCCCGTTGTTGGTTATCCCGAGAAGGAGCACGAGGAGGCGGTCGGAAAATCGCAGCAGTTAGTCAAGTGGTGCGTCGATGATGTCTTTTAGACATTCGGTTGTCTCGAGATGCGATTCATTTTGGGAGTTTTTGGATAACTCATTCTTTTGAGGATTGGTATTTTGTTTATATTGGCCTTTGTTGGCCTTTATTTTTGGGAATGTAATTAAATGATCTTTTGTACAAACTTTAACTCACTTTTGGGAAACGCTAATGATCATTGTTCATTCTGATACTTGGTTATACATGCATTATTATCTTGTGGCATGACTTGAATTATCAATTTGATTTGCTACACGCTTCCGTACTTAATAGAAATGTTCTTATATGGTTGTGATATCCTCACCGCGGACAGCTGTGGGAAATTAAATAAATGTATGGCATTAAACCGATGTGGTACATCATTAGTATTCACTCACCACACTACAATTAGTGTCCCGATCCCGGATTAGTCCTTATGGGCCCGGTCCGGGGTCGTGACAGACTGGTATCAGAGCGAGACGTGTTTCAAGCAATTAAAAGAAACTAGAAATCCTAAGGACGTGGCGAGGATTCGTCAGACTCTTCGTTAGCTAGTATCGTGTGAGCAATGTGACCCTTTATTTGATTATTATGTGCTAACAATTTGTTTTGTAGCATCATGCCACCTCATAAGCGACCGATAAACGACAACCCTTCTGCAAGCAATAGTGATCATACAGGGCCACTTGAAGAGGATAGGGTTGATAACAACGCGCCAAATCAATTTCAACAAATGATGTAGGCAATGCTTGACCAATAGCGTCAGGCCAATGAGAATCAAGCTAGATTGCAAGAGCAAATGCTTAAGAGAGAGGAAGATCATGCAAGAGAATTGGCAGAGATGCAGAGACAATTGCTAGAAGTATTACAGAGAAGACCCGAATGGGTTCAACCCCAATCCGCTATTGTCATCAATCAGAGGCAACATGACCCAAATGCATTATTTGAGCGGTTTCGGAAGAGGTCTCCGAAAGAGTTTCTTGGAATAGAGGATCCATTAGCTGCAGAGGATTGGCTAGAGCATACGGAGAACGTATTCGAGATTTTCCAATGCACCGGGGGAGAAAGAGTAAAATTAGCATCATCTCTCTTTAGCGGTACAACGGACAGATGGTGGAAGACGGTTAAGGAGGAATACAGGATTATGGCTGATGCAGAGGTTTGGGCAAACTTTAAGAGGCAATTCCATGATAAGTATGTACCCGCCCACATTAAGAGACAGAAGGCAATAGAATTCCAGCAGCTTGTGCAAGGGAGTATGACAGTCCTCGAATACCTCAAGTTTGAGAGGCTATCCAAATATGCTCCGGAGTTAGTGGATACAGTTGAGAAGAAGATTGCCAAGTTCCTAGAGGGACTTAACCCTTTCATTGAGAGAGATGCTACCGAAGTAGTGCCACCTGCAACTTTCGATGAAGCAGTCAAGAGGGCCTATAAGTTTGAGAACTTTCACAACAAGATCCTTAGAGTCCAAGGCAAGGGATAAGCTCATCAGCAGAACTACCAGCAGAAGAATCATCAGAACAAGAAGTAGAGGACAGAACCGAATACTCAGAATCCCTTGGTTTGCAGCCACTGTGGGAAGAATCATGAGAGTGCACAGTGCCGCACACTGACAGGAGCGTGCTTCAGATGTGGTTCCATGACCCATCAGATGAGAGATTGTCCAAGGCAGAATAGACAAAATCAGCAGCAGCAGCAAGGGGCACAACGTCCAGCACCACCACAAAATGCGATCATTGTCTAGAATCAGGCAAGGCCACTCCAGGAACAAGCAGCACAACAGCAGCAGCATAGACCACAACAGCAATAACAACAGGCTCATCAGCAGGGACAGAACCAAAATCAGCGTGCACCGCAACAGAATAGGAATGCACAACAAGGCAGGCCACAGCAAGCTCCGAATAGGCCACAACATCGAGGGCAAATCTATGCGGCCAATAGAGCTGATGCAGTGGCAGCGGGAAATGTAGTGGAAGGCACACTTCTTGTTTGTGGGATAAAAGCTAGGATTTTATTTAACCCTAGCTCTACACATTCATTCTTATCCCATGAATTTTCTAAGTTGATGGATATGCATGCTAGAGAACTTGAGTTCATTTTGACTGTGGCAACCCTAGTAGGTAAACAAGTTATCTGTAGAACCTTTTACCCTAGTTGCACAGTTCAGATAGGAGAAGTGGTTTTAACTGCAGATCTCATTCTATTAGAGATGTTTGATTTTGATGTCATCCTAGGAATGGATTGGCTGGCAGGATACCATGCCACAATGGATTGTTTCCATAAGACCCTGACTTTCAAGTTAGATGAGACACCAGCAGGGGTGTTGTTTTAAGGAGAGAGGAGGAATCCTCGTAGAGGGTTAGTCTCAGCATTGAAGTGGTTGTGAAGCATATTTGACGTTTATCACGGAGGATAAACGGTCCCAAGGGGTGGAGGAGATCCCGATTGTTTGGGAATTCCCGGTGTTTTTCAGGAGGAGATTCCAGGTTTACCACCCATCAGAGAGATCGATTTCACTATCGGGTTGTTACCAGGGACCGCTCCGATATCTATTGCACCTTATAGAATGGCTCCGGCAAATTGGGAGAGTTGAAGATACAATTGCAAGAATTGTTAGACAAAGGTTTTGTGAGATCGAGTATTTCACCATGGGGAGCTCAAGTCTTGTTTGTCAAGAAGAATGATGGGTCGATGAGAATGTGTATAGATTACAGAAGATTGAATCAAGTTACCATGAAAAACAAGTATCCATTACCAAGAATAGATGAATTGTTTGATCAATTGCAAGGTGCATCGTACTTTTCGAAGATTGATTTGAGATCCAGTTACCATCAGCTGAGAGTCAGAGAATCAGATGTGTTGAAAACAGTTTTCCGGACAAGATATGGCCACTATGAGTTCCTAGTGATGCCATTTGGGTTGACTAATGCACCGGCAGTGTTCATGGCATTGATGAACAAGATATTTGCACAGTATCTGGATCAGTTTGTTGTAGTATTCATAGATGAAATTTTGGTGTACTCCAAGACCAGAGAAGAGCATGATGAGCATTTGAGGATAGCATTGCAACTCTTGAGAAAGAATCAGCTGTATGCAAAGCTCAACAGGTGTGAATTTTGATTGGAACAAGTAGCATTTTTGGGACACAACATCTCCAAAGAAGGATTATTAGTGGATCCGTCCAAGATTAAAGCGTTATGAGTTGGGAAAGACCGAAGAATGCGTCAGAAATCAAAAGTTTTCTTGGTTTAGCAGGTTATTACAGGAGGTTTGTGCAGGGATTCTCGTCGATTGCGTCACCTTTGACGAAGTTGACAAGGAAGAATGTGCCATATGTGTGGACAGATCAGTGTGAAGATAGTTTCCAAGAGCTAAAGAAGAGATTGACTACAACACCAGTCCTTACTTTACCATCCGAAAGCGGCGGTTTTACCATTTTTACCGATGCTTCGAATGTTGGACTTGGTTGTGTGTTGATGCAAGAAGGAAAAGTGATTGCATATGGATCCCGACAGTTGAAAGATCACGAGAAGAATTATGCCACCCATGATCTTGAGTTAGTAGAGGTTGTTTTCGCATTGAAAATGTGGAGACATTACCTCTATGGAGAGAAGTTCGAAGTCCACTCCGACCATCGCAGCTTACAATATTTATTTTCTTAGAAGGAATTGAACATGAGGCAGAGAAGATGGATGGAATATATCAAGGACTATGATTTTCCAATCAAGTATCACCCGGGGAAAGCCAATGTAGTTGCCGATGCCTTGAGCAGAAAATCAGTAGGCATGGCAAACCTAAGTGGCACTTGTATCTTTGAGCAATTTGAAGAGTTGAGTATAGATCTATAACCACTAAGGAAGGGTGTTTTGTTAGCTAACATGACAGTGTCAGAGCCTTCTTTTATTCAGAAGATCAAGGATAGTTAGTTACAAGATCCAGAGTTGGCCAAGATTTCAGAGCATATAGTAGACCGTCTCGATTTCCGTTTTGTTGATGGAGTTTTGTACTACCGTGACCGTCTATGCGTGCCTAACATTGAAGATTTGAGGAATGATATCATGACCGAAGCTCACGGTACGAAGTACTCTATGCATCCAGGCGGCACGAAGATGTATCAGAATTTGAAGGGCAGATTCTGGTAGAATAACATGAAGAGAGAAATTACAGCGTTTGTCTCCCATTGCATGACTTGTCAGTTGATAAAGGCAGAACATTAGAGGTCTCCAGGATTGTTACAACCGTTAGAGATCCCGGAATGGAAATGAAGCACATTACCATGGACTTTATTTCGGGTCTACCGAGAATTAGCCGAGGCAACGATGTGATATGGGTCATTGTGGACCGACTCACCAAGTTAGCTCATTTTATTCCTATGAGGACAGGGAAGAAGATGCACATGCTACCTTTGGCAGAGTTGTTTGTCAATGAGATTGTCAGTCGACATGGGCAGACAATTTCTATCACATCTGACAAAGACAGCAGATTCGTCTCGAGGTTTTGGAAGACGCTACATGAGTCTATGGGTACGAAACTACAGTTTAGCACGACTTATCACCCGAGACAGATGGCCAGTCTGAGAGGACGATTCAGACTCTTGAGGATATGCTCCGTGCTTTTGTGTTAGATTTCAAGACTCAATGGGATGAGACTCTACCGTTGTGTGAGTTTGCTTACAGCAATAGTTGCCACTCGAGCATTGAGATGGCGCCTTTTGAGGCTTTGTATGGCAGAAGGTGTAGGACACATGTTTGTTGGGAAGAGGTCGGAATTCGCAGTTTCCATGGACCGGCCCTAGTGAGTGAAACCAGCGACAAAGTGAAGTTGATCCAAGAACGTCTGAAAGTAGCCCAGAGTAGACAGAAGAGCTATGCAGACTCCCACCGCAGAGACTTACAGTTCAAAGAAGGAGACAAGGTTTTCCTGAAGGTTTCACCTACGAGAGGAACTTTGAGATTTGGACAGAAGAGCAAGTTATCACGGAGATACATTGGACCATATGATATTGTAAGCAAGATTGGTGATATGGCTTATAGGTTAGCCTTACCACCTGAGCTATCCGGCGTACACAACATCTTCCATGTGTCTATGTTGAAGAAGTATGTCCTTGATCCTTTACATGTACTCCAGCATGAGCCATTGGAGATCAGAGAAGATGCCACCTATGTTGAGAAGCCCGTTCAGATCATTGATACGAAGGAACAAGAGTTGAAGACTCGAACTATTCAATGGGTAAAAGTATTGTGGGAGAATCATGGACCGGAAGAGGCCACATGGGAATTACGAGACCAAGTACAGAAGAAGTGTCCACATCTACTACCTGAGGTGAGTTTTACATTTCATTTGGAGGACCAAATGCCCTAAGGGGTGGAGGATGTAAGACCCCGACCCGAGTGAACTCGATTAGTGTTAATTAAGTCGTGTGTTAATTCTAAGCTTGATTAGTGATTTTGGCTAAGTTGGGTTTGGAATAGCTTTTGATATAGTTTTTGGGAATTTTGATTGCTTGTGATTAGTGGGCCCTTTGGGGGTTCCTTTTTCTTACCTTGCATGTAGTTGAGGATTTATCGGAGATTTTGCATTCATTGTTTTAATCCCGTTTTATTTGTATTGTTAATCCCTACGAATTTTAAGTTGATCCCGTCCCCGTTCGAGATCCCGAAACTCGATTTCATAGCCTTGAGGGCAAAACAATCATTGTGTACTAAATCTGTACCCAAAACTTGATATCCCCGAAACCCGCAAAACATATACTTTTTGGAAACTAGATATTTCGACGATCATTTCTTCCTTCTTCGTCGAATTCATCCGAGATCCCGAAAGACATGATTTCAGCCCAAAGAGTGTCTTAAGTAGTGGGACCCATTCCCATTTGCTTATATAAGAAGAACTCATCTTCCTTATTTCCATTTTTCCGGCACAAAAAGAACCTAGGGTTTGCTTGGCAACTTTTCTTCTTCTTCTTGCTCTCTCCATCTCAATCTCCTACTAATCTTGTACCAACATAAAAATGGAGGTCATCATTCTCTTCCTCATCTTGAAGGCTACCTTTTGATACCATTTGTGAAGAAAACCTCCCATTCCAAGATCTTCTTTGAGCTCACCTGGCCCATTTAGAGAACCTACAAGTAAGCCATCTTCTAGATTTGTATTCTTTTAGTCCTAGAGAAGCTTCATCTCCATTATTGTGAGTTTTATCTTCTTCATTCATTGTTTAACCCATTTTAGGGTTTGTTTTGGGGGTTTTGGTTGTGCTTGTAGGATTCTTGAGGGAGCTTTGTTTAATAGCTTGATTTCCTTGATTAGAAGACCTAAGGCAAGTGGATGAGTTAATATTATGAGCTTTCAATGGTTTTCATAAGGAATGTGGTCGAGTTGTCATTTCCATTCATATTTATTGACTTGCATTGATTTTTGAAATAAATGCTTTGAATGAACCTTGCTAAATCATTTAATGCTTTGGAAACATGTCGGTTATGGTACTTGTTGTTTTTTGGATATATCCTAAATGAATGTTTGTGATTTGGTTCCTCTTTCCTCTTGTGGTTGTTGTAGTTAAGAAGGAGGTGATGGAATGAGCACATATTGGGGTTTTGGAGAAGTGTAGATAGATGTATTGGAGGAGCTCTTAGCTCAGTTTTAATGCAGGGATTAAATGGAAGTGAGGAGAGTGGTTTTGAGGAGGAAAAATGACTCAAATTTGAACACAGTGGGTGTTTCCTGCACCTGGCGGTCACCTGTCGGCTAGTCGTCTGGTGACTAGCGGCTAACCGCCAGCTAGCCGAACAGTCGCAGTTATCTTTCCAAAGAGCAACATTTTCCTCCTGAAAGCATGGTCAGCCTCACGGTTAGCAAGCGGCTAACCGCCAGCTAACCGATCCATTTCGGTTACTTCTCCAGGTAGCAACATTTTCCACCTGAAGACACGGTCAGCCTCACGGTTAGCAAGCGGCTAACCGCTTACCCCAGCGGCGGCTAACCGCCAGCCAACCGAACCATTTCGGTTACATTTCCAGTAACCTGTTATGCCAACCGCGGTCAGCCAGTGGCTAACCGCCTAACCCAACGACGGCTAATCGCCATCTGACCACTAGGTAACCGAAATCACCCAGATAACCATTCCAGAGAGCTGCTCGCTCGAGCGAGCGATAAGCTTTGTCGGTCAAAGGCTATGTTTGGGACAATGCTGAACTATTTAAACGTTTTGGGACTATTCATCGAGAATCCTCTGTGTCAAGGAGATTTACTAAACAATGTATGAGACTATTGGAGAAAGAAACAATATCACGAAGATGTCATTTGTAGTTTTGAAAATTCAAAGTGTATAGGAGCCCGAGATGTCCCCAAACTCAAAGAGTACCAAATCATTATAAGATCGATATATGGGATCCCTGTTCACTTCAAATAAATCTTGAACCCGATACTTTACCCGAAATTTCAATTGTTTATTGTACTTTATCGATCCCGAGATTTATATTACATGCCTGGTTTTCCCGAAAGTATTGAAGTACACTTACAATGGTTGCTTGTCTTGAAGTGCATTGCACCACATGAAATGACAGTGTGCCCTTGAGCACCTCCATCCTGCCCGGTTGTTTATTTGTACTTGATTTACTTGCACATGTCTCGATTTGTTATTTGACCTATTGGTCGGCACCACTAAGCTTGGATAACCCTGTTGGTCTGATCCACCGACTTGGAGATCCCCCTTTTGTTCCGCCCGCTGTAGTTTGGATCCCGCTACCCGGTTATTACCGTGGTCTTGTCCCAATGCCGTAGATTGCTACTGTGGTTCCTGATGCCCGGCTCGCTACCGTGGTCATGTATAGTATATGCATATGTATTTATAAGATCTACTGTTTCTCCTCACCTCGAGTGACTGTGATCAGTGCCTTGTTATTGCTCTGTCACTTTAGTGATAGAGGACTTAGCTTCGTGTGGTTGCCATCTTGCTTGTTTCCCGTTTCCTTCGTTACCTTACATGTATTACAATGTCCACTTGTATTTGAAAAAATGCTTTATCTCGTTTATAGAAATTGTGATTTAAACAAGTTTAAATGCTTTTGAAAGTAAATTCATTTATTATCATATTGTCATTGTATTTTTACCCATTTGTCAAACTGTCGTGTTTGACCCACCTTTTTGCTACTCAGGTCCCGTTGTTGGTTATCCCGAGGAGGAGCACGAGGAGGCGGTCGGAGAACCGCAGCAGTTAGTTGAGTGGTGCGCCGATGATGTCTTTTAGACATTCGGTTGTCTCGAGATGCGATTCATTTTGGGAGTTTGTGATAACTCATTCTTTTGGGGATTGGTATTTTGTTTATATTGGCCTTTGTTGGCCTTTATTTTTGGGAATGTAATTAAATGATCTTTTGTACAAACTTTAACTCACTTTTGGGAAACGCTAATGATCATTGCTCATTTTGATACTTGGTTATACATGCATTATTATCTTGTGGCATGACTTGAATTATCAATTTGATTTGCTACACGCTTCTGTACTTAATAGAAATGTTCTTATATGGTTGTGATATCCTCACCGCGGACACCTGTGGGAAATTAAATAAATGTATGGCATTAACCCGATGTGGTACATCATTAGTATTCACTCACCACACTACAATTAGTGTCCCGGTCCCGGATTAGTCCTTATGGGCCCGGTCCGGGGTCGCGGCAAAAATCATTTTTTTTATGCTCATTATTGGATTTTGTTTATTGAAATGATTTGAAGATGGTATGAATGGAAATGCTCTAAAACATCATTAGTTATAATCATCAAAGCATGTTCCATGTTCTCATTTCCTTATGCATTTGGTTATATCATCTTAGAAATGGAAATGAATGTTATTATAACTATTTGCATCTTTGCTCATTTGGTTACATTCTTTTTATATGCAAATGTCAATTGGTTCCATGTATGGTTGTGTCTCAGTTATATTTGTAGATACCAGACTAGAACTCAAATCCATCCTTCGTTCTTTCTAGTCATTGTTTTTTAAATTGATGGTTATGATGTTAATTCATGTGTATTTTCTTAGTGTTGTCATCTTTATACATGTTTCAACTTCATAGTAGTATTCTTGATCCTATGAACCTCTTTGAAATCCATGCATTGTATTTCATAGTTATATCTATTGTTTGATGGATATCTTAGATGTTGAATTCATATGATTTGATACTTTGAAAATTGCATGTTCTACCAAGTCATATATTTTCAAAATGCAATTTCTCTTGTTCATCACAATGCTCATTAGTTATATCATTAAAAGTGATGAATATTCATTCATGATGCTAGATGGAGTTTTTGTGTTTGTCACATCCTTGCTATTAATCATGTTGTCATATTCAATTGATTTCAATTAGTATCTTTTTCGATTGTTGTCATATCCAATTGATGTCATATCTTGAGAATGTGATAGACCATGTACATTGGATTGAACTTGATAGTAATATATTTTTGTTCCATGCCACATTCCATTAGCATCTAATTTTCTTGTTTGCTACCTCTCTTGTTCATTTAGGTAAATCTCATTACCACCATATTTATGTAATCATAATCTTAGTTGGTTAATAGTTGAGGTTGGCTTCATGTTTGAACTTCATTTCACTCATCTTGCACATGAAAGTCATATTTAATGATTGGATGAAATCATTTCAAAACATTCATAGCATATGATTTTCATAGTTAAATTGATTGATGCTATGCTTAGTAAACCCCATAACATGATGGATAGCTCTAATTTGAATTTATCGTAGTAGTTATATTCTTTTTAACTCCATTTTAGAGTGATTGATTTAATAGTCTTATCATTGAATCTCAATTGGTATTCTTTATTCCAATTGGTATCCATGATTGCTTTTCTCCTCATCGGCTTTGCTCTTTATTTTGGTAATTTGATCATTTTGAGCTCTATAGTTAAAAGTATCTAATCCTTCTCTTGCAGTTAACCCTCAATTGGTTAAAATGTCTTCTTACACCAAATAGTTATATCTTTGTCAAAAGTTTGACAAAAGGAGAGAATGGATTGAGGGGGAGTGTAAACATTCATATGAAGTATTAGTTTTGATCAAATTCACCCTTGTATTGGCTCTTTACCCTTATTACTTACTAACCATACATGATACCCTGTTATGTATTTCATTTTCGATTTCTTTTGTTAACAGGTGCTACTAAAAGGTATTTTCCTTATTTCATGTGTGTAGGTACCTTTGCAATTTAATGTCAAAGGGGGAGAGAGTGTTCAAGTTGTCTAAAGGGAGAAAGAATGCATATCTTGCCAAACGAAGAGAGTGCATGGTCAAAGGGGGAGAGTTGAAAGAAGAGAAAGCTTGGGAGTTAAAGAAGATGTTTGAATAATGAAAGAAAGATAAAAAGAAAGCTTGAAGAATAATCAAGCTCCAAGCATCAAGAAGAATGAAGAAAAAGAGTTAGAGCCCAAGCTAAGTGAAGTAAACATCCAAGAGATTTCAAGATTTGTCCAGCCTAGGGGGAGCTGAAGACTTAGTGTGTAAATTTAGTGATGAGTGAGTTTCCATCAAATTGCAAAGGGGGAGATTGTTAAGGATTTTGTATATTGCAATTTATTGGATGCATTATCATTTTAGCATCATTCGAATTTTCACACATGCATTGATTTAGAAAATCTTGAAATCTTGATTTACACATGCATTATTTTTAAGATTTGTAGAAATCTTGGTTCATGCATGTTTTGATTTTAAACTTGGTTGCAATTAGTTTTGAAAAGAAGTTTTATGAATCAATCAAGACTATGAGTTTTAAATCTTTCAAATCATTTTAGGCTTTTTATGTTTCATGTTTTTAAACCTCTTAGTTTGATTTAAATCATTATTCCAAGCTTGATTCTTTGGCCCAAAATTCCTCACAGGAAATTATCTTTTAATATGCATTTTAGGGGAAATTGTTCCCAGGCCCGGGTCGACCTGCAGTGTGGCCGGTTGACCGGGCGACCACACTGCAGGTCAACCGGGAATAGAGCCGTTGGGGCTTTTTTTCAAACGGTCAGATTTTTTACCATTGAGCTTTGGTCGACCGGGGACACACCAAAACTCATTTTTTCAATATAAAATGAGCTTCATTTTGTAAAAGAAGTTGAACATTTTAGCCACTCTTGAGGAGTTTGGAGACAAAGAAAAGGGGAATGAACTAAGAGAGACCAAGAGGACATTAGTAAAACTAAAGCATGGATCAATGAAGTTAAATCTCTTAGTAAGCTTTACTTTTATTAATCATATATTATATGCTTTGTTTAAATTATTGGTAAATGAATTTTAGCATGATAACTATGATGTGTTGAATCCAGTCTTCATTTAATTTTTGATCTAAGTTGGATTGGATTTTTCACCTTGATTTCAAATCAAGTTTGTTTTAAAATCTTCTTTAATCATGCTTAGCAAATAACTTTAATTTCTTTTATAGCATGATCCATTTACTTGGCTAAATCTTTATTTGTTGTTTTCATTCATTTGAACCTTAGTTAAATTAGTTTGGTTTTGAAAACAACATTGCACATGCATCACATGTTTAGAGTTAATTAGTTTCATACAACTTGTGTGCCTTTGATTTTCATTTCATCAACAAGTTAGTATTCATACATGTGATTGGCATTTCACTTTAATCAAAACTTTTTATGTGCCTTAAACTTTTAAATGCATTGAGCTTACTTTTTAACTTGATTGAAGTTATCACACACACACATCATGAGCATACACCTTTGCATTCATATAGTGTTTCTGTGAGTTAGATTTTCAATTTCATATCCGCCTATTTTAGAGGCATTGTAATTGAGCTTAAATTGTATCTCTTTTAGTGTTTGTGCAGACACTACTTTGAGAGAAAATATTCTTCTTGTAAAGGTTATTGCTTAGCCTAAGAAAAGCATAGTGTAGAGGTTATTGCTTAGCCTAGAAAGCACATTGATAGGTTGTTGTTTAGCCTAGAAAAACATCATTGTAAAGGTTATTGCTTAGCCAATTGAAAAGCATAGATAGTGGAAATCCGGTGGGGTGTTGGATCACAAGCCAGTAGTGGATGTAGGCATTGAGGTTGAACCACTATAAATCTTTGTGTGATTGTGCATGCTTTGCGGTGATTGTTTTTGTTTTTGCGGATGATTAATTTTATAATCATCACTTGTGACTAGTTAATTTTAAAGAAGTTAAAATTTGTCAAAATTGGTCACTAATTTGTAGCTCACCCTATTCACCCCCCCTCTATGGTTAGGATCCCAGACTTTCACTAGTCGCTCAAAGCAATGAAGTAGCCACTGGTCTCCAATCAAGAAGTGACCGTTGGACATCATGTGCACTAGCCGCCACAATTCTTTCTGCATTAGCCGCTGGACACCCACGATCTCCCGTGAATTGGCCAATTCCTTCTTCTCATGGCCACTGAACCTGCAATGTCTTTCACTGAAGACAGTTTTGAAAACCACCTCCACTCGTTCGTGATCTCCAGCACTTATGGTTCTTCCAAAAGATCTAAAAGGAAGACTTGGGAGAGTGTGAGGCCCCCCAGACTCAAGCGCAAGAAAGCCTAGACACTGCCATTTTCAAGACTCTCTCCTCCTTCATCAAAAGGTGAGAATCAGGCAGTAGTGGAGGCTTCTCTTTGGACCTGGGCGACAGCTTCCGAAAGGCAGTCTTTGTTCCTCCCACCAGGAAGGACAGAGGTTGTCTATGCTATTTTGAAGCAGACTCCTCTGATTAATCTTTCTTCCTTAATAATGGTGGTGAACTACAAAGATTGCTCGAAGAAGCAAATTGTAAACGCCTCCAATTGAGTCTCCAGTAAACTCTCGAAAATAGCAAACTCTCCCTCTATCCCTTCGATATATATCTCCTTTGTTTTGATCTCCTAAGCCTGATGAGGGGGTTGTATAAAAAAAATTGTAAACAACCTGCACTCAGAAGGTGAAGCAATGAAGAACCCATGTAAATAAAAGTGCGGACAACTCCTCTTATACGAGCAAACATTCGAGAGAGTCGTCTTCACATGTTTCTGTAATGCTCAAAGGATGGAATAAAAGAAGTTTCGAAACCAGAGCCTTCATTTTACATTCCCCTTTTTTTGGGCAAAACATAATTATTATAGTATGCTTGTACCTTTTTCAATGAGCCTGCCAGACCGTCATGTCTGACCTTTTATTTTTCCTGCTCAAATCCAGGTTACATTGCCCCTGAGGAGGAGCGTGAGGAGGAGGTGGCTTAGTTGCTAGAGAGTGACAGCCCGAGGATGTCATCTAGACATCGGGTTGGACCTTGAGATGCAAATCATTTTGGGAATGATAATTTGTTTTGGGAATTTTGTTTTTATGGCCTTTGTTGGTTGATCTTTAGGGAATTGTAAAACTTTAAATTAATATTTTGCTATGATGTAAATATTGAACCTTAATCTTTGGGGCTTGCTAGTTATGTTCTCCCTCTGACATGAGTCTTTGTATACTCATCCATGCTTGATTTCTTTGAGTGTTTGCTACACGCTTCCGCAATCAATTCTAATGTGTGATCGTGAGGCCATTTGTGTGGAATCCTCACCGCGGGAACCTGTGGGAAATAGCGTGTAAGACCCCGACCCGAGTGAACCTGATTAGTGTTAATTAAGTCGTGTGTTAGTTCTAAGCTTGATTAGTGATTTTGGCTAAGTTGGGTTTGGAATATCTTTTGTTATAGTTTTGGGGAATTTTGAGTGTTTTGGTGACTAGTAGGGCCCTTTGGGGGTTCCCTTTTCGACTTTGCGTTTGCTTAGAGTATTTCTCGAAATTGTTTTGATTTGCGTTCTTATCCCGTTTCATTTATCTTGTTAATCCCTACAACTTTCATGTTGATCTCGTTCCCATTCGAGACCCCAAAACCCGATTTCCTAGCCTTGAGGGCAAAATAGTCTTTTTACACTAAACCTGTACCCAAAACTTGATATCCCCGAAACCCAAACATATACTTTTTGGAATCTAGATATTTCGGCGATCATTTCTTCCTTCTTCGTCGAATTCATTTGAAGTCCCGAAAGACATGATTTCAGCCCAAAGAGTTCTTAAGTGGCGGGACCCATCCTCATTGCTTATATAAGGAGAAACCCATCTTCCATTTCCCTTTTCCAGCACAAAAGAGAACCTAGGGTTTGCTTTGGCAACTTTCTCTTCTTCTTCTTGCTCTCTCCATCTCAATCTCCCACCAAACTTGCACCAACATCAAAATAGACTTCACCATTATCTTCCTCATCGTGAAGGCTACCTATTGATACCATTTGTGAAGGAAATCTCTCATTCCAAGATCTTCTTTGAGCTAACTCTTTCTATTTGAAGCTCATCCAAGTAAGCAATCTTCTCCATCTTCTAGATTTGTGTTCTTCTAGTCCTTGAGAAGCTCCATTTTCATTATTGTGAGTTCTACCTTCTTCATTCATTGTTTGACCCATTTTAGGGTTTGTTTTGGGGGTTTTTGCTTGTAGCTTGGAATTGAGCTTAAGAGGTGATTAGAGGCTTGGTTTTGCTAGCTTGGACCTAAGGCAAGTGGATGATTAGGTGTTTTGAGTTTTAAATGATTTGGTGAAATATTAATGATTTACTCATGCTTTTATTGATTTACATTGTTGAAATAAATGCTCATAATGCATCTTGCTAGCTCATTTAATGCCTTGGAAACATTGGTTTATAGCTTTCTTTATCTCTAGTCTTGTGTTGGTTGTATAAGTGTTGAAAGGAGGAAAATAAGAGAAAAGGCCCAGCTCACTGCAGAACAGAACCTGGGTTCTGTTTTCACGCGGTCGACTGGCACGGGGGCTCGGTCGACCGGAGACACAGGGTAAGGTTCCCTGACAAAAACACTATTCTCCCATTCTGTCACAACTGCCGGTCGACTGGGCACACAGGGACCAGGTCGACCTGACCTTCTAGGGTCGACCGGGGCTGCTGTGTACGAGGTCGACCAGGCCTTGACCGGGTCGACCGAGCCAACTGAGAAATCCTTCCTGGAAGGGATTTTTACCCTGTTCTCAGATGGGCTTAGGTGGGACTTTGGCTACCCTTTTTGGACTCATTTGACTATATGTGAGGATGTCTTGAACCGACGTTCTTCACAGTTAGTCCGGTTGCATCGGAATCCAATCTAATTCAATCTTGAACGGTACGGGACAACGCGATACCTTCCTTATATCTATGCGCGAAGTCTATTTCCTTGGGCATCGCAAATCCTATCCCTTTCGGTGACTGAATAGGTTGTACGATGCTTCGCAATTAACATTGTGCTTAGGGTTGGTTTGTTTATAGTTTTGATTTTTAATCGCACCGTCTATCTATAAGCTCACTTAAAGTTTTGGAAATCCCAAAGTGTATAAGGAGTCCGAAATGTCTTCAAACTCAAGGAGTACCAAGTCATTATTACAATCGACATACGGGACCCCTATTCACCCTAAATAAATCTTCAAACCGATATTTCACCCGAAATTGTAATAGTTCATTGTATTTCCTCATTTCTGAGATTTGCATTACATGACTTGTTTTCTTGAAAGCATGGAGGTTACACTAGTAACAGTTACTCGTCCCGAAATGTATTGCACCACATGAAATGAAAGTTATGCCCTGAGCATCCTTGTCCCGATACCCGGTTTGTTACAGTGGTCCCGTCCCGTATATTTATATTGTGTATATATGTTTCGTTGAATCTCCTCACCTTGTGTGACTGAGACCAACACCCCGCAATACTCTTGTCACTTCGGTGATAGAGGACTTAGCTTTGTGTGATTGCCATCTTGCTAGTTCCCGATTCCTTGGATACCTTACATGTTTTATATTACTTATTTGTTTTCCAGTAAATGATTTATCTCTTTTATGAAAGTATTGCTTAAACAGATTTTTATGTTTTCCAAGCTATTTCATTTATTATATGTTGTTGTATCTTTTCACCCTCTTGCCAGACCGTCGTGTCTGACCCATTTTCTTTGGCACTCAGGTCCCGTTGCCGGTTACCTTGAGGAGGAGGAGGAGGAGACGGTCGGTGAACCACAACACCTAGTTGAGTGGCATGCTGATGATGTCATTTAGATATCTGGTTGCTACGAGAGACGTAACATTTTGGGAAACTGTTTAACCATTCTTTTGGGTTATTGTTTTGTTTATATTGGCCTTTGTTGGCCTCCATTTTTGGTGAATGCAACTAAATGATCTTTTGTATAAACTTTAACTTACTTTTGGGAAACATGCGAATGATCATTGCTCATTCTGATACTTGTGATATTGTCTTTATGACTAGAGATGGTTTGACTATTTGATTTGCTACACACTTCTGCACTTAAAAGAAATATTCATTTATGGTTGTGATATTCTCACCGCGGACACCTGTGGAAAATTAAATAAATGTGTACTAGACCTCATCACACCATTGGTACTCAGGTCCCGTTGCCGGTTACCTTGAGGAGGAAGAGGAGGAGACAGTCGGTGAACCGCAGCACCTAGTTGAGTGGCTTGCTGATGATGTCATTTAGATATCAGGTTGCTACGAGAGACGTAACATTTTGGGAAACTGTTTAACCATTCTTTTGGGTTAATGTTTTCTTTATACTGGCCTTTGTTGGCCTCCATTTTTGGTGAATGTAACTAAATGATCTTTTGTATAAACTTTAACTTACTTTTGGGAAACATGTGAATGATCATTGCTCATTCTCATACAGTATTTTATACTTGTGATATTGTCTTTATGACTAGAGATGGTTTGACTATTTGATTTGCTACACACTTCTGCACTTAAAAGAAATATTCATTTATGGTTATGATATTCTCACCGCGGACACCTGTGGAAAATTAAATAAATGTGTACTAGACCTCATCACACCATTGGTACTCAGGTCCCGTTGCCGGTTACCTTGAGCAGGAAGAGGAGGAGATGGTCGATGAACCGCAAGACCTAGTTGAGTAGCATGCTGATGATGTCATTTAGATATCTGGTTGCTACGAGAGACGTAACATTTTGGGAAACTCTTTAACCATTCTTTTGGGTTATTGTTTTGTTTATATTGGCCTTTGTTGGCCTCCATTTTTGGTGAATGCAACTAAATGATCTTTTGTATAAACTTTAACTTACTTTTGGGAAACATGCGAATGATCATTGCTCATTCTGATACAGTATTTTATACTTGTGATATTGTCTTTATGACTAGAGATGGTTTGGCAATTTGATTTACTACACACTTCTGCACTTAAAAGAAATATTCATTTATGGTTGTGATATTCTCACCGCGGACACCTGTGAAAAATTAAATAAATGTGTACTAGACCTCATCACACCATTGGTACTCAGGTCCCGTTGCCGGTTACCTTGAGGAGGAGGAGGAGACGGTCGGTGAACCGCAGCACCTAGTTGAGTGGCATGCTGATGATGTCATTTAGATATCTGGTTGCTACGAGAGACGTAACATTTTGGGAAACTGTTTAACCATTCTTTTGGGTTATTATTTTGTTTATATTGGCCTTTGTTGGCCTCCATTTTTGGTGAATGTAACTAAATGATCTTTTGTATAAACTTTAACTTACTTTTGGGAAACATGCGAATGATCATTGCTCATTCTGATACAGTATTTTATACTTGTGATATTGTCTTTATAACTAGAGATGGTTTGACTATTTGATTTGCTACACACTTCTGCACTTAAAAGAAATATTCATTTATGGTTGTGATATTCTCACCGCGGACACCTGTGGAAAATTAAATAAATGTGTACTAGACCTCATCACAACATTAGTTCCGATCCCGGATTAGTTCGGTGGACCCGGTCCGGGGTTGCGACATAGCGTGAGCAGGCGGAATTTCCTGGCTCGTTACGCCGCGAACCTGGTTTAGGGTGTCGGCTTGACTCGGTCCCAGTCCGGGGTCGTGATAGGATTGGTATCAAAGCGAGACACGTTTCAGGCAATTAAAAGAAGCTAGAAACTTAGGAACGTGGCGATGATTTGTTAGAACTTTCGTTACTTAGTGCTTAGTGGGGTTTGGGTACATATTATTTGGTCGTTTACCTTGTGCTAACAAGTGGTTTTGCAGCACCATGCCTCCTCGTAAAGACCCAGCAAATACAAATCCTTCTAGCAGTAATAGTGGCAGTGCAGGTCCATCAGTTGATTACACAATGCCGAACCAATTTCATCAACTTATGAAAATTATGATTGAGCTGCAACAAAAGGCTAATGAGAAGGATGCCATATTGCAAGAACAAATGGTTAAGAAAGATGAAAAACTTACCCAAGTACAGAGACAGCTTTTGGAAGCATTAGAAAGGAGGCCACAACCCATGTCAGCTCCACTACAGGGTCCTCATATCATTATTAACAACTGGGAGAGTGACCCAAATGTATTGTTTGAGCGCTTCAAAAAAGGGGGCCCAAAGGAATTTACAGGGCAAGAAGATGCTTTCACAGCAGATGATTGGCTAGTCCATACTGTTAGACCCCGACCCAGACTAATTCGATTAGTGTGCAATTAGTGTTTGTTTAGTCCTAAGTGGGTTTAGTTGTCGTTGGGTTAGAAACAATTAGTTTTAGTCTTTGACATAACTTTGGGAATTTTGAGAACGTTTAGTATTAGTCAGACACACTCAGGAAGGCCTGAGTGCACATGTAAGCTTGGGAAGATCGTATCGGTTTCCGTGTGATTGTTATTTTGATTTCATTTGAATGATTTTTCTATGTGTTACAACTTTTGTCTTAAGCCCATTCATGTTTGAAACCCAAAAACCCAAGTTTTGGCCCAAAGAGGGTAAGATTGTCTTTTATGCACAAATCTGGACACAATTTTCGAGATCTCAAAACCATGTCAAAAATATACTTTTTGGAAACTAGATATTTTGAGGATTATTTTATCCTTCTTTGTCGAAATCATTCGAGGCCCACAAGATCATGTTTTGGCCATTTCAAGGTTCAAGTCATTTGGGGCCCATTGTCATCATTTAAACCCCAATCCTCATCTCTTCCATTCACTTTCCCCAAATTCCTGCAACTCTCTTAACCTAGGGTGAAAAAACCTCTTTTTCCCTTCCACTTCATTTATCTTGCATGATCTAGCTAGAAGACTCCAAAGAAAATTCCAAGGCCATCATCTTCTTCCCCTCATCCTAAGCTCTCCATTGATGCAAATTTCTTGAAGTTCCAAGTTGGGCAAGAGGTCCATCTTCTTCCTCCTCTCTTGTTTGACCTTTTCTAGGTAGGAGCTTCAACCCATACTTTTCATGAAGTCTTTTAGTTCTTAAAAATCTTGTGTCGCGACCCCGGACCGGGAATCCTAATCCGGGATCGGGACTAAGTGAGAATAATGATTGATGATGATTATCTACATCCACAATATACAATTTATTTAATTTCCCATAGGTGTCCGCGGTGAGGATATCACAACCTTGCATGAATATTTCTTTTGAGTGCGGAAGCGTGTAGCAAATCAAATAGTAGACTATCTCTAATCATGCAAGCATTAACATCAAATATCAAAACTGTATCAGAATGAGCAATGATCTATAGCATGTTTCCCAAAAGTGGTTAAAGTTAGACAAAATATCATTTAGTTACATTCCCCAAAATTAGAGGCCAACAAAGGCCAATATTACAAAATAATAACCCAAAAGAATGGTTAATAAGTTCTCCCCAAAATGTTACACCTCTTGTAGCAAAGGATCAGACACGACGGTCTGGCAAGAGAGTGAAAAGATACAACAACATATAATAGATGAAATATCTCGAAAAGCAAGGAAATCTGTTTAAGCAAGAACTCTCACAAAATAGATAAATCATTTGCTAGAAAACATGTAAACAAGATAAGACATATGAGGTAACCAAGGGATCGGGAACTCACAAGATGGCAATCACATAAAGCTAAGTCCTCTGTCACTAAAGTGACAACAGTATTACGGGACGTTGATCTCAGTCACACAAGGTGAGGAGATTCAACGCAAATCATATATACAATATAAATATACGGGACGGGACCACGGTAGCGAACCGGGTATCGGGACGGGACCACGGTAATGACCGGGTATCGGGATCCAAACTACAGCCGGCGGGACGGGAGAGGGATTTCCAAGTCTGTGGATCAAACCGACAAGGTATCCAAGCTTAGTGATGTCGACTCATAGGTTAAATAACACATCGATACATATGCAAGTACATAAAGTACAAGTAAATCAATGAACGGGCAAGAATATTCAAATGTATAACTTTCATTTCATATCGGGCAATACTCTTCGGGACAAGTCAATGTTACTAGTGTAACCATCAAGCTTTCGGGAAAATAGATCATGTAAAGTAAATCTTGGAAACGAAGAAATAAAATGAACTATTACAATTCCGGGAAAATATTGATTTCAAGATCTATTTAAGTGAATGGGGGTCCCGTATGTCGATTATTGAAATGATTTGGTACTCCTTGAGTTTGAAGACATTCCGGGCTCCTTATGCACTTTTACGATTTTTAAAACTTAATATGAGCTTATGGTTAGAACTAGGTATTACCATAGAAGATCAAGACAATATACGGTCCATCCTAAGTATGATGTCAACCCGGAACCATCGAGCAACCTACTCAGTCACTGAAAGGAATAGAATTCGCGATACCCAAGAAAATAGACTTTGCATTTAGGTATGAAGAAGATATCGTGTCGTTCCATCCCGTTCAAGATTGAAATAGATTGAACTTCGATGCATCCGAACCAACCGTGAAGAGCATCGGCTCAAGACGCTCTCACATATGGTCAAGTGAGTCCAAGGAGGGTAGCCAAGGTCCAAAAAAAAAAATATCAAAACCCACTGGACTCAAACTGAAATTTCTGTCCCAGTTATGAACAGGGTCCGATCGATCGTCCTTACAGTCCGATCGATCGGCCTGCACGTCCGATCGATCGGACCTGGGCGTGTAGCAGGTCCGGGAACTTGATTTTTCTTCCTTTTTGTTTCCTTTCCTTCCAACACATCAACAACCACATAGAACTATAATCAAGATGACTTAAACACATGCTTCCAAGACATTAAATGAGGCTATCAAGATGCATTAAGATCATTTATTCCAACCATGAAAAATCAATAAAAGCAATCAATGAAAGCATGAAAATCCATAAATACTTCACCAAACCATTTGAAACTTAAAAACATCCAATCATTCACTTGCCTCAAGTCCAAGCTAGCTGAAATCAAGCCTCTATTCACTTCTATTGCTCAAAGCCAAGCTACAATAAAAAACCCCCAAAACAAACCCTAAAATGGGTCAA
This sequence comes from Cinnamomum chago, assembly GCA_038049695.1. NCBI lineage: Eukaryota > Viridiplantae > Streptophyta > Magnoliopsida > Laurales > Lauraceae > Cinnamomum > Cinnamomum chago. Next base: position 39,068,827 of record CP142460.1, read on the forward strand.
ACAATGAAATGACAAGAAACCTTTCAATAATAAAGGTGAAGCTTCTCTAAGGCTATAGGAACACAAACCTAGAAGATGAAGAAGAACACTTACTTGGATGACCTTCAAATGAAAAGAGCTATCTCAAAGGGAGTCTCAAAGTTGATGGATTCTTCTACAAAAGGTATCAAAGTGAAGCTTGCTAGATGAGGAAGAGGTTGGTGATCTCCATTTCGAGTTTGGTGCAAGATTGGTGAGGATTGGAGAAGGAGAAGCAAGAAGAAGAAGAAGAAGTTGCAAGTAAAACCCTAGGCTCAATAGTTGTGCTGGAACATGAAAATGGAGAAGGAAGGGGAGGGTCTCCTTGTTAACACTTGAGAGGTTGGGTCCCACAACTTAAGGAACTAATTTGGCTGAAATCATCTATCTCGGGTCCTCAGATGAATTCGACGAAGAAGGAAGAAATGTTCGTCGAAATATCTAGTTTCCAAAAAGTATATGTTTCGCGGGTTTCGGGAATATCAAGTTTTGGGTACAGATTTGGTGTAAAATGACTGTTTTACCCTCAAGACTAAGAAATCGGGTTTCGGGATCTCAAACGGGGACGGGATCAACATGAAAGTTGTAGGGATCATCAAAACGAGTAAAACGGGATTAAAATCATGAATGTAAAAACCTCCGATAAATCATCAAACATATGCAATGTCATGAAAAGGAACCCCCAAAGGGCCTTACTAACACAAAGCAAATCAAAATCCCCAAAACTATATCAAAAGCTATTCCAAACCCAACTTAGCCAAAAACACTAATCAAGCTTAGCACTAACACGCAACTTAATTAGCACTAATCGGGTTCACTCGGGTCGGGGTCTTACATCTTGTTCTTCGTGTTTACAAACCCTTTTGTAAAAATGAGTTCTTTGTTTTCATTTTGTTAAGGTTTGAATGGATTTCCTTGGGTTTATTTGTAGTGTTGGCTTAGCTTTTGAATAAGAGTGCTTGAAGAGGAGTGTTTAGCATTTGGGCAAGGCAAGTAATCTCTATAGGCTCATTGTTGCATGTGTATTTTAGATTTCATTGCTATTTTAGAAATTTTGCATATAAACTTTGTTTATGAACTTCATGATCTTGTTTTCATGTGATTGAATGGTTGAAATTGTGGAAAATGAACCCTTGGTGAGCATGAAGGCTCAGGGGATTTTATGTGGCTTGAGGATGAGAAGAAGGAGAAAAATGTAGTAGAAGTTGTACAAGAGAAAGGAATTTTCTGCACTCAGCGAGCACAGGCAGAAGCTTGTCCGCTCGAGCGACCCTTGGGTCCGCTAGAGCGACCAAGCCTCTGTTTGGTCCGAACGCAGACAGAGAGCTGTTCGCTCGAGCGACCTTATTATCCGCTCGAGGGAACTGCCCTCTGTATAATCTGGAGCAAGACAGAGAGCTGTCCGTTCGAGAGACCTAATGTCCACTCGAGCGAACTGTCTCGCTCGAGCGAAGTGTCAATGCTTTACAAAGTCTGCTCGAGCGAACCTGCCTGATTCAGGAAGAAGAATTATTTCATTGTGTATTTTCTTGAAGGTTGAAAAACTAGACTATGTTAAGGGTCTTAACTTGACATTGTGTAAATGGAACTTCGAAATGCAACCCAACTTCGGGGACACCAATTCTTGTATATTCCGACATTTGGATTCCCAATTACACCAAGGTCAATTAGTAGCCTTAACACATGCTTGTCAGATTTCGTATTTTGAATTTCCGTCTTGGTACGATAAGTACCATCGTGCACTCGTGTTGAATTTCAAGCATAAGCTCGTTTTGAAGATTTGTTTCAAGAAAAAGGGGATCACTTCCTAAGCGTGTTATGCATATTAATTATGCCCTTTGCTAGTCGTGTCTGTTGTGTTTGATAAGTGATTTTCCCCGCCTTTTTATCTCAACAAGTTTTGATAGTGTTTCGCGTGTTTTGTGCATTCATGAATTAAGTGAACACCACTGAGCTTGGACTGCCCTTTCAGTTTGATCCACTGTCTGGGGGTCCTTAAACATGTGGACTGTCTGCAGACTGGTCGTGTACTTATTACACAACGTGGGTGTCTGGTTCCGCGGCCGGAAATCCCCGTATATGTGGGAATCGTGTCATGATTATATTATGTATATCGTGCTTGTCGTGCGTGCTTGCTCTTTTCATTATATATATGATAGAGAGAGGATGGGCTCTTTGTGGATTGTAACTATTCATGATATATTATGTACTCATGCTAGTTTGTTTTAGTATCTCAGCTTTGTTATGTATTCTCGAAAATGTATCTCGGCTATTGCAGTATTTCAAATCAGGGATTGTTTCATGCTTGTACCTAAATTGATTACCTGCCAAACCGTTGTATTTGACCCTTGTTTGTTGGTGCCCAGGTGTAGGAGACGTTGCCTTTGAGGAGGAGCTCAGGAGGAGGCTCTTGAGCCACCCCCAATGAGAGAGTGGCAGCCCTACGATGTCAATTAGACGTCGGGCGGGTTTCTTGAGTTCGTCATTTGTCTTGGGGTTTCCTTTGTCATTTTGAGAATTGTATTGGCCTCTGTTGGCCTTTTATGGGTTGTAACTAAAACTTAACTTACTTTCGTGTTAGTCTCATAACTTGAATTATAATGGGAATGCCATTTTAACTTCTTCCTTTGATACTATGCCTTGTTATTATTTGTCATAGCACCTAAAAGATTTATTGGTGCTTATCTTGATGTGTTTTGCTACACGCTTCCGCATACTTGATCATGTGAGTCAGATTCCGCGTGTCTTTGGGAATCCTCATCGCGGGAACCTGTGGGAAAGTATATCTCCAATGCAAACACACAACAACCGTCGCGGGCCCGGGGTTCCGTTCCGGGGTCGCGACACATACCGAGAATATCTTCGACCTCTTCAGGTGCACAGGTAGACTACAGGTCCATCTCGCAGCTTCTATGTTCACCGGACTAGGAGAAATTTGGTGGAAGACTATAAAGGATGGTTACTGGAATATTGTTAATGACCAAGAATGGACAACGTTTAAGGATCAGTTTAGCGAGAAGTACGTGCCATCCATATCAAAAGATAGAAAGCTATAGAATTTTAGTAGCTAAGGCAAGGGAACATGACTGCCCTTGAATACCTTACCAAATTCGAGAGACTGTCAAGGTATGCACTTTAATTGATCGACACAGAAGTGAAGAAAATTACTAAGTGTTTGGAGGGATTGCATCCGGTCATTGAAAGGGATGCTACAGGTGTCGGGCCACTAGCCAACTTTGCTGAAGCGGTCAAGAGGGCCTACAAATTTGAGAATATAAATAATAAGATTCTCCGAGAGCAAGATCCACAGAAAAATATTAGCACCAGCAGCAGAATCAGAGGCCCCAACAGAACAAGAGGCCAAGACAAGATCAAAATGCTCAGACACAAGTGACATGTTACCATTGTGGCAGGAACCATAACTCCAACCAGTGCCGCAAGATTAGAGGAGCATGTTACAGATGTCGTTCTCATGACCACTTGCTACGTAACTGTCCACTTCTTAATAACGAAGGCAACAAGACTCAACAACAGCAACGACAAGCACCTCTGAAGAACCAACAAACAGTGCAGAATCAAGCCAGACAACCCCAGCAAGAACAGCAGCAGCAGTAAGCAAAACAACAACCTCCAAACTAGAATCCCCATCCTCCACAACAAAACAGAAATGGGCAACAAGGAAGGCATAACCAAACTCAGAATAGGCCACAATAGCAAGGACGTGCCTAACACCTCAACTAAGCGGACGTGGACACGACAAGTAATGCAGTGGATGGTAAACTTCTTGTATGTGGAGTAGGGGCCAAGATATTGTTTGATCATGGATCCACTCACTCTTTTATATCTCATATGTTTCCTAAGTTGATTGCTACTCCTATTAGCGAACTTGAGTTTTCCTAAGTAGAGGCAAAACAGACTTTTCACATCAAAATCTGTGCAGGAACTGTGATGTTGGTAAATCATGTGAAAAAAAAACTTTTTTGAAAACTAGATTTTTCAGCAATCAATTTACTCTTCTTCGTCGATCTCATCCGGGGCCCGCAAATGGGGTTTCCAAGCCTTTGAGGTTTCTTGTCCTGGTGGGGCCTAGACCCCACTTAACTCAAAATAGCACCCGCGTCTGAAAGTTCGGGATCCTAACCCTAGAGAGGTGGGAGGGGGGGGGGTGAATAGGGTGAGCTTCAAATAAGTGGCCAATTAATACCAATTTAGATTTCTTAAAAACTTAACTAGCCACTAGTGATGATTTATCAAACAAGATGCGGAAGCTAAAAAAATCAATCACCACAAGCATTCACCATTACACAAAATTTTATAGTGGTTCGGCCTCAATGCCTACATCCACTACCGGCTTGTGTTCCAACACCCCACCGGATTTCCACTATCTATGCTTTTCAATAGGCTAAGCAATAACCTCTAACACTATGCTTTTCTTAGGCTTAGCAATAACCTGTACACTATGCTTTTCTAAGGTTGAGCAATAACCTTTACACTATGCTTTTCTAAGGCTGAGCAATAACCTTTACAAGTGAAGATTTCTCAAAGAAAGTGTCTTTACAAACACTCTAAGAGATACAATTTAAGCTCAATTACAATGCCTCTAAATTAGGCGAATATAAAAGTGTAAAACAAACTCACACAACACTCTATGTAATGCAAAGATGAATGCACATGATTATGTGTGTAAACTTCAATCAAGTTTTAAAAAAAAAAAAAGGCTCAAATGATATATGCTTAAAGCATTTCAAAATTTAAAGAGCTGAAATAGTTAGATTGAAGTTGTATTGCAAATCATATGTTCTTTTTCAAAAGACAACTTGTAAAGATTTCATTAATCAATAAGTTGTAAGAAAATTTAAATCATAAGGAACATTTAATGAAAGAGCAAAGATGTTTTCAAAACATAAAGATTTCCTATGAGATCATAGAGTGAAAACAACTAGGTAAAGACTCAACCAAGTAGAGTGATCATGCATCAAATGGAAACAAGAAAGTTGAAGTAAGCATGATATATACAACAAGGCACTGACTTGGTTTGAGACTAAGTGATGAATCCAATAATGAATAAATCAAAGATAATATAGAGGATTCAACACATCAAAGTTAACATGCTACAAGAGATTTTCCAATAAAATAAATGAGCATGTAACAAATGAGAAGAGCAAAGCTTACTAAGATGTATAACTATGAAATCAAGCTTTGTCTTTTCAAAATATTTCCCTTGCATCCTTGTATTATACTTGATCTTGGGTTCGAAAAATGTTCAGAAGAAAACTCCCAAGATTGGTCTCCAAAGAGACTCTCTAAAGCTCTCCCACAAAACAAAGAGAGTCGTTCTTAAATAAGGAAAGAAGAGTCCAATGGATCTCTTGTCGGTCGACCGACAAACAAGATTTGGTCGACCGAGCCCAATAGTCAAATTACAACGGTCATAAATTCTTTGAAACAAATCTATTGTCGGTTCACCGAGACTCATTCGGTCGACCGACATGGGACCGACACTTGACCGACAGAGCAAAAAATGACTGAAAACATGCTCTCTGGAATCAAAACCGAAACAGAGTTCAGTCAGATACTGAGACACCTTCGGTCGACCGACACTTGACCGACAGAAAAACAGCTTGCTGGAAATGGAACCGACAAAAGCTCGGTTGAGCTCGGTTCACTTGTCGGTTAGTCGACACTTGACCGACAGGCTGACCGACAGAGTAAACAGCCAGAAGTCCAAAAGATCTGAAGGTTTTGACTAGAAAATCTTTAGAAACAAGGTTTAACACAAAAAATTAAAGATTTCCAAGTCAAATAGAATTACATTTGGAAACAAAAAGAAATCAACCAAAGACATTTTGAGTAAAACATGATAGGGCTAATTTACAAACATGATTTTCAATAAACCAAAAGGCAATTTTGAGATTAGGTGAAGTGATGAAAATGAATGCATATGTTAACCATCAAATTGCAAACTGCATAGATCTAACAACGTCTATTTTCCCCTCCATTTCATTCCACCTGAATCAGGGAAGAACCCTTCTTCTTCTTCCCTTCCATCCACTTCTTCTTCTTGCATGTCACAAATATTCAGCTCAAGGGAGAGATCCATTCACACCATTCTCTTCTCCACCACCTAAGCTTCCTTTTGATACCACTTTTAAGGGATTTTCTGCTGGGACTACCTTCTTCTTGAGGTTTTCTCTTTGGTTAGAGCTTCTAGAGGTAAGCTTCCCTTTTCAAATCCTGGTTTTGTTAAATCCTTTAGAGCCTCTATATCATGCATTCAAGGTTTTCTATGGAGGAACCCTTTCTTTTTTTTCAAGATTATTGGGGTTTTTTTTAGCTCTTTACATGGGGCTTTTGTAGATTGAAGTTCCAACCATATAGAGGAGTGTTGGGAGAGCCTTTTGAGTGCATCCTAAGCTAAGGCAAGTGATTAAATGAGATATAAATATGCATGCAAATGATTTGTGAAACTCTAGCTTGATTTCATAATTTTTGAACAATGTTATGTTTGTCTTACTTTACTTTGAAATTTAGTTTGGTAAACCACTAATTTAGTGCATATATGTTTTGACTCATTTGAATTTGTTCTATTTTTGTTTCAATTCATTCAAATAGAGTTCTATGCTTGGATTGTTGGAATTGGAACTTTGAATGGATGAGGATTGATTGGCAAGCTATTAATTGATGTGTGTGCATTGTTAAATGATGAAATTGAAAGTCCTGGGATCCGAACCCTAGAGCGGGGGGGGGGGGGGGGGTGTGTGAATAGGGTGAGCTTCATTTATGACCAATTTTAATCAATTTTAACTTCTTTAAAACAAACTAGTCACAAGTGATGATTATCAAACAAAATGCGGAAGCTTAATGAAAACAATCACCACAAAGCAAGCACCATCACACAAGGATTTATAGTAGTTCGGCCTCAATGCCTACATCCACTACCGGCTTGTGATCCAACACCCCACCGGATTTCCACTATTTATGCTTTCCAATAGGCTAAGCAATAACCTTTACAATATGCTTTTCAAGGCTAAGCAATAACCTTTACAATGATGTTTTTCAAGGCTTAACATCAACCTATACATTATGCTTTTATAGGCTAAGCAATAACCTCTTCAACCACAAGGTTGGTTATCTCTCTAATTAGTGTCTAACATACACTTGATGGAGATTCAATTAAGCTCATTACAATGCCTCTTAATTAGGCGGATATGGAAGTGTAAAACTAACTCACACACACACACACACACACTAAATGAATGCAAAGATGTATGCTCATGATGTCTGTGTGTGATGTCCTCAATCATTTTGAAAATGAAAGCTCATAAATGTATGCCTAAGGCTTTTGAAAGTTTTAGCTCATAAAACATTTATGATTGAGGAAATGCTAATCACATGTTAAAACTAACTTGTAAAAGATATACATTTGTATCCTAAACAAGTTGTGAAAATTCAAAGACCAAAACATGTGAAGCATAGGGATGTCAATCAAATCAACAATGTAGCTCATAAAACATAAAATGAGATTTGATTGAAATAAGGGGACAAATCATATGTAATTAAAAACACAACTTGAATAAGATATACCAATCAATGCAAAGCAAGTTGTGAAACTTTAAAACAAATTTACATATGATTTGTAAAGATGTTGAATCCAAAACATAAGATATATTTTGAAAGAGATTTTCTTATGATGAAAAACAACAACCAAAGATTCAACCAAGTATATGAATCATGTTACATATAATTTCAAAGATTCTTTCATTAACATGATCTACTTAGATTTACCAAATAAAATACTACTTGGATTGAATCAATGGTGATGCATCCAAAACAATAGATCAATTCAAAACATAAAACATGCTAAGGACATAACACATCATAGTTTAACATGCTACTAAAGATTTACCAAAGATAAAACAAAAACATGAAAGCATATGATTTGTAAAGATGTATTTGTAAAGATGTTGAATCCAAAACATAAGATAGTTTTGAAAGTGATTTTCTTATGTTGAAAAACAACAACCATAGATTCAACCAAGTATAGGAATCATGTTACATATTATTTCAAAGGTTCTTCCATTAACATGATCTACTTAGATTTACCAAAGATAAAGTACTACTTGGATTGAATCAAATGGTGTTGTATCCAAAACAATAAATCAACTCAAAACATAAAACATGTTAAGGACACAACACTTCATACATAGTTTATCATGCTACACAAGATTTACCAAAAGTAAAACAAAGCATGAAAACATATGATTAAGGAAAGTAGAGCCTACTTGGCGATTTAACTTCATTAATCCAAGCTTCAGCTTTCCTAAAGATCCCCTTCATCCCTTAGTTCATTTCCCTTCTATTTGCCTCAAAACCCCTCAAGGAGGGCCTTAAAATTCCCAACTTTTGGCAAAGGAAAGAACTCATTTTTATAGCAAAAAATGCCCAACGGCTAGTCCCGGGTCGACCTGGCAAAAGGGGGGGGGGGTCGACCTGGCACACACAACGGTAAAAAAAGTGACCGTTGGTGTTTCAGGACCCAGTCAACCTGCAGTGTGGCAGGTCGACCCGGGTCCCTGGCCAGGTCGACCTGCCACACTGCAGGTTGACCCCCTGGGACCAAAAATCCTATTTTTTCCACATTTGAAGGTTTTTCTTGGAGAGGATTTTTGGGCTATTAAATCAAGCTGAAATACATGTTTTAAATCATTGTAAGGGTTTTTAAAACATGAAACATAGAAAGCCTAAAATGATTCAAAACTTTAAAAACAAAGGCTTGCTTGATTTGATAAAACTCTTTTCTAAACCAAATGCATCCAAGATTTAAAAACAAATCATGCATAAATCAATACTTTTACAACTCTTAAAAACAATGCATGTTTAAAACAAGATTTCAAGATTTCTTAAAACAATGCATATGTGTGTAAATCAAATGATGCTAGAATGATAATGCATCCATCAAATTGCAATCTGCAAAAATCCTAACAGATATGGGGAGCTTGTAGGCTCATTTGATTGCAGGGAAGGAATGGGTTGGAAGGAGAATCGTTTTGGGGAAAGAAGGACCAGAAACAGAACCTGAAGTGAAATTTCCGTAGGAGGGCGGTCAGTTGGCAGTCACCAACCGACAGGTGACCGCCTCCCCCTGATTTTTTTTTTAGGAAAATGTAGAGAAAGGTAGGAATTTCAATCCTAAACACCTTTGAACCCCATCCAGTCAATGTGTACACCTGATATCTTAAATGCCGTCGAAATATGGGCACCAACTAAATGAATGGCCGACATTAGATCTCAAGTGTATACCAACTCGACGGTTACGGTCTCATGGTGTTGATGAGCATGTGTACCATGGACTCAAATCTATAAAACCAAACCTTATCATGTGATTGCATTATCTTGAAAACGGTGTTCCAAGGTTTTGTTTAAACAACCATTTGAGAATCATTGCGTGGACTGTGTTTTTCGTAAACATCGTGCCAGATCTACTATTTCGTGAATTCTTGAGTAAGTGTGTGTTAGCGATATAAGTGTGAGTAGTTCCTAAGTATAAAAGTGTTTGGTTTTCGTTTGAAAGTTCGTATGTATTTTTCTAGTCGGCACCACTAAGCTTAGACGACCTTGTCAGTTTGATCATCTGGTTTGGGTCCTTAAATTCTTTGTGCCAACTGGAGTTTGGAATTCATGTGTGTGATTTGCTCATTCCGTGGCAGGACTCTCATGTGATGCCTAACTATAATTATATGTTCGTGTGCTCGCTTCACTTTGTGTGATGGAGATTAATTATTGTGTGTGCTCTCATCGCTTCAATATCGGAGAATATTGCTTCGTGTGGTTGCCAATGTATTAGTTTTGAATAGTCCATTTGATTTATTCTCTGAATTTATAAACTAAACTCTCTATGATTACCTCCATTCTTATTGGTCTTCCCTCATGTAAGGGTTGTTTTATTACTTGCAAAACTACTTGTTATTATAGTATGCTTGTACCTTTTTCAATCGCCTGCCAGACCGTCGTGTCTGACCTTTCATTTTTTGTGCTTAGATCCAGGTTACATTGCCTCCGAGGAGGAGCGTGAGGAGGAGGCAACTGAATTGCCGGTTGCTAGAGAGTGGTTGCCCGACGATGTCATCTAGACATCGGGTTGGGTCCTGAGATGTGAATCATTTTGGGAATGATCAATTATTTTGGGAACTTTCTTTTTATGGCCTTTGTTGGCTGATCTTTGGGGAATTGTAAAACTTTAAATTAATATTTTGCTGTGATGTAAATATTGAACCTTAATCTTTGGGGCTTGCTAGTTATGTTTGAAAGTGCAACTAGATTCAATGAATAAGTCCTAGAGGGGGGGTAAATAGGACAAAAGGAATTCTAATGCCAATCTTAAACTTATTTGCCCAATTTTTAATCTCAACTTGGAATAATAATCACACATAACAAAATAACTTGTATGAATTATAAGTTCAATGTCTGTGTGCTTAAATAATCAGAGAAACTCTAATTTGAAACAAGATAATAAGCACAAGAGATAAAAATGACACAAGAGATTTATAGTGGTTCAGTCACACAGACCTACATCCACTCTCAAGGGTCACACAGTCCCTTGGTTCCACTATAAAGAATCAAACTACACAAGTACCAATTCTAACTCAATTTTGTTACTGAGGTTCGATCACACAGATCTAATCCCCACACGCAATTTTTAGAGTGGTTGACACACACAGATTCAATCCACTGTCACAAAGATATAAATTTGAATGGAGGGCGAACACCTGCCTTTGATGAAGATCGAAAGTGTTCGAAGAAGCTTTTGACCGTGATCGAAGCTTTTTACCTCTTGCAGCTAGCTTGGTGTTGATGATGAAACTCCTTTGAGATGCATAACCAAGTTGTAGAGGTTTGATTTCTAGGGAAGAAATGAGAGATACCTTTAAGCATTAGGATACCCTAGATTTTGCTTCTCAAAGCACACTCCTTAGAGTTAAGTAAGCCCTTGGATTTGCCAAGATAGGATCTAAGTGTGTTTGGAAGAAGCTTTGAGAGCTTGAGAAAGTTTTACAAGAATTTAGAACAAAGGCTCTTCAAAATTGGACTGCTATTTGTTGAAAACGAGCTTCAGGTATTTATAGAAAAAATCCAACGGATAGTTCCAACGGTCATTTAAAACATGGTAGGGTGCACCTGACAGGAACACTATTCCTACATTTGAAATTTGATAAAAACCCTGACATAAGCAATGTTTTGGTAAGGCCTTATATGAATCATGAGTATGAATATGAGGGAACTTTTGTAGGAAAAATTATAAAAGAAATCAAAAGCACACCGGTTTTGACAACTTTACATTTCTTTATTAATTTATAAAACATTGTTTATTGTTAAGTTTCTATACATACTCATGTTTACTAAGCCTCAATGTGACCTGGTGTTATGATCATGTTGGATGCCTTAGGACAGGTGGACTTAGGGGGTGAACTGCTAACCGCATGAGGTCGGCTGGCTGAAATTTGGGGTCATTTTTTAGTTTTAAACAAGCTCAAAATATCATCTAAAACCTTTCAAAATAACAATTTATCCTAGGGTTTTTAGGGTCACTTAGGGGCATGGTTTCGGTCCCAATTACCTGATCTTGGTTGGCACAGCTTGATGTTGATCTTTGACGAATCCTGACCTTTCCAAAAAGCTTTGGCAGTCCTCTTGAATTGAATCTTCTTTGAAGTACTTAAGAGATAATGTGTTCGGAACTCTTTGGCACGGAATTGACAATAAAAACAGTGCACATGAAAATGTGGCACTAACAATGTTCTCCCTCTGACATGAGTCTTTGTATACTCATCCATGCTTGATTTCTTTGAGTGTTAGCTACACACTTCCACAATCAATTCTAATGAGTGATCGTGAGGCCATTTGTGTGGAATCCTCACCGCGGGAACCAGTAGGAAATAGCGTGAGAGGGCGGAATTTCCTGGCTCGCTACGCCGTGAACCCGGATTAGGGCGTCGGCTTGAATCAATCCCGGCCCAGGGTCGTGACATAGACTCATCCAGTAGATGTTATTTTAAACCATGATTAATATCCATTTTATTTTTCTTAGTTCAAATTTAAACAGCCAATGCGAACTATTATCATGATCAAAAACCTAATTTCCATCCATCCTAATGAAAAATGGAGAGGAAATTAAACATATGGTCTACATGAAAAAGTGACGAAATCTTCAATGTCGGAGAAAAATGGGAATAGTCAATCATTGGAATTACATGAACATATCACACCCAATGGACTCATGAAGTTTAAGCTGGTGGCGACATGAAACTTGTAACTGGGGGATGGAAACCATATTCGTCATCTCAACATATTGAGCTTTAATGATAATTATAATTCTATTTAATTACTATTATAATTATAATAAACAATGATAATAAGAATGAATGGAAATAATATTTCTGTATAGTAGTTTCCATCGAACTGAATCATATGTTAGCCATTTCCATAAAACAAATATATATTCATGGGGGACATTCATGTGCATCCATCTCTCACCATAGGGTGAGGGACACTTACATGGCTTTCCCTCACCCTATGATGAGGGATGGATGCACATGAATATTCTCCAATATTCAAACCAACATCTTCTTTAGGCATTGTTAGTCGCAGACAGACTTCACACCTCTTTCTTGTGCTGGGTGAAACAGAAAATTAAAAGAAACCACTGTACCTTGGTAAAATCTAGAGAATAAAATTTACTAAAGTTGCATAGGACTGGCCACAATAAACATGTCACCGACATTACAATGAAAAAGAAAAAGGAATACCAAAAACATCAGTCTACGTGTTTGTGTGGGGGCATTTCGTAATTACAGATTTGTGTGGGGCCGCTCCCCCATTTGAGGATTATCCCCGGTCTTGGCGTGGGCCAGCTCGGCAGAAGCGCCAGTTCGGGGAGGCACGAGAGTCCCATCTCGGTGACCACGACTGCGGGTGCCCACCTCGGTCTCGCTCACAGGTTGATCTCGGTCTCCTGTCACTTAGCCATAAATGCAGTTATAAATGCGCTGGCATGACGATAGGCGGCGAACTGACAAATTCAGTGGGCGCCAGACCTAGATAAGTGGCACGCCTTATCTCAAGGTCACGTCCATAGGTATAGGGGGATGGTCCGATGGGATGTTCCCTTTTTACTTACCCCCATTCAGGAGAGAACGTACATACTGATGGGACTCCCATCCAGTCCAATGGTGACTCTCACGCCTATAAAATGCATGGAGGGAAACTACATGAGGTACGCAACAAGTCTCCCCCCATACTACTCCGTTTTCCCTCAGTGATCACACTAACTTAAGCATCGGAGTGCCTTCGGCTGCCTACAGCCAAGGGCTCTGACTTTTGTTCTCCCTTTCAGGTTATCGGAGGCCCAATCCTTTCCCCTAATCATCCCAAGATCATCAAATCGACAGTCCAACCCTCTTCTAACCAAGTCCGTAATTTTTAGCCACTTATAGTTGGCACCGTCTGTGGGAACAGGATCTTTGCCAAAACCAAACCTACGAAAGCCATGCCTCCAAAAACCAGATACGGTGGCGAAGGGTCGTCAAAGTCCCGAAGAGCGTCATCCTTTCCTCCGCCAGAACAACCCTCATTTCCACCATTTTCGCAACCTCAGCCGCTTCAGTCGGTGCTTCCAGAGCCGCCCACTGGCGTTCACTCTGCTCTTCTTCCCCCACCCCCCCCCTCGGGACCAGCGGAGGTTCCCCCCGTTCCGCAGGGGCTGTCAGGGGTTCCCCGCCAGAGAAAGTCTTGAGGGAAGTCCGGTCCCGCATACGCGGAGGGTGTTGTCCAGTCAGACTCCTCATCCCGACCTGTGACGACACTCCCCCAGTGTAACGACCACCGTGAGGCTCCTCAGCCCCTCGATGATCAGCCACCCAGGGGTCCACAGCAGAACGTCTCCCCGTCGGATCTTCGACGACGAGGCAAAACCCCTGTCAGCGCGAAATCCCATCAATCTCATCATCGCACTTACAATGACGATCAATCCTTTCATCGAGCCCGTGAACAAGAATATGACCCCCTATTTGAAGAGCTCGAGGCCTAGAATCGGGTCCTCCAAGAGAAAGAGGAGTTGATTCGTCATCTCTAGGAGCATCTCAAGGCAAATGAGAGGAGGTCTCGTGTCCCGCCTCCCAGGCGACAGCAAAACCGTCCGGGCAGCCAAGACCTGAGGCAGGTCCTCAACGACAGAAGGAGAGATCGCTGCGAAGAAGAAGGCTCGAGCAACAGCCACCTACTTAGCAACCTCGGGGGATCGCGTTGCGAGCCAGAATCCCCGAGGTCAGAGAACATGACGGGTCTGAGGGAGCTGCTCGACCACTAGTTCAAATAAGAGGTCCAGGCTCGGATGGCTGAGATCGGTTTCACCCGAAGCCAAGCAGAGGCCTGTGATGCAGAAGACCAGGGCATGTCCCCCTTCTCCCAGGAGATAAAAGATTTCTCTCTCCCCGAGAGATTCAGCGTCCCGAGGTTCGTCCTTTATGACGGGACCTCGGACCCAGAAGCACACCTACGGCATTTCACTCAGCGGATGTCGGTCTGGGGGGATTTCGGCCATCTGAATTGCAGGGTCTTCTCCTCAAGCCTAGGCAACCTCCCGCTCCGATGGTTCTGCCCGATCCCTTCTGGGACGGTCACGAACTGGCGACAACTCCGGAAACTCCTTTATCGAGAAGTTCCAGGCGCACAGTGTCATCCCGAAGACAGGTGGCAACCTCATAGAGATCCGGATGAAGGACAGTGAAAGTATCACTGCATTCGCCAGGAGATTCTGGACGATATATAGCCAGATCACGGACGCCAACGATGACGTCGTCATCATGTGCTTTCGGCAGGCCTTACTCTCAGGTAATGAACTCCGAAAAGACCTGGTTCGGACCCTCGTAACCACGATGAAGGCGCTGATGGCGAGGGTGAATCAGTACATTGAGCAGGAAGAGGACGAAGGTCATGGCAAGGAGCGGTTCGGACTCCCGCAGAAGAACCAAACCTCTAGAGGAGAAGGGGTGCTCTCCAAACAGAGGCCAGATAAGAAAAGGGCCACCACCAGTTCGGCGTCATTCTCAACCTCCGTCTCAGGTAGCAACAAGAGACCGAAGTTCCAGCCTGCCAGGCCGGCCGGCGATCCTTACAGGGCAATTAATGTTGTCTTCAAAGAGCCCATCTATAGACTCCTCGGGAAAATCAAGGCGGAACCTTATTTCCAGTGGCCGCAACCGATGAGGGGCGACCCATCCACCCGAGATCGGAGCAAGAACTGCACTTACCACAAGCAGCACGGGCACATGACCGAAGACTTCATGGCCCTGAAGTCTCATCTCGAGAAACTCGTCAGGGATGGGCACCTTCGAGAGTATATCAAGGAGGGGGAGAGGATCAACCAGACCCAGCAGCGCGCCCTGCCTAGTGATGACCAGGACAGCGACGAGCCGGTAGGTATCATCAACGTCATTCACTTGGCCCCTGCTCCCAATGGAGGAAGTGCCCAAGCTCGGTCAGAGGCCAGGAGGGCTGCCCACGGCAAACAAGTGATGTCGGCCGAACTGGAGCCGGCACCGAAGAAAGCTAGGAAAGAGAAGCCCAAGATCTGGTTCTCGGACGAGGACCTAGCAGGGGTCCAGTTCCCCCATAACGAAGCACTCACCCTCACCTTAAGGCTGAACAATTACACCGTGAAGCGCGTCCTCATAAACCCGAGGAGTTCGTCCGAGATCCTCTACTACAGCTGTTTCAAGCAGCTCGGCCTAACAGAGTCCTACCTGCAGGAAGCCCGCGTCCCCTTAATAGGCTTCAGCGCCAAGCCAGTGTACCCCAACGGGAGAGTCTCGCTTGAAGTCCGAATAAGGGGCACCACGAAGATGGCAGACTTTATGGTGGTGGATGCACCGTCTCCTTACAATGTAATAATGGGGCAGAGTTGGCTGCATGCCATGGAAGCAATCCCTTCCACTTTTCATCAGAAGCTCAAGTTTCCATTAGAGAAGGCCGGAGGGGTGACCGAAATAGTAACTCTGCGAGGAGATCAGCAGATGGCCAGACAGTGCCTCACAGCCGCAGTACCTGGCGAAACGGAGCCACAATAAGTGCATATGGCCGAACTGGAGGCCGAACTCGAGGATGTCGGTCGCCCAGCAGAGCAAAAGAGCGTGGAAGAGCTCACCGAGGTCAGGATCAATTCCGATGACCCTGAGCGATATTTCCTGTGAGGAAGCCTGCTCCCCGACAGAGAGCGGTCTGACCTGTTTGACTTTCTATTGCAGAACAAGGACATCTTCGCCTGGACTCCATACGAGATGCCTGGGATCTACCCCGAAGTCATGTGTCACAAACTGAATACCGACCCCGGGCACAAGCCTATAGTGCAAAAAGCCCGCAGGACAGGGGTCCCGCAGACAGAGGCTATCGTCGAAGAAGTAGACAAGCTCCTCGAAGCCGGAGCGATCCGTGAAGTACATCATCCGAAGTGGCTGGCCAACACTGTTGTGGTCAAAAAGAAAAACGGCAAGTGGAGGGTCTGCGTGGACTTCACCGATCTCAATAAAGCTTGCCCCAAGGACAGTTTCCCCCTCCCAAAAATCGACCAGATGATCGACGCCACCTTGGGACATGACAGAATGAGCTTCCTCGATGCCTATTGAGGTTACCACCAGATCCCCATGCACAGACCTGATGAGGAGAAAACCACATTCATAACACCTCAGGGCATCTACTGTTACAAAGTGATGCCCTTTGGGTTGAAGAATGCCGAGGCGACATACCAAAGACTGGTTACAAAGATGTTCCACGCCCAGCTCGGGAAGATAGTGGAGGTCTACATCGATGACATGGTGATCAAGTCCAAGAAGTCGCGGGACCACCTGGCAGACTTACGCCAGATATTCGCCATCCTCAGAAAGTTCCAGCTTAAGCTGAATGCTTCCAAGTGTGCGTTTGGCGTCGGCTCCGGTAAGTTCTTAGGAAGCCTGGTGACCCGGAGAGGAATCGAGGCTAATCTAGAGCAGATTTCAGCTATCCAGGCAATCCAGAGCTGGAAAGGGCAAATCCGCCACGAACTGAGGCAGGATCGGAGAAGCGGGTGGATAGGAAACCTGACCCCACCCTCGACTACCGACACCAGAGGGAAGGGCATCCAATCCTTATATCGGGTGAGGTCGTCGAAGAGACCCTGGAGGTCGTCGGGCTCCACCAGAATGTCAGTTGGTATTTTGAACGCTACCCTGAGTCCCTCCAAGGCTTGGGGGCCCTCTAGCCAGTGACTGTAGATTCCCATTTCCTAAAAAGCTAAAGGGAGGGCGGAGAACAAAGAAGAAGGAACAAGTCCTAGAAAAACCTAAGGGGCGGAAACCCTCTGGGCAAAAGGAAAAAGAGAATAGAGAGAAAGAAACAGAGAAGAAAACTCACAGAGAGAATTGCAAAGAGTAAGAACCGAAGATTGGGAAGCGAAGAGGGAGAAGTCTCCGGGTTCGTCAAGTTTCTGTTTTCTTTTAGCAGGGTCTCCTTCACAACAAAAGCAAAGATAAGAGGGGAAAAGGAAGGGGGCGTCCTCATTTTATAAAGGAACTCCCCTCTTGAATGTCACGCGTGCGAGGTAACTCTTCGGGGTCCCCACGGGTCGCTTCGATCCTAGTAGACAACCAGACGAAGTGTTACGCGTGGCACCACCGGTTCATCTCTCGCCATAACTCTAGTACGATATTTATCGCCTCGGGCATACGAAGCGACGTCCGCGTGCCCGCCTTGGTGAAGCAATGATGGTGCCGTATTTATTGCCTAGGGCAAGCGTAAAGGCATCATGATGAGGATACGACAAGACAGGGCCGTCACATTCTTTCAATCTTAGCTCCCGACCTCAGAGAAAAATCCAAAGAGGCTAGGAGCAATTGTGTGGGGGCATTTCGTAATTACAGATTTGTGTGGGGCCGCTCCCCCATTTGAGGATTATCCCCGGTCTCGGCGTGGGCCAGCTCGGCAGAAGCGCCAGTTCGGGGAGGCACGAGGTCCATCTCGGTGACCACGACTACGGGTGCCCACCTCGGTCTCGGTCACAAGTTGATCTCGGTCTCCTGTCACTCAGCCATAAATGCAGTTATAAATGCGCTGCCATGACGGTAGGCGGCGAACTGACAAATTCAGTGGGCGCCGGACCTAGATAAGTGGCACGCCTTATCTCAAGGTCACATCCATAGGTATAGGGGGATGGTCCGATGGGACGCTCCCTTTTTACCTACCCCCATTCAGGAGAGAAGGTACATACTGATGGGACCCCCATCCAGTCCAATGGTGACTCTCACGCCTATATAATGCATGGAGGGAAACTACATGAGGTACGCAACAAGTCTCCCCCCCTCATACTACTCCTTCTCCGTTTTCCCTCAGTGATCACACTAACTTAAGCATCGTAAAGGGTTTGAGTAATGAAAATAACACTGTAAGTGCCTAAAAATTAGGGATTTGTTAGAAGAGGATTGGACTCTCGATTTGATGATCTTGGGATGATTAGGGGAAATGATTGGTCCTCCGGTAACCTGAAAGGGAGAACAAAAGTCAGAGCCCTTGGCTGTAGGCAGCCAAAGGCACTCCGATGCTTACAGGTTGAAAGCTTTTTAGCTCCACACCTTTAACATCAGTAGAAGAGTTCTCTGACTACTGAGGAAAGAAAGAAGCGTCTGTCTATGTAACCCCAATAAGCCCAATCAACAAAATAACAAATACATGAGACTGGATAGCATATATCGTGAGTATATATACACGTACAAGAACACCAAGTTACTACAACTATACCTCTAACCAGTGCAGTTGAGGAAGAAGAAGAAGATGAGTTGGGAAGGATCCGAGGTTCCTCTCAGTGCAAATGATTCTTAGAAGGCCACAAACAAAAATAGGCTCCAAACACTTGCGACTGACATGATCTCTCGGATCCGGTCTCTCACCGTATTTCCTGCTTTCCCTTTCCTCTTCTTCATATCAATGTTTTTTTTTTTTTTTGAAGAAAGCATGAAAGAAATGAATATTGGAAGTACCTGAGACTAAGAAACTAATGCCTAGAATATTATAGTTCAGATCAAAGGTGTGATCGAGGAAGATAAGGTTGCATCAGGATTCCAGTAAAGAGATGAACTGGTGTTGCTACCAACGTTCCCGAAGGGATTCTCGTAAGGAATTTGCCATTCCATTTCCGCCTTGTTGCACATCAGGTTGCTCTCAGTCTCAGTTTTCACTTCATGAAGAACCCCTGCATTGCTGCTAGCTTTTGCAACCATATGCAAATCATGAAAGGGTAAGTATGCCTGGAATTCATTTGCAAGTGGACCTCCCTTCAACCCTAAAATCAGTTTCTGCTGCTCAAGTCGGGATGAGGTGAGAAAAGAAGACGAAGATCCGAAAAACGTATAGTCAGGCAAAAGCAAACGAGAGGAAGAAACCCCTTCTTGAATTGGGGTGGGGTTATTATACCCCGTCTGAAATTCCTCAGATTGGAAGCTAACCACATGGGTTTTAACTGAGGTTGCTGCTGCTGTAGTTTGTATGCATTGTAAGAGGCAGGAACCTTCTCCGGTGTGGACGCAGATGATCCTAATCTTGAACTGAGGTGTGGAGTCCCAATATTAAAATCAGATGGGACACTGGGTATGTCATAGATTTGCCTATCGATGTCATTGGGAGAGATCGAGATGCTGATTTGAGGGCGAGAAGGTGGGAGAGGAAGGAGGGGAGGATCCGCAGCTGCTGGCCGCTTGACCCTCTTGTTCTTCCTGCTCCCGCCGCCAACTTGGACATTCCTCAAGGTGCCCCCTCTAGTCCAGTAGCGCTTGCAAGCCTTGCAGAAGTGTCTGGGCTGAGAGAGGCTGTAGTTGTTGTAGTAGCAGAATTTGGTGTTGGACGAGTTGCAGCGAGGACATCTCAGCGCCAGATCTTGAGCTGGGGATGGTTTCTCTATGGCTTTACCATCGCTTGTAGCAATATTAAGACCCCTCCTTTCCTCCATATTCTGTTTCGGCGGCTGCTGTTAGTTTATGGTCTCAATACCAAGGGTATATGATGTAATAAATTGATTAATTTCTTTATTTATCAATACAATTCATGATTTTCCTTTCATGAGATGAATGGTGTTTTATATACTTGCACATAACCAATACAAAAGACATAATGGCTCATGAGATGAACCGGAGTCCATGAGTATACTAGATGTAATACATGTGTATGGATGAGATCCACATACAGGAGACATGTATTGCAAATCTTATACTCAAATATCTTCACAACCAGTGATGAGATTGGACATCTCATCTGACAAGGTTGCAGCACCTTGATCACTATGAGATAGTGTGATTTGTCTCGATCATCGAAATGTAAGATTCCGGATCATGGTGCTGGTACATTGGATGTATTGAAGGACCATGAGAAACACCTTATATACACTGTCTTTATTTTAAGGTCTGCTCTCATAATTCCCTAGCAATAGGCTCATAATTCTGAGACATTGATGAACTCAAGTTTCTATCTATTCATTTGCTTTGAGTCACCAATGAGTGAGGCCAATTGTAGGTCAACACCTCGGTGATTTGGGTACGTGGTAGTAGAGCTGTGGGAACATTCAATGGTCAAGATGGAATCTATCTTTAATATCCCCTTGTGTCAATTAATGGATTTATCATTGGTAAGTGCGTACCCATTCCAATTTAGAGTTAATTGGTTTGGTACTAAATGATCACTATAATTAATTGGGGCTCAGGGATAATAAGATATGGATCTAATTTGGTGGACAGGTCCATTTGATCCATGGATATAGATGGAGGGGCCTACTTGTGGTACTGAGGAAGTTTAAGGTATTCATTGTAATTTATTCCTAAGACTGGAGTGCAATTGCATTTATATAATGAGATTATTTGCAATTAACTGTGGGCCCGGATTGCACATGAGATGTGGGGTCGCGTGTCCCAATTGGAGCCAGCTTTCTAAGGAATCCCTAGTGGTCCCCACGCTAGCCCAATTTATTAGAAAGATACTAATTCTACTTGAACTCTAATAGGAAGGTTACTATTTCTATTTGAAGTGAGACTTCTAATAGTGGTAATGGTAAGCTACTAATTTTTAATGGAAGTAAGACTTCTATTTTGATTAGAAAGGAGAAAGCTACTAATAGTTGTGGAAGTGAGACTTCTATGGCAATTAGCAAGGGAGATGTTTACTAATTTGTAATGGGAGTTAAACTTCTATTTCAAATAGGAAAAGAGGAGGATTGGAGGGCTATAAATAGAGGAATCATCACCTCTTGGTCGTGCATCATACATAGAGCAACTTCAGCCCCTTTGTGCAAGTGTTGCACAAGTCCTCTTCCTCTCTAAGTTCCCCTCTCTTTCACCTTGAGTTCCTTAGAGTTACTAGTTGGGTTTTGTTAGACCCCGACCCAGACCAAGTCGATTAGTGTGCGATTAGTATGTGTTTTGTCCTAAGTGGGTTTAGTTGTCGTTGGGTTAGAAGTAATTAGCTTTGGACGTGGACATAGCTTTGGGAATTTTGAGAACATTTAGTATTAGCCAGACACACTCAGGAAGGCCTGAGTGCACGTGTAAGCTTGGGAGGATCGTATCGGTTTTCGTGTGATTGTGATCTTGATTTCATTTGAATAATTTTTCTATGTGTTATAACTTTCGTTTTAAGCACATTCATGTTTGAAGCCCAAAAACCCATGTTTTGGCCTAAAGAGGGTAAAATTGTCTTTTATGCACAAATCTGGACACAATATTCGAGTTCTCAAAACCATGTCAAAAATATACTTTTTGGAAATTAGATATTTCGAGGATCGTTTTATCCTTCTTCGTCGAAGTTATTCGAGGTCCACAAGATCATGTTTTCGTTGTTTCAAGGTTCAAGCTAATTGGGGCCCATTAGCATCACTTAAGCCCCATCTCCCTCTCTTTTCATTTACTTTACCAAATCTCTGCAATCTCTTGACCTAGGGCTGGAAAATCCCTTTTTCCCTTCCATCTTCCTCACCTTGCATGATCTAGCTAGAGATCTCCAAATAGAATTCCAAGACCATCATCTTCTTCATCTCCTTGCAAGCTTTCTATTGGTACAAATTTCTTGGAGTTTCTTGTGGGACAAGCTCTTCATTTTCTTCCTCCTCTCTTGTTTGACCTTCTCTAGGTAAGTGCTTCAACCCATGCTTTTCATAAAGTCTTTTTAGTTCCTTAAAGATCTTGTTTTCCATGTTACAAACCCTTTTGGTAAAATGGGTTTCTTGTTTTCAAGATTGAGTGAGTTTGTGTGGTTTTCATAGGTTTTTGTAGTTCTTTGGATTGGCTTGAGTGAAGTGCTTGGAGAGGAGTGTTTAGCATTTGAGCAAGGCAAGTAATCTCTATAGGACCATTGTGCATGTGTATTTTAAGCTTCATTGTTGTTTTAGAAATTTTGCATATAAATATGTTTATAAGCTTCATGCTCATGTTTTCCTTGGATTGAATGTTTGAAATTGGGAAAAATGTGTGTTTTGTCCCTTAGAGAGCATGTAGGCTCAGGGAGTGCAAGTGGGATGAGAAACAAGAAAAGGGGAAGAAGGAAATGTGAAAATCTGAACTGAACTGCATTTCCCGTGCAGTTTCGGTCAGCTGTCAGTCGGCTGGCGGCTAGCCGAAATCCTCATTTCGGTTAACCGCGAGCTGACCGAGCTCGGGGTTCCCTTTCCAGAAGTTGACATTTCGACAGTGGGTCTCGGTCAGCTGGACGGTTAGTAAGCGGCTAACCGCCATACCCCATGTCGGCTAACCGCTGGCCAACCACGCGTTGTCAGCTCCTTTTCCCGAGTGCTATATTTCAGATTGGATTTCCCGTGGTCAGCCCTGCGGTCAGCTTACGGCTAACCGCCAAGTCTCAGTTCGGCTAACCGTAAGCTAACCGCAGTCAGTTTGGTTCCTTTTCCAGAGGGCTGTGTTGGACCTGGATTTCCAGCGGTCAGCCTGTCGGTCAGCTGGCGGCTAGCCGCCAGACCCTAGTTCGGCTAGCCGACACCTGACCGCGAGGTGACCGAAATTGACAAATTACCTTTTTTGAAGAGTCTTTGCAAGAATGAAAACTAGAACATGTTAAGTGGCCTTTAGCCTGATATTATGCACTCGAAACCCGAGATGTCCTTGAACTTCTGGGGCACCAATTCTGTTTTAATTCCAACATCTGGGCTTCGGCTGCACAACGATCAACCAAAGGTCCTTGCATGAGCTTGATAGGCTTTGTATTCGTACTTTGGTTTTGATATAATGAATATCATCGTGTTATCGTTTTGAAGTTTAAGTACAAGCACGTTTTGAAGACGTGTTTCAAGAAAAAGGGGATCACTTCCTAAGCGTGTTATGCATATTAATTATGCCCTTGCTAGTCGTGTTCATCGTGTTTTGATAAGTGATTTCCCCTTTTTTATCTTGACATGTTTCGATAGTGTTTCGCGTGTTTTTGTGCATTCATGAATTAAGTAACACCACTGAGCTTGGATTGCCCTTTCAGTTTGATCCACTGTCTGGGGGTCCTTAAACATGTGGACTGTCTGCAGACTGGTCGTGTATTTATTACACATCGTGCGTGTCCGGTTCCGCGGCCGGAATTCCCGTCTTGGTGGGAAATCGTGTTGTGATTATATTATGTATATCGTGCTTGTCATGCGTGCTTGCTCTTTTCATTATATAAATGATAGAGAAAGGATGGGCTCCTTGTGGATTATAACTATTCATGATATATTAAGTACTCATGCTAGTTTGTTTCAGTATCTCAGCTCAGTTAAATATTTCTGCAAATGTACCTCAGTCATCATAGTATTTCAAATCAAGGATTTGCTTATATGATTCTAAAACGTTTATTGTTTCATGCTTGCACCTAAATTGATTACCTGCCAAACCGTTGTGTTTGACCCTTGTTTGTTGGTGCCCAGGTGCAGGAGACGTTACCTTTGAGGAAGAGGCTTGTGAGCCAACCCCTGTGAGAGAGTGGCAACCCGACGATGTCATCTAGACGTCGGGCGGGTTTTTGAGTCCCATCATCATTTTGTTGGGGTTTCCTTTAATTATTTTGGAGAAGTGTATTGGCCTCTTATGGGTTGTAATTAAACTTAAATTACTTTTGAGTCAGTCTTATAACTTGAACTATGTTGGGAATGCCATGTTAGTTTCTTCCTTTGATACATATGTCTTGAATTATTTTGTCATAGCACTCAAGGATTTATCGGTGCTTATCTTGATGTGTTTTGCTACACGCTTCCGCATATTTGATCGTGTGAGTCAGATTCCGCGTGTCTTTGGGAATCCTCACCGCGGGAACTTGTGGGAAAGTATATCTCCAAAATTTAATGTACACAAAAACATCGCGGGCCCGGGGTCCCGTTCCGGGGTCGCGACAGGTTTTCTCTTGAAGACTCCACCATCTTCTTGAGAAAAGAGATCTAATACGGGTCATAGCGTGGAAGATCAAAAGGAGTTGGAGATTCTGAATTGGATAGTGAAGGTGTTCATCATCAAAGTAAAGAACTCAAATCCTCCATTAGAGCACAACAAAGCTCCAAACGTAAATCTACATCCTTGTATGCTGTAGATTTCGTGGTTGCATGTATATGTGCTATTTTCTATCTTCTAGATAGTATATGTTGTTGTACATGGCTATGAGTTTGAGGAATTGCATCCTGGATTGGGTTTAATGCTTTCTAGATTATTGATCCCTGCATCAAGTGGGTCAAAAGGTTTTGAAACCTGTCTGAAAGGCCCACCTATATTCCAACAATTGGTATCAGAGCCATACCTCATCTCTAATCATGTTAGATCAGCAAGCTTGCTCCAATAGTTGCATGAGATGCGAAGAAGATGAAGCAAGGGCTATCTAAGGATCAGTTTTGATGAATTTACTTGGTTTGATAGTAGATTCATGTTTGGATAGTCACAAAAGGGTTTAATAATGATGGAAGGATAATAGGAAGCCATTGGAACACTTTGGAAGTGATTTGGAGAAGAATGGACACGAAATAGAAAAACCCAAGTTGCAGAAATTCGTCAGTCCGATCGACCTGGCCCTTGCTCGGCCGACCGACTGACTTGCAGGTCGGTCGACCGAGCCCCCTGGCAGGTCGACCGAGCCTTCTGTGCAGAATGCTGCAGAAACTGATTTTTCCAGTTTCGGGTCTTCTTTTACTTCCTGTTTTTCCAGCATTATTTGGCAACCTATTTTGTGATTTGTATGGTTGTATGAGATACTAACTTGCAAATGATCATGTCCTCTCCATATGGCCCACAAGTCTTTTGTTTTCTTTTATGGTTATTGGTTTATTTAAGGCTAAATGTAAAGGGCGTCATGGTTTCCTTGGTTTCCCGTGAAAGGGCAAGGCATGATGAATTTCCCTATAGCCCTTTTATTTCCATGTTTTGATTACCATGTAAGTCTCATAATCGAGGCATAGGAATTTATGTAATTTTTTCTAAATTTGTAAATTCTGGTGATGTCCGAGACGAAGAAGGAAAGCGATGTTGGACTCTTATTCAAAGAGTTTGAAGATTACCAAAAGAGTTTTGGAGTTGCCCAAAGAGTTTGAGGAATTCCAAATTTTGGAAAGTCTAGAAGTCCAAAAAGTCTATTCCGCTAAGGCCATGTGGAGGAGAGGACTAGTTTCTATTTTTTGCAATTTCTATTTATAGATGCATGCTTAATTTAGAATATTTCCAAATCTGATCCAAACATAGCAAGTTACTAAAATTGGTCAAATCAAATTAATTTTTGGAAAGAGTTCTAATTAGTGTTGATGACCCATGAGATGGACACATTGGTAACACTAATTTAGAAACTGGACTTTTCTTAAAATAACTTGACTTGGAACCAATCTTAGATCATATCATGAGATGATTTGATGTTCATATGTATATATGTGGGCCCTAATACCTTACAAGGAAATCCTCAATTCTAAAATATTAAGTGGGAGCGGGGCATTTATATTTAGAAATCCCCATGGTTTTCCACCTAGGTCCATTGTAAGGAAAGTATTAGCCTCGCGCCATCTTGAGTATGGCCGTTCCCCACGGAGGGCTTTTACTTGTCTGGTTACTAGATATGGATCTCCAATGGATAGTGTTGGTGAGACGGGGCAGGGGCCCACTCCCCAAGGAGGAGCTGCTCGTAACGGTTATCATGCAATGCTAGTTGGTGGGTCACACTTAACTAAAATAATGATGTAGTATCCCCAAGGATTTGCCTTATTTATTTTAGAAACCGAAGTTAATCGGGAGTCATTCATTATTTGGTATGAGATACCTAGATAATAATGAATGAAGGGGATCATGGAAAGTTAGTCTTAATCCCAATTTTGACCAACTTTGATCCGCACCAATCTAGGTGGTATTCGCACTCCCCAAGGAGGCATACCCCGGGGATTGGGATTCCGATGTATTCTGAATTTAATGGTTATGAGGATTCCATATAAATTTGGTAGAATACTAAACCCTAATGTCAATTTAAATTCATTAATTGAATGTATGGTTATGTGCTACAGTATTTCAAGCATGAATTCAAATACTTTCAATCCGCTTGCGACCATCCTCAACCAGAATAAATTAGTGGGATCCAACTATGTAGACTGGAAACGGAACCTGGATATAGTCCTGACAGTTTTAGGATATAAATATGTCCTTACCAACCCCCCCCCCCCCCCCCCCCCCCTTGATGAGCCATTGCCGAAAGCATCACAGGAAGAAAAGGAACTTTACACCAAGTGGGCCAAAGACGATGAGATGGCCAGATGTTACATACAGGCATCTATGTCTAGTATTTTACAACACCAACATCAATCCTTTAAGACTGCATATGATATTATATCAAACTTAAAGGAGATGTTTGTGGAACAGGGCAGGCCTGCTAGACAGGCTGCTATGAGGGTGCTTATAAGCACCAAGATGGCTGAAGGCACACCAGTACAAGACCATATGTTGAAAATGATGGACTCATTGAATGAGTTAGATGTACTAGGGGCTGCAATTGATGCAGAATCGCATATTGACATAATCCTTGAGTCACTACCAGAGTCATTCAATAATTTCAAGGTCAATTACAACATGAATAAGATGAATCTGACTCTGGCTGAGCTGTCTAGCCAGCTGGTGGTGACTGAAGGGATTATGAAGAAAAAGCCAACTGCCCTGATGACAGAAAAGTCATTTGCCAAGTCCAAACCGAAAGGCAAAGGGCGGAAAGGCAAGAAGAAATCAGTTCTGAAGGGTCCTAAGGCGGAGAATGGTCCTAATGGTGGTGTTGGCAAGGCTAAGGGATCAAGGACCAAAGGAAAGTGTTTCCATTGTGGTATGACAGGACATTGGAAAAGGAATTGTCCAGATTATCTGTCTAAGAAGAAAACCTCAGGTATGATTGAGTCACTTGTTTCTGAAGTTAGTTTTGCAACTGGTACTTCAAAATCTTGGTGTGTGGACTCCGGGGCAACTAATCACATATGTAATTCGTTGCAAGGGTTCAGGGAAACCAAGAGACTTAGTGACGGCGAAATCATTGTCAACCTAGGATCTGATGCTAAGGCGGATGCGGTCTCAGTAGGAGTTACTACTTTATGTTTTCAAGATAATAAGTTGGTTTTGTCAGACACTCTATATGTACGTCTTTAAGACGGAATTTAATTTCAGTTTCTAGTTTGGTGAATAAAAGTTATTCTATTACTTTTTGTACTGAAGTTGTCATAAAGAGGAACGGTACTTTTATATGTTCTGGCAAGGTGACCAATGGGCTTTATCTGTTAACTCCAACAATGTATGAGATACATGATACCGAAATAATTAATAGGCCATCATTAAAGAGAAGGTCACCTTCATCTAATCCAACAAAACTATGGCACTTGAGGCTAGGTCATATAAACCTAAATAGGATTGACAGGCTAGTGAAAGATGGTATCTTGCCTTCATTGGTTATAGAACCAATGCCTGTCTGTGAGTCCTGTCTGGAAGGCAAAATGACTAAAAGACCCTTTTCATCCAAGGGCAATAGGGCCAAAGATTTATTGGAATTAGTACATACTGATGTGTGTGGGCCCATTAATGTCAGAGCCAGAGGAGGATATGAGTACTTCATCACTTTCACAGATGACTACTCAAGATATGGATACATATACCTTATGCACTGCAAGTCCGAGGCTTTTGAAAAGTTCAAAGAGTTTCGAGCGGAAGCGGAAAAGAAATTAGGTAAAAGTATCAAGACTCTTCGATCAGATCGAGGAGGGGAATATCTGTCTGGGGATTTTATGGCACACTTATCAGAAAATGGGATTTTATCCCAGTTGTCTGCTCCTGGTATGCCTCAACAGAATGGAGTAGCGGAAAGAAGGAACCGAACTCTTTTAGATATGATTAGGTCTATGTTGAGTTTCTCAGGATTACCTATATCCTTTTGGGGACATACCTTGGATACTGCGATGTACATACTAAACCTCGTACCATCTAAGTCTGAACCTAAGACTCCCCGGGAGTTATGGTCTGGACGAAAGCCTAGTCTACAACATTTACACATTTGGGGTTGTCCGGCACATGTGCTGAAGGTAAAGACGGATAAGTTGGAAACGAAGTCGGAAGTATGCACATTTGTAGGATATCCCAAAGGAACTAAAGGTTGGTCATTTTATAATCCCGGAGAGCAGAAAGTGCTGGTAAGCACCAATGCGGTTTTTCTGGAGGAAGATTATATGATGGACCGGAAATCTTTAGAAAATGTGATCTTGGAAGAGATTCAAGAGCAATCAATTCCAAATCCAAATATGACCGAACTTGAGGAAGAACCGCCCCTACCAGACCCAGTAGTTACACCAGTGCCTCGTCGTAGTGGGAGAATAATCAGGCCCCCTGATAGGTTCTCGTTCTTGGGAGAGTCTTACGAGGCAATCCCGGAAGAACTGGAACAGGATCCCTGTAACTATGGTGAAGCAATTAATGACATAGATTCGGGACATTAGCAAGATGCTATGAAAGCTGAGATGGAGTCTATGTACTCTAATCAGGTCTGGACACTTGTGGACTTGCCTGCCAATATCAAACCTATTGGGTGCAAGTGGGTCTACAAGAGAAAGAGAGGACTAGATGGAAGAGTTGAGACCTTTAAGGCCAGGCTTGTTGCGAAAGGGTATACTCAGAAAGAGGGTATCGATTATGAGGAAACCTTCTCGCCGGTAGCCATGCTCAAGTCTATCCGGATACTCTTATCCATTGCGGCTCATCTCGATTACGAGATTTGGCAAATGGATGTCAAGACGGCGTTTCTCAACGACCATCTTGAAGAAGACATCTATATGATGCAGCCAGATGGTTTTATAGCAAGTAACCAAAAGCAAAGAGTTTGCAAGCTGCAGAAGTCCATTTATGGACTGAAGTAAGCATCCCGAAGCTGGAACATCCATTTTGACCGGGCAATCAAATCATTTGGTTTTAGTCAAAATCCGGATGAGTCATGTGTGTACATGAAAAATGAAGGTGACAGGGTAGTTTTTCTTGTTTTATACGTCGACGACATCCTTCTCTTTGGGAAAGATATAGGAATGTTGTCAACAGTAAAAGTTTAGTTAGCAAAGACTTTTGATATGAAGGACTTGGGAGAAGCCAGTTACATCCGAGGAATCAAATTCCATCGAGACGGAAAAAATAGGATGATTGGCTTATCTCAAACTGCTTACATAGATAAGGTACTGGTACGGTTTGCTATGCAGGACTCCAAGAAGGGTATCACACCTTTTAGGCATGGAGTGCACCTTTCCAAGGATCAGGGTCCCAAAACCCTAGAGGAAAAGGTGCAAATGAGAGCAATTCCATACGCTTCGGCTGTTGGTAGCCTCATGTATGTTATGCTATGTACTAGACCAGATATCTGTCATGCAGTGGGTTTAGTCAGCGGATATCAGTTTTACCCAGGCCCTGACCATTGGACTGCTGTAAAATGTATCCTCAAGTACTTGAGAAGAACTAGAGATAACATGTTGATTTACGACAATGATGAGCTGATTCCAGTCGGATACACAGATTCTGACTTCATGTCAGATAAGGATTCCAGGAAATCTACCTCTGGTTATGTGTTTATGCTTGGTGGAGGAGCTATCAGCTGGAGGAGTATTAAACAGGAATGTACCGCTGATTCCACTTCTGAAGCTGAATATATAGCGGCTTGTGAAGCAGCTAAGGAAGCAGTATGACTCAAAAGATTCCTTTTGGAACTTGGAGTGGTA
This sequence comes from Cinnamomum chago, assembly GCA_038049695.1. NCBI lineage: Eukaryota > Viridiplantae > Streptophyta > Magnoliopsida > Laurales > Lauraceae > Cinnamomum > Cinnamomum chago. Next base: position 39,099,113 of record CP142460.1, read on the forward strand.
CCTTTGGCGCGACAGCCGCTCACAATTTACTGTGACAGCAGCGGGGCAGTCGCCCAGTCCAAGGAACCCAGGAGCCATAAAAGTCAAAAGCATGTACAGTGGTAGTATCACTTGGTAAGAGAGATTGTGCAGAGAGGTGATATTGCAATCACCAAGATAGCCTCTGCGGACAATCTAGCAGATCCATTTACTAAGCCTTTGACCACCAAGGTTTTTGAGCAGCATGTAGACGGGATGGGCATGAGATGCAATCCTGATTGGCATTGAACCCAAGTGAGAGATTGTTAGTTTATGATCTCAATACCAAGGGTATATGATGTAATAAATTGATTAATTTCTTTATTTATCAATACAATTCATGTTTTTCCTTTCATGAGATGAATGGTGTTTTATATACTTGCACATAACCAATACAAAAGACATAATGGCTCATGAGATGAACCGGAGTCCATGAGTATACTAGATGTAATACATGTGTATGGATGAGATCCACATACAGGAGACATGTATTGCAAATCTTATACTCAAATATCTTCACAACCAGTGATGAGATTGGACATCTCATCTGACAAGGTTGCAGCGCCTTGATCACTATGAGATAGTGTGATTTGTCTCGATTATCGGAATGTAAGATTCCGGATCATGATGCTAGTACATTGGATGTATTGAAGGACCATGAGAAGCACCTTATATACACTGTCTTTATTTTAAGGTCTGCTCTCATAATTCCCTAGCAATAGGCTCATAATTCTGAGACATTGATGAACTCAAGTTTCTATCTATTCATTTGCTTTGAGTCACCAATGAGTGAGGCCAATTGTAGGTCAACACCTCGGTGATTTGGGTACGTGGTAATAGAGTTGTGGGAACATTCAATGGTCAAGATGGAATCTATCTTTAATATCCCCTTGTGTCAATTAATGGATTTATCATTGGTAAGTGCGCACCCATTCCAATTTAGTGTTAATTGGTTTGGTACCAAATGATCACTATAATTAATTGGGGCTCAAGGATAATAAGATATGGAATTAATTTGGTGGACAGGTCCATTTGATCCATGGATATAGATGGAGGGGCCTACTTGTGGTACTGAGGAAGTTTAAGGTATTCATTGTAATTTATTCCTAAGACTGGAGTGTAATTGCATTTATATAGTGAAATTATTTGCAATTAACTGTGGGCCCGGATTGCACATGAGATGTGGGGTCGAGTGTCCCAGTTGGAGCCAGCTTTCTAAGGAATCCCTAGTGGTCCCTACGCTAGCCCAATTTATTAGAAAGATACTAATTCTACTTGAACTCTAATAGGAAGGTTACTATTTCTATTTAAAGTGAGACTTCTAATAGTGGTAATGGTAAGCTACTAATTATTAATGGAAGTAAGACTTCTATTTTGATTAGAAATGAGAAAGCTACTAATAGTTATGGAAGTGAGACTTCTATGGCAATTAGCAAGGGAGATGTTTACTAATTTGTAATGGGAGTTAAACTTCTATTTCAAATAGGAAAAGAGGAGGATTGGAGGGCTATAAATAGAGGAATCATCCCCTCTTGGTCGTGCATCATACATAGAGCAACTTCAGCCCCTTTGTGCAAGTGTTGCACAAGTCCTCTTCCTCTCTAAGTTCCCCTCTCTTTCACCTTTAGTTCCTTAGAGTTACTGGTTGGGTTTTCTCTTGAAGATTTCACCATCTTCTTGAGAAAAGAGATCTAATACGGGTCATAACGTGGAAGATCAAAAGGAGTTGGAGATTTTGAATTGGATAGTGAAGGTGTTCATCATCAAAGTAAAGAACTCAAATTCTCCATTAGAGCACAACAAAGCTCTAAAGGTATATCTACATCCTTGTATGCTTTAGATTTCGTGGTTGCATGTATATATGTGTTATTTTCTATCTTCTAGATAGTATATGTTGCTGTACATGGCTATGAGTTTGAGGGATTGCATCCTGGATTGAGTTTAATGCTTTCTAGATTATTGATCCCTGCATCAAGTGGGTCAAAAGTTTTTGAAACCTGTCTGGAAGGCCCACCTATATTCGAACAGCTGCTTATGCTGATAATATGAAAATGAAGGCAGTAAGAGAGGAAGATGAGAAGAAGAAAATTCCAAGGAAATGAAACGAAAGGTGAGAGAGAGAGAGAGAGAGAGAGAGAGAGAGAGAGAGAGAGGATTCTGAATCCAAGGCTAAAAAACAAAATGGGTGTGAGGAATTATTGGTGTGGAGAAGTGAAGTGCCGAACCTGTGGCCATAGGTGAGAGGAAGTGATGGCCAACTTCTCACCAGCGTCGCAGAGCATTCTCTCTCTGTTCTGGAATGGAATCGTTTGACAACAGATGTAAGGAGACACAGCTGGTGCGACATGAGGTGAGCCCTTCCAGATGGGAATGGAGGATTGGGACGGGATTTGAAGAGAGAGACTCATGGAAAGAAGACATTACATCACGTGATGGGGTCCCCTTTCCTCTACATTAGTCTGAATTGCGGAAAATTCTAGTATACAATATCAGAGGAGTCATGGTTTAAACATCGAAACACGAAAAAACAGGCTTGACTCGGCGGTGACCTACTGGTGACGGGCAGAAATTATTCTTTGGGGTATTTTTTGACACAGAAAATTGAGAGAAAGAGAGTTGATTTTCTGGCTAGCAAACTGCAGATGAACATTAGCAGTAGCTAGGATTCATTGGATGTTGGAACCGACTCATCTGTAAACAATTTGCTGAGTCGCTTCAACTAAGTGGATAGCGAAAATCATCATAAGAATAGTGACATTTGTGATGTGCCGAAGCATAATTTCTTTCTTATTTGGGAATTTTACCAGAGTAGGGACCACTGACTCTAACAATCTGTTGACAGTACGGTCCTATATCCTAATTCTCTAGCTATTCTAAAATTTCATGATACATACTTTACCTTAAAGTTGAAGGAGCATACACATATGACGGATGGATTATACAGTTTTTAGTCAATTTTCTAATATTGTTGTTCTTAAAAATGGAGTCAAGAAAAATGTGGGGAATTGTTGGATATTTTCTAAAAGGCCATAATTAAAAATAAATTCAGAGAGATACTTGAGTGTGTCTTTTTAAAATATATTAAATTTTCATGTGTTTCTAAAATTTTAAAGTGTTTTGTGCCTTTTCAATGAGATGTGTCCATTGTTCGATTGTATGTCCTCAATCCAGTGGATGATGTGAATAGATTGATTTCTTCCTTAATTGATTTATTTTTTGACGCTTTATTCATGTGACGAATGGTATTTTATTATATGATTGTACGTAACCAAAACAAAATGACATGATGGTTAATGAGATGAACCAGAGCCCACAAGCATATTAAATGTAGTCCATGTGTGTGGATGAGATTCACATACAGGAGACATGGATCACAACTCTTATACTTGAAGAATTTTCACAACCAGAGATGAGACTGGGTATCTCATCTGAAAAAGTTGTAGCACCTTAGTCACTATGAGATATTGTAGTTTGTCTCGACCATCAGAGTCTAAGACTCTAGATTGTTGTGCTAGTACATTGGATGTACCGAAAGACCATGAGTAGCACCTTACGCTAATTTTTCTTTGATTAAGGATGTTCATGTCCGAAACTGCGAGAACTACCTGTTGGAAGTAGGTGGACCTCGTCGATAGATTTTCAAGACTTTTGACCAACTTGACTCAGGGATCAAGTACCCATAAGGGCATAAACACCATCCAGAAGGATATAAAACCCAATTCAGGATCCATGTCCTCAATCTCAGCCATCACGATCAGTAAATGAACCTATCAAAAGGATAGTACAGTAGCCAACAAGCATCCATAAAAATCTACAACATGCAAGGAGGTAGATTATACCTTTGGAGCTCGGTGATGCTCTAATGGAGAAGTTGCGTCTTTCTTTGATGATGAAACTCTTTCACGTATCAAATAAGAATCTCCAAAACCTTTTGATCTTCCACGCTATGACCTGTATCAGAATCTCTTTTCTCAAGAATGTGGGTGAGATCTCCAAGAGAAAATCCTACTAGAAATTTCAAGGAAACTAGAAGAGAAAAGAGAGGAAGAAGAGTTGTGCAACAACTTGCAAAAAAGAGGGCTGGGTGTGCGACACTATTAGTGGACGTCCAAGGGGTTGTGCTCTCCTTTATATAGCCCTCAATCCTCCTTTTCTTTCTCTCTTACTAATTGCATTAGAAGTCTCACTTCCATACTAATTAGTAACTTATTATTACCACTATTAGAAGTTCCACTTCAAATAGAAATAGTAACTTTCTAATTCCTTCCTTTTGGAGTTCAAGCAAGATTAGTTTCTTTCTAATATCTTGGGCTAGCGTGGGGACCACTAGGGATTCCTTAGAAAGCTGGCTCCAACTGGGACACCGCGACCCCACATCTCATGTGCAATCCGAGCCCATAGTTAATTGCAAATAACACTACTATATAAATGCAATTACACTCCAGTCTTAGGAATAAAGTACAGTGAAGACCCTAAACTTCCCAATTACCACAAGTAGGCCCCTCTATCAATATCCATGGATCAATTGGAATAAATCCGTCTCATCCAATCTTAGACCCACATTTAATTATCCTTGAGCCCCATTTAATCACAGTGATCATCAATACCATCCAACTAACTCTTAATCGAGATGGGTGCGCACTTACTAATGACAAATCCATTAATTGGCACAAGGGGATAATATAGATATATTCCATCTTGATCATTGGATGTTCCCACAATCCTACTACCACGTACCCAAGACATCGAGGTGTTGACCTACAGTTGGCCTCACTCATTGGTGACTCAAAGCAAATGAATAGATAGAAACTTGAGTTCTGAGAGCCTATTGCTAGGGAATTATGAGAGTAGACCTTAAAATCGAGACATTATTCATAAGGTGCTTCTTATGGTCCTTCAATACACTACAACAAGTTGCACTTTTAGCGACGTTTTTAAAATTCGTCGGTAAAAGTTAATTTTTACCGACGTTTTTATTAAAAACGTTGGTAAAATATAATTTTACCGACGTTATAATTTCGTCGGGAAAATGAGCACATTTTTAAGAGAAAATCTTTAAAACTTTTGCCGACATTTTAAAAACGTCGGAAAAAGGCACATTCGCCGACGTTTTATTCTAGAACGTCGGCAAAGGTAATTTTTACCGACGTTTTATTTTCGTCGGTAAAATGAGAACTTTTTTCGTTTAAAAGGAAAAAATGTTTAAAACTTTTGCCAACGTTTTATAAAACGTCGGTAAAAATTACCTTTGCCGATGTTCTCTTACTTTTACCGACGTTATAATTCGTCGGGAAAATTAGCACATTTTTAATTTTTAAAAGGAAAAATTTTTAAAACGTTTACCGACGTTTTTAAAAACGTCGTCCATAGTATATATTTGCCGACGTTTATTTTAAGAACGTCGGCAAAAATAGAAGTCTTAACTTTTTAATAAAGCTTTTACCGACGTTTTGGTATACTTTTGGAGACGTAATGTTAACGTCGGTAAACGGCCTTTTTTCCCTCCCCCGCGCCAAAACCCCTTTTTTCCTCTCTTTTCCCTAACTCTCTTTTCACTCACTCCCGCTGCGATTTCCCTCCCTCTCTTTCTCTCACTCTCGCCCTCGGTCGATCTCTCCCTCGCTCGCTGTCTCTCCAGCCACCGGAAGTCGCGTGAATCGCCCCTTTTCCTCTCCAATCCCTCTTTTCCCTCACTCCGCGTGAATCGCCCAAATCTCCCTCCCTCTCCAGACCTCTGCCAGTCCCAGGCGCACGACCACAGCAGCAGCCCCCGGACGCCCGCAGAGCCTTCATCGTCCTCCTCGCGCCGCCGGACGCCTCCCCTGCACCAGGTACACCCCTCCCTCTTCCTGCACTCCACACACACGGCTCACCTCTCTCTCTCTCTCCCTCGTTCCCAATCTCTCTGTCTGCTCTCCTCCCTCCCTCCTTCTCTTCTTCTTCCTCCCCTCTCCCCTCTCTCCCTCTCTTCTCTTCTTCCTGTGTTGTTCCTCTCCCTCTCCCCTGCTTCCTCCTCTGTGGCGCCCTGCGCACCACTCCCCCTCTCCCTTGGCTCTCTCTCTCTCTCTCTCTTCTTCTCTTTTCTTCTTCCTCCCCTGTTCCTCTCCTCTCGTCTGCAAAGCGCAGCCGGCGCAGTCGCCGCCGTTTCCTCCTCCTCTTCTTTCTTTCTTCCTTATCCTTCTCCCTCATCTCCCTTTCCTCTTTCTCATTCCACGCTCTCAGCAGTCCCCTCTCTCATGTCCTTCTCCCTTCGGGCCAAGGTCATCCTCTCCAGCCATCTGCTACGTCTTCTTACACGCTTTTTTTTTTAGGTTTCATAGATCGATTCTCTTGCATTCTGACATGGGTTTCTGGTATTTTCGGGTATTGATAAATGATAGTGATGATTGGCTGTGCTGGTAGTGGTCTTGTTTTAGTAGTTTATTCGATCTCAGTCTGAATAGAAATCTTTGGTTTTTTTTTTCCCTTTTCCTGTGGTTTGGAGAGTCTACTGAGTTGTTTTTATTCTCATGCTTTGCTAATTATTTCATACTGAGTTGATTTTTGCATTCTGACATGCTTTGCTTTGCTAAATCCCTATTTCAAATGGGGCTGGATCATATTTACCTACTTTACAGTTTGATTAATTTGTATTTGAGTTTGCAATTCATAATTTGAGATTTAGCATGTGCATATGAGATTTTAATGAAGTAGTTTCATTTGATTTGCTTCTCAATTTATATAGTTTGGAGTTTGAGTTTGTCAAGTGAGATGAACTAATTCATCTATGCTCATTGCTAAGGCCCACGTCTAAAATCCAAACTATTCAAAATAATTATCCTTTATATTTATCCTAGGTGGGGTTTTTTCTTCGATCAAATATGGTCTCGAGCCAGATTGATCGCGTGTGAAATACATGATTGAAATGAAACTCAAAGTTAAATCCAGCATCATCAAGAGATGCTAAGCTGCAGAGTCGATGTTTTCCTTTTCTGGGTTTATGCAAAATCCTTACACTTGATTGGATGCAGCCATTTTTCCTATATGCCCTTATGCCATAGCTGGTTTATACCATTCATTGGCCTTTTGTACCAACCACCATTACGTGGTGAAAACTATTTCAGATATACACACCAAGCACCCAATTAATTTAAAGGGCAAAGCTGGTGTTCCACAGTATCAAGAGTTGTTCTTTGCAAATAATTTGTTGATCTTCAAGGAAAAGCTGTTATCCTGTTATGTTTATGGCTGAAAGCCTGCAGTTTAGTGGATTCAGAAATTGAGACACAATTAGGATCTAAAAACTGAAGCGATTGATTTGTTTCAGGTGTCCCCTCTTTCTTTTTTTTAAATAGTGTTCCAAAATGTTCATTATGGGCGTTACTTGGTTATGTGGGTCATTATGCTATTTATTTTTAACTTCCCAATAGGAGATCCGATTTTAGGAAGAGATGGTGATTTTCCTTCAAAGTATCTTTCTTGTTGGGGATTGAATACTCCATGTGGGATTTTCGTCCATGATCCTATAAAGAGATTTCGTCTAGCTGGAGCCAATTTGTAGTGGTTTAAAGGCCATATTAATTCCTTCTCATTATTGAAATTGGACAACAGAATCAGCCCAAGAGTGATCCAAACCCTTGAGGTAAGTAAAGACCTAAACTGTAATGGTTATTGCACATCCGAGCCATGTGGAGACAATTGATGTACGTATTATGTTTATAGGTGATTTTCTCCTATAAAGTGGCCCTCATTTGTATGCTGTAATAAACCACTGTTTGGTGTTCCTCTTGGATGATATCTAGTGAACTTTCATCAAATGTGTGATTTTTATTATAAGGGATATCATAATTACATATTTTTTCTGGGTAATGTTAGATAATCATTTTCTATCAAAATTAGGAAAGATATTTTATGTCATTTTATAAATCTCTACCTTTTTTTCCTCTCAACTTTATTCCCTCTTAATAGTAGAAATTAACTCAACATGAATTAAATAAATGGACCTCTTAATAAATGCAGTCTTTTCAATATGGGGGTTATGATCTTCTATAAAAGTGATCAGAAGTGATGTTGGCACTGGTAGCGATTTTATTTGGGTGGCCCACAAATTGAAAGTATCTGATGATGGTGGTATGGTGTTCGCATCAACTAGAAAATGAGGTGGACATGGTGTCATGAACCCTGATTATCAGGTTTTAATTGAATGGGCCATCCAAACTCTACACAATCAACTCGTGAATTTATGCTCTATTAAAAATAAGATGGACCACTTTTGGTATCTGTAAGGTAGGAATGAGTGCAAAAGGCAAAACCAGAGGGCGGGGATATAAACAAAAAACAGGGGCAAAGAGCTGTTCTGGTCCTCACATGATTTTCAATGGATGACTCAGTGCACAAACGGATTTTATGGTGCACGCTACCTGGAGGGGCCCACCTGATCACAAATCCAATTGGGCCACACACTGCCACTTTGATCATGATGGATCCAATGGACTTTGCATCAAACTGTTTGAGAGTAACAGTTGTTTTTCATGTAAAATTGTTAAGACTTGTGGGCTACAAACAAGGGATTAAGATGATCCGGTGGGCCTAAAGTTTTTAGGAAAAATATATAGGGTCATTTAGATCTTTGATTCCCTCACTTTTCTCTTGGTTGGATAGGTTTAGGTGCAATCAAAATACTAACCCGCCCTGAACTTGAGTCGGGTCAAAATCTGGAAACTCATACCTAGACTAAACCCAACCAACCCAGTCCCAACCCACCCCTAAATCACAAATAGGAGCGAGTTGGAGTGGGTACCATTTAAACTCGACCCATTGCCATATATAGGAGGCCACTCCTCCCAAACTTAGTGAATCTATAGACACTGATGCTTGCAACTTATACACCCTCCGCATGTTATGTTAAATATCAGGTTGGAGTTGGCATGTGGTTGGGCCCTTAAGGCTTTAACCATAAATAGGTAGCCGACCTTATTTCTTCTATTGGGCCCCAGCACCTCCGACTTGCAGGCCTAAGAAATAAAGTCTGGCCAAGGGTCGGGCCCATGCTGACCTAGCCCATGACCAGTCAACTACAACATTGCTTGAACCATATTGTTGAACTGGGTCGGGGGACTTTGAGCTATGAGCCCCATAATTTTAAAACTCTGAAAACATACTCCACTAGTAGGGTCACCAAGGTCATGCTCGGGACCACTAGTCTATTTTTTAAAGACCATTCAATATAGACCCATACAAAAAAGAGCCATAGAAAAAAGAGGCTAAAATAAAAGGTGTTTGGTAATTGAAGGGTATGCTAAAACTGTGTAATTTGATAGATTATGACGGATCTTACATTATAGTCATTCATATGCATCTCATTTCATTTATGTTGATGTTGCGATGTTTTGTTTGATAGATTATAATTACTTGTGATTAGGTCAGATATGGACAGGAGTTGGATATTACATTATAGGAACCGATTTAGTGCGGAGTACATAGCTGGGGTGAACTCATTTCTTGATTTTGCGAAGGCAAATTCGGGCGGGGCAGTGTTGATTAATTGCCCGTGTAACGATTGTTGTAACCATCGGAAGCAGGACTATGTAACCGTGAGAAGTCATCTGCACATTAAAGGAATGATGGTCCATTACCTACGGTGGATATATCACGGGGAACCGGCAGTTCAACCCGATGATTCAGATGAGAGCGAGGATGAATCAGAAGAGAATCGTGATGAATACAATGAGTTGATAGATGATCATCGTAGGGGAACTTACTTGGAGGAAGATACTCAAGAGATGGATGATGTGCATGATTTTGAAAATTTGTTGAATGCTTCTCAGCGAGGCCTTTACCCAGGATGCAAAAGCTCAGATACTCTGTTATCGTTTGTCATCAAGATACTGCACGTGAAGGTAGAAAGTGGATGTAGCAATAAGTCGTTTAACAAGGTTCTGCAAATTTTTAAGGACTTCTTACCTGAAGGTCATGTGGTGCCGGCATCAATTTACGAGGCGAAGAAATTATTACGTGACTTTGGCATGGGATACAAGAACATAGATGCCTGCAAAAACAATTGTGTGTTGTATTGGAAGGAGAATGCTCAATTGGATAAATGTCCAGAATGTGAAGAGCCTAGGTACAAGATCAATGATGGCAAGCGAAAGAAGATCCCTCACAAGGTGCTCCGTTACTTCCCATTGACACCGAGGTTACGCAGATTGTATATGTCAAGGAAGACAGCCACAGAGATGAGATGGCACAGTGATAAGCGCGTTGACGATGGGATAGCGCGGCATCCGGCTGATTCAGTGGAATGGAAAGAATTTGATAAGAAATATCCAGAGTTTGCCCAGGAGACACGTAATGTGAGGTTGGGGTTAGCCACCGATGGATTCAATCCTTTCGGTAACATGAGCACCTCTTATAGCATGTGGCCTGTCGTACTTATGCCCTATAATTTGCCACCATGGATGTGCATGAAGGAGCCATTCATGATGATGTCATTACTTATTCCAGGACCAAGCTCACCGGGTAACGATATCGATGTATATCTGAGGCCCTTGGTTGATGAGTTGAAGGAGTTGTGGGATCATGGTGTATTGACTTATGATGCCTCCACTAAACAAACCTTTCAAATGCATGCGGCTGTGATGTGGACGATAAATGACTTTCCTGCATATGGTAACTTGTCTGGGTGGAGTACAAAAGGTTATAACGCATGCCCCTCGTGTAACGACATCTCGTTAGGGGTGAGGTTGAAAGATAAGATTGGGTACATTGGCGATCGAAAATACTTGGAATTGAACCACCAATGGCGTAGAAGCAAGGCCTTCAACGGTCAGCCTGAGCGTGAAAAGAGGTCTTTGGATCTACCGGGGCAAAAGGTATTAGACCAGCTAGAAGAACTACCGCCAGTCCGGTTTGGCAAGAATAACAAAAGAACGCATGACGCTGCAGAACTGAATTGGACAAAGAAAAGCATCCTATTTGAATGGCCCTACTGGAAGTGCAAAAAACTCTGACACAACCTTGATCCTATGCACATTGAGAAGAACATCTGTGTAGCCTTGGTTGGAACAATTTTGGGCATAAAGGGCAAAAACAAGGACACCGAGAAAGCGCGTAAGGATTTGAAAAATATGGGCATCAGGCCAGAGTTGCATCTAGTGGAGAGGGGCGATGGATCCAGCTTGAAGCCGCATGCCTCTTACACTCTGGCACCAAAACACAGAGATGGATTTTATGAATTCTTAAAGTCGATCAAATACCCAGACGGCTATGCCGCGAACCTCTCGAGGTGTGTAACCTCGAAAAATGATAAATTGGCTGGTTTAAAGAGCCATGATTGCCACGTTCTTATCCAACGGATCCTTCCTATTGGCATGCGTGGCTTTCTGAATAAGGATATCTGTACAACATTGTTTGAGCTAGGCAGCTTTTTCCAAGATCTCTACTCGAAAACACAGAGACACGATGTTTTGGAAAAATCGGAGGAGCAGATAGTTTTAATATTGTGCAAGCTTGAGAGGATCTTTCCTCCTGCTTTCTTCGATGTGATGGTTCATCTATCGGTTCACTTGCCACGCGAGGCCATCCTTGGTGGACCGGTGCAATATCGGTGGATGTACCCGATAGAAAGGTAATAGTTGATGACAATTGATTAATCATTTATATATTAGTGCAATTGCTTTGCATTGAAAATCGTAATAGTTGTCATTTGTTGTTTAAAAGGTTTCTAAAGACCCTAAAGGGGTATGTTAGCAACAGAGCACGGCCTGAAGGTTCGATCGCTGAGGCTTACATTGTCAAAGAGTGTCTCACTTTTTGCTCAATGTATTTAAGACAGACTGATCGAGCAGAGCGTTATGATGATGGTGGCGAACGTGGTGTGGGGATGTCGGTCTTCATACAAACTGCCCGTCCCATCGGGCTGATGCCAAGGGCACATGATCCTTCTCAAAGAGAGAGTGACATGGCTCATTGGTTTGTGTTGAATAATTGCCCTGAAGTGGAGCCGTATCTACAGTATGTGCTTCAATCTAGCCATATTTATGTTTTGCTTGTTATCTCATTTATTCATTCTCTATTCGTACTTATTCATTAAAAGCTAACTTATTCATTAAAAGCTATCTTGAGTAGGGAACACAGGAATTTAGTTCAAGACCAAAGAGGTGGAGACGTCGGGCAGATACAACGAAAAGAATTTGCAGAATGGTTCAAACAACGTGTAAGACATAAAATATTATCATTTTAATAGCTTGATATTATTTGAGTATAAGCTTCAAATAACATTAGTCTAATACATTTGTCTTAATATGCTTATGTAGATGAATCAATTGCGAACTATAGGGTCACCAGAAGCTTTTGATGAGATGTGGTCATTAGCAAATGGCCCTAGATCCCTAGTGAATCTTTACCAGGGGTGTGATTGCAATTGCGTCCGATACCACACTATAGACCGTGAGAAATGCCGTAGGAGCCAGAGTAGCGGCTTGGTCGTTGAAGGGGAATATGAAGGGGTGAAACATGACTACTATGGCTACATCTGCAAAGTCTGGGAATTGTCCTATCGGCACGGGGGTAAGGTGGTCTTATTTGAATGTGAATGGTACAACACTAGTACCAAGCACAAGATAAACATCGAAGACCATTTTACAAGCATTGATATCACGGGTCGGTGGTGTAAGGATGATCCATTTGTCCTACCAAGTCAGGTGAAACAAGTCTTCTACGTCAATGACACCAGCAGAGGAAAAAATTGGAGAGTTGTAGAACGGGTCAAGACTCGGGGAGTATGGGATGTACCCGCTAAGCGGGATGACGACGGTGATGATGATGATGTGCCGGTTGATGCATTTCAGCAGGACGAAACGACATTTGTTGTCCCAGTCCTCGTCGATGGTACTAGTGACCAATACTCTAGGGATGATATAGATCCTGAGATCGTTCTCAGTGATGAGTCAGCATCAGAGGATGGCCAAGACGAGGATGAAACGCTGGCGGAATACGAAGATGATGAAGGGAATGATGGTCATAGTCAGGAAGATGATGACATGGAATATGACATGTAGTGTTTACTTTTAATTTGCACATGTAACGATTAAGTAAATTAATAAAGAACTTTTCTTATAAAAAGTATGCTTAATTTCATTCAATTGTTATATATGCTGTGTGCCATGTTATTACCTAGCTTGTTATATTATGTTCATGTTTGATTTATTTTTCAAATTGAAATTGAAACGATTGAATTTTTCAACTCTAACACAGAACATATGAATACACCTCTCAAATACTGTCGTGGCAAAGACTCTCAACGTGTTAGGGAATGGACAAATGAGTTTGAACATAAATCATTTGAAAATGAAACTCCAATAGCAAAGCATGGTTCCCGCAAAATTCAACTGGCTCAGTGGCTAAGACTTTGTGGCAATTTCATCCCTGAAAGATATATAATGATAAAAATTGCTGAAACATTGCCACGGGCTTGGGATGCTGCAAAAATGAGGATATTTGAAGTCTTACGACCATGGCATGCAGTGGAGTTCGTCGACCTATTACAGTCATTTGAAAAATGTATTCATCCCTTATGGATACAGTTCCGGAGAGAGAAAATGGTTGAAGGAATATCTGTTAGAGAACATTTGCTAAACAAGGAGCAATTGTTTTACGATCTCAAAAGAAGAGGATTTGAACCAAATATTGCAGATCTGGTGTGTTCAATAGTAAGCACTCTACCACCTCCTTGGCCGGTACAAGAAATTCATGCTAAGCTCAAGATTAATTTCCTAGACTTGAGGGAATTAGGAGAAATGCTAGAAGAGATCGAGGTCGACATTAAATTTCAGGTTTTTCACATGTAACGATTAAGTAAATTAATAAATATCTTTTCTTACATAATGACATGGTCACTTTGCTTATATTAACGTTGCGAATATTATTTATTGTTGTTAATAATTATTTATTTTCCTTGTCACTTTGCTTTAAGCCAGATTGCAGATATGCCTCGGGAAAATAGGGCGAAACGTGCTCGGCAGGTCGCAGCTGCACTCGGGTTAGCTCCTGTGGAGAGCACACGAGAGCCCTCGACGCAGCCTACGCCAGCTGCACTCGATGTTACACGGGCCGGAGGATCAGGGACCACCCCTGAATCGGCAGCCCCCCAGCCTCTGCCGATTCAGCCCTTGATAGAGCAGCCCTCGCCGACCCAGGCCCAGCCGTCCCAGCCTCCCGCGAGTCCTCATACGATCGGGAGCAGCGTCGGTGAGAAAATCGGAAAACCTTTTAAACTGTATAATGGTTCCTCTCAATTTATATTTGTGCTCTTTAACTTCTTTTCTTCTGATTTGATCACCTCAATTATCATTTGTGCTCACTAACTCATTTAGCACTGTCGTCTTAACAGCATCAGCCTCAGCTTCGGGTGCTCCGAGCCGCGTAAGGGGTGTCACGCTGGGGAAGAATGCGAAGAAGCTGAGGAGACAACTGGGTCATAACATCTCAGTCCCGATCCCCAGCTCCAGTCATAGGCCAGAGGGGGAACATGCCCCATCACTGGCTAACCATCTTGGGTTAGCCATTAGAGAGGTTGCCCCAGTCAGGCCTCATGGCTGGAAGAAGCTTGACTCCGGGATCAAGCTTGCCGTCATCGCTGCAGTTAAGGTAAACTGAAACGATAAACATCAACCAAAGTTGTTACAGTTGTGATCCTCATTACAATATCTGATTATATTTTGTTATTACTAGTGACTAATATGGTTATCCCCTAATTGCAGCAACTCTTTGAGATCGGGGATTATGAGGGTGATATGCAGCTTAGGGCGGACATTGACCGCCAATGCGGGATCTTGTATAGGGGTTGGAAGTATGAGCTGCATACTCACTATCTCGAGCTCTTGGAGCAGGGGGTTCCCCGACCCCAGGACCACCCGGCAGAGGGTTGTACTTTAGCTGACTGGCAGCAGATGATATCGCAGTGCTGGGAATCACCAGCCTGGAAGGTGACCTTGGGATGTTATTTACAACGACTAATTATATTCCAATGTAATTCTATTAGTAACGATTTTATAAATGACTGCTATTGTATTATTGTTTTTCTATGTAGGCAAAGTCAAAGAAAGCGCAAGAGAGTCGAGCTCAGTTGCCATACAATCATACGAGTGGCTCCCGGTCATTTGCCTCGAGGATGTCTCTGATGGTACTGATTATATTCATATGAAGAAACTTTATTAGGTTTATCAATTTCTAAATATGTTGCAGGGTTCATATCTAATATAAAGCTTTTTCAAATGATAGGCGGCACAGAATGCCGGTCAAGCGCCGCCCATTACTCAGTTCTTCCGCGACACCCACTACAGACGATCTCGTAATGAGTGGGTAAATGAGGTGGCGCAACAGAGACATGTACGTTTCCTAATAAATGGTTTATGATTGCATAATGTCATAGAAGTATTCTAAATCCTTTATTGATTTAAATGGCAGGAGGCCTTGGTGCAGCGGACCGAGGAGCAGTCGCAGCCCTCTGTCACCACTCCGATGACTGAGGATCAGATTGCTGCTGATGTGCTTGGGAAGAGGTCGGGCTACGTAAAGGGGTATGGGATATACTCAAGGACCTCTTCCTCTTCCACACAGTCCCGGGCACCGGACCCTGAGGTGGTCGCCCTGCGCGAGCAGCTAGCCGAGCAGGCTGAGCAGGGCAGGAAGCAAGCTGAGCAGGACCGGAGGCAGGCTAAGCAGGACCGGAGGACACGCCAGCTTCAGGCCTTTGTTCAAAGGCTGGCAACTGTAGCAGGAATAGATCCGGCCGCCTTTCTTGACACCACGGGGGGGACCACATCTGCTGGGGATGGCACGGCTCCTGGAGGATTGCACATAATACTCCCTTGAAATTTGCACATAATAACTAGTTGAAATTTACAAACACTGAAAATGTAGTATTTGAACAAATTTTCACTGCACCTCCAGATTGCATTATCATAATCTTTCTCATCAACAAATTTTCACTCCTGGTTAGGGAATTAGAGCCCACGCAAAACTGGCAATCCATGTGAGCTAATTAGGTGTCATAAGAAATTACCACTGCCCTAATAAATGTGACAGGGAAAATAAAGTCGCAACAAGATATTCCATATTAAAATAATTAGTGCTCAAAATCAATAGTTTCATTATGGCCATCAATATCCAAAGGTTGGTACCAAAGTAAAAATTGGTCACTTTCAAAACAAGAAGACCGGCCTGAAGTTTTCAACCACCTTTCAGATGCAAGTACTATGCTAACTTAAGCCTATGATATCATAGAACCCAAGACACCAATAGATTTGTCTTAAACCATGTTTCAAAGACCGCGCGGTTCTTCAAATTAGGTTTAGGTCAGCTTATTATGGGCACTTCTAATGGTATTTGGTGTCTAAAAGCTCCATAATTATCTGTAATTTGATTATCTGTAATTATCGACTCGGAGATCCAAACGGGAAAACTATAAGATTAAGATCATGACAATATTATAGTTGCAACAAAGTAATATTAGGGATGGCCATCAAAACAAAGTACATAACTGCATGCCAAACACAATAGTGATTGAGCATTGTTGTAAACAATGATTGAGATTCTCAGTCACCACAAAACTAAATCTCAGCCTAACCTGTAGGAACTGACGGCTCGCTGATAGGACTCCCGTTTAGGGAATTAGAGCCGAAAACCGACTCTTTTCCAACACTTAGGCTCGAAAACGGCCCTTCGGGGGCCCGGAACTGGAAACGGCGACCGGAAAATTCGGGTGGTGATGCAACTCAATGAAGTATAATTGTGTCCATGAAAAGAACCAAGTGCAAACTTTGAGTTTGTATTGGCTCGACGGATTTATTGTATTCTTGCACCCTGTCATCTTCTACACACCATGGCATCTGTTTTGCAGAACTAGGATGTCTCTTGATGAAGCCACATATGTTTAAAAAACCCATCTCACTAAGATTGATTCACTGATCATTTCCATCATCCATGGGTATTCTTCTTAAGAACTTGCAACTTTTGTCTCAGTTCATCAGTTTTTTCTCTCTATTTATAGGGTCGTTGTTTCTCAGCTTCCATGTAACTAATCTTGAATTAGCCTGAACCTTGGAGAGTTCCCTTCCAATGGATATCCATCTAAGCTCTCAACTTGATATATCTCTCGTTGTCCCTTGACTCATCTGTTTCCACGCCATACCCTATTGGGTTTTCCTGCCTTCTACCAGTAGTCATTGCAGGAACATCTTCCACCTGAGAAATGATGAAATCGAACACCATCCCTGAGGAAGATTTCACGGCCACTTATCTGTGACATGTATTTTGCAACCATATGACAATCGTTACAAACTCTAGTATTCTTTATCACCCTGATGGGCAAACCCTTCCCTGTATTGATCAGTCCATATGTGATTGCCAACTTCTCAGTGTGACTTAAAAGTGTCTTTTCCTTTTCTTCCTCATCAATGTTCTGAACTATGCAATTTGTATCAGGTACATATCCCAGATTCTTTACTTCAGAAATAAGTTCGTTTGGAGAAACTCTTGAAATGCATGTGAGGCATATTCCTCATGAATTAGATCAAAGAATCGTGGTTTTTTTAGAAATTTAAGTTTCAAAAAGGGCTAAGAATGTTTTAAAAGCATTAAATACTTCTGGGTTTTGCATGCAAGAAATATATCTACTTACATCATCAATTAAAGTGACAATATTTATAACGAGCATGTGAAATGGTTTGTGCACTACTCCAAACACCAATATGAATCAGATGAAAACAAGTGGTAGAAATACCATCACATGTGAGAAAGTAAGACTTCTCTTTTTTCCCACTTTACAACTAGACCAACCAATAGAAAGTCTTGTAAAGTAAAATGATATTTATTCATCCAAATTTCAAGAAAAATAGTTATTTTTCTTATTTTCTATATAATTTCATTAATTCAAAAGATACTAATTTTGTTTTTGTTTTTGTCATTGCAGATTGATGGACGCTTTTGGATCGGATGCACATTTTGGCGTCGTTTTGTTGTTTTTAGTTTATTTGTTTATGTATATTGGACAATTTTATTCGACTATTTGTATATGTTTTTAGTTTTATTGGACTATTAGAAATTTTTATTAATTGTACTGTTATTTTTAGAAGGTGAATGATTTGATGAAAAATGTGGATGATTTTGTTTGGATTCATTATTAATTGTATTAATTGTATTGTGAGTAGGTTTATTTTTTGTTACAGGTGTATAAGCAGGTTTATAGGGAAATTTTAAACGAAAAACAAGAATTGTATTTTAAAAAAAATAACTTTTACCGACGAAAAATAAACGTAGGCAATTGTTTTATATTTTTTAATTTTATATTTACCGATGAAAAAAAACGTCGGTAATTTAATTTTTATTTTTCGTTTTAATTTTACCGACGAAAATAAAACGTCGGTAAAATATTTTAAATTTTTTTAAATTTTCTTTTTAATGTTACCGACGACAAATAAATGTCGGTAAACAATTTATTTATTTTCTTTTTAATATTACCGACGAAAAATAAACGTCGGTGAAATGGTTTTTATTTTTTTATTTTCTTTTTTAATTTTACCAACGAAATAAAAACGTCGGTAAAAATGTTTTATTTATTTTTATTTTCTTTTTTTATTTTACCGACGAAATAAAAACGTCGGTAAAAGTGTTTTTATTTGTTTTTATTTTCTTCTTTAATTTTACCGACGAAATAAAAACGTCGGTAAAAGTGTTTTTATTTATTTATAATTTTCTTCTTTAATTTTACCGACGAAATAAAAACGTCGGTAAAAGTGTTTTTATTTATTTATAATTTTCCTTTTCACTTTTACCGACGAAAAAAAATGTCGGTAAAATATTATTAAACGTCGGTGAAAATTACAATTTTACCGACGGAAAATTAATTCGTCGGTAACATGTTTTGTTGACGTCTTGTCGCCGACGTCCGACCGACGAAATAAAAAACGTCGGTAAAAGTTTTACCGACGTTTTTTTGACTTTTACCGACGAAAAAAAACGTCGCTAAAAGTGTAATTTGTTGTAGTGATACATCCAATGTACTAGCACTGTAATCCAGAATCTTACATTCTGATGATCAAGACAAATCACGCTATCTCATAGTGATCAAAGTGCTGTAACCTTATCAGATGAGATACCCAGTCTCATCACTGGTTGTAAAAATATTTTTAAGTATAAGATTTGTGACACATGTCTCTTGTATGTGGATCTCATCCATATACATATATCACATCTAATATACTAATGGGACCCGGTTCATCTCATGAACCATTATGTCATATGTATTGGTCATGTGCATTAGGTAATAAAACATTCATCTCATGAACGGAAAGCATGACTTTATTGATAAATAAAGAAATTAATCGTTTTATTACATCAACTAATGGATTGAGATCATACAATCTAACTCTACCAGAATCAATGGATCTGGAAATCCATGGATCCAACCCTCTCGCAATCTGTAGTGAACGGATAACCAGGTTTTGATTTATGTACGTGTATGCCAAAATTTCTATTCTACTTGAAAAGGAAAATAAATTATCCGTAGACCAACTTCTTCATGTATAAAGGCAAATTAATTTTTTTCTGGATTTTTATTGCACGTGTGTTAAAAAGAGACATAAATTTATTTATTTTTAATTTGGATTGCGTATTTTATTTTATTTTTCCTTAAAATGCAGTGTTTTCGCCATGAATAGTGATTTTGTGTTAGTCGTGGAAGAAGAATTCTGGTGCCAAAGGCGATTATAAAGCTTCCATTGAAAAAGACAAGACTTGTGATTTTATGTCTCTTTTACAATACAAATACAATAAGAAGAAAGAAAAGGAAATTTGATCACTTCTCATGAGATTACGAGGACTCGTTTGGATTGGGCTCTAATCGGACCCTAAGTGTAGAGTGCAATTGTAGTAATAATCTGGTAAGTCCAGGTCGATCCACAAGGAGCAATGCTTTTTAAGAAACCTTCCAACTTTGACCTATCCTAAATAAACACTAAATTTGGTCTAAATAGAAACTAATTAAATCACTTCAACTTTGCTAAAATAATTGAAGGTAAAAAGATTTAATTACAATAATTTCCAAAAATAAAAACACTAATCTAAATAAAGAAACATAATCTAGATAATCCTAAATAAACTAAAAACCTGCAAAAGAACACACAAATCAAACAACCAATTTTATATAAGAAAAATCAAAACAAAGTTTCCTAAATTAGATCCTACTTACCAAAATCAAGTTTTATCCAAATATGAATAATCTATAATGCTCTAAATGCTAACAATGCGACTTTATGCAAGTTTCCAAAAATATGATGAATGTTGAAAAATTCAAAGTATGAGAAAACTTGTGCACATGCCTGTTTTCATTGGACTGTAAGACCTACCTAAGATGTTCTGAACCTAAATCTAAAGGATGGAATTAGAACCTTGATGATCCATGAATCCAACAAAAAAATAGAATTGAAAAAGGAATTAAGATGGAAAAGTTATTATCTCTTAAAGATGCCTAGTTGAACATGCAGTGCTGCTGAAATCTGATACAGGCTATCCGTGTACCCCTGTTTATGCCACTGTTTGACACACTTCCGGAGGGGTTATCTGGCTGAGATTTTGGGGTCTCAAATTCCTTATTACACACTTTAAATCTGGTATTTTTCGAGACAAAAAAGCACGTTTTTCTGGCTTTCAACTCGCGCACTTTTGGAACACAGTCAAGTCAAATTTGCTGAAACTGTACAGAATTTTTCACTATTCACATACCAAGTCTGAATTAATCTTTCTAATCAGTCCGTAAACTTTGATTTTCAGCAACAAAACGTAATTTTAAACATGAAACCTAACTCTAATGAATGCACTAATCACTTTTCAACCATAGATCATGCAAAAAACATAAATAAAAAGTTTTTAATCTAACATAAAAGATGCAATTAGAAGCTTTTGAATCAGAAAAGGTGATGTAAAATTAATCAGGAAACTTACTAAAAATAAAAAGAACAAGGTGAATAAATAAAACGCGGAAAAGTTGTATCAAAGATCTAGAAACTAGACAATCATACAAGCATTGAAAATGCGATAATGAAGTCTTCTCTTCTCAGAGTAGGAAGAAAAATGCAAGTGATTAGGTGATGTCTTTTAATTCATTTTTTTTATTTATTTCAAAATCCTAAATCTAATCATGTGAAATATTGTCTACAATCAAAACGCATAAAAGAACTATAAATATAAAACTAAACCACTTACATAAAGAACACACAGAATCAATCCAAGTAGCGTCTTTATTCCTTGATCTTTGAGTACAAGAAATTAAGGTTCGCCAATCTTTTTAATTCTCTCAACATGGCCTCTCAACTTATGTCTAAAAGAATTAGAAGAAAGAAAAAGAAGAAAGGGACTTAGAGAGAGAAATGGTGGAGAGAGAGAGAGGGCTTCCCAAGGTGATCCACGTCCAGCCCCTCCCCATGGCTCCTTTCATGCTTTTTGCAAATCTTTTTTTAGTAAAGAATCTCTCTTATATCTTTAGGGCTCTTGTTTCCTTATGTGTAGAGATTCTTGCTTAGGCTCCAAGCTAATTTCTTTCTTTAGAAAGACTTTAAATTTGAGAGATCTCCTTGCCTTATTTAATTCCTTGGAGAGCAATTGTTTCTTTGTAAAGTCCAAAATTATCGCAAAAGATTGCTACATGATATGCATGGGAGAGCTTTCCAATAATTTCAAAATCTTGCACATATAATTAATGAAGGATTACATGCATGGGATGTCCTTTACATGTATGAGACCCATGTGCAACCCCACTTTGACTTAGAATAAATTAGATTCATTGCATATCTTGTGCTGACGTGGATTCCGTTTTTGACATGGTTTCAAACTATGGAAGGCTTTGATGTTAGACTTTTGTGACACTCGTGGGCCCTATCTTAATTTGAGAAATATTCAAATCTGAATCTACAGATTTTTATATACAACTTAGAGCATATGGTGGGCCCACATGGAAGTGCTTCGCTTGAAAACTCATTGCAAGAACGTGGATTACTTTGTAGATTTTTTTTCTTCTTAATTTGTTTCCTTTCTTCTTTTGCTTTTTTCTCTCAAATTTTCTCTTTGTGGGCCCCAAGTTATTGATATTTCCTACACATTGAAAGAAATAAACTTATCAATAATCATATGTAAGAAAATGTATATGAACCAAGCATGGGACCCTAATAAGCCTAATGATATGCACCAACATGACCGTCTTTCTAAAAATAGTACATGGTGCCAAAAATAGCAATTATGCATTTATGAAGCCAAAAAGCTAATTTTGGGCGACGAGTGAGATGAAAAAAATCTTAAATTCATAAATGTCATGCAATTCATTGTATTTTGACCTATTTTGACCATTTCCCCAAAAAATAGCTCCAAATGCATGTAATCATAAAATTAAGTGTAATTTTATGCAATTAAACCTAATTAACTCCACAAATGCACATGAAATGATGACCTAACAACCTAATTTTGTGGACTTATCAGGCTCCTCTGACGTTCATCTAATTGATAACATGTGATGCTTTTGACTTTTTGGCTTGGCTTGGCCCTCAAATTTTTAGAGAATAAGGATCGAAGAAGAATCATATATTCAATAAAAATCCAAGTAGAAGGGCTACAAGTCACGTCTAAGCCATGAAGAGAGAAGCAAATGGCCTTGGGCGGGTGCCCCCTAAGGGTTTTCAATCACCATGTAGCGGTGGCAATTGTAGAAATTCTTCAACAAGAGAGAGACCGTTGTAGGAGCGTGAGAGCAACAATGGAGAATTTGTGTGTGATTTGCATCATGCCTTAGAATGGTGGGAGAGACTTCCTTTTACGGGCTTTTGGTGGGGCATGTGAGGGGTTTATGAGCATTAAATGCATTAATGCTCCATGATGGGAGGAGTTACACATTTTGGGTTTATGGTTTTGTAACTCATTTTTCTTGAATTTTGATTGGTCGTTGCAAAGTAAATGCCATTATTTACATTGAATCTCCATGATGAGGGTAGTTATGCACTTTAATGCCATGATTGCATTTATTCGTAACTCTCGTTTCTGGAATTTTGATTGGGCCATCCATAATAATGGGTTTATTAACGGCATTAAGTAGTATGATAATGGGTAATTAACCGCACCAAATGGCTACAAAACACTTGAAGGGTTGCGGGCCATCTTGCAACTTTTGGAATTCTACCCACAACGGAGGGAGCCTTGATCATTGATGAATTTCTCATATCATTTAATGTTGGCTGGTCATGAAATTTCAGACATTGATCACCATAGGTGGGCCAATAGTATATGTCCTATTGATTTCTTTATCCGTCGGGTATAAAATATGCTTTCATAGTTGGCTGGATGATAACTTTGAGGTGTCCAATGACAAATCTATGATGTTGGCAAAGATCGATGGATTTTGTCCCTAAAATCATATATCCAGATAATTACAGAGACAAAATGGCCTAAAAATTGAAAAAGGACCCAAAAAATGGGTTTTTGTGGAAATCAAGCAACCTCGGATTTCCATAGTCGCCCATGACCATAGGGCTTTTTATGCCCGTTTGGTCGCCATTTTGTCTTTTTTATTTTTTCTTCTTGGTTTATTTTTTGCTGAAAATTTTGTATATTTTTAAATATTTCTTTAGCAGCGAAGTTCATGGAAAGCCACGCAAAACGAGGTGCAAAGTTTCCGATTTTGTGGGAAAGTCGAAGACTTTGTCGCGCGGAGGTGCCGATTGGGTCAAACGATGTCAGAATGACCTAAAATTTTAGGTGTAGCTTCATGAGCATCAAATAAAACCAACCACATGCTTTTGTTTGAATTTTGAAGCCATTAAGGGTCCTGTCGCCAGTAGATTCAGTTCCGTTGCAAGGAAGATGATGCGCTTTGATGTGCGGTCAAACTTTGTCCGATTGACCCGAAATTTGATAGGGAGCCTCCTAGAAGCCGTTTTAGACAATTCATCAGCTCTTATTTTTGTGTCATGGTCATGATGGACTCCGTCGTCGGGAGCCCTAATTTTTCTACCGTGTCTGTAGTTGGGCAAAACGATGTCGAAATGACCTGGAATTTGATATGTAACCCCTTGGGAGTATTTTTAAGACCATTCATGTGCTTTGTTTAGAGAATGATGATTTCGGCAGTCTCGGTCGTCAGGAGACCTGGTTTTGTCATCAAAAGATTGATGTGGGGTCAAACGATGTCAAATTGACCCGAATTTTGATACAGAGCCTCTTGGGAGTATTTTAAGACCATCCATAGGCTTTGATTTAATGAATAATATCTCTGATGTTGTTTGTCTCTGGAAGGGCCAACTTGTTGGAAATTTATACGAAAAACATACTTTATGTATTTGTCTTTGACTGGTTCATTTTTAGTATATTTTGTCTTCTCATCTAACTGAGATTTTATATGGGCAAATGGTTGCATTATTAATTATTATGCATGTGTTAGACCCCGACCCAGACTAATTCGATTAGTGTGTGTTTACCTTTAAGTGGGTTTAGTTATCGTTGGGTTAGAAATAATTAGTTTTACTCATGGATATAGCTTTGGGAATTTTGAGAACGTTTAGTATTAGTCAGACATGCTCAGGAAGGCCTGAGTGCACGTGTAAGCTTGGGAGGAACGTATTGGTTTTCTATTTTTAACTGTGATTTTGATTTCATTTGAATGGTTTTATTATTTGTTATAACTTTCGTTTTCAGTCCGTTCGTGTTTGAAGCCCAAAACCCAAGTTTTGGCCCAAAAAGGGGTAAAATTGTCTTTTATACACAAATCTGGACACAAATTTTGAAATCATAAAACCATGTCAAAATGTACTTTTTGGAAACTAGATATTTCGATGATCATTTTATCCTTCTTCGTCGAGTTCATTCGAGGCTCGCAAGATCATTATTTTGTCAATGTAAGGTTTAGGCTCATTGGGCCACATTTGCTAGGGTTTTAAGTCAACTCTTTCTCCTTCCCTCTTTTCACTCTCAAACCCTAACCCTAGAGAACCAAGAAGAGAAAACCCTTTTTCCCACTTTATTTCTCTTGCATACACAAGTTAGAAGACTCCAAATGAAATTCCAAGACCATTATCTTCTTCCTCTCATCCCAAGCTTTCCATTGATACAAGTTTCTTGAAGTTTCTAGCTGGGCAAGCTCTCCATTTTCTTCCTTCTCTCTTGTTTGTGGATCTCTAGGTAAGAGCTCCAACCCATCTTTCTAATGGAGCCTTTTTAGTTCCTAAAGATTTTGTTTTTCATGTTTGCAAACCCTTTTGTGAAAATGGGTTTCTCGTTTTCAAGTTTGAGTGAGTTTCGAATGGTTTTTATGGGATTTTTGTAGTCTTTGGCTTAACTTGAGTGGAAGTGTTTGAAGAAGGTTTGTGGCATCTTGGACTACGGCAAGTAAACAATCTTGGATTGATGTTAGCATATGTGTGTTTGGTTTGTTTTCCTTTCATTTTCTTCATCTCATTGGAAATCTATGTCTTGATTAGAATTTTGGCGATTTTGTTTTAGATTGGAGAATGGGAATGAGATGTTTTAAATTGTGCTTTAAAATGTATGTTTAATCCCTTGGAGAGCTTGTAGGCTCAGGGAAGTGCAGGTTGAAGGAGAAATAAGAAGAAGGGAAGAAGAAATGTAAAAATCTTACTTGAAATGCACTGTCCGCGCAGCGTCGGTCACCTGTTGGCTAACCGAAATTTCCACTTTGGTCAACCGACAGCCAACTGAACTCAGTTCAGCTCCATTTCCCGAGACCTGCATTTCGTCAGGAAAGATTTCGGTCAGCTGTCGGCTAACCGACATTTTCCACTTCGGTCGACCGATAGCCAACCGAAATTAGTTCGGTTCCGTTTCCCGAGAGTTGAGATTTTTCTGGGTAAATATGTCGGTCAGCTCATCGGTCAGCTGTCGGCTAACCGACATACCCTGTCTCGGTTGACCGACAGGTGACTGAAAGGTAACCGAAATTTGAATATGAGCTGTTTTAGAAGGATTTCTACAGGAATGAAAACTAGAATATGTTATGGGGCTTTTATAGCCTGACATTGTGTGATTGAAACCGAAATGTCTTTAACTTCGGGGGCACCAATTCTCTTTGCAATTCCAACATTTGGGTTTCAATTACACAAGGGTCAACCAAAGGTCCTTACATATGCTTGATAGACTTTGCTTTCGAACTTTAGTTTTGATACAACAAGTATTATCGTGTACTCGTTTTGAAGTTAAGTATAAACTCGTTTGAAAATTGTTTTAGGGATAAAAAGGGGATCACTTCTTAAGCGTGTTATGCATATATATACTTATGCCTCTTGCTAGCCGTGTCTTGTTTAGTTTTGATAAGTGATTTCCCCCTTCAAGCTTGATTTGCTTTAAGATGTGTTTCGTCGTGGTTTGTGCATTCATGAATTTAAGTGAACACCACTGAGCTTGGACTGCCATTTCAGTTTGATCCACTCTCTGGGGGTCCTTAAACATGTGGACTATCTTCAGATTGGTCGTGTATCTTATTACACATCGTGCGTGTCCGGTTCCGCGGCCGGAATCCCCATATATGTGGGAATTGTGTCGTGATTAGGTTATGTATATCATGTTTGTCGTGCGTGCTTGCTCTTTTCATTGTATAAATGATAGAGAAAGGATGGGCTCTTTGTGGATTGCAACTATTCATGATATTATAAGTATTCATGCTAGCTTTGCACGTATTTTAAAATGTACCTTAATTATGTAACTGTTTCCAATTCAGTAAAATGTCTTAATAGGTTTCTTTAAACATTTACTTCTTACATGATCTTGCCTAAATTGATTACCTGTCAAACCGTCGTGTTTGACCCTTGTACGTTGTGCCCAGGTGCAGATGGTGTTGCCTTTGAGGAGGAGCGTCCGGAGGAGGCTCTTGAGCCACCCCCAGTCAGAAAGTGGCAACCCGACAATGTCAACTAGACGTCGAGCGGGTTCTTGAGTTGCGCTTCATTTTGTCATGGGTTCTTTTTGTCATTCTAAGAACTGTATTGGCCTTTACTGGCCTCTTATGGGATATAACTATACTTAACTACCTTTTGTGTTAATCTCATAACTTGAATTATGATGGGAATGCCATGTAAACTCCTTCCATGTGATACTTTGTCTTGATATTATTTTGTTATGGCACTCGAAATTTTATTGGTGTGATTTGCTACACGCTTCCGCAAACTTGATCGTGTGAGACAGATTCCGCGTGTTTCGGGAATCCTCACCGCGGGAACCTGTGGGAAAACAACAAAACAACGTCGCGGGCCCGGGATCCTTTCCGGGGTCGCGACAGCATGTGAGTGTCATTTATTCTATAAAGTAGACAAATTGGTGTGTAGAGTTTTACTTAATACGGAAGATTTATTTGTTGGTTCTTATGGAATATAAGTTTTTGTTCACAATCCAGATGCATTAGGACACACCATCGGTACGATTGTAGCATGATGTTTCAGCGGGCTTGTCCTGGCTACGGGAAACGATATAGTTTCAACTCATTATGCTAGTACACTATGTGTGTATTAAACAGGATCGTTGAAAGTCCTGGGATCTGAACCCTAGAGGGGGGGGGGGTGAATAGGGTGAGCTTCAGTTATGACCAATTTTAAAAAAATTTAACTTCTTTAAATTAAACTAGTCACAAGTGATGATTATCAAACAAAATGCGGAAGCTTAATAAAAACAATCACCACAAAGCAAGCACCATCACACAAGGATTTATAGTGGTTCGGCCTCAATGCCTACATCCACTACCGGCTTGTGATCCAACACCCCACCGGATTTCCTCTATTTATGCTTTTCAATAGGCTAAGCAATAACCTTTACAATGATGTTTTTCAAGGCTTACCATCAACCTATACATTATGCTTTTCTTAGGCTAAGAAATAACCTCTTCAACCAATGGTTGGTTATCTCTCTAATTAGTGTCTATAATACACTTGATGGAGATACAATTTAAAGCTCATTACAATGCCTCTTAATTAGGCGGATATGGAAGTGAAAAACTAATTCATACACACACACACACTATGAATGCAAAGATGAATGCTCAATGTGTATGTATGATGTCCTCAATCATTTTTAGAATGAAAGCTCATAAATGTATGCCTAAGGCTTTTGAAAGTTTTAGCTCATAAAAACATTTATGATTGAGGAAAGAATGCAAGTCACATGTTAAAAATAACTTGTAAAAGATATACATTTGTATCCTAAACAAGTTGTGAAATTCTAAGCACAAAACATGTGATGCATAGGGATGTCAATCAAATCAACAATGTAGCTCATAAAACATAAAAATAGATTTGATTGAAAATAGGGGACAAATCATATGTACTTATAAAATCAACTTGAATATGATATACCTATCAAAGAAAAGTAAGTTGTGAAACTTTAAAACAAAGTTACATATGATTTGTAAAGATGTTGAATCCAAAGCATAAGATATATTTGAAAGTGATTTTCTTATGATGAAAAACAACAACCATAGATTCAACCAAGTATAGGAATCATGTTACATTTAATTTCAAAGATTCTTTCATTAACATGATCTACTTAGATTTACCAATTAAAGTACTACTTGGATTGAATCAAGGTGATGCATCCAAAACAATAGATCAATTCAAAACATAAACATGTTAAGAACACAACAAATCATAGTTTATCATGCTAGAAAAAATTTACCAATAATTAAAGCAAAGCATCAAAACATATGGTTAAGGAAAGTAAAGCTTACTTAGAGATTTAACTTCATTAATCCAAGCTTTAGCTTTCCTAATGACCCCTTTCATCCCTTAGCTCATTCCCCTTTCATTGGCCTCAAAACCTCTCAAGGAGGGCCTTAAAATTGCTAACTTTTGACAAAGGAATGTGTTAGGTATTTTGTTTTTGCAATTTGGTGGATGCATTTGCATATTGGCATCATTTGAATTCACACACATGCATTGATTTAAAATATCTTGAAATCTAGTTTTATACATGCATTGGTTTTTAGTTTTGGAAAAGTTTTTGGTTTATGCATGTTTTGGTTCGAATCTTGGATGCATTAGTTTTGAAACCCAAAACTCTTTTGAAAACCTATTTCCTTGTGCACTACATTTGGAAAATCATCTTGTGTATTTAGGTTTGAGTCTTGCATACATTCTTCACAAAAAGAATCATTTTGTATGCAATTTGATTTGAAAAGAGTTTTTACTAATCAAGCTTGCCTTTGGTTTTAAACCTTTGAATCATTTTAGGCTTTGTGTGTCTCATGTTTTTAAATGTTTTAAAACATGTTTTTAAGCTTGGTTTAGTGACCCACAAAATTCCACAAAGAAAATCTTCAAAATGCAAAAGTTGGAATTTTTGGGGGTGTCCCGGCAGTGTCGCCGGTCGACCGAGACCTGGGTCTCGGTCGACCGAGAACACTGCAGAGCAAATGGACTGTTTTTTGAACTGAAGCCCCAACGGTCAGAAATATGACCGTTGTGCTTTCTCGGTCGACCGAGA
This sequence comes from Cinnamomum chago, assembly GCA_038049695.1. Lineage (NCBI taxonomy): Eukaryota > Viridiplantae > Streptophyta > Magnoliopsida > Laurales > Lauraceae > Cinnamomum > Cinnamomum chago. Next base: position 39,128,627 of record CP142460.1, read on the forward strand.
CCACCTTGCCGGTCGACCGAGAACTAGCCGTTGGCAACTTTTTGGCTATAAAGTCCATTCATTTCCAACCTTTTTCAAGGCTTGAATCTTGAACCTTTGAGACCATTTTGGAGCCATTGAAAGGGGATGAAGTTGGAAAGGCTAGGAGGTCATTAGGAGAGCTAAAGCTTGGATTATTAAGTTAAACCACCAAGTAAGCTCTACCTTTGTTAATCATGGTTTTCATGTTTTGTTTAAGCTATTGGTAAATGATTTTATACATGATAACTATGATGTGTTGAATCCATTCTTCTCCTAATCTTTGATCTAATTAAGATTGGATTCTTCACTTTGGTGTCATTCCAAGTAGTTTCTAAAACCTTCTTAATCATGCTTAGTATAAATCTTTGATTTCCTTTTATGGCATGATTCATTTTCTTGGTTGAGACCTAATTTGTTGTTTTCATTCATTTGAACTTTAGTAAAATTAATTTGGTTTTGAAAACAACATGCACATGCATCATATGTTCTAAATTAGACATTTTCATACAACTTGTTAGTCTTTGATTTTCATGTCATTAACAAGTTGAATTCTATACATATGATTTGCATAAGACTTCAATCGAAACTTTTATGTGTCTTAAACTTTGAAATGCTTTGAGCATATATTTGTTTTAGCCTTCTTTTTAAACTTGATTGAAGTTCTCACAGACACACATATCATGAGCATACATCTTTGCATTCACATAGTGTTTGTGTGAGTTGTTTTAATTTTCATATCCGCCTTTTTAGAGGCAAATTAAATTGAGCTTAAATTGTATCTCTTGGAGTGTTCTTTTGTGAAGACACTTTCTTTGAGAAATCTTGATTTGTAAAGGTTATTGCTTAGCCTTGAAAAGCACATTGTAAGGTTGTTGTTTAGCCTTTGAAAAGCAACATTGTAAAGGTTATTGCTTAGCCTTGAAAAGCACTTTGTAAGGTTGTTGTTTAGCCTTTGAAAAGCAACATTGTATAGGTTATTGCTTAGCCTTTGAAAAAGCATACATAGTGGAAATCCGGTGGGGTGATTGGATCACAAGCCGGTAGTGGACGTAGGCATTGAGGCCGAACCACTATAAACATTGGTGTTGTGGTGCTTGCTATTGTGGTGATTGTTTTATTAGCTTCCGCATTTTGTATGGTTAATCATCACATTTGACTAGTTTAGTTTAAGAATTTAAAATTGGTCTAAATTGGTCACAATTGTAGCTCACCCTATTCACCCCCCCCCCCTCTAGGGTTAGGATCCTCGTGGACTTTCAGAATGAACTAGTATTTATAGCCAAAAAGTGCCCAACGGCTCTTCCCCGGTCGACCTGGCCTTCAACAGTCATAAAACTGACCATTTGAAAGAGGGCACAACGGCTCTTTCCCGGTCGACCGGGTCCCCTGTTGGGCCGGTTGACCGAGCCCACTGCGGGTCGACCTGGCCTGGGACCAAAGTTCCCTATAATTGCATATTTTTGCATATTTCAAAGTATATTCATGAGGGAACTCTTGGGTCACTAAATCAAGCTTGGAAACATGTTTTAAATCAAAATAAGTGGTTTAAAAACATGAAACATAAAAAGCCTAAAATGATTTGAAAGATTGAAAACACATAGGCTTGCTTGATTTTCTAAAACTTCTTTTTTAAAACAAATGCATCCAAGTTTAAAAACAAAACATGCATAAATCAATACTTTTACAAATCTTAAAAACAATGCATGTATAAATCAAGATTTCAAGTTTTTTATAAATCAATGCATGTGTGTAAATTCAAATGATGCTAGAATGATAATGCATCCATCAAATTGCAATACACAAAATTCCTAACAATCGTGTTTTTTGGTTTATTGTCTTTATACTGACTATATAAGATGATGAACATCCAAATGGTTATTATGAGTTCTTGTACTCTTAATCCCGACATAAATAATAGACACATACATTTAGTGTTTGGCATTTTGATTTACGAAGGAGTGAGATATTTTATGGGTCAATAATCTCAGTAAATTGATGGCAACTTACTCAACATTGAATTAACACACACTAAGTCTTCAGCTCCCCCTAAGCTGAACAAGTCTTGAAATCTCTTGGATGCTTCTTCTCTTGGCTTGGGCTCTAGTTCTTTTCTTCATTCTTCTTGATGCTTGGAGCTTGATCATTCTTCAAGCTTTCTTTTCATCTTCCTCTCTATGGCCAAGCATCTTCTTTAGCTCACAAGCTTTCTTCTTTCACCTCTCCCCATTTGACCATGCCACTCTCTCCCTTTGGCAAGATATGCATTCTCTCCCCCTGTAGAAGATCATACAAAATCTCCCCTTAGGAAGCTTGGACATTCTCTTCCCCTTTAGAGAACTTGAATGCTCTCTCCCCCTTTGACATTAAATTGCAAAGGTACCTACACACATGAAATAAGGAAAATACCTTTTAGTAGCACCTGTTAACAAAAGAAATCGAAAGTGAAATACATAACAGGTTATCATGTATGGTAGTAGTCTCTAAGGGTTCAAAGTCAATCCAATGGTGAATTTGATCAAAACTAATACTTCCTATGAAGGTTTACACTCCCCCTCAATCGATTCTCTCCTTTTGTCAACATGTTGACTAAGATATAACTATTTGGTTCAAGAAGAAGATGGCTTACCAATTGAGGGTCAACTTCAAGAGAAGGATTAGATTCGTTTAACTATAGAGCACAATATGATCAAATTACCAAAAGAGAGCAAGGTCAAGGAGAAAAACAATCATGGATACCAATTGGAAAAATAAAGAATACCAATTGAGATTTAAGGATAAGATTATTAAATCAATCACTCTAAAATGGAGTTATAAAGAATATAACTATTAAGATAAATCCAAATTAGAGCTATCAATGATGAAATGGGGTCTACTAAACATAGCATCAATCAATTTAACTTATTAAAATCATATGCTATGTAAGTTTTGAAATCATTTCATTCAATCAATAAATATGACTATTAAAATGCAAGATGAGTGAAATGAAATTCAAACATGAAGCCAACCTCAACTAATAACCAACCAATATTATGAACACATAAACATGGTGGTCATGAGATATACCTATATGAGCAAGAGAGGAGGCAATCATGAAAATTATGATGCTAATGGTGTGTGACATGGAACAAATATATTACTATCAAGTTCAATCCAATGTACACAAGGTCTATCACATTCACAAGAAATCAAACCAATCGAAAATTGTATCAATTGAAACCAATTGAATTTGAAAACATGATTAAGAATAAGAATGTGACAAACACAAAATTCCATCAAGCATCATAAATGGATATTCATCACTTTTAATGATATTACTAATGAGCATAGTGATGAACAAGGTAAATTGTAATGCGAAAGGATATAACTTGGTAATGCATGCAATTTTGAAAGTGTCAAAATCATATGAATTCAACAACTAAGATATCCATCAAACATATAGATATACGAGGGATGGATTTCAAAGAGTTTCATATGATCAAGATCACTACAATGAAGTTGAAACATGTATAAGGATGAAATCACTGAGAGAATATACATGAATCAACATCATAACCATCCAAAAAGAAATGACTAGAATGCATAGAGGATGGATTTGAGTTCTAGTATGGTTTCTACAAATATAACTAAGATCACAACCATACATAGAACGATTTGACATTTGCATAGAGAGGATCAATCAACACTCAAGATCTAACTCATACCATATCATCAATAAAGAATATAACTATCCAAGCACAAGAAGGTATGAAGTTAGAGGGGCATCATGGATCGCATAAAGATGAAGAAGGATCACATATATGGATATACCTATTAAGAACAATGGATTAAATCCAATTCATCTAAGATGATCCATTAATCTATCATGCAACATCTCCACTCTTAGCAAATGTACTAAGCTCACAATGCAATGGAAAAAAAAGAAGGATATGAGGTTTATACCGAATGAACTTAGCACATTAAATCACATATGTACTTAAAAAGCTCAAATACAAGATTTTACTATAAAGCACATACACAATCATCAATTTGCATTAATGAAAATATATACCAAGTTAGGCACAAATATGCAAATCAATGAAACCATATCCAACCATGCAATGTAAGACAACAAAATCAATTTGCATAAAAAGAATGTAACTAAATGAGCAGAGAAGCAAATTGTTTGTAAAAAATATTTCCTTCCAAATGATATAATCATAATTAAGCACAAGGAAATAAATTCAAGGAAAATGCTTCTATAAATACAACCAATAAAGCTTAGAACATTTTCCAAAGTTTTTCAAATCACTTCAATATTTGAAATTCCAACAAATAATCATTTATAGAATTATGAGCAAGTGATTTTGAAAAACAATAAGTGTACTATTATAAATTTTCAATTTGTATTCTAAAAATGACAATAGACACTCATACAAATTGAACATATATTTTCCATACCAAGAGATATAACTTGGAAAATCAATGGAAAACTTAAATTGCTTCAAATCATTTGATTTACAAAAAAGATCTAACTATGACATTCATCAAATGATTTTCCAACATTAATTGATCATGAAAAATCTAGCTATGAAAGTTTTTGTAATCACAATCAATTGATCATGAATAGATATGCACTACAAGAGATATAACTATATGAACAAAATGCACATCCATCATGAAAATATTGCAATCAAGGGATTTTGAAAACCATGATATATAACTTAAAAGTTCATGAAGACAAAATCAAATGATCACAAAGAAACATTGCATTTTAAGAGATGTGACTATAAAGAAACAAAATGCAAATGTAACATGACCAACAAAAAGATTTAACTAAAAATGATAGGTTGGTCTAGAGAGGATCAAGGCCTTAAGGTTAGTTTAAATGTGTACCAATGAAGATTCACCTAAGGTCTTGATAAGGATGTCCTTGAGAGTTCACTTGAGGACTCACCAACTCTTGGAGATATAACTTGAAAAAGTCTTAGAGTGGTGCAATGATACTAGGGGAAATTTCATTTTCGATCATAGTGGAAATCATTACAAAGATATGCAATAAAACACAACACTAGGGTTTTAATCTAGATCATAGCGACTAAGGATCAACTCCGGGATGTTAAGCCCTAAAATGAAGTAACCTCTCTTTGATACCAATTGAAAGTCCTGGGATCCGAACCCTAGACGGGGGGTTGAATAGGGTGAGCTTCAATTATGACCAATTTTAAACAATTTTAAATTCTTTAAATTAAACTAGTCACAAGTGATGACTATCAAACAAAATGCGGAAGCTTAATAAAAACAATCACCACAAAGCAAGCACCATCACACAAGGATCTATAGTGGTTCAGCCTCAATATCTACATCCACTACCGGCTTGTGATCCAACACCCCACCGGATTTCCACTATTTATGTTTTTCAATAGGCTAAGCAATAACCTTTACAATGATGTTTTTCAAGGCTTAACATCAATCTATACATTATGCTTTTCTTAGGGTAAGCAATAACCTCTTCAACCAATGGTTGGTTATCTCTCTAATTAGTGTCTATAATACACTTGATGGAGATACAATTTAAAGCTCATTACAATGCCTCTTAATTAGGAGGATATAGAAGTGAAAAACTAATTCACATACACACTATGAATGCAAAGATGAATGCTCAAAGTGTATGTATGATGTCCTCAATCATTTTTAAAATGAAAGCTCATAAATGTATGCCTAAGGCTTTTGAAAGTTTTAGCTCATAAAAACATTTATGATTGAGGAAAGAATGCAAGTCACATGTTAAATATCTTGTAAAAGATATACATTTGTATCCTAAACAAGTTGTGAAATTCTAAGCACAAAACATGTGATGCATAGGGATGTCAATCAAATCAACAATGTAGCTCATAAAACATAAAAATAGATTTGATTGAAAATAGGGGACAAATCATATGTACTTATAAAATCAACTCGAATATGATATACCTATCAAAGAAAAGCAAGTTGTGAAACTTTAAAACAAAGTTACATATGATTTGTAAAGATGTTGAATCCAAAACATAAGATATATTTGAAAGTGATTTTCTTATAATGAAAAACAACTACCATAGATTCAACCAAGTATAGGAATTGTAAGACCCCGACCCGAGTGAACCCGATTAGTGTTAATTAAGTTGTGTGTTAGTCTTAAGCTTGATTAGTGATTTTGGCTAAGTTGGGCTTGGAATAGCTTTTGTTATAGTTTTGGGGAATTTTGATTCCTTTGTGATAGTGGGACCCTTTGGGGGGTTCCTTCTTTATAACCTTGCATGCGCTTGAGGATTTATCGGAGGTTTTTGCATTCATTGTTTTAATCCCGTTTTATTTATATTGATAATCCCTACAACTTTCATGTTGATCCCGTCCCCGTTCGAGATCCCGAAACCCGATTTCATAGCCTTGAGGGCAAAACAGTCATTGCACACAAAATCTGTACCCAAAACTTGATATTCCCGAAACCCGCGAAACATATACTTTTTGGAAACTAGATATTTCGACGATCACTTTTCTCTTCTTCGTCGAATTCATTAGAAGCCCTGAAAGCCATGATTTCAGCCCAATTAGATTATTAGTAGTGGAGCCCACTCCCCACTTGTTTATAAGGCAGCCCTTCCCCTTTCATTTCCCTTTTTCCAGCACAAGAGAGATAACCTAGGGTTTCCATTGCCTTCCTTCTTGCTCTTGCCTTCTATCACCAAATCCACCACTAACCTTGCACAAATTGAGAGGTGGAGATCATCATCTTCTTCCTCATCACTATAGCTCTCTATTGATACCATTACTAGAGAAAACCCTCCATTCCAAGACTTTCTTTGGGCTCACTTTGCCTTTTGAAGAACCCTCATGTAAGTAATCCTTCCCTTCTTCTAGATTTGTGTTCTCCTAGCCTAAGGAAATCTCCATCCCTATTATTGAAGCTTCTTTCTCCCTATGCTATGTTTTGACTCTTCTAGGGTTTTATTTTGGGTTTTTCCTTGTAGCTTGGACCATTGATTTGGAGGGCTTGTTAGAGCTTGATTTGCTTATTAGAGACCAAGGCAAGTGGATGATTTGATTTTATAAGTTTTCAAGGATTTTGGTATTTTCCCACTTATGCCTATTTATTGCTTTGCTTTGAAATAATTGTTCATGATAGAGTATTAATGGTGCATTTATGGTCATAAAGATATGTTGGTCATAAAGACTCCTCATTGGATGTATAAAAGTGGCTAGAAAGAGTGTTAGACCCCGACCCAGACCATTTCGATTAGTGTGCGATTAGTGTGTGTTTAGTCCTAAGTGGGTTTAGTTGTCGTTGGGTTAGAAATAATTAGTTTAGTCCTGGATATAGCTTTGGGAATTTTGAGGACGTTTAGTGTTAGTCAGACACACTCAGGAAGGCCTGAGTGCACGTGTAAGCTTGGGAGGATCGTATCGGTTTCCGTCTTTAATTGTGATTTTCACTTCATTTGAATGATTTTACTAAATATTACAACTTTCGTTTTCAGTCCATTCATGTTTGAAGCCCAAAAACCCAAATTCTGGCCCAAAAAGGGCAAAATTATCTTTTATACACAAATCTGGACACAATTTTCGAGATCTCAAAACCATGTCAAAAATATACTTTTTGGAAACTAGATATTTCAAGGATCATTTTATCCTTCTTCGTCGAAGTCATTCGAGGCCCGTAAGATCATGCTTTTGTCAATACAAGGTTCAAGTTCATTGGGTCCCACTTGCAAGTGCTTTTAAGTCAACTCTCTTCTCTTTCCCCTCCTCTCACTCTCAACCCAAACCCTAGAACAGCCAAAGGAGAGAAAGCTTTTTCTTTCAACTTTGCCATCTTGAATGATCAAGCTAGAAGACTCCAAAGAGAATTCCAAGACCATCATCTTCTTCCTCCCACCCTAAGCTTTCCATTTATGCAAATTTCTTGAAGTTTCTTGTTGGGCAAGAGCTCCATTTGTCTTCATTTCTCTTGTTTGACCTTTTCTAGGTAAGAGCTTCAACCCATACCTTTCATGAAGTCTTTTTAGTTCCTTAAAATCTTGTTTTTCATGTTTACAAACCCTTTTGGTAAAATGGGTTTCTTGTTTTCAAGATCGAGTGAGTTTTTGTGTGGTTTTCTTGGGTTTTGTAGTTCTTTGGATTAGCTTGAGTGAAGTGCTTGGAGAAGTGTGTGACATCTTGGACTAAGGCAAGTAACCAATCTAGGATGGATGTTAGCATGTGTACATTTCATTTGTTTTCCTTGCACTCTCCTCATTCATTGAAAAATTTGGGGGATTTTGTTTTGATTGGAAAATGGGAATAGAATGTCTCAAATTGTGTTTTGAAATGTGTGTTTTACCTTTGGAGAGCATGGAGGCTCAGGGAGTGCAGGTGGAATGAGAAATAAGAAGAAGGGAAGAAGAAAATGTGAAAAATCTGTACTCAGCTGCGTTTCCCGTGCAGTAGCGGTTAACCACTGGTCAGCTGACGGCTAGCCGAAATCCCCATTTCGGTTAATCGCTAGCTGACCGAGCTCGGCGGTTCCTTTTCCAGAAGCTGGCTTTTCGACAGTGGGTTTCAGTTAAGATGCGTGGGCAGCGTTTAAGACACAGTTTCAGGATTAGTACATTCCCTCCCATGTTAAGAGGCAGCAGGCTATTGAATTTCAGCAGCTCAAGCAAGGTAGCATGACGGTACTAGACTATGTCACCAAGTTTGAGAGATTGGCTAGATATGCTACCGAGTTGATTGACACGGAGCAGAAGAAGATAACAAAGTTTTTGGAAGGGTTGAATCCGATCATTATGAGAGATGCTATAGGAGTAGTTCCACAAGCTACATATGATGAGGCGGTCAAACGGGCATATAAGTTTGAGGATATTAACAACCTGATCATTCAAGACAGGAAGCAGCACTACCAGCAGCAGAATCAGAGGCAACAACAGAACAAGAAACCAAGACAAGAACAAGGTTATGTGAGGCAGGGTTGTGGACATTGTGGCAAGAACCATGAAACTCATGAGTGTCGTAAGGCCATGGGTGCCTGCTTCAAATGTGGGGCTATGAACCATGCAATCAAGGATTGCCCACAACTTCAGAATCAAGGGAACAGAAACCAACAGCAGAGACAAGCAACTCCTCAGAATCAAGCACCAGTTCAGAATCAAGTTAGACCACCTCAGCAGCAGCAGCAGGCTAGGCCACCAGCACAGAATCAGAATGCTCGTCCTCCACAACAGAACAGACATGGCCAAGGAAGGCAATACCAAGCACCAAATAGACTACAGATGCATGGACGTTTATATTATCTCAACCGTGCGGATGCTGAAGCTGTAGGAGACGTGGTAGAAGGTAAACTTCTTGTTTGTGGGGTAGAAGCCCAGATTTTGTTTGACCCTGGATCCACGCATTCATTTTCATCCCCTAGTTTTGCTAAGATGATTGATGCACCATGTAGTGAATTGGATTACATTCTAGTAGTAACCACTCTAGTAGAGAAACAAGTTGTGTGTAGAACCTATTACCCTAGCTGTACGGTTTTGTTAGGAGATGTTAATTTACCGGCCAACCTCATTGTTTTGGACATGCATGATTTTGATATCATTTTAGGCATGGATTGGTTAGAAGCATATCATGCCACCATGGATTGTTTTAGTAAGACCATAACATTCAGATTCCAAGGTCCACAGTTAGAATTGATATTTCAGGGGAACAAGAGGAAAACTCAGGCAGGGTTTAATTCAATTTTGAAGGCAAGCAGATTAGTTCAGAGTGGGTGTCAGGCATTTATTGCGTTTATCACGGAGGATAAACAGCCCCAAGGGGTGGAGGATATCCCCATTGTTTGTGAATTTTTAGATGTTTTTCCAGAAGAAATCCCGGGATTACCATTAATCAGAGAAGTTGAGTTCACAATCGAGCTCCTACCTGGGACGGCTCCGATCTCTATTGCGCCATACAGAATGGCTCCAGTAGAAATGGGTGAACTAAAACTCCAATTGCAGGATTTGTTGAGCAAAGGCTTTATTAGGCCAAGTGTTTCACCATGGGGAGCACCGGTGTTGTTTGTGGAAAAGAAGGATGGAAGTTTGAGAATGTGCATCGACTATAGGAAGTTGAACCATGTGACCGTGAAGAACAAGCATCCATTGCCAAGGATAGACGAATTATTTGATCAATTGCAAGGAGCAGCCTATTTTTCCAAGATAGACCTAAGATCAGGGTACCATCAGTTGAGAGTTAGAGACTCGGATGTTCAGAAAACAGCCTTTAGGACAAGATATGGGCACTATGAGTTCTTAGTAATGCCCTTTGGTTTGACAAATGCACCCGCAGTCTTTATGACTCTTATGAACAAAGTCTTTGCACCCTATTTGGATTACTCTACGGTAGTATTCATTGATGATGTCCTTGTGTATTCCAAGAGTAAGAAGGAGCATGAAGAACATTTGAGGACAGCGTTGCAACTTTTGAGAGACAACCAGCTTTATGCAAAACTCAGTAAGTGCGAATTCTGGTTAGAGCAAGTTGCTTTTCTAGGCCACATCATCTCCAAAGAAGGTTTAGCAGTTGATCCAACTAAGATAGAGGCAGTTGTTAATTGGGTGAGGCCAGGCAGTGTGACAGAAATCAGAAGCTTTTTGGGGTTAGCAGGTTATTACAGAAGATTTGTCCAAGGTTTTTCGTCCATTGCAGCACCGTTGACAAAATTGACTAGAAAGAATGTCCTATTTGTTTGGACCGAACAGTGTGAAACAAGTTTTCAAGAGTTGAAAGGAAGGTTAACCACAGCCCCAATCCTTACATTACCCTCGGGCAACGACGAATTTATTATTTATACAGATGCTTCGAATGTGGGACTAGGTTGTGTATTGATGCAAGATGGCAAGGTGATTGCTTATGGCTCGAGGCAGTTGAAGGACCATGAGAAGAACTATGCAACTCATGACTTGGAATTGGCGGCAGTTGTCTTTGCTTTGAAGATGTGGAGACACTATCTCTATGGAGAGAAATTTGAGGTCCATTCGGATCACCGAAGTTTACAATACTTGTTCTCGCAGAAGGATTTAAACATGAGACAGAGACGGTGGATGGAGTATATCAAAGATTATGACTTTCCAATCAAGTATCATCCAGGCAAAGTGAATGTTGTAGCTGATGCATTGAGCAGAAAATCAGTGGTTATGGCCAGTTTGAGAGGAATGAGTGTCTTACAACAGTTTGAAGAGTTGGGTGTAGAAGTGCAAACCCTGAAACTGGGTGCAATGTTAGCAAACATGACAATATCAGAACCTACCTTCATCCAGAAGATCAAGGAAAGTCAGTTGCAAGACCCGGACTTGGCTAAGATAGTAGAGGTTATTACAGAACGTCCCGATTTCAAGATAGTGAATGGGATATTGTATTTTCGTGACCGGTTGTGTGTGCCAAATGTGGATGACTTGAAGAGTGAAATAATGAACGAAGCTCACAGCACGAGATATTCTATGCATCCGGGTAGCACGAAGATGTACCACAATTTGAAGAATAGATTTTGGTGAAACAACATGAAGAGAGAGATAGCAGCTTTCGTGTCTCGTTGTCTAACTTGTCAGTTGATTAAAGCAGAGCATCAGAAGCCTCCAGGTTTGTTACAACCGTTGGAGATTCCGGAGTGGAAATGGGAGCACATCACCATGGATTTTGTTTCCAGTTTGCCTAATACCAAGAAGGGAAATAATGCGATTGGATTATTGTAGATCGTCTGACAAAGTCTGCTCATTTCATTCCGATGAAGACAGGGAACATGATACATATGGCACCGCTTGCAAAGTTATTCGTTGATGAAATTGTTAGTAAACATGGTCAGCCCGTCTCCATTACTTCAGACAGAGACAGCAGGCTCGTGTCAAAGTTTTGGAAAACTCTTCATGAGTCTATGGGTACCAAACTCCAGTTTAGCACGGCATATCATCCTCAGACAGATGGTCAGTCAGAAAGGACGATACAGACTCTTGAAGACATGTTGCGTGCTTGTGTATTAGATTTCAAGGTTCAATGGGATGAGTGCTTACCGCTTTGTGAATTTGCTTATAACAATAGTTACCACTCTAGCATCGGTATGACACCTTTCGAAGCACTCTATGGTAGAAGATGCAGAACTCCGGTTTGCTGGGAAGAAGTCAGGGAGCGTAGTTTTCATGGACCGACGATAGTTAGAGAGACAAGTGACAAGGTCAAGCTGATTCAGGAACGTTTGAAGATCGCCTGAAGTAGGCAGAAGAGTTATGCAGATACTCGTCGAAGAGAATTGCAGTTTCAAGTGGGTGACAAAGTGTTCTTGAAGATCTCACCAGTTAGAGGAACTTTGAGATTCGGACAGAAGGGAAAATTGTCTAGAAGGTTTATTGGTCCGTATGAAATTTTGAGCAAGATTGGAGATGTCACTTATAGACTTGCGTTACCGCCGGAACTCTCCGAGGTGCACAATGTATTTTATGTTTCTATGCTCAAGAAATATGTTTCTAGTCCTTCACATATACTACAGCACGAGCCTTTACAGATTCGGGAAGATGCCTCGTATGTGGAAAAGCCGATCAGGATCATTGACACCAAAGAGCAAGAATTGAGAAATCGGACTATTCGTTGGGTCAATGTACTTTGGGAAAATCACGAGCCAGAGGAAGCCACATGGGTATTGAGAGAGCAAGTGCAGATGAAGTATCCACAACTCTTACCAGAGGTAATTGTTTGATTTATTTGGTGGACCAAATATCCTAACAGGTGGAGGATGTTAGACCCCGACCCAGACCATTTCGATTAGTGTACGATTAGTGTGTGTTTAGTCCTAAGTGGGTTTAGTTGTCGTTGGGTTAGAAATAATTAGTTTAGTCCTAGATATAACTTTGGGAATTTTGAGGACGTTTAGTGTTAGTCAGACACACTCAGGAAGGCTTGAGTGCACGTGTAAGCTTGGGAGGATCGTATCGGTTTCCGTCTTTAATTGTGATTTTCACTTCATTTGAATGATTTTACTAAATATTACAACTTTCGTTTTCAGTCCATTCATGTTTGAAGCCCAAAAACCCAAATTCTGGCCCAAAAAGGGCAAAATTATCTTTTATACACAAATCTGGACACAATTTTCGAGATCTCAAAACCATGTCAAAAATATACTTTTTGGAAACTAGATATTTCAAGGATCATTTTATCCTTCTTCGTCGAAGTCATTCGAGGCCCGTAAGATCATGCTTTTGTCAATACAAGGTTCAAGTTCATTGGGTCCCACTTGCAAGTGCTTTTAAGTCAACTCTCTTCTCTTTCCCCTCCTCTCACTCTCAACCCAAACCCTAGAACAGCCAAAGGAGAGAAAGCTTTTTCTTTCAACTTTGCCATCTTGAATGATCAAGCTAGAAGACTCCAAAGAGAATTCCAAGACCATCATCTTCTTCCTCCCACCCTAAGCTTTCCATTTATGCAAATTTCTTGAAGTTTCTTGTTGGGCAAGAGCTCCATTTGTCTTCATTTCTCTTGTTTGACCTTTTCTAGGTAAGAGCTTCAACCCATACCTTTCATGAAGTCTTTTTAGTTCCTTAAAATCTTGTTTTTCATGTTTACAAACCCTTTTGGTAAAATGGGTTTCTTGTTTTCAAGATCGAGTGAGTTTTTGTGTGGTTTTCTTGGGTTTTGTAGTTCTTTGGATTAGCTTGAGTGAAGTGCTTGGAGAAGTGTGTGACATCTTGGACTAAGGCAAGTAACCAATCTAGGATGGATGTTAGCATGTGTACATTTCATTTGTTTTCCTTGCACTCTCCTCATTCATTGAAAAATTTGGGGGATCTTGTTTTGATTGGAAAATGGGAATAGAATGTCTCAAATTGTGTTTTGAAATGTGTATTTTACCCTTGGAGAGCATGGAGGCTCAGGGAGTGCAGGTGGAATGAGAAATAAGAAGAAGGGAAGAAGAAAATGTGAAAAATCTGAACTCAGCTGCGTTTCCCGTGCAGTAGCGGTCAGCCGCTGGTCAGCTGACGGCTAGCCGAAATCCCCATTTCGGTTAACCGCGAGCTGACCGAGCTCGGCGGCTCCCTTTCCAGAAGCTGGCTTTTCGACAGTGGGTTTCGGTCAGCTTGACGGTTAGCTAGCGGCTAGCCGCCATCCCCCATTTCGGTTAACCGCTGGCCAACTGAACGTTTTCGGCTCCTTTTCTCGAGAGCTAAGTTCCAGATCAGGGTCCCAGCGGTCAGCCCTATGGTCAGCTTACGGCTAGCCGCCGGGTTGCATTTCGGCTAACCGTAAGCCGACCGAAGTCAGTTCGGTTTCCTTTCCAGAGAGCTGCGTTTGGACCTGGATTTCCAGTGGTCAGCATGTCGGTCAGCTGGCGGCTAGCCGCCAGATCCTAGTTCGGCTAGCCGACGCCTGACCGCGAGCTGACCGAAATGGACAAATTGCCTGTTTTAAAGAGTATTTGCAAGAATGAAAACTAGAACATGTTAAGTGACTTTTAGCCTGATATTGTGCACTCGAAACCCGAGATGTCTTTGAACTTCCGGGGCACCAATTCTATTTTAAATTCCAACATTTGGGCTTCGGTTACACAAAGACCACCTCAAGGATGGCCTAAAAATTCCTAACTTTGGCAAAGGAATGAACTTCATTTTATAGCCAAAAAGTGCCCAGGCTAGTCCCCGGTCGACCTAGACCAGGGCCCGGTCGACCGAGTACTTAACAGTCATAAATAGCCATTTGAAAAACTGCTTTTAGCGGGGGCCAGAGACCGTCGGTAAAAGTGGTTTTGGCCGCCGATATAAGTCCTGTTTTCCCAAAAATGTGTTTTTTAAAGTAATTTTGGTTGAGAATTTTTGGGCCATTAAATCAAGCTTGGAAACATGTTTTAAATCATTCTAAGGGTTTTAAAACATGAAACATAAAAAGCCAAAAATGATTCAAAACTTTAAAACCAATGCCTTGCTTAATTAAAAAAAGAATTCTTTTCAAATTTAAATGCATCAAAGATCTAAAACCAAATATGCATGAAACATGATTTCTAAAAGTCTTAAAACCAACGTATGTGAAAATCAAGATTTCAAGATATTCTAAATCAATGCATGTTTGAAAATTCAAATGATGATTAAAATGTTATTGTATCCATCAAATTGCAAAACACAAAATCCCTAACAATCTCCCCCTTTGCAATTTGATGGCAACTCACTCACCACTTAATTTACACACTAAGTCCTCAGCTCCCCTAAGCTGGACAAGTCTTGAAATCTCTTGGATGCTTCTTTGACTTGGCTTGGGCTCTAGGTATTTTTCTTCATTCTTCTTGATGCTTGGAGCTTGATCATTCTTCAGGCTTTCTTTTCATCTTTCTTTCATTAGCCAAGCATCTTCTTTAACTCCCAAGCTTTCTCTTCTTTCAACTCTCCCCCTTTGACCATGCACTCTCTTCCTTTTGCAAGATATGCATTCTCTCTCCCTTTAGACAACTTGAACACTCTCTCCCCCTTTGACATTAAATTGCAAAGGTACCTACACACATGAAATAAGGAAAATACCTTTTAGTAGCACCTGTTAACAAAAGAAATCGAAAATGAAATACATAACAGGTTATCTTGTATGGTTAGCAAGCTAAAAGGGTTCAAAGCCAATACAAGGGTGAATTTGATCAAAACTAATACTTCCTATGAAGGTTTATACTCCCCCTCAATCCATTCTCTCCTTTTGTCAAACTTTTGACAAGATATAACTATTTGGTGCAAGAAGAAGATGGTTTAACCAATTGAGGGTCAACTTCAAGAAAAGGATTAGACATGTTTAACTATAAAGCTCAATATGATCAAATTACCAATATAAAGAGCAAGGCCAAATAGAAGAAAAGCGATCATGGATACCAATTGGAAAAACAAAGAATACCAATTGAGATTCAAGGATAAGACTATAAAATCAATCACTCTAAGATGGAGTTAAAAATATAACTATTAGGAAAAAATCCAAATTAGAGCTATCCATGATGTTATGGGGTTTACTCAACATAGCATCAATCAATTTAACTATGAAAATCATATGCTATGAAAGTTTTGAAATCATTTCATTCAATCATTAAGTATGATTATCATGTGCAAGATGAGAGAAATGACATTCAAACATGAAGTCAACCTCAACTAATAACCAACCAAGATTATGAATACATAAACATGGTGGTTATGAGATTTACCTATATGAGCAAGAGAGGTGGAAAACATGAAAATTATGATGCTAATGGAATGTGACATGGAACAAAAATATATTACTATCAAGTTCAATCCAATGTACACAAGGTCTATCACATTCTCAATAAATGAGATCAATTGGATATCACAATAATCGAAAATGATACTAATTGAAACCAATTGAATTATGACAACATGATTAATAGCAAGGATGTGACAAACACAAAATTCCATCAAGCAGCATAAATGGATATTCATCACTTTTAATGATATAACTAATGAGCATTGTGATGAACAAGATAAATCGCAATGCAAAAGGATATAACTTGGTAATGCATGCAATTTTCAAAGCGTCAAAATCATACGAATTCAACATCTAAAAGAAATCCATCAAACAATAGATATAACTATGAAATACAAGGAATGGATTTTAAATAGGCTCATATGATCAAGAACACTACTATGAAGTTGAAACATGTATAAGGATAACATCACTTAGAGAATACACATGAATCAACATCATAACCATCCATAAAAAATGACGAGAGAGCATAAAGGATGGATTTGAGTTCTAGTATGGTTTCTACAAATATAACTAATATCACAACCATACATGGAATGAATTGACATTTGCATATAAAGAATGTAATCAAATGAGGAAAGATGCAAATAACTTATAACAATCGATCATGAATAATCTAGCTATGAAAGCTTTTTGAAATCACAATCAATTGATCATGTATAGAAATGCAATACAAGAGATATAACTAAATGTGAGCAAAAAGCAAATCTAACATGATGAAATTATAGTCAAATGATTTTGAAAACCATGAAATGTAACTAGAATGGTGCATGAAGGCAAAATCAATTGATCATAAATAAACATTGCATTTTAAGAAATGTAACTATATAGAAACAAAATGAAAATGTAACAAGACCAACAAATGATATAACTAAAAAGAATAGGTTGGTCAAGGAAGTTCAAGGCCTTAAGGTTTGTCTAAGTGTCTAACTTTAGGAATCCATCTAAGGTCTTGAGATGATTGATCTTTGAGGTCTAGTTTAGAAGTCCCACCAACTTTAGGAGATTTGACTTGATAAATTTTTAATTTGGACTTATCACCATGATATTTAGATTTGACCAGGTTTAGCTTAGATTGGTGATTAGTCTTTTGAGGTTGGTGAGTTTGTTTCTTAGGGGATTGATTCATTTTCCTTTTCTTCTTATTTCCTCCCTTTATTTGACTTTTGAATTTTAAATTTAACTTGGCTACTTTATTCAAAAGTTCTTTCATATGTTGATTTAAGGGAGATAGGTTGAGAAGCTTTTTGTTGATAGATTCTTTTATACTTGGTTTAACTTGTTTAACCTTTTTAGAATCTATCTTAGGAGACTCCATTTTAATTGATTTAACTTGTTTAATCTTTTTGGAGTCTTCTTTGATTTTTAGTGTCTTACTCTTCATAGATTTTGATTCTACCTTTCTGGGTTCATAGATGGGTTTAGACACATGGCTTTTTCTTAGTTTGCACTCAAACCTAAAATGCGCTTTAATGCCACAATAATTACATTTAGACATGGGCAAGGGAGAATGAGTAGTAGAGAATGAGGACTCACCTTTCACAAAAGTGTTGGTGAAGCTAGGGTAATATGAAATATTCCTATCAAATCCAAGACCCGTCCTATCTCTTTGAGATTTACCCAATTTAAATAACTTCCCAAATCTCTCTTCACCTTGGGTAAATTTGCACTCATACTTTTGTTAGTAGCTTTCAAGTGGAGTGACTTGCTTTATAAGGATTGAATTTTCATTTTTAACTTTTGATAATTCATATTCAATTTCCTTATAGTTGTTTAGTTCTTCATGGGCAAGTTTTAAATTAAATTTAAGTTCATTAATAACATTAGATCCAAGTTCTAGAGTTTTTATCTTATTTTGAGCATTAGATAAAGTTTCCATAGTAATAGTAAACTTGGATTCTAGATTGTTAATATGTTTTTTTTGCCTTTGTAATTGATCTCTTAGTTTTGAATTTTCCTTATTAAGATCATCATTTTCTATTTTTAATTCATTTAGATCATCTTTAATATTAGATAGGTTATGCAAAAGATCATAAACTTAGAGTCTAAACAATGTATTACTTCTTCTTTCTCTCTAAGTTCATCTTTTGAAGAAACTAAATCTTTGTTTAGCTTTTTAGATTATTCTCTTAATTTGTTATTTTTCTTTACAAGCTCTAAGGACAAAGTATACAATTCATTATAAGCTTGTCGAAGGTCATCTTTATTTTCATCATTTTCTTCTTCTTTTAAATTAAATTGAGATTCATTAATTTGAAGGTTTGAATCTCCAATAGAAGGAAGAAGGAGGGGTCTAGAAGAATCTATACAAGAATCTAAACAATCTAACTTAGTGGAATCCATTCTAATAGTATTCATTCAAACACGACACTAGGGTTTAAAACTCTAGGTTTTTACACCTAATCAAGAGTTTTAATAGCACTTGATCCTAAAAGTAGAGCACAAGGCTCTGATACCAATTGAAAGTCCGGGATCCTAACCCTAGAGAGGGGGTGAATAGGGTGAGCTATAAGATAGTGACCAATTAAGACCAATTTTAATTTCTTTAAAATTAACTAGCCATTAGTGATGATTTACCAAACAAGATGTTGAAAGTCCGTGATGCGAACCCTAGAGGGGGGTGAATAGGGTGAGCTACAAATTAGTGACCAATTTAGACCAATTTTAACTTCTTTAAAATAAACTAGTCACAAGTGGTGATTAAGTAAATAAATGTGGAAGCTTACAAAAACAATCACCACAAAGCATTCACCATCACACAAGGATTTATAGTGGTTCGGCCTCAATGCCTACATCCATTACCGGCTTGTGAACCAACACCCCACCGGATTTCCACTATTTATGTTTTTCAATAGGCTAAGCAATAACCTTTACAATATGCTTTTCAAGGCTCAGCAATAACCTCTACATTATGCTTTTCTTAGGCTAACCAATAACCTCTACAACCAAAGGTTGGTTATCTCTCTAAGTAGTGTCTAAAATACACTTGATGGAGATACAATTTATAGCTCATTACAATGCCTCTTAATTAGGCGGATATGAAAGTGAAAATCTAATTCACACACACACACACACACACACACACACACACACACACACACACACACACACACTGAATGCAAACATGAATGCACAATGTGTATGCATGATGTCCTCAATCAATTTGAAAGTGAAAGCTCATAAATGTATGCCAAAGGCTTTTGAAAGTTTTAGCTCATAAAAACATTTATGATTGAGAAAAGAATGCTAATCACATGTTAAAAATAACTTGTAAAAGAAATACCTATGTATTCTAAACAAGTTGTGAAATTCTAAGAACAAAACATGTGATGCATAGGGATTTCAATTAAATTAACAATGTAACTTAATATGTGTATGCTATAAGCATAAAACACAAAAATAGATTTGATTGAAGTTAAGGGACAAATCATATGTAATTATAAATTCAACTTGAAAATGATATACCTATCAATGCTAAACAAGTTGTGAAACTTTAAAACAAAAGTACATATGATTTGTGAAGTTGTTGAATCCAAAACATAAGATAGATTTGAAAGTGATTTTCTTATGATGAAAAACAACAACCAAAGATTCAACCAAGTATAGGAATCATGTTACATAAAATTTCAAAGATTTTTTCATTAACATGATTTACTTAGATATACCAATTTAAGTACTACTTGAATTGAATCAAGGTGATGCATCCAAAACAATAAATCAATTCAAAAAACATATACATGTTACGGACACAGCAAATCATAGTTTATCATGTTAGAAAAGATTTACCAATAATTAACCAAAGCATGAAAACATATGATTAAGAAAAGTAAAGCTTACTTAGTGATTTAACTCAATGAAACCAAGCTTTAGCTTTCCAAATGACCCCTTTCATCCCTTAGCTCATTCCCCATTAATTGGCCTCAAACCATCTCAAGGAGTGTAAGACCCCGACCCGAGAGAACTCGATTAGTACTAATTAAGTCGTGTGTTAGTTCTAAGCTTGATTAGTGATTTTGGCTAAGTTGGGTTTGGAATAGCTTTTGATATAGTTTTGGGAATTTTGATTTGTCTTGTGTTAGTGGGACCCTTTGGGGGTTCCTTTTTATGACCATGCATGCGCTTGAGGATTTATCGGAGATTTTGCATTCATTGTTTTAATCTCATCTTATTGGTATTGTTAATCCCTACAACTTTTATGTTGATCCCGTCCCCGTTCGAGATCCCGAAACCCGATTTCATAGCCTTGAGGGCAAAACAGTCATTGTGCACAAAATCTGTACCCAAAACTTGATATTCCCGAAACCCGCGAAACATATACTTTTTGGAAACTAGATATTTTGACGATCACTTTTCTCTTCTTCGTCGAATTCTTTAGAAGCCCCGAAAGCCATGAATCCAGCCCAATTAGATTTCTAGTGGTGGAGCCCACTCCCCATTTGTGTATAAGGAAACCCTTTCCCCTTCCATTTCCTTTTTCCAGCATAAGAGAGTGAATCTAGGGTTTTCCATTGCCTTCTTCTTGCTCTTGTTTCCATCACCAAACTCACCACCAACCTTGCACAAATTGAGAGGAGGAGATCATCACCTTCTTCCTCATCACCATAGCTCTCTATTGGTACCATTGCTAGAGAAAACCCTCCATTACAAGACTCCCTTTGAGCTCACCTTGTCCATTAGAGGACCTTGCAAGTAAGTAACCCTTCTCTTCTTCTAGAATTGTGTTCTCCTAGCTTAAGGGAATCTCCATCTTTGTTATTGAAGCTTCTTTCTTCCTATTCTATGTTTTGACTCTTTAGGGTTTTATTTTGGGATTTTCCTTGTAGCTTGGACCTTTGATTTAAAGGACTTGTTAGAGCTTGATTTGCTTACTAGAGACCAAAGCAAGTGGATGAATGAATTTTCCTAAGCTTTCATTGACTTTGGATATTTTCCATTAATGCATAGTTATTGCTTTGTTTTGAAATGAATGCTCATGATAGGGTATTAACGGTATATTTATGGTCCAAGAGATGTGTTACTTCATAGCATTTAATTCCTCCTGTTTTGTCTCAAATATATATATCTTATGTGAAATGGTTTCCTTCTTTCTTTCCTTGTATTGAATGTGATATGGATGGAGGAGAATGGGATGGATGTGGTGAAAGATTTGATGTTATTTGAATGGAGTTTTAGACTCCTCATCTGATGTATAAAAGTGGCTAAAAAGGGGTTGTAGAAGGAAGAGATAGAGAGGAGATGAACTGGTCCGGAATCAGTTTCTGGACAGTTCGCTCGAGCGAACATGACACTTCGCTCGAGCGACCTGTCCAGAGAAGGGTTCGGAGCATTCCAGTAGCTTGGTCGCTCGAGCGTACCCTTGGTCGCTCGAGCGGACATCCCAGAACCTGTTCCAGACAGTTGTTCGTTCGAACGCACTATAAACTTCGCTCGAGCGAACCCACCCAAACAGTCGTTCCAGAGAGCTACTCGCTCGAGCGAACCCTCCAGTTCGCTCGAGCGATGAGCCTTGTGGGTCAAGGCTATGTTTGGGACAATGTTTAACTATTTCAACGTATTGGGACTATTCTTTGGGAACCCCTCTATGTCAGGAGATTTGCTAAGCAATGTATGAGGTCATTCGTGAAAGAAACCATATCACGAAGATGTCATTTGAGGTTTTGAAAATTCAGAGTGTATAAGGAGTCCAGGATGTCCCCAAACTCAAAGAGTACCAGATTGTTAGTAGACTGACATACGGAGTCCCTATTCACTTCAAATATATATTTTACCCTTATCGATCCCGAGATTTATACTACGTGCCTTGTTTTCCCGAAAGCATTGAATTACACTTGATATAGCTACTTGTCTTGAAGTGCATTACACCACATGAAATGATAGTGTGCCCTTGAGCACCCCCGTCTTTAGGGCTGCACAACCGGAAATCCGGTCCGGTTTTCGGACCGGAATCCGGTCGGACCGGATTTCCGGTCCGGCTTAAATGAGAGGACCGGACCGGACCACTTATAAGTGGTCCGGTCCGGTCCGGTCCGGTCCAAAACGGTCCGGTCTGGACCACTTAAGTGGTCCGGACCGGTTTCATTAGTTTTTTTTTTTTTTTTTAAGTTTTGTATTAAAAACTACTATCAAAGTTGATTATTTGATTAGAAACTACTACCAAATTTTTAGTTTTTAATACATGGGTGATCCTACTACATGGGTGATCCTACTACATGGATAATATCATATCCTTCAATCCAAAGTTTTGTATTAAAAAAATAAAAAATAAAAAATTTATTATTAATCCGGTCCGGTCCGGTCCGGTCCGGTCCAGACCGGTTTTTAAAAGGTCCGGACCGGACCGGACCGGATATAACCGGTTTTTCAAAACCGGTCCGGTCCGGTCCGGATTTGTGGTCTTAGACCACAAATCCGGTCCGGTCCGGTCCGGTTTTGCGGTCCGGTTCTGTGCAGCCCTACCCGTCTTGCCCGTGTATTTATTGTACTTGATTAATTGCATATGTCTCGATTGTATTTGACCTATGAGTCGGCACCACTAAGCTTGGATAACCCTGTTGGTCTGATCCACCGACTTGGAGACCCCCCTCTTGTCCCGCCAGCTGCAGTTTGGATCCCGCTACCCGGTTATTACCGTGGTCTTGTCCCGATACCGTAGATTGTTACTGTGGTCCCCGATGCCCGGCTCGCTACCGTGGTCATGTATAGTATATGTATATGTATTTATAAGATCCACTGTTTCTCCTCACCTCGAGTGACTGAGATCAGTGCCTAGTTATTGCTCTATCACTTTAGTGATAGAGTACTTAGCTTCGTGTGGTTGCCATCTTGATTGTTTCCCGTTCCCTTGGTTACCTTTACATGTTTTATGATGCATACTCGTATTTGAATAAATGTTTTATCTTGTTTAGAGAAATTGTCATTTAAACAGGTTCAATTGTTTTTGGAGGCAAATTCACGTATTTTTCATATTGTCATTGTGTTTTATCCATTTGCCAAACCGTCGTGTTTGACCTACTCTTTGGTACTCAGGTCCCGTTGTCGGTTATCCCGAGGAGGAGCACGAGGAGGCGGTCGTAGAACCGCAACAGTTAGTTGAGTGGCGTGCTGATGACGTCATGTAGACGTTTGGTGGCTATGAGAGACTTTATATTTTGGGAAACTATTTAACCACTCTTTGGATTGGTATTTTGTTTATATTGGCCTTTGTTGGCCTCTATTTTTGGGAAGTGTAATTAAATGATATTTGTATAAACTTTAACTTACTTTGGGTAACATGCTAACGATCATTGCTCATTCTGATACTTGTTTATACATGTGACTTATCTTGTGATTAGAGGTGAATTATCATTTGATTTGCTACACGCTTCCGCACTTAAAAGAAATATTCATTTATGGCTGTGATATCCTCACCGCGAACACCTGTGGGAAATTAAATAAATGTATGAAATCATTAAATGTGTACTATCATCATCATTAATAATGTCCCGATCCCGGATCATAACGTGGGGGGGGGGGCGGTCCGGGGTCGCGACAAGGAGGGCCTCTTGATCCTCTAATTTCTATAGGAATGAGCCACTATTTATAGCAAAAAACTGCTCAACAGCTAGTCCTCGGTCGACCTGGCCTTCAACGGTCATAAAACTAACTGTTTTAAAAGAAGCCCAACAGCTCTTTACCCGGTCGACCCACAGTGGGCTCCGTCAACCGGGTCCATGGGCTCGGTCGACCGAGCACACTGCAGGTCGACCCGGGCCCAGGGACCAAATTCCCTTAAAATTCATATTTCAAAGTATTTCTTGAAGGGAACTTTTGGGCCACTGAATCAAGCTTGGAAACATGGTTTAAATCAAACTAAGAGGATTAAAACCATGAAAACATAAAAAGCATAAATTGATTTAAAAGATTTAAAACATAGGCTATCTTGATTTATAAAAATTCTTTTCAAATCTAATTGCATCCAAGTTTAAAAAACAAAACATGCATAATTCAAGATTTCTAGAAGTCTTAAAAACAATGCATGTATAAATCAAGATTTCAAGTTTTTCTAAATCAATGCATGTGTGTAAATTCAAATGATGCTAAAATGATAATGCATCCATCAAATTGCAATACACAAAATCCCTAACAGATGCGGAAGCTAACAAAAGAAATCACCACAAGCATACACCATCACACAATGATTTATTGTGGTTCGGCCTCAATGCCTACATCCACTACCGGCTTGTGATCCAACACCCCACCGGATTTCCACTATTTATGCTTTTCAGTTAGCTAAGTAGCAACCTTTACAACGTTGTTTTTCTAGGCTAAACAACAACCTATCAATGTGCTTTTCTAGGCTGAGCAATAACCTTTACAAGATGCTTTTCCAAGGCTAAGCAATAACCTCTACACTATGCTTTTCTTAGGCTAAGCAATAAACTTTACAATAGAAAAGATTTCTCTTGAAGAAGTGTCTGAACAAACACTCAAAGAGATAAAATTAAAGCTCAAATACAATGCCTCTTAAATAGGCGGATATGAAAGTGAAAAACTAACTCACACAAACACTAAATGACTGCAAAGGTGTATGCTCATGATGTGTGTGTGTGTGTGTGATAACTTCAATCAAGTTAAAAAGTAAGATCTATCAATATATGCTCAAAGCATTTAAAAGTTTAAGGCACATAAAAGATTTTGATTGAAGTGAAATGCAAATCACATGTATGGATACAAACTTGTTAATGATATGAAAATCAAAGGCTCACAAGTTGTATGAAATTAATTAGCTCTAAACATGTGATGCATGTGCAATGTTGTTTTCAAAACTAAACAAATTTAACTAAAGTTCAAATGAATGAAAACAACAAATAAAGATTCAACCAAGTAAATGAATCATGCTATAAAAGAAATCAAAGATTTTGGCTAACCATGATTAAAGAAGATTTTAAAACAACTTGGTTTGAATTCAAGGGTGAAGAATCCAATCCAACTTAGATCAAAGATTAAATGAAGAATGGATTCAACACATCATAGTTATCATGCTAAAAATCATTTACCAAAGATTTAAACAAAGCATCTAACATATGATTAAGAAATGGTAAAGCTTACTTAGAGATTTAACTTCATTAATTCAAACTTTAGCTTTCCAAATGACCCCTTGGTCTCTCTTAGTTCATCCACTTTTCCTTGTCTCCAAACACCTCAAGGATGGCTTAAAAATTCCTAACTTTGGCAAAGGAATGAACTTCATTTTATAGCCAAAAAGTGCCCAGGCTAGTCCCCGGTCGACCTGGACCAGCGCCCGGTCGACCGAGTACTTAACAGTCATAAATAGCCATTTGAAAAACTGCTTTTAGCGGGGGCCAGAGACCACCGGTAAAAGTGGTTTTGGCCACCAGTATAAGTCCTGTTTTCCCAAAAATGTGTTTTTAAAAGTAATTTTGGTTGAGAATTTTTGAGCCATTAAATCAAGCTTGGAAACATGTTTTTAATCATTCTAAGGGTTTTAAAACATGAAACATAAAAAGCCAAAAATGATTCGAAACTTTAAAACCAATGCCTTGCTTAATTAAAAAAAAAATTCTTTTCAAATTTAAATGCATCAAAGATCTAAAACCAAATATGCATGAAACATGATTGCTAAAAGTGTTAAAACCAATGCATGTGAAAATCAAGATTTCAAGATATTCTAAATCAATGCATGTGTGAAAATTCGAATGATGATTAAAATGTTATTGCATCCATCAAATTGCAAAACATAAAATCCCTAACATTAATTACAAAGAAAAAGGCCACACTAAAACTAGGCCTAAACAAAAGTATAATAAAACCAAAAGATGAAACTAGTCAGACAAGGTATGAAGGGTCTCATGTACGGGGTCGTTATGGCTATACAATGTCGTCCGTACTGTACTCTAGGAAGTCATCAGACTGATCTGCCTGAACTTCTTCCGTCGCCTCCTCTTCCTCGGGGTAGAAAGGCTCGGTACCTATGCACCAAGACTAGCATCATTAACACAACGGTTGGCAAGCATATAGATATATAAATCACCAAAGATATGCAGTACTAAAGAGAGTAAACGATAAACAAAATCATGTGAAATGCATTGCATTCTGATCGTAAGAAATGCATGGCATTCGAATCATAAACAGACTATCAAAGTAGGCGGTCCACATATGCTAATCACCATGGGATAGTGTCATTGCCCTCCCTTACTCACATTGAGTTGTGGTGGAGATATAAATAGTTTGGGATCATAACCCTTCAATCAAAGTGTTCAAAGTGGTGTCCATTACACCAAATCCGAACTGCAGACGGTCTTCTTGGGCTCATGCGGCTCGGGCCTCGTGGGCTCTAACCTAGTCTTACCTCAAGGTTCTAAATACAAGTCCTCTTACAGGTGGTGCCCCAGCTGTGTTGAATGTTAACAGCTGAGTGGTGCCTGACACAAAGAATCCTAAAAGAACATCGGTGAAGGGTTAGGTTCTCTTGTACGAACATTATTCAACAACATTAGATAAACCACTTTATTCCAATCAAATCAAACTTCAAACAAACTTCAATAGTAGTTCTCTTCAAGCCTTACAATCAAAGCCCCCTAGCCTCAACACTTCAAACAAACCTCAGAACAAACGGAACATCAAAAGGGGTCCAAGTCCATTGTCTAAGTTCTCAATGTGATCCCCAAACAAACTAAACCAACAGAACTAAAGAACATGTTCGTTACATGTAGATAGTACCAGATGGTACAATTCGGAATAAAAAATGATAAACAATCCAATCATAAGTACAATGTTAATCCTGAACCATCATACAACCTATTCAGTCAACAAAAGGGCTAGGGTTCACGATACCCGATCGAACAATCTTCGTGCATAGATTTAAAGAAGGGTGTCCCGTTGTCCCGTACCATTCAAGATTGAACTAGGTTAAGTATTGATACAACCGGATTAACCGTGAAGAATGTCTGCTCAAACATCCTCACAATAAGTCAATGAGTCCACAAAAGAGTAACCAAGTTCCACCTAAGTCCATCCAAGAATAGGGTAAAAATCCCTTCTAAAAAGGAATTCCGCAGTTATCTCGGTCAACCTGGTCATTGGCCGGTCGATCGCGTACACAGTGAGCACCTGAGAAGGCTAGGTCGACCTCTCCCATGTATGCCCGGTCGATCGAGAGCTAGGCCGGTCAACCGGCAGTTGTAAATGTAAATGGGTGATAGTGTTTTGGTCAGGTTCCAGAGAACCAGACCCTGTATGGCTGGTCAACTGAGGTCCCTCGTCGGTCGACCGCGTGCACTATGGAAACAGAGCCCAGGTTCTGTTTCTGCAGTGAAATGGGGTCATTCCCTTTCCTTCTTCCCTGAACCTGATTACCAGTCCATGCAGGGATAAAAACCATCTAACTACATCTAACAAATCTAGCTAATCAAGTCATTAACATCTAAATCCATTCAATTAGGCTAATAAACCAAATTATCATGTTTTTAAACCTCTAAAGCATCAAATGGGCAAAGAACATCTAAATCATGATTTTTCCATAAAAATCAAGGAAGACAAACATATCAAGGATAAATATAACTATTTACTTGCCTTAAATGAAGTGCTAGGCCAAAAACCAAGAAGAAATTTGGGAAGAAAACCTCTTTGAAGCTCCAAGAAGAAAAGGCAACTCTCAAAACCCAAATCACTCCTATAAATGCATGGGCTTTACTAATTAGCCCATTTGGCCTTGGGTTGGGTTTGGGTCAAACTTTGGGTCGGGTCCAAGGTTCACAATAGATGATTTTCGGGCCTCTTCAACGCGTCGAATCGAAACACAACTGACGACTAAAGTTCGTGAAATGTCAAGACCTACCCGATGCACCCAAACTCACAAAACTCATATTCTCATAAAATTCCATGAAAACTTCTCAAATAGCAAATCAACCCTCTATTCTACCCAAATGCACTCCGAATCGTGCGAGACTTCGCACACGAGATTCAATGTTAAACCCGACTTGCTAAGACTCTAAACACACTTACTAACTAATCACACACTTAATTATAATTAATAGAAGATTAAGGGACGGGATGTTACATCCTCCCCCCCTTAGGCTATTTGGTCCTCCAAATATCTAACACACCTCTGGCAATAACTCTGGATACTTTTCCTTGACTGGATCTCTGAGTTCCCAAGTCGCTTCCCTTGGACTGTGATGCTCCCACTGTACTTTGACCCAATGAATGGTCCTTGTCCTCAACACTTGCTCCTTCGTATCAATGATCTTCTTCGGTCTCACCACGAATGTAACATCTGGTTGACCATCCAAAGGTTTGTGACGTAGCACGTGTGAAGGGTCTGGAATGTACTTCCTCAGCAAAGAAATGTGAAAAACTCCGTGAACTCCTGCTAACTCTGCTGGTAATATCAATCTGTAAGCCACTTCACCAACGGGCATGTCGATCTCAAACGGTCCAATGTATCCAAGCCAATTTTCCTTTCTGACCGAATGTCATAGTTCCTCTAGTCGGTGAGACTTTGAGAAACAACTTGTCTCCAACTGGAAATTCCAAATCTCTCCTCTTGGGGTCTGCGTAGCTCTTCTGACGGCCTCTTGCAATCTTCAATTTGTCGATGATCTGCTTCACCTTCTCACTGGTATCACTGATGAACGAAGGTCCGTGAGAACTCCGAACACCAATCTCTTCTCAACAAATCGGGGTCTTACACTTCCGTCCTTACAATGCCTCAAACAGTGCCATCTCGGTACTGGAGTGATAGCTGTTGTTGTAAAAAAATTCACACAAAGGAAGACTATTCTCTCAGTCAATCCCAAAATCAAGAACACATGCCCGCAACATATCCTCCATAGTCTGATTAGTCCTCTCAGTTTGTCCATCGGTCTGAGGGTGATATGTTGTGCTGAAGTTCAATGTCGTACCCAAAGTTGCTTGCAAACTGACCCAAAATCTGCCCACAAACCTCATATCCCTGTCTGAAACAATGAAATCCGGAATTCCTTGCAATTTGACTATATTGTCAATGTACTTGTTTGCCAAAACATCCATGGATCCTCTCATCTTCATAGGAATGAAGTGCGCTGACTTGGTGAGTCTGTCAACAATCACCCAAATGCTATCACTGTCCCTCATGGGTGGCAATCCTACATCGAAGTCCATGGTGATGTGCTCCCACTTCCATTTTGGTGTTTTCAATGGTTGGAGTAACCCTGGAGGTTTCTGATGCTCAATCTTCACTTGTTGACACACTAGACATCTCGAGACAAATCTTGCAATGTCTTTTTTCATGTTGTTCCACCAGTAAAAACTTCTCAAGTTCTGGTACATTTTGGTACTCCCTGGGTGAATAGCATAACGAGAATGGTGTGCCTCAATCATAATCTCGTTCCTCAAATCATGTACACTTGGTACACATAATCTGTCTTGGTAATACAACACTACATCTATGAGTCTGAACTCTGGCCTTTTTGTTATGTTGTCTATCAGTCTGACTAACTCTAGATCTTCTGTCTGACTGCTCTTGATTCTATTAAGAATCTTTGGTTCCCAAGTGTGAATATTGGCAACCATGACTCTTTCACTCTGAGGCTAGAACTCTATGGCCAAATCTCTGAATAACTTTGTCAAAGACCACTCTGTCTGTAAGTATCCGGTATTCGTTATCTTTCTGCTCAATGCATCTGCAACCACGTTTGCTTTTCCGGGATGATACTTTATCGGAAAATCGTAGTCCTTGATGTATTCCATCCATCTGGTCTGCCTCATATTCAAATCCTTCTGTCC
Organism: Cinnamomum chago; assembly: GCA_038049695.1. Lineage (NCBI taxonomy): Eukaryota > Viridiplantae > Streptophyta > Magnoliopsida > Laurales > Lauraceae > Cinnamomum > Cinnamomum chago. Next base: position 39,158,657 of record CP142460.1, read on the forward strand.
AAACAGATTTTGAAGACTCCTGTGATCCGAGTGAACCTCGAATTTCTCCCCGTACAAGTAGTGTCTCCACATCTTCAGTGCCATAACCACTGCTGCAAGCTCCAGGTCATGAGTAGCGTATCTCTTTTCATGTTCTTTCAGCTGTCTGGATCCGTAGGCCACTACTTTTCCTTCCAACATGAGTACGTATCCCAATCCAATGCCTCAAGCGTCTGTAAAAAACACAAATCCTCCATTTCCCGTAGGTAACAAAAGAAAAGGTGATGTGGTCAATCTGGTCTTCAGCTCCTGAAAATTAGCCTCACACAGCTCTGTCCACACAAAAGGAACATCTTTCTTTGTTAATTTGGTCGATGGAGCTACAATACTGGTGTTGGAAGTAGGTGGGCCTCGTGGATAGGTTTTCAAAACTTTTTGACCCACTTGACTCATGGATCAACTATCCAGAAGGCTATAAAACCCAATCCAGGATCCATGTCCTCAATCTCAACCATCATGATCAGTAAATAAACCTACCTAGAAGATAGAACAGCAGCCAACATGCATCCATAAAAAGTCTACAACGTGCAAGGAAGTAGATTATACCTTTGGAGCTCTGTTGTGCTCTAATGGAGAAGTTGCGTCTTTCTTTGATGACGAAACACTTTCATATATCAAACAAGAATATCCAAAACCTATTGATCTTCCACGCTATGACCCTCTTATCAGATCTTTTTTCTCAAGAAGATGAGTGGAATCTCCAAGAGAAAACTCTACTAGAAACTCCAAGGAACTAGAACAGAACTAGAGGAGAAGGAAATTTGTGCAACTCTTGCACTAGAGAAGGGGCTGGGCGTGGGATACTATATTGGACGTCCAAGGGGGACTCTTTCCCTTTATATAGCCCTCAAAACTCCTTTTCTTTCTCTCCTACTAATTGTATTAAAAGTCACACTTCCACACTAATTAGTAGCTTACTATTACTATTATTAGAAGTCTCACTTCAAATAGAAATAGTAACTTTCTAATTCCTTTCTTTTGGAGTTTAAGTAGAATTAGTAATGATCCAATCTTGGGCTAGCGTAGGGACCACTAGGGATTCCAAAGAAAGCTGGCTCCAATTGGGACACGCGACCCTACAGCTCATGTGCAATCCGGGCACACAGTTAATTGCAAATAATACCACTATATAAATGCAATTGCACGCAAGTCTTAGGAATAAATTACAATGAAGACCCTAAACTTTCCAATTACCACAAGTAGGCCCCTCTATCATTATCCATGGATCAATTAGAATAAATCTATCCCATCCAATCCTAGATCCACATCTTATTATCCTTGAGCCCCAATTAATCACAGTGATCATCAGTACCATCCAACTAACTCTTAATCGAGATGGGTGCGCACTTACTAATGATATATCCATTAATTGGCACAAGGGGATAATATAGATAGATTCCATCTTGATCATTGTATGTTCCCACAGTCCTACTACCACGTACCCAGGACACCGAGGTGTTGACCTGCAGTTGGCTCACTCATTAGTGACTCAAAGCAAATGAATAGACAGAAACTTGAGTTCATCAATGTCTCGGGATTGAGAGCCTATTGCTAGGGAATTATGAGAGCAAACCTTAAAATCGAGACAGTATTCATAAGGTGCTTCTCATGGTCCTTCAATACATCCAATGTACCAACACTATAATCCGGAATCTTACATTCTGATGATCGAGACAAATCACGCTATCTCATAGTGATCAAAGTGTTACAACCTTATCAGATGAGATGCCCAGTCTCATCACTGGTTGTGAAGATATTTTTAAGTATAAGATTTGTGACACATGTGTTAGATTGTGTGGTCTCAATCCATCAGTTGATATAATAAATTGATTAATTTCTTTATTTATCAATAAAATCATGCTTTCCTTTCATGAGATGAATGGTATTTTATTACTTAATGCACATGACCAATACATATGACGTGATGGTTCATGAGATGAACCGGGTCCCATTGGTATATTAGATGTGATATATGTATATGGATGAGATCCACATACGGGAGACATGTGTTTCAAATCTTATACTTAAAAATATATTCACAACCATTGATGAGACCGGGCATCTCATCTGATAAGGTTGCAACACTTTGATCACTATGAGATAGTGTGATTTGTCTCGATCATCAGAATGTAAGATTCTGGATCATAGTGCTAGTACATTTGATGTATTGAAGGACCATGAGAAGCACCTTATGAAATATTATCTTGATTTAAGGACTGCTCTCATAATTCCCTAGCAATAGGCTCTCAATCCAGAGACATTGATGAACTCAATCCAGAGTCACCAATGAGTGAGGTCAACTGTAGGTCTACGCCTCGGTGAATTGGGTACGTGGTAATAGGACTGTGGGAACATCCAATGGTCAAGATGGAATCTATCTATATTATCCCCTTGTGCCAATTAATGGATTTGTCATTAGTAAGTGCGTACCCATCTCGATTAAGAGTTAATTGGATGGAACTGATGAACACTGTGATTAATTGGGGCTCGAGGATAATAAGATGTGGATCTAAGATTGGATGGGACAGATTAATTCCAATTGATTCATGGATATTGATAGAGGGGTCTACTTGTGGTAATATGGAAGTTTAGGGTCTTCATTTTAATTTATTCCTAAGGCTGAAGTGGAATTGCATTTATATAGTGGTATTATTTGCAATTAACTATGGGCCCGGATTGCACATGAGATGTGGGGTCGCGGTGTCCTAGTTGGAGCCAGCTTTCTAAGGAATCCTTAGTGGTCCCCAGCTAGCCCAAGATATTAGAAAGATTCTATTCTTACTTGAACTCTAAAAGGAATGAATTAGAAAGTTACTATTTCTATTTGAAGTGGGACATCTAATAGTGGTAATAGTAAGCTACTAATTTGTGTGGAAGTATGACTTCTAATGCAATTAGTAAGAGAATCTTAAGAGGAGACCTTAAAAGCTATAAATGGAGTCTATTGTTAGACCCCCGACCCAGACTAATTCGATTAGTGTGCGATTAGTGTGTGTTTAGTCCTAAGTGGGTTTAGTTGTCGTTGGGTTAGAAATAATTAGTTTAGTTCTTGATATAGCTTTGGGAATTTTGTGGACGTTTAGTGTTAGTCAAACACACACAGGAAGGCATGAGTGCACGTGTAAGCTTGGGAGGATCGTATCGGTTTCCGTCTTTAATTGTGATTTTGATTTCATTTGAATGATTTTACTAAGTGTTACAACTTGCGTTTTCAGTCCATTCATGTTTGAAGCCCAAAAACCCAAATTCTGGCCCAAAAAGGGTAAAATTGTCTTTTATACACAAATTTGGACATAATTTTCGAGATCTCAAAACCATGTCAAAAATATACTTTTTGGAAACTAGATATTTCGACGATCATTTTATCCTTCTTCGTCGAGTTTATTCGAGGCCCGCAAAATCATGTTTTCATTGATAAAAGATTTGGCCATTGGGCCCCATTTGCTAAGGTTTTAAGTCAACTCTTTCCTTCTTTCCCTCTTTCATTCTCAAACCCTAACCCTAGAGCAGCCAAGAGGAGAAACCTTTTCTCTCCACTTTATTTCTCTTGAATGATCAGGCTAGAAGACTCCAAATGGAATTCCAAGACCATCATCTTCTTCCTCTCACCATAAGCTTTCCATTGATGCAAATTTCTTGAAGTTTCTAGTTGGGCAAGAGCTTCATTTTCTTCCTTCTCTCTTATTTGGCCTTTTCTAGGTAAGAGCTCCAACCCATCTCTTTAATGGAGCCTTTTTGGTTCCTTAAGATCTTGTTTTTCATATTGCAAACCCTTTTGTGAAAATGAGTTCCTTGTTTTCAAGATTGAGTGAGTTTTGTTTGGTTTTCATGGGTTTTTGTAGTCTTTGGATTAGCTTGAGTGGAAGTGCTTGGAGAAGTTGTGACATCTTGGACTAAGGCAAGTAACCAATCTAGGATAGATGATAGCATGTGTGTATTTGATTTGTTTTCTTTTCATTCTTCTCATTTCATTGGAAATTTATGTCTTGAATGGAAAATTTGGGGACTTTGTTTTAGATTGGAGAATGGGAATGTGATGCCTCAATTTGTGCTATGAAATGTGTGTTTTAACCCTTGGAGAGCATGTGGGCTCAGGGAGTTGCAGGTTGAATGAGAAACAAGAAGAAAAGAAGAAGAAATGAAAGAAAATCTGAATTGAACTGCACTTCCCATGCAGTTACAGTCAACCGATGGCCAGCTGGTGGCTAGCCGAAATCCCTATTTCGGCTAACCGCGAGATGACCAAGCTCGGCGGTTCCCTTTCTAGAAGCTTGCATTTTGACAGTGGGTTTCGGTCAGCGTGACGGTTAGCTAGTGGCTAGCTGAAATCCCCATTTCGGCTAACCGTTGGCCAACCGAACTCCTTACGGCTCCTTTTCCAGAGAGCTAAGTCTCAGACCTGAGTTCCAGCGGTCAACCTGTCGGTCAGCTTGCAGCTAGCCACCATATTCCATTTCGGCTAGTCGACAGCTGACCGCGAGCTGACCGAAATTGAAAAAATGCCTGTTTTGAAGAGTATTTGTAAGAATAAAAACTAGAACATGTTAAGTGACCTTTAGCCTGATATTGTGCACTCGAAACCTGAGATGTCTTTGAACTTCTAGGGCACCGTTTCTTTTTTAAATTCCAACATTTGGGCTTCGTTTACACAGATCAACCAAAGGTCCTTACATGTACTTGATAGGCTTTGTGTTCGTACTTCGGTTTTGATAGAATAAATATCATTGTGTACTCGTTTTGAAGTTTAAGCACAAGCTCATTTTGAAGATTTGTTTCAAGAAAAAGGGGTCAATTCCTAAGCGTGTTATGCATATTAATTATGCCTTTTGCGAGTTGTGTTTGCCGTGTTTTGATAAGTGATTTCCCCCCTTTTTATCTCGACATGTTTAGACATTATTTTGTGTGTTTTGTGCATTCATGAATTTAAGTGAACACCACTGAGCTTGGACTGCCCTTTCAGTTTGATCCACTCTCTGGGGGTCCTTAAACATGTGGACTGTCTGCAGACTAGTAGTGTATTTTATTACACATCGTGCGTGTCCGGTTCCGCGGCCGGAATCCCCGTATATGTGGGAATCGTGTCATGATTATATTATGTATATCGTGTTTGTCGTGCGTGCTTGCTCTTTTCATTATAAATGATAGAGAAAGGATGGGATCATTGTGGAATGTAACTATTCATGATATTATAAGTATTCATGTCAGTTTTACTCGTATTTTGAAATGTACCTTAGTCATGTAACTGTTTACCATTCAGCAAAAATGTCTTTATATGTTTCCTTAAACATTTACTACTTATATGCTCATGCCTAAATTGATTACCTGCCAAACCGTTGTGTTTGACCCTTGTATGTTGGTGCCCAGGTGCAGGTGACGTTGCCTTTGAGGAGGAGCGTCCGGAGGAGGCTCTTGAGCCACTCCCGGTCAGAGAGTGGCAACCCGACGATGTCAACTAGACGTCGGGCGGGTTCTTGAGTTTCGCTACATTTTATCATTGGGTTCTTTTATTATTTTGAGAATTGTATTGGCCTTTGTTGGCCTCTTATGGGATGTAACTAAACTTAACTTACTTTTGTGTTAGTCTCATAACTTGAATTATGATGGGAATGCCATGTTAACTCCTTTCTTTTGATACTATGTCTTGATATTGATTGTCATAGCACTTAAAAATTTATTGGTGCTTATCTTGATGTGATTTGCTACGCGCTTCCGCAAACTTGATCATGAGAGACAGATTCCACGTGTCTCGGGAGTCCTCACCGTTGGAACCTGTGGGAAAACGAACAGAATCACCATCACGGGCCCGGGGTTCGTTCTGGGGTCGCGACATCTATAGGGTTGGACGTCCCATGCATATCAGCACCTAGGGATTCATGCCCAACCCTTGTTTTGTGCAAGTGTTGCACATCTCTTCCTTCTCCTTTCTCTCTCCTAGTTCCTTAGAGTTTCTAGTAGGGTTTTCTCTTGAAGATCCCACACATCTTCTTGAGAAAAGAGATCTGATAGAGGGTCATAGCGTAGAAGACAACAGGGTCTTGGAGATCTCTAATTGCTTCAAAAAGAGTTCTTGTTCTAGTTGATTGGCTTCTCCTCGATTAGAGCACTACCGGGCTCCAAAGGTATAATCTGCTTCTCCTCTTGTGGTAGATTATTTTGTTACATATAGTTGCTGATTTCTATCTTCTAGATAGGTTATATTGCTGGACATGATTGATGAGAAGGAGGGATTGCATCCTGGATTGGGTTGTAGCCTTCTGGATAGTTGATCCCTGAGTCAAGTGGGTCAAAAGTTTTGAAAATCTAACCACGAGGCCCACCTACTTCCAACAACATGTCTCCTGTATGTGGATCTCATCCATATACATATATCACATCTAATATACTAATGGGGCCCGATTCATCTCATGAACCATCATGTCATATGTATTGGTTATGTGCATTAAGGGTTAAACCGCAACCCAGACTAACTCGATTAGTGTGTGAGTAGTATGTGATTAGCCTAAAGTGGGTTTAGTTACCGTTGGGTTAGAAATAATTAGCTTTAGTCCTGAACATTGCTTTGGGAATTTTGAGAACGTTTAGTGTTAGTCAGATACACTCAGGAAGGCCTTAGTGCACGTGTAAGCTTGGAATGATCGTATTGGTTTTCCGTTTTTAATTGTGATTTTGATTTCATTTGAATGGTTTTATTATTTTTTATAACTTTCATTTTCAGCCCGTTCGTGTTTGAAGCCCAAAACCCAAGTTTTGACCCAAAAAGGGTAAAATTATCTTTTATACACAAATCTAGACACAAATTTCAAAATCTCAAAACCATGGTAAAAATTTACTTTTTGGAAACTAGATATTTCGAGGATCATTTTATCCTTCTTCGTCGAGTTCATTCGAGGCCCGCAAGACCATGTTTTTGTCAATGCAAGGATTAGACTCATTGGGCCCCATTGGCGTTACTTAAGCCTTATCTTCATCTCTTTTTCATTCACTTTCCCAAATCCTGCAACTTTTCTAGACCTAGGGCTGAGAAACCCTCTTTTTCTCCATTTTCTTCCTCTTGAATGCTCTAGCTAGAGATCTCCAAATAGAATTTCAAGACCATCATCTTCTTCCTCTCCTTGCAAGCTTTCTATTGATACAAATTTCTTGGAGTTTCTAGTGGGGCAAGCTCTCCATTTTCTTCATCTCTTCTTGTTTGGCTATCTCTAGGTAAGAGCTCCAACCCTTCTCTTCAATGGATTCTTTCCAACTCCTAAAGATCTTGTTTTTCTAAGTTGTAACTCCCATTTCGAAATGGGTGTCTTGTTTCAGATTTGAATGGGTTTTGAATGGTTTTTCATGGGGGTTTTGTAGTGTTTGGCTTAGCTCTTGGGTAGGAGTAATTGAAGAAGTGTTTGCCTGGCATTTGGGCAAAAAGGCAAGTAATCTTTATATGAAATGTGAATGCAAGTTGTTTTGGATTTCATCTTTGCTCTAAATATTCTTTTAGCTATGTTTTGATCTTTCATTCAACATGTTATAGACTCATTAAGTGGATTTTATTTATCTTCATGCAAGTATGTTAATCATTCTCCAAGCTTCTAAAATTATGTTTTTGAATTATAAGCATGTGTTTTATCTAGAAATCTGATTTGAGTTTTTTTATGGAGAATGGAGGAAATTTCTTGTTTAGATTGTGCATTGAATGATGTTAAATGTGTAGAATGGACCCTTGGAGAGCATGAAGGCTCAAGGAAGTGCAGGTGATCAGTTGTGAGAAGAAGGGAGGAAACATTGTGGAAAAATCTGACTTGAAATGCATTGTCCGTGCAGCGTCGGTCAACTGTCGGCTAACCGAAATTCCCACTTCGGTCGACCGACAGCCAACCGAACTCAGTTCGGCTCCATTTCCCGAGACTTGCATTTCGTCAAGACAGATTTCGGTTAGTTGTCGGCTAACGGACATTTTCACTTCGGTCGACCGACAACCAACTGAGATCAGTTCGGTTCCATTTCCCGAGAGCTGAGATTTCCTGGATAAATCTATCGGTCAACTAGTCGGTCAGCTGTCGGCTAGCCGACATACCCCGCCTCGGTCGACCGAGAGGTAACCGAAATTTCAATAGAAGTTGTTTAGAAGGATTTCTACAGGAATGAAAACTAGAATATGTTATGGAGCTTATAGCCTGACATTGTGCAATTAAAATACAAAATGTAATCTAACTTCGGGGGCACCAATCCGTTTTATTTTCAGACATTCGGGTTTCAATTACACAAGAGTCAATGGATGGTCCTTACAAATGCTTGATAGACTTTGCTTTCGAACTTTAGTTTTAATGCAACAAGTATTATTGTGTACTCGTTTTGAAGTTAAGTATAAGCTTGTTTGAAAATTGTTTCAAGGATAAAAAGGGGATCACTTCATAAGCGTGTTATGCATATATATATATATACTTATGCCTCTTGCTAGCCATGTCTTGTTTAGTTCTGATAAGTGATTTCTCCCTTCAAGCTTGATTTGGTTTAAGACGTGTTTTGTCGTGTTTTGTGCATTCATGAATTTAAGTGAACACCACTGAGCTTGGACTGCCCTTTCAGTTTGTTCCACTATCTGGGGGTCCTTAAAATGTGGACTATCTGCAGATTGGTCGTGTATTTATTACACATCGTGCGTGTCCGGAATCCCCGTATATGTGGGAATCGTATCGTGTTTATATTATGTATATCGTGCTTGTCATGTGTTCTTGCTCTTTTCATTATATTAATGATAGAGAAAGGATGGGCTCTTTGTGGATTTACTATTCATGATATATGTAAGTATTCATGCTAGCTTGTTTTGTATTTTAGCATTGTTTTTGTGTCTTGGCTTTTGTTCATATTTTGAAATATACCTCAGTCAAGTAATTGTTTCAAATTCAGCAAATGTTTCAACATGTTCTTTAACATGCTCATGCCTAAATTGATTACCTGTCAAACCACCGTGTTTGACCCTTGTATGTTGGTGGTGCCCAGGTGCAGGTGACCACAACACCAAAAACAGGAAATTGGAACGGAAAAGCGTTCCCAATCCTTCCGTTCCTAATCCGTTAAAGCGTTCCAAAAACAGGAAATTGGAACGCTTTAACGGATTAGGAACGGTTGGTACCAAATTGGAACGGAAATTGGAACGCTTTTGGAACGGTTTAACGGATTAGGAACGGAAGGATTAGGAACGCTTTTCCGTTCCAATTTCCTGTTTTTGGTGTTGTGGACGTTGCCTTTGAGGAGGAGCATCCAGAGGATCAAGTCTCTGAGGATTGTTAGGGATCTTGTCTATTGTAATTTGATGGATGCATTATCATTTTAGCATCATTTGGATTTTCACGCATGCATTGATTTAGAAAAACTTGAAATCTTGATTTACACATGCATTGTTTTTAAGACTTATAGAAATATTGATTTATGCATGCTTTGATTTTAAACTTGGATGCAATTAGTTTTGAAAAGAAGTTTTATGAATCAAGCAAGCCTATGTTTTAAATCTTTCAAAACATTTTAGGCTTTTTATGTTTCATGTTTTTAATCCTCTTAGTTTGATTTAAATCATGGTTCTAAGCTTGATTCATTGGCCCAAAATTCCCCTCAAAGAAATACTTTGAAATATGCATTTTAGGGGAACTTGGTCCCTGGGCCCGGGTTGACCTGCAGTGTGCTCAGTCGACCGAGCCCATGGACCCGGTCGACCAAGCACACTACAGGTCGACCGGGAAAGAGGTTGGAGTGCTTTTTCAAACGGTCAGATTTATGATCGTTGAGCCCAAGTCGACCGAGGAAAGGTGCTGGTCGACCGGGGACACGCAGGAACTCAATTTTTAAGTATAAAATGAGGTTCATTCCTTTGTAAATTTAGTGGATCAAAAAGAGGACCTAAGAGCAGTTAGGAATTTTGTAGATTGCAATTTGATGGATGCATTATTATTCAAGCATCATTTGATTTACACACATATGCATTGATTTATAAAAACTTGAAATCTTGATTTACACATGCATTGTGTTTAAGATATTGATTTATGCATGATTTGTTTTTAATCTTGGATGCATTTGTTTTTGAAAAAGAAGTTTTAGAAATCAAGCAAGCCTTTGGTTTTAAAAGTTTCATATCTTTTTAGGCTTTTTATGTTTCATGTTTTAAGACCCTTAGAATGATTTAAAACATGTTTTCAAAGCTTGATTTAATGGCCCATAAGTTCCCCTCTAGAAATTCTTTGAAAACTGTGTTTTAGGGAATTTTTGGCCCCAGGCCCGGTCGACCTGCAGTGGGCCCGGTCGACCGGGCCTCAACCGAGCCCACTGCGGGTCGACCGGGTAAAAAGCCGTTGTGCTCTTTTCAAACGGTCAATTTTATGACCGTTGAAGGCCAGGTCGACCGGGGGTATGGCAGGTCGACCAGTGAGGCGTAGAAACCCACTTTTTGGGTATGAATACTAGTTCATTCCTTTGCCAAATGTTGAGGATTTTTAGACCTTCCTTGCGAGGTTTTGAGGCAAATCAAAGGGGAATGAACTAAGGGATGAAGGGGATCATTAGGAAAGATAAAGCTTGGATTAATGAAGTAAAATCTCTCCAAGTAAGCTTTACTTTCCTTAATCATATGTTGTCATGCTTTGCTTTATTATTGGTAAATGTTTTGTAGCATGATAAACTATGTTTTGTTGTATCCTTCACATGTTTATGTTTTGAATTGATTTATTGTTTTGGGATGCATCACCATTGATTCAATCCAAGTAGTACTTTAATTGGTAAATCTAAGTAGATCATGTTAATGAAAGAATCTTTGAAATTATATGTAACATGATTCCTATACTTGGTTGAATCTTTGGTTGTTGTTTTCCATCATAAGAAAATCTCTTTCAAATATATCTTATGTTTTGGATTCAACATCTTTACAAATCATATGTGGTTTTGTATTAAAGTTTCACAACTTGATTTGCATTGATAGGAATATCATTTTCAAGTTGATTTTATAATTACATCTTATTTGTCCCCTATTTTCAATCAAATCTATTTTTATGTTTTGAGCTACATTATTGATTTGATTGACATCCCTATGCATCACATGTTTTGTGCTTAGAATTTCACAACTTGTTTAGGATACAAATGTATATCTTTTACAAGTTATTTTTAACATGTGACTTGCATTCTTTCCTCAATGATAAATGTTTTTATGAGCTAAAACTTTCAAAAGCCTTAGGCATACATTTATGAGCTTTCATTTTAAAAATGATTGAGGACATCATACATACATCTTGAGCATTCATCTTTACATTCATAGTGTGTGTGTATGAATTAGATTTTCACTTTCTTATCCGCCTATTTTAGAGGCAAATGTAATGAGCTAAATTGTATCTCCATCAAGTGTATTTTAGACACTAATTAGAGAGATAACCAACCTATTGGTTGAAGAGGTTATTGCTTAGCCTAAGAAAAGCATAATGTAGAGGTTATTGCTTAGCCTTGAAAAACATATTGTAAAGGTTATTGCTTAGCCTATTGAAAAGCATAAATAGTGGAAATCCGGTGGGGTGTTAGATCACAAGCCCGTAGTGGATGTAGGCATTGAGGCCGAACCACTATAAATCCTTGTGTGATGGTGATTGCTTTGTGGTGATTGTTTTTATTAAGCTTCCGCATTTTGTTTGATAATCATCACTTGTGACTAGTTTAATTTAAAGAAGTTAAAATTGGCTAAAATTGGTCATAATTGAAGCTCACCCTATTCAACACCACACCCCCCCCCAGGGTTAGGATCCCAGGACTTTCATGAGCCACTCTTGAGGAGTTTGGAAACAAGAAAAAGCGGAATGAACTATGAGAGACCAATGGGTCATTAGTGAAGCTAAAGCTTGGATCAATGAAGTTAAATCTCTAAGTAAGCTTTACTTTCTACTAATCATATGTTATATGCTTTGTTTTAATTATTGGTAAATGAATTTTATCATGATAACTATGATGTGTTGAATCCATTCTTCTTTTAATCTTTGATCTAAGTTGGATTGGATTCTTCACCTTGATTTCAAACCAAGTTTGTTTTAAAATTTTCTTTAATCATGCTTAGCCAAAATCTTTGATTTCTTTTATAGCATGATTCATTTACTTGGTTGAATCTTTATTTGTTGTTTTCATTCATTTGAACCTTAGTTAAATTAGTTTGGTTTTGAAAACAACATTGCACATGCATCACATGTTTAGAGTTAATTAGTTTCATACAACTTGTGAGCCTTTGATTTTCATTTCATCAACAAGTTATGTGATTTGCGTTTCACTTCAATCAAAACTTTTTATGTGCCTTCAACTTTTAAATGCTTTGAGCATATATTGATTGAGCTTACTTTTTAACTTGATTGAAGTTACACACACACACATCATGAGCATACACCTTTGCATTCATATAGTGTTTGTATGAGTTAGATTTTCAAGTTCATATCCGCCTATTTTAGAGGCATTATAATTGAGCTTTAATTGTATCTCTTAAAGTGTTTGTCTACAACGAGAGAAAATAATCTTCTTGTAAAGGTTATTGGTTAGCCTAAGAAAAGCATAGTGTAGAGCTTATTGCTTAGCCTAGAAAAGCACATTGATAGGTTGTTGTTTAGCCTAGAAAAACATCATTGTAGAGGTTATTTCTTAGCCTTGGAAAGCATATTGTGAAGGTTATTGCTTAGCCTTTTGAAAAGCATAGATAGTGGAAATCCGGTGGGGTGTTGGATCACAAGCCGGTAGTGGATGTTGGCATTGAAGCCGAACCACTATAAATCATTGTGTGATGGTGCATGCTTTTGCGGTGATTATTTTTGTTAGCTTTCGCATTTAATTTTATAATCATCACTTGTGACTAGTTAATTTTAAAGAAGTTAAAATTTTTCATAATTGGTCACTAATTTGTAACTCACCCTATTCAACCCCCCCCCCCCCCCCCCCTCTCGGGTTAGGATCCCAGACTTTCAATTGGTATCAGAGCCTTGTGCTCTATATTAGGATCAAGTGTTTTGGAACTCTTGATTAGGTGTAAAAACCTAGAGTTAAGCCCTAGTGTTGTGTTTTCATGAAAATCATTAGAATAGATTCCACTATGTTAGATTGTATTGATTCTTGTGTAGATTCTTCTAGACCTCTCCTTCTTCCATCTATTAGAGATTCAAACCTTCAAATTAATGAATCTCAATTTTACTTAAAAGAAGAAGAAAATGTTGAAAATGAAGATGACATTCAACAAGGTTATGATGATTTATATACATTTTCCTGAGATCTTAATAAGAAAAAAAAATTAAAAGAAGAATCTAAAAAGCTAAACAAAGAATTAGTTTCTTCAAAAGATGAACTTAGAGAGAAAGAAGAAGTAATACATTGTTTAGACTCTAAGTTTATGATCTCTTTGCATAACCTATCTAATATTAAAGATGATCTAAATGAATTAAAAATAGGAAATGATGATCTTAATAAAGAAAATTCAAAACTAAGAGATCAATTACAAAGGTAAGACAAACATATTAACAACTTAGAATCCAAGTTGACTAATTCTAAGGAAAATTTATCTAATGCTCAAAATAAGATAAAAACTCTAGAACTTAAATCTGTAAAGTCCGGGGACCCGAACCCTAGAGGGGGGGTGAATAGGGTGAGCTCCAATTCTGACCAATTTTAACAAGTTTAACTACTTTAAAACAAACTAGTCACAAGTGGTGATTAATCATACAAGATGCGGAAGCTAACAAAAGAATCACCACAAAGCAATCACCATCACACAAGTATTTATAGTGGTTCGGCCTCAATGCCTACATCCACTACCGGCTTGTGATCCAACACCCCACCGGATTTCCACTATTTATGCTTTTCAATAGGCTAAGCAATAACCTTTACAATATGCTTTCCAAGGCTAAGCAATAACCTTTACATTGATGTTTTTCAAGGCTTAACATCAACCTATACATTATGCTTTTATAGGCTAAGCAATAACCTCTTCAACCACAAGGTTGGTTATCTCACTAAATTAGTGTCTATAATACACTTGATGGAGATTCAATTAGGCTCATTACATTGCCTCTTAAATAGGCGGATATGGAAGTGAAAATCTAATACACACTCACACTATGAATGCAAAGATGAAAGTACATGAAGTGTGTGTGTGTGGTCCTCAATCATTTTGAAAATGAAAGCTCATAAATGTATGCCTAAGGCTTTTGAAAGTTTTAGTTCAAAAACATTTATGATTGAGGAAGGAATGCAATCACATGTTAAAAGTAACAACTTGTCAATGATATCAAAGTTACACAAGTTGTATGAAATTAATTAGCTCTAAACATGTGATGCATAGGGATGTCAATCAAATCAACATGAAGCTCAAAACATAAAAATAGATTTGATTGAAATTAGGGGACAAATCATATGTAATTATAAATACAACTTGAATATGATATACCTATCAAAGTAAGGCAAGTTGTGAAACTTTAAAACAATAATACACATATGATTTGTAAAGATGTTGAATCCAAAACATAAGATACATTTGAAAGAGATTTTCTTATGATGGAAAAACAACAACCAAAGATTCAACCAAGTATATGAATCATGTTACATATTTCATTAACATGATCTACTTAGATTTACCAAAGACAAAGTACTACTTGGATTGAATCAAATGGTGATGTATCCAAAACAATAGATCTATTCAAAATATAAGACATGCTAAGGATACAACACATCATAGGTTAACATGTTACTAAAGATTTACCAATGATAAAACAAAACATGAAAACATATGATTTGTAAAGAAGTTGAGTCCAAAACATAAGATAGTTTTGAAAGTGATTTTCTTATGATGGAAAACAACAACCAAAGATTCAACCAAGTATAGGAATCATGTTACATATAATTTCAAAGGTTCTTTCATTAACATGATCTACTTAGATTTACCAAAGATTAAGTACTACTTGGATTGAATCATATGGTGTTGTATCCAAAACAATAAATCAACTCAAAACATAAAACATGTTAAGGACACAACACAAACATAGTTTAACATGCTAGAAATGATTTACCAAAAATAAAACAAAGCATGAAAACATATGATTAAGGAAAGTAAAGCCTACTTGTTGATTAACTTCATTAATCCAAGCTTTAGCTTTCCTAATGCTCCCCTTCATCCCTTGGTTCTTTTCCCTTGTATATGCCTCAAAACCTCTCAAGGAGGGGCTTAAAATTCCCAACATTTGGCAAAGGAAAGAACTCATATTTATAGCAAAAAGTGCCCAACGGCTAGTCCTCGGTCGACCGGCAAACAGGTCTCGGTCGACCGGGAAGGCACAACGGTCAAATTTCTGACCGTTGGAGGACTTTTGGCCCTGACGGCCTGCAGTGTTCCCGGTCGACCGGGACCTCTGCGCCGGTCGACCGGCGACACTGCAGGGATCCCAAATTCCACTTTTGCAATTTCAAACTTTTTCTTTGTGGAACAAAATGGGCCATACAATCAAGCTTTAAAAACATGTTTTAAATCATTCTAAGGGTTTTAAAACATGAAACACACAAAGCCTAATAAAGATTCAAAACTTTAAAACAAAGGCTAGCTTGATTTCTAAAACTTTTTCAAAAACCAAATGCATCCAAGTTTAAAAACAAATCATGCATAAATTGAAACTTTTACAAGTCTTAAAAACAATGCATGAATAAAACAAGATTTCAAGTTTATTTAAAACAATGCAAGTGTGTAAATCAAATGATGCTTGAATGATAATGCATCCATCAAATTGCAATCTACAAAATTCCTAACAAAATCTAATGTTATTAATGAACTTAAATTTGATTTAAAACTTGTCAATGAAGACCTAAACAACTATAAGGAAATTGAATATGAATTATCAAAAGTTAAAAATGAAAATTCAATCCTTATAAACCAAGTCACTCAACTTGAAAGCTACAAACAAGGTACACATTTACCCAAGGTGATGAGAAATTTGAAAAGTTATTTAAATTGGGTAAATCTCAAAGAGATAGGACGGGTCTTGGATTTGATAGGTATATTTCACATGACCCTAGCTTTACCAACACATTTGTGAAAAGTGAGTCCTCATTCTCTAGTACTCATTCTTCCTTGCCCATGACTAAATATAATTATTGTGGCATTAAAGGGCATTTTAGTTTTGGGTGCAAACTAAGAAGAAGCCATGTGTCTAAACCCATTTATGAACCAAAGAAAGTAGAATCAAAATCTATGAAGGGTAAGACACTAAATATCAAGGAAGACTCCAAGAAGATCAAACAAGTTAAATCAATTAAAAATGAGTCTCCTAAGATAGATTCTAAAAAGGTTAAACAAGTTAAACCGAGTATAAAAGAATCTATCAACAAAAAGCTTCTCAACCTATCTCCCTTAAATCACCCCATGAAAGAACTTTTGAAGAAAATAGCTAAGTTAAATTTAAAATTCAAAAGTCAAATAAAGGGAGAAAATAAGAAGAAAATAAAAATGAATCAATTTCCTAAGAAACAAACTCACCAACCTCAAAAGACTAATCACCAATCTAAGCTAAATTTAGTCAAATCTAAATATCATGATAATAAGTCCAAATTAAAAATTTATCAAGTCAAATCTCCTAAAGTTGGTGGGACTTCTAAACTAGACCTCAAAGATCAACCCTCTCAAGACCTTAGGTGGATTCCTAAAGTTAGATACTTAGACAAACCTTAAGGCCTTGAACCTCCTTGACCAACCTATCCTTTTTAGTTAAATCATTTTGTTGGTCATAATTACATTTGCATTTTGTTCTTTCATAGTTACATTTCTTAAAATGCAATGCTAATTTGTGATCAATTGATTTTGTCTTCATGCACCATTCTAGTTACATATCATGGTTTTCAAAATCATTTTATTATAATTTCATCATGTTAGATTTGCTTTTTCCTCACATTTAGTTATATCTCTTGCATTGCATGTCTATATATGATCAATTGATTATGATTTCAAAAGCTTTCATGGCTAGATTATTCATGATCAATTGTTGTTGCAAAATCATTTGTGTAGATATCATAGTTAGATTATTTAAAAAAAAATAAACAAATGATTTGAATCAATTAGGATTTTCCATGGATTTCTAAGTTATACTTTAATATGGAAAATTATTGTTTTGAAAAATCAACTTGTATGTGTTTCAAATAAGTTATATCTTTCAAAATGCAAAGTTGAAATTTGATAATGTGTTATCTTCAAAATCATCCTTTTTATACTCATTGTTGGATTTTGTTTATTGAAATGATTTGAAGATTGTATGAATGGAAATGCTCTAAAACATCATTAGTTATAATCATCAAAGCATGTTCCATGTTCTCATTTCCTTATACATTTGGTTATATCATCTTAAGAATGGAAATGATTGTTGTTATAAGCTATTTGCATCTTTGCTCATTTGGTTACATTCTTTTAATATGCAAATGTCAAATCGTTCCATGTATGGTTGTGATCTTAGTTATATTTGTAGATACCATACTAGAACTAAAATCCATCCTTTATGCTTTCTCGTCATTTTTTTTAAATGAATGGTTATGATGTTGATTCATGTATATTCTCTAAGTGATTTCATCCTTATACATGTTTCAACTTCATAGTAGTGATCTTGATCATATGAACCTCTTTAAAATCCATTCCTTGTATTTCATAATTATATCTATTGATTGATGGATTTCTTATAGATGTTGAATTCATATGATTTTGACACTTTAAAAATTGCATGCATCACCAAGCTATATCCTTTTATGCAATTTATCTTGTTCATCACTATGCTCATTAGTTACACCATTAAAAGTGATGAATATTTATTCATGATGCTTGATGGAATTTTTGTGTTTGTTACATCCTTGCTATTAATCATGTTGTCATATTTCAATTGGTTTCAATTAGTATCATTTTCGATTATTGTCATATCCAATTGATGTCATATCTTGAGATTGTGATAGACCATGTACATAGGATTGAACTTAAGAGAAAATATATTTTTGTTCCATGTCACATTCCATTAGCATCATAATTTTCATGTTTGCCACCTCTCTTGCTCATATAAGTAAATCTCATGACCACCATGTTTATGTAATCATAATCTTGGTTGGTTACTGGTTGAGGTAGGCTTCATGTTTGAATTTCA
Organism: Cinnamomum chago; assembly: GCA_038049695.1. Classification (NCBI taxonomy): domain Eukaryota; kingdom Viridiplantae; phylum Streptophyta; class Magnoliopsida; order Laurales; family Lauraceae; genus Cinnamomum; species Cinnamomum chago. The sequence goes on from CP142460.1 coordinate 39,176,839, forward strand.
TTTCACTCATCTTGCACATGATAGTCATACTTAATGATTGAATGAAATGATTTCAAAGCATTCATAGCAAATGATTTTCATAGTTAAATTGATTGATGCTATGTTTAGCAAACCCCATATCATCATGGATAGCTCTAATTTGGATTTATCCTAGTAGTTATATTCTTTTTAACTCAATTTTAGAGTGATTGTTTTAATAGTCTTATGCTTGAATCTCAATTGGTATTCTTTATTCCAATTGGTATCCATGGTTTCTTTTCTCATTGACCTTGCCCTTTATATTGGTAATTTGATCATATTGAGCTCTATAGTTAAACGTGTCTAATTCTTTCCTTGAAGTTGACCCTCAATTGGTAAAACCATCTTCTTCTTGCACCAAATAGTTAAATCTTTGTCAAAAGTTTGACAAAAGGAGAGAATGGATTGAGGGGGAGTGTAAACCTTCATAGGAAGTATTAGTTTTGATCAAATTCACCCTTGTATTAGCTCTTTACCCTTATAGCTTGCTAACCATACATGATAACATGTTATGTATTTCATTTTCTATTTCTTTTGTTAACAAGTGCTACTAAAAGTTATTTTCCTTGTTTCATGTGTGGAGGTACCTTTGCAATTTAATGTCAAAGGGGGAGAGAGCATTCAAGTTGTCTAAAGGGGGAGAGAATGTCCAAACTTCCTAAGGGGAGATATTGTATAATCTTCTACAGGGGGAGAGAATGCATATCTTGCCAAAGGGAGAGAGTGCATGGTCAAAGGGGGAGAGTTGAAAGAAGAGAAAGCTTGGGAGTTAAAGAAGATGCTTGGCTAATGAAAGAAAGATGAAAAGAAAGCTTGAAGAATGATCAAGCTACAAGCATCAAGAAGAATGAAGAAAAAGAACTAGAGCCCAAGCTAAGAGAAGGAAGCATCCAAGAGATTTCAAGGCCTGTCTAACTTAGGGGAGCTGAAGACTTAGTGTGTAAATTCAGCGATGAGTGAGTTGCCATCAAATTGCAAAGGGGGGGATTGTTAGGGATCTTGTCTATTGTAATTTGATGGATGCATTTTCCTTTTAGCATCATTTGAATTTTCACACATGCATTGATTTAGAAAAACTTGAAATCTTGATTTACACATGCATTGTTTTTAAGACTTGTAGAAATATTGATTTATGCATGCTTTGATTTTAAACTTGGATGCAATTAGTTTTGAAAAGAAGTTTTATGAATCAAGCAAGCCTATGTTTTAAATCTTTTAAAACATTTTAGGCTTTTTATGTTTCATGTTTTTAATCCTCTTAGTTTGATTTAAATCATGATTCTAAGCTTGATTCATTGGCCCAAAATTCCCCTCAAAGAAATACTTTGAAATATGCATTTTAGGGGAAATTGGTCCCTGGGCCCGGGTTGACCTGTAGTGTGCTCAGTCGACCGAACCCATGGACCCAGTCGACCGAGCACACTGCAGGTCGACCGGGAAAGAGCTGTTGGAGCGCTTTTTCAAACGGTCAGATTTATGACCGTTGAGCCCAGGTCGACAGGGGAAAGGTGCTGGTCGACCGGGGACACGCAGGAACTCAATTTTTAAGTATAAATTGAGGTTCATTCCTTTGTAAATTTAGTGGATCAAAAAGAGGACCTAAGAGCCACTCTTGAGGAGTTTGGAAACAAGAAAAAGGGGAATGAACTAAGAGAGACCAAGGGGTCATTAGTGAAGCTAAAGCTTGGATCAATGAAGTTAAATCTCTAAGTAAACTTTACTTAGTTAAACTCTCTAAGTTAAACCCTGAACCTTAGTTAAATTAGTTTGGTTTTGAAAACAATATTGCACATGCATCACATGTTTAGAGTTAATTAGTTTCATACAACTTGTGAGCCTTTGATTTTCATTTCATCAACAAGTTATGTGATTTGAATTTCACTTCAATCAAAACTTTTTATGTGCCTTCAACTTTTAAATGCTTTGAGCATATATTGATTGAGCTTACTTTTTAACTTGATTGAAGTTACACACACACACATCATGAGCATACACCTTTGCATTCATATAGTGTTTGTATGAGTTAGATTTTCAAGTTCATATCCGCCTATTTTAGAGGCATTATAATTGAGCTTTAATTGTATCTCTTAAAGTGTTTGTCTACAACGAGAGAAAATAATCTTCTTGTAAAGGTTATTGGTTAGCCTAAGAAAAGCATAGTGTAGAGCTTATTGCTTAGCCTAGAAAAGCACATTGATAGGTTGTTGTTTAGCCTAGAAAAACATCATTGTAGAGGTTATTTCTTAGCCTTGGAAAGCATATTGTGAAGGTTATTGCTTAGCCTTTTGAAAAGCATAGATAGTGGAAATCCGGTGGGGTGTTGGATCACAAGCCGATAATGGATGTTGGCATCGAGGCCGAACCACTATAAATCATTGTGTGATGGTGCATGCTTTGTGGTGATTATTTTTGTTAGCTTCCGCATTTAATTTTATAATTATCTCTTGTGACTAGTTAATTTTAAATAAGTTAAAATTTGTCATAATTGGTCACTAGTTTGTAGCTCACCCTATTCACCCCCCCTCTAGGGTTAGGTGCTCGGACTTTCAACGACAAGCATGTCAAAGAAAGGAAATTCAAAATAGGTGACCTTGTATTGAAGTGCATCACTCAATCACAACTCCCACACATTAGAGGCAAATTGCGACCCAATTGGGAAGGCCCGTATGTTATTAAAGAAGTATATTTTGTCAATGCATGTAGATTAGTAAATGCAGAAGGGGAAAAGCTCCCCGATCCATGGAATGCTATGTACTTGAAAAAGTACACCTTATGACCCTTCTCCACTTCATGACCCTCGATCTCTTGATACGGCTGTGTAAACCCCGCAGGGAGGACCGAGGAGATGTGCTATGACTAAACCTAGAATTCAAAACACACACTGGCACCAAAAAAAAAAAAAAAGGAGAAACATTAGAGTAGTGAGTTTTCCCCCACACAATGCTTTGCACGGTTGAAGCCATTCAACGTGAGAGTTCGTAGATGAGGCCACCCATGTCATGAAAGCTTCCCCCATACCACTTGCAAAAGAGAGAAAAGAGAAACCACGGTGGAGTCGCGTAAGATATGGGTATGCTCCCCATACCTTATGCTTCAGAAGCCAAATCCCTAGGCAACCCTCTCCTGAGCCAATCCCAAAAAAAAAAACAAAACAAAACAAAAGGAGTTTGGTTAGAAGTCCTGAAAAGAATAAAAGCTTTGTGACTAGCTTGAGTTCGTAGCCTTTTTAACCCGAGCAGGTAAGCCCATAGGGGTATTTACATACCTAGTGCCCTAAAGCCATCTGGTTTCGGAGTCATTGGCCTAATGCTCGTTACATGGGTTAATTAGAAAGCTTAAGGGACCCAGGCATTGCACAGTCACATGTCAAAAAAAAAGAGCAAAGGCCAAAATAAGAGAAAAGCACTCATGAAACCAAAGAGCTAAAATGACATGGGTCCTTGTCCAGCGGACCGAATAGAGAGTGGCCGATAACCACAACACTAAGGAAGCACGGTGACTCACTATCTCCCACACACAAAACCATTACTCACACATGAATTCCAGAAGCAGCCTAGTGCTCTCCAAAGTTCAACTGAAAGGAGTAAAACAGCTGGAAAAGGACCGTGAGGGATCGATCTCCAAAAGATAATTGAGGAAGGTGACATCACTACCGAACTTATAACCATGGATCAGAGAGGTAGACCACCTTCATTCTCTCACTCTCAGCTAGAAACTAAACCAGCTTGATGCTGGGGAATTTTTATATATATACATATTGTGTGTATACACACATACGGGTGCCTATTTATTTTGCACGGCTTCCCAATTCAGGTCCCATCACATGCACTTTTGTCACAAACACTCACCTTTTCACACACTATCACCTCATGCTTTTATTACTAATGCCTTTTGGTTGAATGCAGGACATGTTACACATTGTTTAGCTTCAGGGTTCAATCACATATGTCACTCCATACGCTGGGGCATTTTTTTATATACGTACCTACATAAACACGCTCCTCCCTGATTAACCCTCGACCCAAATCCCCAAGCAGATACCCTATTTTGTGCACGACTCCTCTCAAAATGAGATATACCATTCGTCGGGAAATGACCACCCCTTGTTTCAGATTAACTAGAAATGATATGACTCTAGTATTTATGCTGGCTATATATTATTTCACGTTATATGTACAGTGGATGTATTGTGGATAACTTTTGAAATTAATTTCTTGTTTACTCTACTCACATTCTTGATTTTGTGAAAGGAACAAGATCCACGAGGTAAGCATCGCTGAATCCAAAACCCTGAGCTTCATCTCTTTCCAACATACGCTTTCTCATTGACATCATCACTCAAACATATGCTTTTAGAACCCTGCTCCGACACTTTGTACCCCCCCCCCTCCCCGAGTAGGATGATCCACCTTGTAGGGATTACATTTTGGATGGACAGTGGAACACATGAGGTGACATCCTCTAAGCACTCTCGCACATCACTTGATCAGGCTCGATTCTAGAAGAGAACAAATTGACTTAGTGGCCTAGAACAACCTCACCTCATTCCTCGTGAACCAGTATTGACTTAACCCTCATAGGCCGCCACTCCCATGAACCTAAAGGCTCAAACAGAGGCATGAGCATGTGTCTCCTTTTCTTTGGAGAATAACTCTGTACGTGCTATCCTCCGAAGAGGAGCATACTTTACACACCTTATTTTGGCACCCTATGAGGGAAGATCCAATCCACCCTATTTAATGATATCATTTATGGATTTCTGATCGCCTTGGAAATTTTCTCATTGCGATCTGCTCGTCGAGAGCTTTCCGTCCATATATAGAACTCCAAGATCTGACGGGTGGATAAAAAATAGCAATAAAAGGTCTAGTACTCTCCAAGGCACCCCTGAACAGTCACTTATCATCTCTAGACCCCTAATCACCCCGGGCGTTAGCTCGTTGCAATATACCCGACAAGGGCTTTTCGTCCATATATAGAACACCGAGATCCGACTGGCGGATCAAAAATCATAACAGCGGGTCCCACACTCCAAAGGCACTCGAGCGAAAAATCACCAACCATTTCTTCACCTCCAATCGCCCTCAAAATTGGTTCATCGTGACCTACTCGCCGAGAGATTTCCACCAATGTGTAGAATGTCGAAATCCGATGAGCGGATCAAAATCTACGAGGCCTGGGCCCCGACAATGACAACCCGGTCTTTTGGGTCCGAACCTATTCCTTCGGGGCCCGAATCAGTGTCTTTTAAATCCAAACCTGAGCCAAACCAAATCCAGAACCTAATCCAAACCCAACCTCAACCAGGCCTTAAGCCCGAACTCACCTGACCCATTAAATCCAGAACCCAATACAAACCCAACCTCACCTAACCCGTAACCTAACCCAAGCCCATCTGACCTAACCCGGGCTGCATGGCTAGTCGTTGGATAAGGGATGGAGAGTCCACGAGATATGGACTCTCCCCTCCCCCTTGATATCTCTTTCTCCCACTCCCTATTCTGCTAGGACTCTCCCTGATCTCTATCTCCTCTCCCCTAGAGTCCATCTCAGACGTCCATCTCACCACAACTCCCTCCTTCACTCTCCTCCCAGCACAGAACTCTCTCCCACTAGAGAAACCCATCCCACACACAACTCTCCTCTCTCACGCAGATCCCTCTTTCCTCTTCCATCAACCATCATCCTCTCCCTCTAATCTCATGCCTCCGTCATTGCATCTCACAGCCATCATCTTTGTTGACACCAAAAATGTCACTTTGCCTCTTCAACATCAAGAAGCCACATGAAGCTGCATCCTACTACAAAATAGGCAATAATGCTTCTGTCGCGACCCCGGACCGGCCCGTAGGACTAATCCGGGATCGGGACGATAATGATAAATAAGGAATGATAACATGCACATTTGTATTCAATTTCCCACAGGTGTCCGCGGTAAGGATATCACAACAATCAATGAATATTTCTTCTTGAGTGCGGAAGCATGTAGTAAATCAAATAGTCCAACTATCATTAGTCATGAAGACCATAACAATAAGTATAATTACTGTATCAGAATGAGCAATGATATATATAGCAAGTTTCCCCCAAGTTGTCAAAGTTAAACAAAATATCAGTTAATTACATTCCGACAATAGAGGCCAACAAAGGCCAATACTACAAAAGAATAACCCAAAAGAATAGTTAATAAGTTCTCCCCAAAATGTTACGCCTCTTGGCAACCCGATGTCTACATGACATCGTCAGCACGCCACTCAACTAGAGGTTGCAGCTCACCTACTGCCTCCTCCGGCTCCTCCTCAAGGAAACCGGCAACGGGACCTGAGTACCAAAGCAAATGGGTCAGACACGACGGTCTGGCAAGAGAATGAAAAGATGCAACAATATATAATAGATGAAATCTCTCGAAAAGCATAGAAATCTGTTTAAACAAGAACTCTCATAAAACCGGTAAATCATTTGCTATAAAACAAGTAAACAAGATAAAACATATGAGGTAACCAAGGGATCGGGAACAAGCAAGATGGCGACCACACGAAGCTAAGTCCTCTATCACTAAGGTGATAGAGCAATAACTAGGCCCTGATCTCAGTCACTCAAGGTGAGGAGAAACAGGGGATCTCATATAAATACATATACTATACATGACCACGGTAGCGAACCGGGCATCGGGGACCACAGTAGCAATCTGCGGTATCGGGACAAGACCACGGTAATAACCGGGTATCGGGATCCATACTGCAGCTGGCGGGACAAGAGGGGGATCTCCAAGTCGGTGGATCAAACCAACGAGGTTATCCAAGCTTAGTGGTGCCGACTCATAGGTCAAATACAATCGAGACAATGCAAATAAATCAAGTACAATTATATATAATCAAGCGGGCAAGACGGGGGTGCTCAAGGGCACACTGACATATCATGTGGTGCAATGCACTTCGGGTCAAGTAACCATTTCAAGTATACACTATGCTTTCGGGGAAAACAAGTCATGTACTGTAAAACTGGGCAATGAAGAATATAATGAACTATACCAAATCGGGAAAGATAAATGTTTTAAGATCTATTTTAGTGAATAGGGGTCCCGTATGTCGATCATAGATATGACTTGGTACTCCTTGAGTTTGAAGGCATCCCGGGCTCCTTATGCACTTTTACAATTTTCAAAACTTAAAATGAGCTTATGGTTATAACTAGATGTTATGATAGAAAAATCAATACTATACACGGTCCATCCTAAGTATGTTGTCAACCCGGAACCATCGAGCAACCTACTCAGTCACCGAAAGGAATAGAACTCGCGATACCCAAGGAAATAGACGTTGCATTTAGGTATGAAGAGGATATCGTGTCGCTCCATCCCGTTCAAGATTGAATAGATTGAACTTCGATACATTCCGAACCAACCGTGAAGAGCATCGGCTCAAGACGCTCTCACATATGGTCAAGTGAGTCCAAGGGGGGTGTAGCCAAGGTCCACAAAAAAAATAAATCTCAAAACCCACTGGACTCAAACTGAGTCCCCCGATCGATCGGACTGAAGGTTCGATCGATCGGCCAAAATTTTTGTACCCGTGCATCATGCCAGGCAGACCGCATCGCTCGAGCGAATCTGGGAGTTCGCTCGAGCGAACTCATCGTTCGAGCGAATATTAAAATGCGTTCGAGCGACCAAGCTGCTGGAAAACCGTATCCCTTTCTGGACAGGTCGCTCGAACGAACTGTCAAGGTCGCTCGAGCGAACTGTCCAGAAACTGCATTCCGGGCAGTTCAGTTCCTCTCTTTCTCTTCCTTTTTACAACCTTCTTTTAGCCCTTCTTACACATCAAATGAGAAGTCCATTTCTCCATTCAAGCTACTACAAAACCTCCATCAAATCCACCATATTCTCCTTCACCAACCATACATTCCACAAGGAAAAGAGAGAAGGAACCATTCCACAATCTATATATATACATTTGCAATGAAACAAGTAGACATTCAATGCCATAACTACTACCTCTCCAAGATTATAATTGTGTCATTAATACTTATCATGAGCATTCATTTCAAAACCAAGCAATAAATGTGCATTAATGGAAAAATTCCAAAATCAATAAAAGCTTAGGGAAATCATTCATCCACTTGCCTCAAGTCTTCAAATCAACGAAATCAACCTCTACCAAATCTTCCAAGACAATGAATCCAAGCTACAAGGCAAAATCCCAAATAAAACCCTAAAATGGTCAAACAAAGAAATAGCAAGGAAATCTTCCAATAATGAGGGTGAAGCTTCTCAAGGGTCCAAGGAATACATTTCTAGGAGATAAAGGGAAATACTTACTTGTAAGGTCCTCTAATGGACAAGGTAAGCTCAAAGGAAATCTTGAAATGGATGATTTGCTCCACAAGGACTATTGAAAGAAAGCTCTCAATGAGGTGAGGAAGATGATGATCTCCAATCTCTCCTAGGTGCAAGCTTGAGAGTGGATTGAGTGATGGAGAATGAAGAAGGAGAAGAAAAGGGAAAACCCTAGCTTCCCTCTCTTTTGTGCTGGAAAATGAAGATGGGAGGATGAAGGGAATGGGGAAATGGGTTCCCTTATGTTAACAATGGATTGGGTCCCACAACTTAAGGAGCTAAATAGGTTGAAATCATCTCCCTCGGGTCCTCGGATGAATTCGACGAAGAAGGAAGAAATGATCGTCGAAATATCTAGTTTCCAAAAAGTCTATGTTTTGCGGGTTTCGGGAATATCAAGTTTTGGGTACAGATTTTGTGTGAAATGACTATTTTGCCCTCAAGGCCAAGAATTCGGGTTTCGGGATCACAAACGAACACGGGATCAACATGAAAGTTGAATGAAATAACAATACTAATAAAACGGGATTAAAATCATGAATGTAAAAACCTCCGATAAATCCTCAAACATATGCAATGTCAAGAAAAGGGAACCCCCAAAGGGCCCTACTAGCACAAAGCAAATCAAACATTCAAATTAGCCCAAAACTATAAACAAAGCTAATCCAAACTCCACTTAGTCAAAATCACTAATCGAGCTTAGTACTAACACGCAACTAAATTAGCACTAATCGGGTTCACTCGGGTCGGGGTCTTACAGCTTCAAGCATCAAATCTTGTCAAAACCAAACAAAAACTATAAGATCCTCCAAGACAGCCAAAAGAAGGGTTCACATGAAGTTTCGAGTCATTCCAACGTCATTTCGCCTAACTTCACTCCTCCGGCAGCCGAACATGCGCTCTGGCGGCGATAGCGTCGAAGACATTAAAACTTCGATCAGAACCTACGAATGGTCTCAAATTACCTCCAAAAAGCTCCATGTCAAATTTCAAGTCAAACCGACAACGATCGACCCTCCATCAACCCTTGAGCAGTAAAATCAAGCCTCTCGGTGGCGGGAACCACCGGGATCATCACTCATCAAACAGAGCACATGGATGGCTTCAACATGCTTCCAAAGGGTTTCACGTCAAATTTCATGTCATTCCGACAACATTTGACCCGACTTTGACACTCCGAGACAAAATCAAGGCTACAGGCGGCGGAGCACCCCGGGACCATGACATCCAAAATGGAGCCAATGAATCAACTCAAAATGACTCTAATAGGCTCCTTGTCAAATTTCAAGTCAATCGGACATCGATTGACCGCACATCAACGCGCGTCATCTTCCCCGCGGTGAAATCAAGCCTACTGGCGACGGGACCCCACATGGCTTCAAAACTCAAACAAAAGCCCATGGTTGGTCCTATCTACTACTAAGGAGGCTTCACCTCAAATTTCAGGTCATTCCGACATCATTTGACCTAATTTCAACTCTTGACGAAAAATCGGCTACAAAGTCTTCGGCTTTTCCAAAAATGGGAAACTTTGTGCTCTGATTTGTATCGCTTCTCGTCAGTTTTTCTTTAAGAGAATCAAGCCAATAAATGAGGAGAAATGTCATGAAAAGTATAGGAGAAAAAAGCATCGAAAAAGACCGAAAAATGGCCGAAAAACGGCAACCAAAAGGGGAACAAGCCGGCGACCATGGAAATCCGGGTTGCCGGATTTGTCGCCGGGTTGCCCGTTTTTCGCCCTTTCCACGTTTCGAGAGTTCCAGCCCCTGTGGTTTTCTGAAAATCTAATTTTTTATGCTCGAAATCGACTGATCTTCATCAACATTTCGGATCCGCCATCGAGAGCATGAAATCATCATTGATCGCTCCAAGATCACCAACCAGCTGACTAAGAAAGCACATTTTCTGTCCAACCGATCGAGAAATCGACAAGACAGATGTCACCGGCCCGCTGGTATCAACCAATGTCTAAAGTTGCATCTCCATCCAACATCAAACAACATGCGGATCCATCGGCGATCATCACAAGAAGAATTCCAAAAGACGCGGCACGGCCCGTGACTCTTCAAATGCCCTGGCGACCACTTAATGTCGTTAATTGGCCCATTTTATGACAACTTAATGCAGTCATTAACCCATTATTTTGGACGGCCCAATCAAAATCAAGCAAATGGGAGTTACAAATCCAAGTAACCATGGCATTAAAACCATGAAACTCCCCTCATCATGGAGATTAAGGGTAATTAAATGCCCATCATTCTCCACAGGCCAATTACAAGCCAAGAAAAAGGAGTTACAAAATCGAGAATTTAAACTTGTAACTCCTCCCATCATGGGTCATCAATCCCATAAATCACCCCATGGCTACCAAGAGCCTATAAAAAGGGGTAATTCCAAGAGATCCAGAGAGAGGGACATATACACACGGATAGAGAGAGATACGCAGACACAGAGAGAGAGATCCATACTCACAAGCAAGGAAGAAGAACTCTGAAGAAATCCTACTACTCTGCTGCTGAAACACCACAAGGTGATCGAAGTCCCTTAGGGGGCCACCCCCCAAGGTCTCCTCATTCCTTCTATCCAACATGGCCGTAACGTGGCTCTTCAGCCCGTTTACTCGGGTTTTCATTGGATATAGGACCTCTCATTGGTGTTTATCGTCTAAAAAACTGAGGTCCAAGCCAAGCTAAAGAATCAAAGCATCAAGCGTTCTCATCTGAAGGACGATGGCGAAGACCATACATGACTTGCGTCCGTCGATCTAAACGAGTCCCCACAATGACTTGAAACTTGACATATAGCCCTTTGGAAGTATTTTGAAGTCACCCATGTGCTCTATTTGATGAGTGATAGCCTCGATGGTTCTCGCCACCGAAAGACTTGATTTTGTTGTTTGAGGGCTGTTGCAGGGTCAAACGTTGTCGGTTCGACCTGAAACTTGACATGGAGCCTTTTGGAAGTATTTTAAGACCATCCATAGGCTCCGATCGAAGATCTAATGTCTTCGACGTTGTCCCCGCATGGAGACCTAACTTTGTCGCTGCTATTTTCTTTTTGGGCCAAACGATGTCGGAATGGCCTGGAATTTGATGTAGAGCCTTCTAGTGGCATTTTGAGGCCAACTGTGTGTTTTGTTTTGTGAACTGAGGTCTCCAGCTTCACTGCCGCCGGGAGCTCCTGTTCAGTTGCTGGAAGAGTGAAGTTAGGCCAAATAATGTTGAAATGGCCCAAAACTTCATGTATACTCTTTTTTTGGCTGTTTTGAAGAATCTTACAGTTTTTGTTTGATTCTGACAAGATTTGATGCTTAAAGTAGCATTGCCTGTTTGTGTTAGAGTGCTGCTTCATGTGACTTCTTGATGTTGAAAGCATACAAAGAGGCAAAGTGACATTTTTTGTGTCAACAATTACAGACAGGCTCCAAACGGGACCCGGGGGGGTCAAACTAGACTCAGATGCTCTCAAAACTTCCCAAAGTTGTTCAAAGACTATTCTAACACAGAAAACACCACGATTGGCCTCTAATCCCACTTAGCAATCCTAACAACCTAATTAATTAGTGGTAATTAGTGGTAATCCTAGCCTCACCTTCCCTCTCCTTTCTCCACTCACAAAATCCACCCCCTCTATTTCCTCTTTCTTCTTTCTACTTGTAAGGCTTCATTTCAAATTTTTCCAAGGGCAGAAGATGAACATGGAGGGGTGAGATTTACTTTACAATTCAAGAAAAAGGAGAAGTTGTATCTTTGAATAATTCTATGGACGGTACAGATCAAAACTTCTGTGGACGGTTGAAATTCAATGAAAGGTGTGTTTTTGTTATTGTTAATTTTTAGTTTTTTCATTATCTAATGTTTCTATGATTCGTTATTTTCTCCGGATATAGTGAATGCTTAGGGGATTATAGTAATGAGAATATGTCGATTGGAGCCTTGAGTCTGAAATCTCTCAGTCAAAATAACAATTTAGAACCGTACATTGGCTCATCGTTATGGGAGGGATTGAATCTACACCGTACGTATTTTTAATGATTAGAATAATGGATCCAAATGCTTGAATTGCAAAGATCCATATCTGATTTTATTTATTTAACTCTGATGTTTCTTATTTTTTTACATGCAATTGGCTTTCTAAGTCTTCTTATGGTGATGCAGTCTAATAGTTTAAGATTCTTACCCTAGGTTTTTTCTAGTTTAGGGATTTTTAATTGATTGTATTAATTTTAATTTACAGAATATTAAATTGGATTTACATAGCTTCATTTAGGCTAGCATTAGATTTTTCTTAGGACGGGTGCAAGTTAATTACTTCTCTTTCGCTCCCCGTGGATTGCCTCAAACTCACTGAGATTATTACTACATCGCAACCTTGCACTTGGGGCCGTTGAACAAAATCCAAGCAAGAGAATGGCATGGAATGAGCTTCAACAATTGGAGATAATGGAAGACAAAAGCCCTAATAACTCACTCCTACAATTTGGTAGAAATTCCTTATCTCTATAGTAGCTAACGGTGTTGGAGAAGCTCATTGGAGGTCAAGAAGTCTACAGAATTGCGAGAAAGTACACCGGAAGAGAGAGGAAGAGAAGGGGAATGCTGTGGCGGCAATAGGATCGAACGAAAACCATGAGCTCCACATGCAATGGCTAGAAGCTTTAAGGAAAAAAGAGAAATAGGAGAGAACAGTAGCTGGACAGTGGAAATGAAATGGCTTAGGTGGGTCTTGGTGCTTATATAAGAAGGAAGTTTGAGAAAATTACAAGTTTGCCCAACTAAGATAGATTGTCAAGCTAAAACAGAGGTCTTCGAGGCAACGAAAGGGTACGAGATCTTTACAAAAGTTTCCTGAAATTAAATTATCTTTCCAACGAACCCAAAATTAGAAATTTTCGACACTCTTAGTGAAAACTCTTATTTTACCGGAATGATGACAATGTCTCGGTTTTGGCGAAAAGTCGTGAGACGTGGGGTTTTGAGACTTCGGATGGACTCGGGGCGACATTCTACCGAACCTAACTTGGGATTTTTCTGAAATTTCCATTCTACCCCTGATTTTGCGTGTAGCTCCCTGGTTAGCCCTTTAAGGTACTGAACCAAGTCCGAATGGATTGGAAACTTTTCAAAACTTCATGGACACATTCTAACGCATATACTAAGGTAATTAACACCTAAATACACTTTAAAGCTTATTTAGACACAATTACTTACTGTTAAGCCCTTAATTAGGGATCGGAACCTACATCGGTCTTGTGAATCGGGTTCGTGACTACTTTCTATTAGTGATGTTTTTAACTTGAGCACCCAAGGATCGATCCCTGGGTAAGTCCATAAAACTAAGGTACCAATACCACTCAATCATGAGTTGCTATTCTTTTTTTTTTTTTTTTTTGGGTTTTGTGGCTGAGTTTATAAATTTTGGGTTTTGTGGGTTATGTACCACCATCCATCTTGATCTGTGTATAGTTAGTTCACATATTTTTTATACAATATAATCAGTACATTGTACGTCTTTTGATAGGTAGAGTGTTGGAAATAGGTGGGCCTCATGGATAGGTTTTCAAAACTTTTTGACCCACTTGACTCAGGGATCAACTATCCAGAAGACTATAAAACTCAATCCAAGATCCATGTCCTCAATCTCAGCCATCATGATTAGTAAATAACCCTATCAAGAAGATAGAACAACAGCCAACAAGCATCCATAAAAATCTACAACATGCAAGGAAGCAGATTATACCTTAGGAGCTCGGTTGTGCTCTAATGGAGGAGTTGCATCTTTTTTTTATGATGAAACTCTTTCACGTATCAAATAAGAATCTCCATGACCTATTGATCTTCCACGCTATGACCCGTATCAGATTCTCTTTTCTCAAGAAGATGGGTGGGATCTCCAAGAGAAAGCTCTTAAGGAAACTAGAAGAGGGAAGAGAAGAAAAGGAGCATGTGCAACTCTTGCACAAACAAGGCTTGGGCATGAATCCCTAGGTGGGGATTTTCATTGGGACGTCCAGCCCTATAATCTCCACTATTTATAACTTTTGCAAAACCTCCTCTTTGTTATCTAATTGAAATAGAAGTCTCACTTCTCTAACAATTAGTAACTCTCTTCTTTCTAATTTAAATAAAAGTCTTACTTCCATTACAATTAGTTACTTACTATTACCACTATTAGAAGTCTTACTTCAAATAGAAATAGTAACTTTTTATTTCCTTTTAGAGTTCTACTATAATTAGTATCTTTCTAATAACTTGGGCTAGCATGGGGACCACTAGGGATTCCTTAGAAAGCTGGCTCCAACTGGGACACCGCGACCCCACATCTCATGTGTAATCCAGGCCCACAGTTAATTGCAAATAATACCACTATATAAATGCAATTGCACTCCAGTCTCAGGAATAAATTACAATGAAGACCCTAAACTTCCACATTACCACAAGTAGGCCCCTCTAACATTATTCATGGATCAATTGAAATAAATCTGCCCTATCCAATCTTAGATCCACATCTTATTATCCTTGAGCCCCAATTAATCACAGTGATCATCAGTACCATCCCATTAACTCTTAATCGAGATGGGTGCGCACTTACTAATGATAAATCCATTAATTGGCACAAGGAGATAATATATATAGATAGATTCCATCTTGACCATTGGATGTTCCCACAGTCCTACTACGACGTACCCAAGACACCGAGGTGTTGACCTACAGTTGGCCTCACTCATTGGTGACTCAAAGCAAATGAATAGATAGAAACTTGAGTTCATCAATGTCTCATGATTGAGAGCCTATTGCTAGGGAATTATGAGAGCAGACCTTAAAATCGAGTTAGTATTCATAAGGTATTTCTCATGGTCCATCAATACATCCAATGTACTAGCACTATGATCCAGAATCTTATATTCCGATGATCGAGACAAATCACATTATCTCATAGTGATCAAGGTGCCGCAACCTTATCAGATGAGATGCCTAGTTTCATTGCTGGTTGTGAAGATATTTTAAGTATAAGATTTGTGACACATGTCTTCTGCATGTGGATCTCATCCATATACATATATCACATCTAATATACTAATGGGACCCGGCTCATCTCATGAACCATTATGTCATATGTATTGGTCATGTGCATTAAGTAATAAAACACCATTCATCTCATGAAAGGAAAGCATGATTTTATTGATAAATAAAGAAATTAATCAATTTATTACATCAACTGATGGATTGAGACCATACAATCTAACAATCTCCCACTTGGGCTCAATGTCAGTCAGGGTTTCATCTCATGCCCATCCCGACTACATGCTGCTCAAAGACTTTGGTAGCCAAAGGCTTAGTAAAGGAATCTGTCTGATTGTCTGCAGAGTTTATCTAGGTGATAGCAGTGTCACCTCTCTGCACAATCTCTCTGACCATGTGTTACTACCTCTTTACATGCTTTTGGCTCCTGGGTTCTTTGGACTTATCGATTGCCCTGCTGTTATCACAGTAAACTGTGAGAGGCTGTCCTGCCAAAAGTACCACTCTAAGTTCCATAAGGAACCTTTTGAGCCAATCTGCTTCTTTACCTACTTCTCAAGTAGCTATAGCATAAACACATATCTAGAAGTTGATTTCTTGGAATCCTTATCTGACATGAAGTCAGAATCTGTGTAACCAACTAGAATCAGTTCATCACTGCCATAAATTAACATGTAATCTCTAATCCTTCTCAAGTATTTGAGAATACACTTTACAGCAGTCCAATGTTCGGGTCCTGGGTTAGACTGATATTTGCTGACTAAAACCACTGCATGATAGATATCCGGTCTAGTACTAAGCATAGCTAACCGTACCAGCACCTCATCTATGTACACATATTGGGATAAGCCTATTATCCTATTTTTCTGGTCTCAATAGAGTTTGATCCCTAGGATGTGGCTGGCTTCTCCCAAGTCCTTCATATCAAAAGTCTTAGCCAACTAAACTTTTACTATTGACAACATCGCTATATCACTCTCTAGGAGAAGATGTCGTCGACCAGAAAAATTACCCTGCCTCCTTCACTTTTCATATACACTCATGACTCATTCGTTTTTGACAAAAACCAAATGACTTGATTACCTGGTCAAAATGGATGTTCCAGCTTCGGGATGCCCCTTCAGTCCATAAATAGACTTATGCATCTTGCAAACTCTTTGCTCTTGGTTTGTAGCTACAAAACCGTCTGGCTGCACCATATAGATGTCTTCCTCAAGATGGCCGTTGAGAACGCCGTCTTGACATCCATTTGACAAATCTTATAATGAGATGAGCCGCAATGGATAAGAGTATCCGGATGGACTTGAGCATGGCTACCGGTGAGAAGATTTCCTCATAATCGATATCTTCTTTCTGAGTATATCCTTTCGCAACAAGCCTGACCTTTAAAGGTCTCAACTTTTCCATCCAATCCTCTCTTTCTCTTGTAGACTCACTTGCACCCAATAAGTTTAATATTGGCAGGCAAGTCCACAAGTGTCCAGACCTGATTGGAGTGCATAAACTCCATCTCAGCTTTCATAACATCTTGCCAACGTCCCGAATTGGTGTCATTAATTGCTTCATCATAGTTACAGGGATCTTGTTCTGGTTCTTCCGGGACTGCATTGTAAGACTCTCCCAAGAACGAGAACCTGTCAGGGGTCCTAACAATGCTCCCACTACGACAAGGCACTGGTGTAATTACTAGGTTATGTATGGGTGAATTTTCTTCAAGTTCGGTCATATTTGGATTTAGAATTGATCTTTCTTTGAATTTCTTCCAAGATAACCTTTTCTTAAGATTTTCGGTCAATCAAAAAATCTTTCTCCAGAAAAACCGTACTGGTGTTGACAAGCACTTTCTACTCTCTCTGGGATTATAGAATAGCCAACCTTTAGTTCCTTTGAGATATTCTATAAAAGTGTATACTTCCGACTTCGATTCCAATTTATCCGTCTTAACCTTCGGCACGAGTGTTGGACAACCCTTATGTTGTAGACTAGGCTTTTACTCGGACCACAACTCTCGGGGAGTCTTAGGTACAAACTTAAATCGAACGAGGTTTAGTATATACTTTGTAGTATCCAAGGCATATCCCCAAAAGGATATAGGTAATCCTGAGAAAGTTAGCATAGACCAAATCATATCTAAAAGAGTCATGTTCCTTCTTTCTGCTACTCCATTCTGTTGAGGCATACCAGGAGTAGACAACTGGGATAGAATCCCATTTTCTGATAAGTATCCCATAAAATCAGCAGAGAGATATTCCCCTCCTCGATCTGATCGAAGAGCCTTGATACTCTTACCTAATTGATTTTTCGCTTCCGCTCAAAACTCTTTGAACTTTTCAAAAATCTCGGACTTGCGGTGCAAAAGGTATATGTATCCATATCTTGAGTAATTGTCGCGACCCCGGACAGGCCCCGCGGGTCCAATCCAGGATCGGGAACTGTTTAATGCGGTGAAGTAAGGTGTGCACATTTATTTAATTTCCCACAGGTGTCCGCGGTGAGGATATCGTATCAATATAACATTGTTTAAATGCGGAAGCGTATAGCAAATCAAATTGGTACGTCATTTCAAAATCACAAGACTAATAACATATGCAAATAATTTGATGTCAAAGTGAGCAATGATCATTAGCGTTTCCCAAGAGTAATTGTTAAAATTTATACAAAGATCATTTAATTAATAACCCATAAATAAAGGCCAACAAAGGCCAGTACAACCCAAAATAATCCCTCAAGAATATGTTAAACAATTCCCAAAATGTTACGTCTCTCGTGGCAACCAAATGTCTAAACGACATCATCGGCATGCCACTCAACTAAACGTTGCAGTTCGCCGACCGTCTCCTCAAGCTCCATCTCGAAATAAATAACGTCTGAACCTGAGTACCAAAGAGAAAGGATCAGACACGACGGTCTGGCAGGCGGGTGAAAAGATGTAACAATATATAATAAACGAAATACCTTAGAAAACATTAACACCTTTTCAAACAATAACTTTCATAAAAGAAATAAATCATTTACTGGAAAATAAATAAGCAATATAAAACATGTAAGGTATCCAAAGAATCGGGAACTAGCAAGATGGCAATCACACGAAGCTAGGTCCTCTATCACCGAAGTGACATGAGTATAACGGGACGTTGGTCTCAGTCACACAAGGTGAGGAGATTCAATGAAACATACATATACAATATAAATATATGGGACGGGACCACGGTAGCAAACCGGGTATCGGGACAGGACCGCAGTAATAAACCGGGCATCGGGATCCAAACTGCAGCTGGTAGGACGGGAGGAGGATCTCCAAGTCGGTGGATTAAACCGACAAGGTTATCGAAGCTTGGTGATGTCGACTCATAGGTCAAATAACAGAAATCAAGACATATATAAAATACACCAAGTGCAAGTATGTAAACAAGCGGGACGAGGTGTTCAAAGGAACAACTGTCATCTCATGTCGGGCAATGCATTTTAGGAATAGCAAGTCATGTGGTATAAATCTCGAGAGCAAGGAAATACAAATGAAATATTGAAGTTTCTGACAAAATGTCAGGTTCAAGATTTATCCAAAGTGAATAGGGGTCTCGTACGTCGAATTAATAACATCTTGGTACTCTTGAGTTTGGAGACATTCCGAGCTCCTTATACACCTCGGTAATTTCAAAGCATTCAATGGATCTTCGTGATGTGATTTCTTTCTCAAATGGGCTTAATACATATTTCCAAGTGAACAGTCCCCATCATTCTCTAAAAGTGTTCACAAATGATTGGGACGGAAACCCTCTAAATTTCTCTTCATCTCAAAATTCCTAGGTAAGGTCGGTCACCTGGCGGTTAGCAGCCGATAGGTTCGGCGGTTAGCCCCTAGCTAACCGCAATGCTAACCACGGTTGTTCTGACAGAATGTAGCTTTCTGGAATTGTAACCGTGAATAGGTTCGGTTACCTGGCAGTTAGTCGCCAATGAGTTCGGCAGTTAGCCGCTGGCTAACTGTGAGGCTGACCGCGCCTTCAGAAGAGAAAAGTAGCTCCCTGAAATTGTAACCGAACTTGGGTCGATTAACTGCCAGTAACCAGGCGGCTAGCCGACAGGTGACCGCCAGCTGACCACCCAGCTATGGGAAATTCACACTAAGTTCAGATCCGAGCCTTTTCTTCTTCCACTCAATTCCCTTCGTTTCCCATCCATTTTTCTGCAATGAGATGAGCTAAGAAGCTCCTCCAAATTATCACTTAACATTTCCCAAAGACTTCTACGAGCATTCATCAAATCACCTCCTTCTACACCCCATTCAATCATAAGAGAGAGAAATCCACCAATCACAAGCATTCATTGAGCCATAACAAGCACTAAATGAAAGATCAAAACTAATGTTTCCAAGACATTAAATAAGCTAGCAAGATGCATTTATGGGCATTTATTCCAAATCAATGCAAGTTAGGAATAATTAAAGAAATCATATACATTTCTCATGAAAACCATTTAACACTCTAAATATCTATTCATCCACTTGCCTTGGGTCCAAGCTAGCAAATCGATCTCTTCTAATCACTCTCTAAGCTCAAATCACCAATCTACACAAAACCCCCAAATATAACCATTACAAACCCTAAAAGATCAAAACAATGAAATAGAAAGAGGGAGCCTCCAATAATGGAGATGGAGCTTCTCTAGGGTCACAAGAACACATGTCTAGAAGATGGAAATGATCACTTACTTGGAAGGTCCTCTAATGGCAAGAGTTGTTTCAAAGAGAGCTTCAATGGTGATGGATTTCTCTTCCAATAGTATCAATGGAGAGCTTTGTAAGACCCCGTCCCAAGTGACCTCGACTAGTGTTAATTAAGTGGTGTTTTAATTCTAAGTGTGATTAGTGGATTTTGATTAAGTGGGATTAGAATAGCTTTTAATATAGGTTTGAGGAATTTTGAGTGCCTTTGTGACTAGTGGGGCCCATTGGGGGTTCCTTTTATGACTTTGCATTTACTTGGGGGATTATCTGAGATTCTTGTGTTTATTGTTATAATCCCGTTTTATTTTTCTTGTTAATTCATACAACTTTTATGTTGATCCCATGCCTATTTGAGACCCTGAAACCCGACTTTCCTAGCATTGAGGGCAAAACAGTCATTGTGCACTAAATCTGTACCCAAAATTTGATATTCCCGAAACTCGAGAAACATATACTTTATGGAAACAAGATATTTCGACGATCACTTTTCTCTTCTTCATCGAATTCGTTCGAGGCCCCAATAAACATGATTTCAGCCCATGAAGGTTTCTAGTGGTGGGACCCCACTCCATCTTCTATATAAGGAGAACCTTTCTCTCCTTTTTCCCATTTCCAGCACAAGAACCATTAACCTAGGGTTTTTTCCATTTTTTCCCTTTTCCTCTAGCTCTTCCATCTCCCAATCCACTACCAAACCTTTGCCATTGGAGAATTACTTGTCACCATCTTATTCCTCATCACCATAGTTTTCCATTGATACCATTTTGAGAGAAAACCTCCCATTCCAAGATCTTCATTGAAGTACTCTTGCTCATTTGGAGAACCTACAAGTAAGCAACCATCCCCATCTCTTGGATTTGTGTTCCCTTGACCTTGAAGAGGTTCCATTTCTATTATTGTAAGGTTTCTCTTTCTATTTCTTGTGTTGACCCTTTTAGGGTTTGTTTTTGGGGATTTTTGTTATAGCTTGGATCTTTGTCTTGGAGTGTTTAGAGCTTATTATTGATTAGCTTGGACCTAAGGCAAGTGGATGAATTGATTTTTATGAGCTTTCAATGATTTTATAAGAAATGTGATTTATTGTGTTGCTTTCAACTCATGCCCAATTAATGCATTGACTTGAAATAAATGTTCATGAAAGAACCTTGATAGTGTATTTATTGTCATAGAAATGTTTTGATTTATGGCATTCAATGTTATCTTGTTTTATCTCAAATGTACTCTTGTGTGTAGCGGTTTCCTTCCCTTCTTTCTTTGTATTTGGATGTGATATTGTTGGAGGAAGATGGAATTGATGTTGTAGGAGATTTAATATTGATTTAGATGAAGTTTTGAACCCCTCATTTGGTGTATTCAAGGGGATAAAAGGGAGGTTGTAGAAGGAGGAGAAAGAGGAGAGAATAATTGTCCCGGAATTAGTTTCTGGACAATTCACTCGAACGAACATGACACTTCGCTCGAGTGAAGTGTCCAGAAAAGGGTTCGAGTCATTCTAGAGGACAGTTCGCTCAAGCGGACCCTTTGTCGCTCGAGCGAACCCTCCCAGAACACGTTCCAGAGAGTGGTTAGTTCGAGTGAACTGAACCTTCGTTCGAGCCAACCTGATACTGGTTGAGTTCGCTCGAGCGACCTCAAAATCGCTCGAGAGAACCCACCCAGACAACTATTCCAGAGAGCTCACCGCTTGAGCGAACCTATAGTCCGCTCGAGCGATGGGTACTGTTCACCTGGGGCTGTTTTGGGAGCATAAGTTAAATGTTTTATGATTGTAAGAGGTTTGTTGGGAGCCCTATTGCAATGAGAAGAACCGTTCATATGATTTGACATCCGTTTGAGAAAGAAACCACATCACGAAGACTTCATTTGAAGTTTTGAGAATCCTAAGGTTTATAAGGAGCCCGGAATGTCCCCTAACTCAAAGAGTACCAAGTTGTCATTAAATCAACATACGGGACCCCTATTCACCTTAAACAAATCTTAAACCCCGATACTTGTCTTGAGATTTCGAAAGTTCATTTGTATTTCATTATTCCCAAATTTCTTATGCATTCCCGAATATATTGAAATTGAAATTGTAGCATTTTGTTAATCCTGATAAGCATGCCCGGATTGATATGACAGTTGTGCCTTTGAGCACCCCCGTCTCGTTTATTTATGTACTTGCACTTGATGTGTTTCATACATGTTTTGATCTTGTCATTTGACCTATGAGTCGGCACCACTAAGAGTGGATAACCCTGTTGGTCTGATTAACCGACTTGGAGATCCCCCTCTTGTCCCGCCAGCTGCAGTTTGGATCCCGCTACCCGGTTGTTACCGTGGTCTTGACCCGATCCCCCGGATTGCTACCATGGTTCTCGATGCCCGGCTCGCTACTGTGGTCATGTCCCATATGTTATATGTATATGTATATATTGTTAGTTTTATGGCCTCAATACCAAGTATATGATGTAATAAATTGATAAATTTCTTTATTTATCAATACAGTTATGCTTTCCTTTCATGAGATGAATGGTGTTTAATTATATACTTGCACATAACCAATACGAATGACATAATGGTTCATGAGATGAACCGGAGTCCACAAGTATACTAGATGTAATACATGTGTGTGGATGAAATCCACATACAGGAGACATGTATTGCAAATCTTATACTTAAATATCTTCACAACCAGTGATGAGATTGGGCATCTCATCTGACAAGGTTGCAGCACTTTGATCACTATGAGATAGTGTGATTTGTCTCGATCATCAGAATGTAAGATTCTGGATCATGGTGCCGGTACATTGGATGTATTGAAGGACAATGAGAAGCACCTTATATACACTATCTTTACTTTAAGGTCTGCTCTCATAATTCCCTAGCAATAGGCTCATAATCCTGAGACATTAATGAACTCAAGTTTCTATCTATTCATTTGCTTTGAGTTACCAATGAGTGAGGCCAATTGTAGGTCAACACCTCAGTGATTTGGGTACGTGGTAGTAGAGCTGTGGGAACATTCAATGCTCAAGATGGAATCTATCTTTACTATCTCCTTGCGCCAATTAATGGATTTGTCATTGGTAAGTGCACACCCATTCCGATTAAGAGTTAATTGGATCGGTACCAAATGATCACAATAATTAATTGGGGCTCAAGGATAATAAGATATGGATCTAATTTGGTGGACAAGTCCAATTGATCCATTGATATAGATGGAGGGGCCTACTTGTGGTAATTGGGAAGTTTAGGATCTTCATTGTAATTTATTCTTAAGACTGGAGTTCAATTGCATTTATATAGTGAAGTTATTTACAATTAACTGTGGGCCCGGATTGTACATGAGATGTGGGGTCGCGTGTCCCAGTTGGACCCAGCTTTCTAAGGAATCCCTAGTGGTCCCCACGCTAGCCCAAGTTATTAGAAAGATACTAATTCTAGTAGAACTCTAAAAGGAAATAGAAAGTTACTATTTCTATTTGAAGTGAGACTTCTAATAGTGGTAATAGTAAGTTACTAATTATTAATGGAAGTGAGACTTCTATTTTAATCAGAAAAAGAGAATGTTACTAATCATATTTGAAGTAAGACTTCTAATTGTGATTTAGTATGTTACTAATTATTGTGGAAGTAAGACTTCTATTTCAATTAGTAGGAGGAGGTTGCTTAAGAGCTATAAATTAGAGGAGGAGTGCCTTGGACGTCCCGTATGCACAATTCCACTATTTGGAATTCACGCCCAAGCCTAGGATTGTGCAAGTGTTGCACACTTCTTTTCCTCTCCCTCTTCTAGTTTCCTTTAGGGTTTTCTCTTGGAGATTCCACCATCTTCTTGAGAAAACAAAATCTGATACGGGTTATAGCGTGGAAGATCAAAAGGTGTTGGAGATTCTGATTTGATCAGTGAAAGTATTTCATCATCAAAGAAAGTCACAACTTCTCCATTAGAGCATTACTAACCTCCAAAGGTATAATTTACATCCATGTATGTTGTAGATTTCGTGGTTGCATATTTAGGTGTTGTTTTCTATCTTCTAGATAGGTTATATTGATGTACATGATTTATGACTTTGAGGGATTGCATCCTGGATTGAGTTTGTTGCCTTCTAGATAGTTGATCCCTGCATCAAGTGGGTCAAAACTTTTTGAAACCTATCTAAATGGCCCACCTATTTCCAACGTATATTTCGTTGTTTCTCCTCACCTCGTGTGACTGAGATCAACGCCTTGATATTGCTCTGTCACTTCGGTGATAGAGGACTTAGCTTCGTGTGGTTGCCATCTTGCTTGTTTCCCGTTTCCTTAGTTACCTTTACATGTTTTACATCGCATTCTTGTATTTGAATAAATGATTTATCTCTTTTATGGAAATTGTCATTTAAACAGGTTTAAATGCTTTTGAAGGTAAATTCATTTATTATTATATTGTTATGTCTCTTCACTCATTTGTCAAACCGTCGTGTTTGACCCACTCTTTGGTACTCAGGTCCGGACATTGTCTATCTCGAGGAGGAGCTTGAGGACGCGGGCGGTGAACCGCAACGCCTAGTTGAGTGGCATGCTGATGATGTCGTTTAAACATTTGATTGCCTTGAGAGACGTAACATTTTGGGAACGTTTAACCATTCTTTGGGGCTAGGTACTTTGTCTATGTTGGCCTTTGTTGGCCTCTATTTTTGGAATGTAATTAAATGATCTTTTGTATAAACTTAATTTAACTTTACTTTTGGGAAAGCACTAATAATCATTGCTCATTCTGATACTTGGTTTATATATATGATTTTATCTTGTGACTAGAATTGAATTATGAATGTTTGATTTGCTACACGCTTCCGCACTTAACAAAAATGTACTATGGTGTTGTGATATCCTCCCCGCAGACACCTGTGGGAAATTAAATAAACATAAATAAATGTTTAACGTACACACATCATCAATGAGTCCCGATCCGAATTAAGACCTCGGTGGACCCGGTCCAGGGCTACGACAGACTGGTATCAAAGCGAGACGTGTTTCAAGCAATTAAAAGAAACTAGAAATCCTAAGGACGTGGCGAGGATTCATTAGACTTTTCGTTAGCTAGTATCGTGTGAGCAATGTGTGACCCTTTATTTGATTATTTTGCGCTAACAACTTGTTTTGCAGCATCATGCCACCTCGTAAGAGACCGATAAACGACAACCCCTCCGCAAGAAATAGTGATCACACAGGGCCAGTTGAAGAGGACAGGGTTGATAACAACATGCCAAATCAATTCCAACAGATGATGCAGGCAATGCTTGACCAACAGCGTCAGGCCAATGAGAACCAGGCTAGATTGCCAGAGCAAATACTTAAGAGAAAGGAAGATCATGCTAGGGAATTGGCAGAAATGCAAAGGCAACTGTTAGAAGTGTTACAGAGAAGACCAGAACCGGTACAACCTCAACCTGTTATTGTCATCAATCAGAGGCAACATGACCCAAACGCTTTGTTTGAACGGTTTCGGAAGAGAGATCTGAAGGAATTCCTAGGCATAGAGGATCCATTAGTTGCAGATGACTGGCTAGAGCATACCGAGAACATCTTTGAGTTCTTTCAATGCACCGGATGAGATAGAGTGAAACTTGCATCATCCCTCTTTAACGGTGCAGTAGACATATGGTGGAAGACAGTCAGAGTTGAATACAGGGCTATGGCAGATGCAGTGGCTTGGGCAAATTTCAAGAGGCAGTTTCATGATAAATATGTACCCGCCCACATCAAGAGACAGAAGGCAGTGGAATTCCAACAGCTTGTGCAAGGGAATATGACAGTCCTCGAATACCTCACAAAGTTCGAGAGATTGTCTAGATATGCTCCGGAATTGGTGGACACGGTAGAAAAGAAAATTACAAAGTTCCTAGAGGGACTTAACCCCATCATTAAGAGAGACGCCACGGGCGTAGTGCCACCTGTCACTTTCGAGGAAGCTATCAAGAGAGCCTACAAGTTTGAGAACTTTCACAACAAGATCCTTAGGGTTCAAGGAAAAGGATAAGCTCATCAACAGAACTACCAGCAGAAGAATCATCAGAACAAGAAGCAGCGGACAGAACTGAATACTCAGAATCCATTGGTCTGTACCCACTGTGGGAAGAACCATGAGAGTGCACAGTGTCGTACACTTACGGGAGCATGCTTCAGATGTGGTTCCATGAACCATCAGATGAGAGACTATCCAAGGCAGAATAGATAGAATTAGCAGCAACAAGGGACACAACGCCTAACACCACCACAGAATGCAATCGTTGTTCAGAATCAGGAAAGGTCACTTCAGCAACAGGCACCACAGCAATAGCATAGACCACAACAGTAGCAACAGGCCCGTCAACAGGGATAGAACCAGAATCAGCGTGCACCACAACAGAACAGAAACGTCCAGCAAGGCAAGCCACAGTAGGCTCAGAATAGGCCACAACATCGAGGGCAAATCTATGCGGTTAATAGAGCTGATACAGAGGCAGCAGGCAATGTAGTGGATGTTAGTTTTTTGGTCTCGATACCAGTATATGATGAATAGATTGATTAATTTCTTTATTTATCAATATATATTATTGCTTTTCTTTCATGAGATGAATGGTGTTTTATTACTTGTTTTCACATAACTAATACGTATGACATAATGGTTCATGAGATGAATCGGAGTCCACAAGTATACTAGATGTAATACATGTGTATGGATGAGATCCACATACAGGAGATATGTATTGCAAATCTTATACTTAAATATCTTCACAACCAGTGATGAGATTGGGCATCTCATCTGACAAGGTTGCAGCACTTTGATCACTATGAGATAGTGTGATTTGTCTCGATCATCAGAATGTAAGATTCTGGATCATGGTGCTGGTACATTGGATGTATTGAAGGACCATGAGAAGCACCTTATATACACTGTCTTTATTTTAAGGTATGCTCTCATAATTCCCTAGCAATAGGCTCATAATCCTAAGACATTAATGAACTCAAGTTTCTATCTATTCATTTGCTTTGAGTCACCAATGAGTGAGGCCAATTGTAGGTCAACACCTCGGTGATTTGGGTACGTGGTAGTAGAGTTGTGGGAACATTCAATGGTCAAGATGGAATCTATCTTTAATATCCCCTTGTGCCAATTAATGGATTTATCATTGGTAAGTGCGCACCCATTCCAATTAAGAGTTAATTGGATCGGTACCAAATGATCATTATAATTAATTAGGGCTCAAGGATAATAAGAGATGGATCTAATTTGGTGGACAGGTCCATTTGATCCATGGATATAGATGGAGGGGCCTACTTGTGGTATTGGGAAGTTTAGGGTCTTCATTGTAATTTATTCATAAGACTGGAGTGCAATTGCATTTATAAAGTGGAGTTATTTGCAATTAAGTGTGGACCCGGATTGCACATGAGATGTGGGGTCGCGTGTCCCAGTTGGAGCCAGCTTTCTAAGGAATCCCTAGTGGTCCCCACGCTAGCCCAAGATGTTAGAAAGATACTAATTATAGTAGAACTCTAAAAGGAAATAGAAGGTTACTATTTCTATTTGAAGTGAGACTTCTAATAGTGGTAATAGTAAGTTACTAATTATTAATGGAAGTAGGACTTCTATTTTAATTAGTAAAAGAGGAAGTTACTAATCATATTTGAAGTAAAACTTCTAATTGTGATTTGGTAAGCAACTAATTGTAGTGGGAGTAAGACTTCTATTTCAATTAGTTAGAGGAGGTGGCTTGAATGCTATAAAAGGAGGAGGGGAGCTCTTGGACGCCCTCTAATCTTACACAACCTAGGGATTCACGCCCATATCACTCTTCCTCTCTTTGTGCAAGTTGTTGCACATCACTTCCCTCTTCTAGTTTCTCTTCTAGTTTCCTCTAGGGTTTTTCTCTTGGAGATTCCACCATCTTCTTGAGAAAAGAGAATCTGATATTGGTCATAGCGTGGAAGATCAAAGGGTATTGGAGATTCTAATTTGATTAGTGAAGGTGTTCATCATCAAAGAAAGAATTCAACTTCTCCATTAGAGCACTACAAAGCTCCAAAGGTATATCTACATCCTTGTATGCTGTAGATTTCATGGTTGCATGTTTAGATGCTATTTTCTATCTTCTAGATAGGTTATGTTGCTGTACACGGTTTATGAGTTTGAGGGATTACATCCTGGATTGGGTTTATTGCCTTCTAGATAATTGATCCCTGCATCAAGTGGGTCAAAAGTTTTTGAAACCTATCTGGAAGGCCCACCTATATTCCAACAGTGGAAGGTACACTTCTTATTTGTGGGATAAAAGATAGGATTTTATTTGACCCTGGCCCTACACATTCATTTCTATCCCATGAATTTTCTAACTTGATTGATATGCATGCTAGAGAACTTGAGTTCATTTTGACTGCGGCAACCCTAGTAGGTAAACAAGTTATATGTAGAACCTTTTATCGTAGTTGCACATTCCAGAGAGGAGAAGTGGTTTTAACCGCAGATCTCATTTTATTGGAGATGTATGATTATGATGTCATCCTAGGGATGGATTGGCTGGCAAGGTACCATGCCACAATGGATTGTTTTCATAAGATCATTACCTTCAAGTTAGATGAGACACCAGCAGGGGTGTTGTTTCAAGGAGAGGAAAAATCCTCGTACAGGGTTTGTCTCAGCGTTGAAGGCTGATAGATTATTGAAATGTGGATGTGAAGCATATTTGTCGTTTATTATGGACGAAAAACGGTCCCAAGGGGTGGAGGAGATCCCAATTATTTAGGAATTCCCGAATGTATTTCCGGAGGATATTCCAGGATTACCACCCATCAGAGAGATTGACTTCACCATTAAGTTGTTACCAGGGACCGCTCCGATATCTATTGCACCATATCGTATGGCTCCGGCAGAATTGGGAGAGTTGAAGATTCAGTAGCAAGAATTGTTAGACAAAGGTTTTGTGAGACCGAGCATTTCACCATGGGGAGCTCCAGTCTTATTTGTCAAGAAGAAGGATGGTTCGATGAGGATGTGTATAGATTACAGGAGATTGAATCAAGTGACCATCAAGAACAAATACCCATTGCCAAGGATAGATGAATTATTTGATTAGTTACAAGGTGCTTCATATTTTTCAAAGATTGATTTGAGATCCGGTTATCATCAGCTAAGAGTCAGAGAATCAAATGTGTTGAAAACAGCTTTTCGAACAAGATATGGCCACTATGAGTTCCTAGTGATGCCATTTGGGTTGACTAATGCACTGACAGTGTTCATGGCATTGATGAACAAGATATTCACGCAGTACTTGGATCAGTTTGTGGTAGTATTCATAGATGACATTTTGGTGTACTCCAAGACCAAGGAAGAGCATGGAGAGCACTTGAGGATAGCACTGCAATTCTTGAGAGAGAATCAGTTGTATGCGAAGCTCAATAAGTGTGAATTTTGGTTGGAGCAAGTAGCATTTTTTTGGCACATTATCTCCAAAGAAGGATTATCAGTAGATCCGTCCAAGATTGAAGCAGTAGTGAAGTGGGAGAGACCGAAGAATGTGACAGATATCAGAAGTTTTCTAGGATTGGCAGGCTATTACCGGAGCTTTGTGCAAGGATTTTCATCGATTGCGTCACCTTTGACGAAGTTGACAATGAAGAATGTACCATATGTGTGGACAGATCAGTGTGAAGATAGTTTCCAAGAGCTGAAGAAGAGATTGACTACAGTACCAGTCCTTACTTTACCATCCGGAAGCGGCGGTTTCACCATTTTTACCGATGTTTCGAATGTTGGGCTTGGTTGCGTGTTGATGCAAGAGGGAAAAATTGTTGCATATGGATCCCGACAGTTGAAAGATCATGAGAAGAACTATGCCACCCACGATCTTGAATTAGCAACGGTCGTCTTTGCGTTGAAAATGTGGAGACATTACCTCTATGGAGAGAAGTTCGAAGTCCACTCCGATCACCGCAATTTGTAGTATTTATTTTCTCAGAAGGAATTGAACATGAGGTAGCGAAGATGGATGGAATATATCAAGGACTATGATTTTCTAATCAAGTACCACCCGGGGAAAGCTAATGTAGTTGTCGATGCCTTGAGCAGAAAATTAGTAGGCTTGGCAAATCTAAGTGGCACTTGTATTTTTGAACAATTTGAAGAATTGAGTATAGACCTACAACCACTGAGGAAGGGTGTATTGTTAGCAAACATGTCAGTGTCAGAGCCTTTTTTCATTCAGAAGATCAAGAATAGTCAGTTGCAAGATCCAGAGTTGGCCAAGATTTCAGAACATATAGTAGAACGTCCTGACTTTCGTATTGTTGATGGAGTTTTATACTACCGTGACCATCTGTGTGTACCCAATATTGAAGATTTAAGGAATGACATTATGACCGAGGCTCACAGTGCGAAGTACTCTATGCATCCAGACAGTACGAAGATGTATCAGAATTTGAATGACAGATTTTGGTGGAACAATATGAAGAGAGAGATTGCAGCGTTTGTCTCTCGTTGCATGACTTGTTAGTTGATTAAGGCAGAACATCAGAAGCCTCCAGGATTGTTACAGCCGTTAGAGATCCCGGAATGGAAATGGGAGCACATTACCATGGATTTTATTTCAGGACTACAGAGGACCAGCAGAGGCAACGATGCGATATGGGTCATTATGGACCGTCTCACCAAGTCAGCTCACTTCATTCCTATGAGGACAGGGAAGAAGATGCACATGCTACCTTTGGCAGACTTATTTGTCAACGAGCTTGTCAGTCGTCATGGACAGCCAGTTTCTATCACATCGGACAGAGACAGCAGATTCGTCTCAAGGTTTTTGAAGACATTGCTTGAGTCTATGGGTACAAAACTACAGTTTAGCACGGCTTATCACCCTCAGACAGATGGTCAGTCAGAGAGGACTATTCAAACTCTTGAGGAAATGCTCTGTGCTTATGTTTTGGATTTCAAGACTCAATGGGATGAGACTCAACCATTGTGTGAGTTTGCTTACAACAATAGTTACCACTCGAGCATTGGGATGGCGCCTTTTGAGGCTTTGTATGGCAGAAGGTGTAGGACACCTGTGTGTTGGGAAGAGATCGGAATTCGCAGTTTCCATGGACCGACCATAGTAAATGAGACCAGCGACAAACTCAAGCTAATCCAAGAACGTCTAAAAGTAGCCCGAAGTAGACGGAAAAGCTATGCAGACTCTCACCGAAGGGATTTAGAGTTCAAAAAAGGAGATAAGGTTTTCTTGAAAGTGTCACCTACCCGAGCAACATTGAGATTTGGACAGAAGGGTAAGCTATCACGGAGATACATTGGACCGTACAACATTGTGAGCAAGATCGGTGATGTGGCTTATAGGTTAGCCTTACCACCAGAGCTATCCGGCGTACACAACGCCTTCCATGTGTCAATGTTGAAGAAGTACGTTCCCGACCTTTTACATGTACTCCGATATGAACCTTTGAAAATTCGAGAGGATGCTACATATATTGAGAAGCCCGTTCAGATCATTGATATGAAGGAACAAGAGTTAAGGACACGAACTATTCAATGGGTGAAAGTACTTTGGAAGAACCATGGACCGGAAGAAGCAACGTGAGAACTACGAGATCAAGTGCAGAAGAAGTATCCACATCTACTACCTGAGGTGAGTTATATTTCATTTGGTGGACCAAATGCCCTAAGGGGTAGAGGATGTAAGACCCCGTCCCGAGTGACCTTGAATAGTGTTAATTAAGTGGTGTTTTAATTCTAAGTGTGATTAGTGGATTTTGATTAAGTGAGATTAGAATAGCTTTTAATATAGCTTTGAGGAATTTTAAGTGCCTTTGTGACTAATGGGGCCCTTTGGGGGTTCCTTTTATGACTTTGCGTTTACTTGGGGGATTATCTGAGATTCTTGTTGTCGCGACCCTAGACCGGGCCCACGCGACTGATCCGGGGTCGGGACTATTTGGGATGATGATCCACATTAACATAATGTCATATATTTACTTAATTTCCCACAGGTGTCCGCGGTGAGGATTATCACAACCATAAATGAACATTTCTATTAAGTGCGGAAGCGTGTAGCAAATCAAATATCCAATCCATCTCAAATCATAAAGACAATAACACAAGTATGGTACCGTATTAGAATGAGCAATGATCAATAGCATGTTACCCAAAAATAAGTTAAAGTTTATACAGATATCATTTAATTACATTTCCCCAAAAATAGAGGCCAACAAAGGCCAATATAGACAAAATACCAATCCAAAGAATGGTTAAACAATTTCCCAAAATATCAAGTCTCTCATAGCAACCAAACGTCTAAATGACGTCATCAACATGCCACTCAACTAACTGTTGCGGTTCTCCGACCGCCTCCTCATGCTCCTCCTCGGGATAACCAACAACGAGACCTGAGTACCAAAGAGTAGGTCAAACACGACGGTTTGGCAAATGGGTAAAATACAATGACAGTATGATAGTAATTAAATTTACCTTCGAAAACATTTAAACCTGTTGAAATGACAATTTCTATAAGCAAGGTAAAACATTTATTCAAATACGAGTATGCATCATAAAACATGTAAAGGTAACCAAGGAAACGGGGAAACAAGCAAGATGGCAACCACACGAAGCTAAGTCCTCTATCACTAAAGTGATAGAGCAATAACTAGACACTGATCCCAGTCACTCGAGGTGAGGAGAAATAGTGGATCTTATAAATACATATACATATACTATACATGACCACGGTAGCGAGCCGGGCATCGGGAACCACAGTAGCAATCTGCGGCATCGGGACAAGACCACGGTAATAACCGGGTAGCGGGATCCAAACTGCAGCTGGCGGGACAAGAGGGGGATCTCCAAGTCGGTGGATCAGACCAACAGGGTTATCCAAGCTTAGTGGTGCCGACTCATAGGTCAAATACAAATCAAGACATGTGCAAGTAAATCAAGTACAAATAAATAGACGGGTAAGACGGGGGTGCTCAAGGGCACACTGTCATTTCATGTGGTGCAATGCACTTCAAGACAAGTAACTACTTCAAGTGTAATTCAATGCTTTCGGGAAAACAAGGCATGTAGTATAAATCTCGGGATCGATAAAGTACAATAGACAATTGGAATTTCGAGTAAGGTATTGGGTTCAAGATTTATTTGAAGTGAATAGGGATCCCGTATGTCAATCTAATAACAATTTGGTACTCTTTAAGTTTGGGGACATTCCGGGCTCCTTATACACTTTGAATTTTCAAAACTTCAAATGGCATCTTCGTGATATGGTTTCTTTCTCAAATGGCTTCATACATTGTTTAGTAAATCTCCTTGACATAGAGGGGTTCCCAATGAATAGTCCTAACACGTTTAAATAGTTAATCATTGTCCCAACATAGCCTTGACCAACAAGGCTCATCGCTCGAGCGAACCGGAGAGTTCGCTAGAGCGAGGAGCTCTCTGGAATGGCTGTCTAGGTGGGTTCACTCGAGTGCGGTATGGGTCGCTCGAGCGAGCTTATTGGTTCGAGCGAAGTTTTTAATGCGTTTGAACGAACAACTCTCTGGAACAGGTTCTGGGATGTCCGCTCGAGCGACCAAGGTGTCCGCTCGAGCGACCAAGCTACTGGAATGCTCCAAACCCTTTCCTGGACAAGTCGCTCGAGCGAAGTGTCATGTTCGCTCGAGCGAACTGTCCAGAAACTGAATTCGGGGCAGTTCAGCTCCTCTCTAACTCTTCCTTCTTCGACCCCTTTTTAGCCACTTTTATACATCAAATGAAGAGTCTAAAACTTCATTCAAATAACATCAAATCTTTCACAACATCCATCCCATTCTCCTCCATCAATATCACATTCAATACAAAGAAAGAAAGAAGGAAACCATTTCACATAAGAGTGCATATGTGACAAAACAAGAGGAAATTAAATGCTATGAACCAACACATCCTTATAACCATAAATGCACCATTAATACTTCCATGAACATTTATTTCAAAACAAGGCAATAAATAGGCAATACATAGGCATGAGTGGAAATACCAAAACCATTGAAAACTTATAAAATTCAAATCACCCACTTGCCTTAAGTCTCTATTCAAGCAAATCAAGCTCTAACAATCTTCCAAGGCAATGGTCTAAGCTACAAGGCAAAAACCCCAAAATAAAACCCTAAAGAGTCAAAACATAGAATAGGAGGAAAGAAGCTTCAATAACAAGGATGGAGATTCCCTTAGGCTAGGAGAACACAATTCTAGAAGAATGGAAGGATTACTTACATGAGGGTTCTTCAAAAGGTAAGGTGAGCTCAAAGAAAGTCTTGGAATGGAGGGTTTTCCTCAAGCAATGGTATCAATAGAGAGCTAGGGTGATGAGGAAGAAGATGATGATTTCCTCCTCTCACTTTGTGCAAGGTTGGTGGTGGATTTGGTGATGGAAGGCAAGAGCAAGAAGGAAGGCAATGGAAACCTTAGGTTCTCACTCTTGTGCTGGAAAAAGGAAATGGAAGGGGAAGGGCTTCTTTATAAACAAGTGGGGAGTGGGCTCCACTACTAATAATCTAATTGGGCTGAAATCATGACTTTCGAGGCTTCTAATGAATTCGACGAAGAAGAGAAAAGTGATCGTCGAAATATCTAGTTTCCAAAAAGTATATGTTTCACGGATTTCGGGAATATCAAGTTTTGGGTACAGATTTAGTGCAAAATGACTGTTTTGCCCTCAAGGCTATAAAATCGGGTTTCGGGATCTCGAACAGGAACGGGATCAACATGAAAGTTGTAGGGGTTAACAATACAAATAAAACATGATTAAAACAATGAATACGAAAACCTCCGATAATTCCTCAAGCGCATGCAAAGTCATAACAAGGGACCCCCAAAGGGCCCCACTATCACAAAGCAATCAAAATCCCCAAAAACTATTTCAAAAGCTATTCCAAACCCAACTTAGCCAAAATCACTAATCAAGCTTAGAACTAACGCCCAACTTAATTAGTACTAATCGAGTTCTCTCGGGTCGGGGTCTTACACTTGTGTTTATTGTTATAATCCCATTTTATTTGTCTTGTTAATCCATACAACTTTTATGTAGATCCCATGCCCATTCGAGACCTCGAAACCTGACTTTCCTAGCATTGAGGGTAAAACAATCATTGTGCACTAAATCTGTACCCAAAATTTGATATTCCCGAAACCTGCAAAACAAATACTTTTTAGAAACTAGATATTTCGACGATCACTTTTCTTTTCTTCGTTGAATTCGTTCGAGGCCCCGATAAACATGATTTCAGCCCATGAAGGTTTCCAGTGCTGGGACCCAACTCCATCTTCTATATAAGGAGAACATTTCTCTCCTTTTTCCCTTTTCCAGCACAAGAACCATTAACCTAGGGTTTTTTCCCTTTTTCCCTTTTCCTCTAGCTCTTCCATCTCCCAATCCACTACCAAACCTTTGCCATTGGAGAATTACTTGTCACCATATTCTTCCTCATCACCATAGCTTTCCATTGATACCATTTTGAGAGAAAACATCACATTCCAAGATCTCCATTGAACTACTCTTGCTCATTTGGAGAACCTAAAAGTAAGCAACCCTCCCCATCTCTTAGATTTGTGTTCACTTGACCTTGAAGAGGTTCCATTTCTATTATTGTATGGTTTCTTTTTCTATTTCTTGTGTCGACCCTTTTAGGGTTTGTTTTTGGGATTTTTGTAATAGCTTGGATCTTTGGCTTGGGGGAGTGTTTAGAGCTTATTATTGATTAGCTTGGACCTAAGGCAAGTGGATGAATTGATTTTTATGAGCTTTCAATGATTTTATAAGAAATGTGATTTATTGTGTTGCTTTCAACTCATGCCCGATTAATGCATTGACTTGAAATAAATGTTCATGAAAGAACCTTGATAGTATATTTATTGTCATAGAAATGTTTTGATTTATGGAATTCAATGTTATTTTGTTTTGTCTCAAATGTACTCTTGTGTGTAGTGGTTTCCTTCCCTTCTTTCTTTGTATTTGGATGTGATATTGTTGGAGGAAGATGGAATGGATGTTGTAGGAGATTTGATATTGATTTAGATGAAGTTTTGAACCCCTCATTTGGTGTATTCAAGGGGACAAAAAGGAGGTTGTAGAAGGAGGAGAAAGAGGAGAGAAGAACTGTCCCGAAATCAGTTTCTGGACAGTTCGCTCGAGCAAAGTGTCCAGAAAAAGGTTCAAGTCGTTCCAGAGGACAGTTCGCTCGAGCGGACCCTTTGTCGCTCGAGCGGACCCTCCCAGAACTAGTTCCAGAGAGTGGTTAGTTCGAACGAACTGAACCTTCGCTAGAGCCAACCTGATACTGGATGAGTTCCCTCGAGCGACCTCATCTTCGCTTAAGCGAACCCACCCAGACAACAATTCCAGGGAGCTCACCGCTCAAGCAAACCTATAATCCGCTCGAGCGATGGGTACTGTTCACCTGGGGCTGTTTTGGGAGAATAAATTAAATGTTTATATGATTGTGAGAGGTTTGTTGGGAGCCCTATTGCAATGAGAAGAACCGTTCATATGATTTGACATCCGTTTGAGAAAGAAACCACATCACGAAGACTTCATTTGAAGTTTTGAGAATCCTAAGGTATATAAGGAGCTCGGAATGTCCCCTAACTCAAAGAGTACCAAGTTGTCATTAAATCAACATACGGGACCCCTATTCACCTTAAACAAATCTTAAACCCCGATACTTGTCTTGAGATTTCGAAAGTTCATTTGTATTTCATTATTCCCAAATTTCTTATGCATTCCCGAATATATTGAAATTGAAATTGTAGCATTTTGTTAATCCTGATAAGCATGCCCGGATTGATATGATAGTTGTGCCTTTGAGCACCCCCGTCCCGTTTATTTATGTACTTGCACTTGATGTGTTTCATACACGTTTTGATCTTGTCATTTGACTTATGAGTCGGCACCACTAAGAGTGGATAACCCTGTTGGTTTGATCCACCGACTTGGAGATCCCCCTCTTGTCCCGCCGGCTGCAGTTTAGATCCCGTTACCCGGTTATTACCGTGGTCTTGTCCTGATACCCCGGATTGCTACCGTTGTTCCCGATGCTCGGCTCACTACCGTGGTCATGTCCCGTATATTATATGTATATATATATATTTCGATGTTTCTCCTCACCTTGTGTGACTGAGATCAACGCCTTGATATTGCTCTGTCACTTCGGTGATAGAGGACTTAGCTTCGTGTGGTTGTCATCTTGCTTGTTTTCCGTTTCCTTGGTTACCTTTACATGTTTTACATCACATACTTGTATTTGAAT
Source organism: Cinnamomum chago (assembly GCA_038049695.1). Lineage (NCBI taxonomy): Eukaryota > Viridiplantae > Streptophyta > Magnoliopsida > Laurales > Lauraceae > Cinnamomum > Cinnamomum chago. The sequence goes on from CP142460.1 coordinate 39,214,217, forward strand.
AAATGATTTATCTCTTTTATGGAAATTGTTATTTAAGCAAGTTTAAATGCTTTTGAAGGTAAATTCATTTATTATTATATTGTTATGTCTCTTCACCCATTTGTCAAACCGCCGTGTTTGACCCACTCTTTGGTACTCAAGTCCGGACATTATCTATCCCGTGGCGGAGCTTGAGGACGCGGGCGGCAAACCGCAACGCCTAGTTTAGTGGCATGCTGATGATATCGTTTAGACATTTGATTGCCTTGAGAGACGTAACATTTTGAGAACGTTTAACCATTCTTTGGGGCTGGGTATTTTGTCTATGTTGACCTTTGTTGGCCTCTATTTTTGGGAATGTAATTAAATGATCTTTTGTATAAACTTTAACTTTACTTTTAGAAAAGCACTAATGATTATTGCTCATTCTGATACTTGGTTTATATATATGATTTTATCTTGTGACTAGAATTGAATTGTGAATGTTTGATTTACTACACGCTTCCGCACTTAACAAAAATTTACTATGTTGTTGTGATATCCTCACCGTAGACACCTGTGGGAAATTAAATAAACATAAATAAATGTTTAACGTACACACATCATCAATGAGTTCCGATCCCGGATTAGGACCTCGGTGGACCCGGTCCGGGGTCGCAACAAGCTTGTAAGGAGAGGAAGAAGAAAATGGCATGCATTTGTCTATTTGACAAGGGTTGGTGGTGGATTGGGGAGGAAGAAAGCAAGAAGAAGGAGGAGAAGAAAACCCTAGGTGGTTTCACTTTTTGTGCTGGAAAATGAGAAGGGGAAGAAGGGGATGGGTTCCCTCTTTTATAACAAATGAAGGTGGGTCCCACAACTTACATAACTTGACGGCTAGAAACATGTTTCTCGGTGTCTCGGATGAATTCGACGAAGAAGGAAGAAATGATCGTCGAAATATCTAATTTCCAAAAAGTATATATTTCGCGGGTTTCGGAGATATTGAAAATAGTGTCCAGATTTTCATGTAAAAGGACTGTTTTGCCCCTATCATTGGAAAAGTAGGGTTTCGGGGTTTCAAACGGGGACGAAGTAAATACAAAAGTTGTGGAGACTAACGAGATAAGTAAAACGAGATAAAAACACTAATTTATAAGAATCTTGAGTAATCCCACAAGCACACGTAAAGTTACCAAAAAGGAACCCCCAAAGAGTCCCACCAATCACAAGGCACTCAAAACTTCTCAAAGCTATTAAAAAGTTATTCTAATCCCAACTTAACCAAAACCCACTAATCACACTTAGAGCTAAAACACTACTTAATTAATGCTAATCGAGGTCACTCAGGTCAGGGTCTTACAGTAATTATCTGTGAAAGTGATGAAATACTCATATCCTCTTTTGGCCTTGACATTAATGGGTCCACACACATCAGTATGTACTAATTCCAATAAATCTTTGACCCTATTGCCCTTTGATGAAAAGGGTCTTTTGGTCATTCTGCATTCCAAACAGGAATCGCAACAGGCATTGGTTCTACCACCAATGAAGGAAAGATACCATCTTTCACTAGCCTGTCAATCATGTTTAGGTTTATATGACCTAGCCTCAAGTGCCACAGTTTTGTTGGATTAGATGAAGGTAACTTTCTCTTTAATGATGGTCTATTGATTGTTTCAGTATCATGTATCTCATACATTGTAAGAGTTAGCAAATAAAGCTCATTGGTTACCTTGCTAGAACATATAAAAGTATCATTCCTCTTTATGACAACTTCAGTACCAAAAGCAATGGAATAACTTTGATTCACCAAACTAGAAACTGAAATTAAATTCCGTCGTAAAGACGGTACATATAACGTGTCTGACAAAACCAACTTATTATTTGAAAAACATAATGTAATAACTCCCACTGAAACAACCTCTGCCTTAGCATCAGATCCTAGGTTGACAATGATTTCTCCATCACTGAACCTCCTGGTTTCCCTGAACCCCTGCAACGAATTACATATGTGATTAGTTGCCCCGGAGTCCATAGACCAAGATTCTGAAGTACCGGTTGTTAAACTAACTTCAGAAATAAGTGACTCAATCATACCTTAGGTCCTTTCCTTAGATAGAAGATCTGGACAATTCCTTTTCCAATGTCCTATCTTACCACAATGGAAACACGTTCCTTTTTACTCCCGTACCCTTAGCCTTGGCCATACCACAAGTAGAACCATTCTCCACCTTAGGGCTCTTGATGACTGATTTCTTCTTGCTATCTCGGTCTTTGCCTTTCAGCTTGGTCCTAGCAAATGACTTTTCTGTCATGAGGGGATTTTGCTCTTTCTTCATGATTTTCTCAGTCACTACGAGCTGGCGAGACAGCTCAGCTATGGTCATTTCCAATTTATTATAATTGATCTTGAAATGATTGAAAGAATCCGGTAGTGACTAAAGGATCATGTCGATCTGCGATTCTGTATCAATTTTAACACCCAGTACATCTAACTCATTCAATGCTAAACTCATTTTTAACAAATGTTTTTGTATTGGGATTCCCTCAGCCATCTTAGTGTTTATCAACACCTTCATAACAGCTTGCCTAGCAGGTCTAACCTGGTCCGCAAACATCTCCTTTAAGTTCGATATAATATCGTATGCTGATTTGTAGGATTGATGTTGGTGTTGTAAAACACTAGACATGGATGCCAAAATGTAACATTTGGCCATCTGATCGTCTCTGGTCCACTTAGTGTAAAAGTCCTTTTCATACTGTGGTGCATCAGGCTCAGGCTTAGGAAGGGAAGGTATGGTAAGGACATATCTACATCCTGAAACTGTCAGGACAATATCCAGGGTCCTTTTCTAGTCTATAAAGTTGGATTCCATCAACTTAAACTAGTTGAGGATAGTCGCAAGTGGATTGAAAGTATTTGAATTCATGCTTGAAATACTGTAGCACATAACTATACATTTAATTAATGAATTTAAATGACATTAGGGTTTAGTATTCTACCAAATTTATGTAGGAATCCTCATAACCACTAAATTCAGAATACATCGGAATCCCAATCCCCGGGATATGCCTCCTTAGGGAGTGCGGATACCACCTAGATTGGTGTAGATCAAAGTTGGTCAAAATTAGGATTAAGACTAACTATCCATGATCCCTTTCATTCACTATTATCTAGGTATCTCATACCAAATAATGAATGACTCCCGATTAGCTTCAGTTTCTAAAATATATGAGGCAAATCCTTGGGGATACTACATCATTATTTTAGTTAAGTGTGACCCACTAACTAACATTGCATGACAACCGTTGCGAGCAGCTCCTCCTTGGGGAGTGGGCCCCCGCCCCGTCTCACCAACATTATCCATAGGAGATCCATATCTAGGAACCAGACAAGTAAAAGCTCTCCGTGGGGAACGGTCATTCTCAAGATGGCGCGAGGCTAATACTTTCCTTACAATGTACCTATGGTGGAAAACCATGGGGATTTCTACATATAAATGCCCCGCTCCCACTTAATATCTTAGAATTAAGGATTTCCTTTTAGGTATATGAGCCCACAAATATAGACATCAAATCATCTCATGATATGACCAATGATTGGTTCCAAGTCAAGTTATTTTATGGAAAGTTCAGTTTTTTAAATTAGTGTTACCAATGGATCCATCTCATGGGCCCATCAACTCTAATTAGAACTCTTTCCAAAAATTAATTTGATTTGACCAATTTTGGAAATTTCTATGTTTGGATTAGATTTTGGAAACTTTCTAAAAACAAGCATTCATCCATAAATAGAAAGTGCTAAAATTAGAAAATATTCCTCTCCTCCACATGGCCCAAGCGGAATAGACTTCTTAGACTTCTAGACTTTCCAAAACTTTGGGATTCCTCAAACTCTTTGGGCATCTCCAAAACGCTTTTGGTAATGTTCAAACTCTTTGATTAGGAGTCCAACTTCACTTTCCTTCTTCGTCTTGGACATCACCAGAATTTACAAATTTTAAAATTTACATAAATTCCTATGCCAAAATTATGAGACTTACATGCCAATCTAAACATGGAAATAAAAGGGTTATAGGGAAATCCACCATGCCTTGCCCTTTTGCGAGAAACCAAGGAAATCATGATGCCCTTTACACTTAGCCTCAAATAAACCAATAACCATAAAAAGAAAGTAAAAGTCTTGTGGGCCACATGGAGAAGACATTATCACCTGCAAGTTAGTATCTTATACAACAAAGCATCTTACAAAACCAGGTTACCAAGCCACAATGGAAAAACAAGATGCCAAAGATTGCCACTATAAAGTCCGCGACCTTACTGGGTCAATTGGGCCCAATAGCAGGCTCGTTGACCCGTTTATTTTATTATTATTATAATTAATTGTATTATTAGATATTTAAGTTGGTGTAGGCCTTGAGTGAGTTTCTTTTAGTGTTAGAATAGTGTCTGTGAAGTTTCGCTCGATTTCGAGTTCGTTTGATCCTAACAGGGGGGTAGTTCGCAATTTAGGGAAAATTAAGTGTTTTTATGAAAAAAATTCCTATCACCGTGATTTTGGGTTCGTTAGAAAGGTCTCGTCGCGCTGATCATTTTTGTCTCTTGGTTCATCGCGATTCGACAATCAGAAACCCTTCAAGTGGTCCATTCCTTCACCAGACCCAGTTAAGGGCAAACTTGTCTTTTCCTTCTTCACTTCTTCTTTAACCTAATCTTGACCCTAATCTCATTCTCATTTCTGCAACGAAACTACAGCAGCCTCTTCTTCTTCCTCTTCATCTTCTCAAGCCCAGAGTTTTTGGGAGAGATCATCTCGAAGATACGAACTGCACATCTTCTTCCTCGCGATCTTCTCTTTCCGTTGGTTCTAGTTTGGTAAGATTTCCCTCACGCTCATCTTTCAATCATCTTCTCTTTTGGTTAGATTTAGGTTTGATCTCAATTTTTTCCTCTCTTTTCTTCCCCTTGGCATTTTAGGTCACGTTTGGTTGGGTTAGATTTGTGGATTTCGTGATAGAAAGCTTCTCCTCAAGTTTTCCCTATTTCAATCTTCTTCTTGGTTGAGGCAAGTAGATTTGTTTTATATATTGGGCATGCATGTATTATTATTGTTCTTGTTAACTCATTGTTTAAATTTTCCCAAAATTCCAAGCTTGTCATGATTAAATGGATTACACATGCTAAAATTGGATTAATGGGTTGAATGGATTTTATTATGGGTGGATGACTTGATGAATGGATAAAATGTGGTTTGGAGGAGAGCATGGTGGCTCTTTGTGCAGGTTATGACATTTGGAAAGGTTTGGGAAGAGGTTGGAGAAGGAGCTACTCAAATGATTGAATTTTTGGCTCAAAAGACTCGCGGTTCTGCCCAAAATTCGGCTAGCCGCAGGAAATTCGGTCACCATTCAGTTACTTTTTGTGAGAACCCGACCCCTAATCTCTTGGATTAGTGTTGTTTTATTTGTGGATTAGTTTCTTTTAGTGGGATTAGTATTTGTTGGGTTGAGTTTGAGAGCTAGGATGGTTTTTCTCTAGTTTTGGGGAATTTTGAGGGCCTTTGTGATTAGTGGGACCCTTTGGGGGTTCTTGTAGTGACTTTGCGCGTGATTGAGAGGTTATTTGAAATTCCCGATAATTCTTGTTTTAGCCTCATTTGACTTATTTTGTTAACCTCTACAACTTTCGTGTTCACTCCGTACCCGTTCGAAGCTCCGAAAATCAGTTTTTCCAGCCCGAAGGGCAAAACAGTCTTTTCACACCAAATCTGGACCCAAATTTCGAGATCCCAGAACCATGCCAAAGTTATACTTTTTGAAAACTAGATTTTATGAGAAACATTTTTCTCTTCTTCGTCGATCGCATCCGAGGCCCACAAATAGATGTTTTACCCTTGGCAAGCTTTGAGTGTAGTGGGGCCCACACCCACCCATTATAAAATGACTCCACTCACTCTTTCTCCCTCATTTTCCACTCCCCATCGGCTGCAACTCCCAGCTACAATGCCAGCAGCTCCTCTTCTTCATGTCTTCCATTTCTTCTTGCTTTCTCCTCTCATTTCTTGGAAGAAACTCTTGCCATTTGGAAACCCCAACATGCCATCTTCTTCCCCATCTCTTTAGCTTCCCATGGATGTGATTCTTGTGCAAAACCAAGGTGGGCAGCCCCTATTGCAAGCTTCTTCTTGTTCATTCATGGCCTTAGAGGTAAAGACTCCTTCCCATTTTCCTTGTATGTGCTATGGCTCTCCCTTAGGTTCTATTTTCTAGTTGGGTTTGAGCCCATTCCTTGTCTTTTATTGTTTAACCCATTTTAGGGTTTGTTTTGGGGGTTTTTGTAGAGATTGTGGATCTTGAGCTTGAGAGGTGATTAGGAGCTTGATTTGCTAGATTGGAACCCAAGGCAAGTGGATGAATGGATGGTTTTAATGTTATCAAAGTTTATGAGAAAATCCTAAGTTTTATTACTTGTTCTTGATCATGGAATACATGTTTGCACATATGCTTCTTGCCACATATATATTGATTTCGAAATTGCATATTAATGGTTGTTTCTCTCTTGTTAATCTCTTGGAAATGTATGCATTCCATTTGGTCAAGGTTTGCTCATATGGTTTTATAGTGAATGGGGTTGGTTTTCCATTCATGTCTATGTTTACTAGCTTGCATTGATTTGAAATTGATGTTCATTTGAGGAGTTTTGTTAAATCATCTTTTGTTAAGGAGATGTGAATTAATAGTCTTGATTTATCTCTAGATTTTTGGCTCAAATGGACCCTTGTGTATATTGGGGATTCTTCCCTTTGTTTAATGTGAAATGAGAAGAAAGAGGTGTTTGGATTTAATGTTCATTGAAGTTTTGATGGGAGTTTTATTGTAGTTAGGATGTTGTTGAAGTAAGGAAAAACTCAAATTGTATATGTGTTGGAAGGAAAGGAAAAAGGAAGGGAAAAATCAAGTGTTCCCGGACCTGCACACGCCCAGGTCCAATCGATCGGCCGATCGATCGGACTGTCTTTAACTGGGAGGCTTTTCGAGCCGATCGATCGGACCGAAAGTGAAATTTGATATTGTTTTTTTTTTTTGGAAACCTTTGGACTTTCTATGAGTCCTAGGGGTATATACCTTAGTGTTAAGACTAATTATACCCTAATCTAAGGTCTTTAAGACTAGGGAACTAAAAGGAAAGAATGGTGATGATCTAGGCACTAATTCTTGGTTTTAGGTGGGACCCTGGCTACCCTTTTTGGACTGTTTGGACCATGTGTGAGAATGTCTTGAGCCGACACGCCTCACGGTTGGTTCGGTGGCATCGAAGTTGAATCCATTTCAATCTTGAACGGGATGGAACGACGCGATATCTTCTTTATATCTAAACACAAATCTTTCCCTTAGTTATCGCGAATTCTATTCCTTTCGGTGACTGAATAGGTTGCTCGATGTTTCCGGATTAATGTCATGCCTAGGATGGACCGTTTATAATCTTGATTTTTGCTATTGTAACATCTAGTACTACCCATAAGCTCATTTTAAGTTTTGAAAATCGAAAAGTGCATAAGGAGCCCGGAATGTCTTCAAACTCAAGGAGTACCAAGTAATTATTATAATCGACATACGGGACCCCTATTCACTTAAATAAATCTTGAAACCGATATTTTTACCCGCAATTGTTATAGTTCATTGTTTCACCTCATTTCCCGAGATTTGCATCACATGACTTGTTTTCCCCGAAAGCATTGAAGTTACACTAGTAATAGTTATTTGTCCCGAGATGTATTGCCCGATATGAAGTGACAGTGTGCCCTTGAGCACCCCCGTTTTACCCGTTTATTTATTGTACTTGATTTACTTGCATATGTCCCGATTTGTTATTTGACCTATGAGTCGGCATCACTAAGCTTGGATAACCTTGTCAGTCTGATCCACTGACTTGGAGATCCCCCTCCCGTCCCGCCAGCTGCAATTTGGATCCCGCTACCCGGTTATTGCCGTGGTCCCGTCCCGATACCCGGTTCGCTACCGTGGTCCCGTTCCCGTATATTTATATTGTATATATGATTTGCGTTGAGTCTCCTCACCTTGTGTGACTGAGACCAACATCCCGTTATACTCTTGTCACTTCGGTGATAGAGGACTTAGCTTTTTGTGATTGCCATCTTGCCAGTTCCCGATCCCTTGGATACCCGACATGTTTTATATTGCTTATATGTTTTCCGATAAATGATTCGTTTCCTTTATGAAAGTTGTTACTTAGACAAGTGTTAATATTCTCCAAAGTGAATTCAGTTATTATTATTATGTTGTTTTCTGTTCCTTGTACACGTATATGTTTTAAATGAATGCCGGTTGGGTGAATACCCATGCTTTTACATATATTTCAAACGATCAATGGTTTTGCTAGATTTATATGATTGCACATGTTTTAAATGAATACCTGAATTGTTAAATACCCGTGCTTTGTTTTAAATGACACTTGTATTCCAGATCCCTATGTTTATACCTGTTTTTAAATGATGCCCGATTTGTTGAATACCCATGCCTTGAAATATGTTTAAATGAACATTAGTCTTGTCAGATTTCTTTGGTTACACCTGTTTTAAATGAACACCCGGTTTGTTAAATATCCGTATTTTTACATATGTTTCAAATGGACATTGGTTTTGCTAGACTGCTATGAATACATGGTTTGTTGTATACTTATGTTTTTACCTAAGTCTCAAATGAACGTTTGTTTTGTCAAACCACTATGTTTATACATGTTTTAGACGAACACCCGATTGTCAAATATCTATGCTTTTATAGATGATGTAAATGAACACATGTTTTATTAGATATTCATGTTTTACCCATGCTTGAAACGACTACATGTTTTGCCCGAGATCCACGATTTTGCACCCGTTTAATTATATGCAGCATTTGATCGAATAGCATGATTTATCATATGTTTTATTCTTCAGTATATTTATGATCTTTTCATCCACCTGCCAGACCGTCGTGTCTGACCCACTACTTTTGGTACTCAGGTTCAGATTTCTTCGTCCCGAGATGAGTGCTTGGATTGGCTGTGGAGCCATGTTTTGCAGGTTGTTTTGTCGGCTATGTCATGTAGACATTGGGCTTGACATCGGAGCTACGTCATTTGGGGTAGTGTTATAGCTTATTGTTGTATGGCTTTTATTAGCCTTTTTCTTGGGATTCTTAATTAATGTACATTGATAATTGTAACTTGAACATATATGGGAATGTAATATCTTGTTACTGTCAGCTCTGTAATTTATTGTGATGGTTTACTCCAGTCTGATATGATTCTTGTTATGATAGCTATATGCTAAAGGTTGAGTGCGACGCGGAATCCGATGGCCACGGACTTCGGGTTGTAACGCCACAAAACCTTCCGCAAAATATTCAGAATGTGTTGTCTTCACACACGCGGATCCTGGGAGAAGTAAAATACATTTATGCTTAAATCCCATTCCCGCCCCCGAGGTTCCGGTTCGAGGGCGTGACACTTTTCCAGTAACCATGTTTTTACAGGGCATTTTCGGTCACCTTCGGTCACTTTTTCGGCTAGCCGAACATGCCAATTCAGCTAGCCGCATAGGCCAATTCGGCTAGCCCCATTTGGGCAAATTTCATGAATTTTGGCAGATTTCGAATGGCCATAACTTTTGATCCGCCCGTCGGATTTCAACGTGTAATATACCGTTGGAAAGCCCTCGAGATGTACAATCCAATAGTTCTAGTTTCGTTATGATCGAAGATTAGTAAATGATGTAAATACTTGGATTATTGCCTCAGCTCATATCTTTATTGAAACTGAGACCGGTAACCTAGGTTTGAGCCTTAGATGTTGGAAACCATGAACTTACTCTCAAATGACCATTATGGGGGTTAAAATCGAAGCACGTGACTTGGTATGTTTCGGTTAGGTGTCTAGGGATTCGTGTATTAAACATGAGGTAACCGAATGCATATGGAACTGATTAATACTGAATTAATAGATGCTTAACATGATTATACACCAAGGGATTTCCTTAGAAGCATCGTTAATCCAATTCCACAGGTACTCCGTTAGAACATGTAGGATACATGGATGACACCACTTGCCTAGGGTTGGCTTGTAATTCCTCCTTGACTTGTTTAATTGTATACGTTGTAATTGCACCTTGTACACTCTCTCGGCATAATACACCTAATTAATTATGAAACATAATTTCTTGTAGAATTAGGACTTGGACCTAACTTAGAGTGTACCTTAGGACCCCGTGTTATGTAATTGATAAACATGACTGGCTAGACTGAAGGGATTATCAGGTGATTGGATTTGTCTTGTATTAACTTGAATGAGACAACCCCTATGAACATGTCTTGTATATTGAGCTAGCCAGACTTGCTTGTCTTGATTTCCTCATGTCAACACCACTTTACTATTATTTGCATGTCATGGCTAACTGCAGTTTGGGGTATTATTGATGGGTCGGTTACTCGGACATTGGGGTGGGCAATCGGCTTTGGACGGTGTCCATGGTGTTGAATAGTTGGGAGTGGGTTTGGACCGTGCTACTATTCCCAGGACCAGGAGCTTGGATCCCCGTGGAGCCATACTTTGGTATCAGTAGTCCTGGTAGGATTGTTACTGGTACCCCGGAAGGTGGTTTGGACATCCTCGGAGTCTCCCTCTTGATTCTTGCATTGCATTGTTTGGACAGTGGTTATTGCTAGTATGTTAGGATTTCCTGTTATCGTTTCTGGTTATTTGTTCATGCTTTATGCCTAACTTTGATTCCTTGTATTAGCTTGATTATCATACCTGTCATTACTCTTATATTTGATGCATGTCATGATTATTTATATCTTGCTTATCTATTGCTCAGCATGTTGTTGACTCTGTTCCTTAGTGTGCAAACACCTCAGGTGACTACTACTATGAGGAGCAGGCAGGTGAGGAGATCCTCTGGGATCTCCAACCGATTGAGGAGGAACGAGAGTGGCGTGCAGATGATGTAGAGTAGCATCATCGTACCTGGCAAGAGAGAGATTCATTAGGACCTCATTAGATTCTTTATTCTTTATTATCTCTCATTGAACCTTTCACACCATTAACTTCTTTATTGTTTTAGATGGCCTTGATTAGTGGGATGGCCATTGTAATAAATTAATTTCTTTGTTTAAGTTTTATTTAATTCCTTGTGCTAACCATTATTGAGATTTGTTATTCATTGCTTTGAAATTTAATATGCCTCAAATTGTATGAATTTCGCAGTTTTATATTACTTGAGGTTTGAAATGCAATATTCTCACAGCGAACTTACCATCCTTGGGCCTCAAAAAAGTTTAATTAGCCTTAAATTTCACTCCCCGGATCCGATTTATTCTCTAATCAGGTTCGGGGGACGTGACAGCCACCCTTTTAAAACATGCACTTCAAAAATTCGGATCAAAGAATAGAGTAATCCTATGTGCCCGGTCGACCGGCCAGAGGGCTTGGTCGACCGGCTCTACAAGCACCCGGTCGACTGAGCACGGGGCCAGGTCGACTCACCTAACGAAGGCAGAAAGTGAAAGTTCATGCGTATTGGATCTGAACTCACATGACAGGAGACGTCCATGGCTGATATGTTTTTCAATCGACTAAAACAGATCTGATCTGGCAGCGTGAATCAGCCATGAAATACGCATAAAAACTCCATGAAATCATGATCAACATGTGTACAATAAAAGGAGATGATTGAGGACTGATACCTTGATGATATGAAGTCTTCAAATCTCTGTAACTGAACTTGCAAAGGACTGATCACAGGCCTGCAATCAGCTATACAGGTTGCAGGAATTTTCTGCAGCAACTTTTCTATTGATCTTCTCTTCTATTCCACAACCCAATGTAATTGGCTTTGATTGTGGGATCAGAATATGGATTCCTTGAGGGGTTTTCTGAACTATACTTTGTGGAAAACAAACCCAGACCTGATTTCCTCTCTTCAATGAATGAACAAGAAGACAACCATGGGCGTTTTTCTCTCTTCAAAGAATAAAGAAGAAGAAGGCAATGGGCGTGTATCTCTCATCTCTTTTGGGCAGCCTCCTAGTCTTGCACGCCTAGGGTTTATTTTTCATACATAGGTTGCACACAAAGAGGAGAGATCTATAAAGATGGTTTAGATCTCTCTAAAAAGTAGGACCATCCCATGAAGTTAGCAATCAGCTACTTTTGGGGTGCAACACCTTCTAATTAAAGATACTAAAATTTAGTAAACTTTAATCATAGGAATTCTTACCCAATGAGGGATTCAACCTTCCAAGTAAAGATACCTAGTTAAAGTTGGAAACCTCACACAAGGGGCTCCCTTTATGGCTGGCCCACAAGATAGATAAACGCACCATGGCCCACAAGTTAATAATTAAGCTAGAGTTAAATTCATGTATGCCATCAAAGGCCTATTTGAATTTAAACTAAAAATTATTTTTCCACAAAGAATAATTCAACCTCATATCATCTAATTAAATTAGGAAACCATGCCAATATAGGAAAATGGCTAGAAGAGGGACCAAAAGACATATTTGCCCTTGGCTCCCAAAATGACCAAAATGTCCATGCTAACCCCATAGCAACATTAAGATCATTTTAACCCTAACTCATTCCACTAAAAAGTTATGGTTGCACTCCAGGGACAAATATTAAATATGAAATAAGCTCGTCAGGAAATGACATTCGTCTTCAACCTACTAAGTGAAATGACAGAAATGCCCCTCTATGTAACATCCATAATCAAGTCAGGTTATCCAATGTACTATCAACCTTCTTGATTATATCTCAACCTCAGAACTTCATATCCTTGATTTAATCATCATGCGGATATCATTCTCTTGGTCCAGGGAGCGACCCACAAGTTCAATATCCATATGGAATATCCATATACTAAGATCTTAGATTTTGATGATTAATCAGATATTTCTAAGGGGACGATCACTCCATCACAAGATGGCATAGATTCTTTATTGCATATGTACATCCTAACTAATCAAGCTCGAGTACCCAAAACACAGAGTTGTTGACCCATGAACAGGATCTCACCCATAGTGAATTAAAGTACAAGAACTCGACTTCGTCAGTTCATCCACATATGCTCAAGATTAAGAGCACTGGTCACTCAGTAGCATAAGGTGACTTGATCTCTCTCAGTGATAGTGTTAGGGTTTTTATAGATTGCAATTTGATGGATGCATTATCATTCAAGCATCATTTGATTCACACACTTGCATTGTTTTAGTTAAACTTGAAATCTTATTTTATTCATACATTGTTTTTAAGATTTGCAAAAGTTTTGATTTATGCATGATTTGTTTTCAATCTTGGATGCATTTGTTTTAAGAAAGAGTTTTCAAGAAATCAAGCAAGCCTTTGTTTTAAAAGTTTTGAATCTTTTTAGGCTTTTTATGTCATGTTTTAAAAACCATTAGAATCTTTAAAACATGTTTTCCAAGCTTGATTTAGTGGCCAAAAGGTCCCCCAAAGAAATAACTTTGAAATGGCAAAAGTTGCATTTTTTGTCAAAGGGAGGCTGTCCCGGCAGTGTCGCCGGTCGACCGAGAGGCAGGTCTCGGTCGACCGAGACAACTGGAGGTAAAATCTGCAGTTTTGAACTGAAACCTCCAACGGTCAGAAATCTGACCGTTGTGCCTTCCCGGTCAACCGAGACCTCTTTGCCGGTCGACCGAGGACTAGCCGTTGGCAACTTTTTGCTATAAATATGAGTTCTTTCCCTTGCCAAAAGTTGGGAATTTTAAACCCCTCCTTGAGAGGATTTGAGGCATATCAAAAGGGAAAAGAACCAAGGGATGAAGGGGAAGATTAGGAAAGCTAAAGCTTGGATTAATGAAGTTAAACCACCAAGTAGGCTCTTCCTTTCTTAATCATATGTTTTCATGCTTTGTTTTATTTTTGGTAAATCATTTCTAGCATGATAAACTATGTTTGTGTTGTGTCCTTAACATGTGTTATGTTTTGAGTTGATTTATTGTTTTGGATACAACACCATATGATTCAATCCAAGTAGTACTTAACTTTGGTAAATCTAAGTAGATCATGTTAATGTAAAAACCTTTGAAATCATATGTAACATGATTCATATACTTGGTTGAATCTTTGGTTGTTGTTTTCCATCATAAGAAAATCACTTTCAAAACTATCTTATGTTTTGGACTCAACCTCTTTACAAATCATATGTTTTCATGTTTTGTTTTATCATTGGTAAATCTTTGTAACATGTTAATATATGATATGTTGTATCCTTAGCATATTCTATATTTTGAATAGATCTATTGTTTTGGATACATCACCATTGATTCATCAAAGTAGTACTTTATTGGTAAATCTAAGTAGATCATGTTAATGAAAGATGTAACATGATTCATATACTTTGTTGAATCTTTGGGTGTTGTTTTTCCATCATAAGAAAATCTCCTTCAAATGTATCTTATGTTTTGGATTCAACATCATTACAAATCATATGTGTATTATTGTTTTAAAGTTTCACAACTTGCCTTACTTTGATTGGTAAATCATTTTCAAGTTGTCCTTATAATTACATATGATTTGTCCCCTCTTTTCAATCAAATCTATTTTTATGTTTTGATCTTCATTGTTGATTTGATTGACATCCCTATGCATCACATGTTTAGAGCTAATCCATTTCATACAACTTGTGTAACTTTGATATCATTAACAAGTTGTTACTTTTAACATGTGATTGCATTCTATCCTCAATCATAAATGTTTTTGAGCTAAAATTTTCAAAAGCCTTAGGCATACATTTATGAACTTTCATTTTCAAAATGATTGAGGACCACACACACACACTTCATATGTTTTCATCTTTGCATTCATAGTGTGAGTGTGTATTAGAATTTCACTTCCATATCCGCCTAATTAAGAGGCATTGTAATGAGCTTAAATTGAATCTCCATCAAGTGTTTATAGACACTATCTTAGTGAGATAACCAACCTTGTGGTTGAAGAGGTTATTGCTTAGCCTATAAAAGCATAGTGTATAGGTTGATGTTAAGCCTTGAAAAACATCAATGTAAAGGTTATTGCTTAGCCTTGGAAAGCATATTGTAAAGGTTATTGCTTAGCCTATTGAAAAGCATAAATAGTGGAAATCCGGTGGGGTGTTGGATCACAAGCCGGTAGTGGATGTAGGCATTGAGGCCGAACCACTATAAATCCTTGTGTGATGGTGCTTGCTTTGTGGTGATTGTTTATATTAGCTTCCGCATATTGTTTGATAATCATCACTTGTGACTAGTTGGTTTTAAAGAAGTTAAAATTGTTAAAATTGGTCATAATTGGAGCTCACCCTATTCACCCCCCCTCTAGGGTTCGGATCCCCATGGACTTACAGATAGTACTATTTTAGAGATCACACCTACAAGTGGTCATGTTCAATGCATGACACATGCACTAATGAGATAAATCCGGAAAAGCCTCCGTGACTAAGGTAAGTCACCCTGAATACAGGAGAGTATCTCACTATAACTTATACCAAGATGAAGTGCCCAACTCCATCTCTCAGTTATGAACCAGTTTATTGCTTCAAGTGTCCATGACTCAAACCTGTCTATGTGTAGCCACTACACACCCAAGTCATTTACTAGAAACAATGGACCTTACACAAACATACATATATACATACAGTAAGAGAAAAACAATAATTCTAATTAATAACCAGTAAATATCCAGTAACAGAGATGTGAATGCTGTCAGTGGGCTTTAGGGCATACACAAAACCCAACAGATAGTTGGGTTTTCTCAATTCGAGTCCAAACACCTCCAAAACACTTCTGAAGGCTCTCAATGGCTTCCTACCATCCTTCCATCATTATTAAACCCTTTTGTGACTATCCAAACATAGATTAACTTATAAACAAAGCAAATACATCAAAAACTAATCCGTACATAGCCCTTGCTCTATCCTTTTCGCATCTCATGCAAAGATTAGAACAAGTTTACTGATCTAACATTATTAGAGATGAGGTATGACTCTGATTGTTGGAAAATAGGTGGGCCTTTCAGATAGGTTTAAAAAACTTTTGACCCACTTGATGCAGGGATCAATTATCTATAAGGCAACAAACCCAATCCAAGATGCAATCCCTCAAACTCATAAACCATGTACAGCAATATATCCACTACAACAATTTTGCCTTTTTGCGATGCCAAAAAAGCGTCGCAAATAATATAAAAAGCGTCGCAATAAGTAATTGCGACGCAAAAAACTAAGCGTCATAAAGGGGTCGCAAATAATGAGCTCACAGAAAGATTAGCTACGCTAAAGACTGCAGCGTGGCAATTGGAGAGAGTATTTGCGACGGTTTTAAAGCGTTGCTAATTACGTAGCAATTACGACGTATTATAAACGTCGCAAATAATGATTTATTTGCAACGGTAAAATTGCGTCACCAATAATTTATATTTGCGACGTATTATAAACGTGGCAAATAATGATTTATTTGCAACGGTAAAATTGCGTCACCAATAATTTATATTTGCGACGATTCTAAAAGGTCGTTAATAAATTATTAAAGGCGACGCTCATATAAAGTTGCAAATAATTTTTTTTTTGCGACGCTTATGTGGTGTGGTAAATAATATTTATCTTGTTACATTTGATTATTTGCAACGCAATAAAAGCGCCGCAACTAATAATTTCTCAAAAAAAAATATTTTAATATTTTTAAAATAGATATATTTTTCCTGATTTTATACCCAATCAATACAAATATAATCTCATCATCCATTCACAAATCATCCATTCACAAATCTTTAATGCAAAGTCACCATTAGGTCATCACAATCATATATCTCTAAGTTGCAATTCAGGTATGAAAATAACACTCCATCGATGTAAAAACATAAACTAAATTAATTCATTGAATTTGAGTGCAACGAATCAATTGTCCTCGTCACAAATTCTTACTGAATGATATTGATAAAATTCTGTTAAACATAAATCTATATAATAGTTGGTCTCAATATAACATAAAAACAATAATTGAAATGCGATCTTCAATATGTATCACAGGGAGACGACAAGCAATTTCCACGATAAAATATAGCATCCTCAAATTGATCTGCACTATCCAAATCGGTCCAAAAATGTTGCTTGTTCTTATTTTCTCTTCATCTCCCATTTCAATCTGTAATAAATAAAACAAGATAGATGTTAAAATCTATAAAGAAAATCTATAAAACACAACTATATTTGCCATTATAACTAGTCATATTAACATCACCAAGGATGAGAAGCAAGTGAAATTGCCAACACTAGATGGTTAATTGTAAAATTCTACAAATTGGGATTCCAACTCCACATAGGACTGCAAACCCAACATTCTTCTGTCATGTGTATGGAATTTTTCTCCACAGTATGAACTAAAAAGGATTTGGGTTACACTCTGTGATCCCATTTGGGTTTAGACCATAAACAATGGGATAAAAACAACTAGCTAATTCTTGCATGGAGGCAAAGAAAATCTTCACCTATCCTAACAAAAGGACTTGTGGGTCACATCATTAAGTATTTCAATATTTCTTCTCTCAGCTCTGCAGTTGCAAATAGCATGGAAAGTTTTAACAACATTAATTCATTTTCATGTGGGGGTCAACGGAATCTTTGTAAACGGAAGTAATGGTGCATGCAAAGTATTTTGAAATGCAGGAGATAACAAGACCTAATAAATCTCATATGGTGATGAAGAACTAGAAAAGGCCCTTCACTTTCATGGCAAGAAAAGATAAACAGATTAAAGTAAGTTGTATATGAATATTGCCTGTAAGGAAATCCACAGCATAATAGAACATTTTCCATATACTCATAAACTAGCAGTAACTGGTTTCCTTCAATGCAACATCCATATAGCTTTACAAGATTCGGGTGTTGCAAAGCAGAAATCATTCCTATCTCATTCACAAATTCACGGTTTCCTTGGTTTGATTTAGAAGAGAGTTGCTTGACGGCAATTATGGTACCATCAGATAGTAGTCCCTGCATTAGAGTAATGATGTGTATACATGACCATTGGAGTAAAAGATAGGAACAATTAGTTCAAATTAGATGGATAAGATAACAGAATTTCATGTATATAATACCTTGTAAACAGGGAGGGGTGAAGGAGATTGATTTCATAATTGCAGCAACTTAAGGGTGTCCTTTTTTTCTCTTGTTCCTGGGAGAGAAAAATAACCATCATGAGAGGATAGAATGAGTTGGCCACCAACCCCTATTTGTGAAAAATGAAACCCTGCTGAACAATGAAAAATTTCTTTTCTAGATTTCAACCAAGCTTTAAGAACTTCTGAACCTTGTGGGTTCCGCCTATTTTTCTCACTCATAAAATACCTACAAAACACGAGAAGCCTAAGGCATGCATTTTTTTTCTAGCAAACAGGCCCTCTAAGTTTGACTATGAAATGCCACCAACTCCAGACTTCAACATGCTTGCATTACAGATACACAAGGAACACTCACCATTCAAGAGGAATCCTTATGAACATCAGCCAAAATATAGAGTCAAAAGGGTACCTTGATAACCCTGTCTGAGAGTCCTACAAAGAGCTTTCCCAGCCAATGTAAAAAGCAATTATTACAGAATCGCAAGTAATAGTCCCAACTGATCTCATGTCCACTTGAAACTCATCCTCTGACATCTCCTACAAATCAAAATCCATGTAAGAAAACTGTAATCAGACAGGTGATTGACATGCAAGACTGCTTCAAGGATATGGAAAAGTTTAAGAATAAGTTGAAAGGCTACCACTTTAGGGGACAGGGGAAAAAAAATTTGACCTTTCAATGTAAGTACCTAGGAACCGGTATATGATTGATGAACACAAGAAAGCATTAGAATGCGCAACCAAACCAACTTGTATATCAACTATCTTATTCCAACCTCCCATAAACAGACACTTCCCAACCTTTTCAAGGGCAAATATAGCAGCATCAAAAGTTCGCGTTGAGCTAACAAGCACTTCATTCTTCCACGTCTGAAACAAGGAAAACCAGATGAAGTACGTTTATGATTAAGAAAACTATCAACATATGGAAAAAGGTATTTTACTTGGATAAAATAGTGATATCCCCTCGCCTTGACCCACCACAAGAATCCTACCAGAAACAACAATCACACCCACAAATCTTGGTGCATTTCACCCTTGTTCTTGAATTTTGGGATGATTTGTTGGGGGGAAAAACACAAAAGCACAAGCTGAAGAATAATTCTCTCTTGGAGAAAAAACATGAAAATGCAAATGAGACAGAAAAAGGAAAGGTGCAAAGCACCACAAACCTTCACATGTCCATTCTCATAAAAAGCAACAAGCATACGGCGGTCCACTGAAAGTGATAGAACAGAGGCAATATTTCCAGATGATTCGTCCTCCAGTACAGCCAAAGGACTATGATCGCTAAGCAACCATAACCGAACCGTTCCATCCCAACTTCCACTATAAAGAATGCCATTACATACAGCTAGAGAAGATACTACTGACTTATGACCATCCATAGTGCAGACAAGAGTGCAATCCTGAAGAAAAAGGAATAAAATCTGATAATCTCAGAGATATTAAAGTTCTCAAGAAATTCTGAAAGGGAGTTTACTAGGTTGGTCATCCACTTCCCTTTACCACAAATAAGAGTGATTATTACCTTTAAAAAACAAAAAGAGTAATCGTTTTATTCTCTCTTGTTTTATTCTTTAAAAAAAAAAAAAAAAAGAGGCTTTCATCTAGTTCTTTCCTCATGATTTTTTCTCCAATTATGGATTTGTTTGCTTTGTGGGCTCGATCTAGGATGTTGAATCACAGATCATCTTTCAACCTTCACCTAAAAATTTGACATTCAGGAGCACATCCATCTCACCATATTAGTTTCAGTGTTCAATCAGATTGGCACAGCCATAGTGGCCTGATCCTGCATCAATTAGTGTTAGAGCTTCGGACCCTATGAATTTCAGTGTCCAAGTGGATTGGCACAAACAAGAGTTCCCAGATCTTGTACAGGTCGAAGCTGATTGAAGGTGTATCTAAAGTAAATGACATTCCTCAAAGTGAAGTGCATCTCCCTCTATAAAAAGGGGGAGATATTTGGAGAATAATATGTTGACCAAAAACTTTACCACTGCCTAAATCATACATCTTTTATCCTAATTTCAACATGCATTGTGCAGAACTACAAAATTAGGAAGCTAGCACCCCCCAACACACATAAAAGCAATTAAGCGAAGAGGCATTAAGCCACCCAAACAAGTCACCGAGCCCATACTAGAGATACCCAACTAGAAGGAGGCCAAGTAGACTAGAACCCAGAATTTTCATAACCCTTGCCAGATCCAAGCGAGTGTCCAATGATAAAAGGCAATATTGAAACATTACAAAACTTGAAAAATAACTGAAAATCAGTTAACAGTGATAAGAAGAGACCTACTATCCCAAATCAAAGAAATCAAGAAATTCTGAGAGTACCCAAACTCAGATATTGTTTCTTCTACAGTTCTGCCCCAACATTCAAGGGGGATAAGACAAAAATTGCATATTAATGAAACCCAACATAGCACTCATTGTACATCAGCTTCTACCCAAGAAAAAACTCTTAACCCTCTTCTCAGTTAACAACATCCTTCTTCCTTTACGAAATTTGAAACCATCTTCTTATACTTCTATTCCGTATTGTAAAAACCCTTATTATACGAGATCTTTTGAGTTCAGTAGGTTATTATGGAAGAAAGATTATCTTTTGAGTTCAGTAGGTTATTATGAAAGGAAGATTAGAAACATCACACAATTTCATCAAAAAGAAATTAACAGAATGGGTTAAATGTTTCACATGAAATGACTTAGTTGAAATGATTAACTTGTTTCAAATAGGATACTGAGATTGTAAGTGGATACTTGGTACTTTTACAAATAGGATACTGAGATTGTAATTAAGTGGATACTTGGTATTTTTAATGAAGTCATTGTATCAGATCTATCATATTTGAAATGCTTATAAATTTCTTATTATGTTGATTATTGTAAAAAGTTTTATTGGACAGATTTTGTAATGACAAGTAGGTATTTTTAAGTGTTTAAGAAAGGGAAAAAAATTGTATTAGATGGTTTTGTATAATTGGAAGTGTCAACTGTTTTGTGTGAGAAGCCAAGAAACATGAAACTGAAATGAATAGCATGTATGGGAATGTGCATATATGTAAAGTATCTTGGATGTTAAGAAATGAGGTCTTATCTTTGTTCTTGTACATCAGTGCCCATGTTTATTGAACAGGAATAAAGAAAGGCCCGATTACTTGGCTACAATTGATGTTGATCCAAGTTCACCTACTTAATTGAAAAGTAATTCATATAACTATGAAAGTGAAATGAATCACGCACACAAAATGCACAGCACACACATATGTAAAGAGTCTTGGATGTGGAGAAATGGAGTCATGGCTTGGTTGCCATGCTTTTGATGTACAACAGTGCTCATGTTTATATTCTAACAGGAACAGGAATAGAGAAGGCCGATTACTTGGCTACACTTGATGTTGATCCAAGCTCACCTACCTATTCAAAGTAATTCATAGAACACCTGTGCCTTATATTGGTGATGAACTACATCATTTCGGTTGGAATGCCTGCAGCTCTTGCCATGGGGATCCGTCGGCAGATAGGCGTTTCCTGATTCTGCCATAATTGATTTAAGTGACTATCTAATTTGTTTATCATGAGCTTATTGTGGGTTGAGTTGAAAATACATATTCCATATACCAAAAGCACATGAGTGATAAGATCTTTCAAATTTTGAGTTGGGTCCTGTCGAGTTAGGTCCAGATCCACTGTTATAAATTAAATTAGGTCTGGTTCTGGTTTCAGATCTGCCATTGAACTGTACTAAAACCAACCCATTCGTATCTCTAGACATAACATGTGAAACGGCACCCATGGAACTCAGTGTTGTCCATGGGTGCCGATTTAATGTATCTTGATGGCTCCTGATAGTGCAGAAACTCTGCTATGCAGAGCTCTCTAACAGCCTTTTCTGGCTTGGTTTTAGGTCTGACAAGTTCTGATTTGTAAACCCTGATCCTCCTGATATGATGTTAATTTCATTTCACTTCCTTAAACCAACAGCAACAGATAACTCACGAGTTTCATATTAGGTGAAAATAATATATGATATAACCATATCCAAACTCATGTATACCCATTTGCAAATCGCTATAACCATATCAATTTAACACATCATTAAAGCACCCCATCATTTGCCTAACTTGCATCCCATCAAACCCTAACCAACAACATCAAACACATTAGAACCCCCACCCCACCACAAAAACCCATCCACAGAAACAACAATAACACTCCCATTTTTATTTCTTTATTGCTCAATTCTTCTCTGCAATCAAAATCTAGAGAATTGAGCAGAAGTTCCCTGCTTCCTCTGTAAAATTAAGAACAGAATAAAACAACTCTAAAGAGAAAGAACAGTACAAAGCAACAATTTACTCTTTTTCTTCTCGTTTATGAAGATTTCAAACCCCAAATAAAACCTTTGATAATGGCATTTTTCTACAATATCTCTAACAACAACTTTCATTCCCGAATATAAAGAAAAACACATTTCCCAAACTCCCTTCACAAGCCAAATCAAGCAAACACAAACTCCAAACTGTAAATTAGAAATAACCCATAAAACCCCACAACAATACAATATAAAGAAAAACCCATTTCCCAAACTCCCTTCCCAAGCCAAATCAAGTAAACACAAACTCCAAACTGTAAATTAGAAATCACCCATAAAACCCCACAAGGATACAAGCAAAACAAAACAGAAATAAAGCATGAGACACAAACAAATCATGGAAACAACAAAAGCTTCATATCAACAAGAAACAACCTTGATTTAAGAACTCAACCTAAAGTGAGTGAAAAAGGGAAGCAACTTACCCAAAATCCTAGGAGAAAGATACCGTCGATCAAGCCAGAAAGGTGCAGTGGAGATCGGGCTCGGCTGGGATCAGAGTTTGATCGCAGCAGAAGCATGAGTTTCTGGTTCAACTTCTGCGAGTCTCGATTTCACAGAGAAGAAGAGAAGGCCACTACCTGTTTCTGGGTTGCGGAAAGAAGGACTAGGATGGATTTTTGCGATATGTGAGAGAGGGAGAGAGGGCCACGGTTTTGTAAAAACCTCAGAAAACAGGATTGCCATTGCTTTGCAGAAATCGGAGAAAACGGGCTGCCTCGTTTCGTCATCGCCCTAGTCGTCGGAGAAGGAAAAGGAAGCGAAGACACGGTCTTGAAAAGGACGAAAGGGGTTTTGTGACAAGTTGATTGTCGCCAGAGAAGAAACGAAGCAGTGATAGGTTGCTGCCACAGTTGTCACTAATCGCCGAGATCAGAGAAGAAGAAGCAGGAGGACCGGACTCTCTCAGATCTGTGAGAGGGATTTTTGAGACAGAGAGATAGAGATAAACACTGAAGCGAGGGAGGTAGTTTAGGGTATAGGATGGGGAATTTTTATTATAACTTTTAACGGGGGCCACAAATGGCCACTGCAACAACCACAGCAAATAACTTTTACCGACGTCCAGCGAATAATGGACACTATAAATACATTTTACTCTCGAAAGTACTTTCCGGAGGTTTTGCAAACGCGGTCTAACTTGCATCGGTAAAAGCAGTAAGTAATTCTCTATGACTGCGTTTGGTCAAAACAGCTACGGATAGCGATTGAGGTTATGTAGAAGTTGTTGTTGTTGCTGATTGTAAAAGATGTTGCTGATTATAAAGCTGGGGGATCGAGATTATGGAATATCAGCGATTTGAGGCTCTAGAAGCTGTCGATGTAGCTTGTTGTTGTCTTGTATTTGCATTTGGCCAATCGCTAATCGTTGTACCAATCGTTAGGAAGTTGCTACAGCCAAACGCACCATATGACTTTTGCACTGTCGGAAAAGATAAGTTTGTCATAAATGGGGCTTTGTCGACGCAACTCATGTGTTGGCAATGGTGCGAATAAAAACTCAGAGTTTTCCAGTGCACACCTGTGCGTCGCCAGTAGGTAAGATAATTGCCAACGCATTATTGCATCGCCATTAAAAAAACACACGTCGGTAAAACTTTTCCTCTCTTTTCAAGGGAATTTTTTTGTTGGCGCCAATGTGGTTTCCACAGCTTTTGCCAACTCGGTCTTACTTGCATCGGTAACAGTAGCAATTTTTGTGACTTTTGCCAACGCAGTCCAAATATGCGTTGGAAATAAGACTTATACCAATACAAATTTTCATTGCATCAGTAAATAGTGTCGGGAAAGGTGCAGTTTGTTTTAGTGACACTATAAAATAATGTCACTAATAAAACTATTATCTACGACGCATTTAAATCTACATCGCAAAAAAATCACTATCTGCGACGCAACATGTATGCTGTCGCAACTAAATATTATTTGTGACGTCAAAATTGCGTCCCAAATAAATGTATCATTTTTTTTCCATAATGGTGGATGAGGGAAGAAATTAGTTAATTTCTTAGCTTAAAATTTTTACGACACCATATGATGGAGGTCGCTAATAATAATTATCTGCGACGCAAAGACATCAGCATCGGGGATAAGATATTATGTGCGACGCAAAAAGGAAACTGTTGCAAAAAACCTTAACTTTTATATGACCTAGCTCAGACTAAAAATTATTTGCGACGCGGGAATTGCGTTGCAAATAGAGACAATTATTTACGACAGATGATTGTGTCGCAAATGACTATCTGGCGTCGCGAATAATTTTACCGCCATTTGGCGCTAATGATTTTTTGACGCATTTATTTGCGACGCACTATATTCATTGTTGAAAGTATCTATTTGCGACGCATGGAGTCGTGTGTCGCAAATACTTAACTTGTTGCGACGGGTCTAATTTTATGTTGCAAAAAATTTATTTTTTGCAACGCTTTGGGTTGCGTCGCAAATATTTTCGTCGCTGAAAATCCGATTTGTTGTAGTGATCCTATCTAGAAGATAGAAAACAGCACCTAAACATGCAGCCACGAAATCCACAACATACAAGGATCTAGATTATACCTTTGGAGCTTAGTCGTGCTCTAATGGAGAATTTGAATTCTTTCTTTGATGATGAATATCTTCACTAATCAAATTAGAATCTCCAACACCTTTTGATCTTCCACGCTATGACCCGTATCAGATTCTCTTTTCTCAAGAAGATGGTGGAATCTCCAAGAGAAAACCCTAAAGGAAACTAGAAGAGAACTAGAAGAGGGAGAGGAAAAGGAGTGTACAACACTTGCACTAGGGATCTTGGGCGTGAATTCCAAGATGGGATCATGCATAGTTGACGTCCAAGGGCTCCTCTGTTAGGGATTTTGTAGATTGCAATTTGATGGATGCATTATCATTCTAGCATCATTTGATTTACACACATATGCATTGATTTAAGAAATCTTGAAATCTTGTTTTAAACATGCATTGTTTTTAAGAGTTGTAAAAGTATTGATTTATGCATGTTTTGTTTTTAATCTTGGATGCATTTGTTTGCATTTTTTTTTTAAAAGAGTTTTATCAAATCAAGCAAGCCATTGGTTTTAAAGTTTCGAATCATTTTAGGCTTTTTGTGTTTCATGTTTTTAAACATCTTAGTTTGATTTAAAACATGTTATTCAAGCTTGATTTAATGGCCCAAAAAGTTCCCTCAAGAAAAAACTTTGAAATGTGAGATTTTTGGGAATTTTGGTCCCAGGTGGTCGATCTGCAGTGTGGCCGGTCGACCGGCCCAGGGGACCCAGTCGACTGGCCACACTGCAGGCCGACTGGGTTCCTGGAAGCTCCAACGGTCAGAAATATAGCCGTTGTGAAGGCCAGGTCGACTGAGCCATGTTTCCAGGTCGACCGGGGACTAGCCGTTGGGCTGTTTTTGCTATAAATATTAGTTCTTTCCTTTGCCAAAAGTTGGGAATTTTAAGGCCCTCCTTGAGGGGTTTTGAGGCAAATCAAAGGGAAATGAACTAAGGGATGAAGGGGATCATTAGGAAAGCTAAAGCTTGGATTAATGAGTTAAACCACCAAGTAAGCTCTACTTTCCTTAACCATATGTTGTCATGCTTTGTTTTATTTTTGGTAAATCTTTTCTAGCATGATAAACTATGTTTTGTTGTATCCTTAACATGTTTATGTTTTCAATTGATTCATTGTTTTGGATGCATCACCATTGATTCAATCCAAGTAGTACTTGAATTGGTAAATCTAAGTAGATCATGTTAATGGAAACATCTTTGAAATTATATGTAACATGATCCATATACTTGGTTGAATCTTTGGTTGTTGTTTTTCAACATAAGAAAATCACTTTCAAATATATCTTATGTTTTGGATTCAACATTGTTACAAATCATATGTTTTCATGTTTTGCTCTAATTATTGGTAAATCCTTTCTAGCATGATAAACTATGATTTGTTGTGTCCTTAACATGTTTTATGTTTTGAATTGATCTATTGTTTTGGATGCATCACCATTTGATTCAATCCAAGTAGTACTTTATTTGGTAAATCTAAGTAGATCATGTTAATGAAAGAATCTTTGAAATTATATGTAACATGATTCATATACTTGGTTGAATCTTTGGTTGTTGTTTTTCATCATAAGAAAATCTCTTTCAAAATATATCTTATGTTTTGGATTCAACATCTTTACAAATCATATGTAACTTTGTTTTAAAACTTCACAACTTGCTTTGCATTGATTGGTATATCATATTCAAGTTGTATTTATAATTACATATGATTTGTCCCCTAATTTCAATCAAATCTATTTTTATGTTTTATGAGCTACATTGTTGATTTGATTGACATCCCTATGCATCACATGATTGGAGCTAATTTATTTCATACAACTTGTGAGTCTTTGATTTTCATATCATTAACAAGTTGTTACTTTTAACATGTGACTTGCATTCTTTCCTCAATCATAAATGTTTTCATGAGCTAAAACTTTCAAAAGCCTTAGGCATACATTTGTGAGCTTTCATTTTAAAAATGATTGAGGACATCACACACACACATCATGTGCTTTCATCTTTGCATTCATAGTGTGTGTGCGTGTATTAGATTTTCATTTTCATATCCGCCTATTTTAGAGGCAAATGTAATGAGCTAAATTGAATCTCCATCAAGTGTATGATAGACACTAATTTGAGAGATAACCAACCTTGTGGTTGAAGAGGTTATTGCTTAGCCTAAGAAAAGCATAATGTAGAGGTTATTGCTTAGCCTTGAAAAGCATAATGTAAAGGTTATTGCTTAGCCTATTGAAAGACATAAATAGTGGAAATCCGGTGGGGTGTTGGATCACAAGCCGGTAGTGGATGTAGGCATTGAGGCTGAACCACTATAAATCCTTGTGTGATGGTGCTTGCTTTGTGGTGATTGTTTTTATTAAGCTTCCGCATTTAGTTTGATAATCATCACTTGTGACTAGTTTAAGTTAAAGAAGTAAAATTGATTAAAATTGGTCATAATTGAAGCTCACCCTATTCACCCCCCCCCCCCCCCCTCTAGGGTTCGGATCCCCGGACTTTCTTCCTCTCCTCCTTTCATAGCATTCAAGCCACCTCCTCTTACTAATTGAAATAGAAGTCTTACTTCCACTACAATTAGTTGCTTACTAAATCACAATTAGAAGTCTTACTTCAAATATGATTAGTAACTTCCTCTTTTACTAATTAAAATAGAAGTCTCACTTCCATTAATAATTAGTAACTTACTATTACCACTATTAGAAGTCTCACTTCAAATAGAAATAGTAACTTTCTATTTCCTTTTAGAGTTCTACTATAATTAGTATCTTTCTAATAACTTGTGCTAACGTGGGGACCACTAGGGATTCCTTAGAAAGCTGGCTCCAACTGGGACACGCGACCCCACATCTCATGTGCAATCCGGGCCCACAGTTAATTGCAAATAACTCCACTATATAAATGCAATTGCACTCCAGTCTTAGGAATATATAACAATGAAGACCCTAAACTTCCTAATTACCACAAGTAGGCCCCTCCATTTATATCCATGGATCAATTGGACCTGTCCACCAAAATAGATCCATATCTTATTATCCTTGAGCCCCAATCAATTATAATGATCATTTGGTACCGATCCAATTAACTCTTAATTGGAATGGGTGCACACTTACCAATGATAAATCTATTAATTGGCTCAAGGGGATATTAAAGATAGATTCCATCTTGACCATTGAATGTTCCCACAACTCTACTACCACGTACCCAAATCACCGAGGTGTTGACCTACAATTGGCCTCACTCATTGGTGACTCAAAGCAAATGTATAGATAGAAACTTGAGTTCATTAATGTCTCAGGATTATGAGCCTATTGCTAGAGAATTATGAGAGCAAACCTTAAAGTAAAGACAGTGTATATAAGGTGCTTCTCATGGTCCTTCGATACATCCAATGTACCAGCACCATGATCCAGAATCTTACATTCCGATGATCGAGACAAATCACACTATCTCATAACGATCAAAGTGCTGCAACCTTGTCAGATGAGATGCCCAATCCCATCACTGGTTGTGAAGATATTTAAGTATAAGATTTGCAATACATGTCTCCTGTATGTGGATCTCATCCATACACATGTATTACATCTAGTATACTTGAGGACTCCAGTTCATCTCATGAACCATTATGTCATTCGTATTAGTTATGTGCAAACAAGTAATAAAACACCATTCATCTCATGAAAGGAAATCAATAATATATATTGATAAATAAAGAAATTAATCAATTTATTCATCATATATTGGTATTGAGACCATAAAACTAACACTGATACCAATTGTTGGAAATTGGTGGGCCTCGTAGATAGGTTTTTAAAACTTTTTGACCAATTTGACTCAGAGATCAACTATCCAGAAGGCTATAAAACTCAATCCAGGATTCATGTTGTAAGACCCCGACCCGAGTGAACCCGATTAGTGCTAATTAAGTTGCGTGTTAGTGCTAAGCTTGATTAGTGATTTCTGGTTAAGTTGGGTTTGGATTAGGTTTGATTATGGTTTCGGGCTAATTCGATTGTCTTGATTTGCTTTGGTAGCTTGTGGGGCCCTTTGGGGGTTCCCTTTTCGGCTTTGTATTTTCTCGAGGAATTTTTCGATTTATTGTGGATTATGTTTTTGGCCCGTTGCATGCATCTTGTAGATCTCAACAACTTTCATGTTAATCCCGTATTCATTCGAGATCCCGAAACCCGATTTTCATAGCCTAGAGGGCAAAACAGTCATTGCACACCAAGTCTGTACCCAAAACTCGATATCCCCGAAACCCACGAAACATGTACTTTTTGGAAACTAGATATTTCGACGATCATTTCTTCCTTCTTCGTCGAACCCATCCGAGGTCCCGAAGTAGATGATTTCAGCTAATATAGTTCCTTAAGTTGTGGGACCCAAGCTCCCTTTGTTAACAAAAGAGAACCCATCTCTTCTTTCTCATTCACTCTCCATTCTTGTTCCAGCACAACTGAGCCTATGGTTTGCTCTTGTGTTTTTCTTCTTCTTCTTCTTGTTTCTTCATCCCCAAGCCACACCTAGGGCTCATCAATCAAACATTGGAGATCACCAATCACTCCCTCATCTCTCAAGCTTTCCATTGGTACCATTTGTGAGGAGAACCCTCCATTCCAAGACCTTCATTGAGCTTACCATTGCCATTAGAGGACCTTCAAGGTAAGTGATCATTCTCATCTTCTAGATTTGTTGTCTCCTAGGCCATGAGGTACTACATTTGCATTATTGTTGGCTTGTTCATTGTCATTCCTTGTGTAACCCATTTTAGGGTTGTTTTTGGGATTTTTGATTTGTAGCTTGGCTTTGAGCAATAGAGGTGATAAAAGGCTTGATTTCAACTAGCTTGGACTAGAGGCAAGTGGATGTTTTGATCTTTATAAGTTCCATGATTTTTTTGGTGTTTTTCACTCATGTCTATTTATTACATTGCTTGACATAAATGTTCATAATGGAGCTTTGGTAGTGCATTCATGGTATTGCATTTATGACTTATAAGTGTAGTAATGAATGGCATTTAATTCTTCTCTTGTTTATACCCAAAGTACTCTATGGTGAAATGGTTTCCTTCTTTCTTTGTATGGAATGGGATGTTGATGAAGGAAGTGATGCATGAACAATTATGGGAGCCTTGGGAGAAGTGTAATTAGATGCATTGGAGGAGCTTTTAGCTCAGTTTTGTGTCAAGGATTAAGTAAAAGTGAGGAGGATGGTTTTGAGGAGGAAAGTGACTCAAAATCTGAACACAGTGGGTGATTCCCGCACTGGCGGTCAGCCTGCGGTCACCCGGCGGTTAGCCGCTTGGTGACTGGCGGCTAACCGCCAGATAGCCGAAATGTCACGGTGGCTTTTCCAGAGAGCACACTTCTTCTCCTCAAAACTCAATCAGCTCCACGGTTGGCCAGCGGCTAACCGCCGAACACATCGGCGGCTAACCGCCAGCTAACCGCACTTGGCGGTCAGCTTTCCAGTAAGCTGCATTTCTGCAGCCCAGCCGCGGTCAGCTGTGCGGTCAGCCAGCGGCGGCTAACCGCCAGCTGACCACCAGGTAACCGAAATTCCCCAGATTTCGAAAAGCTCCCCGCTCGAACGAACTCTCCGGTTCGTTCAAGCGTTGAGCTTTGTCAATCGAAGGGGATTCACTAGGCATTGCTTGATGCCATCCGAGAAAGAAACCATATCACAAATATGTCATTCGAAATTTTGGAAAAATCGTAGGAGTGCATAAGGAGCCCGGAATGTCTCAAAACTCAAAGAGTACCAAGTAAGGGCTATAATAGACATACGGGACCCCTATTCACTTAATTGGATTTCTAAATTGATATTTTACCCGAATTTCATTATAGTGTATTGTTTCACCTCATTCCCAGGAATTTCATCGCATGACTTGTTTTCTCGAAAGCTTTGGAGCTACAATAGTAACAGTGAATTGCCCCGAAATGTATTGCCCGATATGGAAAGACAGTGTGCCCTTGAGCACCCCCGTTTTACCGTTTATTTACTGTACTTGAATACTTGATATGCCTCGATGGGTTTTATCCTATGAGTCGGCATCACTAAGCTTGGATACCTTGTCAGTCTGATCCACTGACTTGGAAATCCCTCTCCCGTCCCGCCAGCTGCAGTTTGGATCCCGATACCCGGTCTAATACCGTGGTCCCGTCCCGATACCCGGTTCGCTACCGTGGTCCCGTTCCCGTATAATTATATTGTATATATGTATACGTTGTTTCTCCTCACCTTGTGTGACAGAGATCAACGTCCCGTGATACTGTTGTCACTTTAGTGACAGAGGACTTAGCTTTATGTGATTGCCACCTTGTTAGTTCCCGAATCCTTGGATACCTGATATGTTTTATATTGTTTACTTGTTCATCGCAAATGATTTATCTATTTTATGAGAGTTCTTGCTTAACTCAGATTTATACGCTTTGCCAGAGATTTTCTTGTATTAGATATTGTTGTATCCTTGCTTTCTCTTGCCAGACCGTCGTGTCTGACCCTTTGCTTTGGTACTCAGGTCCAGTTGTCGGCTTCCTTGAGGAGGAGCCGGAGGAGGCGGTAGGCGCGCCGCAACCTCTAGTCGAGTGGCGTGCTGACGATGTCATGTAGACATCAGATTGCTTTGAGAAGCGTAACATTTTGAGGGGAACTATTTAACCATTCTTTTGGGTTGTTGTTTTGTGTACATTGGCCTTTGTTGGCCTCTATTTTTGGGAATGTAATTAAATGATATTTTGTCTAACTTTAACAACCATTGGGAAACATGCTATAAATCATTGCTCATTCTGATACAGTATTTTAGTCTGGTGTTATTGTTTTTATGACCAAGGATGGTTTGACTATTTGATTTGCTACATGCTTCCGCATTTAACAGAAATATTCAATTATGGTTATGATATCCTCACCGCGGACACCTGTGGGAAATTAAATAAATCATATGGTATTATTAAGCAGTTGTGGATCATCCTAATATCAATATTAGTCCCGATCCCGGATCTCTCGGTCCGGGGTCGCGACACATGTCCTCAATCTCAGCTATCATGATCAGTAAATAAATCTATCAAGAAGATAGAACAGCAGCCAACAAGCATCAATAAATTTCTACAACATGCAAGGAAGTAGATTATACCTTAGGAGCTCAGTTATGCTCTAATGGAGGAATTGCGTCTTTTTTTTTATGATGAAACTCTTTCACGTATCAAATAAGAATCTCCATGATCTATTGATCTTCAACGCTATGACCCGTATCAGATTCTCTTTTCTCAAGAAGATGGGTGGGATCTCTAAGAGAAAGCTCTTAAGGAAGCTAGAAAAAAACTAGAAGAGGGAAGAGAAGAAAAGGAGCATGTGCAACTCTTGCACAAATAAGGCTTGGGCATGAATCCCTAGGTGGGAATTTTCATTGGGACGTCCAGCCCTATAATCTCCACTATTTATAGCTTTTGTAAAACCTCCTCTTTGTTATCTAATTGAAATAGAAGTCTCACTTCTCTAACAATTAGTAACTCTCTTCTTTCTAATTTAAATGGAAGTCTTACTTCCATTATAATTAGTAACATACTATTACCACTATTAGAAGTCTTACTTCAAATAGAAATAGTAACTTACAATTTCTTTTTAAAGTTCTACTATAATTAGTATATTTCTAATAACTTGGGCTAGCGTGGGGACCACTAGGGACTCCTTAGAAAGCTGGCTCCAACTGGGACACTGCGACCCCACATCTCATGTGTATCCGGGCCCACAGTTAATTGCAAATAATACCACTATATAAATACAATTGCACTACAGTCTTAGGAATAAATTACAATGAAGACCTTAAACTTCCACATTACCACAAGTAGGCCCCTCTACCATTATCCATGGATCAATTGAAATAAATCTGTCCCATCCAATCTTAGATCAACATCTTATTATCCTTAAGCCTCAATTAATCACAGTGATCATCAGTACCATCCAATTAACTCTTAATCGAGATGGGTGCGCACTTACTAATGATAAATCCATTAATTGGCACAAGGGAATAATATAGATAGATTCCATCTTAACCATTGGATGTTCCCACAGTCCTCCTACCACGTACCCAAGACACCGAGGTGTTGACCTACAGGTGACCTCACTCATTGGTGACTGTGAGAACCCGACCCCTAATCTCTTGGATTAGTGTTGTTTTATTTGTGGATTAGTTTCTTTTAGTGGGATTAGTAGTTGTTGGGTTGAGTTTGTGAGCTAGAATGGGTTTTCTTCTAGTTTTGGGCTTTTGAGTGCTTTGGTAGCTTGTGGGGCCCTTTGGGGGTTCCCTTTTCGGCTTTGCATTTTCTTGTGAGATTTTTTCGATTGGTTTCGTATCGTGTTTTTGGCCCGTTTCATTCATCTTGAGGAATCCTACAACTTTCATGTTGATCTCGTATCCATTTGAGAAACCAAAACCCGATTTCTTGGCCTTGAGGGCAAAACAGTCTTTTACACCAAATCTGTACCCAAAACTCGATATTCTCAAAATCCGTGAAACATATACTTTTTGGAAACTAGATATTTCGACGATCATTTCTTCCTTCTTCGTCGAATCCATCCGAGGTCCCGAATTAGATGATTTCAGCCACCCAAGTCCCTTAAGTTGTGGGACCCAAACCCCACTTGTTTATAAGAGGAACCCATCTCCTTCATTGCTCATTCTTCACCATTGTTCCAGCAACCTAGGGTTTTCCCTTGTGTTCTTCTTCTTCTCCTTGCTTCTTCATCTCCAAGCCACTTCAAGAGATCATCACTCAAGAAATGGAGATCACCATTCTCTTCTCCACCTTGCAAGCTTTACATAGATGCCATTAGAAGAGAAATCCACCAACATTGAAACCCTCCTTGAGCTTGTTCTTCTCATTTGAAGGTCATCCAAGTAAGTGTTCTTCTTCATCTTCTAGATTTGTAATCTTCTAGCCTTAGAGAAGCTCCACCTTGATTATTGAAAGGTTTCATTGTCATTTCATTGTTTAACCCATTTTAGGGTTGTTTTGGGGGTTTTTGTAGAGATTGTGGATCTTGAGCTTGAGAGGTGATTAGGAGCTTGATTTGCTTGATTAGAGTCAAAGGCAAGTGGATGAATGGATTGTTTTGATTATTAACATGTTTTGTGAGAAAATCTTGATTCATTAATGGTTTTGGTGATTTTAATAGTTGTCTTTAATATGATTAATATTGATTTCAAGATGTGCTTATTGATGAGTTATTTCTCCCTTGTTAATCTCTTGGAAATGTATGTATCATAGTGTCAAGATTTCAAATGATTTCACATGAATGAGTTTTCTCCACCTTGTGATTAATTGTGAATGGAAAGAATGGAAAGAGAGGAATTGGAAATGAGGAGCTCTTTAGCTCATGTTATTGTCTTGGAAACATGCATTTAAACCATCTTGTTTATGGTTCTTTGTGGTTGATCATGTGTTGGAAGGAAAGGAAACAAAAAGGAAGGAAAAATCAGCTTTCCCGGACCTGCTGTACCCAGGTCCGATCGATCGGACCTACAGGCCGATCGATCGGACTGTCAGTAACTGTAAGCCTTTTTGGGCCGATCGATCGGACCCTGTACATTCTGGTACAGAAAGTGAAATTTGGTATTGTGTTTTTTGGAAACCTTTGGGCCTTCTATGAGTCCTAAGGGTGTATACCTTAGTGTTAAGACCAATTGTACCCTAATCTAAGGTCTCTAAGACTAGGGGACTAAAAGGAAAGAATGGTGATGATCTAGACACTAATTCTTGGTTCTAGGTGGGACCCCGACTACCCTTTTTGGACTGTTTGGACCATGTTTGAGAATGTCTTGAGCCGACACGCCCCACGGTTGGTTCGGTGGCATCGAAGTTCAATCCATTTCAATCTTGAACGGGATGGAACGACGCGATATCTTCTTTATATCTAAACACAAGTCTATTTCCTTGGTTATCGCTAATTCTATTCCTTTCGATGACTGAATCGGTTACTCGATGTTTCCGGAGTAATGTCATGCCTAGGATGGACCGTTTATAATCTTGATTCTTGCTATTGTAATACCTAGTACTACCCATAAGCTCATTTTAAGTTTTGAAAGTAGTAAAAGTGCATAAGGAGTCCGGAATGTCTTCAAACTCAAGGAGTACCAAGTAATTGTTATAATAGACATACGGGACCCCTATTCACCTAAATAGATCTTGAAACCGATATGTTTACCCGAAATTGTTATAGTTCATTGTTTACCCGATATGCTTTTGGATTGTTTTCCCGAAAGCATTGGAGTTACTCTAGTAACAGTCATTTGTCCCGAAGTGCATTGCATCACATGATATGACAGTGTGCCCTTGAGCACCCCGTTTTACCCGTTTAATTATTGTACTTGATTTACTTGTTACCCCGAAAGCATTGAAGTTACTTTAGTAACAGTTATTTGTCCCGAGATGTATTCCCGATATGAAGTGACAGTGTGCCCTTGAGCACCCCCGGTTTACCCGTTTATTTACTGTACTTGATTTACTTGCATATGTCTCGATTGGTTTTGACCTATGAGTCGGCATCACTAAGCTTGGATACCTTGTCGGTTTGATCCACCGACTTGGAAATCCCTCTCCCGTCCCGCCAGCTGCAGTTTGGATCCCGATACCCGGTTATTGCCGTGGTCCCGTCCCGATACCCGGTTCGCTACCGTGGTCCCGTTCCCGTTCCCGTATATTTATTATTGTATACATGATTTACGTTGAGTCTCCTCACCTTGTGTGACTGAGACCAACGTCCCGCTCTTGTCACTTCGGTGATAGAGGACTTAGCTTCTTGTGATTGCCATCTTGCCAGTTCCCGATTCCTTGGACACCCGACATGGTTTATATTGCTTACTTGTTTTCAGATAAATGATTCATTGCTTTTATGAAAGTTGTTATTTAGATAAGTGTCAATGCTCTCTATTGTAAATTTAGTCACTATTATATTGTTTTATGTCTTTGCACACGTACATGTTTTACATGAATGCCGGTTGGGTGAATACACGTGCTTTTACATATGGTTCTAACGATCGATGGTTTTGCTAGAGTTATATGATTACACATGTTTTAAAATGAATACCCGAGTTATTAAATGTCCATGCTTTGGAATGTGTTTTAAATGACACTCGTTTTGTTAGATCCCGATGTTTATACATGTTTTAAGTGAATACCCGAATTGCTAAACATTCGTGCTTCGTTTAAATGACACTTGTTCTGCCAGATCACTATGTTTATACCGGTTTCAAATGAATACCCGATTTGTTAAATATCCCTGTTTTGAAATATGTTTTAAATGACACGTGTTTTGTCAGGTTTCCATGTTTATACCTGTTTCAAATGATTACCCGAGCTATTTAACATCCATGCTTAAGAATATGTTTTAAATGACACGCGTTTTGCCAGATCCCTATGTTTATACCTGTTTTAAAGGAATGCCCGATCTGTTGAAGATCCATGCTTTGAAATATGTTTAAATGAACGTGGTTTTGCCAAACTTCCATATTCATACATGTTTTCCACGAACACCCGATTGTCAATTATCTATGCTTTTATAGATGATGTAAATGAACGTATGCTTTATTAGATCTTCCTGTTTTAACCATGTTTGAAAAGAATACATGTTTTGTCCGAGATTCCTGAGTTTTCACCCGTTTAATTATATGCAGCATTTTGAGCAAATAGCATGATTTATCATTTGTATTATTATCCGCTATATTGTGTTCTTTTCATCCACCTGCCAGACCGTCGTGTCTGACCCACTACTTTTGGTACTCAGGTTCAGATTTCTTCGCCCCGAGTTGAGTGTTTTTATTGGCTATGGAGCCATGCCTTGCAGGTTGGTTTGTCGGCTATGTCATGCAGACATTGAGCTTGACATCGGAGTTACGTCACATTTGGGTAGTAGTTAATAGCTTCTTGTTGTATGGCTTTTGTTAGCCTTTTTCTTGGGATTCTTAATTAATGTACATTGATAATTGTAACTTGAATATATTTGGGAATGTAATATCCTGTTACTGTCAGCTCTGTAAATTATTGTGATGGTTACTCCAGTCTGGTATGATTCTTGAGATAATAGCTATGGGCTAAAGGTTGAGTGCGACACGGAATCCGATGGCCACGGACTTCGGGTCGCAACGCCACAAATGCTTCCGTAAAATATTCAGAATGTGTTGTCTTCACACACGCGGATCTTGGGAGAAGTAAAATATAATTTATTCTTAATCCCATTCCCGCCCCCGAGGTTTCGGTTCGGGGGCGTGACAGTGACTCAAAGCAAATGAATAGATAGAAACTTGAGTTTATCAATGTCTCAGGATTGAGAGCCTATTGCTAGGAAATTATGAGAGTAGACCTTAAAATCGATACAGTATTCATAAGGTGCTTCTCATGATCCTTCAATACATCCAATGTACCAGTACTATAATCTAGAATCTTACATTCTGATGATCGAGACAAATCACACTATCTCATAGTGATCAAGGTGTTGCAACCTTATCAGATGAGATGCGTAGTGTAACGCCCCAATTCCGGATACCGATATACTCGTCCGAATACCCGAAATTGGCGCGCTACTTCCCGGAAAATCCGAGAACTTCCAAGATCGTAGGCCGCAGTGAGGTCCAATTTAAAACTTTTTGAACCAATATAGTTATAACATTTAATATCGCGGAAACATAACAATTTAAACAAAGCGGAAGCAATAGGTATCGGTATATATGTTAAGTATGAGCAGAACATTCGTCTAATTAAAGGATTCAAGGTTAATCAAAGTTAATACATTTTGAGTCTACCCAACTCACTACAAAATTTCACTCCAAAACCCAAACAAAAGAGTCCCTCAAAACCCATGTATAAACTCCTCGTCCTCCGGCTCGACATCCGTGTCGGCCGGGCCCCAAGCGTACTCTCCTGCAACGGGTGCCTCCACTAGGGCTAATGCATCGTCTGGGATCTCGGGATCAAGGCCTAAGCACCAATGAATGGGTCAGATATAAACGATCTGGCAAGTTACAGCATACTACTAACATAGAACATATATATCAAAGGAAGTAAAGACAGGTGCATAAATTAAATGAGTAACAAAGGAAATGAACTAAGCAGTTGTGCATTTAAATCATAAGGAATCAGTATAAATGTAATCATCTAAACTACTGTAAACAAAGTGGCACATTCACACGAGCTGGAATACCGCGGGATATTATGCCGCGGCCCTCCCATACTGAACACAGTTGCGGCGGGGAAATCTCATCAGTGGGAATAACTAATCCCAAATCTCACTCATCATCTCATCATTTCAACACTCCAGATCGGCACGGTATCGCACCGTCCGTCTCAACCACACAGCTCATCATGAT
Source organism: Cinnamomum chago (assembly GCA_038049695.1). Lineage (NCBI taxonomy): Eukaryota > Viridiplantae > Streptophyta > Magnoliopsida > Laurales > Lauraceae > Cinnamomum > Cinnamomum chago. The sequence goes on from CP142460.1 coordinate 39,252,657, forward strand.
AGCTCCTCAACACTCAACTAGCTCCTACCGGGGATGATCAGTCCACAGGCTGAGCTTAAATCAACCGAGTGAATGTTCATGCCGACTCGAGAATAACTCTAAGGTCTGTGTCTGTCTAGGCTTGGCCTTGCGTGAACAAGGTCCTAATCAATATCCCTAAGAGGTCTACACATCTCACTACAGTCTCTGGATCTCATTCAAGGTCCAGGCCCACTCGTTGGATCCATACCAAGGCCCATCAGTACATGGCCTGGTCTAAAACCGTCCAAACGAGGCAACTAATTCACTTATACTGATAAACAGTTCCATTACAATCCATAACAGCTTAACAGTCCAAAAGAAACTACCTCTTCAAGCTAAAGGGTTCACCTCTCCACACTTAGGCCCAATAAGGGCCCGCCTAGACACAGACACGGGTCAATGATCTCCGAAACCACACCATCGGGTCACCTCTAGATACCCTAGGTTCCAGTCTTCCAATTATGTTTAATTAACAGTAAACAGCTAATCTAAAGATCTAAGAATGACAGAGTAATAATAAAGAAGTATGAACTTCAACATAAGAATCAATAGGGAAATCCAACGGTCCAATCCTAGGTAATGGGCCACTTTAGGTTCGGGTCTACCTCCGGTAATTCGATCTGTAAACGATGTCATTAATGCCGTAAAATACTGTATTTGGTGCTTAGTGGGTTAAGGGCATTGTTGACAACTTTTAGAGGTCGAATCATCTTAGATTATCAGCCAAAACTCTAAACAGTGGTCCCCGCGAGTCAAGGTTGAGCCACACCGTTGACTCGGGCTTAGGACACTGATAAACGCTCATTTGGATGGTCAATGGGCCCCACAACTGATCATATCTCCTAAATGTTGAAAACTGGAACAATCAGGGTTTTCCAGGTGAACCTGATGTGTTGTGAGCTCGGTTGATTTCCTGGCCTGGAAGATCAACCGAGTGCACTAACTAATCAAAATCAGGCTTCCTGGACAACTCAATTCGTTCCCAAAGGTTTCCAGCGTGTTCGGTCAAACCCCTGGCCTGGGTGATTGATCGAATACTCCAAAAACCCTAGAAAGGATTGATGTCCCAGTTTTAAACATTATCTAAAGTAAACTCCTTAGTATCGAGTTGATTTGGATGTAAGGAGTCTGAATTTCGATTGAAGAACCAACCTTCAGTCACTTTTTGCACAAACAGTGAGTATCGGGTCAACCGGTGCGAGACCAGGTCAACCCGACTATTTGAAATGAAATTTGTGCAAGAAATGGCTAAGGGCCAGTTTTCCAAGAAATCCCAGTGTGGCCGGTTAACCTGGGTAGGGCCCGGATTAACCGGCTGAACATAATCTCAGCCTGCAGAAGAATTAGCTGGGAGCAACATTTCTGCAGAGTAGCAGTTTGGCCGGTTAACCGGCCTGCACAGCCCGGTTAACCGGCTGAACTACAGCAGGCCCCTGCAGGAACTTAACTGGGAGCTATCATTTCTGAAGTTTCAGTGTGGCCGGTTAACCTGCCTGCACAGTTCGGTTAACCGGCTGCACTGCAGGTTAACCCCACGGTTAACCGGGTACACAAGTCCGGGAAATTCCCAGCTTCTGCAACTTTTCTGTTATGCCTCCTTTTACATCCAAACCACAACCAAGTCTCTCCAAACATCACCAAACCATCTCCAAACATAACTTAACACAATTAACCATCCATTAATCACCTTATGGCCCACTGATCTTCCAAATGGGGGGTGAAAACCCCCATCCATCAGTGACCTTCCATCCAAAAACACAAAAAACAGAGCTCATATGTAACTAGACTTAACTGAACAAATATGAACTGAAAACTAATGGAAATCACAGAATAAAACACACATCCTAAGTTAGTAGTTTGATGCACTTGCCTCTTTAAGGATTGAGAAGGTTGGTAGAGAGAAAACAGAGCAATAGAAGGAAGAGAAAAGCCCAGTCCAGCTGAAATGCCAAGGAAGAAGAAGAAGAAGATGATCCAGCTGCTGTAATAGTGTAGCAGTAGCTCCAAAACAGTCCGAGCACAACTGAAATGGTCCTAGCTCAAAGGAGAAGAAGTAATATGGCAGCTGCAACTCCTTAAGGAAGAATTCCAGCAGAGTGATGTGGTTCCAGCAGCTCCAAGATGAGGTTTCCAGCAGAACAGAAATGAAGGAGAAGTAGTAGAAGAAGACAGCAACAGCCCAGGGGAAAACAGAGGAAGAGTTCCAGCAGAACAGTAGCAGAGAAGAAGCAGTTGCAGCACAGCCCACCAGCTTGGAGGAAAAAGAGTGAAAGAGGAAGAAGGAAGGTGATGTAGTGGCTGTAGCAGTAGTAGTTCCTCCGGATGGAAATTCCAGCAGAGTAACAGTTGGACGAGGGGAAATGAGAGAGAGGGAAAAGAGGGAAATGTAAGAGAGGATGGTGTGGCAGCTGCTCCCAGCTGATATGTAGAAGACAGTGGCTTCAAGTAGAATTCCAGCTGAGATGAAGAAGTGGAAATACAGCAGCAGTTCTTAGCTCAACGTAGGGGAGGAGAGGAATGAAGGGAAGGGGCAGTTGGGCTGGAGGTTTTCTTGGGATTAGGGCTCTCCTTGGGGATAAGAGATTATTTATAGTTTTAGTGGGGAGTGATTAGGGACCATAATACCCTTAGGGTTTAATGGGATTAGGGTTAGGGTTTGAGGCTAATCTGGTCTTTTGGTTAGGAAGCTTCTAGAGAGAGAGGGCACCTTTCTTAGCACTAAACCCACACTAATTAACTTAATTAAACTTAACTAAGGACCCACCTACACTAATAGCCTAGGATTAACTCATACACCCAACTAACCTAGTCTAACCAAAAATCTTAGGAGATCTAACTAGTCAATCTAATTAGCCCCTAATTAGCCCAAATAAATCAGTAATTAACAATGATTAGCCATAATTAGCAATAATTAGCGAAGATTAGCAAAGATTAGCAAAGATTAGTAGAGATTAGTAGTAATTAGCAATAATTAACCAATAATTAACATAGATTAGCATAAATTAGTCTATAAAATAGTATTTAGAGGGCCCACCAAGGGTGGGACCTCACATCATTCCCTCCTTTTAAAACATTTGTCCCCAAATGTAAAAAAAAACAAGGTTAGAACATACCTGAGGTAGAAGATGCAGATAGTCCTTCTCCACCTGGTCGCGTAGCTCCCACGTAGCCTCCTCCAGAGTGTGATGCTCCCACTGAACCTTCACCCAATGAATGGTTCGGGTCCGGAGCACCTGCTCCTTGGTGTCGATGATCGCGACTGGCCTGGCGACGTACGAAGCATCCGGCTGGATGTTGAGCGGCTCGTGATAAAGAATGTGGGTCGGGTCCTCCACATACTTCTTCAGCATGGAGACGTGGAACACGTCATGCACTCCCGAAAGCTCTGGCGGTAGCTGAAGCTTGTAGGCGACATCTCCAACTCTCGATCTGATCTCGAAGGGTCCAACATATCTCCGCGCTAGCTTACCCTTCTCACCAAATCTCAGGGTACCTCTAGCTGGAGAAACCTTCAGGAAAACTCTGTCTCCCTTCTCGAACTCGAGCGGTCTGCGCCGATTGTCTGCATAGCTCTTCTCTCTGCTGCGGCTGACCTTCAGGTTCTCAACTATCTGCCGAACCTTCTCGCTGGTGTCGCTGACTATGGATGGACCATGGAAGCTCCTGACACCAACTTCTTCCCAGCAAACTGGGGTCTTGCATCTCCTCCCGTACAAAGCCTCGTACGGTGCCATCTTGATGCTCGCATGGAAGCTGTTGTTGTAGGCGAACTCGCAGAGTGGCAAGGAATCCTCCCAGTTCTCCTTGAAGTCCAAGACACAGGCTCTCAACATGTCCTCTAGTGTCTGGTTGGTGCGCTCTGTCTGCCCGTCTGTCTGAGGATGATAGGCTGTGCTGAAGCTCAACTTGGTGCCCAAGGCCTGCTGAAGACTCTCCCAGAAGTGCGAAGTGAATCGCGCGTCTCTGTCTGAAACTATCGAAGCTGGAACTCCGTGCAACGAGACAATCCGGTCGACGTACAGCTTAGCAAGGACGTCGAGTCCTGCTCTCATCGACACTGGCAAGAAATGAGCTGACTTAGTCAGCCGGTCCACGATCACCCAAATGCCGTCGTGGCGTCTCCTGGTGGCTGGAAGTCCTGAGATGAAGTCCATGGTGATATGCTCCCACTTCCACTGAGGGATCTCAAGCTGATGAAGTAGTCCTGGCGGCTTCTGGTGTTCGACCTTGATCTGCTGGCATGTCAAACACTTGGAGACATAGCGAGCTATCTCCTTCTTCATGTTGTTCCACCAGTAGTAGCTCCTCAGGTTCTGGTACATCTTGGTGCTGCCGGGGTGAATCGAGTATCTGCTGTGGTGTGCATCTGCAAGAATCTCGTCCTTCAGCTCCTGGATATCTGGCACGCACAATCTGTCCTGATAGTAGAGCACTCCTCCAATCAACCTGAACTCTGGGCTCTGGTCAATCTGCTCGATCACTCTGACAAGCTTGGGATCGTTGCGTTGACTGTCCTTGACCTTGCCTAGCAACTCTGGTTCCCACGCTGACATGGTAGCAAGCAAGACTCTCTCGCTGAGCGGCTGAAATTGAACGTCTAAGCTGCTGAAGACGTCGGTCCACACACCCTCTGCTGCTAGGAAACTGACGAGGGCGGTCTTCCTGCTCAAAGCGTCTGCTACGACGTTCGCCTTACCAGGATGGTATTTGATAGGGAAGTCGTAGTCCTTGATGTACTCCATCCATCTCCTCTGCCGGTTGTTGAGGTCGCTCTGCGTGAACAGGTACTGCAAACTACGATGATCTGAGTGCACCTCGAACTTCTCGCCGTAGAGGTAGTGCCGCCACAACTTCAAGGCAAAAACGACTACTGCAAGCTCCAAGTCGTGAGTGGCGTACTTCTTCTCGTGCTCCTTCAACTGGCGCGATCCATAGGCAATAACCTTGCCCTCCTGCATCAGAACACATCCAAGACCGGTCCCTGAAGCGTCGGTGAAGACTACGAACCCACCACTGCCAGAAGGTAAGGACAAGATCGGTGCTGTCGTCAATCTCTCCTTCAGCTCTTGGAAGCTGTTCTCGCAAGCATCGGACCAAACGAACGGTACATCCTTCCGTGTCAGCTTGGTCAATGGTGCTGAGATCGTGGAGAAACTCTTGACGAATCTGCGGTAGTAGCCTGCCAAGCCGAGAAAACTCCTAATCTCTGTGGCATTCTTCGGTCTCGCCCAGTTCGTCACTGCCTCTATCTTCGCTGGGTCCACTGCTAGTCCATCCCTGGAGATGATGTGTCCAAGGAAGACTACCTGCTCCAACCAAAACTCGCACTTGCTGAGCTTCGCGTACAACTGGTTGTCGCGCAACAACTGTAGAGACGTCCTCAAATGCTGCTCGTGCTCCTCTCTGGTCTTGGAGTAGACCAAAACATCGTCGATGAAGACCACTGTGAAACTGTCGAGGTGCGGAGCGAAGATCTTGTTCATCAGGGATATGAACACTGCTGGTGCATTCGTCAACCCGAACGGCATCACAAGAAACTCGTAATGGCCATAGCGGGATCGGAACGCTGTCTTCTGCACATCCTGATCTCTGACTCGCAGCTGATGGTACCCCGACCTCAAGTCTATCTTCGAAAAGAACTGCGCACCCTGAAGCTGGTCGAAAAGCTCGTCGATCCGGGGAAGAGGATACTTGTTCTTCACCGTTGCCTGGTTCAACTGCCGGTAGTCGATGCACATCCTCATCGATCCATCCTTCTTCTTCACGAAGAGCACTGGTGCGCCCCATGGCGACACACTCGGCCTGATGAAGCCCTTCTCTAGCAATTCCTCCAACTGAGTCTTCAACTCTCGCAGCTCTGCTGGAGCCATGCGATAGGGAGCTCTCGAAATCGGTGCCGTGCCTGGTGCAAGCTCGATGGTGAAGTCGATCTCTCGAACAAGCGGTAATCCAGGGATCTCGTCGGGAAACACATCTGGAAACTCGCAAACAACCGGAATCTCCTCGACTCTCTTAGACTCTTTGTCCTCTGAGACGAATGCGATGTAGCCCTCGCAACCTGATTTCATCAGTCTCTCGGCTTTCAGTGCCGATATCATCCGAACGCTAGGTGATCTCCTCTCACCCACAAACTCGATCGCGTCATCTGATCCGTCGATGGAGAGTCTGACTGTCTTCCGGAAGCAATCCATCACTGCTCGGTATCTGGCCAACCAGTCCATCCCCAAAATGACGTCGAAGTCATGCATGGGTAGCACGATCAGATCTGCAAGCAAAATGCACTCCCCGATCTGCACTCGGCATCTGGGGTGGTAAGTCTGACACACCACACTCCTACCCATCGGAGTGGACACAACTAAGGTGCAGGGCATAGCCTCACCTACTCCACCAAAGACTAAAGTAAAGGCAGACGACACAAACGAATGTGTCGCCCCTGGATCTAACAACACTCTAGCAGGGTGATCACAAACGGAAAGGGTACCTTCCACGACGTTGCCTGCTGCCTCTGCCTCCTCGTGAGTCAACGCGAAAGCTCGCCCCACAGCCTGGGGTCTCTGCTGATGATGCTGCTGGCCCTGGTGCCTCTGATGACGTCCACGCTGGAAAGGCTGCCCTCTAGGCTGCTGAGGTCCACGTGCTTGCTGCTGCTGGGCACGGTACTGCTACTGCGGTGGAAGGGCAGCCTGACGGGCGGGCTGAGCCGCTAGAGCTGGGGCTGGAGCTGCCGGAGGTGCGGGAAGTCGAAGCATCTGAGGCTGACCTCCACGGAGCGGGCAATACCTGGAGATATGCCCTGGCTCTCCACAGTCGTAGCACACTCGGGGTCCATGCTCCGGCTGCTGCTGTTGACGATGCTGATGCTGAGGCTGGAACTGCCCTGCCGGCCTCTGCCTCTGAAATGGCTGCAGCTGTCGTAGAGGCATGGGCTGCTGCCTGATCGGAGTGATCCGGAGTCGCTTCTGCTGGCGAATGGATTCTAGCCGCTGGAGATGCTCCTCTGCCCAGAAAGCTCTCCTCAAAGCCTCCTCGTAGGTAGGCAGCTCGATGCAGGTCATGGCTATCTGGATCTCCTCGCTGAGACCGTCGACGAACCGCCGAACCCTCTCGGCCTCTGACGTGAGCAGCGCCTCTGCAAACCGGGACAGCTGGGTGAAGCGAACCTCGTACTGCGAGACTGTCATGCTACCCTGAACGAGAGTCTGGAACTCCCGGAGCTTACGCTCTCTGACGTGAGTGGGGATGAACTTCCGGAGGAAGTCAGTCTTGAAGGCAGTCCATGCTACCTCGTCCCCAATCTCCTCATAGGGCCTCTGCATGGTCCTCCACCAATCCTCCGCCACGCCGCGGAACATGTAAGCCGCTAACTGCACTCTCTGGCGCCCCGAGCACTCGAAGACTCGGAAGATCTTCTCCATCCGGACGATCCAGTCGTCCGCCACCATAGGGTCGTCTGCTCCCGTGAACTCAGGCGGTCCCCTTTTGAGGAACCTCTCAAAGATAAGGTTCGGGTCTGCCCCCCGAACCGGCACATCCCCGGGGGCTGGCGGAGCCACCTTATCAATAACATCCAGGACCTGCGCCTGAAACTGCGCAAAATCCTTTGTCTGCCTCTGGTGAGCTGCGGTCTGGGCCTCCTGAGAAGCAAGGAAGGCCTGGAGAAATCTCTCGAAACGACGCTCATGGGCGGACAGCTCGTCGATAGCTATCGTCTCTGGTGGTGCACCGCCTCCAGACATCTGTCATGAAAAAGAACCTGTGTCAATTTAAATCCAAAACCTAAAACTATACTGACTCTACCCAATCCATCGTCCTCACACGTATCCCGTTACTCGAATCCTCACTACGTCCTATGGTTTCTAGTGTGTTTTATTTCCTAGAGACCAGCTCGCTCTGATACCATAAAATGTAACGCCCCAATTCCGGATACCGATATACTCGTCCGAATACCCGAAATTGGCGCGCTACTTCCCGGAAAATCCGAGAACTTCCAAGATCGTAGGCCGCAGTGAGGTCCAATTTAAAACTTTTTGAACCAATATAGTTATAACATTTAATATCGCGGAAACATAACAATTTAAACAAAGCGGAAGCAATAGGTATCGATATATATGTTAAGTATGAGCAGAACATTCGTCTAATTAAAGGATTCAAGGTTAATCAAAGTTAATACATTTTGAGTCTACCCAACTCACTACAAAATTTCACTCCAAAACCCAAACAAAAGAGTCCCTCAAAACCCATGTATAAACTCCTCGTCCTCCGGCTCGACATCCGTGTCGGCCGGGCCCCAAGCGTACTCTCCTGCAACGGGTGCCTCCACTAGGGCTAATGCATCGTCTGGGATCTCGGGATCAAGGCCTAAGCACCACTGAATGGGTCAGATCTAAACGATCTGGCAAGTTACAGCATACTACTAACATAGAACATATATATCAAAGGAAGTAAAGACAGGTGCATAAATTAAATGAGTAACAAAGGAAATGAACTAAGCAATTGTGCATTTAAATCATAAGGAATCAGTATAAATGTAATCATCTAAACTACTGTAAACAAAGTGGCACATTCACACGAGCTGGAATACCGCGGGATATTATGCCGCGGCCCTCCCATACTGAACACAGTTGCGGCGGGGAAATCTCATAAGTGGGAATAACTAATCCCAAATCTCACTCATCATCTCATCATTTCAACACTCCAGATTGGCACGGTATCGCACCGTCCGTCTCAACCACACAGCTCATCATGATAGCTCCTCAACACTCAACTAGCTCCTACCGGGGATGATCAGTCCACAGGCTGAGCTTAAATCAACCGAGTGAATGTTCATGCCGACTCGAGAATAACTCTAAGGTCTGTGTCTGTCTAGGCTTGGCCTTGCGTGAACAAGGTCCTAATCAATATCCCTAAGAGGTCTACACATCTCACTACAGTCTCTGGATCTCATTCAAGGTCCAGGCCCACTCGTTGGATCCATACCAAGGCCCATCAGTACATGGCCTGGTCTAAAACCGTCCAAACGAGGCAACTAATTCACTTATACTGATAAACAGTTCCATTACAATCCATAACAGCTTAACAGTCCAAAAGAAACTACCTCTTCAAGCTAAAGGGTTCACCTCTCCACACTTAGGCCCAATAAGGGCCCGCCTAGACACAGACACGGGTCAATGATCTCCGAAACCACACCATCGGGTCACCTCTAGATACCCTAGGTTCCAGTCTTCCAATTATGTTTAATTAACAGTAAACAGCTAATCTAAAGATCTAAGAATGACAGAGTAATAATAAAGAAGTATGAACTTCAACATAAGAATCAATAGGGAAATCCAACGGTCCAATCCTAGGTAATGGGCCACTTTAGGTTCGGGTCTACCTCCGGTAATTCGATCTGTAAACGATGTCATTAATGCCGTAAAATACTGTATTTGGTGCTTAGTGGGTTAAGGGCATTGTTGACAACTTTTAGAGGTCGAATCATCTTAGATTATCAGCCAAAACTCTAAACAGTGGTCCCCGCGAGTCAAGGTTGAGCCACACCGTTGACTCGGGCTTAGGACACTGATAAACGCTCATTTGGATGGTCAATGGGCCCCACAACTGATCATATCTCCTAAATGTTGAAAACTGGAACAATCAGGGTTTTCCAGGTGAACCTGATGTGTTGTGAGCTCGGTTGATTTCCTGGCCTGGAAGATCAACCGAGTGCACTAACTAATCAAAATCAGGCTTCCTGGACAACTCAATTCGTTCCCAAAGGTTTCCAGCGTGTTCGGTCAAACCCCTGGCCTGGGTGATTGATCGAATACTCCAAAAACCCTAGAAAGGATTGATGTCCCAGTTTTAAACATTATCTAAAGTAAAATCCTTAGTATCGAGTTGATTTGGATGTAAGGAGTCTGAATTTCGATTGAAGAACCAACCTTCAGTCACTTTTTGCACAAACAGTGAGTATCGGGTCAACCGGTGCGAGACCAGGTCAACCCGACTATTTGAAATGAAATTTGTGCAAGAAATGGCTAAGGGCCAGTTTTCCAAGAAATCCCAGTGTGGCCGGTTAACCTGGGTAGGGCCCGGATTAACCGGCTGAACATAATCTCAGCCTGCAGAAGAATTAGCTGGGAGCAACATTTCTGCAGAGTAGCAGTTTGGCCGGTTAACCGGCCTGCACAGCCCGGTTAACCGGCTGAACTACAGCAGGCCCCTGCAGGAACTTAACTGGGAGCTATCATTTCTGAAGTTTCAGTGTGGCCGGTTAACCTGCCTGCACAGTCCGGTTAACCGGCTGCACTGCAGGTTAACCCCACGGTTAACCGGGTACACAAGTCCGGGAAATTCCCAGCTTCTGCAACTTTTCTGTTATGCCTCCTTTTACATCCAAACCACAACCAAGTCTCTCCAAACATCACCAAACCATCTCCAAACATAACTTAACACAATTAACCATCCATTAATCACCTTATGGCCCACTGATCTTCCAAATGGGGGGTGAAAACCCCCATCCATCAGTGACCTTCCATCCAAAAACACAAAAAACAGAGCTCATATGTAACTAGACTTAACTGAACAAATATGAACTGAAAACTAATGGAAATCACAGAATAAAACACACATCCTAAGTTAGTAGTTTGATGCACTTGCCTCTTTAAGGATTGAGAAGGTTGGTAGAGAGAAAACAGAGCAATAGAAGGAAGAGAAAAGCCCAGTCCAGCTGAAATGCCAAGGAAGAAGAAGAAGATGATCCAGCTGCTGTAATAGTGTAGCAGTAGCTCCAAAACAGTCCGAGCACAACTGAAATGGTCCTAGCTCAAAGGAGAAGAAGTAATATGGCAGCTGCAACTCCTTAAGGAAGAATTCCAGCAGAGTGATGTGGTTCCAGCAGCTCCAAGATGAGGTTTCCAGCAGAACAGAAATGAAGGAGAAGTAGTAGAAGAAGACAGCAACAGCCCAGGGGAAAACAGAGGAAGAGTTCCAGCAGAACAGTAGCAGAGAAGAAGCAGTTGCAGCACAGCCCACCAGCTTGGAGGAAAAAGAGTGAAAGAGGAAGAAGGAAGGTGATGTAGTGGCTGTAGCAATAGTAGTTCCTCCGGATGGAAATTCCAGCAGAGTAACAGTTGGACGAGGGGAAATGAGAGAGAGGGAAAAGAGGGAAATGTAAGAGACGATGGTGTGGCAGCTGCTCCCAGCTGATATGTAGAAGACAGTGGCTTCAAGTAGAATTCCAGCTGAGATGAAGAAGTGGAAATACAGCAGCAGTTCTTAGCTCAACGTAGGGGAGGAGAGGAATGAAGGGAAGGGGCAGTTGGGCTGGAGGTTTTCTTGGGATTAGGCCTCTCCTTGGGGATAAGAGATTATTTATAGTTTTAGTGGGGAGTGATTAGGGACCATAATACCCTTAGGGTTTAATGGGATTAGGGTTAGGGTTTGAGGCTAATCTGGTCTTTTGGTTAGGAAGCTTCTAGAGAGAGAGGGCACCTTTCTTAGCACTAAACCCACACTAATTAACTTAATTAAACTTAACTAAGGACCCACCTACACTAATAGCCTAGGATTAACTCATACACCCAACTAACCTAGTCTAACCAAAAATCTTAGGAGATCTAACTAGTCAATCTAATTAGCCCCTAATTAGCCCAAATAAATCAGTAATTAACAATGATTAGCCATAATTAGCAATAATTAGCGAAGATTAGCAAAGATTAGCAAAGATTAGTAGAGATTAGTAGTAATTAGCAATAATTAACCAATAATTAACATAGATTAGCATAAATTAGTCTATAAAATAGTATTTAGAGGGCCCACCAAGGGTGGGACCTCACATCATTCCCTCCTTTTAAAACATTTGTCCCCAAATGTAAAAAAAAACAAGGTTAGAACATACCTGAGGTAGAAGATGCAGATAGTCCTTCTCCACCTGGTCGCGTAGCTCCCACGTAGCCTCCTCCAGAGTGTGATGCTCCCACTGAACCTTCACCCAATGAATGGTTCGGGTCCGGAGCACCTGCTCCTTGGTGTCGATGATCGCGACTGGCCTGGCGACGTACGAAGCATCCGGCTGGATGTTGAGCGGCTCGTGATAAAGAATGTGGGTCGGGTCCTCCACATACTTCTTCAGCATGGAGACGTGGAACACGTCATGCACTCCCGAAAGCTCTGGCGGTAGCTGAAGCTTGTAGGCGACATCTCCAACTCTCGATCTGATCTCGAAGGGTCCAACATATCTCCGCGCTAGCTTACCCTTCTCACCAAATCTCAGGGTACCTCTAGCTGGAGAAACCTTCAGGAAAACTCTGTCTCCCTTCTCGAACTCGAGCGGTCTGCGCCGATTGTCTGCATAGCTCTTCTCTCTGCTGCGGCTGACCTTCAGGTTCTCAACTATCTGCCGAACCTTCTCGCTGGTGTCGCTGACTATGGATGGACCATGGAAGCTCCTGACACCAACTTCTTCCCAGCAAACTGGGGTCTTGCATCTCCTCCCGTACAAAGCCTCGTACGGTGCCATCTTGATGCTCGCATGGAAGCTGTTGTTGTAGGCGAACTCGCAGAGTGGCAAGGAATCCTCCCAGTTCTCCTTGAAGTCCAAGACACAGGCTCTCAACATGTCCTCTAGTGTCTGGTTGGTGCGCTCTGTCTGCCCGTCTGTCTGAGGATGATAGGCTGTGCTGAAGCTCAACTTGGTGCCCAAGGCCTGCTGAAGACTCTCCCAGAAGTGCGAAGTGAATCGCGCGTCTCTGTCTGAAACTATCGAAGCTGGAACTCCGTGCAACGAGACAATCCGGTCGACGTACAGCTTAGCAAGGACGTCGAGTCCTGCTCTCATCGACACTGGCAAGAAATGAGCTGACTTAGTCAGCCGGTCCACGATCACCCAAATGCCGTCGTGGCGTCTCCTGGTGGCTGGAAGTCCTGAGATGAAGTCCATGGTGATATGCTCCCACTTCCACTGAGGGATCTCAAGCTGATGAAGTAGTCCTGGCGGCTTCTGGTGTTCGACCTTGATCTGCTGGCATGTCAAACACTTGGAGACATAGCGAGCTATCTCCTTCTTCATGTTGTTCCACCAGTAGTAGCTCCTCAGGTTCTGGTACATCTTGGTGCTGCCGGGGTGAATCGAGTATCTGCTGTGGTGTGCATCTGCAAGAATCTCGTCCTTCAGCTCCTGGATATCTGGCACGCACAATCTGTCCTGATAGTAGAGCACTCCTCCAATCAACCTGAACTCTGGGCTCTGGTCAATCTGCTCGATCACTCTGACAAGCTTGGGATCGTTGCGTTGACTGTCCTTGACCTTGCCTAGCAACTCTGGTTCCCACGCTGACATGGTAGCAAGCAAGACTCTCTCGCTGAGCGGCTGAAATTGAACGTCTAAGCTGCTGAAGACGTCGGTCCACACACCCTCTGCTGCTAGGAAACTGACGAGGGCGGTCTTCCTGCTCAAAGCGTCTGCTACGACGTTCGCCTTACCAGGATGGTATTTGATAGGGAAGTCGTAGTCCTTGATGTACTCCATCCATCTCCTCTGCCGGTTGTTGAGGTCGCTCTGCGTGAACAGGTACTGCAAACTACGATGATCTGAGTGCACCTCGAACTTCTCGCCGTAGAGGTAGTGCCGCCACAACTTCAAGGCAAAAACGACTACTGCAAGCTCCAAGTCGTGAGTGGCGTACTTCTTCTCGTGCTCCTTCAACTGGCGCGATCCATAGGCAATAACCTTGCCCTCCTGCATCAGAACACATCCAAGACCGGTCCCTGAAGCGTCGGTGAAGACTACGAACCCACCACTGCCAGAAGGTAAGGACAAGATCGGTGCTGTCGTCAATCTCTCCTTCAGCTCTTGGAAGCTGTTCTCGCAAGCATCGGACCAAACGAACGGTACATCCTTCCGTGTCAGCTTGGTCAATGGTGCTGAGATCGTGGAGAAACTCTTGACGAATCTGCGGTAGTAGCCTGCCAAGCCGAGAAAACTCCTAATCTCTGTGGCATTCTTCGGTCTCGCCCAGTTCGTCACTGCCTCTATCTTCGCTGGGTCCACTGCTAGTCCATCCCTGGAGATGATGTGTCCAAGGAAGACTACCTGCTCCAACCAAAACTCGCACTTGCTGAGCTTCGCGTACAACTGGTTGTCGCGCAACAACTGTAGAGACGTCCTCAAATGCTGCTCGTGCTCCTCTCTGGTCTTGGAGTAGACCAAAACATCGTCGATGAAGACCACTGTGAAACTGTCGAGGTGCGGAGCGAAGATCTTGTTCATCAGGGATATGAACACTGCTGGTGCATTCGTCAACCCGAACGGCATCACAAGAAACTCGTAATGGCCATAGCGGGATCGGAACGCTGTCTTCTGCACATCCTGATCTCTGACTCGCAGCTGATGGTACCCCGACCTCAAGTCTATCTTCGAAAAGAACTGCGCACCCTGAAGCTGGTCGAAAAGCTCGTCGATCCGGGGAAGAGGATACTTGTTCTTCACCGTTGCCTGGTTCAACTGCCGGTAGTCGATGCACATCCTCATCGATCCATCCTTCTTCTTCACGAAGAGCACTGGTGCGCCCCATGGCGACACACTCGGCCTGATGAAGCCCTTCTCTAGCAATTCCTCCAACTGAGTCTTCAACTCTCGCAGCTCTGCTGGAGCCATGCGATAGGGAGCTCTCGAAATCGGTGCCGTGCCTGGTGCAAGCTCGATGGTGAAGTCGATCTCTCGAACAAGCGGTAATCCAGGGATCTCGTCGGGAAACACATCTGGAAACTCGCAAACAACCGGAATCTCCTCGACTCTCTTAGACTCTTTGTCCTCTGAGACGAATGCGATGTAGCCCTCGCAACCTGATTTCATCAGTCTCTCGGCTTTCAGTGCCGATATCATCCGAACGCTAGGTGATCTCCTCTCACCCACAAACTCGATCGCGTCATCTGATCCGTCGATGGAGAGTCTGACTGTCTTCCGGAAGCAATCCATCACTGCTCGGTATCTGGCCAACCAGTCCATCCCCAAAATGACGTCGAAGTCATGCATGGGTAGCACGATCAGATCTGCAAGCAAAATGCACTCCCCGATCTGCACTCGGCATCTGGGGTGGTAAGTCTGACACACCACACTCCTACCCATCGGAGTGGACACAACTAAGGTGCAGGGCATAGCCTCACCTACTCCACCAAAGACTAAAGTAAAGGCAGACGACACAAACGAATGTGTCGCCCCTGGATCTAACAACACTCTAGCAGGGTGATCACAAACGGAAAGGGTACCTTCCACGACGTTGCCTGCTGCCTCTGCCTCCTCGTGAGTCAACGCGAAAGCTCGCCCCACAGCCTGGGGTCTCTGCTGATGATGCTGCTGGCCCTGGTGCCTCTGATGACGTCCACGCTGGAAAGGCTGCCCTCTAGGCTGCTGAGGTCCACGTGCTTGCTGCTGCTGGGCACGGTACTGCTACTGCGGTGGAAGGGCAGCCTGACGGGCGGGCTGAGCCGCTAGAGCTGGGGCTGGAGCTGCCGGAGGTGCGGGAAGTCGAAGCATCTGAGGCTGACCTCCACGGAGCGGGCAATACCTGGAGATATGCCCTGGCTCTCCACAGTCGTAGCACACTCGGGGTCCATGCTCCGGCTGCTGCTGTTGACGATGCTGATGCTGAGGCTGGAACTGCCCTGCCGGCCTCTGCCTCTGAAATGGCTGCAGCTGTCGTAGAGGCATGGGCTGCTGCCTGATCGGAGTGATCCGGAGTCGCTTCTGCTGGCGAATGGATTCTAGCCGCTGGAGATGCTCCTCTGCCCAGAAAGCTCTCCTCAAAGCCTCCTCGTAGGTAGGCAGCTCGATGCAGGTCATGGCTATCTGGATCTCCTCGCTGAGACCGTCGACGAACCGCCGAACCCTCTCGGCCTCTGACGTGAGCAGCGCCTCTGCAAACCGGGACAGCTGGGTGAAGCGAACCTCGTACTGCGAGACTGTCATGCTACCCTGAACGAGAGTCTGGAACTCCCGGAGCTTACGCTCTCTGACGTGAGTGGGGATGAACTTCCGGAGGAAGTCAGTCTTGAAGGCAGTCCATGCTACCTCGTCCCCAATCTCCTCATAGGGCCTCTGCATGGTCCTCCACCAATCCTCCGCCACGCCGCGGAACATGTAAGCCGCTAACTGCACTCTCTGGCGCCCCGAGCACTCGAAGACTCGGAAGATCTTCTCCATCCGGACGATCCAGTCGTCCGCCACCATAGGGTCGTCTGCTCCCGTGAACTCAGGCGGTCCCCTTTTGAGGAACCTCTCAAAGATAAGGTTCGGGTCTGCCCCCCGAACCGGCACATCCCCGGGGGCTGGCGGAGCCACCTTATCAATAACATCCAGGACCTGCGCCTGAAACTGCGCAAAATCCTTTGTCTGCCTCTGGTGAGCTGCGGTCTGGGCCTCCTGAGAAGCAAGGAAGGCCTGGAGAAATCTCTCGAAACGACGCTCATGGGCGGACAGCTCGTCGATAGCTATCGTCTCTGGTGGTGCACCGCCTCCAGACATCTGTCATGAAAAAGAACCTGTGTCAATTTAAATCCAAAACCTAAAACTATACTGACTCTACCCAATCCATCGTCCTCACACGTATCCCGTTACTCGAATCCTCACTACGTCCTATGGTTTCTAGTGTGTTTTATTTCCTAGAGACCAGCTCGCTCTGATACCATAAAATGTAACGCCCCAATTCCGGATACCGATATACTCGTCCGAATACCCGAAATTGGCGCGCTACTTCCCGGAAAATCCGAGAACTTCCAAGATCGTAGGCCGCAGTGAGGTCCAATTTAAAACTTTTTGAACCAATATAGTTATAACATTTAATATCGCGGAAACATAACAATTTAAACAAAGCGGAAGCAATAGGTATCGATATATATGTTAAGTATGAGCAGAACATTCGTCTAATTAAAGGATTCAAGGTTAATCAAAGTTAATACATTTTGAGTCTACCCAACTCACTACAAAATTTCACTCCAAAACCCAAACAAAAGAGTCCCTCAAAACCCATGTATAAACTCCTCGTCCTCCGGCTCGACATCCGTGTCGGCCGGGCCCCAAGCGTACTCTCCTGCAACGGGTGCCTCCACTAGGGCTAATGCATCGTCTGGGATCTCGGGATCAAGGCCTAAGCACCACTGAATGGGTCAGATCTAAACGATCTGGCAAGTTACAGCATACTACTAACATAGAACATATATATCAAAGGAAGTAAAGACAGGTGCATAAATTAAATGAGTAACAAAGGAAATGAACTAAGCAATTGTGCATTTAAATCATAAGGAATCAGTATAAATGTAATCATCTAAACTACTGTAAACAAAGTGGCACATTCACACGAGCTGGAATACCGCGGGATATTATGCCGCGGCCCTCCCATACTGAACACAGTTGCGGCGGGGAAATCTCATAAGTGGGAATAACTAATCCCAAATCTCACTCATCATCTCATCATTTCAACACTCCAGATTGGCACGGTATCGCACCGTCCGTCTCAACCACACAGCTCATCATGATAGCTCCTCAACACTCAACTAGCTCCTACCGGGGATGATCAGTCCACAGGCTGAGCTTAAATCAACCGAGTGAATGTTCATGCCGACTCGAGAATAACTCTAAGGTCTGTGTCTGTCTAGGCTTGGCCTTGCGTGAACAAGGTCCTAATCAATATCCCTAAGAGGTCTACACATCTCACTACAGTCTCTGGATCTCATTCAAGGTCCAGGCCCACTCGTTGGATCCATACCAAGGCCCATCAGTACATGGCCTGGTCTAAAACCGTCCAAACGAGGCAACTAATTCACTTATACTGATAAACAGTTCCATTACAATCCATAACAGCTTAACAGTCCAAAAGAAACTACCTCTTCAAGCTAAAGGGTTCACCTCTCCACACTTAGGCCCAATAAGGGCCCGCCTAGACACAGACACGGGTCAATGATCTCCGAAACCACACCATCGGGTCACCTCTAGATACCCTAGGTTCCAGTCTTCCAATTATGTTTAATTAACAGTAAACAGCTAATCTAAAGATCTAAGAATGACAGAGTAATAATAAAGAAGTATGAACTTCAACATAAGAATCAATAGGGAAATCCAACGGTCCAATCCTAGGTAATGGGCCACTTTAGGTTCGGGTCTACCTCCGGTAATTCGATCTGTAAACGATGTCATTAATGCCGTAAAATACTGTATTTGGTGCTTAGTGGGTTAAGGGCATTGTTGACAACTTTTAGAGGTCGAATCATCTTAGATTATCAGCCAAAACTCTAAACAGTGGTCCCCGCGAGTCAAGGTTGAGCCACACCGTTGACTCGGGCTTAGGACACTGATAAACGCTCATTTGGATGGTCAATGGGCCCCACAACTGATCATATCTCCTAAATGTTGAAAACTGGAACAATCAGGGTTTTCCAGGTGAACCTGATGTGTTGTGAGCTCGGTTGATTTCCTGGCCTGGAAGATCAACCGAGTGCACTAACTAATCAAAATCAGGCTTCCTGGACAACTCAATTCGTTCCCAAAGGTTTCCAGCGTGTTCGGTCAAACCCCTGGCCTGGGTGATTGATCGAATACTCCAAAAACCCTAGAAAGGATTGATGTCCCAGTTTTAAACATTATCTAAAGTAAAATCCTTAGTATCGAGTTGATTTGGATGTAAGGAGTCTGAATTTCGATTGAAGAACCAACCTTCAGTCACTTTTTGCACAAACAGTGAGTATCGGGTCAACCGGTGCGAGACCAGGTCAACCCGACTATTTGAAATGAAATTTGTGCAAGAAATGGCTAAGGGCCAGTTTTCCAAGAAATCCCAGTGTGGCCGGTTAACCTGGGTAGGGCCCGGATTAACCGGCTGAACATAATCTCAGCCTGCAGAAGAATTAGCTGGGAGCAACATTTCTGCAGAGTAGCAGTTTGGCCGGTTAACCGGCCTGCACAGCCCGGTTAACCGGCTGAACTACAGCAGGCCCCTGCAGGAACTTAACTGGGAGCTATCATTTCTGAAGTTTCAGTGTGGCCGGTTAACCTGCCTGCACAGTCCGGTTAACCGGCTGCACTGCAGGTTAACCCCACGGTTAACCGGGTACACAAGTCCGGGAAATTCCCAGCTTCTGCAACTTTTCTGTTATGCCTCCTTTTACATCCAAACCACAACCAAGTCTCTCCAAACATCACCAAACCATCTCCAAACATAACTTAACACAATTAACCATCCATTAATCACCTTATGGCCCACTGATCTTCCAAATGGGGGGTGAAAACCCCCATCCATCAGTGACCTTCCATCCAAAAACACAAAAAACAGAGCTCATATGTAACTAGACTTAACTGAACAAATATGAACTGAAAACTAATGGAAATCACAGAATAAAACACACATCCTAAGTTAGTAGTTTGATGCACTTGCCTCTTTAAGGATTGAGAAGGTTGGTAGAGAGAAAACAGAGCAATAGAAGGAAGAGAAAAGCCCAGTCCAGCTGAAATGCCAAGGAAGAAGAAGAAGATGATCCAGCTGCTGTAATAGTGTAGCAGTAGCTCCAAAACAGTCCGAGCACAACTGAAATGGTCCTAGCTCAAAGGAGAAGAAGTAATATGGCAGCTGCAACTCCTTAAGGAAGAATTCCAGCAGAGTGATGTGGTTCCAGCAGCTCCAAGATGAGGTTTCCAGCAGAACAGAAATGAAGGAGAAGTAGTAGAAGAAGACAGCAACAGCCCAGGGGAAAACAGAGGAAGAGTTCCAGCAGAACAGTAGCAGAGAAGAAGCAGTTGCAGCACAGCCCACCAGCTTGGAGGAAAAAGAGTGAAAGAGGAAGAAGGAAGGTGATGTAGTGGCTGTAGCAATAGTAGTTCCTCCGGATGGAAATTCCAGCAGAGTAACAGTTGGACGAGGGGAAATGAGAGAGAGGGAAAAGAGGGAAATGTAAGAGACGATGGTGTGGCAGCTGCTCCCAGCTGATATGTAGAAGACAGTGGCTTCAAGTAGAATTCCAGCTGAGATGAAGAAGTGGAAATACAGCAGCAGTTCTTAGCTCAACGTAGGGGAGGAGAGGAATGAAGGGAAGGGGCAGTTGGGCTGGAGGTTTTCTTGGGATTAGGCCTCTCCTTGGGGATAAGAGATTATTTATAGTTTTAGTGGGGAGTGATTAGGGACCATAATACCCTTAGGGTTTAATGGGATTAGGGTTAGGGTTTGAGGCTAATCTGGTCTTTTGGTTAGGAAGCTTCTAGAGAGAGAGGGCACCTTTCTTAGCACTAAACCCACACTAATTAACTTAATTAAACTTAACTAAGGAACCACCTACACTAATAGCCTAAGATTAACTCATACACCCAACTAACCTAGTCTAACCAAAAATCTTAGGAGATCTAACTAGTCAATCTAATTAGCCCCTAATTAGCCCAAATAAATCAGTAATTAACAATGATTAGCCATAATTAGCAATAATTAGCGAAGATTAGCAAAGATTAGCAAAGATTAGTAGAGATTAGTAGTAATTAGCAATAATTAACCAATAATTAACATAGATTAGCATAAATTAGTCTATAAAATAGTATTTAGAGGGCCCACCAAGGGTGGGACCTCACACGTAGTCTCATCGCTGGTTGCGAAGATATTTTTAAGTATAAAATTTGTGATACATGTCTCATGTATGTAGATCTCATCCATATACATATATCACATCTAATATACTAATGGGACCCGGTTCATCTCATGAACCATTATGTCATATATATTGGTCATGTGCATTAAGTAATAAAACACCATTCATCTCATGAAAGGAAAACATGATTTTATTGATAAATAAAGAAATTAATGAATTTATTACATCAACTGATGGATTGAGACCATACAATCTAACATAGAGGACATTGCCTACAAATGAAATGATGGTTTTCAAAACTTTCTACATGCAATAAAGAAATATATTATAATTGTTTAATCATTATATTTGAAATAAAGTTTTCTAAGTACCAAACTCCTTGGACAAATGCTAGACTTCTAAAAATACTATTGAATTTTTTCGTTTCTAAATTTCTTCTTTGATTGATGCAGTAATTAAAGAAAATTCTAGCTTCAAATAAACTTCAAGATAATAGAATCCACTTCGATCGAATATAAAGACATCCATATGTGAGTCTTGCATAATCGTAAAATACTAAAATGCAAATACATTTAAATGTGGGCATAGAGATATCTAGGTTTCAAAGGTGAGGACTAGGGATCTAAATGGGTTGGTTTTAGGCCAAAATCATATGGGCTTGGAACCGTTTCTAAATGAAGGTACTAGTCCCCGATCCAATTCCAACCTGGAACTTAGGCCCTATTTCTGTAGTGGAATTTTTGCTAGGAATTCAACATGTCTAGGAATTCCAGGACATGATGTGACAAGTTGTCTCCTGGAATTTCTAAATCCCATGTTTATTCAGCAGCATTTCTAGATTCCAGCCACTTGAAAGTTCTCTTTTTTAACCTTTGGGGCATGCTTGGGTAATGTTCTTGGGGAGGAATCCACTTTAGTTTTTCTCCATTTTGAGGAAAATTCAGGTTGGGGTGAAGAGAGGAAAAGTGAGAGATGATTTGTACAAATCCATAAAAAAATCCTGTTTTATTGATTCCTCCGTCTCCACCTCCCCATATCGAATTTTGCAAATCCAAGGAGCTAAAGAAGCACCTAATCTACAAAAGTGAATTTTCCTATGTGTTTTTCAAACCTAAAATGTAGTGATTCATCCCTTCAAAAATCCTCAGAGATGATAGCATTGTTCTAGAGGAATGAAGGAATCCTTTGGATAGAGAATTCCTCCTTATTACCAAACGTGCCCTTGGAAATCTAGTAATTCCACTTCGTTTGTATTTTGGTGGAATTCCTGAATGCTCAAGTCCAAGAGGAATTCAGGAATCCACTATGTCAATGAATTCAGGAATTCCTCAGATAGAAATTCCTAGAATTTCAGCAAAGAAACATGCCCTTAGTTTTTTTAGTTCCGAATCAAGTTCCTATGAGAAACTTCGGATTTGGTTCTGACTAGATGACGGGGATCCAGTTTGCAATTCAGTTTCAACTTCTTTTTCATTTTTTTACTTTTTTTTTCTAAAAATAATACATCGTTTAACTTATAACAATACATAAAGTATAATTGCTCTAAGATTAAATACAAAAATGGGCAATGAAAGTTGATTTTGAGCTATAATTTATAATATCAAAGACTCATATGTCAAGTCTCGGGTCCACGGGTCGAAACCTATATGGATTCCGAACCGGACCCATTTATCAATCGGAATCTAAATTAGGTTCTAGAGAGATGCCAATTTAAGTACAAAACTAAATTGTATTCCAAACCAAATTTTATGAGGGTGAAAACTTTAATATAAACCGAGAATCAGATAATCTGCTTACATCCAGTCTTCCACCGAAAAAATCCGGAGTCAAAACACTTCCAAATCCAATGTTTTTTTTTATTTTTTATTTTTGGTTCCTGTGGTTCCAAGGAAGGGCCCACATGAGCTCCACATCGGCTCACCAAACTCCCTGCGTTGCAATTCAGGGAGCCGAGGACCCTAGAATTCAGCTGGCTTATCACAATCATCATCTTCTCCTCCTCCTGCCTCCAATACCAACCATCTCAACCAACCCCCACTCACCTTTCCAACAACCAAACCGAAGAGGTAAACCTATCTCGCTCACTTCCTCTTTCAGCATTTCCGTCAAACACCTTGCACGCAGTCCATACTTCCCCATCTCATCTCTCCCGATTTCCATCGAACACAGAACTCTCACTTAAACAAATCCTTTGTCTCATAATCACCAACTCATCCTCTTTATTGCAGGATCTTCATCAAACTCCTTGCATACATTTAACTCAGTATTTTCATCAAACACCTTCCCTGTATTATAAACGCATTTATCAGATGAATATCAATTCATTTTCCCTGCCCTTGTCTTTGTTGCAGATACTAGATCTGGTATTTGAAGGAGAAGATGAGAAGAGGGGTTTGTCTGTGGCAGCTGGGGCAATCCATCACCCGCAGCGCTCTCTCTCAGTCCGATGGAAAGAAAGCAGCGGCAGCAGCAGCACGTCGCGGATTCGCGAGCGATGCGGAGCTGAAGAAGACTGCTCTCTATGACTTCCACGTTGAGAACGGGGGCAAGATGGTGCCGTTCGCCGGATGGAGCATGCCGATCCAGTACAAGGATTCGATCATGGATTCAACGCTCAATTGCCGCGCCAATGGCAGCCTCTTCGACGTCTCCCACATGTGTGGGCTCAGCCTTAAAGGGAAGGACTGTGTGCCGTTCCTCGAGACGCTGGTGATCGCGGACGTCGCCGGGCTCGCCCCGGGGACTGGGTCGCTGACAGTGTTCACCAACGAGAAGGGCGGGGCTATCGATGACTCGGTGATAACCAAGGTGAAGGATGACCACATCTATTTGGTTGTGAATGCAGGGTGCAGGGACAAGGACTTGGCGCATATTGAGTCTCACATGAAGGCTTTCAAGGCCAAGGGTGGGGATGTCAACTGGCATATCCATGATGAGAGATCTCTTCTTGCTCTTCAGGTTTAATTGTCTATCATATCAATCTTGCATTTCAATTTTCACGCGGATTGTTGAAAAATATTTGCTTATAACATTATTTTACTTGGTCAAGAACAAGTTTGGATGATTATTTTTCCTTAATTTTGGTTTGTAAGTTATATGGTGATTGTGTAGGTTTACAATAAATTCTTGTTGCGTGGTTGAAACCAGGTTAGGTTGTTCATTCTTGTTAAATATTGTTTTAGTTGCGAAAAAAATAAAATAAAAAACACAATTTGAAATGAGAACTAATGAAAAGTGTTTTCTTCTTGAATTGAAACCCATCCAAACAATTTGGAACATGCTCAACTTTCATTGAGACTGGTTTGCTTAAAAACCTATTTTACATGATTATTGATGAAAAGAATTTTCTTCCTTGATTATTAACAATCTTGTATTTTGGTGCTTGGGCATACTTAAATTATTTTATGGAAAAAAATCTCCTCATAGAACCATTCTATTATGTTTTATGTTTTTTTGGTAACCCGGCTAAGGGGCTGGGACCTGAGAGATTCACACGTGTGTGGTGATAGGAACTCGCACATGTGAGGAGACACAACTCACACATGCGAGGTGATGGGAACTCGCACATGTGAGGAGACAACTTAGGCATGTGAGGAGACACAACTCACACATGTGAGGTAATAAAGACTCGCATATGCAAGGAGGCCCAATGAGAACTGCCACTCCTTACCACTGGGGCAAGGAGTTGTTCTCACCATTTTATTCTGTTGAATACACCTTTGGATGATCAATTTTCACTGAAATCTGCGTTGGAAGTTTTGTTCTATGATGCACGGATACTTCAAAATGGGCATCGTGTCGTGTCGTATCGTATCCAATACTTTACTTTTCATGTGTAAAATCCGTGTCTATGCCGTATCTACAGCATGTCCTGCCGTATTTGTGCATCATAGGTTCTGTTGGTTGCATAAGTTGTTACAAAGCTAACAAAAAATCATTTTACACGGTTGAAAGCAGCTAGAAGGATCAGTTTTTGTTAAGATTTCATTTTATTGCATAACATTTCTAAATGAGAATCGATACACTTTTTTTTTCCCCATAGAATCCACTGAAACCATTTTGAGCTTGATCAACGTTCACTGTTATTTGCTTAGAGACCTATTTTATATGAAATTCAATAAAAATAATTTTCTCTTTTATAACCTCTGTTTTTTTATTTGAGAAGCAACAACAAAGATTTTATGAAGTTAAGAAAACTGCACATAATCTAATGGTCCCTTTTAAGGTAATAGATACCATTCTAGAGCAAAAACTATGAAGCCATTGTCAACTCATCTCATTTTACAAGTTGATGGTTGGATTTTTAATAAATTTTTTAAAAAAAAATGACAAATAAGATGCATTAGGTCCTTTTTTTTTCTTTTTTTCTTTTGTGTGTGTTTTTCTTTAAGACCATTGTAGTCTCCAATGTGGTTTAGATGCTTGAGATCCAAGCAGCCCATCGGGTGCCAATTTGTAGATGTTCCCACAAAGAATTCCCTTCTGTCAGATGGACCACAAGTTAACCTTAGATTGTAAGTGTTTTTTTAGTTGTTCATTGATGCAGGCACACTGATGAATGGCTGAATCATGCAATGTGACATGTGTTGGCATTTGACCCCGCGCTTGCTTGTAGGTGTATGAGTAGGCATTGTGAATTCGTATGCATTTACTATTCAAAAAAAAAGAAAGAAAAATTGTATGCATTTGGTCTTGCAAACTTGGTCTCGAGATTTGTCCTATTACACAGTACTCCTGATTACCTATGTGTTTTGGTAGGCCAGCAATCTGTTCATGTGTCATCCACCTTCCTGTGAATCATATCATTCACCCGGTCGTTGCCATGGTGGATAGATATGGGACGAAGAATTCACCCTATTGAACATCCGATACATATGATTGCTGGTAGCCTTATACCAGTAGTTATATTGGATTTGCAGCCTTATAAAGGATTTAAGCATCCATTTACCTATGGACCCCACCAAGCATTTGATGCAGTAAAATCAGTGCACTCCATCTAGTTGTGAATCCCACTTTTAACGCTCGCTCTAAACACGCAGAGGACGACTCCCATTTTGTTCCAGAAAAGGAAGTTAATCATGATTTGACTGTTCAATTTATTGCTTCCAACAATCAATGACCGATGTCAATCATTTATTTTAGCAACTTGAAATCCAAACTCCGTGTCAATGCACCCTGTGTGTGTGTGTGTGTGTGTGTGTGACAGTTTGTTAATCACTTCATACATCTGATTGATTCACAATAAACATCAAGGAGATTCGGATGCCCTTTGTATTCTTTGTCAAGAAAGTTACACCCAGTACAGTGTGCTGCTCCTATCTAAACACTATACTACAAGCTGAGCAGCATTGTACATCATTCTTTGTACGTAATGTCAAGTTCACTTATGATCTAGTACAGAATATTTCATAGGAAAAAAAAAATCATAATAGAAGTGTGTGTCGCTCGCACCAAGGCTAGATCATTGCATGTAAACATGTTACTTAAGAAAATGCCCAAGACCAGCAACTAGAAAAGAAGAGATGGGGTAATAATGGGTGAGTGTGTTTGTGGAGACAGATGTATTCAAGATACATGGGCCGCATGCTCAGGATTTTTGTATTCCAAAAAGTTAGAACATGTGATGATGGGATTTTTTCCCTCTACTTTGGTGAATAATGTGAAAACGGAGGAAAAATGGGTTTGGTTGATGAAAATTTAGTACCTAGAGGTTTTAAGCAAATGGGCGATATTGCCAAAACCTGCATTCGGATTTGGCTCCCAAACACCTAAATAACGCTAAACATGTAATGCAGTCCAAATGGATCTGCTGCACAACTCCAAACGACGAAGCTACAGTACAAATATTCAACTAGAGAATGAGAACAAGCTTTCTCCAGTTCTGTGAGAACAGATAAAGGATCTTTCATCTTCGCTTTCTTTTTCACACCACAATGAGAAATAAATCAAAGAAAAAAAAAAGGAAAGAGAGTAAAAGTGGAGGTAAAGAATGAAACATAATTGAAGAACGTTTGTTTTAGGAAAGCAAAAAAAAATTGAAGAAAGATTGTTATGAATCTTTTCGTTGAGAAGCCACTAATCAATTCATTTGTGCAGGTCTTTTCAATCATCTAGTAATGCTCTCAACCACAATAACAAATTATTCTACCAAAAAAAAACACACAATAACAAAATAGGGGACTCTGGGCAGCCTTGTTGGGAATTTCTCCCATTCTGGAAGAACCTTTAGCAGATCGGTTAATTTCAATACGGTTAGAATATTTTGGGCAGGTTAAACTGTCTCCATATCGTCTTAAAGGACAGGCGCTTAATTACCTTATTGTTGTTTTTCCTTGCTGATATCTGTTCTAAATCATGAAGTTTGCATTAATTTCATTATAGAAAGAAAACTGCTAATGAAGGCATCACCAATTCCATCAATATTGTGTTGCAGGGTCCTCTGGCTGCATCTGTGCTTCAGCTGCTGACAAAAGATGATTTGAGCAAATTATACTTTGGCGGGTTCCAGATGCTTGATATCAACGGGATACATTGCTTTCTCACAAGAACTGGGTATATTACTTTTGCTCCTTACAAGTTCATTGCTTCATATTTAGCTCGTTGGACTTCAATATTGGTGTCAGGAGGTTGTTGCATGCACAGCTTGTACATTTACATCAATGAAACTTTATGTCACTGATCAAGGAGAAAGAATTTCGGAGTGCACAAGAACACATATTTTAAATTTTCAGATTGAACGAGTATATTTTATTTCCTGTGGGGATGGACTATGGAGATATATTTGGTATAACGCTCTACACCTATGCTTTTCCGTCCTTTTGGCTTCCTTTGTATTATGCATTATTTCTTTTTTATCAATATAATTTACCTATTAGTATTACCATTAATAATGATAAAAAAGGAAAGTAACAAGTTGAAAGAACAATCAATCAAGACCCTAGATTGGTACTGGGTTAGATTCAAGATTGCACATGGCTAGCTCAGCTCGGGTCTAACAAGTAACAACAAGCTTTTGGCTTGTGGAATGGGTATTGTAATATGCTTGAGTTTCGGGTCTGTCTTATTCCATCTTGAAGGATGACTTCAATCCTGTTGAAAATCTCAGGGAGATACTTGATATTTTCTAAAAAGAAAAAATAGAAAAATAACTAGAACCTAGTCAACTCAACTTGGATGACTTTGCAATTGAGTTATTAAAGTGAGGTCACTATTAGGCTGACAACCTCCTTATGCCATAAATGTCAGCTTCCTAGTCTTTCCACACATTAGTCTTTGGTTGGAAAATTAGGGTACCATGTGTTGTGTCTCTAGTATAATTCACTGACATCTCATACATCCTTCAATCTTCGTTTCTCATCAGCTCTTCTCTTCTTGCAAATAAAAGATTCTTTACCGTTTCTTGCTTTGATTAACAATGAGCACTGATTTTTCTTCATACATTTAAATGTTGGTGAAGGAAAAAAGTGGCCATTGATGGAATGAATAATCAGAGTTGACCTGCCCAAAGTTTCTTTGGCTGTGTACACAAGGTTCTCTTGCATGTTTTAGCTAGTGAATAAATGAAAATTGAAACCCGAAGTTAACTCCATCACTATAATTCAGCATTTACAGAAACTTGTCAGGAGCTTGATTGAATTTGAAATTTCTGCCACCTACCGGAAGAACTTTTGATGAACATTTTCCTTGAATCTGGATTTGTTTTAGGATTCCTAGACGTTCATTAAATAAAGGAAAATAAAGAACTCAGAAATTGACTGATATTTTCTTTTAAAACTCTTATCTTAAAGCTCTATCTCACTTCAAATTTAAGAACAGCTGTAATTTTTCAGGTAGGCCAATTTGGAACTCTGGAATTTTGGCTGGGATTTCTGAAATCCGGGGATGCGATTTCAGAAATATCCATTTCTAAGTAATAATTTCAAAATTCCAATCAGATGAGGATTTCCTTGATATCAGGGATTTTACTATTTTAGAAATCTCAGCAACATTCCAATCAAAGTTCCTATGAAGAGGATAAATCAGAAATCTTAGCATCCCAGCATTTCAGAGATCCAATTAGCTGATGAATTTGCTTCCAAACAGGCGTTAAAGTCTTTTAATCTTTTTTCTTTTTTAATCTGTTTCTTATGTGTAAAGTAACTTCTAGGTACACTGGTGAGGATGGTTTTGAAATCTCTGTTCCATCAGAGCGTGCTGTAGATCTTGCAAAGGCTATCGTGGAGAAGTCCGAAGGGAAAGTAAGGTTAACAGGCTTAGGTGCCCGTGACAGCCTTCGGCTGGAAGCAGGCCTCTGTTTATATGGTAATGACATGGAACAGCATGTCACACCCGTTGAGGCTGGGCTTACATGGGCAATTGGGAAGAGAAGAAGAGCAGAGGGTGGATTCTTGGGTGCACAAGTGATTCTCAAACAGCTCGAAGAGGGTCCACCCATTAGGCGCGTTGGTTTCTTCTCTACAGGCCCACCTCCCAGGAGCCATTGTGAGATATTGGATGCTGGTGGCAAGGGACTTGGAGAGGTTACCAGCGGTGGGTTCAGTCCATGTCTCAAGAAGAACATCGGGATGGGGTATGTGAAATCTGGTTCCCATAAGAATGGAACTGAGCTCAAAATTGTTATTCGAGGGAAATCCTATGACGGGGTTATAACAAAGATGCCCTTCGTTCCCACAAAGTACTACAAACCATCCTAGATAGTTCAGAAAAATCTCCAACTCATCTGATTGTCTTTTCACTTATGTTTATGATGATTATGAATGCTGTTAGCGGCTAACATTGACATTTCGACGAATTTACTCACAAGGTGATTATGAAATTTCATGCATTTGTTTGATTGAAAGTGAAATTAAGCTCGAGAGAGGAGTATCTTTATGGAGATTAATTAAACATGTAAGTTTTCATGAGTCTCTAGGGCACGCTTGGTGAATTCATGCTTAATCCCTGTGAGTTATCGTGGCAAACTGGCTTTTGTCAAAGGGTTTAAGAGGGGAGGGAGAGAGAACTGCCTTTTGATAGATTGTTACCTATTCTTCACCGAATGGGCTGGTTTGGCCTAAGAATTTGGGAAATCCTTGAATGGAATTGTTCAACATAAAATTTGCGCAGTCTGCTGATGTGGAATTTTCTTTCTTATTTGCTAGATGTTGTGTTTCACTGATGAAATGCCATTCTCAAAATTTTCTTTTCACAGATTTCGTGGATTGCCTTTGCTTCAGTTTTGCCTTATTTCCTAAACCAATTTGATAAAAAGATGATGTCTTTATCGAATTAGTTTTATTACTGACTAGCAAAAAAAAGGCTTACCAAAAAATAAAATAAAATAAAAATATAGTGAAATGTAGGGTTTTCCTTGAAATATTATTGAAAAAATAAATTATAAATAAATAAACATATTATTTTTAAAAAAAATCCCATGGTAATCTCAGACTGGTAAGCAAAATAATTTATTTATAGAACTTAGAAGCTTGAAACACTAATGTTATGGGACTTTGAAATAGTATAAAAGAATTATAAAAAAAATTCATGTGGTGGTAATTGAAAATTTTATTGCAAATCCAGTGTGCTATAATGCCCCCGCCCCGCCCCCCCCAACCAAAGAAAAAGAAAAAGAAAATACAATCTTTAGTAATCATAATATATTTAATCCCAAAATCCCAAATACAAGTAATCAACACGGACATCAAAGTAATACAAACTAGCAATACCCCGTGCTATGCACGGTCCACCTTGAGTTTCTTGCGTTGATACTGTGACCTAGGTGGGTCACCCGATGACCCATTTGATCTGTGAATTCGAAGAAGGACCCATGAGCGATCCAATAGGTGGTGGACTCGTGCGAGATGGACCTTGTTTGGCCCACCATCTAGCGTTTGATCAGAGAAAGGGAGAGTACGTGTTTTAGGAAGCAGTTAAGAAGCGCGAATTTTTTTTTTTTTTTTAAGTTTCAATCATTGTTTAGTCCATTCAGTTTCCTGCGTTGATACCGGGACCCAGGTGAGCCATCAAATGACCCATCCGATCCGTGGATTCGAAGGAGGACCCACCGAAGACCTATTATGTGGTGGACCCGTGCGAGTTGGGCCCTGTTTGGCCCACCATCCAGCGTCTGATCAGAGAAAGGGAGATGATTTATTTTAGAAAGCAATTGAGAAGTTGAATTTTTTTTAAGTCATTGTTTGGGCCATACAGCTGTTCCGCTTGATTTTCTTGCGTTGATACCATGACCTAAGTGGGCTACCAGATGACCCATCTGATCCGTGGATCCGAAGGAGGATCCATCGGCGACCCGTTAGGTGGTGGACCCATGCGATGTGGGCCCTGTTTGGCCCACCATCCAGCGTCTCCGAAGGAAGACCCACCGGGGACCCATTAGGTGGTGGACCCGTGCGAGGTGGGCCCAACGTTTAATCAGAGAGAAGGAGAGGACGTGTTTTAGGAAATAGTTAATGATTGAGAATTTTTCTTTTTTTAAAGTTTTAGTCATTGTTTGGGTCATCAGTTTCTTGCGTTGATATCGGGACCCAGGTGGGCCACCCACCCGATGACCCATCTAATCTGTGGATCCGAAGGAGGACCCATTGGCGACCCAGTAGGTAGTGGACCCGTGCAAGGTGGGCCCTGTTTGGCCCACCATCCAACGTCTGATAAGAAAAAAGGGGAGTATTTGTTTTAGGAAGGAGTTAAGAAGCAGGATTTTTTTTTTTTTTAAGTTTCAGTCATTGTTTGGGCCATTCAGTTTCCTGCGTTGATACCGGGACCCAGGTGGGCCACCCGATGACCCATCCGATCTATGGATCCGAAGGAGGACCCACCGGAGACCCATTATGTGGTGGAGCCATCCTGCATTACGTAGTGGTTTTTTTTTTTTTAGGAAGTTATGTGGGTCGGTTGGTGAGAGTGGAGAGAGGAAAGTAGAGAGGTAGAGGAAATACTGACACGTGGAGCCCTGTGGTTAAACAAATGGAGATTACATTCCCTTAGTAATATAGATGAGGTTTTCAAATATAATTGGAAGAAAATAAATCCCAAAAAATATACCAACTTACATATAAAAAATCAATATATCAATTCAAGCTTAATCATTATTAAAATTCTATACATCAAAATCAATGTCAAAAGTCCAAACAGGGGGTGACACGTAGGGGGGCGGGTGGGGGGGGGGGGGGGGGGGGGATAAAAAAAGGATATATTGGATGGCCAGGATTTTTTATATTTGGGACATAATATATGCACAGAGGGAGCCATCAGATCAATGGTCAGGATCACTGGTACGCGGACCGCACATGTATAATTACAAAACCAAAACATTGATTATGCTATGCATATCTCTAAACTGAGCATCATTTATGGGCATCATTCTGCTTTGGTCTACCATGAAATGGTAAGAGTTTGGGAGGCCTGTTTTTCCAAGGACACATCACCACTTACTTGAACATCCACTAAAGACTAATAACCCAGTCAAATGAAATTAAAAATGGGAAACTTTCTAAATGCAGCCTAAGTTTTTGGTACATTTTAAATCATTACAAGTAGGGCTGCACAAAAAATCCGATATCACCGTAAGACTGAACCGGGCAGTTCGGATCGGTTTGGTTAATGGTTTGAAAATCATAAATAACTGCTTACATCGGTTGGTTATCGGTTTGAGCCCATGGTTAACCGCTTAAACTGAATCGACCGTATGTAGTAACTTAAGTGTTGCTTTTTTACTATTTTAACCTTAGGGTTTCGTTTTTTACTACTTTCAAAGTTACATTCCATAGCTCCATTCTCACTTGAACTTAACAGTCTAACACTGCCTTAATGCATCTCCTCTAATCTCTCAAATGCTTTTTGATACTCCATTGCAGATGGAGGGATTACTGTACAGGGTGTTTTCCTTCCATCATAATTCCTATATCGTTTCAATGGAGTTTTTATCAGAATGCTGCACTCTTGAAAATGGTAGAAAAGCCAGTAGAGCCTAGCCTTTTGATGGTTGGTTTTGGTCTCACCTAACCAATGTGTTAAGAAACCTTCATTTCTAAAAAATACAGTGGGTTCTGATACAAATTCCATTTGTGTGTGACTTTTATTAAAATGAACTATTATTCTATTGTAATTCCAAATGGTATCATGCGGAATGAATGTTTCACTGCAAGTTGGTTATTTTTTTTTATTTTTTTATTTTTTTGTGCTTGTGTTTAGTCCAAACTCTTTTTTTTTGGAGCAGAATTATTTTTTATATGCGTTTAGTCCAGTCTAGAATGTTGGATTTTTATGTTTGCACTAAACATTGGAATAAATACAAAGGACGGGGTATCATCATTTTGAAATTTTCAATGTTTGATTTTCAAAAAAATAAAATAAAAAACAACGGTTTAACTGACCGAACTGTTTGGTTTAGTTCGGTTTAAGCCCTCTACATCGGTCAGATCGGATTTGTCAATTAAAAAACCGACAGGTTCGGTTTAGTTGTTGGTTTTAATATTAAACCGATCCGACAACCCTAAGTACCAGTACAAGATAGAAAAAAAACTAAATTTCAAACTGGGCCCGAAGCTTTTCATTTTTGTTTCAAATCAGGACAACCGACGGGATTTGGGACTGGCAGGTAACTTTCCCCCATTTTTTTTTTCTTTGAAAACCCCAAAAATGCTTTTCTTCCTTCCTCAGGGTTCTCCGATCTCCATCCATCCCCAAGTGCATGATCTCAATCTCGTCTGGGAAGGAGTGCAACATCACGGAGATGAAATCCGAAGACGAGGAAGAGGTCCGAATGCAGCTGAGGGAGAGCATCACCGCAACTACAATCATAGAGAACTGGGCAGATGAATTGTCCAGATATAAGATATTATATAGGTTCTTTCATCATAATCTCATAGACATGAGTTGGCAAGTACTAAAGGTGTAAAAAAAAAATCGGAAAACCGTCTAACCGAACCGAACCGCGGTTAATAACTGTATTTCACGGTTCGGTTACGGTTACGGTTAATGAAATAAAAAAACCGCAAGGTTCGGTTCGATTACGGTTTTCCGTAATAATTCACGGTTATTAACCGAACCGAGATACGGTTCGGTTAACCGTATGCGGTTAACCGTATCGTTTACAAATAAAAGAAAAAATAAGGGAGTTGAATGAAATATTTCTTACCTTATTTAATTGTTCATTATGTGTCATTTTACCTTCAATCATTCACATTTATCCCCTTATGTGAGGAAGGCATTCCACGGTTATTAACCGTAACCGAACCGTTTAATACGGTTAACCGCGGTTACGGTTTTTCATGGTTTTTGTGGATACGGTTACGGTTTTTAAAGACAAAAAACCGCGGTTACGGTTCTGTTAACGGTTTTCCCAAATTAACCGGTTAACCGAACCGTTACACCCCTAGCAAGTACTGCACCTTTTTATCAGAAAGAAAGAAAAACACATGATAACTTCCGAAAGCAAGAAACTTACAGGATCATCGATACACTCCAATTTCTTCATATCAACTCTGTTATTCCACAGTCCATGCAACTGTACGCAAATGAGTTGGGTTTGATCAGTTTCATGTAGTTTGGGTCGGGCTTGTATCTGTTAATTCTGTCCGTAGTTTGGGTCGGGCTTGTTTTGTTAATTCCGTCCACTATTGTACGCGATGGGTGTTAGGTTGTTTTGAATAAGTAAAGGAACCCTCTATGTGGAGTTCAGTTCTGCAAGTTAGAATTTGTTAGAGAATGGAACAGGTCTTAGGGAGCAAATGACCCTTGCTATGAGTGCCTAAAAGTCAAGGACTCAGATTAGGTGAGTGTGAGACTCGTGATTTGATGTTTAAGCTTCTTTGGGGAAGATAGATCGCCTTAGAACCTGAAAGGGAAGGAGAAATAGAGATCAGAGACTCTGGTTGCCATCAGCCGAAGGCTCTCCGATGCCTGAGTTAGTGCTAACACTGAACAAATGATGGAGATGAGGGGTAAGTATGCTAGTATTGCATGTTAAGGCGTTCTCAGGCCTGTTATTGCGTAATTCAACGTATTATTGCATACCTTAGAAGGGATTGGTATCCCTCTATAAGCAAAGATTTCACCTGGCGCACCGTTAGTGGGGGTAGGTGGAGATATTGTCCGGTCGAATCAAGAGATGACCTCCGGTATTAATGTGGATGCGGTTGATCAAGACGACACATGATCACTATCCGGCGCCTGTCTTGTCTGTCAGCAAGTTCTGCAAGGTAACCGTAACTTTATGGAAGTATAATCAAGGCCTAGTGCCCATCTCTGTGGACGGACCGAGCTGAAGATGATACTGAGGCCAGATTTGGATGCATCCTGGCACTATTGCCGAGGTGCCTCATATCGAGACCGAGATGGGCCCAGTCGGTACTCTTACCGAGGCTGGCTCAAGTTTGGCGCCAACTGGCACTGTTTGCAGAGCTGAGATGAGATGTCTAGCTGGTACCTGTCGCGACCCCGGACTGGGAATCCATGAGAAGGAGCGGATCCGGAGTCGGGACATTACATACATCAGAGATGATGGTGAATAGGTAACCACAACATCTGTTTAATAACATACGTTTATTTAATTTCCCACAGGTGTCCGCGGTGAGGATATCACAACCATAACTGAACATTTCTATTAAATGCGGAAGCATGTAGCAAATCAAATAGTCAAACCATCCTTGGTCATCAAGACAATAACACAAGTCTAAAGTATTGTATCAGAATGAGCAATGAACATTAACACGTTACCCAAAGTAGGTTAAAGTTTATACAAATAACATTTAATTACATTTCCCCAAAAATAGAGGCCCACAAGGCCAATATAACAAAATACCAATCCAAAGAATGGTTAAAAGTTCTCCCAAAGTATTAAGTCTCTCATAGCCACCAAACGTCTACATGACGTCATCAGTACGCCACTCAACTAACTGTTGCGGTTCTACGACCGCCTCCTCGTGCTCCTCCTCGGGGTAACCAACAACGGGACCTGAGTACCAAAGAGTAGGTCAAACACGACGGTTTGGCAAATGGAGGAAAACACAACGACAATATGAAAATAAATGAATTTACCTTCAAAACATGTAAACTTGTTTAAATAACAATTTCTATGAACGAGATAAAACATTTATTCAATTACAAGGATGCAATGTAAAACATGTAAGGTGACCAAGGAAACGGGAAACAAGCAAGATGACAACCACACGAAGCTAAGTCCTCTATCACTAAGGTGATAGAGCAATACTAGGCACTGATCTCAGTCACTCTAGGTGAGGAGAAACAGTGGATCTCATATAAATACATATACATATACAATACTATACATGACCACGGTAGCGAGCCGGGCATCAGGGACCACAGTAGCAATCTGCGGCATCGGGACAAGACCACGATAATAACCGGGTAGCGGGATCCAAACTGCAGCTGGCGGGACAAGAGGGGGATCTCCAAGTCGGTGGATCAGACCAACAGGGTTATCCAAGCTTAGTGGTGCCGACTAATAGGTCAAACAACAATTCGAGACATATGCAAGTAAATCAAGTACAATAAGTAAACGGGCAAGACGGGAGTGCTCAAGGGCACACTGTCATTTCATGTGGTGCAATGCACTTCAAGACAAGTAACTATTTCAAGTGTAATTCAATACTTTCGGAAAAACAAGGTATGTAGTATAAATCTCAGGATCAATAAAGTACCATAAACAATCGAAATTTCGGGTACAGCATCGGTTCAAGATTTATTTGAAGTGAATAGGGATCCTGTATGTCAATCTAATAATAATTTGGTACTCTTGAGTTTGGGGACATTCCGGGCTCCTTATACACTTTGAATTTTCAAAACTTCGAATGACATCCTTGTGATATGGT
Organism: Cinnamomum chago; assembly: GCA_038049695.1. Lineage (NCBI taxonomy): Eukaryota > Viridiplantae > Streptophyta > Magnoliopsida > Laurales > Lauraceae > Cinnamomum > Cinnamomum chago. The sequence continues at coordinate 39,289,103 of CP142460.1, forward strand.
TTCTTTCTCGGATTGGTATCCCTCTATAAGCAAAGATTTCACCTGGTGCACCGTTAGTGGGGGTAGGTGGAGATATTGTCCGGTTGAATCAAGAGTTGACCTCCGGTATTAATGTGGATGTGATTGATCAAGACGACACATGATCACTATCCGGCACCTGTCTTGTCTGTTAGCACGTTCTGCAAGGTAACCGTAACTTTATGGAAGTATAATCATAGCCCAGTACCCATCTCTGTGGACGGACCGAGCTGAAGATGATACTGAGGCCAAGTTCGGATGCATCCTGACACTATTGCCGAGGTGCCTCAAGTTTGGCTCCAGCTGGCACTATTTGCAGAGCTGAGCTGAGATGTCTAGCTGGTACCATTACCGAACTAGACAAATCTTGGCACTGTGGCCGAACTTAGATATTGAGATCGGGATGAGCTCAGCTGGTACTGCTACCGAAACTAGCGTATCCTACTCTTAAGAAAACACCCCACACAATTGCCCCCTAGCTCGTGGGCTCTTGGAGTTCTTTAACGTTTTGAGGTCAGGAACTAAGTATCATGCTTGAGAGATCTGAGGTACTAATTTGAATTTTATCTCGGCATTGGCTGATGACATTTGATCTTTATCATGAAGCCTATTTGCCTTTCTGAGACAATAAATAGCACGTCGGTGATGCTTCGTCTGGCCGAGGTGATAAATGTTAGGTAGGTGACGCTTTATCAGCCCGAGGCAATAAATAGCACTCTGATGTTACGCCTTCCCAAGGCAATAAATATAGCGTCTGAATCTCTGTCCGAGATTAACTGGCAGTGCCACGTGTCTCCATTTGGTTGGTCGTTCAGCCAAATCGAAGCGACGCGTGCCTTCAAGAATTTGAACGGGCGCCATTCCGTCTATAAATAGGGTTTTTCTCCTTCGTCTCTTTCACTTTGGTATTTCATCAGAGAAAGCTCTACTGTAAGAGAGAAGAGAACCCTGCCGGAGCTTTGCTGGAAGTTTGACTTAGCGAACCAGAGTCCGGAGATTGTCTCCTCTTTTGTGAGTCTTCTTCCCTGTCTCTGTCTTTTGCGCACCGCCTTAACTGTTTTAGGGGTTCTGCTCTAGGGTTTCCCTTTCTCACCTTTTTCCGGTATCACCATTTGTAGAAAAATGGGATCTTATAGGAGTTGGGCGGAGACCCCTGAGGCCATGGCTGGTTTCAGCTGCTGGGATGGGCGGCTAGCCGCTGGCTGACCGCGGCTGGGCTGCAGAAATGCAGCTTACTAGAAAGCTAACCGCCAAGGTGCGGTTAGCTGGCGGTTAGCCGCCGATGGGTTCGGCGGTTAGCCGCTGGCTAACCGTGGAGTTGACCGAGTTTTCAGGTGGAGAAGTGTGCTCTCTGGAAAAGCAATCGTGACATTTCGGCTAGCTGGCGGTGAGCCGCCAGTCACTAGGCGGCTAGCCGCCGGGTGACCGCAGGCTGACCGCCAGGTGCGGGAATCACCCACTGTGTTCAGATTTAAGCCTTTTTCTCCTCAAAACCATTCTCCCAACTTCCACTTGGTCCCTGCAATAAAACTGAGCTAGGAGTTCCTCCAATGCATCTATTTATACTTCTCCCAAAACTCCAATATATGTTCATCTATCACTTCATTCTTCAACATCAAGTCCAATACAAAGGAAGGAGGAAGGAAACCATTTCACAAACATTCATTTAGGATATAACCAAAAGACAATAAATGCTAAACCAACATGTTTACAAAAACATTAAATGACTTAACCAATATGCCTTTAAGCATTCATTTCAAAAATAAATGTAAGCTAATAAATATGAGTGAAATGACAATTCAACCACATTCTTCATGGAAACCATTGAAAGCTCATAAAAATCAAGTAATCCACTTGCCTTTGGTCTCTAATCAAGGAAAACAAGCTCTAAAACTCTTCCAAGCCAAAGATCCAAGCTATGACAAAAATCCCCAAAAACAAACCCTAAAAGAGTCAAACAATGAAATAGAAAAGGGAAACTTTGCAATAATGGAAATGAAGCTTCTCTAAGGCTAGAAGAATACACATCTAGAAGAAGGGAAGGATTACTTACTTTTAAGGTCCTCTAATGGCAAGAGTAAGCTCAATGAAGGTCTCAAGGTTGGAAGATTTCTCCAAAAATGGTATCAAGATGAAGCTTGTAAGATGAGGAAGATGATGGTGATCTCCATTTCGAGTTTGGTGCAAGATTGATGTGGATTGGAGATGGAGAAAGCAAGAAGAAGAAGAAAAGTTGCTAAAGCAAACCCTAGGTTCTTTTTGTGCTGGAAAAAGGGAATGGAAGGGAAATGTTTCCTTATAAACACGTGGGGAGTGGGCTCCACCACTAGAAATCTTATTGGGCTGAGATCATCACTTTCGGGACCTCGGATGAATTCGACGAAGAAGGAAGAAATGATCGTCGAAACATCTAGTTTCCAAAAAGTATATGTTTTACGGGTTTTGGGAATATCAAGTTTTGGGTACAGATTTTGTGTGCAATGACTGTTTTGCCCTCAAGGCTATAAAATCGGGTTTTGGGATCTCAAACGGGGACGGGATCAACATGAAAGTTGTAGAGCTTATCAATACGAATAAAACAGGATTAAAATCATGAATGCAAAAACCTCCGATAAATCCTCAAACATATGCAATGTCATGAAAAAGGAACCCCCAAAGGGCCCTACTAACACAAAGCAATCAAAACTCTCCAAAACTAATACCAAAAGCTATACCAAACCCAACTAAGCCAAAAATCACTAATCAAGCTTAGAGCTAATACGCCACTTAATTAGTACTAATCGGGTTCTCTCGGGTCGGGGTCTTACAGTACCATTACCGAACTAGACGAATCTTGGCACTGTGGCTGAACTTAGATACCGAGATCGGGATGAGTTGAGCTGGTATTGCTACTGAGACTAGCGTAATCCTACTCTTAGGAAAACACCCCACACACTTGCCATTGTAGATGTTGGGGTTCTGTATGATTTTGTATTTAAATGGCTAATTTGGTTATTATAATATAATATATTAAGTTAGGAGGTTTTGGCTTCAATTTTGACTTGGTTATAATTTTGATCGGAAGTTACATCAACTACCTTCTTTATCTCTTTATTACAACCACTCATAACTGCTCTCCCCTTTTTTTTTTTTTATTTCTCAAAGACTTTGTTTCAATCCAAACTTTATCATTCTCATTCTACTCTAATTCTCATTTTTTAATTATATGATATCAATTCTTCAATTATATAAATAAATACTCATAATTTTTTTTCTTTTGCTTTCTTTCTAAAATGCCTATGAATTTTTTATACATGAATATTTAAATTGCAATGTTTGCCATATCTGTGCTAAGCACGGGTAATTTTGCTAGTAAAATATTATCACTGAACTTCTGCAAAAACTCTATATGGGTGCAATCTCCCATTTGAGATTTTATCAAATCCAACCCACCTCTTGAGCAGTGACTTGTTTATCACCATAACTTGGGGCCATAAGAAAATTCCTATCAATTTGGTACCAGAGTGTGACGTTTTGGTTATTTTATTATATATATTATTTATTTTATTATTATTATGTAATTGATTGTATTTTAGTTAAATACGCAATTAGTGGTATAGTTCTTCTCACTCTATTTAGAACCAAAACTCTATTCCTTTTAGAATTTAAGTTAGATTAAAACTCTTATTCTTATTCTCTATTTATACACACCACCACACTCTTTTATTTTCACACACAATTCTCTCTCTTCCAACTTTTAACTTTTATCTGGGATAGCACTTTGGGCTTCTAGACCGTCTCCCTTAACCGCGTTTGTAGATTTAATACTTGTATTTTTCCTTGATTTACGTGTTAATGTACATGGAAGTCCTTTCCTGCCGTTTTGATGTTTCAATAATACAGATCGGAATTGGAGATCATCGCATTGGTTTTCTTTTTTTCTTTTTAGCATTACTGTCGACCCACCAAATAACCCAAAAAGGAGCAGATGTCACAGGTTTCCGGACGCAAATCGTGAGGGAGTGTATGTGAGGTGGGGTCCGTGGGATGATCGGATCACATATCTGCTCTGTGCATCGGGCTGGACATGGCGGGGCGATTATAAGGATGGTGGACCCATGAGAGGTGGGGCCTGTTTGGTCCACCATCCAAAGACCCAAAGGAGGCCTGACGACTTGAGAAAGAAAAGGGGAATTTTTTTTTGGGACTGTGGGGCCCAGGTGGGCCACCAATGGCAATCTGGACCATAGTTATTGTAGAGGGGGCTTGGGCGACCATGTTGATGGGGGCTGATTGTGGGCTCTTGATCAGTGGACCATTATCCGGAGTGCACAGTTGCTGTGGCGCTGGTCATGACAGAACTCGGTTCTGTGTGAGGGAAGAGGTAAAGATGACCTATAGCATATGGAAAGGAAGAGATAAAGAGAATGATGACGTGTGGAAAGATAAAGAGAGAGAGAGAATGATGTTGACGTGGGGGTGAGATGAGTGAGGTTGTGACAGAACACAACTTATGACTTTTTATACATGGCCCTGTTAGATTTTAGAATTTAGAAAAAAAAGAAAAGGCCCATTGTAGTTTTAATGAAACCAAATTAGACCATTGGGCCCATTTTATAAAGAATTGAATTTGGAAAATTTTATAGGGTGGAACCCTAAGCTTTTATAAAAATTATAAGCCTTGGTTTTTTTAATTAACTCAAATTAGACCTTTGACTTACTTTGAATTTGGAAAAATGTTTTGGGATGGGGTCCTCAAGTTTTCTAAAAATTATAAATTGAGGTTATTTATCATTATCATTTGCAAATTAAATATTAAATGATATCCTTGGTTTTCAATGTGTTAAATTTATATTTTTGTACCTTATTAATTGGATCTTTGGACCGAGTAAATATCGTTCGGGCACACGGTATATTACTAATGTGGGGTTTAGTGCCTCGTTTGACCTCGGGAAAATCCTAATAGATTTGAGCGCAACTCATCTCTATTGGAAAACCATTAATTGGGTCTATGCACCATTGATTGAGAAGGGATGTGTTGATCTTTTATCTATTTAGAGATTACTGTGGTTGTTGGGTACAGGACCTCATGTTTGACCTTATGAATGGCTTGTGATTATTCTTTGACCTTCGGGTTTGCATATATGATTAAGAATGATGTTGGTCTATTAGTTGCATACCCTATGTTAATTGGATATGGACCGTAATGTGGCTTGGCAATCAATTGAGATATTGTAGAGGTTTATTCGAATGATTTGATTAATACTTTGACTAGGTTTTTGTGTTAGAGCATTATTGGTCACTATGTTTATTCTACTAAGATATGTATATATATACGTATGTATATTGATTGGGTCATATTCGAATGACTGCAGTTGTAATTGGACGGCTGATCACCGATGTGTGCGGACACTGTAATATCCGAATTGATTACGATCCGGTCTATCCGGGATTACTAATTGGTTTATGATCGCCGGCCTTCGAACGAGTTTTCCTGCTGATATCTTGGGTTTTCAATGTGTTAAATTTATATTTTTGTACCTTATTAATTGGATCTTTGGACTGAGTAAATACCATTCGGGCACACGGTATATTACTAACGTGGGGTTTAGTGCCTCGTTTGACTTGGGAAAACCCTAATAGATTCGAGCTCAACTCATCTCTATTGAAAAACCCTTAATTGAGTCTTTGCACCATTGATTGAGAAGAGAGGTGTTGATCTTTTATCTATTTAGAGATTACTGTGGTTGTTGGGTATGAGACCCTATGTTTGACCTTAGGATTGGCTTGTGATTATTCTTTGACCTTCGGGTTTGCATATATGATTAAGATTGATGTTGGCCTATTAGTTGCATACCCTATGTTAATTGGATATGGATCGTAATGTGGCTAGGCAATCGATTGAGATATTGTAGAGGTTTATTTGAATGATTTGATTAATATTCAATTGTGGATTGTTGTGTAGCCAGCCCTTCACTTTGATTAGGTTTCTGCGTCAGAGCATTATTGGTCACTATGTCTATTCTACTAAGATATGTACATATATATATATACTAAGATTGGGTCATATTCGAACGACTGTGGTTGTAATTGGACGGCTGATCACCGATGTGTGCGGACATTGTAATATCCAAATTGATTACGATCCGGTTTATCCGGTGTCACGCCCCCAGACTGAGGCCCAGATAATCAAGTCCTTAATCCGGGGGACGCGGCGCGACGGGTTAGAAAATTTCATCCACCTCGCGTTAGTTTCCCACAGGTTTCCGCGGTGAGGATCCAAAAACCGATCCATTATGATATCATAAATCATATTCACAATATTCAATGATGTAGCAAACACTTAGTCCAATCAATTAAATAAAATGGACAATCAAACCTGCGCATCATAATGAGAAATATATCATAGCAAGCCCAAAATTAGTTAAAGTGATAACATCAAAAGTAGTTTAAGTTTTACAATCCCATCATAAACACAATAAAAGCCAATAAAGGCTACAAACAAGTTTCCCAAAATAACATCTTTTCCCAAGAAGTGATACGAACTCATGACCCAACCCGACGTCTAGATGACATCGTTGGGGGCTGCCACTCTCGTCCAACCGACTCACCCGCTTCCTCCTCTCGCTCCGCCTCAAAGGGAGCGGGGTCGAGATCTGGCACCAAACAAGAGAGTATCAGACACGACGGTCTGGCAAGCAAATAAACAAATAAAGGAGAAGTAATAATAGCATAACATTTATAAGATGTTTGAAAGACTAACAATGAATATCTATGAACAATAGAAACCATTTCCAAATAATTGGTAACTTAAAGGAATATAACAAAACTGAGTAAAAATACTGGCAATCCACATTTAGCTATATTCTCCTATTACCGAAGTAACAAGAGCAGACAGAAACCGTTGCCACTACCCGCGGGACCGGAATAGAACCGTTGCCACTACCCGTGGGACCGGATTAGCACCATTGCCACTACCCATGGGACCGGATTAGAACCGTTGCCACTACCCGTGGGACCGGAATAGAACCGTGGCCACTACCCGTGGGACCGAAATAACAGACAGAATCCAAACTGCAGTTGGCAGTTAATTTAAAGATCCCAAGCCGGGTGATCAGCCCAACTAGGTGACCTAAGCTTAGTGGTGCCATTCAAAACCAAAACCTGAATCAATACAAATCAAATCATAGTAATACATTTCCAAAATCTATAAAAGGAACTACTCCAGACAAATACATACTGACAAATTCGAATGAATCAGATGAGTAGCCTTACCGATGTTTCCGAATGTGGCAAACCACTCAAATCTATTTTAAAACAATTTGTAGAAAATATACAAATTTTCTTAACTTGAAATGAATTAATGTATAGTGGTTTAATGGCCTACCACGGGTCGTCTTGACATACACTTAGTCCCTTATTGTCAATAATATATGCGGAGCATGGTGCCATTGAAGATCTCCGACAATTAAGGATATAAAGTGTGTATTAAGACTTAATTAAATTTCCCGGTAATTCTAACATCAAACAACTCCATCATATTTCCCATTTAAATTTCACGATTTAAGGTAATTCGATTCGAGGTATACATCTCATACTACTATGCTCCAATGGGTTTAAATGGGCTTCCAATAATGGGGGAAATGGGCTGGAAAAAGGGGTTGAAATTGGGCTGGAAAACAGCCCAGAAAATGGGCAGAAAACAGCCCTGAAATGGGCCCGATATGGCTGGAAATCGGGCCTGAGATGGGCTGGAAACAGGCCTGAAATTGAGCCTGAAAATAGCCCTGAAATGGGCTGAAACTACCTAGAAATTGGTCCTGAAATCAACTTGAAAAACTGCCCAGAATTGGGCCTGAAATCAGCTTGAAAAACTGCCCAGAATTGGGCTTGAAGTTGGCCTGGAACTGCCCAGAAAACAGGCCTGTAATCAGCCTAGAATTGGACCTGAAACAGGGGCTAGGCCCGCTCGAGCGGCCCTGCTCGCTGGCTGGGTCTGCCTGGCTCGCTCGAGCGGACTGGGCTCTGCACGTCCAGTTCAGTGCAGGTTTTTCCAGCACTGTTTTCTTCTTCCTCTTGTTTTTGTTTTTGAATTTCCCTCCTATTTTCCATTCCTTTGCATTTCCATCATCTAACTACAACTTTCTACACTTCTATCAACATTCAATCAGCCCATTCAACCACATTAATCAGGCCTCATTCCCCACATCAATAGCAACAAAAATGGGAACTCAATATGAGTGAAGTCGCAGGATTTCCAACAATCCTGTTTACATTCTTATGAGGCCATTAGAACCAGGACTATCCCAGCTATAATAGGTATAAAACCTTGCCGAAACATAGCATACTTGTGTGGGGTCGTTTTGTAATCACAGGTTTATGAGGGGCCGCTCCCCGATTCCGGACTATCCTTAGTCTCGGTGTTGTCCAAGCTCGGCAGTAACACCATCTCGGGGGACCGTGGAGCCCGTCTCAGTGGCCATGTTCAGGAGAATCCACCTCGGTCTCGGCCTTGAGCCTGATCTCAGTCTCCTGTCACTCAGCCATAAATGCAGCCATAAATGCACTGCCGTAACGGGGACGGCGAATTGACAAATAGAGTGGGCGCCAGACCTAGATAAGTGGTACGCCTTATCTCAGGGTCATGTCCATAGGTGTAGGGAGATGGTCTGATGGGACATTCCCTTTTTACCTACCCTCACTCAGGGGAGAAAGGTACGTGCTGATGGGACTTCCATCTCCCCTTGAGGGATCCAGTCCAATGATGACTCTCACGTTTATATAATGCATGAGAAGAACTGTAAGAGGTACGCAACCAGTGCTCCCCCCATACTGCTTCCTCTCCATTTACCATACTAACTCAAGCATCGGAGTGCTTTCGGCTACCTACAGCCAGGGGCTCTGACTTTTGTTCTCCCTTTCAGGTTACCGGAGGCCCAGTCCATTTCCCTCATCTTCCCAAGATCATCAAACCAAGAGCTTAACCCTCTCTTAACTAAGTCCGTAATTTTTAGGCACTTACAGTTGGCGTCTTTACAAAAGCTATGCCTCCAAAAACCAGATACGGTGGAGAAGGGTCGTCAAAGTCCCAAAGAGCATCGTCCTTTCCTCCGCCAGAACAACCCTCATCTCCACAGTTTTAACAGCCTCAGCCGCCCCAGTCAGTACCTCCAGAACCGCCCACTGGCGTTCGCTATGCTCTCCTTCCCCTTCCTGGACCAGCGGGGGTCCCCCCCGTCCCGCAGGGGGTGTCAGGAATTCCCCGCCAGAGAAAGTCCGGAGGAAAATCCGGTCCCGCGTACGTGGAAGGTGTTGTCTAGTCGGACTCCTCGTCCCGACCTCTAACGGCACCCCCCCGTTGTGACGACCATCAGGAGGCTCCTCGCCACCCAAGTAACTAGCCACCTAGGGGCCTACTACAGAATGTCTCCTCGTCAGATCCTCGATGGTGGGGCAAGACCCCTGTCGGGGCAAAATCCCACCACTCTCATCATCGCACTCACGACGACGGCTAGTCTTTTCACTAGGCCCATGAAGCAGGAGAGTACGACCCCCTACTTAAAGAGCTCGATGCCCAAAATCAGGTCCTCCAAGAAAAAAAGGAGTTGATTCGTCATCTCAAGGAGCGGCTCAAGGCAAATGAGAGGAGGTCTCGTATTCCACCCCCTAGGCGACAACAGAACTGTCCGGGCAGCCAAGACCTGAGGCAGGTCCTCAACGACAGAAGGAGAGATCGCCGCGAAGAAGAAGGCTCGAGCAGCAGCCACCTACCTAGCCACCACGGGGGATCGCACCATGAGCCAGAGTCCCCGAGGACGGAGAACACGACATGCCTGAGGGAGCTGCTCGACCACTACGTCAAGCAGGAGGTCCAGGGCCGATTGGCCGAGATTGGTTTCGCCCGAGATCAAGTAGATACCTGCGATGAAGAAGACCAGGGCATGTCCCCCTTTTCCCAGGAGATAAAAGACTACTCTCTCCCCGAGAGATTCAGTGTCCCGAGGTTCGTCCTCTATGACGGGACCTCGGACCCAGAAGCGCACCTCCGGCATTTCACTCAGCGGATGTCGGTCTAGGGGGACGTCGGCCACCTGAATTGTACGGTTTTTTCCTCAAGCCTAGGCGACCTCTCCCTCCGATGGTTCTGCGCGATCCCTTCTGGGTCGGTCATGAACTGGCGACAGCTTCGGAGCTCCTTTGTCGAGAAGTTCCAGGCACACCGTGTCATCCCGAAGACGGGTGGCAACCTCATGGCGATCCGGATGAAAGACGGTGAAAGTATCACTGCATTCGCCAGGAGATTCTGGACAGTATATAGCCAGATCACGGACGCCAACGATGATGTTGCCATCATGTGCTTCCGGCAGGCCTTACTCCCGGGAAATGAGCTCCGAAAAGACCTGGTCCGGACTCCCTTGACCACGATGAAAGCGCTGATGGCGAGGGTGAATCAGTACGTTGAACAGGAAGAAAATGAAGTTCATGGCAAGGAGCGGTTCAGACTCCAGCAGAAGAACCAAACTTCTAGGGGGGAAGGGATGTTCCCCAAACAAAGGCCAGATAAGAAGAGGGCCACCAGTTCAGCATCTTTCTCAACCTCCGTCTCGGGTAGCCGCAAGAAACCGAAGTTCCAGCCTCCCAGGCCGGCAGGCGATCCTTACAGGGCCGTCAATGTCGTCTTCAAGGAGCCCATTTACAGACTCCTGAACAAAATCAAGGCAGAGCCCTACTTCCAATGGCCGCAGCCGATGAAGGGCGATCCATCCACCCGAGACCGAAGTAAGAACTGCTCCTATCACAAGCAGCACGGGCACATGACCGAGGACTTTATGGCTCTGAAGTCCCATCTCGAGAGGCTCGTCAAGGACGGGCACCTCCGGGAGTACGTCAAGGAGGGAGAAAGGGTCAACCAAGCCCATCGGCACGGCCCACCCAGTGATGATCAGGATAGCGACGAGCTAGCAGGTATAATCAATGTCATCCACCTGGCCCCCGCTCCAAATGGGGGAAGTGCCCAAGCTCGGTCGGAGGCGAAGAGGGCTGCTCTTGGAAAACAGGTGATGTCAGCTGAGTTAGAGAGTGCTCCAAAGAGAGCTAAGAAGGAAAAACCCAAGATCTGGTTCTCAGACGAGGACCTGAGAGGGGTCCAGCTCCGCCACAACGACGTCCTCATCCTCACCCTGCGGCTCAACAACTATACTGTGAAGCGCGTCCTTGTAGATCTAGGGAGCTCATCCGAGATCCTCTACTTTAGCTGTTTCAAGCAGCTCGGCTTGACCGAGTCCGATCTGCAGGAAGCCCGCGTCCCTTTGGTAGGATTCAACGCCAAGCCGGTGTATCCCAAGGGGTGGATTTCGCTTGAAGTCCAGATAGGAGGCAGCACGAAGATGGCCGAGTTTTTGGTGGTGGACGCGCCATCTCCTTACAATGTCATAATGGGGCGTACTTGGCTGCATGCCATGGAGGTAGTACCTTCCTCTTTCCATCAGAAGCTCAAGTTTCCACTAGAGAAGGCTGGAGGGGCGGTCAAAATAGTGACCGTATGGGGAAATCAGCAGATGGCCAGAGAATACCTCACGGTCGTAGTGCCTGGAGAGACGGAGCCAGGGCAAGTACATATGGCCGAACTTGAGGCCGAACTCGAGGATGTCAGACGAACAACAGAGCAGAAGAGCGTGGGTCAGAATCGATTCCGATGACCCCGAGCGTTATTTCCTAATGGGAAGCCAGCTCCCCGACAACGAGAGGGCCGAGCTACTAGACTTCCTACTGCAAAACAAAGATGTCTTCGCTTGGACTCCATATGAGATGCCTGGGATCAACCCCGAAGTCTTGTGTCACGAGCTGAATGTTGATTCCGGACACAAACCCGTAGTGCAAAAAGCCCACAGACAGGGGTTCCACAAACAGAGGCAGTGCTTGAAGAGGTCGACAAGCTCCTCGAGGCTGGGGCAATCTGCGAAGTGCACTACCGAAAGTGGCTGGCCAACACAGTGGTAGTTAAGAAGAAAAATGGAAAGTGGAGGGTCTGCGTGGACTTCACCGACCTTAATAAAGCCTGCCCCAAGGACAGCTTTCCCCTACCAAAGATCGACCAGATGATCGACGCCACCTTGGGACATGATAGAATGAGTTTCCTCGACGCATATCGAGGTTACCACCAAATCCCCATGCACGGGCCCGATGAGGAAAAAACTGCATTCATAACGCCTCGAGGCATATACTGTTACAAGGTGATGCCCTTCGGATTGAAAATTGACGGGGCAACATACCAAAGGCTAGTCACGAAGATGTTTCAAGGCCAGCTCGGGAAGACAGTGGAGGTCTACATCGATGACATGGTGGTCAAGTCCAGGAAGTCACAGGACCATCTGGCGGACCTGCGCCAAACATTCGCTGTCCTCAGAAAGTTCCAACTCAAACTAAATGCTTCCAAATGTGCGTTTGGCGTCGGTTCCGGCAAGTTCCTGGGAAGCCTGGTGACCAGGAGAGGGATTGAGGCCAATCCAGAGCAGATTGCAGATATCCAGGCAATTCAGAGCCCGACCTCGGCCAAACAGGTTCAAAGACTCACAGGGATGGCAGCTGCGCTCAACCGCTTCATCAGCTGAGCTTCGGATAACTGTCGTCCCTTCTTTCAACTCTTGAAAAAATGCTCCAAATTCCAGTGGACCTCTGAATGTGATCAAGCGCTGGAAAAACTCAAGGAGTACCTCTCTTCACCACCGCTATTGTCCACTCCATCACCAGGTGACCTCCTCTATCTCTACCTAGCAGTCTCGGACCATGCAATGAGCTCGGTGTTAGTTCAAGAGAACGATAAGCAGCAACAACCCATTTACTACACAAGCAAGATCCTAATCGACGCCTAGACTAGGTACCTGCCCCTCGAAAAGCTGGCACTAGCACTCATCAGCGCCTCTAGCAAACTCTCCCACTACTTCCAGACATACACGGTGGTAGTCATCACAGAGTACCCACTAAAATCCCTTTTTCGGAAGGCGGACTTTTCAGGGAGAATCTCCAAGTGGGCCGTCGAACTGGGGCAATTCGATATCCAATATCAACCTAGAACAGCGATCAAAGCTCAAATTTTGGCAGACTTCATCGTCGAATTAACATCTCCTAGTTCGGCACCGATCTTACTCGATACCGAACTGGGGGGCAGCAGGGACAATGAGACAGCCGAGACCGAGCAAGACCGATCTTGGATACAGTTCCTTGGGTTAGCCTGGAAGGTCTTCGTCGACGGATCTTCGACATCCAGAAGGGTTGGTGTTGGCATAGTTCTCCAGTCACCAGAGGGCCTAGTCATTGAGCAAGCACTGACCCTTGACTTCAAAGCATCAAACAATGAAGCAGAGTACGAAGCGTTGATCGCAAGTCTTGGTAGCGCAAGAATACTGGGGGCACATCGGCTAGTAGTCTTCAGCGACTCCCAGTTGGTGACGAACCAGCTAAGCGGAGACTATCAAGCCCGAGACGAAAGGATGGCGACCTACGTAGACCACACGAAGCAGCTCCTTTCCCAGTTCGAGAAAGCTGAAGTCATGCAAATCGGCAGAGAATCCAACTGCCACGTAGACGCCCTAGCCAACTTGTCCTCAGCCGTAGAAGCAGGAAAGACAAGGACAGTTGATGTAGGGACATTGAAAAAACCGAGCATAGAGCTCCTCCCAACTCGGCAAGTCCTATGCGTTGATCTCGGCCCAAGCTGGATGGATCTGATCATAGCATTCTTGAAAGAAGATAAGCTCCCTGAAGACAAGAGTGAAGCCCACAAGATCAGAATAAAAGCAGCTCACTTTTGGCTATCCCTAGATGAAAAACTCTACATAAAGTTCTACACAGGGCCACATCTCCAATGCGTTCATCCGAGCAAGGTAGAAGACTTCATTTTTGAAATTCACGAAGGAATCTGCGGAAGCCACATCAGAGGAAGATCACTGGCGTAAAGGGCCATCAGCCAGGGCTATTGGTGGCCCTATATGCAGAAGGACGCCCAGCTCTATGCCAGGAAATGCGAAAAATGTCAGAAGTTCTCCCGCTCTCTACACCAACTAGCGCAGGACTTGAGTCCTCTCTCCAGCCCGTGGCCCTTCGCTTAGTGGGGGTTAGACATCGTGGGACCTCTTCACCGGACCCCAGGGAATAAAAGGTGGCTGATAGTGGGCACTGACTACTTCACCAAATGGATAGAGGGAGAGGCCTTATCCTCCATCACCGAGCAGGACAGCAAGAGTTTTGTATGGAAGAACATCGTCACAAGGTTCGGGATCCCCCGAGCTCTGGTCTCGGACAACGGGACTCAATTCGATTCAAAATTCTTTAAAAACTTCTGCCAGGAGCTTGGAATCAGGAACCTCTATGCAACTCCGGCCTACCCACAGAGCAACGGGCAAGCAGAAATCTCAAACAAGGTGGTACTGGACGGACTCAAAAAGAGACTTGATAAGGCTAAGGGCAGATGGGTGGAAGAATTACCAAGTGTCCTTTGGGCATACAGGACCACCCCGAGACGATCCACTTCGGCCACTCCTTTCTCCCTGGCTTACGGAATGGAAGGTGTAATCCCTCTCGAGGTCGGCCTCCCAACCTTGAGGTCGGATCTCTTCGACCAGGGGCAGAATGAAGTGAACCTCGCCAGAGAGCTCGACCTGGCCGAGGAGCGAAGAGAAGCGGCATCCGTGCGCCTGGCCTCTTACCAGCAGCAGCTATCCAGAGGCTACAATCAGAAGGTCAAAGAAAGGAAGTTCTCAATCGGGGAACTAGTCTTAAAAAGGGCGCTTTCAGCAGACAAAGATCCTAAAGAAGGCAAGCTCGCACCAAACTGTGTTGGGCCCTTCAAGGTGGTCTCGGTCTCCGGGAGGTCGGCCTATAGACTTGAGAGCATGGACGACAGAGAATTGCCACGACCATGGAATGCCGCACACCTCAAGAAGTACTACTTCTAGATGTACTCAAATGATAAATCATTGAAAGAAGGATCTTGTGGAAGAAGTGTGCCTTGAATCTTATGAAGTCATGAGCCTCGGTCATAGGACCAACTCCCCAAGGCTCTGGTCCTCGCACTAGCCTCCTTGAGTTCGGTCATAGGACCAGCTCCCCAAGGCCCGGTCCTCGCACCAGCCTCCTTGAGTTCGGTCATAGGACCAACTCCCAAGGCTCCGGTCCTCGCACCAGCCTCCTTGAGTTCGGTCATAGGATCAGCTCCCGAAGGCTCCGGTCCCCGCACCAGCCTCCTTGAGTTCGATCATAGGACCAGCTCCCCAAAGCTCGGTCCTCGCACCAGCCTCCTTGAGTTCGGTCATAGGACCAACTCCCAAGGCTCCGGTCCTCGCACCAGCCTCTTTGAGTTCGGTTATAGGACCGGCTCCCAAGGCTCCGGTCCTCGCGCCAGCCTCCTTGAAAACAGACACGGGGCCAGGACTTTGTTCCTCGCAGTAGCCTCGTTGAGCTCGGATGTTAGGCCATCCCCCTTGGGACAAGAGCAATCAACTATCCATAATTTCACTCTGAAATCTCAGAGCTTGGCCTACCTTTGAGTCTAGCTAAACCCCCGGGTTGGCAAAGTCGATGGCACGGCCTGTCACGCCCCCAAACCAGAACCTCGGGGCGCGAATGGGATTAAGGGTACATATATTTTTCCTTCTCCCAAGATCCGCGTGTGTGTGAAGACGACACATTCCAACACACTCTGAGTATTTTGCGGAAGCTTTCGTGGCGTTACAACCCGGAGTCCGTGGCCATTGGATTCCGTGTCACACTCAACCTCTAGCATATAGCTATTATATCAAGAACCATATCAGATTGGAGTAACCATCACAACAAAGTACAGAGCTGATAGTAACAGGATATTACATTCCCATATGTGTTCAAGTTACAATTATCAATGTACATTAATTAAGAATCCCAAGAAAAGGCTAATAAAAGCCATACAATAACAAGCTAATAACCAATACCCATGTGTGACGCAACTCCGATGTCAAGCTCAATGTCTACACGACATAGCCGACAAAATAACCTGCAAAACATGGCTCCACAGCCAAAGAAAGCACTCATCTCGGGACGAAGAAGTCTGGACCTGAGTACCAAAAGTAGTAGGTCAGACACGACGGTCTGGCAGGTGGATGAAAAGATAATAAATATATTGAGGAATAAAACATATGATAAATCATGTTATTTGATCAAATGCTGCATATAATTAAACGGGCGCAAAATCGTGGATCTCTTGACAAATCATGTATTCGTTTCAAGCATAGGTAAAACATGGAGATCTACCAAGACATGTGTTCATTTACGTCATCTATCAAAGCATCGATATTTGACAATCGGGTGTTCGTTTAAAGCGTGTGTAACCATAGAAATCTGACAAAATAAATGTTCATTTGAAACATATATAAAAGCATGAGTATTTAACAAATCGGGCATTCGTTTAAAACATGGGTAAACATAGGGATCTGGCAAAACAAGTGTCATTTAAAACATATTTAAAAGCATGGATATTTAACAAATTGGGTATTCATTTAAAACATGGGTAAACATAGGGATCTGGCAAAACAAGTGTCATTTAAGACATATTTAAAAAGCATGGATATTTAACAAATCGGGTATTCATTTAAAACATGGGTAAACATAGGGATCTGGCAAAACAAGTGTCATTTAAAACATATTTAAAAGCATGGATATTTAACAAATCGGGTATTCATTTAAAACATGGGTAAACATAGGGATCTGGCAAAACAAGTGTCATTTAAAACATATTTAAAAGCATTGATATTTAACAAATCGGGTATTCATTTAAAACACGTGTGTGTACAAGGAACGGGAAACAACATAACAATAACTGAATTTACCATGGAAAATATTAACACCTATTTAAATAATAACTTTCATAAAAGAAATGAATCATTTACCGGAAAAAAAATAAGCAATATAAAACATGTAGGGTATCCAAGGAATCGGGAACTAGCAAGATGGCAACCACACGAAGCTAAGTCCTCTATCACTAAAGTGACAGAGCAATAACTAGGCACTGATCACAGTCACTCGAGGTGAGGAGAAACAGTGAATCTCATAAATACATATACATATACTAGGCACTGATCTCAGTCACTCGAGGTGAGGAGAAACAATGGATCTCATAAATACATATACTATACATGACCACGGTAGCGAGCCGGGCATCGGGAACCACAGTAGCAATCTGCGGCATCGGGACAAGACTACGGTAATAACCGGGTAGCGGGATCCAAACTGCAACTGGCGGGACAAGAGGGGGATCTCCAAGTCGGTGGATCAGACCAACAGGGTTATCCAAGCTTAGTGGTGCCGACTAATAGGTCAAATAACAATTCGAGACATGTGCAAGTAAATTAAGTACAATTAAGTAAACGGGCAGTACGGGGGTGCTCAAAGGCACACTGTCATTTCTTGTCGAGCAATACATTTCGGGACAAGTAACTGTTACCAGTGTAACTTTGATGCTTTCGGGAAAACAAGTCATGTAATATAAATCTCGGGGACAGTGAAATACAATAAACAATTAAAATTTCGGGAAAGTGTCGGTTCAAGATTTATTTGAAGTGAATGGGGATCCCGTATGTCAATCTAATAACAATTTGGTACTCTTTGAGTTTGGGGACATTCCGGGCTCCTTATACACTTTGAATTTTCAAAACTTCAAATGACATCTTCGTGATGTGGTTTCTTTCTCCAATGGCCTCATACATTTCTTAGTAAATCTCCTTGACATAGAGGGGTTCTCAATGAATAGTCCCAAAACGTTTAAATAGTTCATCATTGTCCTAACATAGCCTTTGATCGACAAAGCTCATCGCTCGAGCGAACCGGAGAGTTCGCTCGAGCGAGGAGCTCTCTGGAATAGTTGTCTGGGTGGGTTCGCTCGAGCGCAGTTGAGGTCGTTCGAGCGAACTCATTGGCTCGAGCGAAGTTTTAGTGCGCTCGAACTAACAACTCTCTGGAACAAGTTCTGGGATGTCCGCTCGAGCGACCAACCTACTGGAATGCTCCGAACCCTTTTCTGGACACTTCGCTCGAGTGAAGTGTCATGTTCGCTCGAACGAACTGTCAAGAAACTGATTCCGGGGTAGTTCAACTCCTCTCTATCTCTTCCTTCTATAATCTCCTTTTAACCCCTTTATATACACCACAAGAGGGGCTCAAAACTTCATCCAAATCAACATAATTTTTCCAACAACATCCATTCTAACCTCCTTTGACAATATTGTTAGTTATATGGTCTCAATACCAAGGGTATATGATGTAATAAATTGATTAAATTCTTTATTTATCAATACAATTCATGTTTTTCCTTTCATGAGATGAATGGTGTTTTATATACTTGCACATAACCAATACAAAAGACATAATGGCTCATGAGATGAACCGGAGTCCATGAGTATACTAGATGTAATACATGTGTATGGATGAGATCTACATACAGGAGACATGTATTGCAAATCTTATTCTCAAATATCTTCACAACCAGTGATGAGATTGGACATCTCATCTGACAAGGTTGTAGCGCCTTGATCACTATGAGATAGTGTGATTTGTCTCGATCATCGGAATGTAAGATTCCGGATCATGGTGCTGGTACATTGGATGTATTGAAGGACCATGAGAAACACCTTATATACACTGTCTTTATTTTAAGGTCTGCTCTCATAATTCCCTAGCAATAGGCTCATAATCCTGAGACATTAATGAACTCAAGTTTCTATCTATTCATTTACTTTGAGTCATCAATGAGTGAGGCCAATTGTAGGTCAACACCTCGGTGATTTGGGTACGTGGTAGTAGAGCTGTGGGCACATTCAGTGGTCAAGATGGAATCTATCTTTAATATCCCCTTGTGCCAATTAATGGATTTATCATTGGTAAGTGCGCACCCATTCCAGTTAAGAGTTAATTGGATCGGTACCAAATGATCATTATAATTAATTGAGGCTCAAGGATAATAAGATATGGATCTAGTTTGGTGGACAGGTCCAATTGATCCATGGATATAGATGGAGGGGCCTACTTATGGTACCGTGGAAGTTTAGGGTCTTCATTGTAATATATTCCTAAGACTGGAGTGCAGTTGCATTTATATAGTGGAGTTATTTGCAATTAACTGTGGGCCCGGATTGCACATGAGATGTGGGGTCGCGTGTCCCAGTTGGAGCCAGCTTTCTAAGGAATCCCTAGTGGTCCCCACGCTAGCCCAAGATATTAGAAAGATACTAATTATAGTAGAACTCTAAAAGGAAATAGAAAGTTACTATTTCTATTTGAAGTGAGACTTCTAATAGTGGTAATACTAAGTTACTAATTATTAATGGAAGTGAGACTTCTATTTTAATTAGAAAAGGAGAGAGTTACTAATCATTTTTGAAGTAAGACTTCTAATAGTGATTTAGTAAGCAACTAATTGTTGTGGAAGTAAGACTTCTATTTCAATTAGAGGAGGTTGCTTAAGTGCTATAAAAGAGGAAAAGGGGCTTGGACGTCCAACACTTAATTCTAATAGTGATTCACGCCCATTCCACTCAAGAGTGCAAAAGTTGCACATCTCTCTTCCTCTCCCTCTTCTAGTTTCTCTTCTAGTTTCCTCTAGGGTTTTTCTCTTGAATATTCCACCATCTTCTTGAGAAAGAGAATCTAATACAGGTCATAGCGTGGAAGATCAAAGGGTGTAGGAGATTCTGATTTGATTAAGTGAAAGCGTTCATCATCAAAGAAAGAATTCAAATTCTCCATTAGAGCACAACAAAGCTCCAAAGGTATATCTACATCCTTGTATGCTGTAGATTTCGTGGTTGCATGTTAATGTGCTATTTTCTATCTTCTAGATAGGTTATGTTGCTGTACATGGTTTATGAGTTTGAGGGATTGCATCTTGGATTGGGTTTGTTGCCTTCTAGATAATTGATCCCTGCATCAAGTGGGTCAAAAGTTTTTGAAACCTATCTGAATGGCCCTCCTATTTTCCAACAAATATCATATTCAAATACAATGAATAGAGGGAAGGAAACCACTATACACAAGAGTACATTTGAGATAAAACAAGGGAAAGTTAAATGCTATGAACCAATACATCTCTATGACAATAAATGCACTATCAAGGCTCTTCATGAGCATTCATTTCAAGTTAAAGTAATAAATAAGCATGTATGGAAAAACAATAAAATCAACCACATTTCTATAAAACCATATGAACAAACTTTGACCAAATAAAATGCATACCTTTCCAAGAGATTTAACAAGAGGGAAAGACCCATTAATATGCATTTTCGAAATCAATAAAAATGTGGCAAGAAGCATATGTGAAAACATGTATCAAATTATCAAGAACAAGTAAAAAAATCTAGGATTTTCTCATAAAACTTGATGACATTCAAACCAACCATTCATCCACTTGCCTTGGGTTCCAATTAGCTAATCAAGCTCTCCAAACATTCTCAAGCAACCCTACAAGCATAGCCAAAAACCCCAAAAAACAAACCCATTTAGAACCCTAAAATGGCAATTCAAGAAAGACAAGGAATGGGCTCAAACCAAACTAGGAAATAGAACTTAAGGGAAAGCCATAGCTCAACAATAGAAGATGGAAAGAAGTCCTTACCTCTAGGGCCATTAATCAACAAGATGTAGCTTGAAATAAGGGCTGCCCACCTTGGTTTTGCACAAAAATAGCATCCATGGGAAGCTAGAGAGATGGGGAAGAAGATGGCATGGTTGGGTTTCCAAATGGAAAGGGTTTCCCCCATGAATGGGGAGGAGAAAACAAGAAGAAAAGGGAGGAGAAGCTCAGTTGCAGAGCTCCCCCTTTGGGCTGCAATGAATGAGTGAGAAGAGGGGAGAGTTATCTTTTTTTATAATGAGTCGGTGTGGGCCCCACCACACTTAAAACTTGCCAAGGGTAAAACATCAATTTCTGGGCCTCGGATGCAATCGACAAAGAAGAGCTAGTTTTTAAAAAGTATAATTTTGGCATGGTTCCGGGCTCTCAAAATTTGGGTCCAGATTTGGTGTGAAAAGACTGTTTTGCCCCTAACATTAGGAAAGTAGGGTTTCAGGGTCTCGAACGGGGACGAAGTCAACACGAAAGTTGTAGAGATTAACAAAATAAGTCAAACGAGACCAAAACAAGAATTATCGAAAATTTTGAATAATCTCCCAATCACGCGCAAGGTCACTAAAAGAACCCCCAAAGGGTCCCACTAATCACAAAGGCACTCAAAACTCCACAACACTAGTGAAAAACCATTCTAGTTCACAAACTCAACCCAACAAACACTAATCCCACTAAAAGAAACTAATCCACAAATAAAACAACACTAATCCAGGAAATTAGGGGTCGGGTTCTCACACGGCCCCAACCCTCCAGCAATAAGGTCGTAACCCAGGGTGTGGGTCTAAGCTAACTATAGATTCTCTTAAGGCGTTTCCCTCGGATGCACAACCTTAAGGCCAGGTGTTCACCGATCTCTCCTACTTGAAAGTTCGAAGGATCGGTCAAAAGACAGCAAGCCTTGTCACCACCCAGTCTTGCGGACTCACCGACCTTAGCTACTTGGGAAGTTCAAAGACAAAAGGGGCTCACTCTCATTCAATATCCCGAGACCAAGAAGGTTAAAGTCCAGTTTCTTCGCCGACCTCAGCCACTTGCAGGTTTTGGTCATGTTTAAAGATCAGAACGTCCACACACCATTGCAAGAAGAAAGAAATGAAAAGACAACTGAAGGGTTAAAAGAAAAATTATTTTTCATTGATCAGAAAAGATAATTACAAATCACTGTACACTCAGGAAAAAGAAAAAATACATCAAGGAAAGGAAAAAAGACAGATTCCTATTTGTTCTGCTTCTCGGGTGTCACAGCTTTATTCTTCGGCTCTGGAGGGACGGATGAAGCAGGGGCGCCAGGAGCTTCGGATGGAGGAGCCATGGAGAAAGCCTGGGCCTTATCGACCTCGGCGGGAGTCGGGGGCGGAGGAGGAGGGCCTGGAACTTCGGGAGGGGTTTCCGGAGGGTTGGAGTCGGACTCTGACCTTGGGCTGGGTATGACAGACTGGAATTGGGGAAGATTCGTGAATATGGGGTCATCCTCAGAGACCCCATACTCACGAAGTGCTTCCCTGCATCCCATATCGTACAAAATTGGGCTCAAGGTCTTGATTTGAGCCACGTACTCCTCTGATGCCCAGTCCACCCTTTTCTGGTAAGCCTTGGCGACCTGGGCTCGCAGGGTGGACTCGACATCGACCCACTCCTTCCTAGAGGACTCGAGCTCGGCCTCCTTCCTAGCCAATTCGATTTCTTTCTTGGCGAGCTCGGCCTCCAGTTGGCTCACCCTCCCCGCCTTGTCCTCGGCTGCGCCCTTTAAGTGCTTATTCTCGCCTCGCAACTTGATTATCTCAGCCTTTGACGCTTGTTGTACCATAGCGAACTCGGCGATCTTCTCATCCGCCTTCTTTATTTTCACCGCGCTGGCTTCCAGGGCATCCCTCATTTTCTTTTTCTCCTTGTCCATCTCGATAACCCGAATGGTTGTCTCCTCCTTCCTCTCCAGTATTATTTGGAGCCTCTGTACATTCTGCAAAAAGATGAAAGGGGTAGGAAGTCAGAACGAACAACCAAGGCATAAAGTTCAAAGGCAAAAGAAGCGGGAATCACCTCGAGCGACGCCTTCATCGTCGAGTAGAGCAGGCTCATTGTCCCGGATTTATTATGCCTCTCCATGTCCAAAGGGAGAGCACACCCCCGGGCAACGGCCGAGATCGTCCTGGAGGAGGTCCGCATCCGATCCTCCACGGTCATGGGCTCGCAGGGGTTGAGGTCGAAGTTAGGCCTCTAGGGCATCGGCTTGTGAGGCCGGGCCTCTTGATCCGCCCCCTAGACCCCCTCCTCCTCGCCCCCCACCGGGGCCTCTTCTCTGGTGGGGCCCCCTCACCCTCCTTCTCGGCCTCCCGGCCCGAGGCCGAGTATCCCTTGGCGGCAGAGTCTCCTTCTTGGCCTCCGCTGTTTGTGGCCGAGTCTGCTTACGTGGCCGAGAGTCTTTGGGAGGCTGGGTATCCTTGGGAGGCTCCTCCGACCTCCCCCTCTTCTCCTGCGGAGGGCCTCGTACACTCTTGCCCTTCGTAGAGGAGGAGGCCCCTGCTGTGCCTGAGGGACCAGAGGGGGCGCTGGCTGAAGAGCCTTGAACAGCGCCTGGCTCGCTGAGGGCATGCTTCGGGGCAGGGGAAACTCGACCCCTGAGGATCATCGCTCCCAAGTTCTTCAAAGGAGGACGCGACCCGTCCATTTCCTCTTCTTTTTGATCTTGGGCTGGGGGGCTGTCAGCAACGAGGATCGGGCCTTGGGGCTCCAAGATTTGGCCGCTGGTCTCAGCAAGCGCAAGCACGATCTCTCCTATCGGCTCAAGGGGGATCTCGGCAGTCTTCCTGGTATACGACTGGTATCACGACTTGTACCCGAGCAGCGAGAAGGCAGCCCGATCGTGGTGATCGTGGTAGCGGTAGATCTTCTCTAGCCACGCGTCGTTCCTCTTCCAACGATCGAGGCCGGCCTTTCTCCTCCTTTGCTGAACGCCTGCGCAGAAAATAGAGGACATTAGCTCGGCAAGTCAACGCGCAAAAACAACTCAAATAAGCCCGGAAAAAATAGGTATTTACTTAGAGGGGTCCCAGGTTTCCGTGGGACCTTGATTCTCCGCTCCTCCTCGGTCTCGGTCTCCCCGAACTCCCAGTTCCCCGAGACCAGAATGCAGTCATCCCTGGCGTATTTGCTTGAGTTCTCCAGGGCGTTAATCAAGGGTCGGCGCCTAGCCTTCACCGAAAGATAATAGGAGTCCTCGCCCCCTGCGGATTTACAGATGTCATAGACATCTTCTATGTCGTGCATGCCGAGGTTGATATCCAGGATCCAGTTCAACTCCACCACGCCCATTATAATTTTAAACCCATTCGGCATCAGCTGAAAAGGTCAGATCCGCCACGAATTGAGGCAGGATCGGAGAAGCGGGTGGATAGGGAACCTAACCCCACCCTCGCATACCGACAACAAAGGGAAGGGCATCCAATCATTGTATCGGGTGAGGCCGTCGAATAGGCCATGAAGGTCGTCGGGCTTCACGAGAACATCGGCCGAAATTTTAAACGACGCCCTAAATCCCTCCAGGGCGGCGTGGCCTTCTACGCAATGGCTGTAAATTTCCATCTCCTAAAGGCTAAAGGGACAAAGAGCAAAGAAGAGGGAGTGAAAACTAGAAAAACCTAAGGGACCAAAACCCTCCAAAAACAAAGGGAAAAAAGAGGCGAAAGAAGAATGACAGAGAAGAGAACTCACAGAGAGGAGGTGGTGGTTTGCAGAGAATGAAAAGAAAAGAGTGGAAAGCAAAGGGAGAGAAGTCTCCGAGCTTGGTGAGGTTCTGTCTTTTGCAGGGTTGTAGCAGGGTGCCTTCTTCAGCAAGATCTCCTTCAGACGAAAGCAAAGATAAGGGAAGAAAGGTAAGGAGGCATCCCCATTTTATAGAGGGACGCCCCTCTTGACTATCGCGCACGCGAAGCGACGCTCCGGACTCGCCACGCGTCGCTTCGATCCAGGTGAACAACCAAACGAAGGGTTACACGTGGCAGCGCAGGTCCACCTCTCGCCATGCCTTTGGTACGACATTTATCACCTCGGGCATACGGAACGGCGCCCGCGTGCCCACCTTGGCGAAGCAATTATGATGCCATACTTATTGCCTAGGGCAGACGAAAAGGTGTCATGATGAGGATCGTACGGCGACAAGATACAATGAGGCAGGGCCAACCCATCCATTCAACCTTAGCTCCCGACCTCGGGAGGAGCCAAAGAGGTCGAGAGCTAGGGGCAATTGTGTGGGGTCATTTTGTAATCACAGGTTTATGAGGGGCCGCTCCCCGATTCCGAACTATCCTTAGTCTCGGTGTTGTCCAAGCTTGGCAGTAACACCATCTCGGGGGACCGTGGAGCCCGTCTCAGTGGCCATGTTCAGGAGAATCCACCTCGGTCTCGGCCTTGAGCCTGATTTCGGTCTCCTGTCACTTAGCCATAAATTCAGCCATAAATGCACTGCCGTGACGGGGACGGTGAATTGACAAATAGAGTGGGCGCCAGACCTAGATAAGTGGCACGCCTTATCTCAGGGTCATGTCCATAGGTGTAGGGAGATGGTCCGATGGGACATTCCCTTTTTACCTACCCCCACTCAGGGGAGAAAGGTACGTGCTGATGGGACTTCCATCTCTCCTTGAGGGATCCAGTCCAATGATGACTCTCACGTCTATATAATGCATGAGAAGAGCTGTAAGAGGTACGCATCCAGTGCCCCCCCATACTGCTCCTTCTCCATTTACCATACTAACTTAAGCATCGGAGTGCCTTCAGCTACCTACAGCCGGGGGCTCTGACTTTTGTTCTCCTTTTCAGGTTACCGAAGGCCTAGTCCATTTCCCTCATCTTCCCAAGATCATCAAACCAAGAGCTTAACCCTCTCTTAACTAAGTCTGTAATTTTAGGCACTTACAATACTCTTTTGCATAAAAAACTTTAAGCAATGAGCAATGTATAAATCAAGAAACAATTCAAATGAAATAGAGGTTGCTTTCACATCAAACTTAAAAAAGTACCCATCTCAAATGCATGCATTCTTATCAACTTATTCACTTGCCTCAAATCGAAAAGAAACACAATCACTCCAAGAAACTCCTAATCTCAGCTGCTCCAACCTACACCAAGAAACCCAAGAACACCATGCAAAACCACCAAATTCGAAATTAAAAAGGAGCTCTCAAAGAACCCATTTGCATGCAAGATAAAAGAGTTCTAAAGGGTCCTTTAAAACCAGAAGTTTGAAGGGGAAGCCATTGTTAACCTTTAAAGAGCTTTAAACAAAGATAAGAGCTTGAAGAAGAAAGTTGTCCCAGCCCAAATTCTTTGAAAATGGTGTCACAAGGAAGCTAAGAGAAAGGGGAAGAGATTGGTGAGATTTTCTCTCCAAATGGCTTTCAAGAAGGGTACATGCAAGAGGAGAGAAGGTGGCTGGAAATGGAGGAGGAAGCAAGCTCTCTCTTCAGCTGAGTTGCAGGAAAAAGAATAGTAGAAGAACCCAACGTGGGTTTATGGTTTTAAGTTGAGGAAGTGGGCCCCAATGGCCCTCAAATCTTCACATAGCTAGATCTATCCTTTGTGGGTCCCGAATGAAAACAACAAAGAAGACAAAAATGATCGTTGAAAAATCTAGTTTCCAAAAAGTATATTTTCCTCATGATTTTCAAATTTTGAAATTTATGCACAGATTTGGGTGTGAAAAGACTGTTTTGTCATTTTTCTCAAAAAACGCGATTTTTGGATTTCAAATTCAAACGGATAAAACGCGAAAGTTGTTAAGATCAATAAAACAATTCAAAAGGAGTAAAAATTCAAATATTTTTGAAATCAAGAATAAATACTTCCAAAACAACATGCGTCACCCGGCGCCCGGGCCCATGTCAAACTAAGTGTAACGCCTGTCCAAATTCCCCAAAGCTATTCAAAAGTCTAATCTAGCTTAAAAAAATCAACTAATCATCCTCTAATCCCACTTAGATACTAATCACGGCTAGATAAACAATTAAACATAGTAAACCTGGGTCGGGGTCTGACATCCTCCACCCCTTAGAGCATTTGGTCCTCCAAATAAGCACTAACCTATGTTAATAGCTGATGATACTTCTTCTGAACTTGATCATGCAATTCCAAAGTAGCTTCATCTGGCCCGTGATTCCCCCATAACACTTTTACCCAATGAATTGTTCGGTTCCTCAATTCCTGTTCTTTGGTGTCAATGATTCTAACCGGTTTCTCAATGCATCCTCCCGAACTTCCAATGGCTCATGGTGTAACACGTGTGAAGGGTCTGAGACATATCTCCTCAACATAGACACTTGAAATACATTTTGTACACCCGACAACTCAGGTGACAAGGCTAATCTGTAGGCCACTTCACCAACACGACTCAAAATCTCATACGGTCCGATGAATCTCCTTGACAACTTACCTTTCTGCTCAAACCTCAAGGTTCCTCTGACTAGTGACACCTTCAGAAATACTTTATCTCTAACTTGGAACTGTAGATCTCTTCTTCGAACATTCGCATAACTTTTCTGCCGGCTGCTAGCAACTTTCAAGCACTCCTAAATGAGCTTAACCTTTTCACTTGTCTCACTAATCAATGACGGTCCTTGAAAGCTGCGTTCTCTAACTTCTTCCCAACATACTGGAGTCCTGCATCTTCTGCCATATAGTGCTTCAAAAGGAGCCATTCCTATGCTCGAGTGGTAGCTATTGTTATAAGCAAATTCATAGAGAGGTAAACTCTCATCCCACTGAGTATTGAAATCAAGTACACAAGCTTGAAGCATGTCTTCCAAGGTCTGAATGGTCCTTTCTGACTGTCCATTGGTCTGGGGGTGATACGCTGTGCTAAACTGAAGCTTCGTACCCATGGACTCATGCAAGGTCGTCCAAAATCTCGAAACAAATATGCTATCCCGATCTGAAGTGATAGACACTGGTTGACCATGAGGACTGACAATCTCTTTTTCAAAAGCTTCTGCAAGAGGCAGCATGTGCATCTTTTTCCCGGTCTTCAATGGAATGAAGTGTGCAGACTTTGTAAGTCGGTCAACTATAACCCAAATAGCATTGTTTCCTCTGCTGGTAGTAGGTAATCCCGAGACAAAATCCATCGTAAGATGTTCCCATTTCCACTTCGAGATTTCTAATGGTTGCAAAAGACCAGGTGGTTTCTGATGTTCTGCCTTCACTAACTGACAAGTCATGCATCGGGACACAAAAGCTGCAATTTCTCTCTTCATATTGTTCCACCAAAAACGGTTCTTCAGATTATGATACATTTTGGTACTCCCCGGGTGCATTGAATACCTTGTATTATGAGCTTCCACCATGATATCATTCCTCAGATTATCTATCTTTGGAACACAAAGTCGGTCATGAAAATAAAGTACCCCATCCACGACTCGAAAATCTAGACGTTCCGAGATGTGTTTAACTATTCTAGCCAAATCTGGATCTTGCAACTGACTCTCCTTAATCTTCTGAATGAAAACAGGCTCAGTCACTGTCATGTTTGCCAACATAACTCCTTTTCTTAGCGGTTGAAAATCAACTCCCAACTCTTCAAACTGCTGAAAATTACAAAATCCTTGCAAACTAGCCACACTAACTGACTTTCTGCTCAAAGCATCAGCTACTACATTCACTTTTCCTGGATGATAAATGATCGGAAAATCGTAATCTTTGATGTACTCCATCCATCTCCTTTGTCTCATGTTCAATTATTTCTAAGAAAATAAATATTGGAGACTGCTGTGGTCTGAATGAACTTCAAAATTTTCTCCATAAAGATAATGTCTCCACATCTTCAATGCAAAGACAACTGCCGCCAATTCTAAGTCATGCGTTGCATAGTTTTTCTCGTGCCCTTTCAATTGCCTTGAGCCATACGCTATGACTTTGCCATCTTACATCAACACACATCCTAATCCCACATTCGAGGCATCAGTATAAATGACAAAACCACCACTGCCTAAAGGTAAAGTGAGAATAGGTGCAGAAGTTAATCTCTTCTTCAGTTCTTTAAAACTGGCTTCACACTATTCTGACCACACAAAAGGCACATTTTTCCGGGTTAACTTGGTCAAAGGTGCTGCAATAGATGAAAATCCCTGCACAAACCTTCTATAATAGCCTGCCAAACCCAGAAAACTCCTGATTTCGGTCACATTCTTCGGTCTTTCCCACTTGATCACTGCCTTAATTTTTGCTGGATCGACTGCCAAACCTTCTTTGGAGATAATATGGCCTAGGAAAGCAACTTGCTCTAGCCAAAATTCGTACTTCCCAAGCTTAGCATACAACTGATTGTCTCTTAGAAGCTGCAGTGACGTTCTCAGATGCTGCTCATGATCTTCTCTTGACTTGGAATACACCAATATGTCATCAATAAAGAGGACTGTGAACTGATCTAAATAAGGTGCAAAGATCTTGTTCATGAGTGCCATAAATACTGCTGGTGCATTCGTTAGTCCAAAGGGCATCACCAAAAATTCATACTGCCCATAT
Source organism: Cinnamomum chago (assembly GCA_038049695.1). Lineage (NCBI taxonomy): Eukaryota > Viridiplantae > Streptophyta > Magnoliopsida > Laurales > Lauraceae > Cinnamomum > Cinnamomum chago. The sequence continues at coordinate 39,318,258 of CP142460.1, forward strand.
CGAGTCCGGAAAGTTGTCTTCGGTATATCTGATTCTCTGACTCTCAGCTGATGGTATCCGGATCTCAAATCTATCTTTGAAAAGTACTCTGCTCCTTGCAATTGATCAAATAACTCATCTATCCTTGGCAATGGATATTTTTTTTTGATGGTCACTTGATTCAGCCTTCTGTAATCTATGCACATTCTCATGCTTCCATCATTCTTCTTAACAAATAACACTGGAGCTCCCCAGGGTGAGACGCTTGGTCTTATGAAACCTTTCTCTAACAACTCTTGCAATTGAAGTTTTAATTCACCTAACTCTGCAGGAGCCATTCTGTATGGTGCAATGGAGATAAGAGCAGTCCCTGGCATCAACTCAATTGTGAATTCGACTTCCTTAACAGGTGGCAAACATGGAATTTCTTCCGGGAACACATCTGGAAATTCACATACAATGGGGATTTCCTCCACCCCTTGGGATTGTTTATCCTCCGTGATAAACGCTATGAATCCCTCACATCCACTTCTTAATAGTTTTGCTGTTGACAAAGCTGATATAAAACTAGCCTATGATATATTTTTCTCTCCTTGAAACTTTACTCCAGAGTGCATTCCATCCAATGAGAAAGATATAGTTTTGTTAAAACAATCCATAGTGGCATGGTGACCTGCTAACCAATCCATCCTTAATATAACATCGAAGTAATGCATGTCCAACAGAATGAGGTTTGCTAGAAAAGTAACATCTCCTATCTTAACTGTGCAACTAGGGTGATAAGTACTACAAACAACTTGTTTCCCTACTAGTGTTGTGATAGTTAGAATAAAGTCTAGTTCGCTAACAGGCACATCAATCAATTTAGTAAACATAGGAGACAAGAAAGAATGGGTGGATCCAGGATCAAACAATATCTTAGCTTCTACTCCACAGACAAAGAGTGTACCTTCAACAACGTTTCTTGCTGCATCCGCATCCACTTGATTAAGGTGATTTAAACGACCTTGATGATGAGGTCTGTTCCGATTATGATTCGGTCTTCCTTGAGGTGCATTCCTAGGTTGTTGCCGAGGATGGGCATTCTGGTTTTGGGGTTGTTGACGAGGTTGCTGCTGCTGGTTCTGTTGCTGTGGCTGCCTTAGTTGGTTCTAGACCACTTGTTGATTTTGCTGGGGTGCTTGCCTGGGCTGCTGTGGAGCCCTATTGCCTTGGTTCCTATTATTTGGGCAATCCTTCATCTGGTGATCTGTTCTACCACACCTGTAGCATTGACCAGTGACTCTGTAGCGTTGTTGAGAAGGGTGATTATTTCCACAATGTTCACACCCACCTTGCCTCTGATTGTTCTGCTGTTGCTGATGTCTTAGCCTCTTGCCTTGGTTAGATTTCTGACCATGCTGTTGTCTCTTCCTCTGTGCATCCTTAATGATCTGGTTATTGATGTCCTCAAACTTATATGCTCTCTTGATGGCCTCTTGGAAGGTAGCAGGAGGTACAACACCGGAAGCATCCCTAAGAATAATAGGGTTTAGTCCCTCTAAGAACTTAGTAATCTTCTTCTGCTCGGTGTCCACGAGTTCTGGTGTGTACCGGGACAATCTCTCGAATTTTGTAAGATATTCAAGGACTGTCGTCTTTTCCTGCTTGAGTAACTGAAACTCAACTGCCTTTTGCCTCTGGATGTGAGGAGGTACATACTTCTCACTGAACTGTTGCTTGAAGGTGGTCCAAGCAATATCATTCTCAATGTTTTGATAGCCATCCGTAACCGTCTTCCACCAAACTCTGCCAATCCTGTAAACAAAGAAGCCAAATGGACCTGCTGCCTGCCTGTGCATCTGAAGAGATCAAAGATGTTTTCTGTATGAGAAAGCCAATCATCAGCCTGTAGAGGATCTTCTCCCCCAGTGAATTCTTTCGGGCCTCTTTTTCGAAACCTCTAAAATAAAACATTAGGGTCGAGTTCCCTATTTTGGATGACAATTTGAGGTCCTGCATTTTGAGGTTGCACGGGGTCTGGCCTCCTTCCCAAAACTTCTAATAATTGCCTCTGAACTTGAGTTAGTTCTTAATCCTTTTTGGCCATCTGTTCTTGCAATCTAGCTTGGTTTTCATTTGCTTTCTGTTGTTGGTCCACCATCATTTGCATAAGCTGTTGAAACTGATTTGACATTGGACCCTCCATTCCATTGCCATTGTTACTGCCAGAAGGGTTTGCGTTCGATGTATCTTTGCGGCGAGACATAGTGCTGCAAAACCATTTGTTAGTACAACAAAACATGATAAATAAAGCGTACCCCAAATCCCAATCGATACCAGCTAACGAACATTCTAACGGATCCTCTCCACGACCCTATGTTCTAGTTTTCTTTTAATTGCCTGAAACATTTCTCGCTCTGATACCAAGCCTGTCACGCCCCCAAACACGGCGCGACGGGTTAGAAGATTTCGTCCACCTCGCGCTAGTTTCCCACAAGTTTCCGCGGTGAGGATCCAAAAATCGATCCATTATGATATCATAAATCATATTCACAATATTCAACGATCTGCGGAAGCGATGTAGCAAACACTTAGTCCAATCAATTAAATAAAATGGACAATCAAACCTGCGCATCATAATGAGAAATATATCATAGCAAGCCCAAAATTAGTTAAAGTGACAACATCAAAAGTAGTTTAAGTTTTACAATCCCATCATAAACAAAATAAAAGCCAATAAAAGGCTACAAACAAGTTTCCCAAAATAACATCTTTTCCTAAGAAGTGATTCGAGCTCATGACCCTACCCGACGTCTAGATGACATCGTTGGGCTGCCACTCTCTTCCAACCGGCTCACCCGCTTCCTCCTTTCGCTCCGCCTCAAAGGGAGCGGGGTCGAGATCTGGCACCAAACAAGAGAGTATCAGACATGACAGTTTGACAAGTAAATAAACAAATAAAGGAGAAGTAATAATAACATAACATTTATAAGATGTTTGAAAGACTAACAATGAATATCTATGAAAAAGAGAAACCATTTCCAAATCATTGGTAACTTAAAGGAATATAACGAAACTGAGTAAAAATACTAGCAATCCACATTTAGCTATATTCTCCTATTACTGAAGTAACAAGAGCAGACAGAAACCGTTGCCACTACCTACGGGACCGGAATAGAACCGTTGCCACTACCCGTGCGACCGGATTAGAACCATTGCCACTACCCGTGGGACCGGAATAGAACCGTGACCACTACCCATGGGACCGGATTAGAACCGTTGCCACTACCCGTGGGACCGGAATAGAACCGTGGCCACTACCCGTGGGATCGGAATAACAGACAGAATCCAAACGGCAGTTGGCAATTAATTTAAAGATCCCAAGCCGGGTGATCAGCCCAACTAGGTGACCTAAGCTTAGTGGTGCCATTCAAAACCAAAACCTGAATCAATACAAATCAAATCATAGTAATACATTTCCAAAATCGATAAAAGAAACTACTCCAGACAAGTACATACTGACAAATTTGAACGAATCATATGAGTAGCCTAACCGATGTTTTCGAACGTGGCAAACCACTCAAATCTATTTTAAAACAATTTGTAGAAAATATACAAATTTTCTTAACTTGGAATGAATTAATGTATAGTGGTTTAATGGCCTACCGCGGGTCGTCTTGACATACACTTAGTCCCTTATTGTCGATAATATATGCGGAGCTTGGTGCCACTGAAGATCTCCGACAATTAAGTATATAAAGTGTGTATTAAGACTTAATTAAATTTCCTGGTAACTCTAACACCAAACAACTCCATCATATTTCCCATTTAAATTTCACGATTTAAGGTAATTCTATTCGAGGTATACATCTCATACTACTATGCTCCAATTGGTTTAAATGGGCTTCCAATAATGGGGGAAATGGGCTGGAAAAAGGGGTTGAAATAGGGCTGGAAAATAGCCCAGAAAATGGGCAGAAAATAGCCCTGGAATGGGTCCGATATGGCTGGAAATCGGGCCTGAGATGGGCTGGAAACAGGCCTGGAATTGGGCCTGAAAACAGCCCTGAAATGGCCTGAAACTACCCAGAAATTGGGCCTGAAATCAACTTGAAATACTGCCCAGAATTGGGCCTAAAATCAGCTTGAAATACTGCCCAGAATTGGGCTTGAAGTTGGCCTGGAAACTGCCCAGAAAACAGGCCTGTAATCAGCCCATAATTGGACCTGAAACAGGGGCCAGGCCCGCTCGAGCGGCCTTGATCGCTGGCTGGGCTGCTGCCAGGCAGAGCCTGGCCCGCTCAAGCGGACTGGGCTCTGCACGCCCAATTCAGTGAGGGTTTTTCCTGCACTGTTTTCTTCTTCCTCTTGTTTTTGTTTTTGAATTTCCCTCCTCCTTTCCATTCCTTTGCATTTCCATCATCCAACTACAACTTTCTACACTTCTATCAACATTCAATCAGCCCATTCAACCAAATTAATCTGGCCTCATTCCCCACATCAATAGCAACAAAAATGGGAACTCAATATGAGTGAAGTTGCAGGATTTCCAACAATCCCGTTTACATTCTTATAAGGCCATTACAACTTTCTACACTTTTATCAACCCATTCAACCACATTAATCAGGCCTCATTCCCCACATCAATAGCAACAAAAATGGGAGCTCAATATGAGTGAAGTTGCAGGATTTCCAACAATCCTATTTACATTCTTATAAGGCCATTAGAACCAGGACTATCCCAGCTATAATAGGTATAAAACTTTGCAGAAACATAGTGTGTGGGGTCGTTTTGTAATCACTGATTTATGTGGGGCCACTCCCTAATTTCGGACTATCCTTAGCCTCGGTGTTGTCCAAGCTTGGCAGTAGCACCATCTTGGTGGGAACGTGGAGCCCGTCTCAGTGACCGCGTTCACAAGTATCCATCTCGGTCTCGGCATTAAGCCTGATCTCGGTCTCCTGTCACTCAGCCATAAATGCAGCCATAAATGCACTGTCGTGACGGGGACGGCGAACTGACAAAGTAGGGTGGGCGCCGGACCTAGATAAGTGGCACGCCTTATCTCAGGGTCATGTCTATAGGTATAGGGAGATGGTCCGACGGGACATTCCCTTTTTACCTACCCCCACTCAGGAGAGAAAGGTACATGCTGATGGGACTTCCATCTCTCCCTGAGGGGTCCAGTCCGATGATGACTCTCACGTCTATATAAAGTACGAAGGAGAACTGTGAGAGGTACGCAACAAATCCTCCCCCCATACTGCCCCTTCGCCATTTTGCCACACTAATTTGAGCATCGGAGTGCCTTCGGCTGCCTACAGCCAGGGGCTCTGACTTTCATTTTCTCTTTCAGATTGCCGGAGGCCTGATCCATTCCCCCAATCATCCCAAGATCATCGAATCAAAGGTTTAATCCTCTTTTAACTAAGTCCGTAATTTTTAGGCACTTACAGTTGGCGCCGTCTGTGGGAATTGGATCTTTGCCAAAAACATACTAGTGAAAGCCATGCCTCCAAAAACCAGATACGGCGGCGAAGGAGCTTCGAAGTCCCAAAGAGCTTCATCCTTCCCTCTGCCTGAACAACCCCCATTTCCACCGTTCTCACAGCCTCAGCCGCTCCAGTCGGTACCCCAAGAACCGCCCACTGGCGTTCGCTCCGCTCTCCTTCCGCCTCCGGGACCAGCGAGGGTCCCCCCAGTCCCGCAGGGGTTGTTGGGGATTCCCCGCCAGAGAAAGTCAGGAGGAAAATCCAGTCCCGTGTACGTAGAGGGTGTTGTCCAGTCGGACTCCTCGTCCCGACCTCTGACGGCACCCCCTCGTCGTGACGACCATCAGGAGGCTCCCCGCCACCCAGGTAACCAGCCACCCAGGGGCCTTCAGCAGAATGTCTCCTCATCGACCCCTGTCGGGGCAAAATCTCACCACTCTCATCATCGCACTCACGACGACGGATAATCTTTTCATCAGGTCCTTGAAGCAAGAGATGACGACCACCTACTTAAAGAGCTCGATGCCCAGAATCAGGTCCTCCAAGAAAAAGAGGAGTTGATTCTTCATCCCCAGGAGCGGCTCAAAGCGAATGGAAGGAGGTCTCGTAGTCCACCCCCTAGGCGACAACAGAACCGTCCGGGTAGCCAAGACCTGAGGCATGTCCTCAGCGATAGAAGGAGAGATCGCCGCGAAGAGGAAGGCTCGAGCAGCAGCCACCTACCTAGCCACCACGGGGAATCGCACCACGAGCCAGAGTCCCCGAGGACAGAGAACATGACGAGCCTGAGAGAACTGCTCGACCATTACGTCAAGGAGGAGGTCCAGGCCGATTGGCCGAGATCGGTTTCGCCCGAGATCAAGTAGAGACCTGCGATGAAGAAGACCAGGGCACGTCCCCCTTTTCCTAGGAGATAAAAGACTACTCTCTCCCCGAGAGATTCAGCGTCCCGAGGTTCGTCCTCTATGACGGGACCTCGGACCCAGAAGCGCACCTCCGGCATTTCACTCAGCGGATGTCGGTCTGGGGGGACGTCGGCCACCTGAATTGCAGGGTCTTTTCCTCAAGCCTAGGTGACCTCCCACTCCGATGGTTCTGCGCGATCCCTTCTGGGTCGATCATGAACTGGCGACAGCTCTGGAGCTCCTTTGTCGAGAAGTTCCAGGCACACCGTGTCATCCCGAAGATGGGTGGCAACCTCATGGCAATCCAGATGAAAGACGGTGAAAGTATCACTGCATTCGCCAGGAGATTCTGGACAGTATATAGCCAGATCACGGACGCCAACGATGACGTCGCCATCATGTGCTTCCGGCAGGCCTTACTCCCGGGAAATGAGCTCCGAAAAGACCTGGTCCGGACTCCCGTGACCACGATGAAAGCGCTGATGGCGAGGGTGAATCAGTACGTTGAACAGGAAGAAAATGAAGTTCATGGCAAGGAGCGGTTCGGACTCCAGTAGAAGAACCAAACTTCTAGGGGGGAAGGGATGTTCCCCAAACAAAGGCCAGATAAGAAGAGGGCCACCGGTTCGGCATCTTTCTCAACCTCCGTCTCGAGTAGCAGCAAGAAACCGAAGTTCCAGCCTCCCAGGCCGGCCGGCGATCCTTACAGGGCCGTCAATGTCATCTTCAAGGAGCCCATTTACAGACTCCTGAACAAAATCAAGGCAGAGCCCTACTTCCAATGGCCGCAGCCGATGAAGGGTGATCCATCCACCCGAGACCGAAGTAAGAACTGCTCCTATCACAAGCAGCACGGGCACATGACCGAGGACTGCATGACTCTGAAGTCCCACCTCGAGAGGCTCGTCAAGGACGGGGACCTCCGGGAATACGTCAAGGAGGGAGAGAGGGTCAACCAAGCCCAGTGGCGCCCCCCACCCAATGATGATCAGGATAGCGACGAGCCAGCAGGTATCATCAACGTCATCCACCTGGCCCCCGCTCCAAATGGGGGAAGTACCCAAGCTCGGTCAAAGGCCAGGAGGGCTGCTCATGGCAAACGGGTGATGTCGGCTGAGTTAGAGAATTCTCCGAAGAGAGCTAGGAAGGAAAAAACCCAAGATCTGTTTCTCGGACGAGGACCTGGGAGGGGTCCAGCTCCCCTACAACGATGCCCTCATCCTCACCCTGCGGCTCAACAACTATACTGTGAAGCGTGTCCTTGTAGATCCAGGGAGCTCATCCGAGATCCTCTACTTCAGCTGTTTCAAGCACCTCGGTTTGACCGAGTCCGATCTGCATGAAGCCCGCGTCCCGTTGGTAGTCTTCAGCGCCAAGCCAGTGTATCCCAAGGGGAGGATTTCGCTTGAAGTCCGAATAGGAGGTGCCACGAAGATGGCCGAGTTTTTGGTAGTGGATGCGCCATCTCCTTACAATGTCATAATGGGACGTACTTGGCTGCAAGCCATGGAGGCGGTACCTTTCTCTTTTCATCAGAAGCTCAAGTTTCCACTAGAGAAGGTTGGAGGGACGGTCAAAATAGTGATCGTACGGGGAAATCAGCAAATGGCCAGAGAGTGCCTCACGGCCGTAGTACTCGGAGAGACGGAACCGAGGCAAGTACATATGGCCGAACTTGAAGCCGAACTCGAGGATGTTGGGCGAGCAGCGGGGCAGAAGAGCATAGAAGAGCTCATCGAAGTCAGGATCAATTCCGATGACCCCGAGCGATATTTCCTGCTGGGAAGCCAGCTCCCTGATAATGAGAGGACCGAGCTGCTCGACTTCCTGCTGCAGAACAAGGACGTCTTCGCCTGGACTCCATATGAAATGCCCGGGATCGACCCCGATGTCATGTGCCATGAGCTAAATGTCGACCCCAGGCACAAGCCCGTGATACAGAAAGCCGGCAGGACGGGGGTCCCACAAACAGAAGCAGTAATCGAAGAGGTAGATAAACTCCTTGAAGCCGGGCGATCTAAGAAGTACACTATCCAAAGTGGCTAGCCAACATAGTAGTGGTGAAAAAGAAGAATGGTAAGTGGAGGGTCTGCGTGGACTTCCCCAACCTCAACAAAGCCTGCCCCAAGGACAGCTTCCCCCTCCCGAAGATCGACCAGATGATCGACGCCACCTTGGGACACGATAGAATGAGCTTCCTCGATGCCTACCGAGGTTACCACCAAATCCCCATGCACGGGCCCGATGAGGAAAAAACTACATTCATAACGCCTCGAGGCATATACTGTTACAAGGTGATGCCCTTCGGATTGAAAAAAGCCGGGGCGACATACCAAAGGCTGGTCACGAAGATGTTTCAGGGCCAGCTCCGGAAGACAGTGGAGGTCTACATCGATGACATGGTGGTCAAGTCCAAGAAGTCGCAAGACCATCTGGCGGACCTGCGCCAAACATTCGCCGTCCTCAGAAAGTTCCAGCTCAAGTTAAATGCCTCCAAGTGTGCGTTTGGCGTCGGTTCCGGCAAGTTCCTGGGAAGCCTGGTGACCAGGAGAGGGATTGAGGCCAATCCAGAGCAGATTGCAGCTATACAGGCAATTCAGAGCCCGACCTCGGCCAAGCAGGTCCAAAGGCTCACAGGGATGGCCGTTGTGCTCAATCGCTTCATCTGTCGAGCTTCGGACAAATGTCGTCCCTTCTTCCTACTCCTGAAAAAGTGCTCCAAATTCCAGTGGACCCCTGAATGTGATCAAGCGCTGGTAAAACTCAAGGAATACCTCTCCTCACCACCGCTGCTGTCCACTCCATCACAAGGTGACCTCCTCTATCTATACATAGCAGTCTCGAACCACGCCGTGAGCTCGGTGTTAGTTCGGGAAAACGATAAGCAATCTCGTACCACGCCGTGAGCTCGGTGTTAGTTCGGGAAAACGACAAGCAACAACAGCCCATCTACTACACCAGCAAGATCCTTCTCGACGCCGAGACCAGGTACCTACCACTCGAGAAGCTGGCACTAGCACTCATCAGCGCCTCTCGCAAACTCTCCCACTACTTCCAGACATACACGGTGGTGGTTGTCATGGAGTACCCGCTCAAATCCCTTTTTCGGAAGGCAGACTTTTCCGGCAGATTCTCCAAATGGGCCGTCGAACTGGGGCAATTCGATATCCAATATCAACCTAGAACAACAATCAAAGCACAAATCCTAGCGGACTTCATCATAGAATTCACTTCACCTAGTTCGGCACCGACCTCACTCGATACCGAACTAGGGGCAATAGGGACAATGAGACAGTTGAGACCGAGGACGACCGACCTTGGAGACAATTCCTTGAGTCAGTTTGGAAGGCCTTCGTCGACGGGTCCTCGACATCCAGAAGGGCTGGCGCTGGCGTAGTCTTCCAATCCCCAGAAGGGCTGGTCATCGAACAAGCACTGACCCTTGACTTCAAAGCCTCCAAAATGCAGCAGAGTACGAAGCACTGATTGCGGGTCTCGGTAGCGCAAGAATTTTGGGGGCACGTCGGCTGGTAGTCTTCAGCGACTCCCAATTGGTGACAAACCAGCTAATCGGAGACTATCAGGCCAGAGATGAAAGGATGGCGACCTACTTAGCCCACACGAAGCAGCTCCTCTCCCAGTTTGAGAAAGCAGAAGTCAAGCAGATCGGCAGAGAGTCTAATTGCCATGCAGATGCCCTCCCCAACTTAGCCTCGGCTGTAGAAGCAGGAAAAAAGAGGACGGTCGACATAGAGACGTTGGAAAAACCAAGCATAGAACTCCTCCTAGCTCGGCAAGTCCTCTGCGTTGATCTCGGTCGAAGCTGGATGGATCCAATCATAGCATTCCTCAAAGAAGATAGGATCCCAGAAGACAAGAATGAAGCCCACAAGGTCAGACTGAAAGCGGCCCATTTTTGGCTATCCCCAGATGAGAAGCTCTACAAAAAGTCCTACACGGGGCCATATCTCCAATGCGTTCATCTAGGCAAGGTATAAGACTTCCTTTTTGAAATTCACAAGGGCATCTGCGGAAGCCACATCGGAGGAAGATCACTGGCATATAGAGCCATCAGTCAGGGCTATTGGTGGCCCTATATGCAAAAGGACGCCCAGCTCTACGCCAGGAAGTGTGAAAAATGTCAGAAGTTCTCCCACTCTCTACACCAACCAGCGCAGGACTTGAGTCCTCTCTCCAGCCTATGGCCCTTCGTTCAATGGGGGCTAGACATCGTGGGACCTCTTCACCGAACTCCAGGAAACAAAAGATGGCTGATAGTGGGCACTGATTACTTCACCAAATGGATAGAGGCAGAGGCCTTATCCTCCATCACCGAGCACGACACAAAGAATTTTGTATGGAAGAACATTGTCACAAGGTTTGGGATCCCCCGAGCTCTGGTCTTGGACAACGGGACCCAATTCGACTCTAACTTCTTCAAGAACTTCTTCGAGGAGCTAGGTATCAGGAACCTCTATGCAACCCCGGCCTACCCACAGAGCAACGGACAAGCAGAAATCTCAAACAAGGTGGTACTGGACAGGCTCAAGAAGAGGCTCGATAAGGCTAAAGGCAGATGGGTGGAAGAATTACCAAGTGTCCTTTGGGCATACAGAACCACCCCGAGACTATCCACTTCGGCAACTCCTTTCTCCTTGGCCTACGGAATGGAAGCTGTAATCCCTCTCGAAATCGGCCTCCCGACCTTGAGATCGGATCTCTTCGACCAGGGGCAGAATGAACTAAACCTCACCAAAGAGCTCGATTTGACTGAGGAACAAAGAGAAGCAGCATCCGTGCGCCTGGCCTCCTACCAGCATCAGAAGGTCAAAGAAAGGAAGTTCTCAGTTGGGGAACTGGTTTTGAAAAAAACACTTCCAGCAGACAAAGATCCCAACGAAGGCAAACTCGCACCAAACTGGCTCGGGCCTTTTAAAGTGGTCTTGGTATCCGGGAGGATGGCTTACAGGCTCGAGATCATGGACGGCAGAGAGTTGGCACGACCATGGAATGCCGCGCACCTCAAGAAGTACTACTTCTAAATGTACCGAAGTGATAAATCAATAAAAGTGTGATCTTTTGGAGAAAGTGTGCCTTTGTGTCCTTCAAAGTTGTGAATCAAGGCTCCGGTCCTCGCACCAGCCTCCCTGAGTTTGGTCATAGGACCAGCTCCCAAGGCTCCGGTCCTCGCACCAGCCTCCTTGAGTTCGGTCATAGGACCAGTTCCCAAGGCTCCGGTCCTCGCACCAGCCTCCTTGAGTTCGGTCATAGGACCAGCTCCCAAGGCTCCGGTCCTCGCACCAGCCTCCCTGAGTTCGGTCATACGACCCGCTCCCAAGGCTCCGGCCCTCGCGCCAGCCTCCGTGAAATCGGCCACAGGGCCAGGACCTTGTTCCTCGCAGCAGTCCCATTGAGTTCGGATGTCAGGCCATCCCCCTTGGGACAAGAGCAATCAACTATCTAAAAATCCACTATGAAAGTCCCAGAGCTCAGCCTATCTTTGAATCCAGCCAAATCCCCCGGGTTGTCAAAGTCGATGGCACGGCCCCGACCCTCCAAAAATTCCCTCGGTTGCACGTTGGTAAAGCCCAGCCTTAGGGCCAGATGTTCACCGATCTCGCCCACTTGAAGGTTTGAAGGATCGGTCAAGAGACAGCGAGCCTTGTCACCACCCAGTCTCACCGACCTTAGCCACTTGGAACTTTCCAAGACAAAAGGGGCAAATCCAATGTCCCGAAACTAGAAGGTTAAAGTCCAGTTTCTTCGCCGACCTCAGCCACTTGCAGGTTTTGGTCATGTTTAAAACTTCAGAACATCCACACACCATTGCAAGAAGAAAGAAATAAAAAGACAGCTGGAGAATTAAAAGGAAAATTGTTTTTCATTGATAAGAAAAGATGATTACAAAGCTTTGTACACTCAGGAAAAAGAAAAAATACATCAAGGGAAGGAAAAAGATAGATTCCTATTTGCTCTACTTCTCGGGCGTCGTCGCTTTATTCTTCGGCTCTGGAGGGACGGATGCAGCGGGGACGCCTGGAGCCTCGGGCGGAGGAGCCATGGAGGAAGCCTGGGCCGTGTCGCCCTCAGCAGGAGTCGGGGCGGAGGAGGAGGGCCTAGGACTTCAGGAGGAGCCTCCGGAGGGTTGGAGTCGGGCCCTGACTCTGGGCTAGGAATGACATACTGGAATTGGGGAAGATTTGTGAATATGGGGTCGTCCTCAGAGACCTCGTAGTCACGAAGTGCTTCCCTGCATCCCATCTCATACAAAATCGGGCTCAGGGTCTTGATTTGAGCCACGTACTCCTCTGATGCCCAGTCCACCCCTTCCTGGTAAGCCTTGGCGACTTGGGCTCACAGGGTGGACTCGACATCGACCCGTTCCTTCCTGGAGGACTCGAGCTCGGCCTCTTTCCCAGCCAATTCAGTTTCCTTCTTGGCAAGCTCGGCCTCCAGTTGACTCACCCTCCTTGCCTTGTCCTCGGCTGCGCCCTTTAGGTGCTTATTCTCGCCTCGCAGCTTTATTATCTCGGCCTTCGCCGCCTGTTGTACCTTTGCGAACTCGGCGATCTTCTCCTCCGCCTTCTTTATTTTCGCAGCACTGGTTTCCAGGGCATCCCCTATTTTCTTTTTCTCCTTGTCCATCTCGATAACCCAAGTGGCTGTCTCCTTCGTCCTCTCCAGTATTGTTTGGAGCCTCTTTACATTCTGCAAGAGGACAAAAGAAGCAGGGGGTCAGATCGGACAACCAAGGCATAAAGCTTAAAGTTCAAAGGCAAAAGAAGCGGGAATCACCTCGAGCGACGCCTTCATCGTCGAGTAGAGGAGACTCATTGTCTCGGATTTATTGTGCCTCTCCATGTCGAAAGGGAGAGCACATCCCCAGGCAACTGCAGAGAGCGTCCTGGTGGAGGTCCCCATCCGATCCTCCACGGTCATGGGCTCGCAGGGGTTGAGGTTGAAGTTGGGCCTCCAGGGCATCGACTTATGAGGCCGGGGCTCTAGATCTGCCTCCTGAACCCGCTCCTCTTTGCCCCCCACGCGGGGCCTCTTCTCGGGTGGGGGCCAGTCACCTTCCTTCTCGGCCTCCGCTTACCGTGGCCGAGTTTCTCTTGGCACCGGAGCCTCCTTCTAGGCCTCCGCTACTCTTGGCCGAGTCTCCTTAGGCGGGCGAGAGTCCTTGGACGGCCGGGCATGCTTGGGAGGCTCTTCCAACCTCCTCCTCTTCTCCTGCGGGGGGCCTCGCGCGCTCTTGCCTTTAGCAGAGGAAGAGGTCCTTGCTACGCTCGAGGAACCGGATGGGGCGCTGGCTGAAGAGCCTTGAGCAGCGCCAGGCCCGCTGGGGGCACGCTTCGGGCTGGGGGGAACTCGGCCCCCGAGAATCATGGCCCCCAAATTCTTCAAAGGTGGGCGCGGCCCGTCCATCTCCTCTTCCGCTTGGTCTTGGTCGGGGGAGCTGTCTGCAACTAAGATCGGGCCCTGGGGATCCGAGGTCTGCCCACTGGTCTCAGCAAGCGCGAGCACGATCTCCCCTATCGGCTCAAGGGGAATCTCGACAGTCTTCTTGGTATAAGACTGGTACCGCGGCTTGTACCCGAGCAGGGAGAAGGCAGCCCGATTGTGGTGACCGTGGTAGTGATAGATCTTCTCTAGCCACGCGTCGTTCCTTTTCCAATGATCGAGGCTGGCCTCTCTCCTCCTTCGCTGAACACCTGCGCATAAAACAGAGGACATCAGTTCGGCAAATCGACATATAAGACAAACACAAATAGCCCGTGGAGGCGAGTATTTACTCGGAGGGGTCCCAGGCCTTTGCGGAACCTGGATTCGCCGCGCCGCCTCGGTCTCAGAATCCCGAATTCCCAGTTCCCGAGACTAACAGGCGGTCATCCCCGGCGTATTTGCTTGAGTCCTCCAGGGCGTTAATCAAGGGCCGACGCCTAGCCTTCACTCGAAGATAGTAGGAGTCCTCGCCTCCCACGGATTTGTAGATGTCATAGACATCCTCTATGTCGTGCACGCCGAGGTTGATATCTAGGATCCAGTTCAACTCCGCCACGCCCATTATAATTTTAAACCCATTTGGCATCAGCTGTAAAGGGTTGATCCGCCACGAACTGAGGCAGGATTGGAGAAGGGGGTGGATAGGGAACCTAACCCCACCCTCGCATACCGACAACAGAGGAAAGGGCATCCAGTCCTTGTATCGGGTGAGGCCATCGAAGAGGCCATGGAGGTCGTCAGGTTTCACCAGAACATCAGCCGAAATTTTAAACGCCCCCCTAAATCCCTCCAGGGCTACGGGGCCTTCTAACCAATGGCTGTAAATTCCCATTTCCTAAAAGGCTAAAGGGGGAGAGAGCAAAGAAGAAGGAGCGAAAACTAGAAAAACCTAATGAACCAAAACCCTCTGAAAACAAAGGGAAAAAGAGGCGAAAGGAGAGTAACAGAGAAGCAAAGAGTGGAAAGCAAATGGAGAGAAGTCTCCGAGCTCGGTGAGGTTCTGTCTTTTGCAGGGTTGTAGCAGGATGCCTTCTTCAGCAGAATCTCCTTCAGACGAAAGCAAAGATAAGAGAAGAAAGGGGAGGGGGCTTCCCCATTTTATAGAGGGACGCTCCTCTTGATTATCGCGCACGCGAAGCAACGCTCCGAACTCGCCACGCGTCGCTTCGATCCCGGTGAACAACCAAACGAAGGGTTACACGTGGCAGCACCGGTCCATCTCTCGCCATGCCTCTGGTACGACATTTATCACCTCGGGCATACGGAACGGCGCCCGCGTGCCCACCTTGGCGAAGCAATTATAATACCATACTTATTGCCTAGGGTAAACGAAAAGGTGTCATGATGAGGATCGCACGGCGACAAGATACGATGAGACAGGGCCAGCCCATCCATTCGGCCTTAGCTCCCGACCTCGGAAGGAACCAAAGAGGTCGAGAGCTAGGGGGCAATTGTGTGGGGTCATTTTGTAATCACGGATTTATGTGGGGCCACAACCCGATTTCGAACTATCCTTAGTCTGGGTGTTGTCCAAGCTCGACAGTAGCACCATCTCGGTGGGAACGTGGAGCCCGTCTCGGTGACCGCGTTCACAAGTATCCATCTCGGTCTCGGCTTTAAGCCTGATCTCGGTCTCCTGTCACTCAGCCATAAATGCAGCCATAAATGCACTGTCGTGACGGGGACGACGAACTGACAAAGTAGGGTGGGCGCCGGACCTAGATAAGTGGCACGCCTTATCTCAGGGTCATGTCTATAGGTATAGGGAGATGGTCCGACGGGACATTCCCTTTTTACCTACCCCCACTCAGGAGAGAAAGGTACATGCTGATGGGACTTCCATCTCTCCCTGAGGGGTCCAGTCTGATGATGACTCTCACGTCTATATAAAGTACGAAGGAGAACTGTGAGAGGTACGCAACAAATCCTCCCCCCATACTGCCCCTTCGCCATTTTGCCACACTAATTTGAGCATCGGAGTGCCTTCGGCTGCCTACAGCCAGGGGCTCTGACTTTCATTTTCTCTTTTAGATTGCCGGAGGCCTGATCCATTCCCCCAATCATCCCAAGATCATCGAATCAAAGGTTTAATCCTCTTTTAACTAAGTCCGTAATTTTTAGGCACTTACACATAGCATACTCTTTTGCATAAAAAAACTTTAAGCAATGAGCAATGTATAAATCAAGAAACAATTCAAATGAAATAGAGGTTGCTTTCACATCGAACTTAAAAAGTACCCATCTCAAATGCATGCATTCCTATCAATTTATTCACTTGCCTCAAATCCAAAAGAAACACAATCACTCCAAGAAACTCCTAATCTCAGCTGCTCCAACCTACACCAAGAAACCTGAGAACACCATGCAAAACCACCAAATTCGAAATTAAAAAGGAGCTCTCGAAGAACCCATTTGCATGCAAGATAAAAGAGTTCTAAAGGGTCCATTAAAACCAGAAGTTTGAAGGGGAAGCCATTGTTAACCTTTGAAGAGCTTTAACCAAAGATAAGAGCTTGGAGAAGAAAGTTGTCCCAGCCCAAATTCTTTGAAAATGGTGTCAAAAGGAAGCTAAGAGAAAGGGGAAGAGATTGGTGAAATTTTCTCTCCAAATGGCTATCAAGAAGGGTACATGCAAGAGGAGAGAAGGTGGCTGGAAATGGAGGAGGAAGCAAGCTCTCTCTTCAGCTGAGTTGCAGGAAAAAGAATAGAAGAACCCAACGTGGGTTTATGGTTTTAAGTTGAGGAAGTGGGCCCCAATGGCCCTCAAATCTTCACATAGCTAGATCTATCCTTTGTGGGTCCCGAATGAAAACGACGAAGAAGACAAAAATGATCGTTGAAAAATCTAGTTTCCAAAAAGTATATTTTCATCATGATTTTCAAATTTTGAAATTTATGCACAGATTTGGGTGTGAAAAGACTGTTTTGTCTTTTTTCTCGTAAAACGCAATTTCTGGGTTTCAAATTCAAACGGATAAAAAACGAAAGTTGTTAAGATCAATAAAACAATTCAAAAGGAGTAAAAATTGAAATATTTTCGAAATGAATAATAAGTACTTCCAAAACAACACGCGTCACCCGGCGCCCGGGCCCGCGTCAAACTAAGTCGAACGCCTCTCCAAATTCCCCAAAGCTATTCAAAAGTCTAATCTAGCTTAAAAAAATCAACTAATCGTCCACTAATCCCACTTAGATACTAATCACGGCTAGATAAACAATTAAACATACTAAACCTGGGTCGGGGTCTGACATCCGGGATTACTAATTGGTTTATGATTGCCGACCTTCGAACAGGTTTTCCCGCTTTATTAGGGATGATTACCCAAAGCAGTGGCATTGCTTCTATTTGATTATTATATTGCTCTATTGTGTAAATTGGATTTAGGTCATACGTTCTTTTCGTCATTGTCACGGTGTTATTCTCTTATAGGTCATACGTTCCTGTCTTTACTCATCATGATCTTGTATTTTATTTATAAATTATGCTTTTGTGCTTACTGTTTACTGTGTTTACTGGTGCATAGGTATCGATCCCTACCCTATCGTGGAGATGGAGGAGGGTCAAACATTTTAAGCGTTTGAGCCAATTGATTAACCCGAGTGGAGAGCCAAAGATGGCTACAGAGCCGTTTGAGTATGTGATGGAGTGACTTTAATCATAGAGACTATTTTAGTAGTAAATTTTTCATAATAAACCTAATTTTATTTAGTTGTTTTGTTTAGGTTATTTTGGAAAGTTTAAACCTTAAATCTTTTGTTAGTAATGTGTTGGTTTAATTTTGGATATTAATACCAATTGATTTAATGCTTCTGCAAAGATTTTATTATGATTCATTATGTTTCGAAATTTTGTGGGTCCATATTTGGGAGCTTGTGTTGCATTAAACACGGGAAATTAAATGTTTATTTTTATTTTTTTCATGTTATCCCATGGTTGTATTTTGGGGATGTGACACAGAGCATGGTCCTGAAATGGCGGACAATACAAGGGGATGTAAGACATGTCTTATTTGGAGACATATGGGCCTAGTTTATGTGGCCCAATATTGCCACTAGCCCATTAAGCCCATTTACAGTTATGGAACTTTCCAACTTCCCTAACCTATCTACAGTTATCAAGTTAAATAATATTGGAAATAACTGCCCATTCTCTTTGTTATGGTAATACTCTCTTTGATGGGAAGAGGGTATGAGCAATCATCTTGAGAGGGTCCCTAATCTATGCAAGAGGTCTTGCATAGATTAGAAGGTTGGCCTTTGATGGGGGCTCCGACCTTTCGTCCTCTCCTTCCCACCCCTGGGGCTGCCGGGAGCATGGCGGAGGAGGAAAAGCGAGGTCATCAACATTTTTTTACGAGTATGCCAGATTTTATGTTTTACTTGGAATTTGGAATGGTGATCCAAAGATTCACCTTCGCAAGTAGAAAGGAAATCAATTCTTTTTTCTAACTTTCCATTGCACATATATTTTTAAAAAGAGACAATTTTTTAAAATGCCGTGAGAGGCTATTTCATTTTGTTTGCCATGAAAGGCGATTTTGTGCCGTAGAAGGCGGTTTGTGCCGTGAAAGGCGATTTTTGTGCCGTAGGAGGCGATTTTTGCCGTGAAAGGTGATTTACAAATCTTATCAATGAAGAAAGACAAGAAATGTGATTTTTTTTGTATCTTTACAAATAATACAAAATGCAAAGAAAAGTAAGAAAAGGTATTTGACTTCTCAGGAGATTGCGGGGACTCGTTCAGATCGACGGTTGCAAGTCATGTATGGACTTCGCCATCGTCCTTCAGATGAGAACGCTTGATGCTTTGATTCTTTGGCTTGGCTTGGACCTTAGTTTTTCTAGAGGATGAAGACTAAGGGAAGGTCCTATATCAAATGAAAAACCGAGTAAACGGGCTGAAGAGCCACGTTTAGGCCATGTTGGATAGAAGGAAAGAGGTGGCCTTTGAGGGGGTTGTAGACACCTCATTTTGGCCCCCTATGATAGCCTTAAACACTTATCATATATAACGATGCCCCCATTTCATCCATAATTGAATGGTTAATGGCATAATTCAAATTAATTAATGACGATGAAGATGCTTGTTGATAATTTTAGACTTAGTTCGACGATTCATAGAAATTGTGAGAGAAAAGGTCAAATCACGTTGAGATCTCGAGTTCAACCCACTACTCATACAAGTAATGGACTACAACACTATCCAAGCCCTTTCCAGACTACATAGAACACACTCAGGTTGTTCCTAAAGAGATTACACTTAGTTTGCCTAAGTACGATATGATTGACATGAATTAAGAGGCTAGAATAATTGGTCCAGGTATCCTTAAATTTTCCTGACCTCTGACCATTAGGATCTATGGACCAAAATATTCTACGTTCCAAGAGCTTTCCGACGATATGTGGAACATCCAATTCCGACAATCGGATCAAAAGATATGGCCCTCGGAAGACTACACAAGTGGTCCCGCACCATTGACACACTTGGGCGCCAATATAGGTGCGCCCAAGTCCCAAACTGCACTTGGGCGCACACACAGGTGCGCCCAGGTCCGAAGGTCACACTTGGGCACACACACAAGTGCGCCCAAGTCCTCGGTTGCCCTAGAAAACACTCTAGTGCATATTTAGGTTGGTTTCGCTCCACTCTTCATAGTTCTGATCCAATCTCAATCTGAAAACAATCCAAAACCAAACCCCAAGCCCATTCGACCCGAAAAATGACATGGGCGCACCTTTGTGTGAGCCCAAGTTCTAAAAATCCACTTGGACGCCCCCACAAGTGCGCCCAAGTCCAGTTTCCTCTGTTTTAGTCCAAATTCAATCCGAAAACAACCCAAACCAAACCCTAGGTCAAGTTAACCCCAAGTCCCTACCTTTTACCAACCTCTGATCTTTATGATGTATGAACCAACAGATTCTAAATTCCAAGAGCTTTCCGACGATATATAGAACGTCCAATTCCGACCAACGGTCCAAGAGATATGGCTGTTGGAAAACTACCCTAGCAGCCCCCCACCAGAGACACACTTGGGCGCCACCCTAGGTGCGCCCATGTCTCAGCCTATGTGTGCGCCCAAGTCCCCGGTTGCCCTAGAAAAGCACTTGAATACATACTTAGGTCGGTTTCTCTCTATCTTTCGCAGTTCCGACCTGACCTCAACCCAAAAACAGTCTGAAACCGAACCCAAAGCCCACTCAGCCCCAAAACAGAACATGGGCGCACCTATGTGTGCGCCCAAGTTCCCAAAACCCTAAATATACCTTGGTTTGCGTGAAGCCTCTAGAAACTCGTGCACATAGCAACCCTAAACCCCTCCTCCACGCCAAAGCCTCTATAAAAAGATCTCTTATATCATTTACAAAAAAAGAGGAGGCTACAAAAAAAAGAAGAAAAAGTAGAAGAAAAGAGAGAAAAAGAGAGTAGCCACCATAACCAAAGAGACAACTTTAGATCTAGAAGGAAGAAGAAGAAGAGGAGCTTTCTAGTTTCCAAGATTAACAATGGAGACGGCTTGTGAAAGCCATGGACTTGTGCGAAAGCTTCTATCTAGGACCCGAAGGATACGATTCAAACCGGTATTTCAAGATTAGGTTTTCTTCTATTGATATTCAACATCATTAATGCTTAGAAACAGGCTTAGGATCAAGCATGCATTGTAGATCTGCATTAATAGTAGTGCTTTTTCAATAGATTTAATACTTAGTAGTCATCTATCATTAGTAACATGCTTAGGATCATCCCCACTCTGTAGATCTGCATTATTTCTAGCATTCTGAACTCGTGATTAGGGTAGACTTTGCATCCATCTCATCTTCATTAAGGAAAATCCGAAAAATAAAAAAAAAGGTGCAACAAAACACTTGGGTGCAACTATCTGAGCGCCCAAGTGTCTGCGTGGGTTTTAAACCCCGATTTTCATATAAAGCATATTATATTTTTGTGGTCCGACTTCGTTTTCATACATATTGATATTGGGACCTTCGGATCTGTAACTTTGTGTTCCAAATCGTGCGAAAAGTATTGAGAAAAGAAACAAAAGAGAAAGAAAGGTGCAGGGAAACACACAGTTGCACCTAAGTTTCTGGATAGGGCTTTGGCCCCGATTTCCCATTTCGCACGCATTCTGGTTCTTAAATCCGAGTCTATCTTCATATACATTGATATTAAAGCCTTCGGATCCACAAAAGGCATTGAAGGAATCGAAGGAATGCTGAAATACATTACCAAAAGGTAAAGAAAAAAAGACAGTGAACTTGGGCGCCACTGTGGGTGCGCCCAAGTTCCTGCCAAAGAGACCCGCCTCTTGGACTTTGGTCCTCGTGTCATTACTTTCGAATCTGAAGGTTATTATATCAATAATTCATATTAGGACCTTATATTTAGTCACGAAGTGTCGAAAATCGAATTGGAATATTGTAGAAAATTGCAAGTGCATCACAACCCGCAGGGGAGACACTTGGGCACCACTGTGTGTGCGCCCAAGTTGTGCAGAGGCACTTGGGCGCCCCTGTGTGTGCGCCCAAGTCCCCAATTTGTTTTCCGGCCCGCATTTTCCATACCTTTCCATTCCATTTAGTTTGTTGTTTTATCTTTGTGGTGATTTCAATTGATTACTGAACTTCTAAACTTCGAATCACCGAACCATCATCATTCTAGGTTAGGATAAATTGCATAAAATACCAAAAAATCATAAAATCATAAGACACTTCCCTTCTCATCTTGCTCTTTAGTAATTAGAAAAGAGAACAAAAGGATTAAAAGAAGTAGTAGAATTAGAACAATAGACATTAAGTAGATGATCATAATGTGCTCCTTAGATTAGGTTGCATTGCTATTGCATAAAATACCAAAAAAATCATAAAACCATAAAACTCTTCCCTTCTCATCTTACTTTTCAGTAATTAGAGGAGAGAACAAAAAAAAAGAAATAAAGGAAATAAAAACAATCCCAAAAGAGTAGACATTAAGTAGACAAACCTAGGTTATTGTATTTGCGCCTAAGTGAATTAGTACACTTAAAAATAATACTTAATCAAAGCACCTAATTTAACCTTAATTAAAAACATCCAATTAAAACACCTAAATCAATCTCAATTAAAACCATTGACCTGAATCCTAATTTCCAAACTCAAATTAATTAAATCCTAATAAATCAACCCTAATGAAACACCTTAACTAAAATCCTTAATCAACAACCTTTAAACAAACCTTTAATTAAACCCTAGTCAACAAACTCCTAACAAAACCCTAATTAACAAAACCTTGATTAAAATTCTAATTAATAAGCCTAAATAAACCAAAACCCCTAATTAATCAAACCCTAACAAATAAAACCCTAGCCACCAATCCCTAAATAAGACCCCAATCGAAACCTAATTAAAGACAATACGACCAAACCACACCCAGAGAATAAAGGCATTCCCCAACCGAGATACGAATCCGACTTAGAAACACCCTAGAATCGAACGAACCAGTAGCTCCACAACAAACAGACACTTGTAGGTGCGCCCAAGTTACCCCAAGAACCTAGGCGCACACATAAGTGCGCCCAACTTCTTGTTCCGACCCCGAGGCACACATTGGTTGCGTTTCAACTCCCGAACTTAAATCACAATCACATGTAATTAAGGGTTACAAACTTAAAACCAACTCGGGATATATAATTATTGACATAGATCACCTGAAACTCCAAGCCTAAGTGAAAGAATCCCGGAAAGAGCCAAACACACGAACTAGACACTTGGGCGCCACCACAGGTGCGCCCAGGTTACCTAGGAAACATAGGCGCAACCACAAGTGCACCCAAGTTCATCGCAATTCCCTGAGACCACCGAATCCTTATTCACTTCCAATCTCGACCTCAATCAACACCTCAGAATCCTTACCGAACTGACAATAACCCAGAAATTAAAGATTTAGTTAACTTAAACCCATCCAGAACCTCGAACCAAAGTCGGACGGGCGAAGAACATCAAGGCACCACTTGGGCGCCCATACAGGTGCGCCCAAGTTCATAGAAACACCTAGGCGCGCGCACAGGTGCGCCCAGGTTTCCTGTCTAGCCCAAGTTGTGAATCTTGGTTACATTTTGAGTTTCGGACTTAAGTCATTAAGATAAAAATCGATCCAGAACCTAAAACAACATCAAAACAGAGACTTGCATCAAGTAGAAACCATACGAACTCCGAAGATCAAGTCGATTCATCACCACCAGCCAAGCCACACGAGATCTGGCACTTGGGCGCCACCGTCTGTGCGGCCAAGTCACCAGAGTGACTTAGGCGCAACTATAAGTGTGCCTAAGTTCTCCATCAGTCCTATTTCACCGATTTCGACATCTTTTCATCATTTGAAGTAAAACCTGATATTATAGAACCTTAAACAATTAAAACAGAACCTTAAAATATTTAAAAACACATTAATCAGAACCTTAAAGCATCCCTAAATCAATCTTAATCAACCTTCAATTTAAAACAAACCAAACCAATTAAGATCATAACCAAATTCCTTAGGCATAGCAATTATCAAGCTTAGGCTGTTAGCACCCTAGGATTAAATCGGATTTCTTCAATAAAAAGATCAGAGCATCAGGCTTCGTCCCATCACTTTTCTTGTTCCGTTAGGGGACCGAGAGAGCTGATGTGGGCGGTCTAGGACCTTAGGTTAGGGTCAATCCGATGATCAATAATAAAGCGCTAATCACGTGAATCCAAGTAAAAATCCCCTAGTTAAGCCCTTCTAGCCCAAGATAAAAAAATCCCTAAAAAATATAAAACCTATAAAATAAACCCAAAAAGATTTTCTCTTTATTTCTTCCTCCACCTCAGGTGCCAGATATTTAATCGAATTTAATGATAAAAGGGAATAAAGAACTGATTTCTAAAATTGAATAAATGAGAATAATAAGATGAGATGAGTGATTTCACACACTTTGCATATTTTTATTTTGGCCCATCGGCCACCCTCAAACAAACACTGGCCCATCGGCCACCTTCTCAATTACAACCCATTGGCTTCTCACTTTTATCACTTGTGTATCGCACACGAAAAACACAGAAATCACAAGTCAAAGTCTCATTCACATCATCATTTTGGTTTGAAAAGTCAGCCTTTAAACCCTATTTTGCCAAGGGATTAGAAGGGGGTACCCGGGAACGGGGCCGATCCTCTTCTTAAATAATTGGCACCTCCCCACTTTTATTTTCTTTATTTTAATTATTTTATTATACTTGGATACACTATGATTATGCTATGTGAGGATTAACCCTTATTTGGACTTTAACTCATGACCCTGAATTAACCCTATATTAAAGAGACCCAAAGAGACCCAAATTAATGTGACATGATAGCCGTCGTGTGTTGCCGGCAGCACATTAGACGAGAGGAAGAACCCACCCATTTATTTTCTCCCATTCTTCTTTGGCTTTTGTCGAAGAACGGTGTTACGGCCGTTACCATAGCTGGCATTCGTGATCCGTCGATTTTGAGGGTAGTCGAATCCACATTTTCGATGTAAAATTTAAATAGCACATATAGAAGAATGGTGATTTCCCTCCCCGGGGGGATCGAAATTCACATCCGACAGGGGTGGCCTCCCAAGGGACTTCGATCACCTTGTGGTGTCTCTTTTGCAGTGGAGTGGCAGAGTTTCTTCGAGAATTCTTCAGAGATGTGTCCAAGGGTTGTGTATGTGTATGTCTCTGTGTGTAGCCTTTTTCTTCTTGGAGTGACCCATTTTTATAGGCTTTTGGTAGCCATGGGGTGATTTATGGGATTAATGACCCATAATGAGAGGAGTTACAAGTTTAATTCTTCATTATGTAACTCCTTTTTCTTGGCTTATGATTGGCCGGTGGGAGATGATGGGCATTTAATTGCCTTTAATCTCCATGATGAGGGGAGCTTCATGATTTTAATGCCATGATTGCTTGGATATGTAACTCCCATTTGCTTGATTCTGATTGGGCCGTCCAAAATAATGGGTTAATGACCGCATTAAGTTGTCATAAACGGGTCAATTAACGACATTAAGTGGTCGCCAGGGCATTTGAAGAGTCGCGGGCCGCACCGCTTCTTTTGGAATTCTTCTTGTGATGATTGCCGATGGATCCGCATGTTGTTTGATGTCAGATGACGATGCAACTTCACACATTGGTTGATACCAGCGGGCCGGTGACATCTATCTTGTCAATTTCTCGATCGGTCGGAAAGAAAGTGCACTTCTTTGGTCAGCCGGTTGGCGATCTTGGAGCGATTAATGATGATTTCATGCTCTTGACGGCGGATCCAAGATGTCGATGGAGATCAGTCGATTTCGAGCATCGAAAGTCATATTTTCAGGAAATCACAGGGCTGGAACTCCCGAAATGCAAAAAAGGATGGAAAACGGGTCACCCAGCGACAAATCCGGCGACCCGGATTTCCATGGTCGCCGGTGACCATGGGCTAGGGTCGCCGCATGGGCCAAGGTCGCCGGCGACCGTGGGGATTGGTCCCCTTTTGGTTGCCGTTTCTCGGCCGTTCTTTGGTCTTTTTCGCCGCTGTTTTCTCCTGGATTTTTCTTGACATTTCTCCTCATTTACTGGCTCGATTCTTCTGAAGAAAACCTGATAAGAAGCTGTGCAAATCGGAGCACAAAGTTTCCTATTTTTTGGAAAAGCCGAAGACTTTGTAGCCGATTTTCCGTCAAGAGTCGAAACTAGGTCAAACGATGTCGGAATGACCTGAAATTTGAGGTGAAGCCTCCTAAGCAGTAGATGCACTACTAAAAAATTGACTTTTAGCGACCGCCAAAAGCCGTCGCTAAAAGTGGTCTAGCGGTCGCTAATACTCTTTAGCGACCGCGCAGCAACAGACTCGAAAACTTCGTCGCAAAAAGTATACTGGAGATCGCTAATGTTTTTTGCGACCGCAAGTTGGCGGTCGCAAATAATTTAAAAAAACAAAAAACTTGGACTATTAGCGACAACCATAGCGGTCGCTAATACTCAATATAGCGGTCGCTAATACATTATTTTTTGAATTTTTTTTATTCTTTTTAATTTTTTAAAGTATTAGCGGCCGCCGCTGGCAGTCGCTAATAGTACTTTTAGCGGCCGCCACTAAAGCTAGTAATTTCTTTTCTAAAAATATTCCGTATTTTCTCAAAATTTTCCCTTCTTTTTGTACCTGTACCTGAGTATATACAACTACTATCATCAATTAAAATTAAAAATAACAAAACCTGAACATATACAACTACTACCATCAATTAAAATTACAAATAACAAAAGAAAGTCTTATATTAATTACATTCAAAACATTACAAAAGTTTCAATAAATTACATCCATTACAATTACAGGAAAAAAAATTGTCCGTGCAGGGTGCCGTGGTAGATCCGATGCTCTCAAAACTGAACAGAAAAAGAAAAATAAATATTAATAGATAACTATAAATGAAGGCAATTTATACTAAATATAAAAAAATTAAGTATTAAAATTAAAATTTTAACCAACGTTTCAACTATACGAGCAATTCGGAAGTCAGAATCTCGTTTCGTCAGTTCCTGCAAGTCATGAATGACTACGGGCCCGTGCCCGTCAAGTTTCAATGGCAACGGAGCCCGTTTGCTCGTTTTGAGCGCCCGGAGGCTCGTTTTCTAAGTTTTAAGTTAAAATTCTAACTTAAACATACCTTTCAACTGTACGAGCAATCTGTTAGGGATTTTGTATTTGCAATTTGATGGATGCATTTTCACTTTAGCATCATTTGATTTACACACACTTGCATTGATTTAAAATATCTTGAAATCTTGATTTTTACATGCATTGGTTTTAGACTTGAAGAAATCTTGTTTTATGCATGTTTTGTTTCTAAACTTGGATGCATTGGTTTTAGAATACAAACTCTTTTGAAAACCTAATTCTTTGTGCTTTAGTTTTTTGAAATCATATTGAGAATTTAGGTTTGTGCCTTGCATGCATTCATCACTTTCAGAATCATCTTTGTATGCATTTTCATATGAAAAGAGTTTTTAGAAATCAAGCTAGCCTTTGGATTTAAAGTTTTGAATCTATTTAGGCTTTGTGTGTTTCATGTTTTTTAAACATCTTCATATGATTTAAAACATGTTTTCTAGCTTGGTTTAGTGGCCCAAAAATCCTCCCAAAGAAATACCTTCAAATGTGCAAAAATTGGAAATTTTGTCAAAAGGAGGGTGGCTCGGCAGTGTCGCCGGTCGACCGGCGCAGAGGTCCCGGTCGACCGGGAACACTGCAGGCAGAAAGTGCCTGGGAGCGGTAAGAAATTTGACCGTTGTGTGATCCCGGTCGACCGAGACCTGTTTCATGGTCGACCGAGGACTAGCTGTTGGGCACTTTTTGCTATATAAATGAGTTCTTTCCTTTGTCAATTGTTGGAGATTTTGAAGACTCTTTTGAGGAGCTTTGAGACAAGACAAAGGGGATGAACTAAGAGAGACCAAAGAGTCATTTGGTGAGCTAAAGCTTGGATTAATGAAGTTAAATCTCTAAGTAAGCTCTACCTCTCTTAATCATAGTTATGTGCTTTGTTTAAATTATTGGTATATGATATTTGGCATAATAACTATGATGTGTTGAATCCATTCTTCTCTCAATCTTTGATCTAATTAAGATTGGATTCTTCACTTTGTTTTCATCCAAGTAGTTTTTAAAACCTTCTTAATCATGCTTAGTCTTAATCTTTGATTTCTTTTATATAGCATGATTCTTTTTCTTGGTTGAAACATTACTTGTTGTTTTCATTCATTTAAACATTAGTAAAATTAATTTGGTTTTGAAAACAACATTGTACATGCATCACATGTTCTAAGTTAGTCATTTTCATACAACTTGTGAGTCTTTGATTTTCATGTCATTAACAAGTTGATTTTCATACATGTGAGTTGCATTAGACTTCAATCAAATCTTTCATGAGCTTTAAACTTTGAAATGCTTTAAGCATATATTTGATTAAGCTTCCTTTTTAAACTTGATTGAAGTTATCACACACACACATCATGAGCATTCACATTTGCATTCATTTAGTGTTTGTGTGAGTTTATTATTCACTTTCATATCCGCCTATCTTAGAGGGAAATACTTTGAGCTTAATTTGTATCTCTTAGAGTGATCTTTTGTGAAGACACTTTCTTAGAGAAATATTTATTTGTAAAGGTTATTGCTTAGCCTAAGAAAAGCATCTTGTAAAGGTTATTGCTTAGCCTAAGAAAAGCATCTTGTAAAGGTTATTGCTTAGCCTATAAAAGCACATTGAGAGGTTGTTGTTTAGCCTAGAAAAACAACATTGTAAGGGTTATTGCTTAGCCTAGTAAAAAGCATAAATAGCGGAAATCCGGTGGGGTGATTAGATCACAAGCCGGTAGTGGACGTAGGCATTGAGGCCGAACCACTATAAACCTTGGTGTTGTGGTGCTTGCTTTTGTGGTGATTGTTTATATTAGCTTCCGCATATTGTTTGATTAATCATCACATGTGACTAGTTTGTTTTAAAGAGTTAAAATTGTTTAAATTGGTCACAATTGTAGCTCACCCTATTCACCCCCCCTCCCCACCTCTAGGGTTAGGATCAAAGGACTTTCACAATCCGGGATTCAGAATCTCGTTCCGTCAGTTCCTGGAAGTCATGCATGACTAGGGGCCCGTGTCCGTCAAGTTTCACGGGCTACGGAGCCTATTTGCTCGTTTTGGGCGCCCAGAGGCTTGTTTTCTAAGTTTTAAGTTAACGTTCTAACTTAAACATACGTTTCAACTGTACGAGCAATCCGGAATTCGGAATCTCGTTCCGTCAGTTCCTGTAAGTCATGAATGTCTACGGGTCCGTGCACGTCAAGTTTCACGGGCAACGGAGCCCGTTTGCTCATTTTGGGCGCCCAGAGGCTCTTTTTCTAAATTTTAAGTTAACGTTCTAACTTAAACCTACATTTCAACTGTACGAGCAATCTGGGAGTCAGAATCTTGTTCTCTCAGTTCCTATGAGTCATGAATAACTAGGGGCCCGTGCCTGTCAAGTATCACAAGCAACGGAGCCCGTTTCCTCATTTTGGGCGCCCGGAGGCTCGTTTTCTAAGTTGTAAGTAAACGTTCTAATTTAAACCTACGTTTCAACTGTATGAGCAATCCGGGATTTGGAATCTCGTTCCGTCAGTTCCTGTAAGTCATGAATGACTAGGGGCCCGTGCCCATCAAGTTTCACTGACAATGGAGCCCGTTTGCTCATTTTGGGCGCCCGGAGGCTCATTTTCTAAGTTTTAAGTTATAGTTCTAACTTAAACCTACGTTTCAGCTGTACGAGCAATCTGGGAGTCAGAATCTCATTCTGTTAGTTCCTATAAGTCATGAATGACTAGGGGCCCGTGGTCGTCAAGTTTCACAGGAAACGGAGACCGTTTCCTCATTTTCGGCGCACGGAGGCTCGTTTTCCAAGTTTTAAGTTAACGTTCTAACTTAAACCTACGTTTTAACTGTACGAGCAATCCGGGATTCAGAATCTCTTTCCGTCAGTTCCTACAAGTCATGAATGACTACTGGCCTGTGTCCGTCAAGTGTCAATGGCAACGGAGCCCGTTTGCTTGTTTTGAGCGCCCGGAGGCTCGTTTTCTAAGTTTTAAGTTAACGTTCTAACTTAAACATACATTTCAACTGTACGAGCAATCCGGGATTCGGAATCTCGTTCCGTCAGTTCCTGCAAGTCATGAATGACTAGGGGCCGGTGGCCGTTAGGTTTCACGGGCAACGGTGCCCGTTTGCTCGATTTGGGCGCCCGGAGGCTCGTTTTCTAAGTTCTAAGTTATAGTTCTAACTTAAACCTACGTTTCAATTGTAAGAGCAATCTGGGATTCAGAATCTCGTTCTGTCAGTTCCCGCAAGTCATGAATGACAACGGGCCTGTGCTCGTCAAGTTTTAGGGGCAACAGAGCCCGTTTGCTCATTTTGGGCGCCCGGAGGCTCGTTTTCTAAGTTTTAAGTTAACGTTCTAACTTAAACATACGTTTCAACTGTACGAGCAATCTGGGATTCGGAATCTCGTTCCGTCAGTTCCTGTAAGTCATGAATGACTAGGGGCCAGTGCCCGTCGAGTTTCATGGGCAACGGAGCCCGTTTGCTCATTTTGGGCACTCCGAGGCTCGTTTTCTAAGTTTTAAATTATAGTTGTAACTTAAACCTACGTTTCAACTGTACGAGCAATCCGGGAATCGGAATCTCGTTCCGTCAGTTCCTACAAGTCATGAATGACTAGGGGCCCGTGCCTGTCAAGCTTCATGGGCAACGGATGTTAGGTTCTTGTTGGTTGCAATTTTGATGGATTCACATTCACCTTCACTGTCAAATGATCACACACACATGCTATTAGTTTTTTACTTTGGAATCTAGGATTCTATCTTGCATGTGCATATGTTTTTGAAATGAATTTTTCATGCATGTTTTTAGAATTCATATTTGCTTTCGAAAACCTAATTCTTCGTGCATTATTTTGGAAAATCAAATTGAGAATTTAGGTTTGTGATTTGCATACGTTCACTGCTTTTAGAATCATTTTAGTATGCATGAATCACACTGGCCTTGAGTGATGGACCGCGCCCCTCCGTTCCTCCTCCGCTGCCATCCGCCTCGGGTCTGTCGGGGTCCGGAAGGAGGGTGGAGGAAATGGGAGAAACGGGTATCAACGTTTTTTTTGGGTATGCCAGATTTTCTATTCTACTTGGAATTTAGAATGGTGATCCGGAGATTCACCTTCACAAGTAGAAAAGGAAATCAACTTTTTTCCATCTTTCCATTGCACACATATTTTTAAAGAAAAGAGACAACGTTTGTTTTTTTGAATGCCGTGAGAGGCGGTTTTCTTTGTTTGCCGTGAAAGGCGATTTTGGTGCCGTAAAAGGCAATTTTGTCGTGAAAGGCGATTTACAAATCTTATCAATAATGAAAGACAAGAGATGTGATTTTTTTGTCTCTTTATAAAAAAAATACAATGCAACGGAAAAGAAAGAAAAGGAATCTAACTTTTCATGCGATTGTGGGGGACCCGTTCAGATCGACGGTCGCGAGTCATCTATGGACTCCGCCATCGTCCTTCAGATGAGAACTTTGATACTTGATTTCATGGCTTGGCTCCAATCTCAGATTTTTAGAGGATAAGGACCAAGGTAAGGTCCTATATCCAGTAAAAAAGAGAGTAGACGGACTGAAAAGCCGCATCTAGCCATGTTGGAAATCAGGAGAGGTGGCCTTGGGGGGGGGGGGGTGGCCCCCCCAAGGGGCTTTGATCACCTTGTAGTGCTTGTTGCAGTAGAGTTTTCTTGAAGGAGCAGGGTTGTAGAGATTTCTCCGAGGATTTTTGAATGATTTTCTGGCGATTTTTCTGCCTCTGTTTTCCTTGGAATGACCTCCTATTTATAGGCATTTGGTAGTCGTTTAGGAGAGTTTATGAGCATTTATTTGTATTAATGCTCATAATGGAAGGAGTTACAAGTTTTAATTTACTTGTTTTGTAACTCCTTTTCCTTGGCTTCTGATTGGCCGGTGGAGGATAATGGGCATTTAGTTGCCTTTAATCTCTATAATGAGGGGAGTTTCATGGTTTTAATGCCATGAATACTTGGATTTGTAACTCCCATTTGCTTGCTTTTGATTGGGCCGTCCAAGATAATGAGTTAATGACTGTAATAAGTTGCCATAAACAAGTCAATTAACAGCATTAAATGGTCTCCCGGTCGCTTGAAGAGTCACGGGCCGCGCCGCGTCCTTTGGAATTCTTTTGGCGATGATCATCGATGGATCTTCATGTTGATCGACATCGGATGATCATGCAATTTCAGACTTTGATTAATATCAACAAGCCGGCGACATCTGTCCAGTCGATTTCTCGATCGGTCGGGCAGAAAGTGCATTTTCTTGATCGGTCGGTTGACAATTTTGAGGTGTCGGATGATGATTCCATGATTCCGACGACGGATCCACGATGTCGACGAAGATCGACGGATTTCATGCTCAAAAAATCAGAATTTGGAAAAATCACAGGGGCCAATCAACTCGGAAAGCGAAAGATACCCGAAAAATGGGGTTTTTGGGAGAGGTCCGGGTTGTGGTCGCCGGCGACCATGGGGTTTGTGCCCCATGGTCGGCCGTTTTCCGGTCGCCTTTTCTTCGTCGTTTTTCGTCATTTTTCGCTTCTGTTTTCTCCTGCATTTTTCTTGGAATTTCCTCTCATTTATTGGCTGGATTTCCCTCAAGAAAACCTGATGAGAAGCCGTGCGAATCGGATCGCAAAGTTTCCCATTTTCTGAAAAGCCGAAGACTTTGCTGTGGAGAACTGCCGATTTTTTTGTCAAGCGTCGAAACTAGGTCAAACGATGTCGGAATGACCTGAAATTCGACGTGTAGCTTCTTGAGCAGTAGACAAGACCAACCATAGGCTTTTGTTCAGGTTTTGAAGCCGCTTGGGGTCCCGCAAACGCTTGACTTGATTTCACCGCGAGGGAAATGCCGAGCTTTGACTTTTGGTCAAACGATGTCCGATTGACCTGAAATTCGATGGGGAGCCTACTGGAGTCATTTTGAGATGATCCACAAGCTCCAAATTGGGTGCCATAGTCCCGGGGTGCTCTGTTGCCGGTAGGCTTGATTTTGTTTCCGAGCATCGAAACTGGGTCAAACGTCATCGGAATGACCTGAAATCTGACGTGTGGCCCTTTGAGAGTATGTAGAAGCCGCCCATGTGCTCTGTTTGATGTGTGATGACCTCGGTAGTTCTCGCTACCTAAGGGCTTGATTTTGCTGCTCGAGAGTTGATGGAGGGTCAAATGGTGTCGGTTTGACTTGAAACTTGACATGTAGCCTTTCGGAGGTATTTTGAGACCATCCGTAGGCTCTGATCGAAGATTTGGGGTCTTCGACACTGTCGCCGCCGGGAGCTGCTGCTTAGCTGTTGGAGAAGTGAAGCTAGGCCAAATGATGTCGGAATGGCCCGAAACTTCATGTGTACCTCTCTTTTGGTTGTTTTGAATGACCTTGCAGTTTTTGTTTGATTCTGACAAGATCTGATGCTTGAAGTGGCGCCTGCCTATTTTTGGTAGGATGCGGCTCCATGTAGCTTTTGGTGTGAAGAGGCAAAGTGACATTTTTGGTGTCAACATTGAGTTCCAAGTTGCAACTGGGATTTTGAAAAATCTGCACGAACACTTCCCAGGTTAGTTTGGTCGGTCGACCGACCCCTGTGCCCGGTCGACCGGCCCAACTAGCCTTCTGGGAAAACAGCCAGTGTACCCGGTCGACCGAGCCAGGCCCAGGTCGACCGGGTAACTAGCCGTTGGGCCAGGTCGACCCGGGGTCATGGGGTCGACCGGGCCAACTATGTCGCGACTCCAGACCGGGAATCCGAAGGACGGATCCGGGATCGGGACATTACTTCTATTTAATAATAACATACGTTTATTCAATTTCCCATAGGTGTCCGCGGTGAGGATATCACAACCATAAACGAATATTTATTTTTGAATGCGGAAGCGTGTAGTAAATCAAATAGTCAGACTATCTATAGTCGTGAAAGCATTAACATCAAGTATAAATACTGTATCAGAATGAGCAATGCTCAAATAATATGTTTCCCAAAAGTAAGTTAAAGTTTAACAAAAGATCACTTATTTACAATCCCCAAAATTAGAGGCCAACAAAGGCCAATATAAACAAAACAGTAGTCCAAAGAATGGTTAAATAGTTCCCCTCAAAATGTTACGCCTCTACTAGCAACCCGATGTCTACATGACATCGTCGGCACGCCACTCGACTAGAGGTTGCGGCTCACCTACCGCCTCCTCCGGCTCCTCCCCAAGGTAGCCGGCAACGGGACCTGAGTACCAAAGCAAATGGGTCAGACACGACGGTTTGGCAAGAGAATGAAAAGATACAACAACATGTAATAAGAAAGGAAATACCTTGAAAAGCATAGAAATCTGTTTAAACAAGAACTCTCATAAAGTAGATGAATCATTTGCTAGAAAACAGGCAAATAAGGTAAAACGTATATGGTAACCAAGGAATCGGGAGCTAACAAGATGGCAATCACATAAAGCTAAGTCCTCTGTCACTAGAGTGACAACAGTATAACGGGACGTTGATCTCAGTCACACAAGGTGAGGAGATTCAACGCAAATCATATATACAATATAAATATACGGGACGGGACCACGGTAGCAAACCGGGTATCGATACGGGACCACGGTAATAGACCGGGTATCGGGATCCAAACTGCAGCTGGCGGGACGGGAGAGGGATCTCCAAGTCGGTGGATCAAACCGACAAGGTATCCAAGCTTAGTGATGCCGACTCATAGGTCAAATAACAAATCGAGACATATGTAAGTAAATCAAGTACAAATACATAAACAAACGGGCAAGACGGGGGTGCTCAAGGGCACACTGTCATAACATGTGGTGCAATGCACTTCGGGTCAAGTAACCATTTCAAGTATACAACAATACTTTCGGGAAAACAAGACATGTAGTATAAATCTCGGGGTTGATAAGGTACAATAAACAATTGGAATTACGGGTAAAGTATCGGGTTCAAAAAATTCGTTTAAAGTGGATAGGGACCCCGTATGTCAATCTAATGACCATTTGGTACTCTTCGAGTTTGAAGACATTCCGGGCTCCTTATGCATCTTGAAGTTTCAAAACTTCGAATGAAATCTTTCTGATATGGTTTCTTCCTCAAATGGCCTCATACAATGATTAATAAATCTCCTTGATATAGAGGGGTTCCCAGAGAATAGACCCAACCATTGAAACAGTTGAACATTGTCCCAAACATAGCCTATGCCAGACGAACTGCATCGCTCGCTGGAATGGTTGTCTGGGTGGGTTCGCTCGAGCGAAGTGGAGGTCGCTCGAACGAACTCATTGGGTCGAGCGGATATTTAAATACGTTCGAACGAACAACTCTCTGGAATGAGTTCTGGGATGTCCGCTCGAGCGACCAGGGGTCCGCTTGAGCGACCAAGCTACTGGAATGCTCCGAACCCTTTCCTGGACAGGTCGCTCGAGCGAAGTGTCCTGGTCGCTCGAGCGAACTGTCCAGAACCTGAATTCGGACCAGTTCAGCTCCACAATAACTCTTCCTTTTTACAACCCCTTCTTAACCACTTTCATACATCAAATGAGGAGTATAAATCTCCATTCTAATGACCTCAAATCTCCAACCACATCCATCACATTCTCCTCCATCCATATCACATTCCATACAAGCAAAGAGGAGAAGGAAACCATTTCACACAATATACATATTCAAGACAAAACAGGAAAACATTAATTGCTATGAGCTAACATGTCTTTATGACCATAAATGCATCCTTTAATACTCCATCAAGAACATTTATTTCAACCATAAACATATTAATGAAAATATGAAAATCCATAAATGCTTCACCAACCATTTAAAACTTAAAACCCCCAATCATTCACTTGCCTTGTGTCCAAGCTAGCCAAAAATCAAGCCTCTACTCACTTCTCAAGCTCACTTCCAAGCTACAATCAAAAACCCCCAAAACAACCCTAAAATGGGTTACACAAGGAATGAAATTGAAAGAACTAACAATACTGCACATAGAGCTCATCAAGGGCTAGGAGACAACAAATCTAGAAGATGAAGGGGATTACTTACTTGCAAGGTCCTCTAATGGCAATGGTAAGCTCAAAGGAAGTCTTAGAATGGAAGGATTTCTCCACAAAACTATCAAGAGAAAGCTCTCAAGGAGGTGAAGAAGAAGATGACCTCAACTCTCCTATTGGTGCAAGCTTGGGAGTGGATTGAGGATGAAGAAACAAGAAGAAGAAAGAGTTGCTCAAAAACCCCTAGGTTTTCTCTCTTGTGCTGGAAAAAGAAGTGGAATGAATGAAGGGTTGAGTTCCCCTTTGTTAACAAATGGGGTTGGGTCCCACAACTAACGAAGGTAGTTTGGCTGAAATCATCTCTTTCGGGACCTCGGATGGATTCGACGAAGAAGGAAGAAATGATCATCGAAATATCTAGTTTCTAAAAAGTATATGTTTCGCGGGTTTCGGGAATATCAAGTTTTGGGTATAGATTTTATGTGCAATGACTGTTTTGCCCTTAAGGCTATGAAATCGGGTTTCGGGATCTCAAATGGACACGGGATCAACATGAAAGTTGTATGGAATAAAAATACCAATAACACGAGATTAAAACCATGAATGCAAAAATCTCCGATAAATCCCCAAACATGTGCAATGTCATGAAAAGGAACCCTCAAAGGGCCCTACTAGTTACCAAAGCATTCAAAGTAGCCCAAAACTAGAATCAAAGCTATTCAAAACCCAACTTAGCCAAAATCACTAATCAAGCTTAGCACTAACACGCAACTTAATTAGTACTAATCGGGTTCACTCGGTTCGGGGTCTTACAAACTAGCCGTTGGACTGTTTTTTGCTTTAAAGTCCATTCTATTCCCTTCTTTTGAGAGGCTTGTTGGATGAACTTTTGGAACCATTTTGAAGCGTAAGAAAGGGGAATGAGTTGATAAGGCTAGAAGGTCATTGGAAATCAAATGTGTGAAGTTTTAAAAGGTATATCTTACTAGTTATTTTGATTTCCATTCCAAATGAAATCCATGCATGTTCAACTCTTTGTATTTTCATATATGCATGTTTTCTAGCTTTTAAAGAGATGTTTTGCAAACACATTATCATCTTTGGAATATTAGAATGGTTTGCAAATATCCTTGTCTATATCACATGTGCACTTATTAGTTAATCTTCATACAACTTGCTTAGTTCTTTTCTTCAAGTTGATTGAATCATTCATGTGATTAACATCTTTCTTCAATCATCATTTTCTGAGCTTAGATTTTAAAATGCATTAAGCATTCATTTAAGAGCTTCATTTTAGAATTTGATTGAAGTAAAACACTCATACACTTTGTTCACACACTTTAGTAAATTGTTGTGTATGTTTGTACATTGATTTACACTTTAATATCAGCCTATTTGAGAGGCATTTTAATTGTGCTTAAATTGTATCTCTTAGAGTGTTTTGTATAGACACCTTCTTTGAGAAATCTTTCATTTGTAAAGGTTATTGCTTAGCCTAAGAAAAGCACATTGTAAAGGTTATTGCTTAGCCTTGGAAAAGCATCTTGTAAAGGTTATTGTTGAGCCTAGAAAAACAACATTGTATAGGTTATTGCTTAGCCTATTAAAAAGAAAAAAAATCCGGCGGGGTGATTGGATCACAAGCCGGTAGTGGATGTAGGCATTGAGGCCGAACCACTATAAATCTTTGTGTAGTGGTGTTTGCTTGTGGTGATTGTTTTATTAGCTTCCGCATCTTGTTTGGTAAATCATTATTTGTGACTAGTTTATCTTAAAGAATTAAAATTGGTCATTTTTGTAGCTCACCCTATTCACCCCCCCCCCCCTCTATGGTTAGGATCCCAGGACTTTCAGTTGGTATCAGAGCCTCGTGCTCTATCTTTTAGGATCAAGTGTTTTTGAAACTCTTGATTAGGTGTAAAAACCTTGAGTCATAACCCTAGATTTGTGTTTGAATGAATACTATTGAAATGGATTCCACTAAGGTAGATTGTTTAGACTTTTGTGTAGATTCTTCTAGACCTCTCTTTCTTCCATCTATTGGAGATTCAAACCTTGAAATAAATGAATCGCAATGTGAATTAAAAGAAGAAGAATATGATGAAGATGATCTTCAACAAGCCTATGAAGAATTATATACATTATCTTTAAAGCTTGATAAGAGAAATAAAAGTTTAAAAGAAGAATAAAAAAGACTAAACAAAGAACTAGTCTCTTCAAAAGATGAACTTAGAGAAAAAGAAGAAGTCATACAATGTTTAGACTCTAAGTTTATGATCTCTTTAAATAACTTATCCAATATCAAAGATGAACTAAATGAGAATAAGATAAGTTATGATGAGCTTAAGAAAGAAAATTTAAATCTAAGAGATCAACTACAAAGGCAAGAAAAAGACTTTATCAATTTAGAATCCAAGTTGACAATTTCCAAGGAAAACTTGTCTAATGCTCAAATTAATTTAAAAAACTTAGAACTTGGATCTAAAGTTGTTAATGAACTAAAATTTGAATTAAAACTTGCCCATGAAGAACTAATCAACTATAAGGAAATTGAAAATGAACTATCAAAAGTTAAAAATGAAAATTCAATCCTTATAACCAAAGTCACTCAACTTGAAGGATACAAACAAAAGTATGAGTGCAAGTTTACCCAAAGTGAAGAGAGACTTGAAAAGTTATTTAAATTGGGTAAATCTCATGGAGATAGGACGGGTCTTGGTTTTGATAAGTATACTTCACATGACCCTAAATTCACCAACACTTTTGTGAAAGGTGAGTCCTCTTTCTCTAGCACTCTTTCTCCTATGTCCAAAACTAAATGTCATTATTGTGGTAAAGAAGGACATTTCAAATTTGAGTGCAAATTAAAGAAAAGTCATATGTCAAAACCCATCTTTGAACCTAAGAAAATTAAATCAAATTCTATGAAGGGTATGACTTTGAATTCCAAGGAAGACTCTAAGAAGTTGAAACATTTCAAAAAGAGTCATTCAAGATAGATTTTAAAAAGACTAAAAATCAAAATAAATCTATCAAGAAGAAACTTCTCTCTTTTCCTCCTTTAACTTT
Source organism: Cinnamomum chago (assembly GCA_038049695.1). Lineage (NCBI taxonomy): Eukaryota > Viridiplantae > Streptophyta > Magnoliopsida > Laurales > Lauraceae > Cinnamomum > Cinnamomum chago. The sequence goes on from CP142460.1 coordinate 39,356,819, forward strand.
AGAAATGAAAGAATTCTTGAAAAAGGTTGAAAAGTTAAAATTAAAGTTCAAAAGACAAAAAGAGGGAGGAAAAGCTAATAGAAATGAGAAGATTAAAAAGAAAATGAAACACCAACATCCTAAGACTAATCATCAATCTAAAATAGTCAAACCTCAAAGATTTGATGTTAAGTCTAAAAGAATTCAATCCTTATCTCCTTTAGTTGGTGGAATTTCTAAAATAGTCTCCAAAGCCCAAGACCTTAGATGGATACCTAAGGTTAGACCTTTAGAAGATTACTAAGGCTTCTTAGATAGATAGGACCAACCCTTTCTCTTAGTTATATGTCTAGTTGGTCTTGATTCTACTCTCTTAGTATATCTTTAGGTTTTTAGATTCATTTAGTTGAGTCTTGTTTGTTGATTATCCATTTTGAATTTAAAATGGAATTCTATGATTAAATGCATGATTATGATCAAATTGATTTGAAAAAGCTTTGAAAAGTTATATCTTCTAAATCAATTGATTTGTTTTTGAAATTGTTTATTTTTGAATGATTTCATAGTCAAATCTTTGTTTTGTCAGAATTTAAATGATTTTGAAAAATGCTTTTTATCTTACAAGTCTACATTTCTTCAAAAGGAATTATTTAGAATTGATTTTGCAAAATATCTTTTCTAAAATCTTTTAAGCTTGTTTGATAGCTTGGGGTTAAGGGTTATTGGTTCTTAGATTAACCCTTCAGGCCTGTTTTCTCTGAATCAGTTCAGTGCCTGTCTGCCCCTGTTAGCCCGGTCGACCAGGCTAAGTGGCCGGTCGACCGAGCCTGCGCATTCAACCACATAACCTGTGCACAGTGACTGTTCTGTTTTCATTCAGAACCTTTACCCCCCTTCTGTGCAGGTCGACCGAAGCTAAACCCTTTCTCCTCTGTTTTTTTCTTTCTTCTCCTCTATCTTTTCTTCCTGGAATCATCCTATTTTCTAGTTCATGTTCTCCCATACCTCATGATCATCATCCTCCCCACTGTTTAGACGTCCATCCCATTTCCTGTGCATCCTCACCAACCACTGTCTCTCCCAACCTTGTCTTTCCCATTTCTATTTTGACTGTTTCTGTTTTTTCCTTGGTGTTTGTGTTTTACCTCCTTGCTTTAGGATTTTCTGTAGTCATTTGGACACCCCTCTTGGCATCATCCAGTTGTAAATCTCCTAGCTCCACAGTCTGCACACCACCTGTTTGTAAAATTGCCTGAACCACATTTCTATTCTAGAATCAGCTGTTGTGCCTATTTTTAGCCTCTGTTCATAATCTTGTGCATCTCTTCCTTGATTTCTTCCGATGGCTCGAACTAAACAAACTTGGAGGAGGCCTAGTAAGAAATCCAAGACCAGTCAAGCTTCTTCTTCCCATAGATCTCCCTCCACTTCTCCTGAGCTTGGTCCACCTCCAGAGATCAATTTCGACCCTATTCGTTCTCCATCTTCAGTTGTGAAATCTTTTAGGAGCAAAGGGGTAATAGTTGAGAAGTTTTGTGTTGTGAGAGATCTAGCGGACTACAATGTCCCTGCCATTTTAGAAGCCATTGGTTGGGGCAATATTCTGACTTGGAGTGGGAACACCTATACCTCGTCTGTCTTTGGTTTCTATGAGTCTATTTGTGACTCCACCGCAAACTCTTTTACAGTGAGAACCTCACTTGGTGAAGAGATTGTAACACCAGAAAGGATATCGTCAGTGATGGGCATTCCTAGGTCCAATGGACCAAAATTTATTTCAGATGTCCTTCCACTTGATGAAAGAGACGCTGTCATTAGAACTTTATGTGGTCAGCCAACAATTCTTTTCCTGCATCCTCCTTGATTCCTTCCCTTCGGATCATACACATCATCTTCACTCACTCCATTTACCCGAGGAAAGGGAATAGGACTGAGGTAACCCTATATATGGCGAACATCCTGCACAACATCATTACATGTGTCCCAATGTGCTTACCGTCTGTGATTATTCATCACATCATCAGGGTTGTCACTGGTTCTCAGCCATGTGCAGCTCCTTTTGGGTTCCTCATTACCCAGCTTGCTTGTTCCTTTGGGGTGCTTGTTCCTGCTTCGAAGAGACCCGTTCCGACCACAGTCTTCAACATAAGGAATATTCTCTTGATGAAGCTTCCCTCTCCTCAGCGAGTGAACCCTGTAGCTGAAGGAGACGCAGAGGTAGAGGCTGCAGATACAGAGATTGCAGATCCGCAGCAGCCTCAGCCTGATCAGCCAGAGCATCAGCCACGTCAGGCCCAGCGCCCTCCTCATTGTACTATGCAGGAGCGCATATCATCTGTGGAGCAAGTAGTTGTCTCCATTCGCGCAGAATCTCAAGAGTTCAGAGGGATGATGAAGAAAATGCTAAAGTACCTATCGAACATTTCCAAGAGCTGCAGGCGCCTCGATGACACTATGCCTCCGTCTCCTACAGACTCCTCTTAGACCTTTTAAGAGTGTTTTCATTTTGTTTTGGGGGTTATTTTTGGGTAGTGATAGATTGATTTTCATGATGTATTCTTTATCTATCAACTGACTTGTTGTTTTGAGTACTGATCATAATCTTTTGTTTATGTAATGGTCAAGTACTTAGTGATTCGTGTACTGAACTTATCTTGTTATATAAATGAAAGTACAGTTTCACATTTCATCTATTTTCTCCTTGTTGATTCTCTTGATGGATGTTTTTTGTTGTTTTGAAGCTTTAATATGTTAAATCAATTTATATTTGTTATCTTAGCTTCATTCAAACAATGCTTAGACAAAACTATATATATGATATCTTGTTCCGCTCTACATTTGCATTCTCATTTGGTAACAAGTGCTACTAAAAGGTATATGTTTTCTCATGTATACAGGTTCCTTTGTAATTCGATGTCAAAGGGGGAGAAAAAGATCAGATCTATGTAATGTCACAGGGGGAGAGAAGAGTAGAAGGTCTGAAGATCAGATAGAAGACCAAACAAAGGGGGAGAGAAGAACATATCTAACTAAGGGGGAGATCTGCTTCAAGAGCCAAAGTGAAGGTTGCTTGGTTGCGAAGAGCAAAGGGGAGCTCTAACCAAGGGGGAGAAATCATCTTGGAAAGATTAAGTTAAAAGCTTTCGACAAATCGGTCATACATCAAAGCTACAGTCAAGAGATTTCTTGAACAGAGCAGTTTAGAAGAACCAAAGTCCTTTAAGTGCTGTGATCATAGTAGTTGCCATCAAATTGCAAAAGGGGAGATTGTTAGGTTCTTGTTTATTGCAATTTTGATCACATTCACCTTCACTGTCAAATGATCACACACACATGCTATTAGCTTTTTACTTTGGAATCTAGGATTCTATCTTGCATGTGCATATGTTTTTGAAATGAATTTTTCATGCATGTTTTTAGAATTCATATTCGCTTTCGAAAACCTAATTCTTCGTGCATTATTTTGGAAAATCAAATTGAGAATTTAGGTTTGTAATTTGCATACGTTCACTACTTTTAGAATCATTTTAGTATGCATGAATCACACTGGCCTTGAGTTCCAAGTTGCAACTTTGGGATTTTGAAAAATCCGCAGGAACTCTTCCCAGGTCAGTTTGGTTGGTTGGCCTGTAAAGTCCAGGGATCCGAATCCTAGAGGGGGGGTGAATAGGGTGAGCTTCAATTATGACCAATTTTAATTCAATTTAACTTCTTTAAAACAAACTAGTCACAAGTGATGATTATCAAACAAAATGCGGAAGCTTAATGAAAACAATCACCACAAAGCAAGCACCATCACACACGGATTTATAGTGGTTCGGCCTCAATGCCTACATCCACTACCGGCTTGTGATCCAACACCCCACCGGATTTCCACTATTTATGCTTTTCAATAGGCTAAGCAATAACCTTTACAATGATGTTTTTCAAGGCTTAACATCAACCTATACATTATGCTTTTATAGGCTAAGCAATAACCTCTTCAACCAAATGGTTGGTTATCTCTCTAAGTAGTGTCTAAATTACACTTGATGGAGATTCAATTAAGCTCATTACATTTGCCTCTAAAATAGGCGGATATGAAAATGAAAATCTAATACACACACACACACACACTATGAATGCAAAGATGAATGTACATGATGTGTGTGTGTGATGTCCTCAATCATTTTGAAAAAGAAAGCTCAAAAATGTATGCCTAAGGCTTTTGAAAGTTTTAGCTCATAAAAACATTTATGATTGAGGAAAGAATGCAAGTCACATGTTAAAAGTAACAACTTGTTAATGATATCAAAGATTCACAAGTTGTATGAAATTAATTAGCTCTAAACATGTGATGCATAGGGATGTCAATCAAATCAACAATGTAGCTCAAAATATAAAAATAGATTTGATTGAAAATTAGGGGACAAATCATATGTAATTATAAATACAACTTGAAAATGATATACCTATCAAAGTAAGGCAAGTTGTGAAACTTTAAAACAATAATACATATGAATTGTAAAGATGTTGAATCCAAAACATAAGATATATTTTGAAAGAGATTTTCTTATGATGAAAAACAACACCCAAAGATTCAACCAAGTATATGAATCATGTTACATATAATTTCAAAGATTCTTTCATTAACATGATCTACTTAGATTTACCAAATAAAGTACTACTTGGATTGAATCAAATGGTGATGTATCCAAAACAATAGATCTATTCAAAACATAAAATATGTTAAGGACACAACAAATCATAGTTTATCATGCTAGAAAGGATTTACCAATTATTAGAGCAAAACATGAAAACATATGATTTGTAAACAATGTTGAATCCAAAACATAAGATATATTTGAAAGTGATTTTCTTATGTTGAAAAACAACAACCAAAGATTCAACCAAGTATATGGATCATGTTACATATAATTTCAAAGATTTTTCCATTAACATGATTTACTTAGTTTTACCAATTCAAGTACTACTTGGATTGAATCACTGGTGATGCATCCAAAACAATGAATCAATTCAAAATATAAACATGTTAAGGATACAACTAAACATAGTATATCATGCTACAAAAGATTTACCAAAAATAAAACAAAGCATGACAACATATGGTTAAGGAAAGTAGAGCTTACTTGGTGATTTAACTCATTAATCCAAGCTTTAGCTTTCTTAATGATCCCCTTCATCCCTTAGTTCATTTCCCTTTGATTTGCCTCAAAACCCCTCAAGGAGGGCCTTAAAATTCCCAACTTTTGGCAAAGGAAAGAACTCATATTTATAGCAAAAAATGCCCAACGGCTAGTCCCCGGTCGACCTGGAAACAGGTCTCGGTCGACCGGGTACACACAACGGTCATATTTCTGACCGTTGGTGCTTCAGGTACCTAGTCGGCCTGCAGTGTGGCCGGTCGACCGGGTCCCCTGGGCCGGTCGACCGGCCACACTGCTGGTCGACTGCCTGGGGCCAAAAATTCCCAACTTTTGCATATTTGAAGGTTTTCTTGAGGGAACTTTTTGGGCCATATAATCAAGCTTTCAAACATGTTTTAAATCATTCTAAGGGTTTTAAAACATGGAACATAAAAAGCCAAAAAGATTCGAAACTTTAAAACCAATGGCTAGCTTGATTTGATAAAACTCTTTTCTAGAACAAATGCATCCAAGATTTAAAAACAAATCATGCATAAATCAATACTTTTACAACTCTTAAAAACAATGCATGTTTAAAACAAGATTTCAAGATTTCTTAAATCAATGCATATGTGTAAATCAAATGATGCTAGAAAGATAATGCATCCATCAAATTGCAATCTACAAAATTCCTAACATGACCGACCCCTGTGCCCGGTCGACCGGCCCAACTGGCCTGTTGGGAAAATAGCCAGTGTACCCGGTCGACCAAGCCAGGCCCAGGTTGACCAGGTAACTAGCCGTTGGGCCAATATAACCGTTGGGCCAGGTCGACCCGGGGGTCATGGTGTCGACCGGGCCAACTAGCCGTTGGACTGTTTTTTGCTTTAAAGTCCATTCTATTCCCTTCTTTTGAGACGCTTGTTGGATGAAATTTTGGAACCATTTTGAAGCCTAAGAAAGGGGAATGAGTTGATAAGGCTAGAAGGTCATTGGAAATCAAACGTGTGAAGTTTTGAAAGGTATATCTTACTAGTTATTTTGATTTCCATTCCAAATGAAATCCATGCATGTTCAACTCTTTGTATTTTCATATATGCATGTTTTCTAGCTTATAAAGAGATGTTTCACAAACACATTATCATCTTTGGAATATTAGAATGGTTTGCAAACATCCTTGTCTATATCACATATGCACTTATTAGTTAATCTTCATACAACTTGTTTATTTCTTTTTTTCAAGTTGATTGAACCATTCATGTGATTAACATCTTTCTTCAATCATCATTTTCTGAGCTTAGATTTTAAAATGCATTAAGCATTCATTTAAGAGCTTCATTTTAGAATTTGATTGAAGTAAAACACTCATACACTTTGTTCACACACTTTAGTAAATTGTTGTGTATGTTTGTACATTGATTTACACTTTAATATCAGCCTATTTGAGAGGCATTTTAATTGTGCTTAAATTGTATCTCTTAGAGTGTTTTGTATAGACACCTTCTTAGAGAAATCTTTCATTTGTAAAAGTTATTGCTTAGCCTAAGAAAAGCACATTGCTTAGCCTTGGAAAAGCATCTTGTAAAGGTTGTTGTTGAGCCTAGAAAAACAACATTGTATAGGTTATTGCTTAGCCTATTAAAAAGCATAGTTAGTGGAAATCCGGTGGGGTGATTGGATCACAAGCCGGTAGTGGACGTAGGCATTGAGGCCGAACCACTATAAATCTTTGTGTAGTGGTGTTTGCTTGTGGTGATTGTTTTATTAGCTTCCGCATCTTGTTTGGTAAATCATCATTTGTGACTAGTTTATCTTAAAGAATTAAAATTGGTCATTTTTGTAGCTCACCCTATTCACTTCCCCTCTAGGGTTAGGATCCCAGGACTTTCAACGGAGCCCGGTAACTCATTTTGGGCGCCCGGAGGCTCTTTTCTAAGTTTTAAGTTAAGGTTTCAACTTAAACCTACATTCCAACTTTACGAGCAATCCGGGAGTCGAATTCTAGTTCCGTCAGTTCCTGCAAGTCAGGCATTTCATTGGGCCCGTGCCCATCAAGTTTCACGAGCAACGGAGCTCGACTGCTCGTTTTGGGCGCCCGGAGGCTTGTTTTCTAAGTTTTAAATTAAGGTTTTAACTTAAACCTACATTCCAACTTTACGAGCAATCCGGGAGTCAAATTCTCGTTCCGTCAGTTTTTAAAAGTCAGGAATGTCTACGGGCCCATACCCGTCAAGTTTCATGGGCACCGGAGCCGGATTGCTCATTTTGGGCGCTTCGGAGCTCGTTTTCTAAGTTTTCAGTTGGTTTCTAAGTTAAATCTACGTTTCAACTCTACGAGCAATCCGGGAGTCGGATTCTCGTTCCGTCAGTTCCTGCTAGTCAGGAATGACTACGGGCCCGTGCCCGTCAAGTTTCGGCCTAAGTGTCTAACTTTTTAAGTTTCAAAATCTATAAATTTCTAGCACAATTTAACAAATTTCTATACATGTTGAAATCTTGAATTAAAAAAATAATTTTACCTGGTCAGGATCAGTCGAGCCTGCTAAATCATGACTGCCCTCTCCACCGAAGTTATGTCTAGCCCTGTGGCCGCTGCCAGCGTCTGGTGCCTGTAATTATTTATTATACAGTTAAAAACAATTAAAAAAAATATAAGTATTGATGCATCAATGACATAATTGACAATTTAAACATACAAAAAATTTTCCTTACTAACCTGAGTAGTGGGTGGTGGGTCTGAAGCAAGCGGGCCGCGACTCTGTGATAGACGAGCCTCAAGCTCTGCCATCTCGGCCCTCATCTCTGCCCTGACCTCATTTGTCACCTCCTCTCTGATCGTTGCCTTCATGGACTGCAGCAACTCCTGAACCTCCTCATCTGTACGGAGGCGTATGCCCTGGGAGGACCTAGCACCGGATGACTCCTATCGCGCGATGTGCGAGCGTGGAATGCCCGTCCCATACGTTAGTGTGTATCTGTGCCCGTCCCGACCAATGACGGAGTGGAATATCTCATCCCTTCGCGATGGCAAACTGCACTCCTCCTCGGGTAACTCCTCCAGGTGTGACTGATACTGGGCCAGCGTAGTTGATTCATTTAATATATTATCATGCATAACAAGACATAGTAATAGAAAGATAATTTAAACGGTTCAATATAAAGCTTACGAAGATAGCTGCAACCTCCGGGTGGCTACGATCTCGAGAACGCATCCAGACGGATATCCTGTCGACCGAAACACCCTCGGAACGCAACTGTTTGGTGGAGAGTTATATTATTAGTATACTATCATACAGAATGACAAAAACATAAATTACATGTACGATCTAACATTTTACCTCGTGGCGGACCTGGGTGATGTGTCGAGTCCCCAACTTGTGTGCGGGACCCTGCATTGCGCGATTCCATGCATTTGTAGTAGACACTCTTTGTTTTCAATATTTATCAGTCGGAATTTTTGTTAGTTACGTTAGTCACTAGTAAATTGTTAAAATTAAAATAAGAAAATTACAAGTTTCTCACCTGAACCTCCTCGCTCGTCCAGTATTGGACGAGCTGAGTCCATTGATCCGGGAGAACGCCCCTCGAAACTCGCTCAAGTATGTCGGGCACATCCTGATGTGGCTTCCAATGCTGTATCTTAACTTTATTTTCATGATCTTTCCACATCTTCCGGCACTTCGACATGCAAACTGGCTGGAAGAGCTCAGGACATGCCCTCAAATTGTCCTGAAAAGGACAAATAATTTTTCATTAAGTTATGGTTTAAATTGACACATCCTGAGGAAAAATGTTAAATTATTACCTTAACCTGCTGCCAGGTACGATCTAGTGTATCGACCGGGAATGCCTCCCAATCAAGTGTAGTCAAAGGGAATGCATATGGATCCCGGACCATATGTCCCAACTGGCTGATGAGTTGGCAAGCATGCGGACCCACCGGATGGTATGTCTCATCAAACTCCACGTCTATGGGATGACCGGAATTCCACGTCCGGATCCCTGTAACAGGGCCTCTCCCCCTGCTGGAAGATGGGCCCGTGCTCGTAGCACCTATTCAAATTAGAGATAATTTAATTTAATTGAAATAAAATAATTTTCAAGAATTAATATGTTTTAATTAAATAAACTTATACCGGTCTGTGTATCGACCGATGCAAGCCGAGACGATGGAGCTGAAGAAGTTGACGTCGAAGCGTCCACTGGGGTGGATGGACTCGGATGAGACGTCGATGGCCTACTCGGTGGGGCCATCGAACTAGACTGGGCGGCATCCGCTGTCGGTCTAGGCTCCCCAGATGGCATGCTGGCCTGGGCCTAGCGCAGCAGCTCGTCCATCGTTCGCGGACCATCTCTCCTCTTTCGTCCTGACATATCTGTTCAAATCTTTTTAATTTAATTGCTTTAAATTCAAAATATGTGGGTCAATTCAAAATCAGCAACACATGATCTTGGGAGGAATTATTGGAACATTCAAAACCAATCTCTCTTCAACACAGGTACTTCAACCTATACATCCACTTCTCCATCTGATTGTAATTTTATTGTTCTTATACTACAAGTCAACTTCCTTGTATGTCATTCATAGCTCCCTGGCTTATAATACAGAAGTCAGCAATCTCCGCAATATAGGATACATTGGGACTGTCCACATGTATATAGATTGCTTGTAACAATCTCAGCCATCTAAACCAACATACACCAGAGATAAATTCCTTTTTCACGTCAACTTGCACTAGAGATGATAGACAAAAGAATACTGCAGGAATCAATGAAATTCTCCAAGTTGCCTATTGGCGTACTGGATGTCTCACCAAGGTCTAAGTTATGCTCTTATGGATTGCCAAAGTCCAAAATTGTACACTATTGTCCTGAGTCGAAGATGAAGATAAGATGTTTTTAAATGAAGTATAAGACCTCCTACAATTCTCCAGCACCAAGCGTATTAATCTCGTGCAATATATCACGTTTGTTAAAATGAAAGTATGTCACGTCGTTTTAGTTAGGAAAAAGGTTGTAATCATTTTATGTATGTGCATGTATCTGTCCTCCTACGCTTCACTCTCGAGGTGAGAACATGTGCCTACAAGAAAGACATGTTGGAGATCCTTCTATGTAAGACCCCGACCCGAGTGAGCCCGATTAGTACTAATTAAGTTGCGTGTTAGTGCTAAGCTTGATTAGCGATTTTTGGTTAAGATGGGTTTGGAATAGCTTCTGATATAGTTTTGGGGTTTTTGATTGGCTTTGTGTTAGTAGGGTCCTTTGGGGGTTCCTTTTCATGACATTGCATATGTTTGAGGATTTATCGGAGGTTTTTACATTCATGATTTTAATCCCATTTTACTCGCTTTAATGATCCCTACAACTTTTATGTTGATCCCGTTTTCGTTTGAAATCCCGAAACCCGAATTCTTGGCCTTGAGGGCAAAACAGTCATTTCACACCAAATCTGTACCCAAAACTTAGTATTCTCGAAACCCGCGAAACATATACTTTTTAGAAACTAGATATTTCGACGAACAATTCTTCCTTCTTCGTCGAATTCATCCGTGGACCCGAGAGAGATGATTTCAGTCCATTTAGCTTCTTAAGTTGTGGGACCTACCCAACCCAATTCTTTGTTAACAAGGGAAGCCATTTCCCTTCTTCTCCATTCTTCTTTTCCAATTCAAGAGGGAAAGCTAGGGCTTTGGGTGGAACTCTTCTTCTTCTTGCTCTTGCCTTTCATCACTCAATCCAACCCCAAGCTTGCACCAAAGGAAGATTGGAGATCATCATCTTCTTCCTCATCACCTTAGCTCTCCGTTGACACCATTGCTAGAGAAAAGCATTCATCACAAGACCTTCCTTGAGCTCACCATTGCCATTAGAGGACCTTGCAAGTAAGTAACCCCCTTCATCTCCTAGATTGGTGTTCCTCTAACCCTATAGGAGCTTCACCTTCATTATTGGAAGGTCTCTTTGTGATTTCATTGTTTGACCATGTTAGGGTTTTATTTGGGGATTTTGCCTTGTAGCTTGGATTCATTGTCTTGGAAGACTTGACCGAGCTTGATTTCTTTGTTAGAAGACCTAAGGCAAGTGAATGAATGATGTTCCTAAGCTTTTACTGATTTTTGGACATTTTCCATTAATGTGCATTTATTGCTTTGTTTTGAAATGAATGCTCATAATAAGTGTTAATGACCCATTTATAATCTTGGAGAAGTAGTGGTTTATGGCATTGAATGTCTCATTATTTTGTTCAAATGTATGTATATTGTGAAGTGATTTCCTTCTCCTTTTTCCTTGTGTTGGATGTATGGTTGATGGAGGAGAATGTGATTGATTAAATGGAGGATTGGTTGTAGTTTGGGGGGAGAAATAGGCTCCTCATTTGATGTGTAAGAAGGGCTAAAGGAAGGTTGTAAAAAGGAAGAGAAGGAGGACAGCTGAACTGGTCCGGAACTCATTTCTGGACAGTTCGCTCGAGCGACCATGACATTTCGCTCGAGCGACCTGCCCAGAAAAGGAGTCGGGAATTCCAGTGGCTTGGTCGCTCGAACGCATTTTAATAACCGCTCGACCGATGGGTTCGCTCGAGCGAACTCCCAGATTCGCTCGAGCGATGCGGTCTGCCTGGCATGATGCACGGGTACAAAAATTTCGGCCGATCGATCGAACCTTCAGTCCGATCGATCGGGGGACTCAGTTTGAGTCCAGTGGGTTTTGAGATTTATTTTTTTTGTGGACCTTGGCTACACCCCCCTTGGACTCACTTGACCATATGTGAGAGCGTCTTGAGCCGATGCTCTTCACGGTTGGTTCGGAATGTATCGAAGTTCAATCTATTCAATCTTGAACGGGATGGAGCGACACGATATCCTCTTCATACCTAAATGCAACGTCTATTTCCTTGGGTATCGCGAGTTCTATTCCTTTCGGTGACTGAGTAGGTTGCTCGATGGTTCCGGGTTGACAACATACTTAGGATGGACCGTGTATAGTATTGATTTTTCTATCATAACATCTAGTTATAACCATAAGCTCATTTTAAGTTTTGAAAATTGTAAAAGTGCATAAGGAGCCCGGGATGTCTTCAAACTCAAGGAGTACCAAGTCATATCTACGATCGACATACGGGACCCCTATTCACTCAAATAGATCTTAAAACATTTATCTTTCCCGATTTGGTATAGTTCATTATATTCTTCATTGCCCAGTTTTACAGTACATGACTTGTTTTCCCCGAAAGCATAGCGTATACTTGAAATGGTTACTTGACCCGAAGTGCATTGCACCACATGATATGTCAGTGTGCCCTTGAGCACCCCCGTCTTGCCCGCTTGATTATATATAATTGTACTTGATTTATTTGCATTGTCTCGATTGTATTTGACCTATGAGTCGGCACCACTAAGCTTGGATAACCTCGTTGGTTTGATCCACCGACTTGGAGATCCCCCTCTTGTCCCGCCAGCTGCAGTATGGATCCCGATACCCGGTCATTACCGTGGTCTTGTCCCGATACCGCAGATTGCTACTGTGGTCCCCGATGCCCGGCTCGCTACCGTGGTCATGTATAGTATATGTATTTATATGAGATCCCCTGTTCTCCTCACCTTGAGTGACTGAGATCAGGGCCTAGTTATTGCTCTATCACCTTAGTGATAGAGGACTTAGCTTCGTGTGGTCGCCATCTTGCTTGTTCCCGATCCCTTGGTTACCTCATATGTTTTATCTTGTTTACTTGTTTTATAGCAAATGATTTACCGGTTTTATGAGAGTTCTTGTTTAAACAGATTTCTATGCTTTTCGAGAGATTTCATCTATTATATATTGTTGCATCTTTTCATTCTCTTGCCAGACCGTCGTGTCTGACCCATTTGCTTTGGTACTCAGGTCCCGTTGCCGGTTTCCTTGAGGAGGAGCCGGAGGAGGCAGTAGGTGAGCTGCAACCTCTAGTTGAGTGGCGAGCTGACGATGTCATGTAGACATCGGGTTGCCAAGAGGCGTAACATTTTGGGGAGAACTTATTAACTATTCTTTTGGGTTATTCTTTTGTAGTATTGGCCTTTGTTGGCCTCTATTGTGGGAATGTAATTAACTGATATTTTGTTTAACTTTGACAAGTTGGGGAAACTTGCTATATATATCATTGCTCATTCTGATACAGTAATTATACTTATTGTTATGGTCTTCATGACTAATGATAGTTGGACTATTTGATTTACTACATGCTTCCGCACTCAAGAAGAAATATTCATTGATTGTTGTGATATCCTCACCGCGGACACCTGTGGGAAATTGAATACAAATGTGCATGTTATCATTCCTTATTTATCATTATCGTCCCGATCCCGGATTAGTCCTACGGGCCGGTCCGGGGTCGCGACAGACTGGTATCAGAGCGAGACGTGTTTCAAGCATTTAAAAGAAACTAGAAATCCTAAGGACGTGGCGAGGATCCGTTAGATCTTTCGTTAGCTAGTATCGTGTGAGCAATGTGTGACCCTTTATATTATTATGTGCTAACAATTTGTTTTGCAGTATCATGCCTCCACGAAAGAGACCATTGAATGGTAACCCCACTGCAAGCAATAGTGAGCATACAGGACCTTTAGAAGAAGATAATGTTGAGAACCATGGTCATGCACCTAATCAATTCCAGGACATGATGAGGGCAATGCTTGATCAGCAGCGTCAGGCTAATGAAAATCAAGCTAGGTTGCAAGAGCAGATGCTAAAAAGAGAGGAAGACCATGCTAGAGAGATGCAAGAAATGCAGAGGCAATTACTTGAGGTCTTGCAGAGGAGACCCGAACCGGTGCAACCACAACCTGCTATAGTCATTAATCAAAGGCAACATGATCCAAATGCCTTGTTTGAACGGTTCAGGAAAAGAGCTCCGAAGGAATTCCTTGGGGAAGAGGACCCACTAGCTGCAGATGATTGGTTGGAACACACCGAGAACATCTTTGAAATCTTTCAGTGTACAGGAGCAGATAGAGTGAAGCTAGCATCGTCCCTTTTTGTTGGCACAGCTGATAGATGGTGGAAGACAGTCAGGGAGGAGTACAGAACTATGCTTGATGCTGAGATTTGGGCAAATTTCAAGAGACAGTTTCATGACAAATATGTACCCGCCCACGTCAAGAAGCAAAAGGCTATAGAGTTTCAACAGTTGGTGCAAGGAACCATGACAGTCTTAGAGTACCTCACCAAATTTGAGAGGTTGTCCAGGTATGCCCCGGAGTTGGTGGATACCGTTGAGAAGAAGATTGCCAAATTCTTTGAGGGGCTCAATCCCTTCATTGAGAGAGATGCCACCGGAGTGGTACCACCGGTAACTTTTGATGAAGCTGTGAAGAGAGCTTACAAATTCGAAAACTTCCACAACAAGATCCTCAAGGTGCAAGGCAAGGGTCCAGCCCAGCAGCAGCAGAACTATCAGCATCAGAGGAACCATCAAAATAAGAGGCAGAGGACAGGGCCTAATGTGCAGAATCCAGTGGTTTGTATCCACTGTGGGAAGAACCATGCTAGTGCGGAGTGTCGTACTGTTTCAGGAGCGTGCTTCCGGTGTGGTTCCATGGACCATAGGATGAGGGATTGTCCAAGGCAGAACAGACATCAGCAGCAGCAGCAGCAAGGGCCACAACGTCCACCACCACCACCACAGCATGCTTTGGCCGTCCAAAACCAGCCTAGGCCACTTCAGCAGCAAGCACCACAGCAACAACAGTTCAGACAGCAACAGCAGCCACAACAGCAGGCCCGAAATCAGCAGGGACAACAGCGTCCACCACAGCAGAATAGGAATGCACCTCATGGAAGGCCACAACAAGTTCAGAACAGGCTACAGCAGCGAGGTCAAATCTACGGAGTCAACAGAGTGGATGCAGAGGCAGCGGGTAACGTAGTGGAAGGTACACTCCTTGTTTGTGGGATTAAAGCTATGATTTTGTTTGACCCTGGCTCTACACATTCTTTCGTGTCCCATAAGTTTGCTAAGTTGATTGATATGCATGCTATAGAATTGGAGTTCATTTTGACTGTGGCAACCCCAGTAGGTAAACAAGTTGTTTGTAGAACCTTTTATCCTAGTTGCACAGTCCAGATAGGAGAAGTGGTTTTGACCGCAGATCTCATTTCTTTAGAGATGTTTGATTATGATGTCATCCTAGGGATGGATTGGCTGGCAGGGTACCATGCCACAATGGATTGTTTCCATAAGACCCTTACTTTCAAGTTGGTTGAGACACCAGCAGGAGTGTCGTTTCAGGGAGAGAGGAGGAATCCTCGTGCCGGGTTCGTTTCAGCGTTGAAGGCTGACAGACTTTTGAGAAGTGGTTGTGAAGCCTATTTGGCGTTTATCACGGAGGATAAACGGTCCCAAGGGGTGGAGGAGATCCCAATTGTTTGGGAATTCCCGGATGTTTTTCCGGAGGAGATTCCAGGTTTGCCACCCATGAGAGAGATTGATTTCACTATCGAGTTGCTACCAGGGACCGCTCCTATATCGATTGCACCATATAGAATGGCTCCAGCAGAGTTGGGGGAATTGAAGACCCAGTTACAAGAGTTGTTGGACAAAGGTTTTGTGAGACCGAGTGTTTCACCATGGGGAGCTCCAGTTTTGTTTGTCAAGAAGAAAGATGGTTCAATGAGGATGTGTATTGATTATAGGAGATTGAATCAAGTGACCATCAAGAACAAGTATCCATTACCAAGAATAGATGAATTGTTTGATCAGTTGCAAGGTGCATCATACTTTTCGAAGATTGATTTGAGATCCGGTTACCATCAGTTGAGAGTTAGAGAAGCAGATGTGTTGAAAACAGCTTTCCGGACAAGATATGGCCACTATGAGTTCCTAGTGATGCCATTTGGGTTGACTAATGCACCGGCAGTGTTCATGGCATTGATGAACAAGATATTTGCAGAGTATCTAGATCAATTTGTGGTAGTATTTATTGATGACATTTTGGTGTACTCCAAGACCAAGGAAGAGCATGAAGAGCATTTGAGGATTGCATTGCAACTCTTGAGAGAGAATCAGCTGTATGCAAAGCTTAACAAGTGTGAGTTTTGGCTAGACCAAGTAGCATTTTTGGGGCACATTATCTCAAGAGAAGGTTTGTCAGTGGATCCGTCCAAGATTGAAGCAGTAGTGAATTGGGAAAGACCGAAGAATGTGACAGAAATCAGGAGTTTTCTGGGATTGGCAGGTTATTACAGGAGGTTTGTGCAAGGTTTTTCGTCGATTGCGTCACCTTTGACGAAGTTGACAAGGAAAAATGCACCATATGTGTGGACAGAGCAGTGTGAAGAGAGTTTCCAAGAGCTAAAGAAGAGATTGACTACCGCACCAGTCCTTACTTTACCATCCGGGAGCGGCGGTTTCACCATTTTTACCGATGCTTCTAATGTTGGACTTGGTTGCGTGTTGATGCAAGAGGGAAAAGTGATTGCTTATGGATCTCGACAGTTGAAAGAGCACGAGAAAAACTATGCCACCCATGATTTGGAGTTAGCAGCGGTTGTGTTCGCGTTGAAGATGTGGAGACATTACCTCTATGGAGAACAGTTCGAAGTCCACTCCGATCACCGCAGCTTACAGTACTTGTTTTCGCAGAAGGATTTGAACATGAGGCAGAGAAGATGGATGGAATATATCAAGGACTATGATTTTCCAATCAAGTACCACCCGGGGAAGGCCAATGTAGTTGCAGATGCCTTGAGTAGGAAATCAGTAGGTTTGGCAAACCTAAGTGGCACTTGTATTTTTGAGCAGTTTGAAGAGTTGAGTCTAGACGTGCAGCCTTTAAGGAAGGGTGTTTTGTTGGCTAACATGACAGTGTCAGAACCTTCTTTCATTCAGAAGATCAAGGACAGTCAGTTGCAAGATCCAGAGTTGGTTAAGATTTCAGAGCATATAGCAGAACGTCCTGACTTTCGTGTTGTTGATGGAGTTTTGTACTACCGTGACCGTCTGTGTGTGCCTAACATTGAAGATCTGAGGAACGACATCATGGCTGAGGCTCATAGCACAAAGTACTCTATGCATCCAGGCAGCACAAAGATGTATCAGAACTTGAAAGGCAGATTTTGGTGGAACAATATGAAGAGAGAGGTTGCAGCGTTTGTCTCCCGTTGCATGACCTGTCAGTTGATTAAGGCAGAGCATCAGAGGCCTCCAGGGTTGTTACAACCATTAGAGATCCCGGAATGGAAGTGGGAGCACATTACTATGGATTTTATTTCGGGATTACCGAGGACTAGCAGGGGCAACGATGCGATTTGGGTCATTGTGGACCGTCTCACCAAGTCAGCACATTTCCTTGCTATGAAGACTGGGAAGAAGATGCACATGCTACCTTTGGCAGAGTTGTTTGTCAGTGAGATTGTCAGTCGTCACGGGCAGCCAGTTTCTATCACTTCTGACAGAGACAGCAGATTTGTTTCGAGGTTCTGGAAGACATTGCACGAGTCTATGGGTACGAGGCTACAGTTCAGCACAGCTTATCACCCTCAGACAGATGGCCAGTCAGAGAGGACGATTCAGACTCTAGAGGACATGCTCCGTGCTTGTGTGTTAGACTTCAAGACTCAATGGGATGAAACTTTACCGTTGTGTGAGTTCGCTTACAACAACAGCTACCATTCGAGCATTGGGATGGCTCCTTTTGAAGCTTTGTATGGCAGGAGGTGTAGGACACCTGTATGTTGGGAAGAAGTTGGTACTCGTAGTTTCCAAGGACCGACTATTGTTAGTGAGACCAGCAACAAGATCAAGTTGATTCAAGAGCGTCTGAAAGTGTCCCGGAGTAGACAGAAGAGCTATGCAGATTCCCACCGCAGAGATCTACAGTTCAAGGAAGGAGATAAGGTTTTCCTGAAAGTGTCACCTACAAGGGGGACATTGAGATTTGGACAGAAGGGCAAGCTATCGCAGAGATACATTGGACCCTATGACATTGTGAGCAAGATCGGTGACGTGGCCTATAGATTGGCCTTACCACCTGAGCTATCCGGTGTACACAACGTCTTCCATGTGTCTATGTTGAAGAAGTATGTTCCCGACCCTTCACATGTGCTCCGGCATGAGCCGTTGGAGATTCGAGAGGATGCTACCTATGTTGAGAAGCCCGTTGAGATCATCGACACAAAGGAGTAAGAGTTGAGAACTCGGACTATTCAGTGGGTGAAAGTACTTTGGGAGAATCACGGACCGGAAGAGGCAACTTGGGAGTTACGAGATCAAGTACAGAGGAAGTACCCACACCTGCTACCTGAGGTGAGTTGTATATTTCATTTGGAGGACCAAATGCCCTAAGGGGTGGAGGATGTAAGACCCCGACCCGAGTGAGCCCGATTAGTACTAATTAAGTTGCGTGTTAGTGCTAAGCTTGATTAGCGATTTTTGGTTAAGATGGGTTTGGAATAGCTTCTGATATAGTTTTGGGGTTTTTGATTGGCTTTGTGTTAGTAGGGTCCTTTGGGGGTTCCTTTTCATGACATTGCATATGTTTGAGGATTTATCGGAGGTTTTTACATTCATGATTTTAATCCCATTTTACTCGCTTTAATGATCCCTACAACTTTTATGTTGATCCCGTTTTCGTTTGAAATCCCGAAACCCGAATTCTTGGCCTTGAGGGCAAAACAGTCATTTCACACCAAATCTGTACCCAAAACTTAGTATTCTCGAAACCCGCGAAACATATACTTTTTAGAAACTAGATATTTCGACGAACAATTCTTCCTTCTTCGTCGAATTCATCCGTGGACCCGAGAGAGATGATTTCAGTCCATTTAGCTTCTTAAGTTGTGGGACCTACCCAACCCAATTCTTTGTTAACAAGGGAAGCCATTTCCCTTCTTCTCCATTCTTCTTTTCCAATTCAAGAGGGAAAGCTAGGGCTTTGGGTGGAACTCTTCTTCTTCTTGCTCTTGCCTTTCATCACTCAATCCAACCCCAAGCTTGCACCAAAGGAAGATTGGAGATCATCATCTTCTTCCTCATCACCTTAGCTCTCCGTTGACACCATTGCTAGAGAAAAGCATTCATCACAAGACCTTCCTTGAGCTCACCATTGCCATTAGAGGACCTTGCAAGTAAGTAACCCCCTTCATCTCCTAGATTGGTGTTCCTCTAACCCTATAGGAGCTTCACCTTCATTATTG
Source organism: Cinnamomum chago (assembly GCA_038049695.1). Lineage (NCBI taxonomy): Eukaryota > Viridiplantae > Streptophyta > Magnoliopsida > Laurales > Lauraceae > Cinnamomum > Cinnamomum chago. Next base: position 39,376,096 of record CP142460.1, read on the forward strand.
GAAGGTCTCTTTGTGATTTCATTGTTTGACCATGTTAGGGTTTTATTTGGGGATTTTGCCTTGTAGCTTGGATTCATTGTCTTGGAAGACTTGACCGAGCTTGATTTCTTTGTTAGAAGACCTAAGGCAAGTGAATGAATGATGTTCCTAAGCTTTTACTGATTTTTGGACATTTTCCATTAATGTGCATTTATTGCTTTGTTTTGAAATGAATGCTCATAATAAGTGTTAATGACCCATTTATAATCTTGGAGAAGTAGTGGTTTATGGCATTGAATGTCTCATTATTTTGTTCAAATGTATGTATATTGTGAAGTGATTTCCTTCTCCTTTTTCCTTGTGTTGGATGTATGGTTGATGGAGGAGAATGTGATTGATTAAATGGAGGATTGGTTGTAGTTTGGGGGGAGAAATAGGCTCCTCATTTGATGTGTAAGAAGGGCTAAAGGAAGGTTGTAAAAAGGAAGAGAAGGAGGACAGCTGAACTGGTCCGGAACTCATTTCTGGACAGTTCGCTCGAGCGACCATGACATTTCGCTCGAGCGACCTGCCCAGAAAAGGAGTCGGGAATTCCAGTGGCTTGGTCGCTCGAACGCATTTTAATAACCGCTCGACCGATGGGTTCGCTCGAGCGAACTCCCAGATTCGCTCGAGCGATGCGGTCTGCCTGGCATGATGCACGGGTACAAAAATTTCGGCCGATCGATCGAACCTTCAGTCCGATCGATCGGGGGACTCAGTTTGAGTCCAGTGGGTTTTGAGATTTATTTTTTTTGTGGACCTTGGCTACACCCCCCTTGGACTCACTTGACCATATGTGAGAGCGTCTTGAGCCGATGCTCTTCACGGTTGGTTCGGAATGTATCGAAGTTCAATCTATTCAATCTTGAACGGGATGGAGCGACACGATATCCTCTTCATACCTAAATGCAACGTCTATTTCCTTGGGTATCGCGAGTTCTATTCCTTTCGGTGACTGAGTAGGTTGCTCGATGGTTCCGGGTTGACAACATACTTAGGATGGACCGTGTATAGTATTGATTTTTCTATCATAACATCTAGTTATAACCATAAGCTCATTTTAAGTTTTGAAAATTGTAAAAGTGCATAAGGAGCCCGGGATGTCTTCAAACTCAAGGAGTACCAAGTCATATCTACGATCGACATACGGGACCCCTATTCACTCAAATAGATCTTAAAACATTTATCTTTCCCGATTTGGTATAGTTCATTATATTCTTCATTGCCCAGTTTTACAGTACATGACTTGTTTTCCCCGAAAGCATAGTGTATACTTGAAATGGTTACTTGACCCGAAGTGCATTGCACCACATGATATGTCAGTGTGCCCTTGAGCACCCCCGTCTTGCCCGCTTGATTATATATAATTGTACTTGATTTATTTGCATTGTCTCGATTGTATTTGACCTATGAGTCGGCACCACTAAGCTTGGATAACCTCGTTGGTTTGATCCACCGACTTGGAGATCCCCCTCTTGTCCCGCCAGCTGCAGTATGGATCCCGATACCCGGTCATTACCGTGGTCTTGTCCCGATACCGCAGATTGCTACTGTGGTCCCCGATGCCCGGCTCGCTACCGTGGTCATGTATAGTATATGTATTTATATGAGATCCCCTGTTCTCCTCACCTTGAGTGACTGAGATCAGGGCCTAGTTATTGCTCTATCACCTTAGTGATAGAGGACTTAGCTTCGTGTGGTCGCCATCTTGCTTGTTCCCGATCCCTTGGTTACCTCATATGTTTTATCTTGTTTACTTGTTTTATAGCAAATGATTTACCGGTTTTATGAGAGTTCTTGTTTAAACAGATTTCTATGCTTTTCGAGAGATTTCATCTATTATATATTGTTGCATCTTTTCATTCTCTTGCCAGACCGTCGTGTCTGACCCATTTGCTTTGGTACTCAGGTCCCGTTGCCGGTTTCCTTGAGGAGGAGCCGGAGGAGGCAGTAGGTGAGCTGCAACCTCTAGTTGAGTGGCGAGCTGACGATGTCATGTAGACATCGGGTTGCCAAGAGGCGTAACATTTTGGGGAGAACTTATTAACTATTCTTTTGGGTTATTCTTTTGTAGTATTGGCCTTTGTTGGCCTCTATTGTGGGAATGTAATTAACTGATATTTTGTTTAACTTTGACAAGTTGGGGAAACTTGCTATATATATCATTGCTCATTCTGATACAGTAATTATACTTATTGTTATGGTCTTCATGACTAATGATAGTTGGACTATTTGATTTACTACATGCTTCCGCACTCAAGAAGAAATATTCATTGATTGTTGTGATATCCTCACCGCGGACACCTGTGGGAAATTGAATACAAATGTGCATGTTATCATTCCTTATTTATCATTATCGTCCCGATCCCGGATTAGTCCTACGGGCCGGTCCGGGGTCGCGACAGACTGGTATCAGAGCGAGACGTGTTTCAAGCATTTAAAAGAAACTAGAAATCCTAAGGACGTGGCGAGGATCCGTTAGATCTTTCGTTAGCTAGTATCGTGTGAGCAATGTGTGACCCTTTATATTATTATGTGCTAACAATTTGTTTTGCAGTATCATGCCTCCACGAAAGAGACCATTGAATGGTAACCCCACTGCAAGCAATAGTGAGCATACAGGACCTTTAGAAGAAGATAATGTTGAGAACCATGGTCATGCACCTAATCAATTCCAGGACATGATGAGGGCAATGCTTGATCAGCAGCGTCAGGCTAATGAAAATCAAGCTAGGTTGCAAGAGCAGATGCTAAAAAGAGAGGAAGACCATGCTAGAGAGATGCAAGAAATGCAGAGGCAATTACTTGAGGTCTTGCAGAGGAGACCCGAACCGGTGCAACCACAACCTGCTATAGTCATTAATCAAAGGCAACATGATCCAAATGCCTTGTTTGAACGGTTCAGGAAAAGAGCTCCGAAGGAATTCCTTGGGGAAGAGGACCCACTAGCTGCAGATGATTGGTTGGAACACACCGAGAACATCTTTGAAATCTTTCAGTGTACAGGAGCAGATAGAGTGAAGCTAGCATCGTCCCTTTTTGTTGGCACAGCTGATAGATGGTGGAAGACAGTCAGGGAGGAGTACAGAACTATGCTTGATGCTGAGATTTGGGCAAATTTCAAGAGACAGTTTCATGACAAATATGTACCCGCCCACGTCAAGAAGCAAAAGGCTATAGAGTTTCAACAGTTGGTGCAAGGAACCATGACAGTCTTAGAGTACCTCACCAAATTTGAGAGGTTGTCCAGGTATGCCCCGGAGTTGGTGGATACCGTTGAGAAGAAGATTGCCAAATTCTTTGAGGGGCTCAATCCCTTCATTGAGAGAGATGCCACCGGAGTGGTACCACCGGTAACTTTTGATGAAGCTGTGAAGAGAGCTTACAAATTCGAAAACTTCCACAACAAGATCCTCAAGGTGCAAGGCAAGGGTCCAGCCCAGCAGCAGCAGAACTATCAGCATCAGAGGAACCATCAAAATAAGAGGCAGAGGACAGGGCCTAATGTGCAGAATCCAGTGGTTTGTATCCACTGTGGGAAGAACCATGCTAGTGCGGAGTGTCGTACTGTTTCAGGAGCGTGCTTCCGGTGTGGTTCCATGGACCATAGGATGAGGGATTGTCCAAGGCAGAACAGACATCAGCAGCAGCAGCAGCAAGGGCCACAACGTCCACCACCACCACCACAGCATGCTTTGGCCGTCCAAAACCAGCCTAGGCCACTTCAGCAGCAAGCACCACAGCAACAACAGTTCAGACAGCAACAGCAGCCACAACAGCAGGCCCGAAATCAGCAGGGACAACAGCGTCCACCACAGCAGAATAGGAATGCACCTCATGGAAGGCCACAACAAGTTCAGAACAGGCTACAGCAGCGAGGTCAAATCTACGGAGTCAACAGAGTGGATGCAGAGGCAGCGGGTAACGTAGTGGAAGGTACACTCCTTGTTTGTGGGATTAAAGCTATGATTTTGTTTGACCCTGGCTCTACACATTCTTTCGTGTCCCATAAGTTTGCTAAGTTGATTGATATGCATGCTATAGAATTGGAGTTCATTTTGACTGTGGCAACCCCAGTAGGTAAACAAGTTGTTTGTAGAACCTTTTATCCTAGTTGCACAGTCCAGATAGGAGAAGTGGTTTTGACCGCAGATCTCATTTCTTTAGAGATGTTTGATTATGATGTCATCCTAGGGATGGATTGGCTGGCAGGGTACCATGCCACAATGGATTGTTTCCATAAGACCCTTACTTTCAAGTTGGTTGAGACACCAGCAGGAGTGTCGTTTCAGGGAGAGAGGAGGAATCCTCGTGCCGGGTTCGTTTCAGCGTTGAAGGCTGACAGACTTTTGAGAAGTGGTTGTGAAGCCTATTTGGCGTTTATCACGGAGGATAAACGGTCCCAAGGGGTGGAGGAGATCCCAATTGTTTGGGAATTCCCGGATGTTTTTCCAGAGGAGATTCCAGGTTTGCCACCCATGAGAGAGATTGATTTCACTATCGAGTTGCTACCAGGGACCGCTCCTATATCGATTGCACCATATAGAATGGCTCCAGCAGAGTTGGGGGAATTGAAGACCCAGTTACAAGAGTTGTTGGACAAAGGTTTTGTGAGACCGAGTGTTTCACCATGGGGAGCTCCAGTTTTGTTTGTCAAGAAGAAAGATGGTTCAATGAGGATGTGTATTGATTATAGGAGATTGAATCAAGTGACCATCAAGAACAAGTATCCATTACCAAGAATAGATGAATTGTTTGATCAGTTGCAAGGTGCATCATACTTTTCGAAGATTGATTTGAGATCCGGTTACCATCAGTTGAGAGTTAGAGAAGCAGATGTGTTGAAAACAGCTTTCCGGACAAGATATGGCCACTATGAGTTCCTAGTGATGCCATTTGGGTTGACTAATGCACCGGCAGTGTTCATGGCATTGATGAACAAGATATTTGCAGAGTATCTAGATCAATTTGTGGTAGTATTTATTGATGACATTTTGGTGTACTCCAAGACCAAGGAAGAGCATGAAGAGCATTTGAGGATTGCATTGCAACTCTTGAGAGAGAATCAGCTGTATGCAAAGCTTAACAAGTGTGAGTTTTGGCTAGACCAAGTAGCATTTTTGGGGCACATTATCTCAAGAGAAGGTTTGTCAGTGGATCCGTCCAAGATTGAAGCAGTAGTGAATTGGGAAAGACCGAAGAATGTGACAGAAATCAGGAGTTTTCTGGGATTGGCAGGTTATTACAGGAGGTTTGTGCAAGGTTTTTCGTCGATTGCGTCACCTTTGACGAAGTTGACAAGGAAAAATGCACCATATGTGTGGACAGAGCAGTGTGAAGAGAGTTTCCAAGAGCTAAAGAAGAGATTGACTACCGCACCAGTCCTTACTTTACCATCCGGGAGCGGCGGTTTCACCATTTTTACCGATGCTTCTAATGTTGGACTTGGTTGCGTGTTGATGCAAGAGGGAAAAGTGATTGCTTATGGATCTCGACAGTTGAAAGAGCACGAGAAAAACTATGCCACCCATGATTTGGAGTTAGCAGCGGTTGTGTTCGCGTTGAAGATGTGGAGACATTACCTCTATGGAGAACAGTTCGAAGTCCACTCCGATCACCGCAGCTTACAGTACTTGTTTTCGCAGAAGGATTTGAACATGAGGCAGAGAAGATGGATGGAATATATCAAGGACTATGATTTTCCAATCAAGTACCACCCGGGGAAGGCCAATGTAGTTGCAGATGCCTTGAGTAGGAAATCAGTAGGTTTGGCAAACCTAAGTGGCACTTGTATTTTTGAGCAGTTTGAAGAGTTGAGTCTAGACGTGCAGCCTTTAAGGAAGGGTGTTTTGTTGGCTAACATGACAGTGTCAGAACCTTCTTTCATTCAGAAGATCAAGGACAGTCAGTTGCAAGATCCAGAGTTGGTTAAGATTTCAGAGCATATAGCAGAACGTCCTGACTTTCGTGTTGTTGATGGAGTTTTGTACTACCGTGACCGTCTGTGTGTGCCTAACATTGAAGATCTGAGGAACGACATCATGGCTGAGGCTCATAGCACAAAGTACTCTATGCATCCAGGCAGCACAAAGATGTATCAGAACTTGAAAGGCAGATTTTGGTGGAACAATATGAAGAGAGAGGTTGCAGCGTTTGTCTCCCGTTGCATGACCTGTCAGTTGATTAAGGCAGAGCATCAGAGGCCTCCAGGGTTGTTACAACCATTAGAGATCCCGGAATGGAAGTGGGAGCACATTACTATGGATTTTATTTCGGGATTACCGAGGACTAGCAGGGGCAACGATGCGATTTGGGTCATTGTGGACCGTCTCACCAAGTCAGCACATTTCCTTGCTATGAAGACTGGGAAGAAGATGCACATGCTACCTTTGGCAGAGTTGTTTGTCAGTGAGATTGTCAGTCGTCACGGGCAGCCAGTTTCTATCACTTCTGACAGAGACAGCAGATTTGTTTCGAGGTTCTGGAAGACATTGCACGAGTCTATGGGTACGAGGCTACAGTTCAGCACAGCTTATCACCCTCAGACAGATGGCCAGTCAGAGAGGACGATTCAGACTCTAGAGGACATGCTCCGTGCTTGTGTGTTAGACTTCAAGACTCAATGGGATGAAACTTTACCGTTGTGTGAGTTCGCTTACAACAACAGCTACCATTCGAGCATTGGGATGGCTCCTTTTGAAGCTTTGTATGGCAGGAGGTGTAGGACACCTGTATGTTGGGAAGAAGTTGGTACTCGTAGTTTCCAAGGACCGACTATTGTTAGTGAGACCAGCAACAAGATCAAGTTGATTCAAGAGCGTCTGAAAGTGTCCCGGAGTAGACAGAAGAGCTATGCAGATTCCCACCGCAGAGATCTACAGTTCAAGGAAGGAGATAAGGTTTTCCTGAAAGTGTCACCTACAAGGGGGACATTGAGATTTGGACAGAAGGGCAAGCTATCGCAGAGATACATTGGACCCTATGACATTGTGAGCAAGATCGGTGACGTGGCCTATAGATTGGCCTTACCACCTGAGCTATCCGGTGTACACAACGTCTTCCATGTGTCTATGTTGAAGAAGTATGTTCCCGACCCTTCACATGTGCTCCGGCATGAGCCGTTGGAGATTCGAGAGGATGCTACCTATGTTGAGAAGCCCGTTGAGATCATCGACACAAAGGAGTAAGAGTTGAGAACTCGGACTATTCAGTGGGTGAAAGTACTTTGGGAGAATCACGGACCGGAAGAGGCAACTTGGGAGTTACGAGATCAAGTACAGAGGAAGTACCCACACCTGCTACCTGAGGTGAGTTGTATATTTCATTTGGAGGACCAAATGCCCTAAGGGGTGGAGGATGTAAGACCCCGACCCGAGTGAGCCCGATTAGTACTAATTAAGTTGCGTGTTAGTGCTAAGCTTGATTAGCGATTTTTGGTTAAGATGGGTTTGGAATAGCTTCTGATATAGTTTTGGGGTTTTTGATTGGCTTTGTGTTAGTAGGGTCCTTTGGGGGTTCCTTTTCATGACATTGCATATGTTTGAGGATTTATCGGAGGTTTTTACATTCATGATTTTAATCCCATTTTACTCGCTTTAATGATCCCTACAACTTTTATGTTGATCCCGTTTTCGTTTGAAATCCCGAAACCCGAATTCTTGGCCTTGAGGGCAAAACAGTCATTTCACACCAAATCTGTACCCAAAACTTAGTATTCTCGAAACCCGCGAAACATATACTTTTTAGAAACTAGATATTTCGACGAACAATTCTTCCTTCTTCGTCGAATTCATCCGTGGACCCGAGAGAGATGATTTCAGTCCATTTAGCTTCTTAAGTTGTGGGACCTACCCAACCCAATTCTTTGTTAACAAGGGAAGCCATTTCCCTTCTTCTCCATTCTTCTTTTCCAATTCAAGAGGGAAAGCTAGGGCTTTGGGTGGAACTCTTCTTCTTCTTGCTCTTGCCTTTCATCACTCAATCCAACCCCAAGCTTGCACCAAAGGAAGATTGGAGATCATCATCTTCTTCCTCATCACCTTAGCTCTCCGTTGACACCATTGCTAGAGAAAAGCATTCATCACAAGACCTTCCTTGAGCTCACCATTGCCATTAGAGGACCTTGCAAGTAAGTAACCCCCTTCATCTCCTAGATTGGTGTTCCTCTAACCCTATAGGAGCTTCACCTTCATTATTGGAAGGTCTCTTTGTGATTTCATTGTTTGACCATGTTAGGGTTTTATTTGGGGATTTTGCCTTGTAGCTTGGATTCATTGTCTTGGAAGACTTGACCGAGCTTGATTTCTTTGTTAGAAGACCTAAGGCAAGTGAATGAATGATGTTCCTAAGCTTTTACTGATTTTTGGACATTTTCCATTAATGTGCATTTATTGCTTTGTTTTGAAATGAATGCTCATAATAAGTGTTAATGACCCATTTATAATCTTGGAGAAGTAGTGGTTTATGGCATTGAATGTCTCATTATTTTGTTCAAATGTATGTATATTGTGAAGTGATTTCCTTCTCCTTTTTCCTTGTGTTGGATGTATGGTTGATGGAGGAGAATGTGATTGATTAAATGGAGGATTGGTTGTAGTTTGGGGGGAGAAATAGGCTCCTCATTTGATGTGTAAGAAGGGCTAAAGGAAGGTTGTAAAAAGGAAGAGAAGGAGGACAGCTGAACTGGTCCGGAACTCATTTCTGGACAGTTCGCTCGAGCGACCATGACATTTCGCTCGAGCGACCTGCCCAGAAAAGGAGTCGGGAATTCCAGTGGCTTGGTCGCTCGAACGCATTTTAATAACCGCTCGACCGATGGGTTCGCTCGAGCGAACTCCCAGATTCGCTCGAGCGATGCGGTCTGCCTGGCATGATGCACGGGTACAAAAATTTCGGCCGATCGATCGAACCTTCAGTCCGATCGATCGGGGGACTCAGTTTGAGTCCAGTGGGTTTTGAGATTTATTTTTTTTGTGGACCTTGGCTACACCCCCCTTGGACTCACTTGACCATATGTGAGAGCGTCTTGAGCCGATGCTCTTCACGGTTGGTTCGGAATGTATCGAAGTTCAATCTATTCAATCTTGAACGGGATGGAGCGACACGATATCCTCTTCATACCTAAATGCAACGTCTATTTCCTTGGGTATCGCGAGTTCTATTCCTTTCGGTGACTGAGTAGGTTGCTCGATGGTTCCGGGTTGACAACATACTTAGGATGGACCGTGTATAGTATTGATTTTTCTATCATAACATCTAGTTATAACCATAAGCTCATTTTAAGTTTTGAAAATTGTAAAAGTGCATAAGGAGCCCGGGATGTCTTCAAACTCAAGGAGTACCAAGTCATATCTACGATCGACATACGGGACCCCTATTCACTCAAATAGATCTTAAAACATTTATCTTTCCCGATTTGGTATAGTTCATTATATTCTTCATTGCCCAGTTTTACAGTACATGACTTGTTTTCCCCGAAAGCATAGTGTATACTTGAAATGGTTACTTGACCCGAAGTGCATTGCACCACATGATATGTCAGTGTGCCCTTGAGCACCCCCGTCTTGCCCGCTTGATTATATATAATTGTACTTGATTTATTTGCATTGTCTCGATTGTATTTGACCTATGAGTCGGCACCACTAAGCTTGGATAACCTCGTTGGTTTGATCCACCGACTTGGAGATCCCCCTCTTGTCCCGCCAGCTGCAGTATGGATCCCGATACCCGGTCATTACCGTGGTCTTGTCCCGATACCGCAGATTGCTACTGTGGTCCCCGATGCCCGGCTCGCTACCGTGGTCATGTATAGTATATGTATTTATATGAGATCCCCTGTTCTCCTCACCTTGAGTGACTGAGATCAGGGCCTAGTTATTGCTCTATCACCTTAGTGATAGAGGACTTAGCTTCGTGTGGTCGCCATCTTGCTTGTTCCCGATCCCTTGGTTACCTCATATGTTTTATCTTGTTTACTTGTTTTATAGCAAATGATTTACCGGTTTTATGAGAGTTCTTGTTTAAACAGATTTCTATGCTTTTCGAGAGATTTCATCTATTATATATTGTTGCATCTTTTCATTCTCTTGCCAGACCGTCGTGTCTGACCCATTTGCTTTGGTACTCAGGTCCCGTTGCCGGTTTCCTTGAGGAGGAGCCGGAGGAGGCAGTAGGTGAGCTGCAACCTCTAGTTGAGTGGCGAGCTGACGATGTCATGTAGACATCGGGTTGCCAAGAGGCGTAACATTTTGGGGAGAACTTATTAACTATTCTTTTGGGTTATTCTTTTGTAGTATTGGCCTTTGTTGGCCTCTATTGTGGGAATGTAATTAACTGATATTTTGTTTAACTTTGACAAGTTGGGGAAACTTGCTATATATATCATTGCTCATTCTGATACAGTAATTATACTTATTGTTATGGTCTTCATGACTAATGATAGTTGGACTATTTGATTTACTACATGCTTCCGCACTCAAGAAGAAATATTCATTGATTGTTGTGATATCCTCACCGCGGACACCTGTGGGAAATTGAATACAAATGTGCATGTTATCATTCCTTATTTATCATTATCGTCCCGATCCCGGATTAGTCCTACGGGCCGGTCCGGGGTCGCGACAGACTGGTATCAGAGCGAGACGTGTTTCAAGCATTTAAAAGAAACTAGAAATCCTAAGGACGTGGCGAGGATCCGTTAGATCTTTCGTTAGCTAGTATCGTGTGAGCAATGTGTGACCCTTTATATTATTATGTGCTAACAATTTGTTTTGCAGTATCATGCCTCCACGAAAGAGACCATTGAATGGTAACCCCACTGCAAGCAATAGTGAGCATACAGGACCTTTAGAAGAAGATAATGTTGAGAACCATGGTCATGCACCTAATCAATTCCAGGACATGATGAGGGCAATGCTTGATCAGCAGCGTCAGGCTAATGAAAATCAAGCTAGGTTGCAAGAGCAGATGCTAAAAAGAGAGGAAGACCATGCTAGAGAGATGCAAGAAATGCAGAGGCAATTACTTGAGGTCTTGCAGAGGAGACCCGAACCGGTGCAACCACAACCTGCTATAGTCATTAATCAAAGGCAACATGATCCAAATGCCTTGTTTGAACGGTTCAGGAAAAGAGCTCCGAAGGAATTCCTTGGGGAAGAGGACCCACTAGCTGCAGATGATTGGTTGGAACACACCGAGAACATCTTTGAAATCTTTCAGTGTACAGGAGCAGATAGAGTGAAGCTAGCATCGTCCCTTTTTGTTGGCACAGCTGATAGATGGTGGAAGACAGTCAGGGAGGAGTACAGAACTATGCTTGATGCTGAGATTTGGGCAAATTTCAAGAGACAGTTTCATGACAAATATGTACCCGCCCACGTCAAGAAGCAAAAGGCTATAGAGTTTCAACAGTTGGTGCAAGGAACCATGACAGTCTTAGAGTACCTCACCAAATTTGAGAGGTTGTCCAGGTATGCCCCGGAGTTGGTGGATACCGTTGAGAAGAAGATTGCCAAATTCTTTGAGGGGCTCAATCCCTTCATTGAGAGAGATGCCACCGGAGTGGTACCACCGGTAACTTTTGATGAAGCTGTGAAGAGAGCTTACAAATTCGAAAACTTCCACAACAAGATCCTCAAGGTGCAAGGCAAGGGTCCAGCCCAGCAGCAGCAGAACTATCAGCATCAGAGGAACCATCAAAATAAGAGGCAGAGGACAGGGCCTAATGTGCAGAATCCAGTGGTTTGTATCCACTGTGGGAAGAACCATGCTAGTGCGGAGTGTCGTACTGTTTCAGGAGCGTGCTTCCGGTGTGGTTCCATGGACCATAGGATGAGGGATTGTCCAAGGCAGAACAGACATCAGCAGCAGCAGCAGCAAGGGCCACAACGTCCACCACCACCACCACAGCATGCTTTGGCCGTCCAAAACCAGCCTAGGCCACTTCAGCAGCAAGCACCACAGCAACAACAGTTCAGACAGCAACAGCAGCCACAACAGCAGGCCCGAAATCAGCAGGGACAACAGCGTCCACCACAGCAGAATAGGAATGCACCTCATGGAAGGCCACAACAAGTTCAGAACAGGCTACAGCAGCGAGGTCAAATCTACGGAGTCAACAGAGTGGATGCAGAGGCAGCGGGTAACGTAGTGGAAGGTACACTCCTTGTTTGTGGGATTAAAGCTATGATTTTGTTTGACCCTGGCTCTACACATTCTTTCGTGTCCCATAAGTTTGCTAAGTTGATTGATATGCATGCTATAGAATTGGAGTTCATTTTGACTGTGGCAACCCCAGTAGGTAAACAAGTTGTTTGTAGAACCTTTTATCCTAGTTGCACAGTCCAGATAGGAGAAGTGGTTTTGACCGCAGATCTCATTTCTTTAGAGATGTTTGATTATGATGTCATCCTAGGGATGGATTGGCTGGCAGGGTACCATGCCACAATGGATTGTTTCCATAAGACCCTTACTTTCAAGTTGGTTGAGACACCAGCAGGAGTGTCGTTTCAGGGAGAGAGGAGGAATCCTCGTGCCGGGTTCGTTTCAGCGTTGAATGCTGACAGACTTTTGAGAAGTGGTTGTGAAGCCTATTTGGCGTTTATCACGGAGGATAAACGGTCCCAAGGGGTGGAGGAGATCCCAATTGTTTGGGAATTCCCGGATGTTTTTCCGGAGGAGATTCCAGGTTTGCCACCCATGAGAGAGATTGATTTCACTATCGAGTTGCTACCAGGGACCGCTCCTATATCGATTGCACCATATAGAATGGCTCCAGCAGAGTTGGGGGAATTGAAGACCCAGTTACAAGAGTTGTTGGACAAAGGTTTTGTGAGACCGAGTGTTTCACCATGGGGAGCTCCAGTTTTGTTTGTCAAGAAGAAAGATGGTTCAATGAGGATGTGTATTGATTATAGGAGATTGAATCAAGTGACCATCAAGAACAAGTATCCATTACCAAGAATAGATGAATTGTTTGATCAGTTGCAAGGTGCATCATACTTTTCGAAGATTGATTTGAGATCCGGTTACCATCAGTTGAGAGTTAGAGAAGCAGATGTGTTGAAAACAGCTTTCCGGACAAGATATGGCCACTATGAGTTCCTAGTGATGCCATTTGGGTTGACTAATGCACCGGCAGTGTTCATGGCATTGATGAACAAGATATTTGCAGAGTATCTAGATCAATTTGTGGTAGTATTTATTGATGACATTTTGGTGTACTCCAAGACCAAGGAAGAGCATGAAGAGCATTTGAGGATTGCATTGCAACTCTTGAGAGAGAATCAGCTGTATGCAAAGCTTAACAAGTGTGAGTTTTGGCTAGACCAAGTAGCATTTTTGGGGCACATTATCTCAAGAGAAGGTTTGTCAGTGGATCCGTCCAAGATTGAAGCAGTAGTGAATTGGGAAAGACCGAAGAATGTGACAGAAATCAGGAGTTTTCTGGGATTGGCAGGTTATTACAGGAGGTTTGTGCAAGGTTTTTCGTCGATTGCGTCACCTTTGACGAAGTTGACAAGGAAAAATGCACCATATGTGTGGACAGAGCAGTGTGAAGAGAGTTTCCAAGAGCTAAAGAAGAGATTGACTACCGCACCAGTCCTTACTTTACCATCCGGGAGCGGCGGTTTCACCATTTTTACCGATGCTTCTAATGTTGGACTTGGTTGCGTGTTGATGCAAGAGGGAAAAGTGATTGCTTATGGATCTCGACAGTTGAAAGAGCACGAGAAAAACTATGCCACCCATGATTTGGAGTTAGCAGCGGTTGTGTTCGCGTTGAAGATGTGGAGACATTACCTCTATGGAGAACAGTTCGAAGTCCACTCCGATCACCGCAGCTTACAGTACTTGTTTTCGCAGAAGGATTTGAACATGAGGCAGAGAAGATGGATGGAATATATCAAGGACTATGATTTTCCAATCAAGTACCACCCGGGGAAGGCCAATGTAGTTGCAGATGCCTTGAGTAGGAAATCAGTAGGTTTGGCAAACCTAAGTGGCACTTGTATTTTTGAGCAGTTTGAAGAGTTGAGTCTAGACGTGCAGCCTTTAAGGAAGGGTGTTTTGTTGGCTAACATGACAGTGTCAGAACCTTCTTTCATTCAGAAGATCAAGGACAGTCAGTTGCAAGATCCAGAGTTGGTTAAGATTTCAGAGCATATAGCAGAACGTCCTGACTTTCGTGTTGTTGATGGAGTTTTGTACTACCGTGACCGTCTGTGTGTGCCTAACATTGAAGATCTGAGGAACGACATCATGGCTGAGGCTCATAGCACAAAGTACTCTATGCATCCAGGCAGCACAAAGATGTATCAGAACTTGAAAGGCAGATTTTGGTGGAACAATATGAAGAGAGAGGTTGCAGCGTTTGTCTCCCGTTGCATGACCTGTCAGTTGATTAAGGCAGAGCATCAGAGGCCTCCAGGGTTGTTACAACCATTAGAGATCCCGGAATGGAAGTGGGAGCACATTACTATGGATTTTATTTCGGGATTACCGAGGACTAGCAGGGGCAACGATGCGATTTGGGTCATTGTGGACCGTCTCACCAAGTCAGCACATTTCCTTGCTATGAAGACTGGGAAGAAGATGCACATGCTACCTTTGGCAGAGTTGTTTGTCAGTGAGATTGTCAGTCGTCACGGGCAGCCAGTTTCTATCACTTCTGACAGAGACAGCAGATTTGTTTCGAGGTTCTGGAAGACATTGCACGAGTCTATGGGTACGAGGCTACAGTTCAGCACAGCTTATCACCCTCAGACAGATGGCCAGTCAGAGAGGACGATTCAGACTCTAGAGGACATGCTCCGTGCTTGTGTGTTAGACTTCAAGACTCAATGGGATGAAACTTTACCGTTGTGTGAGTTCGCTTACAACAACAGCTACCATTCGAGCATTGGGATGGCTCCTTTTGAAGCTTTGTATGGCAGGAGGTGTAGGACACCTGTATGTTGGGAAGAAGTTGGTACTCGTAGTTTCCAAGGACCGACTATTGTTAGTGAGACCAGCAACAAGATCAAGTTGATTCAAGAGCGTCTGAAAGTGTCCCGGAGTAGACAGAAGAGCTATGCAGATTCCCACCGCAGAGATCTACAGTTCAAGGAAGGAGATAAGGTTTTCCTGAAAGTGTCACCTACAAGGGGGACATTGAGATTTGGACAGAAGGGCAAGCTATCGCAGAGATACATTGGACCCTATGACATTGTGAGCAAGATCGGTGACGTGGCCTATAGATTGGCCTTACCACCTGAGCTATCCGGTGTACACAACGTCTTCCATGTGTCTATGTTGAAGAAGTATGTTCCCGACCCTTCACATGTGCTCCGGCATGAGCCGTTGGAGATTCGAGAGGATGCTACCTATGTTGAGAAGCCCGTTGAGATCATCGACACAAAGGAGTAAGAGTTGAGAACTCGGACTATTCAGTGGGTGAAAGTACTTTGGGAGAATCACGGACCGGAAGAGGCAACTTGGGAGTTACGAGATCAAGTACAGAGGAAGTACCCACACCTGCTACCTGAGGTGAGTTGTATATTTCATTTGGAGGACCAAATGCCCTAAGGGGTGGAGGATGTAAGACCCCGACCCGAGTGAGCCCGATTAGTACTAATTAAGTTGCGTGTTAGTGCTAAGCTTGATTAGTGATTTTTGGTTAAGATGGGTTTGGAATAGCTTCTGATATAGTTTTGGGGTTTTTGATTGGCTTTGTGTTAGTAGGGTCCTTTGGGGGTTCCTTTTCATGACATTGCATATGTTTGAGGATTTATCGGAGGTTTTTACATTCATGATTTTAATCCCATTTTACTCGCTTTAATGATCCCTACAACTTTTATGTTGATCCCGTTTTCGTTTGAAATCCCGAAACCCGAATTCTTGGCCTTGAGGGCAAAACAGTCATTTCACACCAAATCTGTACCCAAAACTTAGTATTCTCGAAACCCGCGAAACATATACTTTTTAGAAACTAGATATTTCGACGAACAATTCTTCCTTCTTCGTCGAATTCATCCGTGGACCCGAGAGAGATGATTTCAGTCCATTTAGCTTCTTAAGTTGTGGGACCTACCCAACCCAATTCTTTGTTAACAAGGGAAGCCATTTCCCTTCTTCTCCATTCTTCTTTTCCAATTCAAGAGGGAAAGCTAGGGCTTTGGGTGGAACTCTTCTTCTTCTTGCTCTTGCCTTTCATCACTCAATCCAACCCCAAGCTTGCACCAAAGGAAGATTGGAGATCATCATCTTCTTCCTCATCACCTTAGCTCTCCGTTGACACCATTGCTAGAGAAAAGCATTCATCACAAGACCTTCCTTGAGCTCACCATTGCCATTAGAGGACCTTGCAAGTAAGTAACCCCCTTCATCTCCTAGATTGGTGTTCCTCTAACCCTATAGGAGCTTCACCTTCATTATTGGAAGGTCTCTTTGTGATTTCATTGTTTGACCATGTTAGGGTTTTATTTGGGGATTTTGCCTTGTAGCTTGGATTCATTGTCTTGGAAGACTTGACCGAGCTTGATTTCTTTGTTAGAAGACCTAAGGCAAGTGAATGAATGATGTTCCTAAGCTTTTACTGATTTTTGGACATTTTCCATTAATGTGCATTTATTGCTTTGTTTTGAAATGAATGCTCATAATAAGTGTTAATGACCCATTTATAATCTTGGAGAAGTAGTGGTTTATGGCATTGAATGTCTCATTATTTTGTTCAAATGTATGTATATTGTGAAGTGATTTCCTTCTCCTTTTTCCTTGTGTTGGATGTATGGTTGATGGAGGAGAATGTGATTGATTAAATGGAGGATTGGTTGTAGTTTGGGGGGAGAAATAGGCTCCTCATTTGATGTGTAAGAAGGGCTAAAGGAAGGTTGTAAAAAGGAAGAGAAGGAGGACAGCTGAACTGGTCCGGAACTCATTTCTGGACAGTTCGCTCGAGCGACCATGACATTTCGCTCGAGCGACCTGCCCAGAAAAGGAGTCGGGAATTCCAGTGGCTTGGTCGCTCGAACGCATTTTAATAACCGCTCGACCGATGGGTTCGCTCGAGCGAACTCCCAGATTCGCTCGAGCGATGCGGTCTGCCTGGCATGATGCACGGGTACAAAAATTTCGGCCGATCGATCGAACCTTCAGTCCGATCGATCGGGGGACTCAGTTTGAGTCCAGTGGGTTTTGAGATTTATTTTTTTTGTGGACCTTGGCTACACCCCCCTTGGACTCACTTGACCATATGTGAGAGCGTCTTGAGCCGATGCTCTTCACGGTTGGTTCGGAATGTATCG
This sequence comes from Cinnamomum chago, assembly GCA_038049695.1. Taxonomy (NCBI): domain Eukaryota; kingdom Viridiplantae; phylum Streptophyta; class Magnoliopsida; order Laurales; family Lauraceae; genus Cinnamomum; species Cinnamomum chago. The sequence goes on from CP142460.1 coordinate 39,393,399, forward strand.
AAGTTCAATCTATTCAATCTTGAACGGGATGGAGCGACACGATATCCTCTTCATACCTAAATGCAACGTCTATTTCCTTGGGTATCGCGAGTTCTATTCCTTTCGGTGACTGAGTAGGTTGCTCGATGGTTCCGGGTTGACAACATACTTAGGATGGACCGTGTATAGTATTGATTTTTCTATCATAACATCTAGTTATAACCATAAGCTCATTTTAAGTTTTGAAAATTGTAAAAGTGCATAAGGAGCCCGGGATGTCTTCAAACTCAAGGAGCACCAAGTCATATCTACGATCGACATACGGGACCCCTATTCACTCAAATAGATCTTAAAACATTTATCTTTCCCGATTTGGTATAGTTCATTATATTCTTCATTGCCCAGTTTTACAGTACATGACTTGTTTTCCCCGAAAGCATAGTGTATACTTGAAATGGTTACTTGACCCGAAGTGCATTGCACCACATGATATGTCAGTGTGCCCTTGAGCACCCCCGTCTTGCCCGCTTGATTATATATAATTGTACTTGATTTATTTGCATTGTCTCGATTGTATTTGACCTATGAGTCGGCACCACTAAGCTTGGATAACCTCGTTGGTTTGATCCACCGACTTGGAGATCCCCCTCTTGTCCCGCCAGCTGCAGTATGGATCCCGATACCCGGTCATTACCGTGGTCTTGTCCCGATACCGCAGATTGCTACTGTGGTCCCCGATGCCCGGCTCGCTACCGTGGTCATGTATAGTATATGTATTTATATGAGATCCCCTGTTCTCCTCACCTTGAGTGACTGAGATCAGGGCCTAGTTATTGCTCTATCACCTTAGTGATAGAGGACTTAGCTTCGTGTGGTCGCCATCTTGCTTGTTCCCGATCCCTTGGTTACCTCATATGTTTTATCTTGTTTACTTGTTTTATAGCAAATGATTTACCGGTTTTATGAGAGTTCTTGTTTAAACAGATTTCTATGCTTTTCGAGAGATTTCATCTATTATATATTGTTGCATCTTTTCATTCTCTTGCCAGACCGTCGTGTCTGACCCATTTGCTTTGGTACTCAGGTCCCGTTGCCGGTTTCCTTGAGGAGGAGCCGGAGGAGGCAGTAGGTGAGCTGCAACCTCTAGTTGAGTGGCGAGCTGACGATGTCATGTAGACATCGGGTTGCCAAGAGGCGTAACATTTTGGGGAGAACTTATTAACTATTCTTTTGGGTTATTCTTTTGTAGTATTGGCCTTTGTTGGCCTCTATTGTGGGAATGTAATTAACTGATATTTTGTTTAACTTTGACAAGTTGGGGAAACTTGCTATATATATCATTGCTCATTCTGATACAGTAATTATACTTATTGTTATGGTCTTCATGACTAATGATAGTTGGACTATTTGATTTACTACATGCTTCCGCACTCAAGAAGAAATATTCATTGATTGTTGTGATATCCTCACCGCGGACACCTGTGGGAAATTGAATACAAATGTGCATGTTATCATTCCTTATTTATCATTATCGTCCCGATCCCGGATTAGTCCTACGGGCCGGTCCGGGGTCGCGACAGACTGGTATCAGAGCGAGACGTGTTTCAAGCATTTAAAAGAAACTAGAAATCCTAAGGACGTGGCGAGGATCCGTTAGATCTTTCGTTAGCTAGTATCGTGTGAGCAATGTGTGACCCTTTATATTATTATGTGCTAACAATTTGTTTTGCAGTATCATGCCTCCACGAAAGAGACCATTGAATGGTAACCCCACTGCAAGCAATAGTGAGCATACAGGACCTTTAGAAGAAGATAATGTTGAGAACCATGGTCATGCACCTAATCAATTCCAGGACATGATGAGGGCAATGCTTGATCAGCAGCGTCAGGCTAATGAAAATCAAGCTAGGTTGCAAGAGCAGATGCTAAAAAGAGAGGAAGACCATGCTAGAGAGATGCAAGAAATGCAGAGGCAATTACTTGAGGTCTTGCAGAGGAGACCCGAACCGGTGCAACCACAACCTGCTATAGTCATTAATCAAAGGCAACATGATCCAAATGCCTTGTTTGAACGGTTCAGGAAAAGAGCTCCGAAGGAATTCCTTGGGGAAGAGGACCCACTAGCTGCAGATGATTGGTTGGAACACACCGAGAACATCTTTGAAATCTTTCAGTGTACAGGAGCAGATAGAGTGAAGCTAGCATCGTCCCTTTTTGTTGGCACAGCTGATAGATGGTGGAAGACAGTCAGGGAGGAGTACAGAACTATGCTTGATGCTGAGATTTGGGCAAATTTCAAGAGACAGTTTCATGACAAATATGTACCCGCCCACGTCAAGAAGCAAAAGGCTATAGAGTTTCAACAGTTGGTGCAAGGAACCATGACAGTCTTAGAGTACCTCACCAAATTTGAGAGGTTGTCCAGGTATGCCCCGGAGTTGGTGGATACCGTTGAGAAGAAGATTGCCAAATTCTTTGAGGGGCTCAATCCCTTCATTGAGAGAGATGCCACCGGAGTGGTACCACCGGTAACTTTTGATGAAGCTGTGAAGAGAGCTTACAAATTCGAAAACTTCCACAACAAGATCCTCAAGGTGCAAGGCAAGGGTCCAGCCCAGCAGCAGCAGAACTATCAGCATCAGAGGAACCATCAAAATAAGAGGCAGAGGACAGGGCCTAATGTGCAGAATCCAGTGGTTTGTATCCACTGTGGGAAGAACCATGCTAGTGCGGAGTGTCGTACTGTTTCAGGAGCGTGCTTCCGGTGTGGTTCCATGGACCATAGGATGAGGGATTGTCCAAGGCAGAACAGACATCAGCAGCAGCAGCAGCAAGGGCCACAACGTCCACCACCACCACCACAGCATGCTTTGGCCGTCCAAAACCAGCCTAGGCCACTTCAGCAGCAAGCACCACAGCAACAACAGTTCAGACAGCAACAGCAGCCACAACAGCAGGCCCGAAATCAGCAGGGACAACAGCGTCCACCACAGCAGAATAGGAATGCACCTCATGGAAGGCCACAACAAGTTCAGAACAGGCTACAGCAGCGAGGTCAAATCTACGGAGTCAACAGAGTGGATGCAGAGGCAGCGGGTAACGTAGTGGAAGGTACACTCCTTGTTTGTGGGATTAAAGCTATGATTTTGTTTGACCCTGGCTCTACACATTCTTTCGTGTCCCATAAGTTTGCTAAGTTGATTGATATGCATGCTATAGAATTGGAGTTCATTTTGACTGTGGCAACCCCAGTAGGTAAACAAGTTGTTTGTAGAACCTTTTATCCTAGTTGCACAGTCCAGATAGGAGAAGTGGTTTTGACCGCAGATCTCATTTCTTTAGAGATGTTTGATTATGATGTCATCCTAGGGATGGATTGGCTGGCAGGGTACCATGCCACAATGGATTGTTTCCATAAGACCCTTACTTTCAAGTTGGTTGAGACACCAGCAGGAGTGTCGTTTCAGGGAGAGAGGAGGAATCCTCGTGCCGGGTTCGTTTCAGCGTTGAAGGCTGACAGACTTTTGAGAAGTGGTTGTGAAGCCTATTTGGCGTTTATCACGGAGGATAAACGGTCCCAAGGGGTGGAGGAGATCCCAATTGTTTGGGAATTCCCGGATGTTTTTCCGGAGGAGATTCCAGGTTTGCCACCCATGAGAGAGATTGATTTCACTATCGAGTTGCTACCAGGGACCGCTCCTATATCGATTGCACCATATAGAATGGCTCCAGCAGAGTTGGGGGAATTGAAGACCCAGTTACAAGAGTTGTTGGACAAAGGTTTTGTGAGACCGAGTGTTTCACCATGGGGAGCTCCAGTTTTGTTTGTCAAGAAGAAAGATGGTTCAATGAGGATGTGTATTGATTATAGGAGATTGAATCAAGTGACCATCAAGAACAAGTATCCATTACCAAGAATAGATGAATTGTTTGATCAGTTGCAAGGTGCATCATACTTTTCGAAGATTGATTTGAGATCCGGTTACCATCAGTTGAGAGTTAGAGAAGCAGATGTGTTGAAAACAGCTTTCCGGACAAGATATGGCCACTATGAGTTCCTAGTGATGCCATTTGGGTTGACTAATGCACCGGCAGTGTTCATGGCATTGATGAACAAGATATTTGCAGAGTATCTAGATCAATTTGTGGTAGTATTTATTGATGACATTTTGGTGTACTCCAAGACCAAGGAAGAGCATGAAGAGCATTTGAGGATTGCATTGCAACTCTTGAGAGAGAATCAGCTGTATGCAAAGCTTAACAAGTGTGAGTTTTGGCTAGACCAAGTAGCATTTTTGGGGCACATTATCTCAAGAGAAGGTTTGTCAGTGGATCCGTCCAAGATTGAAGCAGTAGTGAATTGGGAAAGACCGAAGAATGTGACAGAAATCAGGAGTTTTCTGGGATTGGCAGGTTATTACAGGAGGTTTGTGCAAGGTTTTTCGTCGATTGCGTCACCTTTGACGAAGTTGACAAGGAAAAATGCACCATATGTGTGGACAGAGCAGTGTGAAGAGAGTTTCCAAGAGCTAAAGAAGAGATTGACTACCGCACCAGTCCTTACTTTACCATCCGGGAGCGGCGGTTTCACCATTTTTACCGATGCTTCTAATGTTGGACTTGGTTGCGTGTTGATGCAAGAGGGAAAAGTGATTGCTTATGGATCTCGACAGTTGAAAGAGCACGAGAAAAACTATGCCACCCATGATTTGGAGTTAGCAGCGGTTGTGTTCGCGTTGAAGATGTGGAGACATTACCTCTATGGAGAACAGTTCGAAGTCCACTCCGATCACCGCAGCTTACAGTACTTGTTTTCGCAGAAGGATTTGAACATGAGGCAGAGAAGATGGATGGAATATATCAAGGACTATGATTTTCCAATCAAGTACCACCCGGGGAAGGCCAATGTAGTTGCAGATGCCTTGAGTAGGAAATCAGTAGGTTTGGCAAACCTAAGTGGCACTTGTATTTTTGAGCAGTTTGAAGAGTTGAGTCTAGACGTGCAGCCTTTAAGGAAGGGTGTTTTGTTGGCTAACATGACAGTGTCAGAACCTTCTTTCATTCAGAAGATCAAGGACAGTCAGTTGCAAGATCCAGAGTTGGTTAAGATTTCAGAGCATATAGCAGAACGTCCTGACTTTCGTGTTGTTGATGGAGTTTTGTACTACCGTGACCGTCTGTGTGTGCCTAACATTGAAGATCTGAGGAACGACATCATGGCTGAGGCTCATAGCACAAAGTACTCTATGCATCCAGGCAGCACAAAGATGTATCAGAACTTGAAAGGCAGATTTTGGTGGAACAATATGAAGAGAGAGGTTGCAGCGTTTGTCTCCCGTTGCATGACCTGTCAGTTGATTAAGGCAGAGCATCAGAGGCCTCCAGGGTTGTTACAACCATTAGAGATCCCGGAATGGAAGTGGGAGCACATTACTATGGATTTTATTTCGGGATTACCGAGGACTAGCAGGGGCAACGATGCGATTTGGGTCATTGTGGACCGTCTCACCAAGTCAGCACATTTCCTTGCTATGAAGACTGGGAAGAAGATGCACATGCTACCTTTGGCAGAGTTGTTTGTCAGTGAGATTGTCAGTCGTCACGGGCAGCCAGTTTCTATCACTTCTGACAGAGACAGCAGATTTGTTTCAAGGTTCTGGAAGACATTGCACGAGTCTATGGGTACGAGGCTACAGTTCAGCACAGCTTATCACCCTCAGACAGATGGCCAGTCAGAGAGGACGATTCAGACTCTAGAGGACATGCTCCGTGCTTGTGTGTTAGACTTCAAGACTCAATGGGATGAAACTTTACCGTTGTGTGAGTTCGCTTACAACAACAGCTACCATTCGAGCATTGGGATGGCTCCTTTTGAAGCTTTGTATGGCAGGAGGTGTAGGACACCTGTATGTTGGGAAGAAGTTGGTACTCGTAGTTTCCAAGGACCGACTATTGTTAGTGAGACCAGCAACAAGATCAAGTTGATTCAAGAGCGTCTGAAAGTGTCCCGGAGTAGACAGAAGAGCTATGCAGATTCCCACCGCAGAGATCTACAGTTCAAGGAAGGAGATAAGGTTTTCCTGAAAGTGTCACCTACAAGGGGGACATTGAGATTTGGACAGAAGGGCAAGCTATCGCAGAGATACATTGGACCCTATGACATTGTGAGCAAGATCGGTGACGTGGCCTATAGATTGGCCTTACCACCTGAGCTATCCGGTGTACACAACGTCTTCCATGTGTCTATGTTGAAGAAGTATGTTCCCGACCCTTCACATGTGCTCCGGCATGAGCCGTTGGAGATTCGAGAGGATGCTACCTATGTTGAGAAGCCCGTTGAGATCATCGACACAAAGGAGTAAGAGTTGAGAACTCGGACTATTCAGTGGGTGAAAGTACTTTGGGAGAATCACGGACCGGAAGAGGCAACTTGGGAGTTACGAGATCAAGTACAGAGGAAGTACCCACACCTGCTACCTGAGGTGAGTTGTATATTTCATTTGGAGGACCAAATGCCCTAAGGGGTGGAGGATGTAAGACCCCGACCCGAGTGAGCCCGATTAGTACTAATTAAGTTGCGTGTTAGTGCTAAGCTTGATTAGTGATTTTTGGTTAAGATGGGTTTGGAATAGCTTCTGATATAGTTTTGGGGTTTTTGATTGGCTTTGTGTTAGTAGGGTCCTTTGGGGGTTCCTTTTCATGACATTGCATATGTTTGAGGATTTATCGGAGGTTTTTACATTCATGATTTTAATCCCATTTTACTCGCTTTAATGATCCCTACAACTTTTATGTTGATCCCGTTTTCGTTTGAAATCCCGAAACCCGAATTCTTGGCCTTGAGGGCAAAACAGTCATTTCACACCAAATCTGTACCCAAAACTTAGTATTCTCGAAACCCGCGAAACATATACTTTTTAGAAACTAGATATTTCGACGAACAATTCTTCCTTCTTCGTCGAATTCATCCGTGGACCCGAGAGAGATGATTTCAGTCCATTTAGCTTCTTAAGTTGTGGGACCTACCCAACCCAATTCTTTGTTAACAAGGGAAGCCATTTCCCTTCTTCTCCATTCTTCTTTTCCAATTCAAGAGGGAAAGCTAGGGCTTTGGGTGGAACTCTTCTTCTTCTTGCTCTTGCCTTTCATCACTCAATCCAACCCCAAGCTTGCACCAAAGGAAGATTGGAGATCATCATCTTCTTCCTCATCACCTTAGCTCTCCGTTGACACCATTGCTAGAGAAAAGCATTCATCACAAGACCTTCCTTGAGCTCACCATTGCCATTAGAGGACCTTGCAAGTAAGTAACCCCCTTCATCTCCTAGATTGGTGTTCCTCTAACCCTATAGGAGCTTCACCTTCATTATTGGAAGGTCTCTTTGTGATTTCATTGTTTGACCATGTTAGGGTTTTATTTGGGGATTTTGCCTTGTAGCTTGGATTCATTGTCTTGGAAGACTTGACCGAGCTTGATTTCTTTGTTAGAAGACCTAAGGCAAGTGAATGAATGATGTTCCTAAGCTTTTACTGATTTTTGGACATTTTCCATTAATGTGCATTTATTGCTTTGTTTTGAAATGAATGCTCATAATAAGTGTTAATGACCCATTTATAATCTTGGAGAAGTAGTGGTTTATGGCATTGAATGTCTCATTATTTTGTTCAAATGTATGTATATTGTGAAGTGATTTCCTTCTCCTTTTTCCTTGTGTTGGATGTATGGTTGATGGAGGAGAATGTGATTGATTAAATGGAGGATTGGTTGTAGTTTGGGGGGAGAAATAGGCTCCTCATTTGATGTGTAAGAAGGGCTAAAGGAAGGTTGTAAAAAGGAAGAGAAGGAGGACAGCTGAACTGGTCCGGAACTCATTTCTGGACAGTTCGCTCGAGCGACCATGACATTTCGCTCGAGCGACCTGCCCAGAAAAGGAGTCGGGAATTCCAGTGGCTTGGTCGCTCGAACGCATTTTAATAACCGCTCGACCGATGGGTTCGCTCGAGCGAACTCCCAGATTCGCTCGAGCGATGCGGTCTGCCTGGCATGATGCACGGGTACAAAAATTTCGGCCGATCGATCGAACCTTCAGTCCGATCGATCGGGGGACTCAGTTTGAGTCCAGTGGGTTTTGAGATTTATTTTTTTTGTGGACCTTGGCTACACCCCCCTTGGACTCACTTGACCATATGTGAGAGCGTCTTGAGCCGATGCTCTTCACGGTTGGTTCGGAATGTATCGAAGTTCAATCTATTCAATCTTGAACGGGATGGAGCGACACGATATCCTCTTCATACCTAAATGCAACGTCTATTTCCTTGGGTATCGCGAGTTCTATTCCTTTCGGTGACTGAGTAGGTTGCTCGATGGTTCCGGGTTGACAACATACTTAGGATGGACCGTGTATAGTATTGATTTTTCTATCATAACATCTAGTTATAACCATAAGCTCATTTTAAGTTTTGAAAATTGTAAAAGTGCATAAGGAGCCCGGGATGTCTTCAAACTCAAGGAGTACCAAGTCATATCTACGATCGACATACGGGACCCCTATTCACTCAAATAGATCTTAAAACATTTATCTTTCCCGATTTGGTATAGTTCATTATATTCTTCATTGCCCAGTTTTACAGTACATGACTTGTTTTCCCCGAAAGCATAGCGTATACTTGAAATGGTTACTTGACCCGAAGTGCATTGCACCACATGATATGTCAGTGTGCCCTTGAGCACCCCCGTCTTGCCCGCTTGATTATATATAATTGTACTTGATTTATTTGCATTGTCTCGATTGTATTTGACCTATGAGTCGGCACCACTAAGCTTGGATAACCTCGTTGGTTTGATCCACCGACTTGGAGATCCCCCTCTTGTCCCGCCAGCTGCAGTATGGATCCCGATACCCGGTCATTACCGTGGTCTTGTCCCGATACCGCAGATTGCTACTGTGGTCCCCGATGCCCGGCTCGCTACCGTGGTCATGTATAGTATATGTATTTATATGAGATCCCCTGTTCTCCTCACCTTGAGTGACTGAGATCAGGGCCTAGTTATTGCTCTATCACCTTAGTGATAGAGGACTTAGCTTCTTGTGGTCGCCATCTTGCTTGTTCCCGATCCCTTGGTTACCTCATATGTTTTATCTTGTTTACTTGTTTTATAGCAAATGATTTACCGGTTTTATGAGAGTTCTTGTTTAAACAGATTTCTATGCTTTTCGAGAGATTTCATCTATTATATATTGTTGCATCTTTTCATTCTCTTGCCAGACCGTCGTGTCTGACCCATTTGCTTTGGTACTCAGGTCCCGTTGCCGGTTTCCTTGAGGAGGAGCCGGAGGAGGCAGTAGGTGAGCTGCAACCTCTAGTTGAGTGGCGTGCTGACGATGTCATGTAGACATCGGGTTGCCAAGAGGCGTAACATTTTGGGGAGAACTTATTAACTATTCTTTTGGGTTATTCTTTTGTAGTATTGGCCTTTGTTGGCCTCTATTGTGGGAATGTAATTAACTGATATTTTGTTTAACTTTGACAGCTTGGGGAAACTTGCTATATATATCATTGCTCATTCTGATACAGTAATTATACTTATTGTTATGGTCTTCATGACTAATGATAGTTGGACTATTTGATTTACTACATGCTTCCGCACTCAAGAAGAAATATTCATTGATTGTTGTGATATCCTCACCGCGGACACCTGTGGGAAATTGAATACAAATGTGCATGTTATCATTCCTTATTTATCATTATCGTCCCGATCCCAGATTAGTCCTACGGGCCGGTCCGGGGTCGCGACATTCTACATGGCTCTTCAACCCACCTAATGTTAGAATATGTGTATCAACACTCAATCCCAACTTTATGTTATTCTTGTAATTCACTGTTGGATTGAATCAAAGTTAAATCAAAATCATGACATTAAAAAGAAATTATTAGAGTGACATTTGGTCACACCATACTTTTAATATTTTCTTACTACCCTAGTTGACATGCATCTAGGTGGGCCTCGTTTATGATGAAGGTGTGCGCGCTTTAAAAACCCAAACTCCCTTCAAGTAGATTTGCATCCATTTGTTTGCAAGTTTAGCTCGTAGGGCTTATTTGGATGCATATCTATTAGTGTGGATCGATTAAGGAGATGCAAAAGGACTCATCATGTTTAGGGTTAGGAGAAAAAAAAAGCCCCTTCAATTTTATCATCGTAACTAAAAAATTCAACATTCATTTACCTATGCATCTTTTAAACATTCAATTTAACTGTTAATAGAAGATGTGAAGTGAAATGAGTGTCAAATTGGATCCCCTGAAATATTTCACTTCGATCCCATTGAATGTGGGTCCATCAAATCAAAAGCCTAGATCATCAAACCATGGGTCTTATACTTAGAACCACAAGGTTGAATCATGAGTAACTGATAAAACAATAAAGATGGATACATCAAATGGGATCAGAATGGAATGCACAGAGGGGGACAACAATTAGACTTGCTCTCTTCCACAGAGTTGAGTATGATAAAATGAAAAAGGAACTAAAATACTTGTTCTAAAATGGATGTGTAGAATTACAAGGGAACATGGATAGAATTAAGAGAAACCTATAAGAGTAGAACCACCATAAGAGAAAATCATGAGATGAAAAAGAAATAGTTAACACACACATAGAAATAGATTTCAAGCAGCATTATATATAAATAATTGGATCTTTCCAAGTTCAAGACAATAACAATTTTAAAAATAAACATTTAAAAAAATAAATTTGAGGTCCCTCACAAGAACATGCACCGGTTACCAATTGTCTTCATACACTTTTTTAAAAATATGAAAAAAAATGCCTGCACCTATGAATATCATCATCAATATCCTAACTCCCTCCAATCAATCAGGAGTTAGCTTAAAAAAAAATTTGGGTCTACATTGGGTCTACAATGAATGTTAACTATTAAAACAAAGTGAAGAGAAAAGGAAACATCTACAGTTCTTCTGCATCCATGATCTGTAAAATTAGGGAGAACACACACGAACAGAATTCCCAAAACATCGATTAACAGAAAAAGGGAAAAAAAAGAACTCAATCAAATAAGATGACAGATCTAGAACAAGAAATTCCATAAAAACCAAAAAAAAAAAAAAACAATCAACCCCAAACAAAAAAAAAAGAATTCAACCAATCCTTGCAAACATTCCACACAGCTGCAACAATACCATCCACACAAATTTCACCAAATCGAGAACCCATCAGATCCATCGAAACCAAAATCTGAGCCCAAAAAGGATGACAAAAATCTTTTGGGGGTTTATCACTGTATCTGCATAAACATCTAATATGAAATTGAGAAATTTTACATCCACTTTCATTTCTTTGTTTTGCTAGGTAGTTTGAGATTCATCTTCCCATAAATCAAATGCCCCCCCATCAGGCTCTAAGTACTGAAGGTATGATCTTTTCTCATACTTTGTTTAGTACCTCTTGCTCTTCCAATTTTATGCTTGTTTGTTTTGATGAATCTTCTGCTGTGCAACTTACTACAAATGATGGATATGATAAAAGAAAGAGGTACGTATTTGTTTAAACCCATTTGAGGTTATCTACATAAAAACTCTTCAAGAAAAGTCATTTTTCATTTATGGGCAAAAGTACATGACTGAAATTTGCCACAGATGAATACTGCAAGCTTAGCGTGCTTCTTTTACACTTCTATCAAAATAGTCTGGGCATTGTAGCCCACTAGTATTCAAAGGGTATGGAAGTGAACCACATTACCATGCACATACCTTAAAGAGACCGAAATAGCAGCAAGGAAAAGCAAAATCGAGCTCACGAGGTTTTTGCTTTTGCGAATATGAGATGAGAGTGCGGCGGGACAGTGCAGAGCTCTGGTGGCGGCTCTGGCGCAGGGAGGGAGGGAGAGAGAACCCGTGGCGGGAGGGTGAGAGGGAGATGGAGGGAGGGCGAGAGAGAGAGAGAGAGAAATAGAGTAGCGAGAGAGAGGGAGAGGGAGATAGAGAGAACCGGTGGCAGCTCCGGCGCAAGAGATCGTCCAACGGTGGCGTGCTGGCGCGGCAGGAGAGCAGAGCGCGGGAGTAGGGCACAGTGCAGAGAGAAATAGAGAGAGAGGGAGAGGGAGAGGGAGGGAGAGAGAGGGAGAGGTCCGAGGGCGGGTCTGGTGTAGGGCACAGTGCAGAGAGAAATAGAGAGAGGGAGAGGGAGAGGGAGGGAGAGAGAGAGAGATCCGGGGGCGGGTCTGGTGCAGGCGAGCTCCGGCGGGATGGGGAAACTGGGAAAGGGGAAAGGGGAAAGGAAAAGGGGAGGAAAGAAATGGGGGGAAGCAGAGCGCGGGAGGGGAAAGGGAAAAGGAAAAAAGGGAAAAAGGGGAGGCCTTTAGCGACCGCTCAACGGCCGCCAGAGGCGATCGCCCGCCTTTTCCAGCGCCAAAACGCAAATTTCTAGTAGTGATGGGACCAACCATGGGCTTTTGCTTAAGTTTTGAAGCCGTTTGGGGTCCCGTCGCCAGTAGGTTTGATTTTCCGCAAGGAAGATGCTGCGCTTTGATGTGCGGTCAACCGATGTCCGATTTAGTGTTAGGAATTTTGTATATTGCAATTTGATGGATGCATTATCATATTAGCATCATTTGAATTTACACACTTGCATTGATTTAGAAAATCTTGAAATATTGATTCTCACATGCATTGTTATTAAGATTTGTATAAGTTTTGATTTATGCATGTTTTGTTTTTAAAATTGGATGCATTTGTTTTAGAAAAAAAAGTTTTATCAAATCAAGCAAGCCATTGGATTTAAAGTTTCGAATCATTTTAAGATTTTTGTGTTTCATGTTTTTAAACATCTTAGTTTGATTTAAAATATGTTTCCAAGCTTGATTTAATGGCCCAAAAATCCGCTCCTAGAAAAACCTTCAAATATACAATTTTGGGGAATTTTTGGTCCCAGGGGGTCGATCTGCTGTGTGGCCGGTCGACCGGGTCCCCTAGACGGGGTAAAGTGTCGTTGGCCCCTTTTCAAACGGTCAATTTTTTTACCGTTGTGAAGGCCAGGTCGACCGGGGGTATGGCAGGTCGATCGGGCACTCGCAGTAACTCAACTTTTGAGTATAAAACCAAGTTCATTCCTTTGAAAAAGGAGTTGAAAGAAAGAGGAACCAAGAGCCTCTTGAGGTGCATTGAGACAAAGAAAAAGGGGATGAACTAAGAGAGATCAAGGGGTCATTAGTGAAGCTAAAGCTTGGATCAATGAAGTTAAATCTCTAAGTAAGCTTTACTTTTTATTAATCATATGTTATATGCTTTGTTTAAATTATTGGTAAATTAATTTTAGCATTATAACTATGATGTGTTGAATCCATTCTTTTTCTAATCTTTGATTTATGTTGGATTGGATTCTTCACCCTTGATTTCAAACCAAGTTGTTTTAAAATCTTTCTTAATCATGCTTAGACAAAATCTTTGTTTTTCTTTTATAGCATGAGTCTTTTACTTGGTTGAATCTTCATTTGTTGTTTTCATTCATTTGATCTTTAGTTAATTTTTTTTAGTTTTGAAAACAACATTGCACATGCATCACATGTCTTAAGTTAATTAATTTCATACAACTTGTTAACCTTTGATTTTCATATCATTAACAAGTTTGTATCAATACATGTGATTTGCATTTCACTTCAATCAAATCTTTTATGTGCCTTAAACTTTTAAATGCTTTGAGCATATATTGAATGAGCCTTTTTTTTAAACTTGATTGAAGTTATCACACACACACATCATGAGCATACACATTTGCATTCATATAGTGTTTGTGCGAGTTTGTTTTTCACTTTCATATTAGCCTATTTAAGAGGCAACATCATTGTGCTTAAATTGTATCTCTTAGAGTGCTCTTTTTGTGAAGACACCTTCTTAGAGAAATTCTTCATTTGTAAAGGTTATTGCTTAGCCTAAGAAAAGCATTGTGTAAATGTTATTGCTTAGCCTAAGAAAAGCATTGTGTAAAGGTTATTGCTTAGCCTAGAAAAGCATCTTGTAAAGGTTGTTGTTGAGCCTAGAAAAACAACATTGTAAAGGTTATTGCTTAGCCTAGTAAAAAGCATAATTAGTGGAAATTCGGTGGGGTGATTGGATCACAAGCCGGTAGTGGACGTAGGCATTGAGGCCGAACCACTATAAACCTTTGTGTTGTGGTGTATGCTTGTGGTGATTGTTTATATTAGCTTCCGCATCTTGTTTGATTAATCATCACTTGTGACTAGTTAATCTAAAGAAGTTAAAATTGATTAGAATTGGTCATATTTGTAGCACACCCTATTCACCCCCCTCTAGGGTTAGGATCCCAGGACTTTCATTTAGATGTCATGGTCCCGGGGTGCTCCACCGCCGGTAGCCTTGATTTTGTTTCGGAGCGTCAAAGTCGGGTCAAACATTATCGGAATGACCTGAAATTTGATGTGCAACCCTTTTGAAGCATGTTAAAGCCACCTATGTGCTCCGTTTGATGAGTAATGGTCTCGGTGGTTCTCACCGCCAAGAGGCTTGATTTTACTGCTCGAGGGTTGATAGAGGGTCAAACGTTGTCGGTTTAACTTGAAATTTGACATGGAGCCTTTTGGAGGAATTTTGAGACCATCTGTGGGCTCTAATTGAAGTTTTGATGTCTTTGATGCCGTCGCCGCCAAGAGCACCTGTTCAGCTGCTGAAGGAGTGAAGTTAGGCCAAATGATGTTGGAATGGCCCGAAACTTCATGTGAACCCCTCTTTTGGCTGTCTTGGAGGATCTTGCAGTTTTTGTTTGATTCTGACAAGATCTGATGCTTGAAGTAGCATTGCCCGTTTGTAGTAGGATGCGGCTTCATGTGGCTTCTTGATGTTGAAGAGGCAAAGTGACATTGTTTGATAATTGCTTTGGAAATCAATTATAAGATGGCCTATCAAAATCCACATCGAACAATTGCATCCCAAGCATCATACATGCTCGACTCAAATTACCAATCTTACACGAACCGCACGAGTCAAGATTTTGAGAACTTAAACAACTGATACACAAATATAAACCAACACTACCACAATGAAACACAAAATTATCAATACCTTTCCAACCAAACTATAACAGTTCAAACTTCTTTCCTTAGATCTACACGACACTTTTATGAAAACGAAGACTTAAACATTCACACCTCTTATGAGCACACGAGGCCAAACCATGGCCCGATTTATCAACCCCAACCATATCAAACCACTTCCCAACCAACTCGACAATATTACACTCAATCGATTCAAAACACAATGTACACAAATTTAAATAATCAAAACATTGATAATGACATAAATCAAAATTTAAACCTTAATAATCAACGAATCTACATCCAAAACACACAATATATAACAACAAACCAAATCTTAATCCATCCTAATCAAACTTACCAATTCGTCCAAACCATTCCCTCCAATCAGACTCCCCCTCCCATTCGAACATACCAATCCATCCAGGTCATTCCATCCAATCAGACTCCTTCACCCATTCCGACCAACCAGTCCATCCAAACCATCCCATCCAGTCAAATTCCTTCACCAATCCAAACCATCCAACCTCCCATGACCATCTCACCTAATCAAACTCCCTCACCAATCCAAATCATCTGATCCAATCAATCTTACCAACATATCCAACCTTCCATAACCATGCATCCTTATCCGACCTATCAACCATTCCAATCCACGCCGTCCAATGAAAGCCATCATCCCACCCAACCCTCACCATTTAACCAAACAACACCAGCTACCATGATCGTTGACCCATTCCAGCCACACCCAACCATGCGATCCAACTCAATCCATCCACCAACCCAATCTTCAACGATCATAAATCAACAATCCACTCACGCTCCGACCGACTAACTTAGTCAAACATCCAATCGGAACCACGACAAAAACTTAACCACAGATGCTAGAACCCAAAATCCATTTTTACCACGTAAAGCCAAAGTATCTCGAAAACAGATCCAGGAAGAGTTTGCTAGTATGGTGGACATAAGCGAGCTAGAGTTGCCCAATTTGGATTGGTTTAAGAGTATCACTCCAAAGAATGATCCATATGAAAATACGGGGAAGCCCCTAGAGGAACAATTGATAGGTGGTGAATACCTAGAATGGGGACTTGGACTCATCTCAGAAACTCTAAGAAGACTTATGACCGAAGAGATCAAGATCCCAACATGGTATTCATAACATACAACGGTCCATAATTCATATCCCAACAAATAAACGAGTTTTGCACAAAATATGACATAGATCTGCATCGTTCAACCCCATATTAGCCCCAAAGATAGTAACTGGCTAGACCATTTGGTCAAAGCATTGTGGGTGTACCAAACTTCTATAAAAACTCCTACGGGAGAAACCCCATACTATTTGACCTACGAAATGGAAGCAATCCTTCCCCTCGAAGTCTTTCATCCATCACTGCGCGTCCATCTAAACGAAGATATGACAGACGAAGATATGACAGAAGACCAGAGGAGAGAAGCATTTCTACTTCAGCTAAACCTACTTGACGAGAAAAGAATGAAAGCAGCAAGCATGCACAAGTATACCGGAAGCGAATTGCTAGAGCCTTCGACAACCATGTCAAAGAAATAAAGTTCAAAGTTGGTGATTTCATGCTAAAGCGCATCACTCCATCCCAGCTTCCGCATCCCAAAGGTAAATTACAACCAAATTGGGAAGGCCCTTATGTAATTAAAGAAGTATATTTTGGAAATGCATACAGACTAGTAAATGCAGACGGGGAAGAGCTCCCCGATCCATGGAACGTTATGTACCTGAAAAGGTACACAGTCTGATCCTTCCCTACCTCTTGTGGAGTATGACCCTTCTTGTTCCTTAACGTAGTTGTAGAAATCCCATTGGAGGACCAGAGAGATGCACACTGATCAAGCATGGAACTCAAACAAACATTGGAGGACCAGAGAGTCTGCCCCACACAAATTTTGCACGGCTAAAGTCACCCAATGTAAAGGTTTGAAGGTGAGATCGCCCGTATCATGAAAGCTTTTTTATTCAAAAAAAAAAAAAAGAGTTTGTTTAGTTAGGAGTCCTTAAAAAAAATCGTGACTAGTTTGGGTTTGTAGCCTTTTTAACCCGAGCCAGTAAGCCCGTAGGGATATTTTCATATCTAGTGCCCTAAAAGTTAGAGTTTTTGTTTTGTTGCAATTTGATAGGATGCATTCATTTTCATAGCTTGACCTCTCATTCCTTCATGTTCTTATTCTTAGGATCTTCATGCATATTTCTCTTTCATAATCTTTGTTTTTATCTTATGTTATGCATGGCTTTCAAATCAGATTTGTATCTTAAGATCATGGAGTTTTGTTTTCAGATTTTCAAGCCTCTAAGTGCTTAAAACCTTTAAGGTCTAAATCATTCAAGCTTTCCAAAGTTTCCTTCTTTAATTCATTATTTTGATTTGGAGTTTTCATGACTTTAGAAAATCAGTTTTCATCCTTTTTCAGTCATGAATTCATGCATGAGAAATGTGTCTCAAAGTCCCCTGGAAAGTTGCCCTCATAGTTGCATGTTTCTTAAAATTCAGAATTTCTGGGCACTCTTCAAGTCGACCTGCCTGTGTGCCCGGTCGATCGGGCCCACTGCGGGTCGACATGGATTCTTGAGCTGTAGCCTCACCAACGGATCTTTTTATAGTCGTTGTGTGTACCCAGTCGACCCGGCCCTGCACCAGGTCGACCGGGCACTAGCCGTTGGGAACTTTTTCTTTATAAAAAGTGGCTTTTTGTTTGGAAAAAGTTGCTGAACTTCAAGGAACTTTTGAGGCCAAGGACTTACAACTTTTCTAGAGCATCTTTGAAGGGATTATGAAGCCATTCCATTGATTCAACCTTTGATCTTCTAAATGGGTGTGCTTCCTTTAATCCTAAGTCTTTTAAAATCATGTTTTTTTTTCTTTATCTTTGATTTTCTTCAATGCATGATTAAATAGATGCTTTTCTATTGAAGTGTTGTCTTTCATAACATGCTTAGAACTTTAAAAATCTCATAGCATTATGAATCCAACATATAGTTTTTGTTTCACATGAAATTGCTTTCTTGTTTCAAAACTAACTTGTTGGACTTAAGTTTATCTTCTTCAAAAACAAGTTAGTTCACTTTATTAGATTCATGTGTTAGACAAACAACTCTTTCTCAAACATATGATCATCATCTTTGCATCATTCAAAGTTTCATCTTTTTAAAAAGAGAAAGAGTAATTTCTAGTAAATGCATTATTCATAGACTTTGTTATTCATATGCATGTTTCTAGAAGTTGAATTTTCACTTTCTATTTAGCCTATTTAGAGGCACTCCATTGCACTTACATTGTTCTCTTAATCCATGCATTCATAGGCATATTTCTTAAGAGAAAATTTCTAGTTGTTAAGGTTTATGCTTAGCCTTGAAAAGCATAGATTATGTTGTAAAGGTTTATGCTTAGCCTTGAAAAGCATAGTGATGAATTGTAAGGTTTGAGGTGATCCTAAACCTTAATTGGAGTTAGTGAAAACCGGTAGGTGTACCGGGAGTGGATGTAGGAAATTTGGCCGAACCACTATAAATATGTGTGTTATGGTGATTGATCTTTTCCTTCCTTTATATGTATGTTGTACTTATGGTTGAATGAAGATTATAGTGAGCTATTCATTGTGTATGCTTATCTTAGAGACTCCTCTCTATCACAAGATAATTAATCTTCATCAAAGCTTAATTGACTTGAAAGTTAAAAGAATTCAAATTGGTCTAGGTTCTTAGAGCTCACCCTATTCACCCCCCCCCCCCTCTAGGATTCGGTCTTGGTCTTTCAATTGGTATCAGAGCATGGTTGCTCTTGTTTAGGTTTTACCACCTAGTGTTAGAATCCTAGTGAGTGTTTTCTTTTGTTGACACCATGCAAACTCATTTAGGTGAAGGCAATGCCACCAATAGACCTCCTTTGTTTATTGGAACACACTATCGCTATTGGAAAGTTAGAATGCAAGTGTTCTTAGAATCCCAAAGCTTAGATGTGTGGAACATCATAGAAGATGGCTATCATCCTCCCACTACCACAGAAAAGGATTCTGAGGGGAATGTCATATCCATAAAAATCAAACCCAAAAATACTTGAACTCAAGGGGAAAAGGATAGAGCAAACTTAAATGCTAAGGCAAAAAACTCTCTATATTGTGCTCTATCTCAAGAAGAATTTAATAGAGTAGTAAATTGCAACACTGCTAAGGAAGTTTGGGATACCCTAGAGACCACCCATGAAGGCACAGATCAGGTTAAGATAGCCAAAATTCAAATGTTGACCTCTAAATTAGAAGACATTAAAATGCTTGAAGAAGAAACATTTGATGAGTTCTACTCAAAATTCATGGAAATTATCAATTCTCTTATAGGTCTAGGAGAAAAGATGGATGAATCTAAGGCTGTAAGAAAGATTTTAAGATCTCTCCCAAAAAGATTCAAACCAAAAATTGTAGCCATAACAGAAAGCAAAGATGTTGGCAAAATCAAAATTGAAGAACTAAGAGGAAATCTCCTTACATATGAATTAGACTTTGAAGTTCAAGACAAAAAGAAAGGAGTAGCTTTTTCCTCTCAAACTAAAGAAAATGAAAGTGAGGTTGATAGTGATGAGGACAATGCTTTGTTTGTTAAGAAATTTAAAAAGTTCTTTAGGAACAACAAGAACAATAGAAATTTTGAAGAAAGCAAAAGTCCTAGATTCCAAAGAAATCCGAAAGGATCTCTTATTAAAAAGGATGTGCAATGTTACAATTGCAAGGGGTTTGGACATATTGCCCAAAATTGCTCCACCCCTAAAGAATTTGAAAAAGGAGATAAGAAAGGAAAAAAGGCATTAAACATAACTTGGGATGAGGAAGATGAAGATTGTGACAAAAATGAATCCTCTAATGATGAAGATGAAAATTTCCCTAATTGGCTTCTACTTTCATCTATTGAAGATACCAATGAGCATAATACATTAATAGATGACACAATAGGGCAAGAAGGAACAAATGAAGAAGATGAAGATAATGGAATTCAACAAGCTTATGATGAACTATATGAAAATTGGGAAATCTTAATTAAGAAAAATAAAATTTTAAAAGAAGATTCCAAAAAGCTTGTAAATGAAGTAAGTATCATAAAAGATGAATTGAAATTAACAATCAATGAGAAAAACAACTTGGAACATCAAATCACCACTCTTAATGAAGATTTAGCTCATGCTCAAAAACAAATTCATAATTTACAATCCAAGGTTGAATCTAGTCAACTTGAAACAAACTCTCTCCAAATAAAACTCAATAAAGGAAAATTCATTGTTGACAAATTCACCTTGGGAAATGACAAATTTTATCAAATGTTGGGCATGCATAAAATTTATTGTGACAAGAATGGAACAGGTTTTGAAGGTTCCCCTAGTGTCATAAAGAATAGTTTTCAAACATCTACTAAGAGTCCCCACAAACCTATAGTTGAGAGAAATTATACACCTAGATGGACTTGTCATTTTTACAATCGTAGTGGACATTTGGTCCCTAATTGCCCATACAAAATTAGGTTGTCTCTCAAAAATCCCTCTAGAATACCTTTCAAATTTGTCCCCAAGACTATTCCCTATAAATCTCCTTTACCTACTTGGATGGTAAAACGAACAAACTTTGAGAGTCTCCTAGTTCAAAGCGCCTTAAAAGCTAAGGAAAACCCTACTTGGTTCTTAGATAGTGGTTGTTCTAAACACATGATAGGAGACCGATCTAGATTAAGCTCTATAGTGGAATATGATGGAGGAAATGTCTCGTTTGGAGACAATAGTTGTCGCGACCCCGGAACAAATCCCGGGCCCGCGACGTGCGTTGCATACATTAAATTTTAGAGATATACTTTCCCACAGGTTCCCGCGGTGAGGATTCCCCAAAGAAACACGCGGAATCTGACTCACACGATCAAGTATGCGGAAGCGTGTAGCAAGACATACCAAGATAAGCACCAATAAAATATTTAAGTGCTATCACAATAATAAACGAGACATAGTATCAAAGGAAGAAGTTAAAATGGCAGTCCCCACATAGTTCAAGTTACAAGATTACACAAAATCAAGTTAAGTTTTTTAGTTACAACCCTTAAGAGGCCAACAGAGGCCAATACACATCTCAAAATAAATAAGGGAACCCCAAACAAAATGATAGCGAGACTCAAGAAACCCGCCCGACGTCTAAATGACATCGTCGGGCTGCCACTCTCTCACAGGGGTTGGCTCACAAGCCTCCTCCTGACGCTCCTCCTCAAAGGTAACGTCTCCTACACCTGGGCACCAACAAACAAGGGTCAAATACAACGGTTTGGCAGGTAATCAATTTAGGAGCAAGCATGAACAATAATGTTTAGGAAAACATATAAGCAATACTTGATTGGAAATACTATAATGACTGAGATACTAAAACTAACTAGCATGAATACATAATATATATCATGAATAGTTTGCATCCACAAAGAGCCCATCATTTCTCTATCATTTATATAATGAAAAGTGTCGCGACCCCGGACCGGGAATCCCAATCCGGGATCGGGACGTTAGTGTGTAATGATGATAAAAGGGGATTATCTACATCCACAATATACAACTTGTTTAATTTCCCACAGGTGTCCGCGGTGAGGATATCACAACCTTGCATGAATATTTCTTTTGAGTGCGGAAGCGTGTAGCAAATCAAATAGTAGACTATCTCTAATCATGCAAACATTAACATCAAATATCAAAACTGTATCAGAATGAGCAATGATCTATAGCATGTTTCCCAAAAGTTGTTAAAGTTAGACAAAGTATCATTTAGTTACATTCCCCAAAATTAGAGGCCAATAAAAGCCAATATTACGAAATAATAACCCAAAAGAATGGTTAATAAGTTCTCCCCAAAATGTTACGCCTCTTGTAGCAACCCGATGTCTACATGACATCGTCAGCACGCCACTCAACTAGAGGTTGCGGCTCACCTACCGCCTCCTCCGGCTCCTCCTCAAGGAAACCGGCAACGGGACCTGAGTACCAAAGCAAAGGATCAGACACGACGGTCTGGCAAGAGAGTGAGAAGATACAACAACATATAATAGATGAAATATCTCGAAAAGTAAGGAAATCTGTTTAAGCAAGAACTCTCACAAAATAGATAAATCATTTGCTAGAAAACATGTAAACAAGATAAAACATATGAGGTAACCAAGGGATCGGGAACTCACAAGGTGGCAATCACATAAAGCTAAGTCCTCTGTCACTAAAGTGACAACAGTATCACAGGACGTTGATCTCAGTCACACAAGGTGAGGAGACTCAACGCAATCATATATACAATATAAATATACGGGACGAGACCACGGTAGCGAACCGGGAATCGGGACGGGACCACGGTAATGACCGGGTATCGGGATCCAAACTGCAGCTGGCGGGACGGGAGAGGGATTTCCAAGTCAGTGGATCAAACCGACAAGGTATCCAAGCTTAGTGATGCCGACACATAGGTTAAATAACACATCGATACATATGCAAGTAAATCAAGTACAAGTAAATCAATGAACGGGCAAGAATATTCAAATGTATAACTTTCATTTCATATCGGGCAATACTCTTCGGGACAAGTCAATGTTACTAGTGTAACCATCAAGCTTTCGGGAAAACAGATCATGTAAAGTAACTCTTGGGAAAGAAGAAATAAAGTGAACTATTACAATTCCGAGAAAATATTGATCCCAAGATCTATTTAAGTGAATAGGGGTCCCGTATGTCGATTATTGAAATGATTTGGTACTCCTTGAGTTTGAAGACATTCCGGGCTCCTTATGCACTTTTACGATTTTTAAGACTTAACATGAGCTTATGGTTAGAACTAGGTATTACTATAGAAGATCAAGACTATAAACGGTCCATCCTAAGTATGATGTCAACCCGGAACCATCGAGCAACCTACTCAGTCACCGAAAGGAATAGAATTCGCGATACCCAAGGAAATAGACTTTGCATTTAGGTATGAAGAAGATATCGTGTCGTTCCATCCCGTTCAAGATTGGATAGATTGGACTTCGATGCATCCGAACCAACCGTGAAGAGCATCGGCTCAAGACATTCTCACATATGGTCAAGTGGGTCCAATGAGGGTAGCCAAGGTCCACAAAAGAAAAATAAATATCAAAACCCACTGCGGTCCGATCGATCGGCCGAAATTCTGTCCCTGTTATGAACAGAGTCCGATCGATCGACTCAAAAAGCCTCTCAGTTAAAGACAGACCGATCGATCGGCCTGCACGTCCGATCGATCGGACCTGGGCGTGTAGCAGGTCCGGGACACTGATTTTTCTTCCCTTTTTCCTTTCCTTCCAACACATCAACAACCACAAATAACTATAAACAAGATGACTTAAACACATGATTCCAAGACATTAAATGAGGCCATCAAGATGCATTAAGATCATTTATTTCAACCATGAAAAATCAATAAAAGCAATCAATGAAAGCATAAAAATCCATAAATGCTTCACCAAACCATTTGTAACTTAAAAACATCCAATCATTCACTTGCCTCAAGTCCAAGCTAGCTGAAATCAAGCCTCTATTCACTTCTATTGCTCAAAGCCAAGCTACAATAAAAAACCCCCAAAACAAACCCTAAAATGGGTCAAACAATGAAATGACAAGGAAACCTTTCAATAATAAAGGTGGAGCTTCTCTAAGGCTATAGGAACACAAATCTAGAAGATGAAGAAGAACACTTACTTGGATGACCTTCAAATGAAGGGAGATATCTCAAAGGGAGTCTCAAAGTTGATGGATTCTTCTAAAAAAAAGTATCAAAGTGAAGCTTGCTAGATGAGGAAGAGATTGGTGATCTCCATTTCAAGTTTGGTGCAAGATTGGTGAGGATTGGAGAAGGAGAAGCAAGAAGGAGAAGAAGTTCCAAGAAAAGCCCTAGGCTCAATAGTTGTGCTGGAACAATGGAGAGTGAGTGGAAATGGGGATGGGTTCTCCTTTTGTTAACAAAGGAGAGGTTGGGTCTCACAACTTAAGGAACTAATTTGGCTGAAATCATCTCTCTCGGGTCCTCGGATGAATTCGACGAAGAAGGAAGAAATGATCGTCGAAATATCTAGTTTCCAAAAAGTAAATGTTTCGCGGGTTTCGGGAATATCAAGTTTTGGGTACAGATTTTGTGTGCAATGACTGTTTTGCCCTCAATGCTATGAAATCGGGTTTCGGGATCTCAAACGGGGACGGGATCAACATGAAAGTTGTAGGGATCATCAAAACGAGTAAAACGGGATTAACATCATGAATGTAAAAACCTCCGATAAATCCTCAAACATATGCAATGTCATGAAAAGGAACCCCCAAAGGGCCCTACTAACACAAAGCAAATCAAAATCCCCAAAACTATATCAAAAGTTATTCCAAACCCAACTTAGCCAAAAACACTAATCAAGCTTAGCACTAACACGCAACTTAATTAGCACTAATCGGGTTCACTCGGGTCGGGGTCTTACAAAAAGAGCAAGCACGCACGACAAGCACGATATACATAATATAAGCACGACACGATTTCCCACAAAGACGGGAATTCCTGCCACGGAACCGGACACGCACGATGTGTAATAAATACACGACCAGTCTGCAGACAGTCCACTTGTTTAAAGACCCCCAGACAGTGGATCAAACTGAAAAGGCAGTCTAAGCTCAGTGGTGTTTACTTAATTCATGAATGCACAAAACACGCAGAACACGATCGAAACATGTCGAGGTAAAAAGGGGGAATCACTTATCAAAACACGACGAACACGACTAGCAAAAGGCATAATAAATATGCATAGCACGCTTAGGAAGTGATCCCCTTTTTTTTCTTGAGACCAAACTTCAAAACAAGCTTATACTTTGAAATCCCTAAACTAGTACACGATGGTATTTATCGTACCAAAATGGAATCCAACCACGAAATCTGACCAGCATGTGTTAAGGCTGCTAATCGACCTTTGTGTAATTGAGACTCCAAATGTCGGAATATATAAGAATTGGTGTCCCCGAAGTTGGGTGCATTTCGAAGTCCCATTTACCCAATGTCAAGTCAAAACCCTTAACAAAGTCTGGTTTTTCAATCTTCAAGAAAATACACAACGAAATAATTCTTCTCCTGAATCTGGCAGGTTCGCTCGAGCGAACGTTATAAGGTGATGACACTTCGCTCGAGCGAGACAGTTCGTTCGAGCGGACAATAAGTGCGTTCGAACGGACAACTCTCTGTCTTGCTCCAGATTATACAGAGGGCAGTTCGCTCGAGCGGACAATAGGGTCGCTCGAGCGGATAGCTCTCTGTCTGCGCTCAGACCAAACAGAGGCTTGGTCGCTCGAGCGGACCCAAGGGTCGCTCGAGCGAATCAGCTTCTGCCTGAACTCGCAGAGTGCAGAAACTGCCTTTCTTTTACAAATCTTTCACTACATTCTTCTTCTTCTTCTTCATCAATCACACAAAATCCCTTGAGCCTACATGCTCACCAAGGGTTCATTCCATCATTCCAACCATCCAACTCAAATGAAAACATAGTCATGAAGCTTGTAAACAAATCAAATGCACAATTTCTAAAATACAATGAAATCAAAATACACATGCATCATTTCCTAAAGAGATTACTTGCCTTGACCAATGCTAAAAATACTCCTCTTCAAGCACTTCACTCAAACTATTCCCACACTACAAGGAAACCCAATAACAACACACAAACTCACTCAAAATGGAAACAAAGAACCCATTTGAACAAAAAGGGTTTTCCAAATGAAAAACAAGATCTTAAGGGACCAAAATAACTCTATGAAAAATATGGGTTGGAGCTCTTACCTAGCAATGGCCACACAAGAAGGAAATGGAGAAATGTAAAGCTTGATCCACAAGAAGCTCAAAGAAACTTGTATTGATAGAGAGCTTGCAAGGAGATGGAGGAGAGGGTATCCTTAGAATTTTCTTTGGAGTCTTCTAGCTAGGTCATGCAAGGTAAAGGAGATGGAAGAGAAGGGGAGTTTTCCTTGTCCTAGGTTAAGAGATTGCAGAGATTTGGGGGAAATGAATGGAATGAGAGGGAGATGGGGCTTTAGTGAGGTTAATGGGCCCCAAATGACTTGAACTTTGAAGTGGCCAAAACACAAACTTGTGGGCCTCGGATGACTTCGACGAAGAAGGATAAAACGATCGTCGAAATATCTAGTTTCCAAAAAGTATATTTTTGACATGGTTTTGAGATCTCGAAAATTGTGTCCAGATTTGTGCAAGAAAGACAATTTTACCCTCTTTGGGCCAAAACATGGGTTTTTGGGCTTCAAACATGAATGGGCTTAAAACGAAAATTGTAACACATAGAAAATTCATTCGAATGAAATCAAAATCACAATCACACGAAAATCGATACGATCTTCCCAAGCTTACAAGTGCACTCGGGCCTTTCCGAGTGTGTCTAACTAATACTAAACGTTCTCAAACTTCCCAAAGCTATGTCCAAGATTAAACTAATTACTTCTAACCCAACAACAACTAAACCCACTTAGGACTAAACACATACTAATCGCACACTAATCGACTTGGTCTGGGTCGGGGTCTAACAATAGTAAAGCTCAAATCATTGGCAAGGGAAGTGTGAAAGGAGATCAAATACCAACTTTAAATGATGTATTTCTTGTGGAAGGATTGAAACATAATCTTCTTAGCATTAGCCAATTATGTGACAAAGGAAACAAGGTAGTCTTTGACAGTCAATCATGCAAAGTGGTAAATGATAAAACCCATCAAGTTATTCTTACTGGATCAAGGACAAAAGGGAACATTTACATTATAGAAGAATGTGATGACAATGAATCTAGGTGCTTGATAACTAAAGATCAAGAGAATTACTTATGGCACCAAAGGACGGGTCACATAAATTTCAAATTGATGAAAACCTTGTCAAAGAATGAAATTGTGAAAGGGATTCCCAAGTTAAGTGATGAAAAAGCTGAACTCTGCAAGGCTTGCCAACTGGGAAAACAAATCAAGAAGAGCTTTAAAGGTTTAAAGGATATATCGTCTTCTCGTCCTCTTGAATTAATCCACATGAATTTGATTGGACCTGCACCAGTGCAAAGTATTGGAGGAAAGAAATTTATTCTGGTTATGGTAGATGATTATTCTCTTTTTGGATGGGTTGTTTTTCTACATGCCAAATCAGATGCTGCGGACAATATCATAAGAATTTGCAATAAGATACAAGTGGAAAAGGATTGTAAAATTCGGAAGATTAGAAGTGATCATGGGGGAGAGTTTGAAAATAAAATTTTTTCTAAATTTTGTTAGAGTCATGGACTTAATCATCAATATTCTGCTCCTAAAACTCCTCAACAAAATGGAGTGGCTAAAAGGAGAAATAGAGTTATTCAAGAAATGGCTAGGACCATGCTTAATGAAAAGAATCTCTCTCGTAATCTATGGGCTGAAGCTGTGAATATTGCTTGTTATCTCATAAAAAGAGTCTATCTCACTAGGAATACCAACAAAACCCCCTACGAACTTTATTTTGAAAGGAAACCTAAGTTGGGGTATTTGAAAGTGTTTGGAAGAAAATGTTATATTCTAAGAGATAGGGAGCAGTTAGAAAAATTTGAGCCTAAATCTGATGAAGGAATTTTCCTAGGCTATTCTGAAAGGAGCAAAGCATACAGAGTATTTAATCATAGAACCATGACCATAATGGAGTCAACTCATGTTGTCATCGATGACACAAATCAAGTTGGAAGAATTCTTTAAGATGATGATGAAGTTGAAATGGATATTGATCAATCTAGTCCAAAAGATAGTAATGATATCATTCCTTCCAAAGCCATTGTTCCAACAAAATTAATGAAAAATCACACATTGGACAATATTATTGGAGATATCAGCAGTGGGGTTATGGCCCGGAGACAAGTTCAAAATCTATGTGCTCATTACTCCTTTGTTTCTCAAATCGAGCCCAAGAATTTTTCTGAGGCTGAATCAAAATCTGAATGGATGGAAGCTATGCAAGAAGAATTGAATCAATTTAAGAAAAATGATGTTTGGGATCTTGTTCCTTTACCCGCAGAGAAAAATCTCATTGGCACTAAGTGGATTTTCAAGAACAAGTCAGATGAATCTGGAAATGTTGTAAGAAACAAGGCAAGACTAGTTGCAAAAGGATATGCTCAAATAGAAGGAATTGATTTTGAAGAAACTTTTGCTCCTGTAGCCCGTTTGGAGTCCATAAGAATCCTATTGAGTTATGCGAGTAGCATGAGAATCAAACTATTTCAGATGGATGTCAAAAGTGCCTTCTTGAATGGAGAAATTGAAGAAGATGTTTATGTTACTCAACCAGAAGGATTTGAAGACCCTCATCATCCTGAGTATGTATACAAACTCAAGAAAGCTCTATATGGATTAAAACAAGCACCAAGGGCTTGGTATGAAAAGCTTACAAATCATCTAATTGAAAATGATTTTGACTGTGGGAAAGTTGATAAGACCCTGTTTATCAAGAAGATTGATCATGACATTCTTGTAGCTCAAATCTATGTTGATGATATAGTGTTTGGATCTACTTAAGAGAAACTAGCACAAGGATTTTCAGAATTGATGAGCTCCACTTTTGAGATGAGTCTAGTCGGTCCCCTGCAGTTCTTTCTAGGATTACAAGTTAGTTAGACTGATCATGGTATATTTCTTAGTCAATCCAAGTTTGCTCTAGAAATAGTGAAAAAGTTTGGCTTAGGAGAATCTAAGACTAGTTGCAATCCCATGGGCTCCACTACTAAAATCTCTAGTGATCTTCAGGGTAAGAAAGCTGACCAGAAACTTTATAGGAGCATGATAGGAAGCCTTCTCTATCTCACTGCTAGCCGCCCTGATATCTCTTTTAGCGTTGGAATATGTGCTAGGTATCAATCTGATCCCCGAGAGTCTCATATTAAAGCTGTTAAAAATATCATAAAATATATTAATGGGACTTCTCATTATGGTATCTGGTATCCTCATGACTCAACTCTGCAATTAATTGGATATAGTGATGCAGATTGGGCAGGATCAATAGACGATAGGAAAAGCACTAGTGGCTGCTACTATTTCATAGGGAACTGCTTAGTAGCCTAGCATAGCAAAAAGCAAAATTTTATATCCTTGTCTACTGCAGAAGCTGAATATATTACTGCAGGTAGTTGTTGTGCCCAACTGTTGTGGATGAAACAAACTTGTTAGATTATAATGTTCCACAACAATGCATGCCTATCATGTGTGACAACTCTAGTGCCATTAGTATTTCTAAAAATCTTGTTCAACACTCTCGCACTAAGCACATTAACATTCGCTATCATTTCTTGCGTGATCATGCTGACCAAGGCACTATCGAGTTAATGTTTGTTCCTACAGATACCCAATTGGCTGACTTATTTACTAAACCCCTTGGAAATGATTGGTTCATAAAATTGAGACATCAATTGGGCATTGGCCCTTGCCCCGAATTCTAAATTCTTGTTGGCTAATCACCTGTTACCACATTTTTTTTATCATATCTCTTATAAACAGGTGCTACTAACAAGGTTGTATGTTTTATCTTTGATGAGGAGGCTCCTTTGCAATTAGATGTCAAAGGGGGAGAGAAATATCAAGTATTCCTTAAGGTGTTCACCAATTGAGGGGGAGAAGATTCAAGGGTTGCTAATGTTGAGGGGGAGTAGCTTTGCCTAGAGTGTTATGTTGTGTAGCTTCTAGTTTGGTCGTCTAAGGTTGTCGCTCTCACAAGGAAAATCCAAAGCTCCAAAATATCCAAATGCTCCCGAATATCCAAAGCTCCTTAAATATCCAAAGAAGCTGTTGTTCAAGATACAAAGGAGATTGAGAGAGAGTTCAAGCTTCTAAAGTTGCCATCAAATTGCAAAGGGGGAGATTGTTAGAGTTTTTGTTTTGTTGCAATTTGATAGGATGCATTCATTTTCATAGCTTGACCTCTCATTCCTTCATGTTCTTATTCTTAGGATCTTCATGCATATTTCTCTTTCATAATCCTTTTTTTTATCTTATGTTATGCATGGTTTTCAAATCAGATTTGTATCTTAAGATCATGGAGTTTTGTTTTCAAATTTTCGAGCCTCTAAGTGCTTAAAACCTTTAAGGTCTAAATCATTCAAGCTTTCCAAAGTTTCCTTCTTTAATTCATTATTTTGATTTGGAGTTTTCATGACTTTAGAAAATCAGTTTTCATCCTTTTTCAGTCATGAATTCATGCTTGAGAAATGTGTCTCAAAGTCCCCTGGAAGTTTCCCTCATAGTTGCATGTTTCTTAAAATTCAGAATTTCTGGGCACTCTTTAGGTCGACTTGCCTGTGTGGCCGGTCGACCGGGCACACTGCGGATCGACAAGGATTTTTAAGCTGTAGCCTCACCAACGGATCCTTTTATAGCCGTTGTGTGTACCCAGTCGACCCAGCCCTGCACTAGGTCGACCGGGCACTAGCCGTTGGGAACTTTTTCTTTATAAAAAGCGGCTTTTTGTTTGGAAAAAGTTGTTGAACTTCAAGGAACCTTTAAGGCCAAGGACTTACAACTTTTCTAGAGCATCTTTGAAGGGATTATGAAGCCATTCCATTGATTCAACCTTTGATCTTCTAAATGGGTGTGCTTCCTTTAATCCTAAGTCTTTTAAAATCATGTTTTGTTTCTTTCTCTTTGATTTTCTTCTATGCATGATTAAATAGATGCTTTTCTATTGAAGTGTTGTACTTCATAACATGCTTAGAACTTTAAAAATCTCATAGCATTATGAATCCAACATATAGTTTTTGTTTCACATGAAATTGCTTTCTTGTTTCAAAACTAACTTGTTAGACTTAAGTTTATCTTCTTCAAAAACAAGTTAGTTCACTTTATTAAATTCATGTGTTAGACAAACAACTCTTTCTCAAACATATGATCATCATCTTTGCATCATTCAAAGTTTCATCTTTTTAAAAAGAGAAAGAGTAATTTCTAGTAAATGCATTATTCATAGACTTTGTTATTCATATGCATGTTTCTAGAAGTTGAATTTTCACTTTCTATTTAGCCTATTTAGAGGCACTCCATTGCACTTACATTGTTCTCTTAATCCACGCATTCATAGGCATATTTCTTAAGAGAAAATTTCTAGTTGTTAAGGTTTATGCTTAGCCTTGAAAAGCATAGTTTATGTTGTAAAGGTTTATGCTTAGCCTTGAAAAGCATAGTGATGAATTGTAAGGTTTGAGGTGATCCTAAACCTTAATTGGAGTTAGTGAAAACCGGTAGGTGTACCGGGAGTGGATGTAGGCAATTTGACCGAACCACTATAAATATGTGTGTTATGGTGATTGATCTTTTCCTTCCTTTATATGTATGTTGTACTTATGGTTGAATGAAGATTATAGTGAGCTATTCATTGTGTATGCTTATCTTAGAGACTCCTCTCTATCACAAGATAATTAATCTTCATCAAAGCTTAATTGACTTGAAAGTTAAAAGAA
The DNA here is from genome assembly GCA_038049695.1 of Cinnamomum chago. NCBI lineage: Eukaryota > Viridiplantae > Streptophyta > Magnoliopsida > Laurales > Lauraceae > Cinnamomum > Cinnamomum chago. The sequence goes on from CP142460.1 coordinate 39,424,972, forward strand.
TTCAAATTGGTCTAGGTTCTTAGAGCTCACCCTATTCACCCCCCCCCCCCTCCAGGATTCGGTCTTGGTCTTTCACTAAAGCCACCTCGTTTGGGAATCATTTGCTGAATACTCGTTACATGGGTTAATTAGAAAGCTTAAGAGACCAAGGCATTGCACAGTCACATGTTAAAAAAAAAGAGAAAAAAAATGTTTAGTTAGAAGTCTTGAAAAGAATAAAAAATTTTCTTACTAGTCTAGGTTCGTAGCCTTTTTAACTCGAGCCATTAAGCTCGTAGGGGTATTTACATGCCTAGTGCCCTAAAGCCACCTGGTTTGGGAGTCATTGGTTGAATACTCGTTACATGGGTTGATTAGAAAGCTTAAAGGACCCAGGCATTGCACAGTCACATGTCAAAAAAACAAAAAGCCAAAAAAAACAAAAAAAAAGAGAAGAAAAAATTCTATTAGAATTAGGCTCGCTGGAGTGACATGGGTACTCATCGGACGAACTAAACAGAAGGTGGTCGAAAACCACAACACTAAGGTAGCATGGTGACTCACCAACCCACACACAAACATTACTCACAAATGAGCCCCGGAGGCAGTCAGTTGCGCTCCAAAGGTCAACCGAAAAGACTAAGCAGCTACAAAAGGGGGCCCGTGAGGGCTCGACTTCCAAAGGATGGTTAGGGAAGATTATGTTGCCACCAAGGTGACAATCATGGATTGAGAGGCTAATCCACCTTCACATTCTCACCCACAGCCAAAATGAACACTAGTCTTATGCTGGGGCATTTTTATATGTATACATATGAATATATTTTTATCTCTCACCGCTTCCCAATCTGGGTAATCATTTCATATATACACGGTTGCCACAAGCACTCAATAACCTACACACACTCACCTCATGCACGCTTTCATTACTAATGACCTTCGGTTGAATGCAGAAAAAAATAACACGTGTTCGAAAGGTCCCATTCCCGATCCTGTTTTTCTTAAAGCTTGAGTGCCAAAACGCCCCCCTGACATTTTTACCGAGAAAGAAAAATGCTACCTTAGCTAGACCATGCGTGGAGCCTAAAAATATTAAACTAAGAAGTTCATTTTGAGACCTTGCAGGGAACCCATGATTGATAGAAATTATGGATCATGTCTATTCAATGCGTATATTAAATTTGACTACTATTATATACCATGGACGATGTCTGCCATGGGATTTCATGATAAAATATGATGATCGTTAGCATATGCCTTCACGTCTATACCTGATGTTATGGATGCCTCAAAACATAGAGTTGCATAGGCCACAAATGTCACACACTCCAGCACTCCCTGTTGTTTGAGAACCTCATTCTATGTTGCTTACTAAGTTTAGATTGATGAGAGATTGTGCTTATTCTCTTTTTATTGTATGAAATCTCGCTTTATTAACTCTAAACTACTAATGCTCCCTCTGTGAGACTCCATGCCTAGGCATGAATTTCAAGGAACTATGAAGAGATTTCGCCAAAGTCTCCCTTATTTTTTTAAAACCCTGAAAAATCATCAGGTATAAAACCTGTCGCCTTTAAAAAAAACACACTTAACATGATCCCTCAGTGCCCCTTAGGGAGTCCATTCCATCATCATACACACAACCAAGGCACTTTTAAGTCAAACTACAAAGCATTGCACTCACATTATAAATGCTACATGCACTTGTACACATCTTATACATCATAATACATACATCAAAATGAAAGATGAGCCTAAAAATAACACCCCTCCATCATTTATACAACACCAACGGTCAACAACTAACAATCCATCGTCTCTATGCAACTCCCAATAGAATAGGAGGCCTCGCAAGAGTATAACTTTGAGAGTATGTACCGTTATGGAAAATCCCTCCAACGTCTCACATAATTCCCTAATGCTCCAAATTCGTGTCTAAATCCTTTAGGGATCCATCCCGGATATAACTAGCTCATGGTAGCCTTATTGAATATGATAGTGTAATGATGATCTAGTTGTCACACAATGCCGCAAACGACAAGCCTATCTGCGATCTTTGGAAGATGGAATCATATATTCTTTCAAATAAATAATGTTCTCCTACACCACAATTAAGTCGTCATTCCAGCCATCTTGATCGGGGCGCCAAATGAACTGCCAAATTAAATTCCAGAAGAGAAAACAACTCACTAAATGAAGAATTAAAACCAAACTTGAACTTAAAATAAGAAAACTAAAATACTTAAAATTAAAATTAAACTTAAACTTAAACGTAAATTAAAGCATTAACGCAACGAAGTAGAGAAAAAGGATGCATACCTTAATTGTGGTTTCTCAGCTCATTCAAGATGAAATGGTAGCTTCGTTGCACTCCTCCTTGCCTCTCCATACCAAAATCAATTGAGGTTGTCGTAGAACACCCTCCACCCTTTTTTTGGTTTACTTTGCAAAAACAATAGATTAACCATCAATAAAATCCACCAACCAACCAATGACAACGAACTTAATTTAAAAAAAAATAGACACAAAAAAAAAAACATAATAAAAACCAACTCACCAATGATAAAAAAAATCAACGAATAAACAAAACAAAACAAACCAAACAACAAATTCAAATTAAAACTAAACAAAACCAATTTTAAAATTCAATTAATCCACAACTAAGCTAAAAGACAAAGTTAAAACACACCTCATAACCACAATCAACAAGAAATGATAATAAAACACACATTTCTATGGTTTGCATGCATACATCATTCATAGGAAATAAAACTTTACCACTCCTCCACACATCACTTTATTCCATACTCCTTAGCATCTTTGCCAGTACATCTCACTCCATTTCACGTCACCTCATTACACCATGACCACATCTATAATACATCACTCATCCAGCACCACACATCACATATAAACACACCAAAAAGAAAAAAAAAGAATCAAAACTGCCCCCTTAAATCCATAAAAAAAAATTAAAACACATAAAAAATTCACCAAAAAAAAATGATGAATCTAAATTGACTAAAACACTCAACAAACCCAATCACACCAACTGATTTCATTAATTTCCACAAATTGCACAAAATCCCATTTTCCCCCGAATTTCAGCTAAATCTAGCTAGGTCTTGATCTCCCCATCAACATATCCATTTTTAATTTAATCAGAGTCTAGGACCTTCATCCCCAGGCTGAGCGGACATGCCCCACCATTTCCATGAAGACCCATCACCTGTATGGCCATCACAGCTAATGGTCGAACCTCATTCCACATCTTAGAACTTCATTTAAGGAAAAAGAAAGGAGATAGAAAACTTGGAGGTATATGCCATAAAATTTGAACAAACCTAATCCATGGTCTACTCCTAAAGCTATCTTTGATAAATAATTATCCTCTTTGCAAAATTAGGACTGGACCACTTGGGTTCAAGATTTTTGGATAAAAATAATGAAAAGTGAAAGAAAAGGGACCATGTCCAATTCAAGAACTTAAACACAAACAGCCTAAAATCACAAATCGATTCAAAACAATAACTAAATGAGTAAAAAGTTTAAGGAACTTAAACCTGAACATAAATATGCTAAAACCCACCAACACACATGATCAAACAACATAATTAAAACAATTAATCTAAAAACAAACAAGCTAATCAAACTTGAACAACCGACTTAGACAAGAAACACCTTTATTTTATTTTTTTTAAAAGGAGAGAAGAGAAAGAGAAAAAGAATGAAGAAGATGACCTAGTCTAAGAAAAGAAACAAAAGCATAGCATGGCTAGAATCAAAACCAATCTAAAATTGAAACATAAAAGAACATCCCATCATGTCTCAAAGAAGAGGAAAGCAACTAGAAAGCATGTTGCATACTTCAAGACCAAAAGAGAGAAAATAGTGCTTACTTGAAGACAAGAGGGAGACCAAAGACCCTGGTGTTAGGAATTTTGTAGATTGCAATTTGATGGATGCATTTCATTCAAGCATCATTTGATTTACACACTTGCATTGGTTTTAGAAAACTTGAAATCTTGTTTTATTCATGCATTGGTTTTCAGATTTGTAAATGTATTGATTTATGCATGATTTGTTTTTAAAACTTGGATGCATTAGTTTTTGGAAAAAGTTTTAGAAATCAAGCTAGCCTATGGTTTTAAAGTTTTCATAAACTTTTTAGGCTTTTTATGTTCATGTTTTAAAAACCATTAGAATCTTTAAAACATGTTTTTCAAGCTTGATTTAGTGGCCAAAAGGTCCCCCAAAGAAATAACTTTGAAATTTGCAAAAGTTGCATTTTTTGTCAAAGGGAGGCTGTCCCGGCAGTGTCGCCGGTCGACCGAGAGGCAGGTCTCGGTCGACCGAGACATCTGGAGGTAAAACCTGCAGTTTCTGAACTGAAACCTCCAACGGTCAGAAATCTGACCGTTGTGCCTTCCCGGTCGACCGAGACCTCTTTGCCGGTCGACCGAGGACTAGCCGTTGGCAACTTTTTGCTATAAATATGAGTTCTTTCCCTTGCCAAAAGTTGGGAATTTTTAACCCCTCCTTGAGAGGATTTGAGGCATATCAAAAGGGAAAATAACCAAGGGATGAAGGGGATGATTAGGAAAGCTAAAGCTTGGATTAATGAAGTTAAACCACCAAGTAGGCTCTTCCTTCCTTAATCATATGTTTTCATGCTTTGTTTTATTTTTGGTAAATCATTTCTAGCATGTTAAACTATGTTTGTGTTGTGTCCTTAACATATTTTATGTTTTGAGTTGATTTATTGTTTTGGATACAACACCATATGATTCAATCCAAGTAGTACTTAACTTTGGTAAATCTAAGTAGATCATGTTAATGAAAATCATATGTAACATGATCCATATACTTGGTTGAATCTTTGGTTGTTGTTTTCCATCATAAGAACATCTCTTTCAAAACTAACTTATGTTTTGGATTCAACTTCTTTACAAATCATATGTTTTCATGTTTTGTTTTATCATTGGTAAATCTTTAGTAACATGATAACCTATGATGTGTTGCATCCTTAGCATGTTTTATACTTTGAATAGATCTATTGTTTTGGATGCATCACCATTTGATTCAATACAAGTAGTACTTAATCTTTGGTAAATCTAAGTAGATCATGTTAATGAAATATGTAACATGATTCATATACTTGATTGAATCTTTGGTTGTTGTTTTCCATCATAAGAAAATCTCTTTCAAATATATCTTATGTTTTGGATTCAACATCTTTGCAAATCATATGTGTATTATTGTTTTAATGTTTCACAACTTGCCTTACTTTGATAGGTATATCTTTTTCAAGTTGTATTTATAATTACATATGATTTGTCCCCTCTTTTCAATCAAATCTATTTTTTTATGTTTTGAGCTTCATGTTGATTTGATTGACATCCCTATGCATCACATGTTTAGAGCTAATCCATTTCATACAACTTGTGTAACTTTGATATCATTAACAAGTTGTTACTTTTAACATGTGATTGCATTACTTCCTCAATCATAAATGTTTTATGAGCTAAAATTTTCAAAAGCCTTAGGCATACATTTATGAACTTTCATTTTCAAAATGATTGAGGACCACACACACACACTTCATGTACTTTCATCTTTGCATTCATAGTGTGAGTGTGTATTAGTTTTACACTTCCATATCCGCCTATTTAAGAGGCATTGTAATGAGCTAAATAGAATCTCCATCAAGTGTATGTTAGACACTAACTTAGAGAGATAACCAACCTTGTGGTTGAAGAGGTTATTGCTTAGCCTATAAAAGCATAATGTATAGGTTGATGTTAAGCCTTGGAAAAAACATCAATGTAAGGTTATTGCTTAGCCTTGGAAAGCATATTATAAAGGTTATTGCTTAGCCTATTGAAAAGCATAAATAGTGGAAATCCGGTGGGGTGTTGGATCACAAGCCGGTAGTGGATGTAGGCATTGAGGCCGAACCACTATAAATACTTGTGTGATGGTGATTGCTTTGTGGTGATTCTTTTGTTAGCTTCCGCATCTTGTATGATAAATCATCACATGTGACTAGTTTGTTTTAAAGAAGTTAAAATTGATTAAAATTGGTCATAATTGAAGCTCACCCTATTCACCCCCCCCTCTAGGGTTCGGATCCCCATGGATTTACACCTGGAACTCAAAGTTTAAAGAGTGGAAAACGTAGGGAAACCCATAGGCAGCCCTTCCATTATATAGATTGATGTCCTAGTTTCAGAAGAAGAAGAATGGAGTGTGCCCAAGTTGCCCACTTTTCAATTCTATCCCGCAAAGGGCACCTCGCATAACCACCTCACAAGAATTCCGAACCAAGTAGGAAAGACTACTTGGGCGCACATAGAGATGCGCCCAAGTGCACAGGAACACATGGGCACCCCTCCATGTGCGCCCAACCCCATCTTTTAACCCGGAAAATCCTGCAATCCATAGACTCAAAACCAAAATGGTTCTCTGATGATTAGTAATCAAATCAAACAAAGGCAACAACAAATAACAACCAAAAGAGAGTAATGAAAGCGACCGAGTACCTAAAAAAAAAAAAAAGGGCTCACTGGACATCACCCCTTCACATGGAAACTCTTTGCATACACTCTAGTCCCATCACACATACATCTAACATTATGCATTGCATTCTGTGTCATCTCCATCAGTAGAATTTAAAATTATTATTTCTGTAAATTATAAAATTGAGTACTAACAGGCAAGAGTGCAGAATCTCTTAGTGTTTGTCCACTGCAGATTTCCAACCCAAAAATGAGAACAACAAAAGTGATTCAAACACGCTGATGGAGGTGAATGACACAAACTTTTGGAAATAAAGAACGGGAGAAAACGACAATGAGCCTTGTCGTCGGATTTTCGAAAAGTTCTTGAGGTAAGTACCCCTAACTATGGATTTTCATGATTTTACCTCACGTTTGGAAATTGAGTCACCGTAGGCCTCCCTTAAGCGCTTATAATCGGTATGGCGACCATATTACCGTGTTATCATGAATTGTGGTGTTTGCCGACTCAAATCTTGACATTGGAGAATGGAATCCGTGTAACTCAAAGGTCTCCATGATAAGCACGAAATGATGATCAAATCTATCCCAGGCTCTCATCTAAGCTTGGGTGAAGACCAAGATCCCTAGAGAGTGACAGTTATTCCGGTGGACATTTTCCATTGATTTAGCTTTTTTTCGATGCATACCTGAGTTTCAAAATAAAAATCTCTTTTCAAAAAAAAAAATGCATCTCATTCTCACATGCACCTCACACCATTGCTTGAACTATGTTTGTGATTGCCTTCAAGATCTCCATTATTACTCGTTAGTTTTAACTATGCCTTGAGCATTCAAATGTGGATGAAAGTCAAAAGACATTATATATGACAAATTGGATAGAACTCTATTCCAAGAACAAATGAAATTCTAATAGTGACTTAGCCAATCAAAAGATTGACTTCTGATTCCGACCACAGGGGCACAGTTCCCGCCATCATTTTAAATTAAGCAACCGGGACACAGTTCCCACCATCAACTCAAATTAAACAATCGGGGCACAGTTTGTCGCGACCCCAGAACGAACCCCGGGCCTGCGACATTTGTTTGTGTTTGGTTTCCCACAGGTTCCCGCGGTGAGGATTCCCGAAACACGCGGAATCTGTCTCACATGATCAAGTTTGCGGAAGCGTGTGGCAAATCACATCAAGATAAGCACCAATAAATTTTTAAGTGCTATGACAAATAATATCAAGACATAGTATCAAACGAAAGGAGTTAACATGGCATTCCCTTCATAATTCAAGTTATGAGACTAACACAAAAGTAAGTTAAGTTTAGTTACATCCCATAAGAGGCCAACAAAGGCCAATACAATTCTCAAAATAATAAAGGAACCCAATGACAAAATGTAGCGAAACTCAAGAACCCACCCGACGTCTAGCTGACATCGTCGGGTTGCCACTCTCTGACTGGGGGTGGCTCAAGAGCCTCCTCCGGACACTCCTCCTCAAAGGCAACGTCACCTGCACCTGGGCACCAACATACAAGGGTCAAACACAACGGTTTGGCAGGTAACCAATTTAGGCATGAGCATATCAGTAGTAAATCTTTGAGGAAACATATAAAGACATTTGCTGAATTGTAAACAGTTACATGACTAAGGTACATTTCAAAATACGAGCAAAACTGACATGAATACTTATAATATCATGAATAGTTACATTCCACAATAAGCCCATCCTTTCTCTATCATTTATAATGAAAAGAGTATGCACGCACGACAAGCACGATATACATAATATAACCACGACATGATTCCCACATATATGGGGATTCCGGCCGCGGAACCGGACACGCACGATGTGTAATAAAATACACGACCAGTCTGCAGACAATCCACATGTTTAAGGACCCCCAGACAGTGGATCAAACTTAAAGGGCAGTCCAAGCTCAGTGGTGTTCACTTAAATTCATGAATGCACAAAACACGCGAAACACTGTCTAAACATGTCGAGATAAAAAGGGGAAAATCACTTATCAAAACACGACAAACACGACTAACAAAAGGCATAATTAATATGCATAACACGCTTAGGAAGTGACCCTTTTTTCTTGAATCAAATCTTCAAAACGAGCTTGTACTTAAACTTCAAAATGAACACACAATGATATTCATTGTATCAGAGACTAAAGTACGAGCACAAAGCCTATCAAGCACATGTAAGGACCTTTGATCGATCTTTGTGTAGACGAAGCCCAAATATTGGAATTTAAAAGAGAATTGGTGCCCCGTAAGTTCAAAGACATCTCAGGTTTCGAGTGCACAATATCAGGCTAAAGGTCACTTAACATGTTCTAGCTTTCATTCTTACAAATATTCTTCAAAATGGGCAATGGTGTCAAATTCGGTCAGCTCGCAGTCAGATGTCGGCCAGCCGAACTAGGATTTAGCGGCTAGCCGCCAGCTGACCGCTGGAAACCCGGGTCCAAATGCAGCTCTCTGGAAAAGAAAACGAACTGACTTCTATTGGCTTGCGGTTAGCCGAAATGGGACCTTAAGCTGACCAGCGGCTGACCGAAACTGCACAGGAAGTGCATATCAATTCAGATTTTCACATTTTCTTTTTCCCTTCTTCTTGTTTCTCATTCAACCTGCACTTCCCTGAGCCTACATGCTCTCCAAGGGATAAAACACACATTCCATAGCACAAATTGAGACATTACATTCCCATTCTCCAATTTAAAACAAAATCCCCAAATTTTCCATTCAAGACAAAAAATTCCAATGAAATGAGAATAATGAAAAGAAAACAAATCAAATGCACACATGCTATCATCCATCCTAGATTGGTTACTTGCCTTAGTCCAAGATGTCACAAACTTTCTCTAAGCACTTCACTTAAGCTAATCCAAAGACTACAAAACCCATGAAAACCACACAAAACTCACTCAATCTTGAAAACAAGAAACCCACTTTCACAAAAGGGTTTGTAAACATGAAAAACAAGATCTTTGGGAACCAAAAAGGCTCCATTAAAGAGATGGGTTGGAGCTCTTACCTAGAAAACGCCGAACAAGTTAGAAGGAAGAAAATGGAGCTCTTGCCCAACTAGAAACTTCAAGAACTTTGCATCAATGGAAAGCTTAGGATGAGAGGAAGAAGATGATGGTCTTGGAATTCTATTTGGAGTCTTCTCGCTTGATCATTCAAGAGAAATAAAGTGGAGGGAAAAGGTTTCTCCTCTTGGCTGCTCTAGGGTTAGGGTTTGAGAATGAAAAGAGGGAAAAAAGGAAAGAGTTGACTTAAAACCTTAGCAAATGGGGCCCAATGGCCAAATCTTGCATTAATGAAAACATGATCTTGCGGGCATCGAATGACCTCGACGAAGAAGGATAAAATGATCCTTGAAATATCTAGTTTCCAAAAAGTATATTTTTGACATGGTTTTAAGATCTCGAAATTTGCGTCCAGATTTGTGTATAAAAGACAACTTTACTCTTTTTGGGTCAAAACTTGGGTTTTTGGGCTTTAAACATAAATGGGCTGAAAACGAAAGTTGTAACACATAGTAAAATCATTCAAATGAAATCAAAATCACAATTAAAAACGCAAACCGATACGATCTTCCTAAGCTTACACGTGCACTCAGGCCTTCCTGAGTGTGTCTGACTAACACTAAACGTCCTCAAAATTCCCAAAGTTATATCCAAGACTAAACTAATTATTTCTAACCCAACGATAACTAAAACCACTTAGGACTAAACACACACTAATCGTACACTAATCGAATTAGTCTGGGTCGAGGTCTAACATCCTGCACCCCTTAGGATACTTGGTCCACCAAATAAAACAAACATTTACCTCTGGTAAAAGTTGTGGATACTTCCTCTGCACTTGATCTCTCAATTCCCATGTGGCTTCCTCTGGCTTGTGATTTCCCCAAAGTACCTTGACCCAATGAATAGTCCGATTTCTCAATTCTTGCTCTTTGGTATCAATGATCTTGATCAGCTTTTGCACATACGGGGCATCTTCTCGAATCTCTAAAGGTTCGTGCTGTAGTATTTGTGAAGGACTAGAGTTGTATTTCTTGAGCATTGAAACATGAAATACATTGTGCACCCCGGAGAGTTCCGGCGGTAACGCAAGTCTATAAGCGACATCCCCAATCTTGCTCAAAATTTCATACGGACCAATAAACCTTCTAGATAATTTGCCCTTCTGTCCGAATCTCAAAGTTCCTCTAACTGGTGAGATTTTCAAGAACACTTTGTCACCCACTTGAAACTGTAATTCTCTCCAGCGAGTGTCTGCATAACTCTTCTGCCTACTTCGGGCAATCTTCAAACGTTCCTGAATCAGCTTGACCTTGTCACTTGTCTCTCCAACTATCGTCGGTTAATGAAAGCTACGCTCATCGACTTCTTCCCAGCAAACCGGAGTTCTACATCTTCTGCCATAGAGTGCCTTGAAAGGTGCCATACCGATGCTAGAGTGGTAGCTATTGTTATAAGCAAATTCACAAAGCGGTAAGCACTCATCCCACTGAAGCTTGAAATCCAATACACAAGCACACAACATGTCTTTAAGAGTCTGTATCATCCTTTCTGACTGACCATCTGTCTGAGGATGATATACCGTGCTGAACTGGAGTTTGGTACCCATAGACTCATGAAGAGTTTTCCAAAACTTTGAAACGAACCTGCTGTCTCTGTCTGAAGTAATGGAGACGGGTTGACCATGTTTACTAACAATTTCATCAACAAATAACTTTGTAAGTGGTGCCATGTGCTGCTGTGCATCATGTACCCTTTCTTCATCGGAATGAAATGAGCAGACTTTGTCAGATGATCTACAATAATCCAAATTGCATTATTTCCCTTCTTGGTATTTGGCAAACTGGAAACGAAATCCATGGTGATGTGCTCCCATTTCCACTCCGGAATCTCCAACGGTTGTAACAAACCTGGGGGCTTCTGATGCTCTGCTTTAATTAACGACAAGTCAGACAACGGGACACAAAAGCTGCTATCTCTCTCTTCATGTTGTTCCACCAAAATCTATTCTTCAAATTATGGTACATCTTCATGCTACCCGGATGCATAGAATATCTCGTGTTGTGAGCTTCATTCATTATTTCACTCTTCAAGTCATCCACATTTAGCACACACAACCGGTCATGAAAATACAATATCCCATTCACCATCTTGAAATCTAGACGTTCTGTGATATGTTTTACTATCTTTGCCAAGTCTGGGTCTTGCAACTGACTTTCCTTGATCTTCAGGATGAAGGTAGGTTCTGATACTGTCATGTCTGCTAACATTGCACCCAGTTTCAGGGTTTGTACTTCTACACCCAACTCTTCAAACTGCTGTAAGACACCAATTCCTCTCAAACTGGCCATGACCACTGATTTTCTGCTCATGCATCAGCTACAACATTCACTTTGCCTGGATGATACTTGATTGGGAAGTCATAATCTTTGATATACTCCATCCACCGTCTCTGTCTCATGTTTAAATCCTTCTGCGAGAACAAATGTTGTAAACTTCGGTGATCCGAATGGACTTCAAATTTCTCTCCATAGAGATAGTGTCTCCACATCTTCAATGCAAAAACAACTGCCGCCAATTCCAAGTCATGAGTCGCATAGTTCTTCTCATGGTCCTTCAACTGTCTTGAGCCATAAGCAATCACCTTGCCATCCTGCATCAATACACAACCTAGTCCCACATTCGAAGCATCTGTATAAACAATAAATCCGCCGCTGCCCGATGGTAATGTAAGAATTGGAGTTGTGGTTAACCTACCTTTCAACTCTTGAAAACTTGTTTCACACTATTTGGTCCAAACAAATGGGACATTCTTCCTGGTCAATTTTGTCAACGGTGCTGCAATGGACGAAAAACCTTGGACAAATCTTCTGTAATAGCCTGCTACCCTAAAAAGCTTCTGATTTTTGTCACACTGCTTGGCCTCACCCAATTAACAACTGCCTCTATCTTGGCTGGATCAACTACTAAACCTTCTCTAGAGATGTTGTGGCCTAGAAAAACAACTTGCTCTAACCAGAATTCACACTTACTGAGTTTTGCATAAAGATGGTTGTCCCTCAAAAGCTGTAACGCTGTCCTCAAATGTTCTTCATGCTCCTTCTTACTCTTAGAATACACAAGGACATCATCAATGAATACTACTGTAGAGTGATCCAAATAGGGTGCAAAGACTTTGTTTATAAGAGCCATAAAGAGTGTGGTGCATTCGTCAAACCAAAGAGCATCACTAAGAACTCGTAGTGCCCATATCTTGTTCTAAAAGCCGTTTTCTGAACATCCGAGTCTCTAATTCTCAACTGATGGTACCCTCATCTCAAGTCTGTCTTGGAAAAATAGGCTGCTCCTTGCAATTGATCGAATAATTCCTCTATCCTTGGCAATGGATACTTGTTCTTCACGGTCACATGGTTCAATTTTCTGTAGTCAATGCACATTCTCAAACTTCCATCTTTCTTTTTCACAAACAACACTGGTGCTCCCCAAGGTGAAACACTTGGCCTAATGAAGCCTTTACTCAACAATTCTTGCAATTGGAGTTTTAGTTCACCCATTTCTGCTGGAGCCATTCTGTGTGACGTAATGGAGATCAGAGCCGTCCCTGGTAGGAGCTCAATCGTGAACTCAACTTCTCTGATTGGTGGTAATCTCGGGATTTCTTCTGGAAAAACATCTGGAAATTGACACACAATGGGGATATCATCCACCCCTTGGGACTGTTTATCCTCCGTGATAAACGCAATAAATGCCTGACACCCACTTTGAACTAATCTGCTTGCCTTTAACACTGAAATAAACCCTGCCTGAGTTTTCCTCTTGTTCCCTATAAATATCAATTCTGCCTGTGGTCCTTGGAATCTGAATGTTATGGTTTTACTAAAATAATCCATGATGGCATGATATGCTTCTAACCAATCCATGCCTGTCGCGACCCCGGACCAGGCTACCGAGGTCCTAATCCGGGACCGGGACATTAATGATGGTGGTGTGGTGAATGGTTAATATGTAGAGTGTGTCAACAAGGTGCACACACTTATTTAATTTCCCACAGGTGTCCGCGGTGAGGATATCGCAACCTTATATGAACATTTATATTAAGTGCGGAAGTGTGTAGCAAATCAAATATTCAATCCATCTCAAATCATAAAGATAATAACACAAGTATAGTACCGTTTCAGAATGAGCAATGATCATTAGCATGTTACCCAAAAGTAAGTTAAAGTTTAAACAAAAGATCATTTAGCTACATTCCCCAAAAATAGAGGCCAACAAAGGCCAATATAAACAAAATACCAATCCAAAGAATGGTTAAACAGTTTCCCAAAATATTAAGTCTCTCATAGCAACCAATGTCTAAATGACGTCATCAGCATGCCACTCAACTAACGGTTACGGTTCTTCGACCGCCTCCTCGTGCTCCTCCTCGGGATAACCAACAACGGGACCTGAGTACCAAAGAGTGGGTCAAACACGACGGTTTGGAAAATGGGTAAAATACAATGACAATATGATAATAAATGAATTTACCTTCAAAACCATTTAAACCTGTTTAAATAACAATTTCTATAAACGAGATAAAAACATTTATTCAAATGCAAGTAGACATTGTAAAACATGTAAGGTAACCAAGGAAACGGGAAACAAGCAAAATGGCAACCACACGAAGCTAAGTCCTCTATCACTAAAGTTACAGAGCAATAACTAGGCACTGATCTCAGTCACTCGAGGTGAGGAGAAACAGTGGATCTTATAAATACATATACATATACTAGACATGATCACAGTAGCGAGCCGGGCATCGGGAACCATAGTAGCAATCTGCGGTATCGGGACAAGACCACGGTAATAACCGGGTAGTGGGATCCAAACTGCAGCTGGCGGGACAAGAGGGGACCTCCAAGTCGGTGGATCAGACCAACATGGTTATCCAAGCTTAGTGGTGCCGACTAATAGGTCAAATAATAAATCGAGACATGCGCAAGTAAATCAAGTACAAATAAATAAACGGGCAGGACGGGGGTACTCAAGGGCACACTGGCATTTAATGTGGTGCAATGCACTTCAAGACAAGTAACTATTTCAAGTGTAAGTCAATGCTTTCAGGAAAACAAGGCATGTAGTATAAATCTCGGGATCGATAAAGTACCATAAACAATTGAAATTCCGGATAAAGTATCGGGTTCAAGATTTATTTGAAGTGAATAGGGATCCCGTATGTCAATCTAATAACAATTTGGTACCCTTGAGTTTGGGGACATTCCGGGCTCCTTATACACTTTAAATTTTCAAACTTCAAATGAAATCTTCGTGATATGGTTCCTTTCTCAAATGGCCTCATACATTGCTTAGTAAATCTCCTTGACATAGAGGGGTTCCTAATGAATAGTCCCAACAAGTTTAAATAGTTCATCATTGTCCCAAACATAGCCTTTGACCAACAAAACTCATCGCTCGAGCGAACCGGAGAGTCTCTGGAACAAGTTCTGAGATGTCTGCTCGAGCGACCAACCTACTGGAATGCTCCAAACCCTTTTTCTGGACACTTCGCTCGAGCGAAGTGTCATGTTTGCTCGAGCGAACTGTCAAGAAACTGATTTCGGACCAGTTCAACTCCTTTCTATCTCTTCCTTCTACAACCTCTTTCTAGCCACTTTTATATATCAAATGAGGAGTCTAAAACTCCATTCAAACAACATCAAATCTCTCACAACATCCCTCCCATTCTCCTCCATCAACATCACATTCAATACAAGGAAAGAAAGAAGGAAACCATTTCACATAAGAGTGCATTTGGGACAAAATAAGAGGAAATTAAATGCTATGAACCAACACATCTCTATGACCATA
This sequence comes from Cinnamomum chago, assembly GCA_038049695.1. NCBI lineage: Eukaryota > Viridiplantae > Streptophyta > Magnoliopsida > Laurales > Lauraceae > Cinnamomum > Cinnamomum chago. The sequence goes on from CP142460.1 coordinate 39,440,355, forward strand.
AATGCACTAACAAGGCTCTTCATGAGCATTTATTTCAAAGCAATGCAATAAATAGGCATGAGTGGGAAAATACCAAAACCATTGAAAACTTATAAAATTCAAATCATCCACTTGCCTTAGGTCTCTACTCAAGCAAATCAAGCTCTAACAAGCCTTCCAAGTCAATGGTCCAAGTTTTAAGGTCCTCTAATGGCAAGAGTAAGCTCAAAGGGAGTCTTGGAATGGGAGGTTTTCTCCACAAAAGCTATTGAGAGAAAGCTCTCAAGGAGGTGAAGAAGATGATGGCCTCAAATCTCCTATTGGTGCAAGTATGGGAGTGGATTGAGGATAGAGAAGCAAGAAGAAGAAGAAGAAGAAAGGGAAACCCTAGCTTAGGATTGGAGTTTGCTAAAAAGGGAAAATGAGGAAGAAGAGTTCTCTTATAAGTAAATGGGGAGTGGGCCCCACTACTAATAATCTAATTGGGCTGAAATCATGGCTTTTCGGGGCTTCTAATGAATTCGACGAAGAAGAGAAAAGTGATCATCGAAATCTCTAGTTTCCAAAAAGTATATGTTTCGGGAATACCAAGTTTTGGGTACAGATTTTGTGCACAATGACTATTTTGTCCTCAATGCTATGAAATCGGGTTTCGGGGTCTCGAACGGGCACGGGATCAACATGAAAGTTGTAGGGATTAACAATACAAATACAACAGGATTAAAACAATGAATGCAAAATCTCTAATAATTCCTCAAGCGCATGCAAGGTCATATAAAGGAACCCCCAAAGGGCCCCACTAATCACAAAGCAATCAAAATTCCCTAAAACTATATCAAAAGCTATTCCAAACCCAACTTAGCCAAAATCACTAATCAAGCTTAGAACTAACACACGACTTAATTAGTACTAATCGAGTTCACTCCGGTCGGGGTCTTACAATGCCTAAGATGACATCAAAATCATGCATGTCCAAAATAATGAGGTTGGCCGGTAAATTAACATCTCCTAATAAAACTGTACAGCTAGGGTAATAGGTTCTACACACAACTTGTTTCCCTACTGGTGTGGTTACTATTAGAATGTAATCCAATTCACTATGTGGTGCATCAATCATCTTAGCAAAACTAGAAGATGAAAACGAATGTGTGGATCCAGGATCAAATAAAATCTGAGCTTCTACCCCACAAACAAGAAGTTTACCTTCCACCACGTCTCATGCAGCTTCAGCATCCGCACGATTGAGATAATATAAACGTCCATGCATCTGTAGTCTATTCGGTGGTTGATTTTGCCTTCCTTGGCCATGTTTGTTCTGTTGTGGAGGACGAGCATTCTGATTCTTTGCTGGCGGCCTAGCCTGCTGCTGCTGCTGAGGTGGTCTAACCTGATTCTGAACTGGTGCTTGATTCTGAGGAGCTGTTTGTCTCTATTGTTGGTTTCTATTCCCTTGATTCTGAAGTTGTGGGCAACCCTTGATTGCATGGTTCATAGCCCCACATTTGAAACAGGCACTTGCGGCCTTACGACATTCATGAGTTTCGTGGTTCTTGCCACAGTGGCCAAAACCTTGCCTCACTTGACTTTATTCTTGCCTTAGGGTCTTGTTGTGCCGCTGCTTCTGATTCTGCTGTCGGTAGTGTTGCTTCCTGTCTTGAATGATCAGGTTGTTAATAACTTCAAACTTATATGCCCGTTTGACCACCTCATCATATGTAGCTGGTGGAACTACTCCTATAGCATCTCTCATGATAATCAGATTCAATCCTTCCAAAAAATTTGTTATCTTCTTCTGCTCAGTATCAATCAACTCGGTAGCAAATCTAGCCAACCTTTCTAACTTGGTGACATAGTCTAGTACAGTCATACTGCCTTGCTTGAGCTGCTGGAACTCTATAGCTTTTTGCCTCTTGACGTGGGAAGGAATGTACTTATCCTGAAACTGTGTCTTGAATGCTGCCCATGCATCTTTGTTAGCCATTACCGTGTATGTGTCCTTAACCGTTTGCCATCCCCGTGCACGTAAAGACATCAAAGATTTTCTCGGTATTAGTTAGCCAGTCATCTGCAACTAACGGGTCCTCATTACCCGAAAATTCCTACGATGCTCTCTTCCTGAACTTCTCAAATAACGCATTTAGGTCATGATCCCTATTATGGATAACAGTCTGTGGACCCAAAGGCTGAGGCTGTGGAGCTAGATTCCTGTTCTGGAGAACTTCCAAGAGTTGCATATGGACTTGAGCCATTTCTTCATCCTTCTTTGCTAGTTGTTCTTGAAATTTGGCTTGAGTCTCATTTGCCTGCCTTTGTTGTTCTATCATAGTTTGCATGAGTTCTTGAAATTGTGCAGCGGTTGGCGTATTAGTCGTGTCTGACTCGTTCTGATTACTGCCTGAAGCATTATTGTTTGGAAATTTTCTTGGAGGCATGATGCTGTAAAACAAGGTGTTAGTACACAATAAACATGGTATAAGGGTTTCTAAGGTCCTATACCAACGAATCTATCGAACTCACAAATCCTGGCCACATTCCTAAGATCTTTCTAGTTTCTTTTAAGTGCCTGAAACATGTCTCGCTCTGATACCAGTCCTGTCGCGACCCCGGAACGAACACCGGGCCCGCGATGTTTGTTTGTGTTTGTTTTCCCACAGGTTCCCGCAGTGAGGATTCCCGAAACACGCGGAATCTGTCTTACATGATCAAGTTTGCGGAAGCATGTAGAAAATCACATCAAGATAAGCACCAATAAATTTTTAAGTGTTATGACAAATAATATCAAGACATAGTATCAAACGAAAGGAGTTAACATGTCATTCCCATCATAATTCAAGTTATGAGACAAACACAAAAGCAAGTTAAGTTTAGTTACATCCCATAAGAGGCCAACAAAGGCCAATACAATTCTCAAAATAATAAAGGAACCCAATGACAAAATGTAGCGAAACTCAAGAACCCGCCCGACGTCTAGTTGACATCGACGGGTTGCCACTCTCTGACTGGGGGTGGCTCAAGAGCCTCCTCCGGACGCTCCTCCTCAAAGGCAACGTCACCTGCACCTGGGCACCAACATACAAGGGTCAAACACAACGGTTTGGTAGGTAATCAATTTAGGCATGAGCATATCAGTAGTAAATGTTTGAGGAAACATATAAAGACATTTGCTGAATTGTAAACAGTTACATGACTAAGGTACATTTCAAAATACGAGCAAAACTGACATGAATACTTATAATATCATGAATAGTTACATTCCACAATGAGCCCATCCTTTCTCTATCATTTATAATGAAAAGAGCAAGAACGCACGACAAACACGATATACATAATATAATCACGACATGATTCCCACATATACAGGGATTCCGGCTGCGGAACCGGACACGCACTGTAAGACCCTGACTCGAGTGAACCCAATTAGTGTTAATTAAGTTGTGTTTTAGTTCTAAGCGTGTTTAGTGGATTGTGGTTAAGTTGGGCATGGAATAGCTTTAGAAATAGTTTTGGGGAATTTTGATTGCTTTGTGATAGTAGGGCCCTTTGGGGGTTCCTTTTTTTGACTTTGCATATACTTGAGGATTTATCGGCGATTCTTGCATTCATTGTTTTAATCTTGTTTTATTTGTATTGTTAACCCCTACAACTTTCATGTTGATCCCGTCCCCGTTCGAGATCCCGAAACTCGATTTCATAGCCTTGAGGGCAAAACAGTCATTGTACACTAAAATGTACCCAAAACTTGATAGTCCCGAAAACCGCGAAACATATACTTTTTGGAAACTAGATATTTTGGCGATCATTTCTTCCTTCTTCGTCGAATTCATTCGAGATCCCGAAAGACATGATTTCAGCCCAAAGAGTGTCTTAAGTAGTGAGACCCATTCCCATTTGCTTATATAAGGAGAACCCATCTTCCTCATTTCCCTTTTTCCAGCACAAAAGGCAGCCTAGGGTTTCTTGCAACCTTTCTCTTCTTCTTCTTGCTCTCTCCATCTCAATCTCCTACTAATCTTGCACCAACATCAAAATGGAGGTCATCATTCTCTTCCTCATCTTGAAGGCTATCTTTTGATACCATTTGTCAATAAAACCCTCCATTCCAAGATTTCCTTTGAGCTCACCTTGCCCATTTGGAGAACCTACAAGTAAGCAACCTTCCCCATCTCTTAGATTTGTGTTTCTTTGATCTTGAAGAAGTCCCATTCTCATTATTGTAAGGTTTCCCTTTCTATTTCATTGTTTGACCATTTTAGGGTTTGTTTTTGGGGATTTTGTTCATAGCTTGGATCTTTGGCTTGGAAGAGTATAAGACTTTGATTTCCTTGATTAGAAGACCCAAAGCAAGTGGATGAGTTAATATTATGAGCTTTCAATGGTTTTCAAGAGGAATGTGGTTGATTTGTTATTTCCATTCATATTTATTGGCTTGCATTCATTTTTGAGATAAATGCTTTGAATGAACCTTGCTAAGTCATTTAAAATTTTGGAAACATGTTGGTTATGTTACTTATTGTCATTAGGATATATCTTAAATGAATGTTTGTGATTTGGTTTCTCTTTCCTCTTGTGGTTGTTGTGGTTAAGAAAAAGGTGATGGAATGAACACATATTGGAGTTGTGGAGAAGTGTAGATAGAGGTATTAGAGGAGCCCCTAGCTCGGTTTTATTGCAGGGATTAAATGGAAGTGAAGAGAATGGTTTTGACGAGGAAATGGGGCTCAAATTTGAACACAGTGGGTGTTTCCCACACCTGGCGATCAGCCAGCGGTCACTTGTCGGCTAGTCGTCTAGTGACTGGCGACTAATCGCCAGCTACCCGAACAGTTGCGGTTACTTTTCCAGAGAGCAACATTTTCCTCCTGAAAACACGGTCAGCCTCACGGTAGCAAGCGGCTAACCGCCTAACCCATCGGCGGCTAACCGCCAGCCAACCGATCCATTTCGGTTACTTCTGTAGAGAGCAATATTTTCCTCCTGAAAACACGGTCAACCTCACAGTTAGCAAGCAGCTAACTGCCTAACCCATCGGCGGCTAACCGCCAGCCAACCGATCCATTTCGGTTACTTCTCTAAAGAGCAACATTTTCCTCCTGAAGACACGGTCAGCCTCACGGTTAGCAAGCGGCTAACCGCCTAACTCATCCGTGGCTAACCGCCTGCCAACCGAACAATTTTGGTTACATTTCAAGTAACCTGTTTTTCTGTCAGGCCAACCGCGGTTAACCGCGTAGTCAGCTAGTGGCTAACCGCCATCTGAACGCTAGGTAACCGAAATCACCCAGATAACCATTCCAGAGAGCTCTTTGATCGAGCGAACTCTCGAGTAATGAGCTTTGTCGGTCAAAAGCTATGTTTAGGACAATGATGAACTATTCATTGAGAATCCCCTCTATGTCAATGAGATTTACTAAGCAATGTATGAGGCCATTTGAGAAAGAAACCATATCACGAAGATGTCATTCGAAGTTTTGAAAATTCAAAGTGTATAAGGAGCCCGAAATGTCCCCAAACTCAAAGAGTACCAAATTATTATTAGATCGACATACGGGATCCCTATTCACTTCAAATAAATCTTGAACCCGATACTTTACCCGAAATTTCAATTGTTTATTGTACTTTATCGATCCCGAGATTTATACTACATGCCTTGTTTTCCCGGAAGCATTGAAGTACACTTACAATGGTTACTTGTCTTGAAGTGCATTGCACCACATGAAACGACAGTGTGCCCTTGAGCACCCCCGTCCTGCCCGTTTGTTTATATGTACTCGATTTACTTGCACATGTCTCAATTTGTTATTTGACCTATTAATCGGCACCACTAAGCTTGGGTAACCCTGTTGGTCTGATCCACCGACTTGGAGATCCCCCTCTTGTCCCGCCAGTTGCAGTTTGGATCCCGCTAGCCGGTTATTACCGTGGTCTTGTCCCAATGCCCGGCTTGCTACCGTGGTCATGTATAGTATATGTATATGTATTTATAAGATCCACTGTTTCTCCTCACCTCGAGTGACTGAGATTAGTGCCTAGTTATTGCTCTGTCACTTTAGTGATAGAGGACTTAGCTTCGTGTGGTTGTCATCTTGCTTGTTTGCCATTTCCTTGGTTACGTTACATGTTTTACAATGCCTACTTGTATTTGAATAAATGTTTTATCTCATTTAAATAAATTGTTATTTAAACAAGTTTAAATGCTTTTGAAGGTAAATTCATTTATCATCGTATTGTCATTGTATTTTACCCATTTGCCAAACCGTCGTGTTTGACCCACTCTTTTGTACTCAGGTCCCGTTGTTGGTTATCCCGAGGAGGAGCACGAGGAGGCGGTCGGAGAACCGCAGCAGTTAGTTGAGTGGCATGCTGATGATGTCATTTAGACATTGGATTGCTAGAGAGAGATAACATTTTCGGAAAACTTTTAACCATTCTTTTGGGGATTGGTATTTTGTTTATATTGGCCTTTGTTGGCCTTTATTTTTGGGAATGTAATTAAATGATCTTTTGTATAAACTTTAACTTACTTTTGGGTAACATGCTAATGATCATTGCTCATTCTGATACAGTACTATACTTGTGTTATTATCTTTATGATTAGAGATGGATTGAATCTTTGATTTGCTACACGCTTCCGCACTTAATATAAACGTTCATATATGGTTATGATATCCTCACCGCGGACACCTGTGGGAAATTAAATAAATGTATGGCATTAAACCAATGTAGTACGTCAATAGTGTCCCAATCCTGGATTAGTCCTTCGGGCCCGGTCCGGGGTCGCAACAGACTGGTATCAGAGCGAGACGTGTTTCAAGTAATTAAAAGAAACTAGAAATCCTAAGGACGTGGCAAGGATTCGTTAGACTCTTCGTTAGCTAGTATCGTGTGAGCAATGTGTGATCCTTTAGTTGATTATTATGTGCTAACAACTTGTTTTATAGCATCATGCCACCTCGTAAGAGACCGGTAAGTGGCAACCCCTCTGGAAGTACTAGTGATCACACAGGGCCAGTTGAAGAGGATAGGGTTGATAACAACACGCCAAATCAATTCCAACAAATGATGCAAGCAATGCTTGACCAACAACGTCAGGCCAATGAGAACCAGGCCAGATTGCAATAGCAAATGCTTAAGAGAGAGGAAGATCATGCAAGAGAATTGGCAAAAATGCAGAGGCAGTTGTTAGAGGTATTACAGTGAAGGCCCGAACCGGTTCAACCTCAACCTGATATTGTCATCAATCAGAGGCAACATGACCCGAACACTTTGTTTGAGCGGTTTCGGAAGAGTGCTCCGAAAGAGTTTCTTAGAATAGAGGATGCATTAGCTGCAGATGATTGGCTAGAGCATACAGAGAACATATTCGAGATTTTCCAATGCACCGGGGGAGAAAGAGTAAAACTAGCATCATCTCTCTTTAGCGGTACAATGGACAGATGATGGAAGACGGTTAGGGAGGAATACAGGACTATGGCCGATGCAGAGATTTGGGCAAACTTCAAGAGGCAATTCCATGATAAGTATGTATCCGCCCACATCAAGAGACAGAAGGCAATAGAATTCCAGCAGCTTGTGCAAGGGAGTTTGACAGTCCTCAAATACCTCACCAAGTTTGAGAGGCTATCCAGATATGCTCTGGAGTTAGTGGATACAGTTGAGAAAAAGATTTCCAAGCTCCTAGAGGGACTTAACCTTTTCATTGAGAGAGATGCTGCCGGAGTAGTACCACCTGCAACTTTCGATGAAGCTGTCAAGAGGGCCTATAAGTTTGAGAACTTTCACAACAAGATCTTAGAGTCCAAGGCAAGGGACAAACTCATCAACAGAACTACCAGCACAGGAATCATCAGAACAAGAAGCAGAGGACAAAACCGAATACTCAGAATCCATTGGCTTGTGCTCACTGTGGGAAGAAGCATGAGAGTGCACAGTGCCGTACACTGACAGGAGCGTGCTTTAGATGTGGTTCCATGACCCATCAGATGAGAGACTGTCCAAGGTAGAATTGACAGAATCAGAAGCAGCAGCAAGGGGTACATCGTCCAGCACCACCACAGAATGCAATCATTGTCCAGAATCAGGCAAGGCCACGTCAGCAACAAGCACCACAACAGCAGCAGCATAGACCACAACAGCAGCAACAACAGGCTCGTCAGCAAGGACTGTTAGACCCCGACCCAGACTATTTCGATTAGTATACGATTAGTGTGTGTTTAGTCTTAAGTGGGTTTAGTAATCGTTGGGTTAGAATAATTAGTTTAGTCTTGGAGATAGCTTTGGGAATTTTGATGACGTTTAGTATTAGTCAGGCACACTCAGGAAGGCCTGAGTGCACGTGTAAGCTTGGGAGGATCGTATCGGTTTCCGTGAAATCGTGATTTTGATTTCATTTGAATGATTTTACTATGTGATACGACTTTCATTTTTAGCCCTTTCATGTTTGAAGCTCAAAAACCCAAGTTCTGGCCCAAAAAGGGTAAAGTTGTCTTTTATACACAAATCTGGACACAATTTTCGAGATCTCAAAACCATGTCAAAAATATACTTTTTGGAAACTAGAAATTTCGAGAATCATTTTATCCTTCTTCGTCGAAGTCATTCGAGGCCCGCAAGATCATGTTTTTGTCAATACAAGGTTCAAGTTCATTGGGCCCCATTTGCAAGTGTTTTAAGTCAACCCTCTTCCTCCTTTACTCTTTTCATTCTAAAATCAAACCCTAGAGCAGCCAAAGGAGAGAAAACCCTATTTTCTCCCATCTTCCTCACTTTGCATAATCAAGCTAGAAGCCTCCAAATGGAGTTCTAAGACTATCATCACCTTCCTCTCATCTCAAGCTCTCTATTGATGTCCTTTTCTTGAAAGTTAGAAGTGAGCAAGCTCCTCATTGTCTTCATTCCCCTTTGTTTGGACATTTCTAGGTAAGAGCTTCAACCTATACCTTTCATGAAGTCTTTCTAGTTCCTTAGAAATCTTGTTTTTCATGTTTACAAACCCTTTTGTAAAAATGGGTTCTTTGTTTTCATTTTTGTTGAGTTTGAGTGGTTTTGTCCTTGGGATTCTTGTAGTGTTGGAGTAGCTTGAGTGAAGTGCTTGGAGAGGATTGTTTAGCATTTGGGCAAGGCAAGTAATCTCTATAGGATCATTCTTGCATGTATATTTTAAGTTTTATTGTTATCCTAGAAATTTTGCATATGAACATGTTTATAAGCTTCATGATCGTGTTCCCTTGGATTGAATGTTTGAAATTGTGAAAAATGTGTGTTTTATCCCTTGGAGAGCAGGTAGGCTCAGGGAGTGCAGGTGGAATGAAAAACAAGAAGAAGGGAAGAAAGAAGGTGAAAAATCTGAACTCAGCTGCACTTCCCGTGCAGTTTCGGTCAGCTGGCGGCTAGCCGAAATCCCCATTTCGGCTAACCGCGAGCCAACCGAACTCGGCGGTTCCTTTTCCAGTAGCTGGCCTCTGCATCAGGGTCCTACGGTCAGCCCTGCGGTTAGCCCACGGCTAGCCGCCAGTTTCCTTGCGCTAATCGCGAGCCAACCGGAGGCATTTCGGCTCCTTTTCCAGAGAGCCAAGTTTTCTGACCCGAGTTCCAGCGGTCAGCCTACGATCAGCTTGCGGCTAGCCGCGAGGTCCCATTCCGGCTAACCGCGAGCTGACCGAAATTGATAATATGCTTGTTTTGAAGAGTATTTCCAAGAATGAAAACTAGAACACGTTAGGCGACCTTTAGCCTGATATTGTGCACTCGAAGCCTGAGATGTTTTTAAACTTCCGGGGCACCGCTTCTCTTTTGAAATTCCAACACTTGGGCTTCGTCTACACAAAGATCAACCAAAGGTCCTTACATGTGCTTGATAGGCCTTGTGATCGTACTTTGGTTTTTACACGATGAATATCATTGTGTACTCATTTTGAAAGTTTAAGTAGAAGCTCGTTTTGAAGATGTGTTTCAAGAAAAAAGGGGTCACTTCCTAAGCGTGTTATGCATATTAATTATGCCTTTTGCTAGTCGTGTTCGTCGTGTTTTGATAAGTGACTTTCCCCCTTTTTATGTCGACATGTTTTGATAGTATTTCGCATGTTTTATGCATTCATGAATTAAGTGAACACCACTGAGCTTGGACTGCCCTTTCAGTTTGATCCACTGTCTGGGGGTCCTTAAACATGTGGACTGTCTGCAGACTAATCGTGTATTTATTACACATCGTGCGTGTCCGGTTCCGCGGCCGGAAATCCCCGTATATGTGGGAATCGTGTCGTGATTATATTATGTATATCGTGCTTGTTGTGCGTGATTGCTCTTTTCATTATATATGATAGAGAAAGGATGGGCTCTTTGTGGATTGTAACTATTCATGATATTATATGTACTCATGCTAGTTTGTTTTAGTATCTCAGCTTTGTTTGTATTCTCGAAAATGTATCTTAGTCATTGTAGTAATTCAAATCAGGGATTTGTTTATATGTTTTCTTAAAACGTTTATTGTTTCATGCTTGCACCTAAATTGATTACTTGCTAAACCATTGTGTTTGATCCTTGTTTGTTGGTGCCCAGGTGTAGGTGACGTTACCTTTGAGGAGGAGCGTCCGGAGGAGGCTTTTTGAGCCACCCCCAGTTAGAGAGTGGCAGCCCGACGATGTCAACTAGACTTTGGGCGGGTTCTTGAGTTCGTCATTTTGTCTTGGGGTTATTTGTTTGTTTTGAGAATTGTATTGGCATGTGTTGGCCTCTTATGGGATGTAACAAAAACTTAACTTACTTTGTGTAGCCTCATAACTTGAATCTTGATGGGAACGCCATATTAACTCTTTCTTTTGATACTATGTCTTGTAATTAATTGTCATAGCACTTAAAAATCTATTGGTGCTCATCTTGATGTGACTTGCTACACGCTTTCGCAAACTTGATCATGTGAGTCAGATTCCGCGTGTTTCGGGAATCCTCACCATGGGAACCTGTGGGAAAACATGACAACCACACCACCAACACGTCGCGGGCCAGGGGTCCGCTCCGGGGTCGCGACAGGGACAAAACCAAAATCAGCGTACACCGCAACATAATAGGAATGCACAACAAGCTCCAAATAGGCCACAACATTGAGGGCAAATCTATGCGGTCAATAGAGCTAATGCAGAGGCAGCGGGAAATGTAGTGGAAGGTACACTTCTTGTTTATGGGATAAAAGCTAGGATTTTATTTGACCCTGGCTCTACACATTCATTCTTATCCCATGAATTTTCTAAGTTGATTGATATGCATGCTAGAGAACTTGAGTTCATTTTGACTGTGGCAACCCCAGTAGGCAAACAAGTTATCTGTAAAACATATTACCCTAGTTGCACAGTTCAGATAGGAGAAGTGGTTTTAACTGCAGATCTCATTCTATTAGAGATGTTTGGTTTTGATGTGATCCTAGGGATGGATTGGCTGGCAGGATACCATGCCACAATGGATTGTTTCCATAAGACCCTGACTTTCAAGTTAGATGAGACACCAGCAGGGGTGTTGTTTCAAGGAGAGAGGAGGAGTCCTCGTACAGGGTTGGTCTTAGCATTGAAGGCTGATAGATTATTGAGAAGTGGTTGTGAAACATATTTGGCGTTTATCACGGAGGATAAACGGTCCCAAGGGGTGGAGGAGATCCCAATTGTTTGGGAATTCCCGGATGTTTTTCCGGAGGAGATTCCAGGCTTACCACCCATCAGAGAGATCGATTTATCTATTGAGTTGTTACCAGGGACCGCTCTGATATCTATTGCACCATATAAAATGGCTCCGACAGAATCGGGAGAGTTGAAGATACAATTGCGAGAATTGTTAGACAAAGATTTTGTGAGACCGAGTATTTCACCATGGGGAGCTCTAGCCTTGTTTGTCAAGAAGAATGATGGTTCGATGAGAATGTGTATAGATTACAGAAGATTGAATCAAGTGACCATCAAGAACAAGTATCCATTACCAAGAATAGATGAATTGTTTGATCAATTGCAAGGTGCATCATACTTTTCAAAGATTGATTTGAGATCCGGTTACCATCAGCTAAGAGTCAGAGAATCAGATGTGTTGAAAACAGCTTTCCGGACAAGATATGGCCACTATGAGTTCCTAGTGATGCCGTTTGGGTTGACTAATGCACCGGCAGTGTTCATGGCGTTAATGAACAAGATATTTGCACAGTGTCTGGATCAGTTTGTTGTAGTATTCATAGATGACATTTTGGTGTACTCCAAGACCAGAGAAGAGCATGAAGAGCATTTGAGGATAGCATTGCAACTCTTGAGAGAGAATCAGCTATATGTAAAGCTCAACAAGTGTGAATTTTGGTTGGAGCAAGTAGCATTTTTGGGGAACATTATCTCCAAAGAAGGATTATCAGTGGATCCGTCCAAGATTGAGGCAGTTATGAGTTGGGAAAGACCGAAGAATGCATCAGAAATCAGAAGTTTTCTGGGTTTAGCAGGTTATTACAGGAGGTTTGTGCAGGGATTCTCGTCGATTGCGTCATCTTTGACGAAGTTGACAAGGAAGAATGTGCCATATGTGTGGACAGATCAGTGTGAAGATAGTTTTCAAGAGCTAAAGAAGAGATTGACTACAGCACCAGTCCTTACTTTACCATCAGGAAGCGGCGGTTTTTACCATTTTTACCGATGCTTCAAATGTTGGACTTGGTTGTGTGTTGATGCAAGAAGGAAAAGTGATTGCATATGGATCCTGACAGTTGAAAGATCACGAGAAGAACTATGCCACCCACGATCTTGAGTTAGCAGCGGTTGTTTTCGCATTGAAAATGTGGAGACATTACCTCTATGGAGAGAAGTTCGAAGTCCACTCCGACCACATAGCTTACAATATTTCTTTTTTCAGAAGGAATTGAACATGAGGCAGAGGAGATGGATGAAATATATCAAGGATTATGATTTTCCAATCAAGTTTCACCCGGGGAAAGCTAATGTAGTTGCCGATGCCTTGAGCAGAAAATCAGTAGGCTTGGCAAACCTAAGTGACACTTGTATTTTTGAACAATTTGAAGAATTGAGTATAGACCTACAGCCACTAAGGAAGGGTATTTTGTTAGCTAACATGACAGTGTCAGAGCCTTCTTTCATTCAGAAGATCAAGGATAGTCAGTTGCAAGATCCAGAGTTGGCCGAGATTTTAGAGCATATAGCAGACCGTCCCGATTTTCGTATTGTCGATGGAGTTTTGTACTACTGTGACCGTCTATGTGTACCAAATATTGAAGACTTGAGGAATGACATTATGACCGAAGCTCACAGTACGAAGTATTCTATGCATTCAGGCTGCACGAAGATGTATCAGAATCTGAAGGGTAGATTTTGGAGGAACAACATGAAGAGATATTGCAGCGTTTGTCTCACGTTGCATGACTTGTCAGTTGATAAAAGCAGAACATCAGAGGCCTCCAGGATTATTACAACCGTTAGAGATATCAGAATGGAAATGGGAGCACATTACCATGGACTTTATTTCGGGACTACCGAGGACTAGCAAAGGCAACGATGCGATATGGGTCATTGTTGACCGTCTCACCAAGTCAGCTCATTTCATTCCTATGAGAACAGGGAAGAAGATGCACATGTTACCTTTGGCAGAGTTGTTTGTCAACGAGATTGTCCGTCAACATGGGCAGTGTGAGAACCCGACCCCTAATCTCTTGGATTAGTGTTGTTTTATTTGTGGATTAGTTCTTTTAGTGGGATTAGTAGTTGTTGGGTGGAGTTTGTGAGCTAGAATGAGTTTTCTTCTAGTTTTGGGCTTTTGAGTGCTTTGGTAGCTTGTGGGGCCCTTTGGGGGTTCCCTTTTCGGCTTTGCATTTTCTTGTGAGATTTTCCCGACTTGTTTCGTATTGTGTTTTTGGCCCGTTGCATTCATCTTGAGGAATTCTACAACTTTCATGTTGATCTCGTATCCATTTGAGAACCCAAAAACCCGATTTCTTGGCCTTGAGGGCAAAACAGTCTTTTCACACCAAATCTGTCCATTAATTTCGAAAATTTCAGAATTTTGCAAAATTAGACTTTTTGGAAAGTAGATTTTTCGCTGATGAATTTTGTCTTCTTCGTCGTTTTCATCCGGGGCCCAGAAACTTGTGTTTTTCCCTTGAGAAGTTTAAGTGAGGTGGGGCCCACACCCACCCCTTTATAAAATGGGTTCCTTCTCCTTCCTCTTCACCCATTTCCCTGCAACGGTTCCAGCAAGAGCTGGAACCACTCCTCTCTCAGCCACTCTCTCTCTCTCCTCTTTCCCTTGGCTTCTCTTGATTGTAAATGGAGATTTGATCTCCTCATCATCTTCCATACCTTCCAAGCTTTCCAAAGATGTTATTTTCATGGATTTTGAGCAAAGGCAACTTTTCTTTTCAAGCTCTTCTTCTTGGTTCAAGGCTTTAAAGGTTAGCATTTGGTTTCTTTCTTTTAATCTTTGTTTTCCCAAACCATTTGGAGTATTTTTATCTTCCATTCATGGATTTTCATTGAGGTTTGCAATGGATTGGATTTTCTAGGGTTTTCATGGGAATATTTGGGGGTTTTGGTGGGTTTGGAGCTAGAGACTTCTTTGAGGCTTTTGTGGAGTGATTTGTGCATCTTCTTAACCCAAGGCAAGTGGATGAATGGATGGTTTTAATGTTATCAAAGTTTTATGAGAAAACCCTAAGTTTTATTACTTGTTCTTGATCATTGAATACATGTTTGCACATATGCTTCTTGCCATATATATATTGATTTCGAAATTTGCACATCAATGGTTGTTTCTCTCTTGTTAATTTCTTGGAAAGGTATGCTTTCATTTTGTCAAAGTTGCTCATATGGTCTTGAAAAGAATGGGGTTGGTTTCTCCACCCATGTTTATGTTTACTAGCTTGTATGGATTGAAATAGAAGTTCATTTAAAGAGTTTGGCCAACTAATCTATTGTTTTGGAAATGGGATCAATGGTTTTTAATTACCCCTTGATTATGGCAAATGGAGATTCTCCCCTTTGGTTTGGTTTTAAATGAGAAGAAAGGAGATGTTTAGTTAATTGTTTTCATTGGAGCTTTCAGGAGGAATGGGGTGGGCTAAGTCATTCAATGTTTTATAAACATTGGTAGAGTATTTATTATCCTTGTGATAGCCTATATGAATATTGTGAAATGGTTTCCTTCCCCTTTTTCTTTGCATTGGACTTGACATGGAAGTAGTGATGGATAGAACTCAAAAATGGGGATTTGGAGAAGTATAAAGAGATAATAGCTATGGGCTAAAGGTTGAGTGCGACACGGAATCCGATGGCCACGGACTTCGGGTCGCAACGCCACAAATGCTTCCGCAAAATATTCAGAATGTGTTGTCTTCACACACGCGGATCCTGGGAGAAGTAAAATATAATTATACCTTAATCCCATCTCCCGCCCCCGAGGTTCTGGTTTCGGGGGCGTGACAGGCAGCCAATTTCTATCACATCTGACAGAGGCAGTAGATTCGTCTCGAGGTTCTGGAAGACATTGCATGAGTCTATGGGTACGAAACTACAGTTTAGCACGGCTTATCACCCGCAGACAGATGGTCAATCAGAGAGGACTATTAAAACTCTTGAGGATATGCTCCGTGCTTGTGTGTTAGACTTTAAGACTCAATGGAATGAGACTATACCATTGTGTGAGTTTGCTTACAACAACAGTTACCACTCGAGCATTGGGATGGCACCTTTTGAGGCTTTGTATGGCAGAAGGTGTAGGACACCTGTTTGTTAGGAAGACGTCGGAATTTGCAGTTTCCATGGACCGACTACAGTAATTGAAACCAGCGATAAAGTGAAATTGATCCAAGAACTTCTGAAAGTTGTTAGATTTTATGGTCTCAATACCAGTATATGATGAATAGATTGATTAATTTCTTTATTTATCAATATAATCATGCTTTCCTTTCATGAGATGAATGGTGATTTATTACTTCATGCACATGACCAATATATATGACATAATGGTTCATGAGATGAACCGGGTTCCATTAGTATATTAGATGTGATATATGTATATGGATGAGATCCACATACGGGAGATATGTGTCACAAATCTTATACTTAAAATATCTTCACAACCAGTGATGAGATTGGGCATCTTATCTGATAAGGTTGCAGTACTTTGATCACTATGAGATAGTATGATTTATCTCGATCATCAGAATGTAAGATTCTGGATCATAGTGCTGGTACACTGGATGTATTGAAGGACCATGAGAAGCACCTTATCAAATATTGTCTAGATTTAAGGATTGCTCTCATAATTCCCTAGCAATAGGCTTTCAATCCTGAGACATTGATGAACTCAAGTTTCTGTCTATTCATTTGCTTTGAGTCACCAATGAGTGAGGCCAACTGTAGGTCAACACCTCGGTGTCTTGGGTACATGGTAGTAGGACTGTGGGAACATGCAATGATCAAGATGGAATCTATCTACATTATCCCCTTGTGCCAATTAATTGATTTATCATTGGTAAGTGCGCACCCATTCCAATTAAGAGTTAATTGGATCGGTACCAAATGATTACTATAATTAATTGGGGCTCAAAGATAATAAGATGTGGATCTAATATTGGATGAGACAGATTTATTCCAATTGATCCATGGATAATGATGGAGGGGCCTACTTGTGGTACTGTGGAAGTTTAGGGTCTTCATTGAAATATATTCCTAAGACTGGAGTGCAGTTGCATTTATATAGTGGAGTTATTTGCAATTAACTGTGGGCCCGGATTGCACATGAGATGTGGGGTCGCGTGTCCCAGTTGGAGCCAGCTTTCTAAGGAATCCCTAGTGGTCCCCACGCTAGCCCAATATATTAGAAATATACTAATTCTACTTGAACTCTAAAAGTGTCGCGACCCCGGAATGGACCCCGGGCCCGCGACGCAGTTGATGATTACTGATTACTACTACTATTGAAGATTTTGTTTTCCCACAGGTTCCCGCGGTGAGGATTCCCAAAGACACGCGGAATCTGACTCATACGATCAAGTTTGCGGAAGCGTGTAGCAAAACACACCAAGATAAGCACCAATAAGATATTTAAGTGCTATCACAATAATATACAAGACATAGTATCAAAGAAGAAGTTAACATGGCATTCCCATTAATATTCAAGTCATGAGACTGATCGAAAGTAAGTTAAGTTTTGTTACAATTCCCTAAGAAGCCAACAGAGGCTAATACACTTCTCAAAACAATCAAAATGAAACCCCAACGAAAAGGTGACGAGACTCAAGAACCCGCCCGACGTCTAAATGACATCGTCGGGCTGCCACTCTCTCACAGGGGTTGGCTCACAAGCCTCCTCCTGACGCTCCTCCTCAAAGGTAACGTCTCCTGCACCTGGGCACCAACAAACAAGGGTCAAACACGACGGTTTGGCAGGTAATCAATGTAGGCATGAACATGAACAATAACATTTAGAGAAAACATGTAAGCAAATCTTTGGTATGAAGTACTATCAAAGTTGAGATACTTTTTCAAGAATACGAACAAAGCTGAGATACAAAAACAAACTAGCATGAGTACATAATATATCATGAATAGTTACAATCCACAAGGAGCCCATCCTTTCTCTATCATTTATAAAATGAAAAGAGCAAGCACGCACGACAAGCACGATATACATAATATAAGCACGACACGATTTCCCACAAAGACGGGAAAAACCGGCCGCGGAACCGGACACGCACGATGTGTAATAAATACACGACTAGTCTGCAAACAGTCCACATGTTTAAAGATCCCCAGACAGTGGATCAAACTGAAAGGGCAGTCTAAGCTCAGTGGTGTTTACTTAATTCATGAATGCACAAAACACGCGAGATATTATCAAAACTTGTCGGGATAAAAAGGGGGAAGTCACTTATCAAAACACGACGAACACGACTAGCAAGGGGCATAATAAATATGCATAACACGCTTAGGAAGTGATCCCCTTTTTCTTGAAACAAACCTTCAAAGCAAGCTTATACTTCGAAATCCCAAAACTAGTACAAGAGGGTACTTATCGTACCAAAATGGAATTCAAACACGAAATCTGACAAGCATGTGTTAAGGCTACTAATTGACCTTTGTGTAATTACGACTCCAAATGTCGGTATATATACGAATTGGTGTCCCCGAAGTTGGGTTACATTTCGAAATCCCATTTACACAATGTCAAGTCAAAACCCTTAACATAGTCTAGTTTTCAACCTTCAAGAAAATACACAATGGAAATAGTTCTACTCCTTGAGTCCGGCAGGTTCGCTCGAGCGAACTTCGTAAGGTTAAGACACTTCGCTCGAGCGGACCTGATAAGGCGTTGACACTTCGCTCGAGCGAGATGGTAGCTCGAGCGAATATAAGGTGCGCTCGAACGGCCAGCTCTCTGTCTGCGCTCGGACCAAACAGAAGCTTGGTCGCTCGAGCGGACCCAGGGGTCGCTCGAACGAACAAGCTGCTGCTTGCTCGTTGAGTGCAGAAGCTTCCTTCCTCTTTCACAACTTTTGCTACATTTCTCTCCTTCTTCTCATCAATCAATCACATATCCTCCCTTGAGCCTCCATGCTCACCAAGGGTTCATTTCTCACAATATCAAGCATCAAACCAAATAAAACATATCCATGAAGCTTGTAAACAAATTTTATGCACAATTTCTAAAAATAACAATGAAATCAAATACACATGCATCATTCCTATAGAGATCACTTGCCTTGCCCAAATGCTAAAATACTTCTCCAAGCACTTTACTCAAGCTATCCAACACTACAAGAAAACCCAAGAGCAAACCATACAAAACTCAACAAAATGGAACAAAGAACCCATTTTTAACAAAAAGGGCTTGAATACTTGAAAAACATGATCTTTAAGGAACCAAATGACTTCATGAAACACAAGGATTGAAGCTCTCACCTAACAATAGCCAAACAAGAAGAGATGAAGAAGATGAAGAGCTTGTCTCACAAGAACCCCAAGAGATTTGTATGGATGGAAAACTTGCAAGGAGAAGAGAAAGATGATGGTCTTGAAATCTTCTTTGGAGATCTATAGCTGGAGCATGCAAGAGAATGAAGTGGAAGAGAAAAAGGGTTTCCTTGCCCTAGCTTAAGAGATTGCAGAGATTTGGGGGAAATGAATGGAATGAGAGGGAGAAGAGGCTTAAGTGGGGACAATGGGTCCCATCTAGCTGAATCTTGAAGTGGTCAAAACACGATCTTGTGAGCCTCAGATGACTTCGACGAAGAAGGATAAAACGATCGTCGAAATATCTAGTTTCCAAAAAGTATATTTTTGACATGGTTTTGGGATCTCGAAAATTGTGTCCAGATTTGTGCAAGAAAGACAATTTTACCCTCTTTGGGACAAAACATGGGTTTTTGGGCTTCAAGCACAACTGGGCTTAAAAACGAAAGTTGTAGCACATAGAAAAATCATTCAAATGAAATCAAAATCACACTCACACGGAAATCAATACGATCTTCCCAAGCTCACACGTGCACTCAGGCCTTCCTGAGTGTGTCTAATAAATACTAAACGTTCTCAAAATCCCCAAAGCTATGTCCAAGACTAAACTAATCATTTCTAACCCAACAACAACTAGACCCACTTAGGACTAAACACATACTAATCGCACACTAATCAACTTGGTCTGGGTCGGGGTCTAACAAAAAGGAAGGTTACTATTTCTATTTGAAGTGAGACTTCCAATAGTGGTAATGGTAAGCTACTAATTAATAATGGAAGTAAGACTTCTATTTTAATTAGAAAGGAGAAAGTTACTAATAGTTGTGGAAGTAAGACTTCTATGGCAATTAGTAAGGGATATGTTTACTAATTTGTAATGGGAGTTAAACTTCTATTTCAAATAGGAAAAGAGGAGTTATGGAGGGCTATAAATAGAGGAATACTCCTCTCAAATTCGTGTATAATTAATAGAGAACTTTTCAGCCCCTTGTGCAAGAGTTGTACAAGTCTTCTTCCTCTCAAAGTTCCCCTCTCTTTCACCTTTGGTTCCTTAGAGTTACTAGTAGGGTTTTCTCTCGAGGATTCCACCATCTTCTTGAAAAAAGAGATCTAATACGGGATATAGCGTTGGAAGATCAAAAGGAGTTGAAGATTCTGATTTGGATTGTGAAGTTGTTCATCACCAAAGTAAAGAAATCAAATCCTCCATTAGAGCACAACAGAGCTCCAAAGGTATATCTACATCCTTGTATGTTGTGGATTTCGAGATTGCATGTTTATGTGCTTATTTCTATCTTCTAGATAGTGTTTGTCGCTGTACATGGCTATGAGATTGAGGGAATTGCATCCTGGATTGGGTTTGTTGTATTTTAAACAATTGATCCCTGCATTAAGTGGGTCAAAAGTTTTTGAAACCTGTCTGGAAGGCCCACCTATATTCCAACAATTGGTATCAGAGCCTAACCTCATCTCTAATCATGTTAGACCAGCAAGCTTGCTCTGATCTTTGCATGAGATGTGAAGAAGATGAAGCAAGGGCTATGTAAGGATCAATTTAATGGATTTGCTTGGTTTGATAGTAAATTCATGTTTGGATAGTCACAAAAGGTTTTAATAATGATGGAAGGATCATAGGAAGCCATTGGGACACTTTAGAAGTGATTTGGAGAAGAGCAAACACGAAACAGAAAACCCAAGTTGCAGAAATTCGTCAGCCGGGTCGACCTCCCCCCGTGCCCGGGTCGACCTGGTGACTGCAGGCTGGTCGACCTGCCCCTCCTGGCAGGTCGACCCGGCCTTCTGTGCAGAATTCTGCAGAATTTTTTTTTTCAAGTTTCGGGTCTATTTATGCTTCCTATTTTTCCAGCATTGTTTGGCAGCCTATTTTGTGATTTGTATGGTTGTATAAGATACTAACTTGCAGATGATCATGTCCTCTCCATATGGCCCACAAGTCTTTTGCTTTCTTTTATGGTGATTGGTTTATTTAAGGCTAATTGTAAAGGGCGTCATGGTTTCCTTGGTTTCCCGTGAAAGGGCAAGGCATGATGAATTTCCCTATAGCCCTTTTAATTCCAGTTATAGATTACCATGTAAGTCTCATATATGAGGCATAGGAATTTATGTAATTTTTCTAAATTTGTAAATTCTGGCGATGTCCTAGACGAAGAAGGAAAGCGATGTTGGACTCCTAATCAAAGAGTTTGAAGATTACCAAAAGAGTTCTGGAGTTTCCCAAAGAGTTTGAGGAATTCCAAATTTTTGGAAAGTCTAGAAGTCCAAGAAGTCTATTCCGCTTGGGCCATGTGGAGGAGAGGACTAGTTTCTATTTTTGCAATTTCTATTTATGGATGCATGCTTAAATTAGAATTTTTCCAGATCTGATCCAAACATAGCAAGTAACTAAAATTGGTCAAATCAAATTAATTTTTGGAAAGAGTTCTAATTAGTGTTGATGGCCCATGAGATGGACACATTGGTAACTCTAATTTAGAAAACTGGATTTTCCTTAAAATAACTTGACTTGGAACCAATCTTAGATCATATCATAAGATGATTTGATGTATACATGTGGGTCCTAATACCTAATAAAGAAATCCTCAATTCTAAAATATTAAGTGGGAGCGGGGCATTTATATTTAGAAATCTCCATGGTTTTCCACCATAGGTCCATTGTAAGGAAAGTATTAGCCTCGCGCCATCTCGAGTATGGCCATTCCCCACGGAGGGCTTTTACTTGTCTGGCTACTAGATATGGATCTCCTATGGATAGTGTTGGTGAGACGGGGCGGGGGCTCACTCCCCAAGGAGGAGCTGCTCGCAACGGTTGTCATGCAATGCTAGTTGGTGGGTCACACTTAACTAAAATAATGATGTAGTATCCCCAAAGATTTGCCTCATTTATTTTAGAAACCAAAGTTAATCGGGAGTCATTGATTATTTGGTATGAGATACCTAGATAATAATGAATGAAGGGGATCATGGAAAGTTAGTCTTAATCCTAATTTTGACCAACTTTGATCCGCACCAATCTAGGTGGTATTCGCACTTCCCAAGGAGGCATACCCCGGGGATTGGGATTCCGATTTATTCTGAATTTAATGGTTATGAGGATTCCATATAAATTTGGTAGAATACTAAACCCTAATGTCATTTAAATTCATTAATTGAATGTATGGTTATGTGCTACAGTATTTCAAGCATGAATTCAAATACTTTCAATCCACTTGCGACCATCCTCAACCAGAATAAGTTGATGGAACCCAACTTTATAGACTGGAAAAGGACCCTGGATATTATCCTGACAGCTTCAGGATGTAGATATGTCCTTACCATACCCTCCCTTCCTGAGCCTGAGCTTCATGCACCTCAGTATGAAAAGGACCTTTACACCGAATGGACAAAAGACAATGAGGTAGCCAGATGTTTTATACAGGCATCCATGTCTAGTGTTTTACAACACCAACATCAATCCTATAAGTTAGCATACGATATTATATCGAACTTAAAGTAGATGTTTGCGGACCAGGTTAAAACCTGCTAGGCAAGCTGCTATGAAGGTGCTGATAAACACTAAGATGACTGAGGGAACCCTAGTACAAAAACATTTGTTGAAAATGAGTCTCGCACTAAATGAGTTAGATGTACTGGGTGTTACGATTGATAAAGAATCGCAGATCGACATGATCCTTCAATCACTACCCGGATTCTTTCAATCATTTCGAGATCAATTATAATAAATTGGAAATGACTATAGCTGAGCTGTCTCGCCAGCTGGTAGTGACTGAGGAAATCATGAAGAAAGAGAAAAATTCCCTCATGACAGAAAAGTCATTTGCTAGGACGAAGCCGAAAGGCAAAGACCGAGATAGCAAGAAGAAATCAGTCATCAAGGGTCCTAAGGTGGAGAATGGTTCTACTTATAGTATGGCCAAGGCTAAGGGAACGGGAGTAAAAGGAAAGTGTTTCCATTGTGGTAAGACAGGACATTGGAAAAGGAGTTGTCCATAATATCTGTCTAAAAAGCAGACCTCAGGTATGATTGAGTCACTTATTTCTGAAGTTAGTTTTACAACTGGTACTTCAGAATCTTGGTGTATGGACTCCAGGGCAACTGATCGCATATGTAATTCGTTGCAGGGGTTCAGGGAAACCAGGAGGTTCAGTGACGGAGAAATCATTGACAACCTAGGATCTGATGCTAAGGTAGAGGATGTTTCAGTGGGAGTTATTACATTACGTTTTACAAATGATAAATTGATTTTGTCAGACACGTTATATGTATCGTCTTTAAGGCGGAATTCAATTTCAGTTTTTAGTATGGTGAATAAGAGTTATTCTATTACTCTTGGTACTGAAATTGTCATAAAGAGATACGGTATTTTTATGTATTCTGACAAGGTAATCAATGGAATTTATTTCTTAATCCCACAATGTATGAGATACATGATACTGAAACAATTAATAGACCATCATTAAAGAGAAGGTCACCTTCATCTAATCCAACAAAGCTTTGGCACTTGAGGCTAGGTCATATAAACCTAAACAGGATTGACAGGCTAGTGAAAGATGGTATCTTACCTTCATTGGTTGTAGAACCAATGCCTGTCTGTGAGTCCTGTCTGGAAGGCAAAATGACCAAAAGGCCCTTTTCATCCAAGGGCAATAGGGCCAAAGATTTATTGGAATTAGTACATACTGATGTATGTGGGCCCATTAATGTAAGAGCCAGAGGAGGATATGAGTACTTCATCACTTTCACAGATGATTACTCAAGATATGGATACATATACCTTATGCACCGCAAGTCCGAGGCTTTTGAAAAGTTCAAAGAGTTTCGAGCGGAAGCGGAAAAGCAATTAGGTAAAAGTATCAAGACTCTTCGATCAGATCGAGGAGGAGAATATCTGTCTGGAGATTTTATGGCACACTTATCAGAAAATGGGATTTTATCCCAGTTGTCTGCTCCTGGTATGCCTCAACAGAATGGAGTAGCGGAAAGAAGGAACCAGACTCTTTTAGATATGATCAGGTCTATACTGAGTTTTTTTTTTTGGATTACCTATATCCTTTTAGGGATACGCCTTGGATACCGCGATGTACATACTAAACCTCGTACCATCTAAGTCTATACCTAAGACTCCCCGGGAGTTGTGGATCGGGCGAAAGCCTAGTCTACAACATTTATACATTCGGGGTTGTCCGGCACATGTGCTAAAGGTTAAGACGGATCAGTTGGAAGCGAAGTCGGAAGTATGCACGTTTGTAGGATATCCTAAAGGAACTAAATGTTGGTTATTCTATAATCCCAGAGAGCAAGAGTGATGGTGAGCACTAATGCGGTTTTTCTGGAGGAAGATTATATGATAGACCGGAAACTTTTAGAAAAAGGTGATCTTGGAAGAAATTCAAGAGCAAACAATTCCAAATCCTAGTATGACCGAACCTAAGGAAGAAGTGCCCTTACCTAACCCAGTAATTACACCAGTGCCTTGTCATAGTGGGAGCATAGTCAGGCCCCCTGATAGGTTCTCGTTCTTGGGAGAGTCTTACGAGGCAGTCTCGGAAGAACCGGAACAAGATCCCTGTAACTATGATGAAGCAATTAATGACATTAATTCGGGACATTGGCAAGATACTATGAAAGTTGGTATGGAGTCTATGTACTCTAATCAGGTCTGGACACTTGTGGACTTGCCTGCCAATATCTAACTTATTGGGTGCAAGTGAGTCTACAAGAGAAACAGAGAACCAGATGGAAGAGTTGAGACCTTTAAAGGTCAGGCTTGTTGCGAAAGGATATACTCAGAAAGAAGATATCGATTATGAGGAAACCTTCTCGCCGGTAGCCATGCTCAAGTCCATCAAGTCCTCAAGATGGCCGTTGGCAAATGGATGTCAAGACGGCGTTTCTCAACGGCCATCTTGAGGAAGACATCTATATGATGCAGCCAGACAGTTCTATAGCTAAACAACCAAAAGCAAAGAGTTTCCAAGCTGCGGAAGTCCATTTATGGATTGAAGCAGGTATCCCGAACCTAGAACATTCGTTTTGACTAAGCAATCAAGTCAGTTGATTTTTGTCAAAATCCAGATGAGTCATGAGTGTACATGAAAAGTAAGGGAGGCAGGGTAATTTTTCTAGTTGACGACATCTTTCTCCTAGAGAGTTATGGATGTTGTCAACAGTAAAAGGTTTAGTTAGCTAAGACTTTTGATATGAAGGACATGGGAGAAGTCAGAAGCATCCTAGGGATCAAACTCCATTGAGACCGAATAAATAGGATGATAGGCTTATCCCAATACGCATACATAGATAAGGTACTAGTATGGTTTGCTATGCAAAACTCCAAGAAGGGTATTACACCTTTCAGGCATGGAGTGCACCTTTCCAAGAATCAGTGTCCCAAGACACCTGAGGAAAAGGAGCAGATGAGGTCGATACCATACGCTTCGGGTGTTGGTAGCCTCATGTATGCTATGCTATATACTATACCGGATATCTGTCATGCATTGGGCTTAGTCAGCAGATATCAGTCTAACCCAGGTCCTAACCATTGGATTGCTGTAAGATGTGTTCTCAAATCCTTGAGATGGATTAGAGATTACATGTTGATTTATGGCCACAATGAGTTGATTCCAGTTGGTTACACATATTCTGACTTCATGTCAGATAAGGATTCCAAGATATAAACTTCTGGGTATGTGTTTATGCTATAGCTGCTTGAGAAGCAACTAAAGAAGCAGATTGGCTCAAAAGATTCCTTATGGAACTTGGAGTGGTATTTTTGGCAAGACAGCCGCTCACAGTTTACTGTGATAACAGCAGGGCAGTCGATAAGTCCAAGGAACCCAGAAGCCAAAAACATGTACAGAGGTAGTTACACATGGTCGGAAAGATTGTGCAGAGAGGTGATACTGCTATCACCTAGAAAAACTCTGCAGACAATCTGGGAGATCCCTTTACTAAGCCTTTGACTACCAAAGTTTTTGAGCAACATGTAGATGGGATGGGCATGAGATGCAACCCTGACTGGCATTGAGCCCAAGTGGCCGGGAGATTGTTAGATTTTATGGTCTCAATACCAGTATATGATGAATAGATTGATTAATTTCTTTATTTATCAATATAATCATGCTCTCCTTTCATGAGATGAATGGTGATTTATTACTTCATGCACATGACCAATATATATGACATAATGGTTCATGAGATGAACCGGGTCCCATTAGTATATTAGATGTGATATATGTATATGGATGAGATCCACATACGGGAGATATGTGTCACAAATCTTATACTTAAAATATCTTCACAACCAGTGATGAGATTGGGCATCTTATCTGACAAGGTTGCAGTACTTTGATCACTATGAGATAGTATGATTTATCTCGATCATCAGAATGTAAGATTCTGGATCATAGTGCTGGTACATTGGATGTATTGAAGGACCATGAGAAGCACCTTATCAAATATTGTCTCGATTTAAGGATTGCTCTCATAATTCCCTAGCAATAGGCTCTCAATCCTGAGACATTGATGAACTCAAGTTTCTGTCTATTCATTTGCTTTGAGTCACCAATGAGTGAGGCCAACTGTAGGTCAACACCTCGGTGTCTTAGGTACATGGTAGTAGGACTGTGGGAACATGCAATGATCAAGATGGAATCTACCTACATTATCCCCTTGTGCCAATTAATTGATTTATCATTGGTAAGTGCGCACCCATTCCGATTAAGAGTTAATTGGATCGGTACCAAATGATTACTATAATTAATTGGGGCTCAAGGATAATAACATGTGGATCTAATATTGGATGAGACAGATTTATTCCAATTGATCCATGGATAATGATGGAGGGGCCTACTTGTGATACTGTGGAAGTTTAGGGTCTTCATTGAAATATATTCCTAAGACTGGAATGCAATTGCATTTATATAGTGGAGTTATTTGCAATTAACTGTGGGCCCGGATTGCACATGAGATGTGGGGTCGCGTGTCCCAGTTGGAGCCAGCTTTCTAAGGAATCCCTAGTGGTCCCCACGCTAGCCCAATATATTAGAAAGATACTAATTCTACTTGAACTCTAAAAGGAAGGTTACTATTTCTATTTGAAGTGAGACTTCTAATAGTGGTAATGGTAAGCTACTAATTAATAATGGAAGTAGGACTTCTATTTTAATTAGAAAGGAGAAAGTTACTAATAGTTGTGGAAGTAAGACTTCTATGGCAATTAGTAAGGGATATGTTTACTAATTTGTAATGGGGGTTAAACTTCTATTTCAAATAGGAAAAGAGGAGTTATGGAGGGCTATAAATAGAGGAATACTCCTCTCAAATTCGTGTATAATTAATAGAGCACTTTTCAGCCCCTTGTGCAAGAGTTGTACAAGTCTTCTTCCTCTCAAAGTTCCCCTCTCTTTCACCTTTGGTTCCTTAGAGTTACTAGTAGGGTTTTCTCTTGAGGATTCCACCATCTTCTTGAAAAAAGAGATCTAATACGGGATATAGCGTTGGAAGATCAAAAGGAGTTGAAGATTCTGATTTGGATTGTGAAGTTGTTCATCACCAAAGTAAAGAAATCAAATCCTCCATTAGAGCACAACAGAGCTCCAAAGGTATATCTACATCCTTGTATGTTGTGGATTTCGAGATTGCATGTTTATGTGCTTATTTCTATCTTCTAGATAGTGTTTGTTGCTGTACATGGCTATGAGATTGAGGGAATTGCATCCTGGATTGGGTTTGTTGCATTCTAGACAATTGATCCCTGCATTAAGTGGGTCAAAAGTTTTTGAAACCTGTCTGGAAGGCCCACCTATTTTCAACAAAAGTAGCCCGGAGTAGACAGAAAAGCTATGCAGATTCTCATAGAAGGGATTTACAGTTCAAAGAAGGAGACAAGGTTTTCATGAACGTGTCACCTATGAGAGGAACATTGAGATTTGGACAGAAGGGCAAGTTATCACGGAGATACATTGGACCATACGACATTGTGAGCAAGATCGGTGATGTGGCTTATAGGTTAGCCTTACCACATGAGCTATCAGGCGTACACAACGTCTTCCATGTGTCTATGTTGAAGAAGTATGTCCACGATCTGTCCCATGAACTTCGGCACGAGCCATTAGAGATCAGAGAGGATGCTACCTATGTTGAGAAGCTCGTTCAGATCATTGATACGAAGGAACAAGAGTTGAGGACACGGACTATTCAGTGCGTAAAAGTACTATGGGAGAATCATGGACCGAAAGAGGCAACATGGGAATTACGAGACCAAGTACAGAAGAAGTATCCACATCTACTACCTGAGGTGAGTTTTATATTTCATTTGGAGGACCAAATGCCCTAAGGGGTGGAGGATGTAAGTGTTAGGAATTTTGTAGATTGCAATTTGATGGATGCATTATCATTCAAGCATCATTTGATTCACACACATATGCATTGATTTAGATTGTCGCGACCCCGGACCGGGCCCGCAGGACTGATCCGGGATCGGGACCATTAGTAGTGGATAATGATAGAAGGGTCTACATCCACAATATACAATTTATTTAATTTCCCACAGGTGTCCGCGGTGAGGATATCACAACCTTGCATGAATATTTCTGTTGAGTGCGGAAGCGTGTAGCAAATCAAATAGTAGACTATCTCTAATCATGCAAGCATTAATATTAAATATCAAAACTGGATCAAAATGAGCAATGATCTATAGCAAGTTTCCTGAAAGTTGTTAAAGTTAGACAAAATATCATTTAGTTACATTCCCCAAAATTAGAGGCCAACAAAGGCCAATATTACAAAATAATAACCCAAAAGAATGGTTAAGAAGTTCTCCCCAAAATGTTACGCCTCTTGGCAACTCGATGTCTACATGACATCGTCAGCACGCCACTCAACTAGAGGTTGCAACTCACCTACTGCCTCCTCCGGCTCCTCCTCAAGGAAACCGGCAACGGGACCTGAGTACCAAAGTAAAGGATCAGACACGACGGTCTGGCAAGAGAATGAAAAGATGCAACAACATATAATAGATGAAATCTCTTGAAAAGCATAGAAATCTGTTTAAACAAGAACTCTCATAAAACAGGTAAATCATTTGCTATAAAACAAGTAAACAAGATAAAAATATATGAGGTATCCAAGGAATCGGGAATAACAAGGTGGCAATCACATAAAGCTAAGTCCTCTGTCACTAAAGTGACAACAGTATCACGGGACGTCGATCTCAGTCACGCAAGGTGAGGAGAAACAACGTATACATATATACAATATAATTATACGGGAACGGGACCACGGTAGCGAACCGGGTATCGGGACGGGACCACGGTAATAAACCGGGCATCGGGATCCAAACTGCAGCTGGCGGGACGGGAGAGGGATTTCCAAGTCGGTGGATCAAACCGACAAGGTATCCAAGCTTAGTGATGCCGACTCATAGGATAAATAACACATCGAGACATATGCAAGTAAATCGAGTACAGGAAATAAACGGGTAAAACGGGGGTGCTCAAGGGCACGCTGTCATTTCATGTCGGGCAATACATTTCGAGACAAGTCAATGCTACTATCATGCTTTCGGGAAAACAACTCATGACATGTAAATCTTGGAAATAGAGAAATATGATGAACTATACCAATTCGGGAAAGATAAATGTTTTAAGATCTATTTGAGTGAATAGGGGTCCCGTATGTCGATCATAGATATGACTTGGTACTCTTTGAGTTTGAAGACATTCCGGGCTCCTTATGCACTTTTACTATTTTTAAAACTTAACATGAGCTTATGGATAGTACTAGATGCTATGATAGAAAAATCAATACTATAAACGATCCATCCTAAGTATGATGTCAACCCGGAACCATCGAGCAACCTACTCAGTCACCGAAAGGAATAGAATTCGCGATACCCAAGGAAATAGACTTTGCATTTAGGTATGAAGAGGATATCGTGTCGTTCCATCCCGTTCAAGATTGAATAGATTGAACTTCGATGCATTCTGAACCAACCGTGAAGAGCATCGGCTCAAGACGCTCTCACATATGGTCAAGTGAGTCCAAAGAGGGTAGCCAAGGTCCACAAGAAAAATAAATCTCAAAACCCACTGGACTCGGGCCGATCGATCGGTCAAAATTTCGGTACCAGCGTGACCTATGCCAGGTAGACCGCATCGCTCGAGCTAATCGAAGAGTTCGCTCGAGCGAACCCATCGGTCGAGCGGTTATTAAAATGCGTTCGAGCGACCGAGCTACTAGAAAACCCGTATCCTTTTCTGGACAGGTCGCTCGAGCGAACTGTCATGGTCGCTCGAGCGAACTGTCCAGAAACTGAATTTCGGGCAGTTCAGTTCCTCTCTTTCTCTTCCTTTTTACAACCTTCTTTTAGCCCTTCTTACACATCAAATGAGGAGCCTATTTCTCCCTCCAAACTACAAAAAATCCTCCATTTAATCAATCAAATTCTCCTCCACCAACCATACATTCAACACAAGGAGAAAGGAGAAGGGAACCATTTCACAATCTATATATACCTTTGCAACAAAACAAGAAGACATTCATTGCCATAAACCACTACTTCTCCAAGATTATAAATGTGTCATTAATACTTATCATGAGCATTCATCTCAAATTAAAGCAATAAATGCACATTAATGGAAAATGTCCAAAAATCAATAAAAGCTTAGGAAAATCATTTATTCACTTGCCTTAGGTCTTCTATCAAAGAAATCAAGCTCTATCAAGTCTTCCAAGACAAAGAATCCAAGCTACAAGGCAAGATCCCCAAATAAAACCCTAACATGGTCAAACAATGAAATCACAAAGAAACCTTCCAATAATGAAGGTGAAGCTCCTATAGGGTTAGAGGAACACCAATCTAGGAGATGAAGGGGGTTACTTACTTGCAAGGTCCTCTAATGGCAATGGTGAGCTCAAAGAAGGTCTTGTGATGAATGCTTTTCTCAAGCAATGGTGTCAATGGAGAGTTAAGGTGATGAGGAAGAAGATGATGATCTCTAATCTTCTCTTGGTGCAAGCTTGAGAGTGGATTGAGTGATAAAAGGCAAGAGCAAGAAGAAGATGAAGAAAACCCTAGCTCTCACCTCTTGTGCTGGAAAAATGGAAATGAAGTGAATGGGTTAATGGCTTCCCCTTTGTTAACAATGAATTGGGTCCCACTACTAAAGGAACTAAATGGGCTGAAATCATCTCTATCGGAACCTCGGATGAATTCGACGAAGAAGGAAGAAGTGATCGTCGAAATATCTAGTTTCTAAAAAGTATATGTTTCGCGGGTTTCGGGAATATCAAGTTTTGGGTACAGATTTGGTGTGCAATGACTGTTTTGCCCTCAAGGCCAAGAAATCGGGTTTCGGGATCTCCAACGGAATCGGGATCAACATGAAAGTTGAATGAAATAACAATACTAATAAAACGGGATTAAAATCATGAATGTAAAAACCTCCGATAAATCCTCAAACATATGCAATATCAAGAAAGGGAACCCTCAAAGGGCCCTACTAGCACAAAGCAAATCAAAACATTCAAATTAGCCCAAAACTATAAACAAAGCTAATCCAAACTCCACTTAGTCGAAATCACCAATCGAGCTTAGTACTAACACGCAACTAAATTAGCACTAATCAGGTTCACTCGGGTCGGGGTCTTACATAGATAAACTTGAAATCTTGTTTTATTCATGCATTGCTTTTAAGAGTTGTAAAAGTTTTGATTTATGCATGATTTGCTTTTAAAACTTGGATGCATTTGATTTGAAAAGAGTTTTAGAAAATCAAGCTAGCCTATGAGTTTTAAATCTTTCAAAATATTTTAGGCTTTTTATGTTCCATGTTTTAAAACCCTTAGAATGATTTAAAACATGTTTTTACGCTTGATTAAATGGCCCAAAGTTCCACAAAGAAAATCTTTGAAATTGCAAAAGTTGGAATTTGGGGTCCCAGCAGTGTGGCCGGTCGACCGGCCCAGGGGTCCCGGTCGACCGGGAACACTGCAGGCAGAAAATGCCCTGGCGCCTCCAACGGTCAGAAATATGACCGTTGTGTGATCCCGGTCGACCGAGGACTAGCCGTTGGACACTTTTTGCTATAAATATGAGTTCTTTCCTTTGTCAATGTTGGAGATTTTGAAGACTCTTTTGAGGAGCTTTGAGACAAGACAAAGGGGATGAACTAAGAGAGACCAAAGAGTCATTTGGTGAGCTAAAGCTTGGATTAATGAAGTTAAATCTCTAAGTAAGCTCTACCTCTCTTAATCATAGTTTACATGCTTTGTTTAAGTTATTGGTAAATGTTTTTTAGCATGATAACTATGATGTGATGAATCCATTCTTCTATAAATCTTTGATCTAATTAAGATTGGATTCTTCACTTTGTTTTCATCCAAGTAGTTTTTAAACTTTCTTAATCATGCTTAGTCTAAATCTTTGATTTCTTTTATATAGCATGATTCTTTTTCTTGGTTGAAACATTACTTGTTGTTTTCATTCATTTAAACATTAGTAAAATTATTTTGATTTTGAAAACAACATTGCACATGCATCACATGTTCTAAGTTAGTCATTTTCATACAACTTGTGAGTCTTTGATTTTCATGTCATTAACAAGTTGATTTTCATACATGTGATTTGCATTAGACTTCAATCAAATCTTTCATGAGCTTTAAAATTTGAAATGCTTTAAGCATATATTTGATTGAGCTTTCTTTTTAAACTTGATTGAAGTTATCACACACACACATCATGAGCATACACATTTGCATTCATTTAGTGTTTGTGTGAGTTTGTTATTCACTTTCATATCCGCCTATTTTAGAGGCAAATACATTGTGCTTAATTTGTATCTCTTAGAGTGATCTTTTGTGAAGACACTTTCTTAGAGAAATATTTATTTGTAAAGGTTATTGCTTAGCCTAAGAAAAGCATTGTGTAAAGGTTATTGCTTAGTGTGAGAACCCGACCCCTAATCTCTTGGATTAGTATTATTTTATTTGTGGATTAGTTTCTTTTAGTGGGATTAGTATTTGTTGGGTTGAGTTTGTGAGCTAGAATGGTTTTTCTTCTAGTTTTGGGCTTTTGAGTGCTTTGGTAGCTTGTGGGGCCCTTTGGGGGTTCCCTTTTCGGCTTTGCATTTACTTGTGAGATTTTCCCGATTTGTTTCGTATTGTGTTTTTGGCCCGTTACATTCATCTTGAGGAATCCTACAACTTTCATGTTGATCCCGTATCCATTTGAGAACCCGAAACCCGATTTCTTGGCCTTGAGGGCAAAACAGTCATTTCACACCAAATCTGTACCCAAATCTCGATATTCTCTTAATCCGTGAAACATATACTTTTTGGATACTAGAAATTTCGACGATCATTTCTTCCTTCTTCGTCGAATTCATCCGAGGTCCCGAAAGAGATGATTTCAGCCACCCAAGTCCCTTAAGTTGTGGGACCCAACCTCCTTTGTTAACATAAGAGAACCCACCCCCTTCATTGCATCCCATTCTCCATTTTTCCAGCACAGCCAGCTGAACCTAGGGTTTTCCCTTGTGTTTCTCTTCTTCTTCTTGCTTCTTCATCTCCAAGCCACACCAAGAGTTCATCAATCAAGAAATGGAGATCACCAACCTCTTCCTCATCTTACAAGCTTTCCATTGATACCATTTGTGAAGAGAACCCTCCATCACAAGACTTCCTTTGAGCTTACCTTGTCCATTAGAGGACCTTGCAAGTAAGTGTTCTTCTTCATCTTCTAGATTTGTAATCTTCTAGCCTTAGAGAAGCTCCACCTTGATTATTGAAAGGTTTCCTTGTCATTTCATTGCTTAACCCATTCTAGGGTTTGTTTTGGGGGTTTTTGTAGAGATTGTGGATCTTGAGCTTGAGAGGTGATTAGGAGCTTGATTTGCTTGATTAGAGTCAAAGGCAAGTGGATGATTGGATCGTTTTGATTATTAACATGTTTTGTGAGAAAAATCCTGTTTCATTAAGGGTTTTGGTGATTTTAGTAGTTGTCTTTACTATGATTAATATTGATTTCGAAATGTGCTTATTGATGAGTTATTTCCCTCTTGTTCATACTTGGAAAAATGTATGCATCATATTGTCAAGGTTTCAAATGGTTTCACATGAATGAGTTTTCTCCACCTTGAGATTTGTTGTGAATGGAAAGAATGGAAAGGGAGAAACTTGAAATGAGGAGCTCTTTAGCTCATTTTAATGTCTTGGAAACATGTATTTAAATCATCTTGTTTATAGTTCTATGTGATTTTTTAAGTGTTGGAAAGGAAAGGAAAAAGAGGAGAAAAATTCAGTTTCCCGGACTTGCTACACGCCCAGGTCCGATCGATCGGACCTATCGGCCTGTCTTTAACTGTAAGGCTTTTTGAGCCGATCGATCGGACTCTGTGTATAACCAGTGAAATTTGATATTGTTTTTTTTGGAAACCTTTGGGCTTTCTATGAGTCCTAGGGGTATATACCTTAGTGTCAAGGCCAATTATACCCTAATCTAAGGTCTCTAAGATTAGGGAACTAAAAGAAAAGAATGGTGTTGATTTAGACACTAATTCTTGGTTTTAGGTGGGACCCTGGCTACCCTCTTTGGACTGTTTGGACCATGTGTGAGAATGTCTTGAGCCGACACGCCTCACGGTTGGTTCGGTGGCATCGGAGTTCAATCCATTTCAATCTTGAACGGGATGGAACGACGCGATATCTTCTTTATATCTAAACACAAGTCTTTCCCTTGGTTATCGCGAATTCTATTCCTTTCGGTGACTGAATAGGTTGCTCGATGTTTCCGGATTAATGTCATGCCTAGGATGGACCGTTTATGATCTTGATTCTTTTCTATTGTAACATCTAGTACTACCCATAAGCTCATTTTAAGTTTCGAAAATCGAAAAGTGCATAAGGAGCCCGGAATTTCTTCAAACTCAAGGAGTACCAAGTAATTATTATAATCGACATACGGGACCCCTATTCACTTAAATAGATCTTGAAATTAATACTTTTACCCGAAATTGTTATAGTTCATTGT
The DNA here is from genome assembly GCA_038049695.1 of Cinnamomum chago. Lineage (NCBI taxonomy): Eukaryota > Viridiplantae > Streptophyta > Magnoliopsida > Laurales > Lauraceae > Cinnamomum > Cinnamomum chago. The sequence continues at coordinate 39,475,357 of CP142460.1, forward strand.
TTCACCTCATTTCCCGAGATTTGCATCACATGACTTGTTTCCCGAAAGCATTGAAGTTACTCTGGTAACAGTTATTGTCCCGAAGTGCATTGCACCACATGATATGTCAGTGTGCCCTTGAGCACCCCCGTCTTGCCCGTTTGATTATGTATTTGTACTTGATTTACTTGCATTGTCTCGATTGTATTTGACCTATGAGTCGGCACCACTAAGCTTGGATAACCCTGTTGGTCTGATCCACTGACTTGGAGATCCCCCTCTTGTCCCGCCAGCTGCAGCTTGGATCCCGCTACCCGGTTATTACCGTGGTCTTGTCCCGATACCGCAGATTGCTACTGTGGTCCCCGATGCCCAGCTCGCTACCGTGGTCATGTATAGTATATGTATATGCATTCATGAGATCCACTGTTTCTCCTCACCTCGAGTGACTGAGATCAGTGCCTAGTATATGTATATGTATTTATATGAGATCCCCTGTTTCTCCTCACCTCGAGTGACTGAGATCAGGGCCTAGTTATTGCTCTATCGCTTTAGTGATAGAGGACTTAGCTTCGTGTGGTTGTCATCTTGCCAGTTCCCGATTCCTTGGATACCCGACATGTTTTATATAGTTTACTTGCTTTCCGATAAATGATTCGTTTCCTTTATGAAAGTTGTTATTTAAACAAGTGCTAATATTCTCCAATGTAAATTCAGTTATTATTATATTGTTTTCTGTCCTTTGTACACACACATGTTTTAAATGAATGCTGGTTGGGTGAATACCCATGCTTTTACCTATGTTTCAAACGATCAATGATTTTGCTAGATTTATATGATTACACATGTTTTAAAGGAATACCCGAATTGTTAAATATCCGAGCTTGCTTTAAAGGACATTTGGTTTGTCAGATATCTATGTTTATACCTGTTTTTAAATGATACCCGATTTGTTAAGTATCCATGCTTTGAAATATGTTTTAAACGACACGCGTTTTGCCAGATTCCTATGTTTATACCTGTTTTAATGATTACCCGATTCGTTAAATATCCATGCTTTGAAATATGTTTCAAATGACACTTGTTTGCCAGATCCCTACGTTTATACCTGTTTTAAACGATATCCGATTTGTTAAATATCCGCATTTCTACATAGGTTTCAAATGGACATTGGTTTTGTTAGACTGCTATGAATACCTGGTTTGTTGTATACTTATGTTTTTACCTAAGTCTCAAATGAACGTTTGTTTTGCCCGGCCACTATATTTATGAATGTTTTAGACGAACACCCGATTGACAAATATCTATGCTTTTTACGGATGTTGTAAATGAATATATGTTTTATTAGATATTCATGTTTTGCCCATGCTTGAAATGAATGCAGGTCTTCCCCGAGATTCCCGACTTTGCACCCGTTTAATTATATGCAGCATTTGATCGAGTATCATGATTTATCTTATGTTTTATTCTTCAGTATATTTGTTATCTTTTCATCCACCTGCCAGACCGTCGTGTCTGACCCACTACTTTTGGTACTCAGGTTCAGATTTCTTCGCCCCGAGTTAAGTGTTTTGTTGGCTGTGGAGCCATGCCTTGCAGGTTGGTTTGTCGGCTATGTCATATAGACATTGAGCTTGACATCGGAGCTACGTCACATTTGGGTAGTAGTTTATAGCTTATTGTTGTATGGCTTTTATTAGCCTTTTTCTTGGGATTCTTAATTAATGTACATTGATAATTGTAACTTGAATATATTTAGGAATGTAATATCCTGTTACTGTCAGCTCTGTAATTTATTGTGATGGTTACTCCAGTCTGATATGATTCTTGATATAATAGCTATATGCTAAAGGTTGAGTGCGACGCGGAATCCGATGGCCACGGACTTCGGGTCGCAACGCCACAAAAGCTTCCGCAAAATATTCAGAACGTGTTGGAATGTGTTGTCTTCACACACGCGGATCTTGGGAGAAGTAAAATACATTTATGCTTTAATCCCATTCCCGCCCCCGAGGTTTCGGTTCGGGGGCGTGACACTTAGCCTAAGAAAAGCATCTTGTAAAGGTTATTGCTTAGCCTATAAAAGCACATTGAGAGGTTGTTGTTTAGCCTAGAAAAACAACATTGTAAGGGTTATTGCTTAGCCTAGTAAAAAGCATAAATAGTGAAAATCCGGTGGGGTGATTAGATCACAAGCCGGTAGTGGACGTAGGCATTGAGGCCGAACCACTATAAACCTTGGTGTTGTGGTGCTTGCTTTTGTGGTGATTGTTTATATTAGCTTCCGCATATTGTTTGATTAATCATCACATGTGACTAGTTTTTGTTAAGAAGTTAAAATTGATTTAAATTGGTCACAATTGTAGCTCACCCTATTCACCCCCCCATCTAGGGTTAGGATCCCAAGGACTTTTCAGTAAGACCCCGACCCGAGTGAACCCGGTTATTGTTAATTAAGTTGTGTTTTAGTTCTAAGCGTGTTTAGTGGATTGTGGTTAAGTTGGGCTTGGAATAGCTTTTGAAATAGTTTTGGGGAACTTTGATTGCTTTGTGATAGTAGGGCCCTTTGGGGGTTCCTTTTTATGACTTTGCATACACTTGAGGATTTATCGGAGATTCTTGCATTCATTGTTTTAATCTTGTTTTATTTGTATTGTTAACCCCTACAACTTTCATGTTGATCGCGTCCCCGTTCGAGATCCCGAAACCCGATTTCATAGCCTTGAGGGCAAAACAGTCATTGTACACTAAATCTGTACCCAAAACTTGATAGTCCCGGAAACCGCGAAACATATACTTTTTGGAAACTAGATATTTCGGCGATCATTTCTTCCTTCTTCGTCGAATTTATCCGAGATCCCGAAAGACATGATTTCAGCCCAAAGAGTGTCTTAAGTAGTGAGACCCATTCCCATTTGCTTATATAAGGAGAACCCATCTTCCTCATTTCCCTTTTTCCAGCACAAAATGCAGCCTAGGGTTTCTTGCAGCCTTTCTCTTCTTCTTCTTGCTCTCTCCATCTCAATCTCCTACTAATCTTGCACCAACATCAAAATGGAGGTCATCATTCTCTTCCTCATCTTGAAGGCTATCTTTTGATACCATTTGTGAAGAAAACCCTCCATTCCAAGATTTCCTTTGAGTTCACCTTGCCCATTTGGAGAACCTACAAGTAAGCAACCTTCCCCATCTCTTAGATTTGTGTTTCTTTGATCTTGAAGAAGTCCCATTCTCATTATTGTAAGGTTTCCCTTTCTATTTCATTGTTTGACCATTTTAGGGTTTGTTTTTGGGGATTTTGTTCATAGCTTGGATCTTTGGCTTGGAAGAGTATAAGACATTGATTTCCTTGATTAGAAGACCCAAGGCAAGTGGATGAGTTAATATTATGAGCTTTCAATGGTTTTCAAGAGGAATGTGGTTGATTTGTCATTTACATTCATATTTATTGTCTTGCATTCATTTTTGAAATAAATGCTTTGAATGAACCTTGCTAAGTCATTTAATGTTTTGGAAACATGTTGGTTATGGTACTTATTGTCATTTGGATATATCTTAAATGAATGTTTGTGATTTGGTTTCTCTTTCCGCTTGTGGTTGTTGTGGTTAAGAAAGAGGTGATGGAATGAACACATATTGGAGTTGTGGAGAAGTGTAGATAGAGGTATTGGAGGAGCCCCTAGCTCAGTTTTCTTACAGGGATTAAATGGAAGTGAGGAGAGTGGTTTTGAGGAGGAAATGGGGCTCAAATCTGAACACAGTGGGTGTTTCCCGTACCTGGCGGTCAGCCAGCGGTCACCTATTGGCTAGCCATCTGGTGACTGGCGGCTAACCTCCAGCTAGTCGAACAGTCGCGGTTACTTTTCCAAAGAGCAACATTTTCCTCCTAAAAACACGGTCAGCCTCACGGTTAGCAAGCGGTTAACCACCTAACCAATCGGCAGCTAACCGCCAGCCAACCGAACCATTTCGGTTACTTCTCCAGAGAGCAACATTTTCCTCCTGAAAACACGGTCAGCCTCAAGGTTAGCAAGCGGCTAACCGCCTAACCCATTGGCGGCTAACCGCCAGCCAAACGACCCATTTCAGTTACTTCTCCAGAGAGCAACATTTTCCTCCTGAAGACACGGTCAGCCTCACGATTAGCAAGCGGCTAACCGCCTAACCCATCGGTGGCTAACCGCCAGCCAACCGAACCATTTCGGTTACATTTCCAGTAACCTGTTTTTCTGTCACGCCAACCGCGGTTAGCCAGTGGCTAACTGCCTAACCCAACGGCAGCTAACCGCCATCTGACCGCTAGGTAACCGAAATCACCCAGACAACCATTCCAAAGAGCTCTTTGTTCGAGCAAACTCTCGGGCGATGAGCTTTGTCGGTCAAAGGCTATGTTTAGGACAATGATGAACTATTTAAACATTTTGGGACTATTCATTGAGAACCTCCTCTATGTCAATGAGATTTACTAAGCAATGCATGAGGCCATTTGAGAAAGAAACCATATCACAAAGATGTCATTCGATGTTTTGAAAATTCAAAGTGTATAAGGAGCCCGGAATGTCCCCAAACTCAAAGAGTACCAAATTATTATTAGATCGACATACAGGATCCCTATTCACTTCAAATAAATCTTAAACCCGATACTTTACCCGAAATTTCAGTTGTTTATTATACTTTATCGATCCCGAGATTTATACTACATGCCTTGTTTTCCCGGAAGCATTGAAGTACACTTACAATGGTTACTTGTCTTGAAGTGCATTGCACCACATGAAATGACAGTGTGCCCTTGAGCACCCCCGTCCTGCCCGTTTGTTTATTTGTACTCGATTTACTTGCACATGTCTCGATTTGTTATTTGACCTATTAGTCGGCACCACTAAGCTTGGATAACCCAGTTGGTCTGATCCACCGACTTGGAGATCCCCCTCTTGTCCCGCCAGTTGCAGTTTGGATCCCGCTACCCGGTTATTACCGTGGTCTTGTCCCGATGCCGCAGATTGTTACTGTGGTTTCCGATGCCCGGCTCGCTACCGTGGTCATGTATAGTATATGTATATGTATTTATAAGATCCACTGTTTCTCCTCACCTCGAGTGATTGAGATCAGTGCCTAGTTATTGCTCTGTCACTTTAGTGATAGAGGACTTAGCTTCGTGTGGTTGTCATCTTGCTTGTTTCCCGTTTCATTTGGTTACGTTACATGTTTTACAATGCCTACTTGTATTTGAATAAATGCTTTATCTCGTTTATAGAAATTGTTATTTAAACAGTTTTAAATGCTTTTGAAGGTAAATTCATTTATCATCATATTGTCATTGTATTTTACCCATTTGCCAAACCGTCGTGTTTGACCCACTATTTGGTACTTAGGTCCCGTTGTTGGTTATCCCGAGGAGGAGCACGAGGAGGTGGTCGGAGAACCGCAGCAGTTAGTTGAGTGGCATGCTGATGATGTCATTTAGACATTAGATTGCTAGAGAGAGATAACATTTTGGGAAAACTTTTAACCATTCTTTTGGGATTGGTATTTTGTTTATATTAGCCTTTGTTGGCCTTTATTTTTGGGAATGTAATTAAATGATCTTTTGTATAAACTTTAACTTACTTTTGGGTAACATGCTAATGATCATTGCTCATTCTGATACAGTACTATACTTTTGTTATTATCTTTATGATTAGAGATGGATTGAATCTTTGATTTGCTACACGCTTCCGTACTTAATAGAAATGTTCATATATGGTTGTGATATCCTCACCGCGGACACCTGTGAGAAATTAAATAAATGTATGGCATTAAACCGATGTAGTACATCAATAGTGTCCCGATCCTGGATTAGTCCTTTGGGCCCGGTCTGGGGTCGCGACTGGCACGATGTGTAATAAAATACACGACCAGTCTGCAGACTATCCACATGTTTAAGGACCCCCAGACAGTGGATCAAACTGAAAGGGCAGTCCAAGCTCAGTGGTGTTCACTTCAATTCATGAATGCACAAAACACGCGAAACACTGTCTAAACATGTCGAGATAAAAAGGGGAAAATCACTTATCAAAACACAACAAACACGACTAGCAAAAGGCATAATTAATATGCATAACACGCTTATGAAGTGACCCCTTTTTCTTGAAACAAATCTTCAAAACGAGCTTGTACTTAAACTTCAAAACGAACACACAATGATATTCATTGTATTAAAGACTGAAGTACGAACACAAAGCCTATCAAGCACATGTAAGGACCTTTGATCGATCTTTGTGTAGACGAAGCCCAAATATTAAAATTTAAAAGAGAATTGGTGCCCCGTAAGTTCAAAGACATCTCAGGTTTCGAGTGCACAATATCAGGCTAAAGGTTACTTAACATGTTCTAGTTTTCATTTTTACAAATATTCTTCAAAATGGGCATGGTGTCAAATTTGGTCAGCTCGCGGTCAAATGTCGGCTAGCCGAACTAGGATCTGGCGGCTAGCTGCCAACTGACCGACAGGCTGACCGCTGGAAACCCAAGTCCAAGCGCAGCTCTATAGAAAAGAAATCGAATTGACTTCGGTTGGCTTGCGGTTGGCAGAAATGGGACCTGGCGGCTAGCCGTAAGCTGACCGTAGGGCTGACCGCTGAACCTTGATACACATGCTAGCTTCTGGGATAGGAACCGTCGAGCTCGGTCAGCTCGCGGTTAACCGAAATGGGGATTTCGGTTAGCCGCCGACTGAAACTGCACAGGAAGTGCATTCAATTCAGATTTTCACATTTTCTTTTTCCCTTCTTCTTGTTTTTCATTCAACCTGCACTTCCCTGAGCCTACATGCTCTCCAAGGGATAAAACACACATTCCATAGCACAATTTGAGACATTACATTCCCATTCTCCAATCTAAAACAAAATCCCCAAATTTTCCATTCAAGATAAAAATTTCCAATGAAATGAGAATAATGAAAAGAGAACAAATCAAATGCACACATTCCATCATCCATCCTAGATTGGTTACTTGCCTTAGTCCAAGATGTCATAAGCTTTCTCCAAGCACTTCACTTAAGCTAATCCAAAGACTACAAAACCCATGAAAACCACACAAAACTCACTCAATCTTGAAAACAAGAAACCCATTTTCACAAAAGGGTTTGTAAACATGAAAAATAAGATCTTTGGGAACCAAAAAGGCCCCATTAAAGAGATGGGTTGGACCTATTACCTAGAAAATGCCAAACAAGGGGAGAAGGAAGAAAATGGAGCTCTTGCCCAACTAGAAACTCCAAGAACTTTGCATCAATGGAAAGCTTAGGATGAGAGGAAGAAGATGATTGTCTTGGAATTCTATTTGGAGTCTTCTAGCTTGATCATTCAAGAGAAATAAAGTGGAGAGAAAAGGTTTCTCCTCTTGGCTGCTCTAGGGTTAGGGTTTGAGAATGAAAAGAGGGAAAAAAGGAAAGAGTTGACGTAAAACCTTAGCAAATGGGGCACAATGGCCAAATCTTGCAATAATGAAAATAAGATCTTGTGGGCCTCAAATGAACTCGACGAAGAAGGATAAAATGATCCTCGAAATATCTAGTTTCCAAAAAGTATATTTTTGACATGGTTTTAAGATCTCAAAATTTGTGTCCAGATTTGTGTATAAAAGACAACTTTACCCTTTTTGGGTCAAAACTTGGGTTTTTGGGTTTCAAACATGAATGGGCTGAAAACAAAAGTTGTAACACATAGTAAAATCATTCAAATGAAATCAAAATCACAGTTAAAAATGGAAACCGATACGATCTTCCCAAGCTTACACGTGCACTCAGGCCTTCCTGAGTGTGTCTAACTAACACTAGACGTCCTCAAAATTCCCAAAGCTATATCCAGGACTAAACTAATTATTTCTAACCCAACGATAACTAAAACTACTTAGGACTAACACACACTAATCGAATTAGTCTGGGTCGGGGTCTAACACAGTTCCCAACCCGCCATGTGGCAATACCACGGGCACCGAGGCACAGATCTCGGGTTTCCAATCAAATCAGTAGGCACGTAACTTCTTCTTTTTTATTTTTTCCCCTGAATCAGGATCGATCCTAGAAAAGTGAACCTCACTTTTAGAACAAGTTTGCAATTGCATACATCCGTAGGCGGCCACTCCCGCGAGCTCAAAAGCTCCCATGAGTCCTAAGTGGTGTATCTACTTTCTTTGGAGCACAACTCTCCACGTGTTGTTCTCCAAAGAGGGGCATACTGTAGACACCTCATTTTGGCCCCCTACGATAGCCTTAAACACTTATTATATATAACGATGCCCCCATTTCACCCATAATTGAATGGTTAATGGCATAATTCAAATTAATTAATGACGATGAAGATGCTTGTTGATAATTTTAGACTTAGTTCGACGATTCATAGAAATTGTGAGAGAAAAGGCCAAATCACGTTGAGATCTCGAGTTCACCCTACTACTCATACAAGTAATGGACTACAACACTATCCAAGCCCCTTCCAGACTACATAGAGCACACTCAGGTTGTTCCTACAGAGATTACACTTAGTTTGCCTAAGTACGATATGATTAACATGAATTAAGAGGCTAGAATCATTGGTCCAGGTATCCTTAAATTTTCCTGACCTTTGACCATTAGGATCTATGGACCAAAATATTCTACGTTCCGAGAGCTTTCCGATGTTATGTGGAACGTCCAATTCCGATAGCCGGATCAAAAGATATGGCCCTCGGAAGACTACACAAGTGGTCCCACACCAGGGACACACTTGGGCGCCAATATAGGTGCGCCCAAGTCCCAAACTGCACTTGGGTGGACACACAAGTGCGTCCAAGTCCCAAGGTCACACTTGGGCGCACACACAGGTGTGCCCAGGTCCCAAGGTCACACTGTGTGTGCGCCCAAGTCCCCGGTTGCCCTAGAAAGCACTCTAGTTCATATTTAGGTTGGTTCCGCTCCACTATTCATAGTTCTGACCCAATCTCAATCCGAAAACAATCCAAAACCAAACCCCAAGTCCATTCGACCCGAAAAATGACATGGGTGCACCTTTGTGTGCGCCCAAGTTCTAAAAATCCACTTGGGCGCCCCCACAAGTGCGCCCAAGTCCAGATTCCTCTGTTTTAGTCCAAATTCAATCCGAAAACAACCCAAACCAAACCCTAGGTGAACTTAACCCCAAGTCCCTACCTTTTCCCGACCTCCAATCGTTATGATGTATGGACCAACATAATCTACATTCCAAGAGATTTTTGACGATATATAGAACGCCCAATTCCGACCAACGGTCCAAGAGATATGGCCGTCGGAAAACTACCGTAGTGCCCCCCCACTAGAGACACACTTGGGCGCCACCTTAGGTGCGCCAATGTCTCAGCCTGTACTTGGGCGCACACACAGGTGCGCCCAAGTCCCCGGTTTCCCTAGAAAAGCACTTGAATACATACTTAGGTTGGTTTCGCTCTATCTTTCACAGTTCCAACCTGACCTCAACCCAAAAACAGTCTGAAACCAAGCCCAAAGCCCACTCAGCCCCAAAACAAAACATGGGTGCACCTATGTGTGCGCCCAAGTTCCCAAAACCCTAAATATACCTTGGTTTGCGTGAAGCCTCTAGAAACTCGTGCACATAGCAACCATAAAACCCTCCTCCACGCCAAAATCTCTTTAAAAAGATATCTTATATCATTAACAAAAAAAGAGGAGGCCACCAAAAAATTAGAAAAAGTAGAAGAAAAGAGAGAAAAAGAGAGTAGCCACCATAACCAAAGAGAGAGCTTTAGATCTAGAAGGAAGAAGGAGAAGAGGATATTTCTGGTTTCCAAGCTTAACAATGGAGAAGGCTTGTGAAAGCCATGGACTTGCGCGAAAGCTTCTATCTAGGACCTGAAGGATACGATTCAAACTGGTATTTCTAGATTAGGTTCTCTTCCATTGATATTCAACATCATTAATGCTTAGAAACATGCTTAGGATCATGCATGCATTGTAGATCTGCATTAATAGTAGTGCTTTTTCAGTAGATTTAATACTTAGTAGTCATCTATCATTAGTAACATGCTTAGGATCATCCCTACTCTGTAGAACTGCATTATTTCTAGCATTCTGAACTCGTGATTAGGGTAGACTTTGCATCCATCTTGTCTTCATTAAGGAAAATCCAAAAAATAAAAAAAAGGTGCAACAGAACACTTGGGCGCAACTATCTGTGCGCCCAAGTGTCTGCGTGGGTTTCAAACCCCGATTTCATATCAAGCGTAATTTATTTCTTAGGTACGACTTCGTTTTCATACATATTGATATCGGGACCTTTGGATCTGTAACTTTGCGTTCCAAATCGTGCGAAAAGTATTGAGAAAAGAAACAAAAGAGAAAGAAAGGTGCAGGGAAACACTTGGGCCCAACTGTGTGTGCGTCCAAGTTTTTGGATAGGGCTTTGGCCCCGATTTCCCATTTCACACGCATTCTGGTTCTTAAATCCGAGTCTATCTTCATATACATTGATATTAAAGCCTTCGGATCCACAAAAGGCAAAGAAAGAATCGAAGGAATATTGAAATACATTACCAAAAGGTAAAGAAAAAAAGATAGTGAACTTGGGCACCATTGTGGCCGTGCCCAAGTTCCTGCCAAAGAGACCCGCCTCTTGGACTTTGGTTGAAACCTTCAGTGATTTCCAACTAGCCGTTAGACTGCTTTTTGTATAAAAGTCCATTTCATTCCCTTCTTTTGAAAGGTTTGTTGATTGAATCTTTGGAACCATATTGAAGCCTAAAGAAGAGGAATAAGCTAAGGAAGCTAGAGGGCTATTGGAAATCAAAATGTTTGAGATTTAAAAGGTATATCTTTCAAGTTAATATTGATTTCCATTCCATTTAAAACCATGCATGTTTAACTCTTTGTAATTTCATATATGCATGATTTCTAGCTTTAATAGAGATGTTTTGCAAACACAATATCACTTTGGAATATTAGATTGTTTTGCAAACATTCTTGTCTTAATCACATGTGTTCTTAGTCATTAAACTTCTTACAACTTGTTTAGTATATTCTTTTAAGTTGTTTGACCTTTTCATGTGATTAACTTATAACTTCAATCATCATGTTCTGAGCTTAGATTTTCAAATGCATCAAGCATTCATTTAAGTGCTTCATTTTAGAATTTGATTGAAGTAAACATCCATATACTTTGTGCATATACCTTAGCTAATTGGTGTGTATGTTTGTATCTTGATTTAAACTTTCATATCAGCCTATTTTAGAGGCAATTGTATTGAACTTAAATCGCATCTCTTTGAGTGTTTGTGTAGACACTTCTTTAAGAGAAATCTTTCTATTGTAAAGGTTATTGCTTAGCCTAAGAAAAGCACATTGTGAAGGTTATTGCTTAGCCTTAGAAAAGCATCTTGTAAAAGGTTATTGCTTAGCCTAGAAAAGCATATTGATAGGTTACTGCTTAGCCTAGAAAAGCACATTGTAAAGGTTATTGCTTAGCCAATTGAAAAGCATAAATAGTGGAAATCCGGTGGGGTGTTGGATCACAAGCCGGTAGTGGATGTAGGCATTGAGGCCGAACCACTATAAATCTTTGTATGATGGTGTATGCTTGTGGTGATTTCTTTTGTTAGCTTCTGCATCTTGTTTGGTAAATCATCACTAGTGACTAGTTAATTTTAAAGAAATTAAAATTGGTCTTAATTGGTCACTTTCTTGTAGCTCACCCTATTCAACCCCCCCCCCCCCCCCCCCCCCCCCCCAACCTTGGGGTTAGGATCCAGGACTTTCAATTGGCATCAGAGCCTCGTGCTCTATATTAGGATCAAGTGTTTTGGAACTCCTGATTAAGTGTAAAAACCTTTAGTCAAAACCCTAGTTTTGTGTTTGAATGAATACTATTAAAATGGATTCCACTAAGTTAGATTGTTTAGACTTTTGTGTAGATTCCTCTAGACCTCTCTTTCTTCCATCTATTGGAGATTCAAACCTTCAAATTAATGAATCTCAATTTGACTTAAAAGAAGCAGAAAATGATGAAAATGAAGATGACCTTCAACAAGCCTATGAGGAATTATATACATTTTCCTTAGAGCTTGATAAGAAAAATAAAAAAAATTAAGAGAAGAATCAAAAAGGCTAAACAAAGAATTAGTTTCTTCAAAAGATGAACTTAGAGAAAAAGAAGAAGTCATACATTGTTTAGAATCTAAGTTTATGATCTCTTTACATAACCTATCTAATATCAAAGTGTTAGTTTTATGGTCTCAATACCAAGTATATGATGTAATAAATTGATTAATTTCTTTATTTATCAATACAATCATGCTTTCCTTTCAAGAGATGAATGGTGTTTAATTATATACTTGCACATAACCAATACGAATGACATGATGGTTCATGAGATGAACCGGAGTCCACAAGTATACTAGATGTAATACAAGTGCATGGATGAGATCCACATACAGGAGATATGTATTGCAAATCTTATACTTAAATATCTTCACAACCAGTGATGAGATTGGACATCTCATTTACAAGGTTGCAGAACTTTGATCACTATGAGATAGTGTGATTTGTCTCGATCATCAGAATATAAGATTCTGGATCACGGTGCTGGTACATTGGACGTATTGAAGGACCATGAGAAGCACCTTATGGACACTGTCTTTACTTTAAGGTTTGCTCTCATAATTCCCAAGCAATAGGCTCATAATCCTGAGACATTAATGAACTCAAGTTTTTATCTATTCATTTGCTTTGAGTCACCAATGAGTGAGGCCAATTGTAAGTCAACACCTCGGTGATTTGGGACGTGGTAGTAGAACTGTGGGAACATTCAATGATCAAGACGGAATCTATCTTTAATATCCCCTTGTGCTAATTAATGGATTTATCATTGGTAAGTGTGCACCCATTCCAATTAAGAGTTAATTGGATCGGTACCAAATGATCATTATAATTAATTGGGGCTCAAGGATAATAAGATATGTATCTATTTTGGTGGATAGGTCCAATTGATCCATGGATATAGATGGAGGGGCCTACTTGTGGTAATTAGGAAGTTTAGGGTCTTCATTGTAATTAATTTCTAAGACTGGAGTTCAATTACATTTATATAGTAGTGTTATTTGCAATTAACTATGGGCCCGGATTGTACATGAGATTTGGGATCGCGTGTCCCAGTTGGGGCCAGCTTTCTAAGGAATCCCTAGTGGTCCCCATGCTAGCCCAAGTTATTAGAAAGATACTAATTCTAGTAGAACTCTAAAAGGAAATAGAAAGTTACTATTTCTATTTGAAGTAAGACTTCTAATAGTGGTAATAGTAAGTTACTAATTATTAATGGAAGTGAGACTTCTATTTTAATTAGAAAATGAGAAAGTTACTAATCATATTTAAAGTGAGACTTCTTATTGTGATTTAGTATGTTACTAATTATTGTGGAAATAAGACTTCTATTTCAATTAGTAGGAGGAGGGTGCTTAAGAGCTATAAATTAGAGAAGGAGTGCCTTGGACGTCCCCCATGCACAATTCCACTATTGGAATTCACGCCCAAGCATAGGATTGTGCAAGTGTTGCACACTCCTTTTCCTCTCCCTCTTCTAGTTCTCTTCTAGTTTCTTTTAGGGTTTTCTCTTGGAGATTCCACCATCTTCTTGAGAAAAGAGAATCTAATACAAGTTATAGCGTGGAAGATTAAAAGGTGTTGGAGATTCTGATTTGATCAGTGAAAGTGTTTCATCATCAAAGAAAGTCACAACTTCTCCATTAGAGCACTACTAAGCTCCAAAGGTATAATATACATCCTTGTATGTTGTAGATTTCGTGGTTGCATATTTAGGTGTTGTTTTCTATCTTCTAGATAGGTTATATTGTTGTACATGATTTATGAGTTTGAGGGATTGTATCCTGGATTGGGTTTGTTGCCTTCTAGATAGTTGATCCCTGCATCAAGTGGGTCAAAAGTTTTTGAAACCTATCTGAATGGCCCACCTATTTCCAACAATCGGTATCAGAGTCATACCTCATCTCTAATCATGTTAGATTAGTAAAATTGTTCTAATCTTTGCATGAGTTGCGAAGAAGATAGAGCAAGGGCTATGTAAGGATCAATTTTGATGAATTTACTTGGTTTGATAGTAGATTCATGTTTGGATAGTCACAAAAGGGTTTAATAATGATGGAAGGATGGTAGGAAGCCATTGGAACACTTTGGAAGTGATTTGGTGAAGAATGGACATGAAACAGAAAACCCAAGTTACAGGTGTTCGTCAGTCCAGTCGACCTGGCACCAAGCTCGGTCGACCGGGTGACTTGCAGGTCGGTCGACCGAGCCCTCTGGTAGGTCGACCGAGCATACTGCACAGCATGTTGCAGAAACTGGATTTTTCAGTTTCGGGTCTTCTTTTACTTCCTATTTTTCTAGCATTATTTGGTAGCCTACTTTTGTGATTTGTATGGTTGTTTGAGATACCAACTTACAGATGATCGTGTCCTCTCCATATGGCCCACAAGTCTTTGCTTTCTATTGATGGTTATTGGTTTATTTAAGGCTAAGTGTAAAGGGCATCATGGTTTTCTTGGTTTCCCATGAAAGGGCAAGGCATGATGAGTTTCCCTATAGCCCTTTTATTTCCATGTTTAGATTACCATGTAAATCTCATAATCGAGGCATAGGAATTTATGTAATTTTTCTAAATTTGTAAATTCTGGCGATGTCCGAAACGAAGAAGGAAAGCGATGTTGGACTCCTAACCAAAGAGCTTAAAGATTACCAAAAGTGTTTTAGAGTTGCCCAAAGAGTTTGAGGAATTCCAAAGTTTTGGAAAGTCTAGAAGTCCAAGAAGTCTATTCCGCTAGGGCAATGTGGAGGAGAGGACTAGTTTCTAATTTTAGCACTTTCTATTTATGGATGCATGATTAATTTAGAATATTTCCAAATCTGATCCAAACATAGCAAGTTACTAAAATTGGTCAAATCAAATTAATTTTTGGAAAGAGTTCTAATTAGTGTTGATGACCCATGAGATGGACACATCGGTAACATTAATTTAAGAAACTGGACTTTCCTTAAAATAACTTGACTTGGAACCAATCTTTGGTCATATCATGAGACGATTTGATGTTCACAAATATATGTGGGCCCTAATACCTTACAAGGAAATCCTCAATTATAAAATATTAAGTGGGAGCGGGGCATTTAAATTGACTAATCCCCATGGTTTTCCACCATAGGTCCATTGTAAGGAAAGTATTAGCCTCGCGCCATCTTGAGAATGGCGTTCCCCACGGAGGGCTTTTATTTCTCCGGTTACTAGATATGGATCTCCTTAGGATAGTGTTGGTGAGACGGGGTCGGGGCCGGGGCCCACTCCCCAAGGATGAGTTGCCCGCAACGGTTATCAAGCAATGCTAGTTGGTGGGTCACGCTTAACTAAAGTAATGGTGTAGTATCCCCAAGGATTTGCCTCATATATTTTAGAAACTAAAGCCAATCGGGAGTCATACATTATTTGGTATGAGATACCTAGATAATAATGAATGATGGGGATCATAAATAGTTAGTCTTAATCCCGATTTTGACCAACTTTGATCCGTACCAATCTAGGTGGTATTTGCACTCCCCGGGGATTGGAATTCCGATGTATTCTGAATTTAATGGTTATGAGGATCCCATATAAATTCGGTAGAATACTAAACCCTAATGTCATTTAAATTCATTAATTGAATGTGTGGTTATGTGCTACAGTATTTCAAGCATGAACTCAAATACTTTCAATCCACTTGCGACCATCCTCAACCAGAATAAGTTGGTGGGATCCAACTATGTAGACTGGAAACGAAACCTAGATATAGTCCTGACAGCTTCAGGATATAAATATGTCCTTACCAAACCCCCCCCCCCCCCCTTGATGAGCCAGTACAGGAAGCATCACAGGAAGAAATTGAACTTAACACCAAATGGGCCAAAGACGATGAGATGACCAGATGTTACATACAGGCATCCATGTCTAGTGTTTTGCAACACCAACATCAATCCTATAAGACTGCATAAGATATTATATCAAACTTAAAGGAGATGTTTGCGGAATAGGACAGGCCTGCTAGACATGCTGCTATGAGGGTGCTTATTAGCACCAAGATGGCTGAAGGCACACCAGTACAGGACCACATGTTGAAAATGATGGACTCATTGAATGAGCTAGATATACTAGGGGTTGCGATTGATGCCGAATCGCAGATTGACATAATCCTTGAGTCACAACCAGAGTCATTCAACAATTTCAAAGTCAATTATAATATGAATAAGATGAATTTGACTCTAGCTGAGCTTTCTAGCCAGCTGGTGGTGACTGAAGGGATTATGAAGAAAAAACCAACTGCCCTGATGACAGAAAAGTCATTTGCCAAGTCCAAACTGAAAGGCAAATGGCGGAAAGGCAAGAAGAAATCAGTTTCGAATGGTCCTAAGGTGGAGAATGGTCCTAATGGTGGTGTTGGCAAGGCTAATGGGTCGGGGACAAAAGGAAAGTGTTTCCATTGTGGTATGACAGGACATTGGAAAAGGAATTGTCCAGATTTTCTATCTAAGAAGAAGATCTCAGGTATGATTGAGTCACTTGTTTCTGAAGTCAGTTTTGCAACTGGTACTTCAGAATCTTGGTGTGTGGACTCCGGGGCAACTAATCACATATGTAATTCGTTGCAGGGGTTCAGGAAAACCAGGAGGCTCAGTGACGGAGAAATCATTGTCAACTTAGGATCTGACGCTAAGGCAGAGGCTGTTTCAGTGGGAGTTATTACTTTATGTTTTTCAAATAATAAATTGGTTTTGTCAGACACATTATATGTACCGTCTTTAAGGCGGAATTTAATTTCAGTTTCTAGTTTAGTGAATAAAAGTTATTCCGTTACTTTTGGTACTGAAGTTGTCATAAAGAGGAATGGTACTTTTGTATGTTCTGGCAAGGTAACCAATGGACTTTATTTGTTAACTCCCACAATGTATGAGATACATGATACTAAAACAATTAATAGACCATCATTAAAGAGGAAATCACCTTCATCTAATCCAACAAAACTTTGGCACTTGAGGTTAGGTCATATAAACCTAAATAGGATTGACAGGCTAGTGAAAGATGGTATCTTACCTTCATTGGTGGTAGAACCAATGCCTGTCTGCAAGTCCTGTCTGGAAGGTAAAATGACCAAAATGCCCTTTTCATCAAAGGGCAATAGGGCCAAAGATTTATTGGAATTAGTGCATACTGATGTATGTGGACCCATTAATGTCAGGGTCAGAGAAGGATATGAGTACTTCATCACTTTCACAAATGATTATTCAAGATATAGATACATATACCTTATGCACCGCAAGTCCGAGGCTTTTGAAAAGTTCAAAGAGTTTTGAGCGGAATCGGAAAAGCAATTAGGTAAGAGTATCAAGACTCTTCGATCAGATCGAGGAGGGGAATATCTCTCTGGTGATTTTATGGGACACTTATCAGAAATTGGGATTATGTCCCAATTGTCTGCTCCTGGTATGCCTCAACAGAATGGAGTAGCGGAAAGAAGGAACCGAACTCTTTTAGATATGATAAGTATATGCTGAGTTTCTCAGGATTACCTATATCCTTTTGGGGATATGCCTTGGATACTGCGATGTACATACTAAACCTCGTACCATCTAAGTCTGTACCTAAGACTCCCCGGGAGTTGTGGTCCGAGCGGAAGCCTAGTCTACAACATTTACACATTTGGGGTTGTCCGGCACACGTGCTAAAGGTTAAGACAGAGAAGTTGGAAATGAAGTCGGAAGTATGCACGTTTGTAGGATATCCTAAAGGAACTAAAGGTTGATTATTCTATAATCTCAGAGAGCAGAAAGTGCTGGTGAGCACCAATGCAGTTTTTCTGGAGGAAGATTATATGATGGACTGGAAATCTTTAGAAAAGGTGATCTTGGAAGAGATTCAAGAGCAATCAATTCCAAATCCAAGTATGACCGAACTTGAGGAAGAACCGCCCTTACTAGACCCAGTAGTTACACCTGTGCCTCGTCGAAGTGGGAGAATAGTTAAGCCCCCTGATAGAATCTCATTCTTGGGAGAGTCTTACGAGGCAATCCCTGAAGAACTGGAACAGGATCCCTGTAACTATGATGAAGCAATTAATGACATAGATTCGGGACATTGGCAAGATGCTATGAAAGCTGAGATGGAGTCTATGTACTCTAATCAGGTCTAGACACTTGTGGACTTGCCTGCCAATATCAAACCTATTGGGTGCAAGTGGATCTACAAGAGAAAGAGAGGACCAGATGGAAGAGTTGAGACCTTTAAGACCAGGCTTGTTGCGAAAGGGTATACTCAGAAAGAGGGTATCGATTATGAGGAAACCTTCTCGCCGGTAGCCATGCTCAAGTCCATCCGGATACTCCTATCCATAGCGGCTCATCTTGATTACGAGATTTGGCAAATGGATGTCAAGACGGCGTTTCTCAACGGCCATCTTGAGGAAGACATCTATATGATGCAGTCAGACGGTTTTATAGCTAGTAACCAAAAGCAAAAAGTTTGCAAACTGCAGAAGTCTATTTATGGGCTGAAGCGGGCATCCCGAAGCTGGAACATCCTTTTTGACCGGGCAATCAAATCATTTGGTTTTAATCAAAATCCGGATGAGTCATGTGTGTACATGAAAAATGAAGGTGACAGGGTAGTTTTTCTGGTTTTATATGTCGACAACATCCTTCTCCTTAGGAAAGATATAGGAATGATGTCAACAGTAAAAGTTTGGTTAGAAAAGACTTTTGATATGAAGGACTTGGGAGAAGCTAGTTACATCGTAGGGATCAAACTCCATCGAGACCGGAAAAATAGGATGATTGGCTTATCTCAAGCTGTTGATATAGATAAGGTACTGGTAAGGTTTGCTATGCAGGACTCCAAGAAGGGTATCACACCTTTTAGGCATGGAGTGCACATTTCCAAGGATCAGGGTTCCAAGACCCAGGAGGAAAAGGAGCAGATGAGAGCAATTCCATACGCTTCGGCTGTTGGTAGCCTCATGTATGTTATGCTATGTACTAGACCGGATATCTTTCATGCAGTGGGTTTAGTCAGTAGATATCAGTCTAACACAGGTCTTGACCATTGGACTGCTATAAAATGTATCCTCAAGTACTTGAGAAGGACTAGAGATTACATGCTGATGTACGACAGTGATGAGCTGATTCCAGTCGGGTACACAGATTCTGACTTTATGTCAGACAAGGATTCTAGGAAGTCCACTTCTTGTTATGTGTTTATGCTTGGCGAAGGAGCCATCAGCTGGAGGAGTATTAAACAGGAATGTACCGTTGATTCCACTTCTGAGGCTGAATATGTAGCGGCTTGTGAAGCAGCTAAGGAAGCAGTATGGCTCAAAAGATTCATTTTGAACTTGGAGTGGTACCTTTGGAGCGACAGCCGCTCACAGTTTACTGTGACA
This sequence comes from Cinnamomum chago, assembly GCA_038049695.1. Taxonomy (NCBI): domain Eukaryota; kingdom Viridiplantae; phylum Streptophyta; class Magnoliopsida; order Laurales; family Lauraceae; genus Cinnamomum; species Cinnamomum chago. Next base: position 39,494,803 of record CP142460.1, read on the forward strand.
GCAGTGGGGTAGTCGCTCAGTCCAAAGAACCCAGGAGCCATAAAAGCCAAAAGCACGTACAGAGGAAGTCTCACTTGGTCAGAGAGATTGTGCAGAGAGGTGATATTGCAATCACCAAGATAGCTTCTTCGGACAATCTGGCAGATCCCTTTACTAAGCATTTGACCACCAAAGTCTTTGAGCAGCATGTAGACGGGATGGGCATGAGATGCAATCCTGACTGACATTAAGCCCAAGTGGGAGATTGTTAGTTTTATGGTCTCAATACCAAGTATATGATGTAATAAATTGATTAATTTCTTTATTTATCAATACAATCATGTTTTCCTTTCATGAGATGATTGGTGTTTAATTATATACTTGCACATAATCAATACGAATGACATGATGGTTCATGAGATGAACCGGAGTCCACAAGTATACTAGATGTAATACATGTGCATGGATGAGATCTACATACAGGAGATATGTATTGCAAATCTTATACTTAAATATCTTCACAATCAGTGATGAGATTTGGCATCTCATCTGACAAGGTTGTAGCACTTTGATCACTATAAGATAGTGTGATTTGTCTCGATCATCAGAATGTAAGATTCTGGATCATGGTGCTGGCACATTGGATGCATTGAAGGACCATGAGAAACACCTTATGTATACTCTCTTTACTTTAAGGTCTGCTCTCATAATTCCCTAGCAATAGGCTCATAATCCTGAGACATTAATGAACTCAAGTTTCTATCTATTCATTTGCTTTGAGTCACCAATGAGTGAGGCCAGTTGTAGGTCAACACCTCGGTGATTTGGGTACGTGGCAGTAGAACTGTGGGAACATTCAATGATCAAGATGGAATCTATCTTTAATATCTCCTTGTGCTAATTAATGGATTTATCATTGGTAAGTGCGCACCCATTCCAATTAAGAGTTAATTGGATCGGTACCAAATGATCATTATAATTAATTGGGGCTCAAGGATAATAAGATATGGATCTATTTTGGTGGATAGGTCCAATTGATCCATGGATATAGATGGAGGGTCCTACTTGTGGTGATTAGGAAGTTTAGGGTCTTCATTGTAATTTATTCGTAAGATTGGAGTTCAATTACATTTATATAGTGGAGTTATTTGCAATTAACTGTGGGCCCGGATTGCACATGAGATGTGCGGTCGCGTGTCCCAGTTGGGGCCAGCCTTCTAAGGAATCCCTAGTGGTCCCCACGCTAGCCCAAGTTATTAGAAAGATACTAATTCTAGTAGAACTCTATAAGGAAATAGAAAGTTACTATTTCTATTTGAAGTGAGACTTCTAATAGTGGTAATAGTAAGTTACTAATTATTAATGGAAGTGAGACTTCTATTTTAATTAGAAAAAGAGAAAGTTACTAATCATATTTGAAGTGAGACTTCTTATTGTGATTTAGTATGTTACTAATTATTGTGGAAATAAGTCTTCTATTTCAATTAGTAGGAGGAGGTTGCTTAAGAGCTATAAATTAGAGGAGGAGTGCCTTGGACATCCCCCATGCACAATTCCACTATTGGAATTCATGCCCAAGCCTAGGATTGTGCAAGTGTTGCACACTCCTCTTCCTCTCCCTCTTCTAGTTCGCTTATAGTTTCCTTTAGGGTTTTCTCTTGGAGATTCCACCATCTTCTTTAGAAAAGAGAATCTGATACGGGGTATAGCGTGGAAGATCAAATGGTGTTGGAGATTCTGATTTGATCAGTGAAAGTGTTTCATCATCAAAGAAAGTCACAACTTCTCCATTAGAGCACTACTAAGCTCCAAAGGTATAACCTACATCCTTGTATGTTGTAGATTTCGTGGTTGCATATTTAGGTGTTGTTTTCTATCTTCTAGATCAGTTATATTTGTTAGATTGTATGGTTTCAATCCATCAGTTGATGTAGTAAATTGATTAATTTCTTTATTTATCAATATAATCATGCTTTCCTTTCATGAGATGAATGGTGATTTATTACTTAATGCACATTACCAATACATATGAAATAATGGTTAATGAGATGAACCGGGTCCCATTAGTATATTAGATGTGATATATGTATATGGATGAGATCCACATATGGGAGATATGTGTCACAAATCTTATACTTAAAATATCTTCACAACCAGTGATGAGATTGGGCATCTCATCTGACAAGGTTGCAACACTTTGATCACTATGAGATAGTGTGATTTGTCTCGATAATCAGAATGTAAGATTCTGGATCATAGTGCTGGTACATTGGATGTATTGAAGGACCATGAGAAGCACCTTATGAAATACTGTCCCGATTTAAGGACTGCTCTCATAATTCCCTAGCAATAGGTTCTCAATCCTGAGACATTGATGAACTCAAGCTTCTGTCTATTCATTTGCTTTGAGTCACCAATGAGTGAGGCCAACTGTAGGTCAACACCTCGGTGTCTTGGGTACGTGGTAGTAGGACTGTGGGAACATGCAATGATCAAGATGGAATCTATCTACATTATCCCCTTGTGCCAATTAATGGATTTATCATTGGTAAGTGCGCACCCATTCCAATTAAGAGTTAATTAGAGCTGTACCAAATGATCACTATAATTAATTGGGGCTCAAGGATAATAAGATGTGGATCTAAGATTGGATGGGACATATTTATTTCAATTGATCCATGGATAATGATAGAGGGGCCCACTTGTGGTAATTGGGAAGTTTAGGGTCTTCATTGTAATTTATTCCTAAGACTGGAGTGCAATTGCATTTATATAGTGGAGTTATTTGCAATTAACTGTGGGCCCGGATTGCACATGAGATGTGGGGTCGCGTGTCCCAGTTGGAGCCAGCTTTCTAAGGAATCCTTAGTGGTCCCCACGCTAGCCCAAGATATTAGAAAGATACTAATTATAGTAGAACTCTAAAAGGAAATAGAAAGTTACTATTTCTATTTGAAGTGAGACTTCTAATAGTGGTAATAGTAAGTTACTAATTATTAATGGAAGTGAGACTTCTATTTTAATTAGTAAAAGAGGAAGTTATTAATCATAATTGAAGTAAGAATTCTAATTGTGATTTAGTAAGTAACTAATTGTTTTGGAAGTAAGACTTCTAATTGTGATTTAGTAAGTAACTAATTGTTTTGGAAGTAAGACTTCTATTTCAATTAGTAAGAGGAGGTTGCTTGAGTGCTATAAATAAGAGAAGTGCCTTAGACGTCACTATGCATTATTCCATCTTGGAATTCACGTCCAAGATCCCTAGTGCAAGAGTTGCACACCTCTCTTCCTCTCCCTCTTCTAGTTTCCTCTAGGGTTTTTCTCTTGGAGATTCCACCATCTTCTTGAGAAAAGAGAATCTGATATGGGTCATAGCGTGGAAGATCAAAAGGTGTTGGAGATTCTGATTTGGTTAGTGAAGGTGTTCATCATCAAAGAAAGAACTCAAATTCTCCATTAGAGCACTACAAAGCTCCAAAGGTATATCTACATCCTTGTATGTTGTGGATTTCGTGGTTGCATGTTTAGGTGTTGTTTTCTATCTTCTAGATAGGATATATTGTTGTACATGGTTTATGAGTTTGAGGGATTACATCCTGGATTGGGTTAATTGCCTTCTAGATAGTTGATCCCTGCATCAAGTGGGTCAAAAGTTTTTTAAAATCTATCCGAATGGCCCACCTAGTTCCAACACAAAGATGAACGAAATGAAATTAAGATAAGTTGTGATGAGCTTTATAAAGAAAATTTAAATCTAAGAGATTAATTAAAAGGGCAAGATGAAGACATTATCAATTTAGAATCCAAGTTGACAATTTCCAAGGAAAACTTGTCTAGTGCTCAAAGCAATTTGAAAACCTTAGAAATTGGATCTAATGCTGTTAATGAACTTAAATTTGAATTAAGACTTGCCCATGAAGAACTAAACAACTATAAGGAAATTGAAAATGATTTATTAAAAGTAAAAAATGAAAATTCAATCCTTATAAACAAAGTCACTCAACTTGAAAGTTACAAATGAAAGTATGAGTGCAAATTTACCCAAGGTGAAGAGAAATTTGAAAAATTATTTAGATTGGGTAAATCTCAAGGAGATAGGACAGGTCTTGGATTTGATAAGTATACTTCACATGGCCCTAAATTCACTGACACTTTTGTGAAAGGCGAGTCGAGTCCTCTTTCTCTAGCACTCTTTCTTCTTTAACCAAAACAAAATGTCATTATTGTGGTAAGGAAAGGCATTTCAAATTTGAGTGCAAATTAAGGAAAAGTCATATGTCTAAACCCATCTTTGAACCTAAGAAAGTAAAATCTAATTCAATGAAGGATAAGACTTTGAATTCCAAGGAAGACTCTAAGAAGTTCAAACAAGTTAAAACAATTCAAAAAGAGTCATCCAAGATAGACTTCAAAAAGACTAATAGTCAAAATAAATCTATCAAAAAGAAACTTCTCACTTTACCTCCTTTAACCTTGGAAATGAAAGAATTCTTGAAAAAAGTTGAAAAGTTAAAATTAAAGTTCAAAAGACAAAAAGAGGGAGGAAAAGCTAAAAGAAATGAGAAGAATAAAAAGAAAATGAAACACCAACTTCCAAAGACTAATCATCAATCTAAAATAGTCAAACCTCAAAGATTTGATGTCAAGTCTAAAAGAATTCAATCCTTATCTCCTCTAGTTGGTGGGATTCCAAAAATAGACTCCAAAGTTCAAGACCTTAGATGGATACTAAGGTTAGACGTTTAGAAAAATACTAAGGCTTCTTAGATAGATAGGACCAACCCTTTCTCATAGTTATTTCTCTAGTTGGTCTTGAATCTAGTTCTTTCTACTCTCTTAGTATCTCTTTAGGGTTTAGATTCTTTTGTTTGAGTCTTACTTGTTGAAAATGCATTTTGAATTTAAAAAGGTATTTTATGATTAAATGCATGTTTATGATCAATTTGATTTGAAAAAGCGCTTACAAGTTATACATTCTCAATCAATTGATTTGCTTTTCAAATTGTTTTTTTTAATGGATTCATAGTCAAACCATTGTTTTGTCAAAATTAAATGATTTTGAAAATTTTCTTTTTTCTTACAGGTTTTCATTTCTTCAAAAGGAATTATTTAGAATTGATTTAATAAAATCTCTTTTCTAAAATTTTTAAGCTTATATGATAGCTGGGGTTAAGGGTAGATAGCTTATAGATTGACCCATATTCATCCAAGCCTTTTTCTCTAAACCTGATCAGAAATTCAGGCTGCCCCTGTTTGTCCGGTCGACGGCGTGAAGTGGCAGGTCGACCGAGCCTGCGCACCCAGCAACTTAATAAGTTGCGCTGGGTCTGTTTTGTTTCAAACAGAATTTTTTCCTTCTTGTGTAGGTCGACAGCAGCGTGAGCCCAAGCTTAACTCCTCTGTTTTTCTTCCTGAAATCAATCTTTTCTTCAAGGATTTGATCTCCCATCCTTCTTGATCATCCTCATCTTCACTGTTTGGGCGTCCTCTTCACTGTGCATCCAGAACCTCTCACGGTCCTTCCCAACCTCTGTTTTTCAATTTCTGATTGACTGTGTTTGTTCAATTTCATGGAGCTTGTGTCTTATACATTCTTTAAGGAGTATTTGTAGTCATGTGTTGTCACCTTTTGGCATCATTCATATGTGAACTTCATAGCTCAAATTCCTGCACTGCAAGTGTTTGAAAAATTGCCTGAACCACATCTGTTTTCAGTCAGCAGCTGTTGTGCCCATTTTCAGCCCTTGTCCATTGTCTAGAGCATCTCTCTCTTTGAAATCTTCCAATGGCTCGCACAAAACAAACTTTTAGGAGGGAAAGCAAAAGATCCAGAACCGGACAAGCTTCTTCATCTCATAGATCTCCCTCATCTTCTCCAGAAGCTGCACCTCCTCCAGAGATTAGATTCAACCCTATTCCCTCTCCATCCTCTGTTGTCATATCCTTCCGGAGCAAAGGGATAATCATTGAAAAAATGTGCATTGTCAAAGACCTAGTGGACTACAATGTCCATGCTATTCTTGAAGCTATTGGATGGGGCAGCATCCTTACTTGGAGTGGCAAAACTTATGCTTCCTCTATCTATGGTCTATATGAATCTATTTGTACCTCTACTACAAATTCTTTTACTATTAGATTCCTTCATGGTGAAGAGGGGGTCACCGTTGACTTGATTTCCTCCATCTTAGGCATCCCTTGGTCTGATGGCCCAAGATTCATTTCAAAAGTCCTACCTCTTGTTGAGAGAGAGAGTCAGTCACTCATGCTCTTTGTGGCAAGCCTGAGGAATGGTCTGCCAAAAATTGCCTTCAAGCCTTATCCATGATTCCCTCCTTACGTATCATTCATATTATCTTCACTCATTCCATTTACCCTAGGAAAGGGAACCGAACTGAAGTGACTCCATACATGGCAAGTATTCTTCATAATGTGATTATCGGTGTGCCTATGTGCCTTCCTTCTATTTCATGCACCACATCATCCGGGTTATCACAGGCTCCCAGCCTTGTGCTACTCCCTTCGGGTTTCTCATTACCGAGATTACCAGATCCTTTAGTGTGACTCCTCCAGCTTCAGAGAGACCTGAGTCTACCACTATCTTCAACATAACAAACATTCTCTTGATGAAGCTGCCTCCACCATAGAGAGTAAATCCCGTAGCTGAAGGAGATGCTGAGTTTGAGGCTGCAGAGATAGAGATTGCAGATCAGCAGCAGCCCTAGCCTGTTCAGCCAGAGCATCAGCCTCATTTGCCCCAGCCCCCTCATCAGCGTACCATGGAGGAACGCATGATGTCTGTGGAGCAAGCAGTTGTTTCCATTCGCACAGAGTTTCAAGAGTTCAAAGGGATGATGAAGAAAACCCTAAAGTACCTCTCGAACATCTCCAAAAGCTGCAGACGACATAATGATGTGATGCCCCCGTCTCCTACAGATTCATCTTAGACCTTAGGAGGGATTTTCACCTTTTTGTGGGGGATAGTGTCGGGTAGTGATAGATTGATTTTCATTTGATGTATTCTTTATCTATCAACTGACATGATGTTTTGATTACTGACCATGATCTTTTGATTTTTGTATTGGTCAAGTAATTAGTGTTTTCTGTACTGAACTTCTATTGTTAAATGAATGAAATTACATTTTCACTTGTCCTTCTCTTATCTTCTTGATATATTTCTCTTGATGGATGTTTATGATGCTTTCAAGCTTTATATTGCTAAATCAATTCATATTTGTTATCTTAGCTTCATTCAAACAATGCATTAGACAAATCAATATACATGATAACCTGTTCGGCATTCCATTTTCAATCTCATTTATACAGGTGCTACTGAACGGTATTTATTTTCCCATGTATACAGGTTCCTTTGCAATTCGATGTCAAAGGGGGAGAAAAAGAACAGATCTATCTAGTGTCAAAGAGGGAGAGAAGAATAGAAGATCTGAAGATCAAACACAGAGAAGATCAAACCAAGGGGGAGAGAAGAACAGATCTAACTAAGGGGGAGATCTGCTTCAAGAACTAAAGAGGAAGATCGCTTGAATGCGAAGAGCAAGGGAGAGCTCTAACCAAGGGGGAGAAATCTTGAAAAGATTAAGTTAAAGCTCACGACGTATCGGTCATTCGGTCGAAGCTACATTCAAGAGATTTCAAGAACATATCCATTAAGAAATACCAAAGTCCTAGAAGTGTAGTGATCATATTAGTTGCCATCAAATTGCAAAGGGGGAGATTGTTAGGTTTTTGTTTGTTGCTAATTTGATGGATTCACGATCACCTTCACTGTCAAATGATCACACACTCATGCATCTTAGCTTTGACTTTGGAATCTAAGTTTCTAACTTGCATTTGCATTTGAGTTTCAAATGATTTATTCATGATGTTTCTAGAACTTAAATACACTTTTGAAAACCTATTTCTTCATGCATACTCTTGGAAAATCAAGTTAAGATTCTAGGTTTGTGATTTGCATACGTTCCTCATTTTCATAATCATATTATTATGCTTAAATCACACTGGCCTTGAGTTCCTGTAAGACCCCGACCCGAGTGATCCCGATTAGTGCTAATTAAGTTGCGTGTTAGTGCTAAGCTTGATTAGTGTTTTTGGTCTAGTTGGGTTTGGAATAACCTTGTTTCTAGTTTTGGGCTTTTTAGAGTGATTGGTAGCTTGTGGGGCCCTTTGGGGGTTTCCCTTTTCGGCTTTGCGTTTTCTTGCGAGATTTTCCCGATTGGTTGTGAATTGTGTTTTTGGCCCGTTGCATTCATCTTGTGGATTCTTACAACTTTCATGTTGATCCCGTGTCCATTCGAGGCCCCGAAACCCGATTTCATAGCCTTGAGGGTAAAACAGTCATTTCACACCAAATCTGTACCCAAAACTTAATATTCTCGAAACCCGCGAAACACACACTTTTTAGAAACTAGATATTTCGACGAACCTTTCTTCCTTCTTCGTCGAATTCATCCGAGGACCCGAGAGAGATGATTTCAGCCCATTTAGTTCATTAAGTTGTGGGACCCAACCTTCCCTTTGTTAGCAAAGAAGAACTCACCCTCCATTTGCAATTCATTCTCCATTTTCCAGCACAAGAGAAGAGTCTAGGGTTTTCCTTGGTTTTCTCTCCTTCTTCTTGTTTCTCCATCTCAAAGCCTCACCAATCTTGCACCAAACTCAAAATGGAGATCATCTTCTTCTTCCTCATCTTGCAAGCATTCCATTGATACCATTTGTGAAGAGGACCCTCCATCACAAGACCTTCTTTGAGCTCATCATTGCCATTAGAGGACCTTAAAGGTAAGAGATCATCCCCATCTCCTAGATTAGTGTTCCTCTAGTTCTTGTTAAGCTACATTTCCATTTTTGAAAGGTTTCCTAGTCATTATATTGTTTGACCCATGTTAGGGCTTTATTTGGGGATTTTGCATTGTAGCTTGGACCATTTTCTTGGAGGACTTGATAGAGCTTAATATCATTAATTGAAGACTTGAGGCAAGTGAATGTTTGGAGGTTTTTAAGTTTCAAATGATTTGGTGAAACATTGATGGATTTTTATGCTTTCATTGATTGCATTTATTGATTTTTCATGGTTGCAATAAATGATATTTATGGATCTTGATAGCCTCATTTAATGTCTTGGAATCTTGTGTTTTAGTCATCTTGATCATAGTTCTATGTGGTTGTTGAAGTGTTGGAAAGAAAGGAACAAAAAGGAGAAAAATCCAAGTCCCGGACCTGCACTGCGCCCAGGACCGATCGATCGGACGTGCAGACCGATCGATCGGTCTGTCAGTAACTGTAAGGGTTTTTGGACCGATCGATCGGGCCCTGTGTAGAAATTTCGGCCGATCGATCGGTCCCTGTTCAGTTTGAGTCCGGTGGATTTTGAGATTTTTATTTTTTTCCTTAGTGCTAGGTGGGACCTTGGCTACCCTTTTTGGACTAATTGGACTATGGGTGAGATGTCTTGAGCCGACGCTTCTCACGGTTAGTTTGGTGGCATCGAAGTTCAATCCGTTTCAATCTTGAACGGGATGGAATGACGCGATAACTTCTTTATATCCAAATATAAGTCTTTTGCCTTGGTTATCGCGAATTCCATTCCTTTCGATGACTGAATAGGTTGGTCGATGTTTCCGAATTAACGTCATGCCTAGGATGGACCGTCTATAACCTTGATTTTCCTAGTATGAAATCTAGTTATAACCATAAGCTCATTTTAAGTTTTGAAAATCGTAAGAGTGCATAAGGAGCCCGGAATGTCTTCAAACTCAAGGAGTACCAAGTTATATCTATAATCGACATACGGGACCCCTATCCACTCAAATAGATCTTTAAATCATCATCTTTCCCGAATTGGTATAGTTCATCATATTTCTCTATTTCCAAGCATTACTTGACATGAATCGTTTTCCCGAAAGCATGATAGTAGTATTGACTTGTCCAGATATGTATTGCCGACATGAGATGACAGTGTGCCTTGAGCACCCCCGTTTTCCCCGTTTATTTACTGTACTTGATTTACTTGTATATGTCTTGATTGGTTTTATCCTATGTGTCGGCATCACTAAGCTTGGATACCTTGTCAGTCTGATCCACTGACTTGGATATCCCTCTCCCGTCCCGCCAGCTGCAGTTTGGATCCCGATGCCCGGTTTATCACCGTGGCCCCGTCCCGATACCCGGTTCGCTACCGTGGTCTCGTTCCCGTATATTTATATTGTATATATGTTTACGTTGCTTCTCCTCACCTTGTGTGACTGAGATCAACGTCCCGTGATACTGTTGTCACTTTAGTGACAGAGGACTTAGCTTTATGTGATTGCCACCTTGTTATTCCCGATTTCCTTGGTTACCTCATATGTTTTATCTTGTTTAATTGTTTTATAGCAAATGATTTACCTGCTTTATGAGAGTTCTTGCTTAAACAGATTTATATGCTTTTCAAGAGATTTCCTCTATATTATTGTTGTTGTATCTTGTCATTCTCTTGCCAGACCGTCGTGTCTGATCCTTTGCTTTGGTACTCAGGTCCCGTTGCCGGTTTCCTTGAGGAGGAGCCGGAGGAGGCGGTAGGTGAGCTGCAGCCTCTAGTTGAGTGGCGTGCTGACGATGTCATGTAGACATCGGGTTGCCAAGAGGCGTAACATTTTGGGAAGGACTTGTTAACTATTCTTTGGGTTATTATTTTGTAATATTGGCCTTTGTTGGCCTCTAATTTTGGGGAATGTAACTAAATGATATTTTGTCTAACTTTAACAACCTTTGGGAAACATGCTATAGATCATTGCTCTTTCTGATACAGTTTGATATTGATGTAAATGCTTGCATGACTAGAGATAGTCTAACTATTTGATTTGCTACACGCTTCCGCATTGAAAAGAAACATTCATGCAAGGTTTTGATATCCTCACCGCGGACACCTGTGGGAAATTAAATAAGTTGTATTTTGAGGATGTAGGTAATCCTCTTGAATAATCATCACACACTAATGTCCCGATCCCGGATTGGGGATTCCCGGTCCGGGGTCGCGACAGTTCCAAATTTCATCTTTAGAAAATTGAAAAATCTGAAGGAACTCATCCCAGGCCAGTTTGGTCGGTTGACCGACACCTGCACCCGGTCGACCGAGCAATCTGACCACTGGGAAAACAGCCAGTGTACCCGGTCAGCCGAGCCATGTCCAGGTCGACCGGGTAACTAGCCGTTGGGCCAATATGACCATTGGACCAGGTCGACCCGGGGGTCGTGAGGTCCCACGGGGCAACTAGCCGTTAGACTGTTTTTCGTATAAAAGTCCATTTCATTCCCTTCTTTTGAAAGGCTTGTTGATTGAATCTTTGGAACCATATTGAAGCCTAAAGAAGAGGAATAAGCTAAGGAAGCTAGAGGGCTATTGAAAATCAAAATATTTGAGATTTAAAAGGTATATCTTTCAAGTTAATATTGATTTCCATTCCATTTAAAACCATGCATGTTTAACTCTTTGTAATTTCATAGATGCATGATTTCTAGCTATAATAGAGATGTTTTGCAAACACAATATCACTTTGGAATATTAGATTGTTTTGCAAACATTCTTGTCTTAATCACATGTGTTCTTAGTTATTAAACTTCTTACAACTTGTTTAGTATATTCTTTCAAGTTGCTTGAACTTTTCATTGATTAGCTTAGAACTTCAATCATCATTTTCTGAGCTTAGATTTTCAAATGCATCAAGCATTCATTTAAGAGCTTTTGTTAGTGCCACATTTTCATGTGCACTGTTTTTATTGTCAATTCCGCGCCAAAGAGTTCCGAAGACATTGTCTCTTAAGTACTTCAAAGAAGATTCAATTCAAGAGGACTGTCAAAGCTTTTTGGAAAGGCCAGGATTCGTCAAAGATCAACATCAAAGCTGTGCCAACCAAGATCAGGTAATTGGGACCGAAACCATGCCCCTAAGTGACCCTAAAAACCCTAGGCAAAATTGTTATTTTGAAAGGTTTTAGATGATATTTTTGAGCTTGTTTAAAACTCAAAAATGACCCTAGATTTCAGCCAGCCGACCTCATGCGGTTAGCAGTTCACCCCCTAAGTCCACCTGTCCTAAGGCATCCAACATGATCATAACACCAGGTCACATTGAGGCTTAGTAAACATGAGTATGTATAGAAACTTAACAATAAACAGTGTTTTATAAATTAATAAAGAAATGTAAAGTTGTCAAAATCGGTGTGCTTTTGATTTCTTTAATAATTTTTCCTACAAAAGTTCCCTCATATTCATACTCATGATTCATATAGGGCACGTTTGTGTACACACCCTTTCCGTGGAAAGAGGAAATTGCCACGTCAGCATTTTCCATAGAAATGAAAACCTCGGAAAAGGATTTCCGTAGAATTTAGAAATCCATGTTTGGTGCAAAAAGAGTTTCCTCATTGAATTGGTGCAGATGTTGTTTGGTGCGGCTGTGGATTCCTTATAGAAAATCAAAATTTCTTATTTGGTGATATAATTTTTTGAAGAAAATAACACAATATGTATATTATTTATTTAAAATTAAATAATAATTTATATAAAGAAATAAAAAATGAAAGAGTTATCGGGTTTTTGGGTTGAAATGGACAAAAGTGAGGAAAAGATGGAGAAGTTTTCCGAGGAAAATCATTTCCCATACCCCCCATAGGAAACCCATTTCCACAATTATCAAGGAAAATGCTGACGAGGCAGGAAAACATTTCCGCGGAATTGTTCCGCACCAAACGCCGGAAAAATGGATTTTCCGCGGAAAACCGTGAACTTTTCCGCGGAAAAGTGTTACACAAACATGCCCATAAGGTCTCACCAAAACATTGCTTATGTTAGGGTCTTTATCAAATTTCAAACGTAGGAATAGTGTTCCTGTCAGGTGCACCCTACCATGTCTTAAGTTACCGTTGGAACTATCCGTTGGATTTTTTTTATAAATACCTGAAGCTCGTTTTCAACAAACATGAGTCCAATTTTGAAGAGCCTTTGTTCTAAATTCTTGTAAACCTTTCTCAAGCTCTCAAAGCTTCTTCCAAACACACTTAGATCCTATCTTGGCAAATCCAAGGGCTTACTTAACTCTAAGGAGTGTGCTTTGAGAAGCCAAATCTAGGGTATCCTAATCCTTAAAGGTATCTCTCATTTCTGCCACTAGAAATCAAACATCTACAACTTGGTTATGCATCTCAAAGGAGTTTCATCATCAACACCAAGCTAGTTGCAAGAGGTAAAAAGCTTCGATCACGATCAAAAGCTTCTTCGAACACTTTCGATCTTCATCAAAGGCAAGTGTTCGCCATCCATTCAAATTTATATCTTTGTGACAGTGGATTGAATCTGTGTGTGTCAACCACTCTAAAAAGATTGTGTGTGGGGATTAGATCTGTGTGATCGAACCTCAGTAACAAAATTGAGTAATAATCAGTACTTGTGTAGTTTGATTCTTTATAGTGGAACCAAGGGACTGTGTGACCCTTGAGAGTGGATGTAGGTCTGTATGACTGAACCACTATAAATCTCTTGTGCCATTTTTATCTCTTGTGCTTATTATCTTGTTTCAAATTAGAGTTTCTCTGATTATTTAAGCACACACACATTGAACTTATAATTCATACAAGTTATTTTGTTATGTGTGATTATTATTCCAAGTTGAGATTAAAAATTGGGCTAATAAGTTTAAGATTGGCATTAGAATTTCTTTTGTCCTATTCACCCCCCCCCCCCCCTCTAGGACTTATTCATTGAACCTAGTTGCACTTTCAATTGGTATCAGAGCGGGTTACTCCCTAAAGGTTTAAAACCCGTAGTAGATCTACTTCTTTTTACTAGTGCCAATGTCTAATCCAGAAGGTAGTGCTATTAACAGACCTCCATTGTTTGATGGTACAAACTATGCCTTTTGGAAAGCCCGAATGACTGTTTTCATCAAATCTCTTAGTGGAGATGTATGGGATGCTGTAGAGGATGGATGGACTCCTCCTACTTTCAAAGACACAGATGACACTTTCCAGCCTCTTCCAAAGGCCAAATGGATATCTGATCATAAGGCACTAAGAGACAATAATGCAAAGGCATTGAATGCCATAACTTGTGCCATGAATGCTGAAGAGTACAAAAAGATTATGACATGTACTACAGCTAAACAAGCTTGGGATCTTTTGGAAACAAATTACGAAGGAACATCCATTGTTAAAAGAGCCAAGCTTCAAATGTTGACTTCCCAATTTGAATCTTTAAGAATGAGGTAAGATGAAATGTTCGATGAGTTTCGAACTAAGCTCATGGTAATTGTAAATGAGATGTGGTCACTTGGTGAACAAATTCCTGAAGGCAAAGTTTGTAGCAAAATTCTTAGATCTCTACCTGATAGATTTCACCCCAAAGTGACCTCTATAGAAGAATACAATGACCCTGAAACTATGAAAGTTGAAGAATTATCAGGTAATTGATGGTCCCTGCTTTTCTCTTTTTCCAAAGCTGCCTCCGCCCCGGGGCTGACGGGGTACGGTGGACGGAAAGAAAGGAAAAGCGGGCATCGGTTTTTTTTTTGTACGGGTATGCCAAATTTTCTATTCTACTTGGAATTTAGAGTGGTGATCCGGAGATTCACCTTCACAAGTAGAAAAGGAAATCAACTTTTTTCCATCTTTCCATTGCACACATATTTTTAAAGAAAAGAGACAAGGTTTGTTTTTTGAATGCCGTGAGAGGCGGGTTTTTTTTTTTTTGCCGTGAAAGGCGATTTTGCCGTGAAAGGCGATTTACAAATCTTATCAATAATGAAAGACAAGAGATGTGATTTTTTTGTCTCTTTATAAAAAAATACAATGCAACAGAAAAGAAAGAAAAGGAATCTAACTTCTCATGCGATTGTGGGGGACCCGTTCAGATCGACGGTCGCGAGTTATGTATGGACTCCGCCATCGTCCTTCAGATGAGAACTTTAATGCTTGATTTCTTGGCTTGGCTCCAACCTCAGATTTTTAGAGGATAAGGACCAAGGTAAGGTCCTATATCCGGTAAAAAGCCGAGTAGACGGGCTGAAAAGCCGCATCTAGCCATGTTGGATAGAAGGAGAGGTGGCCTTTGAGGGGGGTGGCCCCCCCAAGGAGCTTTGATCACCTTGTAGTGCTTGTTGCAGCAGAGTTTTCTTCAATAGAGGAGAGTTTGTTGCAGAGGTTCTGGATTTTTCTTGAATTTTTCGGAGAGTTTTTCGAATCTGTCCTCCTTCTTCAATGATTTTCCAGCTATTTTTTCTGGATCCGTTTCCCTTGGAATGGCCTCCTATTTATAGACATTTGGTAGCCATTTAGGAGAGTTTATGAGCATTTATGGTATTAATGCTCATGATGGGAGGAGTTACAAGTTTTTAATTACTTGTTTTGTAACTCCTTTTTCCTTGAATTTGATTGGCCGATGGAGAGTAGTGGGCATTTAATCGCCTTTAATCTCCATGATGACGGGAGTTTCATGATTTTAATGTCATGATTACTTGGACTTGTAACTCCCATTTGCTTGCTTCTGGTTGGGCCGTTCAAAATAATGAGTTAATGACCGCATTAACTTGCCATAAACGGGTCATTTAACTTCATTAATTGATTGCCTGGGCGCTTGAAGAGTCGCGGGCCGTGCCACGTCCTTTGGGATTCTTCTTGCGATGATCACCAATGGACCCACATACCATTTGATGTCAGATGGTGATCCAATGTCAAACATTGGTTGATGTCAGCGGGCCAGCAACATCTGTCCAGTCGATTTCGCGATCGAGCGGGCAGAAAGGGTGCTTTCTTGGTTAGCCGTTTGACGATCTTGAGGCGTCCGATGATGATCTAATGATTCCAGTGATGGATCCGTGATGTTGATGAAGATCGACGGATATCATGCACAAAAAATCAGATTTTGGAAAAATCACAGGGGCCAATCAACTCGAAACGCGAAAAATACCCGAAAAACGGGGTTTTTGGGCGAGGTCCGGCGGCCCGGACCTCCATGGTCGCCGGCGACCATGGGCCTTGGCCCATTTTTTTTTGGCCGCCTTTCGGTCGCTTTTTCTTCGCCGTTTTTCGTCCGTTTTTGCTTCTGTTTTCTCCTGCATTTTTCTTGGAATTTCCTCTCATTTATTGGCTGGATTTCCCTCAAGAAACCCTGACAAGAAGCCGTGAAAATCGGATCGCAAAGTTTCCCATTTTCTGAAAAGCCGAAGACTTTGCTGTGGAGAACTACCGATTTTTTGTCAAGCGTCGAAACTAGGTCAAACGATGTCGGAATGACCTGAAATTTGACGTGTAGCTTCTTGAGCAGTAGACGAGACCAACCATAGGCTTTTGTTCAGGTTTTGAAGCCGTTTGGGGGCCCGCAAATGCTTGACTTGATTTCACTACGAGGGAAATGCCGAGCTTTGACTTTCGGTCAAACGATGTCCGATTGACCTGAAATTTGATGGGTAGCTTCCTCATAAGTAGATAGGACCAACCATAGGCTTTCGTTTGAGTTTTGAAGCCATTTGGAGTCATGCAAACGCTTGCCTTTATTTCACCGCGAGGGAAATGCCGAGCTTTGACTTTTGGTCAAACGATGTCCGATTGACCTGAAATTCGACGTGTGACTCCCTCATCAGTAGATAAGACCAACCATAGGCTTTCGTTTGAGTTTTGAAGCCGTTTGGGGTCATGCAAACGCTTGACTTTGATTTCACTGTGAGGGAAATGCCGAGCTTTGACTTTTGGTCAAACGATGTCCGATTGACTTGAAATTTGACGTGTGACTCCCTCATCAGTAGATAAGACCAACCATAGGCTTTCGTTTGAGTTTTGAAGCCATTTGGAGTCATGCAAATGCTCGCCTTTATTTCACCGCGAGGGAAATGCCGAGCTTTGAGTTCCGGTCAAACGATGTCCGATTGACCTGAAACTTGACATGGAGCCTTTTGGAGGTATTTTGTAACCATCCGTAGGTTCTGATTGAAGATTTGAAGTCTTCGACACTGTCGCCGCCGGGAGCTGCTGCTCAGCTGTTGGAGAAGTGAAGTTAGGCCGAATGATGTCGGAATGGCCCGAAACTTCATGTGTACCTCTCTTTTGGTTGTTTTGAAAGACCTTGCAGTTTTTGTTTGATTCTGACAAGATCTGATGCTTGAAGTAGCGCCTGCCTATTTTTGGTAGGATGCGGCTCCGTGTAGCTTTTGGTGTGAGGAGGCAAAGTGACATTTTTGGTGTCAACAAATGCCCCCTCGAGGTATAGCGGCGATATGGTTTTTGCAGTCGATGTGCCTCGAAGAGAATTTTGAAGAAGAGCTTCTGACTTGACCAAGAGTCTTTGAGCTTTTTTTTTTTTTTTTTTTTTTTTGAGTAACCTTTTGAGCTTCCAGGGGATTTTATGGTAGTGAGAGGGATCACGTACCATCTCAAGGCAAGATTTTGAGAATGACATTTGGATTTGGATTTGGTTTTGGTTTTTTGGTTTTGATTTTGACCTTGTGACCTAACAAGCTGTATGTGGCAGGTTAGGGGGTCAGGTTTTTGGTTTTGGTTTTGACCTTGTGACCTAACAGGCTGTATGTGGCAAGTTAGGGGGTCGGGTTTTGATTTTTGGTTTTGGTCTTGTGACCTAACAAGCTGTATGTGGCGAGTTAGGGGACCATGGTTTGGTTTTTTGGTTCACTCTTTGGGACAATTTTGGGTCCATTGGAGTGGTTTGGGCTTTTGTGGAATGTCAATTTCAAGATTTTGGCTTAATTTGGTTCATGAGGTGGGATGGTTTGGATTTTTGGAAACTCATGAAGCTTGGATTTTTGTATGGTATGGTCCAATCAACTCAAAAGAGGCATGGGACCATTTTTTGTATGCTCTTGGTAAGAGAAATTTTGACTAAAAGCCACTTTTAGTGCCTAGGTGGTCAAACCTGGCTCATATGGGCTAACCCATGGGACCTTAAGCTTTGAAGATGGCTTAGATCTCATATGGTGTCATTTTCATAAAGAATATCTAAAGATATCTCTTTTGGGTGGAGAATATCTAAAAATATCTTTACTTTGAGAGATTTTTTTCAAGTTTCCTTGATTTTGGGAGAGATTCTCTCAAAATATATTTCTTTGGGAGAGAATATCTATCATTCCCTTTCTTTTTGGAGAGAATTTCTCAAGGAATCTTTGTTTTGGGAGAGAATATCCCAAGTTTCCTTTTCTTTTGGGAAGGTTGTTAATTTTTAGCACTTACCTCCTTAGTTTTCTTCTCTTTCTTCTTTTGGTTTGCTTTCTTCTATAAAAGCAAGGGAGGTGGGATCTCTTGCTCCTATTGCTTTCTTTTTCCAAAAGTCTTCAAGAGTTGCTCTAAGATCAAGAATCCTCCTTCTTCAAGAGTCTTCAAGTTCTTCTTTCTTCTCCATCCATGGCTTCAAGTAAGTTTTTTTTTTCTTTTTTTTACAAGAAATTCCATGTAAAGAAAGTTTCATCATCATTTTTTTTTTCTCTTTTTTTTTTTTGTTTTGCACGTGTTGTTTTCCTTTTTTTTTTTTTACACGCCCTTTTTTTTTCTTCTCTCTTTCTTCTCTCTTTTTTTTTGCTGCTGTACGGACATGTCCGTACAGCCTGGGCCGTACGGCCTGTGGGCCTCGGCTTGTGGGCCAGCCCAGAAATTTTCTTTTCTCTTTTTTTTTCTCTTTTTTTTTTCTCTTTCTTTTTAAGAAAGAAAACTTTCTTTTCCCCTCTTTTTGCTCTCCATGATAATGAGATTTATACAATCCAAGATGCTCATGCATTCCTTTTTTTTTTTATGCATCAAGATAGAAGGCTAGAATTTCTATGCTAAGCCAACATGAATTTTGACTTAGACAAAGTTTGATTTTGACCAAATTGGGTTGGAATTGGTCAAATTTTGTCAAGGTTTTCCTAGCATCTAGTGCATGATGATTTTCTTTTATGCATGATTTTTGGTAAATTGAATTGGGAGCATGATGATGATGCACACCTGGAAATCTTTTGCAAGTCTCGAGATTTGAAGCTCGCAGCAATGTTGAGCTCTTTCTTTAGTCTTGCGGGGGTTTCAAGGAGCTTTTTGCAAGTTTTGGGATTTGAAGCTCGCAGCAATGTTGAGCTCTTTTCCGATTCTTGCGTAAATTTGAGAAGACTGTCTTGATCTCACAGCAATGTTTGAGTTCACGTCTTCTTTGAGAATCCTTCATTGATCATGAGCTCGCGGCGATGTTGAGCTCATCTTCAGGCTTCCTTTCTTTTCGGGGTGATTCCCTTTTCTTCGGAATTGCCCCAGAGTCATGCCAAAATTTCGCTAGGATTTTTTTTTAGCAAAATTCTGTCATTCTGTTGATTGATTTCTTTCTTTCAATCTTTGCAGGCAGTTCCTCCAGAACGAACAAGGGTAAGGAACCAGTTACCAATGCACCTCGTCGATCTGCCAAATCTTCCAATGCGGCCGTACAGCAGGCCTGGGAGAAGGTCCAGTATGTGGAGAGAAACTTGGAAGAGTGTGACTCGCTCAACCGAGATGAGATGAGACAGCGACTGATCGCTTTCAAGGATGAAGAGTTCTACAAGATTATGGCAAGCAATCGTCCTTGGGTCATGGACGATCAGAGCGTTGTGCCCAAGCCTACTTTTTTCTTTGATGATGCAGCCCCTGATGACTCGTCATACCAAAGGAGATGCTTTCAATTCTCTTACACAGCTGATGGTGAGGAGAGAACCATTTCTACCCGATCGCCTTTTGATCGTACTATTTCGATCATGAGTCTTTCTCCCACATGCTCTAAGAGAGAAGATCCTCCAAGCTGGGTGAAGAGGACCAATGTGGTCAAGACCGGGGTTTTTGTTGGCGGTCCTTCTGGTTATGCAGAGAAGTCGCCTGTCCGTCTAGACATGTTGATGCCGGCCAGCGGCTACCAAGGATCTGATCATCCATCGGTTGATTTGAGACCGGTGGGCCTTGGCATTTTCAGGGGTGATGGCAGCAATTGGGTAAAGCCATTTCGGCTTCATGGCCGCTTCAGTGCAGACTCAGGCTGGGAGTCGTGGACTGATCACATCCTGCAGATCGGCGGTGCCATTCTGAAGGAGGCCGAGATTTTTGATGCGGTTCACGCTTTTAGGCAAACCGTAGTTTTCTCCGATGAGGCTTTTATGGCCATGCTGGAGTCCTTCCTTCCACAAACCAACACCTTCATTGTTACGAATGGTGAGATTGGTTTTTCTTTGAAGGAGCTGAGTGCCATTACCGGGTTGCCCATCCTCGGCAAACTCTATGAGGAATTTATGCCGATCGACAGCGTCCTTGAGGAACAGTCCGAGGAGTTCAGGCTTTTGTACTTTCAGCTTGTCGCCTTCTATGATTTTTTGAAGGAGAAGGAGGGCTTGAAAGTCCGGTGCAGCAGTTGGAAGAATTTTGGCTCTTTATCTCCCAACTTCTTTGGCAGTGGAGAATCTTCTGATAAGAATCTGGCTTCGAAGAAGATCTCCGTTATGCGAGAAAATCTGAAAGAATTCTTTGCAAGCACAAGCGCCATTTGTTCCGACATCGCGCTGCGAAGAGATCTCGCTATGTACCTCACTTACTGGCTAGGTGAGGCTGTCTTTGCTGGAGGAGATGGGACGCACATCAGGCCGCATTGTATTTTTCCGGCTTGTCAGATGGCGTTTGGAGAGCAGCTAGCTTGGGTGCCGGCTCTTTACTCCTATTTATGTACCGAACTTCAGGCTGCTGCTTTCTTGGTCTGACTTGGGCTCCCCATGAACAGAGTATTTTTAGCCCATATTTTCTATTCGTGGTATGTGTACCACTGTCCTGGCTTTCACCGTTTAGGCGTTGCACAGGATGATGACCCTTTTATGATTCGGTTGGCTAGGGGAAAAGCCGTTTCCGATTCACTTCTGTCCGCCCGCTTGAGAATCCGACGATTCAGGGATGTCGAGATTAGGCAATCTTCAGTAAAGCTTTCTCCAGATTTACGGAAGAAGGCTTTTGATTTTGGTGTCTCCCGTGATTCCACCAGGGCAGGATCGGGAAGACACTATTCTTTGACCAACGCAGAGAAGAGGCGGCTTTTAAGCATACGTGTTGGCACGATGGTGTACCGCAGATATCTTTTTGTTGACATCCAGCCGTATGTCCCTTCGCGTTTTGCATTGCAGTTAGGCTTCTCTCAAGGCGTTGTTGGAGCGCCTTCGAGCATGGTGAAGCGTTTTGGAGGTTTGTAGGACGGGAGAAATGCATGGGCTTTCTATAGTGCGGAGGACACTACTGCCATGATTTCCTATCCTGAGTTGCCCACTTTCCGGACTTCTGGCTTCACGAAGTGGTTCGTGGAGAGCTTTGCTGTGTACCGAGGGCTTTCCGAGAAGGAGCTGAATGTCAAGCAATCTCCTGGGAAGGGTCTTGGTAGATCAGATGGTGTCCGTCGAGAGGAAGTTTTGTTCTTCCTTTCTGGAGAGAAGCATAGGATAGGCTTTCTCGAGGAACAGGATGTCATCAGATCCGGGGCCGCACAAGAGATACCTGTTGAGGTCTTGAGACAGCTCGCGGAGGAGGAAGCCGAGATCGACACTTGGATGCAAGCAGAGCAAATGAAGGCTTCCATGGGGTCTACTGGTAGGAGCGGGCCATCCAGTGAGGAGCCAAGTGGAAGTCCTGACTTTGACAGTGAGGCAGGTACTTCAAGTAGACCGGCTCGTAGAAAAAAGAGGAGGAGAGGACAGCGTCGCATTGAGAGACGTCACGAAGACTCTCCTGATCTGGAAGTCCCTCCTACTATTGCTGAGGAGGTATCAGGAGATGCTGGTGAGCCTCCAAAGAAAAGGAGTCGTGAAGAAGAGACCGCCGATGTTGGTATGATTCTCCTTCTTTTCTATTTCCGCTTCTTTCCTTTTATGAGGGATTTTTTTTGATCTACTGTTTTCTTTCTTTTGCAGAAGATGAAAACTTGGTGATACCCGAGGTTCCTGTCGATGAGGCGGTGATGGATCCAGTTGCGGCATCTGAAGAAGAATTGAGGGACTCTGGGGAGGACCCAGAATCTCCACCTGGTATGAGGATGATGATTTTTTTTTTTTTTTGAATTTGCTGACACATAGTTTTGTTTTCTTGTTAACTGACTTGCCAGAGGATTCCGACTTCGAGCCATCTATGGATATAGCTTTTGACGATGCCTCAGATGAGCAAATGGAGACAGAAAGTACTCCACCCATCATGGAAGAAGGTATTCCATAGTGATAATCTTGACATTGATTTTTTTTTTCTTGACAAGATCATATTCATACCTTTTCTTGTATTTTTGCCAGCAGGTTGTGAAGCAACAGGAGAAGTTCCTTCGCCTTCCTCAGGGCCAGAGCAGGAGATGCCAGCAGCCGATCCAGAAGTAGGGGCTTCTTCTACCAGTCCCGTCACGGCAGAGGCGGGACTTTGTGGTGATATTGCTTCTTCAGTGGCTCCGCTTGGAAAGAGCCTTTTGATTTCTTCTCCACCACGGCCTGACGTGGGCAGTCAGCCAACAGAGCGTGGTGAATCTCCATCCGGACCATCCCTTCAATATGCAAAGAAGGTGTTGAAGAGTGTGCTGAGCTCATGGGTTGAAACTCTCTCTTCTGGCCATTTGGAAGCTGGTTTTGGCATGGTCAAGCATGTACAGGACATCCTTGCTGACAGTGCAGAGGTCGGTCTGGACATTGCAAGTGCCAAGGCCTTTGTTGATGAAGTCATTGCTTTAGGCGACAAATGGACTGAGACCAAGAATTTCCCAAGCAGTGACTTTTTCAATGAGATGTTTTTGCAGCCATCCGGTAAGATCAAATCTGAAATGGATGAGATCTCACGGGCTCAGAAGCAATTCGTTCGGGAGAGGAACGTTACCGAGTTGGCTATCATCGAGCTAACACAGGACCTGCGCCGTCTTGATAGGGAGGTCACAGAAGCTAGACAGCGCCTTGAGCAATTGCAAGAACAAAATGCTACCAAATGGACTGCTATTGTAGAAGCCCGTGCTAAAGAGGGAACTCTGATTCTCCAAGTTGAAGAAGCCGGTAGCAGCCTTCAGAGAAAGACTCAGGAGTATGAGCAGTGGCAAATTCTCTGGGAAGAGCTTCCTCGTGCTGAAGATGGGTCGCGGCGTTCTGCCGCGTTTTATGGCAAGATCTTGAAGAAGCGCGGTCTTGAAGCTTTGGAGGCTAAGGCCAAGAATCTGCTTGAGGAACTGGATCTTTGGTTGAAGACCATGCTAGACTGAACTCTTTATAACAAACTCTTTTCTTCTTTTCTCTCTTCTTCTTTTTTGGTACCTCTATGTAAAACATTTTTTGTATTCTGTGTACCTTTTACTTAAATTCTTTTTGATGAAAATAAGCAAAGGTTGAATGAGAATGTTTGTTTGAAAATTTTGATCAAAAGGTTGTCATTTTGTGAAAATCTTTTGTCAAAAGGGTTGTTTTAGGCATGAGAGCCTGATTTTATGGCAAAAAGCCTGGTTTCTTGATGGCTTAAAGAGCCGAATTTTGAGATGGCATGAAATCCGAGTTTATGGCATGAAAGCCAAAATTTTCTTTTTGGCATGAGAGCCAAGTTTTTGGTGGCATGGAAGCCAGTTTGGAGATGGCATGAAAGTCGAATTTTGAGAGGGCATAAAAGCCGAATTTGGGTTTATGGCATGAGAGCCAAAATTTTGGATGGCGTGGAAGCCGAAATTTTAGGATGGCATGAGAGCCAATTTTTTTTTTGAGATGGCATGAAAGCCGAATTTGGGTTTATGGCATGAGAGCCAAAATTTTGGATGGCGTGGAAGCCGAAATTTTAGGATGGCATGAGAGCCAATTTTTTTTGAGATGGCATGAAAGCCGAATTTTGAGGTGGCATGAAAGCCGATTTTTTGGAGTGGCATGAAAGCCGTTTTTTTGTGGCGTAAAAGCCGATTTTTTAAAAAAAAAAAAAAATGGCATGAAAGCCGAGTTTGAGATGGCATGGGAGCCAAAGATTTTTTATGGCATGAGAGCCAAGATTTGGTTTGTGGCATGAGAGCCGGTTTTGTTTTTGGTGTAAGAACCAGATTTTGTTTTTGGCATGAAAGCCGAAATTTCTTTTTGGCATGGAAGCCATATTTTTTGTTTTTGGCATGAAAGCCAGATTTTTTTTTGAAAACCGAGTTTTGTTTTGTTGGCATGGAAGCCGAATTTTGATTTTTGGCATGCAAGCCGGATTTTTGATTTTTTTGGCGTGAAAGCCGGATTTTTGGCATGGAAGCCGGGTTTTTTGGCGTGAAAGCCAGGTTTTTGGTTTTCAAAAATGCAAGTATCGACTAAAAGTCGCCTCCCTGCTGAATTTTATTGCAAGTATCGATGGAATGTCGCCTCCTTGCTCATTCGGTTGCGAGTATCGATGGAATGTCGCCTCCTCGCGGATTTGGGTGCAAGTATCGACTAAGTGTCGCTTCCCTGCTTTTTTTTTTCTTCAAAAATTTTGTTTTGTGGGTATCGATGGAATGTCGCTTCCCCACGATTTTTGAATTTTGAGGTTTTTTCGAACCTTTGTTTTGTTTTTTGTTTGTTTTGAAATTTGGGTTGTGGATATCAACTGGAACGTTGTGTCTCCACGATTTTTGAAATTTTGGGGTTTTGGAAGTATCGAATGGGGTTCGCATCCTTTCGGTTTTGGGTTTTGCAAGTATCGACTGAACGTCGCTTCCCTGCGGTTTTTGAAAAACCATTTTTTTTGTTTAAAGACACGAGGGTCGTAAATTTTGACTCAAAACCATTTTGGTGGTAAAAGTCGGGGTGGACTAGGGCTGAAATCCCTAGGTCCTGATTTTGTTTCAAACCATGAATTTTGGTTTCAAGGATCGAAAATTTTGGTCAAGTTTGGGAAGAGGCTCCTAAACTTGGATTTTTGGATTTGCTTTTTTTTTTTTGAACAATGAAACGATGAAAGAGACATTGTTTTGAGGCTTTTTTTTTTTTGCAAATTTCAACAAGAGGATGAAAATTCCAAAAGGAGTGGGTTTAATGAGCAGATACCTAGGAATAGGCTTTGGCCGTGCAGGCGTCGCTCTGACCCAATGGAAGAAGCCTTCAAGGGTAGTACCGTTTCAAGAACTTTCCATTGATGGGCAGCATACATCTGTCACCCTCCATGTTTAGAAGAGCGTATGCGCCGTTGGAGAAGACTTTGTCGATGACGAAAGGTCCCTCCCATTTTGGTTCAAATTTGCCTTTGGATTTGTTGGCAAAAACCATTGGTCTTTTTACTGTAAGAACCAAGTCTCCCTTTTTGTAGGCGCATTGCCTGACCTTCTTGTCAAAAGATCCTGCCATGCGTGCTTGGTAGAGTTCAATGCTTTGTAGAGCTTCGAGCCGTCTCTCATCGAGGTTATCCAGCTCTTGGAGTCTCAATTTGACATTACTTTCTTGCGTCATGTCATTTTACAAAGATACCCTTAAGGAAGGAATTTGAACTTCCAAAGGGACAACAGCTTCGCATCCATAGACCAAGGAGAATGGTGTGCTATGGGTTGGTCCTCGAACGGTGGTTCGATAGGCCCACAAAGCTTCAGGCAGTTTGTCGCCCCAATCTCTTTTGTGACTAGAGACCATTTTCTTGAGGATTTTGCAGAGCGTTTTGTTAAAAGCCTCTGCTAGTCCATTCGCTGCCGGATTATACGGAGTTGAAGGACAACTTTGGATTTTGTATTTGTCGCAGAACCTGTAGAATCGGTGATCGCGGAACTGTGGTCCGTTATCATGGACGAATCTTTTAGGTATGCCGAAGCGACAAATGATGTTGGTGCGCAAGAACTGAAGGACTGATGAGGTCTTCATTTCACTAAGCGCGAATGCTTCTGACCACTTGGAGAAATAATCCGTAGTGGCAAAGATGAAGCGATGACCTTTGCTCGATGGAGGGGAGATAGGACCTATGATGTCCATACCCCAGGCTTCAAAAGGCCACGAGATTGCTGTAGGATGTAGCCATTCCGGAGGCATGTGGACATAATCTCCATGAACTTGGCATTGTTGGCAGCGCTTAGCAAATTGTATTGCATCAGCCACCATGGTAGGCCAATAATAACCTAACCTTTTTATCTGATCGTAGAGCTTAGGCCCAGCCTGATGGGCTCCACAAAGACCAGCATGTACTTCTTTGAGTGTTTCCTCAGCCTCTTGTTGTGACAAGCAGCGTAGAAGTACTCCGTTGTAGGATTTTCTATACAACATTTTTGAAGGAATATCCAAATGAAAATTTGGGGCTCGTCTTTGGATGCTTACCCGTTCTTTTGGATCTTCAGGTAGGATTCCGAACATGATGTAATCAATGAACGGATCCCTCCAGTCGCCGATCAGAGGTTTAAGGACGGAGATCCGACTTCCAACCACTTGGTGGCATTCAGCAACTGCTTGATGTGTGTTGAGAGGAAGGAGAATCTTTTTTTGACACACTGTAACTTGCATGTTTTCCCCTTCTTGGATTGCCATAGACGCAGCAAGTCCAGCCAGGGCATCTGCACGAATGTTTTCACCTCTGAGGATATGGGTGATGTGACAGATGTCGAACTTTTGTCGAAGCGATTGTGCCTTGTTGTAGTAAGGCAACAGATCGGGCTTCCTGATTTCAAATTTCTGATTCATCTGGTTGACGATCAGTTGAGAGTCTCCAAAAGCTTCCAGCGTAGTGATGCCGGATTCAAGGGCGAGCTCCAATCCTACGATGAGGGCTTGGTACTCAGCTGCATTGTTTGAACATGGTTCCAGTAACGAGAATGCGTGTGGAATCATGTTTTTGTCGGGACTAACAAAGAGAATGCCAATTCCCGATATTTGATTTCCCTTTTCATTTGTCCTGGTTGCGCCATCGAAGTACATGTGCCAGGAAGCATTTGATAAGGAAGTCTCCACACTGTAGACCGATTCGTCTGGGAGG
The DNA here is from genome assembly GCA_038049695.1 of Cinnamomum chago. Classification (NCBI taxonomy): domain Eukaryota; kingdom Viridiplantae; phylum Streptophyta; class Magnoliopsida; order Laurales; family Lauraceae; genus Cinnamomum; species Cinnamomum chago. The sequence goes on from CP142460.1 coordinate 39,521,695, forward strand.
TCATCCCTGAGTGGAGAATCTTTAGGCAATGGATGCTCCGCGAGGAAGTCTGCTAGAGCTTGGCCTTTGATTGCTTTTTGTGGTACATACCTAATGTCAAATTGTGACAGGAGGATGGACCATTTTGCCAGTCGGGCATTGAGAGAACCTGCTTTTGTGACAAGGACCTTTAGGAGGTTGATCCTCGAAATCAGGTACACTGTGTTGGATAGCAGGTAGTGACGCAGTTTTTGTACGGCGAACATCACTGCCAAGCATTCTTTTTCGACTGGAGAGTAGCGATGCTCTGCACCTATCAACATGCGACTAAGGTAATATAGAGCAGCTTCTTTTCCCTCGTCATTCTTTTGTGCGAGTAGAGCGCCTAAAGACCAGTCAAGGGCTCTTGTGTACAAGAGGAATGGTTTTCCAGTTGTGGGGGCAGCCAACACTGGAGGTTTAGTCAGGTATGACTTGATGTCCTGGAATGCGGCTTCACATTCAGCATCCCAGACAAAATCGACACCTTTCTTCATTAACCGAGAGAATGGACGGCACTTCCCTGATAGGTTGGAGATGAACCGTCGAATGTATGCCAATCTTCCTTGGAGCCCTTTTAATTGTCTTAGGGTTTTTGGAGATGGCATTTCTAGGATAACCTTGACTTTGATGGGGTCAAGCTCTATGCCAGCTTTCCGTACTACGAATCGGAGAAACTTACCCGATGAAACACCGAAGAAGCATTTGAGGGGATTCATTCGCAGTTTGTGTTTGCGAAGTCGGAAGAAGACTTCTTGAAGATCTTTGAGATGGTCTTCTTTTCTTTTGCTTTTGACGGCGAGGTCGTCGACATAACATTCGACTGTCTTGTGCTGCATATCTTGGAATATCTTCATCATAGCCCTCTGATATGTAGCGCCGGCATTCTTCAGACCGAATGGCATGACAGTGTAGCAATACACGCCAAACGGGGTCCGAAATGCTGTGTGTTTTTCATCTTTAGGATGCATCTTTATCTGATTGTAGACAGAGAAGCCATCCATGAATGTCATTAGCTCGAACCCACAGGTGTTGTCGATCATCACCTCCGGTATAGGGAGCGGGAATTCATCTTTTGGGCATGCATTGTTCAGGTCTCTGTAATCAATGCAAATCCTGATTTGCCCATTTTTCTTTGTCACGGGGACGATATTGGCCAACCATTCAGGATGTTGTTCCTCACGGATGAAGCCAACGCTTTTAAGTTTTTGAACTTCTTGTTCAATTTTGTCCATCACATCAGGACGGAACCTTCTTTGGCCTTGTTTGACAGGCTTGATATCTTTTTGAAGATTGAGTTTGTGGACTGCTATTTTGGGGTCTAAGCCAGGCATCTCAGCGTAAGACCATGCAAAACAATCAACGAACTCATGAAGAAACGCGATATACTCGGGTAACTCATCATCCTTTATATTCTTGCTTATGAATACAGGACGTGGGTTATCAGGTGTTCCCAAGTCTATCTTTTGAACAGAATCTTCAGTTGGAAGGTTTGAAGGTGGTTCCTCCACAATATTTTCGAAGGCTTCCAACCCAACAAAGCCTTCTGGAGTTCCAAAGGTATCTACAGACCACGGCTCTGCTTTTGTCCATGGGTCTTCTTGATTGGTACTTTTCTCAAGATTTGCTATGAGGTGGTCCCAATCACCTGTTGAAACTAGGTCGAAGTAGGGCACTTCCTTTGGAGACAGTGGTTCTTCTGGGTCAGAGAACCGTGTGTCTGTATTATCGGACAATTCTTCTTCATCATAAGAGGAATCGTACCAATTGGATAAACTTCCTGGATCCTTGACGGTCAACTCTTCAAAGAGATATCCAGGGAGATCAATGTCTTCATTAATATGAGATGTTGAGGCTTGGTCGACAAGATGACTTTACGGCCTTTGTGTCAACTGTCTCAAGGAGGCGTCAGGATCATACCCCAGCCCATGTGAAGACTTTTCTATGTGGCGGTGGGGTTTCCAACCTTCCAGTTGACTTTTGGTCAGGGTTGGTTCCAATGGCGTGATAATACCACGGCCATCTCCCAAACCGATTGGGTTCTGAGCGTCGTAGCCCATTTTCTTCATGATAGCTTGCGCCATTGGACTATACAGGGATAGTTGAGGCATACCTTCATTTTGGAAAGGTTCAAGCGAAGAATTTGATGAAGAAACTCCCGATTTATGGAAGAAGATTGGCTTTTCTTCTGCTGATGTTGCTGGAACAACGAAGGAAGCAGATGCCGGATCTTCTATGTCAACGGTTGTCTCCATCGGAGTGAGAGCGGGCTGAACTTGTTGATCATCAACTTGGCTTGACGATGTATCGTCTTCTGGCTCTGAGTCCGAATTCGTGTCTTGCAAGACAAACACGAAGGAGACAGCAAACTTGCCCCCAGCCTTTTGTTTTGTCTTCTTTGCTTTGGTGGTGATCACCAGAGGCTTTGAAGACTTGAGGGAGACCATGAAGGGAGATTGATTATTCTCTTCGGTTTTGATAGAGGGTTTATTTTCTTCCGGTGATTGCTGAGGAGCTTTGCCTTTGTCTTTCTGGAGTTTTTCGGCAAAGGGTGTTGTTTCTTCCTCCCTTTCTTCTTTTTCATCTTTGCACATCTGAGCATCTGCGAAATAGACTTCTTTGCCTTTGAAGGGCTTTTTGTCTGCAAACACTCGATGTATCAAGCCGTCATTGCCAACGAACTTGATGCACTGATGTAAAGTCAAGGGGACAACACCATTCTCGTGTATCCAGGGGCGTCCGAGAAGGATGTTGTAGCACGAAGGGGTCTTTATTGCATAGACAGTGACCTCGGAGATAAGATCACCGATTTGAAACTTGAACCTGATTTTGCCGATCGGCCTTTGAGCGCTGCCATCATATCCAAAAATGGACACAGATGTGTGGCTCAGCTTGCTAGGCGGAATGCCCAGTTCTTCGAGTGCCGAAGTGGAGATGAGGTTGAGTGCAGAACCTGGATCGATCTTGATTCTGCGTAGTGGTACCTCTTTGATGTACCCGGTGAAGTACAGGGGTCGGTTGTGCTTTGTCTCGCCTAGCAGGAGGTCTTCCTTGGTGAAGGCGATGGTTGCACTTGCTGCTTTTTGAACCGAGAGGCATTCGATGCAGGATCCCTCAGTTTTCTTCTTTTCTCCTTTTGATGGAGTTTTTGATTTTTTGACCCTATAGTCCATTTCAATTTGTAGGACTTGTGGGGCATGTTTGTCGACATCCACATCCAGCATTTGTAGTTCTGAAATGAGACTATCACGAGTCTGTGGTGACATTGTAATAAGTCTAGGATGTGCAGACGTGCAGGTATGTGTTTGAAGTGCTGAATCAAGTCGTACTTGAAAGCCTCCTTGGGGCCTGCATTTTCATTTTTCTTGCCACTAGGGGTGTTTACAGCTTGTTTTCCTGAAGGATTTACATAAGAAGCAGAAGGTTGGTTGTAGTTTTTGTGGTAATCCCGGCCAGAACGGGTACCTCTACCAACTTCAAGAGCTTCTGGAGAAGGGTCTTTGTTTAGAAGATCACCCTCGAGATCGAGGGGTTGTTCCTTCTCATTTGCTGAAGATGTCTCTGTGTCAGCAATGCCATCTTCAGTAATTGTGTTGCATGGAGCATTTTCCGGGAGCAAGTCCTGAACAGCATCCAGCAACTTTCCTTCTTTATCGAATATTTTGTCGGTCCAGACATCACCGATGAGATCGGGCATTTGGGACCAATTGACCGGATTTTCTCTGAAGAAGATTTCACCGGCTGGAATTTCTTCATGGTGATCAGTCGGAAAAGGTTTGAGTTCCGATGTCACTGTTCCAGGAGACGAAGCCTGAGAAGGTGAGGAATTATCATCCTGAGCTATTGCATTGCAAGTAACTTTGACGGAAGATGCCTCCAAGATGAACTGTTGGGAATCAGATTCGTCCTCAGATGTAAGAGGATCATCGATCCAACAACTTTCTTTGTTTTCTGGGGTTACCGGAGGAGATTCCTGTAGATTTTCAGGAACTTCCGGTGCTGGGTTGTGACGAAGCTGATTGATGCGACCTTGTTCTTGCTCTATAGCAAGGTGCTGCAAGATCATTGCGTATTCATTGAGATCAGGCACGAGAGCGAAATCTTCTTCTTCGTCTGCTCCTTGTGGTTCAACATGGTTGGGTTCCACTGGAGTATTTTCTTCGACAGCCTCTTGGTCTTCTTCATCATCAGACCAGGATCCTTGCGGCTGTAATGAGTTATACCAGATTACTGGCATAAGATGAGATTCAGGGATCCATTCCTCGTCGGAGAGATATTCTCCTGTTTCGAGGGATTCCTCCCACTCATCGATGTTACTGGCGGTGTTACTGGACTCGTATCCATCCATGGGGAATCCGACCACCGAGTTGCAAGAGTATGATGCCCCTTGCATAGTTTCATCTTTGAGGTGTGGTGGCATGAAATCACCAAGAGTGAGTTTTCTTGCTGCCTTTGAAGCCTTAGGAGAGGACTCTTCTGTTGCCCCCAGTGAAGCGGTAGAGGAGGTTTCTCCCTTTTCAGCGACTTCTTGCTTTTTCGGAGCTTTCTCCTGCTGTTTGAGCTTGCAGAGTTGTCTCCTGGTTTGCCTTCGCTGTCGAGCGGTTGGCTTTGTTTTGACGACCTCCCAATTTTCATCTTCTAGGATATCGGGGTGTACCCATATGGGTTGTCCGTCTGATGTTGGATATGGAACCAACTCTTGAGACGTTTGGGTCATCTTTATTACCTTGAAGGAAGTAGTGATCTTCTCTTTTGGTGATTTTTGTTTTTGTCCACACGACACCATGTTGACGGAGGCAGACCCATAGTTCTTGTCGAAGGTAATGACTCCGTTTTTCCACATCTCATTTATCTTCTCTCTCACAACAAAGCATTGACTGAGAGGATGCGAGACCATCTGATGGTATGGACAGTACCGAGGATCGTTGGTTTTGCCAACATCTCCTGGTCTTTTGGGGTCAAGCAAGGTGAGTTTACCGTTTGCGAGAAGTGCCGCAAAGATTTCTTCAACATCTTCATCGAATGGGTATTTCTTCTCTACTCGTTCTTTGAAGGCATCAGAGAGTTCAGGCTTTTTACCTGCAGCTTTATTTTCAGCTTTCCTTGGCTGCTGAGGAGCTGACTTGGTTTGCACATTGAGAACCTCTTTTTTCTTTGGTTTTGAGGTTGCAATGGCAGTCGGCTCTTTCTTTGATGACTTCTGACTGTTGAGGTCTTTGATCACCATTTCAGCTTCCATAGCTACTTCCAGGAGTTCTCCCAGGTTCTTTGATTTGTTGCCGATGATCATGGAGCGGATTCTTGCTCTCATGTTGTTTCGGCAGATGTCGACCAGTGACGCTTGTGGCAGTACATCGGAGCATTTGTATGCCATTGCCTTCCACTTGTGAATGAAGTCATATGTTGACTCATTCTCTCCCTGTTTTAGGCTGCAGAGCTGAGCCATAGTAACAGGATGATCCTCACCTTTGAAGTGGGTTAGGAAGCGTGTCTCCAGCATGGCCCAATTTTGAATGGAGTCCTCCGGCAGAGTGGAGTACCAATCAAAGGCCGTACCTTTTAGGGTACTTGCAAAGAGGCGGATCTTGAGGGCATCTTGGTCCGCAATAGCTCCCGTCAGGATCTTGAAATGGATCACGTGCTGTCTGGCCGAACCCTTCCCCGTATATGTTTGGAGAGTAGGTTGCTTGACTTTTGTAGGGAACGGGACCGATTCCATCCACAAGGGATATGGTGGCTTGATCCCATGCTCCTTTAGTGTATCCTCTTCTTTTGCTTTGGCGAGGATATCGTCAACGTCCTTTTTGGTAAGGGCGCGTGACTCACTGTTTTCCGCATTTTCCTCGTCGCCTTGATGGCTCGGAGGAGCTTCATTGTTTTGTAGATGCTGAAGATTGAGAATTAGGTTCTCTATTAGAGTCTCTATCCTCTGCTGCCCTTGCTCCAGCTGCTGGATGCGTGCGGTTACGTCATCATGCGGCGGAGGTTGCTCAGCATTTGTGACCAAGACGTTCATTCTTCGAGAGTCGAAAGAGGATACAGTCTTGGTGACTGAGCTGGAGCTCATCCTTTTAGATGAAGAGCTCGAAGAGTGGTCACTCCGATGTCCTTGGCTTGAAGGAGCGGGAGAGTTTTCTTTATGTCTTCGTGTCCGGGAGACGCTGCGAGTCACCGGACGCCTGACATGGATTTTTGTTGCTGACTTCTGGCGTTTTCTGGTTTTGCCAACCATATGAACAGCAACAACTTGGTCGGGTCTTTCTTTTTCGACCCATTTTTGGGAGACTTGAAGTGCAGAATCCTGGGTTCTTTGCTTCTCTAGTCTCTTTTGTCGATATGCCGTGCGGCGGCGCATACGACGAGCGATTTGAGCTTCGGTTAGCTCTGGCTGTGCTCTGGCAATGAAGGACGTAGTCCCTGGTGCGTAACAGCCGAGCTTGTCTTCTTTGAAGACGGGCAGGGACAGGATCTGGACGCGGTCCTTTGCCTGTCGCAGCGAAGCTTTGAATTTGGCGAGTTCGACTCCTGTTGAGAGGAAAGGTCGACTCGCAGGTGTGCAGGCCTTGGCAGGTTCTTACGGAGGCCTTACGATGCACGATTTGATTTTGGGCTTGTATGAGCAAGCCGGCTCGTGCTGAGTTGGTTTTGTTTGGCGGAGGGTAGGCTTCTCCTCTTTCATGTAAGCAAGAGGGTAGAACCGGTTCTCCTTGAGAGGGGCCAGGTAGGCTGGCTTTGCAGATTTTTGTGACCTTCGCTGTTTGGGTGAAGGCCTTGGAGACCAAGTCTTTGAGCAGACCTGGTTTCTTGCTGGTTGAGGCTTTGCAGGAGCGTTATGGGCCTCAGGCTTCTTGATGATCGCCCTTGGTATCACTGTAGTGATACGTTGAGGGGCGGTTCTCTGCTTCTTGGCAGGTGCGGTTTCTTCTGCGGGTAGTCGGAATGGTCCCAATGACCCGAAGACAATGGTCCGGGGAGTAGAGTTTGACCCGGTGTCTTCTGAGTTGCCGAGGGAAATGACGCTTCGGCAGCTGGCAGGGCGCTTGTAAGTGCGCTTGGTTTGTTTGTCTTGGAGCATGAGCTGGTACTTGTTCTCATCAAAGGTGATGGTTAATGAAGCTGCCATTGTTAGTTTTTTGAAAACTTCTGAAACAAGACCATATCCATTAGTAATCACAAGAATATAGTGATCATAAATGGAAAATACTATGGTTTCGCCTCTTCAAGTCGCCCGAGGGGACATGGCCCAGCCCAAGCAACATGAGGAAGGCAGAAAAGCCATAGAGGGCACAATTGTTCTAAACGCAGGTAGGGTCAGCTCAGAATGAGCGTCCCAGTGACTGCTAGAAGCAATTGTGAACCTTAATTCAAATTACCGAGAAGCAAAGCTCACTCAAGGTAAAATTATATAAGGTTGAGATACAAATGTGTCGGTTGCGAATACAGTAGACCCGAAAGGGCGTACTAGCACCGCTAGGCACAAATGTTGCAAATCGCATCCTCGGAAAGGACACGAGATGGGATTTTTGAAAGGTCAAGATTGGATTCATAGGAGAGAGCATATGGTATTCCAATCCGAAAATGAGCTCAACATTTCTGCGAGCTCGAAAGTCCGAAAAGGAAGGAACCAGGATTTCTCAAATGTGAATCCAAAAGTGACGGAAGTTTTTTTTCTTTTTTGAAAGTGTCAAGATTGGACTTTATAGAAGAGAGCAAATGGTATTCCAATCCGAAAATGAGTTCAACATTTCTGCGATCTCGAAGTCCGAAAAGGAAGGAACCAGGATTTCTCAAATATGAATCCAAAAATGACAGAAGTTTTTTTTTTTAAAGTGTCAAGATTGGACTTTATAGAAGAGAGCAAATGGTATTCCAATCCGAAAATGAGTTCAACATTTCTGCGATCTCGAAGTCCGAAAAGAAAGGAACCAGGATTTTTCAAATATGAATCCAAAAATGACAGAAGTTTTTTTATTCTTTTTTTTTTAGAGAATTTTTTTTTTGAAGGATTCACATAGATTTCCAATTCGATCTTATGAAACCTCAGTGGATAGATCAGCCCCCAGGTAAGGGTAGGATTACTTAATGAACCCGTTTGGAGGACCCTTGCCTAGAACAGTCTAGCTGTCTCCACACTCTGGACAAGGCTTTTCTTAGATTCACTTTGGTCAAAGAATGCAATTGGTGCAACCTTAGTGGTTTTTTTTTTTTTTTTTTTTTGAATTTTTTTTTTATGGATTCATAGAAGAGAGCGAATGGTGTTCCATTTCGAAAATGAGTTCAACATTTCTGCGATCTCGAAGTCCGAAAAGGAAGAAGCCAAAGTTTCTCAACTTAAACCCAAAAGAGGAAAATCTGAATTTTTTTTAAAATCAGATTTTTTTTTATTTTTTTTTTATGGATTCATAGAAGAGAGCGGATGGTGTTCCATTCCGAAAATGAGTTCAACATTTCTGCGATCTCGAAGTCCGAAAAGGAAGAAGCCAAAGTTTCTCAACTTAAACCCAAAAGAGGAAAATCTGAATTTTTTTTTTAAATCAGATTTTTTTTTATGGATTCATAGAAGAGAGCGAATGGTGTTCCATTTCGAAAATGAGTTCAACATTTCTGCGATCTCGAAGTCCGAAAAGGAAGAAGCCAAAGTTTCTCAACTTAAACCCAAAAGAGGAAAATCTGAAAAAAAAATTAAAATTAGATTTTGTTTCTTTTTGAGAAATTTTTTTTTAGAAAAAAGAAAGACTGGAAATAAACTCAAAAGAAGAAATTTCCAAGAATCCCATCTCATGTGGTTTTTTTTTTAGATGCAAGATCCAACATAGGCCACCAACTAAAAAGGAGCCAAAGAATCCAAGCATTGTGTTCTCAAATGAACAGGGTCCCACCGGGTGTGCCAGCTTGATGGTCCCTGCTTTTCTCTTTTTCCAAAGCTGCCTCCGCCCCTGGGCTGACGGGGTACGGTGGAGCGAAACAAAGGAAAAGCGGGCATCCGTTTTTTTTTGTACGGGTATGCCAGATTTTCTATTCTACTTGGAATTTAGAGTGGTGATCCGGAGATTCACCTTCACAAGTAGAAAAGGAAATCAACTTTTTTCCATCTTTCCATTGCACACATATTTTTAAAGAAAAGAGACAAGGTTTGTTTTTTGAATGCCGTGAGAGGCGGTTTTTTTTGTTTGCCGTGAAAGGCGATTTACAAATCTTATCAATAATGAAAGACAAGAGATGTGATTTTTTTGTCTCTTTATAAAAAAATACAATGCAACAGAAAAGAAAGAAAAGGAATCTAACTTCTCATGCGATTGTGGGGGACCCGTTCAGATCGACGGTCGCGAGTTATGTATGGACTCCGCCATCATCCTTCAGATGAGAACTTTAATGCTTGATTTCTTGGCTTGGGTCCAACCTCAGATTTTTAGAGGATAAGGACCAAGGTAAGGTCCTATATCCGGTAAAAAGCCGAGTAGACGGGCTGAAAAGCCGCATCTAGCCATGTTGGATAGAAGGAGAGGTGGCCTTTGGGGGGGTGGCCCCCCCAAGGATCTTTGATCACCTTGTAGTGCTTGTTGCAGCAGAGTTTTCTTCAATAGAGGAGAGTTTGTTGCAGAGGTTCTGGATTTTTCTTGAATTTTTTGGAGAGTTTTTCGGATCTATCCTCCTTCTTCAATGATTTTCCAGCGATTTTTTCTGGATCCGTTTCCCTTGGAATGGCCTCCTATTTATAGACATTTGGTAGCCATTTAGGAGAGTTTATGAGCATTTATGGTATTAATGCTCATGATGGGAGGAGTTACAAGTTTTTAATTACTTGTTTTGTAACTCCTTTTTCCTTGAATTTGATTGGCCGATGGAGAGTAGTGGGCATTTAATCGCCTTTAATCTCCATGATGACGGGAGTTTCATGATTTTAATGTCATGATTACTTGGACTTGTAACTCCCATTTGCTTGCTTCTGATTGGGCCGTTCAAAATAATGAGTTAATGACCGCATTAACTTGCCATAAACGGGCCATTTAACTTCATTAATTGATTGCCTGGGCGCTTGAAGAGTCGCGGGCCGTGCCGCGTCCTTTGGGATTCTTCTTGCGATGATCACCAATGGACCCACATACCATTTGATGTCGGATGGTGATCCAATGTCAAACATTGGTTGATGTCAGCGGGCCAGCAACATCTGTCCAGTAGATTTCGCGATCGGGCGGGTAGAAAGGGTGCTTTCTTGGTTAGCCGTTTGACGATCTTGAGGCATCCGATGATGATCTAATGATTCCAGTGATGGATCCGTGATGTTGATGAAGATCGACGGATATCATGCACAAAAAATCAGATTTTGGAAAAATCACAGGGGCCAATCAACTCGAAACGCGAAAAATACCCGAAAAACGGGGTTTTTGGGCGAGGTCCGGCGGCCCGGACCTCCATGGTCGCCGGCGACCATGGGCCTTGGCCCATTTTTTTTTGGCCGCCTTTCGGTCGCTTTTTCTTCGCCGTTTTTCGTCCGTTTTTGCTTCTGTTTTCTCCTGCATTTTTCTTGGAATTTCCTCTCATTTATTGGCTGGATTTCCCTCAAGAAAACCTGACAAGAAGCCGTGCAAATCGGATCGTAAAGTTTCCCATTTTCTGAAAAGCCGAACACTTTGCTGTGGAGAACTGCCGATTTTTTGTCAAGCGTCGAAACTAGGTCAAACGATGTCGGAATGACCTGAAATTCGACGTATAGCTTCTTGAGCAGTAGACGAGACCAACCATAGGCTTTTGTTCAGGTTTTGAAGCCGTTTGGGGGCCCGCAAATGCTTGACTTGATTTCACTGCGAGGGAAATGCCGAGCTTTGACTTTCGGTCAAACGATGTCCGATTGACCTGAAATTTGATGGGTAGCTTCCTCATCAGTAGATAGGACCAACCATAGGCTTTCGTTTGAGTTTTGAAGCCATTTGGAGTCATGCAAATGCTTGCCTTTATTTCACCGCGAGGGAAATGCCGAGCTTTGACTTTTGGTCAAACGATGTCCGATTGACCTGAAATTCGACGTGTGACTCCCTCATCAGTAGATAAGACCAACCATAGGCTTTCGTTTGAGTTTTGAAGCCGTTTGGGGTCATGCAAACGCTTGACTTTGATTTCACTGTGAGGGAAATGTCGAGCTTTGACTTTTGGTCAAACGATGTCCGATTGACCTGAAATTTGACGTGTGACTCCCTCATCAGTAGATAAGACCAACCATAGGCTTTCGTTTGAGTTTTGAAGCCATTTGGAGTCATGCAAATGCTCGCCTTTATTTCACCGCGAGGGAAATGCCGAGCTTTGAGTTCCGGTCAAACGATGTCCGATTGACCTGAAACTTGACATGGAGCCTTTTGGAGGTATTTTGTAACCATCTGTAGGTTCTGATTGAAGATTTGAAGTCTTCGACACTGTCGCCGCCGGGAGCTGCTGCTCAGCTGTTGGAGAAGTGAAGTTAGGCCGAATGATGTCGGAATGGCCCGAAACTTCATGTGTACCTCTCTTTTGGTTGTTTTGAATGACCTTGCAGTTTTTGTTTGATTCTGACAAGATCTGATGCTTGAAGTAGCGCCTGCCTATTTTTGGTAGGATGCGGCTCCGTGTAGCTTTTGGTGTGAGGAGGCAAAGTGACATTTTTGGTGTCAACAGTAATATTAGAACTTTTGAGTTGAAGCTAAATAATGCTTCTAATAGATCCAAAGATAAGAAATCAATTGCTTTAAAGACTTCTCAACCAACTCAAACTAAAGAAGAATCTGATAATGAAGAAGAAAGTGATAATGAAGATGTTGCTCTTCTTGCTAAGAAATTTATAAGACAGTTTAAGAAAAATAATTCAAATTTTAAATCTTTTAATAAAAGTAAAAACAAAGGCAGCTCATCATCTAGGAGTCATGATAGAAAAGTCAAATGTTACAACTGTCAAAAGCTTGGTCATATATCATCTGAGTGTCCAATGGAAAGGAAGAAAAAGACACTTATGGCAACTTGGGATGACTCATCTGAATCGGAACCAGAATCAGATGAATCACATCAAGATAAGACAGAAAACTACACTATTTTAATGGCTCGAAGTCTCTGTGATCCATTAGTTGAGATGACTGAAATTGAGAAATCTGAAGATGAATATAAAAATTCAGATATTGAGGAATCTGTAAATGGATCTGAATCTGACTATGATAATTCAGATAATGAAAACCAGGATGAAGACCTTCAAGAATCCTATGATAGACTCTATGATAAGAGCTGCAATTTAATTAAAGTTATGAGAAAACAAGAAGCTAAGAACAGAATCTTAAAAGACAATATTGAAATCTTGACTAATGAAAAGAATGTCTTGACATATGAGCTTAATGAAACCAATTCTAAATTTCAAATTGCCAATGAATGTATAAGAAATCATAAGAAAGAATCTAAAACTCTAAAAGAATTAATCACTAATTTTAAAAATGAAGTCACTCATCTAAAATGGTACAAAGAAAAGTATGAGTACTCTTTAACTCATGGAGAAGAAAAATTTGAAAAACTATTCAGAATGGGTAAATCTCAAAAAGACAAAACTGGGCTAGGGTACAACAAAGAATCAAAATATAATCCCTATGTCTCTACTAAGTTTGTAAAAGGAGAAGCTTCCTCTAGTAATCAAAACATCTCTAAAGTTGTAAGTAATACTTATGGAAGAAAAAGACATGATTACAAAAAGAAACAAACTAAAACATTTTATAAAAAAAAATCAGTAAATTTCTCCTTTCCTCAAAAATTAAATGAATTGATAAAACAAATTGATCAACTAAAATCTCAATTCTATAATCATTCTAAAATGACTTTACCAACAAAAAGGGAATCAAAGAGATCTGTTCTTAAATATGACTCTCATGGTTATAGAGGAACTTCACTCTCCCAAAGGTACATGTGGGTACCCAAAAGCTTGTTAGTTCACACAGCTCTTAAAATTGTAGACAAATCTGTGTGGTTTCTAGATAGTGGTTGCTCCAGACACATGACTGGAGATAAAACTCTCTTCTCAAAATTTAGTGATTATGATGGTGGAATGGTCACTTTTGGTGATGGTAATATTGGTAAAGTTATTGGAAAAGGTACTCTGAATGTTCCTAACTTACCTCAAGTAGAAAATGTTTTATGTGTTGATGGTTTGAAACATAACTTGCTTAGCATCTCTCAAATATGTGATAAAAACCATGCTGTATTGTTTACTAGTCTTGGTTGTGAGATTTCCAAAAATGGTAAAGTGATTTTAAGAGGTATTAGAAATCAAGAAAATTGTTATGTTGTTGGTAATCACAAAGAAGCATCCAGTTCAGCCTGTTACATAGCTCATCTTGATGAAGCCCAACTATGGCATCAAAGGCTTGGACATGTGAACCATAGAGACTTGTCCAATTTAAACAAGTATGTAAAGGGCCTTCCAAAAATTCGCAGGAAGTCAAAAACAGTTTGTGGAGAAGGTAAACAAATCAGAAACTCTCACAAAAAGACTAAGTCCTTAAAGACTTATAGATCCTTAGAGCTTCTCCATATGGACTTGGTTGGTCCAACAAAGAAAGAGAGTAGAGGTGGCAAAAAATACTTCCTTGTGATTGTTGATGATTATTCCAGATTTACTTGGGTTGCATTCTTGAGGGAAAAATCTGATGCATATGCTGAATTCAAAAAGATTGTGAAAAGAATTCAAGTTGAAAAAGGAAGAGCAGTTGCTAGAATAAGAAGTGATCATGGTGGTGAATTTGAAAATACCAGATTTGAAAAATACTGTGATAAGTATGGAATTCACCATGAATTTTCTGCCCCTAAAACTCCTCAACAAAATGGAGTTGCTGAAAGAAAGAATCGAGTTCTACAAGAGATGGCCACAGTTATGATTCATGGAAAGAATGTTCCTAGAGATCTATGGGCTGAAGCAGTGAGTACAACTTGTTACATCATAAACAGGGTTTACTTGAGAATTGGCTTGGATAAAACTACTTATGAATTATGGCATGAGAAGAAGCCTAACATTAGCTACTTTAAGATTTTTGGTAGTAAATGTTATATTCTCAAGGATAGAGAACATTTGAGCAAATTTGACTCAAAAAGTGATGAAGGCATTTTTATTGGATATTCACAAAACAGTCGTGCCTACAGAGTATTGAACACAAAAACTAGTATTGTTCAAGAATCAATAAATGTTATCATTGATGACAAACTAAAGGATTCAAGTAATAAAGAAAACCCTGATAATGATGAGATAGATGTCTCAACAGCAAAACTGGATAAGTCTCATATCTCAAAGGATTTGGTAAATGTGAAACGTCATCCTATGGACCAAATTCTAGGGGATCCTTTGGCTGGTGTCAAGACTAGAAGGCAATTGGAAAATATTGTCAGTTATTTTTGCTTTACTTCCATCATTGAACCTAAAACTGTTAATGAAGCTTTCTCTGATAATTGTTGGATAAATGCTATGCAAGAAGAACTAAATCAATTTACTAGAAATGAAGTATGGGAATTAGTACCTAGGCCTATTGACAAAAATGTTGTAGGTACCAAATGGATTTTCAAAAATAAACTTGATGAAAATGGTACCATAGTTAGAAACAAGGCCAGATTGGTTGCCCAGGGATATTCCCAAATTGAAGGAATAGACTTTGAAAAAACATTTGCTCCTGTTGCTAGACTTGAATCCATTAGAATCTTACTTGCCATTGCTTGCTCTTTGAAATTTAAATTATATCAAATGGATGTGAAAAGTGCTTTTCTAAATGGTATATTAGAAGAAGAAGTTTATGTTGAGCAACCTAAAGGGTTTGAAGATCCTAAGGAGCCTAATCATGTGTATTATCTTAAAAAGGCTCTCTATGGTCTCAAACAAGCTCCTAGAGCTTGGTATGAAAGACTCACTCAATTTTTGATTGATCACAATTTTGAAAGGGGAAGTGTTGATAAAACTCTATTTATTCAAAGAATAAATGACACTATTTTGATTGCTCAAATCTATGTTGATGATATTGTGTTTGGATCTACTTGTAATGATTTAACAGAAAGATTTGCTAATCTTATGAAATCTGAATTTGAGATGAGCATGGTTGGTGAACTTAATTTCTTTTTAGGATTACAAATAAAACAACTGACTGATGGAATGTTTATTTCCCAGACCAAGTATGCTAAAGAATTGGTCAAAAGGTTTGGATTAGATTCAGCCAAGCACATGAACACACCCATGAGCACAACTCTCAAATTATCTAAGGATATGAGTGGTAAGAATGTTGATCCTAGTTTGTATAGAAGCATGATAGGGAGCCTATTATATCTTACAGCTAGTAGACCTGATATTGCTTTCAGTGTAGGAGCTTGTGCCAGATATCAATCTGATCCCAAAGAAACTCATTTGAATGTTGTTAAGAGAATCATTAGATATGTTTCAGGGACTTCAGGATATGGCTTATGGTATCCATATAATTCATCTACTTATATTGCTGGATACTCAGATGCCGATTGGGCTGGAAATGTGGATGGTAGAAAATCGACTAGTGGTGGTTGCTTCTACCTAGGAAACTGTCCAGTTACTTGGCACAGCAAGAAACAGTCATCCATTTCCCTATCCACAGCTGAAGCAGAATATATAGCAGCTGGAAGTGGTTGTACTCAAATGTTATGGATGAAACAAATGCTGAAAGACTATGGTATTGAACAAGGTAGCATGAATTTGTATTGTGATAACACCAGTGCTATCAACATTTCCAAAAATCCTGTCCAACACTCTAGAACTAAGCATATTGATATTAGACATCATTTCATTAGAGAATTGGTTGAAGAGGGAGTCATAGTTTTGGACCATATTTCTACTGAGAAACAACTTGCAGATATTCTGACAAAACCATTGGATGTTTCAAAATTTGAAAACATGAGAAAATCCCTTGGTATTTGTGTTATTAAATAATTTCTTATTGTTTATTTGTTTTATATGTGTTAGTTTCATTTAATTGTTTTTATGTATTTAATTTTAAAAAAAATGAAACATATCATTTCTTAGGTCATGAACTTATTTCATAGTTCTGTAAAAAGCAAAATTTTGTTACACTATCTACTGCTGAGGCAGAGTATGTTGCTGGAGGTAATTATTGTGCTCAAGTTCTTTACATGAAGCAACAACTTGAGGATTTTAAACTTGTGTGCTATAAATCTTTCATAGAACCCAATACACCATTCTAGGACTAAGCATATTGAAATTAGATATCATTTTCTTAGAGATCATGTGCAGAAGGATGATATTGTACTAGAATTCACAAGTACACACGATAAGTTGGCAGACATTTTTACAAAACTCCTGCCATAAAATAGACTATGCATGATTAGAAGAGAAATCGAAATGATGCATGCCATGAATATTTATTGTATATTTTTCTCAATGTGTTACAAAAACTTGAGACTTTTACCCTCATCATTCAAATGCTTTTTCTTTTCATAGATCCTCATGCAATCCTTGTCTAAAGGATTAGGCAATCAAACTAAAGAGGTAAGCAAGGATTTTAAATCCTTATTCTGTTGCTTTAATTCTACTATTTTCCTGTTAGACTCGAGAAGAAGCCGTTGCAGTACATCGATCTCCTCAATAAGCTTTTCTTTCTTGCGAGTTTTGGACTGCAACCGATCGGAAAATGAGACAATGGATGATGAGTATTGAGTCCCGAGACTCACAAGCTCATAAATGGCATCTTGATCCGATTTATTAGCCAAATCTCTCTCTTGTCGCCTTGGGAACATGGAACCTAAAACAGATGCAGAAGAAGTTTGGGATTTAGGTAAAGAATACCTCATCTCCTGATCACAAGAAGTACTAAAAGGAAATTGATGAGCCATTGAAATTTTGTGAATAAGAATGCTGATGAATTACAGAGAGGAGAAGAAGATTTGATACAAATTAGATAGAGCTAAGACTGCTCTTATAGAGATGGAATTTGAACAAGACAAACCTTCATATCTTCAAACCCTTCTTAGTTCAGATTAAAATATGCTGGATGCATATTTTCAAAAGCTACTTAGCTAAGCCAGTGAGATTAATTGCGGGATGTCCCTATTTTTCTCGTTTGTCAACAACATCCAGCAGATTTGAATCTCCTTCCGCATCCAGTTGATAAAACTAGGCCTCTAGCCTTTGCAGTTTATTTCGGACATGGGTGGTTCCAGAGTGTATTTCTTTGCGGGCTTGGCTCGGGTGGGCTGGGGCTTCCATGATGTGCATGAATTTGGGTTGCACTCACTTAGGCCCGGTAAGAATTGTGGGGGATGAACTTGAATGCCCTCGGCCCTATCTAATTGAGGCCCATCTGTCATCTATGCTTGAATGGATTATCTATATTCTTATCTACCTTCTGTTCTCTAATCTTTGCATTAGTTTCCAAAGTTTCTCTCAGTTTATACATCTCTTTGTCAATTTCTGACAAAAAGGGGGAGAAATAGTCTTCGTTGAGGAGAGAAATAATCTCAATCAGTACCTCCTCAGTTTCATATGTTGCAGGTACAAAAGGGGAGAAACAGGTACAAAGGGGGAGAAACTTCTTTTTCTTGTTTTAATTCGAACAAGGGAGAAGATTCCCAATCTGTGTTGTTAATGTTGTATTTCTACAGGGAAATTCTTCTCAAGCAAAAATGAAGAAGATCAATACACATTCTTTCTGCTTCCTTATCCTTTTATTGTTGAAAATCATATGTAAAAGTTTATGAACTTTGTGTATAATGTATGATTGTATTTTAAGTCTCCTCTTTTAAAATGTATTAGTTTAATTGGTTTCGTCACGAAATTGACAAAGGGGGAGATTGTTAGTGCCACATTTTCATGTGCACTGTTTTTATTGTCAATTCCGTGCCAAAGAGTTCCGAAGACATTGTCTCTTAAGTACTTCAAAGAAGATTCAATTCAAGAGGACTGTCAAAGCTTTTTGGAAAGGCCAGGATTCGTCAAAGATCAACATCAAAGCTGTGCCAACCAAGATCAGGTAATTGGGACCGAAACCATGCCCCTAAGTGACCCTAAAAACCCTAGGCTAAATTGTTATTTTGAAAGGTTTTAGATGATATTTTTGAGCTTGTTTAAAACTCAAAAATGACCCTAGATTTCAGCCAGCCGACCTCATGCGGTTAGCAGTTCACCCCCTAAGTCCACCTGTCCTAAGGCATCCAACATGATCATAACACCAGGTCACATTGAGGCTTAGTAAACATGAGTATGTATAGAAACTTAACAATAAATAGTGTTTTATAAATTAATAAAGAAATGTAAAGTTCTCAAAACCAGTGTGCTTTTGATTTCTTTAATAATTTTTCCTACAAAAGTTCCCTCATATTCATACTCATGATTCATATAAGGCCTCGCCAAAACATTGCTTATGTCAGGGTCTTTATCAAATTTCAAACGTAGGAATAGTGTTCCTGTCAAGTGCACCCTACCATGTCTTAAGTTACCGTTGGAACTATCCGTTGGATTTTTTTTATAAATACCTGAAGCTCGTTTTCAACAAACATGAGTCCAATTTTGAAGAGCCTTTGTTCTAAATTCTTGTAAACCTTTCTCAAGCTCTCAAAGCTTCTTCCAAACACACTTAGATCCTATCTTGGCAAATCCAAGGGCTTACTTAACTCTAAGGAGTGTGTTAGGAATTTTGTAGATTGCAATTTGATGGATGCATTTCATTCTAGCATCATTTGATTCACACACACTTGCATTGTTTTAAATAAACTTGAAATCTTGTTTTATTCATGCATTGTTTTTAAGATTTGTAAAAGTATTGATTTATGCATGTTTTGGTTTTTATCTTGGATGCATTTGTTTTAAGAAAGAGTTTTCAAGAAATCAAGCAAGCCTTTGTTTTAAAAGTCTTTGAATCCTTTTAGGCTTTTTGTTTCATGTTTTTATACATCTTAGAATGATTTAAAACATGTGAAAATGCTTGATTTTAATGGCCCAAAAGATCCCCAAAGAAAATCTTCAAGAAACCCATAAAATGGGAAATTCTGGGCAGGCCCGGTCAACCGGCCATGTGTGGCCGGTCAACCGGCCAAGAGGCCCGGTTAACCGGCCACACAGGGCAGGTCAACCGGGCTGGCACAACGGCTCTTTTTATGACCGTTGTGCTTGGCCGGTGACAGGCCGGTCAACCGGCTAAACTAGCCGTTGGGGCTGTTTTGGCTATAAAAAGGAGTTCTTTCCCTTTCCAAAAGTTGGGAATTTTTAACCCCTCCTTGAGAGGATTTGAGGCATATCAAAAGGGAAAAGAACCAAGGGATGAAGGGGATGATTAGGAAAGCTAAAGCTTGGATTAATGAAGTTAAACCACCAAGTAGGCTCTTCCTTCCTTAATCATATGTTTTCATGCTTTTGTTTTATTTTTGGTAATTCATTTCTAGCATGTTAAACTATGTTTGTGTTGTGTCCTTAACATGTGTTATGTTTTGAGTTGATTTATTGTTTTGGATACAACACCATATGATTCAATCCAAGTAGTACTTGAATTGGTAAATCAAAGTAGATCATGTTAATGAAAGAAACTTGGTAAATCATATGTAACATGATTCCTATACTTGGTTGAATCTTGGTTGTTGTTTTCCATCATAAGAAAATCACTTTCAAAAGTATCTTATGTTTTGGACTCGACTTCTTTACAAATCATATGTTTTCATGTTTTGTTTTATCATTGGTAAATCTTTGTAACATGTTAATCTATGATTTGTTGTATCCTTAGCATGTGTTATATTTTGAATAGATCTATTGTTTTGGATACATCACCATTGATTCATCAAAGTAGTACTTTATCTTTGGTAAATCTAAGTAGATCATGTTAATGAAATATGTAACATGATTCATATACTTTGTTGAATCTTTGGTTGTTGTTTTCCATCATAAGAAAATCTCTTTCAAATGTATCTTATGTTTTGGATTCAACATCATTACAAATCATATGTGTATTATTGTTTTAATGTTTCACAACTTGCCTTACTTTGATTGGTAAATCTTTTTCAAGTTGTCTTTATAATTACATATGATTTGTCCCCTATTTTCAATCAAATCTATTTTTATGTTTTGAGCTACATTGATGATTTGATTGACATCCCTATGCATCACATGTTTAGAGCTAATCCATTTCATACAACTTGTGTAACTTTGATATCATTAACAAGTTGTTACTTTTAACATGTGATTGCATTACATCCTCAATCATAAATGTTTTTGAGCTAAAACTTTCAAAAGCCTTAGGCTTACATTTATGAGCTTTCATTTTCTAAATGATTGAGGACCACACACACACACTTCATTTGTTTTCATCTTTGCATTCATAGTGTGAGTGTGTATTAGATTTTCACTTCCATATCCGCCTATTTTAGAGGCAAATGTAATGAGCTAAAATGAATCTCCATCTAGTGTATTAAAGACACAACTTAGTGAGATAACCAACCATGTGGTTGAAGAGGTTATTGCTTAGCCTATAAAAGCATAGTGTATAGGTTGATGTTAAGCCTTGAAAAACATCATTGTAAGGTTATTGCTTAGCCTTGGAAAGCATATTGTAAAGGTTATTGCTTAGCCTATTGAAAAGCATAAATAGTGGAAATCCGGTGGGGTGTTGGATCACAAGCCGGTAGTGGATGTAGGCATTGAGGCCGAACCACTATAAATCCTTGTGTAATGGTGCTTGCTTTGTGGTGATTGTTTATATTAGCTTCCGCATATTGTTTGATAATCATCACTTGTGACTAGTTGGTTTTTAAGAAGTTAAAATTAGTTAAAATTGGTCATAAAAGAAGCTCACCCTATTCACCCCCCCTCTAGGGTTCGGATCCCCATGGAGTTACAGAGTGTGCTTTGAGAAGCCAAATCTAGGGTATCCTAATCCTTAAAGGTATCTCTCATTTCTGCCACTAGAAATCAAACCTCTACAACTTGGTTATGCATCTCAAAGGAGTTTCATCATCAACACCAAGCTAGCTGCAAGAGGTAAAAAGCTTCGATCATGGTCAAAAGCTTCTTCGAACACTTTCGATCTTCATCAAAGGCAAGTGTTTGCCCTCCATTCAAATTTATCCCTTTGTGACAGTGGATTGAATCTGTGTGTGTCAACCACTCTAAAAAAATTGTGTGTGGGGATTAGATCTGTGTGATCGAACCTCAGTAACAAAATTGAGTTAGAATCAGTACTTGTGTAGTTTGATTCTTTATAGTGGAACCAAGGGACTGTGTGACCCTTGAGAGTGGATGTAGGTCTGTATGACTGAACCACTATAAATCTCTTGTGCCATTTTTATCTCTGGTTCTTATTATCTTGTTTCAAATTAGAGTTTCTCTGATTATTTAAGCACACACACATTGAACTTATAATTCATACAAGTTATTTTGTTATGTGTGATTATTATTACAAGTTGAGATTAAAAATTGGGCTAATAAGTTTAAGATTGGCATTGGAATTCCTTTTGTCCTATTCACCCGCCCCCCCTCTAGGACTTATTCATTGAACCTAGTTGCACTTTCAGCTTCATTTTAGAATTTGATTGAAGTAAACATTCATACACTTTGTGCACATACCTTAGCTAATTGTTGTGTATGTTTGTATCTTGATTTAAACTTTCATATCAGCCTATTTTATAGGCAATTGTATTGAGCTTAAATCGCATCTCTTTGAGTGTTTGTGCAGACACTTCTTTAAGAGAAATCTTTCTATTGTAAAGGTTATTGCTTAGCCTAAGAAAAGCACATTGTGAAGGTTATTGCTTAGCCTTAGAAAAGCATCTTGTAAAAGGTTATTGCTTAGCCTAGAAAAGCATATTGATAGGTTACTGCTTAGCCTAGAAAAGCACATTGTAAAGGTTATTGCTTAGCCAATTGAAAAGCATAAATAATGGAAATCCGGTGGGGTGTTGGATCACAAGCCTGTAGTGGATGTAGGCATTGAGGCCGGACCACTATAAATCTTTGTGTGATGGTGTTTGCTTGTGGTGATTTCTTTTGTTAGATTCCGCATCTTGTTTGGTAAATCATCACTAGTGACTAGTTAATTTTAAAGAAATTAAAATTGGTCTTAATTAGTCACTTTCTTGTAGATCACCCTATTAACACCCCCCCCCCCCCCCCCACCCCCCACCGCCGCCCCTCTAGGGTTAGGATCCCAAACTTTCACAAGCCAAAAAAGGGAAAGATGCTCATCATAAGAAGAAGAAAAGAAAGGTGTCAACAAGTCAAGTTGACAATAAGGAAAATGCCAAATGCTTCTTCTGCAAGAAGAAATGACACATTAAGAAAGAGCGCCTCAAATATAAAGCATGGCTCGAAAAGAAAGGTAATCCCATTTCCTTAGTGTGTTATGAATCTAGAATGGTTGATGTTTTTCATAACACTTGGTGGATTGACTCTGGTTCTACAATCCATATTTCCAATACCATGCAGGGTTTAACCAACTGAAGGAAACCAACACAAAGTGAGCGCCTTATCTATTCAGGAAACAAGATAAGTTCGCAAGTTGACTGAATTGGGACCTTTAGACTTGTCTTGGTTCTACTTTTAGTTTGATTAATAACTCAGTTGTTGTTGGTGGTGGAACTCTTGTTGATGGTTTATATAGACTTTCATTACATCCCACATTTGATTATAAATTTTTAACCATGCATAAAAGTGTTGGCACTAAGCACAAATTTATGGATGAAAAATCCTTCGTGCTTTGGCATAGGAAATTAGGACACGTCTCCATAGAGAGAATCAAAAGATTAGTAAATGATGGAGTCCTTGAGACTCTTGATTTTTCTGATTATGGTATTTGTGTGGATTGCCTAAAGGGTAAGCAAACCGACAAATCAAGAAAGGTGCAAGGAAGAGTTAAGAAATATTAGAAATCATGCATGCCGATATATGTGGATATTCTTCAACTCTAGGTTATGTGCAACAGTCTTTCAGCGTGAACTCATCTACACTTAACCCCCCTTACGACCATCCTGAACCAAAATAAGTTGGTGGGATCCAACTATGTGAACTGGAAGAGAAACCTGGATATAGCCATGACCGCATCAGGATATAAGTATGTCCTTACCACACCATGCCCTCAGGAACCTGAGCCAGATACACCGCAGGATCAAAAGGACCTTTACACCAAGTGGCTAAAAGATGACGAGATGGCCAAGTGCTCTTCAACACCAACATGAATCCTTTAAGATTGCATCCGATATTATCTTGAACTTAAAGGAAATGCTTGGGAACCAAGGCAAGCCTGCTAGACAGGCAGCCATGAGAACTATAATGAGCACTAAGATGGCTAATGGGACTCCGGTACAAGACCACGTTCTGAAAATGATGGACTCATTGAACGAGTTGGATGTCCTGGCCGTGCTGAGATTGATGCAGAATCTCATATTGATATTATCCAGGAGTTGCTACCATACTCATTTATTAATTTCAAGCTCAACTACAACATGAATTAAATGAGTTTGACTTAAGCTGAGCTTTCTAGCCAACTGGTGGCAACGGAGGGTAATATCAAGAAGCCAAGTGTCAATATGACAGAAAATTCATATGCCAGGTCCAAGCCGAAAGGCAAACGACAGAAAGGCAAGAAGAAATCAGTCCCCAAAGGCCAAAAGGTGGAAAATGGTCCTAGTGGTGGTGTGGCCAAGGCTAATAAGGGCATAAAGACTAAGCCAAAAGAAAAATGTTTCCACTGTGGTATGAAAGGACATTGGAAGCGGAACTATCCTGATTTTCTGTCAAAGAAAGAGGTCGCAGGTATGATTGAGCCACTTGTTCCTGAAGTCAATTTTACAACTAGTACTTAGAATCCTAGTGTGCTGACTCTGGTGCAACTTATATGTTCTGCAAGGAATGATTTGCATTTCTTTATTTTTATAAAGTACTTGTTAGTACCAATGCAATTTTTCTGGAAGAAGATTATATGATTGACCAGAATACTTTAAAAAGGGTTATTTTGGAAGAAATTTAAGAACAATCAGTTCCAAATCCAGAAAGAACCAAACTTGAGGAAGACCAGCCTTTACTTGAACCAATAGTTACACTGGAGCCTCGTCGTAGTGATAGGATTGTTAAGCCTCTTAACAAGTCACATTACTGGGAGAGTCTTACAAAGGCAATTCTGGAGGAACATGAACAAGATCCCTGTAACTATAATGAAGCAATAAATGACCAGGGTTTGGGACGTTGGCGAGATGCTATAAAAGTTGAGATGAAGTTCATGTACTCTAATCAGGTCTGGAAACTTGTAGACTTGCTTGTCAATATTAAACCTATTGGGTACAAGTGGGTCTATAAGAGGCAGAGAGGACCGAACGAAAGAGTTGAGACCTTTAAGGCCAGGCTTGTTGCAAAAGGGTACACTCAGAAAGAGGGAATCGATTATGAGGAGACCTTTTTACCGGTAGCCATCCTCAAGTCTATCCGGATACTCTTATCCATTGCGGCTCATCTTGACTATGAGATTTAGAAAGTGGATGTCAAGACGGCGTTTCTTAATGGTCATCTTAATGAAGACATCTATATGATGCAACTAGATGATTTCATAGCAAAGAACCAAGAGCAAATAGTTTGTGTCACGACCCCGAACCAAGATTCCTAGCCC
Source organism: Cinnamomum chago (assembly GCA_038049695.1). Lineage (NCBI taxonomy): Eukaryota > Viridiplantae > Streptophyta > Magnoliopsida > Laurales > Lauraceae > Cinnamomum > Cinnamomum chago. The sequence goes on from CP142460.1 coordinate 39,546,312, forward strand.
GACATCGTGGTTAAAGCATGGTTTATCACAAGTTCCTACGGTGAGGATCCCGAGAGACGGGAAAAAAAACTCTCACGATCATGGTTGCAGAAGCGTGTAGCAAATCACATCAAGCCACAACATAATAATTTCAAGATGCATGAGTAAAATCATCAAGACATAATTTCAGAGGGAGAAATGTAAGCATAGCATTTCCCAAATCAGTTCAAGATTCAAAGTTAACAAAGCAAAAGTAAGTTTATTAAGTTTACAACCAAAATAAAAGGCCAACAAAGGCCAATACATTCCCCAAAAGTCAAAAGATGAACCCTTAGCGAAGTGCAACGCGACTCAAGATCCCGCCCATCGTCTAGACGATGTTGTCAGGCTGCAACTCTCGGGCTGGGGGTGGCTCAACAGCCTCCTCCGGACCCTCCTCCTCAAAGGCAACGTCGCCTGCACCTGGGCACCAAAACAACAAGGGTCAAACACGATGGTTTGGTAGGTGATCAATTAAAGTTTGAAAGAAACAATGTTAAAACAATTTACTGAATTTAAAACCAATACATGATTAAGATACATTTCAAAGAAATGAAACTAGCATGAATACATATAATATTATAAGTAGTAAATCCACATTGAGCCTATCCTTTCTCTAAGTAGAACAGAACTAAACAGAATCCCATGCCACATGAGGTAGACGGGGACCGGCCGCGGAATAGAAAACAGAACAGAGATGTATATATCGATATACGAATAATCTACAGATAGTCCAAGTGTTTAACGACCCCCGGAAGTGGATCAGACTGAAGGGGCAGTCCAAGCTCAGTGGTATTCACTTGAATTCGTGAATGTACAAAACAAAGTGAAACGTATACAAGACAGTGTTGGAAGTAGGTGGGCCTCGTGGAAAGATTTTCAAAACTTTTGACCCACTTGAATCAGGGATCAAGTACCCATATGGCCATAAACCATATCCAGGAAGCAATCCCTCATTCTCATCAATCATATACAGCAGTAAACTCTATCTAAAAGATAGAAATCAACAGCACCATGCAACTAAAATAACCCACAACAAATAGAGAAACAGATTATACCGTTGGAGCTCAGTAGTGCTCTAATGGAGAAGAAGACAATTAGCTTGAACAAGAACTCTTCTTGAAGCAAATTAGGATTTCCAAGACCTTGTTGTCATGACCCACTATCAGATCTCTTTTCTCAAGAAGACTGATGGAAACTTCAAGAAAAAACTCAACTAGAAACTCCAAGGAACTAGAAGAGAAAAAGATGAGAGGAGATGTACAACTGTTACACAAAAGAGGGGGTTGGGCGTCAATTCTAAGGTGGGACGTCCAGCCCCCTTTTGTCTCCTTTTATAGCTTTTCAAACCTCCTCTTTTCTTGATTGAAATAGAAGTCCTACTTCTATTTAAGAATTAATAACTTTCTCCTTTCTAATTATCATAGAAGTCTGACTTCCACAACAATTAGTAACTTTACTATTACCACTATTAGAAGTCCTACTTCGAATAGAAATAGTAACTTTCTAATTCCGTTTTAGAGTTCAAGTAAGATTAGTATCTTTCAAATAACTTGAGCTAGCACGGGGACCACTAGGGATTCCATAGAAAACTGGCTCCAAATGGGACAGGGCCCCCACATCTCATGTGCAATCTGGGCCCATAGTTAATTGCAAATAACACCACTATATAAATGCAATTGCACTCTAGTCTTAGGAATAAATTAAAAAGAAGACCCTAAACTTCTCGATTACCACAAGTAGGCCCCTCTATCAATATCCATGGATCAATTGGAATAAATATGTCTCTTCCAATCTTAGATCTACATCTTATTATCTTTGAGCCCTAATTAATCACAGTGATCATCAGTACCATTCAATTAACTCTTAATTGAAATGGGTGCGTGTCACGACCCCGGACCGGGAATCCGAAGGACGGATCCGGGATCGGGACATTACATCTATTTAATAACAACATACACATATTTAATTTCCCACAGGTGTCCGCGGTGAGGATATCACAACCATAAACGAATATTTCTTTTTGAATGCGGAAGCGTGTAGCAAATCAAATAGTCAGACTATCTATAGTCGTGAAAGCATTAACATCAAGTATAAATACCGTATCAGAATGAGCAATGCTCAAATAATATGTTTCCCAAAAGTAAGTTAAAGTTTAACCAAAGATCACTTATTTACATCCTCCAAAATTAGAGGCCAACAAGGCCAATATAAACAAAACAATAACCCAATGAATGGTTAAATAAATCCCCTCAAAATGTTACGCCTCTCTTAGCAACCCGATGTCTACATGACATCGTCAGCGCGCCACTCGACTAGAGGTTGCGGCTCACCTACCGCCTCCTCCGGCTCCTCCTCAAGGAAACCGGCAACGGGACCTAAGTACCAAAGCAAATGGGTCAGACACGACGGTCTGGCAAGAGAATGAAAAGATACAACAACATGTAATAATAACGGAAATATCTCGAAAAGCATAGAAATCTGTTTAAACAAGAACTCTCATAAAGTAGATAAATCATTTGCTAGAAAACAAGTAAACAAGATAAAACACATAAGGTAACCAAGGAATCGGGAACAACAAGATGGCAATCACATAAAGCTAAGTCCTCTGTCACTAAAGTGACAACAGTATCACAGGACGTTGATCTCAGTCACACAAGGTGAGGAGATTCAACGCAAATCATATATACAATATAAATATACGGGACGGGACCACGGTAGCGAACCGGGTATCAGGACGGGACCACGGTAATAGACCGGGTATCGGGATCCAAACTGCAGCTGGTGGGACGGGAGAGGGATCTCCAAGTCGGTGGATCAAACCGACAAGGTATCCAAGCTTAGTGATGCCGACTCATAGGTCAAATAACAAATCGAGACATATGCAAGTAAATCAAGTACAGATACATAAACAAACGGGCCAGACGGGGGTGCTCAAGGGCACACTGTCATAACATGTTGTGAAATGCACTTCGGGTCAAGTAACCATTTCAAGTATACAACAATACTTTCGGGAAAACAAGACATGTAGTATAAATCTCGGGGTTGATAAGGTACAATAAACAATTGGAATTACGGGTAAAGTATCGGGTTCAAAAATTCGTTTAAAGTGGATAGGGACCCCGTATGTCAATCTAATGACCATTTGGTACTCTTCGACTTTGAAGACATTCCGGGCTCCTTATGCATCTTGAAGTTTCAAAACTTCAAATGAAATCTTTGTGATATGGTTTCTTCCTCAAATGGCCTCATACAATGCTTAATAAATCTCTTTGATATAGAGGGGTTCCCAGAGAATAGACCCAACCATTGAAACAGTTGAACATTGTCCCAAACATAGCCTATGCCAGACGAACCGCATCGCTCGCGCGGACTGGAGGGTTCGCTCGAGCGAGTCGCTCGCTGGAATGGTTGTCTGGGTGGGTTCGCTCGAGCGAAGTGGAGGTCGCTCGAACGAACTCATTGGGTCGAGCGAATATTTAAATGCGTTCGAACGAACAACTCTCTAGAATGAGTTCTGGGATGTCCGCTCGAGCGACCAAGCTACTAGAATGCTCCGAACGCTTTCCTAGACAGGTCGCTCGAGCTAAGTGTCATGGTTGCTCGAGCGAACTGTCCAGAACCTGAATTCGGACCAGTTCAGCTCCACAATAACTCTTCCTTTTTACAACCCCTTCTTAACCACTTTCATACATCAAATGAGGAGTATAAATCTCCATTCAAATGACCTCAAATCTCCAACCACATCCATCACATTCTCCTCCATCCATATCACATTCCATACAAGCAAAGAGGAGAAGGAAACCATTTCACACATTATACATATTCAAGACAAAACAAGAAAACATTAATTGCTATGAGCTAACATGTCTTTATGACCATAAATGCATCCTTTAATACTCTATCAAGAACATTTATTTCAACCATAAACATATTAATGAAAACATGAAAATCCATAAATACTTCACCAACCATTTAAAACTTAAAACACCTAATCATTCACTTGCCTTTGGTCCAAGCTAGCCAAAAAATCAAGCCTCTAATCACTTCTTAAGCTCACTTCCAAGCTACAATCAAAAATCCCCAAAACAAACCCTAAAATGGGTTACACAAAGAATGAAATGGATATAACTTCCAATAATGCAAATGGAGCTTATCAAGAGCTAGAGGAACACTAATCTAGGAGATGGGGAGGGTTACTTACTTGGATGACCTTCAAATGAAAAGAGCTATCTCAAAGGGAGTCTCAAGGTTGATGGATTCCTCTACACAAGGTATCAAAATGAAGCTTGCAAGATGAGGGAGAGGGTGGTGATCTTCGTTACTTGTTTGGTGCAAGGTTGATGTGGATTAGAGATGGAGAAGCAAGAAGAAGAAGAGAAAAACAAGAGAAAACCCTAGGTTCAAAAGTTGTGCTGGAACAAGAAGAATGAAATGAATGGGATAATGGTCTCCCCTTTGTTAACAATGAATTGGGTCCCACTACTAAAGGAACTTAGGTGGCTGAAATCATCTCTTTCAGGACTTCGGATGGATTCGACGAAGAAGGAAGAAATGATCGTCGAAATATCTAGTTTCCAAAAAGTATATGTTTCGCGGGTTTCGGGAATATCAAGTTTTGGGTACAGATTTTATGTGCAATGACTGTTTTACCCTCAAGGCTATGAAATCGGGTTCCGAGGCCTCAAATGAACACGGGATCAACATGTAAGTTGTAGGGAATAACAATACCAATAAAACGGGATTAAAACCATGAATGCAAAAATCTCCGATAAATCCCCAAACATGTGCAATGTCATGAAAAGGAACCCCCAAAGGGCCCTACTAGTTACCAAAGCATTCAAAGTAGCCCAAAACTAGAATCAAAGCTATTCCAAACCCAACTTAGCCAAAATCACTAATCAAGCTTAGCACTAACACGCAACTTAATTAGTACCAATCGGGCTCACTCGGGTCGGGGTCTTACAGTGTGCACTTACTAACGACAAATCCATTAATTGGCAAAAGGGGATAATATAGATATATTCCATCTTGACCATTAAATGTTCCCACAATCCTACTACCACGTACCCAAGACACCGAGGTGTTGACCTACAGTTGGCCTCACTCATTGGTGACTCAAAGCAAATGAATAGATAGAAACTTGAGTTCATTAATCTCTCAAGATTGAGAGCCTATTGCTAGGGAATTTTGAGAGCAGACCTTAAAATTGAGACTTTATTCTATAAGGTGTTTCTCATGGTCCTTCAATACATCCAATGTACCAGCACCGTGATCCGGAATCTTACATTCTGATGATCGAGACAAATCACACTATCTCATAGTGACCAAAGTGCTGTAACCTTATCAGATGAGATGCCTAGTCTCATCACTGGTTGCAAAGATATTTAAGTATAAGATTTGTGACACATGTCTCCCGTGTGTGGATCTTATCCATATACATATATCACATCTAATATACTAATATGACCCGGTTCAACTCATGAACCATCATGTCATATGTACTAGTCATGTGCATTAAGTAATAAAACATCTCATGAAAGGAAAGCATGATTTTATTGATAAATAAAGAAATTAATCAATTTATTACATCATCTGATGGATTGAGTCCATACAATCTAACAGACAAATCGAAAGTAAGGGAAAATCACTTACCGAAACAAAGCAAAGCAGGACTGAACAGAATAGCATAAGCTATAGCAAATTGAAGCATAAGAAGTGATCCCCCCCCCCCCCCCGTTTGGTTCTTGACACAATTCAAAAACAAAGTTGATACTTGTAAATCAGAACGGGTGCAAAACGATGTTCATCGTATCAAAACTAAAGCTTCAAAACAAGCTTATCAAGTATATGTTAAGACCCTTCATTTGAACCTTATGTATTTGGATTCCGAATGTCGAGATTTAAAAGTGTGAGACCCCGACCCCTAATTTCCAAGATTAGCATTGTTTTATTTGTGGTTTAGTTTCTCTAAGTGGGATTAGTGTTGGTTTGGTTGAATTTGTGAGTTAGAACGGTTTTTCACTAGTTTTGAGGAGTTTTGAGAGCCAGTGAACCTAGACAGTGACCGTAGGGTCCCACTTGTTTTGTGTGATCAGCTTGGAGAGGCTCTTCGTGATTCCTAAAAATTCCCATTTTTACTCCGTTTGACTTATCTCGTTAATCTCTACAACTTTTGTGTTGATCTCGTCCCCGTTCGAGACCCCAAAACCTGACTTTTCCGACTTCGAGGGCAAAACAGTCTTTTTACACCAAATCTGGACCCAAACTTCAAGATCTCAGATCCATGCCAAAATTATACTTTTTGAAAACTAGATTTTTTGAGAAATATTTTTCTCTTTTTCGTCGAGTCCATCCGAGGCCCAGAAAGCCCAGTTCTTAGCCCATGTAGTATTATTAGTTGTGGGCCCCACTTGAACCTTTAAATAATAGCCAAAACTCATGTTTTCTTCTTCACTCTTGCCCTCCATGAGACAGAGCACGCCCAGCCCTACAACAGCAGTTCCCTTTCCTTCTTTTCTCACTTTGTTGCTTCCAAACTCAAGATCTATGCTACCAATCACCAAACGAGCTTGCCATTGCATTCTCCTCCATCTCTTCTCACTCTAGACACCATTTTTTGTGGGAAACCATGAATGGCAGCCCCCTCATTGAGTTATTCCTTGCTGGTTGGACCACCTATAGGTATGCAATCACTTTATCTCTTCCATTTTATGCAATACCATCCCTTAAGTTCTATTTCCTAGTTTGATTTGAACCCATTCCTTGTCTTTCTTGATTTGCCATTTTAGGGTTTATAATAGTTTATTTTGGGGGTTTTTGTATAGCTTGGAGATCCTTGGCTTGAGAGTGCGATTAGAAGCTTGATTTGCTAGCTTGGACCCAAGGCAAGTGGATGAAATGATAGTTTGAGCATTTAATGGTTTTATGAGAAATGTGGTTAGTTTTGTTATCCTTATTTTGAAATAAATGCTAATTAAAGAGTTTTGCTAACTCATTTATTGCAATGGAAAGGTAATTTATAGTCTTTCATTTATGTTTTGATTTTTGCAATTAAATCCTTATGTTTGGTGGTTTCCTTATCTCTTTGTCTTATAGTGGAATGAGGTGAAGAAGATGGAGATTTGATGAATGCTTATGGATGTTTCTATGGTGTTTTGGATGATGTTCGAAGGGAGTTTTGAGCCTCCCATTTTGATGTAGAAATGAGGCTCAAAGGGTATTGTAAGAAGAGGAAAAGGGGAAGAGCAGAACTGTCCCAGAACCAGTTTTTGGACAGTTCGCTCGAGCGAAGTATCCAGAAAAGGGTTTGAACCATTCCAGAGGACAGTTCGCTAGAGCGAACCCTCCCAGAACTCTTTCCAGAAAGTGGTTAGCTCGAGCGCATGGATTGTTCGCTCGAGCCAACCCGAACTGGACGAGTTAGCTCGAGCGAACCCAGTTTCGCTCAAGCGAACCCTCCCAGAAGTCCATTCCAGAGACCACCTCGCTCAAGCGAACTCTCCGGTTCGTTCGAGCGATGTGCTATGTCGGTCAAGAGCTATGTTTGGGACTTTGATGAATTGTTTAAACGTTTTAGGACTATTCATTGAGAACCCCTCTATGTCAGGGAGATTTACTAGGCAATGTATGAGGCCATCTGAGAAAGAAACCACATCACGAAGATTCATCGAAGTTTTGAAATTACCGAGGTGGGTAAGGAGCCCGAAATGTCCCAAACTCAAGGAGTACCAAGTTGATATTAGATCGACATACGGGACTCCTATCCACCTTAAACAAATCTTGAACCCAATACTTTACCCGAAATTTCAAATGTTCATTGTATTTCCTTGTTCCCGAGATTTATACTACATGACTTGTTATTCCCGAAAGCATTGAAATTGTACTTGTAGTAATTGTTAGTCCCGAAGTACATTGCCCGACATGAAATGACAATTGTGCCTTTGAGCACCCCCGTCTCGCCCGTTTATTTACTTGCACTTGATGTATTTTACACATGTCTTGATTTCTGTTATTTGACCTATGAGTCAGCACCACTAAGCTTCTATAACCTTGGCAGTCTGATCCACTGACTTGGAGATCCCCCTCTTGTTCTGCCAGCTGTAGTTTGGATCCTGCTACCCGATTATTACCGTGGTCTTGTCCCGATACCCCGGATTGCTACCGTGGTTCCTGATACCCAGCTCGCCACCGTGGTTCCCGATGCACAGCTCGCTACCGTGGTCATGTCCCGTATATTATATGTATATGTATATATTTTGTTGCTTCTCCTCACCTCGTGTGACTGAGATCAACGCCTTGATATTGCTCTGTCACTTCGGTGATAGAGGGCTTAATTTCGTGTGGTTACCATCTTGCTAGTTCCCAATTCCTTGGATACCTTACATGTTTTATATCGCTTATTTATTTTCCAGTAAATGATTCATTCCTTTATGAAACTTATTGTTTAAACAGGTTTTAATGTTTCCCAAGGTAAATTCAGTTATTGTTGTATTATTTCTCGTTCCTTGGTGCACTTATATGCTTTAAATGAATACCCGGTTTGCCAAATATCCATGCTTTTACATATGTTTTAAATGAACACTTGTTTTGCCAGATCTCTATGTTTACACATGTTTTAAAGGAACACCAGATTGTCAAATATCTATGCTTTTATAGATGATGTAAATGAACATATGTTTTGTCAAATCTCCATGTTTTACTCATGCTTTAAATGAATACATGTTTTGTCAGAGATCCATGATTTTCCACCATTTTAATTATATGTAGCCTTTGATCAAATAATATGAATTGTCACATGTTTTATTTTTCAGCACATTTATTATCTTTTCACCCACCTACCAGACCGTCGTGTCTGACCCACTATTTTGGTACTCAGGTCTAGACTTCTTCGTCCTGAGATGAGTGCTTTTGTTAGTTGTGGAGTCATTATTTGCAGGTTGTTTTGTCGGCTATGTCATGTAAACATTGAGCTTGATATCGGAGTTGCATCACATATGAGTGTTGGTTATTAGCTTGTTATTGTATGGCTTTTATTAGCCTTTTCTTGAGGTTTTTAATTAATGCACATTGATAATTTGTAACTTGAACATATATGGGAATGTAATATCCTGTTACTGTCAGCTCTGTACTTTGGTGTGATGGTTTACTCCAGTCTAATATGGTTCTTGATATAATAGCTATATGCTAGAGGTTGAGTGCAATGCAAAATCCGATGGGCACGGATTCCGGGTCGCAATGCCACGAAAGCTTCCGCCAAAATATTTAGAGTGTATAGGAATGTGTTGTCTTCACACACGCGGATCTTGGGAGAAAAATATAATTATCCTTAATCTCATTCGCGCCCCCGAGGTTCTGGATTTGGGGCCATGACAAAAAGCAAATTGGTGCCCCCGAAGCTAGAAGACATTTCAAATTTCAATTGCACAATATCAAGTTGAAAACCCTTAACCATGTTCTGGTTTTCATCCCCACGAAAAGCCTTCAAAATCCACATTTCTCTGAACTCGGTCAGCTCACGGCTACCTAATGGCTAGCCGTTAGCTGACCGCCTGATAAGAAAAGGTTGCAGCATTCTGGAATTGTAACCGCAAAATATCAGCTACCTTGCGATCACCTGGCGGTTAGCCACTGCCGATCGCCTGTCCAAATAAGAGAAAATGTTACTCTCTAGAATTGTGACCGACTTGAAGGTCGGTTAATTGCCGGTCACCTGGTGGCTAGTCGCTAGCTGACCGTCGACCTGCGGGCAGTGCATTTCAGGTCAGATTTTTGAACATCTTTCACCCCATTTCATGTCCTTTCATTTCTAAGCCTTTCCTTGCTTCCAGAACCTGTAAGGTTTCCAAAAGTGCCAATTCCAACATTTCTTAACACAACTTCTCCGTTCATCACCACTTTTCCATATTTCATCGAAACAAGATCAAGTTTCAAAACAAGTATTGAAATTCAAATCTAAAACAGTGGAGAAGCATTTGGTGAGTAATCAAAATGACATGCATGTGAACAAAAAGACCAAATACAAGGATTAATTAACCAATAACATAGTTTGAAAACCTACTAAACAAAAACATGCACTTTGCAAGCAAAAATGCATTAGATAGATGTCTTCCATGCAACAAGAAACCTAGATTAATCACTTGCCTTAATCCAAAAATGCAAATCAAAGACCTTCTCAAGGATCCCTCTCAAGAGTTGAACCAAAGATCTACAAAAGACCCAAGAAAAGAACTTCTAAAATCAACAAATTTTGAAGACAAAGAACCAATTTCGAAAATGGGGTTGCATGTTTGAAAAATAAGTTCCTTAGGAGCTAAAAGGACTCCATTAAAGGCATGGGCTGGAGCTCTTACCTAGAGGTGTCCAAACAAGAAGCAAAGAAGAATATGAAGTGGCTGTCCAACTAAGATTTCCAAACAAATGGTAGTAATAAGAAGTTTGGAAGGAGAGGAAGAGAATGGTAAGATCGGATATTTATTCCAAACCCAAAAGCAATGGCATGTAAGAGGAAGAAGATGGAGTGGAAGGTGGGTTCTTCTCCCTGGTTCTGAGTTCTCGAACTGAAATGAAGTTGCAGATTTGAAAACGTGAGTGAGGGAGAGGAAAGGTTTAAGTGAGTGGAAAGAGGGTCCCATTTGGTCTAAAACTTGCAATGGCTAAAACATCATCTTGCAAGCCCCGAACGAAATCAACGAAGAAGGATAAAATGATCCTTGTACTATCTAGTTTCCAAAAAGTATAAATTTAACATATTTTTGAGATTTCAATAATCGTGTCCAGATTTGAGTGTGAAAAGACAATTTCACCCTTTTGGGTCAAAACGCAGGTTTCTGGGCTTCAAACACAGACGGGCTAAATACGAAAGTTGTGGATAATAACAAAATAATTTAAAAGCAATCAAAATCACAATTTATCAAAAATCCAGTATCATCCTCCCATGCTTACATGTGCACTCAGGGCATCCTTGAGCGTGTCTGACTCAAACCAAACGCGCTCAAGATTCCTAAAGTTATGTCCAAGACTAAGTCCAAACATATTCTAACCTAACGATCACTAAACCCACTTAAGTCTGAGTACACACTTAATTAATACTAATCGGGCTAATCTTGGTCGGGGTCTGACAGTTTGCAAACTGTAGAAGTCCATTTATGGACTAAAGCCGACTTCTCGGAGTTGGAACATCCGTTTTGACCAGGTAATCAAATCATTTGATTTTTGTCAAAATCTGGATGAGTCATGTGTGTATATGAAAAGTGAAAGAGGCAGGGTAGTCTTTCTTGTATATATGTCGATGACATCCTTCTCCTTGGGAGTGATATAAGGATGTTGTCAACAGTCAAACTTTGGTTGGCAAAAACGTTTGATATGAAGGGTTTGGGAGAAGCCAGGTACATCCTAGGAATCAAGCTTCATTGAGACCGGAAAAATAGGATGATTGGCTTGTCTCAAGCTGGTTATATACATAAGGTACTGATACGGTTTGCAATGCAAAATTCCACGAAGGGTATCACACCTTTCAGGCATGGATTGCACATTTCCAAGGATCAATGTCCCAAGACAACTGAGGAAAATGAGCAGATGATAGTGGTACCATACGCTTCGACTGTTGGTAACCTTATGTGTGCCATGCTTTGTACTAGATCGGATATTTGTCACTCAGTAGACCTAATCAACAGATATCAATCAAACCTAGGTCCTGACCACTGGACTGCTGTAAATGTATTCTCAAATACTTGAGAAGATATTACAGGTTAATTTACGGTAGTGATGAGTTGATTCCAGTTGGATACACAAATTCTGACTTCATGTCAGATAAGGATTCTAGGAAATCCACCTTTGGATATGTGTTTATGCTTGGCGGCAAAGTTATCAGCTGGAGAAGTATCAAACAGGAATGTACCATTGATTCCACCTCTGAGGCTGAATACGTAGTAGCTAAGGAAGTAGTATGGCCCAAAAGATTCCTTTTAAAACTTGGAGTGGTACCTTTGGTGCAACAGCCGCTCATAGTTCAGTGTGACAGCAGTGGGGTAGTCGCATAATCCAAAGAACCAAGAAGCCATAAAAGCAAAAAGCACGTACAGAAAAAAAATCATCTAGTAAGAGAGATTGTACAGAGAGGTGACATTGCGATTACCAAAATAGCATCTACAAATAATCTTCCCTTTACTAAGCCTTTGATTACCGAAGTCTTTGAGCGACATGTAGACGGGATGGGCATGAGATGCAACCCTGACTGGCATTGAGTCCAAGTGAGAGATTGCTATATTGTATGACCTCAATCCAGTGGATAATCTAGAGAAATTGATTTGTTCAATTAATTTATTTATTTTTTCATGTTTTATTCATGAGATGAATGGTATTTTATTTTATGTTTGCACAAGACCGATACAAAATGACAAGATGGTTCATGAGATGAATCGGAGCCCACAAGTATATTAGATGTGATCCATGTGTTTGGATGAGAACCACATAGAGGAGACATAGATCACAAATCTTATACTTAAATTGATTCACAACCAGTGATGAGAATGGGCATCTCATTTGAAAATGTTGCAGCACTGTGATCACTATGAGATACTGTGATATATCTCAATCATCAGAGTGTAAGACTCTAGATCATCGTGCTTGTACATTAGATGTACTGAAGGACCATGAGTAACACGTTGTACAAATCTGTCTTTGATTAAAGGAATGCTCTCATAATTCTCATGCAATAGACTCTTAATCCTGAGAGATTAATGGACTCAAGTTTCGACTATACATTTACTTTGAGTCAGCAATGAGTGAGGTTAATTGTAGGTCAGCACCTCAATGTCTTGGGTACGTGGTGCTGGGGCTGTGAGAACATATAATTCTCAAGATGGAATCTATCATCATAAATATCCCTTTGTGCCAATTAATGGATTTTATCATTAGTAAGTGCACACTCATCTCAATTAAGAGTTAATTGGATGATATTGATGATTACTGCGATTAATTGGGTCACAATGATAGTAAAATATGGATCCAAATTGGTTGGATAGATTTATTACAATAGATCAATAGATATAATTGATGGAGGGGCCTACTTGTAGTAATTGGGAAGTTTAGGGTCTTTTGTAATTATTACTAAGACTGGAGTGCAATTGGATTTAATTAGTGGACTTATTTGCAATTAACAATAGGTCCGGAGTTCACATGAGATGTGGGGTCCAGATTCCTAGTTAAAGCCAGATTCTAAGGAATCCCTATTGGTCCCCATGCTAGCCCTAATAAGAGAAGGTTAGTAATCTCATTAGAACTCTTAAGGAAAGGTGGAGTGGGATTCTTACTAAGAATAGAAGTGAGACTTCTAATCTTGGTTGAATAGGAGGTGTGCCATAAACTATAAATAATAGGTGAGGGTTAGAGATCTCTACACACAATAATCTCTCAAGTTCCTCTCTCTCTCTCTTCCTCCTTTCTCTCCTCTGGTTTCCTACTAGAGTGGCTAGGCTTTTCTTCTAATGGAGATCCCACCATTCTCCTTTGGAAGTTCTCTAAGAGGGTCATAGCGTGGAAGAACAAAGGCAAGGGAGATCAAAGTTTGCGAAAAGAGTTCCGTAGAGATCAAGTTCTCGATTAGAGCACAACTAAGCTCCAAAGGTATAGATCTATTATGTATTTGAATTAGTAGATCTAGTTATGCTTGTTGTTTCTTGATCTGTCTTATTGATGGATGTTTCATCTTAATGTATGAGATTAGGGTTTTAGATCTTGTGCTAGGGTTCTTGGCCTTATGGATATTTGATCCCTGCATCAAGTGGGTCAAAATTTTTAAATACTTATTCACGAGGCCCACCTACTTCCAATAAAAACTACACCTACATGCCTCCGGACAACACCTCGAGGTGAAGAACATGCTCAACAAACACCCCTCATGTAAGACCCCGTCCCGAGTGACCTCGATTAGTACTAATTAAGTTGTGTTTTAGTTCTAAGCGTGTTTAGTGGATTTTGGTTAGGTTGGGCTTGGAATAGCTTTTGATATAGTTTTGGGGAATTTTGATTGCTTGTGATTAGTGCCCCTTTGGGGGTTCCTTCTTTATGACCTTGCATGTGCTTGAGGATTTATCGGAGATTTTTACATTCATCGTTTTAATCCCGTTTTATTTGTATTGTTAATCCCTACAACTTTCATGTTGATCCCGTCCCCGTTCGAGATCCCGAAACCCGATTTCATAGCCTTGAGGGCAAAACAGTCATTGCACACAAAATCTGTACCCAAAACTTGATATTCCCGAAACCCGCGAAACATATACTTTTTGGAAACTAGATATTTTGATGATCACTTTTCTCTTCTTCGTCGAATTCATTAGAAGCCCCGAAAGCCAAAATTTCAGCCCTTGAATGTCTTAAGTAGTGGGACCCATTTCCATTACTTATATAAGGAGACTCATCTTTCTCATTTTTATTTTTCCAGCACAAAAAGAGAGTCTAGGGTTTGTTTGGCAACTTTTCTTCTTCTTCTTCCCCTCTCCATCTCAATCTCCTACTAATCTTGCACCAACATCAAAATGGAGATCATCATCTTCTTCCTCATCACCATAGCTCTCTATTGATACCATTTGTGAGGAAAACCCTCCATTCCAAGATCTTCATTGAGCTTACTCTTTCCATTAGAGGACCTTACAAGTAAATAATCATTCCCTTCTTCTAGATTTGTATTCTTCTAGTCCTAGAGAAGCTTCATCTCCATTATTGTGAGTTCTATCTTCTTCATTCATTGTTTGACCCATTTTAGAGTTTGTTTTTGGGGATTTTGTTCATAGCTTGAATCTTTGGCTTGGAAGAGTATAAGAGCTTGATTTGCTTATTAGAAGACCCAAGGCAAGTGGATGATTTGATTTTTATAAGCTTTCAATGATTTTGGTATTTTTCCACTCATGCCTATTTATTGCATTGGTTTGAAATAAATGTTCATGATAGAGTTTGGTAGTGCATTTATGTCTTATAAGTGCATTGGTGAATGGCATTTAATTCTCTTCTTGTTTGTACCAAATGTACTCTATTGTGAAATGGTTTCCTTCTTTCTTTATTTGTATTGGATTTGAGGTTGATGGAGGAGGTGATGGAATGAACACATATTGGAGTTGTGGAGAAGTGTAGATTGTTGCATTGGAGGAGCTTTTAGCTCAGTTTTATTGCAAAGATTAAGTGGAAGTGAGGATAGTGGTTTTGAGGAGGAAAAAGGGCTCAAATCTGAACATAGTGGGTGTTTCCCGCACCTGGCGGTCAACCAGCGGTCACCTGTCGGCTAGCCGTCTGGTGACTGGCGGCTAACCGCCAGCTAGCCGAACAGTCGCGGTTACTTTTCCAGAGAGCAACATTTTCCCCCTGAAAACATGGTCAGCCTCATAGTTAGCCAGCGGCTAACCGCCGAACCCATCGGCGGCTAACCGCCAGCCAACCGACCCATTCAGTGGCTTTTCCAGAGAGCAGCATTTTCTCCTGAAAACACGGTCAGCCTCACGGTTAGCCAGCGGCTAACCGCTGAACATATCGGCAGCTAACCGCCAGCCAACCGAACCATTTCGGTTACAATTCCAGTAACCTGTCTTTCTGTCAGGCCAACTGCGGTCAACCAGCGGCTAACCGCCATCTGACCGCAAGGTAACCGAAATTACCCAGACAACCATTCCGGAGAGCTCCTCACTCGAGCGAACCGGAGATTCACTAGGCATTGTATGAGGCCATCCGAGAAAGAAACCATATCACGGAGATGTCATTCGAAGTTTTGAAAATTCAAAGTGTATAAGGAGCCCGGAATGTCCCCGAACTCAAAGAGTACCAAATTATTATTAGATCGACATACAGGATCCCTATTCACTTCAAATAAATCTTAAACCCGATACTTTACCCGAAATTTCAGTTGTTTATTATACTTTATCGATCCCGAGATTTATACTACATGCCTTGTTTTCCCGGAAGCATTGAAGTACACTTACAATGGTTACTTGTCTTGAAGTGCATTGCACCACATGAAACGACAGTGTGCCCTTGAGCACCCCCGTCCTGCCCGTTTATTTATTTATTGTACTTGATTTACTTGCATGTCTCGATTTGTTATTTGACCTATGAGTCGCACCACTAAGCTTGGATAACCCTGTTGGTCTGATCCACCAACTTGGAGATCCCCCTCTTGTCCCACCAACTGCAGTTTGGATCCCACTACCCGGTTATTACCATGGTCTTGTCCCGATGCCGCAAATTGCTACTGTGGTTCCCGATGCCCAGCTCGCTACCGTGGTCATGTATAGTATATGTATATGTATTTATAAGATCCACTGTTTCTTCTCACCACGAGTGACTGCGATCAGTGCCTAGTTATTGCTCTATCGCTTTGGTGATAGAGGACTTAGCTTCGTGTGGTTGCCACCTTGCTTGTTTCCCATTTCCTTGGCTACCCTACATGTTTTACAATGTTTACTTGTATTTGAATAAATGTTTTATCTTTTCATAGAAATTGTTATTTAAACAGGTTTAAATGCTTTTGAAGGGAAATTCATTTATTATTATATTGTCATGGTATTTTTACCCATTTGCCAAACCGTCGTGTTTGACCCACTTTTGGGTACTCAGGTCCCGTTGTTGGTTATCCCGAGGAGGAGCACGAGGAGGTGGTCGGAGAACAGCAGCAGTTAGTTGAGTGGCGTGCTGATGATGTCATTTAGACATTGGATTGCTAGAGAGAGATAACGTTTTGGGAGAATTGTTAACCATTCTTTTGGGGATTGATATTTTGTTATATTGGCCTTTGTTGGCCTTTATTTTTTGAAATGTAATTAAATGATCTTTTGTATAAACTTGAACCTTACTTTTGGGTAATATGCTAATGATCATTGTTCACTCTGATACGGTACTATACTTGGATTATCATCTTTATGATTTGCTACACGCTTCCGCACTTAATGGAAATGTTTATATATGGTTGTGATAATCCTCACCGCGGACACCTGTGGGAAATTAAATAAGTGTGTGCACCTTGTTGACACACTCTACATATTAACCATTCACTCACCACACTATCATCATCCTTAGTGTCCCGATCCCGGATTAGGACCTCGGTAACCCGGTCCGGGGTCGCGACACCTTAAGCCAAACATTTCATTCCGGTCATGAATTGGTTATGGGTCCCAAGTTCTAGCCCCGAAGGTACAGGGCTCACACCAAGGAACTGGGCCTCAAAGAGCCTCAATTTATTAGTTTAAAAGGGGTAAAGTCCTCCTAAGATGGCTTTAAAATTGTTGAAAACCATTTTGGGTTGAATGGGGCTAAAAATAGGTCAAAACAAGGCTAAAAGGGGTCAATTGGGTGGTCCAAAAGGGACAAACAAGCTGGCCCTGACTGTCTTTGGTTGACTGTGGACAAGCCACAACTGACTATGGGGCAGGGACAACCGGACGACCCTCCAGTTGTCCATGCAGGGGTACAAAGTCAGGGGATTCTTAGCATGGTATCCTTGGAAATTTGGGAGAATTATGTGGATTCTTTGGAAAACATTTTCCAACATTTACATTTACACTCTCCATTTATTGCATTTTAACATAGATAAACACAAGGAGAAAAGGGGGAAGAGACATGCTAAACAAACTACTCATTGACATGAAAATTCATGGAAATTGTGAGTACCTAAAAGTTACGGACTCAGAATAGGTGAGTGTAAGACTCGTGATTTGCAGTTTTAAGCTTCTTTGGGGGAGATAGATTGCATAAGAACCTGAAAGGGAAGGAGAAATAAAGATCAGAGACCCTGGCTGCCATCAGCCGAAGGCTCTCCGATGCCTGAGTTAGTACTATCACTGAACAAATGATGGAGATGAGAGGCAAGTATGCTAGATTGCATGATGTTGTAAAAAACATAACATACCTCTGAAGGGATTCTTACCCTTGTAAATGTAAAGGTTTTCACCTGGCGCTCCTTTAGTGGGGGTAGGTGGAGATACTGTCTGATCGTATTAAGAGATGACCTCTCGTATAAATGTGGATGTGATTGATCAAGACGACACATGATCATTATTCGGCGCCTGTCTTGTCTGTCAGCATGTTCTGTAACGTAGTCGTAACTTTGCGGAAGTACAATCATGGTCTAGTACTCATCGAGCTGAAGATGATACTAAGACCAGATTCGGATGCATCCTGGCACTATTGCCGAGGTGCCTTATACCGAGACCAAGATGAGCCCAGTCAGTACCCTTACTGAGGCTGGCTCACGCTTGGCGCAAGCTAGCACTGTTTGCCAAGCTGAGATGAGATGTCTAGCGGGTACTGTTACTGAGCTAGATGAATCTTGGCACTTTGGCAGAACTTGGATACCGAGATCGGGATGAGCTGAGCTGGTACTGCTACCGAGACTAGCATAATCATACTCTTAGGAAAACACCCCACACAATTGCCCCCTAGCACGTGACCTCTTGGAATTCTTCAATTTTTTGAGGTCGGGAGCTAAGTATCATGTTTGAGAGATCTGAGGTATCAATTGAATTTCATCTCGGCGTTGGCTGAAGACATCTAATCTTTATCATGAAGTCTGTTTGCATGCCCGAGACAATAAATAGCACGTCGGTGACGCTTCGTCTGCCCAAGGTGATAAATATTAGGTTGATGACGCTTCATCAACCCGTGGCAATAAATAGCATGATGATGTTTTGCCTTCCCAAGGCAATAAATATAACGTCTGAATCTCTGTGCAAGATGAACTGGCAGTGCCACTTGTCTCCATTTGGTTGGTCGTTCTACGAAATCGAAGCGACGCGTGCCTTCAGGAATTTGAACGGGCGCCATTCCGTCTATAAAAAGGGGTTTTCCTCCTCTGTCTCTTCACTTTTGGCATTCATCAGAGAAAGCTCTGCTGCAAGAGAGGAGAAAACCCTGGCGAAACTGTTGGAAAATAGGTGGGCCATTCAAATAGGTTTCAAAAACTTTTGATCCACTTAGTGCAGGAATCAACTATCTAGAAGGCAACAAGACCCTATCCAGGATGCAATCCCTCAATCTCATAAATCATGTACAGCAATATATCCTATCTAGAAGATAGAAAACAGCACATAAACATGCAACCACGAAATCTACAATATACAAGGATGTAGATTATACCTTTGGAGCTTTGTAGTGCTCTAATGGAGAAGTTGATTTCTTTCTTTGATGATGAACACCTTCACTAATCAAATCAGAATCTCCAACACCTTTTGATCTTCCACGCTATGACCCGTATTAGATCTCTTTTCTTAAGAACATTGGTGGAAACTTTAAGAGAAAACCCAACTAGTAACTCCAAGGAACTAAAGGAGAAAGAGAAGAGAACTAGAAGAGGAAGAGAAGTTGTGCAACACTTGTACAAAGGGGCTGGAATTGCTCTCTTTGTTATGGACGTCCAAGAGGGGATATATCCCCTATTCATAGTCCTCCATTCCACCTCTTTACCTATTTGAAATAGAAGTTTAACTCCCATTACAAATTAGTAACCTTCTCCCTTGCTAGTTGCATTAGAAGTCTTACTTCCACAACAATTAGTAGCTTTCTCCTTTCTAAATAAAATATAAGTCCTACTTCCATTAATAATTAGTAACTTACCATTACCACTATTAGAAGTCTCACTTCAAATAGAAATAGTAACCTTCCTATTAGAGTTCAAGTAGAATTAGTATCTTTCTAATAACTTGGGTTAATGTGGGGACCACTAGGGATTCTTTAGAAAGCTGGCTCCAACTGGGATACGCGGCCCCACATCTCATGTGCAATCCGGGCCCACAATTAATTGCAAATAACTCCACTATATAAATGCAATTGCACTCCAGTCTTAAGAATATATTACAATGAAGACCCTAAACTTCCCTATTACCACAAGTAGGCCCCTCCATCTATATCCATGGATCAATTGGACCTGTCCACCAGATTAGATCCATATCTTATTATCCTTGAGCCCCAATTAATTATAGTGACATTTGGTACCGATCCAATTAACTCTTAATCGGAATGGGTGTGCACTTACCAATGATAAATCCATTAATTAGCACAAGGGGATATTAAAGATAGATTTCATCTTGACCATTGAATGTTCCCACAGCTCTACTACCACGTACCCAAATCACCGAGGTGTTGACCGACAATTGGCCTCACTCATTGGTGACTCAAAGCAAATGCATAGATAGAAACTTGAGTTCATTAATGTCTCACGATTATGAGCCTATTGCTAGGGAATTATGAGAGCAGACCTTAAAGTAAAGACAATGTATATAAGGTGCATCTCATGGTGTAAGACCCCGACCCGAATGAACCCGATTAGTGCTAATTAAGTTGCGTGTTAGTGCTAAGCTTGATTAGTGTTTTTGGCTAAGTTGGGTTTGGAATAGCTTTTGATATAGTTTTGGGGATTTTGATTTGCCTTGTGTTAGTAGGGCCCTTTGGGGGTTCCTTTTCATGACATTGCATATGTTTGAGGATTTATCGTAGGTTTTTACATTCATGATTTTAATCCCGTTTTACTCGTTTTGATGATCCCTACAACTTTCATGTTGATCCCGTCCCCGTTTGAGATCCCGAAACCCGATTTCATAGCCTTGAGGGTAAAATAGTCATTGCACACCAAATCTGTACCCAAAACTTGATATTCCCGAAACCCGCGAAACATATACTTTTTGGAAACTAGATATTTCGACGATCATTTCTTCCTTCTTTGTCGAATTCATCCGAGGACCCGAGAGAGATTATTTCAGCCAAATTAGTTCCTTAAGTTGTGGGACCCAACCTCTCAATTGTTAACAAAGGAGACCCTTCCCTTCCTTCTCCATTTTCATTTTCCAGCACAAGAAAGAGACCTAGGGTTTTCTAGCAACTTTCCTTTCTTCTTCTTGCTTCTCCTTCTCCAATCCTGACCAATCTTGCACCAAACTCGAAATGGAGATCATCAACCGCTTCCTCATCTAGCAAGCTTTACTTTGATACCTTTTGTAGAAGAATCCATCAACTTTGAGACTCCCTTTGAGATAGCTCTCTTCTTTTGAAGGTCATCCAAGTAAGTAATCTTCCTCATCTCCTAGATTAGTATTCCTCTAACCCTTGAGAAGCTACATTTGCATTATTGAAAGTTCTATCATTTTCATTCTTTGTGTAACCCATTTTAGGGTTGTTTTGGGGTTTTTTTATTGTAGCTTGGATTTGAGCTATAGAGGTGACTTGAGGCTTGGTATAGCTAGCTTGGACTTGAGGCAAGTGAATGATGAAGTGTTTTAAGTTTTAAATGGTTTGGTGAAGCATTTATGGATTTTCATGCTTTCATTAATGTGTTTATGGTTGAAATAAATGCCCTTTTTGCACTTTGATAGTCTCATTTAATGTTTTGTAAACATGTTGGTTTAGCATTTATTGTCTTTTGGATATATCCTAAATGAATGTTTGTGAAATGGTTTCCTTCCTCCTTCCTTTGTTTTGGACTTGATATGGAAGAAGTGATGGAGTGAACACATGATGGGGTTTTGAAGAAGTGTAGATAGAGGCATTGGAAGAGCTCTTAGCTCAGTTATATTGCAGGGACCAAGTGGAAGTGGGGAGAATGGTTTTGAGGAGGAGAAAGGGCTCAAATCTGAACACAGTGGGTGTTTCCCGCACCTGGCGGTCAGCCTGCGGTCACCCGGCGGCTAGCCGCCTGGTGACTGGCGGCTAACCGCCAGCTAGCCGAAATGTCACGGTTGTTTTTCCAGAGAGCACACTTCTCCACCTGAAAACTCGGTCAGCTCCACGGTTAGCCAGCGGCTAACCGCCGAACACATCGGCGGCTAACCACCAGCTAACCGCACTTGGCGGTCAGCTTTCCAGTTGTAAGACACCGACCCGAGTGAGCCCGATTAGTACTAATTAAGTTGCATGTTAGTGCTAAGCATGATTAGTGTTTTTGGCTAAGATGGGTTTGGAATAGCTTCTGATATAGTTTTGGGGATTTTGATTGGCTTGGTGTTAGTAGGGCCCTTTGGGGTTTCCTTTTCATGACATTGCATATGTTTGAGGATTTATCGGAGGTTTTTACATTCATGATTTTAATCCCGTTTTACTCGCTTTGATGATCCCTACAACTTTTATGTTGATCCCGTTTTCGTTTGAGATCCCGAAGCCCGAATTCTTGGCCTAGAGGGCAAAACAGTCATTTCACACCAAATCTGTACCCAAACTCAGTATTCTCGAAACCCGCGAAACATATACTTTTTGGAAACTAGATATTTCGACGAACATTTCTTCCTTCTTCGTCGAATTCATCCGAGGTTCCGATAGAGATGATGTCAGCCCATTTAGTTCTTTTAGTAGTGGGACCCAATTCATTGTTAACAAAGGGGAAGCCATTAACCCATTCACTTCATTTCCATGTTTCCAGCACAAGAGGTGAGAGCTAGGGTTTTCTTCATCTTCTTCTTGCTCTTGCCTCTTATCACTCAATCCACTCTCAAGCTTGCACCAAGAGAAGATTAGAGATCATCATCCTCTTCCTCATCACCTTAGCTCTCCATTGACACCATTGCTAGAGAAAAGCATTCATCACAAGACCTTCCTTGAGCTCACCATTGCCATTAGAGGACCTTGCAAGTAAGTAAACCCCTTCATCTCCTAGATTGGTGTTCTTCTAACCCTATAGGAGCTTCACCTTCATTATTGGAAGGTTTCTTTGTGATTTCATTTTTTTTTACCATTTTAGGGTTTTATTTGGGGATTTTGCCTTGTAGCTTGGATTCATTGTCTTGGAAGACTTGATAGAGCTTGATTTCTTTGTTAGAAGACCTAAGGCAAGTGAATAAATGATGTTCCTAAGCTTTTATTGATTTTTGGACATTTTCCATTAATGTGCATTTATTGCTTTGTTTTGAAATGAATGCTCATGATAAGTATTAATGACACATTTATAATCTTGGAGAAGTAGTGGTTTATGGCATTGAATGTCTTCTTGTTTTGTTGCAAAGGTATATTTAGTTTGTGATATGGTTCCCTTCTCCTTTCACCTTGTGTTGAATGTATGGTTGGTGAAGGAGAATATGGTTGATTTGATGGAGGATTTGTTGTAGTTTGAAGGGAGAAATAGACCCCTCTTATGATGCATATGAAGGGCTGGAGGAAGGTTGTAAAAAGGAAGAGAAGGAGGACAGCTGAACTGGTCCGGAACTCATTTCTGGACAGTTCGCTCGAGCGACCTGTCCAGAAAAGGATTCGGGAATTCCAGTAGCTTGGTCGCTCGAACGCATTTTAATAACTGCTCGACCGATGGGTTCGCTCGAGCGAACTCTTCGATTCGCTCGAGCGATGCGGTCTGCCTGGCATAGGTCACGCTGGTACAGTGGGTTTTGAGATTTATTTTTCTTGTGGACCTTGGCTACCCTCTTTGGACTCACTTGACCATATGTGAGAGCGTCTTGAGCCGATGCTCTTCACGGTTGGTTCGGAATGCATCGAAGTCCAATCTATTCAATCTTGAACGGGATGGAACGACACGATATCCTCTTCGTACCTAAATGCAAAGTCTATTTCCTTGGGTATCGCGAATTCTATTCCTTTCGGTGACTGAGTAGGTCGCTCGATGGTTCCGGGTTGACATCATACTTAGGATGGACCGTTTATAGTCTTGATTTTCTATCATAGCATCTAGTACTATCCATAAGCTCATGATAAGTTTTAAAAATAGTAGAAGTGCATAAGGAGTCCGGAATGTCTTCAAACTCAAAGAGTATCAAATCATTGCAATAATCGACATACGGGACCCCTATTCACTTAAATAGATCTTGAAATCAATATTTTCCCGGAAATTGTAATAGTTCGTTTTCTTCTTCATTTCCAAGACTTACATTACATGACTTGTTTTCCCCGAAAGCATTGAAGTTACTCTAGTAACAGTTACTTGTCCCGAAGTGCATTGCACCACTTGATATGTCAGTGTGCCCTTGAGCACCCCCGTCTTGCCCGTCTGATTATATACTTGTACTTGATTTACTTGCATTGTCTCGATTGTATTTGACCTATGAGTCGGCACCACTAAGCTTGGATAACCTCGTTGGTTTGATCCACCGACTTGGAGATCCCCCTCTTGTCCCGCCAGCTGCAGCTTGGATCCCGCTACCCTGTCATTACCGTGGTCTTGTCCCGATACCGCAGATTGCTACTGTGGTCCCCGATGCCCGGCTCGCTACCGTGGTCATGTATAGTATATGTATTTATATGAGATCCCTAGTTTCTCCTCACCTTGAGTGACTGAGATCAGGGCCTAGTTATTGATCTATCACCTTAGTGATAGAGGACTTAGCTTCGTGTGGTCGCCATCTTGCTTGTCCCTGATTCCTTGGATACCCCATGAGTTTTACCTTGTTTACATGTTTTATAGCAAATGATTTACCTGTTTTATGAGAGTTCTTGTTTAAACAGATTTCTATGCTTTTCAAGAGATTTCATCTATTATATATTGTTGCATCCTTTCATTCTCTTGCCAGACCGTCGTGTCTGACCCATTTGCTTTGGTACTCAGGTCCCGTTGCCGGTTTCCTTGAGGAGGAGCCGGAGGAGGCGGTAGGTGAGCTGCAACCTCTAGTTGAGTGGCGTGCTGACGATGTCATGTAGACATCGGGTTGCCAAGAGGCGTAACATTTTGGGGAGAACTTGTTAACCTTTCTTTTGGGTTATTCTTTTGTAGTATTGGCCTTTGTTGGCCTCTAATTTTGGGGAATGTAACTAAATGATATTTTGTCTAACTTTAACAACTTTTGGGAAACATGCTATAGATCATTGCTCTTTCTGATACAGTTTTGATATTGATGTTAATGCTTGCATGACTAGAGATAGTCCAACTATTTGATTTGCTACACGCTTCCGCACTAAAAAGAAATGTTCATGCAAGGTTGTGATATCCTCACCGCGGACACCTGTGGGAAATTGAATAAATTAAATATGGTGGATGTAGATAATCCTCACCAATCATCATCCACCCATTAGTCCCGATCCCGGATTGGGGATTTCCCGGTCCGGGGTCGCGACACCAGTAAGCTGCATTTCTGCAGCCCAGCCGCGGTCAGCCAGCGGCTAGCCGCCCATCCCAGCGGCGGCTAACCGCCAGCTGACCGCCAGGTAACCGAAATTCCCCAGGTTTCGAAAAGCTCCTCGCTCGAACGAACTCTCCGGTTCGTTCGAGCGCTGAGCTTTGTCGATCAAAGGAGATTCACTAGGCATTGTATGAGGCCATTCGAGAAAGAAACCATATCACGAGGATGTTATTCGAAGTTTTGAAAATTCAAAGTGTATAAGGAGCCCGGAATGTCTTCAAACTCAAGGAGTACCAAGTTATCATTACAATCGACATACGGGACCCCTATTCACCTTAAACAAATCTTGAAACCAGTATTTTTTTACAGAAATTGTTATAGTTCATTGTTTCACTTCATTCCAAGATTTGTATTATATGATTTGTTTTCCCGAAAGCATGATAGTTACACTAGTAACATTTATTTGTCCCGAAATGTATTGCCCGACATGAAATGACAGTGTGCCCTTGAGCACCCCCGTCTTGCTCGTTTATTTATTGTACTTGATTTACTTGCATATGTCCCGATTTGTTATTTGACCTATGAGTCAGCATCACTAAACTTGGATACCTTGTCGGTTTGATCCACCGACTTGGAGATCCCTCTCCCGTCCCGCCAGCTGCAGTTTGGATCCCGATACCCGGTCTAATACCGTGGTCCCGCCCCGATACCCGGTTCGCTACCATGGTCCCGTCCCGTATATTTATATTGTATATATGATTTGCATTGATTCTCCTCACCTTGTGTGACTGAGATCAACATCCCGTGATACTATTGTCACTTTAGTGACAGAGGACTTAGCTCTATGTGATTGTCATCTTGTTAGTTCCTGATTCCTTGGTTACCTTATATGGTTTTACATTATTTACCTGTTTTCTAACAAGTGATTTATCTACTCTATGAGAGTTCTCGTTTAAACAGATTTCCTTGCTTTTCGAGATATTTCATCTATTATATGTTGTTGTATCTTTTCACTCTCTTGCCAGACCATCGTGTCTGATACATTTGCTTTGGTACTCAGGTCCCGTTGCCGGTTTCCTTGAGGAGGAGCCAGAGGAGGCGGTAGGTGAGCCGCAACCTCTAGTTGAGTGGCGCGCTGACGATGTCATGTAGACATCAGACTGCTATGAGAAGCGTAACATTTTGGGAGAACTAATTAACCATTCTTTTGGGTTATTTTTTTGTTCATATTGGCCTGTGTTGGCCTCTATTCTTGGGAATGTAACTAAATGATATTTTGTCTAACTTTAACAACTTTTGGGAAACATGCTATAGATCATTGCTCATTCTGATACAGTTTTGATATTTGATGTTAATGCTTGCATGACTAGAGATAGTTGTCTATTTGATTTGCTACATGCTTCCGCACTTAAAAAGAAATATTCCTTAATGGTTGTGATATCCTCACCGCGGACACCTGTGGGAAATTAAATAAATAAATTGTATCTTCTTGATGTAGATAATCATCATTAATCATTGTTCACTAATGTCCCTATTTCGGATTCCCGGTCCAGGGTCGCGACACATGGTCCTTCAATACATCCAATGTACCAGCACCATGATCCAGAATCTTACATTCCGATGATCGAGACAAATCACACTATCTCATAGTGATCAAAGTGCTGCAAGCTTGTCAGATGAGATGCCCAATCTCATCACTGGTTGTGAAGATATTTAAGTATAAGATTTGCAATACATGTCTCCTGTATGTGGATCTCATTCACACACATGTATTACATCCAGTATACTTGTGGACTCCAGTTCATATCATGAACCATTATGTCATTCGTATTGGTTATGTACAAGTATATAATTAAACACCATTCATCTCATGAAAGGAAAGAATGATTGTATTGATAAATAAAGAAATTAATCATTTATTACATCAAATTCTTGGTATTGAGACCACAAAACTAACAGGAGCCCTGCTGGAACTCTGACGTAGTGAACCGGAGTCCAGAGACTGTCTCCTTTCTATGAGTCTTACTCCCTGTCCCTATCTTTTGTGCACCGCCTTTCTCTGTTTTAGGGGTTTTGCTCTAGGGTTTCTGTTTCTCCCCTTTTCCGGTATCACCATCTGTAGAAGAATGGGATCTTATAGGAGTTGGGCGGAGACCCCTGAGGCCATGGTTGGTTTCAGGGAGATGTATGGGATCCCAGAGGACGTCCCAACAAAACTGGATAACCCGAAGGACCTCTTCGAGGGTTACTCCTTCCGAGGTAGAGACCAAGGCGGAGAAATTGTACAGGATTCCTCGACACTTCGGGGTTCCTCCAAGTAATCACTGAGCTCAGAGTGTTTTTCTTTCTTTTGTTGTCTTGCCGAGTTGATGTTATCTTCTGTCGTGCAGAGATCAGTCAGAGGAAGCTGGGAGCTAAGCGCCCCGGCTGGAAGCGGAACGACAGTTGGTTAAAACTCATGCTCGAGTATCAAGGCCACAACAGGCGAGCTGCCTGGTCCTTGCTCGGATACGAGCCGAGGTACCACACTTATATCAAGAGGAAGGAGCTCGCGCCTGCCAGCTCGGAGGCTATTGATTTGGCCAAGCTCGTTGAGAGCTAATCGTCCCCCTCCAACCGTGAAGAAGAAAGGGGAGAGGAGATGGAGAAAAGGCGCACTGTTGTGAAGGTGAAAGACCTAGGCGCGAAACTTTATGGAGGTCGAGCCCCTTCCACCTCTGCGGTCTCAGGGAGTGCCGGGGCTCCTACTACTGGTGTTGGTGCTGCTATTGCGCTGGCACTGCTGCTGGTGCCACTGTTGGAATTATTGTTGCTGATGCTGGTCCAACTCGGCAGCGCCCTGCCAAGACCCCTAAAAGAGGGAGGCTGGGCTGAGAAGAGGTTGCGGTCTGAGGGCCGCGGCTCGGGAGCTCAGCAGCATCCTGCTAAAGGGGCTAGAAAGAAGGCCCCGAGGGAGAAGATGCACCGGGGCGAGGGCTCATCGAAGAAGAGTCCCGAGCAGGCCTCAGCTCCTCAGCCCGTGGAGGCGGCTCTGTGGAGGCCAAGCTTCCGGCTTGGGCCTAAGAGGCCCATGACGGTGGAAGATCATCTGACCAGCAGTTCTTCAGTCGTTGCTGCTCTTGCCAATGTGTGTGCCCTGCCACTCGACATGCGAAGGCATAAGGAAGCGAACGATGTGACGCTGCTGGCCTTGTCTCTGCAGTCGATCTTCTCAGTAAGCTTCCAATACATATATTCTGAGTATCTTATGTTTTTGCTAGCTTCTCTTCTGACTTTTTTTTCTCTTCTCAGGTTGCACAGAGGATTCAGGTGGTCCTGGAGAGGGCCCGTGAAAGCGGCTCGAAGGTCAAAAAGCTGGAAGCAGAGAAGAAAAAACTTATTACGGCCTTAGAGGGGAGTAGCCGGGAGCTAAAGGCGGCGGAGGAGAAGATAAATAGTCAGGGGGCAGAGCTCTAGTTTGCGCTCAACGAGCTCTTGAATGTGAAGGTCGAGACCCATGAGCTGAAAGGTATAGCTACGGTCAAGGCTAAGCGGATTCTCGCACTTGAGGCCGAGCTGGTAAAACGGGATGCCGAGTTCGAACGCACAAGGAGAAAGCCGATCTTCAAGCCTCGCTCCAAGCTGAGGTTGAGACATCTTTCTAGGACGGGGTGGATGCGGCTACAAAAGAGTATGAGGCCCAAGTCGAGAACATCAGCTCGGCACTGTTCGAGCTCAGGTGCCAAGCTGCACTGAAGAAGGCAGGGATCCCAGAGGATCATCCTGTCTATCAGAACCTGCCCAAGTCTACTCGCCCCTAGCCTAAGCCGAGTTCTACCCCCCCCCCCCTGCTGAAGCTGCTGCGGAAGCTGTCCCGACTCCGCCTGAGGTTGCTCCCCAAGCCACCACAGCTGAGCCTTTTGATGTCAACGTGGAGGCTACTGATTCTTAAAGCACTGTTGTATTTTTTTTCTTTTTCTTTTTCTTATGTAAAGAACTTTGTAATCATTCTTTCATCAATGAAGAGAATTTTACATTCACACTTGCCTCCTCATTTCTTCTGATAACAATATGTGCGTGCTTGACTTTTGTTCCACAACTGGGCTCTAAGCACAAACACCTGACTTTTGACCAAGTAGTTGAGTTCGGTTCAGTAACTGGAACTGAGTGACTATTGGGCAATAATGATTTTGGTTCCTTAACCAGAAGTGACTTAGGCAAATTGAACTTGGTTTAATAACCGGAATTCTAATTGCACTGAAGTTTAAATAACTTTAAGAAGTACCTGCACCTATAGAGATAGAAAACTCATAGCTGGTTCCGGAACCAAACTAGATTCTCATAGGAAGCCATCAGGTACTTCAACTGTATAGTTGGTTCCATAACCGAACTAGGATAGCCGCCGAGTTCCATAACTTGGAGTGTTGCTCGTTTGGTCTCGTGACCAGATTGGCTGGTTCTGTAACCGAGCCGAGATTTTGGCCAAGTTTCATAACTGTGACCCTCTGCAGCTGGTTTTGTATCCGAGTTGTGGTCTCTTCCATGCCGGTGCTATCACCGAGTTGAGATTGTTGCCGAGTTTCATAACTACGACACTGTATGTAGCTGGTTCTATAACCGAGTTGTAGTCTCTTCTTTGCCGGTGCTGTCACCGAGCTGAGACTTCTGCAGAGTTCCATAACTGCGACACTTTTCAGCTGGTTATGTAACTGAGTTGTCGTTTCTTCTGTGCTGGTGCTGTCACCGAGCTGAGACTGCTGCCGAGTTCCATAATTGCGGCACTTTGCAGCTGGTTCTATAACCGAGTTGTAGTCCCTTCCATGCTGGTGCTGTCACCGAGTTGAGACTGTGGCTGAGTTCCATAACTGCGGCATTGTATGCAGCTAGTTCTATAACCGAGCTGTAGTCTCTTCTGCGCTGGTGCTATCACCGAGCCAAGACCTCTGCCGAGTTCCATAACTATGGCACTGTATGCAGCTGGTTCTGTAGCCAAGCTGTACTCTCTTCTTTGCTGGTGTTATCACCGAGCCGAGACCTCTGCCAAGTTCCATAACTGCGGCACTTTGCAGCTGGTTCTGTAACCGAGCTGTGATTACTGCCGAGTTCTGTAACTTGGTAAGGATCAGAGTTATTGTGAGTGAAGTTGTCCAGGTCGTGGCTAGTGTTATCACCGAGGCGTTGCCGGAGCTTTATAACTCGAGGTTGGTGTTGCCACCATAGCCCGACGCTGAAGCTATGTAGCGGAGGCTGGTACTATCACTGAGGCTGCTACCAAAGCTTTGTTTCATGTTCGAATAAGCTGGGCTGAGGCTGGTGCTGTGATCGAGGCCGCTGCCGAAGCTTTGTAGATTAGAACTGTCCGAGCTGTGGCCGGTGCTTTCACCGAGGCCGTTGCTGGAGCTTGTCAAGATTGAGATTGTCCGAGCAGCAGCTGGTGTTATCACCCAGGCTATTGCCGGAGCTATCAACTGAAGAAGCTGAGTTGTGGCTGGTGCTATCAACGAGGCCGCAGCTAAATCTCCTGCTGGGTTGTGCTTCTATCCGAGTCATGGTTGGTGATATCGCCAAGGCTGCTGCTAGAGCTGTCACGATTGGAACTGTCCGAGCTGTGGCTGGCGCTATCTCCGAACCGGGACTTAAGGATGAAGATTGCATGGCTAGTCAAGGAACTGTTTCTGAGACTGCCGTATCTTTTCTAGGGGGGAGGTCCTGCCAGTGGTTGAAGCTCGAGCTTCGTCTTGGTTCGCCCTGGCGACCAGTGCTTTCACCATGCCCATATGGAACCGAAAAAGGTCCCTTTGAAGCTCGCTGCCTGGCAGCGGAGTTTACTTGAAGGATGCGAGGGCCGCGACTTCAGGTCCTGGCACCAACAAGGGATGGATCTTCGTCACCATCACTGTCGCTATCCATCTGGTGGAGGAAATAACGAGACCTGGCTGCTGCTGGAGCTTTTGCTCCGCGGGGGAGTCTCCAGCAAGACAACACTCTGTTGGGGGTGCTCTGGTGGTGGAGCGCTTTGTTGGGGAGGTGTTGTCACCCCTTTTGCTAATGAACATGTCTAAGTTACAGGTCGTCTCACGCCTATCGCATTAGACTTTCCCTGGATCTCGTTCGACAGGGGGTCGTCGATGATGGGGGTTGGGCTTTGCAGATCCTTTGTCGTTGCGAGAGGCATGGCTTTGTTGATCGTTCCCCACAGACGACGCCAATTATGAGTGCTAAAATTTACGGACTTAGATTAGGTGAGTGTGAGACTCGTGATTTGTTGTTTTAAGCTTCTTTGGGGGAGATAGATCGCCTAAGAACCTAAAAGGGAAGGAGAAATAGAGATCAAAGACCCTGGCTGCCGTCAGCCAAAGGCTCTCCGTTGCCTGAGTTAGTGCTATCACTGATCAAAGGATGGAGATGAGAGGCAAGTATGCTAGTATTGCATGATGTTGTAAAAAACATAACATACCTCCGAAGAGATTCTTATCCTTGTATATGTAGAGGTTTTCGCTTGGAGCTCCCTTAGTGGGGGTAGGTAGAGATACTGTCTGGTTGAATCAAGAGATGACCTCTCGTATAAATATGGATGTGATTGATCAAGACGACACCTGATCATTATCCGGCGCCTGTCTTGTATGTCAGCATGTTCTGTAACGTAGCCGTAACTTTGTGGAAGTACAATCATGGTCTAGTACTCATCTCTATAGACGGACTGAGCTGAAGATGATACTGAAACCAGATTCGGATGCATCCTGGCACTATTGCCGAGGTGCCTTATACCGAGACCGGGATGAGCCCAGTCGGTACCCTTACCAAGGCCGACTCACGCTTGGTGCAAGCTGGCACTGTTTGCCGAGCTGAGATGAGATGTCTAGTTGGTACTGTTACCGAGTTAGATGCATGTTGGCACTTTGGCAGAACTTGGATACCGAGATCTGGATGAGCTGAGCTAGTACTGCTACCGAGACTAGCTTAATCCTACTATTAGGAAAACACCCCACACAGAAATCAAGGTAACAATGCGTGCATGCTTTAATACTCAATTTAAACAATTGCCTCAAGCTTTTAGCTCTCCATGAACACCTCAAGTAGCTGGGAATTCATTACAAAAACCCCCCAAAAACTGCCCATTAATTCACAAAAAAAAATGGAAAACTAGGAAAGGAAAGGAATCAAGATTTGCATGTTGGTATTTGAAGTCCTCAGGGCTTGCTAATTCGAAATATGGAATAAAAAAAGGTTTCTTACTTGCAAGTGATGTGTCCAAGATGATTCCAATGGTGAATGGGGATTGCAAGCTTGGCTTTGCATGAAAATTGTGTCTGAGGGAAGAGGAGATGGAGATGAATACTTGCCGGTCTTCGTTTGTCAAACGGCATGCCGGATTGTGAGCTTGCAAACAAGAAGGAAGAGGAGAAAATGGCTGGGTCGGTTTCTAGTTGTAGGAATGGAGAAGAAAAGGAAATGAAAGAGAAGAGGGCTCATGGGTCTTAATAATAAAAGGTTGGAAGTGGGGCCCACTACTAAAGTGAAGAGACGGGTCAATTACTTGAGATCCGGGCCTCGGACGGACATGATGCAAGAGACAAAAGTGCGGGAAATTAAAACTACTTTCTAGCGGACACACATATGACACAACTTGGGGACTTTGAAATTATTGGCTCAGATTCTAGTGTAAAGACCGTTTTACCCATACTAGTGTGAAAATCATGAAATGAGGGATTTCGGGGCTTCGAATGGCCACGAAATGAACACAAAAGTAGTAGGATATGCTGCCCTCTATCACATGGGCTCAAGAATTGAATTTTCAATCCTTTCAAAAATTTCAAATAGGACCCTATAGGCCTCTAACTAAGTTCGATGGCTCTCAAAACTTCCTAAAGCTATTGAAAGGCTATTAGAACCTTCAAAATAAGACAATGAGCCTCTGATTCCACTTAGTGAATTACTCACACATTTAATTAATGCTTATCGCAGGAATTAGGGGTTAGGGTCCTACACTTCTCGACATATATTTTATGTACTTCCTCTATTTGTATTCTTTAGAACCATCTTGTGTGTCCAGTTCATCTTGTGCAGCTTTCATTAAGTTTATTCATTTTGGACATTTCAAATGAATGATGCCCCTTTTTCTTACAATGAAAATATGCGATCATATTCTGACTTTCAGGCTTGGAGAATTTTTTTTTCGAGGAACTGACACTTTATTAGAATTTGGCTTTGATGGGGTCTTTTGTGCGACCCATTTAGATGCACTAAATTGTTGGGCTTTATAATTCACAACGTCTTTGACCTTGATGGCATGCTCGATGATCCCATCAACATTATTTAAATTCTTGAATGGAAGGATATGTTGTATGTCAATTCTCAACCCCTGAAAATATCGATCAACCAAAACATAATCGGTCTCATTTAAGCCACAACAAGCTTGCATCTTCACAAACTCTTCAGAATACTCAACAATTGTCTTGAACCCTTGTTTTAAGTTTTGAAAGCTTTAACATAGATCTCTTGAATAAATGACGGGAAGGGACTTTTAATTCAAAAGATTTTTCATCTCAATCCATGTCTTATATTTTGGTTCTCTTATTTTACGACTCAGCCCACCAAATTACAACATAATTGCAAAACCGAGTTGCTACCAAAATGACTTTACTGCCCTCAGTCATTGGCTTATGAGCAAAAATATCTTCCACACACACTAACCAGTCCATAATTTCACTTGGCTTTAATTTTTCAACATATTCGGGAATTACGAGTTTGATTCCTAAATCCCAATCAGCATTGACTGCAGTTTGATCTCACTGATTCCGAATATTTTCCCCATCCTCTCCGTTACTATCCACACATCGATTAGTTTCTAAATTGGTAAATATGGTTCCATCCTTGTAAGAGTTACTTGCATTTGGGTGATCGCTGCGGATAATTAAGCAATAATTCCATTTAATTCTTCCATGGATGAAGATGAAGACTACACTTTTATCTGCTTCTTATGAGGAGTTTTTTTATGCAAATTAAAAAAAGAAAATTTGAACTGACCCGATGCATAGATTTTCTCTACACGAATAATTTGACGAAAATGGATTTGAAATCTAACTTCAAATGACTCCAATGTCGTAGAAACAATATGGGGCCTTGATGGGTCAAACCCTCCCTATTGACCGGATTATGTTAATATCACTGGTGATTGCGACTATGGACTGGAAATTGGGCTTCTCGTACTAATTCGGTCAGATCAACCTAGCCTCGTCTTGGTCCAAACCTGACTTGACTTGGCTAAAAAAAAAAAAAAAAAACTAGGCCCAACCTGAGAGCCTGCATGCGTGGCTTTTCTCTTGGCCTTTGTGTTAAGAGAGAGAAAAGGGCACGGAACTCCCTTTCGGTTTTTTGCTTCAAAAAGAGAGTGGAGGACAATGGTTATGGCAATGGTGAAATTTTGTAGATAATGGAGAGGGCCTGCTGGAAATATTGCGAGGACGGCGATTGGCGGTGGCGGATCCAGGATTTTGATCATTTGGGTGGGGCGTAAGATGGTCAATTAAAAATTGAAAATGTCAAAATCAACGCCAACTACCAATAATTTCAACTTATTGCATGGTTTAAAGATATTTTTTATTTTTATTTTTTCTAACAAATTATGTATAAAGAACTCATATCCCACTACTAATCAACATATTGCTTCCCCACATATTGTGTAAAGGTATGGTGAAACGGCAGACATTTATACTATGCCATTGTGTAGAAGCCGAATTGGTTGACTGAAAGAAAATGAACGATTGAGTGAAGGGTTCCAATGTTTTTCGTTCGAGAGATCTTTGAGACTATGAGCGAATTTTTAAAGGCCTAAGGTGGGGCGATCACTTTACTAAGATCAGACCTAGGGCGACCGGCGCAGGTCCGATTAACTTAGGTCCGCCACTGGGCTGATGGAGGAGCTAATCGTCGAAGGGTACGATAAGTTTTTTCCTCTCTTCTTCTCCTCTAATCTTTTTCCTCCTCCTTTTACTTCTCTAGTTTGTGGTTTTGGTGTCAATGGGGACGACAAGTGTGAGGAACAGAACTGGGGATAGTGGTGTTGCTGGTGATAGTGGGTGTCAATAAGGTTTCGAACTGTGGGAGACGGGATTGTGGGGCAGATTGGTGTGGATTCGGTTGAGTGGATAGTTTCGACTGGAAGGTTTAAGGCGGGAAAGGTTGGTAGTATTTGACGAAGATGGTTTCCAAATATGGGTATTTTGGGGAATTCATCTCTCTGGCAGGGAATGATTAGGAAGGGAGAGTGGGAACTCGAGGGTGGGGTGGGGTGGGGTTCGGCTAAGGTAGTGAACGTGGATGGTTGGGATTTGAGTTGGCTCAACTGGGTTCGAGTGGAGAAGGTAGTTATGACCAGATCAACAATAGTTTTCTTTATGGGACTTTGGTCGGAGGTCCCTCAACTCCTCACTTTATTGCGAATAGTCCACAATAAAAAAACATCCAGCCAAAGGTCCC
Organism: Cinnamomum chago; assembly: GCA_038049695.1. Lineage (NCBI taxonomy): Eukaryota > Viridiplantae > Streptophyta > Magnoliopsida > Laurales > Lauraceae > Cinnamomum > Cinnamomum chago. Next base: position 39,581,813 of record CP142460.1, read on the forward strand.
TCACACACAATTTGGTACTTAAAAGGTCTGATTTGCCCTTACATTCATTCTGTCTTTATTAAGATAAGGCCAACGAAAGCGTTACGCTCATATCGCAAAAAGACTTTCGAATATTCTGAAAGAGGAAAGACACGACGAAGAAGGCGACATTCTCGTCTCCGTGGCTGCATGCAACGAGTAATAGCAGGTTAGATAAAAATTTCAAAAACTTTCCTTCGATTAATTGTTTCATTGCAAGTTAGAGTTTACATCAAAGATATCTTCGATTTCGACAAAAGGAGATACAAGAAAGACGACATACAAACCCTAGTTACAGAAGACGGTTCCACAACTGCATAACTGTTTCCGAAAGCATACAAAGACAGTTCAAAATACTCATTTCCCTTGTAAGTTCAAAGTTTCTCACTCTTTTTGTTTGGAAACCCTATCTTATTGTTAATCGTCGATTTGAATGATTTTCTACCATTCTTTCTGCTTCCTCTTCTAATAACGAAAACCCAATCAGGAAATGGCCAGAACGAAGTCCTCAATACTTTAAGAAAGCCAGGAGCAAAAGGAACAAAGAGTTGAAGGTATCCAGATAGATTTTTTTATTTTTTGCCTTATAATGTTTGTCATTTTTGTATAAATTAGAAATATTGAACCAAATGTATAACATTCATTGCTACTTTGTCAGTTTCAAGTAATTTTGTCTTAGACTTTTTTTAAAAACATATCTGAATTTAAGATAAATTTATCTGTGTCCTGTGCAATTTATTTGTGTTCTGTATTTACTTATCTTACTCTTTGATGATATGGATCTGAGTTACTTTATAACCTACAAATTTATATTCAATTTATCTATCTTCTGAACAAACTTCAATCAATGTCTATTGGCGTTATTCTGAGTTCTTGTTGAATTTAATTCTATTACTATTCTTTTTATCTCATATTTAAGTGAGTTTCTACTGCCTTTAAATTAACTTTATCTGATCTTAATTGGGTTTTGTCTATTTCATGAACTTATTTGAGTTTATATCAAATTTATCTGAGTTTATATCAAATTTATCTGAGTTTAAGATAAATTTATCTGTGTATTGTGCAATTGTATCTGTGTTCTGTGTGATGTTGAATCAATGTCTCTTGACTTTATCTGAGATTAAAAGCAAGAGAGTGTGATGCTGGACTGAAAATTCAGCAAAAATTTTGTCTATTTCATGAGTTTATATCAAATTTATCTGAGTTTAATATAATTTTATCTGTGTTTTTTTGCAATTTATCTGTGTTCTGTGTGATGTTGAATCAATGTCTCTTGACTTTATCTGAGATCAAAAGCAAGAGAGTGTGATGCTGGACTGAAAATTCAACAAACCTTTTGTCTATTTCATGAGTTTATCTGAGTTTATATCAAATTTATCTGAGTTTATATCAACTTTATCTGAGTTTAATATAATTTTATCTGTGTATTGTGCAATTGTATCTGTGTTCTGTGTGATGTTGAATCAATGTCTCTTGACTTTATCTGAGATTAAAAGCAAGAGAGTGTGATGCTGGACTGAAAATTCAGCAAAAATTTTGTCTATTTCATGAGTTTATCTGAGTTTATATCAAATTTATCTGAGTTTAATATAATTTTATCTCTGTATTGTGCAATTGTATCTGTGTTCTGTGTGATGTTGAATCAATGTCTCTTGACTTTATCTGAGATTAAAAGCAAGAGAGTGTGATGCTGGACTGAAAATTCAACAAACCTTTTGTCTATTTCATGAGTTTATCTGAGTTTATATCAAATTTATCTGAGTTTATATCAACTTTATCTGAGTTTAATATAATTTTATCTGTGTATTGTGCAATTGTATCTGTGTTCTGTGTGATGTTGAATCAATGTCTCTTGACTTTATCTGAGATTAAAAGCAAGAGCGTGTGATGCTGGACTGAAAATTATGCAAAAATTTTGTCTATTTCATGAGTTTATCTGAGTTTATATCAAATTTATCTGAGTTTAACATAATTTTATTTGTGTATTTGGCAATTTATCTGTGTTCTGTGTGATGTTGAATCAATGTCTCTTGACTTTATCTGAGATTAAAAGCAAGAGAGTATGATGCTGGACTGAAAATTCAACAAACCCTTTGTCTATTTCATGAGTTTATCTGAGTTTATACCAAATTTATCTGAGTTTATATCAACTTTATCTGAGTTTAATATAATTTTATCTGTGTATTTTGCAATTTATCTGTGTTCTGTGTGATGTTGAAAGGAAACACATATACATTTGGAATGAAAATTCAACAAACCTTCTGTATATGTCTTTAATTTATCTGAGTTTATAATAAATTTATCTGTATCTTGTGAAATTTATCTTTGTTCTGTATTCAGTTGTTTTAATCTTTTGGTGATATGAATCTGAGTTATTTTACTATATGCAGGAATAAAACACAACAAGAGAAAAAGGGTGGAATATAAACCATCAAACAAGAAGGAAGTCAGTAAGGACATAAATGCTGAGAAGACTATCGCTCATTACCAGTTCAGATCAAATTTGGTCTCAACTGTGTCACTGGTCCAAAGCATCAAACAAATGGTCACTGAAGTCCACAGAGTTGAATTAAGAAAGACTCCATTCTGGAGCATCATAGAATGCATGTTGGACAACAAAATATCTGAACAAATGTGCAGAAAGTTTGACAAGGACATTATGTTGATCCTTGATACATACAACACACAAAGAAGGCAATTCAGATTAGGAAGGTCTTACGTGCCATTCACTGCAAATGACATATCGCTGATATTCAGCATACCAAACGGAACAAGAGTGCTTGATCTAAAGTATTCAAAAAGGAAAACAACTGAATTCATATCTAGAAGATTCCATGGCTGTTCAAGGGTGTCGGCTCCACAAATAAAGTAACAGCTCCTTCTAGCATTGAATGGAGTATCAGAAACTGACATTGCTGATATTGTTAGGCTATTGTGCCTGTATATCCTTGTCGTACTCTTTTTTGCAACCCACGAAAACACAATAGGATGGGCATATGTGGGATATGTTGAAAATTACATGGATATGAAGCACTATGCCTGGGCAGAAGAGATTTCAAAGTTTCTCATGGAGTCGATACACAACAGAAGTCGTGGTTCTGATAGAGTAATTGGTTGCCTTATTGCATTACCGGTATGATATACAACTACAAATTTACAAATTTGAATTTCAATATACAAAGAATTATTGACATACATTTATGTTTTATGATTTTGTAACAGTATTGGTTGTGTGAGCATACGACGATCATCACACCAAATGATTCGGTGCATTTCCCACGAGTACTAAAGTGGAATCTAAGGGCACTGAGTATGGCAGTTAGGAAAAGGCCCCTTCATTCACTACTAGCTACTGAGGTATTTTTCACAATTTTCACTATCTGATTTTATCTAAGTTTTTAATCTAACATGTTCTTTGTAACATTGGTATCAAATGTAGGTCCTTGGGGACGAATTAGATATCACGCTGCTTGAAGTGCAGCGATTACAGTCCTTGTTGGACAGTGGCGCTTGTGAAAAGGAGGTCATGATGGAGAGAGAAGGAGAGCAACAACTTACAGGAAAAGAAAACACTGATGGAGAAGACAAATCGGATGAATATGAACATCATGATGGCCAAACACACAAAAAGCAAGGAGATGGGGGAGACATAGCAGTAGAAGTGGAAGGAGAAAATGTTCATCAAGGAGACGATCAAGAGGATGGAAATGAAAAATGCGAGCATGAATTGGAAGAAGGAGATCAGGGAGAACAGAACAAAATGATTGAAGCCACCCAACCAGATACAGACATACTGACAGACACATTGGTTGTATCCGAATTGGAAGAGCAGCTGCAAAACAGTAACAGTGAAGACATAAATTTCCCTGGTGTGGCAAAACAGTCTATAGCATTTGGTGCAGAGATGGCGGGCTATGAACAGACGTCCCTACAAACAGATCTGCTGGTTGCAAACATCTTAGCTGACATAATTGGCAACACCAGCAACACAGTAAATGAAGAGCCATCTGAAGCACACTCTGGATCCTTACCAGAAGCTGGTGATACATTGCCTAGTCCTAGACAACAATAACAAACTCCCGAAAACAGCGAGATCAAAAATCTTACTGAGGAGCGTGACAGGGCAAATTCTTTAGTCATCCAACTCACTAAGGAGAAGACAGAATTACAAGAGCAGATTCAACGGATGGCTATTGAACTTGAAAGGACGTCGGCCGAAAACAACATCATAAAAAAGCAGCGGCTTGAAACTGAACAAATGATCACCAGCTTGCTAAGAGAAAGGGACGATGCTCTATTGTTGGTTGAGCAATTGACAAAGGAGAAGACTTCGCTTGAAACACACAGTGTGGACAAAAATCATACTTTAGAGGAGTCAACTCGAATAGTCAGCTCCCTCAAAGAGCAGCTGAAACACACCATCAGTGTGTCAGATGTATAGTCCTCGAGAGCTACAAATGCAAAAAATGAGGTAAAGGGCTTGAAGAAAAAGTTGATTAATCTGGAATCAAACAACTTCAAACTGCAGCAGCTCCTGAGGGAAATGACAATTGAATATACAGAGAAAGGATTGCAATGGGCTGGGAAGACTCTAGATGATATCTTTGAGCCTACAAGAAAAACTAATACACGACAGAAAGCAGCGAAGGAGGCTGCAACTGATCGTACTGTCGCAGAAAATGTACCTGAGGTAATTCAGCTACACGACCATGCTTGTTTAGATAAATTTATGTTTGCATTGAATTCATGTTTAGCATATCTATCAAATTTATCTGACTTCTGTGTCATTTTATCTGACTTTCTAACAATTTATCTGAACTTATATCAAATTTATTTGACTTCTGTGTCATTTTATCTGACTTTCTAATAATTTATCTGAACTTATATCAAATTTATCTGACTTCTGTGTCACTTTATCTGAACTTATATCAAATTTATCTGACTTCTGTGTCATTTTATCTGACTTTCTAACAATTTATCTGAACTTATATCAAATTTATCTGACTTCTGTGTCATTTTATCTGACTTTCTAACAATTTATCTGAACTTATATCAAATTTATCTGACTTATGTGTCATTTTATCTGACTTTCTAACAATTTATCTGACTTCTGTATCAACTTATAAAACTTTTCATTAAATTTATCTGACTTCTGTATGATTTTATCACACTATCAGCAAATTTATCTGATGTTCTATGAATGTTATCTGCCCTTCAACAAATTCTAATTTGATTAATCTATATTTTCATAATTGAAATATTGATCAGATCATGCCGTCTAATGCACCATCAAAGCCAATTAAGGAGGTGAAACAGTCCTCCATGGTGAAACGAATCAAGAAAAGAACAGCTACAAGGAAACTGAACCCATCAGTTGCCCCCTTCACACTCCCAAAAAATGCTGTCACTAAGCTTATGAACGAATCTGACGAAGAAAAGCTAAAGGAGATATATGAAGCTGAGGGGAATGCATAAGTCACATACCTATGCACCTAAGCAACACAATTGTTGAATTTAAGAAACATTAATGAAAATGTAGACTAATTGGGCACTTTGCGCAATTGCATTTGCAGGGAGCTCGTTTGGGGAGGTGAGGGCATACAAGTTGTATCTTATGAGGACATAATCACAGTTCTCAGCAGAGCAGAAATATCAAGCACTGTAAGCATCACAACACAAACACATTGACAAATATTCCTACATTTTACACAAACATAATATGGTCGTCCTCACACGGATATGCCTAACATTATGTGTCTCAAATTGAACAGGTTATTGACTGCTACGCTGAGTTGCTATATAGAGAACAGGGTGAAATCCAACAGCAACTCACAACTGTCCAACACAAAGAAATGCTGCCTCATGAGAAATCATACTTCGTAACAAGTTTATGCTGGGTAAAAGACAATAACTGTGTTGACCGTGTCATCATTTACTTTATTTTTATATATAATAAACATTTACAAAACATGTCTTAATGTAGAAATTTGTTACTTCCCCGTCGTCGGAACTGAGGGAAAAGATACTGCACCCTCAGATCTCCCCAAGCAGAACTGCAGAACACAGATTCGTGCTTTTTCCGATGAATTCAAATGGAAAAAGGAAGGATGTTGAACCCTTCCACTGGACACTGTTGGATTTGGATAAGAAAGAAGGAGATTGGCTACATTACAACTCCTTATGACCAAGATCACCTAATACAGTGGATCATTACTTTGAGGATGCACGAATTCTGGTATGTCTCACATATTTGGTCATTATTTATACGATTTTCTCCGTTACAATAATCGAAACTGACCCAAAATACGAAATGTTTTTTATTCTGCAGAAACAGTATGTGGAGAACTACAATTATATCAATGTTGAGGAGACACAACCATATGGAGCTCCATTGATAAGCGTCGAAGACGCCCCACAACAGAAAATGGGCTCGTAAGTATCATTGTGCAACTACAGTAATTCAATTGACTTAACGGTGACTTATTTACAATCGACTAACAATAGCATGTCCTGTTCCAGTGTTGATTGCGGAGTGGTCGTTTGTTATCTTATGAAGCAACTTACTCACAAACAAGTAATTGCTTCGAAGCTGCCACAGCGTGTCATTGACGGATTAAGGGCAGAAATAGTAAACAAGTTCCTAAACGACAAGCATTGCAGCTGGTCAGTTGAAAACTACCAAGCCAGGCAACAAGCTGCTGATGATGACTTCGAAAACTGACGAAAAAACTACAGCAATGAGACAAACAAGTTCTTTTCAATCAAGTTGATGTATTTTATGTAAATCTCTTTATATGAAAAGTGAACGTTTAACAGACTTGTGAATGTATTTTTTTGGTTCACATGAAGGTTGGACAAACATTTCTGTCAATGTAATTCTCACATTTGTGAATGAATGTAAATAGAATTATTTCTGTCAATGTCTTCGTACATCAGCACTATGCAATCTTTTGTTCTAATTTCTGGTGGAATTTTAGCTGACTTCTGATATAAATTATCTGAGTTCTGACTGAGATCATGTACGTTTTGGATGAAATTATCTAGGTTCTAATTTTCATTATTTGACTTCTAAATCAAATTATCTGAGTTTTGTATGAAATTATCTGACTTTGGATGAAATTATCCGACTTCTGAGTCAAATTATCTGATTCATGGATGAAATTATCTGACTTATATATGAAATTATCTGAGTCCTGTATGAAATTATCTGACTTATGAATGAAATTGTCTGACTTCTGAATCAAGTTATCTGAGTCATGGGTGAAATTATCTGAGTTCTGACTCAAATTATCTGAGTCCTGGGTGAAATCATCTGACTCATGAATGAATTTATTTGACTTCTGAATCAAGTTTTCTGAGTCATGGGTGAAATTATCTGAGTTCTGACTCAAATTATCTGAGTCCTGTGTGAAATTATCTAACTCGTGGATGAAGTTATCTAAGTCCTGGGTGAAATTATCTGACTTATGAATGAATTTATCTGACTTCTGAATCAAGTTATCTGAGTAATGGGTGAAATTATCTGAGTTCTGACTCAAATTATCTGAGTCCTGGGTGAAATTATCTGACTCATGGATGAAATTATCTGAGTTCTGCTACATATTTAGCTGGGTAATGTGATTGCTCTGACAAGCTAATGATTCCAGATAATCTTAGCTCTAATGCAGTTTCAATATCAATTTTGAACAATGGCTAAATGATTTAGACACATTTTGAAAGTAATTACTTATAAAAGCAAGAGCACATTAATCAACATTAAAGGGAATGTCAATTTGACCTTTTTATTCACTAATCAGAATTACATCAGATGTATCAACAATATTACACCTAACCTAAATTCAATATCTAATTCAACGAAATGTCAAAGAAGAGGCTCCTTGCACGATTTCTTATTGTGGCTGCCAATCCGAACACATCGCCCACATTTTATCTGCCATGTGATCTCCCCTCTTGACAAGATCCTCTTTTTTTTCGGCCTGCCAGCTGGTCGTTTAACAATAGGTGGGAGAATAACGACTTCGGCGCCTTTTGTCTCTGGCATTCCCACGGTTGGAATTGGGAAAATCTGTTCTTCATACGAAGCCCTATATGTATGAGTGTAAAAATAACGATCAACAAAGACACTCAATTCCTTTCCACTCTTTTGAATCGCCGCACAAGCATGGGCGCAGGGGAACCCATTGATCTGCCACTGATAACACGAACATATGTGATTAAAAATGTCAACGGTCACTGACGAGTAAGAATGCACATCGTAAACAGTTTCACTCAAACGGCTGACCGTCCACGTCCTTCCAAGCCGGATAGCAGCATCAAGCCTCTTATCCATGTCCGGACAGATGACTGACTTCCATCTGCTGGAAACTTCCTTCCTACTAGCCATCTGCTCCATTATTTGAACCCTTATTGTGTCAACCATCTTCGTAATTGGAAGATGGCGAGCTTCTCTAATCCATGAGTTGAAAGACTCAGCAGCATTCGAACACATCTCACCATACTGCTGCCCCTTAAAATATGCATTGCTCCATCTTTCATGAGGCAATCCACGTAGAAATTTATCTACATTAGTGAAAGTTCATGCTATATAGATCTGAACTTGGACGTCCATGGCTGATATGGTTTTTCTTGTTTTTAAAACAAAACCAAATCTGATTATTCAGCCATGAAACATGCATAAAAAACTCCATGAAATCATGATCAACATGTGTATAAAGCAAGGAGATGATAGAGGACTAATACCTTGATGATATGAATGCCTCAAATCTCTGAAAAGAAAGCTACAAAGGTCTGATCTCAGCCTGCAATCAGCAATGTAAGTTGCAGGAATTTCTGCAGCAGATTTTTCCTTTGATCTTCTCTTCTATTCCACAACCCAATCTGATTGGTTCTGATTGAGGGATCAAAATATGGATTCCAAGAAGGGTTTTATGAACTACACTTTGTGGAAAAAAACCAGGACCTAACCAGGACCTGATCTCCTCTCTCCAATGAAGAAGAAGAGAGCAATGGGCTGGGCGTGAGTTTTTCTTCTTGACTTGGGCGGCCAATGGAGCTCCTATTAATCCACGCCTAGGGTTAATTCCTCTCTCTCTTTTTTTTCATATGTTGCACCCCAGGGTAGTGTCTCATATATTTATAAAGTTCACATTCCTTTAAGAGTCCTCTCTCTAATAGGATTAACAATCCCATAAAATAAGCAACCAGCCACCTTAGTTGTGCAACACTTTCTAATCAAAGATACTAAAAATTAGTAAACTTTAATTATAGGAATTCTTACCCAAAGAGGAGTTCTACCTTCCAAGTAAAGATACCTAGTTAAACTTGGAAACCTCACACAAGGGGCTCCCCTTATGGCTGGCCCACAAGATAGATAAACACACCATGGCCCACAAGTTAATAATTTAGCTAGAGTTAAATTCATGTATGCCATCAAAAGCCTATTTGAATTTAAACTCAAAATTATTCTTCCACAAAATTAATTCAACCACATATCATTTAATTAAATTAGGAAACCATGCCAATATAGGAAGATGGCTAGAAGAGGGACCAAAAGACATATTTGCCCAAAACTCCCAAAATGACCAAAATGTCCATGCTAACCCCATAGCAACATTAAGATCATTTTAACCCTAACTCATTCCACTAAAGAGTTATGGTTGCACTCCAGGGACAAATATTAAATTGCAAATTAAGCTCATCATAAACTGATGATCGTCTTTGACCTACCAAGTACAATGACCACAATGCCCCTCTATGTAACATCCATAATCAAGTAGGTTAACCGATGTACTATCTACATTCTTGATTACATCTCATCCTTAGAACTTCATACCCTTGACTTAATCATCATCCGGATATCATTCTCTTGATCCAGTGAGCGACCCACAAGTTCAATATCCATATGGAACATCCATATACTAAGATCTTAGATTCTGATGATTAATCGGATAATTCTAAGGGGACGATCATTCCATCACACGATGGCATAGATTCTATATTGCATTTGCACGTCCCAACTAATCAAGCCCGAGTACCCAAAACACAGAGCTGTTGACCCATGAACAGGATCTCACCCATAGTGAATTAAAGTACAAGAACTCGACTTCCTCAGTTCATCCACAAATGCTCAAGATTAAGAGCACTGGTCACTCAGTAGCAAGAGGTGACTTGATCTCTCTCTGTGATAGTACTATTTTAGAGATCACACCTTTAATGGTCCTGTTCAATGCATGACACATGCACTAGTGAGATATATCCGGGAAAGACCTCCCGTGACTAAGGTAAGTCACCCTGAACACAGGAGAGTTTCTCACTATAACTTATACCAAGATGAAGTGCCCAACTCCATCTCTCAGTTATGAACAAGTTTATTGTTTCAAGTGTCCATGACTCAGACCTTTCTGTTTGTAGCCATTACACACCCAAGTCATTTACTAGAAAACAATGGGCCTTACACAACCATACATATACACAAGTAATAAGAGAAAAATGTCATTCTATTAAATAACCAATAAATATCCAGTAACAGAGATGTGAGTGCAGTCAGTGGGCTTTAGGGCATACACCAATCCCAACACTTTATGGTCTTATGGTTACTTGATCCTTGAGTCAAGTGGGTCAAAAAGTTTTGAAAACCTATCTACGAAGCCCCCCTACTTCCAACAGGTATCACTTAAATCTAATCTAAGGCCCAATGGGAGGAAAAGTGGGGACAAATTATACACTTTCTCTCCTTCATTTCTCCTACTATTAGTTTTTTGATATTTTGACTTTATTTAGAGAGTGGAAGAAGATAGGCACCATAATGACAAGATTTTAGGAGATTTTAAGGGATGGTAACAACCTATGTGCCCTATTGAGAAATGAGGTGGCTATAGAAAGAGAGATTTTTTCACAAAATACGGTGCTGACATGGCACTATGAGGATGCATCGTGCCTATGTGGCAACACAAACCCTACCTCTTTAATATATATAATGGGAAACAAACTCAATGGCTAAGAAACCTAATCAATTAGGAAAGACATTAAACTTCTATCCTAAATATCAAGCAATTAAAAAAATAAATTTACTAAACTACTTTGTTGAGTCCCACAATTTGATCATCCGTTTTGATCAATGGTTAAGGCTGCCACCCGGACCGAGTTCTCATGCATTATTATTTTAAAATTCTATTTATTAAAAAAAATTTTAAAGAAAAAAGTGTAATAAACTTAGTTAAAGATTGTTACGAAAAGAATTACTATATCAGTTTGTATTTTTGAATGAGATGATGATCCACACCATTTAAAAGTCTAATATATTTTGATGTTTGCAATAGATAAATTGTAGGGATCTTAAAGATGGTATTCAAGTTCGGCTAAGTTCTAATTCAAAACAAGAAATGTCAATTCCAGCCTGTCTTTGTAATTGCACGTAATAAGGTGGTCCCCTCATCATCTTTTGAAAATTTAATTTTGAGTTGTAAAGATAGAGTTAGACCATAAGTGCCAAACTCATGATAAACCTACTTTGTGCCAAACCAGTTTGGCTCTAGGTGATGCCGATTCATGCATAATAGTGTGTGATGGGAGTTGGTAGACCATAGGTGGGCCACATAAGTTGCAATTGAAACCATGAGATAAAAGCCATTATACATCACCTGATGAATATGTTTTGTTCAAGACTCATTCTAATGGAAGTAATATATGTAGAAATAAAGACAAACTATTGATTCTTAAAAAAGAAAAAAGAAAAAAGAAAAGGAGACGAACTAATGATTCAGGTCCCTAATTTTGTAGATCATCCCATTGAACGAATCAAACACCACAGTTGACTATTACATCATTCCAGACTCATTCCAATGAGTAATATATGAGAGAGAGGGAGAACTAATCAAAGACATCAATCACTTGAGGGCCTGTTTGAATAGAAAAAAAAGTGGAAAACCAAAAAACTAATAGTAGGAGAAATGAAGGAGAGAAAGTGTATAATTTGTCCCCACTTTTCCTCCCATTGGGCCTTAGATTAGATTTAAGTGATACCTGTTGGAAGTAGGGGGGCTTCGTAGATAGGTTTTCAAAACTTTTTGACCCACTTGACTCAAGGATCAAGTAACCATAAGACCATAAAGCCCAATCCAGGATCCAAGAACTTCAAACTCATAATCAATATCAATAAAACACTATCTCTAAGATAGCAAATAGCATCACCATGCAACCAAAATAAATCCACAACATACAAGGAAGTAGATTATACCTTTGGAGCTCGATAGTGATCTAATGGAGAAGAAGACAAATTACTCGAACAAGTACTCTTCTTGTAGCGAATTAGGATCTCCAAGACCTTGTTGTCTTCCACACTATGACCCGTTTTAGATATCTTTTTTCAAGAAGAATTGTGGAATCTTCAAGAGAAAATCAACTAGAAGCTCTAAGGAAAATAGAAGAAGAAACTAGAAGAAGGAGAGAAAGAAGGGAGTGCAACTCTTGCACTATTGGGCATGAATTCCAAGGTAGGTATCCAAGGGGTTTGGTTCCCCTATTTATAGCCCTATACAACCTCCTCTTTCTAATTAAAATAGAAGTCATACTTCCATTAAGAATTGGTAACTTTCTCATTTCCAATTATTATAGAATTCTTACTTCCACAACAATTAGTAACCTACTATTACCACTATTAGAAGTCTCACTTTAAATAGAAATAATAACTTTCTAATTCCTTTCCTTTTGAGTTCAAGTAGAATTAGTAATAATCCAATCTTGGGCTAACGTGGGGACCACTAGGGATTCCATAAAAAGCTAACTCCAACTGAGACACCACAACCCCACATCTCATGTACAATCCGAGCCCACAGTTAATTGCAAATAACACTGCTATATAAATGCAATTGCACTCTAGTCTTAGGAATATATTACAAAGAAGACCCTAAACTTCCCAATCACCACAAGTAGACCCCTCTATCAATATCTATGGATCAATTGGATTAAATCTGTCCCTTCCAATCTTAGATCCACATCTTATTATCCTTGAGCCCCAATTAATCAAAGTAATCATCAGTGCCATCCAATTAACTCTTAATCGAGATGGGTGCGCACTTACCAATGACAAATCCATTAATTGGCACAATGGGATAATATAGATAGATTCTATCTTGACTATTGAATGTTCCCACAATTCTACTACCATATAACCAAGACACCGAAGTGTTAACCTACAGTTGGCCTCACTCATTGGTGACTCAAAGCAAATGAATAGACAGAAACTTGAGTTCATCAATGTCTCAGGATTGAGAGCCTATTGCTAGGGAATTATGAGAGCAGACCTTAAAATCGAGACAGTATTCCATAAGGTGCTTCTCATGGTCCTTCAATACATGCAATGTACCAGCCCTATGATCCAAAATCTTACATTCTAATGATCGTGATAGTGATCAAAGTGCTGCAACCTTATCAAATGAGATGCCCAGTCTCATCACTGGTTGTGAAGATATTTAAGTATAAGATTTGTGACACATGTCTCCTGTATCTGGATCTCATCCGTACGCGTACATCACATCTAATATACTAATGGGACCCGATTCATCTCATAAACCGTCAAGTCATATGTATTGGTTATGTGCATAGAGTAATAAAACATCATTCATCTCATGAAAGGAAAGCATGATTTTATTCATAAATAAAAAAATTAATCAATTTATTACATCATCTGATGGATTGAGACCACACAAACTAACAATAACACCATCTGATTGAACCCATGAAAGATAATAAATATGGACCATGCTATTTCATCTCATTGTCTCTAAAATGGAAGAATAAGTATTCATCACCTCTGTCCTCATTGTTGATGTGATGCTTCAACCATGTGCAAAGCCGCGAACGAAATCAAAGAGAAGTCGTGCAATAGAACCGATGGCAAGAAGAGGTTACTTGTTAAAGTAAATTTAATGAGACCGCCAGAGTGATTCTTTGGGGCCTGTATGGGGGCTTTACTGGTAGAGTCAAGTAAAGTAAAGCCCAAATTTCTATAAAAAAAATCCCACCAAAACACTTTAATTCAAATTTCCCACCGCATTTTTCAACAAAAAAGTAAAAAAGTAACCTCATTTCTCCACTAAAAGACAAAAAAACCTCCACTTTTCAATAAAAAAAAGTCAAAAAGATTCCATCACAAACAACTAAAAAAAAGTACCATCACAACTCACTTATATTTTATTATTTCCTCAAAATAACCTTTACTCCACTCAACTCCATTAGTAAAGCCCCCATACTGGCCCTGGGGAATTTAAAGAGACCGTGAGAGGGCAAGAGGAAAAAAAATAAAGCTATGCATGATAGAGGATTGTTCTTCACGGCAGTTCAGGAGTTCAAACCATAAATAATTATCTTAGAAACTGTGTTTTTATGGAGCTACAAAAAGTCTCAGAATTTTAGGCATATGGATTAAGGAAGTCTCGAACACATTTGAGACATATTTTAAATTTTAAAGGTGTAGCAATGATTAGATAGAGATAATTTAGGGCCTTGAATATAATCTAAAACTAGTAACAACGCCCCATGCTTAGCCCGGGGCAAAAAGTAAGATATTACATTTTAAATTTATGATAGTTCAAAATTAATTATAAACATATAAGCATATATTCATGCATTTTTATATAAAAACAGTCAACACATCTTCAATCACAAATAAAAGTTGTCAACGTCAACAATAAGCTATTACAAAGATAAAGCTAAAAAAAATCCATTCAACAACAACAATAATTGCTAAAGAAGAGATTGAAAAGTAAATTTTGTTAATATATATAATATTAGTAATAAGAAATTCATTCAATTTTTTGTTACCCATTGATAATTTTAAAGCCCAAAAAAACAATGCCACCTCATTTGGACCTGTTTGTGCAACGAGAGAATTCTAGTTTATGCAGATTTTTATTTCCTTATGAGAATGAAATTTTTTGTTTTCGTAGAAAATCAAAGTCCTCTCTATTAAGGAAAAATAATTCATTTTTTTCCCATAGAGCCAAATAGGAGAAGAGTTTTCTTACTATAGGCTCCATCGATAATAGGCCACAGCTCAATTGTTTCTCTCCCCGAAAGATCCTAACTATCTAACCAAGTGGATAAATATTTATTAGTTTGTGAATAATTTGGTTTTGTAGGTAGAAGTCTGAAAGTTCGGGGATCCGAACCCTAGAGGGGGGGTGAATAGGGTGAGCTTCAATTATGACCAATTTTAACCAATTTTAACTTCTTTAAATTAAACTAGTCACAAGTGGTGATTAAGTAAATAAATGCGGAAGCTTACAAAAACAATCACCACAAAGCATGCACCATCACACAAGGATTTATAGTGGTTCGGCCTCAATGCCTACATCCATTACCGTCTTGTGATCCAACACCCCACCGGATTTCCACTATTTATGATTTTCAATAGGCTAAGCAATAACCTCTACATTATGCTTTTCAAGGCTAAGCAATAACCTCTACATTATGTTTTTCTTAGGCTAAGCAATAACCTCTTCAAACAAAGGTTGGTTATCTCTCTAAGTAGTGTCTAAAATACACTTGATGGAGATACAATTTATAGCTCATTACAATGCCTCTTAATTAGGCGGATATGAAAGTTTAAATCTACTTCACACACACACACACACTATGAATGCAAAGATGAATGCACAATGTGTATGTATGATGTCCTCAATCATTTTTAAAATGAAAGCTCATAAATGTATGCTTAAGGCTTTTGAAAGTTTTAGCTCATAAAAACATTTATGATTGAGGAAAGAATGCAAGCCACATGTTAAAAATAACTTGTAAAAGATATACATTTGTATCATAAACAAGTTGTTAAATTCTAAGTACAAAACATGTGATGCATAGGGATGTCAATCAAATTAACAATGTAGCTCAAAACATAAAAATAGATTTGATTGAAATTAGGGGACAAATCATATGTATTTAAAAATTCAACTTGAATAAGACATACCTATCAAAGAAAGGCAAGTTGTGAAACTTTGAAACAAAGAAACATATGATTTGTGAAGTTGTTGAATCCAAAACATAAGATAGATTTGAAAGTGATTTTCTTATGATGAAAAACAACAACCAAATATTCAACCAAGTATAGGAATTATGTTACATATAATTTCAAAGATGTTTTCATTAACATGATTTACTTGATATACCAATTTAAGTACTACTTGGATTGAATCAATGGTGATGCATCCAAAACAATAAATCAATTCAAAACATAAACATGTTAAGGACACAACAAAATATAGTTTATCATGCTAGAAAATATTTACCAATAATAAAGCAAGGCATGACAACATATGGTTAAGGAAAGTAGAGCTTACTTAGAGATTTAACTTCATTAATCCAAGCTTTAACTTTCCTAATGACCCCTTTCATCCCTTAGCTCATTCCCCTTTGATTTGCCTCAAAACCTCTCAAGGAAGGCCTAAAAATCCTTAACTTTTGGCAAAGGAATGAACTAGTATTTATAGCCAAAATAGCCCAACGGCTAGTCCCCGGTCGACCTGGCCTTCACAACGGTCATAAAACTGACCGTTTGACAGGAGCCAACGGCTCTTTACCGGTCGACCTGGCCTTTCCCCGGTCGACCTGGTCCCTTGTTGGGCCGGTCGACCTGGCCCACTGCGGGTCGACCTGGCCTGGGACCAAAATCCCCTAAACTTGCATGTTTCAAAGTATTTTTATATGGGGACTTTTGAGCCACTGAATCAAGCTTGGAATCTAAGAGGTTTAAAAACATGAAACATAAAAAGCCTAAAATGATTTGAAAGATTTAAAACTCATAGGCTTGCTTGATTCATAAAACTTCTTTTCAAATTAAAATGCATCCAAGTTAAAAATCAAAACATGCATAAATCAATATTTTTACGAGCCTTAAAAACAATGCATGTAGAAATCAAGATTTCAAGTTTTTATAAATCAATGCATGTGTGTAAATTCAAATGATGCTAGAATGATAATGCATCCATCAAATTGCAATACACAAAATCCCTAACAAAGTCCACATCCAAATGAGAAGTTTTCAAACAAAGAAAAGAAAAGGAAAGCTTTGTTTTTCTTTTTTTTTTTTGGGGGGGGGGGGGGGGGGGGGGGGGGGGGTATCAGTTCTTAGATTTGGTTTTCTAATTTCATGATTGAAATTCAAATAATATCATCAAAGTCGCTTGACTCTGGTCATTATTTTTTTAAACTTTTTTCATCATATCCAATGATATCATGGGATTGTCTCGTGATATCACAAGATCTATCAGTTTTTGTATTATACACTTTCTACAGTCAGTCAACGAGGGAATTCATTTTTTAGAAAACACGAAAAATGACATTTTGTGAAAAGTAAATAAACATCTAATCACCATTTTTTAGGTTTTATCATTCGAGAAAATTCATATAAGATGCTCCATAAATGCCATAAAATCATGTGTTAGTCCCATGATATCATGGGATTTATCAGTTTATGTGCCATATAACTATCTCTTGACATCATGGGATCTAGGGCAAAAAAGTTTTAAAAAAAATATTGAATAGAGTCAAGCTATTCTGGTGACAGTAAATAAGTTTCACTTTTAAAAATCACAAACATTAAGGATTTTCTAACCATAATAGATATATTAAAATTCTAAATCCACCTAAAGAAAACTCATTTTAACTTGGTTGGATAGAGTTATTGAGCAAGGTGGGTTTTTTCACCTGGACTCTTTAATCACCTATCCACAATAGATATATATTAAAATTTGAATTCACATTAAGAAGCTTAACAAAAGTGGACTCTAAATTGATTGATAG
Source organism: Cinnamomum chago (assembly GCA_038049695.1). Taxonomy (NCBI): domain Eukaryota; kingdom Viridiplantae; phylum Streptophyta; class Magnoliopsida; order Laurales; family Lauraceae; genus Cinnamomum; species Cinnamomum chago. Next base: position 39,599,627 of record CP142460.1, read on the forward strand.
AGCTTATCTCTTGAAATTGATTTGAGATCCAATTTCTCAAATTGATTTGAGATTAGAGTCCAATTTTGCAATCGATTAGCAAATTGGACTCTAATTTCGAAATCGATGCCTACGTCTATAATATATATTAATTGGCACTGGGCCTATGAAGATTATACGTGGGTTGTTAGACGTTAGTTTAGAGAGATTTTAGAAATGATTAAGAATTCAATTTTATTTTTAGAGATTATTGCATGAGATGGATTTTAGGAAGGGTACAATCCTCTTTCAAGGATTACAAAAATTGAAAATTGAAAATTGATAGAGACATTTACTTTCTATTCTTTAAAAAAAGAAACAAATTTGATAGGGAGTGGATTATGAGGAGTTACTTGCTATTCTTTAAGGGAAATAAAATAAATTTGATAGGACATGGATTAGGGGGAAGAATTGTTATTTTTGAAATTATTGGGGTTTGATTTAGAGGACTATGGGGATTGGCATGATTTAAAGATGAGTCCCGGTCTAGTGAGGTAAAACCCTACGGTGATCGTGAGTGGACTATTCAAGGTCCGCCACATAATTGTAGTAGCTTGCCATGTACACGGGCAGCTTGCCACGCACACAGGAAGGGGCTGCTTGCGGTGACGCGGCAAACTCTGAGTGGTCCACTTACAGTCACCGTGCATAGACCGACTCAGAGGACCCCGATTCTTTAAAGATATAGAGGATTTTATGCAAATGAGAGACTTTAAATGAGAGATTGACGCATCAAATGAGAGATTTTAAGAGAGAAAGATTAGTTCTATAGCCCAAATTGACGTGTTACCTTAAAGCAATGTATATCTTCTGTGTTGTTGTTGTTGTTTTTTTTTTTTTTTTTTTTTTTTTTTCCTGAAAAAGACATTCTTGTGCTGTTAACGTGGTGCTCTTGCTTTTATATAAATATATATATATATATATATATTGGTATAGATTTTTTTTAAAGCTATGATTTTTTAAAGGTTGTTTTTTTAAGTACTATGCCATTTCTTTGGTCAATTTCATTGTGATATTTTCTTAATTCACAAATCTCTTTTTCATCTTAATTAAGTAATTATGGTAATAAAGAATAAACTCCCGATACTATAACAATAAGAGAACTAATATGAATAATATTAACGTTATTCCTAATTTTATTTCATTCTTCTGTGCATTAGGTATTGTCAGATATTTAGTATGTATATGCCAGCCAATCATAGTGTAGAAGTAGAAGAGTGAGTGATATCGCACAAAATATACAAATATTCAGCCCAACCATTAAAGCATCTGGTGATTCAGAAAAGGAGTGATCAAAGAGGTTCTAGTGATTTGCAAAATGCTATTTTCCCATGATGGAAATCAGATGGTTGGAATCATTTGAATAAGATGATAGTTTGCCTTCTAATAGCCCTATATCTAGATAGATCAATTTTACAGATTGATCCTAATAGATTGACAACCCAGAAAATGAGGGGAAAAATATTTAATGGTTTGATAATATTTTGATAAGATAATTGCAAGAGAAAATATTATTTCATATGATGGTGAAAATTCATCTAACTATGACTTGCAATTGATCGGAATTGCTCTATGGCATTTGTTTATCATCCATGAAAATATTTCCTAATTTATCTCCATTTAACATCATATACTTTTTTTTACCCTTGCTTAGGTATCATTTTCTTCCGAATATTTTCCTTGTAGATTATTATTGATTATATATTTAAATAGGGTGAACATATGTATTAGAATTAATTTAATTGCAACACTCTTCAAGTTTTTTTTTTTTTTTTTCTAACGGAAGGTTCCCAACCCTTTGGGCTGGACTATTCCCTCCGGGCTCAGAGAGAAGCCGGGTAAAACCCCTGTGGCCCCTAGGTGGTAGCACAAGTAAACTCAACCTTCAGCTCCTGAAGAGGGGGGAACCGGGGGTCGATACCAAGACCTCTAGCTCCGGAAGAGGGAGGAACCGTGGTCCTGACCACTCGGCCAACCCCTTGGGGTTTCAACACTCTTCAAGTTAAGAGAACCAAGTTGACTTGATTAATTCATCAAAAATATTTTCACTAATCATATACTATAAGATGTCAAAAATACCCATTTATAGGATGCCCCAATCTAAACTTATATTTTTAAGAAGAATTAATGAACAAAACCTTCACTTTGTAACAAAACAAATTCACTGTAAAATCTCACGTCTTCTATTTTTATTGTATCTTTTTGTTCCTTTTGCACGGAGAAAGGTATGGTATTTTTATATGTTCAATAAATTTTTTACTCATTTCTCTACTTTGAAAAAAATCAATACCTTTACTCTAACTTTTCTATTTCTTAGAATTTAGGAAAATCTCCAAGAAAGTATAAAACTTTTGGCTCATTTTCAAAAAAGTATAAGAAGATTTGAACACTTAAAAAAAGTATAAAGTTTTCCACAATTCCTTCAATCAAGTCCTCTCCATAAAAAGTTTTGAAAGATGACAAAAATACCATTACCTTATGACAAGATTTTGTCTTTTTATTAACCATTTTTCTCTCCAAAACCAACCTTTTTGATTTGCTAAAGTGGGCCCACTAGGTCATTTGGGTTGGTCTTGATCATTTTCCTTAAATGAGTTATTGAAGGAAAATTGTGCTAGGTTTTTGTCATTTATTAACCCTTTTCCCTCCAAAACCAACCATTTTGATTTGCTGGGCCTCAAAAGGTCATTTGGGTTGGACTTGACCATTTTTCTTAACCGAGTTATTAAAGAGAAATTTCGAAAAATGACATGAGGGTATTTTTTTCATCTTTTAAGACTTTTTATGGAGAGGACTTCATTGAAAGAATTTTAAAATATTCAAATTTTCATGTACTTTTTTTTTAAAAATGAGGCAAGAGTTTTATACCATTTCTAAAATGTCCCTTCTAACTTTTATTAATATATAATTTTTTTAAGATCACATTTTATATTTTATTTTTAATTAGTAAAATAATTATTTAAACTTCTTATTTATTGAATTAACCTCTCTGACAATTGGATCAGGACATCTAAACATTCTCAGGGAAAAAAAATTCACTGCTGACACCTTGATAATAAAATCATCCAGGCAATAACAAAATACAAAGAGAGAGAGAGAGAGAGAGAGAGAGAGAGATTCAAGTTAAATTATAGGAAAAAAGGAAGAATTCCAAAATATAGCAATAAATATAGGACCACTGCAGAAGCATAAACCCAAATCAGCATCCAAATTGAAAAGAAATAAAGGCTGTTTGGAGAACCAATTCACAAATATGGAAAACTTGAAACTATCCAATACAAAGCATAAATAGGTAATGCTTCCATCAAAATGATGGAAAAATTAAAACTATCTAATACATAGAATAAATAGGTAATGCTTCCATCAAAATGATGGAAAAAATTAAAACTATCTAATCCATAGAATAAATAGGTAATGCTTCCATCACAATGATGACGTGACACAAGATGAAACCATAAAGCCAGCCATCCCATAGGAAGTTCTGAAACCAGCAGCATCCACAAGAACATCATATACCTGTATCATCTATGAGAATCTTCTTCCTATGCTCCCTTAGGTAAAGCCATTGTCCTTGCGCGCAGATTGAGAAATATCCCCCTGAGTATGCAATATTGGAACATTCCATCTGTTATCATCTTGAATTACAAAGAGAAGTCGCTACAAGAAAACATGCATCTTGAATTACAAAGAGAAGTCACTGAAAGAAAACATGTCTCTGTAGTACAGCAGTCTGTTTTCACGCCGGCCATGCAAGTGACGTGGGTTTGATCATCAATAAAGTGTTTTTTATTTTGTAATTTTGTTTTAGTCCATTGTCATCTAGTTCATTAGCCAACAAACCCAAATAGATAAATCTTTGACCCAAGTGACCTGGGCTTGATGGCCTAACGTTCGGAGTTTAAAAATAGAACTATTAGCCTTGTCAAGATTGATAAATAAGGCTTCGATGATGACGACGACGAAGACACGGAAGAGAAATAGGCAGGCCACTGGGATAGTCCTGGTCTAACTTGTCGTGGCCCAATATATTCATTTATCAGACTGCTCAGGCCCTTGATCCAGTACTGCTCAGGCCCTTGATCCAGTATTGACAGGAACCAAGCTTGCACCAAATACAAGGTCTTGCCAGGTTAAATAAGACCAAGTTCAACCATGGCCCTGTAACTTTTTAGCGGTTCCTTGTGGAAATTGTTCTGGCCTAATTCAGATCATCACATGATCACATGTTGAATTCAACATGGCGACAATGTGCATGTCGCGAGCCCAGACCGGGTCGCCGAGGTCCTAATCCGGGATCGGGACTAATGTGATGAGTGTGGTGTGATAAGATGCACACATTTATTTAATTTCTCACAGGTGTCCGCGGTGAGGATATCACAACCATATATGAACATTTCTTTTAAGTGCGGAAACGAGTAGCAAATCAAAAGTTCAAACCATCTCTAGTCCTAAAGACAATATCACAAGTATAAACACTGTATCAGAATGAGCAATGATCATTAGAATGTTTTCCAAAAATAAGTTAAAGTTTATACAAAAAATCATTTAATTACATTTCCTAAAAATAGAGGTCAACAAAGGCTAATACATCTCAAAACAATAACCCAAAAGAATGGTTAAACAGTTTCCCAAAATGTTACGTCTCTCGTAGCACCCAAATGTCTAAATGACATCATCAGCATGCCACTCGACAAGGCGCTGCGGTTCATCGACCGCCTCCTCCGGCTCCTCCTCAAGGTAACCGGCAACGGGACCTAAGTACCAAAGAAATGGGTCAGACACGATGGTCTGGCAAGAGGGTGAAAAGGTATAACAATAAAACATAATAAATACATTTACCTTTAAAAGCATTTAAACATGTTCGATCAATAATTTTCATAAAAGAAACGAATCATTTACTAAAAACATAAATGCAGTATAAAACATGTACGGGTATCCAAGGAAATCGGGAAACAAGCAAGATGACAATCACACGAAGCTAAGTCCTCTATCACCGAGGTGACGAGAGCATATCGGGGCGTTGGTCTCAGTCACACGAGGTGAGGAGATTCAATGAAACATACATATACAATATAAATATACGGGACGGGACCACAGTAGCGAACCGGGTATCGGGATGGGACCACCGTAATAAACCGGGCATCGGGATCCAGTATGTAGCTGGCGGGACGAGAGAGGGAACTCCAAGTCGGTGGATCAAACCGACAAGGTTATTTAAGCTTAGTGATGCCGACTTATAAGTTAAATAACAAATCGAGACATGTGCAAGTAAATCAAGTACAAGTAAATAAACGGGCGATGCAAGAATGTTCAAAGGCATAACTGTCATTTCATGTCGGGCAATACATTTTGGGACAAGTAACTGTTACTAGTATAACTTCAATGATTTCGAGAAAACAAGTCATGTAATGTAAATCTCGAAAATAAGGAAATACAATGAACTATTACAATTTCGGGTAAAATAGCGATTTCAAGATTTGTTTAAGGTGACTAGGGGTCCCGTATGTCGATTGTAATAATGACTTGGTACTCCTTGAGTTTGAAGACATTCCGGGCTCCTTATACACTTAAGGATTTTCAAAACTTTAAATGAGCTTGTAGATAGTACTAGACGGTACGATTAAAAATCAAAACTATAGACAATCCAATCCTAAGTACAAAGTTAATCTTGAAGCATCGTACAACCTACTCAGTCATCGAAAGGGAATATGATTCGCGATACCCCAAAGAAACAGACTTCGTGCATAGATATAAAGGGGGTATCCCATTGTCCCGTACCGTTCAAGATTGAATTAGATTGGATTCCGATGCAACCGGAATAACCGTAAAGAACGTCGGCTCAAGACATCCTCACATATAGTCAAATGAGTCCAAAAAGGGTAGCCAAAGTCCCACCTAAGTCCATCCAAAAATATGGTAAAAATCCCTTCTAGGAAGGAATTCTCAGTTTGCCTGGTCGACCTGGTCAAGGCCCAGCGACCCCATACACGGCAGCCTCGGTCGACCTGACCTCCTCAGGTCGACCTCTCCATGCATGCCCGGTCAACCGAGCCCTTGGCCGGTCGACCGGCACTTGTAACTGAAAATGGTCAACGGTGTTTTTGGTCAAGTTCCAGAGAACCTGACCCTGTGTCGCCGGTCGACTGAGCCCCCGAGCCGGTCGACCGCATGCACTGCGGAACAGAACCCGGGTTCTGTTTTGCAGTGAAATGGGTCCTTTCTCTTTTTCTCCTCCTTTCAACACTTATACAACCAACACAAGTGACATAATGAAAGCTATAAACCAATGTTTTCAATACATTAAATGAGCTAGCAAGATTCATTATGAGCATTTATTTCAACAATGCAAGTCAATAAAAACATGAGTAAAATCACTTATATTTCATCAAATCATTTATAGCTCAAAACATCTAAGCATCCACTTGCCTTTGGTCACAAATCAAGCAAATCCAAGTCTCTAATCGCCTCTCAAGCTCAAAATCCAAGCTACAAGCAAAAACCCCTAAAACAAACCCTAAAATGGGTCAAACCATGAATGAAGAAGATAGAACTCACAATAATGAAAATGGAGCTTCTCAAGGACTAGAAGAATACAAATCTAGAAGATGGAGAAGATTGCTTATTTGGATGACCTTCAAATGGGAAGAGTTAGCTCAAAGGGAGTCTCAAGGTTGGTGGATTTCTCTACAAATGGTATCAAAAGGAAGCTTGCAAGGTGGGGAAGAAGAAGATGACCTCCATTTCTTGATTGGTGCAAGTTTGGTGTGGATTGGAGATGGAGAGAGCAAGAAGAAGAAGAGAAAAGTTGCAAGAAAACCCTAGGCTAAAGCTTGTGTTGGAAAAATGGAGAATGAGATGAAAGGGAGAGTGGGTTTCCCTCTTTATAGCAAATGGGGTTGGGTCCCACCACTTAAGAAGCTTGTTGGGCTGAAATCATGTCTTTCGGGATCTCGGATGAATTCGACGAAGAAGGAAGAAATGATCGCCGAAATATCTAGTTTCCAAAAAGTATATGTTTCGCGGGTTTCGGGGATATCAAGTTTTGGGTACAGATTTAGTGTAAAAAGACTGTTTTGCCCACAAGGCTAGGAAATCGGGTTTCGGGATCTCGAACGGAAACGAGATCAATATGAAAGTTGTTGGGATTAACGAGACAAATGAAACGGGATAAAAACACAAATCAAAACAATTTCGGAAAATCCCCTAATTAAACATAAAATCATATAAGGAACCCCCAAAGGGCCCCCTCTAGTCACTAAGGCACTCAAAATTTCCCCAAAACTATTTCAAAAGCTGCTCCAAACCCAACTTAGCCAAAATCACTAATCAAGCTTAGAACTAACACACGACTTAATTAATACTAATCGGGTTCACTCGGGTCGGGGTCCTACAGTGCATCAACAACAATATGAGTCATTATGCATGTTAATCCGTTTCTTGATCTCATCATGAAGTGGATGAATGTTGTGTGCAAATGAATCAGCAGGTGCAGATGACCTATGCAATGATGTAATGTGAATGAGATCTACTCGAACCCTAGGTTTATTATATCCTAACACAACTTCAAAAGGGCTCATGCCAATAGACCTGTTGACTGAACTATTATAGGCAAACTCAGCAATTGGTAAAATAGTATCCAATGATCTAATGTCTGTTACAAGACACCAAAGCATATTTCCTAAAATCCAATTTAAAACCTCAATTTGGCCATCTGTTTGTGGGTGGTAGGCCGAAGAAAATTGTAACTTGGTTCCCATGACCACCCAAAGTGTCTTCCAAACGTAACTTGTGAATTTCACCATTGTAAGACCACGAAGTCGAACAAGCTCAACAAAGAAAAGACATGCAAAATGAGATGCATCTGAGGTTTTTGAACATGGAATGAAGCCAGCCATTTTTTTAAAATGGTCCACCACGACCGCACAGTTTTCGGAAGACCCAGCACGAAATTCATACTAACATCTTAACATGGAGCATGTGTCACTCGCAATGGATTAGACAACCTCATGTTTTGTTTGTGTTGTTTAGCAAGCTGACATGCCCGACATTGCCCCATGATTTTGTCCAAATATCGCTTAAGAGTTGGCCAATAGAATCGATCTCCCAAGAGAGCAATGGTCTAATCGCGACCAAAATGGCTAATGATTCCTCCTGCATGCAATTCCCAAAACAATAAAATAATGAAGTGACGTTCATGGAATGCATAGTCAGTTCCCTTTAAAGAGGAATCCATCCTTGAGCACAAATCCTTGAATGCTATTTAGGGAATTATACGAAAGCAATTTATATATATATATATATATATATATATATATCTTCAAGGTCTGGACCTGTAGGGTAGCTTCCGATAATCGATCAAAAACAACCATACTTACACTCATAGAGTGCAGTAATGCAATCCATCGCCTTGTTCTCAACCATTGGATTATGTTTTGGCACAAAATTAAATTATTGCAATTCCTTGATCCATTTTGCGTGCTTAGATTTCAACTTAGTCTGGGATTGGAGATACTTCAAGGCCTTATGGTCTGAGTACAAAAAGAAGTCATGCAATAATAGGTAGTGTCTCCAATTTTTCAACACTGGCACTACCGCATAAAACTCTCCGTCATAACTGGAGTACTTTTGTCTTGTCCGCATTCAGTTTTTCACTGAAATAGGCGACAGGATGTCCTTCTTGACTCAGGACTCCTCCAATTCCGATGTCACGAGTTACATGCCACCTCGAAAACATGAGAAAAATCGAGAATTCTTAGGACAAGTGCTTCTATCATTTTCTTCTTGATTTCTTGGATTGCCTTGGTGGCTGTTGGGCTCTAATTGAACTCACCATTCTTCATGCAATCCGTAATTGGGGCCATTACGGAGCTGAAATTCTGAACGAATCGCCTATAAAAGGTGGCTAGCCCATAAAAACTGTGCAGCTTGTGAATATTCCGTGGTTCCTTCCATTCAACAATGGCCTTGACCTTTTCCGGGTTTGCGGACATCCCTTTTGCTGAAACGACAAACCCCAAGAAGACAATTTGTGAAGACAAGGTAAATACACTTCTTGAGGTTAGCACAATTTCTCTCTCCTAAGGGTGAGACGGACCTCTCTCAAATGATTCATGTTCTGCTCTTGGGTGCTACTATAGATGAGAATGTTATCAAAGTAGACGACAAGGAATTTTTACCTATGAATGGTCATAACACTTGTGTCATAACCCTCATGAACGTACTAGATGCATTTGATAACCCAAAGGGCATGACTCTTATAAATTGTCCTTCATTTTGAAGGAAATATCCACTCATCACCGGGCCAGATACGAATTTGGTGGTACACGCTCTTGAGATCGATCTTCGAGAAAATCTTGGTGCCAGCCTCCTATCAAACATGTCATCAAGTCTCGGTATAGGGAGCCAATACTTGATGGTGAGCTTATTGATCGTCTGTCTATCAACGCACATCATCTAAGATCCATCCCTTTTAGGTAAAAGGAGCGCGGACACAACACAAGGACTCAAACTCTCCTGGACAAGGCCCTTTCCAAGGAGCTCGTCAACTTGCCTTTTCAATTCAGCATGTTCAGACGGGTTAATTCTATAATGTCGCAGGTTTGGCAAAGTTGTGCTAGGAACAAGATCAGTGGTGTGTTGTATGTCTTGCAAAGGTGGGAGCTCATTGGGTAACTCTTCAGGAAAGACATCTAGAAATTCATGCAGAACTTGGCCCATTTATGTGGGACCTTGCCTTCTCATCTTTGACCGAGTCATTAAAACAAACATGACAGGTTCATCTACCTTTCCATTTTCGAGGTTCTCTTGGACGTCTCTCTCAAATTCTGTGGCACCCAAAATGTGAATGCCTTACGCTTAAAAGCCTTTCGCTTTGAGTCTATCTCTCACTGGATCCCTTGTCTAGGATTTTCCCTTTTGGGTTAATCGTGTTGTCATTGGGATCCTTAGGAGGGAGTGGGTGAAGTTTCACCTTCATTCGAAATTGAAAATGCAAATGTTGGACCTCCCAAAATTGGTAATGTCCAAATCGTATAACCACAGTCTACCCAAAATGACGTGGCCCACATCCATGGGGACAACATCGCACCACAATTGGTCCTTACAAGAGGAAAGATGTAATTGGACCAAACACCTCTGTGTAACAGGGATAGATGTTGAATCTACCCAAGAGACTTGATATGGTTTGGGGTGAGGTTCAGCTTTCAGCCCTAAGTGAGAGACAGTACCTAAAGATATGACATTGGCGCAACTACCACTGTCAGTGATGAGCTTGCAGCTCCTCTTGTTGCATCTTAGATAGGTTTGGAAGATGACGGTCCATCGCCAACCTTCATCCTCTTGAAGTGACACGCACACCTAACTCCTAAGCACTAACATCTGAGTGCTCTCATCCTTACTCCAACTCCTCTTTCTCCTCCACGGTTCGATATGCAGGAAGAAACCATATGAAGGAGACACGGTCATCCAGATTTTCACAATTGTCATCAGATGGGACAAAATCAAGCACATATTTATCAACATCTGGGTCATTATCCTGCTGGTCCTCTTCTATCAACAAATTTCAGGTGGGACAATTATAAGAAAAATGTTCAAACCCATGGCACTTATAACACCTGGATTAAGAGGGTTTCTTGGAGTTCTCAGAAGCAACTTCCTTTCCTTTAGGATCCCACGAAGTAGAATGACTACAGGTGGTCCCCTTCTACTAAGGGTTTCCTTAACTAGTTTTTGCGCTCACGGTTTTAGTCCTAGGATCAACAGTGCGCAAATCTAATTTCTTAGGAAACAAAAACCTTACATACAATTCTAAGTCCTATACCTTCTCGTACATTTCTGTAAGAGTGGTGACCCTATGTTAATCAGCTCTTTCCTAATTTCAGGTAGAAATCCCTTCCTAAATCAAGAAAGACATCCTCATTGACATCACATCTTAGATTAAGCTCTTCAAATTTCGTGATGCATTTAGAGACAATCACACTACCTTGCCTAAGATTACTCTTCTGATCTAGGAGTCTCTCACGATAGGATTGGTGAAGGTACTTGTCCTTGAGCCCCTCTTTCATTCTTTCCCATGTGTTGATGCCAGAGAGACGTAACCATTGCTCATGGTGTTCCAAGTTGGTCCAAAAGGTCCTAGCTTGGGACAATAACTTCATGGTGGCCAACTTGACTTTTCTTTGTTCCGACGTTTCATACCATTTGAAATAATGGTCCATGATAGAAAGCGAATTGGAGAAGACATGTGGGTCCATCCACCCATCAAAGGCGGAGACATCAATCTTAATCCTCTTCATGATCCACCCTTCAGGATCTTGGCCCCTACCGTGATACATATGGTCCTCACCGTGCTTAGATTCTCTCTCAAAATCGATTTCATGCTCGTCCCTCACATGGCGCCCGGGGCGCCTCCCATTATCATCTTGAAAGGATCACTCAATCTCTTCTAGACGAGTCCTAATTTCCCTAGTTTGTGCTTTTTGCGGTTTGCCTAAGGCATTAATTTGCATAATCACATCTTCTATTATACTCTTAGCCAATTGCTCTAAGGTGATATTGGGCTGGGAAGGACCTGACTTAGCATGGGAAGTGCATGTCATCCTGAAGACTAGGGGCCGATGTTCTCTACCACTTCTAGTGGGCACGCAATTACTCCCGATATGCAATGAGACACAATGAGATGTAATGCAATCAATAGACAAGCCTAAGCTCTGATACCAATTTGATGCAGGACAAGGATGATTAGCCAAAATGATATGATTTTGAGATCAAGAAATTAATTAACAGTTATAATTAAATCTCTAAAATCAAAGGTAGGCACACCATTCAATGTAAGATTCAGCAAGCAATTAACGGTGATCCAACGCTTATCACATACCAGCAATGGGATCCTCAATTAATTGAAGATGGATCCAATGGAAGGTTAGGATTTCCATGTTGTCTAGGAATCACCTACACAAGCAGATTCGCAATGCCCTTTGAGGATTTCATGATAGCTTGGCTCAAGTGGTTACAATTGAAAATCTGGGGAATTGTGCAATTAAAGTTCAAATTCAGATTTGAAATAATTAATTCCCACAACTTTTTAAAGGCCCAAATCAAAATTCAGAACTAAAATCAGGTTTAACTGGGCTAAAAAATGGATAAGAGGGGCTGATTTGGGTCCCAACTCCTAATGTGGTCCAGCCCAATTGAAAAAGGGCTGGACCAGGTTCGGTTGGGCCTGGATGGGCTTCACCTACTTCAGCCAGGTGAATTTGGGCCCAAATCAGGTTCAGCTAAATCTGGCGGGGCTGGATCTTAGGTATGATGATGGTTTTGGGGTGTATTTGGGGTTTTATTGGTGGATCGGGTGTAGATCTATGCTTGCAGGAGGTAGATCTAGATCTGATGTGGATAGATATAGGGTTTTAGTTATGGAGGGTGGCAATCGGTCAATGGTAGAGAGGCTGGTTATGGGGTTTGAGAAGATTAGATGGTGTGGATGAGGGTTTGGGTTGTGGTTAGGGGGCTAGATCTAGGATTCTAATGGGGATATGGATCTAAATCTGGATTTTATGGATGAGCGGTGATGGGATTGGGGAAGATGTGGTACGACCAGCAAGGGAATGGCGCTGGTTCCTGATTTTAAAAAGGTTCAATGGTTCGGATATGGGTATGGAAGGTGGACCTAGGCTAGATCTAGAATTTGAGTGAAGAATTAAAGCTAGATCTAGAGGATTATGGGGATTTAAAAGAGATTAATGACAGAAAAGAGAAGCACCTAATAGAGAAGATAAGATCCTTGGCGTCATGCCAAACTCCCCATCACGGGCGAGGAAGAAGATCCTAGAAAAGATGCTCTCAAGAAGGCTTCTATGAAAGAGTTCTTTATTCATTCATCAATCATTGTCTCCAAAAGGAGACACAAGTTTTAAAATAAAATCAAACAAGAGCCCTATATGACCTCAACCCTCTAATTGTGTGATTCGTAGTAATTAATTGCATCGTTAGTTTGTTAAGCGGGTTTAGGGGTTAGTTAACTTAGTTTGAGGATTAAAACATATTTAAATAGCATTAGGGAGTATTGAGAGCCTGTGAACCTATTTTGGTGCCTTTAGGGACCTATTAGGTAATTTTGGAAAAAGTAGAGGGGTTCTTCACAATTCCAAAAAACTGTGTTTTTGAGCTCATTAGATAGAGTGCATCATTCCAAGAAACTTTTGTGTTTGACTCACGGTCATTCGCTGTCAAGGAACCCTTCATTTCATAATTTTCCACTTAGTTGGGACATAGTCGTCATTTCTGAAAATGTTTGAGTTTTTTCCCGGAACCTCTAAACACGTCATTCTTAGACTCCTGTAATATCCTCAAATTAAAATAGCGGCTCGAATTTTTATTCCTAATTTAATATATGTTTTAGTATTAATTCTAATTAATATTTTATAAATATTTTAGAACAGTATTAAAACTTGAGTGTGTGCATATTGGTGGAATTAAGATTTAATAAGTATTAGTAGGACCCTTTGAAATAACATTATATTCCTTTAATAAGTGGGCCATTGTTTATTAGAAAGAGGATGTATAAAGGGGAAAGGGAATAGAAGTACCCATCATTTAAGTTAGATAGTGGGACCTTGAATCATAATAAGAGATTTTTTGTTTTATTAGATGGGTCCCATGTCCGAGTCTTTTGTGGGTCGACACTTTAGACATAGGAGAGACTTACGCAAGTCCATATGAGGACTTAGGGGTGCACATGGGCGGTTCAGATCGGTTTAGAGGGAAACCCGTCAACCAAACCAAACCCATAGGTTTTTTATTTTCCCAAACCGAACCGAACTGCCCATGTGCTCAAACCGAACCGAACCGCCGGTTCGGTTACTGTTTTTTTGTTTTCTTATTTTTATTTTTTTTTTTCACCAAAAAATTACAGTTCAAACTTGGCCCATCAAATGGAATGAGGAGAAGCTGTAATGAATACTAAAATATATTTCATAATTAATTTCAACCAAGGAAGCATACATCAAACAATGGATGAACTCTTTCCATCAATCATCCGGTCGCGTGATTGAATGGACCAGACCAGGTTCGGCCAACTTTTTCAGGCCAATGAGTAGTTCAAATCTTCTGGTAAAATACACCAACAAAATGGTCCGGCACGTACCTATTTCTCTGCATAAAACTTGGACTAAACTACATTGCTTGATCCAGACCAATGAATTCAACACAAAAGGAACTAGTTTATTTTTATTTTTATTTTTTATTTTTTGGGTTTTTGCCAACATGATGGGTTCGAGTGGAATGTAGCCCTAATTTTGAACTAATTGAAATGGGCCTCTTCATAGTTCAATTTCTCTTAGGTCAGACCAAACCCCTGGGCAATGCTACTAAAAACCCAATAATGCACACTTCTTGTAGAACTTTCATCAAACATGTAACATGCAAGTAGAACATACAAGCGCTTCCCCTAAGGCTAAAATAGTCAAAACTCAATACTCGAGTTAATACGTATGGTCGGTTCGATTTAGGCGGTTAACGATGGGTTCAAACCGATAACCAACCGATGTAGGGCGGTTTCTATGATTTTTCGTATGCCTTTCATACCCGACCTTCACTTAGCATGTAGAACTTGTGACTTGCACATTGGGTTTTAGCAAGCATTTTATTGCCTTGCTTACCCCTATGAGTTAGGATCCACGATGTGGTGTATCGGGTTGTGTAGAGAGCATTAGGTTGCCCTACTCCCTCCCGATCACCCAGATCCGCCCTTGCCTTCTTACCCATTCAGGTTGAGATATTCCATGCCGGAATGTTGCCCGATTTTCTAGAGACCATAGGACCCTGTCCGGTCACGTTAATCCCGTCATGTTTTCCTGACTTATAATAGCTTATGACTTATTATTCCGCATATGCATGTCACATTCTGCTAGGGTCCATGAGGGGTGCTAATTGAGCATGTATCATCCCATAAGAATTGTTTTATCCAAGATTCACCCCTCAGCCATGACCATCTATCAGTATGTCTAGTATGTTTGATATTGTAACTCGAGTCGGCACCACTAAGCTTGGGCACCCTCTTCAGTTTGATCAATCGGTTTGGGGTCCTTAAATTTATGTAACCACTGCAGATTGGGATTTTCCATATGAGATTTCTCCGGAGCCATGCCAGATCCTTCGTATGTATGTATGTGCCAGCTATAAAGCCTCTTTGTGAGATCTGGCTCATGGTTCAAAATAGAGGCCACTATGTAGCGTAGTGGTTCCATTATCAGCCGTAGCGGTCAAGGCCACTATGCTATTCAAAATAGCGGCGCTAGAGTTTAAAACCTAGTAGAACCACACAATTTTAATTTCAAACACTGTTTTTCCTATTTCGCCTCCTTAATAGCCTTTCCTAAAGTTTTCTCTTAACTTTATATGGTTTCAAATCACTAAAGAAAAAAGCAAGATTGGTTGCTATGCAAGATTAAAAAAAAATAATTAAAATTACCACTTAAAAAATTCACACTGCTACATATCGCCCGCCGCGTAGCGTTTTGGTCACCATCTGCTACACCCACCACAAACACTATTTTTAGCCTTTGTCTGGCTTACTATAATTGTATATGCTTCCAGGTATGTATGCTCACCTCTACCATGTGTATTTGCAAGAATGTAGCTTTATGTGGTTTGGCATTTTGTTAGGGTGAGTATGATGCTAGATATGCTTTATTGACGCTCATACCATGTTTTATTCAGAATGTTAATCATGTATGATCATGCTTTGTCATATGTTATTTGGATTTACTTACCATTTTCCTGTTTACCCATATCTATAGCAAACATGTTATTTTATTCTTATTAAACACCTGCCAGCCGTTGTGCTTAACTTGTTCCCTTTGGTGTTGTAGGTATTGTCCCGAATCCCTTTGAGGCAGAGCTACATGAGGTGGCTGATGAGCTGCAAGGCGTAGACGTGTGGTGCGTGGATGATGTCGTCTAGACATCACGCTTGCACCTAAGTGGCCAATAATTTTGAGAGAGTATTTATATTTTGGAATTTTATTGTAATAGCCAATGTTGGCTTTATTCCTGAGATGTAACTAAACTTTACTTTTGTGTAAATACTTTAACTTAATGCTTGGGAATGCCATATTGTGAATTTGTTTATCTCTGATATATGTCTTGTGCCTCATGTCATTATCATCTATGTTCGTTATGTATGATTTGCTACAAGCTTCCGCTGAAACACAATTCATGTCCAATGCATGATTCCATATGGGATCCTCACCGTGAAAATCTCTGGAAAAACGTGCAGGCGGGCGAAATTTTCGGCATCGTCCCGCGTGCACAGCTCGATACCACGGGCCGATGATCACTATTAGCTTCATAACCCAATTTGGGGTCGCGACACTTATAAGGCCACAGTCGAGACTTTGGATGTTTCCAATGTGGGACTTGTGGAGAGTCCCTTGTATCCCGGGTGTTCTTTAGCGGGTAATAGGCCTTGGCCTTGGCCTAGGTCCTCCGAATCTCACATTCTCCCCCACCAGAAACAAAGTTGTCACTGGCTTTGATACCAATTGTCACAGCCCTGCCCAACTTAGCATGATATTACCTGCTTTGGCCCACGTGCATGCACGAGGCCTTCCCAGGCGGTCACCCATTCCGGCACTACTCATACCCGAGGACACTTAACTTCAGATATCTTATGGGATCGAGGGGCCGCAGGGCTTTAAAATGCGTAATGTCGAGTTAAGACAAGTTTTGACTTAAAAGCCCAGGGTTAGGATTTGGATGTTTCCAATGTGGGGCTTATGGACTCACTTGTATCCTGGGTGTTCATTGGCAAGTGATGGGCACACAAGATTTCTACTGGATTTACCACCTTGGCCTTGGCCAGCCGGATCTCACAAGACCTGTAACACCCCGACTCATTTTGAGGGTCAGAATAGCTTTTCAATAACTTTGGAAAGTTTTGAAAGCCTTTGAACCTAGTTTGGGACTTTCGGGTCCTATGTGTATTTACGGGAAAGTGTGGTGGCCATATGTAAATTTTGGAAATTCAGTTCTTGAGCCCATTTTATAGAGAATAACATTCCCTACAACTTTCATGTTCACTCCATCTGCATTCGAAGCCCCGAAAACCCATATTTCATCCTTAGGGGCAAAACAATCTTTTCACTTTGAAATCTGAGCCCAAATTTCTGTCCCCAAACCATGTCAAATTTATACTTTTTGGGAACTAGATTTAATTTGGAGCATCTCTCTTCTTCGTCAAGTTCATCCGAGGCCCAAAAGGTCCATTTCCAAGGCCGGGAAGTTTTATTAGTGGGCCCCATTTTCCACCCAATTTATAATACCCACGAGCCCCACTCTCATTTATCCTTCTTCTTTTCTCCTCTACACCATCCCAAAATTTGCAACAAACCCTTTCTTCTTCTCCTCTTCACTTCTTTGCATCGGAAACTCCGGATCCGAGCCGCCAATCGCCAAATGAACACCAACATTGCGCTCCTCTCCTCCCCTTCCTCTAGACATCATTTTCGTGCAACTCCATGTTTGGACGCCCATCTCTTCACTGTTTTCTCGATGGTTCGACCACTTGCAGGCATGGGATCATCCCCATCTCTTAGACTATGCTTAGGCAGGCCCTAATGATCCTATTCCCAAACATGCAGAGCCTAATTCATGGTTTTTCCTAGTTTTCCAATTTTGGGGTATTCTGATGTAGAGATTGGGGATTTTTGTGGTAGGAGCTTTCCAACTGATTTGAAGAGTTTGGAAGTGTTCTTGGGAGCTAGGAAGACCAAGCCAAGTTTTTAATTTCATAGATTTGATAGCACATTTCTCTTGAAAATCAAGTTCCACTCTATGCAAATGTTAATGTACACGTTTGTGTTTTCCCCTCTTCTAATTCACATGTTTTGATGTTTTTACTGGGGCTAATTGGATGACCTTTTTCACTAATTAATTGGCCTCGAATTCCCTCTATATTTGCCCGAAAAGATCCCCCAAAAATCTACTTGAAACCCATAGCTGGGACCCCAAAACGGGCCCTCTGCAGCCACCGGTTGTGCACCCTGCGGGGTCCACGGTTAACTGTGGGGTAGCCACAATTAACCGTGAACGCCGGCTATGGACTGCAGGGGCACAGCCGGTTGTGGCCAGCAGTCCACCGGGGAGCCTTGTTTTTGCCCATTTTTGTCCGTTTTGACCCCGAACCAACTCCGATTGACTTCAAACTTTTTTTAAAAGATTTGTAGGTGGTTTTAACACCCTTTAAACCCAAGTTTGATGCACATTAAGCCTGGTTCCTTAGGTGGAACCATGAACCAAAGGGGGCTAGTTTTGGTACCCATGAACCATACTGGACCGAAATGAATTGTTTGATCCCCAGGGTGTTGTCCGGAGTAATGTAGATGTAGTTCGAAGTTGAGTATGCACACAGTTAGGGTCTCGGGTGCCGGCCTATATTACTACCCGCCAAGGAATCAATAATTCTCGGCATCCAAACAATAAATGCACGTAAGGTCAAATCTCCCTACCCCGACATGTCAATGGCAACCCCAGACTTACGTTAGTAGTTGTAATGGATCTTTGACTAATATCCTGATTTATCTCATATAGACCTCAAGTTATGTAATGGATCCCTGACTATTATACTGATCTAGCTTGTCTAGACCTCAAGTTATCATTTAGCGTACGTGGCGTATGGATTTCTTGAAATTTGCATGATTCCTCCTTAAACCTATCGTACCCGACTTCCACTTAGCATAGGGGACTTGTCACTTGCACATGGGTTTTAGCGCACATTTAGTTGCCTTGCTTGCCGTACATGATAGGATCCACGGTTGTGGTGTTCGGGATGCAATTTAATTGACCTGCTCCTCCCGATCCGCCTTACTACTCTTTACACATTTCGGGTCAAACCATTCTGTCAGAATGCTGCTCATTTTTATAGAGACCATAGGCTTTGCTAAACCTCCAGTTTTGTCAGTCTTGCCGGTGTTTTTAGTCCTTATGCTCGTTTGTCCGTCCGGTTTGCCAAGGGTTCCTTTTAACCCAGATTTGAGTAAGCTAAGGGCTACTCATTCTGTTCAACTTGTTTGCTTGTTTCTAACTCGTCTTGGAGTAGTTCCCTATCCTTTTTGTAATTGCATGTTTTGGAATACTTGAGGGACTTGAGCATGCGAGATAAACCATGGACCAACACCCTTGTAGAGTTTGAGGGTCCATTGGGTGATGAATCCCCTTGAATGGATTGAGGGCACAGGTAAACGTCAAACCTTTGGGGTGCCTTTAGACACTCAATGGTACCTCGAACTTCCCAGTGAGAATAAAGAATGGACCTGGACCCATCTCTTGTTTCCTTGAATTCTCAAGTCGGCTCCACTCAACTTCAACCTCATTGCAGTAGGATCCGATCGCCGTGGGGTTTAGATTTATTATGCTTGCCATCTACAGATTGGGTTTTCTTGTTATCTTGACCCGAACCTAGGCCGGTGCTTTTGCTTGCGCCATTTGTATTGTCTTACTATTATCATATTTTGTTTAGCTTGCTTGGCTCTCTCCTCGGTTACGACTGGGCAACCGAGAGAATATAGCTTTGTGTGGATGCCATTTTGTTAGCGTGTTCTTGATGGCAGGCTGGTCCTATTATGACTCCATGCTAGTACTGTTCAGCTTGCTCATTCATGCTCGACATGACATATTGGTTATAGTACATGATGATTTACACTTGTCATGCATCAATCATGTCTGCAGTGTTCAGATTTATTAATCATGCACTACTTGCTCACTCGTACATCATGTGCTCTCATGTTATGATTTACCTGTCTTTATGCTCACGCTTCTTGCAAACGTGCTATTATTATCATTTTAAACACCTGTGAAGTCGTCGTGCTTGACCCTTGCTAACCTTGGTGCTGTAGATTTTACCCCTGGTTGTAGGAGAGCTTGCGGAGGCGGCATGGAGCAGCAGATCTTAGAGAGGTTTATGCTGACAGGGTCAATTAGACAACCAGTCTTGAATTGAGATTCGTAACATTTGGGGGGTGTCTTATCTTTAGTTTATTTCTAATGTACTAGCCTCTGTTGGCCTTTTATTTTATGGGTCATAATTAATATATATTTTTATATTGCAACTTTAATATTTAGGTAATGATTCATCATGTTCCCTGTCTTGCTCTGTATATTATTGTTTATGATTTTCAAGTCTGGAGATGTGTTATACCATGTTGAGTATGCATTAAGCATTGGGTTGCAACACGAAATCCAAGGGCCATGGACTACGGGTTGCAAAGCCACGTAAACTTCTGCGAAATATTCATGGTTGTGATGACATATTCTTGTTCTCACACACACGGATCTTGGGGATAGATATGTACTAATAACCCCATTAATTTCCTTATTAGGTGCCCCGAGTTGAGGGTGTCACGAGACCCTAAATGTGCACAAGGTCCAATCTCACTACCCTTGTGATATCCTGCGTATCCTGGGTGTAACTGGGCCCAGGCTTAGTCTGGCCCAGGTAGTTCCTTAATTTATCTCTTATTATGAAATTAGAAGTACTACTTATTTAGAATTAGAATGTTACTTATTATGGAATTAGAGTTGCCTCACGAGAAGAGTTTTAGAAAGGAAAGATAAGGAGTTGTTATACAACTCTAATTAGGAAGACATGAAAGGATTAGGACTCTGTCTTCTCATTATATATATAAGTAAACCTACAATCTCTGTTGTATCCAATAAAAATTATGAGAGAGAGTCTTGCGGTTGCAATCTAGGAGAAGGAGAGGAAGGTTGATTGATGTCCTATTCACGTCCACATATTGCAAAGGCGGCGATAGTTTATCAAAGGTGAGTGGATCTTCCTAATTAATTAGTTAAATAAGTAAGATGGTTGATATTGAATAGTGAATTGGATATTATGTGTTAAGAAAGAACTGATGTTGAAGAGGTGATTTGATTATTCTATATTAAGATGATCTGTTTTGGTTATGAAGTCCTATGTAATTGGATATGGGAATGATACAAGGAGAATAGAATGCAAATCCATGAAATAGGCTTGAATATTGGTTGAAACAGAGATTGTTGACATGGTGATATTGGACAATGGAGGGCTGTGGGACCCCATGGCCCACCTGATCCCAGATCAGGTCCAGAGATCTGGTAGGACACTACTGGTCAACCATGGAGGTGCTGGTCCTACAAAGATTCAATTCTGTTTGGGCCATCATCCACATACCTGAAATTTCAAAGACGTGAATGAACCAGAAAACAGAGGATTTGTCGTTTGTGGTTGTGGAACCCACTGATTGATCAAATCAATGATCAAGCCCCCACATCTGAAAGGGAACCCATGGGCGATCCCTATGGTAGTGGTCCCATGAGGGGTGGGCCCCATCTGGATACTTATCCAGTAGTTTGTTTGAGCCCAGGTGTGAATAGGGAAGAAACAGAGAGTAGGGTCGACATTCCACACTGGGACCCACTAACTAAGATGACCAGAGATTAGGACCCCACATCTTGAAGTAGGCTCAGGGACGATCTGAATGGTGGTGGTCCCATGTGGCCTGGTCTCCATCTGACCAGTTATCCAGGAACTTCAATTTTGTTAACCATGAGGCTTATTCATGAATTTGTTGAGACTGCGGGGCCCAGTAAAGATGCTTGATGATTAATCAGAACCACGGGACTTAATGTAGGGCACTCAAGTGGGGCCCACTGTTCCATATATGCAGATTGCACAGGCGTATCAGCTATTGTGGACTGAGTCTATGAAGGAACTGGGAATTGAATAAGGCCTGGACTTTATGAGAAATTACAAAATAACCATAAGACTTAACAGAACCTAGAATATGTGTATTATGAGTATTTATATGGATTATTTAGGCCATGATTAATTATATGGATTGTGATTAAGTGACTGATCAATTAACTGTGATTAATTCTATGCACGATGATTAATGTAATGTTTAAAAATGTGGGCCAACCAAACACCAATCAATACCAATTATGATTTGGAGTGGGGCAACAACTAGTGAATTGGGTAGGGGTTGGATCCATAGTACTGATGGTGTAAATTATTAATGATAATGAAATTCTGGTTGCTATTTTACTGTAAAATATTATCGTGCACTGGGTCTCAAACTTGGGATGTTGAACTTGTGTCCGGATGATTGATGGCCGTTGTATAGGCTGGTCCTTAGTGGACGTGAGTGGCCATTATGATGGCTGGTCCTTAGTGGACGTGTCTGATGAGACAGGGTTCATAGTGACCAGTATATATGTATACGATGGGCCTTTGAGGCGTGGTAATGTGCATGGGCACGAATATGTATATGGATGTACTTTTGATGGTATTTGATATATTGATTCAAATATGTAGATCATGTGATATTATGTTTTATGCTGCTTGTGTAATTAGGAAAACTCATTTACTAGTAATACTGATGCTGTGTTGCCCCCTTCAGGTAAATCTTACTGCAGGTGGGACAGATCAGGATGACGTTCAGCATGTAGATTTTGACATGCGTGGCTGAAGGGAGAGAACGAGAAATATTTAAATAATCGATAAAAGGATTAGCTTTTGTTTAGTAATTTATTTAATGTTTAGTACATTATTGATTTGAATCAGAATATAGGAATTTGGACCATTCAGAGATTATTGATATTGTTTGACTTTTATAAATTAATTGGAATTATAGTTTGATTTAAATGTCAAATCTCTTATGTGAACTATTTGATAAATGTATGGTAAACATTGCCAAGTTATCATGACCCGAATATCCGACAGGGCCCCGGAATTTGGGTCGTGACAACCCTACCATGTTAATCGCAACCCAAAACTTGGGATAGTAATTTGTAATGGCCCCGTGGCTATATTACTACTCGTATCAATCATATGTACATAGTACCATTTATTCACAATTGTGTGTGCAGCGTACACAATCCTTTTTTTTTTCATGTCGTAGTCGTCTATGTCACCGGATGTCGTACCCGGCCTTAGTATAGTGTTTTTGCATTGTAATGCTTTGGGATTTAGTGCGCAGTTATTGCCCTACTTTCTCCCTTAGGTGTCAGGATCCATGGTTATGGTGTACTAGGTCAATATGCACGCTCCCCAATCACTCGGATCCGACTTATACCCTTTTTATCCCTTTCGGGTTGGACCATTTCCTGCCAAGATGTTGTTCTACAGTTTAGTAATCTTAGGTTGTCTCCAATCTCCTTGTTATCCTGGACTTGTAAGATTTGGTAGGAATTGTCATGAGTATGCCAATTTAGTCGGTCTTACCCGAATCTGCCTCGTCTAGGTATTCATTTAGTGAGTTTTGGATTTGGTAAGGGCAACTCCTTCTGATTATGATTGTCTTACCTTGCTTTGGAGCAGTTTCCTATTTTGTTATCAATCATGAGTCAACTTGAGAGTTGAGGAAACCCTCGACCTAGTACCCTAGAAGAGTTCGTGGGTCCATTGGGCTATGAACCCCCTTGAGAGGATTGAGGTCACAGGTAAATCTTGAACACTTGGGGCACCTACAAACACTGAATGGGACCTCAAATTCCTCTAAGAGTTTGAGATGATAAAAATTGAATGGACCTAAACCCTTTTTCTGTTAGATTCTCAAGTCCGCAACCACTAAGCTAGGACTTCCGTTTCAGTTAGGGCCCAACTGTCTTGGAGTCCTTATCTATTTTGCTAGCTACAGCTTAGCTTTTGCATGATTTTCTTGTTTACATATCCCGGGATTTTGTGTGATGGCCATCTAATAAACGCCCAAATGGGAGTATTGGCTTAGTAATATTATAATTTGTAAAATTACATTTGCTTATTTGGCTCTCTCTTCGGTCATGACCATGTAGTTGAGAGAACGTAGCTTGATGTTGATTGCCATTTTGTAGAAAGTAAATGACATTTTAGATTTTTTTTACATTGAATCTATGTAGTTTTGCGCAGTCTTACTATTCATGCACTACTTGCCTAGTTATAGACTTTGTTTGGTGTCCTGTTGCCATTGTCTTTATGAAAATGTCATAAAGTACGGGGGAGAAGAGCTGTGATTCACGCGCATACGGAATAGCGCATGAACCCCTATGCACTTAATGTTGTTGGCCCCCTTTTGGACCCCTTTCATGTCTTCAATTTTAATTCTTTTCGGGCCCAATATCCATTAGTCTTGATGAAAATCTTCATGTAGTTCCTCTCCTGGGCCTTCCCAGTGTGGGTCCTTCCTCAAGTGTGCCACGGGATCCAACAATGGATCTTCTTCAGAAAACAAACCCAACGATGGATCTTCCGAAAGGAGATCCAATGGTGGATCTCCATAGTATTGATGGATTAAGCCCAGGAAAGACTGATCCATCCACAAATAAGCTTTGTCCGCACTGTTCTTCTTGTGGCTATCTAGGATTGATGTCCCCATCAATAATGAACAAGGAAACCCCAATTGAGTTGATCTGAAATATTATATTATGTTCACCAAAATTCATATCACGTACCAAATATATACCCGTGATAAACACAGCCAAGTCATCCCCCTTAACAAGCCAAGCTTAAGACAAGGCTGGGCGAGCCTCTTCAACAAGCCAAAGTTTGATCCAAGCTGAACCAAGCTTGAGCTAGGCTCATAAGACAATGACCTAAGCTTGGACTCGAGCATAATCAACCTGAGTTTAGTTTGGGTTGTCTGGTAGCTTGGCTTGTTGACATCTGTATAATATTTTAACACTAGTCTGCATGGAGGTAATAAATAAATACCAGCAACAGGCGACAAAGCTGTGGAACACAACGCGAAATTGCAGCGGCATGTATTGGTGATTTATCCACCCCACTATTGGCCAAAACTGCAAAACCATCAAACTCATTTAGCATTAGTGAGTTAAATAATTCATACAATAATGCAGGCAAAACATACCATCCATGCCGTCAACTGCACTGAGGGATAATCCTTCTTGATCTTTTTCCTAACTTCAAACCATGATCTTCCTACATATAGAAGTTCATTATGCGTTAAACCCAAAACAGAATGAAGAAAACCAAATATCAGCTTAAAAATATTCCCCTTTTAAAGCTCCTATGGATATTCAACACACATCTTGGCATGAACCCTTTTCTTTTTCTTTCTTTTATGTGTGTGATTGGTAACAGAAACGTTTTATTAGAAGCAAAGAAATACCGCAATCACCACAACGCCACAAAACACCAACAATACAGGACCTACATATAGCATCTCTATAAATTCCTTGCTTGGCTAGCTAATCTGAACTTTATCAGCTTCTCTAGCTTTGTGAAGGAAACAAGTGTCCAAAGAAGAGGATAAGGGAAAAATCTTATTTAAGATAAATTAAAGCTTCCAGGGACCCTTATGAAAGGATAAAACCCATTTCATTGCATTGAACAAGTGATCTTGATAATTAGCTTGTCGGAAAAGATTTGTGAAATGTGATGTATCTTTAGAGATTGTCTAATAGGCAACACCCCTGACTTTATTGGATTCTTTTACTCCAACTGAGAAGAAAGCACCACTAAGAACACCCCTCTGGCATTCCAAAGAACCATGCTAATGTCAGCAGGCCCAAGCCTGGTAAGTCCACATTAAACTTGAGAACACCCATAAGGAGGGGACAACTATGATAAGTAATAAAGAGAGTTCCACAAGAAAGATCTTATCATTGTGCCAATAACAGTTACTTATAGAGTATAAAGGCGATGAAGCAACACAATACACTTATCTAATCTTATCCAACAATTACTCACAAACAACCTTATCATATTTCTTGCGTTATTGTATGATAAGATCCTTCAAATGCTTTGAATCTTGAATTTGCATAGTACAGCATATACAATGGTTCAAGTATCGATGGTTCTTCATGCATATTAACAAATGAGGACAAGTGTAAGGTTGCAGAATATGATCCAATCTAAAGGAATGGATGAGGCAAGAAGTCCACATTGCAAGTAACAGACTGATGTTGTTGATGATGGACGGAGAAACAATGAATACAAAGTTATAGAAAAGCATAATAGCAAGGGCGAAAGGAGAAAGGAGAAACGTTTTCCTCGGGGCCACCCTATAAATTTTCTGCGAGGAGCATTATGTAATATTCGGACACCCACCAGTTATCCCCCTGGCATGTAAATGAAGATGCAAACAAATATCCTAAGGATCCAATCAAAAGACAGAAGGTCAAATTCAGTAATCTGATCCAAATGCAGATTATCATAGCTGGTACTGAAAAGAAAAATAGTCTAGTCAAATACAATGAAAAGGAGAATGAAACAAAGAAACTTGATAGAAATCTCATGTATCATTGTGACAGCACAAGAGATTCTTATATACAAAAGATTTGTCATAAAGGATAAGGAGTAAGGATAAATTAGCCTTACGCATCCCATCTTAAGAAATAAAGATCAATAAAGATGTCTATAAAAAACCATCTAACACACAGGCTCATGGTTCAAGCCCATGGTTTCATTTTGTCTAGGCCTATTTATGTCCTTTTTACAAAGCCCAACTCTCTCCCTCTCTCTCACATATGTTTGCAAGCTGGTTATGAAAGGAGACATTCCAAAGAGATAGAGGTCTCCTGGCAAAGATGCTGTTGGATGAAGCGGCAACAATCTCCATGTGCTTGTGAGCAAGTGATTAACACTTATACCATCATCATAGAAAGGGGTGGGCTGATGTGACCGCATACCCATTTCCAAAAGAAGCCAGCAAAGCTAAACAATTTCACCAGTAGAACGAGTAAAAAAACAATATGCAGCTTCTGCTGAGGACCGGGAGACAACATATTGCCTTTTTCTTTTTCATTAAACAATAGAGGATTCTAGAAATATACAGAAGCCAGTGGTCAGTCATCTATTATTAACTTCTCCAGTCCAATCAGAATCAGAGTGAGCAATAAGATTAGGCAAGCTGCTAGAAGATAGTGTCACACTCCTGGAAATAGTTCCTTGTAGTTACTGAAGGATGAGCAAACTAGCAAACCAACATATTGTAGGTGGAGCAGCAACGAACTCAGATTTTGAACTGCGAAACAAGTGCCAGCTCTAGTAATTATGACGTAAAGACTACCAACAGCCTGATAATAACGAGTAGGATCCGGAAGAGGATTTGCATATATGGTTTGTAGTTTCACATTGAGTTCAAGAGGAGTTTCTATTGAGTTTTCATCAGAAATACCAGCCCGAGATAGAATATCACGCCATATTTCTGCCAAGAGATGATACCCAGTTTCTAATGATTTTTCTTCAGAAGCACCAGCCCAAGATAGAATATCACGCCATATTTCTGCTAAGAGATGATACCCTTGTGAAATAACTACAGAAGGAAAAAAAAACTGTCCAAAATCGTGCACTCCCTAACAGCTACAGGATGCTCAGCCCCAAAAACTCCTTAAAATCTAAAATTCGAGGAAAATCCTTGCTTAATGCTCGCCGCTAATGAGTCTTCTTCGAAATTATCACAATGATACCAAATCAGATTATTAGATTTCAATATATTTTCATTTAATTAACCAAAGATTTGGGAAATTTAAGAAAATTGGTTAAGGGAAGAATTGAGAAAAAGATGGGAAGAAATAAAGAGGATGAAACTAGATTGTCATCCAATTCAGTTGACCATCTTAATCTGTTTATATTAATAAAGTTTCTCAAAATTACAAAAATAAAAAATAGAAGTTTTTTCTTGTAGCTTACCTCTGGAGAGACTTTTCCCTCCCCCTTCCCAAAGTTTGAATATTTTCCAACAGCTACAATTACACCATTTTAGGACTAAAATAACAATAGTGTGGTCTCTAGCATAAGAAAAATGCATTCTTCTAAATGGGTTTGGAATTTTGGTCAATGAAAACATTCAAACTTGTATTATTGCATTTGTGGGCCAAAAATGCATCGGTGTAAACGGATTTGGATGAAAATATATAGCATTACTATATAATTGACAAATGGTAATCTAATATGCATTTTCTTATATTCTTTTAGATCTTAGGAAATGTTTGGATATGTACAGAATAAAATATTTCTAAATTTAATTACTAGCAGAATAAAATATATTGCAATATATCAATACTGTTGTTGTTTGGCAGTTTCCAAAACATTCAATAGATTTTGATCTAAGCCGTTTGGCAATTGTGTTAGATTATATGGTCTCAATCCATTAGATGATGTGATAAATTGATCTATTTCTTTATTTATCAAAATAATCATGGTTTCCTTTCATGAGATGAATGGTGTTTTATTACATGTTTGCATATAACCAATATGAATGACATGATGGTTCATGAGATGAACCGGAGTCCACAAGTATACTAGATGTAATACATGCGTATGGATGAGATCCACATACGGGAGACGTGTCGCAAATCTTATACTTAAATATCTTCACAACCAGTGATGAGATTGGGCATCTCATCTGACAAGGTTGTTGCACCTTGATCACTATGAGATAGTGTGATTTGTCTCGATCATCAGAATGTAAGATTCTAGATTATTGTGCTGGTACATTGGATGTATTGAAGGACCATGAGAAGCACCTTATGAACACCGTCTTTACTTTAAGGTTTGCTCTCATAATTCCCTGGCAATAGGCTCATAATCCCGAGACATTAATGAACTCAAATTTCTATCCATTCATTTGCTTTGAGTCAGTCACCAATGAGTGAGGCCAATTGTAGGTCAACACCTCGATGTCTTGGGTACGTGGTAGTAGGACTCTGGAAACATTTAATAGTCGAGATGGAATCTATCCTAATTATCCTCTTGTGTCAATTAATAGATTTATCATTGGTAAGTGCGCACCCATCTCAATTAAGAGTTAATTGGATAGGTACTGATAATCATTATAATTAATTGGGTCTCAAGGATAATAAGATATGGATCCAATTTGGTGGACAAGACCAATTGATTTATGGATATAGATGGAGAGGCCTACTTGTAGTCATAGGGAAGTTTAGGGTCTTCTTGTAATTTATTCCTAAGACTGGAGTTCAATTGCAGTTATATAGTGGAGTTATTTCCAATTAACTGTGGGCCTGGATTGCACATGAGATGTGGGGTCGGGGTGTCCCAGTTGGAACCAGCTTTCTATGGAATCCCTAGTGGTCCTCACGCTAGCCTAAGTTATTAGAAAGTTACTAATTCTACTTTAACTCTAAAAGGAAAGGAAATAGAAAGTTACTATTTCTATTTGAAGTGAGACTTCTAATAGTGGTAATAGTAAGTTACTAACTGTTGTGGAAGTGAGACCTCTATAATAATTAGAAAGGAGAAGGCTACTAATTACTTTGGAAGTAGGACTTCTAATAATAATTAGTAAGTAGCATTAGTGATATAAAAGGAGAAGAGAGGCTTGGACGTCCACCACCCTAATCCCTTTGGAATCCACGCTAAGCCCTCTCTCGTGCAAGTTGTTGCATGCCCATCTTCTTCTCTTCTCTTCTAGTTGCTCTTCCAATTTTACTTAGAGCTTCTAGTTGGTTTCTTTTGGAGATCCCACCCATCTCCTTGAGATAGGAGATCTAATGCGGGTCATAGAATGGAAGACCATTGGGTCTTGGAGATTCTGATTTGATTTGTAAAAGAGTTCTTCATCAAAGAAAGAGATCAAATTCTCCATTAGAGCTCTACCAAGCTCCAAAGGTATAATCTACTTCCTTGTATGTTGTATATTTCGTGATTGCTTGTTAGGTGTTGTTTCTATCTTCTAGATAGAGTTTATTACTGTTCATGATTGATGAGTTTGAGGACTTGGATCCTGGATTCAGCTTCGTAGCCTTATGGATAGTTGATCCTTGCGTCAAGTGGGTCAAAAGTTTTTGAAACCTATCCACGAGGTCCACATACTTCCAATAATTGGTATCAGAGCCATACCTGATCTCTAATCATGTTAGATCAGTAAGCCTGTTCTAATCGTTGCATGAGAAGAGAAAAGGATAGAGCTAGGGCTATGTACGGATCAACTTTGATGGATTTGCTTGGTTTAATAGTAGATTCATGTTTGGATAGTCACAAAAGGGTTTAACAATGATGGAAGGATGATAGGAAGTCATTGGAAAGCTTCAGAAGTGTTTTGGAGAAATATGGTCTTGATTTCAGAAAAACCCAAAATCTGATGCTCGTCAGTCCAGTCGACTTGGCCTAGTGCTCGGTCGATCAGGAGCCTGTAGGCCGGTCGACCAAGCCCTCTAGCAGGTCGACCGGGTACACTGACACAACAAGTGCAGATTTCAGTTTTTTCTAATTTCGGGTTTTCTTTCGTGTCTTGTTTTTCCAGCATTATTTGGCAGCCTGGTTTTGTGATTTTTATGGTTGTATGAGATACTAACTTGCAGGTTATCTGTCCTCTCCCACATGTCTTTTACTTTCTTTTAATGGTTGTTAGTTTATTTGAGGCTAAGTGTAAAGGGCATCATGGTTTCCTTGGTTTCCCATATAAGGGCAAGGCATGGTGAATTTCCCTATAGCCCTTTTATTTCCATTATTAGATTACCATATAAGTCTCATCGTCGAGACATAGGAATTCATGTAATTTTCTATTTTTGGCGGTGTACGAGACGAAGAAGGAAAGTGATGTTGGACTACTAATCAAAGAGTTTGATGATTACCAAAAGCATTTTGGAGATGCCCAAAGAGTTTGTGGAATCCCAAAGTTTTGGAAAGTCTAGAAGTCCAAGAAGTTTATTCCGCTGGGGCCATATGGAGGAGAGGACTAGTTTCTAATTTTACCATTTTCTATTTATGGATGAATGCTTTTATAGAATGTTTCCAAATCTGATCCAAACATAGTAGTTTCCAAAATTGGTCAAATCAAATTAATTTTGGAAAGAGTTCTAATTAGTGCTGGTGGACCCATGAGATGGACTCATTGGTAATACTAATCTTAGAAACTGGACTTTCCTTATATATAACTTGACTTGGAACCAATCATTGGTCATATCGTGAGATGATTTGATGTTTATATAGCAAGGCTGAATTGCTCATGAAATTTCGTGAAAAATATCCATAAGAGCATTATATGTAGTAGGTGGTGGAAACAACCACTCATGATTCTCAATAAAAGAACGTAGCCGGATGTCACAACCTAAACCAAGATCATATATTGCTCTTTCACCATATCTATCTTTTAACCTCCCTCCATTTAGGATATTTCGAGATACTTTTCAGTTTAAAACGGGTTTCGGGCGAATCTAGTGTTAGGAAAACACTATAGGGGATTCAGTGTTTTCCTCAATTCTAAAATATTAAGTGGGAGCGGGGCATTTAAATTGAGAAATCCCCATGGTTTTCCACCATAGGTCCATTGTAAGGAACGTATTAGCCTCGCGCCATCTTGAGAATGGCCGTTCCCCACATAGGGCTTTTATTTGTCTGGTTACTAGATATGGATCTCCTATGGATAGTGTTGGTGAGACGGGGTGGGGGGCCCACTCCCCAAGGAGGAGCTGCATACAACGGTTGTCATGCAATGCTAGTTGGTGGGTCACACTTAACTAAAATAGTGATTTAGTATCCCCAAGGATTTGCCTCATGTATTTTAGAAATCAAAGCTTAACGTAAGTCATACATTATTTGGTATGAGATACCTAGACGATAATGATTGATGGGGATCATGGATAGTTAGTCTTAATCCCAATTTTGAGCAACTTTGATCCGCACCAATCTAGGTGGTATCCGCACTCCCCAAGGAGGCATACCCCATGGGATTGGAATTCCGATGTATTCTAAATTTAGTGGTTATGAGGATTCCCACATGAATTTGGTAGAATACTAAACCTTAATGTCATTTATATTCTTTGATTGAATGTATGGTTATGTGCGACAGTTCATTCAGCATTAATTCAAATACTTTCAATCCACTTGCGACCATCCTCAACCAAAATAAGTTGGTGGGATCCAACAACGTAGACTGGAAAAGGAACATGGATATTGTCAAAATATAAATATATCCTTACCACACCCAGCCCTGAGAAGCTTGAGCCAGATGCACCATAGGACCAGAAAGACCTTTACACCAAATGGACCAAAGAGGATGAGATGGCCAGGTGCTATATACAGGCATCCATGTCTAGTGTTTCACAACACCAACATCAATCCTACAAGACTGCATCCGATATTATATCGAACTTAAAGGAGATGTTTGCGGACCAGGGGAGGCCTGCTATAACGGTACTCATCAGCACTAAGATGGCTGAGGGAACCCCAGTATAGGATCACATGTTGAAAATGGACTCATTGAATGGGTTAGATGTACTAGGTGTTGCGATTGATGTAGAATCGCAGATCGACATGATCCTCGAGTCGCTGGCAGATTCATTCAACCATTTTAAAATTAATTATCATATGAATAAGATGAATCTGACTGTAGCTGAGCTGTCTAGCCAGCTGGTAGTGACTGAGGGCATCATGAAGAAGACAACCGCCCTGATGACAGAAAAGTCATTTGCCAAGTCCAAGCTGAAAGGAAAAGGTAAGAAGAAATCAATCCCCAATGGTCCTAAGGTGGAGAATGGCTCTACTGGTGGTGTGGCCAAGGCTAAAGGTACCAGAGCAAAAGGAAAGTATTTCCACTGTGGTATTGACAGGACATTGGAAGAGGAATTGTCCTGATTTTCTGTCTAAGAAAAAGACCTCAGGTATGATTGAGTCACTTGTTTCTGAAATTAGTTTTGCAACTAGTCCTTTAGAATCTTGGTGTGTTGACTCCGGTGCAACTAATCACATATGTAATACGTTGCAGGGGTTACGGGAAACCAGGAGGCTTAGTGGCGGAGAAATTATTGTTAACTTGGGATCGGATGCTAAGGCGGAGGTGGTTTCAGTGGGAGTTATTACTTTACCGTTTTCCAACAGTAAGTTAATTTTGTCAGATACATTATATGTACCATCTTTAAGACGGAATTTAATTTCAGTTTCTAGTATGGTGAATAAGAGTTATTCTATTACTTTTGGCACTGAAGTTGTCATAAAGAGGAACGGCACTTTTATATGTTCTGGCAAGGTAATCAATGGACTTTATTTGTTGACTCCCACAATGAATGAGATACATGACACCGAAATTATTAATAGACCATCATTAAAGAGGAAGTCACCTTCACAAGGATGAAAATAGCGGTAGCGGCGGGCGTAGCGGCCCGCCGCCAAAACGCTACGAAGCGGGCGATACGTAGCGTAGCGGGGATACGTAGCGGTGCGATTTTTTCTGATTTGAAAAAATCTGAAAAATTTCCAGAAAATCCAGAAAATTGTAAAATGAATAAAAATATTTTTTTTTTTTTTTTTTTTTTTGCAAAAGTAACTAACGTAAAGGGGCGTAGCGGTCCCCTCACTGTATGAGGTCTTGTATCGCTGTATAAATAGAAAATAATAGTAATGATAATTTTTTTCACATGTGTTCATGTTGCTTAGTTATACTAACTTAGAAACTAATGAAAGGCTTATAAAAGAAAAAACTATGTCATGAAGTCAAGACTTAAGAGTACTTAGAGAAAAAAATATATCTACCAAAGGGGGTGTCTAATAGGACGTACTTAGAGAAGAATCATTGAGAAGAACACTCTATATCGACCGTAATTCGGCGAGATCATATGCTTTTTGGTGTTCTTTTAAACATAAAAGGGTAGAAGAGTTGTGTAGAAATGTTATTTGGAGAGAAGAAGAAAAGAAATAAGTCTTATTATGCAGTTAAAAAAAATTGAAAAGTAGGAATTTTTCTCACCCCGTAGCGGCCGCTACGGGTGCGACGGCTGATAAATCGGCCATAGCGTAGCGGTGGCGGCCGCTACGGCCGATATAGCGTAGCGGCCGCTATTTTCATCCATGCACCTTCAACTAATCCGACAAAGCTTTGGCACCTGAGGCTAGGTCACATAAGCCTAAACAGAATTAACAGGCTAGTGAAAGATGGTATCTTGCCTTCATTAGTGGTAGAGCCGATGCCTGTTTGGAAGGCAAAATGACCAAAAGGCCATTTTCATCTAAGGGCAATAGGGCCAAAGATTTATTGGAGTTAGTGTATACTGATGTGTGTGGACCCATAAATGTTAGAGCGAGAGGAGGATACGGGTACTTCATCACTTTCACCGATGATTGCTCAAGATATGGATACATATACCTTATGCACCGCAAGTCCGAGGCTTTTGAAAAGTTTAAAGAGTTTCAAATAGAAACGGATAAGAAATTAGGTAAAAGTATCAAGACTCTTCGATCAGATCAAGGAAGGGAATATCTCTATGCTGAGTTTATGGGATACCTATCAGAGAATGGGATTCTATCCCAGTTGTCTGCTCCTGATATGCCTCAACAAAACAGAGTAGCGGAAAGAAGGAACCGGACTCTTTTAGATATGATCAGGTCTATGCTGAGTTTCTCAGGATTGCCTATATCCTTTTGGGGATATTGTAAGACCCCGTCCTGAGTGACCTCGATTAGTGTTAATTAAGTTGTGTTTTAGCTCTAAGCGTGTTTAGTGTGTTTTGGTTAAGTTGGGATTAGAATAGCTTTTGATATAGCTTTGGGGAATTTTGAGTGCCTTTGTAACTAGTGGGGCCCTTTGAGGGTTTCTTTTATGACTTTACATTCACTTGGGGGATTTTCTGAGATTCTTGTGTTTGATTGTTTAATTCCGTTTTACTTGTCTCGTTAATCTCTACAACGTTTATGTTGACCCTATGCCCGTTTGAGACCCCGAAACCCGACTTTCCTAGCATTGGGGGCAAAACAATCATTTTACACTAAATATGTACCAAAAAATTGATGTTCCCGAAACCCACGAAACATATACTTTTGGAAACTAGATATTTCGACGATCGTTTCTCCCTTCTCCGTCAATTTCAACCGAGGTCCCGAAAATCATGATTTCAGCCCAACTAGTTTGTTTAGTGGTGGAGCCCACCTTCATTTTCTATAAAAATGGGAACCCATTCCTTCTTTCCCCTTCTCCTTTTCTCGCACAAAAGTGACAGCCACCTAGGGTTTGTTTTTCTTCTTCTCTTTCTTCTTGATTTCTTCCTCCTCAATCCACCACCAACCTTTGTCAAATAGAGTAATGGGTTTCATCTTCTTCTTCCCCACCTTGCAACCTCTCTCTTGATACCATTTTTGGAGAAGACCTCCCATTCCAAGGTCTTCATTGAGCTACTCTTGCCTTTTTGGAGAACCTACAAGTAAGCAATCCCTCCTTCTCCTTTGACATTGTGTTTTCCTAGCCTTTGGGAGTGTTCATTTTCATTATTGAAACTTCCTCTTCTTCATTCTTGTTTTTACCCATTTTAGGGTTTGTTTTTGGGGGGTTTTGTGTGTAGCTTGGAATCTTGGCTTGGAAGTGATTAGAGCTTGTTTTTTACTAAGCTTGGACCTAAGGCAAGTGGATGAATGGACAATTTGAGCATTAAATAGTTTTATGATAAATGTTGCTGATTTTGTTGTTTTCCCCATTCATATTTATTCATGTGCATTGATTTGAAATAAATGCTCTTGAATGCATCTTGCTAGCTCATTTAATGTCTTGGAAACATTGGTTTTGGCCTTTCATTTAATGCTTGTTATGGCTCAAATGAATGCTCGTGATTGGTGGATTTCTCCTATTGTGGTTGGATGAGTTGAAGAAGGAGGTGAATGGATTGTTGTTTGTAAAAAGCTTTGAAATGGGAGGAGTGTTGAATGTAGATTGGAAGAGCTTTTTAGCTCATTTTATTGTAGGAAATGAATGGGAAGTAGGGAGAGTGGTTCTGAAGAGGAAAAAGGGGCTCAAATCTGAACACAGTGGGAGTTTCCCGC
Organism: Cinnamomum chago; assembly: GCA_038049695.1. Taxonomy (NCBI): domain Eukaryota; kingdom Viridiplantae; phylum Streptophyta; class Magnoliopsida; order Laurales; family Lauraceae; genus Cinnamomum; species Cinnamomum chago. Next base: position 39,635,388 of record CP142460.1, read on the forward strand.
ACCTGGCGGTCACCTGTCGGCTAGCCGCCTGGTGACTAGCGGCTAACCAACAGCCAACCGAACCATCGCGGTTACAAATCCAGAGAGCTGCTTTTCTCTTCTGAAGGCGCGGTTAGCCGCTCATCGGCGGCAAACCACCAGCTAACCGAGCCATCGCGGTTACAATTCCAGAGAGCACCATTTTCTTCCTGAAGACCCGGTCAGCCTCACGGTTAGCCAGCGGCTAACCGCCAGCTAACCAAGCCCATTTCGGTTACATTTCCAGTGTTCTGTATCTAGATTGGCAAATCCACGGTCAGCCTCGCTGGCTCACCGCTGAACCCATTAGCAGCTAACCGCCAGGTGACCGACCTTACCTAGGAATTTTGAAATGAAGAGAAATGAAGAGGGTTTCTGTCCCAATCACTTGTGAACCCTTTTAGAGAATGATGGGGACCGTTCACCTGGAGATATGTATGAAGCCCGTTTGAAAAGGAAACCATGTCACAAAGATTCATTGAAGTTTCGATTTCACCAAAGTGAATAAGGAGCCCGGAATGTCTTCAAATTCAAAGAGTACCAAGTCTATATTGGAATCGACATACGGGACCCTTATTCACCTTGAACTAGTTTCGAACCCCAATACTTGTCTTGAGATTTCGAAAGTTGCATTATGATTTATCATTCCCGAAAGTATTGAAATAGTGTTTTAGCATTTTGCTAGCCCGGTTATATATTGCCCGAATTGAAAGGATACTTGTGCCCTGAGCACCCCGTCCCGCTTGTTTATGTACTTGTACTTGATGTATTTTTATACATTATTTGATTGTGTCATTTGACCTATGAGTCGGCACCACTAAGCTTGGATAACCATGTTGGTCTGATCCACCGACTTGGAAATCCCCCTCTTGTCCTGCTAGCTGCAGTTTGGATCCCGCTACCCGGTTATTACCGTGGTCTTGCCCAGATACCCCGGATTGCTACTGTGGTTCTCGATGCCTGGCTCGCTACCGTAGTCATGTCCCGTATATTATATGTATATGTATTTATTTCGTTGTTTCTCGTCACCTTGTGTGACTGAGATCAACGCCTTGATATGCTCTGTCACTTCGGTGATAGAGGACTTAGCTTCGTGTGGTTGCCATCTTGCTTGTTTCTCGTTTCCTTGGTTACCTTTACATGTTTTACAACACATACTTGTATTTGAATAAATGATTTCTCTTTTATGGAAATTGTTACTTAAACATATTTAAATGCTTTTGAAGGTAAATTCATTTATTATTGTAATGTTATGTCTTTTCATCCGTTTGCCAAACCATCATGTTTGACCCACTCTTTGGTACTCGGTCCGGACATTGTCTATCCCGAGGCGGAGCTTAAGGAGGCGGTCGGTGAACCGCAATGCCTAGTGGAGTGGCATGCTGATAATGTCGTGTAGACATTTGATTGCTATGAGAGACGTAACATTTTGGGAAACGTTTAACCATTCTTTGGGAATTGGTATTTTGTTTATATTGGCCTCTATGTTTGGGAATGTAATTAAATGATCTTTTGTATAAACTTTAACTATTCTTTTGGGAAAGCACTAATGATCATTGCTCATTCTGATACTTGATTTATATATATAATTTTATCTTGTGACTAAAGTTGAATTACCAATTTGATTTGCTACACGCTTCCGCACTCAAACAGAAGTGTATTATGTTGTTGTGATATCCTCACCGCAAACACCTGTGAGAAATTAAATAAATCAATGTGGCACATTAGTCCCGATCCCGGATTAGGACCTTGGTAACCCGGTCCGGGGTCGCGACAGACTGGTATCAGAGAGAGACGTGTTTCAAGCAATTAAAAAAAACTAGAAATCCTAAGGACGTGGCGAGGATTCGTTAGACTCTTTGTTAGCTAGTATTGTGTGAGCAATGTGTGACCCTTTATTTGATTATTATGTGCTAACAATTTGTTTTACAGCATCATGCCACCTCGTAAAAGACTGATAAACGGTAACCCTTCCGGAAGTGACAATGATCATGCAGGGCCAGTCGAGGAAGATATGGTTGATAACAACATGCCAAATCAATTCCAACAGATGAAGCAGGCAATGCTTGACCAATAGCGTCAGGCTAATGAAAACCAAGCCAGATTGCAAGAGCAAGTGCTTAAGAGAGAGGAAGATCATGCTGGGGAATTGGCAGAAATGCAGAGGCAACTGTTAGAAGTGTTACAGAGAAGGCCCGAACCGGTTCAACCTCAACCTGCTATTGTCATCAATCAGAGGCAACATGACCCGAACGCTTTGTTTGAGCGGTTCCGGAAGAGAGCTCCGAAGGACTTTCTAGGGATAGAAGATCCATTAACGGCGGATGATTGGTTGGAGCATACGGAGAACATCTTCGAGATCTTCCAATGCACCGGGGGAGAAAGAGTAAACCTCGCATCATCTCTCTTTAATGGTGAAGCAGACATTTGGTGGAAGACAGTTAGAAATGAGTACAGGACCATGGTAGATGCAGTAGCTTGGGTTAACTTCAAGAGGCAGTTTCATGACAAATATGTACCCACCCACATCAAGAAGCAGAAGGCAGTGGAATTCTAACAACTTGTCCAAGGGAACATGACAGTCCTTGAATACCTCACAAAATTCGAAAGATTGTCTAGATATGCTCCAGAGTTGGTGGACACGGTGGAGAAAAAGATTGATAAGTTCCTAGAGGGACTCAACCCCATCATTGAGAGAGATGCTATGGGAGTAGTACCACCTGCCACTTTCGAGGAAGCTGTCAAGAGCATGGATGAAAATACCAGCCGTGGCGGCCACTATTTGGGAAAAATCGGGTATCGCACCCGTAGCGGCCCATATCAGCCGCTACGAACCGATACAGGTTGCCACGTTACTGTGGCGCCGCTACAGTGAGCAGTAAAGGAAGAAGAAAGGAAAGGAAAAAAAGAAAAGAAGAAGAGGAAAACAGGAAGAAAGGGGGAAAAATAAAGACAGTGAACAGTAAAGGAAGAAGAAAGGAAAGGAAAAAAAAAAGGAGGTAAACAGGAAGAAAGGGGGAAAAATAGAGAGAGCGAGAGAGAGAGAGAGAGAGAGAGAGAGAGAACATACCAGGCGATGGTGGCGGCAGCAGCAAGGGGCAGCAGCAAGGCTGCAGTAGCAACAGCAGCAGGCGGCGGCAGTAACGGCAGGAGCTCCTCTTCCTTCTTCTTCTTCTTCCTTTCCTTTTCCTACTTTTCTTTTCTTTTCTTTTCCCTCCTTTTCCTTTCCCCCTTCTCCCGTTATATCTCGATCCTTCATTTCACATGAAATAGTGCACTGGGCACTGGGTAGCAGGCAGGGCCTTTCCATCTAATTTAGTTAAGGTAATTTATGGCCCCCATAGTGGCCCACCTTATAAAAGGTTTAGATAAAATTTAGATGGCCCCTCAAAAGCTGTTAGTCTTCTTAACCTTTGATGGGCTCCACATTGATGCCCAAGTATTAAATAAAAAGGGCATGTCTTTACCAAATACAACTTAATTGAAATTAGAGCCTTAGCCAAGTTTCTCTTTAATTAGAAATACAACCCAATAAAATTTCACTCTAATTGAAAATAGGGTCATAGTAAACTTTGACACTAACTAGAAATGAGCTCCAGCCAAGTTTCACATTAATTGAAAATAGGTTTTAGCCAAATTTAATAGGAAATACTAACATAAGGCCTTGACCAAAGTACACCTTAATTGAAATGAGCCCTTTTCATTTTAATAGGAAATAGGCTCCAATCAAATTTAATTTTTAACAGAAAAATATTTATGAGCTTTTCATTATTTTCTAAGTTAGCAGTTCTAAGAAACATGAATACACGTGAAAAAAAATACTCATTATTATTATTTTCTATTTATACAGCGATACAGGACCTCATATATTGAGGGCACCGCTATGCCCCCTTTTATTATTTACTTTTGCAAAAGAATCACATTTTCTTTCATTTTACAATTTTTTGGATTTTCTGGAATTTTTTCATATTGTTTTTGGTGATTTTTTCAAATCGCACCGCTACGCCGCTACGTATCCCCGCTACGCTACTTATCGCCTGTTAAACAGGCCCAAGGCCCATAATTAGATCCAGTCCAGCATGATTGTCTTGCGTGTTTTGATTTGGTCAAAGATTACACAGTTGTACATATTATCTTAATTAGATTGGTTTCCTAACTTAGAACGTAATTGATGTAATTAGATTGAGTTCCTAACTTAGAGCCTTGATTAAGGCATGTAATACTCTATATATTGAGGCTCGTTCTCCAAAGGAAGACAAGCAATTATAATACAAGTTCATAGCTTTATGCTATTTCAACTTCCATTCGTGAGTTGTCTTGAGTTTGTCATGGTATCAGAGCAAGTTTCAAGAACACCTAGTTTCTTCTCTTCCAAAGCATCAATGCAGTAGGATAGAGAGGAATAAAACTCTCCCTCGTGCAGAATAACAGATCCAAGCATCTGTTCAAGGATTCCAGCGTCATTCACACTGCGACAGTTCCATCATATTGGTGGCCCGCCCCTGATCATCAATTCATCTTCCAAAAACCATAGTCATGGTCGCCTGGTACTCCTAGGATTATTGACGATTTTTCAGGATTTTTTAGCATCTCCAGGTTGGTGGTTTACTCATTCTCAAGTTTTTTTCTAGAAATTTACATTGTTTTCATCAAAACCGTCCAGAATCTTGGATATTCAGCAGAATCAGTTCAAACCTGTTTCAATAGAAGCCAAAATAGAAGGCTTCCTCAGATCTTTCTTCAGATCTAGGGCCAGAACCATCTGTGGGGCCCACGTAGTGGATCTACAGCCACTTTTCTGGTCGTCTGGGGTGATTTTTGCACAATTTTTGTGCTCTCTGTCGTCTGGGGTGATTTTTTTACACACAGGAAGCTCGTCTATGTCTGGGTTAAATACACAACATCGTTTCTCTTATCTGTGGCTAAGTTTTTACAACTATTAGATCATTTTTTGATTAATCTTGTTTTAAGATAGACAAAACTGAGGTTACCTTGATCAAATTCACTGGAAAAAATTACCCTGCCTGGTCTTTCCAATTTCAAATCTACCTAGAAGCCAAGGAATTGTGGGGATTTGTTTCTGGCACTGATCCTAAACCTACTGAGGATGAGAAGAAGATCTCCTCATGGCATACTAAAGATGCCAAAATCAAAACCTGGATTCTGGGATCTGCTGAGCCTCATCTGGTAATGAACCTCAAACCTTACCCCACTTCTAAAGACGTGGTGGTATCTGTAGCAAGTGTACCATCAAGATAACTCAGCACGTCAATTTCACCTTGAATGTGCGATTGCTGAATATGCACAAGGGACTTTGTCGATCCAAGACTACTATTCGGGATTCCGGACTCTATGGGCGGAATACGATAGTATTAAGTATGCAGATGTGGCTGCCGACGTTTTGATCGTAATTCGCGATCTTCAGGCTTCTAGTCAACGGGATCAATTTTTGATGAAATTACGAACTGAATATGAAAGTATCCGATCTGCCCTGATGAATCGGACGCCTCTACCTTCCTTGTCTGTCTGCTTGAATGAACTCTTACGCGAGGAACAGCATATTGCGACCTCCGCCCATATAGCTCAACAAAAGACTGAGACCTATTCAGTCGCGTTCTCTACTAATAAAGCTTCTCAGCTTCCGTCTTGAGACTTGAGCAAATCCCAGTGCTACAGTTGTCAAAAATTTGGGCATCTTGCATCTCAATGCAAACAGAAAGTCTCCAGTTACTGTAAAAAGCCGGGACACATCATCTCTGAATGTCGTCGCCGCCCATAACGTCCATCATCACAGTATCAGCCTCCACGGTCTCAGACTCCACAGTATCAGACTCCGCATGCTTATGTCGCTTCTTCGGTTATGCCTCCTTCTGAGAGACAAACTAACCGCCCAATCAGCTCAATGTGTGTTTTTAGGTTATGCGCCCTTCCAGAAAGGGTTCCTTTGCTACGATCCTCACATTCGTCGCTTTCGGACCTCTAGGAATGTCGTTTTTTTTTTTTTTACAGCAATATTTTTTTCAAAAACACCTTGAACCTCCTGACTCCTCCTTGGTGTCTTTACCTGGTTTTTTTTACAATACATCGGTTGTTCGTTTTAATCCAAACTATGTATCAACGACAGAACAGAGAAGCGCCTCCCAGGGATCCCCCTCCTGATCCTCCTCCGGCATCTGGTCTATCTGGACATCCTTCATTGCGTCGCTCCACTCGCATCTCAGTACCCCCCGACCACTATGGGTTCTCCCATACTTCCTTAATGGCCACTTTGTCCTCTTCTTCCATCCCCCACTCCTATTCTCAGGCTATGCAGGACAAATGTTAGAACAAAGCTATGCAAGAAGAATTGGATGCTTTAGAAAAAAATCATACGTGGGATATTGTCCCCTCCTGTGGGTGTCAGACCTATTGGCTGCAAGTGGATTTTTTATTTCAAGTTAAAATCAGATGGCACTCTTGATCGATATAAAGCGCGCCTTGTTGCTCTCGGAAATAGACAGGAATATGGAATTGATTATGATGAAACTTTTGCTCCTGTCGCCAAGATGACCACCATACGCATCATCCTTACTGTTGCTGCCTCTCAGTCCTGGCCTCTCTATCAAATGGATATCAAAAATGCGTTTCTTCATGGTGATCTCAAAGAAGACGTTTATATGTGTCTGCCTCTAGGGTCCTCATCTGGGAAAGGTATGGTTGCTAAGCTTCGTCGCTCCCTCTATGGTCTGAAGCAAGCTCCTCACACATGGTTTGAGAAATTTCAAGATGCCCTTCTCCGCTTGGATTTTCATCCTAGCCAGTATGATCCTTCCCTGTTCTTACATCATGCTCCGTCCGGGATTACTGTGCTACTGGTTTACGTTGATGACATTGTCATTACTGGTCCTAATGCACAAATGATTCAGGAACTCCAAGCTTCTCTTCATCAGACATTTCAAATGAAGGATCTCGTCCCTTTACACTATTTCCTCGGTCTTGAAGTTCATCAATCGCCTAAAGGTATAGTTCTCAATCAGCACAAATACACGGTTGACCTCATTGACTAAGCTGGCCGTACTTCTTCAGCTCCAGTCGATATGCCGATCGAACTAAATATCAAACTCAGTAAAGAGGAGGGTGACCTTCTTCCAGATCCTACCACATATCGCCAGTTAGTAGGTAGCCTGATCTACCTCACGATCACCCGCCCTGATATCTCATTTGCAGTCAACCTAATGAGTCAATTCATGACTACTCCTCGTCACCTTCATTTGGCTGTTGTTCGTCGCCTCATTCGATATCGTATTCGCACGCCGACTCGTGGGTTGTTTTTGCCATCCAATAATCCTCTTTCTCTCATAGCTTATTCAGATGTTGATTGGGCTGGTTATCCGGATACTCGCATATCAACCACAGGATGGTGCATGTTTTTTGGTGATAGTCTGATTTCTTGAAAATGCAAGAAACATGATAAAGTTTCCAAATCTTCTACCGAGGCTGAGTACCGAGCTATGTCTGCTGCGTGCTCCGAAATACTTTGACTCCGAGGTCTGCTCTCTGACATTGAATTTCCCGCAGCAGGAGCTACCCCCCTCTATGCAAATAATACAAGTGCGATTCGGATTACTGAAAATCCGATTTTTCATGAACGCACTAAACACGTCGAGGTTGATTGTCACTTCATACGTGATGCATTTAAGCGTGATATCATCACCCTTCGGCATATCTCCACTGAGCTTCAAATTGTTGATATTCTCACTAAAGGTCTTCCCCGCCCACGTCATCAATTCTTGGTCGGCAAATTGATGCTCGTTGATTCTCCCGCATCAATTTGAGGGGGGGTATTAAACAGGCCCACGGCCCATAATTAGATCCAGTCCAGCATGATTGTCTTGCGTGTTTTGATTTGGTCAAAGATTACACAGTTGTACATATTATCTTAATTAGATTGGTTTCCTAACTTAGAACATAATTGATGTAATTAGATTGAGTTCCTAACTTAAAGCCTTGATTAAGGCATGTAATACTCTATATATTGAGGCTCGTTCTCCGAAGGAAGACAAGCAATTATAATACAAGTTCATAGCTTTATGCTATTTCAACTTCCATTCGTGAGTTGTCTTGAGTTTGTCATCGCCTGCTTCGTAACGGTTTGGCGGCGGACCGCAACGCCCACCACTACCGCTATTTTCATCCTTGGTCAAGAGAGCCTACAAGTTTGAGAACTTTCACAACAAGATCCTTAGAGTTCAAGGGAAAGGACAAGCTCATCAGCAGAACTACCAGCAAAAGAATCATCAGAACAAGAAACAGAGGATAGAACAGAATGCTCAGAATCCATCGGTTTGTACCCACTGTGGGAAGAACCATGAGAGTACACAGTGTCGTACACTCACAAGAGCATGCTTCAGATGTGGTTCCATGACCCATCAGATGAGAGACTGTCCGAGACAGAACAGGCAGAATCAGCAGCAACAAGGGGCACAGCGTCCAGTACCTCCACAAAATGAAATAGTCGGCTAGAATCAGGCAAGGCCACTTCAACAACAAGCACCACAGCAACAACATAGACCACAACAGCAACAACAGCAGGCCCGTTATCAGCAGGGACAGAACCAAAATCAGCGTGCACCACAACAAAACAGAAACATCTAACAAGGCAGGCCACAGCAGGCTCAGAATTGGCCACAACAGCGATGACAAATTTATGCGGTTAATAGAGCTGATGCAGAGGCAGCAGGCAATGTCGTGGAAGGTACACTCCTTGTTTGTGGGATTAAAGCTAAGATTTTATTTGACCCTAGCTCTACACACTCGTTTTTGTCTCATGCATTTTCTAAGTTGATTGATGTGCATGATAGAGAACTTGAGTTCATTTTGACTGTGGCAACCCCAGTAGGTAAACAAGTTATTTATAGAACCTTTTACCCTAGTTGTGTAGTTCAGATAGGAGAAGTGGTTTTAACCGCAGATCTCATTTTATTGGAGATGTATGATTACGATGTCATCCTAGGGATGGATTGGTTGGCAAGGTACCATGCCACAATGGATTGTTTCCATAAGACCCTTACCTTCAAGTTAGATAAGACACCAGCAGGAGTGTCGTTTCAGGAAGAGAGGAGAAATCCTCGTACAAGGTTTGTCTCAGCGTTGAAGGCTGATAGACTATTGAAAAGTGGATGTGAAGCCTATTTGGCATTTATCACGGAGGATAAACGGTCCCAAGGGGTGGAGGAGATCCCAATTCTTTGGGAATTCCCGGATGTTTTTCCAGAGGAAATTCCAGGTTTGCCACCCCTCAGAGAGATTGACTTCACCATTGAGTTATTACCAGGGACCGCTCCTATTTCTATTGCACCATATCGTATGGCTCCAGCAGAATTGGGAGAATTGAAGACTCAGTTGCAAGAATTATTGGACAAAGGTTTTGTGAGACCGAGCATCTCACCATCGGGAGCTCCAGTCTTGTTTGTCAAGAAGAAAGACGATTCGATGAGGATGTGTATAGATTACAGAAGATTGAATCAAGTGACCATCAAGAACAAATATCCATTGCCAAGGATAGATGAACTGTTTGATCAGTTACAAGGTGCTTCATATTTTTCGAAGATTGATTTGAGATCCGTTACCATCAGCTGAGAGTCAAAGAATCAGTCTTACGTGTAAGTAAAACTCTACCGTTGTTGTTGACATCATGCTACAATCGTACCGATGGTGTGTCCAAATCCATCTAGATTGTCAACAACAACTTATATTCCATAAGAACCGACAAATAAGTCTTACGTGTGTAAGTAAAACTCTACACACCAATTTGTCTACTTTATAGAATAAAGGACACTCACATGCATAATAATTAATAATGCAACCATTTGCCCATATAAAATCTCAGTTAGATGAGAAGACAAAATATACTAGAAATGAACCAGTCAAAGACAAATACATAAAGTATGTTTTTAGTATAAATTTCCAACATCTACAAGAGAAAGAGATGACCAGATGGAAGAGTTGAAACCTTTAAGGCCAGGCTTATTGCGAAAGGATATACTCAGAAAGAAGGTATCGATTATAAGGAAACCTTCTCGCCGGTAGCCATGCTCAAGTCCATCCGGATACTCTTATCCATTGCGGCTCATCTCAATTACGAGATTTGACAAATGGATGTCAAGACGGCATTTCTTAACGGTCGTCTTGAGGAAGACATTTATATGGTGTAGCCAGACGGTGTTGTAGCTAATAACCAAGAGCAAAGAGTTTGCAAGCTGCAAAAGTCCATTCATGGACTAAAGCAGGCATCCCGGAAAAGGAACATCATTTTTTACCAGGCAATCAAGTATTTGGTTTTAGTCAGAATCCGGATCAGTCATGTGTGTATATGAAAAGTGAAGGAGGCAGGGTAGTTTTTCTGGTATTACATGTCTACGACATCCTTCTCCTAGGGAGTGACATAGCGATGTTGTTAACAGTAAAAGTTTGGTTGGCTAAGACTTTTGATATGAAGGACTTGGAAGAAGCTAGCTACATCCTAGGGATCAAACTCCATCGAGATCGGAAGAATATGATGATAGGCTTATCCCAAGCTGTTTACATAGATAAGATACTAGTACAGATTACTGTGCAAGACTCCAAGAAGGGTATCACACCTTTGAGGCATGGAGTGCACCTTTCCAAGGATCAGTGTCCCAGGACACCTGAGGAAAATGAGCAGATGACTTCGATACCATACGCTTCGGCTGTTGGTAGCCTCATGTATGCTATGCTATGTACTAGACCGAATATCTGTCAAACAGTGGGCCTAGTCAGCAAATATCAGTCTAACCCAGGTCCTGAACATTGGACTGCTGTAAAGTGTACTCTCAAATACTTGACAAAGACTAGAGATTACATGTTGATTTACAGCAGTGATGAGCTGATTCCAGTCGGTTACACAAATACTGACTTCATGTCAGATAAGGATTCCTAGAAATCAACCTCTGGGTATGTGTTTATGCTGTAGTGTCTTGTGAAGCAACTAAGGAAGCAGTATGACTCAAAAGATTCCTTTTGGAACTTGGAGTGGTACCTTTGGCGCGACAGCCACTCACAGTTTACGGTGCAAGCAGCAAAGCAGTCGCTCTGTCCAAGAAACCCAGGAGCCATAAGAGCCAAAAGCACGTACAGAGGAAGTAACACTTGGCCAGAGAGATTATGCAGAGTGGTAATATTGTAATCACCAAGATAGCCTCTGCAGACAATCTGGTAGATCCCTTTACTAAGCCTTTGACTGCCAAAGTCTTTGAGCAGCGTGTAGACGGGATGGGCATGAGATGCAACCATGACTGACATTCAGCCCAAGTGGGAGATTGTTAGATTATATGGTCTCAATCCATTAGATGATGTGATAAATTGATTTATTTCTTTATTTATCATTATAATCATGCTTTCCTTTCATGAGATGAATGGTGTTTTATTACATGTATACTAGATGTAATAAATGTGTATGGATGAAATCCACATACGGGAGACGTGTCGCAAATCTTATACTTAAATATCTTCACAACCAGTGATGAGATTGGGTTGCTGCACCTTAATCACTATGAGATAGTGTGATTTGTTTCGATCATCAAAATGTAAGATTCTGGATCATTGTACTGGTACATTGGATGTATTGAAGGACCATGAGAAGCACCTTATGAACGTTGTCTTTACTTTAAGGTCTACTCTCATAATTCCCTAGCAATAGGCTCATAATCCTAAGACATTAATGAACTCAAGTTTCTATCTATTCGTTTGTTTTGAGTCACCAATGAGTGAAACCAATTATAGGTCAACACCTCGATATCTTGGGTACATGGTAGTAGGACTCTGGGAACATTCAATGGTCGAGATGGAATCTATCCTAATTATTCCCTTGTGCCAATTAACGGATTTATCATTGGTAAGTGCGCACCCATCTCAATTAAGAGTTAATTGGATAGGTACCGATGATCATTATAATTAATTGGGTCTCAAGGATAATAAGATATGGATCTAATTTGGTGGACAGGACCGATTGATCCATGGATATGGATGGATGGGCCTACTTGTGGTCATATGGAAGTTTAGGATCTTCTTGTAATTTATTCATAAGACTGGAGTTCAATTGCATTTATATAGTGGAGTTAATTGCAATTAACTGTGGGCCCAGATTGCACATGAGATGTGGGGACGGGGTGTCCCAGTTGGAGCCAGCTTTCTATGAAATCACTAGTTATTAGAAAGTTACAAATTCTACTTTAACTCTAAAAGGAAAGGAAATAGAAAGTTATTATTGTAGAAGATAACTCATGAAATAAAAGGCCCATCTAGGCCCACGTAGAATATCCCACATGTGGGACTGAGTTAAGCATTATACAACCTCTTTTGTAGATATATTTCTATGTATAGAGATTAAGATTCTTTTATTCTTTGATTTTAATTGTAATTAGATTGTAATTACTGTTGATTGATAGCACGTGATTAGGGTAAATATCTTATAAAAGATGGTTGGTCGATCCTCAATGGAAATACGACTATTCTCTCCAAACTCTGTCTCTGTCTCTGTCTCTTTTTCTCTTCATGCTCTTTCATAAAATAACATGGTATCAGAGCCCAATGTTCTGAGAGTTTTTTATTAGCCTAAGAGACTTTCCAATCATCTTCGAATACTTCTCTACTTGCTTTCTCTGCTGATACGTGCCAGGAGTTCATCTGATCAACGTGGCCCGCCTTTGATCAATCTCTGGCTACCAGCAACCACTCTCATGATGATCGACTACCCTTCAGGAGTATTTTGAAGATTTTTCTGGATTTTTTAATCAACAGTTAAGGTACTGTTCTACCAATTCTTCATCTGACGAGTTTGGGTCCTTTTTCTCAAAAGGTTTTTATCACAACAGTATAGATTTGTGAATCTGTATCCAAATCTCATCAAACTTGGACTGGAGGTTATACAATTGATCTCTTCCAAGATGATCAATCCTGATTTGTGATTGGAGCACTTTTTGGGGCCCACAGACAGCTTCTGCCCAGAAAATTCTGATCGTCTGGCACTCTTTTTGCCATATTTGGGACTGAGTTGGGTTATTTTCTTCTGGATGCATATCTCAGCCATCCAAACTGCATCCTTCATGCTTGGTTAGTACAATCATCTCATATTACATCTTTTTATCAATTGTGATTGATAATTTCTCTACTGCTGGACTATTTGAGTCCCTATTTTTCTACTATTGGACTGTTTGGTTCCCTCTTTGCTACTGGACTGGTTGAAGTCACTTGTGAATGGTTCTTCCACTGCTGCTGCACTACTTGATCCTTTTCTGCACCTATCTGGCTTACTGCTTTATGTGGTCTCTCTCTCATTTTACGGGATTTGAAAATAATGGACAAATATGATGTTATTCAAGTTAAGTTTAATGGGAATAATTATATAGCCTGGTCTTTTCATCTAAAGAATTATGTAGAAGGCCAAGGACTGTTTGGTTATCTTGATGAATCGATAACTAAACCTACTACTACAAGTACTACGGAGACAATAGCCTTAGCCACCTGGTCTGAAGAAAATGCTACGGTAGTCACTTGGATTCTTAACTCCATTGATCCGTCTCTTGCCATTGCTCTTCAAGCATATATTGTCGTAGCTAATATGTGGGCTCATCTCAAGAACGTTTATCATCAAACTAATAAAGCCCACAAATTTCAATTAGATAGTGAAACTGCTAAATTCAGTCAAGGAGATAAATCTGTGCTGGTATACTTCAATGGATTTCTCACCCTATGGACTGAGAGCGATGCTATGATTGTTCAAACTCTCTCTTCGAGATTTCTGTTTGGGGCTCTTAAATTACAAAAGGAGACTCACATCAGCCAGTTCCTTATGAATCTCAAACCCGAATTCGAGCAAAAATAGAATCCTTCCACCTTGCCCAGAAAAAATGCTCCAGCTGCGTTCCAAGTTCAAGCACATTTCCCTGATACGAGAAGCACCTCTTCCGGGGCCATCTCCATGACTCCTGCCCAAACTCAGGAACTAATTCAGAACACGGTGACCTCAGCATACGCATCTATGGGCTTTATTGGTGGTCAGTATCAAACTCATTCTCCAATAGCATTTCCTGCTTTTCATTCTTCAGTCTCTCTATCTTCATCTATCACCCCATCCACATGGTTTCTAGATTTAGGAGCATCGAACCACATGACTTCTGTACAAAGTAGCTTTACAGACTCTCACCCTTATCTTGGCAAAGACAAAATCACCACTGCTAATGAAGACCAATTACCCATTGCGGGGATTGGTACCATTACTTTATCTAGTGTCTCTGGCCAGTCCATCAACCTTCCCCATGTCTACTTTGTTCCCAAATTATCAGCCAATTTACTTTCTGTCGGACAACTTATTGATAATGGGTACCTAGTAAACTTTTCTTCCACTGGTTGTGTCATACAGGGGCGGCAAACTGGGAAGGTGATTACGACGGGGAGTAAACATGGTCGCCTGTTTCTGTTGGACATTGGACATCATTCCCTATTTTCTTCTTCTAATTCAATAAATTGTGGAATGTGTGGTGTTAAACAGGCCCAAGCCCAAGGCCCATGAACATATCCTGTCCAGAATATCATATCTCACGTGGATATTGATTGGGTCAACTTGTAACAGCTGTACATATTATCTTAATTAGATTTTCTCTTATAAATTAGTTAGTTTCCTAAAGTTAGAATAACAATTGATGTAATTAGGCTAGTTTCCTAACTGAGAAGCCTTGATTGAGGCATGTAATACTCTATATATTGGGGCTAGATCTCCAAAGGTGAGGACACACAATAATACATTCAGTTTCCAAGAACTCACGTTCTATTCTTACATTCTGCAATTGTGAGAATGACATGGTATCAGAGCCAAGGTTAAGAAAATCTTGTTCTTTGATCTTACATAGCATTTAGGCATTAAGGATAGAGAGAAATCAATCTCTCTTGTGAAGATCGACAGATCAAGGATCTGTTTCAAGGAGTCCAAACGCTGCAACAGTCTCATCTTCATGGTGGCCCACCTCTGATCATCAAACCACCATCAGAGATTTCTCCAGACATGGTCGTCTGGATTTTCTAAGAATATTGGAGATTTTTTCACAATTTTTCAGCACTCCCAGGTTGGTGATTTACACATTCTCGACATTGTCCAGTTTTTTAATACTGTTTTCATCTGGACTGTCCAGAATCTTGGATCTGTGGTGGAATTGGATCATTCATTTTCCAGTAGAAAGCAAATTACTGCAATTCTTCAGATCAGTGATCTGATCATTGACCAGATCTATCAGTGGGGCCCACATAGCAGATCAGCAAGAAAAATTCAGGTCGCCTGGAGTGTTTTTTTGCCCTTTTTAAGTTCTGTGTGGATTTTTCTCCTCCCTGATTGATCGGATCTTAGTATATATACACAGCACAGTTTGTTATCAGCATTTAGATTTCATCTCTTCACTGTTGTTGGAATTTCTTTGCAATCAAGATTGAAGAAGGAAAAATCTGAGGTTACCTTGATCCGATTCACGGGAAAAAATTATCCCGCCTGGTCGTTTCAGTTCCAGATTTACCTTGAGGCTAAAGAATTGTAGGGTTATATATCTAGATCTGACCCTAAACCCAAGGAAGATGAGAAGAAGATATCCGCTTAGCTTACTAAAGATGCAAAAATAAAAACATGGATCCTGGGTTCCGTCGAACCACATCTGATAATGAACCTCAAACCTTATCCCACTGCTAAAGACATGTGGGGATATCTGAAGCAAGTGTACCATCAAGATAACTCAGCACGTCAATTTTATCTGGAATGTGCAATTGCTGAATATGCACAAGGGACATTGTCAATCCAAGACTACTATTCAAGATTCCGAACCCTATGGTCGGAATACGATAGTATTAAGTATGCAGATGTGGCTCCTGACATTCTGATCGTGATTCGCGATCTTCAGGCCTCTAGTCAAAGGGATCAGTTTTTGGTGAAACTGCGGAATGAATATGAAAGTGCCCGATCTGCCCTGATGAATCGGACGCCATTACCTTCCTTGGATGTATGCTTCAATGAACTTTTACGAGAAGAACAGCGCATTGCGACCTCGGCTCATATAGCGCAACAAACGACTGAGACCTATTCAGTTGCGTTCTCAGCTAATAAAACTTCTCAGCCTCCGCCGCGCAACTTGAGTAAAACGCAATGTTACAGTTGTCAAAAATTTGGGCACATTGCAACTCAATGCAAACAGAAGGTCTGCAGTTACTGTAAAAATTCGGGACATATCATCTTTGAATGTCGCCGCCGACCCCAACGTCCATCACCACAGCCTCAGACTCCACAGTATCAGCCTCCGCATGCGTATGTTGCTTCTTCGGCTATGCCTGCTCCTACATCTGCGCCCTCACAACCTGGTCCCTCATCATCTCTCACTCCTGAAATGGTTCAACAGATGATGTCAATGCTCTCTCTGCTTTTGGTCTCTCAGGTATATCCCCTCCATCTTCTACTTGGTTTCTTGATTCTGGGGCGTCTAATCATATGATGTCTTCCCGTGCACCGCTCTCCAACGTGCAAAGCTACAATGACCCTCTTCAAATTCAAACTGCTAACGGGGGCCATGTTCCCATTACTGCTGTCGGTGACATCTCTGGTCCCATTCCATTGAAAAATGTTTATCTCTGTCCAAATTTAACTTCCAACCTTTTGTCAGTCGGGCAGCTTGTTGAAAATAATTGTAATATCTCTTTTTCTTCTTCTGGTTGTGTTGTGCAGGACCAGATGTCCGGGAAGGAGATCACGAGGGGGCCTAAGTGTGGACGCTTGTTTCAGCTGGATTTTTCAAAAATCTTTAGGAATAAATTGGACAATGATGTGTTTTGTTTTTCCATTAGAGATAACTGCCAATTGTGGCATAAAAAACTTGGACACCCTAATTCAAAGACTTTATCCTTGATGTTCAATTCTGGTTTAATAAATAAAACTGTTGGTTTATCTTCTTGTGTGCCTTTTGATTGTGCTACTTGCAAATTGGGAAAAAGCAAAACCCTTCCTTTTCCTATTTCCACTTCACACAGCACTCAGAGTTTTGATTTGGTTCATAGCGATGTCTGGGGAATTGCTCCAGCTCTCTCTCATGCTCGCTATAAATACTTTGTGACTTTTATTGATGATTTCAGTCGGTTCACATGGGTTTACTTTCTGCATTCCAAATCTGGTGTTTTTCATGTTTTTAAAATGTTTCTAGCTTATGTTGAAAATCAATTTTCCACCTGCATTAAAATCTTGCGATCTGACTCAGGTGGGGAATATATGTCCTCTGATTTTCAACAATTTTTGCAAACCAAATGTATTATTTCTCAAAGAACTTGTCCTTATACTCCACAGCAGAATGGAGTCGCTGAAAGGAAAAATCGACATCTCCTTGATGTCACTCGTTCCCTTCTCCTTGAATCATCAGTTCCTACCCGGTTTTGGGTTGAGGCTTTGGCTACTGCAGCTCATCTCATTAACCGCATCCCATCCTCTTCGATTGCCAATGAAAGCCCATATTATCGTCTCTACAAGACATCTCCATCTTATGATGATCTTCATGTTTTTTGTTCTGTTTGCTTTGTTCATTTGCCTCCGTCTGAACGGACCAAACTTACAGCTCAATCTGCTCAGTGTGGTTTTTTAGGATATGCACCCTTCAAGAAAGGGTTCCTTTGCTATGATCCACACATTCGTCGCATCCGTACCTCTCGGAATGTCGTGTTTTTTGAAAACGAGTATTTCTTTCAAAAACACCTTGATCCTCCGGATGACTCCTCATTAGTTTCCTTATCTGGTTTTTCTGATGACACATCTATTGTTCGATTTAATCCTAATTTTGTGTATCACAGGCGGACCACAGACGCGCCTCCTGGGGATTCCCCTCCAGATCTTCCTCCCGCATCCGGTCCACCTCAGGCATTTGGTCCATCTGGACTTCCTACATTGCGTCGCTCCACTCGCAGTTCGGTATCACCCGACCGCTATGGGTTCTCCCATACTTCCTTGATGGCCACTTTGTCCTCTTCTTCTATTCCCCAATCCTATTCTCAGGCTGTGCAGGACAAATGTTGGAACCAGGCTATGCACGATGAATTAGCTGCTTTAGAGAAAAATCATACGTGGGATGTTGTCCCCTCTCCTGTGGGTGTCAAACCTATCGGCTGCAAGTGGATTTTTTCTCTCAAGTTAAAATCAGATGGCACTCTAGATCGATATAAGGGGCGCCTTGTTGCTCTCGGAAATCGGCAGGAATATGGCATTGATTATGATGAAACTTTTGCTCCTGTCACCAAGATGATTACCGTACGCATTATCCTTGTTGTTGCTGCATCTCAATCCCGGCCTCTATATCAAATGGATGTCAAAAATGCGTTTCTTCATGGTGATCTCAAAGAAGATGTTTACATGCGTCTGCCACCGGGGTCCGCTTCTGGGAAGGGTATGGTTGCTAAGCTCCGTCGCTCTCTCTATGGTCTGAAGCAAGCCCCCCGCGCATGGTTTAAGAAATTTCAGGATGCTCTTCTCCGCTTGGATTTTCATCCTAGCTAGTATGATCCTTCTATGTTCTTACATCATGCTCCGTCCGGGATTACTGTGCTACTGGTCTACGTTGATGACATTGTCATTACTGGACCCAATGCCCATATGATTCAGGAACTCCAAGCTTTTCTTAATAAGACATTTCACATGCAGGATCTCGGCCCCTTAAACTATTTCCTTGGTCTTGAAGTTCATCAATCAACTAAAGGTATAGTTCTCAATCAGCATAAATACACGGTTGACCTTATTGCCTTGGCTGGCCTTACTGCTTCAGCCCCCGTCGATACGCCGGTCGAACTGAATGTCAAACTCAGTAAAGAGGAGGGTGATCTTCTTCCCGATCCTACCACATATCGCCAGTTAGTTGGTAGCTTAATCTACCTCACGATCACTCGTCCTGATATCTCCTATGCGGTCAACCTAATGAGTCAGTTCATGACTGCTCCTCGTCATCTTCATATGACTGCTGTTCGTCGCATCATTCGGTACCTTATTCGCACACCGACTCGCGGGTTGCATTTTCCATCCAACAATCCTCTATCTCTCAAAGCTTATTCAGATGCTGATTGGGCTGGTTGCCCAAATACTCGCAGATCAACGACAGGATGGTGCATGTTTTTTGGTGATAGCCTCATTTCCTGGAAATGTAAGAAACAAGACAGTTTCCAAATCCTCTACCGAGGCTGAGTACCGCGCCATGTCTGCTGCATGCTCCGAAATTCTTTGGCTCCGAGGTCTACTCTCTGACATCGGGTTTCCAGCAGAAGGCGCTACCCCCCTCAATGTTGATAATACCAGTGCGATTCGGATTACTGAAAATCCAATTTTTCATGAACGCACTAAACACATCGAGGTTGATTGTCATTTCATCAGAGATGAGCTTAAGCGTGAGGTCATCAGCCTTCCGCATGTCTCCACTGAGCTTCAACTTGCTGATATCCTTACTAAAGGTCTTCCGCGTCCTCGCCATCAGTTCTTGGTTGGCAAATTAATGCTTGTTGATTCTCCCGCATCAATTTGAGGGGGGGTGTTAAACAGGCCCAAGCCCAAGGCCCATGAACATATCCTGTCCAGAATATCATATCTCACGTGGATATTGATTGGGTCAACTTGTAACAGCTGTACATATTATCTTAATTAGATTTTCTCTTGTAAATTAGTTAGTTTCCTAAAGTTAGAATAACAATTGATGTAATTAGGCTAGTTTCCTAACTGAGAAGCCTTGATTGAGGCATGTAATACTCTATATATTGGGGCTAGATCTCCAAAGGTGAGGACACACAATAATACATTCAGTTTCCAAGAACTCACGTTCTATTCTTACATTCTGCAATTGTGAGAATGACATGTGGCATAGTCGTCTTGGACATGTGAACACTGCTTATTTACTTTCTTTGTTTAAAATTGGTTGTTTAGAACCTACTATTAATAATAAAATGATGTCCTCTTTACTTCAATCAAAGTGTGAAACGTATTGCTTGAGTAAGAGTCATATTTTGCCTCTTCCTATTCATCATTCTCGTGCGTTATCATCTTTTGACATTATTCACACTGATGTTTGGGGAATTGCACCCACATGGAGTAGGACAGGGGTATTATGTGACATTTATTGATGATCATTCTCATTTCACTTGGATTTATTTCATGCGCTTCAAATCTAAAGTATTCTCTCTTTTCCAAAAGTTTTACAATATGGTTCAAACACAATTTAAGAAAGCAATGAAAATTCTTAAGTCCGACTCCGGTGGAGAGTACATGTCCCATGATTTCTCTGCCTTCCTTTCTAATAAAGGCATTCTTCACCAAAAATCCTACTCGTATACTCCACAGCAAAATAGTATTGCAGAGAGGAAGAACAGGCATATCATTGAAACTATTCGTACTATCCTACTTGCATCCTTAGTTCCTCCCAATTTTTGTTGTGATGTTGCACAGACTGTTGTGTATCTCCTCAATCATCATCCTAACTTTGTTCTAGGAAAGACTACTCCTTATGAAGCTCTCTTTGGTCATGTCCCTTCCTATTCTCACTTACATGTTTTTGGTTGCTTGTGCTTTGTTCATCTTCCACCTACCGAGCGCACTAAGTTGTCACAACAGGCTGCCAAATGTATCTTTTTGGGTTACAGTACTGAACACAAGGGATTTCTGTGTTATGATCAATCCGAAAAACGCATGCGAATATCTCGTAATGTGATCTTCTTGGAACACATCCCTTTCTTTTCTTTGCGTTTGGATAATTATCATGTTGCTGTGTCTTATCTACCACAATTTCTTGTGATGACTTCTCCTCTACCTATTACAAATGTCTATGTCCGGCGCAACACGGTTCCACCTGTGGGGACTCCTTCTCTTGATCCTCTCCCAATGCCGCCTACTGCACCTTCAGGCATTAATACTTCTACTGATAATGTCCTACCCCTGCGACGCTCTAGTCGTCCTTCTGTTGCACCTGACAAATATGACTTTCTTGCTCTTTTCACTTCTTTGGATAGTACCCCTATACCCAACTCTTATTCACAGGCCTCGAAGATTGCATATTGGCAGGATGCTATGACTGAGGAGTTGCTTGCTCTTGAAGCAAACAAAACATGGGAATTGGTACCGGCCCCAGCCGACGCATCTGTTATTGGCAGTAAATGGATCTATTCCATAAAAGTTCACTCTGATGGGAGTCTTGACCGCTACAAAGCCAGATTAGTTGCACAGGGTTATAAGCAGGAATATGGGATTGACTATGAGACCTTCGCACCAGTAGCTAAAATGACCACTGTTCGCACTCTCCTTTCTGTAACTGCAGCTCACAACTGGCCCCTTTGGCAAATTGATGTAAAAAAATGCCTTTCTTCATGGCGACTTGCGTGAGACTGTTTATTTAAAGCCACCTCCGGGGTATGCTTGTCCTCCACAACATGTTTTTAAATTGCGAAAAGCTCTTTATGGCCTTAAGCAGGCTCCTCGGGCTTGGTTTGATAAATTTTGGGCAGTCATCCTTCAAGCTGGATTTCGCCAAAGTCATTCTGATAGTTCCCTCCTTCTCAGATGGACACCGAAGGGATACACATTTCTTTTGGTTTATGTTGATGATATGATTATCAGTGGTGATGATGTTGCTGGCATTACTTCCTTCAAACATCATCTCACTAGCTATTTTCGAATGAAGGATCTTGGTCATCTCACTCGCCAAAGAGGATCTTGGTCCTCTTACTTAATTCGTCAGCATGTTGTTACTGAGAAGATCACTTTGCCTCATGTTTCTTCTCATCATCAGTAGGCATATATTTTCACAAAAGCTCTTCACAAACCACCGCATAATGATCTTACTAGCAAATTGATGTTTTGGATTTTCCCACATCAATTTGAGGGGTTGTATAAGATAACTCATGAAATAAAAGGCCCATCTAGGCCCATGTAGAATATCCCACGTGTGGGACTGAGTTAAGCATTATACAACCTCTTTTGTAGATATACTTCTATGTATAGAGATTAAGATTCTTTTATTCTTTAATTTTAATTCTAATTTTATTGTAATTACTGCTGATTGATAGCACGTGATTAGGGTAAATATCTTATAAAAGATGGTTGGTCGATCCTCAATGGAAATACGACTATTCTCTCCAAACTCTGTCTCTGTCTCTTCTTCTCTTCATGGTCTTTCATAAAATAACAACTATTTCTATTTGAAGTGAGACTTCTAATAGCGGTAATAGTAAGTTACTAATTGTTGTGGAAGTGGGACTTCTATAATAATTAGAAAGGAAAAGGTTACTAATAACTTTGATAATAATTAGTAAGTAGCATTAGTGTTATAAAAGGAGAAGAGAGGCTTGGACGTCCACCACCCTAATCCCCTTGGAATCCACACCCAGCCCTCTCTCGTGCAAGTTGTTGCACGCCCATCTTCTTCTCTTCTCTTCTCTTCTAGTTTCTCTTCCAGTTTTACTTAGTGCTTCTAGTTGGTTTCTTTTTGAGATCCCACCCATCTCCTTGAGATAAGAGATGTAATGCGGGTCATAGCGTGGAAGACAATTGGGTCTTGGAGATTTTGATTTGATTTGTGAAAGAGTTCTTCATCAAAGAAAGAGATCAAATTCTCCATTAGAGCTCTACCAAGCTCCAAATGTATAATCTACTTCCTTGTATGTTGTAGATTTCGTGATTGCTTGTTAGGTGTTGTTTATATCTTATAGATAGAGTTTATTACTGCTCATGATTGATGAGTTTGAGGACTTCTGGATTGGGTTTCGTAGCCTTATGGATAGTTGATCCCTGCGTCAAGTGGGTCAAAAGTTTTTGAAACCTATCCACGAGACCCACCTATTTCCAACAAGTTGCCCCCATATTATAATATACGCTAAATTCAAGATTGATCTCAATTTTCAAATCAAAGAAATGGTCAATAACTATATGATTTTGTCTCAATTTTTTTTAATGACAAGACGACGACAACATTTCCTAGGAATTCAATTCCATGAAAATAAAAAATCTCCAATTATATTCTCAAGATAAGAAATTCATGGTAAAGTGAGTTTCTTTGATCTTCCAAGAATTCTATTCATGCAAAGTTACGAATTTTCAACATGGGGGATTTCTTGGTAAGCTGAGTACCTTTGAATTTGTAGGAATTCAATTTCATGTGAACAAATAGGTCCTATCTTTCATGGCATAATGGGTTCCTTCGAATTTTTAGAAATTCAGATCGATACTAATAGATTGGCCAATAATGAATTCATTTCTTTAAATCATTGAGAATTCAATTCCATGCAAATAAAGAAGCCCTGTTATATGTTCAGGATAAGAAATAAGTGGTAAAGTTGTTCCTTATAATTCCTAAGAAGTATTTTCATGCAGTTAAATCGCCCATAAGCTAGACAGACAACTAAAATTTCATGAGTCTTACATCCTTACTATCTATCAATTAATGTGATTTTTTGTCTTAGGACCTAAAAAAAAAAATTGACATTTTTAGGATCATGGAAAAAGACCAATTTTTTAAAAAAATAAATGGAGAAATAATTAATTTATCCTATTTAAGACCTGCCTTTCATTGTTTAAAGTTGATCATATGAACAACCAATCATAATATGTTCACTGTATCAAATTTCACTTTAATACGTAAAGGTGCATTGTATACACAAAGGTTAGCTACATAGGTTGCAATGACCAAAGGTTTGGTGACGGAAGAGGAAAAGAGAAGTCATACCAAGAGGGGAAAAGGTAAAATCAAGGAATGGCGATGCCTCGAGAAAACAAAGTTTTGGTAATTTTGTCATTTCCCATAGCATGGAGAAGGTCTAGGGAAAATTAGAGTTTTTGGGAAGCACAAAGGGAAAGCCACCTCTAAAGGTAAGCTCCAGTGAAAAACCTCTAAAAACAATAAGTACAGTTAAAACTCATTACAAATCAGTCCTTGACTTTTCTGTAATTACAGAAAAGTCCTGTTTGACTCACCCAAACTTCTCACACTCTTAAGGAAATTAATTGGCTCTTTATGGAATAAGAAGGCGTCATTTCAGGCAAGAGCCTCCTCTCCTATTGGGTAGGTATCTTCTATGCCGTTGGCTTTAATTCAAATCCCTTAAATAATTCCAATGAGTGGGAATATGACAGAGTGACTTACCCTCAATCACCAGCCCATAATAGATCATGAAAAACATATTGTTCCAAGGAGAAGAAGTCAATTGTTCAAGCAACACCTGAGAAAAATATCACTAAGACATGTTACTATACGTTTGTATCAATTGAACAGCAAGTAGAAACCATGATATTAGCATAGAATATTCCTTCAACTTTACCTTGTCAGGGATTTTGAGTACTGCAATTTAATTGGATGTGTTTCTATCTTTTAAGCTTAATTTTCCATGCATAGTTGTGTTTTTATTTTCGTATCATTTTAGGCATCCTAAGTATGTATCTAGGTGTGTGATTCATTGGTTGCAAACCTCTTCCCAAAGATTATTTCAAGTTCATAAATTGGAATTTATGGCTAGCCGTATGCATTTCACTTTACGGTTGCTTTTGTTGGAAGTAGGTGGGCTTCATGGATAGATTTTCAAAACTTTTGACCCACTTGACTCAGGGATCAACTATCCATAAGGCTACAAAACCCAATCCAGGATGCAATCCCTCATTCTCATCAATCATGTACAGCAATATAACCTATCTAGAAGATAGAAATCAGCAACTGCATGCAACAAAATAATCTACAACAAGTAAAGAAGTAGATTATACCTTTGAAGCCCTGTAGTGCTCTAATGGAGGAGAAGATAATTAACTTGATCAAGAACTCTTCTTGAAGCAATTAGAGATCTCCAAGACCTTGTTGTCTTCCATGCTATGACCCTCTATCAGATCTCTTTTCTCAAGAAGATGTGTGGGATCTCCAAGAGAAAACCCTACTAGAAACTCCAAGCAAACTAGAAGAGAACTAGAAGAGAGAGAGGAAGAGGAGAGATGTGCAACTCTTGCACTTGAGGAGTCTTGGGCGTGAATACTGGAGTGGGACGTCCAAGGGGTTTCTTCCCTTATTTATAGCCTACAAAACTTCTCTTAAGACTCTCTTACTAATTGCATTAGAAGTCACACTTCCGCACAAATTAGTAGCTTACTATTACCACTATTAGAAGTTCCACTTCAAATAGAAATAGTAACTTTCTAATTCCTTCATTTTTATAGTTCAAGTAAGATTAGTAACTTTCTAATATCTTGGGCTAGCGTGGGGACCACTAGGGATTCCTTAGAAAGCTGGCTCCAACTGGGACACGCGGCCCCACATCTCATGTGCAATCCGGGCCCACAGTTAATTACAAATAACACCACTATATAAATGCAATTGCACTCCAGTCTTAGGAATAAATTACAATGAAGATCCTAAACTTCCCAATTACCACAAGTAGGCCCCTCTATCATTATCCATGGATCAATTGGAATAAATCTGTCCCATCCAATCTTAGATCTACATCTTATTATCCTTGAGCCCCAATTAATCACAGTGATCATCAGTACCATCCAATTAACTCTTAATCGAGATGGGTGCGCACTTACTAATGATAAATCCATTAATTGGCACAAGGGGATAATATAGATAGATTCCATCTTGATCATTGTATGTTCCCACAGTCCTACTACCACGTACCCAAGGCACCGAGGTGTTGACCTACAGTTGGCCTCACTCATTGGTGACTCAAAGCAAATGAATAGATAGAAACTTGAGTTCATCAATGTCTCAGGATTGAGAGCCTATTGCTAGGAAATTATGAGAGCAGTCCTTAAATCGAGACAGTATTTCATAAGGTGCTTCTCATAGTCCTTCTATACATCCAATGTACCAGCACCGTGATCCAGAATCATCCATTCTAATGATTGAGACAAATCACACTATCTCATTGTGATCAAAGTGCTGCAACCTTATCAGATGAGATACCCAGTCTCATCACTGGTTGTGAAGATATTTTAAGTATAAGATTTGTGACACGTCTCCCGTATGTGGATCTCATCCATATACATATATCACATCTAATATACTAATGGGACCCGGTTCATCTCATGAACCATTATGTCATATGTATTAGTCATGTGCATTAAGTAATAAACATCATTCATCTCATGAAAGGAAAGCATGATTTTATTGATCAATTTATTACATCAACTGATGGATTGAGACCACACAAACTAACAGCTTTTCCAACATCAAGATTTCTAGTTTGTTTGCTCTACGGTGACCTTACGGTCAGCTTACGGAGAACCATAAGGTAACCAATGTTCGAAATGCCTAGTTTGACCAGAAGTCAAACTATCCGTTGAGGTGGCCGTTGGGGCTTACAGCTAGCCATAGGTGTTTTACGGCTAACCGTAAACTAGCCGTTGGAAAACTTTTTCTATAAATTCCAACTTGTTCCAATGCTTCCGGGTCCTAATTTTTTAGAGAAAGAGTGAAAGCTAAGGGATTTGAGCTGGAGAATGCTAGTCGAGCTATGGAAAGGCTAAAGCTTGGATTTCCAACTTTGAATCACACCAAGTTAGTTTAAATTTCCTTTTCTAAAGTTTTCGCGGTTTGCTAAAATCTTTGTTTTCTTATGTAGCATGTTTTCCATGTTTGGTTGATCTTTTTAGTTCTTCTTTCCACTACATGAAAATCACTTTCAATCTATTTTTTTCATTTTGTGTTTTGGATTCAAAAATATTCATTCATCACATGTTTTGCTTTTAAATCTTTCTTCAACTTGTTATGCTTTGTATTTCATTTTTATTTCAAGTTGTCTCATGCATTACATGTGTTTGAGATATTACCTAAATCATATCATATCTTGAAAGCCATCTTGTTTGGTAAATTTCCATAAACTATCACTTTCATTGGTTCATGATAGAGCACACACACATTGGATTATAACCTTAGCATCAACTGTTAAACAGGCCCAGGCCCATCATAGGATCCAGTCCAGCCTGTTATCTCCACGTGGGATTGATTTGGTCAAGATCAACACAGCTGTACATATTCTGTAATTAGATTGGTTTCCTAACTTAGATAGAAATTGGTTTCCTAACTTAGATAGAAGTTGATGTAATTAGATTGGTTTCCTAAACTTAAGCCTTGATTAAGGCATGTAACACTATATATATTGAGGCTGGTTCTCCAAAGGAGGATACACAATAATAATACAATCTCAAGCATTCTATTATTTCAAGTTCTGTGCGTGAGTCTGTCATGGTATCAGAGCAACTGATTCATGCCCTAGCATTCTAAGTTTCCTCAAGTTTTCAAGGACCTATAGATCCTCCCTGCTTCCACGTTTGGAAGCTCTTGGTGTATCTCCGATCATCTTCGATAGTCTCCGATCATCTCCGATCATCTCAGATCATCTCAGATCAGGTGTGGCCCACCTAAGATCGTCTTCAACACCTCTGCGGAACAAGCCCAAGTTGGTCGACTGGAATTCTCAGTTATTTTGGTTATTTTTCAAGAATTTTTTTCTATTCCCAGGTCTGTCTTCTACTGCATTCAGTGAATCATCAAGTTTATTAATCTGATTTCATCTCAGCCGTCCAACAAGTTGGATCTGGACTGTTTTTGCATGAATCTTCTTCCATAAGTTGCGTAAATCTTATGTGCTTTCATCCATATCATCTGATTTGCCAACTGATATTCTGGTGGGGCCCACGTCCAAAACCCAACCCAATTTTTTGGGTCGTCAGTCCTGTTTGAGGACTCCTCTCTGTGCCACAGTTACTGTATCAGCAACTATCCTCTCTGGGAACAACTTTTGCTTGCTGTTTTTTTATCAAAGACAGAATCGAAGGCTTCCTATTAGCAGTCCTCCATACTGTCCTTGTCTGTTGCTAGTGAGGACAAGATCTCTGCTGTTTCTGATTGCTGCTGTTCTCTTTGCTGCTGGTTTCTTCTCTGTTTACTGTTTGGCCAGTATCAACTTGAGATGGAAAAATCTGAAGTTAGCTTGATTCGGTTCACGGGGAAGAATTACCCTGCTTGGTCTTTTCAGTTCCAAGTATACCTTGAGGCTAAGGAATTGTGGGGTTATATTTCTGGATCTGACCCTAAACCCACTGAAGATGAGAAGAAAATCTCCTCTTGACTTACTAAAGATGCGAAGATAAAATCATGGATCCTCGGCTCTGTCGAGCCACATCTGATCATGAATCTCAAACCTTACCCCACTTCCAAAGACATGTGGGGGTATCTGAAGAAAGTATACCATCAAGATAATTCAGCACGTCAATTTCATCTTGAATGTGCGATTGCTGAATATACACAGGGAACCTTGTCCATACAAGATTACTATTCTGGCTTTCGTACACTGTGGTCGGAATACGATGGTATTAAGTATGCTGATGTAGCTCCGGATGTTTTGCTCGTTATTCAGGATCTTCAGGCCTCTAGTCAAAGGGATCAGTTTTTGATGAAACTGCGCAGTGAATATGAAAGTGTCCGCTCTGCCCTGATGAATCGGACGCCATTACCTTCTTTGGATATATGCTTAAATGAACTTCTCCGCGAAGAACAACGCATTGCGACTTCGGCTCATCTAGCACAACAAACGGCTGAGACCTATTCAGTCGCGTTCTCAGCTAATAAAACTTCTCAGCCTCCGCCGCGTGACTTGAGCAAAACGCAATGTTACAGTTGTCAAAAATTTGGGCACATTGCAACTCAATGCAAACAGAAGGTCTGCAGTTACTGTAAAAAGTCGGGACATATCATCTCTGAATGTCGCCGCCGCCCACAGCGTCCATCACCACAGCCTCAGACTCCACCGTATCAGCCTCCGCATGCGTATGTTGCTTCTTCGGTTATGCCTGCTCCTACATCTGCACCCTCACAGCCTGGGCCCTCATCTCCTCTCACTCCTGAATTGGTTCAACAGATGATTGTGGACGCTTGTTTCCGTTGGATTTTTCCAAGACTTCTAGGAATAAAATTGACAATGATGTGTTTTGTTTTTCCATTAGAGATAACTGCCAATTGTGGCATAACAGACTTGGACACCCGAATTCAAAAACTTTGTCCCTTCTGTTCCATTCTGGTTTATTAAATAAAACTACTGGTTTATCTTCTTGTGTGCCTCTTGATTGTGCTACTTGCAAACTGGGAAAGAGCAAAACTCTTCCTTTTCCTATTTCAACTTCACACAGCACTCAGTGTTTTGATTTGGTTCATAGCGATGTATGGGGAATTGCTCCAGCTCTTTCTCATGCTCATTATAAATACTTTGTGACTTTTATTGATGATTTTAGTCGGTTCACATGGGTTTACTTTCTGCATTCCAAATCTGATGTCTTTCATGTTTTTAAGATTTTTCTGGCTTATGTTGAAAACCAATTTTCTACCTGCATTAAAATCCTACGCTCTGATTCAGGCGGGGAATATATGTCCTCTGATTTTCAACATTTTTTGCAAAACAAGGGAATTATTTCTCAAAGAACTTGTCCTTATACTCCACAGCAGAATGGAGTCGCTGAAAGAAAAAATAGACATCTCCTTGATGTCACTCGTTCCCTTCTCCTTGAATCATCAGTTCCTACCCGTTTTTGGGTTGAGGCATTGGCTACCGCAGCTCATCTTATTAATCGTATGCCATCCCCTTTGCTTGAAAATCAGTGCCCATATTCTCGCTTATACAAGACATCTCCATCCTATGATGATCTTCATGTTTTTGGCTCAGTTTGCTTTGTTCATTTGCCTCCTTCTGAACGGACTAAACTTACAGCTCAATCCGCTCAGTGTGTTTTTTTAGGATATGCACCCTTCCAGAAAGGGTTCCTGTGCTATGATCCCCACATTCGGCGCATCCGTACCTCTAGGAATGTCGTGTTTTTTTAGAACAAGTATTTTTTTCAAAAACATCTTGATCCTCCAGATGACTCCTCTCTAGTTTTCTTACCTGGTTTTTCCGACGACACATCTATTGTTCGCTTTAATCCTAATTTTGTGTATCACAGACGGACCACAGACGCGCCTCCCAGGGATTCCCCTCCCGGTTCACCTCCGGCATCTGGTCCACCTCCTGCATTTGGTCCATCTGGACTTCCTCCATTGCGTCGCTCCACTCGCATTTCGGTACCACCCGACCGCTATGGGTTCTCTCATACTTCCTTAATGGCTACTTTGTCCTCTTCTTCCATTCCCCAATCCTATTCTCAGGCTGTGCAGGACAAATGCTGGAACCAGGCTATGCTCGATGAATTGACTGCTTTAGAGAAAAATCATACGTGGGATATTGTCCCCTCTCCTGTGGGCGTCAAACCTATTGGCTGCAAGTGGATCTTTTCTCTCAAGTTAAAATCAGATGGCACTCTTGATCGATATAAGGCGCGCCTTGTTGCTCTCGGAAATCGGCAGGAATATGGCATTGATTATGATGAAACTTTTGCTCCCATCGCCAAGATGACCACCGTACGCATCATCCTTGCTGTTCTGCCTCTCGGTCCTGGCCTCTCTATCAAATGGATGTAAAAAATGCGTTTCTGCATGGTGATCTCAAAGAAGATGTTTATATGCGTCTGCCTCCGGGGTCCTCATCTGGCAAGGGTATGGTTGCTAAGCTCCGTCGCTCTCTCTATGGTCTGAAGCAAGCTCCTCGCGCATGGTTTGAGAAATTTCAAGCTGCTCTTCTCCGCTTGGATTTTCATCCGAGCCAGTATGATCCTTCTATGTTCTTACATCATGCTCCGTCTGGGATTACTGTGGTACTGGTCTACGTTGATGACATTGTAATTACTGGTCCCAATGCAAAAATGATTCATGAACTCCAAGCTTCTCTTCATCAGACATTTCAAATGAAGGATCTCGGCCCCTTACACTATTTCCTCGGTCTTGAAGTTCACCAATCGCCAAAAGGTATAGTACTCAATCAGCACAAATACACGGTTGACCTCATTGGCTTGGCTGGCCTTACTGCTTCAACTCCAGTCGATACGCCCATCGAACTGAATGTCAAACTCAGCAAAGAGGAGGGTGACCTTCTTCCAGATCCTACTGCATATCGCCAGTTAGTGGGGAGCTTGATCTACCTCACGATCACCCGCCCTGATATCTCATTTGCGGTCAACCTCATGAGTCAGTTCATGACTGCTCCTCGTCATCTTCATATGGCTGCTGTTCGCCGCATCATTCGGTACCTTATTCGCACACCGTCACGCGGGTTGTTTTTCTCATCCAACAATCATTTATCTCTCAAAGCTTATTCAGATGCTGATTGGGCTGGTTGTCCAGACACTCGGAGATCAACGACAGGATGGTGCATGTTTTTGGGCGATAGTCTGATTTCCTGGAAATGCAAGAAACATGAAAAAGTGTCCAAATCTTCTACCGAGGCTGAGTACCGAGCTATGTCTGCTGCGTGCTCCGAAATTCTTTGGCTTCGAGGTCTGCTTTCTGACATTGGATTCCCCGCAGAAGGACCTACCCCCCTCCATGCAGATAATACAAGTGTCATTCGGATTACTGAGAATCCCATTTTTCATGAACGCACTAAACACATCGAGGTTGATTGTCACTTCATACGAGATGAGCTTAAACGTGATGTCATCAGCCTTCCGCATGTCTCCACTGAGCTTCAAATTGCTGATATTCTTACTAAAGGTCTTCCCCGCCCACGCCATCAATTCTTGGTTGGCAAATTGATGCTCGTTGATTCTCCCGCATCAATTTGAGGGGGGGTGTTAAACAGGCCCAGGCCCATCATAGGATGCAGTCCAGCCTATTATCTCCACGTGGGATTGATTTGGTCAAGATCAACACAGCTGTACATATTCTGTAATTAGATTGGTTTCCTAACTTAGATAGAAATTGGTTTCCTAACTTAGATAGAAGTTGATGTAATTAGATTGGTTTCCTAAACTTAAGCCTTGATTAAGGCATGTAACACTATATATATTGAGGCTGGTTCTCCAAAGGAGGATACACAATAATAATACAATCTCAAGCATTCTATTATTTCAAGTTCTGTGCGTGAGTCTGTCATCAACACATTGTGAGTAATTAGCCGGATTATCACTTTCATATTCGCCTATTTTAGAGGCATCCTCTTGTACTTCAATTTATCTCTTCTTGTGGTTTAGAGACATTTTTAAGAGAAAAACCCTTTGTTGTAAAGGTTATTGCTAAGCTTAAAAAGCATTTGTAATGGTTCTAGATTAGCCAAGAAAAGCTTGATGTTGTAAGGTTTTGAGGCTAACCGGAAACCTCTAAGTGACTAGTGTATACCGGTGGGGTGTTGGTGTTGTTACACAAGCCGAGAGTTGATGTAGGCATTTTGGCCGAACCACTATAAATCTTTGTTGGATAATGTTTATTGTTTAAGCTTCCATATATACATCTCTATAAACATCACTTGTGTCTTGATTGTAAGAATAAATTAAAATTGCTGGTCATAATTGGATTAAAATTTGGCTCACCCAATTCAAACAAACCAACCCCCACCCCCCTCTACCTATCCTACTCCTATTGCTATTACACAGGTCCTAGTACTAGTACATTGAATGATGAGACCTCGAGATTCGCTTGTACAGAAACTGAAAGAGGCTCACAATTAGAAGATGTGCAAATTGTTGCAGTCCAGCACTCATTCAGTTGAGATTCAAAAAGATTGCACATATTGTGGGAGAGAAGTGTAGAGAATTTGGGAATTCTCAGTGATCCTTTGGTACAATCTCTGTTTATTAGGGAAACAGAGAGTACAATTAGGGTGGCTAACCCTCTTGTGCCTAATCTCAGGGATTACAACTATTTTTCATTTTACATATCCTTATTCAAATCATACAACAAATTTTTGGGTGAGTCTGACCTGTAAGCCCAACTCATAATCCAAGCCCAAAAGAACTATTGGGCCCATGGCCCATTTGCAATATTTACTGGCTAATATCTGTTCTACAGTAAAAGTTTACTTGAATATCATATCAGACCATTGTTGAAAGGTGCTGACTTGTTACTGTCTGTGTGCCTGTTTTGACAAACTCAAAAATGTTAGGAACTAAATATTTTCTACATGTGTAGATCATATATTCTAGCCATAATCATGCTTAGTATGATTTACAAAACCCAAATAACCAGGGGCGGAACCAGCACGCAACAGGTGTAAATGGAAGCCCCAGTTCAAAAAAAAAAAAAAAAAAAAAAAAAAACCTTCTTTATTTTATTTTTACATAATGCTCGTGCCCGCGCCCCTCCCCGGGGAAATAAAATATACTGTTATGAGCCTGTGTTTAGAGAAGTATGGAGGGTTTAATTGAAAATATATATTTAATTTTTTACCATTTTCTCTGCCATAGTGGAGTCAGGGCGATTGGTCAAACCAGATTGGATCAAACCATCCACTCCACCAGTTTACCACCTGATCTGAATTTGTGTATTTATACACTGAGATTACAAAATACTTCGATATACATATTAAGTCTCAGCTAGGATTAAATAGAGAGAATGTAGCAAGGCATAGTTTCAGTATAAAAAATGCATTGCAAGCTTGAAATGCAAAAAAGAGGTGCATTTAGAGTTTCTGCAGTACCTTCTTAGCCACCGTTTTATTATCCTTCCTCTCTTTAAAAATGCTATCCATCAATTTATGCAGGAAGTGCCCAAATGGTCCTCCATAAGCAAATCCAAAAAGCTAAATTTCATAAAGTCAGGATATGTAATTGAAAATACAGAATACTCGATTCACCAAAGTAAAACGAATAATTCCAACATGAAAATGTATCCATGTTTATATATTAAAGCAAGAAAGAACAGCAATACACTCAGACAGTATCATCCTGTTAGGGATTTTGTGTTGCAATTTGATTGGATACGATTTCATTTTTAAAACTTGAATTTTTCATGCATTTTATGCAACTTAGGTTCATGTTTTGAAAAAAAACTTTTGATTTTTCTTTTGTGTATATCTATGTGTGTGTTTTCCATGGCTAAAAAGCCCTTTCAAAAATTCAATTTAATTTCAGAAACCTGGGGATTTTTGGTTAACCGCCATGAATTTTGGTCATCTCGCGGTCACTTTTTCCAAGAGCAACAAATTTCATTGCTCTGCTTGACCTTACTGTTAGCTTACGGCTAACCGTAGTACGCATAGATCTACAATCCTTGCATCTTGATTTTTGTGTATGTTTTCAATTGGATAATCACTTTTAAATCGGTCTATTTTAGAGATACATTCCTGTACTTAATTTTATCTCTTCAAGTTTATGTTAAGACACATTTTAGAGAGAATAATCATTGATGCGTTATTGTTTAGCCTTGAAAAGCATTTGTGATTATAAGTGAAAAGCATAGTGGTTGTAGGGTTTGAGGTGAACCATAAACCTCCATTGACTCGGAGTTGATCTAGGCATCTTGGCCGAACCACTATAAATTTGTGTGTTGTGGTGAGTGGTTTATCTTTCGTGATGAGTGTTTATCATGTATGCTTCCACTCTTTTGTTTCTATAAACACCCTATTAAACCCCACCCCCCATCTAGAGTTCGGATCCCGGACCTTTCAATTGGCATCAGAGACTTGAGGTGTAAAAACCTATAGTTGGACCCTAGAGTTAGTATTCACCCTTGTTAGCCAATATGCAATCTCACCTAGGTGAAGGACATGTTACTAAATAGACCTCCTCTTTCTAATGGAACACACTATAGATGGACACTGTTGTGCTGAAAGTCAAACTAGCCATTGCAAGTGATCATTGGAGTTACGGCTAGCCGTAGCCATTTCACGTCTAACCGTAAACTAGCTATTGGACAACTTTTTCTATAAATTGCAACTCGTTCCAAAACCCAAGTGAATGGAATTTTTTAGAGAGTTTGTGGGCAAAGGAAGGAAAATAACCTGAGGATGGCTAAAGAAGGAAGGGAAAGCTAGAGCTTGGATTTTCACCTTAGATTCATGACAAGTTAGTTTGTTTTTCCTTTCTAGTTTGTCCTTTCCTAAATTTTCATGCTTGGCTAAAACCTTTGATTTTATTTTATAGCATGATTTATGTGGTGATTTGAAGTTTTTGAAGTGTTGTTTTCATAACATGATATTCACCTTCAACATGCTTCTTGAATCACAAAGTTTTGATGTGTGGAATATAATTGAAGAAGGATATCATCCACCTACTCCTGTAGAGCAAGATTCTGAAGGAAATGTTATATCTGTTAAATCCAAACCTAAGAAAGACTGGACTCAAGGTGAAAAGGATAGGGCTTAGCTTGAATGCTAAAGCCAAGATGCTTTGTCCCCTGAAGAGTTTAACAGTGGTAAATTTCTTCACTGCTAACGAAGTATGGTATATTTTAGAAACAACTCATGAAGGGACAAGTCAAATCAAGGTTGCAAAAAATCAAATGTTGACATCTAAACTTGAAAATATCAGGATGCTTGAAGAAGAGACTATTAATGATTTCTATACCAAGATCACCGAGATAGTCAACTCACTTGTTGGACTATGAGCGAAAATTGATGAGTCAAAAATTGTGAGAAAAATTTTAAGATCACTCCCAAAAAGATTCAAACCCAAGACTGGCTATAGCTGAAAGTAAGAATGTGGAAAAAATTAAATTTGAAGAACTTTCAGGGTCCCTCCAAACTTATGAACTGGATCTTAAGGTTCCTAATAAAAAGAAAGGGTTGGCTCTTACTTTAACATATAAAGAAGAAAATGAGGATAGTGAGGAAGACAGTGATGATGATGTTGCATATTTGTCTAAAAAATTCAACAGATTCTTAAAAAATAAGAACTATATTAAAAATTCAGAAGACAAAAAAGAATGTTGAACTCAAGAAAAACTTGAAAGGGGTCATCCTTCAAGAAAGATGTGCAATGCTATAACTGTAAAGGCCTTGGAAACATTGCTACTAACCGTCCAACCCCTAGAGAACAAGATAAAAGGGATAAGAAAGGAAAGAAAGTTCTCAACATAACTTGGGATGATGATGATGATGACATTAGTGAAAATGAAGAGTCATATGATGAAGATGATAATGACAATTCCTCTTCTTGGCTTCTCTTAACAACTGTTGAAGATAATGATAATGAAGCTGATGAATCTCAAGTTGAAAATGAAATAGACAAAGAAGAAGAAGAAGCAATCATTGATGTTAATGAAGTTCAACATGATCATTGATGCTAATGAAGTTCAACAAGCAGATGAACTATATGAATATTGTGAAAAGATTGCTAAGAAAAATAAGAGTTTGATCATGGAATCAAAGAAATTTGTTAATGAATTGGCTTCGTCTAAAGATCAATTGAAAGAGGAAGAAAATGTAATAAAATGTTTAAAAACCAAGTTGATCAATTCTGAGAAAGGTCTGTCTAATGCTCAAAATGAAATTTAAAAATAGAACCCAATGAACAAGAACTTAAAACTTTTCAAGAGAATTTAAAAGGAAATAGTGTTGTTGATAAACTTACTTTGGGAAATGATAAATTTTATCAAATGTTATGCATGAAAAAAAAAATTGGTAACAAGAATGGCTTAGTTTATGAAAGTTCTTCTAGTTCTTTGAAAAAGAATTCTGAAATTGTTTCCAGGACTTCTCATAAACCTCTTGATGTTGAATCTTCAGATTCTAATTGGATTTGTCACTTTTGTAATTTTCTGGGAAACATAGTTACAAATTGCCCATATAGAATCCAGTTGTCTCTCAAAAAATCCTCTAGATTGCCCTTTAAGTATTCCCCAAAATCACTTCTTATAAATCCCTAAAGCCTACTTGGATTAGAAAAGACCAGATTATTAGAAGTATTTTAGTTCAAACTGCACTGAAGGCTAAGGAGAACTCTATATGGTTTTTAGATAGTGGAAGCTCCAAGCACATGACTGGTGACAAATCTAGATATGTTTCTCTCGTGGATTTTGATGGTGAAAATGTGTATCTGAAGAACCAATGCCTACACGTTTGAATTACCATCAAAACTTGGCATCGGCCCAACCTTCAACGTTGTGGACCTCACTCTACCATGGGCATGACAACGATGACGAATTTGAAGAACATGCCATTGCCTTACCAGCTACTACACCTAAAGATAAAATCATTGATGTTCGTGATGATCAGCTTGTTTCTACTTGTCAGGGAGGATTCCAGAAGTTTCTTGTCCGTTGGCAGAACCGCTCATTCTTCGATGCTCCATGGATTACTACTACCAAGTTCCATTGCCTAAATCCAAATCTCTATGAGTATTATCAAGCTATTAACACGCCGGAGTCGAATTCTTCCAAGCCGGTGAGAGTTGTTTCATTCCGGACCAGGCCCAAGAAATTAATTGGGCCCACACATTGACCCAAAGGTCAACCCGGTCCATTAGGTCCAGCCCACAGGCCCAATCGATTGAGAGCTATTGCGGCATTCCTTTTTTATCCTATTTCTACTTTTATTTCCTTGTTTAAAAAGGGGATTATTTCTATTTCTTGTTAAATTAGGATTAGGCAGTTTCCTATTTTATTTAGAAAGTCTTATTTGCTAAGAAAACAATTCTACTACTCTATATATAGTTGATTCGCACATTGCAGTTGCTTATGCTATTATCAATTAATAAAAAAATTATGAGTTTCTCTTCAATTATGGTGTGTTTCATGACTTTAAGCGTAACCTAGTGCTGGAATCCATCTCTAGATCCGATCAATCCCTTGGGAGATTGGTTTCGATCAATGATCCAGGGTTGCGCCATCCTCTAAAACAGAAGGCTCCACATGACGATTCCCTTTGAATATGGAAAAATGGAAGCTGGTACCTTCCTCAGGAGTGGAGATGGAAATCCTATCATCGTTGGGCAAAAGATTTGGGCCTTCGAACAAAACGAGAGAGCTGACTTTTCTACCTTGTTGATTGAAATCCATCCACCATAAGGCCCAAGCAAAGGATCAACAACTGAAGGAGAAGGCCTCAATTATCTAGGAGCAGGGCTAGTATGCAACTGCCTGAAATTCCTATCGGAGTTTGATTGCTCAAATATCGAAGAGTGTGAGGCTGACATAGAGTCAAGTGCGAGTGACGGAGATGAGCCCTTGCTAGTGTCACCGTCCGAATCCTCTAAGCCATAGAGATGTGCCACCTGGAGGAGAGCCCCTGCCTTTTTCTCCCAATCAGCAACAGAAGATCCTTCTAGGATGCCCATCGAAGCTTCAAGTGATTGATCGCTAGAGCCAAAGATCGACCAGGGGACAAAATTTCATTGACTAGAGAAAAAGGAAGGCTGAGATCTAGGAGGCAAGAAGGTCGTTGAAGTGGAAGTCGAGAGAAACGGGATTTTGAGAAGGAATTAGGGATTTCGAAAAGGGATTTTGGGAAGAAATGGGTTGGCCCAGTTCTGAAGGAACAGAGCCCATTCCCATCAACCAATAGTCACTTGGCTTGCTATTGCTGGATTGAGGAGTTTGCTCCAAGGCTAAGATTAAAGATTAGTGCTGGTCTTGCAGTCAGTGTGGTGATTTAAGAAGCTTCTAGTTTGATTTTTGAAATGGAGAGGGGTTAATGTCATCATCGGTTTTGGCGTCGGCGATGGAGAAGGAAGGTCTCGCTAGCATGGTGACGGAAACCTCGCAATGTACTTCGGTTATTACTATTATGTGCAGATCTCCAACAAATAGGGGTATTTCCAGTGGGAGCTAGCAAACCCTACCAATGAGCACCTTGACTCTGTGGTAAGGATCTCCTTCGAAGATGTTCAACGATCAACTTACATGGTGGAGTCGACGAAATCTCCTAAGAGTCTAAATATGTCTTCCCTTCTAGCTTATAGGGGAACTCTAGAGAACCGAATCCATATGGGGCGAGGTGTGCCGATCACCTCCATCAATCTGGCGAGGGCAATGAACAAGGATACAAATAGATCATTTGCGCAGTCGATAATCTCCAAGACTTCCTCCTCTAAGTTAAGTTGCAGGCACGCACCGTGTCTTCCATAATGAGTTTAAAGCTCACGACCATTTTGCCACAAGAAGATTTCAGCCATGATGCTGCTGCGGCTGTTAGATTATATGGTCTCAATCTAGTGGATGATGTAATAAATTGATTTATATATTTATTTATCAATATAATCATGCTTTCCTTTCATGAGATTAGTGGTGTTTAATTACTTACTTGCACATAACCAATACAAATGACATGATGATTTATGAAATGAATCGGAGTCCATAAATATATTAGATGTAATACATTAGTATGGATGAGATCCACATACGAGACACATGTGTCGCAAATCTTATACTTAAATAGCTTGACAACCAGTAATGAGATTGGGCATCTCATCTGACAAGGTTGCACCATTGTGATCACTATGAGATAGTGTGATTTGTCTCAATCATCAAAGTGTAAGACTCTGGATCATCATGCTGGTACATTAGATGTATTGAAGGACCATGAGAAGCACCTTATGAAACACGATCTTTACTTTAAGGTCTGCTCTCATAATTCCCTAGCAATAAGCTTATAATCCTGAGACATTAATGAACTCAAGTTTCGGTCTATTCATTTGCTTTGAGTCACCGATGAGTGAGGTCAATTGTAGGTTAACACCTACGTGTCTTGGGCACATGGTAAGACTGTATGAACATTCAATGATCAAGATGGAATCTATCCTCATTATCCTTTTGTGCCAATTAATGGATTTATCATTAGTAAGTGCGCACCGATTCAAATTAAGAGTTAATTGGATAGGTACGGATGATCACTATAATTAATTGGATCTCGAGGATAATAAGATATGAATCCAATTTAGTGGACAGGACCAATTGATCCATGGATATGGATGGAGGGGCCTACTTGTGGTCATAGGAAAGTTTAGGGTCTTTATGTAATTTATTCCTAAGACTGGAGTTCAATTGCATTTATATAGTGGAGTTATTTGCAATTAACTGTGGGCCTGGATTGCACATGAGATGTGGGGTCGCGGTGTCCCAGTTGGAGCCAGCTTTCTATGGAATCCCTAGTGGTCCCCACGTTAGCGAAAGATTAAATCATTACTCATTCTACTTGAACTCAAAAGGAAAGGAAATAGAAAGTTACCTATTCTATTGGAAGTGAGACTTCTAATTGTGGTAAAAGAATAAAGAAAGTTACTAATTCTTACAGAAGTGACACTTCTAATAATTATTAGTAAGTGAAGGTTGCAAAATCTATAAATAGAGGAGAGGAGGCTTGGACGTCCCATGCTTATTTCATTCTTGGAATTCACGCCCACCCTTAGTGCAAGAGTTGCACGCCCCACCTCCTTATCCTCTCTCTTCTAGTTTCTCTTCCGGTTTCCTTAGAGCTTCTAGTTGGTTTCTTTTGGAGGTCCCACACATTTGCTTGAGAATAAGAGATCTGATACGGGTCATAACATGGAAGACGATTGGGTCTTGGAGATTCTGATTTGATTTGTGAAAGAGTTCTTCATCGAAGAAAGATATCAAATTCTCCATTAGAGCTCTACCAAGCTCCAAAGGTATAATCTACTTCCTTGTATGGTGTAGATTTTGTGGTTGCTTGTTAGGTGCTATTTCTATCTTCTAAATAGAGTTTATTACTGTTCATGGTTGATGAGTTTGAGGACTTGGATCCTGAATTTGGTTTTATTGCCTTATGGATAGTTGATCTCTGCATCAAGTGGGTCAAAAAGTTTTTGAAACCTATCCACAAGGCCCACCTACTTCCAACAATTGGTATCAGAGACATACTTCATCTCTAATCATGTTAGATCAGTAAGGTTGTTCTAATCTTTGCATTAGATGCGAAGCGGATAGAGCGAGGGCTATGTACGGATCTGTTTTTTATGTATTTGCTTGGTTTCATAGTAGATCCATATTTGGATAGTCACAAAAGGGTTTAACAATGATGGAAGGATGGTAGGAAGCCATTGGAAGACTTTAAAAGAGGTTTGGAGGTGTTTGAACTCGAAACAGAAAACCCAAAGTTTTCTGGTTCATCAGTTCGGTCAACCGGGACTCGTGCACGGTCGACCAAGTGACTGTAGGCCGGTCGACCGGGTACACTGCCACAGCAGTGCAGATTTTATATATTTTTTCAGTTTTGGGTTGACTTTGGCATCCTGTTTTTCCACCATTGTTTGGCAGCCGGGCTTTGTGTTTTGTATGGTTGTATGAGATACTAACTTGTAGGATATTTTTGTCCTCTCCATGTGGCCCACAAGTCTTTTACTTTCTTTTAATGGTTATTAGTTTATTTGAGGCTAAGTGCAAAAGGCATCATGGTTTCCTTGGTTCCCGTTTAAGGGCAAGGCATGGTGAATTTCCCTATAGCCCTTTTATTTCCATTATTAGATTACCATATAAGTCTCATCGTCGAGGCATAGGAGTTCATGTAATTTTTTATTTTGGCGGTGTACGAGACGATGAAGGAAAGTGATGTTGAACTCCTAATCAAAGAATTTGAAGATTACCAAAAGCGTTTTGAAGATGCCTAACGAGTTTGTGGAATCCCAAAATTTTGGAAAGTCTAGAAGTCCAAGAAGTCTATTCCGCTTGGGCCATGTGGAGGAGAGGACTAGTTTCTATTTTAGCACTTTCTATTTATGGATAAATGCTTTTTATAGAATGTTTTCAAGTTTGATTCAAACATAGTAGTTTCCAAAATTGGTCAAATCAAATTAATTTTTGGAAAGAGTTCTAATTAGTGTTGGTAGACCCGTGAGATAGACCCATTGATAATACTAATCTTAGAAACTGGACTTTCCTTAAATATAACTTCACTTGGAACCAATCATTGGTCATATCATGAGATGATTTGATGTTTATATATGTGGGCCCTTATACCTAAAAGGAAATCCTCAATTCTAAAATATTAAGAGGGAGCGGGGCATTTAAATTGAGAAATCCCCATGGTTTTCCACCATAGGTCCATTGTAAAGAAAGTATTAGCCTCACGAGAATGGTCGTTCCCCACGGAGGGCTTTTATTTGTCTGGCTACTACATATGGATCTCCTTAGGATAATGTTGGTGAGACGTGGTGGGAGCCCACTCCCCAAGGAGGAGCTGCTCACAACGGTTGTCACGCAATGCTAGTTGGTGGGTCACACTTAACTAAAATAGTGATGTAGTATCCCAAAGGGTTTGCCTCATGTATTTTAGAAACCAAAGCTAATCGGGAGTCGTATATTATTTGGTATGAGATACCTAGGCCTGTCAATGGGACGGGTTGAAACGGGTAGAAAGCCCGGCCCGGCCCGGCCCAAGCCCGAAAATACAGGGCTTTATAAAAAATTTTGAGCCCAGTGGGTTGGGCTTGGTCAATAATTTTAAAGCCCGACCAAAATGGGACTGGGACTGGGCAGAGGATGCCCAGCCCGTTCAGGCCCGGCCCGGCCCGCTCCAAGTTAATTTTGATAAAAAAATTTATATTACCTAAACTGCCTGTCACTAACAGTAAAAAAACGGCTACTTAGGAGGGGCATTCTTGTAACTGTGCCCTCCATCAGTCCATCTCTTTTATAAGACGTTGCAAGCCCTAAAAACATTCCACACTCTATCGCTCTTCTGCCTCTTCTGCTCTCTGCCTCTTCTGCCCAAGATTGGTTTAGTCATGACCCAACTAGTGGTGGTGATTTAGATAATGATGGGAATGCACTAATTGATGTTTTAGACATATTAAAAGAAAATTAATTTCTGTTGATTTCTTTTTTATATTACTTGACCCATATAGGATACTCATTCTCATTCATTTTATTGATTTTCTACTTTAAAAAAAAAAAGTTTTTAACTGATGCTACATTACTTTAACTTGACTCATATAGGATACTTATTCTCATTAATTTCTATTGATTTTCTGATTTTTCTACTTTTACCGGAAAAAAAAAATGATTTAATCATTCCTACATTACTTGACCCATATAGCCTATAATATACTCATTCATTTCTATTGATTTTCTGATTTCCTACTGTCACTAGCAAAAAAAAAAAAGTTTTTAACTCCGCCATGTTACTTGTTGCATTGCATTGCCGGTCCCAAGCCTGGAAAAAAGAGGAGGGTTTAAAGTCGAGTTCACACCGGTGTCTGGTAACAGTAGGAATAATTAGAGAATGTTTTGCTTATCTCCAGGATCGGGCTAAGCCCAGGCCCGGCCCTGTCCCAGCCCGGGCCCGTACGGGACAGGATTAGATGTAAGCCCGTTCAATTTAGGGTCGGGATTGGACAACACCTGGCAGGCCCGTCCTATTTTCGGGACGGGATTGGACAACCCAAGCCCAGGCCCGGCCCGGCCCATTGACAGGCCTAGAGATACCTACATGATAATGAATGATGGAGATCATAGATAGTTAGTCTTCATCCTAATTTAGACTAACTTTGATCCGCACCAATCTAGGTGGTATTCATACTCCCCAAGGAGGCATACCCCAAGGGATTGGAATTCCGATGTATTCTAAATTTAGTGGTTATGAGGATTCCCACATAAATTTGTTAGTACTAAACCCTAATGTTATTTATATTCTTTAATTAAATGTATAGTTATGTGCTACAGTTTATTCAACATGAATTCAAATACTTTCAATCCACTTGCGACCATCCTCAATCAGAATAAATTGGTTGGATCCAACTATGTGAACTGGAAAAGGACCTGGATATTATCTTGACTGTTTCAGGATACAAATATGTCCTTACCACACCCTGCCCTGAGGAGCCGGGGCCAAATACACCGCAAGACCAAAAAGACCTTTACACCAACTGGACCAAAGACGATGAGATAGCCAGGTGCTATATGCAGGCATCTATGTCTAGCGTTTTACAACACCAACATCAATCCTATAAGACTGCATCCGATATTATATCGAACATAAAGGAAATGTTTGCGGACCAGGGGAGTCCTGCTAGGCAGGCTGCTGTGAGGGTGCTCATGAGCACTAAGACGGCTGAGGGTACACCAGTACGGGACCACATGCTCAAGATGGTGGACTCATTGAATGAGTTAGATGTACTGGGTGCTGCGATTGATGCAGAATCGCAGATTGACATGATCCTTGAGTCACTGCCAGATTCATTCAACCATTTCAAGATTAATTATAATATGAATAAAATGAATCTGACCCTAACTGTCTAGCTAGCCTGTAGCAACTGAGGGCATCATGAAGAAGACAACCGCCCAGATGACAGAAAAGTCATTTACCAGGTTCAAGCCAAAAGGCAAAGGCCGGAAAGGCAAGAAGAAATCAATCCCTAAGGGTCCTAAGGTGGAGAATGGAGCTACTGGTGGTGTGGCAAATGCTAAGGGTACGGAAGCAAAAGGGAAAGTGTTTCCATTGTGGCATGACAGGACATTGGAAGAGGAATTGTCCTGATTTTGTCTTAAAAAAAGACCTTAGGTATGATTGAGTCACTTGTTTCTGAAATTAAGTTTTACAACTAGTGCTTCAGAATTCTGGTGTGTTGACTTCGGTGCAACTAATCACATATGTAATACGTTGCAGGGTTCCGGGAAATCAGGAGGCTTAGTGGCGGAGAAATCATTGTCAACTTGGGATCGGATGCCTAGGTAGAAGCAGTGTCAGTGGGAGTAGTAACTTTGTTATTTTCATATATTAAGTTGATTTTGTCAGATACATTATATGTACCGTCTTTAAGATGGAGTTTAATTTCTGTTTCTAGTATGGTGAATAAGAGTTAATCTATTACTTTTGATACTGAAGTTGTCATAAAGAGGAACGGGACTTTTATATTTTCTGGCAATGTAATCAATGGAGTTTATTTGTTAACTCCAACAATGTATGGATACATGACACCGAAATTATTAAT
Source organism: Cinnamomum chago (assembly GCA_038049695.1). Taxonomy (NCBI): domain Eukaryota; kingdom Viridiplantae; phylum Streptophyta; class Magnoliopsida; order Laurales; family Lauraceae; genus Cinnamomum; species Cinnamomum chago. The sequence continues at coordinate 39,680,161 of CP142460.1, forward strand.
AGACCATCATTAAAGAGGAAGTCACCTTCATCTAATCCAACAAAACTTTGGCACCTAAGGCTAGGTCACACAAACCTAAACAGGATTGACATGCTAGTGAAAGATGGTATCTTGCCTTCATTGGTGGTAGAACCATGCCTGTCTGCGAGTCCTTTCTCGAAGGCAAAATGACCAAAAGACCATTTTTCATCCAAGGGCAATAGGGCCAAAGATTTATTGGAATTAGTGCATACCGATGTATGTGGACCCATAAATGTCAGAGCAAGAGGAGGTCCAGGAAGATATAAGTACTTCATCACTTTCACTGATGATTACTCAAGATATGGATACATATACCTTATGCACCGCAAGTCCGAGGCTTTTAAAAAGTTCAAAGAGTTTCAAGCAGAAACGGATAAGCAATTAGGTAACAGTATCAAAACTCTTTGATAAGATCGAGTAGGAGAATATCTCTCTGCTGAATTTATGAGATACTTATCAGAGAATGGGATTCTATCCCAGTTGTCTGCTCCTGGTATGCCTCAATAGAACGGAGTAGCTGAAAGAAGGAACTTGACTCTTTAGATATGATCAAGTCTATGCTAAGTTTCTCAGGATTACCTATATCCTTTTAGAGATATGCCTTAGATACTACTATGTACATACTAAACCTCATACAATCTGAGTCTATACCCAAGACTCCCCAGGAGTTATGGTCTGGGCGAAAGCATAGTCTACAACATTTACATATTTGGGGTTGTCTACTACATTTACATATTTGGGGTTGTCCAGCACACATGCTGAATGTGCTGGAGGTTAAGGCAGATAAGTTGGAATCAAAGTCGGAAGTATGCACTTTCATAAGATATCCTAAAGGGTGTGTACTTTTATAGGATATCATAAAGGAACTAAAGGTTGGTTATTCTATAATCCCAGAGAGCAGAAAGTGCTTGTCAGCACCAATGCGGTTTTTCTGGAGGAAGATTATATGATTGACCGGAAATCTATAGAAATTGTGATTTTGGAAGAGATTCAAGAGTGGTCAATTCCAAATCCAAGTGTGACCTGAAGAGAATCCACCCATACCTGACCCAGTATTTACACCAATGTCTCATCGTAGTGGGAGAATTGTTAGGCCCCCAGACAAATTCTTATTTTTGGGTGTCTTACGAGGCAATCCCGGAAGAACTAGAACAAGACCTCTATAACTATGATGAAGCAATTAATGAAATAGATTCGAGACTTTGGCAAGATGCTATGAAAGCTAATATGGAGTCTCTGTACTCCAATTAGGTCTGGACACTTGTGGACTTGCCTGGCAATATTAAACCTATTGGGTGCAAGTGGGTCTACAAGAGAAAGAGATGACCAGATGGAAGAGTTGAGACCTTTAAGGTCAGGCTTGTTGCGAAGGATATACTCAGAAAGAAGGTATCGATTATGAGGAAACATTCTCGCCGGTAGCCATGCTCAAGTCCATCCGGATACTCTTATTCCTTGCGGCTCATCTCGATTACGAGATTTGGAAAATGGATGTTAAGACGGCGTTTCTCAACGACCATCTTGAGGAAGATATCTATATGATGCAGCCATACGGTTTTGTAGCTAATAACCAAGAGCAAAGAGTTTGCAAGTTGCAAAAGTCCATTTATGGACTGAAGCAGGCATCTCAGAACTGGAACATCCGTTTTGACCAAGCAATCAAGTCATTTGCTTTATGTCAGAATCTGGATGAGTGTACATGAAAAGTGAAGGAGACAGTGTAGTTTTTCTGGTATTATATGTCGACGACATCCTTCTCCTTGGGAATGACATAGGAATGTTGTTAACGGTAAAAGTTTGGTTGGCTAAGACTTTTGATATGAAGGACTTAAGAGAAGCTAGCTACATCAAAGGGATCAAACTCCATTAAGACCGAAAAAATAGGATGATTGGCTTATCCCAACCTACGTACATAGATAAGGTGCTGGTACGGTTTGCTATTCAGGATTCCAAGAAGGGTATCACACCTTTCAGGCATGGAATGCACATTTCCAAAGATCAATGTCCCAAGGCACCTGAGGAAAAGGAGCAAATGAGGGCAATACCATACACTTTGGCTGTTGGTAGCCTCATGTATGCTATGCTTTGTACTAGACCGGATATCTGTTACGCAATGGGCCTAGTCAGCAGATATCAGTCTAACCCAGGTCCTGACTATTGGACTGCTGTAAAATGTATTCTCAAATACTTGAAAAGGACTAGAGATTACATGTTGCTTTACAGCAGTAATGAGTTGATTCCAGTTGGTTACACAAATACTGACTTCATGTCAGATAAGGATTCCAGGAAATCAACCTTTGTGCATGTGTTTATGCTGTAGCGGCTTATGAAGCAGCTAAGGGAGCAGTACGGCTCAAAAGATTCCTTTTGGAACTTGGAGTGATACCTTTGGTGCGACAGCCGCTCACAGTTTACTGTGAGGCAGTCGCTCAATCCAAGGAACCCAGGAGCCATAAGAGCCAAAAGCACGTACAGAGGAAGTATCACTTGGTCAAAGAGATTGTGCATAGAGATGATATTGCAATCACCAAGATAGCCTCTGCGCACAATCTGGCAAATCCCTTTACTAAGCCTTTGACCACTAAAGTCTTTGAGCAGTATGTAAATGGGATGGGCAGGAGATGCAACCCTGACTGGCATTTAGCCCTGGGAGATTGTTAGATTATATGGTCTCAATCCAATGGATGATGTAATAAATTAATTTATATCTTTATTTATCAATATAATCATGCTTTCCTTTCATGAGATTAATGGTGTTTAATTACTTACTTGCACATAACCAATACAAATGACATGATGATTCATGAGATGAATCGGAGTCCATAAATATATTAGATGTACTACATTAGTACGGATGAGATCCACATACGGGACACATGTGTCACAAATCTTATACTTAAATAGCTTCACAACCAGTAATGAGATTGGGAATCTCATCTGACAAGGTTGTAGCATTGTGATCACTATGAGATAGTGTGATTTGTCTCAATCATCAAAGTGTAAGACTCTGGATCATCATGCTGGTACATTGGATGTATTGAAGGACCATGAGAAGCACCTTATAAAACACGATCTTTACTTTAAGGTCTGCTCTCATAATTCCCTAGCAATAAGCTTATAATCCTGAGACATTAATGAACTCAAGTTTCGGTCTATTCATTTGCTTTGAGTCACCGATGAGTGAGGTCAATTGTAGGTTAACACCTACGTGTCTTGGGCACATGGTAAGACTGTAGGAACATTCAATGATCAAGATGGAATCTATCCTCATTATCCTTTTGTGCCAATTAATGGATTTATCATTAGTAAGTGCGCACCGATTCAAATTAAGAGTTAATTGGATAGGTACGGATGATCACTATAATTAATTGGATCTCGAGGATAATAAGATATGGATCCAATTTGGTGGACAGGACCAATTGATCCATGGATATGGATGGAGGGGCCTACTTGTGGTCATAGGAAAGTTTAGGGTCTTTATGTAATTTATTCCTAAGACTGGAGTTCAATTGCATTTATATAGTGGAGTTATTTGCAATTAACTGTGGGCCTAGATTGCACATGAGATGTGGGGTCGCGGTGTCTCAATTTGAGTCAACTTTCTATGGAATCCCAAGTGGTCCCCACGTTAGCGCAAGATTAAATCATTACTCATTCTACTTGAACTCAAAAGGAAAGGAAATAGAAAGTTACCTATTCTATTGGAAGTGAGACTTCTAATTGTGGTAAAAGAATGAAGAAAGTTACTAATTCTTATGGAAGTGACACTTCTAATAATTATTAGTAAGTGGAGGTTACAAAATCTATAAATAGAGGAGAGGAGGCTTGGACGTCCCATGCTTATTCCATTCTTGGAATTCACGCCCACCCTTAGTGCAAGAGTTGCACGCCCCACCTCCTTATCCTCCCTCTTCTAGTTTCTCTTCTGGTTTCCTTAGAGCTTCTTGTTGGTTTCTTTTGGAGGTCCCACACATCTGCTTGAGAATAAGAGATCTAATACGGGTCATAACGTGGAAGGCGATTGGGTCTTGGAGATTCTGATTTGATTTGTGAAAGAGTTCTTCATCGAAGAAAGAGATCAAATTCTCCATTAGAGCTCTACCAAGCTCCAAAGGTATAATCTACTTCCTTGTATGGTGTAGATTTCGTGGTTGCTTGTTAGGTGTTGTTTCTATCTTCTAGATAAAGTTTATTACTCTTCATGGTTGATGAGTTTGAGGACTTGGATCCTGAATTTGGTTTTGTTGCCTTATGGATAGTTGATCCCTGCATCAAGTGGGTCAAAAAGTTTTTGAAATCCATCCACGAGGCCCACCTACTTCCAACAGCGGCCACTCCTCGATTGGGTTTAAGGAAACCCACTAAGCTGAAACAGAGGGTATTCTTCTCCATCTTGACAACCCAAGGTGTGACCCTGATGAGTTGAGAGGAACAAGGCTTCCTAAAAGATACTGGCTTCTTGAGGGAGAAGGGCTTCCTAAAAGAACAAGGTGTTTTTTTAACCAAGCTGGGCTCAGGGAAGGGTGAGGTTAGGGGTTGATGGTTGTGGGGGAAACGAGGGCTTTAGGGTTGCGAAGGCAGGCGAGGTTGGCGTTGATGCCTCGCCCACCCCAGGATGTTCCCTTAGCTAGGTCAAGGGCTTGGAGGGCTTTTCTTTCAAATTTGAAGTGCACAAAGCCAAACACTCTTTGTAACGCCCCCACCCTACACGCATGCATGATATTGTCCGCTTTGGCCCATGGACCTCACGATTTTTTTTCTGATGGGCCTTAACCCATCAAAAGGCCTCAATGTAAGGTAAGAGTGTAAGCTCTACATATAATCTCATTCACTTTCCTCTCTATAGTCGATGTGAGATTCCGGGGCGTCACACTCTTTGCTTGCCAGATTTGTGGTCGACGGGGATGGAGCAGTCTGTGATCTTGCCAGCCCTAGAGAACATGGCCTCGAGTTCCATCTTCAAAATATTTGGAGGGAGGAGGTTACAGACGGAGATGGAGATGACGGTGTTTGTTCCAAAAGGAGGTGGTGGTCGCCTTCTCCCTGGAATTTCCATTTTTTCTCACAATTTCAAACCAAAGAACTAAAGAAGGTCGGTCAAACCTACGCATGCTCATTTTTCAAATCTCCAAACCATAATTTGCAAAGAATCTGGATGGAAGAACAAAGAATTAGACCGACAATAAAGAATAATGGTTTGTAGTTTACAAGTATATAATTGTACCAAAGGAAATATTAAACTTCAAACCTGGCAATCGCAGAGGAGTAAACAAACTAATGGTTATCTTTCTCATCATAAATGTTGGGAAAGAAAACAAAAATAATTGGTTTAAGAGAATAAATTGGAAAAAGAAAAGAAAATCAAAATCAAAACTAGAACAGAAGACCCAGTTACAACAATTTCCCTTGCTTTGTGAACAAGTGCACTAAAGCATAAACACTACTCAAAATATGACAAAATTGCACATCCAAGATGTAAAAGAGATCCTTGATCCCCAAGGAGGTTTGATAAACTCTCTAATGCAGCCAAATTGGTGGAAGGATCCGTCCAAATGTTCAAGTAACACAGTCACTCAAGGGTTCCACCCAAAGAGAAGAATAATTTTATTGATTTCAACAGGATTGCACCCAAGTGGGGTGTGAAGAACATATATCCTAAAAGTCTTACAAACTTGCTAAAACAACCCAAATCAAACTAAAATTTTAAATCCTAACTAAGGACTCCTAACTCCTAAGTGACAAAAAATTTCCTACAGTAAGTCGCTGGTCCTATTGGGCTGCAGGTTGGACCAAATAAGGCCTCGTCAACCCATTAGTCATGGGTCTCGGCTGCATCATTCCTCTAAGTAATGGTTATAATGTGGAGCAGAGAAACCTTCCTTGTCGTAAAAAAGATAGAACAATGCACATATCCTTTCAGTCTTCTGCTTAAAAGATGAAATCTCTTTAGCTTACTGGCTAACAAACGAATGAATATACCATAATCCTTTGCTTCTCTGCTATTTCCTGAAATTTTATTGAACTTTTTCTTTGAAAATGATCTATAGCAATAGGAAGAATGAAGAGAAAACTGACACTCTCTCGACAAAGATAATAATAGCAAGAATGAGAGGTGGCAACCAGCAAGCACCACTTGGAAGGCAATGCTCAGTGGCTATCAAGATACCGTTTGAAAACAACATCTTCCACACATGTGGCCTCTTTTCATTCACTCTTTAGACACTCCCCTAATTCTCCCAGAAGCTATTTAACAACAACATATCCATGTATCATAAGTTGACAGTAACATTCTTAGCTCACAAGAAGCCGGCACCCGCTGCCGAACTAATTACTAACTACAAATAAGAAACTTTACTGTTGTCACTATAAACTGACAAACTATAAGAGAAAAAGAGAATTTGAGAGTGATGGACCTCTTGGCCTTTTATAAAGTTTACATGTCTTTTTACAGCAGGTCCAATCCCCTTAGAATGGGGAGGAATGGGTTTGAGTTGCATAGGCCACATAAGTGTCGTCATCCTTATGTTCCATTGTTGTCTGGTTCTGGACAACGTTCTGGTTTGACCCTATAGTGAAACATTTGCGTATTTCAATCAATTTTGGTAATCCATTCCCGAAAAGACGCGATTGAAAAATTAAAAACATATATAAAAGAATGCCTAAAACCTAAAATTAGAAAAAATAGTTGAAGGCTAAAGTAATACTAAAAATGCATACTTACATCACTTAAATTAAACTACACTCTACAATTGACCACTTTCTAGTTCTCACTAAATATGAATGGAAGTATGAAGCCTTGGCAAGAATTGGAACTGGAATGGACCGAAATTGGGACTCGAGACTTTTAAGGGGTCATTCCATTCTGCCCAAGCAAATCCAGAACATTCCAGTCAATTCCGGTCGGAACATAATGGAATTGACAACTATGGTAAGATGACATTGTTCCTCCCAAAGTAATTCTCCAAGACAATAATCCAAGGATGGGGTGGGAACCCTACTCATCAAATTGGTTCTGGCAATTTCAAATTCCTTATGAAGTTTCATAAGGAATAGGTTATGATTCTTTTCTTCGTGAAACTTCTTTAAAGCGGAAATTTCTGCCTCTTGCTTGTAAGTATAAACTATGTCCAAGTATTCAGCCCAAAGACTATCTCCAACTATCTCCACAGTGGTGGCGTTCCTGAATGGATTTGTTTCCTTGTCTATATTTGGCCATGTCAAGTTACAATTGGAAATGGTGGGTGATCTTAATTATAAATGGTTAAAACATAGTCCCACATATCTTTTGCAATTTGGTATGTTCGAAGAGACATGACAAATTGTGGGTCCACAGAATTTAGAATCCACGTAACAATCTTTGCATCATTAATTATCCACTGACCAGATTTAGTGGGATCTGTGGGTTTACTTGTGGTCCCATCAATGTGACCCTAGAGATCCTTTTACAATTAATAACGTCCAAAAATGGAATTCCCATGAGAAATAATTTTTCCAATTAAACTCAACAGTAAGAAAATCAAAATTTTCAGCCATAGGTCTGTTAAAGGACCTTAAAGATACTGACGGAAGGCAAAGTACTTGAAAACAATCCAGTCAAGTGCACTATTCACACAAAAATGGTCGAGACAACCCACTTTTTTTGGAGTAGAAGTGATTTAAAGCCTCTAAAAACTTAATCAATCAAAGATCAGATGTGAATCTATAGATAGATTATCAAATTATCCTCCTCTGGTAACAAGCAACTCTCAATTTGGAAAAATATCCAGAAATTAGACGATCTTGATGAAAATCAGCTGTGAAATCTGAGAAATTGCAAGCGTGGGTAGAAACTTTACCAGATGAAGCAGAAAATTTGTGGAAAAATCACTAGAAATTCCTCCAGGCTAGCCAACCAACCCCTCCAAATCTCAGCTTGATCTGCTGATTCAAATGGGGCCCACAGAAGAAAACCAAATATATGGTAAAATATAGTCATTGATGGAACTGCAACGAACTGCTTCAAACGGGTATGAAATACAAATCTATCCTTGTGGAGGATAGCCGAATAGCATAGGAGGCAGATTGAACAATATAAGCAAGATTTGGATCTCCAAAAGAGATGTACAGATGATGGCGATGCCCGATGATGAACAGCGTCTCAACTGTTGCGGCTCAACAAGTCTTTACAAGACCTGTTTCACGAGTTTGTTCAAGAGAAAATAGGATAGTGAAATCTAAGAAGAATCCAATAGTCAGATGCAACAGAACTCCACACAAGTCAAGTGAAAGCATCGAAGCTCAGATAGGATGACAAAATAAGAGAAAGAGAATTTGAGAATTTCAGTCTATTTGATGCCCTCTCATGATGGACCTCTTGGCCTTTTATAAGGTCTACAAGTCTATTTACCGCAGGTCCAATCCCCTTAGATTGGGGAGGAATCCAACATATTACACCAGTATTTCTATCTATGAGTTTCTACAAATCTCTTGAGTTGTACAGATCTGAACAGATCTTTAGTTCCCACATGAAATACATAAGGCCCACATGTGCCACACACATGCCATTCTAACATAAACCAACATAAAATGAGGGTGTTCATATGTTCTCCCATCAATCTTGCTAAACTTCTCTTTCAGATTTAGTTGAAAGGCTGTCAATCAAGAAGGCCTATCACAGTGCAAGCAAGGAGAAAAGATGTCAATGGCAAGTAGGCTTGGATTTCAAAGTAACAAAGAACAGCTCAAATCTCTTTCTTGCATCCAATAATCGCATCAGGAGCTTCACATACAGTTTTACCTATACACACCAGGTTTCTTTGAATTTCTGTCACACAAACAAATGGCCACAAGCTAATTCCTCAAAAGATCCAACATTAAGGATCCCTGAAAGTCTCTCATTACCACCATCCATTCTACCAATCAAATATTGATCCACACTGGTAGTCTAGTGACTTGGTTGTAGTAATTTGTTTATACTCAAATGGATGTTGTATTTTGCACTCCTCAACGCAATAAAAAATGGCCAATGGTCCCTCATCCACATGGCAGGAACATTGTTGGATGCTGTTCAGTTTACACTCTTAAAGATGACCCGATGGCACAATTAAGAGGTATAACCGCAAGAGGCCCTCTTGTTGCTCATGGATCCAGGCCTCTTGTTGCTCATGGATCCATAAAAGAACATGAGCATGACTATCAATGAGAACTTTAGCTCTTATGGCTTTCTCTTGCACGGTTGCACCCACTAAAATGTACCTCAGTTCTTGCAAAAAGATACATTAATAATGCCTTCACTGAGATTGAAAGAAGTTCATACGGCTCAATATGAAGGGTATCAGGATTGCCCTCATCCCCACTGAGTCAGCCGACTTCATAAATCTTTGTATTGTCTCATATAGGTTCCTCATGCATGGCTTGCTCAATTCCAAACTATACTTCACCCTGAAAACCACATTCTGTTTGTATTTGTATTGTGTATGCATGATAGAAAAGGTGACTCAAACCAGCAACCTTCTAATAGCAACAATGAGCATTTCCCAATTATTTTCTAATTTCATAGGTTAATTCATATTGTAAATTTGTAACCATGGATTCTTATAAGTCCATAGCATGAAAGCCAACATAAAGGCCGTTGAGGGTTATGGATTTTGTAATGGTGCCCATGATTAGACTGGAATGGGCAAAAATGGATAGGCCGAAGAGGACATGGATGGTAGTAGAAGTTAGATCTAAAGAAGTGCAACCTATCCAAGGATGTGGCCCATGAGAGACTAGAATAGAGAATGTGAGAAACAGAATTCATGTAGCCGACCCCAACATAGTTGGGACATGGCTCTGATAATGATGATGAGAGGTTTTGCAATAGTGCTAATTCATTTCATCAGAAATAAAGTACTTTATTAATGTTACTAACAGAATGAAACTATTAAAACAATCATTTAAGTTGAAAAACCTCTAGTATACACTCAATGCTCACTATAATTCTAAACAAAGTAGTGAATCCTGATACATCAACTGTATAGCATTCATATGCAATTGTTCAGACCAAGATTATGATTTCACAGAACCCATACAAACAGGGGTTGGGCCCAAAACTGTTTCAGTCAAAATAAAATCCCATCCATCTAACTTCAAGACTTTTATTAGAACATCATATATTTTCTTCTAAACTGTCTATTTTAAAGGGCATGGATGCATGATCTCCCCATCCCAAAAGATAATAGAGGGAGCACCAACCACAAAAGAGCTAATCAGGTGATTGTTTCAACTTCACAATACCTGTGAACCATCAAATCAAGACACTGTAAATATTTCAATGCATCATTAGCTAATAATTCCCCATTCTTCTGTAATATGTCGGGTTTGACTTCTTTCAAAGAACCCGCTATTAAAGATCTATCAATTCATTGACAGAGGGAAAACACAAAGATAGGCCCGATAAAACCATTTCAATCACCGGTCAGCTCGTGATACATTCCATCCTGATTTATTTTTCTTAATTCTATGTCACCATGCACAACCAAGATACTATCCAGGAGCTGACGATTAGGCATATGGTTTATGCATCAACAGGCCCACCAGGCCATGCCCTCAATTTCACTTACTCAAAAGCCAATAATTCTACCATTCTCTTTATAAATGGTAACAAAATGATCAGCCGTAAGGGGATCGTAAGGGGATCTGCGGGTTCCTCGTCATAAAAAAAAAATGGTAAAAAAATATTTCATCAACAATAAAATTTAAAACAGGAACTGCCAATCTAGACAGCTGAATCCCTATCTATCCAACTTTTCGCAAATCTAGACAGTTGCCAATCTAAACAGATATAAATGCTGCATGCACAGAAATTTACACATATTAAACAATAACGTCCCAGAAACAGTACCCATAAATACTGAATCCCTATCTATTCAACTTTTCAAGAAGAACCCACCACCGAATTCACTCTTCTCTAGTGATTCCATCATACAATTCTTCTCTAATTGAGAGAACTGAGTTTTTGAGTTGTAATTATCAACATCTACCCATTTATTCCTCAATAATGATGATTTGAGATATCTGGGTGTGAATGGGAAAAGGAATTTACCACTTTGAGAAGAAGGCGCCTCAATTGGAGTCGCTGAAAGCCAGAGAGCTTCTGAGCCACAGAATCACTGATACCCGCCAACACCCCACCAGTTATAGCCTACTAATTCACCAAAAACAGAGATAAAAAAAAGAAAAAAAAAAAAAAACCACTTCCATTAAGAGAGAGAGAGAGAGAGACCTTGGTTCTCAGTGGATGGAGTTGAAGTTGCAGAAGGTACTTTTCCCATCCCCTTTTTGCAATGGTTCCCATATCAATTCTTCTCCTAGTCTTTCTATTGCTGTGGTATTTTTCTTGCTTTCTACAGAATCATTTTTATGGAAGCGGAGAGAGGAGTATCCTGTTTCTTGTTTGATATTTTCATTGTAATGATTTAACAGTCTTGTCGTTCGACTGCATGAGCATTCCAATATCCAACTTTGTGGGCCCACAGCAATCACCAATGTGTATTGATCGTCCCAAAATTGGGTTTGTAAATATAATTTATATATAGTTCGCCGCGTATCGAATACACTGAGGTAAAAAAGCTAAGTTGAGTTGGTTTCCAATTTCCTAAATTAATCCTACTAAAAAATAAAGTATTGATTTGATGGGTTTGATTCCTAAATTAGCAAATTAAAAACAACGTTCGATTCAATCGAAGAAAAGATCTTAGGGTACGAATCCACTCTACCCACATAGAATGGCTAGTCTAAACCTAAGGTTTTACTATCAACGGTTTAAAGAATCGTTTTGGTTACAAACCTTCACAGAGTCTAACAAATAAGTTATGTGGGTTTAGATATGGGCATAACCTATCTCTATGGCATAGATTATTTTGGATCTAACAACACATTCATTCAAGCATTATTATATGACCGGTATTCAAATCTACAAGAGTAAAATACCAAAAATAGATATTGCATTAATAAAGAAAATCCAATAAATGGATAATATTCATGTCATATAATCAAAGCGTTCAAAGTAAAACCCTAGAACCTATATATCACTAAAATACAAGATTAGGGCTTCATCGCAACCCTAAGGTGGAGAGTTAGTTACTGATGGACAGAGACGGACGAAAAATCCTTGATGAAATCCCCATTGGCGCTCTTCCCAATCCTCCAAAACCAGCCTCCAATTCTTCTTTGAAGTCTTCAATGACCTAAACACGAGTTTAGCTCGCTTTTTATAGCTTTTGGTTCCTTTTTCTCTTCAAATCACGGAGGGAGATGGAGTCCACTTGTGCTCGGTGTTTGGACGCCCAGTGTCTAGCTTCCGAATGCCAGCAGGCAGTAGCCTGGGCGTCACTTCTGGGGTCTGGCGTCCGGACGCCCCGAACGGAGGCAGTATGACCAATTCTTTTTACGTTGGCTCGATTTTCTCCATTTAGCTCTGAATTCACTCTTTTCACCTAGGGCACCTGTAAACACGAAATTACCACAATTAATGCCAATTAATATCATCTGTAGGTATAACAAAGTCCTCATTGAGGGGCCTAAATAGTGTATTTAGGTTCTCATCACACCCCCCAACTTACACTTTGCTAGACCTCTAGCAAAGCTAAAATAAAAGGAAAGACTAACTAAGGCCACTTTCGTGAGGAGCACGGCTGCACTTAGCATGTGCAGCAAGCCTTTAGACGTCTAAGTTCCCCCTAGAAGACTAGTTATAGTCTCGTGAGGGTTTGCAGTGAATGTACCCCACAAAATTCCTAAAATTCAAGAAAACACACAAAAGCAAGAGAGTCTTTTCCAAAATAATATTTACAAACACCGAATATTCTTGATTATGGAGTTTTCAAGACACATCTCAAATTCGGTTCACAAATCCTATCTGTTGGTCGGAAATCCTTGAAATCATGCTGGAAATAAAAAATTGATCGTGCACGGTGAAAAATGTGTATATATAGAAACATGAGAGCATCAAACGATCCACTAAAAATTTCCGTGAAAATACATCTTTTTTTTCTTCTTTCAGAATTCTGGGCCAAACGACCTCAGTAAAAGAGAATAGGCTTCCTCTCAAGGCAACTATGGTGGCTTTCACACTGTTATTTTTTCAAAGGCCGTAACAACACTATTTTAGTGATTTTTTTTTCAACATAATCCCCAACAATAGGCAACCATTTCCATAGCCAGTAAAGATGAACAGTTTTCGCTCAAGGCAACTATGGTGGATTTCACACTATTGTTTTTTCAAAGGCCATAACAACTATTGTAGTAAAAAAAAAATCTTTGTTTTTTTTTTTTTCAATACGGTCCCCAACAATAGGTAGCCATTTCCATATACCCGAATTAATTCACCGATTTGTGGATAAATCCACTTAGTTGAACCAGGACACTGTATGACTGAGGGTCGGTTTTCCATCATATTTGTTCTGAAGTTATCACAAGTACATAAATCATAGCTTCACATTTCAAATTTTCTATATAATACGTGTCAAGTGAGGGATCAATAATTCCACAATTTCTCAAAAACTCTTTCCTAAAATAAGATAGCGAACCATTTTTCTCTTTTTGCTCTCAGAATAAAAGCTCCAAAAATCAAGGTATCTTCGTTTCATAAAAATCCTTTTAGAAATCCCCCGAAAAAACTAACAAAAATAGAAAAAAAATTTATTTGAAACTAAAACTGTCGCGACCTTGGAACGGAACCCCGGGCTCGCGACGTTGTTGTGTACATTGGAGATATACTTTCCCACAGGTTCCCGCGGTGAGGATTCCCAAAGACACGCAGAATCTGACTCACACGATCAAGTATGCAGAAGCGTGTAGCAAATCACATCAAGATAAGCACCCATAAAATATTTAAGTGCCACAGCAATAATAACAAGACATGGTATCAAAAGAAAGAAGCTACATGGCATTCCCAACACAATTCAAGTTATGTGACTACACAAAGTAAGTTAAGTTTTTGTTACAACCCATAAGAGGCCAACACAGGCCAACACAATTCTCAAAATTGATAAAAGAAACCCCAAGACAAAATGTCGAAACTCAAGAATCCGCCGACGTCTAAATGACATCGTCGGGCTGCCACTCTCTCACTGGGGGTGGCTCAAGAGCCTCCTCCTGACGCTCCTCCTCAAAGGCAACGTCTCCTACACCTGGGCACCAACAAACAAGGGTCAAACACAACGGTTTAGCAGGTAATCAATTTAGGTGCAAGCATGAAACAATAAACGTTTTAAGAAAACATGTAAGCAAATCCTTGATTTGAAATACTACAATAGCTGAGATACATTTTCGAGAATACATAGTAAAGTTGGAATACTAAAACAAGCTAGCATGAGTACGTATAATATCATGAATAGTTACAATCCACAAAGAGCCCATCCTTTCTCTATCATTTATATAATGAAAAGAGCAAGCACGCACAACAAGCACGATGTACATGATATAATCACGACACGATTCCCACATATACGGGGATTTCCGGCCGCGGAACCGGACACGCACGATGTGTAATAAATACACGACCAGTCTGCAGACAGTCCACATGTTTAAGGACCCCCAGACAGTGGATCAAACTGAAAGGGCAGTCCAAGCTCAGTGGTGTTCACTTAATTCATGAATGCACAAAACACGCGAAACACTATCAAAACTTGTCGAGATAAAAGGGGGAAGTCACTTATCAAAACACGACGAACACGACTAGCAAAAGGCATAATTAATATGCATAACACGCTTAGGAAGTGATCCCCTTTTTCTTGAAACAAAACTTCAAAACAAGCTTATACTTGAAATCCAAAACGAGTACACGATGGTACTTATCGTACCAAAACGGAGTTCAATTACGAAATCTGACAAGCATGTGTTAAGGCTACTAATTAACCTTTGTGTAATTGGGACCCCAAATGTCGGAATATACAAAAATTGGTGTCCCCGAAGTTGGGTTGCATTTCGAAGTTCCATTTACACAATGTCAAGTCAAAACCCTTAACATAGTCTAGTTTTTCAACCTTCAAGAAAATACACAACGAAATAATTCTTCTCCTGAATCCGGCAGGTTCGCTCGAGCGGACTTTATAAGGTGATGACACTTCGCTCGAGCGGATAATAAGTGCGCTCGAACGAACAACTCTCTGTCTGCGCTAGGAATAAACAGAGGCTTGGTCGCTCGAGCGGACCCAAGGGTCGCTCGAGCGGACAAGCTTTCTGCTTGTGCTAGCAGAGTGCAGAAAATGCATTTTTCCTGCACATCTTCCACTACATTTTTCTCCTCCTTCTCATCCATAAATCACATACAATCCCTTGAGCCTTCATGCTCACCAAGGGTTCATTTCCACCATTTCAAACATTCAATCTAATGAAAACATAATCATGAAGCTTGTAAACAAGTTTATATGCATAATTCTTAAAACACAATGAAAACAAAATACACATGCACATTGAACCTATAAAGATTACTTGCCTTGCCCAATGCTAAACAATCCTCTCAAGCACTTCACTCAAGCTATTCCAACACTACAAGAAAACCCATGAAAACCACACAAACTCACTCAATCCTGAAAACAAGAACCTATTTTACCAAAGGGTTTGTAAATATGGAAAACATGATCTTTAAGAACTAAAAGGACTTCAAGAAAAGTATGGGTTGAAGCTCTCACCTAGAAATGGTCAAACAAGAGGGAAGGAAGGAAATGAAGAGCTTATCCCACAAGAAGTTCCAAGAAGTTTATACCAATAGAAAGCTTGCAAGGAGAGGAAGAAGATGATATCCTTAGAATTTCATTTGGAGATCTCTAGCTAGGTCATGCAAGATGAGGAAGATGGAAAAGAAAGAAGGGTTTCCAGCCCTAGGTCAAGAACAATTGCAGAGATTTGGGAGAAATGAATGAAAAGGGAGGGAGATGGGGTTTAAGTGATGATAATGGGCCCAAAAAGACGTGAACCTTGAAATGACCAAAACACGATCTTGTGGGCCTCGAATAACTTCGACGAAGCAGGATAAAACGATCATTGAAATATCTAGTTCCCAAAAAGTATATTTTTGACATGGTTTTGAGATCTCGAAAATTGTGTCTAGATTTGTGCATAAAAGACAATTTTACCCTCATTGGGCCAAAACATGGGTTTTTGGGCTTCAAACATGAATGGGCTTAAGACAAAAGTTGTAACACATAGAAACAATCATTCAAATGAAATCAAAATCACAATCACACGGAAATCAATACGATTTTCCCAAGCTTACACGTGCACTCAGGCCTTCCTAAGTGTGTCTAACTAATACTAAACGTTCTCAAAATTCCCAAAGCTATGTCCAAGACTAAAACTAATTATTTCTAACCCAACGACTACTAAACCCACTTAGGACTAAACACATACTAATCGCACACTAATCGAATTGGTCTGGGTCGGGGTTTAACAAAAACTAAAGGAAAAGAATAAAACTACCAAGACCAACCCAATGGTTAATACCCCACCCCCCAACTTAACCTAACATTGTCCACAATGTGAAGCATTAAAATGAGATATAAAGGACAAGGAAAGTAAAGGAAAATGAGGGATATCACTTGGGTACCGCTTAACATAAGGTGGAATGGAGGAAAATGGGGAGGACACCCCCCAACTAGGACCAAAGTACCTGCAACATGTTAGCGGCGAGCAAGAAAAATAAAAATGAAGAAAACCTATAAAGCATAATCCAAACCAGTAAATAACATTACTCAACACTTCCTTCATGTCCACCTCCATCACATTAGGAATTAAATGCCTCTGCATTTCCCAAGAATGGTGAGAATCATCTGTGCAATGAATGCGCTGTATGCAGATGGAGGGATCAATACCTTTCAAATTGGCAACTGATAAACCGATTGCACTTTTGTGCTCCTTCGACACATCCAGGACTTGACCTTCCTGATCGTCAGATAGGCCAGAAGCAATGATAATTGGAAAGGTATCCTCAGGTTAAAGAGCTTTTTCTACGAGCTCATCAACAACATCAACGGCAAAGCATTCAGCATCACTTTCATATTTCCGAAAGAAACATCCATAACTCCGGTGCGGTAATTAATGTTCACATTGGTTGTTGCCAAAAAGGGCCTGCCAAGAATGATAGGAGGTTGTTTCCTTGAGTTTTGTACTGGTTTAATGTCAAGGACTATGAAATCGAAAGGAAAAAAAGAACTTGTCGACCTTGACCCGAACATCTTTAATTATGCCCTGGGGTACCCTGATAGATCTATCAAGAAGTTGCAAGGTAACCTGGGTGAGCTTCAATTCCCCTAGCCCAATCTTCTCATACACCGAGTAAGGCAAGAGATTGACACTTGCTCCAAGATCCAACAATGCATGATCAATGATGTGACTCCTAATCGTACAACTAACGGTGGGAGTGCCAGGATCTTTCAACTTGGGAGGAGTGTCATTATGGATAATTGAGCTCACTTGCTCTATGAGCAAAATCTTCTTGGGCACATGAGTTTAGATTTGCGCTTCTGAGTGCACAAATCTTTCAGAAAATTTTCATACGAAGGAACTTGTTTGATAGCATCCAGCAAACATATGTTGATCTTAACTTTCTTGAACACCTCTAACATCTCATCCATGGTTGCTCCCTTTTTACTAAAGGGAGTGGGTGTTTCAAGATAAGTGGGAAAATGGGTTTTAGGCACATATGGGGATGCTACAACTGGGACAGATGAAGAACTGGGAGGGGTGACCTCATTTCCCTTAGAAACCCTTTCGGCCTTGAACCCTGGGGAATGGTTATAGACTCTCTCGCATCTTTCTTAGGCTCCTCAGGCCTAATCTCAACCTCACACTCATTCCTCAATGTGACAACCATTTTCTTTTGCTCAGGATAGGTATCATGAGGTTGCGAGCTACTACCCACCTCGAATGCATTCTTAGGGTTGATCATGGGTTGGCTAGGCAAACGTCATCCTCTCTTCTATTAAGAGCATTA
Source organism: Cinnamomum chago (assembly GCA_038049695.1). Lineage (NCBI taxonomy): Eukaryota > Viridiplantae > Streptophyta > Magnoliopsida > Laurales > Lauraceae > Cinnamomum > Cinnamomum chago. The sequence continues at coordinate 39,698,138 of CP142460.1, forward strand.
GCTATTTGCCCTATCTGGGCCTCTAGCTTGGTTATGGACTGAGAGTGGGAATAGACTAGCTGATTGCTTGCTTTGAGCTCTTTGAGCTCTTGCGGCACTGTCTCCTCAAAGGTTGGATTCCTTTGCGGCGGATAAGGGTTGGGGTGCTGGTAAGACTGTTGGGAATGATAGGCTCCAAGATTAATAAAAAGATTATGCCTTTGCGGTTGAGATGATGACGTGCCTTGGCCGAGCGACTTCCAGGCAAAATTGGGGTGATTGTGCCATCCCGGGTTATAAGTATCTAAAAATGGGTCATTTCCCGGTGTGGAGCACCCCGGTGCGACATTCACTTGCTCTTGCACAAATTCAGGAATTGAAAGGCTGCAAGACAGTTACTCACAAAATGAGCGGGACTGGAGCACAAAGCACAAACTGTTAGATTGTATGTCTCAATCCATCAGTTGATATAATAAATGATTAATTTCTTTATTTATCAATAAAATCATGCTTTCCTTTCAGGAGATGAATGGTGTTTTATTACTTAATGCACATGACCAATATATATGACATAATGGTTCATGAGATGAACCGCGTCCCATTAGTATATTAGATGTGATATATGTGTATGGATGAGATCCACATACGGGATATATGTGTCACAAATCTTGTACTTAAAAATATCTTCACAACCATTGATGAGACTGAGCATCTCATTTGATAAGGTTGCAGCACTTTGATCACTATGAGATTGTGTGATTTGTCTCGATCATCAGAATGAAAGATTCTGGATCACAGTGCTGGTACATTGGATGTATTGAAGGACCATGAGAAGCACCTTATGAATACTATTTCTATTTAAGGACTGCTCTCATAATTCCCTAGCAATAGGCTCTCAATCTTGAGACATTGATGAACTTAAGTTTCTGTCTATTTATTTGCTTTAAGTCACCAATGAGTGAGGCCAACTGAAGGTCAACACCTCGGTGTCTTGGGTACGTGGTAGTAGGACTGTGGGAACATACAATGATCAAGATGAAATCTATCTATATTATCCCTTTGTGCCAATTAATGGATTTATCATTAGTAAGTGCGCACCCATCTTGATTAAGAGTTAATTGGACGGTACTGATGATCACTGTGATTAATTGAGGCTCAAGGATAATAAGATGTGGGTCCATGATTGGATGTGACAGATTTAATCCAATTGATCCATGGATATTGATAGAGGGGCCTACTTGTGGTAATGTAGAAGTTTAGGGTCTTCACTGTAATTTATTCCTAAGACTGGAGTGCAATTGCATTTGTATAGTGGTTTTATTTGCAATTAACTGTGGGCCCGGATTGCACATGAGATGTGGGGTCGCAGTGTCCCAGTTGGAGCCAACTTTCTAAGGAATCCCTAGTGGTCCCCACGCTAGCCCAAGATATTAGAAAGATACTAATCTTACTTGAACTCTAAAAGGAAGGAATTAGAAAGTTACTATTTCTATTTGAAGTGAGATTTCTAATGGTGGTAATAGTATGTTGCTAATTAGTGTGGAAGTGAGACTTCTATTACAAATTAGTAAGAGAGTTAAGAGAGGAGTCATGAGAGCTATAAATAAGGGAATAAACACCCTTGGACGTCCAATATAGAGAAGTACACGCTCATCCCTCCTTTAGTGAAAGAGTTGCATAATTCCTCCTCCTCTTCTCTCTCCTAGTTCCTTATAGTTTCCAGTAGGGTTTTCTCTTGAAGATCTCACCCATCTTCTTGAGAAAAGAGATCTAATAAACGGGTCATAGTGTGGAAGATTAGTAGGTCTTGGAGATCTTTATTTGATACATGAAAGAGCTTCATCATCAAAGAAAGACGCAACTTCTCCATTAGAGCACAACCGAGCTCCAAATGTATAATCTACTTCCTTGCATGTTGTAGATTTTTATGGATGCTTATTGGCTACTGTTCTATCTTATAGATATGTTTATTTACTGATCATGATGGCTGAGATTGATGACATGGATCCTGAATTGGGTTTTATAGCCTTCTGGATAGTTGATCCCTGAGTCAAGTGGGTCAAAAGTTTTGAAAACCTATCCACGAAGCCCACCTATTTCCAACTCAAACACCCTGAGAGGATGGGGATTAGAGAGATTGACCCATAGATAACAACTGATCCAACTTTTGGGTCAAGGCAACCACTTGAGCGATGAGTTCATTAGAGGGTTGAATTTCAAACGCCCCTCTAGGTTTTTTAGAGTTAGAGGCTGTCGGCCTCTCCAATCTAGCAGTGAAGGCATGGTGTTGAAAGGTCTCACTCAAATTCTCAAAAAGCTCTGATGCCACATCCTCATTTTTCAACATAATAGATCCCCCACTGGCGGTTACTACCATGTTTCGCCATTCAGGAGACAATCCATCATAAAAGAATTGTACTAATTGCCACTTGGCAATTTGGTGATGAGGACATTTCCTAATGAGATCTTTAAACCTATCCCACACCTCATGAAATTGTTCACTAACAGTTTGGGCAAACAATGTGATGGATCGCCTGTACTGATTGGTTTTGCCAACAGAGAAATATTTATCTAAGAATCTTTGTTGTAGTTGGGCACAAGTGGTGATGGGGTTTGTAGGTAAAGTACTCAGTTAATACTTAGCTTTGTCCTTTAGTGAAAATGGGAAAAGAAACATCTTGAGGGCCTCACTACTGAAATTATTTATTCTCATAGTGGAGATAATAACCAGGAAATCATCAAGGTGATTGTACGGATCTTCATTGTTCAAGCCATAGAAGGATGGAAGTATGTTGATTGTGTTAGGCTTGATTTCATACTGAGCTGCCTGCACTGTAGGCAGTTGAATATATGATGTTGATGCGTATTCCGAAGGAGTATAGTGCTCCTTCAAGGGTCGAAGAGGTGGTGGAGGGGGTGGATTGTTCGCCCCACCTCCTTCCTTCCCCATTGGTGAAGTTGTGTGTGGAAAATCAAAGGAGTGCTTTGACGATCAAATTTCCCTAAGGACTCGCTCTAATTCTGGGTCTAGAGATACTAGATTAGGATGGGCACGAACGACGACCAAGCATGCACACAAATAACTCTTACTGCAAGTTATGAGAGAGTTTTTTTTCAAAAAGTCTAGAGCTTTCAGTGCTTTTGGTGGAGAAGAGAAATTTCCTTGAGTAAGACTTTGTCCTTTGTGAACTCTCTTGGATCCCTACACAAACTCTAGGAATTTTTTTTTTTTTTTTATGTTAGAATCAATAACATGCAATAAGGATAGCAAAAGATGTGAGTAAGAATGAAAAAATAAAATAAAGTTCTGAAAAAGAGAAACTAATGTTAGAATTTTCAAAAGAAACAAACAATTGTGCTAATTGTCCCTGGCAGTGGCGCCAAAATTTGATCGTCCCAAAACAGGGTTTGTAAATATAATTTATACCTAGCTATATCTCCACTCACGAGAGTAGAGATGTTGACCGAGTGTCGTATCTACTGGGACAAAAAGCCTAAGTTGAGTTGGTTCCCAAATTCTTAAATTAATCATATTAGAAAACAAAGTATTGATTTGATGGGTTTGATTCCTAAATTAGCATATTAAAAACAATGTTTGATTCAATCGAAGAAAAGATCTTAGGGTTCGAATCCACTCCATCCACGTATAATGGCGAGTCTAGACCAATGGTTTCACCATCAATGCTTTAAAGACTCGTTTTGGTTACAAACCTTCATAGAGTCAACAAATAAGTTGTGTGGGTTTAGATCTAGGCATATCCTATCTCTATGGCATAGATTATCTGGGATCTAAATACACATTCATTCAAGCATTATTATATGACTGGTATTCAAATCTATAAGAGTAAAATACCAAAAACAGATATTGCATTAATAAAGAAAATCCAATAAATGGATAATATTCATGTCATATAACCAAAGCGTTCAAAGTAAAACCCTAGAACCTATACATCACCAAAATACAAGATTAGGGCTTCATCGCAACTCTAAGGTGGAGAGTTAGTTACTCATAGACAGACACGGATGAAGAATCCTTGACGAAATCCGCATTGGCACTCTTCCCAATCCTCTAAAACCAGCCTCTAGTTCTTCTCTGAAGTCTTCAATGACCTAAAAACGAGTTTGGCTCGCTTTTTATAGCTTTTGGTTCATTTTTCTCTTCAAATCACGGAGGGAGATGGAGTCCACCCGTGGCTGGCGTCCAGACGACCAGTGTTTGGTGTCTGGACACCAGCAGGCAGTAGCCAGGGCGTCACTTTTGGGGTATGGCGTCCAGACGCTCGGTGTCTAGCGTCCAGACACCAGCAGGCAGTAGCCTGGGCGTCATTTTTGGGGTCTGGCATCTGGATGCCCAGAGGCAATATGTCCGTTTCTTTTTGTGTTGGCTTTATTTTCTCCATTTAGCTCTGAATTCACTCTTTTCACCTAGGGCACCAGTAAACACAAAATTACCACAATTAATGCTAATTAATATCATCTGTAGGAGTAACAAAGTCCTCATTGAGGGGCTTAAATGATGCATTTAGGTTCTCATCATGTATCTATGTGTATATTATGCATATTAATGGATGGTCGAGTAAAATCATAAAACCGATGCCTTGTTGAATATTATATGGGCTAAATTTTTATTTGGCTATTTGATCATTTATGAGATGATGTAAAATTAACAGCAGATAATTGCCATTGTCAAATGAATAGGCGGTTGTGATCATCAAATGAAGCTGAAGTGGGCCCTCCAAGATGGTTGGAACATTTTAGTCAACATGCACCGAGTTACCAGCAAACCCATGATTTTTATACGAGGAGTAGATAATTGGGTTCTTGATACAAACCCATAATTTTCAAGTGAGTAATCAAACTCTAAGATTTGTTTGAAAGTGTCACCGTAAGTGACCTCCTTAAGTGAAAAATTAGTGTTCCGACATTGGAACTAAACTTAGACCCTTTTATGGAGACCACATTGTTCTGGGTTGTTTTGATTAATTTTAAATCTTCTGTAAAAAAATCATATTAATCACATATGCGGTATATGAAATAGCTTCAAATTTAGGTTCATCTGCAAGCCTTTCAAGATACTGTTTTCTCATTTTTTTAATTGTTGTCTTGGCTAAAGAATGTAATCCATCGCCTTTTCTCTTTGTACGGGGCCTCTCTGGTTTTGACCATTAGACACTGTAAGATCAATTTTTGCGTGGGCCAAAGATGGATAGGTCAGCTCAGCCCATCAATGCGATGTCTATCTTCCTTTTCCCGTCTCACACAAGATCTCTGAATTGGTTCCCTGTTTCAAGGACAAACACAGTGAAGGCTCGATCAGGTGGGCCGACCGAGGTCCCTCCAATGGTCAAGTTAGCAATGGAACTTGGGGAATTTTCTCTGGTGATTAGGTTAAATGTTTTCAGCGTAGCTTCTCCTAGATCCTTTCTTCCTTTTATTTGATCTTTCCCTGGATATCCGCCCCCCTCCCAACACACGCTCCCCCACCTTCTTCATCGTGGTAACTGGTAACAGCGGGGCCGTTTTTCCCCCCAATCCAGTCTTCCCGCCAGCTGTCCTAGCACCCCTTCGATTCATCTTTCCTGCTGGGTTAGGTTGATCATGGCAGGTTGGGTTGGTTCCGACCCAACCCAACCCAAGGTAAATTCAAATTTCCCCCCCACAATTGCCCCCCAAGCCATCCCTTCCCTCTCCATTTCGAGGGAATGGCGGGGGCGGGGGGCACTTGAGATATTTTTGGACACGCGTCCATTCATCCAAACGTCTTCAGTCATCCAAACGTCTTCAGTTATCATCCGTCTCTTCTATAAAACATCCATTCTCTCTCCTTCGGCTTCCATCTTTATCTCATCGCCTCTCTGCCTCAAAAACTCCTTCTTAGGCTTCAATACCACCTCCAATCTCTCGTCCTCCATTATTCTGTGGTAAGTTTTTTCCTTTCCTTCATTCACCTCTTCTTTGATGGGAAATCTCAAAGACCTACTCAATACCCCGGAAAGAGTCTCCAACTTCAGGTATAAGTATAGCATTCCTCCTGACGTTCAGGTCCGTGCCCCATGGCCTGATGAATCCTGCGAAATAGGTGCTGAGATGGGATCCCCCTTCCTACCATCGCCATTGTAGAGGGTGGCATTAGGTTTCCTTTAGATTCTCTCCTAGTTCTTTTCTTTTCCTTAATGAATCTCTTCCCTATTCAGTGCTCCCCAAACTTGTTCCGTATCGTTACGGGGATTGCCGTGCTAAATAGATTGCTTGGCACAAGCCTCGGTGTCTTCGACCCCCCTAAACAACAACAAATTAGTTTATTATTTGAAATCCAGGGAGTCCAACAAGCTCCTTGTCCATTATCTCCTAGATTCGAACAAACCTTGCAAGGGGGATTTTGTCATTGCGAGCAGAAACTGGGAAACACCAACCATCTAGGGTGGGGTTAGTCGAATGGTTCCCCGAACCCCAGGCTCCCCAGGCCGGCCCTCCTTTCTTTCAAGCACTTTTCTTTCTTCTCTCTGTTTTTTTTAACTGTTGCCCCTCTTCCTCTTTAATTTTTTTTAGATGCAACAATCAATTGCGTTCCTCAATCTCTTCTCCAAACTGAAGAGTTAAGGTGGGTGCTTGAGTATCGAGGACCTACCGAGCTAAAGGGTTGGGGCCGAGCTGCCCATTTGTTGCTCGGATACACCTGTTCATACGACAGTTTCTTAGCAGTTCCTGCTTGGCATGAGTCCGATCCTCTTTTTAGGCATAGGAAGGTTCATGCTGTGAATCCTTCCAGATCTTCTAGGGCCCGTACTACTTCCAGCGCTCAATCCTCTGCTTCTTAGCACTCCTTTGCCCCCGCTTAGTCTGCTAAACAATCTTCATCTGCTCTGACAAAGTCTTCTGGAGCTAAGAGGTCATCGTAGCGTATTGTGCCTTCTAGTGATTCTTCACCTTCCGCTGACCACCAGCGAACTCCAGTCTTAAATATCTCGAACAGTTCCTCCTCTTCCGACACCGAAAAACCCTTTTCTGCAATGTCTCGGCAAAAACCAAAAAATATTTTTGACAGCCTTGGCGACCTTCCAACTTCCAGAACAGGGAAGGCTCCTTTTTCCTAACCTTCGTCAACTCTTGGCAAAAGACCAGCCCCTGAACCCCATCACAATCCGTGTGAACCAAAAAAGGGCAAACATCTTGCCAACCCTGCCGAAGTCGCTGACTATCCTTCCACGTGGTCGGAAGACTGCCGGCCTCCACTACCCCCTCTGCGAAGCTCTTCCTCAGGTCGGAAGGGCTAGTTCGGGTCCTTTCGGGATAAAAATCCATCCCTGGGTGAAGGGATTTCTTGGTCTTTGTCCTTGGCGCTAATCGTGGGCAAATCTGCCCTTCTTCCTTCTAATATGAATTTGCACAGTGCCCTACCTAGCGACAAGCTAGTGTCCACGAGAGTCCAACATTCTCTTATGGTAGGTCGACTTTTGATCATTTAGCCTTTTCTATTCAAAGTCCCCCTAACAGTGTTTTCTCCCTTTCTTTCTTGTTTTTAGAAGCGCGTGGAGGATTTAGAAAGGGAGCTGGCAGGGTCTAAAGTAGCTCGGGCCTAGCTGAGTCCAATGCCGCCGCCTCCTTTAAGGTTGCAAAGATTACGGAAGCCCTGGCGATTGCCGCTAAGAGTTGCATTGCTGCGATCGAGATGGAGCTTGAAGCTCTCCGCTCCAGGCGGGTTGAGGCAGAGGAGGAGATAAGAGAGGCTGTAGAGAAGTCAAAGGATGCCTAATTCGAGGAAATCGAAGTGCTCTACCTGCAGCAGGTTGAGCAAATCAAGGTCCTCATGTTTAAGCGGGGTTATGATGTGGCCCTTGGAGACGTCAGAGTCCCTAAAGATTCCCCTCTTTGGGCCAGATATGCATATCTGTCCTAGCAAGCTCCTCTGCCGTCGCCTGTTGAAACCCAAGCTCATCCGCAGGCTGACGAAATTGTTCCGTCTTTTGGTGTGGATGGGGGTGAAGGTCATTAGCCGGCTGGCGAGCCTATCCCTCCAATTCTTGAAGTTTCTAAGTGATTGTCAGTTGATTTGAAAAACCCCTCCCTTTTGCTGCTGTATTGTTGTGTTGTTGGTCAGTTTGCCCGAGCTGTGGGCATGATACTTTTTTTTTGTTTTGTTTTGTACATGGAATGCTAGTTTGCTCGAACTGTGGGCTGTTTCTGACTTACTTTTTGATGGAATGAAATGTTAATTCCCATCGACAAATTTTTGTTTCCACCGCCACTGTCGGTTCCTCTCGAACTCTATTTTTTGCCTAACGCTTGCATCGTCACGCCGAAGATGTTAATAAAAAGGAGATTAGTGTAGCGTACCTAGTTTGGGCTCTTCCCTGTTAGGTTTTTTTTATCCTTCGATACAAAGTAATGGGTTCAATGTCACCCTTTAATTCTCAGGCCTTGTCCTTATTTCTACAAGGCCCAATAGGGTATGTCCCCATTGCGATTCTCCGACCAAACACAAGTTTAATGGAATTCCATTCTTGGCATAAGAATATAAACAAGATAATTTTCATATAAGATATGAAAGTACGAGGTTGACGAGTTTTTTGGTACAAAGACCAGTAATAGAATTTCTTTAAATTCGCTATGTTCCACAGCCTTGTCAACGCTTTTCCTTCGAGCGTCTCCAGGTGATAAGCTCATGTTCCCCCAGCGGAGGTAACCCTGTATGGTCCTTCCCAGGTCGGTCCTAGCTTGCCATGAGTGGGGTCCTTGGTGTTCGGGAGTACTTTTCTCAAGACCAGGTATCCGACCATGAATGCTCACTCTCGTACCTTCTTCTGGTAGCTCCGAGCTAGCTGCTGCTGATAGGTAGCCAACTTGATCAATGCCGGCTCCCTCCGTTCATCGATCATGTCTAGCTGTTCGGCGATCATTTCTTTATTTTGCTCGTGATTGTAAGCCTCCGTCCTCATGGTCGGCAGCCCAATCTCTAAGGGGATTTACAACTTCCATTCCGTATGCAATAAAAAAAGGAGTTTCGCCAGTTGACCTCTGCGGGGTGGTCCTGTAGGCCCATAGGACACTAGGAAGATGTATTTTTGTGATGGTGGATGTGATACTGTATTTTCTTGACCGGTTGTGTGTGCCAAATGTGGATGACTTAAAGCGTGAAATAATGAATGAGGCTCATAGTATGAGATATTTCATGAATCCGAGTAGCACGAAGATGTACCACAATTTGAAGAATAGATTTTGGTGGAACAACATGAAGAGAGAGATAACAGCTTTTGTATCCCGTTGTCCAACCTGTCAATTGATTAAAGCAGAACATCAGAAACCCCCAGGTTTGTTACAACCGTTGGAGATTCTAGACTGGAAATGGGAGCACATCACCATGGATTTCGTCTTCATTTTGCTAAATACCAAGAAGGGAAATAATTCAATTTTGATTATTGTGGATCGTCTTACGAAATCTGCTCACTTCATTCCGATGAAGACGGGGAATATGATGCATATGGCACCACTTGCAAAACTATTTGTTGATGAGATTGTTAGTAAACATGGTCAACCTGTCTCCATCACTTCAGACAGAGGCAGCAGGTTTGTTTCAAAGTTTTGGAAAACTCTTCATGAATCTATGGGTACCAAACTCTAGTTCAGCACAACATATCATCCTCAAATGGATGGTCAAAACGAACGATACAGACTCTTGAAGACATGTTATGTGCTTGTGTATTGGATTTCAAGGTTCAGTGGGATGAGTATTTACCGCTTTATGAGTTCGCTTATAACAATAGCTACCACTCTAGCATCGGTATGGCACCTTTCGAGACACTCTATAGTAGAAGATGCAGAACTCTAGTTTGTCGGGAAAAAGTCGGTGTGCGTAGTTTTCATGGACAAACGATAGTTGGAGAGACAAGTGACAAGGTTAAATTGATTCATGAACGTTTGAAGATCGCCCGAAGTAGGCAGAAGAGTTATTTAGACACTCGCTGAAGAGAATTGCTGTTTCAAGTGGGTGACAAAGTGTTATTGAAAGTTTCACCAGTTAGAGGAACTCTAAGGTTCGTACAGAAGGGCAAATTGTCAAGAAGGTTTATTGGTCTGTATGAGATTTTGAGCAAGATTGGAGACGTTGCATATAGATTTGCATTACCGCCGGAACTATCTGGGGTGCACAACTTATTTCATGCTTCCATGCTCAAGAAATATGTTTCTAGTCCTTCGTATATACAACATCACGGGCCTTTGGAAATTCAAGAAGATGCCTCGTATGTGGAAAAGCCGATCAAAATCATTGATACCAAAGAGCAGGAATTGAGAAATCGGACTATTCATTTGGTCAAGGTACTTTGGAAAAATCACGAGCCAGAGGAAGCCACATGGGAATTGAGAGATCAAGTGCAGATGAAGTATCCACAGCTGTTACCAGAGGTAAATGTTTGTTTTATTTGGTGGACCAAATATCCTAAGGGGTGGAGGATGTTAGATCCCGACCCAGACTAACTTGATTAGTGTGTGATTAGTGTGTGCTTAGTCTTAAGTGAGTTTAGTTACCGTTGGGTTAGAAAATAATTAGTTTTAGTCATGGACATAGCTTTGAGAATTTTGAGAACGTTTAGTGTTAGTCCGACACGCACTGGAAGTCCTGAGTGTACGTGCAAGGTTGGGAGGATCATTTTGATTTTTGTTTTAATTATAATTATTATTTCGTTTGAATGGTTTTATTATTTATTACAACTTTCGTTTTCAGCCCTTTCGTATTTGAAACCCAAAAGCCCAAGTTTTGGTTCAAAAAGGGGTAAAAATTGTCTTTTTATACCCAAATCTGGACATAAACTTCGAAATCTCAAAACCATGTCAAAATTATACTATTTGGAAACTAAAATTTTCGAGGATCACTTTATCCTCCTTCATCGCTTTCATCCGGGGCCCGCAAGAACATGTTTTAACCTTTGCAAGTTCCAGAGCTTTGTGGGGCCCACTTTCCAATCAACACAAACCTCATCTCCCTCCCTCATGTTTCACTCTCATTTTTCCTGCAACTCTAAAGGACCTAGGGCTGAGAAACCCTTTTTCGTTTTCACTTTCTTCCTCTTGAATGCACAGGCTAGAGGCCTCCAAATGGAATTCCAGGACCATCATCTTCTTCCTCTTTTTCCAAACTTTCCATAGATGCAAATCTCTTGAAGTTTTTAGCTAGAAAATCTCTTCATTTTCTCCTTTCCTTCTTGTTTGGGCATCTCTAGGTAAGAGCTTCATCTCTTCAATGGAGCCTTTTTAACTCCTAAAGATCTTATTTTTCATACATGCAAACTCTTTTGTGGAAATGGGTTCTTTGTTTTCAAATCTGGTTGAGTTTTTGAATGGATTTTCATGGGGTTTTTGTAGTGTTTGCTTAGCTCTTGAGTAGGAGTGCTTGAAGAGGATTTGTGTGGCATTTGGGCAAAAGGCAAGTAATCTTTATAGGTTCAATGTTGCATGTGTGTTTGTGGATTTGCATTGTTACTCTTGAAGCTTGCACATAACTTGTTAGAAATCTTCATTGTTATGTTTGTTACGAATTTTGTATTTGCAATTTGATGGATGCATTTTCACTTTAGCATCTTTTGATTTACACACACTTGCATTTCTTTAAAATATCTTGAAATCTTGATTTCTACATGCATTGGTTTTAGACTTGAAGAAATCTTGTTTTATGCATGTTTTGTTTTTAAACTTGGATGCATTGGTTTTAGAATCCAAACTCTTTTGAAAACCTAATTCTTTGTGCATTACTTTTGAGAAATCATATTGAGAATTTATGTTTGTGCTTTGCATACATTCATCTCTTTCGGAATCATCTTTGTATGCATTTTCATATGAAAAGAGTTTTTAGAAATCAAGCTAGCCTTTGGATTTAAAGTTTCGAATCAATTTAGGCTTTGTGTGTTTCATGTTTTTTTAAACATCTTAAGTTGATTTAAAACATGTTACCAAGCTTGATTTATTGGCCCCTAATAGTTCCACCAAGAAAATCTTTGAATATGCAAATGTTGGAATTTGGGGTCCCGGCAGTGTCGCCGGTCGACAGACGCAGAGGTCCCGGTCGACCGGGAATACTGCAGGCAGAAAATGCCCTGGCGCCTCCAACGGTCAGAAATATGACCGTTGTGTGATCCCGGTCGACCGAGGACTAGCCGTTGGGCACTTTTTGCTATAAAAATGAGTTCTTTCCTTTGTCAAAGATTGGAGATTTTGAAGACTCTTTTGAGGAGCTTTGAGACAAGACAAAGGGGATGAACTAAGAGAGACCAAAGAGTCATTTGGTGAGCTAAAGCTTGGATTAATGAAGTTAAATCTCTAAGTAAGCTCTACCTCTCTTAATCATAGTTTACATGCCTTGTTTAAGTTTTTGGTAAATGTTTTTGAGCATGAGAACTATGATGTGATGAATCCATTCTTCTCTTAATCTTTGATCTAATTAAGATTGGATTCTTCACTTTGTTTTCATCCAAGTAGTTTTTAAACTTTCTTAATCATGCTTAGTCTAAATCTTTGATTTCTTTTATATAGCATGATTCTTTTTCTTGGTTGAAACATTACTTGTTGTTTTCATTCATTTAAACATTAGTAAAATTATTTTATTTTTGAAAACAACATTGCACATGCATCACACGTTCTAAGTTAGTCATTTTCATACAACTTGTGAGTCTTTGATTTTCATGTCATTAACAAGTTGATTTTCATACATGTGATTTGCATTAGACCTCAATCAAATCTTTCATGAGCTTTAAACTTTGAAATGCTTTAAGCATATATTTGATTGAGCTTTCTTTTTAAACTTGATTGAAGTTATTACACACACACACATCATGAGCATACACATTTGCATTCATTTAGTGTTTGTGTGAGTTTGTTATTCACTTTCTTATCCCCCTATTTTAGAGGCAAATACATTGTGCTTAATTTGTATCTCTTAGAGTGATCTTTTGTGAAGACACTTTCTTAGAGAAATATTTATTTGTAAAGGTTATTGCTTAGCCTAAGAAAAGCATTGTGTAAAGGTTATTGCTTAGCCTAAGAAAAGCATCTTGTAAAGGTTATTGCTTAGCCTAGAAAAGCACATTGAGAGGTTGTTGTTTAGCCTAGAAAAACAACTTTGTAAGGGTTATTACTTAGCCTAGTAAAAAGCATAAATAGTGGAAATCCGGTGGGGTGATTAGATCACAAGCCGGTAGTGGACGTAGGCATTGAGGCCGAACCACTATAAACCTTGGTGTTGTGGTGCTTACTTTTGTGGTGATTGTTTATTTTAGCTTCCGCATATTGTATGATTAATCATCACATGTGACTAGTTTATGTTAAGAAGTTAAAATTTATCTAAATTGGTCATAATTGAAGCTCACCCTATTCACCCCCCCCCTCTAGGGTTAGGATCCAAGGACTTTCAATTGGTATCAGAGACTCGTGTTCTATCTTATAGGATCAAGTGTTTGGAACTCTTGATTAGGTGTAAAAACCTAGAGTTAAAACCCTAGAGTTGTGTTTGCATGAAAATCATTAGAATGGACTCCACTATGCTAGACTTTGTAGATTCTCCTAGACCCCTCATTCTTCCTTCTATTGGAGATTCAAACCCTCAATTAAATGAATCTCAATATGAGTTAAAAGAAGAAGAAATTGATTATGATGAAGATGATATTCAACAAGCCTATAATGAATTATATGAAGTATCCTTAAAGCTTGAGAAGAAAAACAAAAGTTTAAGAGAAGAATCTATGAATCTAAACAAAGAATTAGCTTCTTCAAAAGATGAACTTAGAGAGAAAGAAGAAGTAATAAAATGTGTAGAATCTAAGTTCATGATCTCTTTAAATAACCTATCTAACATTCAAGATGAACTAAAAGAATTAAAGATGGGTTATGATGATGTCAATAAGTAAAATTTAAATCTAAGAGATCAAATAAAAAGGCAAGATGAAGACTTTATCAATTTAGAAGCCAAGTTGATTAAAAGTAAGTTAAAAACCAAAGAACTTGGATCTAATGTTGTTAATGAACTAAAACTTGAATTAAAACTTGCCAATGAAGAGCTAAGCAAATATAAGGAAATTGAAAATGAACTTTCAAAAGTCAAAAATGAAAATTCAATCCTTATAACCAAAGTCACTCATCTTGAAGGATATAAACAAAAGTATGAGTGCAAGTTTACCCAAAGTGAAGAAAGACTTGAAAAATTATTTAAATTGGGTAAATCTCATGGAGATAGGACGGGTCTTGGATTTAATAGGAATATGTCATATGACCCTAAATTCACCAACACTTTTGTGAAAGGTGAGTCCTCTTTCTCTAGCACTCTTTCTCCCTTGCCCAAATCTAAATGTAATTATTGTGGCCACTACAAAAAAAATATCTTAATAAGTCACTTTTAAAGTGTCTTAAAAAGTGGTTTGTGTCGCTTTTCTGATTACTATGCAAGCGTCTTATCTGCCAGCGTCACTAAAAGTTCGTAAAAGCGTCTTAAGAAATACATTTGTTGTGTCAGTTTCTGTTATCAAAGTGACACAAAAAAATGGTTACTTGTGTCACTTTAAACCCAAAAGTGACACTGAAATAACTTAAAAGCGTCACAAGAAAGATAACTTTGTTGTGTCCCTTTTCAAAAGCAATGATCAATATGTTGTTTTCGGACCAAAAGTGACACAAGTAGTCATCAGTTGTGACAGTTTCCATAGAAGTGAGATACCATCCATTTTTTTAAAAATAAAAATACAATATATACATTATTAATAACATGCTGCAGTATGGATACACTTTCAAATCACTAAACCTGCCTTACAAAAAATGCAAAAAAATATAGATAGCAACATTCAATAAGAACCATTTCATTAATTGGAAATTAATCACCATTTACATTAAGGAATGTACTTGCTCGTCCACGCACTAAATCAAACAAATTATTCAAAACATAGCCAATTTGAATCCATCCATAATCCAAACCATTTACATTAACCATCATCAGAAACATAACATGAAACTTTGTCGACAGGGTAGTCCACAACCAAAATTGAAAGAACTGTGTTGGCAGTAACCAGAGGTGGCTCCTTTAGAGGATCTACTGTACTCACAAAAATATCAACTGGAGACAGCTGAGATGGCTGCCCTTCCTTCTCATACCTGTATGGACAAATAGTTAGGATTTAAGAAGGCTCCTCATTTGAACTGGAAAAACAAGCAAAAAAGCTTCAGTAAAGTCGGGAAAAAACACAAACCTTAAGGACAGCCTATCAAGATAAGTCTCCTTGTCAATTGGTAACCACTTTGGGAACTGATCAAGAATCCATGAAATGGCAAACCAGATTTCGCAGATGACAGATACGAGCCACAGTGCATAGGCATCATTCACGGGATGCATTACTCGATAATGAAAGAAGAACCCAAGGACTACAAGCCGAATTATAATAATCATTCTGTATGGGTTGATTTGGCTGGATGGAATAGGCGTCTTTCTTGATAAGGGCTGTCTAGCCTCATCCATTCTGATAAAGAAAATGGACTGATATAAGAATCCCATGACTAGCAATTAAGTAGAGATACAATAGGCAGTTAAATTAATTAAATTATTGAAATACTTGGAGGCAATTGTAAGCAGTAATACCAAAAATAGTAACTCCATGAGCATCATCCTAGTTGAAGAATGCTTTCAACTAAAAATGTAAGCTTGTATGGCTAATCCATCAGAACATCCCAAGCAGTTGAGTAATTCACTACCATATCCGAAAGCATCATTTCCATTATCACTGTCATGAACAAATCAACTATTCTAGATTCTGAAAGAAGATTTCAAGAGCTTGGGGAGATAAGTGACAATTAAAACGACTATACTATCAAAATGCACTAGAATTAGGAACTATTTATAAAATGCAATATCGTTAGCAAAGATGGCCCACCATCAACTCTTACTTATAAAAATCAGTCACCACAAGTTTCCTCTTTGTTTTAACTTTTATCTATCAAGGTATTGCACTCCAGAGTTGTCCCCATTTTTGTAAGGGCTCAGAAGAGAGAGAGAGAGAGAGAGAGAGAGAGAGAGAGAGAGAGAGAGTTAAAATGATTAAACCGCAAGAAGAGCAGATGACTTGACCTATGGAAGGCGATTAACATAAACAATCCATGGAAGGCTATTAACATAAATAATCCACCCAAATATCAAGAACTGCACAAGTGAGTTGTCAACTTGGACAACATAAAATCATTCTAGTATGATGCTTGGATGATCAACTTCTAGTATAGTTGTATGAGTTGGGTTCATTTGAGTAGTATAAGTTCTGTTAACTTAAGTGTTCATGCAGTGAGTGTAATTTGAGTTACGAGTGCAGTTGAATGAAATGCTTTATATGAGATTCTGTTCCCTGTATTGAGTGCTCTGCTACCTGTGTGATGTGTTTTAAGTGTGAGCCCATTCAATTTCCTACAAGTGGTATTGGAGCCCCACCAATTTCTATAGGGGCACAATTCAGAATTGAACTGATCAGATGGTCATGGCTGTCTGTGAAGTGGGGTTTTGTACATAGAATCTGCACTTTTAGCCTTACTTCCACTTTTACCATCCATTTTGAAGTTAATAATCCGAAGGTGAGATCTTTAGACTGGAGTCCATAGATACATATGCTATGGAGGCTTACTGATTGTCCTGCCATGTTATCATTTCTTGAGTATAGCCCACCCATTGTAGTACCCACCAAAGGAATTGTTGACATATCATCTAGTATGTTGAGAATCAGTCAGTGATATTATAAGAAATAAAACAGATTCCAAGGGATTGGTAGCCAGATTGGTATTGAGAATCAGTTAGTGATATCATCTTTTAAGAGGAGCTGGGAGATGCAAAATCCAGATTGGTAGCCAAGTGATTCAAAGGTAAATGCAATTGTATCCATAGAAAACCAATTTCAACAACCCCAACTCAGTACCCTTTTGCAGGAAACTTAACCAATTCAATCCCACTAGTTCTCAAACAACAACAGTAAAAGAAAAGGGAGTCCACTTACCATCTTGCAAGAATCAAGTTGCAGACGGCCATGACCAGCTTGAACCACAGTTATGGTCTAGTATAAATTAACAGACCAGCAGCACAAGTGAAAAGAATCCATATCCCAAAAAGAAGAAGCAAACAAATGAATAACTAAGAAACACTTGAGAAAAATAAAATGAGGGCACATGGATGGTATCTAACTTGAATGCCAGAAGCAAACTGATGAATCCCATGTCTTTTCCCAGCATCGTTCGAGCCCCATCCAGAGTCAATGAACTGCCACAAACAAACAAAATTTGAGAAGGTTAATTTCAACTTAGTATAAATGAGGACAAAACGTCAAACACCATATGTGCACCCCTGCATCTGAAGCCTCCGTGAGTTACTGCATATCCTGCTTGTCCCTCCCCACGAAATTAAATTCATTCTCGAGATCATCGATGCCATCTTCTTCTTCAACGCCTGCAACTCTGGCACACCCTGGAGAAGAAGAGGAGAAAACAACATTTCAAATTCATATTCAGTAACAGACACAGACAGGGAAGAAAGAGAGCAGAGTAGAGAAGGGGAGGGGGAAGCTCATAAATTTCGATTTGAAGAAACAGGACATGGATTTTTTTTAAGATCTGGCAAACAATAACAGAGAAAGAGAAAATAATTAAATTACTTTACCCTTGAGGCGTTTGAACCTGGTCTTGCACTGAGGGCAGACCTGATTTCCTTCTCTACGCTCGTACTCATAGCAAGTCCTGCAAACTGGGAATGCATACTCATTACAGGTAATGAACAACTCTCCATCCACGGTTAGCCCGACGTCATCCCCACAAATCTGGCAGATTTGGCCACTCAGCTGTTGCAATGGCTTCGGCTGCAACCATAAACATAACAACCACAACAACCAAAAAAGGGATGATAATAAATCATAAATCCAATCTCCATGAATTCTCTCAACAGCAGAGCACAGAAAGATCCCTCCCTCCCAAAATTTAAAAAGAAGAAGAAGAAGCAATGCAGAAATGGAATTACTTACACCGGATTCTCCTTCCCGACGGATGACAACGAGCTCGTTCCTGTTGTGAGAGCCTGCAACTAAACCAGTACTCGCCTCCATTTTTATCTTTTAGAACAAGACGCTCGTTTGAGAAGAAGAAGAAGAAAGAAAAAAACACGGTTCCTCCTCAGCCAGATCTGGTCACGTCACCCCCACCCAAATGGCGCTGCGATCCTAAAAGGAAACTCAGTCCCACTTTCACTTGAGAGATTAAAAAAAAAAAAAAAAGCAGCAGCAGTTGTTTACAGTCATATGCTCTGAACTGCCTTAGATTATTCCTCATGCTGGGAGGGATCTACGTGCGTTGATGGAGAGGGTGAGGTCTGCGTGAGTGGTGATGGAGGTGATGCCGATGAGGGAATGGAGATGGAGATCGTGAGGGAGATGAGGGAAAAGAGCAGAGAGAGAGAAGAGTAGATCGAGATCGAGAGAGAGTGAGAGAGAGCGAGAGAGAGAGAAAAGCAGATCGAGATCGATAGAGAGAGAGATGAGCAGAGAGAGCGTGGAGAGAGAGACACAACAGAGAGAACGCCGATCGAGCTTTGGGTTTGGAACTGGCGAGACCCGATGTCGCTTCGAGCGCCTGTTGCGATGGGGGAGATGGGGTGACTCGGTCTCGCTCTCTCTGTCCTGGACGACTGAGCTGGCGTCAAGTGCGAAGGAGAACTCAGGGTCGGCGAATCGGAAGCTCTTTTGGGGGTTTTTTCTAAGGCCATAGTTGGGTGGTTTGTGATTCTCATCTTCTTCTGAAAAGGAGGAAGCAGAGGAAGAAGAAGATGAAGATGGGGAGTCGTTTTGTGGTTGTTGGGGCTTTTGAGAAGGAGAGAGAAGGGTCACGTGAGATCTCATGTGACCACCCAGAGCTTTGCCATTAGAGAAAGTCCTGTTGCAGGGCTTGCAAGTTCGTTTTTCCATTGAAGGAGGAGGAACAGGAGATGGAGATGGTGGGAGAGACTGAAAGTTTCTCTTTTTTTTCTCTCTCTCTTGGTCTGCTGTCTTTCTCTTTTCTTGTTGGGAAGAGTTCTTTGGAATTTGAGGGAAGATAGAGCGAGAATGAGAGGAGAGCAGACCGAGAATGAGAGAAGAGAACAGTAGAAAGAGGGCTTTTTGGAGAACAATAGAAAGAGGGCTTCAGGACTCAGGAGTGGAAAACGGGAATTGTTCAAGAGGGTAGGGATAACCCACTCCCACAATCCACCATCGTTTACATCTCCCTTACCAAGTCCTGAAAAAAAAAGAACAACCAAACTTTCTGTGTCACTTTTGTTTAGTGGGGGAAAACCATCCTCAATATTTAGTTTGGATTATTTTAAAAATTTGCTCCGCTAGTGTCACTTTAAGAATAAAACGAGACATAGATTTGTTTTGTGTGTCACGTTATAGAAAAAGTGACACAACAAACCTTCTCCTCGTTTACTCCTCCTCTAAAGTGACACATCAGACCATACTGTGTCACTTTATTGTAAAAGCGACACAAAATCTCAATTTAAAAGCGAGACTAAAAGTCCTTTTTTTTGTAGTGGGCATTGAAGGGCATTTTACATTTGAGTGCAAACTAAGAAAAAGAAGCCATGTGTCTAAACCCATCTTTGAACTAAAAAATGCAGAATCAAAATCTATGAAGGGTAAGACACTAAAAATCAAGAAAGACTCCAAAAAGACTAAACAAGTTAAATCTATTAAAATGGAGTCTCCAAAGATAGATTCTAAAAAGTTTAAACAAGGTAAACCAAGCTTGAAAGAATCTATGAACAAAAAGCTTCTCAACCTATCTCCCTTATATAAACCCATGAAAGAACTTTTGAATAAAGTAACTAAGTTAAATTTAAAATTCAAAAGTCAAGTAAAGGGAGAAAATAAGAAGAAAAGAAAAGTGAATCAATCCCCAAAGAAACAAACTCACCAACATAAAAAGACTAATCACCAATCTAAGCTAAATTTAGTTAAATCTAAATATCACGGTGATAAGTTTAAATTGAAAATTTATCAAGTCAAATCTCCTTTAGTTGGTGAGAAGTCCAAACTAGACCTCAAAGTTTAACCCTCTCAAGACCTTAGGTGGATTCCTAAAGTTATTTACCTAGACAAACCTTAGGGCCTTGAACCTTCTTGACCAACCTATTCTTTATAGTTAAATCACTTTGTTGGTCATGTTGCATTTGCATTTTGTTTCTATATAGTTACATCTATTAAAATGCATTGTTTCTTTATGATCAATTGATTTTGTTTTCATGCACCATTCTAGTTACATATCATGGTTTTCAAAATCTTTTGATTATAATTTCTTCATGTTTGATTTGCTTTTTGCACACATATGTCTTGCATTGCATTTCTTTACATGATTAATTGATTGTGTTTTCAAAAAAGCTTTCATAGCTAATTTATTCATGATCAATTGTTGTTGAATCATTTGTGTAGATGTCATGGTAAGATTATTTGAACAAATGATTTGAATCAATTCAAGTTTTTCCATGGATTCCTAAGTTGTACTTTTATATGGAAAATCATTGTTTTGAAAAATCAACTTGTATGTGTTTCATTTAAGTCATATCTTTTAAAATACAATGTTGAAAATTGATCTTCAAAATCATTCTTTTTATGCTCATTGTTGGATTTTGTTTATCAAAATGATTTGAAGATTGTTTGAATGGAAATGCTCTATAACATCATTAGTTATATTCATCTAAGCATGTTCCATGTTCTCATTTCCTTTTCTTTTGGTTTCATTATCTTAGAATTGGAAATGAATGTTGTTTGCATCATTGCTTATTTAGTTATTCTTTTTATATGCAAATGACTATTGGTTCCATGTATGGTTGTGATCTTAGTTCATTTGTAGAAACCATACTAGAACTAAAATCCATCCTCTATGCTTTCTAGTCATATTTTTATTGGATGGTTATGATGTTGATTCATGTGTATTCTCTAAATGATGTCATTCTTATACATGTTTCAACTTCATAGTAGTGATCTTGATCATATGAAACTCTTTGAAACTCTTTCCTCATATTTCTATATGTTTGATGGATATCTTAGATGTTGAATTCATATGATTTTGACACTTTGGAAATTGCATGCTTTACCAAGTCATATCCTTTTGCATTGCAATTTGCCTTGTTCATCACTATGCTCATTAGTCATATCTTTAAAAGTGATGAATTTCCATTTATGATGCTTGATGGAATTTTGTGTTTGTCACATCTTTGCTCTTTATCATGTTGTCAAATTCAATTGGTTTCAATTGGTAAAATTTTCGATTGATTTGATTTCTTGTGAATGTGATAGACCTTGTGTACATTGGATTGAGCTTGATAGTTACATATTTGTTCCATGTCACACACCATTAGCATCATAATGTTCATGATTGCCTCCTCACTTGCTCATATAGGTAAATCTTATGACCACCATGTTTATGTGTTCATAATATTGGTTGGTTAATTGTTGAGGTAGGCTTCATGTTTGAATCTCATTTCACTCATTCTTGCACATTAATAGTCATATTTATTGATTGAATGAAATGATTTTCAAAACTTACATAGCATATGATTTTCATAGTTATATTGATTGATGCTATGTTTAGTAAACCCCATTTTATCATGGATAGCTCTAATTTGGATTCTTCCTAATAGGTATATTCTTAAATCCATTTTAGAGTGATTATGTTTAATAGACTTATCCTTAAATCTCAATTGATATTCTTTATTTTTCCAATTGATATCCATGATTGCTTTTCTCTTTGACCTTGCTTTCTTTTGGCAATTTGATCATATGAGCCTTATACTTAAATGAATCTAATCCTTTCCTTGAAGTTGACCCTCATTTGGTTAAACCATCTTCTTCTTGCATCTAATAGTTAAATCTTTGTCAAATGTTTGACAAAAGGAGAGAATGGATTGAGGGGGAGTGTAAACCTTCATAGGAAGTATTAGTTTTGATCAAATTGACCCTTGGATTGCCTTTGAACCCTTAGAGATAACTTCCATACATGATAGCCTATTATGATTATCATTTTTGATTTCTTTTGTTAACAGGTGCTACTAAAAGGTATTTTCCTTGTTTCATGTGTGTAGGTACCTTTGCAATTTAATGGCAAAGGGGGGGAGAACATTCAAGTACTCAAAGATCTCCTATTCTTCAAAGGGGAAGAGAGCATTCAAGTTCTCAAAAGGGTGAAGAGAATGTCCAAGCTTCCTAAGGAGAGTTGTGTATGATCTTCTACAAGGGGAGAGAATGCATACCTTGCCAAAGGGAGAGAGAGGCATGGTCAAAGGGGGAGAGCAAATAGAAGAAAGAAACCTTGGAGCTAAAGAAGATGCTTGGCCAAAGAAAGGAAGATGAAAAGAAAGCTTGAAGTTTGATCAAGCACCAAGCATCATGAAGAATGAAGAAAAGAGCCCAAGAGCCCAAGCTAAGAGGAGGAGCATCCAAGAAGATTTCAAGACTTGTCCAGCTTAGGGGGAGCTGAAGACTAAGTGTGTAATTTCAATGATGAGTAAGTTGCCATCAAATTGCAAAGGGGGAGATTGTTAGGAATTTTGTATTTGCAATTTGATGGATGCATTTTCACTTTAGCATCTTTTGATTTACACACACTTGCATTGCTTTAAAATATCTTGAAATCTTGATTTCTACATGCATTGGTTTTAGACTTGAAGAAATCTTGTTTTATGCATGTTTTGTTTTTAAACTTGGATGCATTGGTTTTAGAATCCAAACTCTTTTGAAAACCTAATTCTTTGTGCATTACTTTTGAGAAATCATATTGAGAATTTAGGTTTGTGCTTTGCATACATTCATCTCTTTCGGAATCATCTTTGTATGCATTTTCATATGAAAAGAGTTTTTAGAAATCAAGCTAGCCTTTGGATTTAAAGTTTCGAATCAATTTAGGCTTTGTGTGTTTCATGTTTTTTTAAACATCTTAAGTTGATTTAAAACATGTTACCAAGCTTGATTTATTGGCCCCTAATAGTTCCACCAAGAAAATCTTTGAATATGCAAATGTTGGAATTTGGGGTCCCGGCAGTGTCGCCGGTCGACAGACGCAGAGGTCCCGGTCGACCGGGAACACTGCAGGCAGAAAATGCCCTGGCGCCTCCAACGGTCAGAAATATGACCGTTGTGTGATCCCGGTCGACCGAGACCTGTTTGCAGGTCGACCGAGGACTAGCCGTTGGGCACTTTTTGCTATAAAAATGAGTTCTTTCCTTTGTCAAAGATTGGAGATTTTGAAGACTCTTTTGAGGAGCTTTGAGACAAGACAAAGGGGATGAACTAAGAGAGACCAAAGAGTCATTTGGTGAGCTAAAGCTTGGATTAATGAAGTTAAATCTCTAAGTAAGCTCTACCTCTCTTAATCATAGTTTACATGCCTTGTTTAAGTTTTTGGTAAATGTTTTTGAGCATGAGAACTATGATGTGATGAACCCATTCTTCTCTTAATCTTTGATCTAATTAAGATTGGATTCTTCACTTTGTTTTCATCCAAGTAGTTTTTAAACTTTCTTAATCATGCTTAGTCTAAATCTTTGATTTCTTTTATATAGCATGATTCTTTTTCTTGGTTGAAACATTACTTGTTGTTTTCATTCATTTAAACATTAGTAAAATTATTTTATTTTTGAAAACAACATTGCACATGCATCACACGTTCTAAGTTAGTCATTTTCATACAACTTGTGAGTCTTTGATTTTCATGTCATTAACAAGTTGATTTTCATACATGTGATTTGCATTAGACTTCAATCAAATCTTTCATGAGCTTTAAACTTTGAAATGCTTTAAGCATATATTTGATTGAGCTTTCTTTTTAAACTTGATTGAAGTTATTACACACACACACACATCATGAGCATACACATTTGCATTCATTTAGTGTTTGTGTGAGTTTGTTATTCACTTTCTTATCCCCCTATTTTAGAGGCAAATACATTGTGCTTAATTTGTATCTCTTAGAGTGATCTTTTGTGAAGACACTTTCTTAGAGAAATATTTATTTGTAAAGGTTATTGCTTAGCCTAAGAAAAGCATTGTGTAAAGGTTATTGCTTAGCCTAAGAAAAGAATCTTGTAAAGGTTATTGCTTAACCTAGAAAAGCACATTGAGAGGTTGTTGTTTAGCCTAGAAAAACATCTTTGTAAGGGTTATTGCTTAGCCTAGTAAAAAGCATAAATAGTGGAAATCCGGTGGGGTGATTAGATCACAAGCCGGTAGTGGACGTAGGCATTGAGGCCGAACCACTATAAACCTTGGTGTTGTGGTGCTTACTTTTGTGGTGATTGTTTATTTTAGCTTCCGCATATTGTATGATTAATCATCACATGTGACTAGTTTATGTTAAGAAGTTAAAATTTATCTAAATTGGTCATAATTGAAGCTCACCCTATTCACCCCCCCTCTAGGGTTAGGATCCAAGGACTTTCAATGTTTTCCTTGGAAGTTTCTTATGTGATTTCCATCCAAGTGTATGTATTGATGTCAAGTACCTTTCCAAAGTTTTAGATTTCTATTTGATTTTTAAGCCCTTGTTTCATTTGAAAATTTGGATTTGTTTTGATAGAGAATGGAGATTGTGGATTATATGGTATGGAATTGTGAAAATGACCCTTTGGAGAGCATGGAGGCTCAAGGGATTACACGTGGTCTAAGGATGAGAAGAGGGGAAGAAATGAATCAGAAATCATACAAGAGAAGGGTAGTTTCCACACTTAGCGAGAATAGGTAGAAGCCTGTTCGCTCGAGCGACCAGGCCATGCTTGATCCGGGCGCAGACAGAAGTCGGTTTGCTCGAGCGACCCTTGGGTCTGCTCGAGCGAACTGTCCATTGTCTGACTTGGAGCAGGACATAGAGTTGTCCGCTCAAGCGATCCTTGTGGTTCGCTCGAGCGAACAATCTCGCTCAAGCGAAGTGTCAATCTCGCTCGAGCGAACTTGCCAGATTCAGGGATGAGTTTTGTTTCCATTCGTGTGTTTTCTTGAGGATTGAAAACTAGAATATGTTAAGGGCTTTAGCTTGACATTGTGTAAATGGAACTTCGAAATGTAATCAACTTCGGGGACACCGATTCATATTTATTTCCGACATTTGGGGTCCCAATTATACAAAGGTCAACTAATAGCCGTAACACATGCTTGATGGATTTCATGTTTGAACTTGAGTTTTGGTATGATAAATACCATCGTGTATTCATTTTGAATTTCAAGTATAAGCTAGCTCGTTTGAAGATTTGTTTCAAGAGTCAAAATGGGAATCACTTCTTAAGTTCGTGTGCATATATAATTATGCCTTTTGCTATAGTCGTGCTTTATCTTGTTTTGATAAGTGATTTCCCCCCTTTTTCCTTGACATGTTTAGACCTTGTTTCACGTGTTTTATGCATTAATGAATTCAAGTGAACACCACTAAAATTGGACTGCCCCTTTTGTCTGATCCACTGTCCGGGGGTCCTTAAACAATTGGACTATCTGCAGATTAGTTGTGTATTCGATTACACATCGTACGTGTCCGGTTCCGCGGCTGGAAATCCACGTCCACCTTAGTGTGGCGTGGGAATCGTGTTTTGTTATCGTGCTTGTCGTGCGTGCTTGCTCTTTTCATTATAAATGATGGAGAAGGATGTACTCTTTGTGGATTTACTATTTATGATAGTATAAGTATTCATGCTAGCTTGCTTTTGTATCTTAACTTGTTTCGTATTTTAGTTTTGTTCATATTTTGAATTGTACCTCAATTAAGTAATCGTTTCATATTTAGTAATTTGCTTATTATGATTTTCTTAAAACATCTTTTGTTCCATGCTCATACCTAAATTGATTACCTGCCAAACCGTCGTGTTTGACCCTTGTCTTTTGGTGCCTAGGTGCAGGTGACGTTGCCCTTAAGGAGGAGCGTCCAATGGAGGCTATTGAGCCACCCCCAGTCAGAGAATGGCAACCTGACGATGTCAACTAGACGTTGGGCGAGATCTTGAGTTTCGCTTCTTTTGTCATGGGTTCTTTTTGTTATTTTTAGAGTTGTATTGGCCTTTGTGGGCCTCTTATGGGTTGTAACAAAAACTTAACTTACTTTTGTGGTAGCTTTATAACTTGAATTTAATGGGAATGCTATGTTAAATTTCCTACTTGTGATACCTTGTCTTGATATCTCCATTCTTGTACTTGGAAATTTTATTCGTGCTTGTCTTGATGTGATTTTGTCATGCCCCTAAAAGTGGAACCGGGGTTATACGTGAGATTAGGACCAATTAAAACTTTTTCCAACATTAATCAAATGTAACTTGCCCTAATCATGTCCCATAGGATCGTAAGCCGTGGTGAGGTATAAATATTTCCTCGGTAATCATAAAACACAACGGAACATCATAATAAACAAATGGTGCAATATAACATTTCGGAGTATGCACATCTTTCTTTTCTATAGTTTAAGTTTAGCAATAGATAACAAAAGTATATTAATTAATGACTTCTAACAAAACCTAAGTCAAAAGAAAATAAATACGAACTAACCAAGGTATGAAGGCACTCATGTGCTGGTCATGACGACAATACCGTCGACACATGACTCGTACTCACCATCAGGCTAAATTGCCTGAAGCGACGCCTCCACTTTCCCAAAGGTAAATGTGCCTGATACCTATGTACCAAGAGTAGCATCAGACACGGCGGTCGGCAAGCAGATATAAATATAAAACATCAATAGATATGCAGAACGAATCAGAGTAAACGATAGACAAGATCATAAGACATGCAAAGCATTTTAATCGTAAGAAGTGCATAGCATTCGAATCAATATCAATCTAACTTAAACATCTAGCAAGATAGGCAGTCCACATATGCTAATTACCACGGGATAGTATCATTGCCCTCCTTACTCCCATTGAGTTGTGGTGGAGATATCAAGGCACTAGATATACCAGGCAGCAAGGCACATGATTGAAACCTGGCAACAAGGCACGAGTAGTAACTGAAAGTCCACGAGGATCCTAACCCTAGAGGGGGGGGGGGGGTGAATAGGGTGAGCTACAACTATGACCAATTTAGACCAATTTTAATTTCTCAAACTAAACTAGTCACATGTGATGAATTGTCATACAATATGCGGAAGCTAATACAAAAACAAACACCACATTGCAATCACCACAACACAATATTTATAGTGGTTCGGCCAACGTGCCTACATCCACTACCGGCTTGTGTATCCAACACCCCACCAGATTCCACTATTTATGCTTTTTACTAGGCTAAGCAATAACCCTTACAATGTTGCTTTTCAAGGCTAAACAACAACCTCTCAATGTGCTTTTAGAGGCTAAGCAATAACCTTTACAAAATGCTTTTCTTAGGCTAAGCAATAACCTTACACAATGCTTTTCTTAGGCTAAGCAATAACCTTTACAAATCAATATTTCTCTAAGAAAGTGTTTACTCAACACTCTAAGAGATTACAATTTAAGCTCAAATAAATTGCCTCTAAATAGGCGGATATGAAAATGAAAATCCTAACTCACACAAACACTCTATGAATGCAAAGTTGTATGCTTATGAGGTGTGTGTGTGATGACTCCAATCAAGTTTAAAAAGAAGGCTCACTCAATATATTGCTTAAAGCAATTCAAAGTTTATAGCTCATAAAAGGTTTGATTGAAGTCTTATGCAAATCACATGTATGAAATTCAACTTGTTTATGACATGAAAATCAAGGACTAACAAGTTGTGTGAAAATGGCTAATTTAGAACATGTGATGCATGTGCATGTTGTTTTCAAAACCAAATGATTTTACTAATGTTAAAAAGAATGAAAACAACAAGCAAGTTTCAACCAAGACAAAAAATCATGCAATGAAAGAAATCAAAGATTTATAGCTAAGCATGATTAAGAAAGTTTAAAACAAAACTTGGGTTGAAATCAAAGTGATGAATCCAATCTTGAAAATCAAAGATAGAGGGAAGTAAGGATTCAACACATCATTGTTATCATGCTTGAAATCATTTTCCAAAGATTCAAATAAAGCACATAACAAATGATTAATAAAAGTAAAACTTACTTGGAGATTTAACTTAGTTGATCCAAGCTTAAGCTTCACTTAATGACCCCTTGAAGTCTCTTAGATCATCCCCTTTGTCTTCTCTCAAAGCTCCTCAAAGAGGGTTTCAAAATCTCCAACCAAAGACAAAGGAAAGAGCTCATTTAAATACCAAAAACTGCCCAACGGCTAGTTTGGCCGGTTGACCGGCCATGACAGGCCGGTTAACCGGCCAAGCACAACGGTCATAATTCTGACCGTTGGGGCGCAGGAAAATTCCTGCTGCAGTGTTCCCGGTCGACCGGGACCTCTGCGCCGGTCGACCGGCGACACTGCCGGGAACCCAAAAATTCCAATTTTAGCAAGATGAAGGTTTTCTTTGTGGAATTTTGTGGGTCACTAAACCAAGCTTAAAAACATGTTTTAAAACATTTAAAAACATGAAACACACAAAGCCTAAAAAGATTCAAAACTTTAAACCATAGGCTAGCTTGATTTGAGAAAAACTCTTTTCAAATGAAATTGCATACAAAACTGATTCTAAAGGTGCTGAAAGTATGCAAACCTCAAACCTAAAAACCTAACATGATTTTCCAAATGTAGAGCACAAGGAAATAGGTTTTCAAAAAGAGTTTGGGTTTCAAAACTAATGCATCCAAGTTTATGACCAAAACATGCATAAACCAAAAACTTTTCCAAATCTAAAAACCAATGCATGTATAAAACTAGATTTCAAGATATTTTAAATCAATGCAAGTGTGAAATATCAAATGATGCTAAAGTGCAAATGCATCCATCAAGTTGCAAATACAAAATCCCTAACAATCTCCCCCTTTGCAATTTGATGGCAACTTACTCATCATTGAAATTACACACTCTGTCTTCAGCTCCCCCTCAGCTGGACAAGTCTTGAAATCTTCTTCTTGGATGCTCCTTCTCTTAGCTTGGGCTCTTGGGCTCTTTTCTTCAATCTTCTTGATGCTTGGTGCTTGATCATTCTTCAAGCTTTCTTATCATCTTCCTCTCTATGGCCAAGCATCTTCTTTAGCTCCAAGCTTTCTTTCTTCTATTTGCTCTCCCCCTTTGACCATGCTTCTTTCTCCTCTTGAGAACTTGAAAGCTTTCTCCCCCTTTGATGGAAAGGAGATCTTCGAGTACTTGAACTCTCGAACTCTCTCCCCCTTTGAAGAGTAGGAGATCTTTGAGTCACACTTGAACTCTCTCTCCCCCTTTGACATTAAATTGCAAAGGTACCTACACACATGAGACAAGAAGAATACCTTTAGTAGCACCTGTTAACAAATGTAATCGAAAATGAAATACATAACAGGCTATCATGTATGAAGGTTAACTCTAAGGGCTCATTAGCATTCCAAGGGTGAATTTGATCAAAACTAATTCTTCCTATGAAGGTTTACACTCCCCCTCAATCCATTCTCTTCTTTTGTCAAGCTTTTGACAAGATATAACTATTAGATTCAAGAAGTAGATGGTTTAACCAAGTGAGGGTTAACTTCAAGGAAAGGATTAGATTCATTTAACTATTAAGCACAATATGATCAATTTACCAAAAGAGAGCTAGGTCTAATGGGAGAAGCAATCATGGATATCAATTGAAACAAACATATCAATTGAGATTAAAGGATATGACTATTAACATAATCACTCTAAAATGGATTCAAGAATGTCACTTATTAGGAAAAATCCAAATTAGAGCTATCCATGATATGGGGTTTACTCAAACATAGCATCAATCAATATTACTTATGAAAATCATATGCTATGTAAGTTTTGAACTCATTTCATTCAATCAATAAATATGACTATTAAAGTGCATGAAAGAGTGAAATGAAATTCAACCATGAAGCCAACCTCAAATAATAACCAACCAATATTATTAACACATAAACATGGTGGTCATGAGATATACCTATGAGAGCAAAAAGAGGTGGCAAACATGAGCATTATGATGCTAATGGTTTGTGACGTGGAACAATTATATAACTATGAAGATTAGTCCAAAGCACACAAGGTCTATCACATACACAAGATAAGATATCAATTGGATTATGAAATCAATGGAAAGTTATACCAAATGAAACCAATTGAATATGATAACATGATTAATAGCAAGGATGTGACAAACTTCCATCAAGCATCATTAGTGCATATTCATCACTTATATAGATATAACTATAGAGCATAGTGATGAACAATGGTAAATTGCAATGCAAAATAATATTACTTGGCAATGCATGCAATTTCCAAAGTGTCTAGATCATATGAATTCAACACTAAGATATCCATCAAACAAGAGATATAACTATGAAATACAAGGAATGGATTTCAAAGAGGTTCATATGATCAAGAACACTATTATGAAGTTGAAATATGTATAAGGATGACTCCAAGAGAATCTACATGAATCAACATCATAACCATCCATAAAGATATGACTAGAGAGCATAGAGGATGGTTTTGGGTTCTAGTATGGTTTTTACAAATGTTACAAGTTCACAACCATACATGGAACCAATAGTCATTTGCATATGAAAAGAATGTAAACACATAAGCTAGAGATGCAAACAACATACATTTCCATTTCTAAAGATAATGAAACCAAAAGAAAAAGGAAATGAGAATAATGGAACATGCTTAGATGAATATAACTAGTGATGTTATAGGCATTTCCATTCAAACAATCTTCAAAACATTTTGAAAGACAAAATCCAACAATGAGCACAAAAAGAATGATTTTGAAGATCAATTTTCAACATTGTATTTTGAAAGATATAACTTAAATGAAACACATACAAGTTGATTTTTCAAAACAATATTCTCCATATAAAAGTATAACTTAGAAATCCATGGAAAACTTGAATTGATTCAAATCATTTGTTCAAACAATATTACTATGACATCTACACAAATGATTCAACAACAATTGATCATGAAAAAATTAGCTATGAAAGCTTTTAAAGACACAATCAATTAATCATGTAGAAATGCAATGCAAAACATATGAGTGCAACAAGCAAATCAAACATGATGAGATTATAATCAAATGATTTTGAAAACCATGACATGTAACTAGAATGGTGCATGAAGACAAAATCAATTGATCATAAAGAAGCAATGCATTTCAAGAAATGTAACTATAAAGAAACAAAATGCAAATGCAACATGACCAACAAAGTGATTTAACTTATAAAGTATAGGTTGGTCAATGAGGTCCAAGACCCTAAGGTTTGTCTAAGTATCTAACTTTAGGTATCCACCTAAGGTCTTGGGCTTTGGAGACTACTTTGGAAATTCCACCAACTAAAGGAGATAGAGATTGAATTCTTTTAGACTTAACATCAAATCTTTGAGGTTTGACTATTTTAGATTGATGATTAGTCTTAGAGAGTTGGTGTGTTTGTTTCATAGGGGATTGATTTGTTTTCTTGTTAACCTTCTCATTTCTTTTAACTTTTCCTCCCTCTTTTTGCCTTTTGAACCTTAATTTTAACTTTTCAATCTTTTTCATGAACTCTTTCATTTCTAAGGATAAAGGAGGAAAAGAGAGAAGCTTTTTGTTCTTAGATTCTTTCAAGCTTGGTTTAACTTGTTTAAGCTTTTTAGAATCTATTTTAGGAGACTCCATTTTAAAAGATTTAACTTGTTTAGTCTTTGTGGAGTTTTCCTTGATTTTTAGTGTCTTACCCTTCATAGATTTAGATTCTCCATTTTTGAGTTCAAAGATGGGTTTAGACACATGGCTTCTTTTCCTTAGTTTGCACTCAAACCTAAAATGCCCTTCAATGCCACAATAATTACATTTAGACATGGGCAAAGAAGTGTGAGTGCTAGAGAATGAGGACTCACCTTTCACAAAAGTGTTGGTGAATTTAGGGTCATATGACATATTCCTATTAAATCCAAGACCCGTCCTATCTCCATGAGATTTACCCAATTTGAATAATTTTTCAAGTTTCTCTTCACTTTGGGTAAACTTGCACTCATACTTTTGTTTATAGCTTTCAAGTTGAGTGACTTTGGTTTTAAGGGTTGAATTTTCATATTTAACTTTTGTTAGTTCATTTTCAATTCCCTTAAAATTGTTTAGCTCTTCATAGGCAAGTTTTAACTTAGAATTAAGCTCATTAACAACATTTGATCCAAGTTCTAAAGTTTTTAAATTACTTTGAGCATTAGACAAATTTTCATTGGAAATTGTCAACTTGGATTTTAAATAGTTAATGTTTTCATCTTGTCTTTTAATTGTATCTCTTAGGTTCAAATTTTCATTTTTAAGCTCATCACAATTTATCTTAATCTCATTTAATTCATCTTGAGCATTAGATAAATTTTCCTTAGAGATAGTCAATTTAGACTCAAGATTGTTAAAGTCTTTATCTCGCCTTTGTAAATGATCTCTTAGTTTTAGATTTTCCTTATTGACATTTTCATAATCCATCTTTAATTCTCTTAGATCATCTTGAATGTTAGATAGATTATTTAAAGAGATCATGAACTTAGATTCTAAACAATTTATGACTTCTTCTTTCTCTCTAAGCTCATCTTTAGAAGAGACTAATTCTTTGTTTAGTCTTTTAGATTCTTCTCTTAACTTTTTGTTTCTCTTTTCAGTCTTTAAGGATAATTCATATAATTCCTCAAAGGCTTGTTGAAGATCTTCTTCATTTTCTTTAATTTCTTCTTCTTTTAATTCAATTTGAGATTCTTTTAATTGAATGATGGAATCTCCAATAGAAGGAAGAATGAGGGGTCTAGAAGAATCTACAAGATCTAGCATAGTGGAGTCCATTCTAATGATTTTCATATAAAGGACAACTCTAGGGTTTTAACTCTAGGTTTTTACACCTAATCAAGAGTTCCAAACACTTGATCCTAAGGGATAGAGCACGAGGCTCTGATACCAATTGAAAGTCCACGAGGATCCTAACCCTAGAGGGGGGGGGGGGGGTGAATAGGGTGAGCTACAACTATGACCAATTTAGACCAATTTTAATTTCTCAAACTAAACTAGTCACATGTGATGAATTGTCATACAATATGCGGAAGCTAATACAAAAACAAACACCACATTGCAATCACCACAACACAATATTTATAGTGGTTCGGCCAACGTGCCTACATCCACTACCGGCTTGTGTATCCAACACCCCACCGGATTCCACTATTTATGCTTTTTACTAGGCTAAGCAATAACCCTTACAATGTTGCTTTTCAAGGCTAAACAACAACCTCTCAATGTGCTTTTAGAGGCTAAGCAATAACCTTTACAAAATGCTTTTCTTAGGCTAAGCAATAACCTTACACAATGCTTTTCTTAGGCTAAGCAATAACCTTTACAAATCAATATTTCTCTAAGAAAGTGTTTACTCAACACTCTAAGAGATTACAATTTAAGCTCAAATAAATTGCCTCTAAATAGGCGGATATGAAAATGAAAATCCTAACTCACACAAACACTCTATGAATGCAAAGTTGTATGCTTATGAGGTGTGTGTGTGATGACTCCAATCAAGTTTAAAAAGAAGGCTCACTCAATATATTGCTTAAAGCAATTCAAAGTTTATAGCTCATAAAAGGTTTGATTGAAGTCTTATGCAAATCACATGTATGAAATTCAACTTGTTTATGACATGAAAATCAAGGACTAACAAGTTGTGTGAAAATGGCTAATTTAGAACATGTGATGCATGTGCATGTTGTTTTCAAAACCAAATGATTTTACTAATGTTAAAAAGAATGAAAACAACAAGCAAGTTTCAACCAAGACAAAAAATCATGCAATGAAAGAAATCAAAGATTTATAGCTAAGCATGATTAAGAAAGTTTAAAACAAAACTTGGGTTGAAATCAAAGTGATGAATCCAATCTTGAAAATCAAAG
This sequence comes from Cinnamomum chago, assembly GCA_038049695.1. Classification (NCBI taxonomy): domain Eukaryota; kingdom Viridiplantae; phylum Streptophyta; class Magnoliopsida; order Laurales; family Lauraceae; genus Cinnamomum; species Cinnamomum chago. The sequence continues at coordinate 39,732,075 of CP142460.1, forward strand.
ATAGAGGGAAGTAAGGATTCAACACATCATTGTTATCATGCTTGAAATCATTTTCCAAAGATTCAAATAAAGCACATAACAAATGATTAATAAAAGTAAAACTTACTTGGAGATTTAACTTAGTTGATCCAAGCTTAAGCTTCACTTAATGACCCCTTGAAGTCTCTTAGATCATCCCCTTTGTCTTCTCTCAAAGCTCCTCAAAGAGGGTTTCAAAATCTCCAACCAAAGACAAAGGAAAGAGCTCATTTAAATACCAAAAACTGCCCAACGGCTAGTTTGGCCGGTTGACCGGCCATGACAGGCCGGTTAACCGGCCAAGCACAACGGTCATAATTCTGACCGTTGGGGCGCAGGAAAATTCCTGCTGCAGTGTTCCCGGTCGACCGGGACCTCTGCGCCGGTCGACCGGCGACACTGCCGGGAACCCAAAAATTCCAATTTTAGCAAGATGAAGGTTTTCTTTGTGGAATTTTGTGGGTCACTAAACCAAGCTTAAAAACATGTTTTAAAACATTTAAAAACATGAAACACACAAAGCCTAAAAAGATTCAAAACTTTAAACCATAGGCTAGCTTGATTTGAGAAAAACTCTTTTCAAATGAAATTGCATACAAAACTGATTCTAAAGGTGCTGAAAGTATGCAAACCTCAAACCTAAAAACCTAACATGATTTTCCAAATGTAGAGCACAAGGAAATAGGTTTTCAAAAAGAGTTTGGGTTTCAAAACTAATGCATCCAAGTTTATGACCAAAACATGCATAAACCAAAAACTTTTCCAAATCTAAAAACCAATGCATGTATAAAACTAGATTTCAAGATATTTTAAATCAATGCAAGTGTGAAATATCAAATGATGCTAAAGTGCAAATGCATCCATCAAGTTGCAAATACAAAATCCCTAACAGTAACTCGGCAACAAGGCACAAGTAGTAACTTGGCAACAAGGCATGGTAATGACCCGACAAACAAGCAAGATACATCAATAAGTAAAAGGTCGTACTATGCAGACGTTCATCAAGGTCCTCACACAGATGGTACCTCATCTGTGTTGGGCGATATACAGTTGAGTGGTGCCTAACACAAAGATCCCTAGACAAACAATAGTGAGGCGCTAGGCTTTCTTGCGCGAACAAGATTCATCAACAAAAGAGAGACTACTTTCCATTATGAAGTCAAGATCAGTCAATCAAGCTTCTTCAAGTGTCAATATCATAAGTAGTCCTCATCAAGCTTTTACAATCAAAGCCACCTAGCCTCAACACCTCTATCAATTGTCAAAACAAGCGGAACATCAAAAGGGATCCTAAGTTCAACACCTAGGTTTGTCAAGTAATCCAAAAACAAAACAAAGTAAATGAAGCTAAGGAACATGAACATAGCATGTAGAAAAGTACCAGACAGTACAATTTAGAATCAGAAGTGATAGACAATCCAATCCTAGGTATAATGTTAAACCCGAGACATTGTACAACCATACTCAGTCAACGAAGGGAATTAGGGTTCGCGATACCCAAACAAACAGTCTTCGTGCATAGATCTAAAAGGGGGTATCCCGTTGTCCCGTACCGTTCAAGATTGAGATAGGTTGTAACCGATGCAACAGGATTAACCGTAAAAGATGTCGGCTCAAAACATCTTTACATATAGTCAAATGAGTCCAAAAAGGTAGCCAAGGTTCCACCTAAGTCCAACCGAACAAAGTTAAAAGGTCCCTTTAAAAGGTATCCATCAGTGGGCCCGGTCCACATCCCACACATTGTACCCGGTCGACCCGACCTAGCTCGGTCGATCGGAAGTTGTAAACAAATCGAGTGCACGGTGTTTTCCATCAGGCTCCAGAGAGCCTCATTGTGTGTGGCCGGTCGACCCGGTCCCCTTGGCCGGTCAACCACATACACTGCAGTTACAGAACCTCAGTTCTGCAACTGAAGTGAAATGGGTGGAAACCCCTTTCCAAAATCCCAGAACATGTAATCAGTCAATATGAAGGGCCTAACCCTTCCATTCTAATCCTGCAAATAAAGAAAATAGGGCATTTCCCTCTCCACATACATCCATACCCCCTTTCATCAAGTCCATCCAACCAACATCCATCCCAATCCAACCATTCAATTTATATTATCATGTTTTCAAACATCTAAAGTATCAATGGCATGTAGTTATCTAAATCATCATCAATCATCAAATCAAAGGAAAGACAAACATATCCAAGCATATATATAAATATCCACTTGCCTTTGGTTGAAAATGCCAAATCCACAAATCCTAGCTCCATAGCCCAACAAACCAAACCTAAGGGATAATTAGTAAAATAAAACTAAATTAAATATAAAATTACTAGAGGGAGAGCTCTAAGCTACCAAACACATTTTTACACCTAAAGTGTATTAACCCAAACCTAAGGGGAATGAGAGCTTACCAAACAGTGAAGCTTGAAATTGGGGATGAGAAGCTCGCGGGGTCCACGTGAAGATGATGGTGACCATCGGAGGTTGTGGGCCCCACTTGATTGGTGGCCCACTAAATTAGTGGTGATGGAGGGTCATGGGTCCATTGACAAGAATAATGAAGAAGACAAAACAAAGAAAGAATGGAGAAATAAAGAGAGATAAAGAAACAGAGAATGAATTAGAGAGAGAGTGAAATGGAAGTGGGTGGGGTGTCCCACGTTGGCAGGGGAGTGAGAGAGAAGAAAGTAAGAGAGAGAAACAAAGAAAGAAAGTAAGAGAGATAGAATGAGATGGGTGAGATGGATGAGATGGGTGAGGGGCTTGATTCACATGGGCAGTGAGTGAAAAGGAAGGAAATAGAGAAGGGAGAAAGGAAGAGAGCAACAGTGAAGGGGAAAAACAGAGAGAAAAACAGGGAGAGAAAGAAATAGAGAAATAGAGAGTGAAATGGAATGGGCTGGTTCGTTGGAGATGGGGAGCTCGGCGGCGGTGCAGGTGGGTCCTGCGGCGACGGTGATGGCGCCATGATAGTGGGCAGCATGGCTGGGTGAGGGAGAAATAATTGAGAGATGAGATGAGGTGAGATGGGAAGAAAAGAGATGGGAGAAGGAAAGGAATCCGTCGGAGATGAGGGTGACTGGTGGAGGCATGCTCGTTGTTCGGCGTGGCGAGGTAGCGACGAGAGTGAAGAGAGGGAGGTGAGGACGAGAGAGATGAGGGAAAAGATGAGGGCTGCTGTGTTTATGTGGAGTGAAATGAGAAGGGTGGGGGAAAGAAGATAAGGGAGAAGGTAAGGAAAAAAGAAAGAAAGGGAGATGGGCATCCACGTGGAGATGAGAGGAGAGAAATAGATGAGTGAGGAGAGAGAGAAAAGCATGTTTAAATGGGTTTGGATCAAGCCTGGTTTTAGAGTGTCTTCGAGGGTCCGGATCAAGATGGTGTAGAAGACTAGAGTTTAGGAAATAAAAACATCTACCCAACGGTACCAAAATCACGAAAAGTGGAAAAATACTAAAATGCCCTCGGAACTCTCCGGAAAAAGCGACACACACCCCTACTATACCCAAACAGGCTTGGATCTCAACCCAATTTCACACACACAATCCTAATGATTAATCGGACCTGTTTGGCTTATAACGAGCTTAATTAGCTAAAAGTACAATTAACTAAGCTAATTACAACCTTGGAATTTCGGGATGTTACAGATTTGCTACACGCTTTCGCAAGTTTTATCGTGTGAGCTAGATTCCACGTGTCTCGGAATCCTCACCGCGGGAACCTGTGGGAAATCCATCGCTGGCCCGAGTCTTGGTCTGGGGTCGTGACAAGACTGGTATCAGAGGGAGACTTGTTCAGGTACTTAAAAAGTGTCACGCCCCCAAACCAGAACCCCGCGGGCGCGAATGGGATTAAGCATAAATATATTTTTCTCCCAAGATCCGCGTGTGTGAAGACAACACATTCCAACACATTTTGAATATTTTGCGGAAGCTTTCGTGGCGTTGCAACCCGGAGTCTGTTGCCATCGGATTCCGCGACGCACTCAACCTTTAGCATATAGCTATTATATCAAGAATCATATCAGACTGGAGTAAACCATCTCAACGAAATACAGAGCTGACAATAACAGGATAAGCATTCCCACATATGTTCAAGTTACAAATTATCAATATACATTAATTAAGAATCCCAAGAAAGGCTAATAAAAGCCATGCAACAATAAGCTATTAACCACTACCCCTTATATGACGTAGCTCCGATGTCAAGCCCAATGTCTACATGACATAGCCAACAAAACAACCTGCAACTCATGGCTCCACAGCCAACAAAAGCACTCAGCTCGGGACAAAGAAATCTGAACCTGAGTACCAAAAGTAGTGGGTCAGACACGACGGTCTGGCAGGTGGATGAAAAGATAATAAATATGCTGAGAATTAAAACATATGATAATTCATATTATTTAATCAAAGGTTGCATATAATCAAACGGGTGGAAAATCGTGGATCTCTAACAAAACATGTATTCATTTAAAGCATGAGTTAAACATGGAGATCTAACAAAACATATGTTCATTTACATCATCTATAAAAGCATAGATATTTGACAATCGGGTGTTCATTTAAAACATGTGTAAATATAGAGGTCTGGTAAAACAAACGTTCATTTGAAACATATGTAAAAGCATGAGCATTCGACAAACCGTGTATTCATTTAAAGCGTGTGTAACCATAGAAATCTGGCAAAACAAATGTTCATTTGAAACATATGTAAAAGCATGGATATTTAACAAATCGGGTATTCATTTAAAACATGTGTAAACATAGGGATCTAGTAAAACAAGTGTCATTTAAAACATATTTAAGAGCACGGATATTTAACAAAACGGGTATTCATTTAAAACGTGTGTATACAAGGAACGAGAAACAATATAACAATAACTGAATTTACCTTGGAAAATATTAACACCTGTTTAAATAATAACTTTCATAAAAGAAATGAATAATTTATTGGAAAACAAATAAGCAATATAAAACATGTAGGGTATCCAAGGAATCGGGAACTAGCAAGATGGTAACCACACGAAGCTAAGTCCTCTATCACTAAAGTGACAGAGCAATAACTAGGCACTGATCTCAGTCACTCGATGTGAGGAGAAATAGTGAATCTTATAAATACATATACATATACATCGAGGTGAGGAGAAACAGTGGATCTTATAAATACATATACATATACATATACTATACATGACTACGATAACGAGACGGGCATCGGGAACCACAGTAGCAATCTGCGGTATCGGGACAAGACCACGGTAATAACCGAGTAGCGGGATCCAAACTGCAGCTGGCGGGACAAGAGGGGGATCTCCAAGTCGGTGGATCAGACCAACAGGGTTATCCAAGCTTAGTGGTGCCGACTAATAGGTCAAATAACAAATCGAGACATGTGCAAGTAAATTAAGTACAAATAAATAAATGGGCAAGACGGGGGTGCTCAAGGGCACACTATCGTTTCATGTGGTGCAATGCACTTCAAGACAAGTAACCATTGTAAGTGTACTTCAATGCTTTTGGGGAAACAAGGCATGTAGTATAAATCTCGGGATTGATAAAGTACAATAAACAATTGAAATTTTGGGTAAAGTATCGGGTTCAAGATTTATTTGAAGTGAATAGGGATCCCGTATGTCGATCTAATAATAATTTGGTACTCTTTGAGTTTGGGGACATCTCGGGCTCCTTATACACTTTGAATTTTCAAAACTTCGAATGACATCTTTGTGATATGGTTTCTTTCTCGAATGGCCTCATACATTGCCTAGTGAATCTCCTTTGACCGACAAAGCTCATCGCTCGAGTGAACCGGAGAGTTCACTCGAGCGAGGAGCTCTTTGGAATGATTGTCTGGGTAATTTCGGTTACCTAGCGGTCAGATGGCGGTTAGTCGCTGGCTGACCGCGCGGCTGACCGCGGTTGGCTTGACAAGAAAACAGGTTACTGGAAATGTAACCGAAATGGTTCGGTTGGCTGGCGGTTAGCCGCTTGCTAACCGTGAGGCTGACCGTGCCTTCAGGAGAAAATTGTTGCTCTCTAGAGAAGTAACCGAAATGGGTCGGTTGTCTGGCGGTTAGCCGCTTGCTAACCGTGAGGCTGACGGTGCTTTCAGGAGGAAAATGTTGCTCTTTGGAAAAGTAACCGCGACTATTCGGCTAGCTGGCGGTTAGCCGTCAGTCACCAGACGGCTAGCCGACAGGTGACCGCTGGCTGACCGCCAGGTGCGGGAAACACCCACTGTGTTCAGATTTGAGCCATTTTTCCTCCTCAAAACCACTCTCCTCACTTCCATTTAATTCCTACAATAAAACTGAGCTAAGAGCTCCTCCAATACCTCTATCTACACTTCTCCACAACTCCAATATGTATTCATTCCATCACCTCCTTCTTAACCACAACAACCACAAGAGGAAAGAGAAACCAAATCACAAACATTCATTTAAGATGTATCCAAAAGACAACAAGTACTATAACCAACATGTTTCCAAAACATTAAATGACTTAGTAAGGTTCATTCAAAGCATTTATTTCAAAAATCAATGCAAGCCAATAAATATGAATGAAAATGACAAATCAACCACATTCCTCATGAAAACCATTGAAAGCTCATAATATTAACTCATCCACTTGCCTTGGGTCTTCTAATCAAGGAAATCAAACTCTTATACTCTTCCAAGCCAAAGATCCAAGCTATGAACAAAATCCCCAAAAACAAACCCTAAAATGGGTTAACAATGAATGAAGAAGATATAACTCACAATAATGAAAATGGAGCTTCTCAAGGACTAGAAGAATACAAATCTAGGAGATGGAGAAGATTGCTTACTTGTAAGGTCTCCAAATGGCAAGAGTTAGTTCAATGAAGATCTCAAAGTTGGTGGATTTCTCAACAAATGGTATCAAAAGGAAGCTTGCAAGGTGGGGAAGAGAATGATAACCTCCATTTCTTGATTGATGCAAGTTTGGTGAGGATTGGAGATGGAGAGAGCAAGAAGAAGAAGAGAAAGTTGCAAGAGAAAACCCTAGGCTGCCTTTTGTGTTGGAAAATGGAGATGGAAAAGAAGGGAGATGGGTTCCTCTTATATAAACAAGTGAGAATGGGTCCCACCACTAGAAAATTTCTTTGGGCAAAAATCATGGTTTTCGGGGCTTCAAATGAATTCGACGAAGAAGAAAGAAATGATCGCCAAAATATCTAGTTTCCAAAAAGTATATGTTTAGCGGGTTTCGGGTGCACAATGATTGTTCTGCCCTCAATGATATGAAATCGGGTTTCGGGATCTCGAACGGGCACGAGATCAACATGAAAGTTGTAGGGATTAACAATACAAATAAAACGAGATTAAAAAAATGAATGCAAGAATCTCCGATAAATCCTCAATCGCATGCAAGGTCATAAAAAGGAACCCCCAAAGGGCCCCACTAATCACAAAGCAATCAAAATTCCCCAAAACTAGTGAAAAACCATTCTAGCTCAGAAACTCAACCCAACAAACACTAATCCCACTAAAAAAAACTAATCCACAAATAAAACAACACTAATCCAGGAAATTAGGGGTCGAGTTCTCACAAAAAGAAACTAGAAAATCCTAAGAACGCGGCGAGGATTCGTGAGTTCGATAGATTCGTTTAGCATAGAACCTAAGAAACCCTCAAACCATATTTATTGTTTACTAACTCTTTGTTTTACAGCATCATGCCTCTAAGAAAAGCTCCAGACAATGTTTCGGGTAGTAATCAGTATGATATAGATCCGACTAATTCACCTACAACTACACAGTTCCAAGAGCTTATGCAAGCTATGTTAGAACAACAATGGTAGGCAAATGAGAACCAAGGAAGATTTCAAGAACAGATGGCAAAGAAAGATGAGGAAATGACTCAAGTCCAGAGGCAACTCTTGGATGTTTTGCAGAACAGGCCTCAAGCTCCACAAGCTCAACCTTTGGGTCCACAGATTGTTATCCACAATAGGGATCATGTCCTTAATTTGTTATTTGAGAGGTTCCGGAAGAGAGCACCAAAGGAATTCTCCGGTCACGAGGACCCATTAGTTATAGATGATTGGTTGGCAAACACCGAGAAGATCTTTGATGTCTTCACATGCACAGGGAGACAAAAGGTCAACCTCACAGTTTCATTGTTCTATGGACTTGCAGATCAGTGGTGGCAAACTGTCAAGGACCCGTATATGACAATGGGTAATGAAGGCGCATGGGCAGCATTCAAGACACAATTTCAAGATAAATACATTCCCTCCCATGTCAAGAGACAAAAAGCTATTGAGTTCCAGCAGCTCAAGCAAGGTAGCATGACCGTTCTAGACTACGTCACCAAGTTTAAAAGATTAGCTAGATATGCTACCGAGTTGATTGACATTGAACATAAGAAGATAACAAAGTTCTTGGAAGGATTGAACCCGATTATTATGAGAGATGCCATAGGAGTAGTTCCACCAGCTACCTATGATGAGGTTGTCAAACGGGCATATAAATTTGAAGATATTAACAACCTGATCATTCAAGACAGGAAATAACACTACCAATTGCAGAATCAAAAACAACACCATAACAAGAAACCAAGGCAGGAGCAGAGTCAAGTGAGGCAAGGCTGTGGTCACTGTGGCAAGAACCATGAAATTCATGAATGTTGTAAGGCCACAGGTGCTTGTTTCAAGTGTGGGGCTACGAACCATGCATCAAGCATTGCCCACAACTTCAGACTCAAGGCAATAGAAACCAACAACAAAGACAAGCAGCAACTCAAAATCAAGCACCTATTCAGAATCAAGTTAGACCACCTCAGCAGTAGCAACAACAACAGCAGGGTAGAACACAAGCACAGAATCAGAATGTTCGTCCTCCACGACATAATAGAAATGCTCAACGAAGGCAAAATCAAGCACCGAATAGGCTACAAATGCATGGACGCTTATATTACCTCAATCGTGCGGATGTTGAAGCTGCATGAGACGTGGTATAAGGTAAACTTCTAGTTTGTAGAGTAGAAGCACAGATTTTATTTGATCCTAAATCCACACATTCGTTTTTATCTCCTATTTTTTCCAAGATGATTGATACATCACATAGTGAATTTGATTATATTCTGATTGTCACCACACCAGTAGGTAAACAGGTTGTGTGTAGAACCTATTACCCTAACTGTTCAGTTTTGTTAGGAGGTGTTAATTTATTAGCCAACCTTATTGTTTTGGACATGCATGATTTTGATATCATCTTAGGCATGGATTAGTTAGAAGCATATCATGCCACCATGGATTGTTTTAGTAAAACCATAACATTCGGATTACAAGAAGCACAAGCAGAATTGATACTTGAGGGAAACAAGCACGATTTATTTTAGTGTTGAAAGCAAGAAGATTAGTACAGAGCGGGTGTGAGGCATTTATTGCGTTTATCGCAGAGGATAAACAGTCCCAAGGGGTGGAGGATATCCCCGTTGTGTGTGAATTTCCTCATGTTTTTCCAAAAGAAATCCCGGGATTACCACCAATCAGAGAAGTTGAGTTCACAATTGAACTTTTTCCAGGGCCAGCTCCGATCTCTGTTGCACCATACAGATTGGCTCCAGCAGAAATGGGTGAATTAAAACTTCAGTTGCAAGAATTATTGAGCAGGGGCTTTATTAGGCCAAGTGTTTCACCGTGGGGAGCACCCATGATATTTGTGAAAAAGAAAAATGGAAGCTTGAGAATGTGCATAGATTACAAAAAATTGAACCATGTGACCGTCAAGAACAAATATCCATTGCCAATGATAGATGAATTATTGAATCAATTGTAAGGAGCAGCTTATTTTTCCAAGATAGATTTGAGATCTGGGTACCATCAGTTGAGAGTTAGAGACTCAGATGTACTGAAAACGACTTTTAGAACAAGATATGGCATTACGAGTTCATAGTGATGCCATTTGGTTTAACAAATGCACCCGCAGTCTTTATGACCCTTATGAATAAAGTCTTCGCACAGTATTTGGATCACTCTACGGTGGTATACATCGATGATGTCCTTGTTGGAAAATAGGTGGGCCTTTCAGATAGGTTTCAAAAACTTTTGACCCACTTGATGCATGGATCAATTATCTAGAAGGCAACAAACCCAATCCAGGATGCAATCCCTCAAACTCATAAACCATATACAACAATATATCCTACTAGAAGATAGAAAACAACACCTAAACATGCAACCACGAAATCCACAACATACAAGGATGTGGATTATACCTTTGGAGCTTAGTTGTGCTCTAATGGAGAATTTAAATTCTTTCTTTGATGATGAACACCTTTACTAATCAAATTAGAATCTCCAACATCTTTTGATCTTCCACGCTATGACCCATATCAGATTCTCTTTTCTTAAGAAGATGGTGGAATCTCCAAGAGAAAACCCTAAGGGCATGTTTGTGTAACACTTTTCCGCGGAAAAGTTTACGGTTTTCCGCGGAAAACCTATTTTTCCGGCGTTTGGTGCGGAACAATTCCGCGGAAATGTTTTCCTGCCTCGTTAGCATTTTCTTTGATAATTGTGGAAATGGGTTTCCTATGGGGGGGTATGGGAAATGGTTTTCCTCGGAAAACTTCTCCATCTTTTCCTCACTTTTGTCCATTTCAACCCAAAAACCCTATAACTCTTTCATTTTTTATTTCTTTATATAAATTATTATTTAATGTTAAATAAATAATATACATGTTGTGTTATTTTCCTCAAAAAACTATATCACCAAATAAGAAATTTTGATTTTCTATAAGGAATCCACAGCCGCACCAAACAACATCTGCACCAATTCAATGAGGAAACTCTTTTTGCACCAAACATGGATTTCTAAATTCTACGGAAATCCTTTTCCGAGGTTTTCATTTCTATGAAAAATGCTGACGTGGCAATTTCCTCTTTCCGCGGAAAGGGTGTGTACACAAACGTGCCCTAAAGGAAACTAGAAGAGAACTAAAAGAGGGAGAGGAAGAAGAGTGTGTAACACTTGCACTAGGGATCTTAGGCGTGAATTCCAAGATGGGATCATGCATAGTTGACGTCCAAGGGCTCCTCTCCTCCTTTTATAGCATTCAAGCCACCTCCTCTTACTAATTGAAATAGAAGTCTTACTTCCACTACAATTAGTTGCTTACTAAATCACAATTAGAAGTCTTACTTCAAATATGATTAGTAACTTCCTCTTTTACTAATTAAAATAGAAGTCTCACTTCCATTAATAATTAGTAACTTACTATTACCACTATTAGAAGTCTCACTTCAAATAGAAATAGTAACTTTCTATTTCCTTTTAGAGTTCTACTATAATTAGTATCTTTCTAATAACTTGGGCTAGTGTGGAGACCACTAGGGATTCCTTAGAAAGCTGGCTCCAACTGGGACACACGACCCCACATCTCATGTGCAATTCGGGCCCACAATTAATTGTAAATAACTCCACTATATAAATGCAATTGCACTCCAGTCTTAGGAATATATTACAATGAAGACCATAAACTTCCCAATTACCACAAGTAGGCCCCTCCATCTATATCCATGGATCAATTGGACCTGTCCACCAAAATAGATCCATATCTTATTATCCTTGAGCCCCAATCAATTATAATGATCATTTGGTACCGATCCAATTAACTCTTAATTGGAATGGGTGCGCACTTACCAATGATAAATCCATTAATTGGCACAAGGGGATATTAAAGATAGATTCTATCTTGACCATTGAATATTCCCACAACTTTACTACCACGTACCCAAATCACCGAGGTGTTGACCTACAATTGGCCTCACTCATTGGTGACTCAAAGCAAATGTATAGATAGAAACTTGAATTCATTAATGTCTCAGGATTATGAGCCTATTGCTAGGGAATTATGAGAGCAAACCTTAAAGTAAAGACAATGTATATAAGGTGCTTCTCATGGTCCTTCAATACATCCAATGTACCAGCACTATGATCCAGAATCTTACATTCCGATGATCGAGACAAATCACAGTATCTCATAGCGATTAAATTGCTGCAACCTTGTCAGATGAGATGCCCAATCCCATCACTGGTTGTGAAGATATTTAAGTATAAGATTTGCAATACATGTCTCCTGTATGTGGATCTCATCCATACACATGTATTACATCTAGTATACTTGAGGACTCCAGTTCATCTCATGAACCTTTATGTCATTCGTATTAGTTATGTGCAAACAAGTAATAAAACACCATTCATCTCATGAAAGGAAAGCAACAATATATATTGATAAATAAAGAAATTAATCAATTTATTCATCATATACTGGTATTGAGACCATAAAACTAACATTCCTCGTGTATTCCAATAGTAGGGAGGATCATGAAGAACATTTGAGGACAGCGTTACAGCTTCTGAGGGAACTGCTAATTGGGTGAGACCAAGCAGTGTGGCAGAAATCAGAAGCCTTTTGGGGTTAGCATGCTATTACAGAAGATTTGCCCAAGGCTTTTCGTCCATTGCTGCACCGTTGACGAAATTGACCAGGAAGAGTGTCCCATTTGTTTGGACTGAACAGTGTGAAACAAGTTTCCAAGAATTAAAGAGAAGATTAACCATAGCTCCAATCCTTACATTACCATTGGGCAGCGACGGATTTATTGTTTATACAGATGCTTTGAATGTGAGACTGAGTTGTATATTGATGCAAGATGGCAAAGTGATTTCTTATGGCTCAAGACAGTTGAAGGATCATGAGAAAAACTATGCAACTCATGACTTGGAATTGGCAGTAGTCATGTTTGCTTTAAAGATGTGGAGACACTATCTCTATGGAGAGAACTTTGAAGTCCATTCATATCACCGAAGTTTGCAATACTAATTCTCGCAGAAGGATTTAAATATGAGACAGAGACGGTGGATGAAATATATTAAGGATTATGATTTTCCAATCAAGTATCATCCAGGAAAAGTGAATGTTGTAGCTGATGCATTGAGCAGAAAATCGGTGATCATGGCCAGTTTGAGAGGAGTTAATGTTTTTTAGCAGTTTGAAGAGTTAGGTGTTGAAGTGCAAACACTAAAGCTAGGTGTGATGTTAGCAAACATGACAGTATCTGAACCTACCTTCATCCAAAAGATCAAGGAATGTCAATTGCACTACCCAGACTTGGCAAAGATAGTAGAGCATATCACAGAACGCCCGGATTTCAAGATGGTGAATGAGATACTGTATTTTCGTGACCGGTTGTGTGTGCCAAATATGGATGGCTTAAAGAGTGAAATAATGAATGAGGATCATAGTACGAGATACTCCAGGCATCCGGGTAGCACGAAGATGTACCACAATTTGAAGAATAGATTTTGGTGGAACAAAATGAAGAGAGAGATAGCAGCTTTTGTATCTCGTTGTCTGACCTATCAATTGATTAAAGCAGAACATCAGAAACCCCCAGGTTTGCTACAACCATTAGAGATTCCAGAGTGGAAATGAGAGCACATCACCATGGATTTCGTCTCCGGTTTACTAAATACCAAGAAGGAAAATAATGCAATTTGGATTATTGTGCATCGTCTTACGAAATCTGCTCACTTCATTCCGATGAAGACGGGGAATATGATGCATATGACACCACTTGTAAAACTATTTGTTGATGAGATTGTTAGTAAACATGGTCAACCCGTCTCCATCACTTCAGACAAAGACAGCAGGTTTGTTTCAAAGTTTTGGAGAACTCTTCATGAATCTATGGGTACCAAACTCCAGTTCAGCACATCATAACATCCTCAAACCGATGGTCAGTCAGAACGAACGATACAGACTCTTAAAGACATGTTATGTTCTTGCGTATTGGATTTCAAGGTTCAGTGGGATGAGTACTTACCGCTTTATGAGTTCGCTTATAACAATAGCTACCACTCTAGCATTGGTATGACACCTTTTGAGGGACTCTATGGTAGAAGATGTATAACTCGGGAAGAAGTCGGTGTGCGTAGTTTTCATGGTCCAAAGATAGTTGGAGAGACATGTGACACGGTTAAATTGATTTATGAACGTTTGAAGATCGCCCGAAGTAGGCAAAAGAGTTATGCAGACACTCGCCGAAGAGAACAATTTCATGAGGGTGGCAAAGTGTTCTTGAAAGTTTCACTGGTTAGAGGAACTCTAAGGTTCGGACAGAAGGACAAATTGTCAAGAGGGTTTGTTGGTCCGTATGAGATTTTGAGCAAGATTGGAGGCGTTGCATATAGACTTGCAATATCGCTGGAACTCTCCGGGGTGCACAACGTATTTCATGTTTCCATGCTCAAGAAATATGTTTCTAGTCCTTCGCATATACTGCAGCACGAGCCTTTGGAAATTCGAGAAGATGCCTCGTATGTGGAAAAGCTGATCAAAATCATTGATACCAAAGAGCAAGAATTGAGAAATCGGACTATTCATTGGGTCAAGGTACTTTGGGAAAATCATGAGCCAGAGGAAGCCACATGGGAATTGAGAGATCAAGTGCAGATGAAGTATCTACAGTTGTTAGCAGAGGTAAATGTTTGTTTTATTTCGTGGACCAAATATCCTAAGGGGTGGAGGATGTTAGATCTCGATCCAGACTAACTCAATTAGTGTGTGCTTAGTCTTAAGTGAGTTTAGTTACCATTAGGTTAGAAAATAATTAGTTTTAGTCCTAGACATAGCTTTGGAAATTTTGAGAACGTTTAGTGTTAGTCCGACACGCTCAGGGAGGCCTGAGTGTATGTGCAAGGTTGGGAGGATCATTTTGATTTTTGTTTTAATTATGATTATTATTTCATTTGAATGGTTTTATTATTTGTTACAACTTTCGTTTTCAGCCCGTTATTATTTGAAACCCAAAAGCCCAAGTTTTGGCCCAAAAAGGCGTAAAAATTGTCTTTTTATACCCAAATCTGGACACAAACTTCGAAATCTCAAAACCATGTCAAAATTATACTATTTGGAAACTAAAATTTTCAATGATCACTTTATCTTCCTTCATCGCTTTCATCCGGGGCCTGCAAGAACATGTTTTAACCTTTGCAAGTTCCAAAGCTTTGTGGGGCCCACTTTCCAGTCAACACAAACCTCATCTCCCTCCCTCATGTTTCACTCTCATTTTTCCTACAACTCTCAAGGACCTAGGGCTGAGAAACCCTTTTTCCTTTTCACTTTCTTCCTCTTGAATGCACCGGCTGGAGGTCTCCAAATGGAATTCTAGGACCATCATCTTCTTCCTCTTTTTCCAAGCTTTCCATAGATGCAAATCTTTTGAAGTTTTTAGCTAGAAAACATCTTCATTTTCTCCTTTCCTTCTTGTTTGGGCATCTCTAGGTAAGAGCTTCATCTCTTCAATGGAGTCTTTTTAACTCCTAAAGATCTTATTTTTCATACATGCAAACTCTTTTGTGGAAATGGGTTCTTTGTTTTCAAATGTGGTTGAGTTTTTGAATGGATTTTCATGGGGTTTTTGTAGTGTTTGGCTTAGCTCTTGAGTAGGAGTGTTTGAAGAGGATTTGTGTGGCATTTGGGCAAAAGGCAAGTAATCTTTATAGGTTCAATGTTGCATGTGTGTTTGTGGATTTGCATTGTTACTCTTGAAGCTTGCATATAACTTGTTAGAAATCTTCATTGTTATGTTTTCCTTGGAAGTTTCTTATGTGATTTCCATCCAAGTGTACGTATTGATGTCAAGTGTCTTTCCAAACTTTTAGATTTCTATTTGATTTTTAAGCCCGTGTTTCATTTGAAAATTTGGATTTGTTTTGATAGAGATTGGAGATTGTGGATTGTATGGTATGGAATTGTGAAAATGACCCTTTGGAGAGCATGGAGGCTCAAGGGATAACATGTGGTCTAAGGATGAGAAGAGGGGAAGAAATGAATCAGAAATCATACAAGAGAAGGGTAGTTTTTGCACTCAGTGAGCACAGGCAGAAGCCTGTTTGCTCGAGCGACCTTTGGGTCAGCTCGAGAGACCAGGCCACTGCTTGATCCTGGCGCAGACAGAAGTCTGTTCGCTCGAGCGACCCATGGGTTCGCTCTAGCGAACTGTCCATTATCTGGCCTGGAGCAGGACAGAGAGTTGTCTGCTGGAGCGATCCTTGTGGTCCACTCGAGCGAAGTGTCAATCTCGCTCGAGCGAACCTGCCAGATTCAGGGATGAGTTTAGTTTCCATTCGTGTATTTTCTTGAGGATTGAAAACTATACTATATTAAGGGCTGTAGCTTGACATTATGTAAATGGAACTTCAAAATGTAATCCAACTTTGGGGACACCAATTCATGTTTATTTCCGACATTTGGGGTCCCAATTATACAAAGGTCAGTTAATAACCTTAACACATGCTTGATGGATTTCGTGTTTGAACTTCAGTTTTGGTATGAAAATACCATCGTGTATTCGTTTTGAATTTCAAGTATAAGCTAGCTCGTTTGAAGATTTGTTTTAAGAATAAAAATGGGGATCACTTTTTAAGTTCATGTGCATATATAATTATGCCTTTTGCTAGTCGTGCTTTATCTTGTTTTGATAAGTGATTTCCCCCTTTTTCCTCGATGTGTTTAGACCGTGTTTCATGTGTTTTATGCATTCAGGAATTCAAGTGAACACCACTGAGCTTGGACTGCCCCTTCCGTCTTATCCACTGTCCGGGGGTCCTTAAACATGTGGACTTTCTACAGATTAGTTGCGTATTCTATTACAGATCGTGCGTGTTAGGATCTACAGCCGGAAATCCCCGTCCACCTTAGTGTGGCGTGGGAATCTTGTTTTGTTATCGTGCTTATCTACGTGCTTGCTCTTTTCATTATAAATGATGGAGAAGGATGGGCTCTTTGTGGATTTATTATTCATGATATTATAAGTATTCATGCTAGCTTGCTTTAGTATCTAAACTTGTTTCGTATTTTTGTTTTGTTCATATTTTGAATTGTACCTCCATTAAGTAATCATTTCATATTTAGTAATTTACTTATTATGATTTTCTTAAAACATCTTTTGTTCCATGCTCATACCTTAATTGATTACCTGCCAAACCGTCGTGTTTGACCCTTGTAGTTTGGTGCCCAGGTGCAGGTGACGTTGCCCTTGAGGAGGAGCGTCCGGAGGAGGCTATTGAGCCACCCCCAGTCAAAGAGTGGCAACCCGACGATGTCAACTAGACGTCGGGCGGGATCTTCAGTTTTGCTTCTTTTGTCATGGGTTCTTTTTGTTATTTTTCGAGTTGTAATGGCCTTTATTGGCCTCTTATGGGTTGTAACAAAACTTAACTTACTTTTGTGCTAGCTTTATAACTTGAATTTAATGGAAATGCTATGTTAAATTTCCTACTTGTGATACCTTGTCTTGATATCTCTATTCTTGTACTTGGAAATTTTATTCGTGCATGCCTTGATGTGATTTGCTACACGCTTCCGCAAATTTTATTGTGTGAGCTAGATTCCACGTGTCTCGGAATCCGGGCAGGGGGCCCGGTCGACCGACCTGTAAGTCACCCGGTCGACCGAGCACGGGCCAGGTCGACCGGACTGACGAAAACCTGCATATTGGGTTTTTCTGTTTCGTGTCCATTCTTCACCAAATCACTTCCAAAGTGTTCCAATGGCTTCCTACCATCCTTCCATCATTATTAAACCCTTTTGTGACTATCCAAACATGAATCTACTATCAAACCAAGTAAATTCATCAAAACTGATCCTTACATAGCCCTTGCTTCATCTTTTTCGCATCTCATGCAAAGATTAGAGCAAGCTTACTGATCTAACATGATTAGAGTGAGGTATGACTCTGATACCAATTGTTGGAATATAGGTGGGCCTTCCAGACAGGTTTCAAAAAACTTTTGACCCACTTGATGCAGGGATCATCTATCTAGAAAGCAACAAACCCAATCCAGGATGCAATCCCCCAAACTCATAAATCATGTACAGCAATATATACTATCTAGAAGATAGAAAACAACACCTAAAAATGCAACCACAAAATCCAAAACATACAAGGATGTAGATTTATACCTTTGGAGCTTTGTAGTGCTCTAATGGAGAATTTGAGTTCTTTCCTTTGATGATGAACACCTTCACTATCAAATTCAGAATCTCCAACACCTTTTGATCTTCCACGCTATTACCCGTATTAGATCTCTTTTCTCAAGAAGATGGTGGAATTTTCAAGAGAAAACCTAACTAGTAACTCCAAGGAACTAGAGGAGAAAAAGAAGATAACTTAGAGAGGAAGAGAACTTGTGCAACACTTGCACAAAGGGGCTGGAATGACTCTCACTATTATGGACGTCCAAGAGGGGTTTGTTCCTCTTTATATAGCCCTCCATTCCACCTCTTTTCCTATTTGAAATAGAAGTTTAACTCCCATTACAAAATAGTAAACTTCTCCCTTGCTAGTTGCCATAGAAGTCTCACTTCCACAACAATTAGTACCTTTCTCCTTTCTAATTAAAATAGAAGTCCTACTTCCATTAATAATTAGTAGCTTACTATTACCACCATTAGAAGTCTCACTTCAAATAGAAATAGTAACCTTCCTTTTAGAGTTCAAGTAGAAATAATATCTTTCTAATATCTTGGGCTAGCGTGGGGACCACTAGGGATTCCTTAGAAAGCTGGCTCCAAGTGGGACACGCGACCCCATATCTCATGTGCAATCCGGGCCCACAATTAATTGCAAATAACTCCACTATATAAATGCAATTGCACTCTAGTCTTAGGAATATATTACAATGAAGACCCTAAACTTCCACATTACCGCAAGTAGGCCACTCCATCTATATCCATGGATCAATTGGACCTGTCCACCAATTAGATCCATATCTTATTATCCTTGAGCCCCAATTAATTATAATGATCATTTGGTACCGATCCAATTAACTCTTAATTGGAATGGGTGCGCACTTACCAATGATAAATCCATTAATTGGCACAAGGGGATATTAAAGATAGATTCCATCTTGACCATTGAATGTTCCCAAAGCTCTACTACCACGTACCCAAATCACCGAGGCGTTGACCTACAATTGGCCTCACTCATTGGTGACTCAAAGCAAATGAATAAATAGAAACTTGAGTTCATCAATGTCTCAGGATTATGTGCCTATTGCTAGGTGTCGCGACCCCGGACCGGGAATCCGGAGGACGGATCCGGGATCGGGACAATTACATCTCTGAAATGATGGTGAATAGATAACCACAACATCTATTTAATAACAACATACGTTTATTTAATTTCCCACAGGTGTCCGCGGTGAGGATATCACAACCATCAATGAACATTTCTTTTTAAGTGCGGAAGCATGTAGCAAATCAAATAGTCAGACTATCTATAGTCGTGAAAGCATTTACATCAAGTATCAAAACTGTATCAGAAAGAGCAATGATCTAAAGCATGTTACCCAAAGTGAGTTGAAGTTTATACAAATATCACTTATTTACATTCTCCAAAATTAGAGGCCAACAAAGGCCAATATAAACAAAACAATAACCCAATGAATGGTTAAATAGGTCCCCTCAAAATGTTACGCCTCTCTTAGCAACCCGATGTCTACATGACATCGTCAGTGCGCCACTCGACTAGAGGTTGCGGCTCACCTACCGCCTCCTTTGGCTCCTCCTCAAGGAAACCGGCAACGAGACCTAAGTACCAAAGCAATTGGGTCAGACACGACGGTCTGGCAAGAGAATGAGAAGAATACAACAACATATAATAATAAAGGGAATACCTTGAAAAGCATAGAAATCTGTTTAAACAAGAACTCTCATAGAGTAGATAAATCACTTGTTAGAAAACAGGTAAATAAGGTAAAACCATATAAGGTAACCAAGGAATCGGGAACTAACAAGATGACAATCACATAAAGCTAAGTCCTCTGTCACTAAAGTGACAACAGTATAACGGGATGTTGATCTCAGTCACTCAAGGTGAGGAGAATCAACTCAAATCATATATATACAATATAAATATACGGGACGGGACCACGGTAGCGAACCGGGTATCGGGACGGGACCACGGTAATAAACCGGGTATCGGGATCCAAACTGCAGCTGGCGGGACGGGAGAGGGATCTCCAAGTCGGTGGATCAAACCGACAAGGTATCCAAGCTTAGTGATGCCGACTCATAGGTCAAATAACAAATCGAGATATATGCAAGTAAATCAAGTACAATAAATAAATGAGCAAGACGGGGGTGCTCAAGGGCACACTGTCATTTCATGTCGGGCAATACATTTCGGGACAAATAACTGTTACTAGTGCAACTATCATGCTTTCGGGAAAACAAATCATATAATACAAATCTTGGAATGAAGTGAAACAATGAACTATAACAATTTCGGTTAAAATACTAGTTTCAAGATTTGTCTAAGTGAATAGGGGTCCCGTATGTCGATGATAATAAAGACTTGGTACTCTTCGAATTTGAAGACATTCCGGGCTCCTTATGCACCTTGAAGTTTCAAAACTTCGAATGAAATCTTTGTGATATGGTTTCTTTCTCGAATGGCCTCATACAATGCCTAGTGAATCTCCTTTGACCGACAAAGCTCAGCGCTCGAGCGAACCGGAACCTGGGAAATTTCGGTCACCTGGTGGTTAGCCGCCGCTGGTTGACCGCGGCTGGTCTGCAAGAATGCAGCTTACTGGAAAGCTAACCGCCAAGGTGCGGTTAGCTGGCGGTTAGCCGCTGGCTAACCGTGGAGCTGACCGAGTTTTCAGGTGGAGAAGTGTGCTCTCTGGAAAAGCAACCGTGACATTTCGGCTAGCTGGCGGTTAGCTGTCAGTCACCAGGCGGCTAGCCGCCGGGTGACCGCAGGCTGACCGCCAGGTGCGGGAATCACCCACTGTGTTCAGATTTAAGCCCTTTCTCCTCCTCAAAACCATTCTCCCCACTTCCACTTGGACCCTGCAATAAAATTGAGCTAAAAGCTCCTCCAATGCCTCTATCTACACTTCTTCAAAACCCCATTATGTGTTCACTCCATCACTTCTTCCATCCACATCCCATTCCATACAAAGGAAGAAGGAAACCATTTCACAATAGAGTACATTTAGTACAAACAAGAAAAGAATTAAATGACATTCACCAATACACTTATAAGTCATAAATGCACTACCAAACTCTAACATGGACATTTATTTCAAACCAATGCAATAAATAGGCATGAGTGGAAAATACCAAAATCATTGAAAGCTTATAAAAGTCAAAACATCCACTTGCCTTGGGTCTTCTAACAATGAAATCAAGCTCTAATACTCTTCCAAGCAAGGAATCCAAACTATGAGCAAAAACCCCAAACAAACAAACCCTAAAATGGTCAAACAAGGAAATAACAAGGAAACCTTATAATAATGAAGGTGAAGCTTCTCTAAGGCTAGAAGAATACCAATCTAGAGGAAGGGAAGGATTACTTACTTGTAAGGTCCTCTAATGGCAAGAGTAAACTCAATGAAGATCTTGGAATGGAGGGTTTTCTTCACAAATGGTATCAATAGAGAGCTATGGAGATGAGGAAGAGAATGACAACCTCCATTTTGATGTTGGTGCAAGATTGATGTGGATTGGAGATGCCAAACCGTGTCATTAGGGTGGTGGATGATGATTATTCAAGAGGATTACCTACATCCACAATATACAATTTATTTAATTTCCCACAGGTGTCCGCGGTGAGGATATCACAACCTTGCATGAATGTTTCTTTTTAGTGCGGAAGCGTGTAGCAAATCAAATAGTTAGACTATCTCTAGTCATGCAAGCATTAACATCAAATATCAAAACTGTATCAGAAATAGCAATGATCTATAGCATGTTTCCCAAAAGTTGTTAAAGTTAGACAAAATATCATTTAGTTACATTCCCCAAAAATTAGAGGCCAACAAAGGCCAATATTACAAAATAATAACCCAAAGAATAGTTAACAAGTCCTACCCCAAAATGTTACGCCTCTTGGCAACCCGATGTCTACATGACATCGTCAGCACGCCACTCAACTAGAGGCTGCAGCTCACCTACCGCCTCCTCCGGCTCCTCCTCAAGGAAACCGGCAACGGGACCTGAGTACCAAAGCAAAGGATCAGACACGACGGTCTGGCAAGAGAGTGGGAAGATACAACAACATAAAATAGATGAAATATCTCGAAAAGCAAGGAAATCTGTTAAAGCAAGAACTCTCATAAAATAGATAAATCATTTGCTAGAAACATGTAAACAAGATAAAACATATGAGGTAACCAAGGAAATCGGGAATAACAAGGTGGCAATCACATAAAGCTAAGTCCTCTGTCACTAAAGTGACAACAGTATCACGGGACGTTGATCTCAGTCACACAAGGTGAGGAGAAGCAACGTAAACATATATACAATATAAATATACGGGAACGGGACCACGGTAGCGAACCGGGTATCGGGACGGGACCACGGTAATGACCGGGTATCGGGATCCAAACTGCAGCTGGCGGGACGGGAGAGGGATTTCCAAGTCGGTGGATCAAACCGACAAGGTATCCAAGCTTAGTGATGCCGACTCATAGGATAAATAACACATCGAGACATATGCAAGTAAATAAAGTGCAAGTAAATCAATGAACGAGCAAGAATATTCAATATATAACTTTCATTTCATATCGGGCAATACTCTTCGGGACAAGTCAATGTTACTAGTGTAACCATCAAGCTTTCGGGAAAACAGATCATGTACAGTAAATCTTGGAAAAGAAGAAATAAAATGAACTACACCAATTCGGGAAAGATAATGATTTTTAAGATCTATTTGAGTGAATAGGGGTCCCGTATGTCTATGATGGAAATGACTTGGTACTCCTTGAGTTTGAAGACATTCCGGGCTCCTTATCCACTTCTACGATTTTCAAAACTTAACATGAGCTTATGGATAGTACTAGATGCTATGATAGAAAAATCAAGACTATAAACGGTCCATCCTAAGTATGATGTCAACCCGGAACCATCGAGCAACCTACTCAGTCACCGAAAGGAATAGAGTTCGCGATACCCAAGGAAATAGACTTTGCATTTAGGTATGAAGAGGATATCGTGTCGTTCCATCCCGTTCGAGATTGAATAGATTGAACTTCGATGCATTCCGAACCAACCGTGAAGAGCATCGGCTCAAGACGCTCTCACATATGGTCAAGTGAGTCCAAGGAGGGTAGCCAAGGTCCACAAAAAAATAAATCTCAAAACAACAGTTAAAAGTCAGACCGATCGATCGGCCAGTAGGTCCGATTGATCGGCACTGGGCGTGAAGCATGCCCGGGAACTTGATTTTTCTCCTTTTTGTTTCCTTTCCTTCCAACACCTCAACAACCAAAATTAACTATGAACAAGGAGACTTAAACACATGATTCCAAGACATTAAATGAGGCTATCAAGATGTGTAAAGATCATTTATTTCAACCATGGAAAAATCAATGAAAGTAATCAATGAAAGCATGAAAACCATAAATACTTCACCACACCATTTCAAACTTAAAAACATCCAAACATTCACTTGCCTCAAGTCCAAGCTAGCCAAAAACAAGCCTCTACTCACTTCTTAAGCTTACTTCCAAGCTACAATCAAAAACCCCCAAAACAACCCTAAAATGGGTTACACAAGGAATGAAAATGAAAGAACTTCCAATAATGCAAATGTAGCTTCCCTAAGGCTAGAAGATCACTAATCTAGGAGATGAATAAGATCACTTACTTGCAAGGTCCCCTAATGGACAAGGTAAGCTCAAGGGAAGTCTCAAAGTTGATGGATTCTTCTAAAAATAGTATCAAGAGGAAGCTTGTGAGATGAGGAAGAGATTGGTAATCTCCATTTCTTGATTGATGAGCTCTTGGTGAGGCTTGGAGATGGAGAAGCAAGAAGAAGAAAAGAAAAGCAATGAAAACCCTAGACTCAATAGTTGTGCTGGAACATGAAAATGGAGAAGGAAGGGAAGGGTTCCTCTTTGTTAACACTTGGGTGGTTGGGTCCCACAACTTAAAGAACTACGTTGGCTGAAATCACCTCTCTCGGGTCCTCGGATGAATTCGACGAAGGAGGAAGAAATGTTCGTCGAAATATCTAGTTTCCAAAAAGTGTATGTCTCGCGAGTTTCGAGAATATTAAGTTTGGGGTACAGATTTGGTGTGAAATGACTGTTTTACCCTCAAGGCTATGAAATCGGGTTTCGGGGCCTCAAATGGACACGGGATCAACATGAAAGTTGTAAGAATCCACAAGATGAATGCAACGGGCCAAAAACACAATTTAAAACATGTCGGGAAAATTTCACAAGAAAATGCAAAGCCGAAAAAAGGAACCCCCAAAGGGCCCCACAAGCTAACAATCACTCCAAAAGGCCCAAAACTAGAATCAAGGCTATTCCAAACCCAACTGGACCAAAAACACTAATCATGCTTAGCACTAACACGTAACTTAATTAGCACTAAACGGGTTCACTCGGGTCGGGGTCTTACATCCTCCACCCCTTAGGGCATTTGGTCCTCCAAATGAAACATAAGACTCACCTCTGGTAGAAGATGTGGGTACTTCTTCTGCACTTGATCTCGTAATTCCCATGTGGCCTCTTCCGGTCCATGATTCTCCCACAATACCTTCACCCACTGAATAGTCCGAGTCCTCAACTCTTGTTCCTTTGTATCGATGATCTCAACGGGCTTCTCTACATAGGTAGCATCCTCTCTGATCTCCAATGGTTCATGCCGTAGCACATGCAAAGGATCGGGAACATACTTCTTCAACATAGACACATGGAAGACGTTGTGTACACCAGATAGCTCAGGTGGTAAGGCCAATCTATAGGCCACATCACCAATCTTGCTCACAATGTCATATGGTCCAATGTATCTCCGTGATAGCTTGCCCTTCTGTCCAAATCTCAATGTTCCCCTCGTAGGTGACACTTTCAAGAAAACCTTATCTCCTTCCTTGAACTGTAGATCTCTGCGATGGGAGTCTGCATAGCTCTTCTGTCTACTCCTGGACACTTTCAGACGCTCTTGAATCAACTTGATCTTGTCGCTGGTCTCACTAACCATAGTCGGTCCATGGAAACTGCGAGTGTCGACTTCTTCCCAACAAACAAGTGTCCTACACCTTCTGCCATACAAAGCCTCAAAAGGAGCCATCCCAATGCTCGAGTGGTAGCTGTTGTTGTACGCGAACTCACACAACGGTAGAGTCTCATCCCATTGAGTCTTGAAATCTAACACACAAGCACGGAGCATATCCTCAAGAGTCTGAATCGTCCTCTCTGACTGGCCATCTGTCTGAGGGTGATACGCTGTGCTGAACTGTAATCTCGTACCCATAGACTCATGCAATGTCTTCCAGAATCTCGAGACAAATCTACTGTCTCTGTCAGAAGTGATCGAAACTGGCTGCCCATGACGACTGACAATCTCGCTGACAAACAACTCTGCCAAAGGTAGCATGTGCATCTTCTTCCCTGTTTTCATAGCAAGGAAATGCGCTGACTTGGTGAGACCGTCCACAATGACCCAAATCGCGTCGTTGCCTCTACTAGTCCTCGGTAATCCCGAAATAAAGTCCATAGTAATGTGCTCCCACTTCCATTCCGGAATTTCTAATGGCTGTAACAAGCCTGGAGGCCTCTGATGCTCTGCCTTAATCAACTGACAAGTCATGCAACGAGAGACAAACGCTGCAATCTCTCTCTTCATGTTGTTCCACCAAAATCTGCCCTTCAAGTTCTGATACATCTTCGTGCTGCCTGGATGCATAGAGTACTTCGTGCTATGAGCTTCAGTCATGATATCATTCCTCAAATCTTCAATGTTAGGCACACACAGACGGTTACGGTAATACAAAACTCCATCAACAAAACGGAAGTCAGGACGTTCTGCTATATGCTCTGAAATCTTAACCAACTCTGGATCTTGCAACGGACTATCCTTGATCTTCTGAATGAAAGAAGGTTCTGACACCGTCATGTTAGCTAACAAAACACCCTTCCTTAAGGGCTGCATGTCTAAACTCAACTCTTCAAACTGTTCGAAAATACAAGTGCCACTAAGATTTGCCAAGCCTACTGATTTCCTACTCAAGGCATCTGCAACTACATTAGCCTTCCCTGGGTGGTACTTGATTGGAAAATCATAATCCTTGATATATTCCATCCATCTTCTCTGCCTCATGTTCAAATCCTTCTGTGAAAACAAGTACTGTAAGCTGCGGTGGTCTGAGTGGACTTCGAACTGCTCTCCATAGAGGTAATGTCTCCACATCTTCAACGCGAACACAACCACTGCTAACTCCAAATCATGGGTGGCATAGTTCTTCTCGTGCTCTTTCAACTGCCGAGATCCATAAGCAATCACTTTTCCCTCTTGCATCAACACACAACCAAGTCCAACATTAGAAGCATCGGTAAAAATAGTAAAACCGCCGCTCCCGGATGGCAAGGTAAGGACTGGTGCGGTAGTCAATCTCTTCTTTAGCTCTTGGAAACTCTCTTCACACTGCTCTGTCCACACGTATGGTGCATTTTCCTTGTCAACTTCGTCAAGGGTGACGCAATCGACGAAAAACCTTGCACAAACCTCCTGTAATAGCCTGCCAATCCCAGAAAACTCCTGATTTCTGTCACATTCTTCGGTCTTTCCCAATTCACTATTGCTTCAATCTTGGACGGATCCACTGCCAAACCTTCTCTAGAGATAATGTGCCCCAAAAATGCTACTTGGTCTAGCCAAAATTCACACTTGTTAAGCTTCGCATACAACTGATTCTCTCTCAAAAGTTGCAATGCAATCCTCAAATGCTCTTCATGCTCTTCCTTGGTCTTGGAGTACACCAAAATATCATCAATAAACACTACGACAAACTGATCTAGATACTCTGCAAATATCTTGTTCATCAATGCCATGAACACTGCCGGTGCATTAGTCAACCCAAATGGCATCACTAGGAACTCATAGTGGCCATATCTTGTCCGGAAAGCTGTTTTCAACACATCTGCTTCTCTAACTCTCAACTGATGGTAACCGGATCTCAAGTCAATCTTCGAGAAGTATGATGCACCTTGCAACTGATCAAACAATTCATCTATTCTTGGTAAAGGGTATTTGTTCTTGATGGTCACTTGGTTCAATCTTCTGTAATCTATACACATCCTCATCGAACCATCCTTCTTCTTAACAAACAACACTGGAACTCCCCATGGTGAAACACTCGGTCTCACAAAACCTTTGTCCAACAACTCCTGCAACTGGGTTTTCAATTCCCCCAACTCTGCTGGAGCCATTCTATATGGTGCAATAGATATCGGAGCAGTCCCTGGTAGCAACTCAATAGTGAAATCGATCTCTCTCATAGGTGGCAAACCTGGAATCTCCTCCGGAAAAACATCCGGGAATTCCCAAACAATTGGGATCTCCTCCACCCCTTGGGACCGTTTATCCTCCGTGATAAACGCTAAATAAGCTTCACAACCACTTCTCAAAAGTCTGTCAGCCTTCAACGCTGAAACAAACCCTGCACGAGGATTCCTCCTCTCTCCCTGAAATGACACTCCTGCTGGTGTCTCAACCAACTTGAAAGTAAGGGTCTTATGGAAACAATCCATTGTGGCATGGTACCCTGCCAGCCAATCCATCCCTAGGATGACATCATAATCACGCATCTCCAAAGAAATAAGATCTGCGGTTAAAACCACTTCTCCTATCTGGACTGTGCAACTAGGATAAAAGGTTCTACAAACAACTTGTTTACCTACTGGGGTTGCCATAGTCAAAATGAACTCCAGTTCTATAGCATGCATATCAATCAACTTAGCAAACTTATGGGACACGAAAGAATGTGTAGAGCCAGGGTCAAACAAAATCATAGCTTTAATCCCACAAACAAGGAGTGTACCTTCTACAACATTACCCGCTGCCTCTGCATCCACTCTGTTGACTCCGTAGATTTGGCCTCGCTGTTGGGGCCTATTCTGTGCCTGCTGTGGCCTGCCTTGGGGTGCATTCCTATTCTGTTGTGGTGGACGCTGCTGTCCCTGCTGATGACGGGCCTGCTGCTGTGGCTGCTGCTGCTGTCTGAACTGTTGCTGCTGTGGTGCTTGCTGTTGAAGTGGCCTAGGCTGGTTTTGGACAACCAATGCATGCTGTGGTGGTGGTGGTGGTGGACGTTGTGGCCCTTGTTGCTGCTGCTGTTGATTCTGTCTATTTGGCCTAGGGCAATCCCTCATCCTATGGTCCATCGAACCACACCTAAAGCACGCTCCTATTATGGTACGACACTCAGCACTAGCGTGGTTCTTCCCACAGTGGATGCACACCACTGGATTCTGTACATTAGGCCCTGTCCTCTGCCTCTTATTTTGATGATTCCTTTGATGCTGATAGTTCTGCTGCTGCTGGGCTGGACTCTTGCCTTGCACCTTGAGGATCTTGTTGTGGAAGTTTTCGAACTTGTAGGCTCTCTTCACAGCTTCATCAAAAGTTACCGGTGGCACCACTCCGGTGGCATCTCTCTCAATGAAGGGATTGAGCCCCTCAAAGAATTTGGCAATCTTCTTCTCAACGGTATCCACCAACTCCGGGGCATACCTGGACAATCTCTCGAACTTGGTAAGGTATTCGAGGACTGTCATGCTCCCTTGCACCAACTGTTGAAACTCTATAGCCTTTTGCTTCTTAACGTGAGCGGGTACATATTTGTCATGAAACTGTCTCTTGAAGTTGGCCCACACTTCTGCATCAGCCATAGTTCTATATTCTTCTCTCACTGTCTTCCACCATCTATCTGCTGTGCCAACAAAAAGGGAAGTTGCTAGCTTCACTCTATCGCTTCCCGTACACTGAAAGATCTCAAAGATGTTCTCGGTGTGCTCCAACCAATCATCTGCAGCTAGTGGGTCCTCTTCCCCAAGGAATTCCTTTGGAGCTCTTTTCCTGAACCGTTCAAACAAGGCATTTGGATCATGTTGCCTTTGGTTTATGACTATAGCTGGTTGGGGTTGAACCGGTTCTGGTCTTCTTTGCAAGACCTCAAGCAATTGCCTTTGCATCTCTTGCATCTCTCTAGCATGGTCTTCCTCTCTCTTTAGCATTTGTTCTTGCAGTCTGGCCTGGTTTTCATTGGCTTGACGCTGTTGCTCAAGCATTGCTCTCATCAAGTCTTGGAATTGGTTGGGTGGATGACCATGGTTCTCTACTATATCCTCTTCTAGAGGCCCTGTATGCTCACTATTGCTTGCAGCAGTGTTGCCATTCAACGGTCTCTTACGTGGAGGCATGATGCTGCAAAACAAATGGTTAGCACATAATAATCCAATAAAAGGTTCACACATTGCTCACACGATACTAGCTAACGAAAGATCTAACGGATCCTCGCCACGTCCTTAGGATTTCTAGTTTCTTTTAATTGCTTGAAACACGTCTCGCTCTGATACCAGTCTGTCGCGACCCCGGATCGGGACATTAGGGTGGTGGATGATGATTATTCAAGAGGATTACCTACATCCACAATATACAATTTATTTAATTTCCCACAGGTGTCCGCAGTGAGGATATCACAACCTTGCATGAATGTTTCTTTTTAGTGCGGAAGCGTGTAGCAAATCAAATAGTTAGACTATCTCTAGTCATGCAAGCATTAACATCAAATATCAAAACTGTATCAGAAAGAGCAATGATCTATAGCATGTTTCCCAAAAGTTATTAAAGTTAGACAAAATATCATTTAGTTACATTCCCCAAAAATTAGAGGCCAACAAAGGCCAATATTACAAAATAATAACCCAAAGAATAGTTAACAAGTCCTCCCCCAAAATGTTACGCCTCTTGGCAACCCGATGTCTACATGACATCGTCAGCACGCCACTCAACTAGAGGCTGCAGCTCACCTACCGCCTCCTCCGGCTCCTCCTCAAGGAAACCGGCAACGGGACCTGAGTACCAAAGCAAAGGATCAGACACGACGGTCTGGCAAGAGAGTGGGAAGATACAACAACATAAAATAGATGAAATATCTCGAAAAGCAAGGAAATCTGTTAAAGCAAGAACTCTCATAAAATAGATAAATCATTTGCTAGAAACATGTAAACAAGATAAAACATATGAGGTAACCAAGGAAATCGGGAATAACAAGGTGGCAATCACATAAAGCTAAGTCCTCTGTCACTAAAGTGACAACAGTATCACGGGACGTTGATCTCAGTCACACAAGGTGAGGAGAAGCAACGTAAACATATATACAATATAAATATACGGGAACGGGACCACGGTAGCGAACCGGGTATCGGGACGGGACCACGGTAATGACCGGGTATCGGGATCCAAACTGCAGCTGGCGGGACGGGAGAGGGATTTCCAAGTCGGTGGATCAAACCGACAAGGTATCCAAGCTTAGTGATGCCGACTCATAGGATAAATAACACATCGAGACATATGCAAGTAAATAAAGTGCAAGTAAATCAATGAACGAGCAAGAATATTCAATATATAACTTTCATTTCATATCGGGCAATACTCTTCGGGACAAGTCAATGTTACTAGTGTAACCATCAAGCTTTCGGGAAAACAGATCATGTACAGTAAATCTTGGAAAAGAAGAAATAAAATGAACTACACCAATTCGGGAAAGATAATGATTTTTAAGATCTATTTGAGTGAATAGGGGTCCCGTATGTCTATGATGGAAATGACTTGGTACTCCTTGAGTTTGAAGACATTCCGGGCTCCTTATCCACTTCTACGATTTTCAAAACTTAACATGAGCTTATGGATAGTACTAGATGCTATGATAGAAAAATCAAGACTATAAACGGTCCATCCTAAGTATGATGTCAACCCGGAACCATCGAGCAACCTACTCAGTCACCGAAAGGAATAGAGTTCGCGATACCCAAGGAAATAGACTTTGCATTTAGGTATGAAGAGGATATCGTGTCGTTCCATCCCGTTCGAGATTGAATAGATTGAACTTCGATGCATTCCGAACCAACCGTGAAGAGCATCGGCTCAAGACGCTCTCACATATGGTCAAGTGAGTCCAAGGAGGGTAGCCAAGGTCCACAAAAAAATAAATCTCAAAACAACAGTTAAAAGTCAGACCGATCGATCGGCCAGTAGGTCCGATCGATCGGCACTGGGCGTGAAGCATGCCCGGGAACTTGATTTTTCTCCTTTTTGTTTCCTTTCCTTCCAACACCTCAACAACCAAAATTAACTATGAACAAGGAGACTTAAACACATGATTCCAAGACATTAAATGAGGCTATCAAGATGTGTAAAGATCATTTATTTCAACCATGGAAAAATCAATGAAAGTAATCAATGAAAGCATGAAAACCATAAATACTTCACCACACCATTTCAAACTTAAAAACATCCAAACATTCACTTGCCTCAAGTCCAAGCTAGCCAAAAACAAGCCTCTACTCACTTCTTAAGCTTACTTCCAAGCTACAATCAAAAACCCCCAAAACAACCCTAAAATGGGTTACACAAGGAATGAAAATGAAAGAACTTCCAATAATGCAAATGTAGCTTCCCTAAGGCTAGAAGATCACTAATCTAGGAGATGAATAAGATCACTTACTTGCAAGGTCCCCTAATGGACAAGGTAAGCTCAAGGGAAGTCTCAAAGTTGATGGATTCTTCTAAAAATAGTATCAAGAGGAAGCTTGTGAGATGAGGAAGAGATTGGTAATCTCCATTTCTTGATTGATGAGCTCTTGGTGAGGCTTGGAGATGGAGAAGCAAGAAGAAGAAAAGAAAAGCAATGAAAACCCTAGACTCAATAGTTGTGCTGGAACATGAAAATGGAGAAGGAAGGGAAGGGTTCCTCTTTGTTAACACTTGGGTGGTTGGGTCCCACAACTTAAAGAACTACGTTGGCTGAAATCACCTCTCTCGGGTTCTCGGATGAATTCGACGAAGGAGGAAGAAATGTTCGTCGAAATATCTAGTTTCCAAAAAGTGTATGTCTCGCGAGTTTCGAGAATATTAAGTTTTGGGTACAGATTTGGTGTGAAATGACTGTTTTACCCTCAAGGCTATGAAATCGGGTTTCGGGGCCTCGAATGGACACGGGATCAACATGAAAGTTGTAAGAATCCACAAGATGAATGCAACGGGCCAAAAACACAATTTAAAACACGTCGGGAAAATTTCACAAGAAAATGCAAAGCCGAAAAAGGGAACCCCCAAAGGGCCCCACAAGCTAACAATCACTCCAAAAGGCCCAAAACTAGAATCAAGGCTATTCCAAACCCAACTAGACCAAAAACACTAATCAAGCTTAGCACTAACACACAATTTAATTAGCACTAAACGGGTTCACTCGGGTCGGGGTCTTACAATGATTATCCACAACAAATCAAAAAACCTGGGAGAACTCCTAGAAGCTTCAATGGAGGCTGAAACGGTGATCAAAGACCTCAACAGTCAACAGTCATCAAAGAAAGAGCCGGCTACCATTACGACCTCAAAGCCAAAGAAAAAGGAGGTTCTTAATGTGCAAACCAAATCAGCTCCTCAGCAGCCAAAAAAAGCTAAAAATAAAACTGCAGGTAAGAAACTTGAACTCTCTGATGCCTTCAAAGAACGAGTAGAAAAGAAATACCCGTTCGATGAAGATGTTGAAGAAATCTTCGCGGCTCTTGTAGCAAAAGGTAAACTCACCTTTCCTGAGCCCAAAAGATCGGGAGATGTTAGCAAAACCAATGATCCTCGGTATTGTCCATAACATCAGATGATCTCGCATCCTCTCAATCAATGCTTCGTTGTAAGAGAGAAGATCAACGAGATATGGAAAAACGGAGTCATTACCTTTGACAAAAACTATGGGTCTGCCTCCGTCAACATGGTGTCGTATGGACAAACTTCAAAATCACCAAAGGAGAAGACCACTACTTCCTTTAAGGTGATAAAAATGACCTAGACGTCCCAAGAGTTGGTTCCTTATCCAACATCAGATGAACAATCTATATGGGTACATCCCGATCTCCTAGATGATGAAAATTGGGAGATCGTCAAAACAAAGCCTACCGCTGAACAGTGAAGGCAAGCCAAGAGATAGCTCCGCAAGCTCAAGCAGCGGGAGAAAACTCAACCAAAACAAGAAGTCCCTGAAAGGCAGAGACCTCTTCCACTGCTTCGCTGGGGGCAAAGGAAGAATTCAAGGCTTCAAAGGTGGAAAGAAAACTCACCCTTGGTGATTTCATGCCACCTTAATTCAGAAATGAAACTACGCAAGGAGCATCATACTATTGCAATTCGGTGATTGGAATCTCCATGGATGGATACGAGTCCAGTGACACCAACGAGTGGGAGGAATCCCTTAAAATAGGAGAATACCTCTCCGACGAAGAATGGATTCCCGAATCTCACCTTATGTCGGTAATCTGGTATAACTCATATCAGCAACAAGGATCCTGGTCCGATGATGAAGGAGATTAAGAGCCTGTTCAAGAAAATGTTGTTGACTAGCACCCTTCAACGCTCCAGTGGAACCCAATCGTGTTGAACCACAGGGGGCAGACGAAGAAGAAGATTTGGCACCCATGCCTGATCTTGAAGAGTATGCAAGGATCTTGTAACGCCTTGCCTTAGAACAAGAGCAAGATCTTCGCAATCAAAATCCGGAACCAGAAATTCTTGAAAATCAACAGGTACCTCCTCCTTCAACTCCTGAAAATGGAGAAAACTGCTGGATAGATGATCCTCTCACATCCAATGTTGAGTCTGACTCCCAACAGTCCACTCTGGTGGGGATCTCCTATCAGGGCAACTTGCAATGCGATAGCTCAGGACGATAGTGCCTCTGAAGCATCATCTTCCGAAGACACGTACTCTCCGATAACACCTGATAGTATATTTTCTGGAGCTACATTTTCTCAGGTGACTTCTACTGAGATAACATCTTCTCAGCCTTCATCCCCTGAAACCGTGACATCATAACTCATAGCTCTTCTGACTGATCATCCTGAAGAAACTTCAGCCAATGAAGTACTGGTCAATTGGTCCTAGATACCTAACCTCATAGGAGACGTCTGGACCAACAAATTACTCAATGAAGGAGAAAAGTTGCTGGATGTTGTTCAGGACTTGTTCCCGGAAAATGGTCCATGTAACGCAATCACTGAGGATGGTGACTCTACTGCAGACACATCTTCAGTAAATGAGAAGGATTAGCCCTTGGATCCCAAGGACGATCTTCCAAATGAAGACCCTTCTCAAGAAGCTTTTGAAGTTGGTAGAGGTACCCGTTCTGGCCGGGATTACTACAAAAATTGCAACCAATCTTCTTCTTCTTCTTATGTAAATCCTTCAGGAAAAGATGTTGTAAACGCCCCAAGTGGCAACAATAATGAACATGCAGGCCCAAAGGAGGCTTTCAAGTACGACTTGATCAAGCACTTCAAACACATACCTGCACGACTTCACATCCTTGATTTATTATGAATGTCTCCACACACTCGTGATAATCTCATTTCAGAACTGCAAAGGCTGAATGCGGGTCTCGACAAACATGGCCCACACGTCCTACAAATTGAAATGGACTATAGGGTCAAAAAATCAAATACTCCCTCAAAGGGAGAAAAGAAGAAAACCAAGGGATCAGACAATAAATGCCTCTCGGTACAGAAAGCAAAAAATGCAACCATCGCCTTCGATAAGGATGACCTCCTGTTAGGCGAGACAAAGCATAACCGACCCCTGTACTTCACGGGGTACATCAAAGAAATGTCGATACACAGAGTTCAGATCGATCCAGGTTCTGCACTCAACCTCATCTCTACTTTGGCACTTGAAGAGCTGGGCATCCCACCTAGCAAGGTGAGTCACACGTCTGTATTCATCTTTGGGTACGATGGGAGCGCTTAAAGGCCTATCGGCAAAATCAGGTTCAAGTTGCAAATCGGTGATCTTATCTCTGAAGTCACTGTGTATGCAATAAGAACCCCCTCATGTTACAACATCCTTCTTGGACGCCCCTGGATACACGAGAATGGTGTCGTCCCTTCAACTCTACATCAAAGCATCAAGTTTGTTGGCAATGACGGCTCAATACATCGAGTGTTTGCAGACAAAAAACCCTTTAAAAGCAAAGAAGTTCATTTCGTAGATGCTCAGATGTACAAAGATGAAAAAGAAGAAAAGGAGGAAGAAATATCACCCTTTGTTGAAAATCTTCTGAAAGATAAAGGCAAGGCTTCTCAGCGATCATCGGAAGAAAACAAACCTTCCGGTAAATCTGAAGAGAACAATCCATCTCCCTTCGTTGTCTCTCTCAAATCCTCAAAGCCTTTGGTCATAACAACCAAAGCAGAGAAGACAAAGCAAAAGTCTGGAGGTAAACTTGTTGTCTCCTTCATGTCTATCATGCAAGACACGGATTCAGAGTCAGAGTCAGAAGACGACACACCGTCAAGCCAAGCTGACACTCAACAAATTCAGCCTGCTTTACCTCCAATAGAGACACCTGCTGACGTAGAAGATCCTACGTTTGCTTCCTTTGTTGTTCCGGCAACTTTAGCCGAAGAGAAGCCAATCTTCTTCCACAGATTAGAAGCTTCTTCATCAAATTCCATGCTTGAACCTTTCCAAAACGAAGGTATGCCTCAACTATTTCTATATAGTCCTATGGCACAAGCTATTATGAAGAAAATGGGTTATGACACTCAAAACCCAGTCGGTTTGGGGCAAGGTCGTGGTATTCTCACACCATTGGAGCCCGCCTTAATCAAAAGTCAACTGGAAGATTGGAGACTCTACGGTCATGTAGAAAGATCTAAACATGGGTTAGGGTATGATCCCGACGCTCCCATGAGACAGTTGACACAAATGCCGAGGAGTCGATTTGCCGACCAAGCCTCAACATCTCATGTCCTTGAAGACATCGATTTCCCTGGATATCTCTTTGAAGAGTCACCCGTCAAGGATCCAGGAAGCTCTACCAATTCGTACGAGTTCTCTGATGATGAAGAGGAATTGTCCGGTGATAAAGACATGTGGCATTCTGACCCAGAAGAACCCTCATCTCCAAAAGAAGTACTTTACTTCGACCCAATTTCAACAGGCGATTGGGATCACCTCATAGCAAGCCTTGAGAAGATCACCGATCTTGAAGACCCATGGCCAGAAACGAAGCCTTGGCCTGAAAATACCCTTGAAACTCCAGAAGGTTTCGTTGAGTTGGAAGCCTCCGAAAATATTGTGGAGGAACCACCTTCGAATCTTCCAACAGAAGATTCTATTCAAAAGATAGACTTGGGAACACCAGATGACCCACGTCTTGTATTCATAAGCAAGAATATAAAGGATGATGAGTTACCCGAGTATATCTCTTTTCTTTGTGAGTTCGTTGATTGTTTTGCATGGTCTTATGCTGAAATGTCTGGCATAGACCCCAAGATAGCAGTCCACAAACTCAATCTGCAAAAAGATATCAAGCCTGTCAAACAAGGCAAAAAAAGATTCCGTCCAGACGTGATGGACAAAATTGAACAAGAAGTTCAAAAACTCAAAAGCGTCGGCTTCTTTCGTGAGGAACAACATCCTGAATGGTTGGCTAATATTGTCCCAGTGACAAAGAAAAATGGGCAGATCAGGGTCTGTATTGATTATAGAGACCTAAATGGTGCTTGCCCCGAAGATGAGTTCCCGCTCCCCATACCAGAGGCGATGATTGACAGCACCTGTGGGTTTGAGCGAATGACCTTCATGGATGGATTCTCTGGCTACAATCAGATACAGATGCATCCTGAAGATGAGAAACACACATCATTTCGGACCCCATTTGGCGTGTATTGCTACACTGTCATGCCATTTGGTCTGAAAAATGTTGGTGCAACATATCAGAGGGCTATGATGAAAATATTCTAAGATATGCAGCACAAGACGGTTGAATGTTACGTTGATGACCTCGCCGTCAAAAGCAGAAGAAAAGAAGACCATCTGAAAGACCTTCGGGAAGTCTTCCTCCGACTTCGCAAACACAAACTGCGAAGGAATCCCCTGAAATGCTTCTTAGCTTCTCATCGGGTAAGTTTCTCAGATTCATAGTCCGGAAAGCTGGAATAGAACTTGACCCGATTAAAGTCAAGGCTATTCTAGAAATGCCTTCTCCTAGAACCTTAAGAGAACCGAAAGGACTTCAAGGAAGATTGGCAGACATCAAACGGTTCATCTCCAATCTCTCGGGGAAATGCCGTCCTTTTTCTCGGTTGATGAAGAAAGGTGTGGACTTTGTTTGGGATGCTGAATGTGAAGCAGCATTTCAAGACATCAAGTCATACCTGACCAAACCTCCAGTGCTGGCTGCCCCTGCCACTGGAAAACCATTCATCTTGTACACAAGAGCTCTCGACCACTCTCTGAGCGCTCTGTTTGCACAAGAAAATGACGAAGGAAAAGAAGCTACTCTATACTACCTCAGTCATATGCTGGTAGGTGCGGAGCATTACTATTCTCCAGTCGAGAAAGAATGCCTTGCAGTGATGTTCGTCATACAAAAGCTACGTCACTACCTTCTTTCGAACACAATCTACCTGATTTCGAGGATCAACCTCTTAAAGGTCCTTGTCACAAAAGCAGGTTCTCTCATTGCTCGACTGGCAAAATGGTCCATCCTCCTATCACAATTTGATATCAGGTATGTACCACAAAAGGCAACCAAAGGCCAAGCCCTAGCGGATTTCTTGCAGAGCATCCGTTGCCTAAAGATTCCCCACTCAAAGATGATCTCCTAGACGAACCTGTCTACAACGTGGAGACTTTCTCACCAAATGCCTCCTGGGACATGTACTTTGACGGTGCAACCAGGACAAATGAAAAAAGAAAGGTAATCTTGGGAATCGGCATCCTCTTTGTTAGCCCCGACAAGCACATGATTCCACATGCTTTCTCGCTACTGGAACCATGCTTAAACAATGCAACTGAATACCAAGCTCTAATCGTAGGACTGGAACTAGCCCTCGAATCCGTCATCACCATGTTGGAAGTCTTTGGAGACTCTCAACTGATCGTCAACCAGATGAATCAAAAATTTGAAGTCAGGAAGCCTGATCTGTTGCCTTATTACAACAAGGCACAATCACTTCGTCAAAGGTTTGACATCCGTCATATCACCCATATCCTCAGAGGTGAGAACATCCGTGCAGATGCCCTGGCCGGACTTGCCGCATCCATGGCGATCCAGGAAGGGGAAAACATGCAAATCACAGTGTGTCAAAGAAGGATTCTCCCTCCTCTCAACACACACCAAGCAGTTGTTGAATGCCACCAATTGGCCGGAAGTCGGATCTCCATCCTCAAACCTCCAATCGGCGACTAGAGAGATCCGTTCATTAATTACACCATGTTCGAAATTCTCCCTGAAGATCCAAAAGAATGGGTAAGCATTCAAAGACGAGCCCCAAACTTTCATTTGGATATACCTTCAAAAATGCTTTACAGAAAATCCTTCGACGGAGTACTTATGCGCTACTTGTCACAACAAGAGGCTGAGGAAACCCTCAAAGAAGTTCATGCTGGTCTTTATGGAGCTCATCAGGCTGGTCCCAAGTTCTACGATCAGATAAAAAGGTATGGATATTACTGGCCTACCATGATAGCTGATGCCATGCAATTTACTAAACGCTACCGCAAATGCCAAGTTCATGGAGACTATGTTCATATACCTCCAGAATGGCTACACCCCACAGCAATCTCATGGCCGTTCGAAGCTTGGGGTATGGACATCATAGGTCCTATCTCTCCCCCATCAAGCAAAGGCCATCGCTTCATCTTCGCCGCTACGGATTATTTCTCCAAGTGGTCAGAAGCATTTGCACTCGGTGAAATGAAGACCTCATCAGTTCTTCAATTCTTGTGCATCAACATTATTTGTCACTTCGGCATACCTAAAAGATTCGTTCATGATAACGGACCGCAACTCCGGGATCACCGATTCTACAAGTTTTGCGACAAATACAAAATTCAGAGTTGTCCTTCGACTCCATACAATCTGGCAGAAAACGGACTAGCAGAAGCTTTCAACAAGACACTCTGCAAAATCCTCAAGAAAATGGTCCCTAGTCACAAAAGAGACTGGGGAGACAAACTACCTGAAGCTTTGTGGGCTTACCGAACCACCGTTCGAAGGCCAACCCATAGCACACCATTATCTTTGGTCTATGGATGCGAAGCTGTTGTCCCTTTGGAAGTACAAATTCCTTTCTTACGGGTATCTTTGCAAAGTGACATGATGCAGGAAAGCAATGTCAAATTGAGACTCCAAGAACTGGACAATCTCGATGAAAGACGGCTCAAAGCCTTACAAAGCATTGAGCTGTACCAAGCACGCATGGCAGGATCTTTCAACAAAAGGGTCCGACAACGCGCCTACAAAAAGGGTGACTTGGTTCTTGCAGTAAAAAGGCCAATGGTTTTTGCCCACAAATCCAAAGGCAAACTCGAACCAAAATGAGAGGGACCCTTCGTCATTGACAAAGTCTTCTCCAACGGCGCATATGCATTTTTAAACATGGAGGGCGACAGATGTATGTTGCCCATCAACGACAAGTTCTTGAAGCGGTACTACCCTTGAAGACTTATGCCATTGGGTCAGAGCAGTGCCTGCACGAATAAAGCCTATTCTCAGGTACTCGCTCGTCAAACCCGCCTCTTTAAGATTTTTCATCCTTGTGTTGAGATTTCTAAAACATTCAAAACAATGCTTACTTTCATAGTTTCATTGTTCAAAAAATCCAAAAATCCAAGTTTAGGAGCCTCTTCCCAGACTTGACAAGATTTTCGATCCTTGAACCCAAAATTCATGGTTTGAAACAAAATCAGGACTCAGGAATTTCCACCCTAGTCCACCCTGACTTTTACAACCAAAAACGGTTTTAAGCCAAAATTTACGACCCTCGTGTCTTTAAACAAAAATGGTTTTTCAAAAAAACCGCGGGGAAGCGACGCTTAGTCGATACTCACAAAACCCAAAATTGGAAGCATGTGAACCCCATTCGATACTTCCAAAATTTCAAAATCGCAGGGAAGCGACACTTCGTCGATACTTGCAAAATTTCAAAAATCGTGGAGGCACAACATTCCAGTTGATATCCACAAACTCAAAATTCAAACAAAAACCGAGGTCCAAAAAAAAAAAGACCCCAAATTTCAAAAATCGTGGGGAAGCGACATTCCATCGCTACCCACAAAACCAAATTTTTTTGAAAAAAAGCAAGGAAGCGATGCTTAGTCGATACTTGCGCCCAAATTCACGAGGAGGCGACATTCCATCGATACTCGCAACCGAATGAGCAAGGAGGCGACATTCCATCGATAGTTGCAAGACCATTCAGTAGGGAGGCGACTTTTAGTCGATACTTGTATTTTTGAAAACCAAAACCCGGCTCTCATGCCAAAATCGACTATAAATGCCAAAAACCCGACTCTTATGCCAAAAATCGGCTATAAATGCCACAAAACCTAGCTCTCATGCCTAAATTTGGCTTTCACGCCAACAAAACAAAACTCGGTTTTCAAAAAACTCGGCTCTCATGCCAAAAATCGTCTATAAACGCCACAAATTCGGCTATAAACGCCACAAAAAAAAATCGGCTATCAATGCCAAAAACAAAATCGGTTATCAATGCCGAAAACAAAATCGGCTATCAATACCAAAAACAAATCCGGGCTATCAATGCCACAAACAAAAATTTTGGCTCCCATGCCACAGATAAAACCGGCTTCCACGCCATCCCAAATTTTGGCTTTCATGCCATTTCAAAAAAAAACTTCGGCTCCTACGCCACAAAATTCGGCTCTCATGCCATTTCAAAAATTGGCTTTTACGCCATCTCAAAAAAAATTTGGCTCCCATGCCACAAACAAAACCAGCTTCCATGCCATCCCAGATTTTGGCTTTTACGCCACAAAACCGGCTTCCATGCCATCCCAAATTTTGGCTTTTCGCCACAAAATTCTGGCTTCCATGTCGACCTAAATTCGGCTTTCATGACATCTCAAAATTCCGGCTTCCATGCCGACCCAAAATTCGGCTTCCATGCCATCTCAAAGTTCGGCTTTCACGCCAAAACAACCATTTGATAAAAGGTTTTTCACAAAATGACAAACTTTTGATTAAATTTCCAAACATTCCCATTTAACTATTGCTTGAATTTATTACAAAAGAATTTGAGTGAGAAGAGGGAATACAAAAAAAGAAGTGCTAAAAAAAATGTCCACAAGCACTACAGGAAAAAGAGTACCAAAAAAATATGTGTGTATACACGGGTACCAAAAAAAAGAAGAAGAAAAGTTTGTTATTAGAATTAGGAGCTCAGTCTCACATGGTCTTCAACCAAAGACTCAACTCCTCAAGCAGACTCTTGGCCTTAGCCTCTAAAGCTTCCAGGCCACGCTTCTTCAAGATCTTCCCATAGAATGCGGCAGAACGCCGCGATCCATCTACAGCGTGGGGAAGCTCTTCCCAAAGAATCTGCCATTGCTCATACTCTTGAATCTTCCTCCGGAGATTGCTCTCGGCCTCCTCGACTTGGCAAATCAGAGCCCCTTCTCTGGCACGAGCTTCCACAATGGCAGCCCATTTTGCAGCAGCTTGTTCCTCCAATAGCTCAAGACACTACCTGGTCTCAACGACCTCTCTATCAACACGGCGCAGGTCTTCTGTCAGCCCAATGATAGCCAACTCGATAACGTTCCTCTCCCGAACGAATTGCTTCCGAGTCCGCGAGATCTCGTCCAACTCAGACTTGACCTCGCTAGAAGGCTTCAAAATCATCTCATTGAAGAAGTCACCACTTGGGAAACTCTTGGTTTTATTCCACTTGCTCCCTAAAGCTATGGCTTCATCAACGAAAGCCTTCACATCTACAATGTCCAGGCCGACTTCTTCGCTATCAGTAAGGATGTCCTGTACATGCTTAACCATGCCAAAGCCATCTTCCAAATGGCCAGAAGAAAGAGTTTCGATCCATGAGCTCAAAACACTCTTCAACACTTTCTTCGCATACTCAAGAGATGGCCCGGACGAAGGCTCGCCCCTCTCCATTGGTCGACTGCCCGTGTCATGTCTTGCTGGAGGAGTGATCATTAAGCTCTTTCTAACTGGAGACACTGGCGAAGGAATCTGCTCTGCCGCATTAAATTTAGAAGAAGAAGTCCCTACTTCTGGTTCAACTGCAGGCATCCCCTGCTCTGTCACTGAGAAAGACGGAGGAACTTTTTCTGTTACCTCAAAACTTGACAGCAAAACAAAACAAGAAAAGAGGTATGAATATGATCTTGTTGAAAAATCATTATCATCAAGGTTATTGCTACAAATAACTTCTTCGACGATCGGCGGAATACTTTCTGCCTCCATGAGTTCATCTGAAGCATCGTCAAAGGTCGCGTCCATGGATGACTCAAAATCGTCAGAATCCTGTGACAAGTCAACTGACAAGAAAACAAGCAATATGTTAGCATATGACAGCACAGACAAAAGAAAGAAAATATAAAGAAGTCATACCAGGTGAAGATTCTGGAATCACTCCAAGATCCCTCGGTTCTTCTTCGGATACTGCAGCCGGATCCGTCACTGCCTCATTGGCTGGAACCTCAAGCATCACCGAGTCCTCATCTTCCACTGAAAAAGGGGGAGAAGGAAAATCAAAACAAGAAAATCTCAAAGAAAGAAGCGAAAAGAGAAAGAGGAAGAATCATACCTTCACCAGCAGTCTCTTCTTCTCGACTCCTCTTTTCCGGAGGCTCATCGACATCCTCTGACGTCTCTTCAGCGATGGTGAGAGGGACTTCTGGATCAGGAGAGTCATCGTGTCGTCTCTTATTACGACGCTGCCCTCTCTTCCTCTTGCTTCTATGGGTTGGTTTACTTGAAGTACCCGCCCCACTGTCAAAGTCAGGAGCTTCGCTTGATTCCTCACCAGATTGTCTACTCTTTCCAGTGGACTCCAAGGAAGTCTTCTTTAGTTCCGCTTGCATCCAAGCGTCGATCTCGGCTTCCTCCTCTTCGAGCTGTTCCAAGACCTCACTAGGTATCTCTTGTACAGCTCTTGGTCTGATGATGTCCCGCTCATTGAGAAAGCCGATCTTGTGCCTCTCTTTGGGAAGGAAAGTCAGAACTTCATCTCGACGAACTCCATTTGATCTGCTAACACCCTTCCCAAGAGATTGCTTGACATCAAGCTCCTTCTTGGTAAGCCCCCGGTACACTGAAAAGCTTTCCGCAAACCATTTAGTGATAGGAAATCATGGCGATAGTGTCCTCCGCACTGTGAAAGGCCCATGCATTCCTCCCATCCTGCAAACCTCCAAAGCGCTTCACCATGCTCGAAGACGCACTAATAACGCCTTGAGAGAAGCCCAACTGTAGAGCAAAACGAGAGGGAACATACAGCTGGATATCAACAAAAAGATGTCTCTGGTACACCATCGTACCAACGCGTATGTTAAATAGCCACCCCTTTTCTCCATTGGTCAAGGAGTAGTGTCTTCCCGACCCCACCCTAGTGGAATCACGGGAGGCACCAAAGTCAAAAGCCTTCTTCCGCAAACCGGAAGAAAGCTTCACTGAACATTGCCCAATCTCGACGTCCCTGAACCATCGGATCCTCAAACGGGTAGACAAAAGAGATTCATTAACGGCTGTCCCTCTAGCCAATCGAATCATAAAAAGGTCATCATCCCATGCAACTCTTGAGCGATGGAAGCCGGGACAGTGGTAAACATACCACGAATAGAAAATATGGGCTGAAAATACCATGTTCATAGGGAGCCCCCAGCCAAACCAAGAAAGCAGCAGCCTGTAGTTCGGTACACAAGTAGGAGTAAAGAGCTGGCACCAAAGCCAACCGCTCTCCGAACGCCATCTGACAAGCCGGAAAAATACAATGCAGCCTGATGTGTGTTCCATCTCCTCCAGCGAAAACAACCTCGCCCAACCAATAAGTGAGGTAAACAACGAGATCTCTTCGCAGTGCAATATCAGGACAAATGGCGTCTGTACTCTCGAAGAACTTCTTCAAGTCATCTCACATAACAGAGATCTTCTTCAAACCTGGATTCTTGGCCCTAGCATCTTGGGCCATACCTTTAGAAGACTCTCCGCCGTTAAAGAAATTGAAGCACAATTCTTCCAGCTGCTACATCGGACTTTTGAGCCCTCCTTCTCCTTCAAAAAATCATAGAAGGCGACCAGCTGAAAGTATCAGAGCCTGAACTCCTCAAACTGCTCCTCAAGAACGCTGTCGATATGCATAAACTCCTCATAGAGTTTGCCAAGGATAGGCAGCTCGGTGATGACACTTTATTCCTTTAAAGTAAAACCAATCTCACCGTTCGTCACAATGAAGGTGTTGGTTTGTGGAAGGAATTACTCTAGCATGGCCATGAAGGCCTCATCAGAGAAAACCACGGCCTTCCGAAAAGCACGAACAACGTTGAAGATCTTGGCCTCCTTCAAAATGGCTCCACCAACCTGCAGGGTGTGATCAGTCCATGATTCCCAGCTCGAATCAGCACTGAAACGGCCACAAAGTCGAAAAGGCTTCACCCAACTGCCGCCGTCACCTCAAAAAATGCCAAGGTCAACTGGTCTCAAATTGACCGACGGATGGTCAGAACCCTGGTAACCACTAGAGGGTATCAACATGTCCATACGAACGGGCAACTTCTCCACATATTCGGAAGGACCGCCAACAAAAACCCCGGTCTTTATCACATTGGTCCT
Source organism: Cinnamomum chago (assembly GCA_038049695.1). NCBI lineage: Eukaryota > Viridiplantae > Streptophyta > Magnoliopsida > Laurales > Lauraceae > Cinnamomum > Cinnamomum chago. Next base: position 39,776,794 of record CP142460.1, read on the forward strand.
CTTCACTTAGCTTGGAGGATCCTCCCTCTTGGGACACGTGGGAGAAAGACTCATGATCGATACAGTCCGATCAAAGGTCGACCGGGTAGAAATGGTTCTCTCCTCACCATCAGCTGTGTAAGAGAATTGAAAGCATCTTTTTTGGTACGTCAAAGTCGTCAGGGACTGCATCGCCAAAGAAAAAGGTAGGCTTGGGTACAATGCTCTGATCGTCCATGACCCAAGGACGGTTGCTTACCATAATTTTGTAGAACTCCTCATCCTTGAAAGCGATTAATTGCTGTCTCATCTCATCTCGATTGAGGGAGTCACACTCTTCCAAGTTTCTCTCCACAAACTGGACCTTCTCCCAGGCCTGCTGAACGGCCACATTAGGAGACCTGGTAGACCGACGAGGTGCATCAGCAACAGGCTGTTTGCCCTTGTTTGTTCTAGAGGAACTACCTGCGAAGGATAAAAAAAATCATTAATCCTCAAAATGTCAGGATTTTGTTAAAGAAAAGTCCTAGCAAAATTTTGGCATGATTCCGGGACAATTCCGAAGAAAAGGGAAACATCCCGAAGAAAATAGGAAGCTTGAAGATGAGCTCAACACCACTGCAAGCTCAATGAAGCATCCTCAAAGAAGGTTTGAACTCAAACATTGCTGCTAGATCAAACCAATCTCATCAAATCTCCACAAGCTTGAAGAAGGGCTCAACATCGCTGCGAGCTCCAAACTTCGAAACTTGCAAAGCTCCTCAAAATCCAGCAAGATTAGGAAAGGGCTCAACATTGCTGCGAGCTCCAACTCCCAAGCCTTGCAAAAGATTTCTAGGTATGCATCTGAAAGTCCACGAGGATCCTAACCCTAGAGGGGGGGTGAATAGGGTGAGCTACAAGTATGACCAATTTCGAGCAATTTTAATTTCTAAAACTAAACTAGTCACATGTGATGATTAAACAAACAAGATGCGGAAGCTAATACAAAATCAATCACCACATAGCATGCACCACAACACCAATATTTATAGTGGTTCGGCCTCAATGCCTACATCCACTACCGGCTTGTGTCTCCAACACCCCACCGGATTCCACTAATTATGCTTTTTACTAGGCTAAGCAATAACCCTTACAAAGTTGTTTTCCTAGGCTAAACAACAACCTCTCAATGTGCTTTTATAGGCTTAGCAATAACCTTACAATATGCTTTTCTTAGGCTAAGCAATAACCTTACAATATGCTTTTCTTAGGCTAAGCAATAACCTTACAAGTTGCTTTTCAAAGGCTAAGCAATAACCTTACAAGATGCTTTTCAAAGGCTAAGCAATAACCTTACAAGATGCTTTTCAAAGGCTAAGCAATAACCTTACAAGTTGCTTTTCTTAGGCTTAGCAATAACCTTTACAAAAATAGTTTTCTCAAAGAAAGTGTCTTAACAAAAGAACACTCTAAGAGATTACAATTTAAGCTCAATGGAATTGCCTCTTGAATAGGCTAATATGAAAGTGAAAACTAAACTCACACAAACACTCTATGAATGCAAAGATGTATGCTTATGAGGTGTGTGTGTGTGATGGCTTCAATCAAGTTCAAAAAGAAAGCTTAATCAAATATATGCTTAAAGCATTTGAAAGTTTAAGACACACAAAAGTTTTGATTGAAGTTTGATGCAAATCACATGAATAATAAACAACTTGTTAATGACATGAAATTCAAAGAATCACAAGTTGTATGAGAAATAAAGTTTAAGAAAGCATGTGATTTGATAAGAGTGATTTCAAACTAATCTAATTTACCAAGAAAGATATAGAGCTTGCAAATCAACTCTTTAAGGACTTGAAATCATGCATAAATGAAAATACAAAGGATTTGAGCATGCATGAATTTCATTTGTATGGAAATCAAAATAACTTAGAAGATGTACCTTTTAAAAACTCATGAGTTTGATTTCCAAATAGCCCTCTAGCCTTTCCAACTTCTTCCCCTTTCTTTGGCTCCAAAATGCTCTCAAAAGTTCATAGTTCAAGCCTTGAAAAAGGTTGGAAATGAATGGACTTTATAGCCAAAAAGTTGCCAACGGCTAGTTCTCGGTCGACCTAGACACAGGTCTCGGTCGACCGAGAAAGCACAACGGTCATATTTCTGACCGTTGGCCTGAAACAGTTCAAAAACTGTCCATTTGCCCTGCAGTGTTCTCGGTCGACCGAGACACAGGGCTCGGTCGACCGACGACACTGTCGGGCGAGTCCCTGGGCCAAAATTCCAACTTTTTTCCATTTTCAAAGTTTTTCTTTGGTGGATCTTTTGGCCACTAAATCAAGCTTAAATAACATGTTTTAAGGTATTCTAAGATGTTTAAAAACATGAGAAACACAAAGCCTAAAATGATTCACAAGATTAAAACCAAAGGCTAGCTTGATTTGAATACAACTCTTTTCAAATGAAATTGCATACAAAATGATTCTTTTTGTGAAGAATGTATGCAAGACTTAAACCTAAATACACAAGATGATTTTCCAAATGTAGTGCACAAGGAAATAGGTTTTCAAAAGAGTTTTGGGTTCTAAAACCAATGCATCCAAGTTTAAAACCAAAACATGCATAAAACAAAAGCTTTTCCAAATCTTAAAAGCTATGCATGGGTAAAACTAGATTTCAAGATATTTTAAATCAATGCATGTGTGTGAATTCAAAAGATGCCAATATGCAAATGCATCCATCAAATTGCAAATACAAAAGACCTAACAATCTCCCCCTTTGCAATTTGATGGCAACTTACTCATCATAGAATTTTCACACAAAGTCTTTAGCTCCCCCTTAGCTTGACAAGTCTTGAAATCTTGTTGGATGCTTCTTCTCTTAGCTTGGGCTCTTGGGCTCTTTTCTTCAATCTTCTTGATGCTTGGTGCTTGATCATTCTTCAAGCTTTCTTCTCATCTTCCTCTCTTTGGCCAAGCATCTTCTTTAGCTCCAAGCTTTCTTTCTTCTATTTGCTCTCCCCCTTTGACCATGCCTCTCTCTCTTGAGAACTTGAAAGCTTTCTCCCCCTTTGATGGATAGGAGATCTTCGAGTACTTGAACTCTCGAACTCTCTCCCCCTTTGAAGAGTAGGAGATCTTTGAGTCACACTTGAACTCTCTCTCCCCCTTTGACATTAAATTGCAAAGGTACCTACACACATGAGACAAGAAGAATACCTTTAGTAGCACCTGTTAACAAATGTAATCGAAAATGAAAAACATAACAGGCTATCATGTATGTAAGTTAACTCTAAGGGCTCATTAGCATTCCAAGGGTGAATTTGATCAAAACTAATTCTTCCTATGAAGGTTTACACTCCCCCTCAATCCATTCTCTTCTTTTGTCAAGCTTTTGACAAGATATAACTATTAGATTCAAGAAGTAGATGGTTTAACCAAGTGAGGGTTAACTTCAAGGAAAGGATTAGATTCATTTAACTATTAAGCACAATATGATCAAATTACCAAAAGAGAGCTAGGTCTAATGGGAAAAGCAATCATGGATATCAATTGAAATAAACATATCAATTGAGATTAAAGGATGTGACTATAAACTCAATCACTCTAAAATGGATTTAAGAATATTACTTATTAGGAGAAATCCAAATTAGAGCTATCCATGATATGGGGTTAACTCAAACATAGCATTAATCAATATAACTTATGAAAATCATATGCTATGTAAGATTTTGAAAATCATTTCATTCAATCAAATAAATATGACTATTAAAGTGCATGAAAGAGTGAAATGAAATTCAATCATGAAGCCAACCTCAAATAATAACCAACCAATATTATTAACACATAAACATGGTGGTCATGAGATATACCTATGAGAGCAAAAAGAGGTGGCAATCATGAGCATTATGATGCTAATGGTGTGTGACGTGGAACAATTATATAACTATGAAGATTAGTCCAAAGCACACAAGGTCTATCACATACACAAGATAAGATATCAATTGGATATGAAATCAATGGAACATTATACCAAATGAAACCAATTGAATATGATAACATGAGTAAAAGCAAGGATGTGATAAACTACCATCAAGCATCATAAATGCATATTCATCACTTTTAATGATATTCCTAAAGAGCATAGTGATGAACAAGGCAAATTGCAATGCAAAAGGATAAAGCTTTGTAATGCATGCAATTTCCAAAGTGTCTAGATCATATGAATTCAACACTAAGAAATCCATCAAACAAGAGATATAACTATGAAATATAAGAAATGGATTTCAAAGAGATTCATATGATCAAGAACACTACTATGAAGTTGAAACATGTATAAGGATGACAACAAGAGAATCTACATGAATCAACATCATAACCATCCATAAAGATATGACTAGAGAGCATAGAGGATGGATTTAGGTTCTAGTATGGTTTCTACAAATGATACTAAGATCACAACCATACATGGAACCAATTGTCATTTGCATATAAAAAGAATGTAAACACATAAGCTAAAGATGCAAACAACATACATTTCCATTTCTAAAGATAATGCAACCAAAAGAAAAGGAAATGAGAATCATGGAATATGCTTTGAAGAATCTAACTAATGAAGTTATAGAGCATTTCCAATCAAACAATTTTCAAAACAATGATTTTCCATATACAAGTATAAATTAGAAGTCCATGGAAAAACTTGAATTGAGTCAAATCATTTGTTCAAAAAGTCTTACAAATGATTCAACAACAATTGATCATGAGGAGTCTAGCTATGAAAGCTTTTAACAACACAATCAATTAATCATGTAGAAATGCAATGCAAGGCATATGAGTGCAAAAAGCAAATCAAACATGATGAATTTATAATCAAGAGATTTTGAAAACCATGACATGTAACTTAGAAAGGTGCATGAAAACAAAATCAAATGATCATAAATAAGCAATGCATTTTATAAAAAGTAACTAAGAAAGAACCAAAATGCAAAGCAACATGACCAACTAAATGATTTAACTATAAAAAGAATAGGTTGGTCAATGAGGTCAAGACCCTAAGGTTTGTCTAAGTATCTAACTTTAGGAATCCACCTAAGGTCTTGGGAGGGTTGAACTTTGAGGTCTAGTTTGGGGTTCTCACCAACTAAAGGAGATTTGACTTGAAAAATTCTTTTAGACTTAACATCAAATCTTTGAGGTTTGACTATTTTAGATTGATGATTAGTCTTAGAGAGTTGGTGTGTTTGTTTCATAGGGGATTGCTTCAAATTTCTTTTCTTCTTATTTTCTCCCTTTCTTTGACTTTTGAAATTTAGATTTAACTTAGTAAATTTCTTCAAAAGTTCTTTCATGTTTTGACTTAAGGGAGGTAGGTTGAGAAGCTTTTTGTTAATAGATTCTTTTAAACTTGGTTTGACTTGTTTAACCTTTTTAGAATCTATTTTTGGAGACTCCTTGTTAATTGGTTTAACTTGTTTAAGCTTTATGGAGTCTTCCTTTGTTTTTAGTGTCTTACCCTTCAAGTTTGATTTTACTTTCTTGAGTTCAAAGATGGGTTTAGACACATAGCTTCTTTTCCTTAGTTTGCACTCAAACCTAAAGTGTCCTTCATTGCCACAATAATCACATTTTGTTTTGGGCAAGGAAGTGTGAGTGCTAGAGAATGAGGACTCACCTTTCACAAAAGTGTTGGTGAATTTAGGGTCATATGACATATTCCTATTAAATCCAAGACCCGTCCTATCTCCATGAGATTTACCCAATTTGAATAATTTTTCAAGTTTCTCTTCACTTTGGGTAAACTTGCACTCATACTTTTGTTTATAGCTTTCAAGTTGAGTGACTTTGGTTTTAAGGGTTGAATTTTCATATTTAACTTTTGTTAGTTCATTTTCAATTCCCTTAAAATTGTTTAGCTCTTCATAGGCAAGTTTTAACTTAGAATTAAGCTCATTAACAACATTTGATCCAAGTTCTAAAGTTTTTAAATTACTTTGAGCATTAGACAAATTTTCATTGGAAATTGTCAACTTGGATTTTAAATAGTTAATGTTTTCATCTTGTCTTTTAATTGTATCTCTTAGGTTCAAATTTTCATTTTTAAGTTCATCACAATTTATCTTAATCTCATTTAATTCATCTTGAGCATTAGATAAATTTTCCTTAGAGATAGTCAATTTAGATTCAAGATTGTTAAAGTCTTTATCTTGTCTTGTAATTTGATCTCTTAGAATTAAATTTTCCTTATTGACATTATCATAATCCATCTTTAATTCTTTTAGTTCATCTTGAATGTTAGATAGATTATTTAAAGAGATCATGAACTTAGAGTCTAGACATTTTATTACTTCTTCTTTCTCTCTAAGTTCATCTTTTGAAGAGGCTAGATCTTTGGTTAGATTCATAGATTCTTCTCTTAAGCTTTTGTTTCTTTTATCAAGCTTTGTAGATAATGTATATAATTCATTGTAGGCTTGTTGAAGATCATCTTCATCATACTCATTTTCTTCCTCTTTTGAGTCAAATTGATATTCATTTAATTGATGGTTTGAATCTCTAATAGAAGGAAGAGTGAGAGGTCTAGAAGAATCTACAAAGTCTATCCTAGTGGAGTCCATTCTAAAGATTTTCAAATAAGCACAACTCTAGGGTTTTAACTCTAGCAAAGATCAACTCCGGGTTGTTAAGCCCTAAAATGGAGTAACCCTCTCTGATACCAATTGAAAGTCCACGAGGATCCTAACCCTAGAGGGGGGGTGAATAGGGTGAGCTACAAGTATGACCAATTTCGAGCAATTTTAATTTCTAAAACTAAACTAGTCACATGTGATGATTAAACAAACAAGATGCGGAAGCTAATACAAAATCAATCACCACATAGCATGCACCACAACACCAATATTTATAGTGGTTCGGCCTCAATGCCTACATCCACTACCGGCTTGTGTCTCCAACACCCCACCGGATTCCACTAATTATGCTTTTTACTAGGCTAAGCAATAACCCTTACAAAGTTGTTTTCCTAGGCTAAACAACAACCTCTCAATGTGCTTTTATAGGCTTACCAATAACCTTACAATATGCTTTTCTTAGGCTAAGCAATAACCTTACAATATGCTTTTCTTAGGCTAAGCAATAACCTTACAAGTTGCTTTTCAAAGGCTAAGCAATAACCTTACAAGATGCTTTTCAAAGGCTAAGCAATAACCTTACAAGTTGCTTTTCTTAGGCTTAGCAATAACCTTTACAAAAATAGTTTTCTCAAAGAAAGTGTCTTAACAAAAGAACACTCTAAGAGATTACAATTTAAGCTCAATGGAATTGCCTCTTGAATAGGCTAATATGAAAGTGAAAACTAAACTCACACAAACACTCTATGAATGCAAAGATGTATGCTTATGAGGTGTGTGTGTGTGATGGCTTCAATCAAGTTCAAAAAGAAAGCTTAATCAAATATATGCTTAAAGCATTTGAAAGTTTAAGACACACAAAAGTTTTGATTGAAGTTTGATGCAAATCACATGAATAATAAACAACTTGTTAATGACATGAAATTCAAAGAATCACAAGTTGTATGAGAAATAAAGTTTAAGAAAGCATGTGATTTGATAAGAGTGATTTCAAACTAATCTAATTTACCAAGAAAGATATAGAGCTTGCAAATCAACTCTTTAAGGACTTGAAATCATGCATAAATGAAAATACAAAGGATTTGAGCATGCATGAATTTCATTTGTATGGAAATCAAAATAACTTAGAAGATGTACCTTTTAAAAACTCATGAGTTTGATTTCCAAATAGCCCTCTAGCCTTTCCAACTTCTTCCCCTTTCTTTGGCTCCAAAATGCTCTCAAAAGTTCATAGTTCAAGCCTTGAAAAAGGTTGGAAATGAATGGACTTTATAGCCAAAAAGTTGCCAACGGCTAGTTCTCGGTCGACCTAGACACAGGTCTCGGTCGACCGAGAAAGCACAACGGTCATATTTCTGACCGTTGGCCTGAAACAGTTCAAAAACTGTCCATTTGCCCTGCAGTGTTCTCGGTCGACCGAGACACAGGGCTCGGTCGACCGACGACACTGTCGGGCGAGTCCCTGGGCCAAAATTCCAACTTTTTTCCATTTTCAAAGTTTTTCTTTGGTGGATCTTTTGGCCACTAAATCAAGCTTAAATAACATGTTTTAAGGTATTCTAAGATGTTTAAAAACATGAGAAACACAAAGCCTAAAATGATTCACAAGATTAAAACCAAAGGCTAGCTTGATTTGAATACAACTCTTTTCAAATGAAATTGCATACAAAATGATTCTTTTTGTGAAGAATGTATGCAAGACTTAAACCTAAATACACAAGATGATTTTCCAAATGTAGTGCACAAGGAAATAGGTTTTCAAAAGAGTTTTGGGTTCTAAAACCAATGCATCCAAGTTTAAAACCAAAACATGCATAAAACAAAAGCTTTTCCAAATCTTAAAAGCTATGCATGGGTAAAACTAGATTTCAAGATATTTTAAATCAATGCATGTGTGTGAATTCAAAAGATGCCAATATGCAAATGCATCCATCAAATTGCAAATACAAAAGACCTAACAGCATCATCATGCTCCCAATCAATTTACTAAAAAAGCATGCATCCAAAAAATCATCATGCATTAGATGCTAGGAAAACTTTAACCAGAGTTTGATCAATTCCAACCCAACTTGGTCAAAACCAATCAAACTTTGTCAAAGTCAAAATTCATGTTGACTTGACCTAGAGATTCTAGCCTTTTATCTTTATGCATCTAAAAAAAAAAGGAGAAAGACAATATGCATGAACATCTTGGAATGCATAAACCTCATCATCATGGTGCATGAACCTCATTATCATAGTGAGCAAAAAAAGAGAAGCAAAAAAAAAAAAAAAAAAGAGAGAGAAGTTTCAAAAAAAAAATTTGGGCAGCAGGCCGTGGCCCACTGCCACGTGGCAGTACGGCTATGTCCATACGAACAAGGAAAAGAAAAAAAAAGTGCAAAAAAAAATGTCAGCAAAAAAAAAAAAAAAAACAACAGCACGTGAAAAAAAAAAGAAAAAGAAAAAGAAAACACGTGAGAAAAAAAGGGGGAAAAGAAAAAAAGAGAAAGAAAAGAAAAGAAAAAGAATCCTACATCTACATGGAATCTCTTGTGGAGGAAGAAAACTTACTTGAAGCCATTGATGGAGAAGAAGAAGAAAAGCTTGAAGATCTTTGAAGAAGAAGGAAAATTCTTGATCTTGGAGCACTCTTGAAGACTCTTGCAAAGAAAGAAAGCAAAGAAGCAAAGATCCAATCTCTCCTTGCTTTTATAGAAGAGAACAAATTAAAAGAGGAAACAAGGAGAAAACCAAGGAGGTAAGTTCTAAAAACTAGCAACTTTCCTAAAAGAAAAGGGATTTGAGATATTCTCTCTTAAAAAGAAGATTCTTTGAAAAATTCTCTCCAAAAAGAAAGGGAATGAGAAATATTCTCCTCCAAAGAAAGATACTTTGAGGAAATCTCTCCAAAAAACAAGGAAGTATGAGAGATTCTGTCCAAGTAAGAATATTTTTAGATATTCTCTATCGAAAAGAGATATTTTTAGATATTCTTTACAAAATGACACCATGTGAGATCTAAGCCATCTTTCAAAGCTTAAGGTCCCATGGGCTAGCCCACATGAGTCAGGTTTGACCACCTAAGCACTAAAAAGGGGCTTCCTTTCAAAAAATTCCTCCTACCAAGAGCATACAAAATGGTTTCATGCCTCTTTTGAGTCGATTGGACCATTCAAAAAAAAAAAAGGACAAAGCCTCATGAGTTCCCAAAAAACCAAACCATCCAACCTCATATACCAAATTGAGCCAAAATCTTGAAATTGACAACCCACAAAAAAACCACACTCTGGTCCCCTAACTTGCCACATAAAAGCTTGTTAGGTCACAAGGCCAAAACAAAAAACCTGACCCCCCAACTTGCCATATACAGCTTATTGGGTCACAAGGTCAAAACCAAATCTGACCCCCCAATTTGCCACATACAGCTTGTTGGGTCACAAGGTCAAAATCCAAAATTCAAACCCCGTCCCCCTAAACTGCCACATACAACTTGTTAGGTCACAAGGTCAAAAAACCAAAAATCCTTCTTGATCGCCTGATGCGCCACGTAAAGCCCTTAGGTTCACAAGATCAAAAGGAAAACCCAAAATTCAAAACCCAAATCCAACTCCCTCATGTCATTTTCAAAACTTTACTATGAGATGGTACGTGATCCCTCTCACTGCCATAAAATCCCCTTGGAAACTCAAAAGGCCATTTAAAAAAAATCTCAAAGACTCTTGGTCAAGTCGAAAGCTCTCCTTCAAGTTTCTATTCGAGGCACATCGACTCCAAAAGCTACTCGTCGTTGTACCTCGAGGGGGCATTTATTGACACCAAAAATGTCACTTTGCCTCTTCAAACATCAAGAAGCCGCATGAAGCAACATCCTACTACAAACGAGCAATGCTACTTCAAGCATCAGATCTTGTCAGAATCAAACAAAAACTACAAGATTCTCCAAGACAGCGAAATTAGGAGTTCACATGAAGTTTCAGGCCATTTCGACATCATTTGACCTAACTTCACTCCTCCGGCAGCCAAACAGGCGCTCCTGGCAGTGGCAGCGTTGAAGACATCAAAACTTCGATCTGAGCCTACGGATGGTCTCAAAATACCTCCAAAATGCTCCACGTCAAATTTCAGGTCATATCGGCCACGTTTGACCCGACTTTGACGCTCCGAAAGAAAATCAAGCCCCTCGGCAACGAGAACCACTGGGACCATTACTCATCAAACAGAGCACATGGGCGGCTTCAAAATGCTTCAAAAGGGTCGCACGTCAAATTTCAGGCCATTCCGGCAATGTTTGACCTGACTTTGATGCTCCGAAAGAAAATCAAGCTTCTCGGCGGCGGAGCACCCCAGGACCATGACATCCAAACTGGAGCTAATAGATCATCTCAAAATGACTCCAATAGGTTCCCTGCCAAATTTCAGGTCAATTGGACATCGGTTGACTGCACATCAAAGCGCGACATCTTCCTCGCGGCAAAATCAAGCCTAGCAGCGACGGGACCCCAAACGGCTGTAAACTCAAACAAAAGCCCATGGTTGGTCCTATCTGCTGCTCAGGAGGCCTCACGTCAAATTTCAGGTCATTCCAACATCGTTTGGCCTAGTTTTGATTCTTGACAAAAATCGGCAACTCTGCGCGACAAAGTCTTCGGTTTTTCCAAAAAAAATAGGAAACTTTGTGCTCTGATTTGCATGACTTCTCATCGGGTTTTCTTCAGGAGAATCAAGCCAACAAACGAGGAAAAATGTCAAGAAAAATACAGAAAAAAAAGAGAAACAAAAAGCTCGAAATACAGCCAACAAAGCGGCGACCAAAGAGGAGAAATTCCCCCATGGACACCATGGTCACCGGCGACCCTGGAAATCCAGGTCGTCGAATTTTTGCCGGAAGACCCGTTTTCAAACCTTTCTCGCGTTTCGGGAGTTCTAGCCCCTGTGATTTCCTGAAAATCTGATTTGTGATGCTCGGAAACTACTGATCTTCGTCTACATCTCGGATCCGCCGTCAAGAGCATGAAATTGTCATTGATCGCTCCAAGATCGCCAACCGGACGACCAAGAAAGTACACTTTCTGTCCGACCAATCGAGAAATCGACAAGATAGATAGTACCGGCCCGCTGTTAGCAATCAATGTTTGAAGTTGTATGATCATCCGACATCGATCAACATGAAGATCCATCGTCTATCATCGTAAGAAGAATTCCAAAAGACGGGGCACGGCCCGCGACTCTTCAAATCCCCGGTGACCACTTAATGTTGTTAATTGACCCAACTAAATGCGATCATTAACTCATTATTTTGGACGGCCCAATCAGATTCAAGAAAATGGGAGTTACAAGTCAAAGCCATCATGTCATTAAATCTATGAAACTCCTCTCATCATGGAGATTAAAGGCGATTAAAAGCCCATCATTCTCCATCGGCCAATCAGATTCAAGGAAAAAGGAGTTACAAAATCAAGAAATAAAAACTTGTAACTCCTCCCATCATGAAGCTTTAAAGCCATCAATGTTCATAAACCCTCCTAATGGCTATCAAAGGCCTATAAATAGGAGATCATTTCAAGAAGAACGGATCAAGAAATCCATCCAGAAAAATCAGAGAGAATTAGTCAGGAAGATCATCCAGAAGCCCTGCTACTCTGAAGAAACTCTGCCACAACAAACACCAAAAGGTGATTGAAGTCCCTTGGGGGGCACTCCCCCCCCCCAAGAAAAAGCCTTCTCTTCTCCTATTCAACATGGCCAAGACGCGGCTCTTCAGCCCGTCTCTTCATTTTTTATTGGGTATAGGACCTTCCCTTGGTCCTTATCCTCTAAAAAACTGAAGTCCAAGCCAAGCCAAAGAATCAAAGTATCAAGCGTTTTCATCTGAAGGACGATGGCGAAGTCCATACATGACTTGCGGCCGTCGATCTGAACTGGTCCCCGCAATCTCTTGAGAAGTCAGATTCCCTTTCTTACTTTTCTATTGTACTTTGTATTTTCTTTAAGAGAAAAAAAATCACAATTATTGTCTTTCGTTTCAATGAGATTTGTAAATCGCCTTTCACGGCAAACAAAATCGCCTCTAACGGCATCCAAAAAAAAAACTGTCTCTTTTCTTAAATATATGTGCAATGGAAAGTTAGAAAGATGATGATTTCCTTTTTACTTGCGAAGGTGGATCTCCGGATCACCATTTCTAAATTCCAAGTAGAATAGAAAATCTGGCATACCCGTACAAAAATATAGATGCCTGCCTTTCTCCCCCCTTTCTTCCCTCCGTTCGGCCTTTCTCGGTGACCCCGGGGACGGATGGGAGAGGAAAGGAAGGAAAATCCGAGTCCATCAACCGATACGATCCATCCATTTGTCCCGTAGCGGCATCGGTACGGCCCATATGTTGGTCCCGTAGCAGTCAGGATATACTGTATCACAGCTCTTCCGTAGAGCATAATATAGGAAATATAGGGGGCGGTACTATATGAGTATGCAAATGCTAGTCATGATGATGCCAATCAATGCAGGTGACAGTGCATGCAAAATAATCACAATGATTGAAGAATTGATGATGATAATAATAATTATAATAATAGTAATAGCTATGTGCTGTGGTTATGGCTCATGGCCCCATTCGAAAGGTCCGTGTAAGAACCAAACCTCTTAACCTTAAGATTAGCACTAATTAATTCTGTAGTTTGGATTGGTAAGTGGGATTAGAGGCATAACGTGGTGTTTTCTGTGTTAGAATAGTTTCTAAACAACTTTGGGAAGTTGTGAGAGCCACATAGTCAAGTTCGACCCTTTGGAGTCTGTCTGTAATTTCGAGTGAGATTGGGGGTTATTCATAAATTCTTACAAACTGTTATTCTGAGCTCATTAGATTGAGATTATTATTCCGGACAACTTTTGTATTCAACTCTAATCAATTTGAGGCCTTGAAACCCATTAATTGACCAATTCGATCATAAATTGATAGACTTTGACCAAGCAGTTGACTTTTCCTCGGACCCTCAAAATGCATAGCTTTAGAGCTCAAAGATTAACTATTGATCTGCCCAACAACTTTCATGTTCAGTCCAAACTCATCCGTGTTAGGGATTTTGTGTTTTGCAATTTGATGGATGCATTATCATTTTAGCATCATTCGAATTTTCACACATGCATTGTTTTTTAAATACTTGAAATCTAAATTTACTCATGCATTGTTTTTAAGACTTCTAAAACTTATGGTTCATGTACGTTTTGATTTTAAACTTAGATACATTTATTTTTGAAAAGAAGATTTTTGAATCAAGCATGTCTATGAGTTTAAACCTTTCAAATAAACTTAGGCATTTTAGGTTTCATGTTTTTAAAACTCTTAGATTGATTTAAAACATGTTTCCAGGCATAATTCTATAGACCAGAACTCCCTCTAGCAAAATACTTTGGAGTAGCTTTTTACTTAATCGTTTAAGAAGGCAAAACTTTTTTTTTGGTGCTACAGTAATTTTGCTACAGTGTTTTCGGTCAACCGAACTGTATGTCGGTCGACCGAACTCAAGATGTCGGTCGACTGACACTTGACCAAACCCACTTCGGTTCGTGTTCCAGAATGGTCAAATCTAGACTTTTTATGACCGTTGGGAGTTCGTTTGACTGACAATAGAGCCATTGGTCAGTTTTCTCTATATAAAAAGATCATTCCTAGGACAAATGTGAGGATCCAAGGGATATTCCTTGAGGTATTTTGAGACCAAACAAAGGGGAATGAGCCAAGGGAGGCTAGTTGGTCAAAAAGGGAAGCTAAAGCTTGGAATCATAAGTAAATCTTCTATGTAAGCTTTGTTTTCCTTTTCATATGTTTTCATGCTTTGCTTAAATTATTAGTAAATCTTTTTCGGCATGTTAACTATGATTTTTTGTGTCCTTAACATATATATGTATATATATATATATATGTGTTGAATTGATTTATTGTTTTGGATATATCAGCTCTATTCAAACCAAGTAGGACTCAAATTAGTATATCTAAGTGAATCATGTTTTGGAATCATCTTTGAAATTATATGTAACATGATTCCTATACTTGGTTGAATACTTTGTTGTTGTTTTTCATCATAAGAAAATCACTTTCAAATCTATCTTATGTTTTGGATTCAACAACTTCACAAATCACATGTATTTTTTTTTAAAGTTTCACACAACTTGCTTAGCAATGATATACATCATTTTCAAGTTGGTTTTTAAATTACATGTGATTTGTTCCTTCACTTCAATCAAATCTTTTTTTGTGTTTTACACTTTCAAAAGCTTTAAGCTTGCATTCATTAAGCTATCATTTTTAACTTGATTGAAGTTTCTCACACACACACCATGCGCATTCATCTTTGCATTACATAGAGTGTTGTGTGAGTTTGTTTTTCAATTTCATATCTGCCTAATCAAGAGGCATTGTAATTGAGCTTAAACTGTATCTCCATCAAGTGTATTTTAGACACTACTCAGAGAGAGAACCAATCTTTTGGTTGCAAAGGTTATTGCTTAGCCTAGAAAAGCATAGTGTAAAGGTTGATGTTAAGCCTTGAAAAAAACATCAGTGTTAGAGGTTATTGCTTAGCTTATTGAAAAGCATTAATAGTGGAAATCCGGTGGGGTGTTGGATCATAAGTCGGTAGTGGATGTAGGCATTGAGGCTGCACCACTATAAATCATTGTGTGATGGTGCATGCTTTGTGGTGATTGTTTTTGTTAGCTTCTGCATTTTAGTTCCATACCATCACTTGTGACTAATTGAACTATAGAATTTAAAATCGGGCATTATTGGTCATTAAGTTGTAGCTCACCCTATTCAACCCCCTCTACAGTAAGGATCTCAGACTTTCAATTGGTATCAGAGAGAGGTTACTCCATTATAGGGCTTAATAACCCGGAGTTGATCCTTAGTCTAGGATCCCCAATTTGAAATCCTATCGGAGTAGGACTTTCAATTGGTATCAAAGCCTTGTGCTCTATATTATGATCAAGTGTTTGGGAACTCTTGATTAGGTGTAAAAACCTAGAGTCAAAACCCTAGTGTTGTGTTTTCATGAAGATCATTAGAATTGATTCCACTATGTTAGATTGTGTAGATTCTTTTGTAGATTCTTCTAGACCCAATCTTCCAACAATTGGAGATTCAAACTTTGAATTTAATGAATCTCAATTTGAATTAAAAGAAGAAGAAAATGATGAAAATGAAGATGATATTCAATAAGCTTATGATGAATTGTATACATTGTCCTTATAGCTTGTTAAGAAAAATGATAGATTAATAGAAAAATCTAAAAGACTAAACAAAGAATTAGTCTCCTCTAATGATGAACTTAGAGAAAATAAAGAAATAATACATTGCTTAGACTCTAAGTTTATGATCTCTTTGCATAACCTATCTAATGTTCAAGATGAACTAAATGAAATTAAGATAAGTTGTGATGAGCTTAATAAAGAAAATTTAAAACTAAGAGATCAATTACAAAGGCAAGACAAAAATATTAACAACCTAGAATCCAAGTTGACTATTTCTAATGAAAATTTATCTAATGCTCAAAATAAGATAAAAACTCTAGAACTTGGATCTAATGTTATTAATGAACTTAAATTTGATTTAAAACTTGCCCATGAAGAACTAAACAACAATAAGGGAATTGAAAATGAATTACTAAAAGTTCAAAATGAAAATTCAACCCTTAAAACCCAAGTCACTCAACTTGAAAGCTACAAACAAAAGTATGAGTGCAAATTTACCCTAGGTGAAGAGAAATTTGAAAAATTATTTAGATTGGATAAATCACAAAGAGATAGTGTTAGGGATTTTGTGTATTGCAATTTGATGGATGCATTATCATTCTAGCATCATTTGAATTAACACACATGCATTGATTTAGAAAAACTTGAAATCTTAATTTATACATGCATTGTTTTTAAGACTTATAAAAATGTTGATTTATGCATGTTTTGATTTTAAACTTGGATGCAATTAATTTTGAAAAGAAGTTTTGTCAAATCAAGTTAGCCTATGTTTTAAATCTTTCAAATCTTTTTAGGTTTTTTATGTTTCATGATTTTAAACCTCTTAGTTTTATTTAAGTCATGATTCCAAGCTTGATTCAGTGGCCCAAAATTCCCTTCAAAGAAATACTTTGAAAATATGAATTTTAAGGGAATTTTGTCCCTGGGCCCGGGTCGACCTGCAGTGTGCTCGGTTGACCGAGCCCATGGACCCGGTCAACCGAGCACACATGCGGTTGATCGGGAAAGAGCCGTTGGGCTACTTTTTCAAACGGTCAAATTTTTTACTGTTGAGTACCAGGTTGACCCGGGGGGTCATGGGGTCGACCGAGGACTAGCCGTTGGGCAGTTTTTAGGTATAAATAGTGGCTCATTTCTAAAGAAACTTTGAGGAACAAAGAGGCCCTCCTTGAGATGTTTTGAGGCCAATCAAAGGGGAATGAGCTAAGGGATGAAAGAGATCATTTGGAAAGCTAAAGCTTGGTTCCATTGAGTTAAATCACTAAGTAAGCTTTACTTTTCTTAATCATATGTTTCATGCTTTGCTTTATTTTTGGTAAATCTTTTCTAGCATGATATACTATGATTTGTTGTGTCATTAACTTGTATATGTTTTGAATTGATTTATTGTTTTGGATGCATCACCTTGATTTAATCCAAGTAGTACTTAAATTGGTATATCTAGGTAAATCATGTTAATGAAAACATCTTTGAAACTTTATGTAACAAGATTCCTGTACTTGGTTGAATCTTTGGTTGTTGTTTTTCATCATAAGAAAATCGCTTTTAAATCTATCTTATGTTTTGGATTCAACAACTTCACAAATCATATGTACTTTTGTTTTAAAGTTTCACAACTTACTTTGCATTGATAGGTATATCATTTTCAAGTTGAATTTATAATTACATATGATTTGTCCCCTAACTTCAATCAAAACTATTTTTATGTTTTATGCTCATAGCATACACATATTGAGCTACATTGTTAATTTGATTAACATCCCTATGCATCGCATGTTTTGTTCTTAGAATTTCACAACTTGTTTCGAATACATATGTATATCTTTTACAAGTTATTTTTAACATGTGATTAACATTCTTTCCTCAATCATAAATATTTTTATGAGCTAAAACTTTTAAAAGCCTTTGGCATACATTTATGAGCTTTCATTTTCAAATTGATTGAGGACATCATACATACACATTGTGCATTCATCTTTGCATTCATAGTGTGTGTGTGTGTGTGTGTGTGAATTAGATTTTCACTTTCATATCCGCCTAATTAAGAGGCATTGTATTGAGCTAAATTGTATCTCCATCAAGTGTATTCTAGACACTACTAAGAGAGATAACCAACCTTTTGGTTGTAGAGGTTATTTCTTAGCCTAAGAAAAGCATAATGTAGAGGTTATTGGTTAGCCTTGAAAGCATATGGTAAAGGTTATTGCTTAGCCAATTGAAAAGCATAAATAGTGGAAATCCGGTGGGGTGTTGGATCACAAGCCGAGTGTGGATGTAGGCATTGAGGCCGAACCACTATAAATCATTATGTGATGGTGCATGCTTTGTGGTGATTGTTTTTGTTAGTTTCCGCATTTAATTTGATAATCATCACTAGTGGCTAATTTAATTTAAAGAAGTTAAAATTGGTCATAATTGGTCACTAATTTGAAGCTCACCCTATTCATCCCCCCTCTAGGGTTTGGATCACGGACTTTCAGATAGGACGGGACTTGGGTTTGATAGGTATACTTCACATGACCCTTTCTTCACCAACACATTTGTGAAAGGTGAGTCCTCATTCTTCCTTGCCCAAGACAAAATGTAATTATTGTTGTATTGAAGGGCATTTTAGGTTTGAGTGCAAATTTAGAAGAAGCCATTTGTTTAAATCCATCTATGAATCCAAGACAGCAAAACATAATTCTATGAAGGGTAAGACATTAAAATCAAAGGAAGACTCTAAGAAGTTCAAACAAGTTAAATCTTTTCAACAAGAGTCTCCTAACATAGATTTTAAAAAGACTAAACAGAACAAACATAGTCAAAATAAATCTATCAACAAAAAGCTTCTCAACCTATCATCTCTAAATCAACACATGAAAGAACTTTTGAAGAAAGTTGCAAAGTTAAATTTAATATTCAAAAGTCAAAATAAAGGAGGTAATAAGATAAGAAGTGAGAAGAAAAGAAAAATGACTCAATCCCCTATGAAGAAAACTCACCAACCTCAAAAGACAAATCATCATTCCAAGCTAAAATTAGTCAAATCTCATTATCATGGCGATAAGTGCAAATTAGAAATTTATCAAATCAAATCTCCAAGAGTTGGTGGGACTTCAAAACTAGACCTCAAAGGACAACCCTCTCAAGACCTTAGGTGGATTCCTAAAGTTGGATACTTAGACAAACCTTGAGGCATTGAACCTATATGACCAACCTAATCTTCTTTTAGTTATTTCATATTGTTGGTCATAACACATTTGCATTTTGATCTTACATGTTTTCTCATATTTATCACTATGCTCACTAAGTTATTATATCTTTAAGTGATGAATATTCATTTATGATGCTTGATGAAATTTTGTGTTTATTACATCCTTGCCCTTATTCATTTTTTGATATTCAATTAGTATGAATTGATATCATGATCAATTGGTATCATATTCAATTGGTTTATCTTAAGAATGTGATAGACCTTGTGTATATTGGATTGAACTTGATTTTATTTAGGAAATATGTTTTTATTCCATGTCACATTCCATTAGCATCATAATCTTCATGTTTGCCACCTCTTATGAGCTCATGGGTAAATCTCATAACCGCCATTTTTATATGATCATAATCTTGGTTGGTTAATGGTTGAGGTTGGCTTCATAATTTCATTTCATTTCATTCTCATTACACATTATGGATATATTTAATGATTGATGAAATGATTTCAATACATAGCATATGATTTTCATAAGCACATTAGTTGATGTTATGCTATGTAACCCCTATCACATTCCCTTGACCTTATTCTTAATTTTGATAATTTGATCATATAAAGCAAGACTAATCGTTCCCTTGAAGTTTACCTTCAATTGGTAAAATCACCTTCTCTTTGTGCCCATCATTGTCAAAGTGTTGATAAAAAGAGAGAATGGATTGAAGGGGAGTATAAACCTTCCTAGGAAGCATTAGCTTTGATCAAATTCACCCTTGTATTGGCTTTGCACCCTTAGAGATAACTATCCATACATGATAGCCTGTTATGTATTTCATTTTCGATTTCTTTTTATAACGGTGCTACTAAAAGGTATTTTCCTTACTTCATGTATGTAGGTACCTTTGCAATTTAATGTCAAAGAGGGAGAGAATGTCCAAGTTGTCTAAGGGGAGATATTGTATTATCTTCCACAGGGGGAGAGAATGCATATCTTGCCAAAGGGAGAGAATGCATGGTCAAAGGGGGAGAGTTGAAAGAAGAGAAAGCTTGAGAGATAAAGAAGATGCTTGACCAAAGAGAGAAAGATGAAAAGGAAGCTGGAATGATGATCAAGCTCCAAGCATCAAGAAGAATGAAGAAAAAGAAACTAGAGCCCAAGCTAAGAGAAGGAAGCATCCAAGAGATTTCAAGACTTGTCCAGCTTAGGAAGAGTTGAAGACTTAGTGTGTAAATTCGGTGTTGAGTAAGTTGTCATCAAATTGCAAATGGGAAGATTGTTAGGGATTTTGTGTTTTGCAATTTGATGGATGCATTATCATTTTAGCATCATTCGAATTTTTACACATGCATTGTTTTTTAAATACTTGAAATCTTGATTTACTCATGCATTGTTTTTAAGACTTCTAAAACTTATGGTTCATGTATGTTTTGATTTTAAACTTCGATGCATTTATTTTTGAAAAGAAGATTTATGAATCAAGCATGTCTATCAGTTTAAACCTTTCAAATAAACTTAGGCATTTTAGGTTTCATGTTTTTAAAACTCTTAAATTGATTTAAAACATGTTTCCAGGCTTGATTCTATGGCCCAGAACTCCCTCTAGCAAAATACTTTGGAGTAGCTTTTTACTTAATCATTTAAGAAGGTAAAACTTTTTTTTGGTGCTACAGTACTTGCTACAGTAATTTGTTACAGTGTTTTGCTATAGTGTTTTGCTACAGTAATTTTGCTACAGTATTTTCGGTCAACCGAACTATATGTCGGTCGACCGAACTCAAGATGTCGATCGATCGACACTTGACCGAACCCACTTCGGTTCGCGTTCCAGAATGGTCAAATCTAGACGTTTTATGACCGTTGGGAGTTCGGTTGACCGACAATAGAGCCGTTGGATAGTTTTCTCTATATAAAAAGATCATTCCTAGGACAAATGTGAGGATCCAAGGGATATTCCTTGAGGTATTTTGAGACCAAACAAAGGGGAATGAGCCAAGGGAGGCTAGTTGGTCAAAAAGGGAAGCTAAAGCTTGGAATCATAAGTAAATCTTCTATGTAAGCTTTGTTTTCCTTTTCATATGTTTTCATGCTTTGCGTAAATTATTAGTAAATCTTTTTCGGCATGTTAACTATGATTTTTTGTGTCCTTAACATATATTTATATATGTGTTGAATTTATTTATTGTTTTGGATACATCACCTCTATTCAAACCAAGTAGGACTCAAATTAGTATATCTAAGTGAATCATGTTTTGGAATCATCTTTGAAATTATATGTAACATGATTCCTATACTTGGTTGAATATTTGGTTGTTGGTTTTCATCATAAGAAAATCACTTTCAAATCTATCATATGTTTTGAATTCAACAACTTCACAAATCACATGTATTTTTTTTAAAGTTTCACACAACTTGCTTAGCATTGATATACATCATTTTCAAGTTGGTTTTTAAATTACATGTGATTTGTTCCTTCACTTCAATCAAATCTATTTTTGTGTTTTATACTTTCAAAAGCTTTAAGCTTGCATTCATTGAGCTATCATTTTTAACTTGATTTAAGTTTTTCACACACACACACACACACACCATGTGCATTCATCTTCGCATTACATAGAGTGTTGTGTGAGTTTGTTTTTCAATTTCATTTCCGCCTAATCAAGAGGCATTGTAATTGAGCTTAAACTGTATCTCCATCAAGTGTATTCTAGACACTACTCAGAGAGATAACCAATCTTCTGGTTGCAAAGGTTATTGCTTAGCCTAGAAAAGCATAGTGTAAAGGTTGATGTTAAGCCTTGAAAAACATCAGTGTTAGAGGTTATTGCATAGCCTATTGAAAAGCATTAATAGTGGAAATCCAGTGGGATGTTGGATCACAAGTCAGTAGTGGATGTAGGCATTGAGGCCAAACCACTATAAATCATTGTGTGATGGTGCATGCTTTGTGGTGATTGTTTTTGTTAGCTTCTGCATTTTAGTTCTACATCATCACTTATGACTAACTGAACTATAGAATTTAAAATCAGGCATTATTGGTCACTAAGTTGTAGCTCACCCTATTCACCCTCCTCTAGGGTAAGGATCCCGGACTTTCAATCCGAGGTCCAGAAAGTCCAATTTTACCCCGGACAGACTTTTCAAGGTGTTAACCCGTAATTTGGAAAATCTCAACTTCTGCCACTAATTTCTAAAAATTTTGATTTTGGGCTTGTTGGAAAGCTCTTTGCATGAGCCACGATTTCTCTTCTTTGACCAAATCTGTCCGGGGCCGTGAAGATCCCCATTATTGCACTCCAAGTTCAACAAGAATTGTAGCAAACTCACAAACTACCAATTACAAAATATCCCACTACCCATTAAATGCTCACCTACCCCACCTACCCCAACCACCACAATAACTCTCTCATTCATTTACTCCATTCCACCCGCCAGCACAAGATTGCTCTTGTCTCATTCTCTTTTCTTCTTCCTTGCTTCTCTTTCTCTTCCCATGACACGATGAAGAACACCTAGGGAAAGGCTCTCCTTGCAAGATCCCGCCCGCCCAATTAACTTCCCGTCCTCCTCTACGCAAGATAGTCTACTACTGTGCAAATCCAGCAAAGGCAGCCCCTCTTGTATCACCTTCTCCTTTCTTGATCTTCTAAGATGTAGGCCCGTTTAGAACCCATGTTTTCTCCATTGGTGTCGAATGTTTTGTGTGTGGGTTCTTCACAGTGAGTGGGTTTTATTTTAGGGCTATTTTTGGTGGTTTGTGTTAGGGATTTTGTATTTGAAATTTGATGGATGCATTTTCACTTTAGCATCATTTGAATTTTCACATATGCATTGATTTAGAAAATCTTGATTTATACATGCATTGGTTTTTAGACTTGAAGAAATATTGATTTATGCATGATTTGTTTTTAATCTTGGATGTAATTAGTTTTGAAAAGGAGTTTTAGAAATTCAAGCAAGCCATTGGTTTTATAATTTCGAATCTTTTTTGGCTTTTTATGTTTCATGTTTTAAAACCCTTAGAATGATTTAAAACATGTTTTTAAGCTTGATTTAATGGCCCAAAAAATTCCCAACCAAAAATACTTTGAAAAATGGATTTTAGGGAATTTTGGTCCCAGGCCAGAAACGCAGTGTACCAGGTCGACCGAGCCAGGCCCAGGTCGACCGGGTAAAGAGTCGTTGGCTCCTTTTTTTTCAAACGATCATTTTTATGACCGTTGAAGGCCAGGTCGACCGGGGAGACGCAGAAACTCAACTTTTGAGTATAAAATGAAGTTCATTCCTTTACCAAAGTTAGATTTTCAAGACTCTTTTGAGGTTTGGAGACAAAGAAAAGGGGATGAACTAAGAGAGACCAAAGAGTCATTTGGAGAGCTAAAGCTTGGATTAATGAAGTTAAATCTCTAAGTAAGCTCTACCTCTCTTAATCATAGGTTATATGCTTTGTTTAAATTATTGGTAAAATGATTTTTAGCATGATAACCATGATGTGTTGAATCCATTCTTCTCTTAATCTTTGATCTAATTAAGATTGGATTCTTCACTTTGATTTCAATTCAAGTTGTTTAAAGTCTTTCTTAATCATGCTTAGCCAAAAACTTTGTTTTCTTTTATAGCATGATTCTTTTACTTGATTGAATCTTCATTTGTTGCTTTCATTCATTTGAACTTTAGTTAAATTTGTTTAGTTTTGAAAACAACATTGCACATGCATCACATGTTCTAAGTTAGTCATTTTCATACAACTTGTGAATCCTTGATTTTCATATTATTAACAAGTTGTTTTTCATACATGTGATTTGCATCAAACTTCAATCAAATCTTTTATGAGCTTTAAACTTTGAATTGCTTTAAGCAATATATTAATTGAGCCTTCTTTTTAAACTTGATTGAAGTTATCACACACACACATCATGAGCATACACATTTGCATTCATATAGTGTTTGTGTGAGTTTGATTTTCACTTTCATATTAGCCTATTTAAGAGGCAATTCCATTGAGCTTAAATTGTATCTCTTAGAGTGTTCTTTTGTGAAGACACCTTCTTAGAGAAATCCTTGTTAGGAATTTTGTATTTGCAATTTGATGGATGCATTTTCACTTTAGCATCATTTGAATTTTAACACTTGCATTGTTTTAGAAAACCTTGAAATCTGGTTTTATACATGCATTGCTTTTAAGATTTGTAAAAGTATTGTTTTATGCATGTTTTGTTTCTAAACTTGGATGCATTGGTTTTAGAATTCAAACTCTTTTGAAAACCTATTTCTTTGTGCATTTATTTGAGAAAAGAGTTTTTAGAAATCAAGCTAGCCTTTGGTTTTAAAGTTTCGAATCATTTTAGGCTCTTTGTGTTTCATGTTTTTAATCATCTTAGATTGATCTAAAACATGTTATTCAAGCTTGATTTAGTGGCCAAAAGTTCCCCCAAGAAATACTTTGAAAAGTTGCTTTTTTGGGAATTTTGATCCAGGGGAGTCGACCAGTAGTGTCGCCGGTCGACCGGCCCAGTGGTCCCGGTCGACCGGGAACACTGCAGGCCAAAAGGGCCCCTGGAGCCCCAACGGTCAGAAATATGACCGTTGAGTGATCCCGGTCGACCGAGACCTGTTTCATGGTCGACCGAGGACTAGCCGTTGGACTGTTTTTCACTATAAAGTCCATTCATTTCCAACCTTCTTTGAGGCTTGAACCATGAACCTTTGAGACCATATTGGAGCCAAAGAAAGGGGAAGAAGTTGGAAAGGCTAGAGGGCTATTTGGAAATCAATTACTTGAGTTTTAAAAAAGGTACACTTTACTTGTATTTTGATTTCCATTAAAATGAAATCCATGCATGCTTAAATCTTTGTATTTTCACTTATGCATGATTTCTAGAGTTGTGTTGCAAACTCAATATCATCTTTGGTAAATTAGATTGGTTTGCAAACTCTCTTATCCTAATCACATGTGTTCTTAGACTTTAACATTCATACAACTTGTTTGTTTCATTTCTTCAAAGTTGTTTGAATCTTTTATGTGATTAGTTTTCTCTTCAATCATCATTTTATAAGCTTTGATTTTAAAATGCATCAAGCATTCATTTAGGAGCATCATTGTAGAAATTGATTGAAGTAGAAACTTTCATACACATGTGCACACACTTTAACTTGTTTTAGTGTATGATTGTAATTGGAATTTCACTTTCACATTAGCCTATTTAAGAGGCAATTCCATTGTGCTTAAATTATATCTCTTGGAGTGTTCTTTTGTGAAGACACCTTCTTAGAGAAATATTCATTTGTAAAGGTTATTGCTTAGCCTAAGAAAAGCATCTTGTAAGGTTAGCCTAAGAAAAGCATCTTGTAAGGTTATTGCTTAGCCTAAGAAAAGCATTTTGTAAAGGTTATTGCTTAGCCTATAAAAGCACATTGAGAGGTTGTTGTTTAGCCTAGAAAAACAACATTGTAAGGGTTATTGCTTAGCCTAGTAAAAAGCATAAATAGTGGAAATCCAGTGGGGTGATTAGATCACAAGCCGGTAGTGGATGTAGGCATTGAGGCCGAACCACTATAAACCTTGGTGTTGTGGTGCTTGCTTTTGTGGTGATTGTTTATATTAGATTCCGCATATTGTTTGATTAATCATCACATGTGACTAGTTTTTGTTAAGAAGTTAAAATTGGTTTAAGTTGGTCACAATTGTAGCTCACCCTATTCACCCCCCCCCCCCCCCCTCTAGGGTTAGGATCCCAAGGACTTTCAATCCTTATTTGTACAGGTTATTGCTTAGCCTAAGAAAAGCATTGTGTAAAGGTTATTGCTTAGCCTACAAAAGCATCTTGTAAAGGTTGTTGTTGAGCCTAGAAAAACAACATTGTAAAGGTTATTGCTTAGCCTAGTAAAAAGCATAATTAGTGGAAATCCGGTGGGGTGATTGGATCACAAGCCGGTAGTGGACGTAGGCATTAAGGCCGAACCACTATAAATCTTTGTGTAGTGGTGTTTGCTTTGTGATGATTGTTTTATTAGCTTCCGCATTTTGATTGTTTATCATCGCTTGTGACTAGTTTATGTTAAGAAATTAAAATTGGTCATAATTGGAACTCACCCTATTCACCCCCCCCCCCTCTAGGGTTCGGATCCCAGGACTTTCAATTGGTATCAGAGCCAAGTGCTCTATATTTTAGGATCAAGGGTTTGGAACTCTTGATTAGGTGTAAAAACCTAGAGTCAAAACCCTAGAGTTGTGCTTACATGAAAATCATTAGAATGGATTCCACTATGATAGATAGTTTAGATTCTTTTGTAGATTCTTCTAGACCCCTCCTTCTTCCTTATATTGGAGATTCAAACTCTCAAACTAACGAATCTCAATGTGACATAAAAGAAGAAGATTATAATGAAAATGAAGAAGATCTTCAACGAGCCTTTGAAGAATTATATGAATTATCCTTAAAGCTTGAGAAGAAAAACAAGAATTAACAGAAGAATAAAAAAGACTAAACAAAGAGCTAGTCTCTTCAAAAGATGAGCTTAGAGAGAAAGAAGAAGTCATACAATGTTTAGACTCTAAGTTCATGATCTCTTTAAATAACCTATCTACTATCAAAGATGAACTAAATGAATTAAAGATAGGAAATGATGATCTTAAAAAGGAAAATTTAAACCTAAGAGATCAATTAAAAAGGCAAGACAAAGACTTTATCAATTTAGAACCCAAGTTGACAATTTCCATAGAAAACATGTCAAATGTTCAAAGTAAGTTAAAAACCTTAGAACTTGGATCTAATGTTGTTAATGAACTTAATTTCAAATTAAAACTTGCCAATGAAGAGCTAATCAAATATAAGGAAATTGAAAATGATCTTTTAAAAGTCAAAAATGAAAATTCAATCCTTATAATCAAAGTCACTCAACTTGAAGGATATAAACAAAAGTATGAGTGCAAGTTTACCCAAAGTGAGGAGAGACTTGAAAAAAAATTTAAATTGGGTAAATCTCATGGAGATAGGACGGGTCTTGGTTTTGATAAGTATCCTTCACATGACCCTAAATTCACCAGCACTTTTGTGAAAGGTGAGTCCTCACTCTCTAGCACTCTCTCTCAAATGTCCAAAACTAAATGTCATTATTGTGGTAAAGAAGGACATTTCAAATTTGAGTGCGAATTAAGGAAAAATCATATGTCTAAACCCATCTTTGAACCTAAGAAAGTTAAATCTAATTCTATGAAGGGTAAGACTTTGAATAACAAGGAAGACTCTAAGAAGTTCAAACAAGTTAAAACAATTTACAAAGAGTCATCCAAGATAGATTTTAAAAAGACTAAACATCAAAGTAAATCTATCAAAAAAAATCTTCTCACTTTCCCTCCTTTAACCTTAGAAATGAAAGAACTCTTGAAAAAGGTTGAAAAGTTAAAAAGGCAAAAAGAGGGAGGAAAAGCTAAAAGAAATGAAAAGAATAACAAGAAAATAAATCAATCCCCTATGAAACAAACACACCAACTCTCTAAGACTAATCATCAATCTAAAATAGTCAAACCTCAAAGATTTGATGTTAAGTCTAAAAGAATTCAATCTCTATCTCCTTTAGTTGGTGGAATTTCCAAAGTAGTCTCCAAAGCCCAAGACCTTAGGTGGATTCCTAAAGTTAGATACTTAGACAAACCTTAAGGCCTTGAACCTTCATTGACCAACCTATCCTTTAATAGTTAAATCATATTGTTAGTCATGTTGCATTTGCATTTTGTTTCTACTTAGTTACATTTCTTAAAATGCAATGTTTATTTGTGATCAATTGATTTTGTCTTCATGCACCATTCTAAGTTACATATAATGGTTTTCAAAATCTTTTGATTATAATTTCATCATGTTTGATTTGCTTTTTGCTCACATTTAGTTATATGACTTGCATTGCATTTCTATACATGATCAATTGATTGTGATTTCAAAAGCTTTCTTAGCTAGAGTATTCATGATCAATTGTTGTTACAAAATCATTTGTGTAGATGTCTTAGTTAGATTACTTGAACAAATGATTTGAATAAATTTGGATTTTTCATAGTTTTCTAAAGTTATACTTTAAATATGGAAAACCATTGTTTTGAAAAATCAACTTGTATGTGTTTCAACTAAGTTATATCTTTTAAAATACAATGTTGAAAATTGTTCTTCAAATTCATTCTTTTTATGCTTATTGTTGGATTTTGTTTATTGAAATGATTTGAAGATTGTATGATTGGAAATGCTCTAAAACATCATTAGTTATAATCATCAAAACATGTTCCATGATTCTCATTTCCTTTTTCTTTTGGTTACATCATCTTAGAAATGGAAATGAATGTTGTTTGCATCTTTGCTTATTTGTTTACATTCTTTTTATATGCAAATGTCAATTGGTTCCATGTATGGTTGTGATCTTAGTTATATTTGAAGATACCATACTAGAACTCTCAAATCCATCCTTTATGCCTTCTAGTCATTTCTTTTTGGATGGTTATGAGGTTGATTCATGTGTATTCTCTAAGTGATGTCATCCTTATACATGTTTCAACTTCATAGTAGTGATCTTGATCATATGAAACTCTTTGAAATCCATTCTTCGTATTTCTATATGTTTGATGGATATCATAGATGTTGAATTCATATGATTTTGACACTTTGAAAATTGCATGCATTTCAAAGTTATATCCTCTTGCATTGCAATCTATCTTGTTCATCACTTTGCTCAATAGTTATAACTTTAAAAGTGATGAATATTGATTTATGCATGATTTGTTTTTAATCTTGGATGTAATTAGTTTTGAAAAGGAGTTTTAGAAATTCAAGCAAGCCATTGGTTTTATAATTTCGAATCTTTTTTGTCTTTTTATGTTTCATGTTTTAAAACCCTTACAATGATTCAAAACATGTTTTTAAGCTTGATTTAATGGCCCAAAAAATTCCCAACCAAAAATACTTTGAAAAATGGATTTTAGGGAATTTTGGTCCCAGGCCAGAAACGCAGTGTACCAGGTCGACCGAGCCAGGCCCAGGTCGACCGGGTAAAGAGTCGTTGGCTCCTTTTTTTTCAAACGATCATTTTTATGACCGTTGAAGGCCAGGTCGACCGGGGAGACGCAGAAACTCAACTTTTGAGTATAAAATGAAGTTCATTCCTTTACCAAAGTTAGAGATTTTCAAGACTCTTTTGAGGTGTTTTGAGATAAAGAAAAGGGGATGAACTAAGAGAGACCAAAGAGTCATTTGGAGAGCTAAAGCTTGGATTAATGAAGTTAAATCTCTAAGTAAGCTCTACCTCTCATAATCATAGGTTATATGCTTTGTTTAAATTATTGGTAAATGGTTTTTAGCATGATAACCATGATGTGTTGAATCCATTCTTCTCTTAATCTTTGATCTAATTAAGATTGGATTCTTCACTTTGATTTCAATTCAAGTTGTTTAAAGTCTTTCTTAATCATGCTTAGCCAAAAACTTTGTTTTCTTTTATAGCATGATTCTTTTACTTGATTGAATCTTCATTTGTTGTTTTCATTCATTTGAACTTTAGTTAAATTTGTTTAGTTTTGAAAACAACATTGCACATGCATCACATGTTCTAAGTTAGTCATTTTCATACAACTTGTGAATCCTTGATTTTCATATTATTAACAAGTTGTTTTTCATACATGTGATTTGCATCAAACTTCAATCAAATCTTTTATGAGCTTTAAACTTTGAATTGCTTTAAGCAATATATTAATTGAGCCTTCTTTTTAAACTTGATTGAAGTTATCACACACACACATCATGAGCATACACATTTGCATTCATATAGTGTTTGTGTGAGTTTGATTTTCACTTTCATATTAGCCTATTTAAGAGGCAATTCCATTGAGCTTAAATTGTATCTCTTAGAGTGTTATTTTGTGAAGACACCTTCTTAGAGAAATCCTTATTTGTACAGGTTATTGCTTAGCCTAAGAAAAGCATTGTGTAAAGGTTATTGCTTAGCCTACAAAAGCATCTTGTAAAGGTTGTTGTTGAGCCTAGAAAAATAACATTGTAAAGGTTATTGCTTAGCCTAGTAAAAAGCATAATTAGTGGAAATCCGGTGGGGTGATTGGATCACAAGCCGGTAGTGGACGTAGGCATTAAGGCCGAACCACTATAAATCTTTGTGTAGTGGTGTTTGCTTTGTGATGATTGTTTTATTAGCTTCCGCATTTTGATTGTTTATCATCGCTTGTGACTAGTTTATGTTAAGAAATTAAAATTGGTCATAATTGGAACTCACCCTATTCACCCCCCCCCCCCCCCTCTAGGGTTCGGATCCCAGGACTTTCAGTTTGTTTAGAGAAGAAAGCTCTTGGATTAGAAGCTTGGATTGACTGTGGTTTTAGGTTGGGTTAGGTCTTCATTAGAGGCAAATATTTGGATTAAATTGCATAATGTGTGGTTACACTTGTTTCTAGTTAATCATGATATGTTAATCATGTTTAAGAAATAATTGATATTAATCAATGTGGTTTGTAAATGGTTATTGTTAAATTAGTTTTCCTTCCAAGTGTTTCAATTACCTTTTGTTAATCCTAATCGATGGTTGGATTAGAGTTAGAGATTGAAATAAATGATGGGATTAAAATTTATTTTTGGTCCAAAACATTAGTTGATTTACCCATTTCAATCCCCCTAAATAAGACATTTGGACCCCACCTAAAAATCCCCTTTGAAACCCAGCCAGCAGCCACCCTGCAGGTCGTAACGCTCAACCACTCTGCATAGCAGCCCGCAACAACTCTGCAGGCAGCGGCCAACAACCACTCTGAACAAAGATTGTTTTAATCAAACTTTCCGTACTTCTATCATGCACCCTGTAAACCCAACCCTAGTGTCTTGCCATACAGGACTCTTTGGGTCTTAGCATGCGATTCTCGCCCTGCTTGACCATTGGATGTACCCGAATCCTTGAGGGTTTCTCAGTTAGTGTGTGAGCTTTCAGTTGGCCCTTCCGAGTTACCCGGATCACCTTGACTTCTACCAACCCTTTTGGGTCCCCTATTTCAACCCGAATAGCTGCCCGTTTTTTCCATAGAATTTCTCGGACTTAGAAAATATTGTTTTAAAAACCCGATTTAACTTGGTTTACGTCCGACTTAATTTGGTTTACTATTTTAAAAGCCGAAACAACATTGTTCATAAGGTGCTTCTCATGGTCCTTCAATACATCCAATGTACCAGCATAATGATCCAGAATCTTACATTCTGATGATTGAGACAAATCATACTATCTCATAGTGATCAAAGTGTTGTAACCTTGTCAGATGAGATGCACAATCTCATCATTGATTGTGAAGATAGTTAAGTATAAGATTTGCGACACATGTCTCTGTTAGGATTTTTGTATGTTGCTAATTTGATGGATACACTATCTATTTCACCGTCAATTGATCACACACTCTTGCATCTTAGTTTGGACTTTGAAATCTGAGTTCCTAGCTTGCATATGCATTTGGTTTTTAAATGATTTAATCCTGCATGTTTTAGAACTTAAAATGCACTTTAAAAAATCTAGTTCTTCATGCACGTTTTTGGAAAATCGAGTTAGACATCTAGGTTTGTGATTTGCATACATTCCTCATCTTTAGAATCTTGATGTTATGCATAGATCATGTTGGCCCTGAGTTCTTAGTTTCATTTATTAGAAACTTGAAAAATCTGAAGGAACTCCTCCTAGGTCAATGTACCCGGTCGACCGAGCCAACTACCCGTTAGGAAATATAGCTGTTGGGCCCGGTCGACCGAAGGTGCATGGGGTCGACCGAGCCAATTAGCCATTGGACTGTTTTTTCTATTTAAGTCCAAATCATTCCTCACCTTGAGATGGCTTGTTGGGTGAATCTTTGGAACTGTATTGAAGCCTAAGTGTAAGACCCCGTCCCGAGTGACCTCGATTAGCATTAATTAAGTCGTGTTTTAGTTTTAAGCATGTTTAGCGGATTTTGGTTAAGTGGGGAATATAATAGCATTTGATATAGCTTTGAAAAATTTTGAGTGCCTTTGTGACTAGTGGGGTCCTTTGGGCGTTCCTTTTATGACTTTGCGTATATTGTCTTAATCCCGTTTCACTTGTCTCGTTAATTCCTACAACTTTTATGTTGATCTCATGCCCGTTCGAGATCCCGAAACCCGACTTGCCTAGCATTGAGGGCAAAACAGTCATTTTACACTAAATCTGTACCCAAAATTTGATATTACCGAAACCCGCGAAACATATACTTTTTGGAAACTAGATATTTCGATGATCACTTTTCTTTTCTTCGTCGAATTCGTTCGAAGCCCCGATAACCATGATTTCAGCCCACAAAGAATTCTAGTGGTGGAGCCCATCTCACTTGCTTATAAAAAGAGAACTCTCTTATCCTTTTCCCCTTTTCTAGGTCAAACTCCAACCTCCCAAGCTAGGGTTTTCCCTTTTTCCTTCTCCTCTTGCTTTTCCATCACCAAATCCCCATCAACCTTGCACCACTGGCAAAATGGAGATCACCATCCTCTCCCTCTCCGCTAAAGCTTCTTCTTGATATCTTTTGAGAGAAAACTTCCCATTCCAAGACTTTCTTTGAGCTCAACTTGTTCATTTGGAGAATCCACAAGTAAGCAACCCTCCCCATCTCTTTGATTTGTGTTCCTTTGGCCTTGAAGAGGTTCCGTTTTCATTATTGTAGGGTTTCTCTTTCTATTCCTTGTGTTGACTCTCTCAGGGTTTTTTTTTTTGGGGTTTTGTTTATAGCTTGGATCCTTGGATTGGAGGAGTATTTGAGGCTTGATTTTCTTATTAGAGACCTAAGGCAAGTGGATGATTTGATTTTTATGAGCTTTCAATGATTTTATTAGAAATGCATATGACTTCACTATTTATTCTTGACTTGCATTGATTTTGAAATAAATGTTAATGTACCTTGGTAGCTTGTTTAACTCTTGAAAATGTTAACATTTATGACTTTTCATTTATTGCTTGTTTATGACTTAAATGATTCCTTGTGATTGTGGATTTTCTCTTCTCTCTTGTGGTTGAATATGGTTGAGAAGGATATGATTGAATGTGTTATTGGTGGAAGTTTATGAGGAGTTTAATGGGCGTGTTGAGCCTCCCAATTTGATGTAGAAATGAGGCTTAAAGGGGTTGTAGAAGGAAGAGAAAGGGAGGAGAAGAACTGTCTCGAAACTAGTTTCTGGACAGTTTGCTCGAGCGAACTTGACAGGTCGCTCGAGCGAAGTGCCTAAAAAAGGGCGGACCCTGTACCGCTCGAGCGAACCCTTCTAGAACTCATTCCAGAGAGTGATTAGTTCGAGCGAATTGAATCTTCGCTCAAGCCAACCTGAATTGGATGAGTTCGCTCGAGCGACCTCAACTTCGCTTGAGCGATGGGTACTGTTTCACCTGGGATTGTTTTGGGAGCTCGAATGAAATGTTTAAATGATTGAGAGAGGTTTGTTGGGTGCCCTAGTGTAATGAAAAGAACCGTTCTTATGATTTGACATCCATTTGAGAAGGAAACCGCATCAAGAAGATTTCATTTGAAGATTTGAAAATCCGAAGTGTATAAGGGCCCCGAAATGTCCCCAAACTCAAGAGTACCAAGTCTTTACCGATTTAGACATATGGGATCCCTATTCACTTTAAACAGATCGTGAACCCGAAACTTCAATGATTTATTGTATTTCATTGTTCCCGAGATTTATACTACATGGCTTGTTATTCCCGAAAGCATTGGAATTGTATTTGATATAGTTACTAGTCCAGAAATGCATTGCCCGGATTGATAAGACAGTTGTGCCTTTAAGCACTCCCGTCCCGGTTGCTTATGTACTTGCACTCGATGTATTTATACATGTTTTGATTTTGTCATTTGACCTATGAGTCGGCACCACTAAGCTTGGATAACCCTGTTTGTCTGATCCACCGACTTGGAGATTCCCCCTCTTATCCCGCCAGCTGTAGTTTGGATTCCGCTACCCAATTATTACTGTGGTCTTGGCCCGATGCCCCGGATTGCTGCAGTGGTTCCCGATACCCGGCTCGCCACCATGGTTCCCGATGCCCGGTTCACTACCGTGGTCATGTCCCGTATATTACATGTATATGTATTTATTTCGTTGTTTCTCCTCACCTCGTGTGACTGAGATCAATGCCTTGATATGCTCTGTCACTTCGGTGATAGAGGACTTAGCTTCGTGTGGTCGTCATCTTGCTTATTTTCCCGTTTCCTTGATTACCTTTACATGTTTTACGGTGCGTACTTGCATTTAAATAAATGATTTATCTCTTTTATGGAAATTGTTATTTAAACAGGTTTAAAGCTTTTGAAGGTAAATTCATTTATTATTATATTGTCATGTCTTTTCACCCATTTGCCAAACCGTCGTGTTTGGCCCACTCTTTGGTACTTAGGTCCGGACATTGTCTATCCCGAGGCGGAACTGGAGGACGCGGTCGGTGAACCGCAACGCCTAGTTGAGTGGCATGCTGATGATGTCGTTTAGACATTTGATTGCTATGAGAGGCGTAACATTTTGGGAAACGTTTAACCATTCTTTTGGAATTGGTATTTTGTTTATACTGGCCTTTGTTGGCCTCTATTTTTTGGAAATGTAATTAAATGATCTTTTGTATAAACTTTAAATCTTCTTTTGGGAAAGCACTTATGATCATTGCTCATTCTGATACTTGGTTTATACAAGTGTTTTTATCTTGTGACAAAAATTGAATGTTTGATTTGCTACATGCTTCCGCATTGAAAGAAATATTTATGTTGTTGTGATATCCTCACCGCGGACACCTATGGGAAATTAAATAAATGCAGCATATTAGTCCCGATCCCGGATTAGTTTGGTGGACCCGGTCCGGGGTCGTGACACTAAGGAAAAGGAATAAGCTGAGAAAGCTAGAGGGCAAATGGAAATCCAAATTCTTGAAATTTAAAGGCATATCTTTCCAAGTTAAGGTTGATTTCCATTCCATTTGAAATCCATGCATGTTCAACTCTTTGTAACTCCATATCAGCATGATTTCTAGCTTTAACTGAGTTGTTTTGCAAACACCAAATCACTTAAGCATATTAGATTGTTTTGCAAACACTCATGTCTCAATCACATGTGTTTTAGTCTTTAAACTTCATACAAGTTGTGTAGTATGTTTTTCCAAGTTGCTTTGAATATTTCATGTGATTAGCTCATCACTTCAATCATCAATTTATGTGCTTAGATTTTCAAATGCATCAAGCATTCATTTAAGAGCTTCATTTTAGAAATTGATTCAAGTAAACATTCATACACTTTGAGCACACACTTTAGCTACTTGTTAGTGTATGTTTGTATCTTGTTTTAACTTTCTATTAGCCTAATTTTGAGGCAAATTATTGAGCTTAAATTGTATCTCTTTTAATGTTTGTGTAGACACTACTTTGAGAGAAATTATTCTTCTTGTAAAGGTTATTGCTTAGCCTAAGAAAAGCATAGTGTAGAGGTTATTGCTTAGCCTTGGAAAAGCATCTTGTAAAGGTTATTGCTTAGCCTAAGAAAAGCACATTGATAGGTTGTTGTTTAGCCTAGAAAAACATCATTGTAAAGGTGATTGCTTAGCCTATTAAAAAGCATAGATAATGAAAATCCGGTGGGGTGTTGGATCACAAGCCGGTAGTGGATGTAGGCATTGAGGCCGAACCACTATAAATCATTGTGTGATGGTGCATACTTTGTGGTGATTGTTTGTGTTAGCTTCCGCATTTAATTTTATAATCATCACTTGTGACTAGTTAATTTTAAAGAAGTTAAAAGTGTTTTGGAACTCTTGATTAGGTATAAAAACCTAGAGTTAAAACCCTAGTATTATGTTTTCATGAAGATCATTAGAATGGATTGCACTATGTTAGATTGTGCAGATTCGTGTGTAGATTCCTCTAGACCCCTCCTTCTTCCATCTATTGGAGATTCCAACCTTCAATTTAATGAATCTCAATTTGATTTAAAAGAAGAAGAAAATGAAGACAACCTTAACAAGCTTATGATGATTTATGTACATTTTCCTTAGAGTTTGTTAAGAAAATTAAAAAATTAAAAGAAGAATCTAAAAAGCTAAACAAAGAATGTCGCGACCCCGGACCGGGAATCCCAATCCGGGATCGGGACATTAGTGTGTGATGATTATTCAAGAGGATTACCTACATCCTCAAAATACAACTTATTTAATTTCCCACAGGTGTTCGCGGTGAGGATATCAAAACCTTGCATGGATATTTCTTTTTAGTGCGGAAGCGTGTAGCAAATCAAATAGTAAGACTATCTCTAGTCATGCAAGCATTAACATCAAATATCAAAACTGTATCAGAAAGAGCAATGATCTATAGCATGTTTCCCAATAGTTGTTAAAGTTAGACAAAATATCATTTAGTTACATTCCCCAAATTAGAGGCCAACAAAGGCCAATATTACAAAATAATAACCCCAAGAATAGTTAACAAGTCCTCCCAAAATGTTACGCCTCTTGGCAACCCGACGTCTACATGACATCGTCAGCACGCCACTCAACTAGAGGCTGCAGCTCACCTACCGCCTCCTCCGGCTCCTCCTCAAGGAAACCGGCAACGGGACCTGAGTACCAAAGCAAAGGATCAGACACGACGGTCTGGCAAGAGAGCGGGAAGATACAACAACATAAAATAGATGAAATATCTCGAAAAGCAAGGAAATCTGTTAAAGCAAGAACTCTCACCAAATAGATAAATCATTTGCTAGAAAACATGTAAACGAGATAAAATATATGAGGTAACCAAGGAAATCGGGAATAACAAGGTGGCAATCACATAAAGCTAAGTCCTCTGTCACTAAAGTGACAACAGTATCACGGGACGTTGATCTCAGTCACACAAGGTGAGGAGAAGCAACGTAAACATATATACAATATAAATATACGGGAACGGGACCACGGTAGCGAACCGGGTATCGGGACGGGACCACGGTAATGACCGGGTATCGGGATCCAAACTGCAGCTGGCGGGACG
Organism: Cinnamomum chago; assembly: GCA_038049695.1. NCBI lineage: Eukaryota > Viridiplantae > Streptophyta > Magnoliopsida > Laurales > Lauraceae > Cinnamomum > Cinnamomum chago. The sequence goes on from CP142460.1 coordinate 39,813,830, forward strand.
GGAGGGGGATTTCCAAGTCGGTGGATCAAACCGACAAGGTATCCAAGCTTAGTGATGCCGACACATAGGTTAAATAACACATCGATACATATGCAAGTAAATCAAGTACAAGTAAAGCAATGCACGGGCAAGAATATTCAATGTATCACTTTCATTTCATATCGGGCAATACTCTTCGGGACAAGTTCATGTTACTAGTGTAACCATCGAGCTTTCGGGAAAACAGGTCATGTAAGGTAAATCTTGGAAATGAAGGAATAAAACGAACTATTACAATTCCGGGAAATATTGATTTCAAGATCTATTTAAGTGAATAGGGGTCCCGTATGTCAATTATAGCCATTACTTGGTACTCCTTGAGTTTGAAGACATTCCGGGCTCCTTATGCACTTTTACGACTTTTGAAACTTAAATTGAGCTTGTGGTTATAACTAGATATTATGATAGGAAAACAAGACTATAAACGGTCCACCCTAAGTAGGATGTCAACCCGGAACCATCGAGCAATCTACTCAGTCACCGAAAGGAATAGAATTCGCGATACCCAAGGAAATAGACTTTGCATTTAGGTATGAAGAGGATATCGTGTCGTTCCATCCCGTTCAAGATTGAATCGATTGAACTTCGATGCATCCCGGACCAACCGTGAAGAGCATCGGCTCAAGACACTCTCACATATGGTCAAGTGAGTCCAAGGAGGGTAGCCAAAGTCCACAAAAAAAAAAAATTTCAAAACCCACTGGACTCAAACTGAGTCCCCCGATCGATCGGACCGAAGGGCCGATCGATCGGTCGAAATTTCTGTACCAGAAATACTCAGGGTCCGATCGATCGGTCCAAAAAGCCTTACTGTTAAAAGTCAGACCGATCGATCGGCACTGGGCGTGAAGCATGCCCGGGAACTTGATTTTTCTCCTTTTTGTTTCCTTTTCTTCCAACACCTCAACAACCACAATCAACTATGAACAAGGAGACTTAAACACATGATTCCAAGACATTAAATGAGGCTATCAAGATGTGTAGAGATCATTTATTTCAACCATAGAAAAATCAATGAAAGTAATCAATGAAAACATGAAAACCATAAATGCATCTCCAAACCATTTCAAACTTAAAAACATCCAAACATTCACTTGCCTCAAGTCTTCAATTAATGATATTAAGCTCTATCAAGTCCTCCAAGAAAATGGCCCAAGCTACAAGGCAAAATCCCCAAATAAAACCCTAAAATGGGTTACACCAAGAATGAAATTGAAAGAACTTCCAATAATGCAAATGTAGCTTCCCTAAGGCTAGAAGATTAAAAGTCTAGAAGATGAGAGGGATCACTTACTTGGATGACCTTCAAATGAGAAGAACTAGTTCAAGGAAGATCTCAAGATTGATGGGTTCCTCCAAAAATGGTATCAAGATGAAGCTTGTGAGATGGGGAAGAGATTGGCAATCTCCATTTTGAGTTTGGTGAGCTCTTGGTGAGGATTAGAGATGAAGAAGCAAGAAGAAGAAGAGAAACTTGCTAGCAAAACCCTAGACTCTTCTCTTGTGCTGGAAAATGATAAATGAAGTGAATGGCTAATGGCTTCTCTTGTTAGCTAAAGAGTTGGGTTGGATTGGGTCCCACAACTAATGAAACTAAATGGGCTGATATCATCTCTCTCGGGTCCTCGGATGAATTCGACGAAGAAGGAAGAAATGTTCGTCGAAATATCTAGTTTCCAAAAAGTGTATGTTTCGCAAGTTTCGAGAATATTAAGTTTTGGGTACAGGTTTTGTGTGCAATGACTGTTTTACCCTCAAGGCTATGAAATCGGGTTTCGGGGCCTCGAATGGACACGGGATCAACATGAAAGTTGTAAGAATCCACAAGATGAATGCAACGGGCCAAAAACACAATTCACAACCAATCGGGAAAATCTCGCAAGAAAACGCAAAGCCGAAAAGGGAAACCCCCAAAGGGCCCCACAAGCTACCAATCACTCTAAAAAGCCCAAAACTAGAAACAAGGTTATTCCAAACCCAACTAGATCAAAAACACTAATCAAGCTTAGCACTAACACGCAACTTAATTAGCACTAATCGGGTTCACTCGGGTCGGGGTCTTACAAAGAATTAGTTTCTTTAAAAGATGAACTTAGAGAGAAAGAAGAAGTAATACATTGTTTAGACTCTAAGTTTATGATCTCTTTGCATAACCTATCTAATATTAAAGATGAACTAAATGAATTAAAAATAAGAAATGGGGATCTTAGTAAGGAAAATTCTAAACTAAGAGATCAATTACAAAGGCAAAACAAAAATATTAACAACTTAAAATCCAAGTTGACTATTTCTAAGGAAAATTTATCTAATGCTCAAAATAAGATAAAAACTCTAGAACTTGGATCTAATGTTATTAATGAACTTAAATTTGATTTAAAACTTGCCCATGAAGAACTAAACAACAATAAGGGAATTGAAAATGAATTATTAAAATTTAAAAATGAAAATTCAATCCTTATAAACCAAGTCACTCAACTTGAAAGTTATAAACAAAAGTATGAGTGCAAATTTACCCATGGTGAAGAGAAATTTGAAAAATTATTTAGATTTTTAGATTTTAAAAAGACTAATAGTCAAAATAAATCTATCAAAAATAAACTTCTCACTTTACCTCTTCTAACTTTGGAAATGAAAGAACTCTTGAAAAAGGTTGAAAAGTTAAACTTAAAGTTCAAAAGACAAAAAGAGAAAGGAAAAGCTAAAAGAAATGAGAAGAATATAAATAAAATGAAACACCAACTTCTAAAGACTAATCATCAATCTAAATATAAAATGGTCAAACCTCAAAGATATGATGTCAAGTCTAAAAGAACTCAATCTTTATCTCCTCTAGTTGGTGGGATTTCAAACATAGACTCCAAAGTTCAAGACCTTAGATGGATACCTAAGGTTGGACCTTTAGACAAATACTAAGGCATTTTAATTAGATAGGACCAACATTTTCTCATTGTTATATGTGTAGTTGGTCATGAGTCTAGTTCTTTCTACCTTTCTGAGTATCTTTTATAGGTTTCATATTTACTTGTTGAAAATGCATTTTGAATTTAAAAGGTATTTTATGATAAAATGCATCTTTATGATCAATTTGATTTGAAACAGATTTTCTTAAAAGTTACACTTTCATAGTCAATTGATTTGTTTTTCAACTTTGTTTAAATTTGAATGGATTCATAGTCAACCCATATTTGTCAAAATTAAATGTTTTTGAAAAATTATTTTTCTTGGTCTTACAAGTCTTCGGTATTACAAATGGGATTATTTAGAATTGATTTCATAAAATCTCTTTTCTATGTTTTATTAAGCTTGTAGGATAGCTAGGTTAGGAGTAGATTGCGTGTAGATTATCCCTAAAATATTCTGGACTTTTTACTCTGAACCTGATCAGAAAATCAGGTTCTCCCAGTTTGGCCGGTCGACAGCATGTAGTGGTGGGTTGACCGGACGTGCGCACCCAGCAACTTAAAAAGTTGCGCCAGGCTGAAACAGAACTTCTTCTCCTGAGCAGGTCGACATCCTAAAGCCTTCTCTCTTCTGTCTTTCTACCTGAAATCGATCTCTTCTTCAAAGGCTACGATCATCGTCCATTTATTTTCGTCATTCTTGATGATTTTCCTCATAGCTAAAGGCTTCCTTTCTTTGGCATCCTCATCATCTCCTATGGGCATCCTTCGACTCTCAAGCAACCGTCTTTGAAGATTTTGTTCTAGGGTGTGTGATCTGTCTAGCTTGTCCAAGAACTTTTGAGACCTCATCCAGTCTAGCTGTCCAAGCTATGTGCTGATCCTTCTAATGGACCGTGTTTTGCCTAGGAGTTAAAGGAATCAAAGTTGGATTTAGATTCTTGTGTTAGTACCTGGTCATCTAATTGGAATTGGTTATCTTGCACAAGGATCATTTGTAGACCTCTAGGTTCAAGTTTGAGTAGATCTGTTCAATGATTATCCCCAGCATCAGTTTTTGCACTCCAACTGTTTGTCAGATTGCCTAAACCACAACTCTTTTCAGTCTGCAGTAGCTGCGCTCATTTTCAGCTCTTAGTTATCACTAGCAACTACTAAGGGAGTTGTGTATGTGAGTTATATTTTATGGGAGTCAATCAAGACATCCCAAGTGCTCCCCCACCCACTGCCTTCACCTCTTAATTGTCAATCAAATAGAAATTGTGGTTGTTGTTCTCTCCTCTTCTGGCATTAGTGTGTGCTGCCCTAAGTGCTCTTGGTGATCACTTTCTTCTCTCAAATTTGTTCAACTCTTGCTTATTAGCCTTGAGCATCCTTCACTTTGATATCTTCAAGAATGGCTTGCACCAAGCAAACATTTAGGAGGCCAAGCAAGAAGTCTAAAACAGGCCAAGCTTCATCTTCCTATAGATCTCCTTCAACCTCTCCTGAAGCTGCTCCTCCTCAAGTGATTCGATTCAATCCTATTCCTTCTCCATCTTCTGTTGTCAAATCTTTTCGGTGCAAAGGGATTATAGTGGAGAAGATGTGCATAGTTAAAGATCTAGTGGACTACGATGTCCCTGCTATCCTAGAAGCCATTGGTTGTTGTAGTATTCTGACTTGGAGTGGCAACACATATGCATCATCTATCCATGGCCTTTATGAGTCTCTCTATGCCTCCATTACAAACTCATTTACAATCAGATTCTTTCATGGTGAAGAGGTGGTCACCACATAAAAGATTTCCTCCATCTTGGCCATTCCTAGGTCTAATGGACCAAAGTTTATTTCTGAAGTTCTGCCTCTTGATGAGAGAGATTCAGTGACTAGAGCTCTCTGTGAAAAATCTGAGAACTGGTCAGCCAAGAACTGTCTGCAAGCCTCTTCCATGATTCCTTCCATTCGTATCATTCATATCATTTTCACTCATTCCATCTATCTAAGGAAAAGGAATAGGACGGAAGTGACTCCTTACATGGAAAATCTCCTGCACAATGTGATTTCGGGTGTTCCGATATGCTTACTCATCATGCACCACATCATCCGAGTTATCATAGGCACTCAGCCATGTGCAGCTCCTTTTGGGTTTCTGATTACCCAGCTCGCCAGATCATATGGTGCGATTCCTCCAGCTTCAGAGAGACCTGAGTCTACCACCGTCTTCAACAAAACAAACATTCTCTTGATGAAGCTTCCTCCACCCCAGTGAGTGAACCCAGTAGCAGAAGGAGACACAGAGATAGAGGCTACAAAGGCAGAGACTACAGATCCAGTAGCTGATCAGCCTCATTAGCCAAAGCCCCCACAGCAGCGTAGTTTGGAGGACCGTATGACCTCTGTGGAGCAAGTTGTTTCTACTATGCGTTCAGAGTTTCAGGAGTTTAGGCAAGAGGTATCAAGGATGATGAAGAAAACCTTGAAATATCTCTCGAACATCTCCAGCAGCTGCAGGCGTCATGATGATGTGATGCCCCCATCTCCTGCAGATTCATCTTAGATCTTAGGAGGGCATTCACTTTTGTGGGTGGTAGTGATAGACTGTCATTCTTTGATGTATTTTTATCTATCAACTGTCTAATATTTTGATTACTGACTATGATATTCTGAATTTTGTATTGGTCAAGTAATTAGTGAAAACTGTACTAATCTTCTATTTTTAAATCAATTAATCTACAATTTCTATTCTTCATCTCTCATTTTCTTGTTATATTCCTCAATTGATGAATGTTTATTATGCTTTGAACTATATATTCTCTCAATTAATATTTTTTGTCTTTGCTTCATTCAAACACTGCATAGACAGCCAATATACATGATAACCTGTTTTGCATTACATTTTCAATTTCATTTGGTAATAGGAGCTGCTAATAGGTATTTGTTTTCTCATGTAGATAGGTTCCTTTGCAATTCAATGGCAAAGGGGGGGAGAAGATCAGATCTAACTAAGGGGGAGATCTGTCCAAGGACTGTCGCGACCCTGGACCGGGCGCGAAGGACTAATCCGGGATCGGGACACTAATGATGTACTACATCGGTTTAATGCCATACATTTATTTAATTTCCCACAGGTGTCCGTGGTGAGGATATCACAACCATATATTAACATTTCTATTAAGTATGGAAGCATGTAGCAAATCAAATTGATAATTCAAGTCATGCCATGAGATAATAGTGCATGTATAACCAAGTATCAGAATGAGCAATGATCATTAACATGTTACCCAAAGGTAAGTTAAAGTTTATACAAAGATCATTTAATTACATTTCCCAAAATTAGAGGCCAACAAAGGCCAATATAAACAAAATACCAATCCCCAAAAGAATGGTTAAAAGTTTTCCTAAAATGTTATCTCTCTCTAGCAATCCAATGTCTAAATGACATCATCAGTATGCCACTCGACTAACTGTTGCGGTTCTCTGACCACCACCTCATGCTCCTCCTCGGGATAACCAACAACGGGACCTGAGTACCAAAAGGTGGGTCAAACATGAAGGTTTGGCAAATGGGTAAAATACAATGACAATATGATAATAAATGAATTTACCTTCAAAAGCTTTTAAACCCAATTTCTATAAACGAGATAAAACATTTATTCAAATATAAGTAGGTATTGTAAAACATGTAAGGTAACCAAGGAAACGAGAAACAAGCAAGATGGCAACCACACGAAGCTAAGTCCTCTATCACTAAACTGATAGAGCAATAACTAGGCACTGATCTCAGTCACTCGAGGTGAGGAGAAACAGTGGATCTTATAAATACATATACATATACTATACATGACCACGGTAGCGAGCCGGGCATCGGGAACCACAGTAGCAATCTATGACATCGAGATAAGACCACGGTATAACCGGGTAGCGGGATCCAAACTACAGCTGGCAGGACAAGAGGGGGATCTCTAAGTCGGTGGATCAGACCAACAGGGTTATCCAAGCTTAGTGGTGCGGATTAATAGGTCAAATAACAAATCGAGACATGTGCAAGTAAATCAAGTACAAATAAATAAACAGGCAGGACGGGGGTGCTCAAGGGCAAACTGTCATTTCATGTGGTGCAATGCACCTCAAGACAAGTAACCATTGTAAGTGTGCTTCAATGCTTTCGAGAAAACAAGGCATGTAGTATAAATCTCGGGATCGATAAAGTACAATAAACAATTGAAATTTCGGATAAAGTATCGGGTTCAAGATTTATTTGAAGTGAATAGGGATCGCGTATGTCGATCTAATAATAATTTGGTACTCTTTGAGTTTCGGGACATTCCGGGCTCCTTATACACTTTAAATTTTCAAAACTTCGAATGACATCTTCGTGATATGGTTTCTTTCTCAAATGGCCTCATACATTGCTTAGTAAATCTCCTTGACATAGAGGGTTCCCAATGAATAGTCCCAAAATGTTTATATAGTTCATCACTGTCCCAAACATAGCATTTGACCTACAAAGCTCATTGCTCGAGCGAACTCTCTGGAATGGTTGTCTGGGTGATTTCGGTTACCTAGCAGTCAGGTGGTGGTTAACCGCTGGTTGACCGCGCGGCTGACCGCGGTTGGCCTGACAGAAAGACAGGTTACTGGAAATGTAACCGAAATGGTTCGGTTGGCTGGCGGTTAGCCGCCAATGGGTTAGGCGGTTAGCCGCTTGCTAACCGTGAGGCTGACCGTGCCTTCAGGAGGAAAATGTTGCTATCTGGAGAAGTGACCGAATGGATCGGTTGGCTGGCGGTTAGCCGCCGATGAGTTAGCCGATTAGCTGCTTGCTAACCGTGAGGCTGACCGTGCTTTCAGGAGGAAAATGTTGCTCTTTGGAAAAGTAACCGCGACTGTTCGGCTAGCTGACGGTTAGCCGCCAGTCACCAGACGGCTAGCCGACAGGTGACCGCTGGCTGACCGCCAGGTGCGGGAAACACCCACTGTGTTAAGATTTGAGCCTTTTTTCCTCCTCAAAACCACTCTCCTCACTTCCATTGAATCCCTGCAATAAAACTGAGCAAAGAGCTCCTCCAATGCATCTATCTACACTTCTCTAAAACTCCAATGTGTGTTCATTCCATCACCTCCTTCTTAACCACAACAACCACAAAAGGAAAAAGAAACCAAATCACAAACATTCATTTAAGATATATCCAAAAGACAACAAGTACCATAACCAACATGTTTCCAAAACATTAAATGATTTGGCAAGGTTCATTCAAAGCATTTATTTCAAAAATCAACGCAAGCCAATAAATATGAATGGAAATGACAAATCAACCACATTCCTCATGAAAACCATTTAAAACTCATAATATTAACTCATCCACTTGCCTTGGGTCTTCTAATCAGGGAAATCAAACTCTTATACTCTTCGAAGCCAAAGATCCAAGCTATGAACAAAATCCCCAGAAACAAGCCCTAAAATGGTCAAACAATGAAATAGAAAGGAAACCTTACAATAATGAGAATGGGACTTCTTCAAGATCAAAGAAACACAAATCTAAGAGATGGGGAAGGTTGCTTACTTGTAGGTTCTCCAAATGGACAAGGTGAACTCAAAGAAGATCTTGGAATGGAGGGTTTTCTTCACAAATGGTATCAAAAGGTAGCATTCAAGGTGAGGAAGAGAATGGTGAAGTCCCTTTTGATGTTGGTGCAAGTTTGGTGGGAGATTGAGATGGAGAGAGCAAGAAGAAGAAGGAAAAAGTTGCAAGAAACCCTAGGTTCTCTTTTGTACTGGAAAAGGGAAATGAGGAAGATGGGTTCTCCTTATTTAAGCAAATGGGAATGGGTCCCACTACTTAAGACACCCTTTGGGCTGAAATCTTGGCTTTCGGGGCTTCTAATGAATTCGACGAAGAAGAGAAAAGTGATCGTCGAAATATTTAGTTTCCAAAAAATATATGTTTCGCGGGTTTCGGGAATATCAAGTTTTGGGTACAGATTTAGTGCACAATGACTGTTTTGCCCTCAAGGGTGTGAAATCGGGTTTCGGGGTCTCGAACGGGCACAGGATCAACATAGAAGTTGTAGGGATTACAAATACAAATAAAACAAGATTAAAACAATGCATGCAAGAAACTCCGATAAATCCTCAAGCGCATGCAAGGTCATAAAGAAGGAACCCCCAAAGGTCCCACTAATCACAAGCAATCAAAATTCCCCAAAAGAATATCAAAAGCTATTCCAAACCCAACTTAGTCAAAGACTACTAAACACACTTAGAACTAAAACACAACTTAAATAAAACTAACCGAGTTCACTCGGGTCGGGGTCTTACATCCTCCACCCCTTAGGGCATTTGGTCCTCCAAATGAAATATAAAACTCACCTCAGGTAGTAGATGTCGATGCTTCTTCTGTACTTGGTCTCGTAATTCCCATGTGGCCTAGTCCGACCCATGATTCTCCCATAGTACCTTTACCCACTGAATAGTCCGTGTCCTCAACCCTTGTTCTTTCGTATCAATGATTTGAACGGGTTTCTCAACATAGGTGGCATCTGCTCTGATCTCCAATGGCTCATGCCGGAGCACATGGGACGGATCGTGGACATACTTCTTCAACATAGACACATGGAAGACGTTGTGTACGCCGGATAGCTCAGGTGGTAAGGCTAACCTATAAGCCACATCACCAATCTTGCTTACAATGTCATATGGTCCAATGTATCTCCGTGATAACTTGCCATTCTGTCCAAATCTCAATGTTCCTCTCGTAGGTGACACTTTCAAGGAAACCTTATCCCCTTCTTTGAATTGTAAGTCTCTGCGGTGGGAGTCTGCATAGCTCTTCTGTCTACTCCGGGACACTTTCAGGCGTTCTTGGATCAACTTTACTTTGTCGCTGGTTTCACTTACTATAGGCGGTCCATGGAAACCACGAATTCCGACCTCTTCCCAACAAACAGGTGTCCTACACCTTCTACCATACAAAGCCTCAAAAGGAGCCATCCCAATGCTCGAGTGATAACTATTGTTGTAAGCAAACTCACACAACGGTAGAGTCTCATCCCATTGAGTCTTAAAATCTAACACACAAGCACGGGGCATATCCTCAAGAGTCTGAATTGTCCTCTCTGATTGACCATCTGTCTACGGGTGATAAGCCGTGCTAAACTGTAGTTTCGTGCCCATAGACTCATGTAGCGTCTTCCAGAACCTCGAGACGAATCTATTGTCTCTGTCAGAAGTGATAGAAACTGGCTGCCCATGTCGACTGACAATCTTGTTGACAAACAACTCTGCCAAAGGTAGCATGTGCATCTTCTTCCCTATCCTCATAGGAATGAAATGAGCTGACTTGGTGAGACGGTCCACAATGACCCATATCGCATCGTTGCCTCTACTAGTCCTCGGTAGTCCCGAAATAAAGTCCATGGTAATGTGCTCCCATTTCCATTCAGGGATCTCTAATGGTTGTAATAATCCTGGAGGTCTCTGATGTTCTGCCTTTATCAACTGACAAGTCATGCAACGGGAGACAAATGTTGCAATCTCTCTCTTCATGTTATTCCACCAAAATATGCCCTTCAAGTTCTGATACATCTTCGTGCTGCCTGGATGCATAGAATACTTCGTACTGTGAGCTTCGGTCATAATGTCATTCCTCAAGTCTTCAATATTTGGTACACATAGACGGTCACGGTAGTACAAAACCCCATCAATAATACGGAAGTCAAGACGTTCTGCTATGTGCTCTGAAATCTTGGCCAACTCTGGATCTTGCAACTGACTATCCTTGATCTTCTGAATAAAAGAAGGCTCTGACACTGCCATGGTAGCTAATAAAACACCCTTCCCTAGTGGCTGCAGGTCTATACTCAATTCTTCAAATTGCTTAAAGATACAAGTGTCACTTAAATTTGCCAAGCCCACTGATTTTCTGCTCAAGGCATCGGCAACTACATTTCCTTTCCCCGGGTGATACTTGATTGGAAAATCATAATCCTTGATATATTCCATCCATCTTCTCTGCGTCATGTTTGATTCCTTCTGAGAAAATAAATATTGTAAGCTGCGGTGGTCGGAGTGGACTTCGAACTTCTCTCCATAGAGGTAATGTCTCCACATTTTCAACGCGAAAACAACCGCTGCTAACTCAAGATCATGGGTGGCATAGTTCTTCTCGTGGTCTTTCTACTCTCGGGATCCATATGCAATCACTTTTCCTTCTTGCATCAACACACAACCAAGTCCAACATTTGAAGCATCGGTAAAAATGGTAAAACCGCCGCTTTCGGATGGTAAAGTAAGGACTGGTGTTGTAGTCAATCTCTTCTTTAGCTCTTGAAAACTATCTTCACACTAATCTGTCCACACATATGGCACATTCTTCCTCGTCAACTTCGTCAAAGGTGACGCAATCGACGAGAATCCTTACACAAACCTCCTGTAATAGCCTGCCAATCCCAGAAAACTTCTAATTTCTGACGTATTCTTCGGTCTTTCCCAACTCATAAGTGCTTCAATCTTGGACGGATCCACTGATAATCCTTCTTTGGAGATGATGTGCCCCAAAAATGTTACTTGCTCCAACCAAAATTCACACTTGTTGAGCTTCGCATACAGCTGATTCTCTCTCAAGAGTTGCAGTGCTATCCTCAAGTGCTCTTCATGCTCTTCTCTGGTCTTGGAGTACACCAAAATGTCATCTATGAATACTACAATAAACTGATCCAGATACTGTGCAAATATCTTGTTCATCAACGCCATAAACACTGCCGGTGCATTAGTCAATCCAAATGGCATCACTAGGAACTCATATTGGCCATATCTTATCCGGAAAGCTGTTTTCAACACATATGATTCTCTGACTCTTAGCTGATGGTAACCGGATCTCAAATCAATCTTCGAAAAGTATGATGCACCTTGCAATTGATCAAACAATTCATCTATTCTTGGTAATGGATACTTGTTCTTGATGGTCGCTTGATTCAATCTTCTATAATCTATACACATTCTCATTGAACCATACTTCTTCTTGTCAAACAAGACTAGAGCTCCCCATGGTGAAATACTCGGTCTCACAAAACCTTTGTCTAACAATTCTTGCAACAGAGTCTTCAATTCCCCCAACTCTGCTGGAGCCATTCTATATGGTGCAATAGATATTGGAGAGGTCCCTGGTAACAACTCGATAGTGAAATCAATCTCTCCGATGGGTGGTAAACCTGGGATCTCCTCCGGAAAAACATCCGGGAATTCCCAAACAATTAGGATCTCCTCCACCCCTTGGGACCGTTTATCCTCCATGATAAATGTTATATATGCTTTACAACGACTTCTCAAAAGTCTATCAGCCTTCAATGCTGAGACAAACCCTGCACGAGGATTTCTCCTCTCTCCCTAAAACTATTGGAAACTAGGTGGGCCTTCCAGATAGGTTTCAAAAACTTTTGACCCACTTGATGGAGGGATCATCTATTTAGAAGGCAACAAACCCAATCCAGGATGCATTCCCTCAAACTCATAGATCATGTATAGCAATATATACTATCTAGAAGATAGAAAATAGCACATAAACATGCAGCCACGAAATCCACAACGTATAAGGATGTAGATATACCTTTGAAGCCTTGTAGTGCTCTAATGGAGAATTTGAGTTCTTTCCTTTGATGATGAACACCTTCACTATCCAATTCAGAATCTCCAACTCCTTTTGATCTTCCACGCTATGACCCGTATTAGATCTCTTTTCTCAAGAAGATGGTGGAATCTTCAAGAGAAAACCCAACTAGTAACTCTAAGGAACTAAAGGTGAAAGAGAGGGGAACTTAGAGAGGAAGAGAACTTGTGCAACTCTTGCACAAAGGGGCTGGACTTGCTCTATGTATTATGCACGACCAAGAGGGGTTTATTCCTCTTTATATAACCCTCCAATCCACCTCTTTTCCTATTTGAAATAGAAGTTTAACTCCCATTACAAAATAGTAAACTTTTCCCTTGCTAGTTGCCATAGAAGTCTCACTTCCACAACAATTAGTAGCTTCTCCTTTCTAATTAAAATAGAAGTCCTACTTCCATTAATAATTAGTAGCTTACCATTACCACTATTAGAAGTCTCACCTCAGATAGAAATAGTAACCTTCCTTTTATAGTTCAAGTAGAATTAGTATCTTTCTAATAACTTGGGCTAGCGTGGGGACCACTAGGGATTCCTTAGAAAGCTGGCTCCAACTGGGACACGCGACCCCACATCTCATGTGCAATCCGGGCCCCCAGTTAATTGCAAATAACTCCACTATATAAATGCAATTGCACTCCAGTCTTAGGAATATATTACAATGAAGACCCTAAACTTCCCAATAACCACAAGTAGGCCCCTCCATCTATATGCATGGATCAATTGGACATGTCCACCAAAATAGATCCATATCTTATTATCCTTGAGCCCCAATTAATTATAGTGTTCATTTGGTACCGATCCAATTAACTCTTAATTGGAATGGGTGCGCACTTACCAATGATAAATCCATTAATTGGCACAAGGGGATATTAAAGATAGATTCCATCTTGACCATTGAATGTTCCCACAGCTCTACTACCACGTACCAAAATCACCGAGGTGTTGACCTACAATTAACCTCACTCATTGGTGACTCAAAGCAAATGAATAGATAGAAACTTGAGTTCAATAATGTCTCAGGATTATGAGCCTATTGCTATGGAATTATGAGAGAAGACCTTAAAGTAAAGACAGTGTATATAAGGTGCTTCTCATGGTCCTTCAATACATCCAATGCACCAGCACCATGATCCAGAATCTTACATTCCGATGATCGAGACAAATCACTCTATCTCATAGTGATCAAAGTGCTGCAACCTTGTCAGATGAGATTGTTGGAAAATAGGTGGCACAAGGGGATATTAAAGATAGATTTCATCTTGACCATTGAATGTTCCCACAGCTCTACTACCACGTACCCAAATCACCGAGGTGTTGACCTACAATTGGCCTCACTCATTGGTGACTCAAAGCAAATGTATAGATAGAAACTTGAGTTCATTAATGTCTCAGGATTATGAGCCTATTGCTAGGGAATTATGAGAGCAGACCTTAAAGTAAAGACAGTGTATATAAGGTGCTTCTCATGGTCCTTCAATACATCCAATGTACCAGCACCATGATCCGGAATCTTACATTCCGATGATCGAGACAAATCACACTATCTCATAGTGATCAAAGTGCTGCAACCTTATCAGACGAGATGCCCAATCTCATCACTGGTTGTGAAGATATTTAAGTATAAGATTTGCAATACATATCTCCTGTATGTGGATCTCATCCACACACATGTATTACACCTAGTATACTTGTGGACTCCGGTTCATCTCATGAACCATTATGTCATTCGTATTAATTATGTGCAGACAAGTAATAAAACACCATTCATCTCATGAAAGGAAAAACAATAATATATATTGATAAATAAAGAGATTAATCAATTTATTCATCATATACTGGTATTGAGACCATAAAACTAACAGAGATGCCCAATCTCATCACTGGTTGTGAAGATATTTAAGTATAAGATTTGCAATACATATCTCCTGTATGTGGATCTCATCCATACACATGTATTACATCTAGTATACTTGTGGACTCCGGTTCATCTCATGAACCATTATGTCATACATATTGGTTATGTGCAAGTATATAATTAAACATCATTCATCTCATGAAAGGAACGCATGATTGTATTGATAAATAAAGAAATGAATCAATTTATTACATCATATACCCTTGGTATTGAGACCATAAAACTAACAAAAACAACACCCCTGCTAGTGTCTCATCTAACTTGAAGGTCTGGGTCTTATGGAAACAATCCATTGTGGCATGGTATCCTGCCAGCCAATCCATCCCTAGGATGACATCAAAATCAAACATCTCTAATAGAATGAAACCTACGGTTAAAACCACTTCTCCTATCTGAATTGTGCAACTAGGGTAATATGTTCTACAGATAACTTGTTTGCCTACTGGGGTTGCCACAGTCAAAATGAACTCAAGTTCTCTAGCATGCATATTAATCAACTTAGAAAATTCATAGGATAAGAATGAATGTGTAGAGCCAGGGTAAAATAAAATCCTAGCTTTTATCCCACAAACAAGAAGTGTACCTTCCACTACATTTCCCGCTACCTCTCCATCAGCTCTATTGACCGCATAGATTTGCCCTCGATGTTGTGGCCTATTCGGAGCTTGTTGTGGCCTGCCTTGTTGTGCATTCCTATTCTATTATGGTGCATGCTGATTTTGGTTGTCCTTGCTAACGAGCCTGTTGTTGTTGCTGCTATGGTCTATGTTGCTACTGTTGTGGTGCTTGTTGCTGGAGTGGCCTTGCCTAATTCTGGACAATGATCGCATTCTATTGTTGTTAGACCCCGACCCCGACTATTTCGATTAGTATACGATTAGTGTGTGTTTAGTCCTAAGTGGGTTTAGTAATCATTGGGTTAGAATAATTAGTTTAGTCTTGGACATAGCTTTGGGAATTTTGAGGACGTTTAGTAGTAGTCAGGCACACTCAGGAAGACCTGAGTGCAAGTGTAAGCTTGGGAGGATCGTATCGGTTTCTGTGAAATCGTGATTTTGATTTCATTTGAATGATTTTACTATGTGTTACGACTTTCGTTTTTAGCCCTTTCATGTTTGAAGCCCAAAAACCCAAGTTCTGGCCCAAAAAGGGTAAAGTTGTCTTTTATACACAAATCTGGACACAATTTTTGAGATCTCAAAACCATGTCAAAAATATACTTTTTGGAAACTAGAAATTTCGAGGATCATTTTATCCTTCTTCGTCGAAGTCATTCGAGGCCCGCAAGATCATGTTTTTGCCAATACAAGGTTCAAGTTCATTGGGCCCCATTTGCAAGTGTTTTAAGTCAACCCTCTTCCTCCTTTACTCTTTTCATTCTAAAATCAAACCCTAGAGCAGCCAAAGGAGAGAAAACCCTCTTTTCTCCCATCTTCCTCACTTTGCATAATCAAGCTAGAAGCCTCCAAATGGAATTCTAAGACTATCATCACCTTCCTCTCATCTCAAGCTCTCTATTGATGTCCATTTCTTGAAAGTTAGAAGTGAGCAAGCTCCTCATTGTCTTCATTCCCCTTTGTTTGGACATTTCTAGGTAAGAGCTTCAACCCATACCTTTCATGAAGTCTTTCTAGTTCCTTAGAAATCTTGTTTTTCATGTTTACAAACCCTTTTGTAAAAATAGGTTCTTTGTTTTCATTTTTGTTGAGTTTGAGTGGTTTTGTCCTTGGGATTCTTGTAGTGTTGGAATAGCTTGAGTGAAGTGCTTGGAGAGGATTGTTTAGCATTTGGGCAAGGCAAGTAATCTCTATAGGATCATTGTTGCATGTATATTTTAAGTTTTATTGTTATCCTAGAAATTTTGCATATGAACATGTTTATAAGCTTCATGATCGTGTTCCCTCGGATTGAATGTTTGAAATTGTGAAAAATGTGTGTTTTATCCCTTGGAGAGCAGGTAGGCTCAGGGAGTGCAGGTGGAATGAAAAACAAGAAGAAGGGAAGAAAGAAATGTGAAAAATCTGAACTCAGCTGCACTTCCCGTGCAGTTTCGGTCAGCTGGCGGCTAGCCGAAATCCCCATTTCGGCTAACCGCGAGCCAACCGAACTTGGCGGTTCCTTTTCCTGTAGCTGGCCTCTGCATCAGGGTCCTACAGTCAGCCCTGCGGTTAGCTCACGGCTAGCCGCCAGTTTCCTTGTGGCTAACCGCGAGCCAACCGGAGGCATTTCGGCTCCTTTTCCAGAGAGCCAAGTTTTCTGACCCAAGTTCCAGCGGTCAGCTTGCGGCTAGCCGCGAGGTCCCATTTGGGCTAACCGCGAGCTGACCGAAATTGACAATATGCTTGTTTTGAAGAGTATTTGCAAGAATGAAAACTAGAACACGTTAGGCGAGCTTTAGCCTAATATTGTGCACTCGAAGCCTGAGATGTTTTTAAACTTCCGGGGCACCGCTTCTCTTTTGAAATTCCAACACTTGGGCTTCGTCTACACAAAGATCAACCAAAGGTCCTTACATGTGCTTGATAGGCCTTGTGATCGTACTTTGGTTTTTATACGATGAATATCATTGTGTACTCGTTTTGAAAGTTTAAGTAGAAGCTCGTTTTGAAGATGTGTTTCAAGAAAAAGGGGTCACTTCCTAAGCGTGTTATGCATATTAATTATGCCTTTTGCTAGTCGTGTTCGTCGTGTTTTGATAAGTGACTTTCCCCCTTTTTATCTCGACATGTTTTGATAGTGTTTCGCATGTTTTATGCATTCATGAATTAAGTGAACACCACTGAGCTTGGACTGCCCTTTCAGTTTGATCCACTGTCTGGGGGTCCTTAAACATGTGGACTGTCTGCAGACTAGTCGTGTATTTATTACACATCGTGCGTGTCCGGTTCCGCGGCCGGAAATCCCCGTATATGTGGGAATCGTGTCGTGATTATATTATGTATATCGTGCTTGTCGTGCATGCTTGCTCTTTTCATTATATATGATAGAGAAAGGATGGGCTCTTTGTGGATTGTAACTATTCATGATATTATATGTACCCATGCTAGTTTGTTTTAGTATCTCAGCTTTGTTTGTATTCTCAAAAATGTATCTCAGTCATTGTAGTAATTCAAATCAGGGATTTGCTTATATGTTTTCTTAAAACGTTTATTATTTCATGCTTGCACCTAAATTGGTTACTTGCCAAACCGTTGTGTTTGATCCTTGTTTGTTGGTGCCCAGGTGCAGGTGACGTTACCTTTGAGGAGGAGCGTCCGGAGGAGGCTTTTGAGCCACCCCCAGTTAGAGAGTGACAGCCCGACGATGTCAACTAGACTTCGGGCGGGTTCTTGAGTTCGTCATTTTGTCTTGGGGTTATTTGTTTGTTTTGAGAATTGTATTGGCCTGTGTTGGCCTCTTATGGGATGTAACAAAAACTTAACTTACTTTGTGTAGCCTCATAACTTGAATCTTGATGGGAATGCCATATTAACTCTTTCTTTTGATACTATGTCTTGTAATTAATTGCTTGCCATAGCACTTAAAAATCTATTGGTGCTCATCTTGATGTGATTTACTACACGCTTCCGTAAACTTGATCATGTGAGTCAGATTCCGCGTGTTTCAGGAATCCTCACCACGGGAACCTGTGGGAAAACATGACAACCACACCACCAACACGTCGCGGGCCCGAGGTCCGTTCCGGGGTCGCGACAGTGGTGGTGCTGGACGTTGTGCCCCTTGCTGCTGCTGCTGATTCTGTCTATTCTGCCTTGGACAATCTCTCATCTGATGGGTCATGGAACCACATCTAAAACATGCTCCTGTCAGTGTACGGCACTGTGCACTCTCATGGTTCTTCCCACAGTGGGTACAAACCAAGGGACCCTGAGCATTTTGTTCTGACCTCTGTCTCTTGTTCTGTTGACTCTTCTGTTGGTAGTTCTGCTGATGAGCTTGTCCCTTGCCTTGGACTCTAAGGATCTTGTTGTGAAAGTTCTCAAACTAATAGGCCCTCTTGACAGCTTCATCGAAAGTTGCAGGTGGCAGTACTCCAGTAGCATCTCTCTCAATGAAGGGTTAAGTCCCTCTAGGAACTTTGCAATTTTCTTCTCCACCGTATCCACCAATTCCGGAGCATATCTAGACAATCTCTCGAACTTAGTAAGGTATTCGAGGACTGTCATACTCCCTTGCACAAGCTGCTGGAATTCTATTGCCTTTTGTCTCTTGATGTGGGCGGGTACATATTTATCATGGAACTGCCTCTTGAAGTTTGCCCAAATCTGTGCATCAGCCATAGTCCTGTATTCCTCCCTAACCGTCTTCCACCATCTGTCTGTTGTACCACTAAAGAGAGTTGATGCTAGTTTTAATCTTTCTCCCCCGGTGCATTGGAAAATCTCGAATATGTTCTCCGTATGCTCTAGCCAATCATCTGCAGCTAATGGATCCTCTATTCCAAGAAACTCTTTCGGAGCCCTCTTGCGAAACCGCTCAAATAATAACGAGTTGGGGTTGAACCGGTTTGGGCCTTCTCTGTAATACTTCTAGCAATTGTCTTTGCATATCTGCCAATTCCCTAGCATGATCTTCCTCTCTCTTAAGCATTTGCTCTTGCAATCCAGCTTGATTCTCATTGGCCTGACGTTGTTGGTCAAGCATTGCCTGCATCATTTGTTGGAATTGATTTGGCATGTTGTTATCAACCCTATCCTCTTCAACTGGCCCTATGTGATCACTATTACTTGCAGAAGGGTTGTCGTTTATCGGTCGCTTACGAGGTGGCATGATGCTGCAAAACAAATTATAAGCACATAATAATCAAATAAAGGGTCACATTGCTCACACGATACTAGCTAACGAAGAGTCTAACGAATCCTCGCCACGTCCTTAAGATTTCTAGTTTCTTTTAATTGCTTGAAACACGTCTCTCTCTGATACCAGTCTGTCGCGGCCCCGGACCGGCCCGAAGGACTAATCCGGGATCGGGACACTAATGATGTACTACATCGGTTCAATGCTATACATTTATTTAATTTCCCACAGGTGTCCGCGGTGAGGATATCACAACCATATATGAACATTTCTATTAAATGCGGAAGCGCATAGCAAATCAAATTGATGATTCAAGTCATGCCACGAGATAATAGTGCATATATAACCAAGTATCAGAATGAGCAATGATCATTGGCATGTTACCCAAAGGTAAGTTAAAGTTTATACAAAGATCATTTAATTACATTTCCCAAAATTAGAGGCCAACAAAGGCCAATATAAACAAAATACCAATCCCCAACAGAATGGTTAAAAGTTTTCCCAAAATGTTATCTCTCTCTAGCAATCCAATATCTAAATGACATCATCAGCATGCCACTCGACTAACTGTTGCGATTCTCCGACCGCCTCCTCATGCTCCTCCTCGGGATAACCAACAACGGGACCTGAGTACCAAAAGGTGGGTCAAACAAGACGGTTTGGCAAATGGGTAAAATACAATGACAATATGATAATAAAGGAATTTACCTGTAAAAGCATTTAAACCTATTTAAATAACAATTTCTATAAAAGAGATAAAACATTTATTCAAATACAAGTAGGTATTGTAAAACATGTAAGGTAACCAAGGAAACGGGAAACAAGCAAGATGACAACCACACGAAGCTAAGTCCTCTATCACTAAAATGACAGAGCAATAACTAGGCACTGATCTCAGTCACTCGAGGTGGGGAGAAACAGTGGATCTTATAAATGCATATACATATAATATACATGACCAAGGTAGCGAGCCGGGCATCGGGAACCACAATAGCAATCTGCGGCATCGGGACAAGACCACGGCATAACCGTGTAGCGGGATCCAAACTGCAGCTGGCAGGATAAGAGGAGGATCTCCAAATCGGTGGATCAGACCAATAGGGTTATCCAAACTTAGTGGTGCGGACTAATAGGTAAAATAACAAATCGAGACATGTGCAAGTAAATCAAGTACAAATAAATAAACGGGCAGGACGGGGGTGCTCAAGGGCACACTGTCGTTTCATGTGGTGCAATGCACTTCAAGACAAGTAACCATTGTAAGTGTGCTTCAATGCTTTCGGGAAAACAAGGCATGTAGTATAAATCTCGGGATCGATAAAGTATAATAAACAATTGAAATTTTGGATAAAGTATTGGGTTCAAGATTTATTTGAAGTGAATAGGGATCCCGGATGTCGATCTAATAATAATTTGGTACTCTTTGAGTTTCGGGACATTCCGGGCTCCTTATACACTTTAAATTTTCAAAACTTCGAATGACATCTTCGTGATATGGTTTCTTTCTCAAATGGCCTCATACATTGCTTAGTAAATCTCCTTGACATAGAGGGTTCTCAATGAATAGTCCCAAAACGTTTAAATAGTTCATCACTGTCCCAAACATAGCCTTTGACCTACAAAGCTCATCGCTCAAGCGAACTCTCTGGAATGGTTGTCTGGGTGATTTCGGTTATCTAGCGGTCAGGTGGCGGTTAGCCGCCATTGGGTAAGGCGGTTAGCCGCTGGCTGACCGCGGTTGGCCGGACAGAAATACAGGTTACTGGAAATGTAATCGAAATGGTTCGATTGGCTGGCGGTTAGCTGCTTGCTAACCGTGATGCTGATCATGCCTTCAGGAGGAAAATGTTGCTCTCTGGAGAAGTAACCGAAATGGATCGATTGGTTCGCGGTTAGCCGCCGACGAGTTAGGCGGTTAGCCGCTTGCTAACCGTGCTTTCAGGAGGAAAATGTTGCTCTCTGGAAAAGTAACCGCGACTGTTCGGCTAGCTGGCGGTTAGCCGCCAGTCACCAGACGGCTAGCCGACAGGTGACCGCTGGCTGACCGCCAGGTGCGGGAAACACCCACTGTGTTAAGATTTGAGCCTTTTTTCCTCCTCAAAACCACTCTCCTCACTTCCATTGAATCCCTGCAATAAAACTGAGCAAAGAGCTCCTCCAATGCATCTATCTACACTTCTCTAAAACTCCAATGTGTGTTCATTCCATCACCTCCTTCTTAACCACAACAACCACAAAAGGAAAAAGAAACCAAATCACAAACATTCATTTAAGATATATCCAAAAGACAACAAGTACCATAACCAACATGTTTCCAAAACATTAAATGATTTGGCAAGGTTCATTCAAAGCATTTATTTCAAAAATCAACGCAAGCCAATAAATATGAATGGAAATGACAAATCAACCACATTCCTCATGAAAACCATTTAAAACTCATAATATTAACTCATCCACTTGCCTTGGGTCTTCTAATCAAGGAAATCAAACTCTTATACTCTTCGAAGCCAAAGATCCAAGCTATGAACAAAATCCCCAGAAACAAGCCCTAAAATGGTCAAACAATGAAATAGAAAGGAAACCTTACAATAATGAGAATGGGACTTCTTCAAGATCAAAGAAACACAAATCTAAGAGATGGGGAAGGTTGCTTACTTGTAGGTTCTCCAAATGGACAAGGTGAACTCAAAGAAGATCTTGGAATGGAGGGTTTTCTTCACAAATGGTATCAAAAGGTAGCCTTCAAGGTGAGGAAGAGAATGGTGAAGTCCCTTTTGATGTTGGTGCAAGTTTGGTGGGAGATTGAGATGGAGAGAGCAAGAAGAAGAAGGAAAATTTTGCAAGAAACCCTAGGTTCTCTTTTGTACTGGAAAAGGGAAATGAGGAAGATGGGTTCTCCTTATTTAAGCAAATGGGAATGGGTCCCACTACTTAAGACACCCTTTGGGCTGAAATCTTGGCTTTCGGGGCTTCTAATGAATTCGACGAAGAAGAGAAAAGTGATCGTCGAAATATTTAGTTTCCAAAAAGTATATGTTTCGCGGGTTTCGGGAATATCAAGTTTTGGGTACAGATTTAGTGCACAATGACTGTTTTGCCCTCAAGGGTGTGAAATCGGGTTTCGGGGTCTCGAACGGGCACGGGATCAACATAGAAGTTGTAGGGATTACAAATACAAATAAAAAAAGATTAAAACAATGCATGCAAGAAACTCCGATAAATCCTCAAGCGCATGCAAGGTCATAAAGAAGGAACCCCCAAAGGTCCCACTAATCACAAGCAATCAAAATTCCCCAAAAGTATATCAAAAGCTATTCCATACCCAACTTAGTCAAAGACTACTAAACACACTTAGAACTAAAACACAACTTAAATAAAACTAATCGAGTTCACTCGGGTCGGGGTCTTACAAGGACTAAAGTGGGAGAACGCTTGAATGTGAATCGAAGTTCAGAAAACATAAAGGAAAAACGAGCAAGGGGAGAGCTCTAACGAAGGGGGAGAAAACTTGAAAAAGTTAACGGTCGTTTGGACGAAATAGCTTTCAAGAGATTTCAAGAACAGAATCGTTCAGAAAAGCTGAAGTCCTAGAAGTCTTGTGATCACCTTAGTTTCCATCAAATTCCAAAGGGGGAGATTGTTAGGATTTTTGTATGTTGCTAACTTGATGGATACACTATCTATTTCACCGTCAATTGATCACACACTCATGCATCGTAGTTTGGACTTTGAAATCTGAGTTCCTAGCTTGCATATGCATTTGGCTTTCAAATGATTTAATCCTACATGCTTTAGAACTTAAAATTCACTTTAAAAAATCTATTTTTTCATTCATGTTTTTGGAAAATCGAGTTAGACATCTAGGTTTGTGATTTGCATACATTCATCGTCTTTAGAATCTTGATGTTATGCATAAATCATGTTGGCCCTGAGTTCTTTGTGTCGCGACCCCAGACCGAGGCCCGGGCCCGCGACGTGAGAATTCCCGAGACACGTGGAATCTAGCTCACACAATCAAGTTTGTGGAAGCGTGTAGCAAATCACATCAAGACAAGCACAATTAAAATTTTAAGTGCAACAATAAAATAGCATCAAGTTCAAGATATCAGAAGTAGGAAATATAACATAGCATTCCCATCATGATTCAAGTTTTTTAGGTTAACACAAAAGTAAGTTAAGTTTTGTTACATCCCATAAGAGGCCAACAGAGGCCAATACAATTCTTAAAATAACCCATGACGAAATGAATCATAACTCAAGATCCCGACCGACGTCTAGTTGACATCGTCGGGTTGCCACTCTCTGACTGGGGGTGGCTCAATAGCTTCCTCCGACGCTCCTCCTCAAAGGCAACATCGCATGTACCTAGGCACCAAAATACAAGGGTCAAACACGACAGTTTGGCAGGTAGTCAATTTAGGTATGAGCATGAAACAATAGATGTTAAGAAATCATAATAAACAGTTACTTGACTAAAGTACATTTCCAAAATGTGAACAAAACTAAAATACAAACAAGCTAAGATATTAAAACAAACTAGCATGAATACTTTTTGTTAGGAATTTTCTAGATTGCAATTTGATGGATGCATTTCATTCTAGCATCATTTGATTTACACACTTGCATTGGTTTTAAATAAACTTGAAATCTTGTTTTATTCATGCATTGCTTTTAAGATTTGTAAAAGTATTGATTTATGCATGATTTGTATTTTCATCTTGGATGCATTTGATTTAGAAAAGAGTTTTCAAGAAATCAAGCAAGCCTTTGTTTTAAAAGTTTTGAATCTTTTTAGGCTTTTTATGTCATGTTTTAAAAACCATTATAATCTTTAAAACATGTTTTCCAAGCTTGATTTAGTGGCCAAAAGGTCCCCCAAAGAAATAACTTTGAAATGTGCAAAAGTTGGAAATTTTGCAAAAAGGGGGCTGTCCCGGCAGTGTCGCCGGTCGACCGAGAGGCAGGTCTCGGTCGACCGAGACAACTGCAGGCAAAAATTGCCTGGGAGCACCAACAGTCAGAAATATGACCGTTGTGTGTTCTCGGTCGACCGAGGCCTGTTTGCCGGTCGACCGAGAACTAGCCGTTGGCCACTTTTCCCTATAAATATGAGTTCTTTCCCTTGCCAAAAGTTGGGAATTTTTAACCCCTCCTTGAGAGGAATTGAGGCATATCAAAAGGGAAAAGAACCAAGGGATGAAGGGGATGATTAGGAAAGCTAAAGCTTGGATTAATGAAGTTAAACCACCAAGTAGGCTCTTCCTTTCTTAATCATATGTTTTCATGCTTTGTTTTATTTTTGGTAAATCATTTCTAGCATGTTAAACTATGTTTGTGTTGTGTCCTTAACATTTTTTATGTTTTGAGTTGATTTATTGTTTTGGATACAACATCACATGATTCAATCCAAGTAGTACTTGAATTGGTAAATCAAAGTAGATCATGTTAATGAAAGAAACTTGGTAAATCATATGTAACATGATCCATATACTTGGTTGAATCTTTGGTTGTTGTTTTCCATCATAAGAAAATCACTTTCAAAAGTATCTTATGTTTTGGACTCAACTTCTTTACAAATCATATGTTTTCATGTTTTGTTTTATCATTGGTAAATCTTAGTAACATGTTAACCTATGATGTGTTGTATCCTTAGCATGTGTTATATTTTGAATAGATCTATTGTTTTGGATACATCACCATTGATTCATCAAAGTAGTACTTTATCTTTGGTAAATCTAAGTAGATCATGTTAATGAAATATGTAACATGATTCATATACTTTGTTGAATCATTGGTTGTTGTTTTTCCATCATAAGAAAATCTCTCTCAAATGTATCTTATGTTTTGGATCCAACATCATTACAAATCATATGTGTATTATTGTTTTAATGTTTCACAACTTGCCTTACTTTGATTGGTAAATCTTTTTCAAGTTGTCCTTATAATTACATATGATTTGTCCCCTCTTTTCAATCAAATCTATTTTTATGTTTTGAGCTTCATTGATGATTTGATTGACATCCCTATGCATCACATGTTTAGAGCTAATCCATTTCATACAACTTGTGTAACTTTGATATCATTAACAAGTTGTTACTTTTAACATGTGATTGCATTACATCCTCAATCATAAATGTTTTTGAGCTAAAACTTTCAAAAGCCTTAGGCATACATTTATGAACTTTCATTTTCAAAATGATTGAGGACCACACACACACACTTCATATGTTTTCATCTTTGCATTCATAGTGTGAGTGTGTATTAGTTCTACACTTCCATATCCGCCTATTTAAGAGGCATTGTAATGAGCTTAAATAGAATCTCCATCAAGTGTTTATAGACACTAATTTAGAGAGATAACCAACCATGTGGTTGAAGAGGTTATTGCTTAGCCTATAAAAGCATAGTGTATAGGTTGATGTTAAGCCTTAAAAAACATCAATGTAAAGGTTATTGCTTAGCCTTGGAAAGCATATTGTAAAGGTTATTGCTTAGCCTATTGAAAAGCATAAATAGTGGAAATCCGGTGGGGTGTTGGTTCACAAGCCGGTAGTGGATGTAGGCATTGAGGCCGAACCACTATAAATACTTGTGTAATGGTGATTGCTTTGTGATGATTCTTTTGTTAGCTTCCGCATCTTGTATGATTAATCATCGCATTTGACTAGTTTATATTAAGAAGTTAAAATTGGTGTAAATTGGTCATAATTGTAGCTCACCCTATTCACCCCCCCCCCCCCCTCTAGGGTTAGGATCCCCATGGACTTACACTTTTAATATCATGAATAGTAATTTCCACATTGAGCCCACCCTTTCACCATCATACATGATGACAAGAGTAAGCACGCACGACAAGCACGATATACATAATATAAACAAGACACATTCCCCATATATACGAGGATTCCTCCTGCGGAACCAGACACGCACGATGTGTAATAAAATACACTACCAATCTGCAGACAATCCACATGTTTAAGGACCCCCGGACAGTGGATCAGACTAAAGGGGCAGTCCAAGCTTAGTGGTGTTCACTTGAATTCATGAATGCATAAAACAAGCGAAACACGGTCTAAATACGTCGACATAAAAAGGGGGGAAATCACTTATCAAAACAAGACAAGGCACGACTAGCAAAAGGCATAATTATATGCACATGAACTTAAGAAGTGATCCCCTTTTTAATACTTGAAATAAACCTTCAAACGAGCTTATACTTGAAATTCAGAACGAGTACACGATGATACTTATCGTACCAAAACTAAAGTTCAAACATGAAATCTGTCAAGCATGTGTTAAGGCTATTAATTGACCTTTGTGTAATTGGGACACCAAATGTCGGAAATATACATGAATTGGCGTCCCCGAAGTTGGATTACATTTCGAAGTTCCATTTACACAATGTCAAGCCAAAACCCTTAACATAGTCTAGTTTTCAACCTTCAAGAAAATACACAAATGGAAACAAACTCCTTCATGAATATGGCAGGTTCGCTCGAGTGAGATTGACACTTCGCTCGAGCGAGACAGTTCATTTGAGTGGACCACAAGGTTACTCGAGCGGACAACTCTCTGTCCTACTCCAGACTTGACAGTGGACAGTTCGCTCGAGCGGACCCAAGGGTCGCTCGAGCGGACAATTCTCTGTGCCTGGCCCGGGCGCTCGAGCGAACCCAGGGGTCGCTTGAGCGAACAGGCTTCTGCCTGTGCTCGCTGAGTGCAGAAACTGCTCTTCTCTTGTATGCTTTCTAATACATTTCCTCCCTTCTTCTCATCCTTAAACCACATGAAATCCCTTGAGCCTTCATGCTCTCCCAATGGTCATTTCTACAGTTCCAAACCATTCATTCCAAAATCTCCATTCTCTAACAAAGGAAATTCAACTTTTCAAATGAAACAAAAGCTTAAAATCAAATAGAGATCTAGAAGTTTGGAAAAGCACTTAACATAATTGCATATGCTTAAATGGAAAACACATAAGAAGAATCCAAGGAAAACATAATAATGGAGATTATAAACAAATCACATACAAAATTTCAAGAATAACAATGTAATAAAAAAAAGAAAAAAAAACACATGCAACATTGAACCTATAGAGATTACTTGCCTTTTTGCCCAAATGCCACACCAACACTCTTCAAGCACTCCTACTCAAGAGATAAGCCAAATACTACAAAAACCCCATGAAAAACCATTCAAAACTCAACAAAATGAAAACAAGGAAACTCATTTCCACAAAAGGGTTTGCATGTATGAAAAGCAAGATCTTTAGGAGTTAAAAAGACTCCATTGAAGAGATGGGTTGAAGCTCTTACCTAGAAATTCCCATACAAGAAGGAGAGGAGAAAATGGAGAGGTTTTCTAGCTAGAAACTTCAAGAGATTTGCATCCATGGAAAGCTTGGAAAAAGAGGAAGAAGATGATGGTCTTGGAATTCCATTTGGAGACTTATAACTAGGGTATGCAAGATGGGGAAGATGGAGGAAAATAGGGTTTCCTCTTGAGCAATAGTTTTCTAGGGTTGCAAGAATGGGAATGAACAAGGGAAAAAGAAGGAGATGACTTAAGTACTTGCAAATGGGTCCCATTATGTCTAATCCTTGCATTGACAAAAGCATAATCTTGTAGGCCTCGAACGAACTCAACGAAAAGTTTCCAAAAAGTATATTTTTGACATGGTTTTGAGGTTTCGAAGTTTGTGTCTAGATTTTGGGTATAAAAGATAATTTTACCCCTTTGGGTCAAAACTTGGATTTTTGGGCTTCAAATACGGACGGGTTGAAAACGAAAGTTGTAATGAATAATAAAACCGTTCAAATGAAATAAAAATCGTACTCAAATCGAAAATCAAAACAATCAGCCCAAGCTTACACGTACACTCAGGCCTCCCTGAGCGTGTCTGACTAACACTAAACGTTCTCAAAATTCCCAAAGCTATGTCCAGGACTAAAACTAATTATTTTATAATCCAACGGTAACTAAGCCCACTTAAGACTAAGCACATACAAATCACACACTAATCGGGTTAGTCTGGGTCGGGGTCTAACACCTAGTTTCATTTATTAGAAAATTGAAAATTTTAAAGGAACTCCTCCCAGGCCAGTGTACTTGGCCAACCAAGCCCTGTACCCGTCGACCAAGCCAACTAGCCATTGGGAAATATAGCCGTTGGGCTTGGTCAACCGAAGGTGTATGGGGTCGACCGAGCCAACTAGTTGTTGGACTGTTTTTTCTATTTAAGTCCAAATCATTCCTCACCTTGAGATGGCTTGTTGGGTGAATCTTTGGAACTGTATTGAAGCCTAAGGAAAAGGAATATGCTGAGAAAGCTAGAGGGCAAATGGAAATCCAAATGCTTGAGATTTAAAGGTGTATCTTTCCAAGTTAAGGTTGATTTCCATTCCATTTGAATCCATGCATGTTCAACTCTTTGTAACTCCATATCAGCATGATTTCTCGCTTTAACTGAGTTGTTTTGCAAACACCAAATCACTTAAGCATATTAGATTGTTTTGCAAACACTCATGTCTCAATCACATGTGTTTTAGTCTTTAAACTTCATGCAACTTTTGTAGTATGTCTTTCCAAGTTGTTTTGAATATTTCATGTGACTAGCTCATCACTTCAATCATCAATTTCTGTGCTTAGATTTTCAAATGCATCAAGCATTCATTTAAGATCTTCATTTTAGAAATTGATTCAAGTAAATATCCATACACACCTTAGCTACTTGTTAGTGTATGTTTGTATCTTGTTTTAACTTTCTATCAGCCTAATTAAGAGGCAAATGTATTGAGCTTAAGTTATATCTCTTTTAGTGTTTGTATAGACACTACTTTGAGAGAAATTATTCTTCTTGTAAAGGTTATTGCTTAGCCTAAGAAAATCATAGTGTAGAGGTTATTGCTTAGCCTTGGAAAAGCATCTTGTAAAGGTTATTGCTTAGCCTAAGAAAAGCACATTGATAGGTTGTTGTTTAGCCTAGAAAAATATCATTGTAAAGGTCATTGCTTAGCCTATTAAAAAGCATAGATAGTGGAAATCCGGTGGGGTGTTGGATCACAAGCCGGTAGTGGATGTAGGCATTGAGGCCAAACCACTATAAATCATTGAGTGATGGTGCATGCTTTGTGGTGATTGTTTTTTTTAGCTTCCACATTTAATTTTATAATCATCACTTATGACTAGTTAATTTTAAAGAAGTTAAAATTTGTCATAATTGGTTACCAAACTGTAGCTCACCCTATTCAACCCCCCTCTAGGGTTAGGATCCCAGACTTTCAGTCTCCCGTATGTGGATCTCATCCATACACATGTATTACATCTAGTATACTTGTGGACTCCGGTTTATCTCATGAAGCATCATGTCATTCGTAATGGTTATGTGCAAACATGTAATATAACACCATTCATCTCATGAAAGGAAAGCATGATTATATTGATAAATAAAGAAATAAATCAATTTATTACATCATCTAATGGATTGAGACCATATAAAGCATTGTTTTCCATTTTTAGCATTTTAATCGTCTATCGACCTTCGTACTTACACATAAATCTCCTAAGTAACCGAATTGCTCATTAAGTCCTGATCAAGCACTGAACCCTACATTCGGCATTAATCCTTGAGTCGGCACCACCAAGCATTTATTATATATGGATATGTATATATTGCTCGCTGCAGTTTGTGTTAGGGTTTTCATTTGTTGTAATTTGATTGGATGCATTCATTTTAATTATAGCTTGATCTCTCATGCACTCATACTTTTTAATATTGGAATCTTCATGCATTTTTATTTAAGTTTTCATGTTTGGCATCATGTAAGTTAAGACTCGATCTTTATGCATGATTTAATCTTTTAAATTTTGTTTCAAAAGTTTTATAAAATGAATTTTTAAAATTCATGCATAAACATGTTTTGCATCACATTTTGAAACTCCATTTTAAACTTGGATGAATTAATTTTAAAAATGAGATTTTCAAATCATCTTAAGCATTTTTAATTCATATCTTGATTGATTTAAGCATGAAAAACGAAGCATGACTTCGATGGCCAAAATTCCCACTTATAAAATCATTTTCAAACCCAACAAACACTGGAAAATGGCAGTTTTACGGTTACCTCACGGCTAACCGTGTAATATGTTGGAAGTGGGTGGGCCTCGTGGATAGATTTCAAAAACTTTTGACCCACTTGATGCAGGGATCAACTATCCATAAGGCAACAAAACCCAATCCTGGATTGTCACGCCCCCGAACCGAAACCTCGGGGGCGGGAGATGAGATTAAGCACCAATAATATTTTTACTTCTCCCAAGATCCGCGTGTGTGAAGACAACACATTCTGAATATTTTGCGGAAGCATTTGTGGCGTTGCGACCCGAAGTCCGTGGCCATCGGATTCCGCGTCGCACTCAACCTTTAGCCCATAGCTATTATATCAAGAATCATATCAGACTGGAGTGATCATTACAATAATTTACAGAGCTGACAGTAACAGGATATTACATTCCCAAATATATTCAAGTTACAATTATCAATGTACATTAATTAAGAATCCCAAGGAAAAGGGCTAACAAAAGCCATACAACAATAAGCTATAAACTACTACCCAAATGTGACGTAGCTCCGATGTCAGACTCAATGTCTACATGACATAGCCGACAAGACAACCTGCAAGGCATGGCTCCAAAGCCAACAAAACACTCAACACGGGGCGAATAAATCTGAACCTGAGTACCAAAAGTAGTGGGTCAGACACGACGGTCTGGCAGGTGGATGAAGAGATCACAAATATACTAAAGAATAAAACATATAATAAATCATGCTAATCGATCAAGTGCTGCATATAATTAAACGGGTGCAAAAGTCGGGAATCTCGGGAAAACCTGTATTCATTTCAAGCATGGGTAAAACATGAACATCCAATAAAACATGTGTTCATTTTCATCATCTATAATCATAGATATTTGACAATCGGGTGTTCGTCTAAAACATGTATAAATATAGTGGTTTGACAAAACAAACGTTCATTTGAAACTCAAGTAAAACACAAGTATACAACAAATCAGGTATCCATAACAGTCTAGCAAAACCAAGGTCCATTTGAAACATATGTGAAAATACGGATATTTAACAAACCGGGTGTTCATTTAAAACAAGTGTAACCCAAGAAATCTGACAAGACTAATGTTCGTTTAAACCTATTCCAAGGTATGGATATTTAAACCAATCGAGTATCATGTAAAATAGGTATAAACATAGGAATCTGGCAAAACAAGTGTCATCTAAAACATATTTCAAACCATGGATATTTGACAAATCGGGTAATCATTTAAGACGGTATAAACATAGGAATCTCACCAGCCAAATGTCATTTAAAACAAGGCACGGATATTTAACAATTCGGGTATTCACTTAAAACATGTATAAACATCGGGATCTAACAAAACGAGTGTCGTTTAAAACGCATTCCAAAGCATGGACATTTAATAACTCGGGTATTCATTTTAAAACATGTGTAATCATATAACTCTAGCAAAAACCATCGATCGTTAGAAACATGTGTAAAAGCACGGGTATCCACCCAACCGGCATTCATGTAAAACATGTACGTGTGCAAAGGACATAAAACAATATAATAGTGACTGGATTTACAATAGAGAGCATTAACACTTATCTAAATAACAACTTTCATAAAAGCAATGAATCATTTAACTGAAAACAAGTAAGCAATATAAACCATGTCGGGTGTCCAAGGAATCGGGAACTGGCAAGATGGCAATCACAAGAAGCTAAGTCCTCTATCACCGAAGTGACAAGAGCGGGACGTTGGTCTCAGTCACACAAGGTGAGGAGACTCAACGTAAATCATATATACAATAATAAATACACGGAAACGGGACCACGGTAGCGAACCGGGTATCGGGACGGGACCACGGCAATAACCGGGTATCGGGATCCAAACTGCAGCTGGCGGGACGGGAGAGGGATCTCCAAGTCAGTGGATCAGACTGACAAGGTATCCAAGCTTAGTGATGCCGACTCATAGGTTAAAACCAATCGAGACATATGCAAGTAATCAAGTACAGTAAATAAACGGGTAAACGGGGGTGCTCAAGGGCACGTAAATAAACGGGTAAACGGGGGTGCTCAAGGGCACGCTGTCATATCATATCGGGCAATACATTTCGGGACAAGTAACTGTTACTAATGTAACTTCAATGCTTTCGGGAAAACAAGTCATGTAATGCAAATCTCGGGACAAGAGGTGAAACAATGAACTATGACAATTTCGGGAAAAGTATTAATTTCAAGATCTATTTAAGTGAATAGGGGTCCCGTATGTCGATTATAACAATTACTTGGTACTCCTTGAGTTTGAAGACATTCCGGGCTCCTTATGCACTTTTACTACTTCCAAAATTTAACATGAGCTTATGGGTAGTTCTAGATGTTACAATAGCAAGAATCAAGATTATCAACGGTCCATCCTAGGTATGACATTAATTCGGAAACATCGAGCAACCTATTCAGTCACCGAAAGGAATAGAATTCGCGATAACCAAGGGAAAGACTTGTGTTTAGATATAACGAAGATATCGCGTCGTTCCATCCCGTTCAAGATTGAAATGTATTGAACTTCGATGCTACCGAACCAACCGTGAAGAGCATCGGCTCAAGACGCTCCCACATATGGTCGAGTGAGTTCGAGGAGGTTAGCCAAGGTCCACGAAGAAAATAAACCTCAAAACATCGGACCGAAGGTCCGATCGATTGGTCGAAATTTTTGTACCAGCGCCTTGAAACATTTCAGACAGGCCGCATCGCTCGAGCGAATCGAAGGGTTCGCTCGAGCGAACTCATCGGTCGAGCGGATATTTAAGTGCGTTCGAGCGACCAAGCTACTGGAATTCCCGTATCCCTTTCTGGACAGGTCACTCAAGCGAACTGTCATGGTCGCTCGAGCGAACTGTCCAGAAACTGAATTCTGGGCAGTTCATTTCCCCTCTTTCTCTTCTTTTTTACAACCCTCTTTCAACCATCTTTATACATCAATTGAGGAGTCTAAAACTTGATTCAAATACCATCAAATGTTTCACAACCTCCATCACATTCCCCTCTATCAACATCACATTCAATCCAAGGAAAGCAAGAATGAAACCATTTCACATAAGATATAATTGGGACAAAACAAGAGGAATTAAGGCTATGAACCATCACATATCTATGACAATAAATGTACTATCAAGGCTCTTCATGAGCATTCATTTCAAGTCAAAGTAATAAATAAACATGTAGGGAGAAACAATAAAATCAACCACATTTCTATAAAACCATATGAGCAAACTTTGACCGAATAAAATGCATACCTTTCTACGAGATTTAACAAGAGAGAAAAACCCATGAATATGCATTTCAAAATCACTAGAATGTGGCAAGAAACATATGTGAAAACATATATCAAATTATCAAGAATAAGTAACAAAATTTAGGATTTCTCATAAAACTTTCATAACATTAAAACCATCCATTCATCCACTTGCCTTGGGTTAAGAAGATGCACAAATCACTCCACAAAAGCCTCAAAGAAGTCTCTAGCTCCAAACCCACCAAAACCCCCAAATTTTCCCATGAAAACCCTAGAAAATCCAATCCATTGCAAACCTCAATGAAAATCCATGAATGGAAGATAAAAATACTCCAAATGGTTTGGGAAAACAAAGATTAAAAGAAAGAAACCAAATGCTAACCTTTAAAGCCTTGAACCAAGAAGAAGAGCTTGAAAAGAGAAGTTGCCTTTGCTCAAAATCCATGAAAATAACATCTTTGGAAAGCTTGGAAGGTATGGAAGATGATGAGGAGATCAAATCTCCATTTACAATCAAGAGAAGCCAAGGGAGAGAGGAGAGAGAGAGTGGCTGAGAGAGGAGTGGTTCCAGCTCTTGCTGGAACCGTTGCAGGGAAATGGATGAAGAGGAAGGAGAAGGAGCCCATTTTATAAAGGGGTGGGTGTGGGCCCCACCTCACTTAAACTTCTCAAGGGAAAAACACAAGTTTCTGGGCCCCGGATGAAAACGACGAAGAAGACAAAATTCATCAGCGAAAAATCTACTTTCCAAAAAGTCTAATTTTGCCAAATTCTGAAATTTTCGAAATTAATGGACAGATTTGGTGTGAAAAGACTGTTTTGCCCTCAAGGCCAAGAAATCGGTTTTTAGGTTCTCAAATGGATATGGGATCAACATGAAAGTTGTAGGATTCCTCAAGATGAATGCAATGGGCCAAAAACACGATACGAAACCAATCGGGAAAATCTCACAAGAAAATGCAAAGCCGAAAAGGGAACCCCCAAAGGGCCCCACAAGCTACCAAAGCACTCAAAAGCCCAAAACTAGAAGAAAACTCAATCTAGCTCACAAACTCAACCCAACAAATACTAATCCCACTAAAAGAACTAATCCACAAATAAAACAACACTAATCCAAGAGATTAGGGGTCGGGTTCTCACATGGATCCAATTCCTCAAACTCATCAACCATGAACAGTAATAAACTCTATCTAAAAGATAGAAACAACACCTAACAAGCAATCACACAATCTACAACATGCAAGGAATAGATTATACCTTTGGAGCTCGGTTGTGCTCTAATGGAGAAGTTGTTCTCTTTCTTTGATGGTGAACTCTTTCACGAATCAAATCAGAATCTCCAAGACCCAATTATCTTCCGCGCTATGTCTCGTATTAGATCTCTTTTCTTAAAGAGATGGGTAGGATCTCCAAAAAAAAAAAAACATACTAGAAACTCTAAGGAATCCGGAAGAGAAACTAGAAGAGAAAGAAGAGATGGGGTCTGTGCAACACTTGCACAAAGGCTCCTGGGCGTGAATCCCTAGGGAATAAAGCATAGGGATGTCCAAGCCTCTCTCTCCTTATTTATAGCACTTAAGCAAGTCTTCTTTACTAATAAAAATGGAAGTCTCACTTCCATTAAGAATTAGTAACTTACTATTATCACAATTAGAAGTCTCACTTCAAATATGATTAGTAATTTTCTATTTCCTTTCCTTTTAGAGTTCAAGTAGAATTAGTAACTTTCTAATAACTTGAGCTAGCGTGGGGACCACTAGAGATTCCATAGAAAGCTAGCTCCAACTGGGACACCGCGACCCCACATCTCATGTGCAATCCAGGCCCACAGTTAATTGTAAATAACTCCACTTTATAAATGCAATTGAACTCCAGTCTTAGGAATAAATTACAAGAAGACCCTAAACTTTCCTATGACCACAAGTAGGCCTCTCCATCTATATCAATGGATCAATTGGTCATGTCCACCAAATTAGATCCATATCTTCTTATCCTTGAGACCCAATTAATTATAGTAATCATCAGTACCTATCCAATTAACTCTTAATTGGAATGAGTGCGCACTTACTAATGATAAATCCATTAATTGGCACAAGGGGATAATGAGGATAGATTCCATCTTGACCATTGAATATTCCCACAGTCCTACTACCACATGCCCAAGACACCGAGGTGTTGGCCTACAATTGGCCTCACTCATTGGTGACTCAAAGCAAATGAATAGACAAAAACTTGGGTTTATTAATGTCTTAGGATTATGAGTTTATTGTTAGGGAATTATGAGAGCAGACCTTAAAGTAAAGACAGTGTTCATAAGGTGCTTCTCATGGTCCTTCAATACATCCATTGTACCAGCACAATGATCTAGAATCTTACATTCCGATGATCAAGACAAATCACACTATCTCATAGAGATCAAAGTGCTGCAACCTTGTCAGATGAGATGTCCAATCTCATCACTGGTTGTGAAGATATTTAAGTATAAGATTTGCAACACATGTCTCCCGTATGTAGATCTCATCCATACACATGTATTACATCTAGTATACTTGTGGACTCCGGTTTATCTCATGAAGCATCATGTCATTCGTAATGGTTATGTGCAAACATGTAATATAACACCATTCATCTCATGAAAGGAAAGCATGATTATATTGATAAATAAAGAAATAAATCAATTTATTACAT
Organism: Cinnamomum chago; assembly: GCA_038049695.1. Classification (NCBI taxonomy): domain Eukaryota; kingdom Viridiplantae; phylum Streptophyta; class Magnoliopsida; order Laurales; family Lauraceae; genus Cinnamomum; species Cinnamomum chago. The sequence goes on from CP142460.1 coordinate 39,850,188, forward strand.
CATCTAATGGATTGAGACCATATAAAGCATTGTTTCCCATTTTTAGCATTTTAATTGTCTGTTGACGTTCGTACTTACACATACATCTCCTGAGTAACCGAATTACTCATTAAGTCCCGATCATGCATTAAACCCAGCATTCGGCATTAATCTTGGAGTCGGCACCACCAAGACATTTTTCTAGCATTTATTATATATGGATGCCGCGACCCCGAACTGGGCCCGTGGGGCCAATCCGGGATCGGGTCCTGTTTGATCATATTTATTTAGGATGACAAGGTGTTAAGTGCACACATTGATTTAATTTCCCACAGGTGTCCGCGGTGAGGATATCACAGCAACATGAATATTTCTTTTAATACGAAAGTGTCGCGACCCCGGACCGGGAATCCGAGATCGGGACATTAGTGGATAATGATTGAAGGATCTACATCCACAATATACAACTTGTTTAATAACAACATACGTTTATTTAATTTCCCACAGGTGTCCGCGGTGAGGATATCACAACCATCAATGAACATTTCTTTTTAAGTGCGGAAGCGTGTAGCAAATCAAATAGTCAAACCATCCTTGGTCACAAAGACAATATCACAAGTATAAAATACTGTATCAGAATGAGCAATGATCTATAGCATGTTACCCAAAGTAAGTTAAAGTTTATACAATAACATTTAATTACATTTCCCCAAAAATAGAGGCCCACAAGGCCAATATAACCAAAAGACCAATCAAAAGAATGGTTAAACAGTTCCCCAAAATGTAAAGTCTCTCATAGCAACAGAACGTCTACATGACGTCATCAGCACGCCACTCCACTAACTATTGCGGTTCTACAACCGCCTCCTCAAGCTCCTCCTCGGGATAACCGACAACGAGACCTGAGTACCAAAGAGTGGGTCAAACACGACGGTTTGGCAAATGAAGGAAAACAATGACAATATGAAAATAAATGAATTTACCTTCAAAACATGTAAACCTGTTTAAATCACAATTTCTATGAATGAGATAAAACATTTATTTAATTACAAGGATGCAATGTAAAACATGTAAGGTGACCAAGGAAACGGGAAACAAGCAAGATGACAACTACACGAAGCTAAGTCCTCTATCACTAAGGTGAAGCCAACCTCAACTAATAACCAACCAATATTATGAACACATAAACATGGTGGTCATGAGATATACCTATATGAGCAAGGGAGGTGGCAACATGAACATTATGATGCTAATGGTGTGTGACATGGAACAATCATATTACTTATCAAGTTCAATCCAATGCACACAAGGTTTATCACATTCACAAGGAATCAAATCAATCAAAAAATATACCAATTGAAACCAATTGAATTTGATAACATGGTAAAGAGCAAGAATGTGGCAAACACAAAATTCCATCAAGCATCATAAATGCATATTCATCACTTTTAAAATTATAACTATTGAGCATAGTGATGAACAAGGTAAATTGCAATGCAAAAGAATATTACTTGGTAATGCATACAATTTACAAAGTGACTAAATCATATGAATTCAACATCTAAGATATCCATCAAACATATAGAAATATGAGAAATGGGTTTCAAAGAGTTTCATATGATTAAGAACACTACTATGAAGTTGAAACATGTATAAGAATGATATCACTTAGAGAAAATACATGAATCAACATCATAACCATCCCAAAAAAATAACTAGAAAGCATAGAGGATGGATTTTAGTTCTAGTATGGTTTCTACAAATATAACTAAGATAACAACCATACATAGAACAATTTGACATTTGCATAGAGAGGATTAATCAACACTCAAGATCTAACTCATACCAATCATAAAAAAGAATATAACTATTTAAGCACAAGAAGGTATGAAGTTAAAGGAATCAATCTATCATGTAACATCTCCACTCTTAGCAAATGTACTAGGCTTACAATGCAGTGGAAAAGGATATGAGGTTTAAACCAAATGAACTTAGCACATAAAATCACATATGTACTTAAAAAGCTCAAAGACAATATTTTACTATAAAGCACATAAACAATCATCAAAATGCATTAATGAGAATATACCAAGTTAGGCACAAACATGCAAATCAATGAAACCATATCCAACCAAGCAATGTAAGACATCAAAATCAATTTGCATAAAGAATGTAACTAAATGAGCAAAGATGCAAATTGTTTGTAAACATTATTTCCTTTCAAATGAAAAAATCATATTTAAGCACAAGGAAATAAATTCAAGGAAAATGCTTCTAAAAATACAACCAATAAAGCTTAGAACATTTTCCAAAGTTTTTCAAATCACTACAATTTATGAAAGAATCATTTATAGAATTATGAGCAAGTGATTTTGAAAAACAAGAAGTGTACTATTGTAAATTTTCAAATTGTAAAACAATAGACACTCACAAATTTTCCATACAAAGAGATATAACTTGAAAATCAATGGAAAACTTAAATAGATTCAAATCATTTGATTTACAAAAAGGATCTAACTATGACAAACATCAAATGATTTTCCAACATCAATTGATCATGAAAAAACTAGCTAAGAAAGCATTTGTAATCACAATCAATTGATCATGAATAGATATGCACTACAAGAGATATAACTATATGAATAAAATGCAAATCCATCATGAAAGTATTGTAATCAAATGATTTTGAAAACCAAGATATATAACTTAAAAGTTCATGAAGACAAAATCAAATGATCACAAAGAAACATTGCATTTTAAAAGATGTGACTTTAAAGAAACAAAATGCAAATGTACTATGACCAACAAATAGATATAACTAAAAAGAATAGGTTGGTCTAGGGGGATCAAGGCCTAAAGGTTACTCTAAATGTGTACCAATGAAGATTCACCTAAGGTCTTGAAAAGGTTGTCCTTGAGAGATCACTTTGAGGACTCACCAACTCTTAAAGATATAACTTGAACAAGTCTTAGAGTGGTGCAAGGAGGCTAGGGAAAATTTCAATTTTAAACATAGTGGAAATCTTTAAAAAGATATGCAAAAAAAATCACAACACTAGGGTTCAAATCTAGCAAGGATCAACTCCGGGTTGTTAAGCCCTAAAATGGAGTAACCCTCTCTGATACCAATTGTAAGTCCATAGGGATCCGAACCCTAGAGGGGGGGTGAATAGGGTGAGCTTCAATTATGACCAATTTTAATCAATTTTAACTTCTTTAAAACAAACTAGTCACATGTGATGATTAATCATACAAGATGCGGAAGCTAACAAAAGAATCACCACAAAGCAATCACCATCACACAAGTATTTATAGTGGTTCGGCCTCAATGCCTACATCCACTACCGGCTTGTGATCCAACACCCCACCGGATTTCCACTATTTATGCTTTTCAATAGGCTAAGCAATAACCTTTACAATATGCTTTCCAAGGCTAAGCAATAACCTTTACAATGATGTTTTTCAAGGCTTAACATCAACCTATCCATTATGCTTTTATAGGCTAAGCAATAACCTCTTCAACCACAAGGTTGGTTATCTCTCTAATTTAGTGTCTATCATACACTTGATGGAGATTCAATTAAGCTCATTACAATGCCTCTTAATTAGGCGGATATGGAAGTGAAAATCTAATACACACTCACACTATGAATGCAAAGATGAAAGTACATGAAGTGTGTGTGTGTGGTCCTCAATCATTTTGAAAAAGAAAGCTCATAAATGTATGCCTAAGGCTTTTGAAAATTTTAGCTCATAAAACATTTATGATTGAGGAAGTAATGCAATCACATGTTAAAAGTAACAACTTGTTAATGATATCAAAGTTACACAAGTTGTATGAAATTAATTAGCTCTAAACATGTGATGCATAGGGATGTCAATCAAATCAACATGTAGCTCAAAACATAAAAATAGATTTGATTGAAAAGAGGGGACAAATCATATGTAATTATAAATACAACTTGAATATGATATACCTATCAAAGTAAGGCAAGTTGTGAAACTTTAAAACAATAATACACATATGATTTGTAAAGATGTTGAATCCAAAACATAAGATACATTTGAAAGAGATTTTCTTATAATGGAAAAATAACAACCAAAGATTCAACAAAGTATATGAATCATGTTACATATTTCATTAACATGATCTACTTAGATTTACCAAAGATAAAGTACTACTTTGATTGAATCAATGGTGATGCATCCAAAACAATAGATCAATTCAAAATATAGAACATGCTAAGGATACAACACATCATAGTTTATCATGTTGCTAAAGATTTACCTAAGATAAAACAAAACATGAAAACATATGATTTGTAAAGAGGTTGAGTCCAAAACATAAGATAGTTTTGAAAGTGACTTTCTTATGATGGAAAACAACAACCAAAGATTCAACCAAGTATAGGAATCATGTTACATATGATTTACCAAGTTTCTTTCATTAACATGATCTACTTAGATTTACCAAGATTAAGTACTACTTGAATTGAATCATATGGTGTTGTATCCAAAACAATAAATCAACTCAAAACATAAAACATGTTAAGGACACAACACAAACATAGTTTAACATGCTAGAAATGATTTACCAAAAATAAAACAAAGCATGAAAACATATGATTAAGGAAAGTAAAGCCTACTTGGTGATTTAACTTCATTAATTCAAGCTTTAGCTTTCCTAATGCTCCCCTTCATCCCATGGTTCTTTTCCCTTCTATTTGCCTCAAAACCCCTCAAGGAGGGCCTTAAAATTTCCAACTTTTGGCAAAGGAAAGAACTCATTTTATAGCAAAAAGTGCCCAACGGCTAGTCCTCGGTCGACCGGCAAACAGGTCTCGGTCGACCGGGATCACACAACGGTCGGATTTCTGACCGTTGGTGCGCCAGGCCATTTTTGCCTTGCAGTGTTCCCGGTCGACCGGGACCTCTGCGCCGGTCGACCGGCGACACTGTAGTGGCCAAAAATTCCAACTTTGCAATATTTGAAGGTTTTCTTTGTGGAACTTTTTGGGCCATAAAATCAAGCTTTAAAACATGTTTTAAATCATTCTAAGGGTTTTAAAACATGGAACATAAAAAGCCTAAAACATTTTGAAAGATTTAAAACTCATAGGCTAGCTTGATTTGATAAAACTCTTTTCTAAAACAAATGCATCCAAGATTTAAAAACAAATCATGCATAAATCAAAACTTTTACAACTCTTAAAAACAATGCATGAATAAAACAAGATTTCAAGTTTATTTAAAACAATGCAAGTGTGTAAATCAAATGATGCTTGAATGATAATGCATCCATCAAATTGCAATCTATAAAATCCCTAACATTACTTACTTTTAGGTTCCTCTAATGGCAAGGGTAAGCTCAATGAAGGTCTTGGGATAGAGGGTTTTCTTCACAAATGGTACCAATAGAGAGCTATGGAGATGAGGAAGAAGAAGATGATCTCTATTTCTTGTTTGATGCAAGTTTGGTGTGGATTGGAGGTGGAGAGAGCAAGAGGAAGAAGAAAAGTTGCCAAAAGCAACCCTAGGTTCTTTTTGTGCTGGAAAAAGGGAAGGGAAGGGAAAGGTTTCCTTATAAACAAGTGGGGAGTGGGCTCCACCACTAGAAATCTAATTGGGCTGAAATCATCTCTTTCGGGACCTCGGATGAATTCGACGAAGAAGGAAGAAATGATCGTCGAAATATCTAGTTTCCAAAAAGTATATGTTTCATGGGTTTCGGGAATATCAAGTTTTGGTACAGATTTTGTGTGCAATGACTGTTTTGCCCTCAAGGCTATGAAATCGGGTTTTGGGATCTCAAACGGGGACGGGATCAACATCAAAGTTGTAGAGCTTATCAATACGAATAAAACGAGATTAAAATCATGAATGCAAAAACCTCCGATAAATCCTCAAACATACGCAATGTCATGAAAAGGAACCCCCAAAGGGCCCTACTAGCACAAAGCAATCAAAATCCACAAAACTACTCCAAAACTATAACAAAAGCTATTCCAAACCCAACTTAGCCAGAAACACTAATCAAGCTTAGAACTAATACGCAACTTAATTAGTACTAATCGGGTTCTCTCGGGTCGGGGTCTTACAGAAAGCATGTAGCAAATCAAATTGATAATTCAAGTCATGAGATAAAAACATATATATAAACTAAGTATCAGAATGAGCAATGATCAAAAGTGTTTTTCCAAAAGAAAAGTTAAAGTTTATACAAAAGATCATTTAATTACATTTCCCAAAAATAGAGGCCAACAAAGGCCAATATAAACAAAATACCAATTCTCAAAGAATGGTTAAACGTTTCCCAAAATATTACGTCCCTCAAAGCAATCAAATGTCTAAACGACATCATCAGCATGCCACTCAACTAGACGTTGCGGTTCACCGACCGCCTCCTCAAGCTCCGCCTCGGGAGAGACAATGTCCGGACCAGAGTACCAAAGAGTGTGTCAAACACGACAGTTTGGCAAATGGGTGAAAAGACATGATAATATAATAATAAATGAGTTTACCTTCAAAAGCATTAAAACCTATTTAAATAACAATTTCATAAAAGAGATAAATCATTTATGCAAATACAAGTATGCATTGTAAAACATGTAAAGGTAACCAAGGAAACAGGAAACAAACAAGATAACAACCACACGAAGCTAAGTCCTCTATCACCGAAGTGATAGAGCATATCAAGGCGTTGATCTCAGTCACACGAGGTGAGGAGAAACAACGAAATATATACATATACATATAATATACGGGACATGACCACGGTAGCGAGCGGGGCATCGGGAACCACGGTAGCAATCTGGGGTATCGGGACAAGACCACGGTAATAACCAGGTAACGGGATCCAAACTGCAACTGGCTGGACAAGAGGGGGATCTCCAAGTCGGTGGATCAAACCAACAGGGTTATCCAAGCTTAATGGTGCTGACTCATAGGTCAAATGACAATCAAAACATGTAAAAAATACATCAAGTGCAAGTACATAAACAAGCGGGACGGGGGTGCTCGAAGGCACAACTATTGTATCAATCCGGGCTATGCATTTATGGACTAATAACTATATCAAATACAATTTCAATGCTTTCGGGAATGACAAGTCATGTAGTATAAATCTCGGGAACAGTGAAGTACAATAAACCATTAAAGTATCGGGTTCAAGATTGGTTTGAAGTGAATAGGGATCCCGTATGTCTAAATCGGTAAAGACTTAGTACTCCTTGAGTTTGGGGACATTCCGGGGTCCTTATACACTTCGACTTTTCAAAACTTTAAATGAAATCTTCGTGATGTGGTTTCCTTCTCAAATGGATGTCAAATCAGAAGAACGATTCTTCTCATTACAATAGGGCTCCCAACAAACCTCTCTCAATCATTTAAACATTTCATTCGTGCTCCCAAAACAGCCCCAGGTGAACAGTACCCATCGCTCGAGCGGATTGGAGGTTCGCTTGAGTGGTGAGCTCTCTGGAATGATTGTCTAGGTAGGTTCGCTCGAGTGAAGTTGAGGTCGCTCGAGTGAACTCATCCAGTATTAGGTTGGCTCGAGTGAAATTTCAGTTCGCTCAAACTAACCACTCTCTGGAACGAGTTCTGGGAGGGTTCGCTCGAGCGATGAAGGGTTCGCTAAAGCGAATTGTCCACTGGAATGGTCCGAACTCCTTTCTGGACACTTCGATCTAGCGACCTGTCAAGTCCGCTCTAGCAAACTGTCCAGAAACCAGTTCCGGAACAGTTCTTCTCCTCTCTTTCTCCTCCTTATACAACTTCCTTTTGGTCCCTTGTGTACACCAAATGAGGAGCTCAAAACCCTATCCAAAACAACATCAAATCTCCAACAACATCCATTCCATCCTCCTCCAATGATATCATATCCCATCATAAAGAAAGAAGGGAAGGAAAACACTACACACAAGAGTACATTTGAACTAAAAACAAGAGATAATTGGATGCCATGCACCAATACATTTCTATGACATTAAATGCACTATCAAGGCTCTTTCATGAGCATTTATTTCAAGTCAATGCAATAACTAAGCATGAGTGAAAAACAACAAAATCAATCACATTTCTTATAAAACCATTGAAAGCTCATAAAATCAAATCATCCACTTGCCTTAGGTCCAAGTTAATCAATAACAAGCTTTAACACTCCTCCAAGCCAAGAATTCAAGTTATGAACAAAAATCCCCCAAAACAAACCCTAAATGGGTCAAAACAAGAAATAGAAAGAGAAACCTAACAATAATGAAAATGGAACCTCTTCAAGGCCAAATGAACACAAATCTATGAGATGGGGAGGGTTGCTTACTTGTAGGTTCTCCAAATGGGCAAGGTGAGCTCAAAGAGAGTCTTGGAATGAGAAGTTTTCTCCAAAAATAGTATCAATGGAAAGCTATGGTGATGAGGAAGAAGATGATGATCTCCATTTTGCTAGTGGTGCAAGGTTGATAAGGATTTGGTGATGGAAAATCAAGAGAAGAAGGGAAAGGGAAAACCCTAGATGAAGATTGGAGTTGAGCTAGAAAAAGGGAAAAAGGAAGGGGAGTCCTCCTTATATACAAGTCAAGAGTGGGCTCCACCACTTGAAACCTTTGTGGGCTGAAATCACATTTATCGGGGCTTCGAAAAATTTGACGAAGAAGAGAAAAGTAGTCGTTGAAGTATCTAGTTTCCAAAAAGTATATGTTTCACGGGTTTCGGGGATATCAAATTTTGGGTACAGATTTAGTGTAAAAATACTATTTTGCCCTCAATGCTAGGAAAGTCGGGTTTCGGGGTCTCGAATGGGTGCGGGATCAACATAAAAGTTATAGGGATTAACGAGATAAGTAAAATGGGATTAAAACAACAAACACAAGAATCTCAGATAAACCCTCAAGTAAATGCAAAGTCATACAAGGAACCCCCAAAGGGCCCCACTAGTCACAAAGGCACTCAAAATTTTCCAAAGCTATATCAAAAGCTATTATATTCCCCACTTAACCAAAATCTACTAAACACTCTTAAAACTAAAACACGACTTAATTAACACTAATCGAGGTCACTCGAGACGAGGTCTTACAATGGATATGTGTATATTACTCGCTGCAGATTACAGTTTGTAGTCTTATATATATTGCTCGCTGCAGTTTGTGTTAGGGTTTTCATTTGTTGCAATTTGATTGGATGCATTCATTTTAATTATAGCTTGATCTCTCATGCACTCATACTTTTTAATATTGGAATCTTCATGCATTTTTATTTAAGTTTTCATGTTTTGCATCATGTAAGTTAAGACTCGATCTTTATGCATGATTTAAACTTTTAAATATTGTTTCAAAAGTTTTATAAAATGAATTTTTAAAATTCATGCATAAACATGTTTCGCATCACATTTTGGAACTCCATTTTACCGTTGATGCATTAATTGTAAAAACGAGATTTTCAAATCATTTTAAGCACTTTTAATTCATGTCTTGATTGATTTAAACATGAAAAACGAAGCATCACTTTGATGGCCAAAATTCCCACTTATAAAATCATTTTCAAACCCAAAAAACACTAGAAAATGGTAGTTTTACAGTTACCTCACGGCTAACCGTGCAGTAGGCTAAGGCTCATCGTGAGCTAGTCGTAGAGTAAAATATGACCGTTGTAAACTAGTCATTTTCTAACCATTAAGGTACGGCTAGCCGTGAACTAGCTGTTAGAATTGATTTTTCTATATAAAAGAACCATTCCTTGGGATTTGAACCAACCCATTTGAGTCTTTTTAGGGCCAAGGAATGTGGGAGAGCTAGGCTAGGCTAGAAGAAGGCTAGGAGGGCAAATCTATGGATTTCAATATTTGATTCTTCAAATGGGTTTGCTCCCTTTATCTCAAAATTAATTCATGCTAGTCTTTAAAACTTTGTTTTCATTTATGGCATGATTTAATGTTCACTTAACATGTTCAGATTCTAGTTCTGTAACATGCTTTGATTTTAAACATGCTTAGTGATTTGACTATAACATTTGAATATATTTACTCATGTTATCAAATTTATGTTTTGAACAAACATGCTAGAGTTAGATTGAGTTTTCTAAACTTAGTTTATTCCTCATTCCAAAATACGTGTGCGTCATTTAAATCACTCTATCTCTCATTTATTGTTTTTACGTTTGCATCATTTATGAGTATTTAATTTCAAGCATATGCTTCATTTATGAATCTTTGCATTCTTCATGCATATGTCTTAAATTGAGCTTTCACTTTTATATTAGCATATGTTAAGAGGCATCAATATGTACTTAATTGCATCTCTTCTTGTGCATCCTTAGGCATAAAAATTGAGATAAAAACATTTTGTTGTAAAGGTTATTGTTAAGTCTGAAAAAAGTATAAATGGTTTTTAAGGTTAATGCTAAGCCTTTGAAAAACATATGTGGTTGTAAGGTTAGAGGTGAGCCTAAACCTCAAGTTGAAATAGTGAAAAATCCGGTAGGGAAACCGGGAGTGGATGTAAGTATGATTCGCCAAACTACTATAAATTTGGTTGTTATGTGGTTGATCTTTTAATGAGTGGATGATACTCATATGCTTAATGTTTCTTTATTAATTCCAATGTTGAATGATTACATAGTTTCTTTACTTGTTCATGTCTAACTTAGAAACTTTACTTATAGTCAAGTTAATTAATTTTCAAAGCATAATGGAGCTAGAAAATTAAAATTGATCTAGGTTTTTGAGCTCACTCTATTCACCCTCCCTCTAGGGTTCGGATCTTGGACTTTCAGTTTGCAATTTGTAGTCTTATGTGTGACTGGTGTCATTAGTGTACTTACCCTGCTCGGGGTAGACTAGGAACCCCCATGACAGGGACCTATCTTAGGTGAGTTTAAGGTACTATCAGCCTAATCATTTGGGGTTGGAAAATGCTCCCCTTTTTAGGATTAAACGGCGTGATTGCCAATTAGAATGTGGTATACTTTCTGTTATCATCGATTCAGTTATTTTACTCGTGCTGTATCGACTTTACCTAGACATAGTGTTAGCTGACCTCGATCTGTTTAATTAACATGTCTTATATATTCTACTTTGTAGCTGTAAACTATGCTTTTCATTTTTGATACTTGCCAGGCAATTTTTTTTTATATGCGTTTGGTGCTTAGGTATGATTTCCTAACCTGTCCCCTAGTATGGTTTTTGGCGGTTGCTGAGTCGTATGTGACGTGTGATTGAGGTGCAAAGGTTGTCATGTTGACTCCATTCCTTGCACATGAGACGCGAAATACCAAGTAGTATTATTTCGGGCTTTGTACTTTGTTTAACTGACCTCTGTTGGCTTTTATTTCAAGAATGTAATGAATGCATCTTTTGTAATTTCTAACCTGAATTATAGGAATGAAATCTCCGGATTACTAGTCAAGTTATGCTTATATTCTGTTTATGCTATCCCAGTCTAATGATGTATTGGACAATATGATTCAGCTAGTAAGATATTAGTAATGCAACACGTAATTCGATGAGCTCCAGACTTCAGGTTGAAACGCATTGCAAGCTTTCGTTAAATGTTCCATAATAGTGATGGATCTTGTAATTCTCACCAACGCGGATCCTGGAGAAAAAGTAAGATTATGCTACAGTAATCCCCGTAATCACAGCCCCTTAATCGTACCCTCATTTTGGGTCGTGACAGACTGGTATCAGAGCGGGACGAGTTTCTAAAAATATAAAACATTATAGAAACTTAGAAAGTGGTGAGAAGTCGTCAGTCTTTTGATAGACATCATTCTTGTGGGTTCGGGTAGTTAGTACCAACCATGCTTCTTTCCTCTAGTGGGGGAGACATTTTCTGTTCTCTCTCCTCTACTTTTGTTAGAGAATTTGGAGGACCAAATCCCTCTAGTGGGGGAGAATTTAATGTATCCAAACCCACTTTCGTGCTCATTTTGTTGTCAGAGACTAGGGTTTTCTCGGAGTAGATGCCCGATTTTAGAAAGACTTCGGTAGATTTCCGATTGCCCGACACATTTGTTGTACTATTGGCAGAAGACACACAATTTTGTTGCTCCATGAAGAGGTTGAACAATATTTAAAGACCCTTTGTAGCTGTTTGAGGATCGTCATGAGGGACGCTAAGGTGATCAAGCGCGTTATTTTTGTTGCTTTGAGCCATTTTTCTAGGTCGGAACAGTTTCAAAGTCAGATTTTTGGTTGATTTTGCAAAGACCAAGGCGAGGATTGATTCGAAAAGTTTGCAGAAGTGTCAGAAGTCTGGAGTTTCTTGAGATTTGCAAGCTACCATCGGGATTTTTTGAGAGGATTTTCAACTATTGCAGTTTCGTTAGTAAGGTTGATCCAAAAAGAAGTGTTATTTGTGTGGATTGGATGAATGCGAAGCCAGTTTCAACAACCAAAGGAGTAGCTAACTACATATTTGATCCCTGCCTAACCATTTGATAGTGAAGATTTCGTAATTGACACAGCTCCTTTGGAATAAGAGATTGTCTTTAGAGCCGGATGATTGATGGATTTTGTGAAGATGTAAGATCTTATAAGCTGGAAAACTGTGAAGTGTGCAAGAAGTTGGGAATTTTATGAAGTAAAGTCCGAAGTGTTGCAGAGTTTTCGGGTTATTCTCAAGATTTTGTTGCAAGATTTCCGTGTAGTACAGCTGATTTATCGAAGTTGTTGTGGATTTTATGCTATTTGAGTGGTTAGAAGGAGCAAGAATCGAGTTAACGGTGTAAGAGTTTGTTTGCAACCAAGCCTTCCTATGACAAGTATGAGACTGATTGTGCTAGAAGTGACAAGTATGACAAGAATGAGACGGATTTCAGAACTCGCATATTTCAAAATAAAACCTTTCATCATTCTTGGTTTATAGGGTTTGATCCTTAAAAGCCTGAGAATATTCTGATTCTTTACCTAACCCCGCCCTAAAAGTGGTAGGTCTTTATATGCCCTACCTTATCCTTTGGCTTTTGTACAAGAGAAAACCCTCATTTTTGTGGGTTGGGCCGGTTTGGTCCCTCTGGATTTCCAGCCCTAATCCATACCCATACTCCTCGGTGGGCCCGACCCAGGCTAATGGCACCAAGTGAGGTCGGACACTCTAACACCATCTGAAAGACCCCCGTGCGCTTCTCCTAGCCATTAACATAAAAATTAGAAAGCAAAAGCTGCTTAGACTTCCCGAGCCACCGAATATTCGTGGACGGAGAAAGCACGAGCGAGACTGAAGTTTAGGTCCCCCTCTCAAAGAGTCTCAATATTGGAACTGGGCCTTCTTTCCAAGCTAACAACATATCAGCACAATATACCAATAAATCAGTCGGGTGAGTCTCTACATCAATTGGGCCTTTTGCATACTTCTTCTATGTTCCCAAATCATGAAGAAATTCACACGTCATGTTTTTTTATTCACTAGTCTGAAAGTAAGACAGATAGATGAATGTAAATGGAGAACTTGGTACACCCATCTTATAGATGTCGAATTTACCGACTTTTCATGAGTTTGAAACTATTATAAATTGGATAGTTAGTAGAGGAGGAATGTAGATGGAAATTGTTGGGTTGTTAAATCCTTTACATGCTATCTGGGATTCACATTCTTGATTTTTGATGAGTTTTTGAATGTAAATATTAACATGCCTCAACTTTCTTATATCATATTATGCTCATAAATATTGGTTTTGGGAAATAATCGTCCATGGAAAAAAAATTGGGATATTTTAGATTTTTTTCTTTTACAGAATCTATATATGTTTGTGGGGAACAAATTAATTCTTAAATTATGAAAATAATAAATAATATGAAACATCTATAAAGTGCTTCTATAAAAAAATTATTATAGTTTTCCCAAAATTATTTTTTCATGTTTGTTAAAGATATTATTGTGATCTTTTTGTGGTATTTTCAATTTTTTATTTGATAAAAGTAACATGACCTTATCAAGAGAATATTGCTTTAGGTAAATGATGGGGCCCGACCTTTCGTCCTCTCCCTCCGCCCAAGGGGCTGCCGGGGTCCGGTGGAGGAGAAAAGCAAGTCATCAACATTTTTTTGTACGGGTATGCCAGATTTTCTATCCTACTTGGAATTTGAGGTAGTGATCCATAGATTTACCTTCACAAGTAGAAAGGAAATCAACTCTTTTTTTCTAACTTTCCATTGCACATATATTTTAAGAAAGAGACAATTTTTTTTAAATGTCGCGAGAGACAATTTTTCTTTGTTTGTCGTTAAAGGCGATTTTGTGCCGTGAAAGGCGATTTGTGCCGTGAAAGACAATTTTGCCGTGAAAGGCGATTTTTCCGTTGAGGGCAATTTACAAATCTCATCAATAATGAAAGACAAGAAATGTGATTTTTTTGTCTCTTTACAAAGAATACAAGATACAATAGAAAAGTGAGAAAATGAATCTAACTTCTCAGGAGATTACGGGGACTCGTTCAGATCGACGGTCGCAAGTTATGTATGGACTTCACCATCGTCCTTCATATGAGAACACATGATGCTTTGGTTCTTTGGCTTGGCTTGGACCTCAGTTTTTTAGATGATAAAGACCAAGGGGAAGTCCTATATCCAATAAAAAAAAATGACTAAACGGACTGAAGAGCCGCGTTTAGGCCATGCTGGATAGAAGGGGAGAGGACCTTGGGGGATTGGGCCCCTAAGGGACTTCGATCACCTTGTGGTGCTTCTGCAGCAAAGTGGCAGGACTTCTTCAGAATTTCTCTCTCTTGCTTGTATGTGTGTATGGATCCCTCTGTGTGTGTGTGTCTCTAGCCCTTTCTTCTTGGAATGACCCCCCTTTTATAGGCTTTCGGTGGCCATAAGGTGGATTTATGAACATTGATGGCATTGATGCTCCATGATGAGAGGAGTTACAAGTTTTAATTCTTTGATTTTGTAATTCCTTTTTCCTTGAATATGATTGGCCAGCGGAGAATGATGGGCATTTAATCACCCTTAATCTCCATGATGAGGGGAGTTTCATGATTTTAATATCATGATTACTTGGATTTGTAACTCCCATTTGCTTGATTTTGATTGGGCCGTCCAAAATAATGGATTAATGACCGCATTAAGTTGTCATAAAACGGGTCAATTAACTGCATTAAGTGGTCGCCAGGGCATTTGAAGAGTCGCAGGCCGTGCCGCGTCTTTTGGAATTCTTCTTGTGACAATTGCCGATGGATCCACATGTTGTTTGATGTCGGATGGCGATGCAACTTCAGACATTGGTTGATATCAGTGGGCTGATGACATCTGTCTTGTCGATTTCTCGATCGGTCGGACAGAAAGTATACTTTTTTGGTCAACCGGTTGGCGATCTTGGAACGATCAATGATTTCATGCTCTTGACGGCGGATCCGAAATGTTGATAAAGATCAGTCAATTTCAAACATCAAAAATCAGATTTTCGGAAAACCACAGAGGCTGGAATTCCCGAAACTCGAAAAGGGTCGGAAAACGGGCCACCCGGCGGAAATCCGACGACCAGGATTTCCAGGGTCACCGACGATCATGGGTTGGGGTCGTCGGCGTGGTTTTTTTCCCTTCCAGTCGCCGTTTCTCGGCCGCTTTTTGATCTTTTTTATTCCTTCTTTCTCCTGTATTTTTCTCGACATCTCTCCTCATTTATTGGCTTGATTCCCCAAAAGAAAACCTGACGAGAAACCATGCAAATCGAAGCACGAAATTTCATATTTTTTGGAAAAGCCAAAGACTTTGTAGCCGATTTTCCGTCAAGAGTCAAAACTAGGTCGAACGATGTCGGAATGACCTGAAATTTGAGGTGAAGCCTCCTGAGTAGTAGATAGGACCAACCATGGGCTTTTGTTTGAGTTTTGAAGCCGTGTGGGGTCCCGTCGCCAGTAGACTTGATTTTGTCGCGAGGAAGATGCCGCGCTTTAATGTACGGTCAACCAATGTCCGATTGACTTGAAATTTGACAGGGAGCCTATTAGAGTCAGATTGAGACGATCCGTTAGCTTTGATTTGGATGTCATGGTCTCGGGGTGCTCCGCCGCCAGTAGCCTTGATTTTGTTTCGGAGCGTCAAAGTCGGGTCAAATGTTGTCGGTTTGACCTGAAATTTGACGTACAGCCTTTTAGAAGCATGTTGAAGCCACCTATGTGCTCTGTTTGATGGGTGATGGCTTTGATAGTTCTCGCCGCTGAGAGGCTTGATTTTACTGCTCGAGGGTTGATGGAGGGTCAAACGTTGTTGTTAGGATTTTTGTTGTTGCTGATTTGATGGATGCACTATCACTTTCACCGTCATCTGATCACACACTCATACATCATAGTTTGGACCTTGAAATCTGAAACTTAGACTTCAAAGACTTCATCCTGCATGTTTTAGAACTTAAAATGCTCTTTAAAATATCTAGTTCTTCATGCATGGTTTTGAAAAATCAAGTTAGGCATCAAGGTTCATGTCTTGCATTCATCTTTCTTTTTTAGAATCTTTTTAGTATGCATGAAACACATTGGCCTAGAGTTCATGTTTTCATAAAATATTTTCTCATAATTTTGAAAGAACTCTTCCCAGGCCAGTGTGCTCGGTCGACCGTGCCCTGTACCCGGTCGACTGAGAAACTAGCCGTTGGCCAATATGACCGTTGGGCCAGGTCGACTTGGGGGTCGTGGGGTCGACCGGGCCAACTAGCCGTTGGACTGTTTTTTGTATAAAAGTCCATTTCATTCTCTTCTTTAGAGAGGCTTGTTGGGTGAATCTTTGGAACTGTTTTGAAGCTTAAGGGAGAGGAATGAGTTGAGAAGGCTAGAGGGTTAATGGAAATCCAAAATGCTTAAGACAAAGGTATATCTTTCAAGTTAAGTCTTGGTTTCCATTCCAATTGAAATCCATGCTCGCTCAAATCTTTGAAACTTCATTTCAGCATGATTTCTAGCTTTGACTGATTTGTTTTGCAAACATCAAATCACTTTAGCATATTAGATTGATTTGCAAACACTCATGTCTCAATCACATGTGTTTTAATCTTTAAACTTCATATAACTTGTCTAGCATGTCATTCCAAGTTGTTTGAACTTTTCATGTGATTAACTTACCACTTCAATCATTTACTTTTGTACTTAGATTTTAAAATGCATCAAGCATTCATTTAAGAGCTTCTTTTTAGAATTTGATTGAAGTAACATTCATACACTTTGCCTATTTTAGAGGCAATTGTATTGAGCTTTAATTGTATCTCTTTGAGTGTTTGTTTAGACACTTCCTTAAGAGAAATCTTTCTTTTGTAAAGGTTATTGCTTAGCCTAAGAAAAACACATTGTAGAGGTTATTGCTACCATTGGAAAAGCATTTTGTAAAGGTTATTGCTTAGCCTAGAAAAGCACATAGAGAGGTTGTTGTTTAGCCTAGAAAAACAACATTGTAAAGGTTATTGCTTAGCCTATTAAAAATCATAGATAGTGGAAATCCGGTGGGGTGATTGGATCACAAGCCGGTAGCAGATGTATGCATTGAGGTCGAACCACTATAAATCATTGTGTGTTGGTGTATGTTTGTGGTGATTTCTTTTGTTAGTTTATGCATCTTGTTTGGTAAATCATCACTAGTAACTAATTATCTTAAAGAAATTAAAATTGGTCTTAATTGGTCACTATCTTGAAGCTCACCCTATTCACCCCCCCCCCCCCCCCCCCCCTCTAGGGTTAGGATCTAGGACTTTCAATTGGTATCAGAGCCTCGTGCTCTATATTAGGATCAAGTGTTTGGAACTCTTGATTGGGTGTAAAAACCTTGAGTCAAAACCCTAGTTTTGTGTTTGAATGAATGCTACTAGAATGGATTCCACTAAGTTAGATTGTTTAGGCTTTTGTGTAGATTCCTCTAGACCTCTCTTTCTTCCATCTATTGGAGATTCAAACCTTCAAATTAATGAATCTCAATGTGACTTAAAAGAAGAAGAATATGATGAAAATGAAGATCACCTTCAACAAGCCTATGAAGAATTATATACATTATCTTTAGAACTTGATAAGAAAAATAAAAAATTAAGAGAAGAATAAAAAAGACTAAACAAAGAATTAGTTTCCTCAAAAGATGAACTTAGAGAGAAAGAAGAAGTCATACAATGTTTAGACTCTAAGTTTATGATCTCTTTAGATAACCTATCTAATATCAAAGATGAACTAAATGAGATTAAAATAAGTTGTGATGAGCTTAATAAAGAAAATTTAAATCTAAGAGATAAATTACAAAGGCAAGATAAAAACATTATCAATTTAGAATCCAAGTTGACAATTTCCAAGGAAAACTTGTTTAATGCTCAAAGTAATTTAAAAACCTTAGAACTTGGATCTAATGTTGTTAATGAACTTAAATTTGAATTAAAACTTGCCCATGAAGAACTAAACAACTATAAGGAAATTGAAAATGATTTATTAAAAGTCAAAAATGAAAACTCAATCCTTATAAACAAAGTCACTCAACTTGAAAGTTATAAACAAAAGTATGAGTGCAAATTTACCCAAGGTGAAGAGAAATTTGAAAAATCATTTAGATTGGGTAAATCACAAAGAGATAGGACAGGTCTTGGATTTGACAAGTATACTTCACATGGCCCTAAATTCACTAACACTTTTGTAAAAGGTGAGTCCTCTTTCTCTAGCACTCTCTCTCCTATACCCAAAACTAAATGTCATTATTGTGGTAAGGAAGGGCATTTCAAATTTGAGTGCAAATTAAGGAAAAATCATATGTCTAAACCCATCTTTGAACCTAAGAAAATTAAATCTGATTCTATGAAGGGTAAGACTTTGAATTCCAATGAAGACTCTAAGAAGTTCAAACAAGTTAAAACAATTCAAAAAGAGTCATCCAAGATAGACTTTAAAAAGACTAATAGTCAAAATAAATCTATCAAAAAGAAACTTCTCACTTTACCTCCTTTAACCTTGGAAATGAAAGAATTCTTGAAAAATGTTGAAAATTTAAAATTAAATTTCAAAAGACAAAAAGAGGGAGGAAAAGCTAAAAGAAATGAGAAGAATAAAAAGAAAATGAAACACGAACTTCCAAAGACTAATCATCAATCTAAAATAGTCAAACCCCAAAGATTTGATGTCAAGTCTAAAAGAATTCAACCCTCATCTCCTTTAGTTGGTGGAGTTTCTAAAATAGACTCCAAAGCTCAAGACCTTAGATGGATACCTAAGGTTAGACCTTTAGAAAATTACTAAGGCTTTTTAGATAGATAGGATCAACCTCTTCTCATAGGTATATGTCTAGTTGGTCTTGAATCTAGCTCTTTCTACTCTCTTAGTATCTCTTTAGGTTTTAGATTCATTTGGTTGAGTCTTGTTTGTTGAAATTGCATTTTGTATTTAAAAAGGTATTTTATGATTAAATGCATGATTATAATCAATTTGATTTGAAAAAGCTTTTAAAAGTTATACATTCTCAATCAATTGATTTGCTTTTCAAATTGTTTATTTTTGAAATGGATTCATAGTCAAACCATTGTTTTGTCAAATTTAAATGATTTTGAAAAATGTCTTTTATCTTACAAGTCTTCATTTCTTCAAAAGGAATTATTTAAAATTGATTTTATAAAATCTCTTTTCTAAAATTTTTAAGCTTGTATGATAGCTGGGGTTAAGGGTAGATTGCTTGATTTTTTACCCTTCTTCATTCAGCCTTGTTTTCTCTGAACCTGATCAAAATTTCAGGCAGCCCCAGTTAGCCCGGTCGACCGGGTGAAGTGGCCGGTCGACCGAGCCTACGCACCCAGTAAGTTAAACAGTTGCTCTAGGCTCATTCTGTTTCAAACAAAATTCTCCTCTTCTTGTGCAGGTCGACAGCAACGTGTTCCTTAGCTTCCAGTCTTCTTTTCTCCTCTGTTTTTTGCTTCCTGTAATCAATATTCTCTTCAAGGACATGTTCTCCCATCCTTCTTGATCTTCCACATCTTCACTGGTTGGGAGTCCTCGTCTCTGCTGGGCATCCTCTCATCTCACAGGCAGCTATCAGAGTCTGGGTCTCTCTCACTCAGCAGAAGACACATTGCTCCTGGATGTGTGTGATCTTTCCAGTGTATCCAAGAACCCATGCATTCCTATCCAGTTTGGCCGTCCACACTCTGATTTGCTGACTGTGTGTTGTTTAATAGATTCAGAATCCATCTGTGTTTTCTATTTTCTGTTGTGTGTGGCTGATCAATTGTCTTCAAAACTCTTTTAGGAGCTTCTGTAGTCATCTGGACACACCCATTTGGCATCATTCATATGTGAAATTCTTAGCTCCAAATCCTGCACTCCAACTATTTGTTAGTTTGCCTGAACCACCGTTTCATCTTATTCAGTAACTGTCTGGACTTGGTTGTAGCAGATTCCTTGTGATAGTGAGATCACACCCTTAGGGAGTTCCTTAAATCTTTCCTAGCCAATCACAGTTTACCTATAACTCCCTTCCTTTGACTGAATTAGTGGGATGTCTCGTTGTCTGTCTCTTCCTGTTATCTTCATGGCACCTTCCAGCACTATCCTGTTGCCTTGAGCATTCTTCATCTTTGGCACTTTCTAGTATGGCTCGCACAAAGCAAACTTCTAGGAGGCCTAGCAAACTGTCCAAAACTGGACATGCTTCTTCATCTCACGGATCTCCCTCATCTTCTCCTGAAGCTGCACCTCCTCCAGTGATTAGATTCAATCATATTCCCTCTCCATCCTCTGTTGTCAAAGACCTTATGGACTACAATGTCCCGGCTATACTTGAAGCTATTGGATGGGATAACATCCTTACTTGGAGTGGCAAAACTTATGCTTCCTCCGTCCATGGTCTATATGAATCTATCTGTGCCTCTACTGCAAATTCATTTTCCATTAGATTCCTTCATGGTGAAGCGGTGGTCACCATTGACTTGATTTCCTCCATCTTAGGCATCCCTAGGTATGATGGTCCCAGATTCATCTCATATGTCCTACCTCTTGATGAGAGAGAGTCAGTCACTAGTGCTCTTTGCGGCAAGCCTGAAGAATGGTCTGCCAAGAACTATCTCCAATCTTCTTCTATGATTCCCTCCCTTCGTATCATTCACATTATCTTCACTCATTCCATTTATCCTAGGAATGGGAACCGAACTGAAGTAACTCCTTACATGGCGAATATTCTTTATAATGTGATTACCAGAGTGCCTATGTGTCTTCCTTCCATTATCATACACCACATCATCCGGGTTATCACTGGCTCCCAGCCTTGTGTTGCTCCCTTCAGGTTTCTCATCACCGAGATTGCCAGATCTTTTGGTGTGATCCCTCCTACTTCTAAAAGACCTGAATCCACCACTGTTTTCAACAAAACGAACATTCTCTTGATGAAGCTACCTCCTCCACCACGAGCAAACCCAGTTGCAGAAGGAGATGCTGAGATTGAGGCTGCAGAGACAAAGATTGCAGATCAGCAGCAGCCCCAACCTGTTTAGCCAGAGCATCAGCCTCGTCAGCCCCAGCACCCACTTCAGCGTACCATGGAGGATCGCATGTCGTCTGTGGAGCAAGTGGTTGCTACCTTGCGCACCGAGTTTCAGGAGTTTAGGCAAGAGGTTTCAAGAAAGATGAATAAGACCTTGAAGTACCTCTCGAACATCTCCAAAAGTTGCAGACGCCATGATGATGTTATGCCTTCGTCTCCTCCAGATTCATCTTAGACCATAGGAGGGATTTTCATCTTTTTGTGGGGATAGTGTTGGGTAGTGATAGATTGATTTTCTTGATGTATTTTCTTATCTATCAACTGACATGATTTTTTGATCACTGACCATGATATTTTGTTTATGTAAAGGTCAAGTATTTTGTGATTTCTGTACTGAACTTCTATTGTTAAATCAATGAAATTACAGTTTCACTTGTTCATCTCTTATCTTCTTGTAATATTTCTCATGATGAATGTTTATGATGCTTTGATGCTTTATATTCTTTCAATTTATATCTTTTGTCTTAGCTTCATTCAAACAATGTATAGACAAACCAATATACATGATAACCTGTTCCGCATTTCAATTTCAATCAGATTTGGTAACAGGTGCTACTGAAAGGTATTTGTTTTCTCATGTATACAGGTTCCTTTGCAATTCGAAGTCAAAGGGGGAGAAAAAGAACAAATCTATCTAATGTCAAAGAGGGAGAGAAGATTAGAAGATCTGAAGATCAGACATCAGACACAGAAAAGATCAAACAAAGGGGGAGAGAAGAACAAATCTAACTAAGGGGGAGATCTGTTTCAAGAACTAAAGAGAAAGATCGCTTGCAT
The DNA here is from genome assembly GCA_038049695.1 of Cinnamomum chago. NCBI lineage: Eukaryota > Viridiplantae > Streptophyta > Magnoliopsida > Laurales > Lauraceae > Cinnamomum > Cinnamomum chago. Next base: position 39,872,425 of record CP142460.1, read on the forward strand.
ACGAAGAGCAAGGGAGAGCTCTAACCAAGGGGGAGAAATAACCTAGAAGTGATGTGATCATCTTAGTTGCCATCAAATTGCAAAGGGGGAGATTGTTAGGATTTTTGTTGTTGTTAATTTAATTGATACACTATCACTTTCACCGTCATCTGATCACACACTCATACATCATAGTTTGGACCTTGAAATCTGAAACTTAGACTTTCATATGCATTTGATTTTCAAAGACTTCATCCTGCATGTTTTAGAACTTAAAATGCTCTTTAAAATATCTAGTTCTTCATGCATGGTTTTGAAAAATCAAGTTAGGCATCAAGGTTCATGTCTTGCATACATCTTTCTTTTTTAGAATCTTTTTAGTATGCATGAAACACAGTGGCCTAGAGTTCATGTTTTCATAAAACATTTTCTCATAATTTTGAAAGAACTCTTCCCAGGCCAGTGTGCTCGGTCGACCGTTCTATACCCGGTCGATCGAGAAACTAGTGTTAGGGATTTTGTGTATTACAATTTGATGAATGCATTATCATTCTAGTATCATTTGATTTACATACATATGCATTGATTTAGAAAAACTTGAAATCTTAATTTATACATGCATTGTTTTTAAGATTTGTAAAAGTATTGAGTTATGCATGTTTTGTTTTTAAACTTGGATGCATTTGTTTTTGAAAAGAAGTTTTAGAAATCAAGCTAGCCTATGAGTTTTAAATCTTTCAAATCTTTTTAGGCTTTTTATGTTTCATGTTTTTAAACTTCTTAGTTTGATTTAAAACATGATTCCAAGCTTGATTCAATGGCCCAAAAGTTCCCTCAAGAAAATACTTTGAAAAATGAAATTTTAGGGAATTTTGGTCCCAGGCCCAGGTCGACGCGCAGTGGGCTCGGTCGACCGGGCCCCGGGAAAGAGCCGTTGTGCCCTCTTTCAAACGGTCAGTTTTATGACCGTTGAAGGCCAGGTCGACCGGGGAAGAGCCGTTGGGCACTTTTTTGCTATAAATACTAGTTCATTCATTTGTCAAAAGTTAGCAATTTTAAGGCCCTCCTTGAGAGGTTTTGAGGCCAATGAAAGGGGAATGAGCTAAGGGATGAAAGGGGTCATTAGAAAAGCTAAAGCTTGGATTAATGAAGTTAAATCTCTAAGTAAGCTTTACTTTTCTTAATCATATGTTTTCATGCTTTGCTTTAATTATTGGTAAATCTTTTTTAGCATGATAAACTATGATTTGTTGTGCCCTTAACATGTTTATGTTTTGAATTGATCTATTGTTTTGGATGCATCACCTTGATTCAATCCAAGTACTAATTTAATTGGTAAATCTAAGTAGATCATGTTAATGAAAGAATCTTTGAAATTATATGTAACATGATTCCTATACTTGGTTGAATCTATGGTTGTTGTTTTTCATCATAAGAAAATCACTTTCAAATATATCTTATGTTTTGGATTCAACATCTTTATGTTAGTGCCACATTTTCATGTGCACTGTTTTTATTGTCAATTCCGTGCCAAAGAGTTCCGAAGACATTGTCTCTTAAGTACTTCAAAGAAGATTCAATTCAAGAGGACTGTCAAAGCTTTTTGGAAAGGCCAGGATTCGTCAAAGATCAACATCAATGCTGTGCCAACCAAGATCAGGTAATTGGGACCGAAACCATGCCCCTAAGTGACCCTAAAAGCCCTAGGTTAAATTGTTAATTTGAAAGGTTTTAGATGATATTTTCGAGCTTGTTTAAAACTCAAAAATGACCTTAGATTTCAGCCAGCCGACCTCATGCGGTTAGCAGTTCACCCCCTAAGTCCACCTGTCCTAAGGCATCCAACATGATCATAACACCAGGTCACATTGAGGCTTAGTAAACATGAGTATGTATAGAAACTTAACAATAAACAATGTTTTATAAATTAATAAAGAAATGTAAAGTTTTCAAAACCGATGTGCTTTTGATTTCTTTAATAATTTTTCCTACAAAAGTTCCCTCATATTCATACTCATGATTCATATAAGGCCTCGCCAAAAATTGCTTATGTCAGGGTCTTTATCAAATTTCAAACGTAGGAATAGTGTTCCTGTCAGGTGCACCCTACCATGTCTTAAGTTACCGTTGGATTTTTTTTATAAATACCTGAAGTTCGTTTTCAACAAACATGAGTTCAATTTTGAAGAGCCTTTGTTCTAAATTCTTGTAAACCTTTCTCAAGCTCTCAAAGCTTCTTCCAAACACACTTAGATCCTATCTTGGCAAATCCAAGGGCTTACTTAACTCTAAGGAGTGTGCTTTGAGAAGCCAAATCTAGGGTATCCTAATCCTTAAAGGTATCTCTCATTTCTGCCACTAGAAATCAAACCTCTACAACTTGGTTATGCATCTCAAAGGAGTTTCATCATCAACACCAAGCTAGTTGCAAGAGGTAAAAAGCTTCGATCACGGTCAAAAGCTTCTTCAAACACTTTCGATCTTCATCAAAGGCAAGTGTTTGCCCTCCATTCAAATTTATATCTTTGTGACAGTGGATTGAATCTGTGTGTGTCAACCACTCTAAAAAAATTGTGTGTGGGGATTAGATCTGTGTGATCGAACCTCAGTAACAAAATTGAGTTAAAATCAGTACTTGTGTAGTTTGATTCTTTATAGTGGAACCAAGGGACTGTGTGACCCTTGAGAGTGGATGTAGGTATGTATGACTGAACCACTATAAATCTCTTGTGCCATTTTTATCTCTTGTGCTTATTATCTTGTTTCAAATTAGAGTTTCTCTTATTATTTAAGCACACACACATTGAACTTATAATTCATACAAGTTATTTTGTTATGTGTGATTATTATTCCAAGTTGAGATTAAAAATTGGGCTAATAAGTTTAAGATTGGCATTAGAATTCCTTTTGTCCTATTCACCCCCCCCCCCCCTCTAGGACTTATTCATTGAACCTAGTTGCACTTTCAATTGGTATCAGAGAGGGTTACTCCCTAAAGGTTTAACAACCCGGAGTAGATCTACTTCTTTTTACTAGTGCCAATGTCTAATCCAGAAGGTAGTGCTATTAACAGACCTCCATTGTTTGATGGTACAAACTATGCCTTTTGGAAAGCCTGAATGACTGTTTTCATCAAATCTCTTAGTGTAGATGTATGGGATGCTGTAGAGGATGGATGGACTCCTCCTACTTTCAAAGACACAGATGACACTTTCCAGCCTCTTCCAAAGGCCAAATGGACATCTGATTATAAGGCACTAAGAGACAATAATGCAAAGGCATTGAATGCCATAACTTGTGCGATGAATGTTGAAGAGTACAAAAAGATTATGACATGTACTACAACTAAACAAGCTTGGGATCTTTTGGAAACAAATTATGAAGGAACATCCATTGTTAAAAGAGCCAAGCTTCAAATGTTGACTTCCCAATTTGAATCTTTAAGAATGAGGGAAGATGAAATGTTCGATGAGTTTCGAACTAAGCTCATGGTAACTGTAAATGAGATGTGGTCACTTGGTGAACAAATTCCTGAAGGCAAAGTTTGTAGCAAAATTCTTAGATCTATACCTGACAGATTTCACCCCAAAGTGACCTCTATAGAAGAATACAATGACCCTGAAACTATGAAAGTTGAAGAATTATCAGGTAATATTAGAACTTTTAAGTTGAAGCTAAATAATGCTTCTAATAGATCCAAAGATAAGAAATCAATTGCTTTAAAGACTTCTCAACCAACTCAAACTAAAGAAGAATCTGATAATGAAGAAGAAAGTGATAATGAAGATGTTGCTCTTCTTGCTAAGAAATTTATAAGACAGTTTAAGAAAAAGAATTCAAATTTTAAATCTTTTAATATAAGTAAAAACAAAGGCAGCTCATCATCTAGGAGTCATGATAGAAAAGTCAAATGTTACAACTGTCAAAAGCTGGGTCATATATCATCTGAGTGTCCAATGGAAAGGAAGAAAAAGACACTTATGGCAACTTGGGATGACTCATCTGAATCGGAATCAGAATCAGATGAATCGCATCGAGATAAGACAAAAAACTACACTATTTTAATGGCTCGAAGTCTCTGTGATCCATCAGTTGAGATGACTGAAATTGAGAAATCTGAAGATGAATATAAAAATTCAGATATTGAGGAATCTGTAAATGGATCTGAATCTGATTATGATAATTCAGATAATGAAAACCAGGATGAAGACCTTCAAGAATCCTATGATAGACTCTATGATAAGAGCTGCAATTTAATTAAAGTTGTGAGAAAACAAGAAGCTAAGAACAAAATCTTAAAAGACAATATTGAAATCTTGACTAATGAAAAGAATGTCTTGACAAATATGCTTAATGAAACCAATTCTAAATTTCAAATTGCCAATAAATGTATAAGAAATCATAAGAAAGAATCTGAAACTCTAAAAGAATTAATCACTAATTTGAAATATGAAGTCACTCTTCTAAAATGGTACAAAGAAAAGTATGAGTACTCTTTTACTCATGGAGAAGAAAATTTTGAAAAACTATTCAGAATGGGTAAATCTCAAAAAGACAAAACTGGGCTAGGGTACAACAAAGAATCAAAATATAATCCCTATGTCTCTACTAAGTTTGTAAAAGGAGAAGCTTCCTCTAGTAATCAAAACATCTCTGAAGTTGTAAGTAATACTTATGGAAGAAAAAGACATGATTACAAAAAGAAACAAACTAAAACATTTTATCAAAAAAATTCAATAAATTTCTCCTTTCCTCAAAAATTAAATGAATTGATAAAAAAAATTGATCAACTAAAATCTCAATTCTATAATCATTCTAAAATGACTTTACCAACAAAAAGGGAATCAAAGAGATCTTTTCTTAAATATGACTCTCATGGTTATAGAGGAACTTCACTCTCCCAAAGGTACATGTGGGTACCCAAAAGCCTGTTAGTTCACACAACTCTTAAAATTGTAGACCAATCTATGTAGTTTCTAGATAGTGGTTGCTCCAGACACATGACTGGGGATAAAACTCTTTTCTCAAAATTTAGTGATTATGATGGTGGAATGGTCACTTTTGGTGATGGTAATATTGGTAAAGTTATTGGAAAAGGTACTCTGAATGTTCCTAACTTACCTCAAGTAGAAAATGTTTTATGTGTTGATGGTTTGAAACATAACTTGCTTAGCATCTCTCAAATATGTGATAAAAACCATGTTGTATTGTTTACTAGTCTTGGTTGTGATTTCCAAAAATGGTAAAGTGATTTTAAGAGGTATTAGAAATCAAGAAAATTGTTATGTTGTTGGTAATCACAAAGAAGCATCCAGTTCAGCCTGTTACATAGCTCATCTTGATGAAGCCCAACTATGGCATCAAAGGCTTGGACATGTGAACCATAGAGACTTGTCCAATTTAAACAAGTACGTAAAGGGCCTTCCAAAAATTAGCAGGAAGTCAAAAACAGTTTGTGGAGAAGGTAAACAAATCAGAAACTCTCACAAAAAGACTAAGTCCTTAAAGACTTCTAGATCCTTAGAGCTTCTCCATATGGACTTGGTTGGTCCAACAAAGAAAGAGAGTAGAGGTGGCAAAAAATACTTCCTTGTGATTGTTGATGATTATTCCAGATTTACTTGGGTTGCATTCTTGAGGGAAAAATCTGATGCATATGTTGAATTCAAAAAGATTGTGAAAAGAATTCAAGTTGAAAAAGGAAGAGCAGTTGCTAGAATAAGAAGTGATCATGGTGGTGAATTTGAAAATACCAGATTTGAAAAATACTGTGATAAGTATGGAATTCACCATGAATCTTCTGCCCCTAAAACTCCTCAACAAAATGGAATTGCTGAAAGAAAGAATCGAGTTCTACAAGAGATGGCCACAGTTATGATTCATGGAAAGAATGTTCCTAGAGATCTATGGGTTGAAGCAGTGAGTACAGCTTGTTACATCATAAACAGGGTTTACTTGAGAATTGGCTTGGATAAAACTGCTTATGAATTATGGCATGAGAAGAAGCCTAACATTAGTTACTTTAAGATTTTTGGTAGTAAATGTTATATTCTCAAGGATAGAGAACATTTGAGCAAATTTGACTCAAAAAGTGATGAAGGCATTTTTATTGGATATTCACAAAACAGTCGTGCCTACAGAGTATTGAACACAAAAACTAGTACTGTTCAAGAATCAATAAATGTTATCATTAATGACAAACTAAAGGATTCAAGTAATCAAGAAAACCCTGATAATGATGAGATAGATGTCTCAACAGCAAAACTGGATAAGTCTCCTATCTCAAAAGATTTAGTAAATGTGAAACATCATCCTATGGACCAAATTCTAGGAGATCCTTTGGCTGGTGTCAAGACTAGAAGGCAATTGGAAAATATTGTTAGTTATTTTTGCTTTACTTCCATCATTGAACCTAAAACTGTTAATGAAGCTTTCTCTGATAATTGTTGGATAAATGCTATGCAAGAAGAACTAAATCAATTTACTAGAAATGAAGTATGGGAATTAGTACCTAGGCCTATTGACAAAAATTTTGTAGGTACCAAATGGATTTTCAAAAATAAACTTGATGAAAATGGTATCATAGTTAGAAACAAGGCCAGATTGGTTGCCCAGGGATATTCCCAAATTGAAGGAATAGACTTTGAAGAAATATTTGCTCCTGTTGCTAGACTTGAATCCATTAGAATCTTACTTGCCATTGCTTGCTCTTTGAAATTTAAATTATATCAAATGGATGTGAAAAGTGCTTTTCTAAATGGTATATTAGAAGAAGAAGTTTATGTTGAGCAACCTAAAGGGTTTGAAGATCCTAAGGAGCCTAATCATGTGTATTATCTTAAAAAGGCTCTCTATGGTCTCAAACAAGCTCCTAGAGCTTGGTATGAAAGACTCACTCAATTTTTGATTGATCACAATTTTGAAAGGGGAAGTGTTGATAAAACTCTATTTATTCAAAGAATAAATGGCACTATTTTGATTGCTCAAATCTATGTTAATGATATTGTGTTTGGATCTACTTGTAATGATTTAACAGAAAGATTTGCTAATCTTATGAAATCTGAATTTGAGATGAGCATAGTTGGTGAACTTAATTTCTTTTTAGGATTACAAATAAAACAACTGACTGATGGAATGTTTATTTCCCAAACCAAGTATGCTAAAGAATTGGTCAAAAGGTTTGGATTAGATTCAGCCAAGCACATGAACACACCCATGAGCACAACTCTCAAATTATTTAAGGATATGAGTGGTAAGAATGTTGATCCAAGTTTGTATAAAAGCATGATAGGGAGCCTATTATATCTTACAGCTAGTAGACCTGATATTGCTTTCAGTGTAGGAGCTTGTGCCAGATATCAATCTGATCCCAAAGAAACTCATTTGAAAGCTGTTAAGAGAATCATTAGATATGTTTCAGGGACTTCAGGATATGGCTTATGGTATCCATATAATTCATCTACTTATATTGCTGGATGCTCAGATGCCGATTGGGCTGGAAATGTGGATGATAGAAAATCGACTAGTGGTGGTTGCTTCTACCTAGGAAACTGTCTAGTTACTTGGCACAGCAAGAAACAATCATCCATTTCCCTATCCATAGCTGAAGCAGAATATATAGCAGTTGGAAGTGGTTGTACTCAAATGTTATGGATGAAACAAATGCTGAAAGACTATGGTATTGAACAAGGTAGCATGAATTTGTATTGTGATAACGCCAGTGCTATCAATAATTCCAAAAATCCTGTCCAACACTCTAAAACTAAGCATATTGATATTAGACATCATTTCATTAGAGAATTGGTTGAAAAGGGAGTCATAGTTTTGGACCATATTTCTACTGAGAAACAACTTGCAAATATTCTGACAAAACCATTGGATGTTTCAAAATTTGAAAACATGAGAAAATCCCTTGGTATTTGTGTTATTAAATAATTTCTTATTGTTTATTTTTTTTATATGTGTTAGTTTCATTTAATTGTTTTTATGTGTTTAATTTAAAAAAAAATGAAACATATCATTTCTTAGGTCATGAACTTATTTCATAGTTCTGTAAAAAGCAAAATTTTGTTACACTATCTACTGCTGAGGCAGAGTATGTTGCTGGAGGTAGTTATTGTGCTCAAGTTCTTTACATGAAGCAACAACTTGAGGATTTTAAACTTGTGTGCTATAAATCTTTCATAGAGCTCAAGTTCTTTACATGAAGCAACAACTTGAGGATTTTAAACTTGTGTGCTATAAATCTTTCATAGACCCCAATACACCATTCTAGGACTAAGCATATTGAAATTAGATATCATTTTCTTAGAGATCATGTGCAGAAGGGTGATATTGTACTAGAATTCACAAGCACACACGATAAGTTGGCAGACATTTTTACAAAACTCCTGCCAGAAAATAGACTATGCATGATTAGAAGAGAAATCGAAATGATGCATGCCATGAATATTTATTGTATATTTTTCTCAATGTCTTACAAAAACTTGAGACTTTTAGCCTCATCATTCAAATGCTTTTGCTTTTCATAGATCCTCATGCAATCCTTGTCTAAAGGATTAGGCAATCGAACTGAAGAGGTAAGCAAGGATTTTAAATCCTTATTCTGTTGCTTTAATTCTACTATTTTCCTGTTAGACTCGAGAAGAAGCCGTTGCAGTACATCGATCTCCTCAATAAGCTTTTTCTTTCTTGCGAGTTTTGGACTGCAACCGATCGGAAAATGAGACAATGGATGATGAGTATTGAGTCCCGAGACTCACAATCTCATAAATGGCATCTTGATCTGATTTATTAGCCAAATCTCTCTCTTGTCGCCTTGGCAACATGGAACCTAAAATAGATGCAGAAGAAGTTTGGGACTGAGGTAAAGAATACCTCATCTCCTGATCACAAGAAGTACTAAAAGGAAATTGATGAGCCATTGAAATTTTGTGAATAAGAATGCTGATGAATTACAGAGACGAGAAGAAGATTTGATACAAATCAGATAGAGCTAAGACTGCTCTTATAGAGATGGAATTTGAACAAGACAAACCTTCATATCTTCAAATTTTTCTTAGTTCAGATTAAAAATATGCTGGATGCATATTTTCAAAAGCTATTTAGCTAAGCCAGTGAGATTAATTGCGGGATGTCCCTATTTTTCTTGTTTGTCAACAACATCCAGCGGATTTGAATCTCCTTCCGCATCCAGTTGATAAAACTAGGCCTCTAGCCTTTGCAGTTTATGTCGGACATGGGTGGTTCCAGAGTGTATTTCTTTGCGGGCTTGGCTCGGGTGGGCTGGGGCTTCCATGATGTGCATGAATTTGGGTTGCACTCACTTAGGCCCGGTAAGAATTGTGGGGGATGAACTTGAATGCCCTCGGCCCTGTCTAATCGAGGCCCATCTGTCATCTATGCTTGAATGGATTATCTATATTCTTATCTACCTTCTGTTCTCTAATCTTTGCGTTAGTTTCCAAAGTTTCTCTCAGTTTATACATCTCTTTGTCAATTTCTGACAAAAAGGGGGAGAAATAATCTTCGCTGAGGGGAGAAATAATCTCAATCAGTACCTCCTCAGTTTCATATGTTGCAGGTACAAAGGGGGAGAAACATGTACAAAGGGGGAGAAACTTCTTTTTCTTGTTTTAATTCGAACAAGGGAGAAGATTCCCAATCTGTGTTGTTAATGTTGTATTTCTACAGGGAAATTCTTCTCAAGCAAAAATGAAGAAGATCAATACACATTCTTTCTGCTTCCTTATCCTTTTATTGTTGAAAATCATATGTAAAAGTTTATGAACTTTGTGTATAATGTATGATTGTATTTTAAGTCTCCTCTTTTAAAAATGTATAAGTTTAATTGGTTTCGTCACGAAATTGACAAAGGGGGAGATTGTTAGTGCCACATTTTTCATGTGCACTATTTTTATTGTCAATTCCGTGCCAAAGAGTTCCGAAGACATTGTCTCTTAAGTACTTCAAAGAAGATTCAATTCAAGAGGACTGTCAAAGCTTTTTGGAAAGGCCAGGATTCGTCAAAGATCAACATCAAAGCTGTGCCAACCAAGATCAGGTAATTGGGACCGAAACCATGCCCCTAAGTGACCCTAAAAACCCTAGGCTAAATTGTTATTTTGAAAGGTTTTAGATGATATTTTTGAGCTTGTTTAAAACTAAAAAATGACCCCAGATTTCAGCCAACCGACCTCATGCGATTAGCAGTTCACCCCCTAAGTCCACCTGTCCTAAGGCATCCAACATGATCATAACACCAGGTCACATTGAGGCTTAGTAAACATGAGTATGTATAGAAACTTAACAATAAACAATGTTTTATAAATTAATAAAGAAATGTAAAATTGTCAAAACCGGTGTGCTTTTGATTTCTTTAATAATTTTTCCTACAAAAGTTCCCTCATATTCATACTCATGATTCATATAAGGCCTCACCAAGATTCTGAAGTACCAGTTGCAAAACTAACTTCAAAAATAAGTGACTCAATCATACCTGAGGTCTTCTTCTTAGACAGATATTCTGGACAATTCCTTTTCCAATGTCCTGTCTTACCACAATGGAAACACTTTCCTTTAGACCCTGAACCTTTAGCCTTGGCCACGCCTCCATTAGGACCATTCTCCACCTTAGGACCTTTCGGAACTGATTTCTTTTTGCCTTTCCACCCTTTGCCTTTCGGCTTGGACTTGGCATCTGACTTTTCTGTCGCTAGGGCAGTTGGTTTCTTCTTCATAATCCCTTCAGTCACCACCAGCTGGCTAGACAGCTCTGCCAGTGTCAGATTCATCTTATTCATATTATAATTAACCTTGAAATTGTTGAATGACTCTAGTAGTGACTCAAGGATTATGTCGATCTATGATTCTGCATCAATCGTAGCTCCCAGTACATCCAACTCATTTAATAAGTTCATCATTTTCAACATGTGTTCATGTACTGATGTACCTTCAGCCATCTTGGTGCTAATGAGCACCCTCATAGTTGCCTGCCTAGCAGCCCTGCCCTGTTTCGGAAACATCTTCTTTAAGTTCGATATAATATCGTATGCAGTCTTATAGGATTGATGTTGGTGTTGCAAAACACTAGACATAGATGCCAGAATGTAACATCTGGTCATCTCATTGTCTTTGGCCCATTTTGTGTAAAGTTCCTTTTCTTCTTCCGGTGCATCCAAGCCAAGCTCATCAAGGGGGGTTTTGGTAAGGACATATTTATAACCTGAGGCGGTCAAGACAATATCCAGGTTCAGTTTCCAGTCTACATAGTTGGATCCCACCAACTTATTCTGATTGATGATGCTCGCAATTGGATTGAAAGTATTTGAATTCATGCTTGAAATACTGTAGCACATAACCATACATTCAATTAATGAATTTAAATGACATTAAGGTTTAGTATTTTACCAAATTTATGTAGGAATCCTCTTAACCACTAAATTTAGAATACATCGGAATCTCAATCCCCGGGGTATGCCTCCTTGGGGAGTACGAATACCACCCAGATTGGTGCGGATCAAAGTTTGTCAAAACTAGGATTAAGACTAACTATCCATGATCCCCTTTATTCATTATTATCTAGGTATCTCATACCAAATAATGAATGACTCCCGATTGGCTTCGGTTTTTAAAATACATGAAGCAAATCTTTGGGGATACTACATCATTATTTTAGTTAAGTGTGACCCACCAACTAGCATTGCATGACAACCGTTGCAAGCAACTCCTCCTTAGGGAGTGGGCCCCCACCTCGTCTCACCAACACTATCCATAGGAGATCCATATCTAGTAACCAGACAAGTAAAAGCCCTCCGTGGGGAACGGTCATTCTCAAGATGGCGCGAGGCTAATACTTTCCTTACAATGGACTTATGGTGGAAAACCATGGGGATTTCTAAATTTAAATGCCCCACTCCCACTTAATATTTTAGAATTGAGGATTTCCTTTTAGGTATATTGGGCCCACATATAAAAACATTAAATCATCTCATGATATGTCCAATGATAGGTTCTAAGTCAAGTTATTTTATGGAAAGTCCAGTTTCTTAAATTAGTGTTACCAATGGATCCATCTCATGGGCCCACAAACTCTAATTAGAACTCTTTCCAAAAATTAATTTGATTTGACCAATTTTGGTAATTGCTATGTTTGGATCAGATTTGGATACTATCTAAATCAAGCATTCATCCATAAATAGAAAGTGCCAAAATTAGAAACTAGTCCTCTCCTCCACATGGCCCATGCGGAATAGACTTCTTGGACTTCTAGACTTTCCAAGACTTTAGGATTCCTCAAACTCTTTAGGCATCTCCAAAAGGCTTTTGGTAATCTTCAAATTCTTTGATTAGGAGTCCAACTTCACTTCCCTTCTTCGTCTCGGACATCTCCAGAATTTACAAATTTTGAAAAAAATTACATAAATTCCTTTGTCTCTATTATTAGACTTACATGGCAATCTAAACATGGAAATAAAAGGGCTATAGGAAAATTCACCGTGCCTTGCCCTTTCACGTGAAACCAAGGAAACCATGATGCCCTTTACACTTAGCCTCAAATTAACCAATAACCATAAAAAGAAAGTAAAAGTCTTGTGGGCCACATGGAGAGGACATTATCACCTGCAAGTTAGTATCTCATACAACAAAGCATCTCACAAAACCAGGTTACCAAACCACAATGGAAAAACAACATGCCAAAAGTTGCCACCCTTTTAAAACATGCACTTCGCAAAGGGGGTCCGGGGGTGTCCCCCCGCGGGGTCGAGCTGCCCGGTCAGCTCGCGGGGGCCCTGCCCCCAGACCAAAAAATTCGGATCAAAGAATAAAGTGATCCTGTGTTCCCGGTCCACTGGCCAGAGGGCTCGGTCGACCGACCCTACAGGCACCCGGTCGACCGAGCACGGGGTCAGGTCGACCCGCCTAACGAAGGCAGAAAACTAGGTTTTCTCAATTCGAGTCCAAACACCTCCAAAACACTTCTAAAGGCTCTTAATGGCATCCTACCATTCTTTCATCATTATTAAACCCTTTTGTGACAATCCAAACATAGATTCACTAATAAACAAAGCAAATCCATCAAAAATTGATCGGTACATAGCCCTTGCTCTATCCTCTTCGCATCTCATGCAAAGATTAGAATAAGTTTACTGATCTAACATGATTAGAGATGAGGTATGGCTCTGATACCAATTGTTGGAAATAGGTGGGCCTCGTGGATAGGTTTTCAAAACTTTTGACCCACTTGACTCAGGGATCAAGTATCCAGAAGACTCTCAAACCCAATCCAAGATCCATGTCCTCAATCTCAGCCATCATGATCAGTAAATAAACCTATCTAGAAGATAGTACAGCAGCCAACAAGCATCCACAAGAATCTACAGCATACAAGGAAGTAGATTATACCTTAGGAGTTCGGTTGTACTTTAATGGAGAAGTGGCGTCTTTCTTTGATGATGAAACTCTTTCACGTATCAAACAAGAATCTTCAAGACCTATTGATCTTCCACGCTATGATCCTTTAATCCGAATCTCTTCTCTCAAGAAGATGTGTGGGATCTCCAAGAGAAAACCATACTAGAAAACTCCAAGAAACTAGAAGAGAACTAGAGGAGAGAGAAGAGGAGAAATAGAATTGTGCAACACTTACACAAAAGGGCCTTGGGCGTGTATCAATGTGTAAGGACGTTCAAGTAGGATTAGTATCTAATAACTTGAGCTTGCGTGGGGACCGCTAGGGATTCCTTAGAAAGCTGGCTCCAACTGGGACTCGCGACCCCACATCTCATGTGCAATCCAAGCCCACAGTTAATTGCAAATAACACCACTATATAAATGCAATTGCACTCCAGTCTTAGGAATAAATTACAATGAAGACCCTATACTTCTCAATTACCACAAGTAGGCCCCTCCATCATTATCCATTGATCAATTGGAATAAATCTGTCCCATCCAATCTGAGATCCACATCCTATTATCCTTGAGCCCCAATTAATCACAGTGATCATCAGTACCATCCAATTAACTCTTAATCGAGATGGGTACGCACTTACTAATGATAAATCCATTAATTGGCACAAGGGGATAATAAAGATAGATTCCATCTTGATCATTGTATGTTCCCACAGTCCTACTACCATGTACCCAAGACACCAAGGTGTTGACCTACAGTTGATCTCACTCATTGGTGACTCAAAGCAAATGAATAGATAGAAACTTAAGTTCATCAATGTCTCAAGATTGAGAGCCTATTGCTAGGGAATTTTGAGAGCAAACCTTAAAATCGAGACAGTATTCATAAGGTGCTTCTCATGGTCCTTCAATACATCTATTGTACCAGCACGATGATTCAGAATCTTCCTTTCTGATGATCGAGACAAATCACACTATCTCATCGTGATCAAAGTGCTGCAACCTTATCAGATGAGATGCCCAGTCTCATCACTGGTTGTGAAGATATTTTTAAGTATAAGATTTGTGACACATATCTCCCGTATGTGGATCTCATCCATATACATATATCACATCTAATATACTAATGGGACCCGGTTCATCTCATGAACCATTATGTCATATGTATTGGTTATGTGCATTAAGTAATAAAATATCATTCATCTCATGAAAGGAAAACATGATTTCATTGATAAATAAAGAAATTAATCAATTTATTACATCAACTGATGGATTGAGTCCATACAATCTAACAGGAAAACCTCTCCATGAGCACAGAAAACTTGGAACAATCAAAATTCTTTTTTTCTTCTAGAATGCCGGGAGACTCCAAAAAAATTGAAATGCCTCAATCCCCACGTCACATAAAATCCCTCCATCACTAAAACGAACTTCCAAACCTCTCAGATAATCTTTCACTCGCCTCCCTCTACCACTTCAAAACCCAACAACCTCTGTCACTCTCAATTTCTTTGCCACCAAACCCAGCAACCTCTGTTTCTCTCTCTCTCTCTCTCTCTCTCTCTCTCTCTCTCTCTCTCTCTCTCTCTCTCTCTCTCTCTCTCTCTCTCTCTCTCTCTCTCTCTCTCGTGCCCTCAGCCCCGCCCAACAAAACCTTTATATCTGTATTTGCCTCACCTTTATATCTATATTTGCCTCCACTCTTGCCAGTAGGTTCTATCTCTAGATCTAAACCCTCTTAGTTTCAATCCCTCCCTTTCTTTGCAAATTGTACTATTTAAAACATGCTCCGCTTTGATTTTAGGGAGATCACGGAATCTGTGATGCCAAAATACACATACAAAAAGTAGAAATGAGGATACAACATTACCTGGATATTGGTATGTATCATTTACATTACAAAGACAGTTTTGGGATTTTCAAACATGATTCTATTGATTTGATTTATTTTTATTTTTTTAGAACAGATCTTAAATAACATTGCCGAACAAGTTAAGCTTCACCCATTCTCACCCGAGAAATATTCCCAGCACAACCCATTTTCAAAATAGACAGATTATCAGCACATGAATGATGCCAAACGGACCCATAAGTTACACAATATATAGGAAAACTAGTCAGATATTAACTAGCTTAATATGATTCTAATCTAATCCAACCAACTCATCCTTTCCATTTCCAATATCTGTTTAGAGCATTTTCTATTACCAATGGGGTTGATATTTTACTTGGCCCTAGGTCTAGTAGTTGAGATCTTTCCATCACCCCCGTCCCCATGATTGGGCCATGTGAACCCTGCAAACACGTTCATATGGTACTATGTGAAGACAGATCTCACAAAGTAAAATTCCTTTTATGGTAGTATAACAATCATGTTCTTTGCCAATACCACTTACATGTATGACTATTACACGTTAGTTAGATTTGCTAGTAAAGTTTAGGTAAACCAACCTCCAAGGATCTAAACGGGCCTTCAAAATTTACAGTAAGAGCATCGCTCAAGAGTAGAGATGGGAGTGTGTGCTTTGTGCAGTTCCTTTGGAGCCTAGCAAGAAGTAGCTCATATATATGATCGATAATGGTTTAGCTACTTGTTATCAGTTTCAGAGGAAAACATTTTCCAGTTTCAGATGCAACTAATATTGATTTTAGTTTATCTAAACCTAAAACCAGATCATTAAATACCATTTTTTTCCACTTTCTGAAAGAGAATATATATTTAGGGAGGTGCTCCTATGAGAGCATCTCTCACATTACTATGAAAGATAAGGTGGGAGCCCTCACATCCATATCCAATGCCAACAACTTAAATGTGAGGGCCCCCACCTTTATCTCTAATATTAAGGTGAGAGATGCTTTCATAGGAGCATCTCTCGCATATATATATATATATATATGAATGTATGTATATGTATATATATATATGTATGTATGTATGTATCCATAACCTTTTATAGGCACTGAATCCCATGAATTTACATGGATTCGGATGAACTAGACCGTTTGATTGAGGGTCAATTTTTCTTCTTTGATATAAAACTATTAAACTTGTAGACCATGGATGAAGGAGTTAGAGGTATTATATTGACTTCAAATTTGATATGTAAGTTGACCCCACTTGGATCTTTTTGTCCCCCTTGTCCCATGACCAGTGCGGTCTCACGGTGGATCCCAACAGGTGGTCCACACCGTAAATCGTAAGGACGGTCCTTACAGGACCGCCTCATATATATAGGGGTCAGCTCTCCTAAGCTGCAGTTTAACTTATTCTAAGCTGAAACAGGGCCGATCCCACAAATCAAAGTTGATTATGCTATTTTTTACAGTATGATCGTCTCCAAAATCAAGATAAATCCAATCAGAACTGAAATTTTCAGTTCCATCATGCAAAAAACAAATATAATCAACTTTAATTTATGGGACCAACACTATTCCATCTTAGGATAAGCTAAGCTGCACTTTAGGAGAGCCTTGCTCATATAAATATATATATATATATGGCCTCTCCTCAGCTCATGCTGAGGAGAAGGTCAGCTCAAACACGTGTGCGTGTGAATGGTCCATTGTAGTGATAGCCCGCCCTGCCCAAATGTACTAAAACCATTTTGAAGCCCGCCCAAGTGCAACGAAACCATTTCAAGCCCTTTCCATCTGAAACCTCTCTCTATTAACGAAGCCCTCCTTCTCTTTTCCCTCCATCTGAAGCTCCCTCCCCCTCGGCCAGCCTCCTTCTCTCCCAACCCTCCGGCAGGCACCAGCTCCGATGCCACGTCCGCCAGCTCCGCTCTTTCTCCCTCAACTCTCTTTCCCGCGTTGTCCGCCGGGGCCCCAACCCCGACCGACCGCACGGCCCTCTCCCCTTCTATCCCGAGCCCCCTCCCTCCCTCTCGGGAGCAAGGCTTTGGATCCTCTCTCCTTCCCTCTCTTGTTCTCTCCCTCTACCTCCCTCTCTCCCCCTGTTTTTTTTTTTTTTTTCCTTCAATGCACTGTAACAGTTCCCATTCCAAAATTGACTGCCCGATTGATCTTTTTTTACCCTCTCCCTCCCTCTCTTGTTCTCTTTCTTTTGAAGTTTTTTGTAATGAAATTGATTTGGATGGTCTGGGGATCAACTGTAACTAACTACAGAAAAATCTCTTTTTTTACCCTCTCTCCCCCAAAAAATGCTTACTGATTATTTCTGTCACATGCCCAAATTGTGCCAACCTAGCGATGGATCTGGACTGATGGTTTTAGGTTGAAACTGTTGTTTGATGATCAACCAATTCATCACTAGGGCCTTTTAATGTTTTTTTTTTAGATTTTGTTATCTGTGCACGGATTGAGGTTTTGTTTAGATTTGAGGATTTGGGTTTTGGGTTTTGGATTTTAGGGTTTGGGGGTAGGGATTTTAAGGTTTTGGTTTTTTTTATTCCTTTTTATAGGAACATTCTCAGTTTTCTATTTCAAAATCAACCAATCTGTTTTTTTTTTTTTTAAATAATGCTACAATTTCCGGCATTGTCGGCTTGGATTTTGAGTTAAGATTTGACGGTTTTGGGTATTTTTTTTCCCTTTTGCTTGTATATGTTTTGGGTGGGGTGGGTTTGGAACGATCCTGTGAAACATGACAATGTATGAGAGTTCTGTGGGGTTTGCTCTGTTTTTTTTTTTTTCCATAAAGCTCTTTTTTGTTGAAATCTGAATTCTGTATGATTATGTGAAACATGGCAGTGTAGAATACAACACAGATTTCATTAGTAAGATACTAACAATTTTTTAAAATCCTTTGGTTTGGGGCAATGAAAGTTATTTTTTGTTTGAATTTCTCGTGCCACATCCAACTCTGCCCGTAAATTTTGGAAATATTTCTTTACTACAAGATAGTCTGAGATCCAAGGAATTTGTCCATGGCAGAGTAATTGCACTACTTGTATGATTCTAGCCATCCAACTGGAGGCCTGATTATGGCTGGGTAAGAAAATCTGAGCACTGTCCAACACTTTATGAAATAAAGCCTTCTAATCTCACTGTTTATCAGTGTGGTCTATTTATCCTATAAGTGGACTATTAAGAAAATCTAAGCACTGTCCAACTGGTGGCCTGTTTTATCCTTTAAGCGGACTATTAAGATCACATAACTGCGTTGTGGAGAATCTTGGCTTTTCTACCATAGGAACACCAATGTTTAAGTACAGCATACCTGAGTCAACTACAAACTCATTTACTTGTTCACACCTAATTTATTTTTATTTTTATTTTTTGATGGGTTGATCACACTTGAATTCACAATCACACTCATTCTGGTTTTCGAAGACTGCATGTACATCATATAGATACAGATTCATATTCATTCCACTAGTTACAGACTCATTCATTCATTCCAGTAGTCACAGACTCATATTCATATGGGCCTTGTCAACCTATGATATTCCACAACATTGCAGAAAATGGATCTAGTTATGTATATTCCACATTCATTGCAGGTGCCGTGTCAACCTATGATATTGCACACCTTCCCATACCAAAAATCAATAACCATAAACCATCAAGACACTTCAATGAAAACAGAGCATAGTATTTTCTAGCTACAAATTGACAATGAAGGCATATTTGTTTCAACTGATACTACCAGGCTACACTAATAAAAAAATGCCAATAGAAAACTAGCAGCAAAACTGTTCAATTGGAAAACTAGCACTTATCCATGACAATGGTATACAAAAGAGATCACTTACTCTCCCATTACAGTGCCTTGTGAAGTGCTTCTTGTTAACTATGGGAGTGCAGCTGTGCATGACTCTTGAAGGTTAAATTCTGGTCCCCTGCAGAAAACATTTATCACTAACTTGGCGAGTTCAAATTTGAATCTTTTAGCCCTACAATACAAAAACAAAAACACCACAGTGACTTTCTTTTGCAAACTTTTCTCTACTCTTCCATTTCATCATCCAAGTCGCCAGCTTCTATCTTCATGTTCTTCACCACCTAAAGCAGCATTATTCTTTGGCCTATTTGGAAGATCAATCAAGATATCTGACTTGCCCTGTAACAGCATTCACCAAACCTTCATTCTTCTCCACCCTATACACCAACTCCTTCCCCTTGAGTTCTCATCTATCTCCTGATTCTCCTCTTTTATGAGCATCTTTGATAGCTATGTCACCAATATCTTCTCTAACCATCTCCCTACCAGCCTTGCACCATAAACCTACAACCGCAGCACAAAAGCAATCAGCAACAAGCAAAACAAACAAGTCATCAAAGCTATTAGACTAAATAAATCTATGATATTCCACGACATTGCAGAAAACTAGTAGGTTGCACTAATATAAAAAAAAATTGCCCAACAAAAAACTAGAAGCAAAGCTGTTCAATTGGAAAGCTAGAGCACTATCTAGACCCTCCAACCCTCACAGAACATCTGTTGGGATTGGTGTATGCCCTAAAGCCCACTGACTGCACTTACATCTCTGTTACTGGATATTTATTGGTTATTTAATGGAATGACATCTTTCTCTTTATACTTGTGTATATGTATGGTTGTGTAAGGCCCATTGTTTTCTAGTAAATGACTTGGGTGTGTAGTGGCTACACACAGTAAGGTCTGAGTCATGGACACTTGAAACAATAGACTTGTTCATAACTGAGAGATGGAGTTGGGCACTTCATCTTGGTATAAGTTATAATGAGATACTCTCCTGTATTCAGGGTGACTTACCTTAGTCACGGAGGCCTTTCCAGATTTATCTCATTAGTGCATGTGTCATGCATTGAACAGGACCACTTGTAGGTGTGATCTCTAAAATAGTACTATCACAGAGAGAGATCAAATCACCTCTTGCTACTGAGTGACCAGTGCTCTTAATCTTGAGCATTTGTGGATGAACTGACGAAGTCAAGTTCTTGTGCTTTAATTCACTATGGGTGAGATCCTGTTCATGGGTCAACAGCTCTGTGTTTTGGGTGCTCGGGCTTGATTAGTTGGGACGTGCAAATGCAATATGGAATCTATGCCATCGTGTGATGGAATGATCGTCCCCTTAGAATTATCCGATTAATCATCAGAATCTAAGATCTTAGTATATGGATGTTCCATATGGATATTGAACTTGTGGGTCGCTCCCTGGATCAAGAGAATGATATCCGGATGATGATTAGGTCAAGGATATGAAGTTCTAAGGTTGAGATGTAATCAAGAAGGTAGATAGTACATTGGTTAACCTACTTGGTTATGGATGTTACATAGAGGGGCATTGTGGTCATTGTACTTGGTAGGTCAAAGACAATCGTCTATTTATGATGAGCTTTTTTTGCAATTTAATATTTGTCCCTGGAGTGCAACCATAACTCTCTAGTGGAATGAGTTAGGGTTAAAATGATCTTAATGTTGCTATGGGGTTAGCATGGACATTTTGGTCATTTTGGGAGCCAAGGGCAAATATGTCTTTTGGTCCCTCTTCTAGCCACTTTCCTATATTGGCATGGTTTCCTAATTTAATTAAATGATATGTGGTTGAATTAATTTTGTGGAAGAATAATTTTGAGTATAAATTCAAATAGGCTTTTGATGGCATACATGAATTTAACTCTAGCTAAATTATTAACTAGTGGGCCATGGTGTGTTTAGCTACTTTGTGGGCCAGCCATAAGTGGAGCCCCTTATATGAGGTTTCCAAGTTTCATTAGGTATCTTTACTTGGAAGGAAGGACTCCTATTTGGGTAAGAATTCCTATAATTAAAGCTTACTAATCTTTAGTATCTTTAATTAGAAAGTGTTGCACAACTAAGGGGACTAGTTGCTAATTTTTAGGGATGGTCATTCCTATTAGAAAGAGAACTCTAATAGGAATGCAATCTTTATAAATAGAAGGCACTACCTTGGGCGTGCAATAGAGAAAAAACCAAGTGAGAAGGAAAACCCTAGGGGCGTGAATCACCATAGAGATCCATTGGCCGCCCAAGACAAGTGAGAGGTTCTCACGCCCAGCCCTTCTTCTTCTTCATTGAAGAGATCAGTTCAGCCACTGGTCTTGTTCCACAAAGAGTAATTCTGAAAAACCCTTCTTAGGATTCCATAGTTTGATCCCACCATCAAGACCAATTAGATTGGGAAGTGGAATAGGAGAGAAGATCAAAGGAGAAATTCCTGCAACATATTCCTGCACCTGTATTGCTGGTTGCACGCTGATATCAGTCCTTTGAAGTCATTCTTATCAGAGTTTTGAGGCACTAAGATCATCAAGGTAATAGTCCTCTATCATCTCCTTACTTTAGACACATGTTGATCATGATTTCATGGATTTATATGCATGTTTTCATGGCTGGAAAATCAGATCTGGGTTTCTTGTTTTAAAAACATGAAAAGCCAAAATCAGCCATGGCAGTTCACTTTCAGATCTGTAATGCATTAACTTTCAGCATCAAATTGGTCCTAGTTCACTGAATGTCCGCTTCAGTCTTCTGAACTCTCGCTAGTTTCTGCTTCAGGAAAGTACTATGTAGCTGGGGCGATCCAAACACAAGAACTATAAGCATATAAAAAAAGTAATTAAAAGAATCCTTCAAATTGTTTAGATATATACTTGCACCTCATTGGCAACTGACTTATGAAAACTCAGTTTATCCAAACTGTAGGCGGAAACGGAGTTACATTCACTACATTCTAAGTTGAAGTTAATACTACTGGGTGGAAGACTGTTCTATCATTCACATCAGTTTTTTGGAATTTGATTATGGAAAACCTAGTGGATTGTATATGAATAACATCCAAACATAACCGTTATAGTTGGTGAACCCCCTCAGATTAAGGTAAAGCTGCTTCGGTTGTGATTGCTGTGAAGGGTTCCTTGATAGAAGAACCTAACCTTGATTATATTAACACGACAAGTGAATCACGAGAACATCTGCAGAAAACGCTACCCTTAACAACCCAAACAATCAAATTTCCAAAACAAGGGTAAAAAAACCACAAAACCATAAAATCCCTATCCCCAAACCCTCAAATGCCCACCACAAACCCTAAAATCCCAAACCCAATTCCTCAAATCTAACAAAACCCAAACCGTGCACCAAAAAAAAAAAACCAAAAACACATTCTATTTGTACTGGTTACAGAGCATTTAAGGGAAAAAAAAAAAAAAGAAGAGAGGGGGAGGCAGAAGGAGAGGACAAGAGAGGGAGCTTACCTGGCATCTGATCACGGAAGAGGGAGAAGTGCGGTAGGGAGAGCTCGGGATGGAGGGGGAGTGGGTCTGGCGGACGATCGCGGGAGGGGGAAAGGTGCGGCAGGGAGAGCTCAAGATGCAGAGGGAGAGGGCTTGGCGAACGATCGCTGGAGAGAGACTAGAGCTGGCGGACGTGGCGTCGGCGTCGGTGCTGGAGGGAGAGGGAGCTTCGGAGGGAGGGAAAAGAGAAGAAGGGCTTCGTTAATAGAGAGAGGTTTCAGATGGAAAGGGCTTGAAATGGTTTCGTTGCATTTGGGCGGGCTTCAAAATGGTTTTAGTACATTTGGGCAAGGCGGGCTATCACTACAATGGACCATTCACACGCACACATGTTTGAGCTGACCTTCTCCTCAGCATGAGCTGAGAGGCCTCCTCATATATATATATATATATATATATATATATATATAAGCATAGCTCTCCTAAGCTATAACTTAACTTATCATAAACTGGAATAATGCCGGTCCCACAAATCAAAGTTGAATATATTTGTTTTTTTGCGTGATGGAACTGAGAAGTCTAGTTCTAATTGGATTTATCTCGATTTGGAGACAATCATCATGCAGAAAACAACAATAATCAACTTTAATTTGTGAGACCAGTACTGTTTCAAATTAAGAGAACTGACCCATATATATGTATATGTGTATGTATATTCCTTCTACTTTCTGAGGGTTTTTCAAACAACGATCACATCAGCCTTTTAAGTAATTGATAACTCTACCTTTTGTGTTAGAAGCCTAATCAAGGGTGTTCATGGTCAGGGCCAGTTCAAACCAGACAGGGCCCACATCCAGCAATGCACCAGATTTGTACTGCATTTTTATGCTCATTTGCTGAAAAAAGGTCTAAATTTCAAGCATGATGGCAAAATGGGCAAGCATAGACTTATTCATGCTTGACTGAGGCCCACCCTGACCCAAGATACTTAGTAATGGGCCTGAGCCTGACTTCCGTACAGTGGGCCAGGATCCATCTAGTGTCAGACTCAGAAGTAGCTGATGGGCAGAGCTCAATCCAATTCATGGGCCGTGACTACCCCCCATACGGCGCCCATAGTCAGATCTGGGTTTCAAAAAATAATTAAGATGGGCTAAAAGCCCAAAGTTCCACCTTTTAAACTTTAGTTGCTTGAACTGATTAGGGCTGTGAGTTGTGGATGCTATAACCAAATGCACTTGGTAATAGTTACGAAGGTATTGAAATCCAGTTAAGTTTGCAAAGAGAGAACATCCTAATACAATTTAAGTGGCATCAGCAGGAGATTAAACACTTTCCCATCATTCATAGTTTAAATTTAAGTAAATAGGAGATACAGATAAGTGAGGGCTTATGCAGATCGCAGGTTCATGGATACATTAAGGGATATTAGGGCCACATGTGACCCATCGAAGATTAATGACCCCATTTAAACTTTAAAAAAAATTTAAGCGACATTAGGGCCTCGAACATTAATGGCCCCATTTAATCTTTATTTTATCTTTTTAAGGGACAATAGGGCCTCATATGACCCCATCAACGATTAATGTTCCCATTTAAACTAAAATTATCGCTTTTTTATAAATATGCGATGGCATAAGAACATATGCAATAGTTGTGAAAGATAACACACAGGCGTCAACTACACGTAGCTTTTAAAGCTCTCTCCAAGATTTACCTATGGCTTCTGAAGTATTAAGGAATAATGTCCATAATGACAATGTTTTCATGACCTTTCCGCCAAGACATGAAAGGCAACACACTCTTTTAAGTGGCCCAATTGATAATCGTTAAGGGAAGGTAAACAGAGCATCTTTCTTGAGTCAATCTGCAAAACGCACAATGGCTGACACCATGTAACAAACAAGGATAAAGACGGCATGACTGAACGATAATGGAGAGGTGGCCCTAAGTGGGGGCCCTGCAATGACAAGGGAAAATGTCAAATCATGAACAAAATCAGTGCTCCATCAAGCTTCTTAGCCATTTGATTTTGCAGCAAGAAAAAGACAGACCCAGTGAGTGGGTCTTAATTTATGCCAATGATTCTAATTTGGAGATATAGCTGATAATCAGTGATGAGTCAAACTTCACTGTTACAAGCCGAACCTGGACCACCAGCTAGTCATGCAGGTCCAACTCATAGAAACAATATTTTTTATCTATAGCTAATTTCTGACTGGTACCTGCAAGCTACTATATCTCGAGCATGTAACCAAGTGTATAACAAAAATCATGTTTTTAATGGCCGAACACAATCCTCTCCGTGAATGAATTTAAAGAAATCAAGCACACAAATCACATTTTACATTAAGATGACCAAAAATAGAAAGATAATGTATATCGTCAAATCCCACCCAACCACAAGCACTTGGTCCCACCAAAATCCACAATACGGGAACAAGGAAAACTAAGATAACAAATCTTATGAAAGTTGTTCCAACCCCCTCCAAAGAAATACAATAAAGCCAGAAATGAATGCATTTCTGAACACCCCTTCCAAAGTTAGAATACACAAAACAGAAGATAAATTCAGGATGTGTTTCTCTCTCAATGGCTGAGACATAAATGCTCAAAACAGGTAACATATTGCCAGATTACCGTACCCTACCTAGCATTTCTACTATACGATGCGAGCTCAGCCAAGAGCAATCCTCCCCTACTTCAACCAACACTACATCATCCTGCAAGTATCACCAGCAGTCCATAGATGGCTCTCGCGCCAGAGCAGCACCCTTAACTATCTTCAAATCTAGCAAAGAAGAAAAGAAGAGGGAAAAAAAAGGAAAAAGAGGAACTCATCTGGTCACCTCAGTAGAAAATCTGGCAAGCCATGTGAAACACTCTATTCAATTTGGAGAGTACAGAGTTAGTGACTTTAAGGTCATCCAGCTATGAGTCCACCATCTCATCTTGTAGCTCACTTGGGGCAATAAGGCCTGGAATAGTAAGCATCCGTTGGCGCTCCCTCTCTCTCTGGGCTGCTGCCTCTTCTGCATAGAGATCTTTGTTGTCCTGGAGGTAGGTGTTGTGATTAAAGACAAAATTATAACAAACTTTTAACTCGGTAAATATAGCACTTGCTGACACCCATTTCACCAGAATTCAATTAACTAAGCACGTGAACAGTGAACAGTGAACAAAGCCAGCCACCCTAGTCACCTTGAAGTGTCAACTAGGGTACTAAATTAGATCGGTGGTTCACTACAGTGGGTCTAACCCTTATGATACTAAGGGTCAATCCCATCATCCCTCGGAAGTGAAATCGCTCTACCACTGAGGTATTCAGCAGTGGTTCGGCAACTGAAACAAGGTTATTTAGTATCACAAATTTGTATAAGTAATTCACATATTCTGTAAATAAATGTATTATAAAATATTATGATACACTACTAAAGCCCGTTCCATAGTGGTGTAACTGATGTTTCACATTAAGGCCAAAAGAATTAAAGGATCCAGAAAAATCATGACCCAACAGGATTGTAAATCAATAGAAGTGCTGGGATGACAGACATATCTATCTAATCACATAATTGGACTAAAGATAATTGTCCAGATCTTCATATGAGCCTCAGGCAACTCTTCTAATTTTTCAATCACAAGTGCATCACTCATGTTTAAAAAGGTTAACAGAATGCAGCAGTGCCTAGAAGTGACCGTTGCCACCTTTCATCTAGAAAAGGACTCATCTCTCTCGTGGAACAGTGTTTAGTAGAACTTCAATGGACTTATCTCTCAGGGAACAATGTTCATGACCTCCAGCAGCCACCAATGGAGACTATCATTACTGTGTAGTATGTGTGAGGCATCCCAGCCATACTAGGACTATGCAAACAATTACATTTCACATAAATAACATCCATGAGTTAGCATGATTTTCAATTATATTCGTTGTTTATCACCCAAAAAAAGCATGATTTATACGTGCCCCAGGCTATCCAGTTCTAAAATGTAAGGTATCTGAGCCAGCACGAATGTCCAAGAGATGAAAATGCAAATTTATTTTTAGGATAATCTGATCAATTACTTATTCAACAAAACACCCCCTTCGTAGATGGATATGAGGGTTTAAATCTGCCTGCAAATGTAGGCAAGGTAATTTCAAACTCAGAGAATGATGTATACACTCTTATAAGAACTAACATTAAATGCAGCAATTCTGAGGAAAGGGAAGATGATTAAGTTAAAATTGAAAATGATTAGGGTTACAGTGCGACATATTCCAAATATTTGGGGACCAACTAGACAATAAACATGAGGCAAGAAGCAGGTTTTTTTTTTTTAATAGCGTAACAAGACACAAACCGGCAACCTCGTGCTTTCTGCCTTGGAAAAGCCTACAACAAATGGAATTAGTGTAGGGTGGGCATAGTGTAAGCAAGCTAGCAACTATTAGTCGGATGGTTTGAGTGTTATTTCAATCAAAAGGGCACACCTTCTATTACATAATTACATTCTTACATGGAGCAGAAATGTTGAAAACGAAGAAACTAAAGACAGTTATGATATGCTAAAGAGAATCAAGGATTGCCATCTGAGATGGCTTCAAGTTGCATTGACAAGAAACCACTTGTAGAAGAAACCAACTGTTGCAAATACACGTGGCAGAGATGCACGTGGCAAAGATTCATGTGTGCAATCCATTATAAAGTTCCAATAAATGAGAAACAGAAGATCCTTTTGAAGATGGTTAGGGCATGCATAAAGATCAACCATAGATGAATGCTCAAAGAATTGTAGTGTCTCTAGAACAAGGAACTAGAAGGTGGTGACTGATAAAATCAGAATGACGTAACCAAAACTTAAATATTAAATTGTGGAGACAAACAATGTAACTCCGATAGTATTGAGTGGAAAAAAAAAAACACACGAAGGCATAGAACTGACTGCATATAGATAATAAAGCTTGAATGATGATGTTACCTGAGCTGAAAATTCTTTTGATTGCACAAGAAAGTCCCGGATGTGGTCCTTAAATGTGGACAGGTCATTCCTGGACTCAAACAGTCCATTCACAAATTGAGTAACCTGAAGAGGATCCAAATTTCAGGGTCTTTTAAAGTAAAACCTGAGAAGGCTCTAAACAAGCACAAGAAGACTGGAGTTAATAGAAAACCTCATACCTCTGCTGTTGTCATATTTGGGAACGATGTTCCCAAGAGTTTTATAGTGTATTCCCGAACAAACATTGCATTATTTGGATATGGATAAGGAACACTTGAAGCATCCCACAAAGGCTCTGTCAGAGAACCTGCGTCCACCTGAAAATGCACCATTTTCAAAGATGTAGCCTCCTAAATGACAGAAAAATGGACAAGAGTCTAGTCATATTTACCAAGCAGAACAAGTGCTGCAGCACCAATACATGCAGCTTGAATCCAGGCTTGTGAAATGTGTCTGTCAGGACAGCAAAAGTCTCTTGCACGATTGTTAAAAAGTACCTCCTGTGAAACTGATTACAGAACTCAGAAACCTGAATAGACAACATCAAAGGGTGAGAAAAGCACTTATGTACAATATGCATACCAAAGCAAAAGAAGCTATCACACCTGAAAGTTCTTTAGCATCTCCAGTAAAAGGTTAAGACCCGTTTCAGCAATATTCCTCTCAGTGTGCCGAAATGCCCAGATGATTGAGTCCATGACAAGTTTTAGTTGCTGGAGAGTGGAAAAGATACATAAAGCCACATGAAAAAACTAGATAAATAAAATTGGAAATGACGTTGGATCTATTGATCAATATTAATACACCAGCATGAACCAGCAGGAACATAATAGTGTTTTGAACCAACCTGGCTAGACAAGTGAAATAAAGCAGGGAAACAGTGTGTGGCAATCGCACGTAACAAAGAAAAGAACTTCAGACGGTGCTCTGGGTAATCTTCAAAATTTTTTGTTATCATCTGCAGAAAAAGGTAATTTTGCACGGCTGTTAGAATATCCCAAGAAAAAGGTTAAAGAGTCGCTTCAATCAGCTTCGATCAAGTAGAAGGACAATCCTCACCTCAAGCGTACATTCAAAAACGGCTTCAAATATGCGAGGTACATCCTCTGTCATTACACCCTTGTACCTATACACCCAAGTTCACAATTGTGTTCAAACCAACTTACATCCTTATATCTATGTAAAACAAATTCAATTTTTTTGTGGCCTTATGCATAATTATCTGGTTATACAACATGGGGCAAATTTAACTAAAACATCCTAGCTGGATTCAAAACACCCAAGGTGATTGAAGTTCATAATAGGATCAATGAGAATCAAAGAACATGTTACAGGAGAGTGAGCAAAAAACAAAGTTTTGTGCATCAGCTGGAATCAAAGAAATCAAAACAAGAAATGATGTATCCAGCCAAATTGATGTTGTTCTCCTCTGAGAAAGAAATAAAAAGTAGCAACATAAAAGATAAGGTACAATTAAGAATTTAGTCGTGACATACTGGTAAGCAGTGCTGTTTCAAATTAGCACTATATAAGGAACCCGAGGAATGAAAACATTGTAGCCCTTGACGAAAACATGAAAGTTCAGTTGAAGATACTCTCTAATACCTACAAAGATAACAAAAGCGTGCAGACCAAGGCCCACAACAATATTTTTCGAGTAAAATCATTATTTCATGCTCTCACCACAGAACAAACATGCACGAGCTACTGTTCCCACAAACATCACAGCATTTTCTGTTACTTTGCAGCATCCAACAGAATCTTTACAGTGATTCTCCAAAGGATTATATTTGCTTGAAACTACTCCCAAAATAGAGACAAATAAAGAAAGGTGGATTGTTACACAGGAGAAAAAGTGGAAATCACTTCTCTATGCGATGCTATAGCAGAGTCTTCTGCAACATTGTCATTCAGTCCATTCAAACCTAGATGTAAGGTCATGAAGAAAATGGTCCTCACAGTGCAATTAATCGTGGTTAAAACAACAAATTCTTCTAGTAAAAAAAAAAAAGAATAACAAATTCTTTGATTGATCACCATACCAATTAGTAATCTTATAAAAGAACAGAAAGAAAGAAAATGGGAAAATACATTTCAGTTGGGTGCTAGTTGTTGCAGACTTCGAAGGTATCACCTTTAATGACCTCCCAAGTGGAGAGCAACAGGATTGAAGAGAAAACATGATGTTGGTCACTGAGATTTTTTGAGGCCCTTAATATTTGGGATTGAAGTCAGTATCGTCTGTTCATTTCTGTTTCTGTCAAGACATACACACCCCTGACCCAACAGGAAATGCTCTCAAATTGTTCCTCGAGCTATTTCTTTTTTTATGCGAAATTTCAGTTTGTTCTCTTTCTTTTTTAAATGGCAGTTTGTGCTCTTTTTTTCTCATTGTTTATATTAAAAAATGTAGTGTTACTTAAGCTTGATTAAACATTATACTGAATATATAAACAGAAAAAAAAAATTGGGAGTTAACAAAGAAAAAAAAACCTCAAGGAAATAGAAAATCTGAATCATGATACTAATCTTAATTGGAAGGTGCGTAAGGAGTGGCCAACCAAATTAAAAAGATAGAAAGTTGGTGCCACCTATAAAAGGGCATCAAAAAGATAAGACACAGGCCGGCAGGCAGATATTGGCGGGGTGCATTGCAATAAAAAGGAGGGGCTGATTTATTGGACTGAAGGATTCCAATGAGGCGGAGATGCTGTTCATATGAGATGCTTTGAGGATTTATTCTGGATCCTTCAATGAAAATTTGATTGTTGAAAGCGATTTTTTCAATGCTGTTAAGATTCTAACCATGGAAATTTCTCTACTTCCTCCACAATGGCTAGTACTTACTTGTTTATAATTGTTGCAAAGAGTGACAAAACTTCAGATTCCCTGGCATCAGGCAGATTCCGAGCATAGTCGCCAAGGACTGGGTCCATCATTGGTGGAACGAATTGTTTTCCAATTTGTGGTTGATCTTCAGCCTTGTCTAGAAATGTTTCAATCAACTTCAGTGTCTCTCGCTTTACCGATCTGCTTGAAGAAGTGTCCTTAGTACTAAAGAACTATGTAAACCATCCCACAAAAGAAGTACGATAAAAAAAATAGAGAAATAAATCTTTAACTCCTGATATTACCTAAGAAGTTTCACAAAAGATGTTTTAGAAGCAAACGGGCCACCCTCTGCTATGCTGCTTGATATGAGCTCACTGTACATTCTGTTTGAACAATTAAATAGTCATGATAAAAGGATCTAACAAATTATCAAAATGCCCATTATTTCTAAAATCTAGATAAGAAACATCACATATGAAAACACCACTTCATGCCGAAACTCATACCTGTACACATTAAGCATATCTAAAAAGATCAATGATATTTGCGACAAGAAATACGTCCCAAGTGAACTGGCTACACTGGTGTTTGTCTGCCAAGTAGACATTGTATTTTACTACCGATTTATAGCTCAGAATAAACAGGAAAGAAACCAGCAAAACATTAGACGTCAATAGAATTCACTTCATATTATGATAAGTTTACAGATAATAACAATAGGTACACTACCATTAAATAAAGAAAAGCATCCAAGCACATGTGCAGAACCCTGAAAAAATGCATTACGAATTTTGGAAGACAAGATAACAGCATAAAAGGTCAAAGATATGTAAACATATCAAAACTAGTTCAAACACTAAATACTAGAACCACTCAGTAACAAAGGCTAGCTAGTTGTGACGGTAAAATAAAAGGAGATGCCTTCGTCAAAAAAGTAAAAAAGATCGCTGTCGTTGGATTTTTTTTATTTTAGTACAGTTCTAAATGAAATGGGAAACAAATGGATTATTCAATACAGAATTATCTTCAGCATTTTGATGTCATGTCCAAAATGAAGTTGCAGATACTAGCTCTTTAAACGTGCATGCAAGAAAACTAAATATAGATAAGAATAATGTGAATGTACCGAGCAGCATATCACCAAAAATTTTCTTATGAAGGATCATAGAAGGCTATCGATCATAACAATGCGAAAAGATTTCATAAAACAAGCGAGGACAACCTAGAAACAGAAATATATCAACACGTTAAGAAGCCATACGAACAAGTACAAAGCTATGGTGTTTTGTAAATCAGCGGGGAATAAAGGAAGGGATAATATCTATAAGAAATAAAAAAAGGAGAAATTTTAAAAAACAAAAGAAAAAAAATAAAACTTCTGAATTTTCTTCTTCTGAGAGGTACTATAGATGAAAATAAAAGGTTATGAATGTCAAAGACCTATGATGTACAGAGTAAGCAGGATTTAAGAGATGATTAATTAAAAAAAAAAAACCCTGAAACAAAAGAAAAAAAATAACTTCCAAAGGTAGGGGTAATTAAGGGTGAGACAGTATCATAGTTCAAAATTGCGGCCATAAAACCATTATGGCATGGCATGGAATCGCAGTTCACAGTCATCGTAGTCCATCGCAGCAGGAGTTTTTTTATTTTTACACCAAAAAAAAAACGAAAGAAAATATCCAAAAAAAAATTCAAAATATTATAAAATGCTAGAAAACAATTGTTTTTTCCATTAGTAAACACTTTAAAGCAAAATATTGGTCTCACAAGTCATAACATCCTGTATCGCTATCTAATATGAAGCTTGTAAAGTCTGTTCTGAATTAAATAAATTTACATGTATATACTAAATACTAAAATAAATTGAAATATCACAAATTTTATAAAATGCAACCATAATTTTGAACAACCATTAGTGTTAAGTACTCAATTACTCAATCATCAAGTAAGTTGACAATAAATTTTAACATTCAAGCAACATTTCTTGGAAGGTAATAATAAGAATCAAATTCATGTGCCGCACTCCCATAGTTCCCATAACGGTATTGTTATTAAGAAGGGAAGAAGTCTTCATACGAGAATCCACCAAAATCTTTTAAATCACTTGAGTTTTTTGCTGAAAAGAGAGGTTTGGAAAGCTCTAGCATAGTCTCAGAAAGCTCCACATATGGTTTGGGAAAGAAAGAAGTGAAAGAAAGAAGGATACAGAAAGTTGTTTAAAAAAAAAATCGCTGGCCGATATTTTGACAGATATATTTAAAATATCGGCCATTATGACTGTTAGATTGAAAATATCGAAGTTATGGACCAATAATTTCACCTTTTTTTCAAACGGTGGTTATGAAATTGTAACAGCCATTTTTCTAAAACCATGGACAGTATGCCTATAGATATAATGGTTTTATTAGACTTGGTTAAAATAATTAGTCAGCACAACTAATAATACTATATGAATCAGAAAATGGGGAAAAGGCATTTTGGCCAGCTAAAGGAGATGGCCGATATCCTAAACACTGAGCTATTGAACTTACATATTATGAATCACATATAAAAATCTCAAAAAATATAACATTTCAAGTGCTTTGGGTTCACAACTTCAAGCCAGGAGAAAAAAACCCGCAAGTACATAAAATGAATTTTCTTCAGCCAAGCAACTCAAGGGAGAAGGAGAGAGGTGATGCAGGAGGCTCGGAATCACGACAGGGCCTTCTTCTGCAAGAGAAGCTCCATGGCTTCACAATATAAAGAGATGACATCACACCATCCTTGATAAAGAGGGATGACAGATGCACACACCATGAGTTATATATATAGGACCCAATTACCAAAATATTTTTTTTATTAAGAATAATTGTAGTTTTTCTTTAATTTCTACACACAAAAAAAAAATCCTAAAATTTGCAAAGTAGTTCATGAGCTTTTGATTCTCAGAACAATGTCATTACACGCAAAATAGCAACCCGAAACTTCAAACTGATGCAATTATAAATCCTTTTGTAGCAAATGCTTTCCACATAGCCAACAGATTTAGAATAGATGGTAAAAAAGCGCCATCATCAGCACCACTCTACTTAAAAATAACAATTTGACCCCACACTCACCATAAATTTCCTTTCCCAAACACAGATGTATTGGCATTCTTAATACAAAAGATACCTAAACAGTCATCCTTAACTGATTGAAAATAAGATCACCCAACTACACGACACTTACACTTATCACTTATCACCAACAGTCATTCCAATATAAGACCCTAAATCCATCATATTCACCAAATGACACCCAACGAATGTGTGAAACATTGAAAGAATCATATGGCGGCCTGTTTCAAAGCAGATTGCTGTCTCAGATGTGTTTTAGATAGAGAATTTGATTGGGTACCCACATATTGCCAATGCAGCATATTTGATTGGTTTTTCTGAGGCTGTTGATGCTTGCAGCATGCACCATTCACAAGAGGAGAGAGAGAGAGAGGAACGCAGAGTGTGTTTTTTTTTTTTTTTGGGGGCGGGGGGGGGCGGCCAATAGAGAGGTGAAATGGTGGATGATTGGATTTTTCGATTTTATACTAAATGTGGAGAACAGGGCTTCTGTTGGTTCCTCTCTTTTTCATTCAACTGCTTAATCAACAAGCAGTTATCAGAAATCCAACAGCATAAAGTCGAGAGCACTAATAACATAGCATCAGAATGGCTGTTTTGCTAAGAGCACAGCCACAAGGGAATGAAGGTTTTAGGTGGCAGGTAGGTGTGGACTCTGGAAGTTGCGAAGATGAGAATGCTAAGATGGATGTGCGAGATCACAAGGAGAGATAGGATTAGGAATGAAGAGATTAGGGGCAAAGTAGGAATAGCACCGATTAAAGATAAAATGAGAGAAAATCGACTGAGATGGTTCGACCATGTTAGAAGGTGCCCAACAGAGACACCCGTTAAAAGGTATGAAAGCATGGAGATTGCCAAGAGTAGGAGAGGGAGACCCAAGAGAAGTTGGAAAGAAACTATTAAACATGACATTGCCTACATGGATCTAACGGAGGACATGGCCCTAAACAGATTTGATTGGCGTCATCAAATCCATATAGCCGACCCCACCTAGTGGAAAAAGGCTTGGTTTGGTTTGGTAGGTGTGGACTCTGGACCCAACATATATAAAGCATATTCCCTGGTTGTTTCTCTGGAAGAGAGGTGCCTTACCAATTGAGTCTACTACAAAGGGCAATATTGACATTTAGCATATTTACTAATTACAATCTACTGTTGACCAATTTCTAAAAAATAGCCTTTTATTCAACTGCTCATATTGCATGCTTTCAATTCTTTAAAGCACATTGAATAGTTATATTAGTATCTAAATATGGCACCGAATCTGCCAATTATGTTTCTTTAGATTTGCCTTTGCCAAATACGAGTTCACCACTGTCAGATTCTGCCAATCATGTAACTGCTCGCACAGGTTTATTTAAGCACTTAACATAATGAAACCACCAAAACGATGACACTTTCTTCAAGACATCAACCGCTTCTCAAACTGTTCTACACACATCATTTAAAATCTCAGTTGATACCATTAGTATCATCTGATATGAATAGGGGATCAGTTGATATTGCCCCATAAAGTGGAGCGATGTCGTTCTCAAAACAAATTGCCCATTTATTCCGAAGTTGACAGATAAATTCAATTATCAGTCAATTTAATAGGTATCATACAATGATTTGAAATTATCAGCCAAAACCCCATTGAAATTCATTTTTCTCATCTTTCCCCATTCAACACTTGGGAGGTTTCGAGAACCTTGTTTCTCACTTCCTAAGAGATCTAATCCTTCCTTTTGTCAAATTGGCGCCGATGGTCCAGATCAGGTTATTAATATAATCTGTCCAACAACAATGACAATGATATGATATACAACCTAGACGACACTCCATAAAAAATTTGATGCAGGACAGACCTTGGTCCCCATGGATCGACCTGCCTTTGGGCCCAGCCAACCTATCTTTACTCTACTTAAAGAGTTATTTTTATTTCATTATTTAAGTTTTAAGTAGATTGGATGTTTAAATCTCAGCCCTCAATGTGTTTGGATGGTCCAAATTAACCTTAGGGTTATGTTTTCTCCTACTTAAGCATTGCAAAGCCTCCTAGTCTTTGCAATGTTTTCTCCTACTTTGCTCTCTTTTCCCATTCCTACAAAAGGTACACTCGGGCATGAGGTCTGAACCTATTCCCATCCTCTCCCGCCCCGCATCTGGATCAGCTGTCCGCATCATTAGGCATCAAAGCCACTAATCTAGGTAAATTCTCACCATAAAAATTATTTTATTTGTCTTGCAAGTTTTTTGACTCCGTTCAATACTCACACACACACACTACCCAAGTAACTCACCAACACAATCCATGGTTGTTTCTGTGGGGGTGGGTGGAGAGAGAGAGAGAGAGAGAGAGAGAGAGAGAGAGAGAGAGGCTGCCTGACCATTGGTCTAAATGAAATCAACACGTGTAGTTACAGTGTTGGCTGTACACTTAAATCTAGAACTGAATAGAGGGTTTTACCAAAAAAAAGAGGGTTGTACACTTTATTTTTATATTTTGATTTAAAGATAGTAAAAATATATATAGATACTTTAAACTTATTTAACTATTTACACATCATTTATTTCATATATTATATATATATGTCATAATGTTCTTGATATGAGTGTATGACAGGCTTGTTATTATATTTATATTTTATAGTACTATAAATGGAAAAATGGATGGTTATGAATAATTACTTTTCATTTTAATTTTTAATTATTTTTCATTTTTATTAGAAAAATAAAAAAATCTTACTATTCGCAATTCAATTCGATTCAGGGGTATGAATGATTTGAGATACAATTCCGATTTTGAAAACCATGTTATTGGTAACATGTTTGGACGTAGAAAGGTGCATTTCAACATCCACCACAAGAAAGGAGCGATAATACAATATTACCATTTTATACTTACATTCTAACTGAAATAAAAATTAGCAACAGTCATCATCAGGAAGTACCTGCAATATGTTAAGTACAGTTCTTATAACATCTTGATCCTTCAAGACATCAACACTCTGGCGTGCCTGTCCGATAATTTCTGCCCATTTCTGCATCAAAAAAATATGTTTATCAACAGCAATGTACTTAAAGTAGCAAAGATAAAGGAAACCCAACAAGAAAAGAACAAAACGAGATCAGAAAAAATATCTACATTTATGTGCAAGAAAATCCAGAAGGCCTTTAGCCAAAAATTTCAGTTACCTGGTTCGGAAGTTCCATCAATCTTTGGAGATACTCATCCCTTTTCTGAGGATCCGATTCTGCTTGAATCATATGACCCACCTGACAAAATGCAAAGTGATAATGCAAACATCGTGGCAGAAGCTATTCTACATGAATGCGAAATAAAATGAGAATGTCTACTTCTTGCAGCAGAAAGCTTATGGAGACATACCGACTCATAAAATGAATGAATCTGATGAGTTTCCAGATCAGCAATCGTAGTTGGAAGGCTGGTTAAAAGTTCTGATACAAATGGTTCGCTTTCCCCCACCTATAAACTAAGCAAGTAAGCATCAGCTTGGAAGTGCTTAAATCATTTTTCCCGAAATTTCTGTAAGTGAAAAACAAAAAGTGTGTGGTAGGAAGAGGGAAGCCGGGGCGGGTTTCTAACAGTGTAAAAAAAAAGTGTGTGTGTGGTAGGAAGAGGGGAGTCTGAAATCTGAATCAAGTAGGATATGAGTCGTATCGGACTTGGTCCCTACTCAGTACATCTGAGTTAGCAGCTGATGCAGACATTTAAAACTACGCATTACAGCAAACATAATTCTCATTCTTCACCTGCTTCACAGAAGCATTATACAATCATATACAATTTTTAATGCTGAAGAGGTACTAGCATAGATTGAGCCATGACACTCAAGTCTCTCAAATATGTGCCCCTAAAAGTAAGTCTTCCCTCTCAATGTGCAAGTAATGGAAGAAGTACCAAGGACATGGGTCAGATTCTCCAAGTAACTTCAGTTTCTCATCCCAACGAAGTTGGAGTATTTGAATCTTTTGGAGACAACACATGGCTGATGGCACAAGTTCTTCAATTTTTTTCTAAATCTTATTCAATTAAATGGTGTGGAGTAGGTCCAGAGGCTGGGTGAAATTATAGGCCTTTTTTGAAGATCAAATCACCGGCTAAGGTAGAAGAGAAGTCAAGGTGGAAAAAACATGAGCAAATTGACAAAAGAGAGAACAAAAATAACTTCCACCAGGAAGCTATTATTGTGTAAATCTAAGTTGGGTAATGGCGGCTGGTGTATTGCAAGCCAGGATTACAAGGTTTCCGGTTTTATGGAGGTATGTTATCTCTGCTCAAGAGGACTTTGTTCCTTGGATTCGTTAGAGGGTTCAATAATGCTCATCGTGTTAGGTTTTGGCATGATGAGTGGTATGCGCAGTTTGTATTGAAAAATCAATTCCCAAATTTGTATTTGGTGGATCAGAGACAAAAGGCTTTTTGCCGCTAATAATTTTTGTGGTTCTGGTGGAGATGCAGTTTGAGAATTTTCTTTTCGAAGAAACCTAACTGACATCTAAGTTTCTGACCTTGCTGCTTTGCTTGACATTTTTTATAAGGTCTATTTGTCAGTTGGTAGAGCTGATGAAAGGCTTTGGAAACTTGATGTAAAAAAACAGTTTTTAGTTAAGTCATTTTATAATGTTTTGGTTGACAGTTGACAGTTATGGTAGAATGGAAGGTTGGCAATCTCTTTGGGTTTCCTATGTTCCGCCAAGAGTGTTGGTTTTTTTATGGGTGGCAAGGAAGCATAAAATTCTGACTATAGACAATTAGTGAAGAAGGAAGCATTTTTTAGTAAATGGGTGCCCTCTAAGTTTAAAGGATGAGGAAACGGCGCATCATTTGTTAATTCAATGTTAGTTTGCTTATAAAGTTTTGATGGCTATGTTAGTTTTCTATGACATGAGTTGTGCGATGCCTAAGACAGTAAGACTGTGGAAGATGTTTTTCTTCAATGGCGTTTAGATTGTATGGACTCAATCCATCAGATGATGTAATAAATTGATTAATTTATTTATTTATCAATAAAATCATGCTTTTCTTTCATGAGATGAATGGTGTTTTATTACTTTATGCACATAACCAAACATATGACATGATGGTTCATGAGATGAACCGGGTCCCATTAGTATATTAAATGTGATATATGTGTTTGGATGAGATTCACATACAGGAGAAATGTGTCACAAATTTTATACTTAAATATCTTCACAACCAGTGATGAGACTGGGCATCTCATCTGATAAGGTTGCAACACTTTGATCACTATGAGATAGTGTGATTTGTCTCGATCATCAAAATGTAAGATTCTGGATCATGGTGCTGGTACATTGGATGTATTGAAGGACCATGAGAAGCACCTTATGGAATACAATCTCGATTTTAAGGTCTGCTCTCATAATTCCATAGCAATTGGCTCTCAATCCTGAGACATTGATGAACTCAAGTTTCTGTCTATTCATTTGCTTTGAGTCACCAATGAGTGAGGCCAACTGTCAGTTATCAACACTTCGGTGTCTTTGGTACATGGTAGTAGAACTGTGGGAACATCCAATGGTCAAGATGGAATCTATCTATATTATCCCCTTGTGCCAATTAATGGATTTGTCATTAGTAAATGCGCACCCATCTCGATTAAAAGTTAATTGGATGGTACTGATGATCACTGTGATTAATTGGGGCTCAAGGATAATAAGATATGGATCTAAGATTGGAAGGGACAGATTTAATCCAATTGATCCATGGATATTGATAGAGGGGCCTACTTGTGGTAATTAAGAAATTTCGGGTCTTCATTGTAATATATTCCTAAGACTAGAGTGCAATTGCATTTATATAGTGGTGTTATTTGCAATTAACTGTGGGCCCGGATTGTACATGAGATGTGGGATCGTGGTGTCCCAGTTGGAGCCAACTCTCTATGGAATCCCTAGTGGTCCCCACGCTAGCCCAAGTTATTAGAAATATACTAATCTTTACTTGATCTCTAAAAGGAAAGAATTAGAAAGTCACTATTTCTATTTGAAGTGGGACTTCTAATAGTAGTAATAGTAAGTTACTAATTGTTGTGGAAGTGAGACTCCTATAATAATTAGGAAGGAGAGAGTTACTAATTCTTAATGGAGGTTGGACTTCTATTTCAATTAGTAAATAGAGGTTGCTTAAGGGCTATATAAAGGGTAACAAACCCCTTGGACGTCCATGCATAGGAATCCACGCCCAGCCCCCTTTGTGCAAGAGTTGCACATATCTCTCTCTCTTCTAGTTCTCTTCTAGTTTCCTTAGAGTTTCTAGTTGGTTTTCTCTTGGAGTTTCCACCAATCTTCTTGAGATCTGATACGGGTTATAGTGTGGAAGGCTAAGAGGTCTTGGAGATCCTAAGTTCGTTACAAAGAAAGAGTTTCTTCATCAAGCAAGTCTTCTTCTCCATTAGAGCACTACCGAGCTCCAAAGGTATAATCTATTTCTCTATTTGTTGTGGATTGTTTTTGGTTGCATGGTGTTGCTGATTTCTATCTTTTAGATAGAGTATATTGCTGTATATGATTGATGAGATTGAGGGATTGCATTCTGGATGTGGTTTATGGCCTTATGGGTACTTGATCCCTGAGTCAAGTGGGTCAAAAGTTTAGAAAACCTATCCACGAGGCCCACCTACTTCCAACAACACTGACACGCCAGCCCTGAAAAGGTGTCCGTGCTTCCTAGACCAACTCAATTACTAGTAATCAAAAGGCTGATAATTCCATCTCTTACAATGCATATAAATAAGAACACAAAACTTGGTGGATAAGAAACCTAATCAAACTAGGAAAGTAAATAAAATCAACTTATGAAATAAGAAATCTAATTCTAATTAAACTTATTAATAAAATTAGAAATCTAATGACAAATAATTAAGGAAATAAAATAAATCCTAAATTATCTTGCATATGAGGTCATGTGTCTATTCTGCATCAGCTTTGGGCTCCTATCAATGCCAGATTATATTAATGCAGAACAGAATAGTGTAATTCTGTGCCAGCAGTTCTCGAAGAATAAAATAGCTTTTTAACTGAACTGTTTGATGGTGAAGATTTTAATATATGCTGAAATAATGATTTGTCCTTTAAAACTTTAGTGGTCGTTTGCCTTTTACGCATGAGATATGAAACTGGGTTTTACATAATTGAAGGGTTCATATTATCATATGCAACTTTTGCAATATGAAAATGTTAAATATGTGAAACACATTACCATGGTTATCAAAATGACCATTTTCACATGAGTAAATCACTAAATCCAATGGTTTTAGAAGTGTTTTGTGTTTTTCACATGTTTCTCAAAATCTACGAAGATTATGGTGTGAAACTGAACGCATTGAAGCTCGTCATTAATATGAGAATATTCAACAAGTGGGGATCATGATTAGGGGTGCCACAAAAATGCAGAAAATAATTTCCATAGGTTCGGATATTTTGGAGGGTTTGGAGGGTTTCACAAATTTCTCAAAATCTATGAAGATTTAAGGTGTGTGATTAAAATCTCTGGGTTTATTAAACCAATAAAGAAAGTGGACAGCCTGGTTACCAATTGTGGCCCACAAAAGTACAAAGAAGGAAATATTATAGAAGGGGTTCGATCCCTCAACCTGTACCAGGCAGAAGCTTTATTGCATTTGTACCAATGCCTTCTCCTCATTTACATATGTACTTATTTACCACCCCAGGTAGCTAAATTGGAGGCTGAAAACGTCGTTTACATACCATTTACACACCTCATTTACGCATGTGAGGCGTAAATCAGCACAAGCAAACGTAAGGATGTGCAAATGTAATGCATGTACATTGTCTACAAATGTAAGTTGGTGCAAACAAATGACACTTTCCGGATCCTCCAAAATACAACCTATATAGATTGTACAGAGAACAAAGACAATAAACGCACCAACACATACACCAATCACAACCAACAGTTTCAGCTCCAACTAACCCTTGCATTCCAAACATTTAAATAATTTTCAAGAGCAAAAGATAAGTCATAAGTTGAGAGCTTACATTGACCAAAATAAACTACTCTTTAAACAATACTACTGGGAAAAACAAACTAAAAAAAAAAATAAACACAAACAGCGCGGGCACAGAGAGAGAGAAAGAGACATCACCTGTACAATAACAAATTTACGCCTGCACTTCTGAACAATTTTTAAGAATGTATCGCATGCCATATCCTAAAATGTAAAACAAAATGTATCTTTATCATACAACAAAACATTCATATTCATCATTAATAATCACATAAAACAGCATATTTTAAGAATGTATTGCATGCCATATCCTAAAAAATAAAACAAATTGTATCTTTATTAATTATCATACAACAAAACATTCATATTCATCACTAATAATCACATAAGACATAATAAGGAAAAAAAATATAATATTGCTGATGATAATGTATTGACAAGAGATGCCATAAAAAGAAACAAACAGGAACAAGCACTGTTGATTCTGGCTAGAAAGCAAAGAACCAAAACACCTTAATCACAAAAAAGAATGCAGCATTCTAGGAAAATCATTTGATAAAATATCTGAAATTAAAAACCCAATAAATTCCTATAACGCATTGAACATTTAATCTACTGGTTCCACCAGCCTGGATTCTTTCCTCAGCATTATCAAATGTCAATATATTTCCTCTAAGCCGCTGTTCCCATTTCTTCACTAACCCATCATGCAAAAGGTATGCCTTTAGAGTGAGTGCGCCCACCAGCTCAAGCTCTGCTCCTTCAACCGATTGTTCACATCAGATCTCAGATTATCTACTGCACTCCCTTTGTTTGGCAACTCTACTAATAGAGTCAAGTGAAATAAAACCCCCATTTCTCAATAAAAAGTCACATCAAAAGCATTTTAATTCAAAATTCCCGCCATTTTTTTCAAAAATAAGTCAAAAGCAACATCCTTTCTCCACTAAAAGACAAAAAAACTGCTCATTTCTATACAACAACAAAAAAAAAAATCCCATACCAAACAACTAAAAACAAAATACTATCATAACCCACTTATATTTTATTTTTTCTCCAAAATAATCTTACTTCACTACACTATATTAGTAACTTTCCCAAACAGGCCATAAAGAGAGTTCTTTTCACCTTTCCCTCACAATACTTGTATGCTATCGGTCATTGAGGAATACTTGAGTGAGGGTGGTCCCCCTTTCTCGCGTAAAAGCAATCAGAATTTGAACACACCGCATTTTACTGGGAATGATCAAACCATGGGAACGAATCTACAGGGCTAAAACCTCTTTTGCCAGATCTACCAACCTTTTCACAAAATTCACTCAGCGCGTAGGCTTTGAGGAATACTTGATCAAACTTGAGGAATACTTGAGTGACGGTGGTCCCCCTTTCTCGCGTAAAAGCAATCAGAATTTGAACACACCGCATTTTACTGGGAATGATCAAACCATGGGAACGAATCTACAGGGCTATCACCTTCTTTTGCCAGATCTACCAACCTTTTCACAAAATTCACTGTGCGCGTAGGCTTTGAGGCCAGCTCTGAAAATTACAGTGCGTGCTAGCGCACTCTGGCTTTCGAGCCAGATGGGGCTTGCCCGTATTTTGTTGGCTCTAGAGCACAATGGCAACACTTGACGTTGCCCAAGTGTTCGCCAGTTTTTCCATCATCCAATCCAAAACAAATCAAATGAAACCTGGCGAAAAAGAAGTGAAGACTTTGTTGAGGCGTGTTTGTTTTACTTCAAACCCCCAATCCACTCTTGCTTGCCACTATTAACGAGGCCTCAGTTGATTTCCCTTCCTTTAACTACTCAGATGTTTAAGTTCATAAAAAGGTCCAACCCCCTCCCTCCCCACACACATCAAAAGAGCAGGAGGACCATACATTAATAATCGGCTGAAGATAACTAAGCCCAGTCAAGAAATCAGTATTGACGCAGGTGCACATACAAGAGTGCCCAAGCCAGTGGCTCCTTGGAAGAAGCTAATGGGAGGGTGCACGATGAATTAAGTATGCACTAGGACTCATCTAAGGGCCTAAGAACTCCACAAGCAAGTCTCCACGTTAACCATCCCACTCTTATCCTATGTGCAACATCTTCCTCAATCTATCAATCCTTACCAATTATCGAGCAATGTATCGGAATGAATCTATTAGTGAAATCACGAGTTTAAACACTTTGCACACCTAGAATATGAACAATTAACTCTTCCTTAATCAGTGTAAAGATATAAGTGATTAAAGCTGACCCTGATGTAAACTTATGGTCATTGGAAACTCACATATATCTCCACGAATAATTCTCACACTCGATATTGTTCCTTCATACATGTCCTTACTGATGTCAATATAACCTCTCGGGACGCACCTTCTACTTAAAACTCACCAAATCAAGTTTCCACGTACCAAATCGTAGGCTTTTTCAAGATCAATGAAGACCATATGAAGATTTTTCCTCTTTGCTCGGTATTTTTTCATTAATTGCCTAAGCGAGAAGATAACTTCCATAGTTGACGTCCCTGGCATAATCCCAAATTGATTTTCAGAT
This sequence comes from Cinnamomum chago, assembly GCA_038049695.1. Lineage (NCBI taxonomy): Eukaryota > Viridiplantae > Streptophyta > Magnoliopsida > Laurales > Lauraceae > Cinnamomum > Cinnamomum chago. The sequence goes on from CP142460.1 coordinate 39,916,426, forward strand.
ATCTTTGCTCCATTACTCCCTCCCTTAGTTTCATAGTGTGACTCATAAGTTTAAACCAACAATTGTTGGTGAAACTTTCTACATCCCCTTTGCTTATGCATATAGGTCTACAACACTTCTACATGATTTGACATTTTCTTTGTTCAGAATATCTTTTTGAAGAGCCTAGTTAACCAAATCCATCCAATTTCACATAAGAGTTTTCAAGCCTATATCAAACTCAATAACCTTTCCAGTCTTCATTTGTGCCAACTGCCAATACTTTCATTATTTCTACCACCCTAATTTTAAAATGCTAACGGATGTTCATGTGATTAAGAAGTAATTATTTCTTTGAGGACCACAGTAGGAAAATAGGATGTTTTAGGTAGACCAAGTCAACTAGCTCCAAATGTGTTAAGTCAACCGCGCCCACCCCCCCCCCCCCCCCCCCCCCCCCCCCTCATATGGGGAAAAAAGACAGAGCCATTTTTTTTTCCTTTCCCATTTTCAAGTTCGAGAAGATGTGAGAAGCTCTAGAATATCTTTTATATCGATTTTGGAAGATCAAAACAATATTTTGTGGAATGGAAATATTGAACAGCCAAATAGGTGAAACACCAATAGAGAAGCCTTACATTCTTTTTCCTTTTTATTTAACATGACCTATATCGAAAACTCCATGGTTTTGCTCTTAAAGCTTAATAATTAGAAAATAATTGCATTAAGATTCTATATTCATCTTTTCTTTTCTTTTTTATTTACTACTAAAAAGTCACAGAGTGGCCCCCAACTTTAAACCTTGCCATTTTTCTTGCCGGTAACAAACATGACCTATACGGCTATACCCACAATCTCAAGGTTGCAACAATGACTACCTTCTATTGTGCCACGAGCTCACATCAAATTTTAAAACCTTGCTTAGGACCACTTTCAAATATAAAGACCATGGCCACATTATGTTAAGACTGGAAAAAGGCTCACTTTCTATTTCATATCAATACTTGGGACTTTCTATTTCATATCAATTCTTGGGCAGTAAACCAGCAATTGCATGTATGATGCCGTTGTGAATGGCAAAATACCCACAATTCGGACCATAGTTCAAATTATCGGCCGATACGAAGCTGATATTGGCCTACATCGATCCGATATCGGCTTGCAAATCGGTTACAGTATCATCTCGGTAAAAAATTCCCAAATTATCAGAATTTATCAGCTGAGATTTTAAAATATCAGTCTTGAATGATATATTGGCCGGATATTGTCAAAATATTGGCCAACAATGTTAAAAACCTTTTTTTTTTTCATTTCCCCTCTTGTTATTCATTTTTTCCTCCTTCCAAACAGAATACATGCTACCCTTCTTATTTCCCAACACCTATTTCACGTTCAATCCACCAAAAAAGTTTTATTCTTTGCAGATTTCATTTGGGAAAATCATATACAACTCTACCAAAGTGTATTATGAGGGGTTTTTTTTTTTTTGTTGCAATTTTTTCTAAAGATTTATTTAGAAATATCTTAGAAATGAGGATTGAATGCTCTTTTTGTGGTGAATACATTTCATTCTCTTTTATTTATACATTTTGAGGCTAGATCTACTACTCGAGGATTCAAAAGTGAGTACTTTTGTTGAAATCTTATAGATATTTGCAAAATAGTTACTGAAATTTGTTTGGAGTGTGTTTAAAATGCTTATAGCTTCTTAGTTTGGCATATATCTATTAAATAATGAGTAAAAGCTTTAGTTTCCTAAGCTTAACACTAATAGATAGATCAAAAGTCATAATTATGATTGTATTTCATAGAATAACTGATATTTCAGCTTATTTTAGTATATACATGTACATCTATTTAATTGTAAATAAAATTTCTACAATTTCAGATAAGACAACAATATTGGATGTTATGACTTAGGGGGGCAATATTTTGATTTATAGTTGCTAATTATGTTTTTTTAAGCATTTTACAATATTTTTTATTTTTTGGAAAAAAATTCAATTTGTTTACATGTCATGACAGCCGCGACAGACCACGAACTACAACCGATATTGATACCGTATCAGATTTTGGGGTCGGCTGATACTGCCACCTATACTGCAATTTTAAACCATGATTCGGACTCCACGCGCCCAACTTCATTCCGGATGAGAATCTCTCACGTTTTAATGAGGATCAGTTTTTCTCATGTTTTAACTTATGAGGATCAGTTTTACAGCCCCTTATAGCAGCAGTTAAGCTGCCATCAGACCCCAAACTCAGAGAAACCTCTCTTAATTGGGATTTAACATCCCAAACCACACTCTAGGCCCAGACTCCACGCGCCCAACTTCATTCCGGATGAGAATCTCTCACGTTTTAATGAGGATCAGTTTTTCTCATGTTTTAACTTATGAGGATCAGTTTTACAGCCCCTTATAGCAGCGGTTAAGCTGCCATCAGACCCCAAACTCAGAGAAACCTCTCTTAATTGGTATTTAACATCTCAAACCACCCTCTAGGCCTTTAAAAAACACTTCTTTAGCCCATAAAGCGAGCAATTATTCTCTCGAAACCCTAGAGAGAGCTCGAGGGAGAGAAAAAGAACTCGAAGGCCTATAGTTGCTTGGCGATCGATCTAGAAGGCTAGAAGGTCCATCATCTTACATTGGCATCAACATCTACAGCATTCTTGACATCATCTACACCGTCATTCAGAAGCTTTTGATCATCAATTGAGGCAACTCATCCTACCATATTGCCCTAGTAGTTGAGCTTTCCCTCCTTGACTTCCAATATGCTAGAATCTAGGGTTTTGTCGTGTCATTTTGTGATCTAATGCAAGGATGCCCACACTAGTGTCAGATCCATGCTTCTAAAATGATCTAGGGCCTTTGATCTCAATTTTGAAGAGTCTTGATGGTGTAGATCAACTTCCTAACAATCCATGTTATTGCTTTTAGCCATATGATCCTGTTTTACAAATTTTGCCAATCTTATTGGAATTCCCATATCCTAGTTGTGTAAATCCTTGATTTAATTGCACACACTTGAATCAATGTATATGTGATCGTTGATGGTTTCGTATATTATAGAATGCGTGATTTACAGAAACTATGTAGTTTGACATAATCTTAGAAGCCCCTTTTTCGTAAGTCAAATGACATGGGAATTGCAATCCAACTGTACCGTGATGTTCATCTTGTTGAGTACTACTGGGCAGATTGCACAATTTCGAGATCGGATGACCGAGTTTACAATGGAAAATTTATCCAACCTCAGATCCTAATTGTAAACAACCAGTTTACGGGTGGAATTTAACTAAGGTCTCTTACAAAAAAATAAAAAATAAAAATACTAGGCTTATGTACCTTTCTAATTAATCTGGACTCACCTTGATTGCACTTATTTCGGATTTATGGTTTATTTTCTAATTCAATCTTTGTGCATAGGAAAACCATAAAATTTCCTGCATGTGCCTATTTTGTTATATTGTTATCTTTTGTGGCCCGCTGTTGATCCAATAAGCCTGGAACATTACTAGAACATATGACCTATGATGTTCTATCAGTTCATCATGTTCTAAACCGTGTGGATGTTCAGATGAGAACTTTGTGACCATGTTTATGTTACCAATCATGCTGTGTTATAGAGGGGTATGCCCCTTTGAAATCCTATGTATTTGATTTGGATGATAGGGTTTCAATCATGTAATCTATTACTATTTGAAAATGAAGAACTACACTTAATCTTCAAAAAAATAAAAATAAAAATAAAAATAATCATGCTGTGTTGTTAAATCCACACATCAAGGTTTACATTGTTGTGTGTATACCTTTGAACTCTAAGGCATTATCTAAAGTATGGGTGACGCAGTTATAGGGAGCTCATATGTGGTTTTTAGCCCGCTTGGAATGATAATGGGACTAGGAACCCCTTTGTGAGACGGTTACTAGTCTGTAGTTTGCCCGCGTATTTCATGAGTTACTGAAGTTATGGATCAAACTTCCGTCATTAACATTGATTTGACTTAAATCACTAGTATGAGTTGAAGTCTCACTGGTAACGCTAACTTTAGTCAATTACATCTGGATAACAAAAAGGATATTATAGTGCTTGGCTGTGCTACACCTGGCAAGTATACTACTTGTTACTTGCAATATGCCGTATCCTAGAGTATTCCTAGATTTATTCCAAATTGTATTCCTATGTTCATGCCTTGATTAGAGTTATCATTATTCCAAGTTTTATTCATATATTAATGTCTTGCATTGTTACATATTGTTCCCTTATGAATAACACATGTTTTTTCATGTAATTGCATACATTAGAAACTGCAAGATTTTTATTTCTTCTTTTCAAAAAAAAAAAAAGATTTCTATAATTCTATTTATTAGAGTGGTTAAAACTGAATAAACAAAAGTGAATTTCCAAAGACTATCATTTCATCTATCTCCCCATCATTGAAAAATGAATACCCAACCATCACCCTAGTAATGCAAATATTAAGGAAAGTGAGAGTTGCATCTGCATTTCCTCCTTACATCATTCACCTCACTTCTTTGATAATCCAAAAGGGTTCATGAGAAATGAATACCCAGCCATCACCCTAGTAATTCAAATCTCAAGGAAAGTGAGAGATGCATCTACAACTCCACCTCACATCATTCACCTCCCACCTCTTTAATAATCTTTGTTGGAGCCCATTTGACCATGAATTACCATGTATTCAACTCCCATGCAAACAAACACACTAAATTAATTTGCCAAGTGACCGACATGCAGGCTTATCACTATGACTACAAACAGACTGAAGCTTTTCATGCAAGAAATTATTAAAAAATAGAAAGGAATAGTGGGGAGAGAGGGAGACCTGAACTCCAGGATGTGTTTCATGCATGAACTCAAACAACTTATTCACAACGGTTTTGAGAAACTTCCAATGGGCCCTTAGAAACCTTGGGTACTGCCCAACAACATACCTGCCAATTCAGCCAGCATAATCATCACTATAAGAAACAAACCATCCAAAGTCAATTTATGAATTTTGCCTCAGGATCTTACATAATGTTACTAGCAATAACAGCTTTGTTATCTTTTCCCTTGGTGATTTCACACAAGTTCAGCAAGTCACGAATGACCATCACAAGAAATCTATTCTCCTGCCAAATTACAGATGGAAAAATACCAACCCATTAATTGAAAAGATGCTATAAACGAATATCTACCATGTAGTACAATTTAAATAAAGAAAAGAATTGCACAAAAAGTGATCCACAGCAGACGGAGCTCAATTCAGCAGGAGAGCAATGTGTTTTTAGACCCGTTGAGCTTATTTTCTGGCCTAGCAGCAAATGGCAAGGCCTGAAACCACATATACTGTGAAAGCCCGACTGGATGGCCTTCCTCAAGCCAGAGTAATCAACACAAATTACCTGACTTGGGGAAGCTTTGGACCAACTCATGAGTGATAACATCCAGCATGACACAGTGTTCGAGGTCACAGAAGACTATCTGACCAGATTTGGGAACACCAAATAATCCCACAAGTGATAAAGACAAGTTCAAGGATGACTCGCATGTGATTTTCCAATTGACACATGGTGTATGGCACAGTCGAGACAACTGCACTAGTGGCACCATTGCCCCAGGCATTCAGTCATTCATTACTCCTGGAATGAACAGTTTCCAGGATTGTATATGATCACATCAAAAGCAAGGGCTCATTGGCCTTTCTTGCTCCACAATTTCCAAGATTGTATAGGAAATCTTTTACCTAGTTGGGTCCTTTGCATATTATATGTAATGCTTTTACAAATGATACATAACAAAGAGTGGATCCTACTCCCCACACGTACATTGTTATAGCAATTGGTAGGGACATTGCAAGAGTCGCTCTTTGGTTTTTTCTTTTTCTTATTTTTAATCAAGTTAAATCACAACATATTAATCATGTTTTAATTATAAAATCAAATTTTCTATCTAATGGGGACCACAAAATAATCAATTTCTCCTCCATGGATCGGAACACGCCCAATTTCAGGTCAATGGATATAACAGTGGTCGTTGGATTGAACTCGTGAGAAAGGAATTGTTGTTGCCCAAATGCGACAGTGAATATAACACTTACTGGACTAGAAACTCATGCAGTTATAGAGGAAACCTTGCATCTAATAAACAGTATATATCGCCTAAATGTGGATCCACTGTGCTTAGGAAAAAAAATTATCAATGCATTATTGTTAATTACTGCTTTAATCAAGCTTTGATTCAATCCAATTGATATTGCTTTCACTGGAGAAGAACCAAAGCCTAATATAGGCAAACAGGGTGGGGCCATAATTTGAATGCTTTAGATCTTTGAAAGGTGGACTGGATTGGCTTTGGGCCTTTCCGGCAGAGGGCGAACACGGCCCTCCTTTGCACGCAAGCGAGGGAAGGGCTAGAATTCTAACCTTGAGTCCTACATAGTATATTAAATTTGACCTTACTTGACTGCGCTATGTAGTCTGCAGTCAACCAGATGTAATCACTCTCCATAATAGAACTACTTAAAATTTACCAATTGGCACAAGGTCAACACACCAAGCTTCGTAGTCTACTCAACCGATAATTTGCTTATTCTAATCAAACGAACTCTGTTCGAGAACTATGGGGTGGGCACTAACCTTCAGAAGAAATTTGATGGATTACAAAAACTTCAACAGCACACCAGCTAAAGATGGCAAGTGAGAATATGAAGTTTAGATTTTTGACATGAGAATTTTCGAGGAATTTCCTTGAGTTGTTTTTCTAGAAAAATAATGCCTTTTATTGATCTGGTCAAAAACTTCTATTCATTTCTCATTTCACCAATTGTAGCATTCTCTAGTACCCCAACCGTTCAGATTATTTGTTGGACCACTACATCCAACATGAGTCACTTGAGACCTTTTGGAAGCTCAAGAATTTTCTCTTACCAATATTTGCTTCCTTTGGTAGGCAGAAGAGGAATCTATGAATCATTTCTTCCATTGCACTTTCGTGCCATTTATTTTGGCTGCATTTGTAAGATTTTTTTCTTCATTTCTTCCTTCCCAAAATCATTCAGATCTCTAATGAATGGTTGGTTGCTGTTTTCAAGAAATAAGCCATGCAGAAATTGAATCATCTAACAATGGTTTCGGGTGTAGAAAGAAGGAAATAGAAGGATATTTAGGCAGGCCTGATGCAGCTGTTCTACTTTCTAGAAAAAGGAATCCATAAATGAATGGGGATCCAAGCCAAGGAAGTTCAAGGCATAGGGGTGTCACATCTGCACATAAATTGTAGTACGTAAAGGATCACGGTAGGGAAACTGAAGTAACTCCTAGTGAAGAAATCGAGAAAAAAAGTGGCTGATTTACTTCAGGATACATCATCTTGATGGGCCGTTGCATTAGTTCAGTATATTTCATTAATAAATTCCAGTAATCTCCCAGCAAAAATGGCCCAATCAGCCCTTTTTGTATGTTCTACAATTTTATTTATTTTTACAAAATCTGCAGGATTATTATCACCATATTACATTTATTAAGTTATAATGGCTTGAATTGGAACACCGCACGTCATATCATGATGCAGCGAAGATCCACGATCGAACAATAGATCAATCTCCCGAAGGTTTGATCGAATCCAAAGATGGATTCCAGCCACTAGGGCACAAACAAAATTAGGGAACGACCCAACTCATGATAACTTAGAGGAAACTCTTGATTAATTGATAATAAGCATGTCTATTACAGTGACGCCTAACATGCTTCTATAAAGGAGTTGGCTTGATCCCTAAGCAACAATATTTAACAATATTTCCCAAGATATGAATCATATCTAAAATAAAAAAGGAAACTAACTAATATTAATCATAAACAAACCAAACTACTAAATAATATTTCCTAACTAAATGGATGACCCCTTGGGCCTATGGACTGGACCCAATGGGTTGGCCGACCTATTGTCTGGCCTGCATCAATTCTCCCTGGCTTGAAAAAAACTCGACTCCAGAGAGTTGATAGCCTGATAAAAAGGTAGAGAATTCGACCACAAATTCTGAAAAATGTCCGCCTGGGTCGAAAATCAATTGCACAAACATTTGTTTCTTCTTTTGATATGCATTCTCATGACATGGCTTGGAAGTTTGATGAGTCTTTTACTCCATTGAGAGGTAGATGGGAGGTTTTGATTTTGGTAATGTCTATATTGAGTTTGAATGTGTGATCTGACCACTAGAAGCTTCAGTTGTTGCCTTTGTACCGATGAAGCATGAACATTGACTGTCCATTAGTGATCGCCGGAAATGAAGCCAATGTAAGGAACTTCAATTACTTGATCTGCTTGTGAAACTACTGGAACAATGGACTTGATTTCTGATGGCCCAATTGGATTTTCTGGAAGTGGTATGACAATTGGAACCACCGGATGTTCAATCTTCTCTAACTGGATCAGAGTATTCAATGTTTGCTTCTCCTTGTTCATCTTCGACCTTTTGCAGCTCTTGATTGATATTGCCTTAATCAATATTGTTTGTACTCACAAAATCATCTTTGCCATGAACTTGCTCTTTGATGTCGTCCTTGATGTCTTCTGGGTTTACTTGTGGCATAGTCATGACTTCAGTTTCAACTGTTTGCTCTTTTTGGGACTTTTCAGTGGAAGGTGATGATGTAGGCGAAGATGGGGCTGCTGAATTCATTTGAACGAGCATAACCCTTTTTCCATTCCACAAAATGATATATGTATTTGCCTCTTTATCATGGTGTACTTTTCGATCATAAAGCCATGAACGGTCGAAAATAATATGAGCAATAGTCATATGAATCACATCACACCAAATTTTCTCCTCATAATGGCCCATTCTGAATAATACCAAACATCTATGAGTCACGGGGATAACATGACCATTAGACTATGTGACTTGGTAGGGCTTAGGAAGCTTCTCAATTGGCCAATAAAGTTTGTCAATGACCTCTTGTACGACAAAATTCATTGCACTACCATTGTCAATAATCAAATTAGCAGACTTGTCTTCGACTCTTACCCGCTTGTGGAATTTCTTAACCTGTCTCCATTCTTCTTTGTCCTTTTCACTTGTCCTAGAAAAACATGCCCGTGCTAACAATATAATTGTAATATTAAAATTTATACAAAAAAAAAATTATGATCAGTTTCTTTAAAATCAAATGCAAAATGTTTTAGTCTGAGAGAGGGAAAAGAAAAAAAAAAGTCCATAAGAATTCAATACCAAATACCATATGATTTAAAAAAAACACAAGCCCATGAAAATTGAAGATTAATGATAAAGAAAACTAAAAAACAAAATCAAAACAAACAAACAACATAACTATAAATCAAATCCAATGAAATTTGAAAGACACATAGAAACAAAACATAGAAATGAAAATCCATAATCAACTCAATAATATAAGCAATTTAAAAAAATCAAACACTCATGAGAAAAAAAAAAACTAAAAAATGGAGCACAAAAGGGCAAAGACAAAAGAACCCACAAATTCATGAAAAAACCATCATAAAAAATAAAAAATAAAAAAACACTAAAAACCCATCACAAGTGTGAAATTATAATATAAAAAATACAAAATAAAACGAAATAAATTTTATTAAAAAGGCTATAATAATATATATAAACAAAGATTCATAGACAATACAATGATAAAATAAATTTAGAAGAACCAAACAACTTATGATAATCTAATACTCAAAAATGAAAATCGAAGCCACAAAAGAAATAAGAAAAATCCATAAAAAGATTTCACAAAGAGAACTTAAAGAACCCAATGGAAGTAAAATAAATAATTAACTCATAATGATAAGCATTAAATAGATTTAAAAAATAGAACAGAAAAATGAGAAATCACAGAAAATCTCATGATAAAAAGTTATTCAAAAGAAAAAAAAAAAACCCAATACCCAAAAGTTGAAACAAAAAAGGGGAAAAAAAGAAACTCACAATCTATGAAACCCATACAAGTACAAACCATAAAAATATTGCAAATCTATAGAAATTTTAAAATGATGATTCTTTTGTATAAATCATATTAAAATGACATAACTAAAATTGCTCAAATAAAATATGATGAACTCAAAAGTAAATGAATTAAAAAAGGTTTATCTCTCAAATTAAAATGTTTAATAATTGCACCAATTGTCTTAAGGTGCTCACATTTTGAAATAAGTTGAACACTGATCTAAAATAGGCATGCAAATGAGACACGAGACAGTACTAAAAAGAGACACAAAGAAAACAGAAAAATTATTAAAATTGCTCTAAACAAATATAATGAACTTAAAATTAAATGAATGGAAAAAATGAAAGTTCTCTTGTTGACATAGAGAAATAGAATTATATTGGAGAAAGTAGAAAATGATGATAATAAGAATGACCTTAATTCTTTACTTAGATGGACCAATATTATTGAAGATTCCTTTTACCATTAGTTCCGCGTTCTTAAAAAAAAAAGTGTACAATCAAAATTAATAGATAAAAATGAAAGCAAACAACCCAGGACCGAGAGTGGATTAAATAAAAAACACTAAGGATTAAATAAACCAGACAACCCAGAAATCGGCATTTCACATTCTAAAAGAAAGAAAAAAAAAATCATATAATCAGAAGAAACAAAAATACTTGAAATTCCTTAAATTAGTGGCACTTATAGATACTGGGACCCATTAACACTCAAATGCTATTGCTTAATAGAAATAGGATGATATTGGGAGTTTCTTAATAGACAAAAGGCATGATGGAGAATCCAAATCACAAAAAAAAAAAAAAAAAAAAAAAAATGGAAAACTCTAGTATTTTGTATTTTTTGTTATCAAAGAATGAATTTGACCGTGGAAATAACCCATAATGAGGTGGGAATTTGAAGTATCCCATAAATAGCAAGGATGTTTGCCTTAATGATTGCGATTTTAAATAGATGGGGTCTATCGTAGTGTTCTACTCCATTTACATCACGATTTATAAAATTTAAAGCCACACACCAAAAAGAAAAAAAAACCAGACTCACCCTTTCTCCCTCAGCAAGCGTGCATTGTAGCACATCAGTTACATAGAAAGTTTCCCGCCTCCTCTTTAGCTCCACGCTATTGTCGCGAGTTTTTCTTTTTTCAATAATATTGTCAGTTTCTTATTAACTATGAAACTTATTATTTTTGTTAATTAGTTCATATATTATATATTCATTTGAGTTTAGTTTTATTGTAAAATGGTTGTCATAGAAAATTCATGACTATATTAGAAATCATATAAAATAGTTATTTCAAAAGTTTGATCTTCTATGCTTAAAGTACAATGCATGCGTATGGAAATATTAACAACAGTATTTATAGGGGTCAATATTCTAAAAAAATAGTTATTTTTATAAATACCTCATAGATAAATTCCAACTCATGGTCAATATTCCAAAGTGGGGGCGCCGGATCCCTTTCTCGTTAACTAATTTTAAGTTTTTTGTTGATAACTATTAGCAAAAAGATGATTTGTAGTGTAATGGTAGAGTTGTTCCTTTGAAATCCATATTGTCTTGAGTTCGAGTCTTACAAATTAATTTTTACCATGTCATTAAAAATACACGGGTCAGGTTGGGTCTAAAAAGAGTGCTTTATCTCTGACCTGACCTAAATTACCCCGATCCGACCCGTTTGCTAGGGTCAAACTAAATTAAATTGGTCAAAATCAATTGGAAGTGTTGAAATCACTTCGCTTCATATATAATAATTGAGCAGTCCGCGAATGACAATAGTGGGATTATCTTCTCCTGGGAAAAGTCTTTCCACAACATGAGCTCTTTGTCGACATTGTTGGCTGCGAGACCACCTATGCATGCACTCAACACGGATGGCTTCTAAGTATGCCTCTTGACTGGTTTTGCAATAATTCATATTTTCCAAGATGTCTGATCTCAAGCCTTGGACGTAACGAACTAAATCATGTCTCTCATCTTCCTATAATTCGCATGTCTTGCAACTCCCGAAATTGGCAGTATTCATCAACGGTCAGATTTTCTTGCTTCAAATTGAGAAATTGCTCAAAATAGAACTCATTCTCAAAATAGCAATCTCTATATGTAAGTTTATACCAAGTTCTGTGAAGTTCAATTGAGCTCCCAAGAAATTTCATATTGACTTTAATCAAGTGGAAACACAAAGAGATAATATTTTTCTTTGAATGGACTAACCTAGTTTTGGAGATCGCAGGTACAAGCAGGTCACTTTTTGAAATCCGGATGAATCAAATATTGCTGCTTGATAGACTGGGCTAATGGCACTCTGAATGAGTCAGATTGGAATTGGGCCCATGGACTCGCGCTACAAAATTCTGCAGTTTTTTTTTTTTTTTTTTTTTTTGTTTGCTGTCTGCTAATGGGCTGGACTCGGGTTCGGGCACAGGTCAGGCCCAAAACTGCCAATGGAAGGCACTTGTTACACACGTGGGAGGGAAGAGCCCCTGTGCTGTCTTGGTACTCGTGCAGAAAGGAAGAAAGGAAATGAGGGCGGTTACCTGTTTCGACTTGGAAAATAAGGAAAAAAAAAACCGAAGAGGAGTTGGGGTGGAAGGTGCTGGCGATGGTGTTGAAGGTAGATGATGGCTGCTGGCTGACGGTGCAGTGAAGCCGCTGGTGCTGCTGGCAAGGGCTGATGGTGCAGTGGAGCTCTCAGGTGCCAGGTACTATTTCAACTCAACTCCTTCTGCAACCTCTCTTCTTCCTTTCTTTCTTTTTTTTTTTTCTCTGCTGCTTTCTCTTCTCTATTCTACCCTTTTTTTTCTATCTTCTGCTGCCTTTTCTTTCTCTATTCTGCTGTTTTTTTTTCCTCTCTCTCTTCTGCTGCCTTTTGTCGTCTTCATCTGCTGCCTTCTCTCCCTTCCTCTTTTTTTTTATTTTTTTTTTTCCTGGGTGGGGTTTCAACGAGGATGGGTTATGGCAGATTTGAGATTGGGTTGATGGAATGGGGTGCGGTGGAGAGATTTAGGGTTTTGGCAGTGGTTTTGGGAAAGTGGGTTCAGGTTGTGGGAACTGTAGGGTTTGGGTTTATTAACATGCAGGATTGGGACAGTGATGGGTTTGTGTAGGTGGACTGGCTGGAATTGGACAGGATTTTAGGGGTGACAATGAGTTCAGTTGACAGAATGGGAGGGCAGGTTTGGGATTTGTTTGGGGTTTCGAATAGGGGTGTCAATGATGGAGAGATGATGGAATGGAGGTGGATGGATGAAAGGGGAATTCTGGGAAGGACATATGACTCCCCGGTGATCGCTCTTCGGCTCTGATACCAATTGACGCAGCCAAAATCCACGATCGACAATAGATCAATCTCCCGAAAGATTGATCGAATCCAAAGATGGATTCTAGCCACTAAGGCACAAACAAAATTAGGGAACAACCCCTAACTCATGATAACTCAGAGGAAACTCTTGATTAATTGATAATAAGCATGTCTATTACGGCGAGGCCTAACATGCTTCTATAAAGGAGTTGGCTTGATCCCTAAGCAACAATATTTCCTAATATATGAATCATAAACAAACCAAACTACTAAATAATATTTCCTAACTAAATGGATGTCCTCTTGGGCCTATGAACTGGACCCAATGGGTTGGCCGACCTATTATCTGGCCTCCATCATATCATAAGGCAGGTTCAGCTTCTAGAGCTTACATTGAGAACATATAAACAATATCGCATAGGCTGGACAACCAGATCTATTAGTTCAGTTAATCAAATTATATGATTATCCCTTTTATTTTTCTCTCTAAAGTAGTGTTTTATTATAAACTTGTTTATTGAGTTTGGGTGTTTGAATCAACCACTAACTACGCAAGTTGCAAGCACATATTCAACTTATTTTCGCTTCAGATTACTGAATGTCGGTCTCCTGGATTTTGGTCATCGGTCCTCTACGCTTGACTTATTCAGGAATTGGATTGTCAATAAGCAATACTAATAGCACACATAAGAAGTTTTTAACTGTAATAAAAAAAAATTTAAAAATAGCACACATAGTTCAAAGAAAGAAAAGCAACAATAAGAATTCAAAAGAGGATGTCCAAGAGTAGTCTGATATCATTATTTCAAGTTCCAGAGAGACTACACTCTTAAATACGTCTGGCTGAAACTGAAACAAAATTGAACTCATAGAAAACAAGCTTCTGACAAGATCCACTTGTACCAACTGAACTCACACCTAAAACACAAACAATTAGCATACATGCACAATCCCAAAACCAATCCAGTAGTAACAAATCCTCAGGATGGGCAACAATGGTATCCAATATTTCACTTTTATTTCCTGTTTCAGTGTGCTTGTTGATATCAGGATTCCTCTTGGTGGTATGATGGTCGGTATATATCCCTTGTACGAATTTTGCTTATATTAATAACTGTCACGAATCATATATTTCACTTTTATGAGTTAAATTGATGGGTCCATGCCGTGTTCTTGCAGTATGTATAATATATCCCATAATCATATCAGAAAATGCCAATCCATGTGAAACTTTTAGCAAACTAATCAAAGTTTATTTTTAACTCATGCAACTAGTATTTGGGCACAAAGCAATTTGTATTCTCAAAGCCAAGACTTTCATCCAATTCCAAGACAACCCACATTGTATTTTCAAGGGGGAAAAATCAATTATCCCCAAGTTACACAAATTTGATTTCAAACTTACTATTTCATATAACCACTCTCTTCTTTTTCTTTTTTTTTATAATGGAGGGTATCCAAGCCCTTTGGGCCGAACTAATCCCTACGGGCCCAGGAGAAGCCAAGTAAATCCCCTGTGGTCCCAGTGTGGTAGCCCAGCTTCGAACCCTCAACCTCCAAAAGTCTAGGCAAACCGAGCAACCTCTCGGGGTTACTTTTATATATACTTAATTTTTAAAGGCCTACTCCAATCCGTAAGATGTAGAACTAAAAACCAGTGACTTCCCACTCCCCGGTTGTTGCTTAGCTAGCTAGGTACATGAGCACGTGTGCGCGCAAGCACGAGTGCGTGAGTTTCAAGTCCCAAATGTAAACGTGGGTTTTGTAAATATAAAGATTTTAGAGCTTTTTGTATATACCCCCCTAAGGTTTGTAGGATTTGTAAATAGGCCCCTAAGGTTTTAGTATTTGTAAATAGACCCCTGCATTTTTATTTTAATACCTTTTGAGTCCCCAAAATCAATAGTCTTCCAACCACCATAGGTTTTTATAGCGAAATGACACCTTTGTCCATCTCTTTTATCCTTATATGCATAATTTCAAAAGCTTCGACTCAATATTTTTTATAAAGCATGTAACATTAACAATTGCACTTAGTGGGAGAAAATAACCTCACAAAAATTTATTTTTTATCAATTCGGGTGCATTTCATTAAATCCAAATTGTTCATGACAACAATCAACACCTGTACTTATAATCGGTTATGATTTATCTAATTCATACATGACCCACAGTGGGATTGATGAAAGTTTCAAAATACATTATTATGCTTCATGTGTAGGGGGTGCAAAAGAAATATTGGAGGAACATGCAATGTAAAAAAAATATTATTTTTTTGAATTTGTTAGGGGGGTGGTGTTTGGCTCTATGTAAAAGAAATATTGGGGGAAATAGGCAAATAAAAAAATATATTAATTTTTAGAATTTGCGGGGGGCGTGGACCGGCGGGGGGGAGTCCCCAGGCCCTTGTACTTGGGTCCACCCCTGGTCATGGGCACGAGACAGTTATTGAGAGAAACCATTGGAACTTGAGATAAAATAATGGATGTAAGGGCAAAGCAAAGCTGTCATTTATATAAAAACCCAATACAAATCTCATGGTGGATGGCCATTCTTGTTGGGAATATTAATTTTATATACATGAAAGGTATTAAAAAGAAAAAGCAGGGGCCTACTTACAAATCTTAAGAACCTTTGGGGGGTATATACAAAAAGCTCAAGATTAATATGGTCCCTACACTATTAAATACATCTAACGAGTCAATAATGAATCGAACAATTACAAAGACAGAAATTTTCTTTATTTTTTATTATTCATTAACTGGCAAGAAGGCGGCATTTGAAAAAGTGAAAAATATTTTTTTTTTAGCATTCAAATGAAGCGTGCTCATTTTAGTTAAGCCCATATACATGTATATGTGTATATATATATATATGGGGAGCTCGCCACTGGGATGCATGATGATCGTGGAAGTCCATTTATGGAAAGATCCATGAGTCCTGCCTATATGCAAAATCTTGAGCCTATACGATCATCCTAACCTTTTGATCCATAGCCCTAAAATTAAATGGTTTAGAGTCATCATTTTATCATGATTTCAATCAAACAGTGAGGAAAGGTTGGATGAGTGTCAAACTTAGACTTGTGACTATTCATGGGGGTGTAGAGTGTGAAAAGATTAGATTGACTCAACATGGTCCCATTACCCAAAAAAAGAGGGGCGTAAAAAGGGGCATTTTTAAAGTGGGGCGTTTTTTAGAATTTTCATATATATTTATATACATATATATATATGGGCAAGGCTCTCCTAAGCTCAAGATTAGGATAAAATTCCGTAAGCTCACACTTGTTGGGCCCACCCTTGGTCCATCCAAATGGACCAAACACACCACTCCCCTGAATTGCACATGTCCTCCAACTTTCAGTCAAATCCGAATTTATTGGACTGTTGGATCGACTATGTACCGATCCGAATGGACTATTGACCAATAAACTTTTGAGGCCAGATGGAGTTGATAGAAATCACGGTCGGAGCTGATTTTCTGCAAAGAGGAAGGTCCTAAGGAGTCCTTGAAATCCCCCCATCCCCATGTGGGTTCCCAGGTGGGCCCCACCACATAATTGAGCTTACCTTATCCTAAGCTTGAGCTTAGGAGAGCCTTGCCTATATATTTTTTATATATAAATGGAGGTGCTCTTGTGAGAGACACTCACCTTACTATGAGAGATAAGGTGGGGGCCCTCACATCCATATCCAAGGTCAACAACTTAAATGTGAGGGCCCCCACCTTTATCTCTCATAGTAAGGTGAGAGTGTCTCTCACAAGAGCACCTCCCACACACACACTATGTTAGTGGATACAAACTACAAAAATATAATATATATATATAAATACCTGCTCTTCCACCATTGACCCAGATATGGAGCCAATCGCCCAACATAGGGTATTCAAATTGTTCCACGACCAATCCTCCCCACTCAACTGTTTACTTAATTTCTTCAACATCTGACATTAGCAAAATTTTAATCATGAGTACTGATCCAAATCAGAATATTCAAGTGTACTGAGCCATAGGTAAAATCTGGAAAAGCAAAAGTATGTGAACTTGTCAAAAAGTAGAACAAATAAAGGCATATGGAACAGCTAATAGGAAATTTCACACCAAATAAAGGCATATGGAACAGCTAATAGGAAATTTCACATGACAAAACAAGGACATCACAATTCACAAAACAATCACTACTGGTTCTCCATTAAGTTTATATTTGATAATGCTGAAAATAAAAGATAAGCATCCAAGAAAACAACATTAATATTATGACTATGAGAAAAGAAAGCTTCTTATGGTAAGATAGCTATCATGTTTCCCAGAAGAAACAGGAATGTTCTATTTTACAAAAGAAAATAATAATAATAATTACTATTATTATTACAAAAACATCATAGACTAGGCAACAGTACCCAAATTCCAATAACATCGCAAATACCATGGGACTCAACACAATTTTCAGCCCATGGAACTTGCAAGAGTTAGCAATGGGACACATAATGCAATAAGGAAAGATGGAAAGCATACTTTGGTAGTGACTGCAATAATCCACGGGCATACATGTTTTGAAAGTAAATGCTTGTCCTTAGTCTTGGGAGACAAAAAAAAAAGTGAAAAACCCTTGATATTTACAGTTCTGATTGCAATGAATCATAGTTGCTTGTCTATAGTTATAGTTCTTTACTTCAGTAAAATGAATATTTCTAAAATAGTTTGAAGTCCACAATTTTAGAAATGCAGTTAGAATCCAATTCACAAAATGCGATGTTTAGTAAAATCTTAATGACAGTTCCTTTTTTTGGTGCGAAATCTTTTTATTCAAATTTAAAAAAAAAAAAAAAGGTCATTACCCAGAGCAGGTCCTGCCGAAGCAGGGTTCTGGGAGGGTACAGGCTGGAGACAGACCTAACCTTCTGTAATTTTGCACGAAGTGGCTGCTCTTAAGTCTCAAACCTGCATCATCACGCATGGCACCGAGACTTTTACCATTGCACCAAAGCAATGACCCCTGAAATATTTTTTATTCAGGTAGTATGAACTCTTAAATCTGATCAACCATGTTCATGAAACCTAGTGCTCTGTCTTTCTTATTTTCTTTTTCTTTTTTTTCTTTTTTGACCGTTTTAAATTTTTTAAATTGAAAAATGTAAGTTATATATTGAAACAAGACGGGTACACAAAAATTCAGGGCAAAGATAGCTAAAGCTAAAGTTATCTTGGGGTTATTTCTCATAAGGTTGGGTTGCATTTCAGTACCTGATCGTGGTGATGTGGGTAGGGTGGTGCCATGGTTTGTTAATAGTTAATACCCATTAGGACTTTGAAGTTGATTCCAATTGGATTCTGTTATGAAATGGAGTTAATGGGAGAACCATCCAGAAAGTGGCAAGGAATGGATAGGTGTTCTCCCATGCAATCATGATCGTAACTTCATCTGGAGCTGTTTAGGCCCTTTGCCCCAGGCTTCTTCAAGTGAGGCAACAATGTTTATACCAGTTGGATACAAGGAATGTAATAAAAGTAAAATGATGGTAACTTCATCCAGAGCTATTTTTCTATTTTTAATTGAATGAATGTACTATCATCTCAAAAACAAAGAAAAACAGAAAAACACCACAGTACAAGTTTTTAAAAAAAAATAAAAATGAAAAACAGGATGCCCTAAAAGTACATAATAATATTCACTAAACAATGATAGCTAGATTCATAACAAAATGCAGTATACTGAAAAACATATAGGACTGAAGCAAACTTTTGCAAAAGATCTCCATACCTGCTGTTCAGTGTCCTCATGATCAAGGTGTGACAAATAGATCAGTGTTTCCCGCATGATCTGTCATTGAACCATATTGGATATACATAAGTTTTCTTCTTAACGGTAACATGTGAATGTAGGCCAAAATAAATTAGAGGTCACAAATTTAAATATCTAAAGATTAAAGACGGATCCCAGCTTGTAAAGAAAACCGAACACACAAGTTATTTTTAAACTCAATACTGGGCCCGAAGCAGCGCAGCCAAAATCATTATATGGCAGCTGATAAGTCCAAGCAAGGGGCCTCTCTAGTACCTTCTGTAAAAAAATATGCATATAATAAAAAAGAAAATCATTGTTCTCAAAGTTTTTACCTTGTGTTGGATGTAAATAAAACATTTAAGTGTAACAGTTGAAAAATATTGTATTAATGGACTTTAGGTTTTTGGACCAATACTATAAAAGATCAGAATATGTCTAGATGCAAGGAAAGCATTAGATTATGATATATCAGTGAGGGGAAAATAAGTGTTTTAATGAATTTCAAGGTTTCAGACCAATAGCATAAAAGATTGGAATTGGGCCAGTTTGAAGCCAACAAGCATTTGCAAATTTCTAAAGCAAGATTGAGCACAAGAAATTTTGGGTATAGCATTTTGATGATTCAATCAATGAACTTGAGGTCCTGCAGTTCGACTGTTATTTATGTCCAACTAAAACACCCTAAAACCTTCAAAATAAAGAGCTTTCCATTTCAATATGTCACATATATATAAAGAGAGAGAGAGAGAGAGAGAAATGAAAGACATACAACAGTTCGTATCACTAGGAAGTTACATAATAGTCACATCCAACAGTTATAGGGTCCTGAAGCGTGGCTTAAAATCAAGGTTCTTTAGCTTCACATGTTTTTAGACTTAAAATGTTGGTGAAACTGATTAAAAGTGTCAAATAACAAGCAAATTGAAGAAAGATACATTTGTATTCATCACATGAAGGGAATAAGAGATAAGAAGTACCAGTTGATTTTGATAATGTTCACCACGTAGAAGATCTACTTTTTTTCATATTATCTTCTTCATTTAAAAAAAAAAATTAATCCTAGTTTAAAATACTAGATTGGCAAGTAGATATCATTAGTCACTTGAATTTTAAGAACTAAATTTCCTACTAAAGACAATTGAGAATAAAAATTGTAATAAGGAATCAGACAGAATTAAAATTGTTAATAAGGGATCAGACAGAATTGCAAGCAATATTTCAAACCTTATACTGAACAAGGACATCATTGTCTTTCATAGTTTCCCGGACAATGTTTCCATTTTCATCTTCCACAATCAAAACCTCTTCAGGCTTAGCCATTCGACAGATCATAAGCATTCTCAACTTAGACATTGGACCAGAATAGAGTTGCCGCCGTTGCGAGAGTTGTGAAGCGAGGCCATCAACCGCACCAGGAAGCAATGGCATCTGTAAATACAGTATTTATCAGTGTGATCCAGAATGATATATCGACTAGAGGACAATATGACAACAGAAGTTCCATATAATGACATCATCATTGAAGCCTCATCTTATACAGGCATTAATAAATTCAGTATTTATCAGAGTGACCCAGTGTGATTTATTATTTATGGTACAGAAGACGATACTACAATAGAAATTCCATATCGTGACATCAGCATCAACATCATCACAGTTTCACCCTATCCATCTGGGGTCAGCACAGTAAGTTATTTTCACAAAACCCCATTAAGGCCATGTTCTCTCCATGTCTTTCCATATAACTTCATTCACAGTCTAGATGCCTATGCTAATTTGGTATCAAATCACTAAAGCTATGTTTATAAGAAATAAACTTAACATGTAAACTCAGAGGAAAAATTAGATATTTGCTGGGTATTAGGTACAAGAACAAGTTCAAACAGCAGAAATAATCAGAAGTCAAGAAAGAGAGACAAAAGTTCAAAAAATGAAACATAGTCTGCAGAAAACAGCAATAAGCTTGCCTACAAAACCACTGTTGCTGGTAAGGGGAAAATAATAAAAACATAAAGATGTCTGCAGAAAAAGAAGCTTTGTACCATATATGATACCACTTTAGTATCAATGATCATTATTAGCTTCTAATTTGCACAACTAAAACATTTGTGTATTCACAAAATAAAGAACTAATTGTGTGCAACTAAACACTTTTATATTTTGATAATAAATCATCTACCACTTGGCGGAGATGTCATGAACACCATGAAAATAATAAAAACATAAAGATGTCAAAGAAAAAGAAGCTTTGTACCATATATGATACCACTTTAGTATCAATGATCATTATTAGCTTCTAATTTGCACAACTAAAATATTTGTGTATTCACAAAATAAAGAACTAATTGTGTGCAACTATACACTTTTATATTTTGATAATAAATCATCTACCACTTGGCGGAGATGTCATGAACACCATGAACACCATACGCAAAGTGCAAAGCTAAGCTAAGCCCTCATAACACCACATGTTATATCGAACATCGGAAATTGTTAAGACTTCTAAATTGTTCAAGGAGAAAAATAAAATCATCTCCTTAAGTGCAATAGTAACTAAATATATCAGGAACTAAAGGTATACGGCTAAACAAAAATAACTTCCTACAAACATAACGAGATCAGGGACACAAACACAGTGCAACAGTTAACATGCACAAGAATGTCATATAGCACATTTGGAAACGTTAACCTTCCTGCTTACTTAGGTGAAGGGCAAAATCATTCCTTCAGTCCAACATAAATACCAGGTCACATGGTTGGTGATTTCTAAGGATGAGAGACTATCACAGTCAATGGAAGGTACCAAATAGGTTGCATATTCAAACTAGATTAGTTATTTAAGAAGCAAAATGCTCAAAGCTCACTGCAGAGTGCGCATTAATTAAGAGGGTACAACCATAGAAGAAAACAAACACTCCAAATGCTAGCCTTAGTAGGTGATGCAGAATATATGTTATGTGGGCCTTAAGTTGTCACATGAGTCTTTTTTAATTTCTACGAATTACTTTTTTTTTACGAGTGATTATATGAAAATATACTAAAAGGAATATGACAAAGACCCTATTTGCGCCAATTATACTATATTAAAGCCAATTGATTTTGATAGGGAGTTATATACCTTCTCTCTAACTAACCCACATTATCCCCCCATTTCCACATGCAACCACCCCACTTCTTCCCACTTTTCACTCCTCTTTTCAACCACTTCATTTTCATCCCAAATCTCATATACACTTACTCTACGTATGCTCCTCTTTCCTTTCCGCCCAACTTCTTTTACTCCATTTCCACACCACAAACTCTTGGATTAAAATAAAATAAATAAATAAAAAGAGGTACTGTCATAATCCTCTTTTCTGTTGTATTCTGTCGGTAAGTGTTTGAAGATGATTCTATGTGACTTGAATTTCTTTTTAGTTGATTTTTATGTATGTTGCTGCAAATTGTATTGGTAAGTATGCCCATGCTTAGCACAGATTAGTGTGCTTGTCTCTTTCATTATTTTTGTTCATTATCCTTATTTATTAGGATTCCAAGTTGATTAATGTGAATGAGATATATTTGATGCTAAATTGCTAGATGTATTTTCGAATTAGTTTTAAGGCATTTTTCCTTGAAAAAAAATAGTGCAGGCAGGGATTAGTTAAAATGGGGCCCTGAATACCCAATACCACGAGGATGCAGCTTTGAAAAATTGGGTATGGGTAAAAGTTCCACACCCTGTGGGCAGGGGGAAGGGTCCAGGACCGGTCAATTTATAGGACACAAAAAAAATTCAGTCCAGCTTCAGACCACGGCTAATACCCACAGACCGATTTATTTAATACACAACCATCTCTCTCTCTCTCTCTCTCTCTCTCTCTCTCTCTCTCTCTCTCTCTAAAAAGGACAGATTTTTAAGTGGTTGAATGCTTCATCTCTGTCAACATTCCTGCATATAGGATTTCTGAAATGGAAAAATGCAGATATAAGCCCCCCAAAGCACAAGGACGCACAAAGACTTAAACACGAGGGAGTGCTGAAACAAGTGTCTACAAACACTATAACACGTCTCCACAGAGACTTAAACTTCAAAGATAAAAACCACTCAATTTCTACTAATCATCAAAGTTTGAGATTTCCCTCTCTACAATGCAATATAAATATGGAAAACAACTTGATGGCAAAAAACAAAATCTCATCAACTAGGATATTACATAATTTTAGAAACTTATCCTAATTAAAACTCTTAATTAAAATTAAAAATCTAATCATAGTTAATTAAGAAAATAAAAAATAATTACTAAACTATTTTAGGCAGCCCCACACTTGGGCTCCTCCATTTGGATCATTCCACCCGAGTTCGACCTCAAACTCAGTTTTTCTTGCCATTGCCTTTGTAGACATGGTACTTGAAGCGCTTCGTTGGTGGAGGAGCCCAAGTGTGGGACCATCCAAAATAGCTTAGGAACTATTTTTATTTCTTTAATTAACTATTATTAGATTTCTAATTTTATTTAAGAGTTGTAATTAGAATAAATTTCCAAAATTTCTTAGTTTCCTAGTTGATTAGATTTCTCACCCATCAAGTTGTTTTCCCTATTTATATTGCATTGTAGAGATAGAGATGGAAATCTCTGACTTTGATGATTAATAAAAATTGAGTGGATTTTATCCCTCGAGGTGCGTCCTCGTGTTGTAGTCTCTACGGAGACGTGTTATAGTGTTTGTGGAGACGTGCTTCGGCCTCCCATGCAAGCCCTAACCATAGGCCTGCATCAAAATTACTTGAAAGCTGAAAGAGAGCATTTTCCACATGGGTATTTGTACAGATGTAGGTACCCAAAAATAGTTCAGGTGCAAGTATGGGTATGATATCCTAGACCTGTATGGGTACAATACTTCAACCATCTCGCTTTTATCCTATGTTGGACATCTTCCTCAATTATCAAAATGAATCCTTTTATGGTATCTTTTGAGCTTCAATTCTTACAATAATTTCAGCTCCTTTACATCCCCATTGAAATTGCAATCCTGGTTAGTCGGATAGCACCTGGAACTAGTTCACTTCTAACGAACTAATAAATATAAGCAAGCCCAGCGACATCAGTTTTAGGAACAATATCGGTTTGACTAATCGTTCAAAAAGTCATTGTAAGTGGCAAAGTGGCTTTGCTACCAAAATTCACCGAGATTTAGCCCCAAGTCAAACCAATTGTTGGAGAAGTCGTCTTCCTCCTTCACTTTTGTATTGTGTAAAAGCCATGCATGTAGCATCCAGGGAGCGAGTCCCTAGGTTAGAGGCCCTTTTTATATCAATTTATATTGCTTCTTTGTACTGCATCAATTAGCAATATAAACAGTGGATAATCATTCCAAATGCCAGAAATTGAACTAGTGCTTTGAGAGTTACATTTGCCAAAAGCTACATGTGGCAATAGTATCAATAATCCAAATTCATGTTAGCACCTATTGAGAGGTTGTTTACAAATTTGCCCGCTAGACACTAAAATAATCCAAACTATACTATTTGTAGTTGGATGACCAACAAATTGGTATCAAGCATCTAGAAGATTTTGATTGTGACCCAGGTTGCATCAGAAGGGACAAAGAAATAAAACGTTCCAGTAGATGAAATGTTTCTGGCACAAAGGAAGAGCATTAAAATATACCTGTAGTCCCATCATGCTTGCAGTAGCAGCAGGACCATCCAGATTATGGTGTGACCCAAACAGCTCAAGCACCAATGAATTCCAGTAGTCTAAGCTGACCTGTCGTCCCATTCAATATACAACCACGAAGCATATGTAATCTGCCGCAATTAAAAGTAAACTAACTACAATTACAAAGAAGGAAGTACATTGTCACATTACCTTGAAAACTTCTGTGTCATCAACATATGAAATTCCAATTAGATATTCAAGCCCCATTAGAAGTGCAGATCTGTTCTCCGGAGTCGTTTCAAGCACCCGAATATGACTCTGCACAGAAAAAACACACAGAGACACCAAGAAAGTCTCATATAGACAAGTACATCAAACTATAATAACAAAAGACCAAAAAACAAAAAAGCATAGCAATCAATTTTGTTTTGTTTTGACCAAAAATTTTCGTTCCGGCCAATCAACCAAAACGAAAGACACTCCCTAAGTTTTTGTTTTAAATCTCATCTTATTTCAGCCGAAATGCTGCACTTCATTTCGGCCAAAGTTGGTGAATTTCATTCAAAATGTCCAAAAATGCTCATTTCGTTTGCAACATGTTTTAATTTTTTCCCGCGGGAGTTTTTTCTTAAAACAAAGGCTGGGGTTTTTTTTTTTTAATGATAAGGCTGGGGTATTTTTACAGAAGATCGATTTCCCGCCACCTCCTTCAGAAAATTGACCCATTTCCAGCCCCCCTTCTTGGAAAAAAAAAACCCTTTTGCCTGTGTCAGGGAAGGAAAAAGGAAAAATATATATATATAAGAGAAAAAGAGAGGGAGGGGGCGGGCGAGAACCTTGTCTCCTTCGCCATAAACATTCACCATCTTTGTCATTCATCAGCATCACCGCTCTCTCACTCATTCTCGGTCTCAAGATAAATGGGAACGAACAGCATGTTGCTCTCTCTCTCCCTTTGAGGTTCGAAAAGGTCATTTTTCTTTTTAAAGCGAAAAAGGTCAATGCTAGCTTTGCCCCTTTCTTTTTAAAAAGAAAAAAAGAAGAAAGGCCTTTATTTTATTTTATTTTAAAGAAAGTTCTTTTCCCTTTATGCATATTTTTTTAAGACCTCATGTATTTATATTACATTATACTATACATATATCATATATATTATTCTTTCTGAAAAGTTATGCCGAAATTCCAAAACACCAAATGTTTCATTTTGGAAATGGAGACCGAAATGAAATTGACAACTTGGAAAAAAAGGCTAAATCCATCCAGCAATGTTTTAATTTTAGAGTAACAAGTGATTAAGCAAATACTCTAGGCCGTCAATATTTATTCCCACAATGAACCTAAGCTTTAGTTAATAATGGTGCATGGATTTAGCCATACTTTAATGTGCGCTAATAGTTTTAAAAAAAAATAGTAAAAGTTACAGA
This sequence comes from Cinnamomum chago, assembly GCA_038049695.1. Classification (NCBI taxonomy): domain Eukaryota; kingdom Viridiplantae; phylum Streptophyta; class Magnoliopsida; order Laurales; family Lauraceae; genus Cinnamomum; species Cinnamomum chago. The sequence goes on from CP142460.1 coordinate 39,942,547, forward strand.
ACAAGAAAATGAACTTGCCTTGTAAAATGAGGTGAAGAAGAGTGCCAGGTTCTGAATAAATGCCTGAACAAAAGCCAAAAAAATAAAAATGTAACAGACATGTCTTTTGGTTCCATACTGCATCTAGAAGGCAGAGCCATCTATCTAAAGTGTTAAAAACAGGGACAATTCCATGAAATAAATAGTGTCAACCTGCTCTTCACCCGAACCATTTGCATAAGCCTCCGGGATATTCGTTCCTGGTGGGAGAATCCCCTGTAGAAAAGCAAAAAAAATAGTATCATTATTCCATCATGTGGCAAAACAAGCAACAGAAAAAACTTGCCAGGCATTAAACCAATAATTGGATTAAAAAGTTGGCTTCGGTGACAAAGTAGGATATTACAGAAATCAAAATTCATTTAGATCAGATGGGGATCTAGAACACATGCAAATGTGCATAATATATCCACATGGTAATGTACATCAACTAGCAGAAAAATACCTGCAGTTGCACCATGAAAATAGTGTACAGCTTGACATATTGGATGTCATAAAAATCACCAAATTGAAGTGCTGCAACCTGAACAGTATAACATGAGAATAATGTAGAATTCTCAGAATATTAATGCAAAAACATGGATTAATACAGTCGGTACAAAAGATCCTTACTTCTGTCAAACATTGGAGGGTAAGATTCCGATATGATGCAATTGGAAAGAATTTTAAGAGTGTTTCCAGCTATCACATCCACAGAGACAACATTAGATAATAAGATATGAGACAATTAAGGGAAAAAAGGAGGGCTAAGTAACAAGTAAAAACAAATGGTATCCAATAAAAATAAAATTCAGTTCCATAGTTTCCAACACAAACCAGAGGGGACTCAAAAATATAGCCCAATGGAATCCATGAAAGGAACGCATGCAATGTTGCCAGTGTTGCCCTTATAAGTTCTGTCCTTTGTGATGCAGATAGTACATATAAGCACAACTCATGAATGAGTTGAAATTCACTGCAAACAAAATAGCAGTATCTAGTAAGCTGTTTCTGTACCGCCTAGAAGTAGTAAGAACAAAATACAGAGCTTTGTTTAAATAAACTCTAGGCAGAATAAAATAGATGGCATGACATTACATAAATAAAGATGCATGGTAATGTTACAATAATGACTAGGAGCTACAAATAGACTAAAACTGAAAATAAGAAGCAAACAGAAAACATTAGATACCCTCGGGTTTTTTTTCTATCTTTGAACAAATGGCAGAGTAATATAAATGGCATGCTAAAAAAATAGATAAATCAGTATGGTTATATTACAACAACAACAATAGGAACCATGAATAAATTTAAAGTTAAAAAAAGAACCAATCAGAGAACGTCAAATATGATCCTCTGTTTTCTGAGAAACATTAGAGATACTTAGATCACCCCTCAATAAAAATCAAGGCAGAGTACTTGATACCCCAGCTCCTGTGCAAGCCATCCTTTACAATGTTTGCATGGCTCATGTTTAAAAGTAAATTGGCTTCTACGTCCAATTATTTCAGCACCTATCCATGTTTTTCCCTTTCTTCGAATCAGAACAGAAGCTGGCTACTTCATTAAACCTCAACACAAAACAAGATTAAAAAGATATCTTGAATAACTTGATGAAGATCAATCAATTCAATCCTATTTAAGCCATAGTGAAGACCAATGTTTTCTTACCTGCACAGTTATCAAAAGAAAGAAAAAGGAAAATATGCCAGTTCTTGAGGTCCGCACTCAATCAAAACAAGAACAAATTGCAGAGCATAAAAGGTTAGGTTCAAGAATCAAAATAGTGTTTGTGGTGAGCGTAGCGGCCAGTGGCCAAAACGATGCATAGCGGGTGTTATGTAGTGGTTGGAGGGATACGTAGCGGCATAACGGTGTGAATTTTTTAAGTGGTAAAAAAATGAATCTTATATAGCAGCCAATCTTATGGTTTTTTTAGTGATTTATAATCATATAAGGGTAGAGACAACTTTAGGAAGGGCTATTAAGGAGAAGAAATAGGATAAACAGTATTTTAAATTTAAACTGCTTGGCTCAAATAGGTTTTAGACCGTAGCGCCGCTATTTTCAAAATAGCGTAGCGACCTCAACCGCTACTGCCAATAATGCGGCCACTATTTTGAACCACGGTTAGGTTCAATAATGCCTGAAAAACCCTAGACTGGATGGCATGCTCCATTAACGTCACACAGAGAACCAATTGCCAATATAGAGAATGACATGCCACAATATAACATGACAGCTCGCTCACAAATAACCTACTTAAGGGAGCGAAGTCCATGGAATGAAAATATGCCGCTAAAAAATAGCATCGCAACTCTCAAGTAATAGCAAGCTCACCATCTTTCAACCAAATTTATTCTATTTATGAAAAGCATAATTTCACACTTTGAAGAACAAATATTTATCTATTTTGTATTTCAAGTAAGCACAATAATAGCACATGAATGACAAGCAACTTGATCATCCTATTGTTCTTGCATATTTTTCCAAACAAATCAAGGCTTCATACAATAACATCAATGAATTCAAGTAAGCAGATAACGAAAATGGATCCTACAGCTTAGTTTTGACACTACCTAGAAACAATGATAGATCCAATTAACAATCCTGTAACAGTAAATTAGGAAAGAGTGCATTGAAATTGAGTCTATTACCGCCCATTATTTTTACAGCCCTTTACACCATAAAGCACATTCTGGGGGGGGGCGGGGGGCGGGGGGGTTCAGGATCATATGCTGAAACTAACTGATACGGCTTCATTGCAAACTATTTAATAGCAAGCATTGGCCAATTCAGTAGGAAGTGCTCTCCAAAATTGAGGAAAAAAAGAACCTACAAGAATTTCACTTTCAACTTGTTGTTACCTGTTCAATGACTGTTTAAGCTCTTTGATCTTCTGCTGAGTCATCTCTCCTCTTGAAAAATCAAAAACCTCTTCACTGAGAAGCTGGATCATTAATGGTTTATTTTATTTCAATACTATAATCTATCAAAGAGAACAAACCGAGTCCAAGATGCAAACCAAAAGAAAATAGTACAAGCAGCACTTAGATAGAAGAATTAACCTTCAATATTGCCATACAATTTTCGCATATTGTTTCACTACTCTTTGCAGCTGAAACAAGATCAGGAATAAATGTACGCCATCTGGCCGGCCACTCATGCTTCAAAACCTGTACTTATGGAGTCAAATTTGATCAACTAAGTGGAGATAGTCAATTAAAGTAGAAAGCACAATCAACTTTAAAGTTTTCAAAGAGCCAATTGAGCCAATTGATTCTGAATATTAAAACTAAATAATTCTCAATCACTGGAAACTAAATAAAAGTAAAGACTAAAGAGAGCCAACAATCGGAGTCCAGGCTCCGGAATTGTGGTCCTAATTTAATCAAATTTTGTAGTGGAAAATGTCACTCGAAAAGATAATGATACTGAATACAAAAAAGACAAATTAGAAGATCACCTGAACCAATATAATATTTAGTTTATTGACATAAAGCCTTTCCCTCCGAAAAGAGACTTCATTACTTGAAAGCTACATGAGAGACCAGCATCAGCATATAAACAGAAGATGTATACATTAAGCAACAGAAACTACTGAAAACAATGTTAAGTGTCACTCCAATTTAGGTATTTACTTGCACAATAACGTCTGATATGTAATTTTTAATTCCATCTCGTTGTTCAACTGGCAATGCATTCCACCGGTACTTTATAACACCCTCAAGGACCTGCATATTAAAGCCAAGCACATCCATTAAAATTTAGGAATGAAAACTGGATAGGCCAAAGTTGCAATCATCAACAAATATCCTATCAAAACACTTGAAAATGACACTGTCACCATGTAGGCAATAGAGAGTGGAATGAGGCAAAAAAAGAAAATGGAACATAACAGTAGCAAAGCCTCAATTTTTAATGTAGACATCAAAATGTGAAAGATGCACGCCAGATATCTTAAGAAATTGCAGATGAAACCCATTCTATTGAGCAAACAAAATTCCACAATGCAAGTTCAACCACAACAGGGCAGAGGAAGACCATTTATTCCCCTTGCTGGTTAATGATCTGAAATAAAGGTTACTAGATGAGGTTCACTCTTATGACCTTTTGCCTTTTGGATAGTTTATGACCCAAAAATTCACAAGCTTTCTTTTTCTTTGTGTGCTGTTAAACTGAAACATTATTCACATCAAAACATGGTAAGAGCAGAAACCAAAACCACACACAATAAAAACTTGCTCCATTCTAAGAGCAGAAATCAAAACCACACAAACCAAAAATAAAAATTACTCAATTCCATAAAAATTACTCCATTCCATAATATAAAGTGTCAAATACAGGGAAAAGAAAGATTTTATTACATATTTCCATGGCCTGATACTTGTCCTGTGATTGTCAACATATTCTCTGCTTCCAATATTTAACATGTTACCCTTGATATCCTTTTGATACCCGATAAGCGTAAATTCGAGTTGCAACTAAATCTGTCTGTGGGGGATGGGATCACATGTGCCACCATATCTGGCTCTCACCCAGGTGAAAATCCATGTATATATGTTATATATCTTAGAAGGCAATCAGGTAGGTTTCCATCCCAATTACTTTGTCCTGCAGTGGAGTAGATCCAACACCATGGATTGTGTCAACATGCAGCCTCACCTTTCAAAATTTTGCCACATATCCCTACTACAATTCCAACAAAAAGTAAATATCGAACATATTCATAAATTATCCACCTTTGTGAAGAACATTAATGACATATTAATATATCATATATGACAGGAGTGAATAGTTAAGGGAAAGTAACTGGGCTCTACGGATTTTTTTTTTTTCTTGGTGCTCTTCAAATCAAAATAATATAACCATATTATATGATTAGGAGGTGTTGCCAGAAGTTAAAAAATGTGCTCATGAAAAACTTTAAAAAAAAACACACGCGCGCGTGCAAGAAAAAAAATGTAGGTTGAAACTCATACCTATAGTCGACGAAGAAGAAAGTCAAAAAAAAAAAAAATTTAAAAAAAAAAAAATTTTAAATTTTAAAACTATAAATAGTCATTCAACTCTTGATATCCTGTGTGGGTGAATTGCCTTAATTGTGCAATTCAGTACAAGAAGTATCAAATAGCAAGAACATGCCTGAATCATTAGATTTATTTGTAAATATCTTAGGATTCAATATAAATGATCACATTCATATCCTGAATCCTAGGATTCTAACAACTCGGGAGGTTTCTTCTAAAAATGAAATTCCAAATGACCCAACCATCTTATCTTTATCTCCATCGAAGTGTTATCGCATCTAGCATTTATGTAGAGGGTCAAGTTCATGAGTTCTACCCTCAAATAAACATAACCTCACAATATATGATTTCATAATTATCCTCCATGCAAGATCATTTATTGCTAAGATATGTCATGCAAAGCATAAAATATTGATGCAAAACTCACGTCCATCCAGCATTTTCCCATGAACTTCGGTATAATTCCTTGTGGGAGGCATCGTCCATCATGGCTCAGTTCTCATCCCCTTCCATATTTCAACAGTCTAAAGCATAGTTACAAAATGCGGTAAGTTTCCGCTGAAATTGCCAAAATCATTCAGATCGGACAGTAATTCAAAACAAACAAACCCCCCTAGAAAATTTCAGACCTGTTCGTCCAAAATCTGTGCTTTCGGTCAAGATCTCTGATTCCGGCCGAACAGGTCCGGAAATGCCTGAGCAGGTCTGGAAATGCTCTGTTCAGCCAAAACCTTTTTAAGGAAAAAGAAAACCCTAATTCCTTTCATTTCCCTCCGAAATTTTTAAAGGTGAGAAAAAACCCAATCCCTTTCCAAAACAAGAGCAGAAGTTCTTCGCAGCAGGGGAAAAAAAGACTTGCAAGAAAGGAAAAAAAAAAAGGGAGGAAGAAGAAAACTGGACTGGAGGGAACCCATCCGCGCTGCCGCTGCTGCTGCTACTGGTCGCTGCAGCTCTGCTACGAGTCGCCCCCACTGCTGCTACCAGTCACCCCAACACTGCTTTGTCTCCCTATCTTCCTCTTCTTCCCTCCTTCCCTCTCTTCTTCCTTCTTCCCTCCTTCCTTCTGCTTTCTTCTTCCTCTTTTTCTTTCTCCTTCTCATTTTTCATTTCATTTGCTTCATTCAGTCAAGATAAGAGGGGCGAAAAGAAAACCCTTTCACCTTTTTATAAGCCAAAAAGGGGCGAAATGAAAACAGGTTGGGTTCGTGGGCAGCATTTGTGGGGCTTATATATTAAAACTCTTTTAGTCATTTAAAATAAGCTCACTCATATATGTGGGCCCTAGAAAAATTTTACTAAGATAGTGAATAGGGTCTTAATCTGATTTCACCCCTAATAAGAAATAGAGCCTACCAAATTTTATTATTTTAATATTTCTTAAATATATTATGTTTTTCCGAAATATTTCGCCAAAATTTTGTATCGGCTGAAATTATTTGGTTTGGAGGCCAAACCGAAACACGGTCCGAAACAAATTTCTCAACCATGGTCTTAAGACTTCTTAAGTTCTAATTGTTTTCCATGTGCCATCTTCTATAGATCTTTACACATTTTCTCATTGTGAATTTCCACCAAGGTGCATCTCTACCATTTTCCAAAGCATCGCCGCCTTTGTGCAAGAAACCCAAGTTTGTTCCTCACAAAGCCAAGCACCTTCATGATTAAATCTTTAAAGTTCATTCTAGTTGATTAAGTGAACCTTATGGAGTTTGCTTCCACCTATGTATAATATATCCCTTTGCATTTTTATATCCTTTTGTCAAACATTTGTTTCTTATCTATCTGGACTATTATGTTCAGCCATCGTCAAAGTGATCCATATTACAAGTAACTCAATTCATCTTAGCTTGCCTAATTTCCATAGTTGTCAAGTATGTTTCGGTTCGGACGAAATGTCCGATTTTCCTCGGTTCGGAGCCTAAACCGAATCGAACATCTTGCTTGAAGATGTTCGGTCTAGGTTTCGTCTGATTTCGCCCGAACTTGAAGGTTTCGGTAAAAAAACCCCAAATCTCGGACGAACTGTAACCGAATCTATTGATTCGGACAAATCGAGAGGGGAACCGTTGAAAGAAGTGAAATCAAATGAAAATAATTTGGGGATTTGGATAAATCTGAAGAGAAATATATGAAATTATCCTACGCACCTTTTCTAATCGAGGAGAAAGCTTTGAGAAAGCCAACGAGCCCTCGTTTCATCTTCAAGAGCATGCAACGTTCAAAATCCCAATCGATCTATAAAATGTACTCCAAAGGGAAAATATCATCCATATCATCTCCAAGATCTTCTCTGCCGAAGAGATTGCAGCATTTTCTCCCTCGCCGAGAGTCTTGGGTGCATTGCCGAAGGTCATCGTTGCTGCGATGCTTTGATTTCTTGCAAACAAGCTCGTCAGAGAACCACCAATGTAGAATCTCTCCAGTACTTCTTCGTTTCCCTTCCTTTTATGGTCGATTTGAGGAAAGGGTTTGCCGAAAGGGTTTGAAGCAGTCGAGACATCCTTTCTTGTATTTTTTTATGACGAGAGGCCCTTTTAAAAGGGTTTTGCTTTCACAGATGGGTTGTGAATCGTGATGAGCCACCCATTTGTAATCTTTGATGTTCATCAGAGGGCCACCCACTTAATTGGTAACTGCTCATGTCATCAGTGGGCCCCTCATCTGTAATAGCTGATGTTCATCCGAGGGTCATGTGTCAAGGGTTATTTGTAGTTGCTGATGTCATCAAAGGGCCACCCACTTTATTTGTAAACACTGAAGTCATCAAAGGGTCAATTATTTGTAATCGTTGTTGTTCATCAAAGGTCCTTTTATTTGTAAATGTTGATGAAGGCTAAAATTGATGCTGCCGTTCAGTATTTAAGAAATACCAAAGCCCATTATGTGAGTTGCATACATTGATATTTGATGTTATTAGCAAATTTTATGAAACCATTTTTAAAATATCAATCTGAAATGGGCCATTTAAATGATTTTGATATTTTTATGTGTCCCACTGAAAATTTTGATTAACAAATTGAGCAGTGCTATATGTTTTTAATATATATATATATAATATTTATATTTTCCGAAATAAATTTCCGAATTGAAAAGCGAAATGTCCGAATCGACCGAAATATTTCATTTTGGAGCCAAACCGAAAGAGCGTCCGAAACGAACTTGACAACTATGCTAATTTCCCACTTTGCCATTCGCCTATCCAACAATTTTACTTCTGTATAACAGCCAAGAACATTCCTAAAATTTTAGCTCTATGTAACAACAAATCATGAATAAAAAAATCCCCCTCTCTGTGTTCCTCAATACAATGTCATGCTAGAGGTCAACCAACTAAAAAAGAAAAGGACATGCAAGGGATCCAATTATTCAAGTTTTTAAGAAACGCACATTTGTGGAAATGGTTACATGCAGGAAGATGTGTCTTTGCACAAAGAACTGAAGCATTCATAGCAGGTCAACTCCTATTTATCGATTAACTTCACATAAAAGAACATGGCAAGTTACCTGCAGAGCAAAGAACTTTGTGTTCAGGTTCTGTGAGTTCTGCAGAATGTGAACTACTTGGAGCCATGTATCAGGATTGTTCTGCAACTCTCGCAGTATCTGATCTGCAGCCGTCCTCTGCCACAATAGAAAAGAGAGAGAGAGAGAGAGAGAGAGAGAGGGAGAGATTACATGCCAGCGAAACTACAGTACACAAAAACAAAATGCTTGAACCCAAAAGAATGAAAAATGGAATGACCACGTCTAGAAGATAAAAATAAAAAATAAAAAATATGAGTTCCCTATTCAAACTACATATAAAAAGACCATAAAGGCTATGTTTTGATGAACCTCATATCAAAAAGTCCTTGAAAACCACATTCTGCTGGGTAAACTCATCCCACTAACCATACATACATTCTTCTATAACACTCAAACCACCTAAAATGCTGAGATTTCCGCTTCAGTTTACAGTGTACTACAAGTATCCAACTGTTTCGCCACTAGAAACGCATCAAATCATCTCAAAGAAAAACCAAAACAAAAAAAAAAAAATCCCCAAAATGCAATGTGATTCAAAGAACCAGTCATTGCTTACTGTGAAAGCAACTGCTTCCTAAATAACAAGAATGGAAAACCCACCGCGAAAACCCTCAGGAACGCCAAAATTAGAACGAGTACTACAAAAACAAACCAAAACCCGAGCAAACAGGGAAGTACATAAAAAAAGATGAAAAAAAAAAAGAGAGCGATCAAATCAAAACCGAGAGCTGACCTCTTCCTTAGATCCCGTCCCATAGAAGGCCGAAACAGTGGCATCAAGAAGAGGGACGTCGATGGGCTGGCTCAAATCTCTAAGTCTCTCCGCCATCGATGAGAGCTTCGAATCGAAGGAAAAATAGGGAGGATTGAAGATTAGGGTTTTTGAGGCTCGAATCGAGCTTGAAAAACCCTAGAAAACGTGAGGAGGGTTTTAATCCAGGTAGGGAAGTTGAGAAGAGGTGGGATCGAAAACCCTAATTTTTCTCTTCTGTTCGGGTTTTTTGGGGTTTTAGGAAAAGAGGAGAAAAGCTAAAAGGGTAATGGAGGGTTGGGGGGAGGGATTTTTGAAGAGGTCTTGGGTTTGGGTTATTTTTTTTCCGCTCTTTTGGATGCGCTCACGGAGCGTTATAGGTGCAATGAAATCTCGGCCTTCTCGAAGAGTATAAGGCGTGAAAGGGAGAACCGGACTGGTTAAGAATTGCGGGAATGCCACTGTGTGTATGTAGAAACTTCCAAAGGAGGCTAGTTAGGGCTGGATTGGGTGTTGAGTGCAGGGGTACTCATGGGCTGGGCCAGCCCGGCCCGATCCGGACCCAGCCCAAAGTGATCAAGTGGTAGAAACCCCGAAGCCCGGTCTGGCCCGTCCAAACAATTGCTCATATGCCAACAAAAATGATAAAAGCCAGATTCAGCCCGGCCCGATTCATTAAATGGGCGGGCTCAGGCTTGACTCTTTTGGCTGGTATCGAGCTTGGGCCGTGCCCGGATATGTCCTAGGCATGAACACCCCTAGTTAAGCAGGTATGTTGGATTGAGGCCATGACAGTGGGCTAGGCCTAGCCCAAATGGAATGTTGGTTAGCCCATTTATAGGATCAGGGTAAAATGTAGGGTTTCTAATGGGACGGTTTTGGGTTGAAACCATGCTGGACCAGACCCGGACCCAAATCCATTCTAAATAACGGTTTCGGTTACACTTACAGGTTTGGTTTTCGACTGTGAACCTTTTTGTTAGTTTTAGGCCCAGTTTCGATGGAAAGACCAAATTTGGTTCCGAAACCATGTCCAACTGGAAGACTGGACTCTAGTTCCAAAACCGGGTTTACTTTCTTTTCATTTCTTGTTTTTTTAAATAAGGATATCATTTAATTAAATTAAATCTAAAAATGCACGACAAAAGTTGATTTTGAGTTATTGTTTACAACATTAAAAACTCATTTGTCAGGTCCCGGATCCATGGGATCGGAACCTATATAGACCCATAATCAAACTCGTTTATGAATCTAAACCTAGATTGGGTTTCGAACTTAGACCCGTTTATGAATCAAGACCAAAAATAGGTTCCAAATCCAAATTTTGTGGGTCGGAACTTCCGATTGATCAGAAAACCAAAAACTCAGTTGCATTCCTAATGAAATGTGTGAGTGGCAGTGGTTTGAATTGAGGTTTATGGGCAATAAGTCATGGATCGAAACAAATTTGGCATGCTTATTGAACGAGCAGGGTTTCCCGACAAGTGTGCAACCTATGGTTGTCAACCGACATGATCTACATGACTTGTTTAAATTTTATTTAAAAAGAAAAATTATTTTTTGAATGATGAAATCAAGGCTTTGTTTCTCCGCAGGTTGCCTTGATGAATTATCCATACTCACATCTCATCGTTTCATCATCATAAGAGTTTATCCCAATTGTGTTGGTTCATTTACAAGGATTTCGCCGTGTTATTCTTGTCCATCATTGGCCAAATCCTTGAATTGCTTGTGCTTCAAATCTATCCTTACTACTCGCCCTTTTCTTTCTTAAGGGCCAATCTGCAAAGAGAGTTGTCTTCACGTGTCACTGTTAGGTTATATCATATGTATCGAAATCATTTCAAATTAGTCTCTCTTAATCTATTACCTATTTTCTATGGATAATTTTGTCTATTTTCTACTTTTGCCCCTCCTCACTTTTTTGGCAACAACCAAGTAATAAAGTCAAAGAGTTGCTAAATGCACACAAGATTTTTATTTCCACACATTGCTTCTCTTTACACCCACCACTTAAATTAAAAGAGTATCAAAATTACTTTCCACACACCCCATATTTCCTAAACTACTATAACCTCTACTCTCTCAAATTCTCTCTACACTCCCCCTCCCCACTCTCTCCCCTCTTCCTGCCTACTGGCCTCCCCCGCCTGCTCTCCCTCTTTCTCTATACCTCTCCCGGCCAATCTCTTTCCCTCTCCTTATCCTTCTCCTTCTCCATGTCTCTTTCACTCTCCCTCCTCTCTCCCTCTATCCCTATCTCTCTCCCTCTTCTTACCCTCCTACGCTCGCCGCTGCCCGCTCTCCCTCCCCATCTCCCTCCATCTCCCCCACTCCATGTCTCTCTCCATCTCCCTCCCTCCCCTTCTCTTTCCCTGCCGGCCTCCGCCCGTTGCCCGCTGTCCCTCTCATTCTTCATGTCTCTCTTTCCCTCTCTCCCTCTCCTATTCCGACAATGCTGATGGAGGGGGCATTGATGGTTAGGGTGGGGGAGGGTAAGTGAGTGCAGAAAGAAGTTATAGAGGTAGAGACTTTGATAGATGTCCTTTTAGGTAATTTACCACATTAGTATATTTGTTAAAAAAAAAAATTTCAGTGTGTGAAAAGAAAATTTGTGTGTGCATTTAGCAGCTCTCTAAAATTACAAGAGAACCTGGGGTAGAGTTGTCTTTTTGTTTCTTCAAAAGGAAGTCATCTTTAGACAAGATGTTGGCTTGGCTCTCCTTACTGGGAAAGTTTATCTCCTCTTTCTCCTCCTCTTCGAACTCATTTGAATTGGTTCTCAAATATGAAAGTATAGGAAATTCTTCAACCCATTTGCCCTTTGTTTCTTTTTTCTTGTTTTTTTCCTTGAGTTCAATTAATGCCACTTTCATGAATATATTTAAATGCATATATTAATTTTTCTCCTCTTTGATGTGTATATTTAAATGCATATATTATTTTTTCCTCTTATCTTTTTTTTTTTTTTGTCAACTACAATTACTCCTTGCTATTCATTTTTCTTTATTTTATGTTGTGAGTTTTTTTTTTCGACGTCATGTTAATTAAATCTGCCAAGATTGTTGATTTGGATTAGATCAGATTGAAAATCTAGGGCAATGTAAATGAATAGTTAGATTGGTGATAAGTTTACAAAATTGGGTTAAAAGACCATCAATTCATGTGCATTTGTAAACTTAATTAGGACAAATTGCATCATAATCCCATGATTTCATACATTTGAGCATAAAAGTGGACATACAGTGAAAATTAGCTACAAACCCTTAATTTTGCATGAATTTATGAGATTAACGTTTTTCACCGCCCTTGATACCCACTAAATAGATCTAAAGCACCGTGGCCCCATTGCATCCACTTCATTAGTTCATCTTGCATTAGATAGGGCCCATGCATCTCACGCATCCCATGCATTGCATAATTATTTCACTGCTAGTGATTTATTTATTTTATTTTGTAGAGATTATCACAAGCAATGCGGGGCCCACATGAAAGAGATAATTTGAAGAAAGAAAGAAGAGAAGATAAATAAAATAAAAGGAGAAAAAAAAGGGAACCACACCCTTGGCTGTGCTTCCCTATGCACGCCCAAGGTGGGTCCCACTAGTGCACAAATCTCTCTCTCTCCCTCTCTCTAAGTTTTCAAGTTTTCTCTACTATCAAGATTAGAGTTTCAAATCAAGAGTATTCTAGAAGAATCTAGATAGAATTTGAATTAAGGACCTTTGATCATCTAATAAAGTACTCTAACACTCATAAGGTTGCTACACCTTACCATCCATAGACCAGCGGTAAGGTAGAAGTCTCTAATCGTCAAATTAAATAGATTTTGGAAAAGACAGTCAATCCAAATCGGAGGGACTGGTCTTCACGATTGTTGGACGCATTATAGGCCTATCAGACTGCATATAAGACCCCTATTGGAATGTCCCCGTATAGTCTAGTTTATGGGAAAGCTTTCTGATAAGTCTACAAAAGTGTAGCTTTCATTCATCATTTTATATGCATTTGTGGACTTAATTAGGTTAATGGCATAGAATTACACTTAATTTCATAATTTCATGCATTTGAGCATCAAAGTTGGAATCTTAGTTAGATTTGGTCAAAATTCATTACATTGCATGACTTTTGTGAAATTAGGGATTTTCATCTCATTCATCACCCAAAAATCAGTTTTTTTAGTTTCACTAATGCATTCATGCTAATGTTGACACCTTGTGTTATTTTTCGAAAGTTGGGTATTTTTGGTGCATTAAGTAGGCATGTAGGGTCTCATGCATAGTCCATCTAGATTCTTCACATTTGATTATTATTATCATTATTTATTTTATTTATGTAGGAGAAATCAAAAGTGGGACCTGCATTGGTAAAACTTGAAAGAGATCAAAGGCAAGACATCCTCCATGGTGGGCTTACATATCTTGACATCTTGGTGGAGTTGGAAAGATTGGAAATTCTCAAAAAGAAAAGAAGAAACTCAAATTTGGAAAGATGGTGTTGACTTGCTAAATTTGGAGACCAAAATCAAGAAAGAGAGAGACAATTAGAAACTTTGCAAGGGGAGTTGACTAGTCAAATCTGCAAGTGAGGAAGCATGCCAAATATGGGAAGAGAATAAGATAAGCAGGCAAAAAAAGAGTCCAAACATGCCTTGGACGTCCAACATGGGTCCCACACCCCATTGCATGCCAAACACAAAAGTTCTCTTAATTGCACAATTATTCTCGGATTTTTCAGGGGCAGCAAATTGAAATGATCATAACTTTCAACTCGAGTGTTGGATTGATGCAATCTATGTACCATTGGAAAAGACTTTTAGAGTAGATATCCGTGGATCCCAAAATTGCATAAATCGAAGCTATATTGAGGGAGATATGACCTCTGGAAGTTGGCTGTTATAATTCTATGCGGGAATTGCAAAAAGTTTTCAAAATTTGTAACATGAGAGATGTTTGAGGAGTTCAATTTGGAAAGAATTGGAGCCCAAGATACCACACTTAATAACAAATTCTCTCCAATTCAAATTCTTTCCAAGTGTGAAGCCTAGCTTGAGACCTAAACAATAAATATTTACAAATAAGGAAACAAGTCCTAAAAGAGAGGAGATTCTTTGCTAAAAAGGGGGCATCAATATCTATAAAGTCATTATCCATGAAGCATCTCATGTCCAGCCCTCTCTCCTATTCCTTTTTTTCTTTTCTCCCTTCCTTGTTTTCCATTAGTTTTTATTTGTTTATTTTATTTTGGTAGCCTTGTGCCATGTCCAAGGATTTATTTTGAAGGAGAAAATTTGTGAAGGAGAAGTTGTAAATATGCAATTTTTAATGATAAATCAAGAAGTATTCTTTGCAATAGCGGGCTAATTTTCTTGATTAGAGCTATGGATGAAGGTAAGTAATTGTCTTTTTATTTGTTTAGTAATTCTAATATGTGTTCCATAATTATGTGCTTAATGATTAATAGTCTTTGTGCTCTAGGCAAATCTCTATTTTTATTTCTAAAAATAAAAATTGATTTTTGACTATTCGTGCTTAGGTTTGATAGGCCATGCTTAGGATTTAGATCTTTTAATGGTTTATACTTGCTTTTGATGGGTGGTGTTTAAATGATTTTTATTCTTTTATGAAATGAATGAAGTCTTGAGTTTTGAATTTTTATTATTAAAAAGGGATTTTAAAAGTTAGATTTTCCAAATAAAAAACATTGATTTGTCTTTAGTTTGAAGTAAAAATTGGAACAAATTAGGTTTACTTGATAAATAATTTGTAGATGCTTATTGGATTCCTATGCTCTAATCACTTTCATTAATTGGTAGTTTTTATCTTTCTAAATTAGTTGCTTGCTTTTATTTCTAAATACTCAAAACTTTCATTAATTGTTAGTTAATTAGTTTTCTTAATAAAAAAGTTTCTTAAATTAGCTCCTTTTGTGTTCGACCCGTTCTTCCCACTGTCTCATCTAGACACCTGTGCACTTACGGTATTTTATGATTGATATTGATCACATCACTTTCCATTTGTTTGTTGAATTGGAACATAGAGCATATTGGGCTATTAATACCTTCAATTTCAATTTATCGGTGGCCTGTACCCACTTTAAACTTCAACTCAATAAGTGTGAGAACCCGACCTCTAATTTTCTAGATTAGTGTTGTTTTATTTGTGGATTAGTTTCTTTTAGTGGGATTAGTGTTTGTTGGGTTCAGTTTGTGAGCTATAATGATTTTTCACTAGTTTTGGGGAATTTTGAGTGCCTTGGTGACTAGTGGGGCCCTTTGGGGGTTCCCTTTATGACTTTGCATTTACTTGTGGGATTTTTTGGAATTGTTTCAATTTATGTTTTTATCCCGTTTCATCTGTCTCGTTAATCCCGACAACTTCCATGTTGATCTCATCCAAGTTCGAGACCCAGAAACCTGATTTCATAGCGTTGAGGGCAAAATAGTCACTGTGTACTAAATCTGTATCCAAAACTTGATATCCCGAAACCCGTTAAACATATACTTTTTGGAAACTAGATATTCCGGAGATCATTTCTTCTATCTTCGTCGAATTCATTTGAAGCCCCGAAAACCATGATTTCAGCCCAAAGAGATTTTCTAATGGTGGGACCCATTCTCACTTGCTTATATAAGTGGAACCCATCTCCCTTCTTTTCCATCACAAAAGGCAGCCTAGGGTTTTCTCTTGCAACTTCCTCTTCTTCTTCTTGCTCTCTCCATCTCCAATCAACACCAAACTTGCATCAATAAAAAAATGGAGGTTATCATTCTCTTCCCCACCTTGCAAGCTTCCTTTTGATACCATTTGTTGAGAAATCCACCAACTTTGAGATCTTCATTGAACTAACTCTTGCCATTTGGAGACCTTACAAGTAAGCAATCTTCTCCATCTCCTAGATTTGTATTCTTCTAGTCCTTGAGAAGCTCCATTTTCATTATTGAAAGTTATTTCTTCTTCATTCATGGTTTGACCCATTTTAAGGTTTGTTTTGGGGATTTTGTTTGTGCTTGTAGGATTATTGAGAGAGCTTTGTTTAATAGCTTGATTTCCTTGATTAGAATACCCAAGGCAAGTGGATGAGTTAATATTATGAGCTTTCAACGGTTTTCATGAGGAATGTAGTTGATTCGTCATTTCCATTCATATTTATTGACTTGCATTGATTTTTGAAATAAATGCTTTGAATGAACCTTGCTAAGTCATTTAATGTTTTGGAAACATATTGGCTTGGTACTTGCTGTCTTTTGGATATATCTCAAATGAATGTTTATGATTTGGTTTCTCTTTCCTCGTGTGGATGTTGTGGTTAAGAAGGAGGTGATGGAATGAACACATATTGGGGTTTTGGAGAAGCGTAGATAGATGCATTGGAGGAGCTCTTAGCTCAATCTTATTGCAATGATAAAATGGAAGTGAGGAGAATGGTTTTGAGGGGGAAAATGGCTCAAATCTGACTACAGTGGGTGTTTCCCTCACCTGGTGGTCAGCCAGCGGTCATCTGTCGGCTAGCCGTCTGGTGACTGGCGCCTAACCACCAGCTAGCCGAACAGTCGCGGTTACTTTTCCAGAAAGCAACATTTTCCTCCTGAAAACACGGTCAGCCTTACGGTTAGCAAGCGGCTAACAGCCTAACCCATCGGCGGCTAACCGCCAGCCAACCGACCTATTCGGTTACTTTTTCAGAGAGCAACATTTTCCTCCTAAACACACGGTCAGCCTCACGGTTAGCAAGCGGCTAACCGCCTAACCCATCGGCGGCTAACTGCCAGCCAACCGAACCATTTCCGTTACATTTCCAGTAACCTGTCTTTCTGTCAGGCCAACCGCGGTCAGCCAGTGGCTAACTGCCTAACCCAACGGCGGCTAACCGCCATCTGACCGCAAGGTAACCGAAATCACCTAGACCACCATTCCAGAGAGCTCCTCGCTCGAGCGATGAGCTTTTTTGGTCAAAGGCTATGTTTCGGACAATGATGAACTAATTAAACGTTTTGGGACTATTCATTGAGAATCCCTCTATGTCAAGGAGATTTACTAAGCAATGTATGAGGCCATTTGAGAAAGAAACCATATCACGAAGATGTCATTCGAAGTTTTGAAAATTCAAAGTGTATAAGGAGCCCGGAATGTCCCCCAAACTCAAAGAGTACCAAATTATTATTAGATTGACATACGGGATGTGAGGTCCCACCCTTGGTGGGCCCTCTAAGGGCTATTTTATAGACTAATTAACTCTAATTTATGTTAATTATTGATTAATTATGTTAATCTCTGCTAATCTTTGCTAATTTCTTCTAATCTTCGCTAATTATTGCTAATCCTTGCTAATCTTGGCTAATCATTGTTAATTACTGTTTTAATTGGGCTAATTAGGGGCTAATTAGATTGACTAGTTAGATTTCCTAAGTTAGTTAGATTAACTTAGTGGGTTAGTGTTTTTAATTAATGGGGTGTTGTGTTAATCCTAGGCTTAGTTAGTAGAGTCTAATTAATTAAGCTAATTAGTGTGGGTTAGTGTTAAGAGGTGCCTCTCCTCTAGAAACTTCCTAACCAAATGACCCAACTACCCCCCAAACCCTAACCCTCATTCCACTAAACCCTAAGGGTACTATAGTCTTCAATCACTCCACTAATCCTATATAAAACCTCTCTTAACATTTGCAATAAACCCTAAACCCTAATCCCAGCCCCCATCCCAAGAAGACCTTCAGCCCCCATCCCAAGATAACTTCCCCAGCTCAACTGCCTACCCTCCCCATTCCTCTCTTCCTTCCTCTTCTTTCCCTCTCTTACGTACGAGCAAGTGCAACCAGTTGCTGTTGAAGGAAATTCCATTTTTGAAGACCATCGCTGCAGCCGTGTTCATCATCTTCTTCTTCCATCTTCTGTAACTGCTGGACCATCTCTTTCTCTCCATTTCCCTACTGTTACTCTGCTGAAATTTCCCCCCTGGGCTGTGCTGCAACTGTTTCTTCTCTGCTGGACTGATTTCTACTGGAAACTCCACTAGCAGCTACTCATCTTCTTCCTCTCCATTTCCCTCACTTCCCTGTCTCTACTGGACTGATTGCTGTAGCTGGAATTTCTACTTGAAGCTGCAGCTGTATTCTTCTTCTTACTTCTTCCTGCTACTGCTGCTACACTCTACTACTGCTGGAATCCCTTTTTAGGAGCTGCTGTGGTGTCGTCCTCTTCTTCCTCTGCATTTTTGCTGGACTGATTTCTGGGTTTACCTTCCCTGTTATTTCTCTCTTCTCTCTACAAATCAATTCACAAGCTACAAGAGGCAAGTGCATCATACTAATAACTTAGGGTGTATGATTTATTTCATGATTCAGTGGTTTTTAATTCACAAATATGTTCAGTTAAGTGTTAGTCTACATTTGAGCTTTGTTGTGTTTGTTTGGATGGTAAGGTCACTGATGGATGGGGGTTTTCACCCCCCATTTGGAAGATCAGTGGGCCATAAGGTGATGGACGGATGGTTATGGAGTCATTTTATGTTTAGAATGGTGTTGGTGAAGTTTGGAAGGGATTGGAAGTAGTTTGGGTGGAAATGGAGCCAAAACAGAGTGACTGCAGAAACTGGGTTTTGTCCCAGTTTCGTGTAACCGGTTAACCGGTTGGTTAACCGGCAGTGTAGCCGGTTAACCGGGCTTTGCAGGCCGGTCAACCGGCCACACTGAAATTGCAGAAATGGAAGCTCCCAGTTATTTCTTCTGCAGGAAGTGCTGCAGTGCAGCCGGTTAACCGGACTATGCAGGCCGGTTAACCGGCCACACTGAGATTTCTTGGAAAACTGGCCCTTAGCCATTTCTTGCACAAATTTCATTTCAAATAGTCGGGTTGACCTGGTCTCGCACCGGTTGACCCGATTCACGCTGTTTGTGCAGGAAGTGACTGAAAGTTGGTTCTTCAATCAAAACTCAGACTCCTTACACCCAAATGGACTTGATACTTAGGATTTTACTTTAGGTGATGTTTAAAGCGGGAACATCAATCGTTCTAAGGTTTTCAGAGTATGCGGTCAATCACCTAGGCCTGGTTGTTTGACCGGACACGCTGTAAGCCTCTAGAAACGATATAAGTTGTCCAGGAAGCCTGGTTCAGATTAGTTAGTGCACTCGGTTGATCTTCCCGACCAGGAAATCCACCGAGCTCTCAACACATCAGGTTCACCTGGAAAACCCTGATTGTTCCAGTTTTCAACACTTAGGAGATATGATCAGTTGTGGGGCCCATTGACCATCCAAATGAGCATTTGTCAGTGTCCTAAGCCCGAGTCAACGGTGTGGCTCAACCTTGACTCGCGGGGACCACTGTTTAGAGTTTTGGTTGATAATCTAAGATGATTCGACCTCCAAGAGTTGTCATAGATGCCATTAACTAACTAAGCACCAAATACAATATTTTACGGCATTAATGACATCGTTTAGAGATCGAATTACCGGAGATAGACCTGAACCTAAAGTGGCCCATTTACCTAGGATTGGACCGTTGCTTTTCCCGTTGATTCTCTGATTGAAGTTTATACTTCACTGTGATTTTACTCTGTCATTCTTAGATCTTTAGATAGTTGTTTACTGTTAATTAAACATAATTGGAAGACCTGAACCTAGGGTATCTAGAGGTGACCCGATGGTGTGATTTCGGAGATCATTGACTCGTGTCTGTGTCTAGGCGGGCCCTTAATGGGCCTAAGTGTGGTGATATGAACCCTTTAGCTTGAAGAGGTAGTTTCTATTGGACTGTTAAGTTATATGGATTGAAATGGAACTGTTTATCAGTAATAGTGGATTAGTTGCCTCGTTTGGACAGTTTTAGACCAGGCCATGTACTGATGGGCCTTGGTATGGATCCAACGAGTAGGCCTGGACATTGAATGAGATCCAGAGACTGTGTTGAGATGTTTGGACCTCTTAGGGATATTGTTAGGACCTTGCTCACGCAAGGCAAAGCCTAGACAGACACAGACCTTAGAGTTATTCTCGAGTCGGCATGAACATTCACTCGGTTGATTTAAGCTCAGCCGGTGGACTGATCATCCCCGGTAGGAGCTAGTTGAGTGTTGAGGAGCTATCATGATGAGCTGTGTGGTTAAGACGGCAAGGTGTCATACCGTGCCGATCTGGTGTGTTGAGATGATGAGATGATGAGTTGATGAGTGAGATTCGGGGTTAGTTATTCCCTGGTGAGATTCCCCGCCGCGACTGTGTTCAGTATGGGAGGGCCGCGGCATAATATCCCGCGGTATTCCAGCTCGTGTGAATGTACCACATTGTTTTTAGTAGTTTAGATGTTTCTATTTATACTGATTCTTTATGATTTAAATGCACAACTGCCTAGTTCATTTCCTTTGTTACTCATTTAATTTATGCACCTGTCTTTACTTCCTTCGATATATATGTGCTATGTTAGTAGTATGCTGTATCTTGCCAGATCGTTTCGATCTGACCCATTCTATGGTGCTTAGGCCTTGACCCAGAGATTCCCGACGACGCACTAGCCCTCGTGGAGGCACCTGTAGCCGGAGAGTACGCTTGGGGCCCGGCCGACACGGACGTCGAGCCGGAGGGCGGAGACGAGTATCCACAGGGGTTTTGAGAGATACTATTTGTTTTGGGTTTGAGTGCTTTTTGTAGTGAGTTGGGGGTAGAACACAATGTATAACTTTTTATTAACATTGAACCATTTACAAAGTAGACTGCAGTCTTGCTCTTACTTTATATATACATGATACCTATTGCTTCCGCTCTATTTAAATGTTATGCTTCCGCAAGTTTTAACCATTGAATGTTATTTGGTTCAAAAAGTTTTAAATTGGACCTCACTGCGGCCTACGATCTTGGAAGTTCTCGAATTTTCCGGGAAGTAGCGCGCCAATTTCGGGTAATCGAGCGAGTATATCGGTATCCGGAATTGGGGCGTTACACGGGATCCCTATTCACTTCAAAGAAATCTTGAACCCGATACTTTACCCGAAATTTCAATTGTTTATTGTACTTTATCGACCCCGAGATTTATACTACATGCCTTGTTTTCCCGAAAGCATTGAAGTACACTTACAATGGTTACTTGTCTTGAAGTGCATTGCACCACATGAAACGACAGTGTGCCCTTGAGCACCCCCGTCCTGCCCGTTTGTTTATTTGTACTTGATTTACTTGCACATGTCTCGATTTATTATTTGACTTATTAGTCAGCACCACTAAGTTTGGATAACCCTGTTGGTCTGATCCACCGACTTGGAGATCCCCCTCTTGTCCCGCCAGCTGCAGCTTGGATCCTGTTACCCTGTTATTACCGTGGTCTTGTCCCGATACCGCAGATTGCTACTGTGGTTCCCGATGCCCGGCTCGCTACCGTGGTCATGTATAGTATATGTATATGTATTTATCAGATTCATTGTTTCTCCTCACCTCAAGTGACTGAGATCAGTGCCTAGTTATTGCTCTGTCACTTTAGTGATAGAGGACTTAACTTCGTGTGGTTGTCATCTTGCTTGTTTCCGATTTCCTTGGATACCTATACATGTTTTATACTGCATTATGTTTTCAGTAAATGATTCGTTTCTTTGATGAAAGTTATTGATTGAACAGGTTGAATGCTTTTACAGACGTTTTACATGAATATATGATTTGTCAGATATCCATGTTTTACACCCATTTTACATGAATACATGATTTGTCAGATATACATGATCTTTCCACCCGTTTTAATTATATGCAGCATTTGATCAAATAACTTGATTTATCACATGTTTTATTCTTCAGTATATTTATTATCTTTTCACCCATCTGCCAGACCGTCGTGTCTGACCCACTATTTTGGTACTTAGGTCCAGATTTCTTTGTCCCGAGCTTAGTGCTTTTGTTGGCTGTGGAGCCATGAGTTGCAGGTTGTTTTGTTGGCTATGTCATGTAGACATTGTGCTTAACATCAGAGCTACGTCATAAATGGGGTAGTGGTATTGTTGTATGGCTTTTATTAGCCTTTCTTGGGATTCTTAATTAATGTATATTGATAATTTGTAACTTGAACATATGTGGGAATGCTTTTCCTGTTACTGTCAGCTCTGTATTTCGTTATGATGGTTTCCTCCAGTCTGATATGGTTCTTGATATAATAGCTATATGCTAGAGGTTGAGTGCGTCGTGGAATCCGATGGCAACGGACTCCGGGCCGCAATGTCACGAAAGCTTCCGCAAAATATTCAGAATGTGTTGGAATGTGTTGTCTTCACACACGCGGATCTTGGGAGAAAAATATATTTATGCTTGATCCCATTCGCGCCCCCGAGGTTCCGGTTTGGGGGCGTGACAATAAGTTAGAAAAACTACAGAATGATGCTTATGAAAATGCAAAACTCTATGAGGAATGGATGAAATGGAACCGTGATAGATCTATCTTTAGAAAAACATTTGAACCGAGTGGAAGTTCTCCTGTATAACTCTAGGTTACACTTTTTTCAAGGAAAACTTCGATCACGTTGGATTGGACCATTCATAGTGCTCGTGGTATATTTCCAAAAACTGGGGGAATTTTCAAAGTTAATGGTCAAAGATTGAAACCTTTTCTAGAATTGAGAGACAAATACGTTGAGGAAATCATTCTAGAGGATCCTGTCTACCAGGATCGACAGGCCTTGGATCTGACACTGGCCCCATATCAGGTGGCTTCTTTCCTTTATTCCTTACCATTTAATTTTTCTCATGTTGCATTTATCATTCTCTGCATTACATGAAAGACATCGAGGATGCTGTCTAATTTAGGTGGGGGGAGGGGGAGGGGGAGGGGGAGGAGGTAGAAACAAGTACACTTGTCAAATTTTAGGAATTTTAGGCAAAAATTTTTGTTTTAAAAAAGTGTCAAATTTTTTTAAAAAAATTTAGGTTTTTGTCCCGCTGAAGACGTTAAACTTAGCGCTTGTTGGAAGGCAATCTAGTGGTTTCCAGTTTTCTTTAGTTTGTTTGGTTTGTGTCCAACCTTGATGTCCTTTCCGACATCAAGTTCATCATCATGATGAAAATTAGGAAGGTTTTCGAGCAGGAAATGAAGGTTAAACAAACACTAGGATGGAGAAAGATGCGATGGCTTATTTTTGCCCTCAGCAGGGAGATTACAAAGAAGACTATTGGTTTGAGAACCAAAAGGTAACACTAAGGAAATTCGATCTAAGACGGGTTATGCTGATAGTGAGATTAACAAATTCCTACGAAGGCATAACTAAACCATCCCCACGATACGCAACTAGTTTGGGAATCTGGCTTTAAAAGACCCCTTTTGTCGGTCCGAGTGGACCATTTTTTTTATTTTCAGTTTGTTTTGTTTTGTTCTAAAAAAAAAAGAGGAGAGGGTCTTTGTTTTTGGAAAGTTCTCAAAGTAATTGATATGATTCAACGATGCTTGGAAACCTGGAGTTTCAAATTTTTTGGAAGGAAGTAAAATGAATGTTCAGTTTTTCTAGAATATGTTAAAACTTTGCTTTTCACTAAAACACATATACATCTCTCTAGGTTTTGGATAGGAAGCTTTAGTGTCGAATTCGGGATTTTTCAAGACAATAAAATGACTCTTCGAAGTTTAGACTTGTAAGTCTACCTAATTCATCGGTATAGTTGGGCCAACCAAAACCAGTGGATTAATTCGGACGAATTGAGAAGGGCTACCTATAGTTGAAAATTATAGAAATAATTAAAAAAATGAATGAGAAGAGAAAATATATAGGAATGTACAAAAATTAGAAAAAGGTGAGACACTTAAGATGTGGGTTTGCTCCCCATGTCCTATTTAGCAAAGCTAAATTCACCCAATGAAACCCTATGTTGAAAAAACAAAAAAAGAGAAGAAAAGAAAATAGAGATGCACCTCATGGCCTTTGAAAAAATAATAGTGCGAAAGCTGTCATAGTAGCTTTGAGAGAGAAACTTATGAGCTCTTAAAACTAGAAAAGAACGGAGTAGTTGAAGGAGAATTCTTTTTTCATGGCACTATAGCGGAACATTTGAAGGATTTATTTGATGTATACACTTGCACAAAGCACACAGACTTTTGAGAATAGAATCTTTGAAAATAAAAAGGTGAACCGAATTTTGAAAAGTCCAAGATTTTGACTATTTTGGGTCATACAAGTGACATCCGAGATAACTTAATGTCCTTCTGAGAAATTTCTTTCATTTTTTTTTTGTTTTTGTTGTATGAGTATTTTTTGGGTAAATGAATCTTGTAGGTAAATTCACTGCAAACCCTCACGAGGCATAACTCGTCCACTAGGGGAAACGTAGGGGTTTAAGGACTTGCTGCATACGCTAAATGTAGTTGAAAAAGCCAACAAAAGTGGCATTTTTCCATTTGTTTTTTGCATTTATCATTTTTTTATAGATTAGGTTAAAAAATCGCTTCTTTTAAAGCTTTGTTTTGATCGATGACTAGCAAAAAACAGGTTTTGGGGTGTGATAAGTCTACAAAATTGGGTTAAAAACCATTATTTCATGTGTATTTGTAGACTTAATTAGGACAAATTGCATCATAATCCCATGATTTCATGCATTTGAGCATAAAAGTGGGCTTATAGTAAAAATTAGCTAAAATCCATTAATTTTGCATGAATTTATGAGGTTAGTGTTTTTCATCACCCCTGGGACCCCCTAATTAGATCTAAAGCACCGTGGCCCCCATTGCATCCACTTCATTAGTTCATCTTGCATTAGATAGGGCCCATGCATCCCACACATTTGTTGAGTTTATGAATTTGCACATTTACGCATCATTTTATGATGAATTAGAGATTTAATTGGGTGAATTGCATCATTATTCATCTAATTTCATCATTTCATGCATTTTCACGTAGGAACTTGAATTTTCATATTTTTTCATACATTTTCTGCATTAACTTAGATTTTTTTTACAAATTTTCTCCAAAGAGTCCCAGTTGGAGTAGAACTCTGTCCGGATGGGTCCCGCTTCAATATTGGCTTTTCAGTATTTAATGTGTTGAATTAGAATGTGTAGAAAATGAGAATTGCAGACTTCTGTCACGGAGCCCACTTTCAAGCACACATATTTATCATGGGCCCTGCATTGCTGAATTGAAGATTGAAAAGAAGAAAATTGAAGAATTCGCCACGTGGACCCACACACAAGCCATATGCAAATCAATCAAAGGAGGGGTCTACTTATCATGTCAGTTAAAGAATCTTAACTACACACTACAACAAATGGGGCTTTTAGCGACGAAAATATTTGCGACGCAACCCAAAGCGCCGCAAAAAATAATTTTTTTCCAAAATAAAATTAGACCCGTCGCAACAAGTTAAGTATTTGCGACACACGACTCCATGCGTCGCAAATAGATACTTTCAGCAATGAATATAGTGCATCGCAAACAAATGCGTCAAAAAATCATTGGCGCCAAATGGCGGTAAAAATTATTCGCGACGCCAGATATTCATTTGTCATAGAAAAGTGTCTCTATTTGCGACGCAATCCCCACGTCGCAAATAATTTTTAGTCTGAGCTATGTCATAGAAAAGTTAAGGTTTTTTGCAACAATTTCCTTTTTGCGTCACACATAATATCTTATTCGTGACGCTGATGTCTTTGCGTCGCAGATAATCATTAATAGCGACCTCTATCATATGGTGTCATAAAAAATTTAAGCTAAAAAAATAACTATTTATTTGGGACGCAATTTATACGTCACAAATAATATTTAGTTGTGACAGTATACCTGCTACGTCGCAGATAATGAGTTTTTTTGCAACGTGGATTTAAATGCGTCGTAGATAATAGTTTTATTAGGTGACATTATTTTATAGTGTTACAAAAAAAATTAAGTATTTTATAGGGTAAAAGGTGTTTTTTTTTTGCTAAAAGTTAATTATTGCGGCGGCCATTAGTGACCCCCGCTAGAAGTTCACTACAACAATTTGCACTTTTACTGGCGTTTTTTTCCCAGCGTAATCATTAAACGCTGGAGAAAGTATAACTTTTACTGGCGAAAAAGCTTTTTCGCCGGAAAAAGATAGGGTTTTCCTGGCAATATATTTTCGCCGGTAAATATTAGGTTTTTCTCGACAATTTATCTTTTTCACCGGCAAACGTCAAAATTATTTCGGCCTTTTCCCTTTTTCGCCGGCAAAAGTCAAGGTTTTCTCGACCTTTTATATTTCTCGCGGGCAAAGTTCAAGGCAAATTTCCCCTTCAATTGGCCCAGTCTCGATCTTAAACCCTATTTTCTGAAAAAATGAAGAAAGCATTCCCATTCTTGATCCCTTTTCTCCTCGCGCTAGTTCTGCACTGCCCCTTCCCTCATGCCATTCCTTGGAAGCCCTCACGACGCCCCTCCATTTGCGAGTCATTTTTGGAAAAGGTCGACTCCCACGACGATTTGTTGGTTGCTCACGCCCCGTCGTCGACGCCTCTGCCCCTCCTCATTCTGCTTCAACGGCTCCCGTATCTCCAACGGGAACGATTCTGTCACTTGATCCCATTGAGGTTCTTCTTCTTATTCAAGGGTTTTCGCCAACAACAACTCGGATTCAGAAAGAGGTTCTTCAAGAACAGCAAGGGGATAAGAATATTGTCATTAATGAGGACGAGCCAGAAGAGGCGCTGCTTCAGAGGTTTTGTAGGGAGGTTCCAAATGCGTGCGTGATTCAGGAAGAACTGAAGGCGAGAGAAGCCGGAAAGAGGAATCGAAGAAGGTATAACATAGCAGTTTCTAATGACCTCAGAAACCCTAGTTTCATTTTCTTCCTTTTTTTTCATATCAATTTCTTGAAGTAATATTTTTCTTTGTTTTTTAGTAGAGCCGGGTTTTTGGTCTTCTTTCTCATATTATGATTGTTTGAGCTTTTTGGGGGATCAATTTAGAAGTAGGGGATATGTGCAGTTTGTGCTTTTTATAGTGTACACACAATGTGCTTCTTGTAGCATATGCTCAAAGACGAACATATTTGCTAGGGGAATTCTTGCCCTGTCAAGAAATTCTAAAGGATAAAACATGTTCTGTGCTTGGAAAATAACATTCTCTTCTCAATTCCTGAGAATCATGGAAGCCTGACATGTGTTTAAAAAAACTAATAACTCAAACAAGAGAATATTCTAAAACAAAATGGGAATGTATTCTTTAGCTCTGTACATGTGATCATTTTTTGTCATAGGCTAAATCTCCTCTTCATTTTTCTGGTTGTCTACATGTTCATTTGTTTTGATTTCAGCGGCCAAATTACCTTTATTTATTAATTAGCATTAGATAATAGTAACACATAAGAGTACATCTGAAACTCCTAAAATAACCTGTGTATGTTACCATTCCAATAAAAAAAATATGTCTACTGCTCTAATATCATTTGATGTGTATTGCAGAAACTGAAGTTGTTGACTGCTGATCTATGTATAGATGTAGATGAGTAGATGACCTTCAGATTTAAGTTGGGGAAAGAAATAATTAACTTCTCAATGTCCTACTCGTGTGTAATTGATTTTTGAACATTATTTCTTATGTATCAGTGTATAAATTATATTTATAATCCAAAATAATTGCAACATCTCAGTACTTTCTCTGTGCATTTTCTCATTTTTGCATAACGATTTTGAGTTGAGATTGCTGAAGTTGATTTGATACCACTAACTCAAAGGTAGATTTGTTTCTAATTCAATTTTTTTTCCTTTATAAATCTGAAAAATGGGGACCCAATGAAAGGTAGCAAATGCAATGAATGTTATATTTTTGGAATATGAACTTATGCGAGCCTCTTATTATTATGATCTTCTGGAAAGGGTGCATTATTAGTGGCCTGCCATCTATGAATGGATGGTTAATTGATGTGCAAGCTGGTTTTTGAAGGGTAAGAATCATTCTTTACCTATATCTTTTGTTGAGGGCATGACTCTAATCAGCAGTCATTGATTTTTTTTTTTGTGGCTTATGGAAACTGCTTAAGTAATATTGTTTGGTAGTGCAAATCATTTTCAGCATTTTGTATAGCTTTAAATTTGCTGATTTTAATCCGTTTCTGTTTCGCACAGTATGACTCTTTAAGTTGATGGATGCCTGGTAGTAACCTCTGGAGCACCTTGAAAAGCGAACTCATCGACAAGTTAGAGCTTGAACTTATCTTAAGTGATCATGATGGTTATCATCATAGTCCCATCCTTTTTTCCCTATTTTTTGGGGATTGGTGGCCTTTCCCAATCCATTTTGATTTGCCTTTGTGAGCTACACCTTTCGTTCATTCTTTAGAGCTATATTCTGTGACCACGTAGACTAACATGTCATGCCTAACTACTTCTAAGTCCTTTTATGACTTCCCTTTCCCTGCTACTTGTTCTTTAACACTACATCTTTTCAGGGGTTTCTCATATATAATGCTCCATTGCATTGGTATATGGGTGTAGATGTGTATATTGACAGCTATAATTCTTCTAATGAATTAGTAGTGATTAGTGAAGGGTGTTTGCCTGGCAGTCCAACTGGCACAGTTTGTAATTCTTGGTTTCCTGTGATCAAGTTCGGAAATATATGATAAGTATAATAAAGCCTGGAATCTTAAGCACCAATCTCTGTGAAACCTTAGGAAATATAGTTTGCAAGTTAATATCAGAGAACGGCATTGCCTTCCCAACTAGATGCTGATTAAATTGCTACTGCCTTTTCTGAGAATCCAGATGGTTACCTATTTCTGTTTTTTGACCAATCTTTGTCAGATAAATTTTCACTTTACATGTTTGCGGCACATTGGACTCCAAATTCCTGTGATAAAATTGTACTTCGTCTTCTTAGAAGCGCTCATGTATTCATTGGAAATGATTCCGTTTTAGGGTTAGATTTATGATGTACTAGTGGTCATCCATTAGATTAGAGAATAAGATAAATTATATCTCCATTCCATCCATCTGTGATTTTTTTATACTCCTCCAATTTTTAAAGAGAATGTTTGTGTAAGTCCATGTTGGGCTAACTATTAGTGATAAGGAAAATGTCTTACAGTGACCGGATAATAATGGTTCAGTTTATGTAATAATGATGGACCTCAAGATGTCTGGATGGAAAAGCAGATGGTGATCAAATGGATTGTGTTCCTTTGGGTAAACGATTTTTTTTCTTTTCTTTTAAGCCACTGTCAACTTGAAATGGAATCAAAAGTTGAAGGAAACAAAGTCTCATTAATCTCTATCGCTTGATAACCAAAGTTTTACTCCTCTCTCTCTCTCTTCTTGACAACCAAAGACGCCATCTTTCCACGAGATAAGTATCACTTGAAGGCTCTTTCTTCATCAGAAAGGCATCTTGTACTCCCTCCCTGAATAGGAGAACTGTAAGATTCGTCATCCCCGTCCTCTCTTTTTGCTGTCTGTTGCAGTTCTCTTCAAATTTGGGGCTTTATTTGGTGATTTGGGGTCTTTTTCTTTATGGGTTTGTCTGCTTTTTTGCTTTGGGAACTGAGGGTTTTGTTTTTATTGGTATGTATGGTCGTTTACTGACTCGATTTCCTGTTTTTTGTTTAATTGAATCATCTTTTGGTGATATTTCAACCCCCCATGTGTTTGTTTGTTTTCCCCTTTTGATTTCATGATGTTTCAAATGAGTGGGTTTATTGGGCCTTGAATTTGATACTGTGACCTGATTACGTGATGATTATATCATGGTTTAAGGAGTGGGAGTGGTAAAAATCTCATTTCCGGGTAACCATATAGCTAGAAAAGAGAGATATGGGGGATAGTTACATGATGTAGATAAATGGCTCCCCGTTGCAAAGGCACCCACAAAGCCACCAAGAAGAAACAAAAACAAGGCTAATCATTCATATCCACAGATCATGGCAACATAAAACAAAGGAAGGGAACAAAGAAGAGGAGGAAAAGAGGAAGAAAAAATGAGAGGAAGAGGAAAAGAATATCTTGTTCTCAGGTATCAGGTATGAGAACAAATTTTTTAACACAATTTTTTTCCTTTCCGCTTAATAAAATAACTGTTGAAAGTAACGCTTCTGATCACCTTATTTTGCTCTTATTATGTTTTGAAGTTGTTTCTGCTCTCTTTTTTCGACCAAGATACAAATTTTCCTTTTCTAGAAGAGAAGGCATCTAAGGATATGGCTGACACTTAATTTTTCTTTATTTGATGCATATAAGCCATATCAGGATGGTATTCAACAATGTACTCGAAGTTTACAGAGCATCTCGTCCCATCCTTTTAAATCCATACGTGATTTTTTTTTATGTGTTGGTTGCAGCGTTGGGAGAGAAGTCATTGCAATGCAGCTGATGTAGAGGTGATTGGTGCCTGTTCTGGAACCTCACATTTGCATAGTCGTAAGACAGAGTAGACATATTTCTATGTAGGAACAGATTGCACTCCCATTATACGAGGGTTGGCAATCACGAGGTGACATGCCAGAAACCTTATGAGGGTGTGCCCCAAGAAGATTGGGAGCTGTGCTGCAATAGGTTTTGTTCAGATGACTTTCATGTGAAATTTTATTTTATTTTTAAATGCATTACCTACATAGAAATGACCTTTTTTAGAAAATTTTGACAGCATTTCTAATTCATTAACTTGAATGCTTTAGTAAAAGGAATTCTGAAAATCGACAACTACTTAAAGTGAACCATTGTGCGGGTTCAAAATCATTTGTTGAATATCTTCATCAGACGGTATTAGTAATTCTAATATTTTAATAAGTATTGATTTATTAACTTCTTTTTTTAAAATTTAATATTGTGTTCGAATTTATACAGCGTGATGCTCCAATCGGTAGGATAGAATTGTGGCATAATATACACTATAGTCAAGAGGAAGGTTGGTCTACTCGAGTTGCTCTATGTAAGGACACTTTTTTTTTAAGTTTCATCTAATTACTTATTTCTTTTGTTCTTTAGTTTTTCTATACAGGTCTAAATATTTATGTGAATTTTTTTTCTTTCGTAGGAGAAAATTATTACACTCCAGTGGCAGTCCACAGAAGAGGATTCTCCCCCATTGATAGGGCATGGCATCATGGCCCCTCCATCCTCTTCAACAGGCCTTCACAATAATCAGCGGGTGGAAGAGCTTACTAAGAGGGCCACTGCAGCTGAAAGACAAGCTCAAGAGTTGGCTGAACAGTTGCAGCGGATGGAGGCTCAGATGGCTGGTCAAAAACAACAAATGGAGGCTCAGATGGATAATAGGCTATGATGCAATCTATAATGGCGCAAACGATGGGCACTCCTCCATGGTAAGACATTTATTCATTGCTTCTATACATCATCAGGTGCATGTTCAGTTCAAATAGAAGGCAAATAAAAATGAATAAAATTTCATCTTAAATTATGAGATATTTAGGTGCTTGATTTTCTTAGTTGTAGTTACCATGTTGAATCTCTCTTCATAAATGTCACATACCCAAAAGGCATATACAGTGAAGAGATTTTTAAAATGAGAAATAAGTAGCCATATCATCAAGTCAATCTGGTTTTTTCCATGCCCCATATACATCAAGGGCCATGATTTGAATGATATGGATTGATGTACATGTGGTGACTTTGTGCATAGGGTACAATCAACATGAACAAATAAGATTTCAACCTGAGATCTCAAATTTCAATTTTAACATCTATCTTATTTTATTTATTACAGATCGAAATGTGAGATGAAGAGAAAATAAGAACAAGCAACATTTTTTGGACCGGTTTGGATGGTGTAGATCAATTTGAGGATATTATATTTTATCGTGGAAATTGTTCGTTGTCTCTCCGTTATACATATCGAAGACCGCCTTTCAGTTATTGTTTCTATGTTATATTGAGACCAACTATTATATAGATTTATGTTTAACAGAGTTTTATCAATATCATTCAGTAAGAATTTGTGATGAGGACAACTGATTCGTTGCACTCAAATTCAATGAATTAATTTAGTTTATGTTTTTACATCGATGGAGTGTTATTTTCATACCTGAATTGCAACTTAGAGATATATGATTGTAATGACCTAATGGTGACTTTGCATTAAAGATTTGTGAATGGATGACTTGTGAATGGATGATGAGATTATATTTGTATTGATTGGGTATAAAATCAGGAAAAATATATCTATTTTAAAAATATTAAAAAATATTTTTTTTTGAGAAATTATTAGTTGCGGTGCTTTTATTGCGTTGCAAATAATCAATTGTAACAAGATAAATATTATTTACCACACCACATAAGCGTCGCAAAAAAAATTATTTGCAACTTTATATGAGCGTCGCCTTTAATAATTTATTAACGACCTTTTAGAATCGTCGTAAATATAAATTATTGGTGACACAATTTTACCGTTGCAAATAAATCATTATTTGCGACGTTTATAATACGTCGCAAATATAAATTATTGGTGACGCAATTTTACCGTTGCAAATAAATAATTATTTGCGACGTTTATAATGCGTCGCAATTGCTACGTAATTAGCAACGCTTTAAAACCGTCGCAAATACTCTCTCCAATTGCCACGCTGCAGCCTTTAGTGTAGCTAATCTTTCTGTGACCTCATTATTTGCGACCCCTTTGCGACGCTTAGTTTTTTGCGTCGCAATTACTTATTGCGACGCTTTTTATATTATTTGCCACGCTTTTTTGGCATCGCAAAAAGGCAAAATTGTTGCAGTGACAGTAGAAGACTTCTCATAGGGCCCACTGTTCAAACAGATGAAATATCCCACATGGCAGGGTCCGCAGTAGTTGCAAATTTGAAATTATTAATGGATAATTCAAAGAGTACCATTCTGATTGAAACAAAAGAAGAAGAGTTTGAATCATTCACATCTGATGTCCTTTCAAAACTGGAAGTTGTGCAGAGATAGAATCCATTGCAAATCAAATTTTAAAAGCTAATCTCGTTTTTCTCAGGACAACTCATCTTCAAATGGCCATAATTTTCAATCCGACCGTCGGATCGATAAAATTTACCTACTGTTGGAAAACTTATTCAGAGTAGATACTCGTAGAGCCCAAGAATGTACAAATCAGAGCTATATTGATAAAGTTAAGGGTCCAGAGATTTTCATATTCATTTTTAGAAGGGATTACAAATTAAATTCACACCGTTGATAATCAATTGCTGCACATCCCTTGTGGGACCCTATTTGAAGATTAGCCTAGCCACCTAGAGGTTTCCAGAAGCTTCCACCTCATTTAAATTCAAAAGGGATAAGAGATATACCTTATCAATGAAGATAAATCAAATATGCAAAGAAGGTGTCCAGATTCAATGTATCTACTAGATAACCGGAGAAATAAAAGGAACTAAAAGGTAGTATACGAGAGTAACTCCACCCCCTTGGACGTCCCTAATATTTCTCTCTCCTTTTTCTCTTCTTTCCTAATGAATAAAATTTAAGAGTTATTTTTGGGCATTCTGGAGCCCTATTCCAGAACTAGGTTAGAAGAGTGTGAGAGAAAATTGTAATTGCCATGAAGTTCTTAATGAAAATCACATCTTTTGCAATGGAGGAATAGATCCTTGGATCAAAATGTCAGATGAAGTTAAGTACTTTTCATCATTAATCTATGTGATATTTTTGTCTCTTGCGTATTGATTATAATAATAAATCTGCCTTCTGTCATTGACAACCTATGTTATTCAATTTTTTATTTGAGCAATGCTTTAATCATGTATGTTTTCTTAATAGATTATTCTTAGATTGAAATTCTTTGATAATTTATCTTTGATTAATATGTGATATTTAGTTAAGTTCATAATTTCATTAGGTGAAAGAGATTTTTGCCTTAAATAAATTGTAAAAAATTGTGCCCTTTGATAGACAAATTATCCAAATTAGAAACATTGATTTGTTTCTGATTTGAAGATTTTTGGGACAAATTTATTTTATCTATTGCATAGAATGATGGTGGGACTGCTTAATGGATTCATAATATTCTGATCTGCATTTTCTCATATTTTATTGCTGCACTCTAGATCTAACATTTTCTCAATCTTATAAAGGTTTTTCTTTTCTTTATTCTCTTGTCATTATTATTGATAAGAAAAAAAATTAGATTTTAAATTTTAACTTAGTAGTGATCCCTGTGGGATTCGACCTGTACTTGCCACTGTCTCAAAAGGACAACTGTGCACTTGCAGTATTAAAAGATTGAATTTAAATTCACATCAGCATCCCATGCATTGCATCTTTAATTATTTCACTACTAGTGATTTGTTTATTTTATTTTGTAGAGATTGTCATAAGCAATGGGGGCCCCATATGAAAGAGATAGTTTGAATAAAGAAAGAAGAGAGGAGGAAAAAAAAAGAAAGAGAGAAAAAAAAAAGGGAACCACACCCTTGGGCTTGCTTCTCTATGCACGCCCAAGGTGGGTCCCACTAGTACACAAATCTCTCTCTCTCTCTCCAAGTTTTCACTCCTATCAATATTAGAGTTTCAAATTAAGAATATTCTAGAGGAATCTAGATAGAATTTGAATTAAGGAAGTGTTATCCAAGTGAGATTTGTGATGAGTCGGTAAGAAGGAGATAGAAACCAAGACAGATTAGAAGATCAAGTCAAAGAAGGAAGGAGATAAAAATCTCCCACTCAAGAAGAAGCCAAGGATGTGGACGTCCAACCCTGGGGCCCACTACCCTTGGATGCCCACCTCATCCCCCCCTCTCCCATTCTTTCTCATCCTCTGCTCAATCTACACCATTGGTCTACTATCTACTGTGCAACAAGTGACTTTTCAAGAGACCAACTGCTCAGAGTTTTGTTCAAAATAAAGAAAGATGTACAAATCAAGTCCAAGTCCAATTCAAATTACAATTGCTTTGCTTACAAGTCAAGCCACATCCAAGGGTATGCTCCCTAGCCTAGGATGTCCACCCCTCTTCCTATCTTCCCCTCTTCTAGATCTAGGTCCTCGAGTTCTAGTTCTTCACTTTTTCTATTTTTTAAGGTAGCTTTGGGCCATGTCCAAGCAAAGAATTAGGTTTAAGAGGAGTTGAAGTTGTACTTAAGAATGTCCTTAATGAAGATCTTCTATTTCTTACATGCAATGGGTGTGTAACTTAGCGATCGGGGCTTTAGATGAAGTCAAGTATGCCATAATTTCTTTTTATTCCTGTGAATACTTGTTGATCTAGTTATGCTTGAATGTTAGAATAAGATTTTCTTCAAAATAGCGTGTGCCTTTCTTTTTGTAGTTCTCAATGTTAAAA
Source organism: Cinnamomum chago (assembly GCA_038049695.1). Lineage (NCBI taxonomy): Eukaryota > Viridiplantae > Streptophyta > Magnoliopsida > Laurales > Lauraceae > Cinnamomum > Cinnamomum chago. Next base: position 39,978,053 of record CP142460.1, read on the forward strand.
TAAGCCTTTTATCTTCTATGCTTACTTTTGATAGATTATTCTTGGGAATATGTTATTTTTGATAGTCTATGTTTAGGTCTGATAGGTGATTATTAGGTAATTTTAACACTTTTATAAAGGGAAGGAGGTCTTAGGTGTTTTGATAAATTTTTATAGAAAAACCATCTCTCTTGAGAAAAATTAATTTCAAAGTTTGATCATCCGTATTTGGATGCCTTGATTGGGTCCAAATCTGAAGTTGAAAAACCGATCAACATGTGTTTGCATGAAATAAAGGATTTTTTGGAATGCTTAATGGATTCTAGATGTCTTGATCTAATTATTATTATTATTATTGATTATCTCTTTATTATTCTCAACATCTCATATTCTAGTTGCTTTAGTTTTATGCATTGTTAATCTTAGATTTCTCTTCTTGATCGCTCTATGTGGGTTCGACCCATACTTGCCGCTGTCTATTTATAGACGTTGTGCACTTGTGGTACTTAATTTGTTGATTGAAGACACACGATCAATTAACAATAATGATGACCCACTAGATCAAATGAAGGTTGTTTTTATGATACATCCAATTTTATTACTTATAAATCTCATTATTTACCACTTGTGGCATTTCCTCTTATTATAGGATACAATTGTCAACAAAAAAGTGCAATGAATGGACTGCTTGCCTGTTGACTCTTTTGCACGTCCAAAAATCACTATTATATATTGACTTATAGGTCTATGGAAATCCATCATAAGGCCAACACAATTATAATCCAAACTGTTCAAAATGATTGTCATCGCTTCTAAGTATATATCTTAAACCTCATATCAATAGGATAGGGGCCTACCATCCAATTGAACACATGAATGATTGTGTTTTGTAAAATATCATACAAAAAATGTAGTCTTACACAAACTTAAAATAAAAAATGTAAAAAAAAGGGTCATTGATTCTCATTTGTGATTTGCAACCGTTGATGTAATTGATTTACAAGTATTTATGTCAATACAACTTTTGTTTTTTTATACATCTTTTATTTATTATTAGTTATAATTTCTTTTTGCCTCCTCTAAATGAAATTCTTAGCTTCATCTCTGTTTGCAATACTATAATTTTTACATGACTTTTTGGCTACTTGGCAAACATTCTACTATATAGGTTGTAGCTGATCTAATTGTTTGCCGTGTAAGTATATATCTTTGATATTGTTAGGATGTATCAAAAACCATTCTAGAGGCTAGTCTCATCTTCAATCATCCCACTCTTACCCCATATTCGACATTGTACACAATAAATTCATGTATAAATAAAGAAATGCACCAAAATTCATTGAATACAAATTTCCCTCCGTTTAATGGGAGGTTTTACATTCAATCTTGTGGGTACATTATACTTCCGATCGTGCGAACTCATCGATCGTTAATTACATCCTCAAGGGAAAACCTCTGATTATCAAGACATTGACTCAATAAAATTTACAAAAAAAATACAAGAATTAAATAAATAAAATTGGCAAGTTCCTGCTCTTCGCCTTTGCTACCAGAAGTAGTTCTTTCGCTTCACCTGGATCTTCATGATCATTTCTAGATGGGGTTCATGAATTGATGAATATGATGATGATTTTTTTTATATACAGAAGTGGGCCACTCCTTGTATTTTTATTGGCCCATCACAATGGATTTGAAATGGCCAGGCGTCATTGTTGAATGAGTTGAGTTGGATTAGTTGACCCATACTTTTGATTATATGGGCTGGCATTGACTTTTTCTCTTTAAGGGATTTTCAAATTTGAAAAGAGGTTGTTTTAACTCCCTTGAGTGAAGGAACAACCTTGAGATATCCATTATTTTCTTGTATATAACTTTTCTATGCACACCGCCATCTTGATCATTTGATCACAAAGGTAACAGCACAAAGGATAAATGAAAGGAAACAACACAACATATTAGAGGTGTGTTCCAGCTGATCTTTATCTTCTTTGAATTATATTCTACAATGTGTTATTTCAAGTACATGTAAAAAAATTATTTTGTCGTTGCCCAGTTTTGTTATGGTCTGCTTGAGTGGTCATCACTGAATGATCATCATGTTTCTTCTCTATCATTATTTTCTTATTATTATTTTAATTTGAATAATGATGAAAATGGGCCATTTCTTTATTTGGGGTTGATATCAATAGTATTTATATCCTTGATGTAGTAGTAGGTGAAGTTCTTTTTACGGTCCTCATTTGGACTGGTTTCTTGACCCATTCATGTCCCTCACTTTGATTAAAGAACTCAAGCCTGCTATATGAATTGATTTTCAATCTAATTAATGAGATCATCTTAGGTTTGGCTCTCCATCATTTAGGACTGTTATTTGGGTTCGTTAACTTGTTTTCAACCAACATTTTCGCTGTCTTTTGACCAATTTAGAGCCAATACCCGGGTTAAATTTCAGCTCATTATAAGTGATTTCTTGACATCTAATTTAATCAAATTTAGGTCGTTATTTGGGCTAAAACCCAAAATGACTCCATGTAATTTTATGGGCTAATTACATATCCATTTTACCCAAATTCAACTTCTGAATTGTATTTTAGCCCAATTTCAGGAAATATTTAGGCTTAATCTTGTCAAATTTCAGTCTTAATTTGGGCTGATTTTGGTCTATAATTTTGGCCTGGTTTTAACCCATAAGCCTAGCGTGGTTTAGAATTACAAGTCTGGTCTGGTTCTGGCCTGACTTGAATTTGTAATTCTAGCCTGAGTTAGGCTACCATTCTGGCTTGAGTTAGATCCATAATTCTGGCCCGAATTAGTTTCAATATATTGTCTTGAATTAGACCCAAAATCTGGCTTGAATTAGACCCAATATCTTTGTCATTAATGGGCTGTGACTCTGGCCATTTCAGTCCCTTTCAGGCCAATTCTTGAGACAGTTTGCCCAAGGGAAATTTAGACATCTAGTCAAACTGCTAGAGAAATTAATTTTTGGGTTGGTACTTTTTGACCCATAAGTCAGGTCTGATTTACATTTATAAGTCTAGACTGACTTGAGTTTGTGATTCTGGCCTGAATTATACCAAGAATTCTATCATGGGTCAGACTCAGAATTATGGCTTGAGTTAGGTCCAAAATCTGTCTTGGATTAGACCCAATATTCTTGTCATTATATGTGATGAGTGTTAAATATTGCAGATTTTACCCCTCATTAGTCCGAATTTTATCGGCATCTCATATGCATATCATTTGCTTTACACAAAGATTTTATCATTCTATCACATTAACGGATTATCATGCATAAGTCCGATTATTTATAGCACAGTTTTATGTAATTTCACTTGGGTAGGTGGACCCCGCGGCTAGTGTCCCAGGCATCAAGAAGAGATTTTAATAAAGAAGTTACATGAAGAAATATTAAGAATAGTTGAAGAATTCCAAAATAAGAGGAGAAGACTTTAAGGATAAAAGAAGTCATTTTCCAGCACAAATGATTGGTTGGCGTATTGGTTAGAGCTTGGGTTGGTATGAAGTAGGTTATGTGTTCAAATCCCAACAATTGGATATAAGCCAATCAAAAGCCTATCCATGTGAACAACCAATCAAATGGAAGCAATCTTTGTGAAAGGAAATGACTCATAATGTCAGGGAGATTTTTTGACAAGTTAGTCTTTTTGCAATTTTATCTTACTTTTAGATTGTAATTAGGAGTTTCTTTATAACTAATCTAGAGAGAGTGTGTGTAATTGAAGATCATTAATGAAGATTTTGAGCTCTTTCTTGATGTTTAGTGGCTAAAGCTATTGAATTAGGCTCTCCTTTTGAAGCTAAGTAATGTAATTAGTTCAATTTCATGCATGTTTTAGTTTAAATTCCCTCCTAGTGCCTTAATTGATTAGTAGATTTTAGATCTAATTGGGCTAATCTCTTTCATTTCTCATGCTCTATCTTTATACTTGATGCTTGGATAATCTCAATTGATGCTATGTAATTGGATTAAGTTCTCTCACATAGCATGCTCTGGAGCCCTTATCTTTGATCTTTTGTAGCTTAATTTTGAGGAGTAATTGTTAAGGTAGTTAGGTTATGATCTAGGATCTTGGATTTTGATTTTCTTCACTTTAATCTTCATTGTTATATCATCCAATCCAATTAGGCAAGAGATTGCTAATTGGATTGTAGATTTGAGGAGTTGAATTAGAACATGCATTGCTTGAATTAATTACATACTTAGTGGATTTTGGATTGCCTAATCTCTTATATTAATTATTGTTAATTTGATTCTTTGTTTTAGAATCATACGCATTTTATACAACTTGTTTTAAAATCCTACACATTTCACACACATCTTCACATTAAATCTTCCATTTCCACCACCATTCATACATTAGTTTAGTCTTATTAATTTCATATTTAGATTGTTAATTAGTTATTTACATTGCATAGTTTAATGGTTGTAATTGCTCACTTCAATTGTCTTTATTAGCTATATCTTATTTCAATTCTACTTAAATTGGATTCATTGCTTCTTCTATTATCTCTTCGTGGGATCGATAATCCGGACTCTTTAGTCATTTACTACTTGACGACACTGTAGTCTTGCGGTTAAGCGTTGCACATATAAGTGTCGGTCAATATGAACTGAAAGACCCTAGCCAAACACATTTAGAGAAGTCAGCTTGGGTCAAAATTTGTTGTTCTAGCTATTTGGATGTGAGGATCCAACGATTCTTATAGTTGCCATCAGGTTGATTTTCAACTCATTTTCAACATACAAATAGGCCATTTTTCAGTATTTGTTTGAGCCAATTCTTGAGCCCATTTATATCCACCATTCAGGCTATTTGAGTTTTGAAAATTCAGGCTGTTTGTTTGAAAAGATTCAACATTTTGTGGAGGGCAGAAACCTTTAAATAAATATCTGAATCTCCATTTTCAATATTAGCTAAATCACTGTGTATATGAGATTTTAGAAAAGGGCAGGGACCTTTCAAGTCTCCGAATCTCTATATTTTTTAGTCTTCTTATGAGAGGGCAGATTTCTTTTTGAGAAATTTGAATCTCCATTTGAAAAAGAAAACAAAATGGGGAATGATGGAATGAAAATAATTTGGCGGTTGGAGGGCAGATCCTTAGTAAATAAAGATCCGAATCTCCGATAGAAAGTGAAATGGAGATGTTATGTAAAATGAGATGGAGAAGATAGAGTGAAGGGGAAGATGATGTAAAATGAGATGGAGAAGATAGAGTGAAGGGGAAGATGATGTAAAATGAGATGGAGAAGATAGAGTGAAGAGGAAGGTGATGTAAAATGAGATGGAGAAGATAGAGTGAAGAGGAAGGTGATGTAAAATGAGATGGAGAAGATAGAGTGAAGAGGAAGGTGATGTAAAATGAGATGGAGAAGATGGAGTGAAGAGGAAGATGATGTAGAAATCTCACCATTTTCTCTTTCCCTTTCTTTTTTCATGAAGTTTATGGTACCGCTCTGATACCAGTCCTGTCGCGACCCCGGAACGGATCCCGGGCTCGCGACGTTGTTTTCCCACAGGTTCCGGCGGTGAGGAATCCCGAGACACGCGGAATCTAGCTCACATGATCAAGTTTGCGGAAGCGTGTAGCAAATCACATCATGACAAGCACGAATAAAATTTCAAGTGCCTTAACAAATTAATATCAAGACATAGTATCATAAGTAAGGAGTTAACATGGCATTCCCATCATAAATTCAAGTTTCGAAAGTTAACACAAAAGTAAGTTAAGTTTTATTACAACCCATAAGAGGCCAACAAAGGTCAATACAATTCCCAAAATAACCAAAAGGGTTCCATAGCAAAATGAAGTGCAACTCAATAACCCGCCCGACGTCTAGTTGACATAGTCGGATTGTCACTCTCTGACTGGGGTTGGCTCAAGAGCCTCGTCCGAATGCTCATCCTCAAAGGCAACGTCACCTACACCTGGGCACCAACATACAAGGGTCAAACACGACGGTTTGACAAGTAATCAATTTAGGCATGAGCATGTAAGAAGTAAATGTTTAAAGAAACATATTAAGACATTTTGCTGAATTGGAAACAATTACATGACTAAGGTACATTTCAAAATACGAGCAAAGCTAGCATGAATACTTATAATATCATGAATAGTTACAATCCACAATGAGCTCATCATTTCTCCATCATACATGATGACAAGAGTAAGCACGCACGACAATTACGATATACATAATATAACAAGACACGATTCCCACGTATATGAGGATTCCGGCCGTGGAACTGGACACGCACGATGTGTAATAAAATACACGACCAATCTGCAGATAGTCCACATGTTTAAGGACCCCCAGACAGTGAATCAAACTAAAAGAGCAGTCCAAGCTCAGTGGTGTTTACTTAAATTCATGAATGCACAAAACACGGCGAAACACATCTTAAACCAAATCAAGCTTGAAGGGGGAAATCACTTATCAGAACTAAACAAGACACGGCTAGCAAGAGGTATAAGTATATATATGCATAACACGCTTAAGAAGTGATCCCCTTTTTATCCTTAAAACAATTTTCAGACGAGTTTATATTTAACTTCAAAATGAGTACACAATAATACTTGTTGCATCAAAACTAAAGTTCGAAAGCAAAGTCTATCAAGCGTATGTAAGGACCTTTGGTTGACCCTTGTTTAATTGAAACCCAAATGTTGAAATTGCAAAGAGAATTGGGTGCCCCCGAAGTTAAAGACATCTCAAGTTTCAATCACACAATGTCAGGCTAAAAGCCCCATAACATATTATAGTTTTCATTTATGCAGAAATCCTTCTAAAACAGTTCATATTGAAATTTCGGTTACCTCTCGGTGACCTATCGGTCGACCGAGACGGGGTATGTCAGTTAGCCGACAGCTGACCGACAGATTTACCAAGAAAAATCTCAGCTCTCGGGAAATGGAACCGAACTGATTTCGGTTGGCTATCGGTCGACCGAAGTGGAAAATGTCGGCTAGCCGACAACTGACCGAAATCTTTCCTGACGAAATGCAGGTCTTGGGAAATGGAGCCGAACTGAGTTTTGTGAGAACCCGACCCCTAATCTCTTTGATTAGTGTTGTTTTATTTGTGGATTAGTTTCTTTTAGTGGGATTAGTATTTTTTGGGTTGAGTTTGTGAGCTAGAATGGTTTTTCTCTAGTTTTGGGGAATTTTGAGGGCCTTTGTGATTAGTGGGATCATTTGGGGGTTCTTTTAGTGACTTTGCGCGTGATTGGGAGGTTATTCAAAATTCCCGATAACTCTTGTTTTAGCTTCATTTGACTTATTTTTTTATTCTCTATAACTTTCATGTTCACTCCGTACCCATTCGAAGCTCCGAAAATCAGTTTTTCCAGTCCGGAGGGCAAAATCGGTCTTTTCACATTGAATCTGGACCTAAATTTTGAGATCTCAGAACCATGCCAAAATTATACTTTTTGGAAACTAGATTTTATGAGAAACATTTTTCTCTTCTTCGTCGATCGCATATGAGGCTCACAAATAGATGTTTTACCCTTGGCAAGTTTTAAGTGTGGTGGGGCCCACACCCACCCATTATAAGATGTCTCTACACTCTCTTTCTCTCTCATTTCTCCACTCCATCGGCTGCAACTCTCCAGCTATAGTGGCAGCAGCCATTCTTCTTCATTTCTTCCATTTCTCTTGCTCTAATGGAGCCTCCAAGCCACCAATCCGACGAGGGAACTCCGACAACTTCTTCTCCTTCATCTCCTCTCTTGTTTGACACCATTTTCGTGGGAAACCAAGGTGGGTCCCCTATTGCAAGCTTCTTCTTGTTGATTCATGACTCTAGAGGTAAGGACTCTTTCCCATTTTCCTTGGATGTGCAATGACTTTCCCTTAAGTTCTATTTCCTAGCTTGGTTTGAGCTTATTCCTTGTCTTTCATTGTTTGACCCATTTTAGGGTTTGTTTTGGGGTTTTTGTAGAGATTGTTGATCTTGAGCTTGAGAGGTGATTAGAGGCTTGGTTTGCTAGCTTGGAACCCAAGGCAAGTGGATGAATGGATGGTTTGAATGGTATCAAAGTTTTATGAGAAATCCTAGATTTATTACTTGTTCTTGATAATTTGACATATGCTTCACATATGCTTCTTGCTATATTTCTATTGATTTCGAAAATGCATATTAATGGTTTTTGTTCTCTCTTGTTAAACCTCTTGAAAATGTATGCATCCCATTGGTCAAAGTTTGCTCATATGGTTTTATAAGGAATAGGATTGGTTTTGCCATTCAAAGTTATGTTTATTAGTTGCATTGATTTGAAGTAAGATGCTCATTTGGTGAGTTTTGCTAAATCATCCATTGAAATGGAAATGTGATCAATAGACTTTGTTTATCCATAGATTTTGGCTCAAATGAACCCTTGCATATGATTGGGATTCTTCTCCTTGTTTGGGGTTAAATGTGGGAAATGAGGTGTTTAAATTTAATTTTTCATTAGAGTTTTAATGAGAATTTTAAGTGATTATGGAAGAAAAATGTTAGTGGTTTAAGTGTTGGAAGGAAAGGAAAAAGGGGAGAAAAATCAAGTCTTTCCCGGACCTGCTATACGCCCAGGTCCGATCGATCGGACTGTCGTTAATTGTGAGGCTTTTCGAGCCGATCGATCGGACTGTCATCCGATCGATTGGACCTGTCTGTAACTGAGACAGGAATTCAGGCCGATCGATTGGACCGAAGGACTCAGTTTGAGTCCAGTGAAATTTGATATTGTTTTTTTTTTTGGAAACAATTGTGCTTTCTATGAGTCCTAGGGGTATATACATTAGTGTTAAGACTAATTATGCCCTAATCTAAGGTCTTCAGGACTAGGGAACTAAAAGAAAAGAATGGTGATGATCTAGGCACTAATTCTTGGTTCTAGGTGGGACCTTGGCTACCCTCCTTGGACTCATTTGACCATATGTGAGGGCGTCTTGAGCCGATGCTCTTCACGGTTGGTTCGGATGCATCGAAGTTCAATCTATTTCAATCTTGAACGGGATGGAACGACACGATATTTTCTTTATACCTAAACGCAAGGTCTATTTCCTTGGGTATCGCGAATTCTATTCCTTTCGGTGACTGAGTAGGTTACTCGATGGTTCCGGGTTAACATCATACTTAGGATGGACCGTTTATAGTCTTGATCTTCTATGGTAACACCTAGTCCTAACCATAAGCTCATTTTAAGTTTTAAAAATAGTAAAAGTGCATAAGGAGCCCGGAATGTCTTCAAACTCAAGGAGTACCAAGTAATTATTGTAATCGACATACGGGACCCCTATTCACTTAGATAAATCTTGAAACCGGTATTTTTACCCGAAATTGTAATAGTTCATTGTTTCACCTCATTTCCAAGATTTGCATCACATGACTTGTTTTCCCGAAAGCACTGAAGTTACACTAGTAACAGTTATTTGTCCCGAAATGTATTGCCCGACATGAAATGACAGTGTGCCCTTGAGCACCCCCGTTTTACCCATTTATTTATTGTACTTGATTTACTTACATATGTCCCGATTTGTTATTTGACCCATGAGTCGGCATCACTAAGCTTGGATAACCTTGTCGATTTGATCCACCGACTTGGAGATCCCCCTTCCGTCCCGCCAGCTGCAGTTTGGATCCCGATACCCGGTTATTGCTGTGGTCCCGTCCCGATACCCGGTTCGCTACCGTGGTCCCGTTCCCGTATATTTATATTGTATATATGATTTGCGTTGAGTCTCCTCACCTTGTGTGACTGAGACCAACGTCCCGTTTGTAACGCCCCAATTCCGGATACCGATATACTCGCTCGATTACCCGAAATTGGCGCGCTACTTCCCGGAAAATCCGAGAACTTCCAAGATCGTAGGCCGCAGTGAGGTCCAATTTAAAACTTTTTGAACCAAATAACATTCAATGGTTAAAACTTGCGGAAGCATAACATTTAAATAGAGCGGAAGCAATAGGTATCATGTATATATAAAGTAAGAGCAAGACTGCAGTCTACTTTGTAAATGGTTCAATGTTAATAAAAAGTTATACATTGTGTTCTACCCCCAACTCACTACAAAAAGCACTCAAACCCAAAACAAATAGTATCTCTCAAAACCCCTGTGGATACTCGTCTCCGCCCTCCGGCTCGACGTCCGTGTCGGCCGGGCCCCAAGCGTACTCTCCGGCTACAGGTGCCTCCACGAGGGCTAGTGCGTCGTCGGGAATCTCTGGGTCAAGGCCTAAGCACCATAGAATGGGTCAGATCGAAACGATCTGGCAAGATACAGCATACTACTAACATAGCACATATATATCGAAGGAAGTAAAGACAGGTGCATAAATTAAATGAGTAACAAAGGAAATGAACTAGGCAGTTGTGCATTTAAATCATAAAGAATCAGTATAAATAGAAACATCTAAACTACTAAAAACAATGTGGCACATTCACACGAGCTGGAATACCGCGGGATATTATGCCGCGGCCCTCCCATACTGAACACAGTCGCGGCGGGGAATCTCACCAGGGAATAACTAACCCCGAATCTCACTCATCAACTCATCATCTCATCATCTCAACACACCAGATCGGCACGGTATGACACCTTGCCGTCTTAACCACACAGCTCATCATGATAGCTCCTCAACACTCAACTAGCTCCTACCGGGGATGATCAGTCCACCGGCTGAGCTTAAATCAACCGAGTGAATGTTCATGCCGACTCGAGAATAACTCTAAGGTCTGTGTCTGTCTAGTCTTTGCCTTGCGTGAGCAAGGTCCTAACAATATCCCTAAGAGGTCCAAACATCTCAACACAGTCTCTGGATCTCATTCAATGTCCAGGCCTACTCGTTGGATCCATACCAAGGCCCATCAGTACATGGCCTGGTCTAAAACTGTCCAAACGAGGCAACTAATCCACTATTACTGATAAACAGTTCCATTTCAATCCATATAACTTAACAGTCCAATAGAAACTACCTCTTCAAGCTAAAGGGTTCATATCACCACACTTAGGCCCATTAAGGGCCCGCCTAGACACAGACACGGGTCAATGATCTCCGAAATCACACCATCGGGTCACCTCTAGATACCCTAGGTTCAGGTCTTCCAATTATGTTTAATTAACAGTAAACAACTATCTAAAGATCTAAGAATGACAGAGTAAAATCACAGTGAAGTATAAACTTCAATCAGAGAATCAACGGGAAAAGCAACGGTCCAATCCTAGGTAAATGGGCCACTTTAGGTTCGGGTCTATCTCCGGTAATTCGATCTCTAAACGATGTCATTAATGCCGTAAAATATTGTATTTGGTGCTTAGTTAGTTAATGGCATCTATGACAACTCTTGGAGGTCGAATCATCTTAGATTATCCACCAAAACTCTAAACAGTGGTCCCCGCGAGTCAAGGTTGAGCCACACCGTTGACTCGGGCTTAGGACACTGACAAATGCTCATTTGGATGGTCAATGGGCCCCACAACTGATCATATCTCCTAAGTGTTGAAAACTGGAACAATCAGGGTTTTCCAGGTGAACCTGATGTGTTGAGAGCTCGGTGGATTTCCTGGCCGGGAAGATCAACCGAGTGCACTAACTAATCTGAACCAGGCTTCCTGGACAACTTATATCGTTTCTAGAGGCTTACAGCGTGTCCGGTCAAACAACCAGGCCTAGGTGATTGACCGCATACTCTGAAAACCTTAGAACGATTGATGTTCCCGCTTTAAACATCACCTAAAGTAAAATCCTAAGTATCAAGTCCATTTGGGTGTAAGGAGTCTGAGTTTTGATTGAAGAACCAACTTTCAGTCACTTCCTGCACAAACAGCGTGAATCGGGTCAACCGGTGCGAGACCAGGTCAACCCGACTATTTGAAATGAAATTTGTGCAAGAAATGGCTAAGGGCCAGTTTTCCAAGAAATCTCAGTGTGGCCGGTTAACCGGCCTGCATAGTCCGGTTAACCGGCTGCACTGCAGCACTTCCTGCAGAAGAAATAACTGGGAGCTTCCATTTCTGCAATTTCAGTGTGGCCGGTTGACCGGCCTGCAAAGCCCGGTTAACCGGCTACACTGCCGGTTAACCAACCGGTTAACCGGTTACACGAAACTGGGACAAAACCCAGTTTCTGCAGTCACTCTGTTTTGGCTCCATTTCCACCCAAACTACTTCCAATCCCTTCCAAACTTCACCAACACCATTCTAAACATAAAATGACTCCATAACCATCCGTCCATCACCTTATGGCCCACTGATCTTCCAAATGGGGGGTGAAAACCCCCATCCATCAGTGACCTTACCATCCAAACAAACACAACAAAGCTCAAATGTAGACTAACACTTAACTGAACATATTTGTGAATTAAAAACCACTGAATCATGAAATAAATCATACACCCTAAGTTATTAGTATGATGCACTTGCCTCTTGTAGCTTGTGAATTGATTTGTAGAGAGAAGAGAGAAATAACAGGGAAGGTAAACCCAGAAATCAGTCCAGCAAAAATGCAGAGGAAGAAGAGGACGACACCACAGCAGCTCCTAAAAAGGGATTCCAGCAGTAGTAGAGTGTAGCAGCAGTAGCAGGAAGAAGTAAGAAGAAGAATACAGCTGCAGCTTCAAGTAGAAATTCCAGCTACAGCAATCAGTCCAGTAGAGACAGGGAAGTGAGGGAAATGGAGAGGAAGAAGATGAGTAGCTGCTAGTGGAGTTTCCAGTAGAAATCAGTCTAGCAGAGAAGAAACAGTTGCAGCACAGCCCAGGGGGAAAATTTCAGCAGAGTAACAGTAGGGAAATGGAGAGAAAGAGATGGTCCAGCAGTTACAGAAGATGGAAGAAGAAGATGATGAACACGGCTGCAGCGATGGTCTTCAAAAATGGAATTTCCTTCAACAGCAGCTGGTTGCACTTGCTCGTACGTAAGAGAGGGAAAGAAGAGGAAGGAAGAGAGGAATGGGGAGGGTAGGCAGTTGAGCTGGGGAAGTTATCTTGGGATGGGGGCTGAAGGTCTTCTTGGGATGGGGGCTGGGATTAGGGTTTAGGGTTTATTGCAAATGTTAAGAGAGGTTTTATATAGGATTAGTGGAGTGATTGAAGACTATAGTACCCTTAGGGTTTAGTGGAATGAGGGTTAGGGTTTGGGGGGTAGTTGGGTCATTTGGTTAGGAAGTTTCTAGAGGAGAGGCACCTCTTAACACTAACCCACACTAATTAGCTTAATTAATTAGACTTTACTAACTAAGCCTAGGATTAACACAACACCCCATTAATTAAAAACACTAACCCACTAAGTTAATCTAACTAGTCAATCTAATTAGCCCCTAATTAGCCCAATTAAAACAGTAATTAACAATGATTAGCCAAGATTAGCAAGGATTAGCAATAATTAGCGAAGATTAGAAGAAATTAGCAAAGATTAGCAGAGATTAACATAATTAATCAATAATTAACATAAATTAGAGTTAATTAGTCTATAAAATAGCCCTTAGAGGGCCCACCAAGGGTGGGACCTCACACCGTTATACTCTTGTCACTTCGGTGATAGATGACTTAGCTTTTTGTGATTGCCATCTTGCCAGTTCCCGATTCCTTGGATACCCGACATGTTTTATATTGCTTACTTGCTTTCCGATAAATGATTCGTTTCCTTTATGAAAGTTGTTATTTAAACAAGTGTTCATATTCTCCAATGTAAATTCAGTTATTATTATATTGTTTTCTGTTCTTTGTACACGGACATGTTTTAAATGAATGCCGGTTGGGTGAATACCCATTGTTTTACATATGTTTCAAACGATCATTGATTTTGCTAGATTTATATGATTACATATGTTTTAAAGGAATACCCAAATTGTTAAATATCCGTGCTTTGTTTTAAATGACATTTGGTTTGTCAGATATCTATGTTTATACTTGTTTTAAATGAATACCCGAATTGTTAAATATCCATGCTTTGAAATATGTTTTAAATGACACACGTTTTGCCAGATTCCTATGTTTATACCTGTTTTTAAATGATACCCGATTTGTTGAATACCCATGCTTTGAAATATGTTTAAATGAACATTAGTTTTGTCAGATTTCTTTGGTTACACATGCTTTAAATGAATACTCGGTTTGTTGTATACTTATGTTTTTACTTAAGTCTCAAATGAACGTTTGTTTTGTCAAACCACTATATTTACACATGTTTTAGACGAACACCCGATTGTCAAATATCTATGCCTTTATGGATGATGTAAATGAACATACATTTTATTAGATCTTCATGTTTTTCCCACGTTTGAAACGAATACATGTTTTGTCCGAGATCCATGATTTTGCACCCGATTAATTATATGTAGCATTTGATCGAATAGCATGATTTATCTTATGTTTTATTCTTTAGTATATTTGTTATCTTTTCATCCACCTGCCAGACCGTCGTGTCTAACCCACTACTTTTGATACTCAGGTTCAGATTTCTTCGTCCCGAGATGAGTGCTTGGGTTGGCTGTGGAGCCATGTTTTGCAAGTTGTTTTGTCGGCTATGTCATGTAGACATTGAGCTTGACATCGGAGCTACGTCATATTTGGGGTAGTGATTATAGCTTATTGTTGTATGGCTTTTATTAGCCTTTTTCTTGGGATACTTAATTAATGTACATTGATAATTGTAATTGGAACATATATGGGAAAGTAATATCCTGTTATTGTCAGCTCTGTAATCTATTGTGATGGTTTACTCCAGTCTGATATGATTCTTAATATGATAGCTATATGCTAAAGGTTGAGTGCGACGCGGAATCCGATGGCCACGGACTCCGGGTCGCAATGCCACGAAAGCTTCTGCAAAATATTCAGAATGTGTTGGAATGTGTTGTCTTCACACAGGCGGATCTTGGGAGAAAAATATATTTATGCTTAATCCCATTTCGCGCCCCTGATGTCCCGGATTGGGGGCGTGACAAGTTCGATGGCTGTCGGTTGACCGAAGTGGAAATCTCGGTTAGCCGACGGCTGACCGACGGTTGACCGACGCTGCGCGGACAGTGCATTTCAAGTCAGATTTTTACATTTCTTCTTCCCTTCTTCTTATTTATCCTTCAACCTGCACTTCCCTGAGCCTACAAGCTCTCCAAGGGATTAAACATACATATTCAAGTACAATTTAAAACATCTCATTCCCATTCTCCAATTTAAAACAAAATCCCCAAAATTTCCATTCAAGACATAGATTTCCAATGAAATGAAGAGAATGAAAAGAAAACAAACCAAATGCACAAATGCTAACATCCATCCTAGATTGTTTACTTGCCTTAGTCCAAGATGCCACAAACCTTCTTCAAGCACTTCTACTCAAGTTAAGCCAAAGACTACAAAAAAAAACCCCATGAAAATCATTCAAAACTCACCCAAACTTGAAAACAAGAAACCCATATTCACAAAAGGGTTTGCAAACATGAAAAAAAGATCTTTAGGAACCAAAAAGGCTCCATTAAAGAGATGGGTTGGAGCTCTTACCTTGAGATCCACAAACAAGAGAGAAGGAAGAAAATGGAGAGCTTGCCCAACTAGAAACTTCAAGAAACTTGTATCAATGGAAAGCTTGGGATGAGAGGGAGAAGATGATGGTCTTGGAATTTCATTTGGAGTCTTCTAACTTGTGCATTCAAGAGAAATGAAGTGGAAGGAAAAAAAGGGTTTTCTCTTCTTGGTTCTCTAGGTTTAGGGTTTGAGAGTGAAAAGAGGGAAAGAGAAAGAGTTGACTTAAAACAATAGCAAATGGGGCCCAATGAGCCTAAACCTTGCATTGACAAAAACATGATCTTGCGGGCCTCGAATGAACTCGACGAAGAAGGATAAAATGATCATCGAAATATCTAGTTTCCAAAAAGTATATTTTTGACATGGTTTTGAGATTTCAAAATTTGTGTCCAAATTTGTGTATAAAAGACAAATGAAATCAAAATCACAATTAAAAACGGAAAACCAATATGATCCTCCCAAGCTTACACGTGCACTAAGTCCTTCCTGAGCGTGTCTGACTAACACTTACGTTCTCAAAACTCCCAAAGCTATATCCGGGACTAAAACTAATTATTTATAACCCAATGATAACTAAACTCACTTAAGACTAAACACACACTAATCAAATTAGTCTGGGTCGGGGTCTAACACCGATTGTGAATCAATTTTAAGTATAAGATTTGTGACATATGCCTCCGTATGTGGATCTCATCCACACACATGTATCACATCTAATATACTCGTAAGCTCCGGTTTATCTCATGAACCATCATGTCATAAGTATTGGTTATGTGCAATAAGAAATAAAACACCATTCATCTCATGAATAGAAAGCATGATTTTATTGATAAATAAATCGGTTTATTACATCATCCAATGGATTGAGACCATATAAACTAACAAGGGTGTCCCAGTTGAAGCCAGCTTTCTATGGAATCCCTAGTGGTTCCCATGCTAGCCCAATTTATAGATTATTACTAATCCTACTTGAACTCTAAAAGGAAAGAAGAGAAGGATACTAATTATAATAGAAGTGAGACTTCTAATTATAATTAAAAGGGGAGGTGCTCGCAAGCTATATAAGGAGAGAAAGGGCTTGCACGTCCAAGGAATCTATCACACGCCCAAGCTCTCTCTCTCTCTCTCCCCTCTGGTTCGCTTATAGAGATTCTAGGGTTTGTTTCTTTTGGAGATCTCACTATTTTCCTTGAGAAAGAGATCTGAAAGAGGGTCATAGCGTGGAAGACAACAAGGTCTTGGAGATTCTATTTACAGTACTGCAACATTATCAGATGAGATGCCCAATCTCATTGCTGGTTGTGAATCAATTTAAGTATAAGATTTGTGATCTAATTTAAGTATAAGATTTGTGATCTATGTCTCTTGTATGTGGATCTCATCCAAATACATGAATCATATCTAATATACTTGTGGGCTCCGGTTCATCTCATGAACCATCATGTCATTTTGTATTGGTCATTTGCAAACATAGAATAAAATACCATTCATCTAAAGTATGAAAATATAAATTAATTAATGAAATAAATCAATTTACCAATATTTTCCAGTGGATTGAGGTCATACAATCTAACACTCCCAACAGAAAATCTAAATGCTCAAGTACAACCAAACATTAGGAAACTAGAATTTAAGAATTCTAGAGGCAAAGTTGATATTTAAGAAGGTTGATTTTTTTTTTAATTTCATTTATCAAACGGGAAATTCCAAATGTTACATTAGGGGTGTTCATTTGTTGGGCTAAGGAAGATCCAGGCTTGGCCCGATTTCTAAACTGCATGTCCAAGCCCGACCCACCTCGAATCAGGTTATGAGGAGCTAGCCTAGGCCAGGCCTACTTGGAAATCCGTAAGCCCGAGCTTAGCCCGATATTGATATATAATTTAAAAAGAAAGTAAAATTCTATTAAGTTGGGTGTAGCTAAATTGGTTGGTCTTGACTGCTTTTGTGAAAGAGTAAAATCCCCCTCTCTACATTTTTCTATCACTATTTTATCACTCAGGCTCGGCCGGGCTTTGGGCTCTCTACAACTGAGTCCAAGCCTGGACCATCTATTAAATGGGCCGAGAAAAATGTCCGTGCCCAGCCTATTTGCTAAATTAAAAGCCTAAGCCAGACCAAATCGGGCTAGCTCAGTCCATGAACACCCCTATGTTACATAGGACCATAGAAGGTCCCAGCAATGCATTAAAAATTTTAGTTAGGAATTCCTCTAGCAATGTCATTACTGTCTATGGAGCATTTGGAATTCCTCATTTGATTTTTGCACAATTCCAAAATCAGTCTTTCCACTTTTGGCCTTTCAAAATCTCAAAATTCCAATATTGCAAATGTTAGCCTTAGTGGATTGGGGCCCACTACCATGTTAGGCTAACTTTGGCCCCAACCACAGATAGGAAAAATGCCCCTCACTCTCAATGCCACTTTCGTTTCCTCTTCTTCAATGAGGGCATCGAAAAGGCATTGAAAACCTCATTATCCCTCTCTTCATCGGTTCTTTTCACCATGGTTATATAAGGAGATATGGTGGGGAAGAAATAACATAAATCCCAAAACCCCATGTTCTTCTTCCTTTTAGCTATTATTGAGACCCAGTCCATTCACCCATTAGCTCATTCATCGGGCATTCTTTTGCTAGGCTTGTGGACAATAGGGAGTGATTTGAGTGGGAGAGATTTTTAGTAAGTCTCCTCTGAACTCTTGACGAATGCACCTCATTTTTCGCATGGATTGGTCTCTTGTGTTTCTTGTGTTTATAGAGGCCTCGTGACATTTGATCTGAAGCTTCCGCGATGATCTTTGTCTTATAATAAGGTCATGTTCGTGTATGTCCGCAAAAGAGGAAAGTCATGATCCTCTTCCATAGAAGCACGTTTCTTACAAGAGAGGGTTGGACTTCAATCTACTGCATAAGCAAGTAAACACTGACTATTTTTGGGGATTTATCTTGGTAACTTATATTGCACATAACATGGGTATTTGAAAGAATAGGAAGAGCGGTACTATTTTTGCATAAATAACTCTGCACAAATGTGCCCTAGATGTTACGATGTTTTGGAAGATTTGATAAACTTGTCAAGGGACAACATTTGGTGAACTCAAAACTCTCCCAACCAAGAATTCTTTGAATTGCATCAAATAATAGGCCCTTGCTTTTCACTTCTTTGAATCCTTAAACTCATTCATAGAAGAAAAACTATTGCAAGAACCTTTGAACTTCTTATCGTTACTCTTTTCATTGTTGATTATACGTTAGTCTGGATCCTCTAAGGCTTTGATTTAGATAAATCTTGAGCCGAAGAGTGGAATCTGTAGTAGGCCCCCCCTATTTAAAAGTCGAGCCTCTCAAAATATATCCTCTTCCGGTGGGCTTTTTTGAGATTTTTTTTTCAATAGAGGTTAGTCAAGCATAAGATTGACTGTTTGATGAAAAACGCGATTAGTGAATTATATTTATATAAATTATATTTCAGTCAAATAATCAATATTATGATGGGACCGAATCTTATTGGAGTAAAATTTGGAACTATCCATCAAATACAAGAAAATTTATTTTCATAGTTCTGGGCTTACTAAAATTGAGTGTTCCGGGCCAAAGGCTCCTTTTGCTTGGCTGGGCAAGAGATACTTGGGGTTATAAAATAAAATAAAAAAATTAGGAGGAAATTTATTTTCAGGTTTACTCCATCCCCAGACGAGTACTCTGCGGATCCGGACACGGGGGCAGTAGAATTCCAAGCCCCGATCCGAAAAACAGTCGTTTCTTTCGTCTCCTACCTAATTAAGGCTTCGTTCTCATTCCTCTCCTCATAAGATCTGCTGAAGGCGACGGACGTGTCGCATGTGAAAACTGCAGGAAGAACATATGAGAGAGAGAGGGGGAGATTTCAAGGCATTTCTAGGGTTTCCTGGAGCTATTAAAGATCTCGGGCAAATCTAACGAGGTTTGATGATGTCGATCGCATGCTTTTAGTACGCGTTTGATCTTTCTAATTAGGGTTTGATTTCTTTGCTTCCTATTTCGATCCCTTTCAATCTCTTACTTTCAACGAATTTCACATGATTCATGCACGGAAACGGGAAATCAAGCCCTAGTTTCAGATTCCTTTTATACTGTTTTTGCCGTAAATCTCCAAATTTCTTTCCTTTTCAATGATTTCTGGATTCATGTGTACTCATTCTAGTTGATTTTCTACAGAAAATGGGAAATAATGCGATCATTCAAGGTCCAATCGGTCATCTTTGTGTTAAATTTGAGAGCTTGATTTATTTATGAATCGTTTTGCTTCTTTTTCGGATCCTTAATGTGGATTTTGAGCATAAATTTACAAATTTGGTTGCCTTTGAGCGTCTTCTGTTTGATGTGTTTTTTAGATTGATGTATTTGCATTATTGTTGTGTTTCAGCTGCGGATTTCAGTTGATTTTTGCAGAAAATGGAGTTTAGTGCTTAGTTTTTGAGGTTTGATTGGTAATCTTTGTTTAAATTTGAGAATTTGATTGTTTTGGGAATTGTTTTGCTTCCTTTTCTCTACTTTGGATAGGGGTTCTGGTGTAATTTGGTAAATTGATTTTACCTTTCTTGTTATATTTGGTAAATTGTTTTACTTACTGTGGATTCAAGTTGATTTGTTAAGTTTCAAATTGCTGTCAATGGTGCTCTGTGATATGAAATTGAGAAGAAAAAGAAATTAAAGCTCCAATTTTATATTTAGTTCATGGATTTGCATAAAAATTTGCAGGATTTTGAATGGGATATTATTGTTTTGTGGTTTTTTGGAATAGGTTTTATTAATATTATTTTAGTTTCATTTTTGTTCCCCACATTTTTGGATCTTGTGTTTTTTATAGACTCTTGTTGATTTTTAAGTTTCCAGATTGGAATAATTAAACTGATGCTCTGTTTTGAGGTTTAATGATTACTGTTATTTTTTGTGGACACACATTTGAGGAAGTCAGTGAGCTTGCAGGGTTTTTTTCTTTCTATCTTTTTAAATTTTTTTTATTGATTTATAGTTTGAGTTTACTTGTGCCATTAATGGATTGTAGCTGTCCCACTTTGATTTAGAAAATTGTGAATTTACCGGTATCCTCTATCGTCATCTATTGGCAAACTATTTTATTTACATGATTATATTTTTCCTTCGTTTTCCATCTTTTTTTTTATTATTAATCTGGAATGTTTCATATCATGGATTTTTTTAAATAAATAAATAAATAAATAATTATTGCTTTATTAGCACGCACCCTTGCACACTACATGATGCCTATGACCAGCAGAGTTACGGCCAGGTCATTTCAGATCATGGATTTTCTCACTAAAAAGGAGTTCAATAGTGTTTCTGATGTCGATGAAAGGGCAATTTTGTGTTAATATCATGTAGAACTAGGTATATTGGTTGTGTTGTAGTTTTGTAATCTTATGGTTTATTGTGTCCGTGGTTATGTTTTTGGATTGAATTGAATCACCAAGGTTTGCTGTCTTCTGTGAGAACTCGGTTTGGGCGGCACCCTTAACCATGGGGCGTATCATGTCAACCATAGGCTTCAAACGGAGAGTCTCCGCTAGTCCAACATTGGAAATATCGAAGTCTTACTCTGGGCCTATAAGCCAAATTCCGTCTTAACTCAACATGAGGCCTTTTAAAATTGTGCGGCCTTGGAAACCGTAAGAACAGTAACCTCCTGGGAAGTCCTCGCGCGCGCTTGGGCCAAAGCGGATAATTTCATACTGAGTTGGGCGGGGTGGTAACAACTTCTCTTTGGTGGATTTGAGTTTTTGCGATCTTTTTTTTTATTAAGCTAGAATATTTCTTATCATGGGTTTGCCCATTAAAAAGGACTTGAAGTTTTGATTTCATTAATTGTCAAGGGACTTGCAATTTCTTGTCAGTTTCATGTAGATGTAGGTATGACAATGTCTTGTCAGTTTCATGTAGATGTAGGTATATTGATTGATTCTAGTTTTGTAATCTTTTGTTTTATTGCATCTGTGGTTCCCGTTTTGGACTAAATTGATAAGGTTTCATCTCTTCTATTTCCATTTGAGAGATTTAACTTGAAATTTTCCTGTCTTCATAGATGCAATTTGTTTTTTCGATATCCGTTGATTTTATTTGGAAGCCCTTAATCTCTGGCAGTATTTTAGTTTGAATTCTGAACTGTTGTACAATTGTTAGAAGGTTTTAGGTTTTCTTACAGAATTTTATGTTTATGAATTGTTGCACATTCCTTGAATTCTTATTTGTCTTTTGTTCGGAATATCATGCTCATTTGGTATCTTTATATCTAGGTTTCATTTGGTTCATCCTCTAAAACTTAAGTGTGCCCTTTCATCATAGTCAATGGAGAAGTCCGTGTCAATCTAGGAACTTGTATCAGTAAGTTAGCTATAACTTAGGAACTCTACTTGTATTAGAAAGTTAGCTATAACTTAGGAACTTGAATTGTATTAGGATACTAATAAAAGGGTAATCAATCCCTATATAATGAGAAGGATAAAACCCTAAAGGGGACACGTTTTCCTCCTCCAATACTCTTGTTTCCTCCATGCATGTGCAACTGACATGGTATCAAAGCCTAGGGCTTTATTTTCTTCTCATTATTTTCTCCAATGATCTGTAAGATCATCCTTGACACCTTCCAAGGTCTGGAAGCCCTCAGCGCTACTTCAGATCACCACTGATCATCACTGACACTCCCTGATCATCTCAGATCCGACGTGGCCGACTTCAGATCATCATCAACACATCTGCGGAAGCAGCCCAGTGTGGTCACAGGGATTTTTCAGGAATTCTAGTTATTTTCAACAATTTTTTTTATAATCAGAGGTAGGCCTTCTATCAACTTCTGTGAATTTTTAGATTTATCCACTTGTTTTCATCACAGCCGCACAATATCTTGGATCTGAATTGGATTCTGCTGAGACTTCTTCCATTAGTTGCATAGACGATCTGTGCATCCATCTTTACCTTCAGATCTGTCATCAGATCAACTGGTGGGGCCCACGTGCATATCAGCACCTTGACGACATGCTCGTCAGTGCATTGTTTTGTTTCTGCTACTGTTTGTAACATTCAGCAGCTCAGGTCTTTTGGTTTTTAGCTGATATTTCTTCCATCCAGTGCTTGAACCTTCTCCACCCTCATCCCCAACCTAAGATCTGTACCTTGATCATCTGGTGGGGCCCACGAACACAACCCAACTGCTGTGTTGGTTCGCCAGCCCTGTTTTGGGCGACTGTTTGCAATTTTCTCATATACTGTCTAATGCAACTATTCTGGGAACAATTCTGATAACTATACTGAATTGTTTTGGTGTGTGGTTGTCTCTTCTATCATCTTCTATTGCTCTTCTGATTGATTTGTCACATAATGGAGAAATCTGAGATTGCCCTGGTTCGCTTTGATGGCAAAAATTACACCTCATGAGCCTTTCAGTTTCAAACTTACTTAGAAGGAAAAGAACTATGGGGATATATTGATGGGTTTGAAAGTAAGCCGGAGGAAGATGACAAAAAGATTTCCGCCTGGAAAACTAAGGATGCCAAAATAAAAACTTGGTTACTGGGCTTTGTTGAACCACATTTTATCCTCAATCTGAAACCTGGCAAATCTGCCTATGAGATGTGGGACTATCTTAAGAAGATTTATCAGCAAGGCAATGCTGCTCGACAATTTCAATTGGAGCTTGAGATCTCGTAATTTACTCAAGGCACCCTATCTATACAGGACTATTACAATGGATATCGAAGAATGTGGTCGGAATATGATGAGATCAAGTTTGCCAATGTGTCTTAAGCACTTCTATCCGAAGAACTCCCATTACAGCAAAATAGCCATCGCGACCAATTTCTCATGAAGCTTCGTCTGGAGTTTGAGACAGCTAGATCAAACTTAATGAGCTGGGCTTCTCTTCTCAGCTTAGATGACTGTCTTCAGGAACTTCTGTAGGAAGAACGTCTGGTTACCAAAACTTCTATGGAACAACTGCGATCTGCTGAAGCTCCACTTGCCAATGCTATAATTGTAAGAAATATGGTCATTATGCAAACCAATGCAAAGCAAAGATCTGCAGGTATTGTAAAGCCATTGAGCACGTTATTCAAGAATGTTGGAAGAAGGGTCGCAATTTCTGCATCCCTATCTCCTCTCACTCCTGATATGGTAAATCAAATGATTATCAATGCCTTAGCATCTATGAACATGTTAGGTACTGATTCGTCTCTGTCTCATACATGGTACTTAGATTTTGGAGCAAGTAACCATATGACCTCTTCACCTACCAACTTGCAAAATGTTGTTCCTTACACTGGTACTCTTACTGTTCAAACTGCAAATAGAGACCATCTTCCCATCACCTCTGTTGGTGATACCTTTGGCCTCTTACCATTAGCCAATGTTTTAGTGTCTCATCTTGCTGCAAATTTGATTTCCGTAGGTCAACTTGTTGAGAATAATTACAATGTTTCCTTTTCTTCTTCTGATTGTGTTGTGCAGGACCTGGAGTAGGGGGAAGTGATTGCGAGGGGGCTTAAGCGTGGCAGACTGTTTTCCCTTCTAGTTTCTACATTTACTCAGAACAAATTTTTTCACCAGTTGTTCTGTTTTTTAATTATGAATAGTTCTCGGTTGTGACATAATAGACTTGGTTACCCGAATGCATCTACGATGTCTACTTTATTCAAATCTGGATTATTACATAAACCTTCTAATTCTGCTTCTTTTGAATGTGATCCTTGCAAATTAGGAAAACGTAAAACTTTACCTTTTCCTAACTCCATAACACGGAGCACTGAATGTTTTGACTTGATTCACAGCGATGTTTGGGGCATTGCCCCTCTCCTTTCCCATGGCAATTTCAAGTACTTTGTTACGTTCATTGATGACTACAACCGGTTTACTTGGGTTTATTTATTGCATTCGAAGTCTGATGTTCTTAATGCTTTTTAGTTTTTTCTTAGCTATGTTGAAATCCAATTTTCAAAATGCATTAAAACTTTGTGCTCAGATTTCGGAGGGGGGAGTATGTTTCTCATGATTTTCAATCTTTTCTAAAAACTAAAGGGATCATTTCTCTGCGTACATGTCCGTATACTCCTTAACAAAATAGAGTCGCGAACGGAAAAATAGGCATCTCCTTGATGTTACTCGAACACTACTGATTGAATCATCAATCCCTCCACGTTTTTGGGCAGAAGCTCTCACTACTGCAGTCCATTTAATAAACCGTCTTCCATCCCCTACCATTGCTCAATTAACACCGCATTTTAAACTGTTTGATCACCATCCCGTGTTTGATCACATACATACCTTTGGATGTGTTTGCTTCGTTCATTTACCTTCCATAGAACGGACAAAATTAGCCGCACAATCTCGCCAGTGTGCTTGTTTGGATTATGCCACCAATCAAAATGGTTTTGTGTGCTATGACTTCATTGGTCGTCACATCAGGGTTTCTCGTAATGTTTTTGTCTTTGAAAACCAATAATTTTTTTTTTCAAACTCACTTGGATTGTCCTCATCCCTCTTTTCCCACTTTCTTACTAGGTTTTTCAGATAAAAGAACCGTTACTAGGTTTCGTCCTGACTTTGTTTATCATCATCGGGAAAAACCTACCACTGTAGATGCCTGTCCTCCTGATCCTCCGCCGGCCACTGGTTCCACAACTCCTCATATTTTGCATCGCTCCTCAAGAACTTCTCGACCACGTGAGCGGTATGGATTTACACATACTTCTTTGATGACAACCCTATCCTCTGTTTCTATTCCTAGTTCTTATTTGCAAGTAGTACAACATGATACTTGGAACTAAGCTATGAAGGCAGAATTAGGTGCTTTAGATCAGAATCACACTTGGAACATTGTGGATTGTCCTTCAACAGTTAAACCAATCGGTTGTAAATGGTTCTTCTCCATCAAACTTAAATCTGATGGCTCCTTGGATAGACACAAAGCTAGACTTTTGGCTCTCATAAACAAGTAAGAACATGGCATTGACTACGAGGAGATGTTTGCACTTGTGGCCAAAATGACAACTGTTCGGTTACTTCTCGACATTGCTGCCTCAAATTCTTGGATGTTATACCAAATGGATGTTAAAAATGCATTTCTTCATGAGGATCTTAAAGAAGAAGTCGACATGAGGATACCGCAGGGCGTCACCTCTCCATCTAAAAGTTCTGTTTGTCGCCTACGGAAATCTCTTTATGGCTTAAAACAAGCTCCTCGGGCGTGGTTTGAAACTTTTAAAGGGCGGTTATGCACAAGTGGCTTTACTCAGAGCCCTTAGGATCCCTCTCTGTTCCTGGAAAGAACATTTACTGTTGTTACTGTTCTACTTGTGTATGTTGACGATATTTTTTTCACTGGCACTGATGATAGTATGATCAAATCTATAGAAGTCTCTCTCCGGGATTACTTCCATATGAAGGATTTGGGCACTTTACATTATCTTTTGGGCTTAGAAGTGAATCAATCTCCCAAAGGCTTGTTTCTTAATCAACACAAATATACATCTGATCTTATTGAGCTCGCTGATCTACATGAATCTTCGTCAGTTGATACATCTGTAGAGGTCAACCTAAAATTGAGTAAAGATGATGGTGATCTTCTTCCTAATCGACATACCTACAGGCACCTGGTGGGCAACCTGGTCTATCTCACCATCACTCGACCCGACATATCCTATGCTGTCAATTTAATGAGCCAATTCATGACATCTCCTAGACACCTTCATTTGACTGTTGTCAAGCGCATTATTCGGTATTTGTTAGGAAATGTCACTCGTCGTTTATATTATCCTAAGGATAATCCGCTTCAGTTAAATGTTTATGCAGATGCTGACTGGGCGGGCTGTCACGATACTCGTTGGTCTACTACTGGTTGGTGCATGTATTTTGGCAATTTTTTAATTTCTTGGAAATGCAAGAAACAAGAATGTGTTTCTTGATCTTCTACTGAGGCGGAATATAGGGCTATGTCTTCTGCATGTTCAGATATCTTATGGCTACGGGGACTTCTTTCAGAACTCGGATTTGCACAACCATCTCCTACATCCTTGCATGCAGATAATACAGGGGCTATCAGGATCACTGAAAATCCTGTCTTTCATGAACGCACCAAACATATTGAAGTGGATTGTCACTTTATTCGGGATAAATTGAAATGTGATGTCATTTATTTACCTCATGTCCCTACTGACCTTTAGTTTGCTGACATTTTCACAAAAGGACTTGCTCGGCCTCGACATTAGTTTATGGTTTCCAAATTGCTGCTTTATGACTCCCCTTAGCTATAACTTAGGAACTCTACTTGTATTAGAAAGTTAGCTATAACTTAGGAACTTCAATTGTATTAGGATACTAATAAAAGGGTAATCAATCCCTATATAATGAGAAGGATACAACCCTAAAGGGGACACGTTTTCCTCCTCCAATACTCTTGTTTCCTCCATGCGTGTGCAACTAACGGTCTGAGTTTTTCTCCAGGATTGCGGCTGAATTGTTTGTCAATTTTGTTCTAAAGTTTTTTCAAATTTTGTTCCGATGATTCTGAATCCTCCTGTTGCCCTCTTTTCTGTGTGAATTTTTATTTTCCTCTCATCTTTTGCACAAAAAGCTCTCAGTTTAAAGCAAAAACTCCAAAGCTCACCTTATCAATTCTTTCGAGGGTTGTGATTGAATTGTTTGTCAATTTTGTTCTAAAGTTGTTTCAAATTTTGTTCCTATGATTCTGAAACCTCGTGTTGATTTCTTTTCTCTGTGGATTTTTATTTTTCCCTCATATTTTGTACAAGAAATTCACAGTTTAAATCAACAACTCCAAATCTCATCCTATTAATTCTTTCCATTACCATTTCCATCTTCTGTAGCTGCTAATTCATTTTTTGTAATCGGTCTTTGGGTTTTAGTTTTTTGAATATCCACTTAATGAAATTTGAACAAAACTAAAATCTCATACTATTCTATGAAATTCAGATGTAATCATGTAAAAACTCAAGTATCTGAGTGGAATATATATATATTTTTTTCCTTACAGATTACCATGACAAATACTAGTGTATGAGCCTATCAGCTTTAAACAACTACATGCAAGATTTGGAGCTCATCTGCCACAATCCTTCCATTGCAGAGAGGACTTTGCCACAAAATTGCTGATAGTGGATCATGGTTCAGACACTCAAATCCATCCATGGGGGTGGAGGCTCAGTTAGAGTGGGGACTACAGGAACAATAGGGGCCTTGATGATGAGGGAACTTGATTCCCTGAAACATATGCAACATTCATCAACTTCCTCAAGAAAAATACCTCCTACACTCCCAGTTTCAGTTCCCTGTCATGCGATCCCGAGAAAATCTATGCCTAGAAGAAGTTTGGTTGATGAAACAAGCAGAAGCAGTAGCATCTACAGAAATCCTAGAAATACCCAAAAGATGAAATCTAACCTCCAGAAAAGTGACCATCACATCCCAATGCTCAGCTCGCGTGATGTCCCTACGGAAGGAAAGCCAAATGGAGAGAAACTAGACAAGAAAGGACCTTCTATTGTTGAAGTTGTAGATCTAAAATGTGGCAACCTTGACAGACCATGGTCCGGGCCCATAACCACCCGGCTCAAGAAGCTCGGTTTCTCCAAGCTTTCTGAAAGTGTCACCTAATCATTCTCATTAGCAGCTAGATGTAAACTGAACCCCATCATTTCCTTGTGCTGATTATTCACAGCCAACCCTGAAGAGCAGATGCTTGTAAGGAACCAGCAGAATCCATGTCAGACATCCTTGTGCTTCGTTCTACAAGATCTCGCATTTGTCCAGCACAAGTTGTTTGAAGTACTCAAATCTCCGGTAGGAGTAATCTGACCATTCCTTGTGTGCCTATCTAGTGTGGAAAGATTGCCACCATTTTTAGGGAAGTGGGTAGCTCTGGTTCAGGTCTTATAACTTGTTGGATTGTATGAGGAAGTGAAGACTATTGTCTTCTCCTGGCAAGGTTGATTTTTGCTATGAGTTTTGGACTTTGAAGCTTGATTCATCTTATATTGGTTAGATGACATGGGTCATCATGTTCTTGTGTTTGCAACCAAGATGAAGGTAAGCTTAGACTACGATTTCATTTTTACATTTCTAACATTTGCTTCTCTTTGTTGGCTTCCTTGTATCTTATATTGTCTTCACCCCCAAGATATAGGAGGGGTGCCTTTTGTTTGGTGGGAAGACTTCCGTTTGTTTTTCCGTACTAGTCACGTGTATTTTTGCTTTTGATACTTCTTTTGGCACTTCTTTGTTTTGAGTTAGAGAAAGTTAATGGTGTTATCTGTTTTAATGTAGCTCATATGGTTGTAATTCATGTGATTCTGTGGGGACAGTAATGGAGAGAATTTCCTTGCTTTGCACTTTTTTTTTTTGGGAGAGATGGCCATTTGATGCAGCTCATATGGTTGTAAATCATGTGATTTGTGGGGACAGTCATGGAGAGAATTTTCTTGCTGCTTTTCACTCTTCTGGAGATATGGCCGTTTGAACTATTTGGAAGATTATGATATATTTTTGGCTCACATTCATGGAAAGGTGGTCCTAATTTTATGGTTGAAACTTCACTCTTTCATATTCAGACCACAGCCCAAGACTTTTAGATCACTGATTGAAATAAATACTATATTACAGTCTCCCGATGGTGATTGAATTTTTTACAAGAAAGACATACTTTTGAGTTTTTCAGGTAACTGTGCTTTGAGGAAGGAACAAATCTATACTGCTATTTTTCATTGGGGACTTGGGAAACTCTTGACCTTTATGTGAGTCACAAAATTTAACAAATGCAAAGAATGCACAAGCGACTATAGCAAGTATTATAGGAAAAATTAAATACAGTAGGATAAAAAATGATCACATACCAATTTGTGTAGAAAATCCTCTAAGATGAGAGGAAAGAAAATAAGGGAGCCACTCATAAAATCCACAACGCAAAGCCTAGAGTTTACTAGTTTTTTCTTCCGAAGTTACCAACTTGAGACTCTTCTCATATATGTAGGAACAACTCTCTTCATGGAAATGGAACGTAAATAAAGAATCTCTCATTTTCTCGTTCATAAGGAACTTGGTCTTGTAGGGCTTTACTTTTTATTTCATTACACCTCATGTAGTTCTTCACATGAGCAAGAGAACACGAGAAGATATAACTCTGATTTCTACACACCCATACATGTGCACCAAAACCCATTGTGTGCTCAACAAGACTTTGCTCCATGTTAGATCAATAATTAACAAATATAAATGGGTCTACACATGAGGATGGGCCCTAAATAAACCCAAGAATCTCGCCCTCGAGACTCATGAGAGAGGCCCCTATTTTGCCTAGGGACCGAATCAACAAATTAAAAGCTCACTAAACAGCGAGTCTGATGCTTAGGCAAAGCTCAAGACTTGACGTCTTCGTCGCTATATCTTATAGGTTTTTTTTTTTTTTTTTTTTCTTCTAGAACTTCAAGTGTAACACATCCTGTATCCAAATGATACCACGAATCAATGTGTTCTATAATAGTACGCTAGATTTTGGCTAAATTAGGGGTTGTTTTCCCTTTACACGGGAAAAAAATATTAAAAAAACTGACAATAAATCTACAACTAATAGCATACATGGTGTAACTAACATTGAGGAGAGACTATCTGCTTTAGAAAATTATCTGGCTTGCAATTACGATGTTGCATTTTCATGGTGCGGAAGGAAAAACTATATGTAATGAAAAAAAAAAAAAATCCTTTCTGGCATTGGGCCCTTGAGGGTAGGGTAGGGCCTAGGTATTATAGCCCGTAGAGCACACTGAGAGCTTTGGCTCAACTTAGGCCCGGCCCACATGTGTAAGGATTCTGTAAGGGTTGACCTCGACTGGGCCTTTGACATCCCTAGCTACAAGAATAAGCACCTTTCATATTTATATTTCTAAAATGGGTCATATCCTTTCCGCCAAATAAAAATAGCACACATGCTTGTTTGTAAGGCCTACTATTAACACTATACAAATAATTATTATTATATAATAAAAGGAAGCAGATGAATTCGTGGGGGATCGACACGTGGTGCATCCTCAGACTTGTGAATTCGTAGGAGAGCGACACGTGGTGCATCTTAGACTTGTAAATTCGTGAGGGAGTGGCACATGGCGCATCCTTAGACATTTTGCAATATCACATTCCGGAATTGCCATTCTCATCTCATCTCAACAAATCACTATTCTCTAATTTTCTTATAAAATAGGATCTTAAGAATCTCCAAAAACCAACTCTCCAATTTTGAATTGTGAATCTAAATGCAAAATTAATCATTATCTTTTACTTTCCAAATATCTAATACCTTCCGATCCCATCAAGATTTTATCCAATCAAGCAAAACAAAAAAATGGAATGAATGATAATTGTGAGCCTCAATCTATGTTGCCCATCATGTGAGCCCCACTTCCTATTAATATCTACCACCTCTTATTCATATACGGTAAAATTATTAGCGACACTACTCTATATATGATCCTAACATATATAAAGATCTTCATAGTCCTAAAGACATTATCTTGAATCCAGTTGGATACATATAAAAGTCAGGCCCAGCACTTATGTAGAGTTCCGCGCATTAGTATAAGGATCTTCATAGTCCTAAAGAGATTATCTTGAATCCAATTGCATACATCTAAAAGTCAAGCCCAGCTCTGTATGTAGACTTCCGTGTAGTAGCCCGTTGGCCGTGGACTAAGTTTCACATTATTGAAATTGGTCCCACCATGAGATTAGCCACATATAAATAAATACATAATAAAATGGAATAAAATCACGCGCAGCCTCCTCATGGGTCCTATTCAGATAATTCTATGAGGCCATGCCTTAAAAGATCTTGATTCTATCCTAATAACCCCACAGATTATTAAACCAATTTTTATGAATCCAAAACAAGTCTCACTCCATAAAAATTGGCCCACTTAAATTTTTTGTAATCTAGCACCTAGACTCCTCATTTATGGGGTCCACGCTAATCCCCGTAATCTTGATTCTTTCCTAATAACCCCACAGATTATTAAACCAATTTTTATGAATCCAAATCAAATCTCCCTCCATAAAAATTGGACCACCCAAATCTTTTATAATCTAGTACTTAGACTTCTCATTTATGGGTCCACACTAATCCCCGTAAAAACTTTTAATCAAAATCAAGTGTTTTATGACCACTTTACCCAAGGTAAGTGTTTTATGACCATAAAAATATTCATGAGACCCATTTACTAATATTATATTCTACCATTTTTACGGAACATTATTCATCTATATATACTTTATTTTTATTTTATATTCTATGTTCTGTTTATTGAAAAATTGTCAGGACCACATCCCTTCTATTAACTTCTAATACATGAGTTACATATTTTCACCCCTTTACTTTTCAATTGATTTTAAATTTTAATTATTTTGCATGGATAGAAAAAAATTAAATTTTGAACTTAGCAGATCAAACTTATGGGCCTAGGCAGGGCCAACATTCCCGAAAGTTTTCTATAGCTTAGTGTTGTTAGTTTTTTTGTTATTCCTAACCACTAGGCCAGCACTATATCATTATGGGCCCACCTAATCGGTTCAAATATTTTATCTTTCCCTTACTCCTTCCACTATCTTGTTTCATCTACAAATTTTTTTTTAATAGGTTTTTTTTTTTTTTTTTTCCTTTTTTGGCCCATGTTTAGGTTGGTGGGTCATAGTAATAAAGTTAGTCATTTTGTATAATCTTTGGGTTAGTTTGCCAGAAAAACAAAAAAAAAAACTGAATTCATCTATAAAATGGATCATTTGGAGAAGTTTATTTCTTTCCATTTTCATTTGTTTATAAGTTGTCATTTTTAATTTTTTTTTCATCATTTAAATTTGTTTAAATTGTCCAGAGATTTTATCATTTTGCTACCTCTTACTAATTTTTCAAAATATGTATTTTCATATTTTTGATGATTCATATCGTTGTTTGCTTATCAAGAATAAAAAATGGAGAATTGCAATTGAGACTTCAGCTGACATAAAAAAAAAAAAAATACAATATGCGGTAATTTATATGTTCTGTATGTAATTAAGAAGCTTTCTTATGTTTTAATGAATGTTTTTCTTTTATATATTTTCTATATACTCATTCAATTTACTTAATCATTAGAATATTTGCTTTTAAATTTTTAAATTTTTTATGCTCTCCATTTTTCTTTCTCTTTCTCAATCTTATAATGTTTATTTAACATCTATGCATGGTATATGAAAGTAGGATTTTTAGTTATTCCATTGCAGAATGAAGCGTTAACATTAGACTCCTCTCCGACTGCATCCCAGCGTATGCTACATAGTACAAATAGTTCTAGCATCGTCGCCATTGATACCATAAAGATCACGATTAGTTTGATCTCGAATATGATTTAATGTTTTGCTATTGATGATTGATTTAAATTTATATATAAGATTTTTTAATAAATTTGCCTCTTTAAAATAAGCATGCCTCCCAATTGCATTTGACAATCAATTTGTTCCTATTTATATTTAAATTTACTTTCAACTTACCTATCTCTCCGTCCAATATCCATGCCCCATTAATGGGAAGGGATAAAGGTATATGGGGATATAAAAAAGATGATGACTAATTCTGAATTTTATAAATAATTATTTTAAATAAAGTTTGTTTATGTACTTTAACTTAAATTGAGTTTTCCCACTATGAATTAAAGGCTCGTGTTGGGCGCGGGCCCTGAAGCTCTAGTATATATAAAAAGAGCTGGTCCTTCCTTGGGAGAGCGACACGTGGTGCATCCTTAAACTTTTTGCAACGCTACATTTCGGAATTACCCTTATAATCTTTCTTACATTTCGAAATTACCCTTCTAATCTTTCCTAAAGTCCCTCAATTGAAATCTCTCCTAATTTCTCTCTAATTGCAGCATAATCTCTTTAAGATTCTACCCAAAAGAAATCTTTCCTAAAATCTCTCCACTATCTAATCTCTAAAATCTCTCAATTATCTAATCTCGGATTAGAAATCCATCTCTAATTTCTCTCTAATTGCAACATAATCTCTTTAAGATTCCATCCCAGTTCAAGCCATCACAATTCCTCCCTTTGGATGTCACTTTTCCAAATTTTCTCCCACCTATTTCATAACCCTACGTGTTCTACAAATCTAGCCCATTTCTTAACCATCCCTATTCTACAAAATCTAAACCCCACTATTTCAAACTAAACAACAACAAAAAAGAAAAAGAAAAAAAAAAGAAAAGAAAAAGAAAAAAAATATTAGAAGAGGAGGAAGAAGAAGAGAGGGCTGACAATTTACTTCACTTCACCGGCACTGTCACGTCCATTGCTCAAAAGAATCACATATTACTCATTGGATTATGTTCTCCTGTGTGTGTAAAATCATTAATCAGAAAGTCAATTCATTATAATTGTAGATATGATCATGGATGGGCTAGTTTACAATAAATCTCACTGGTTGTAGAGATCACTGTGTAGTCTATTCATACAAGTATTGACTCTTGAAGGTATGACCATGGTTCATTAATCTAACCATTGATCTCATAGGCTGACCATGCAACTGTTCTCTCCTATGGTGCAATCCAAGCCCTTCAATCGAATGGATAAGAAAGGTGAGGATAATCTGTATAGCACAGGTCCGGCTGCCTACCTGTACAATTTGAGGGCCATGAGATTTATCGTATGGATCATTAATCCATGAGCATCAACTGTGCTAAGTCTTGACACCCATAATACAATGCACATTAGACAGAAAATAAGGGCCCTTTCACAACCCAATAAGCACGATTTTCGTTAATCTAGTTGTTGCCTTACGTAGGAGTAGGATCGACTGTGGATAACAATGCAATGAAAACTCTCTATTGAAGTCCTAAATAAAAAACTACGGATCCTAATATTTTGTTTCAACCATCCATTTGCAATATAAATATAGATATATATATATATATATATATATAGTGGGGCCCACCTGGGGCCATGCAAAATATCTAAATGAGACCTTGAGACTTCACAAATTTTATAGAGGTATGCATTTATCTTTCCAAGTGGGTTTTTTTTTATATGTGCAGATGTTGCCTTTATATTGGAATATATATTTTTATTTTCTTTTCGGCCCGTCCACTAGTTATATATATATTAAAGCAGCAGCCTTGTTTGTGAGGAAATGACACGTGGCATTCTCTTTTGAGATTTAGCAGTGACATGTCACACTCATCTCTTCCTTACCATATCTCTTATAATTTCTTTTAAATAATATTTTTCTATACTTATAACATATATCGTTTCTAATTATATCATACTTCAGCTTCATCTTTATCATATCTCCTAAAATTTCTCTTAAATAATTTCTTTCTATCCTTATCACATATATCATTTCTAATCATATAATTGATGGTTCACATAATTTTGGTCTAAAATTAGATGGATGGCCATTCAGCCCATTCCTCCAAAAGCTTTTCAAGTCAGAAAAGTTGAGACCCAATTCCATTCATCACCTCAACATCAGCTAGGTGGGGCTCACTTTAGCTAGGTGTGGGGCTCACTTCTCCAATCATCAAGGGGATACATGTGCCACGATGGAGGGCTCCGTTGGAATTATCTTGCTTCATATGTATTTTTTGCACTCAAGCACTTGGGCGCCACCCATCTGTGTATTAAGAAGCTTGATCTAGTGCTTACATTTTGGCATGTGTGATTTCAAGCTTTACTTACCTAGTTTAATTATGTTATTTTTTTATTCTTTTACAAATGGTTATTTAATTTAGGATAACTTTTAAGTATAATTTTGTTTATATTTATTTATTCAAATATCAATCATAGTGGGCAAGCTTGTGCTTTTCTGATTCTATTTGTGATTTTATTTATATGCGTTTCTGCAATAGCCCTCACAGATTTTTCAAAGGTATGTATCTTTCTTTCAATTGGGTTTTTTTTTTAATATGTGCAGATATTGCTTTTATATTAGAATATATATTTTTTTCCCTCTTTTTAGCCCGTGTTGGGCATGGGCCTCTCACACTAGTGTGAATTATAGGACTGGCCATCTTCCGAGATTAAATCCATTATCATTAGCACAAAAATAATGCACAGTACATCCATGCTCTCCACAAAACATGCACAGTACATCCCTGCAGCGTATTTGTGCCCCAAATGGACACTTATCGCCATATAGAAATAAAATTTTGAGAGGGCCATATATAAAACAGTGCATATAATTTTCAAAACACATAGGGGCTTTATGAAAACTTAGGGGGTACAGATGTGAAAAAACTATAAAATATAGTAAAACAAGAGGGGACTTTCTGAAATTTTGGAGGGCCATGGCCTCTGCCAGCCCCTCGTTCCGGCAGTGCTTATCGGCCACTCAAAAGAAATCAAAACAATGTGTCCTTATCATTATATATATATATATATATAGGGGTCAGCTCTCCTAAGCTCAAGCTTAGAATAAGGTAAGCTCAAGTGTGTGGTGGGGCCCACCTGGGGACCCAAATGGAGATGGGGGTGGGAGGGATTTTAAGGATTCCCTTGGATCTTCCTCTCTACAAAAAATCAGCCCAGAATACGATTTATATCATCTCCATATGGGCCCAAAAGTTTAATGGTCAATGGTCCATTTAGATTGATACATAGTCGATCCAACGGTCCAATAAATTCGGATCTGACCGAAAGTTGGTGGACATGTGTAATTTAGGGAAGTCATGTGTTTGGTCCATTTAGATGGACCAAAGGTGGGCCCCACAAACATGAGCTTACGAAATTTTTTTCCTAAGCTTGAGCTTAGGAGAGCCTTGCTCATATATATATATATATATATATATATATATATATATATATAAAAGCAGATGACAACATGTGAATTCCACATCGGACCACCTTGTGTTTGAGTCTGGATTCTCTCCCCCGGTGATATGGACATCACGGCCCACCATATCACCGAGGGACAGCCCTGCCCCACGGTGATGTGGCAGATCTTGTGTTTGAGTCTAGATCCTATCAGGTTTTGCCCCATAGTGTCTTTGATTGGTCCACTCACTGTCCGTGGGTCAAAACCCTAAGAGGATCCCAATTCCCTTGGGTTGTGTTTACCTACTGCTGAAAAACTTCAATCAGCATTTCTAGTGGTGCAACTTGGGTGGGCCAGGCTGAGCATTGGCTTAACAAATCCGACCTGAGTTACAAGTAGGTAAACCCAACTCAAATGCAGTCTGCATGAAAGGTATCATACCACATCCGAGCTGACCCGAATTGTATATTCTGTAGGTCAGTGCCAGTTGGGTTGAGTTTGGGTCGACTTAGGACTGCAATTTATATTCCATATGTATAACCGTGTGTGCCGGGGAAATAGGGGTGCTCATGGACCCAAGCTGGCCCGGGCCTGACTAGGCACTGCTTGGGCCTGGCTGAGGGTCCATTTAATAGATGGGTAATCATAGGAAGCGGTAAAGGAGGAACTCAAACACAAGATCACTCGCAAAAGGTCACCTGAACAAACCAATTGAACTACAAATGGGGACATCGCTAATTATCCTCTTTTTTTTTTTTTTCCTTATATAAAGCAAACCCGGACCAGCTACATCTGGCCCTAGCCGGGCTTGTTTAATAGTTTAGAAGTCGGGCTGGGCCTGGAAATTTCACAGCAAGCCCAGCCCAGCCCACAAATACCCATCCCAGAGAATAGTTTGTTGGCTAAAACTACCACAGCCGTCATAAAAAAAAAAAAAAAAGCAGCAGACTATTCCTAGGCGGAAGAATGGAAATCATTACGAGAAATAGGGCCGTGGAAGGTCTCAGGCAGTATGCATATATGCGAAGTGAAAACGAAATCCTGTATTCTGTTGAGGGCTTAAAGGATGTCCAAATCCTTGCTGTTAAATAGCGATGTTGGACAAATTTTCATAATCGAATGAGTGTCAAATATTTGTTGGTACAATTCACAAATATTAATAAAGAGGGGCGTTTGGTCGCAGGTCCCTCGAACATAATTACCTAATTCGCTGGTTTAGGAC
The DNA here is from genome assembly GCA_038049695.1 of Cinnamomum chago. Lineage (NCBI taxonomy): Eukaryota > Viridiplantae > Streptophyta > Magnoliopsida > Laurales > Lauraceae > Cinnamomum > Cinnamomum chago. Next base: position 40,015,612 of record CP142460.1, read on the forward strand.
TTGAACTGCGAACTGTTAGAATCGAATAATTCGTAGTTCGATTTGCCAGGGTTCGTGAAAAATAAACTGCCCGATTTGATTCGATTTGATTTCGAGGCAGTTTGCAGTAAAAGATAACTGAAAAATCAAAGGCTGCCGGGTGGGGATGATGAAGTTACAGGCTTACCTAAATGCTTTTAGTTCTCAGTTACACGTTCTCCATGGTCCTGCACATGTTTTCATTGCTGGAATCTCAATGATAAAGTGTTCGGTCACCGGCACCACTCGAAGGCGTAACGTTTTCAACTGAAAAAGAGAGCCGGACTCTAGTCGAAGAAGAAAACCATGAGAAAGGGTTGCTTCACGCCAAGGTTTAAAGTCTCGGTCGCGGTATCGGCCGGACTGAAAAACCGATATCATGGTTGCTTCACGCCATGGTTTAAAGTCTCGGTCGTCGCGGTGTGAATTTTTTTTTAATCCAAAAAAATTCAAAAAAATCCAGAATATTAGAAAATGCTGGAAAACAATATTTTTTTTCATTAGTAACAACAATAAATTAAAATCTCGGTCACCTTAAGCTATGAGTCCTGTCTGTGTCGCAGTTCGCCGTCTTCTCCAGTATTTCATATAATGCAACCATTATTGATGCTCATGATCAATTTATTAGTGTAAAATATAAGAAAATAAAGATAACATAATAATTATCTATATATTATTAATAAGCTATAAGTATTTATTATTTAGTATCATAAATACTCAACCAATTTTTTTTTTACAAGTAGAAGATTTAAAAAAAAAACAACAATTTTTTACACCCAAAATCATGTTTATAAGAGCATGAAAGTGTGTAGATCTAAGTGAATAACACAAAACCAACCCAAAAATGACATGCCAATGATCGTTTCACTCATTTCTATGCTTTATCTAAAAATAAAAAAATAAAAAAACACATAATAGTAAAAAGAAGGAAGTTAATTTGATTTTCTCTTACTAAATAAAATGACTTCTTCAAAAAATAGTATTGGAAGTTGGAAATATATAAGAGAATGAGCTATGGAGACATGGTTGCTCTAAGGAGATGAGGGAAGAGGAGAAGAAAACGGAAAAATAGGAAAAAAATTACAAAAAATCAAGGTTTTTGAACATTACTTCATCTCAGCCGATATTTTCAAAATATCGGTCGAGATATCCCCAATATTGGCCGAGATATTAGTAAAACCGATATTTTGACCATATCGGCCGATATTTTATCGATATTTTGCCTGACTCGTATCGCGACAAAATATCATCGCGGTATCGGCCGATATGAACCGGTATCGAACGAGATTTTAAACCATGCTTCACGCTTCGCTTTTCAAACGTAATTTGACCTTTCATTTTCTCTCTTTCTTAGCTGTCATGTGTACAATAGATTATTATTATATCATAGATAGGCTAAAGTCCTATCCTAGATGAGATTACCCAACGCTTTAATAGCTTATATATATATATATGAGAAATATTCAAGTGAGGGATTCCCTCACCATGTGTGGTGAGGGACTCCCCTTTTTGGGAAAGTTTCAAGTACAAAAAAGCTTTTGTACTTTTTGGGAGTACACCCTTTTGTACTTGAAACTCCCCCAAAAGGAGAGTCCCTCACCACATATGGTGAGTGAATCTCTTATATATATATGAGAAATATTCAAGTGAGGGATTCCTTCACCATGTGTGGTGAAAGACTCCCCTTTTTGGAGAGGTTTCAAGTACAAAAGGGCTTTTGTACTTGAAGGGAGTACACCCTTTTGTACTTGAAACCTCCCCCAAAAGGGAGTCCCTCACCACACATGGTGAGAGAATCCCTCACTTGAATACCTTATATATATATTCATGACTTGGGTACTGGGTTTCCAATCTACACCGTTGAAAAATTATGAAGCTATGTATAAAACATGATTGATCAAGCTGTGGGCCTCACTCCAATCGAAATTAGATTTTGGTTGCTATTAAATTGATAGCATACAATTTTAGGAGGTTTAAATCTAGCATATGTTTATGTTACCACCATTTTTAGAAGAAAGTTAGATATGAGTTAGACCTAGGAATATGCAAGTCATAACAAATCTCATTAAATTATATATTCAAACTATTATATCGAACATGTCGAATTCGAACTACGAATTAATAGAATCGGGAAACAAACTAAATGAACCTACATCATCAAATTTTCGAATTCAAATAAGTGTTGAATTACGAACTATGAATTCGAATGCGAATTATTCAAACTACGAACTAGGTAACTATTAACATTGTATTTTATTGCAAAAGGTCCACTTTCTTTTTCTTAGGCAAACATCCCTTTTTCAAGTTTTAAACAATTAAAAAGTTCAGAATACCCCTCTTAATACACTCTTTGCGGTATACAAACAAAGAAGATTGATTTTGTGAAGAGATTCATTTGAAGAAAAAAAAGGGGGGAGACTCGTCAATTTCGTGAAGATGATTCGACTGCACAAATCAAAGATTGTGACAGATAAGAGAAATAAAAGTGGGAAAATTGATTCAAAGAAGGATAAATCATCTAAAAAATCTGCACGTGGGACTGGGCGTCTCCTTCTTATTCGACCTTTGCACTCATTCTCTTGTATTTCGCTTTTCTTCCCTCCTCATTCCCGCTCTCTTGAAGATCTGTTAGTCCTATTTTTGTTTGTTCGTCTGACTCTCTCTGTCTCTATTTTAGATTTAATCAAAGGAGAGAGAGAGAGAGAGAGAGAGAGAGAGAGGGATAAATTAGCTAGAGCTCCCTTAACTTTGTCGTTTCAGGCCTCTAGCCTACAACATTTCCGCTTTATATGATTTTTTTAAAAAGACAGATAAAATTGTCTGAGTTTTGAAACAAACTCAGATAAATTTCTCTCAGTTTTGCTAGAGGTTTAGATAAATTTATCTTCTTTTGAAAAAAAAACTAAGATAAATTTATATATCATTTCAAAGAAACTCACATACAATTATCTGGCCTTAAAAAAGAAAGTCACATAAATTTGATTCGAAAATTGAAAAACACTCTGAATAAGAAATAATGATAATACAACAAAAGAAAGGAGATAGAGTAGCTAAGTGAAGAAGAAAACCACTGAAGATCACAAATTCTCTCACGCACGACTAGAACGAACCCATTAAAAAGGAGTCAATATTGACCTTGTGTGAGGCAAAGATCAGTTCAATACTTCTCCTATGTCTTGTGCAATTCCTCTCCTATGTCTTGTGGGGCCCCTTAACCTTGTCGTTTAAGGCCTCTAGTCCACAACATTTTGCTTTATCCGTGAGAAAGCTTGATGCATTTATATGGGCAAATCAGTCATTAAATATTATGTTAAGGAGCCTAAAAGTAGGGATAAATGTGTGACATAACTTTAGACAGCCGGTTAGAAGGGAAAATTAGTCATGCAAATGTATAATCTGGCATATTTAAAGACCTATGTCTGAAATAAGTCCAAGCACATGTACTTAGAGGCTTAATCAAGAATTTTGTAGATTAGAGGCCTTATACGACAATGTTAAGGGACCTTTGACTAATTTCCCCTAATAAATATGATCTTATAGATTGATAATCCGAGTAGTTGGACCCCACAGGCTTTGAGCAGGCTGGGTGTTTTTTGTTCTTGAAAACTTATTGCAAACATCCATATTGAAAAGGTGATTCCCTAGGCTGAGTTCGGGTATCCAATATCTAAACCAGAACCCAACCCAGAATGCATGTCTGGGTCAAATTCTATGCTCAAACCCAACCCGATTTCCTCCTTTTCTCTTGCGTTGGTCTATGCAATAACTTGGCCTCACCCAAGTTTCACCCTTAGTATTTTACTTTTTTTTTTTTTTTTTTTGAGAAAGTAATTTGTTTCCACCATATTCTCCCAATAGTATCATGAGAAAACACTATTTAAAAAAAACAAAAAACATCCTAAGTATTTTCTGAAGACAATAATTTCCTTTTCTTCGAGACAATAATTTGCTAATAACCATAATTATGACTGCATGCAGATGGGCCCCTCGTGGTTCAACCCAAGATGACATCACGAGATAGTTCCACGTCCTTTTCGCTAAGATGGCTTAGGCGACTCAGGTTCTTTATTAGGTCAACAAAATATAATTGCCATATAAGTCAACTTAAATAACATGAAGATGGCCATTTCTTAAAGGGAAAATCTTAAATAAGGCCTTACGCCTTTACCTTACTTCAAAAAAGGACACAAGCTTCAACACTCTCCAAATGGGGCCCTAAGTCTTCTATGAAGTTTTGAATTAGGGATATTCGACTATTTAAAGGTACTTTTGAGAATTTTTGAGAGTTGTTAATGCCACGTACCAAACTTCTCCTTCCACATCCCTTTTTTGTATGACTAATATATCACTGTGTGAAATTACCTAAAATAACATCCATCAAAACTCTCTCCCTCTACAATTTCTTTCTACACTCACCCACTCCCACCCCAATCCCCCGCCCAGCCACCGTCCCTTCTAGTAGAACCGCTGGAAGGGGAGAGGGACAGGGAGAGGGCAGCGGTCAAGGCAACGCTGGGTGACGACAGTAGGAGAGGGGGAGAGGGAGAGGGAGAGAGGGTGGCAAATAGAGGGTGACCGTAGGGGGAGGGAGAGAGACAAGGAGAAGGAGAGGGAGAGAGGGATAGAGGGCAGCGGCAGGGAGAGAGGGAGGGAGGGAGGGCGATAGGGAGAAGGAGAGGGAAAGAGGGAGAGAGGGCGGCGGGCTTGGCGACGAGTGGAGGGAGGCTATAAGGAGAGGGGGGAAGAGGGGATGTGGGAAAAGAAAATGAGGGTAGAGGGGGTTATTGTATTTTGGGAAGAATGGGGGTTTGTAGAGAGAAGTTTTGGAAAGGAATGGATGTGGAAGGAGAAGCCTGGTACGTGGCATTAGCAACTCTCGAATTTTTTCCTGAATTTTTTAATATTCCTCAAATTACCCTTTATTTGAAGTCATGACATGCTTCCAAAAGCCATTACATGCCATAGATCACCATGGGAGCATTGCTTGTCGTCAATCACTAGGAGGATGCCGGTGAAGGAATGAAAGAGAAGATGGAGAGTTTTGCTTCAATGAGTAGTAATTTGGGTACTAAAAAAATTAATGGAAAAGCTTGCCGAAAAAATGCCTTATTGGACAACTAAGGCCACAATTTGAAAAGTTTTGAAACTTGTGTCCTTTCAAAGGAGGCACAAACTTAAGACCTTAATTGAAATTTTTTTCCATTCTTTAACAAGTACAACACCATGTGTATCTACCACCACAATTTACTCTACCAAGGGATTGGCCATTGGTACGGTAAATCTGGTGACCAACGCCAACTCACTCCTATCTTTTTTTGGTAACCTAGCCAAAGGGATTGGACCCAAGTGAGAGCCCGCACACACAAGGAGACAATCTACTCAAGTGGTAAAGGAGCCCACACATACGGGAAGAAAGCCCACACAAGTGGAAAGGAAAGCCCGCACGCATAGAAAGAGGTAGCATACCCAGCGTTTGAACCTTGGGCGCCAACTCACTCCATCTTTTTTTAGTAACCTAGCCAAAGGAATTGAACCCAAGTGAGAGCCCACACACAAAGGGAGACAATCCATTCAAGCGGTAAAGAAGCCCACACATACGGGAAGAAAGCCCACACAAGTGGAAAGGAAAGCCCGCACACGCGGAAAGAGATGGCATACCCAGCGTTGGAGCCTTGGACAGCCAGGTGAGAATTGCCACTCCTTACCACTCGGGTAATGAGCCTTTCTCTCCCACCCACTCCTATTAGAGACGGTTTTGCCAATGTTCTATGGTATTGTAAGGTTTGGTGCAGGTTTGGGCTAATAAGATTTGACCCAAATAAGGTTTTAGAGTTTTTGGCTGCCTTGCCCCCGCCTTGCCTTGCCTTCGACCAAGCACATGCAAAATAGAAGTCGATTTTAAAACCCAAATCATATGATGCCCACATTCAGCAAGAAGACGCCATTGGCGCACGAGAAGATGAGTTTTTTACACACACATGTATCATATGTTAGTTTTATGGTCTCAATACCAAGTATATGATGTAATAAATTGATTAATTTCTTTATTTATCAATACAATCAAGCTTTCCTTTCATGAGATGAATGGTGTTTAATTATATACTTGCACATAACCAATACAAATGACATAATGGTTCATGAGATGAACCGGAGTCCACAAGTATACTAGATGTAATACATGTGTATGGATGAGATCCACATACATGAGACATGTATTGCAAATCTTATACTTAAATATTTTCACAACTAGTGATGAGATTGGGCATTTCATCTGACAAGGTTGCAGCACTTTGATCACTATGAGATAGTGTGATTTGTCTCGATCATCGAAATGTAAGATTTTAGATCATGGTGCTGGTACATTGGATGTATTGAAGGACCATGAGAAGCACCTTATATACACCGTCTTTATTTTAAGGTCTGCTCTCATAGTTCTCTAGCAATAGGCTCATAATCTTGAGACATTAATGAACTCAAGTTTCTATCTATGCATTTGCTTTGAGTCACCAATGAGTGAGGCCAATTGTAGGTCAACACCTCGGTGATTTGGGTACGTGGTAGTAGAGCTGTGGGAACATTCAATAGTCAAAATGGAATCTATCTTTAATATCCCCTTGTGCCAATTAATGGATTTATCATTGGTAAGTGCGCACCCATTCCGATTAAGAGTTAATTGGATCGGTATCAAATGATCATTATAATTAATTGGGGCTCAAGGATAATAAGATATGGATCTAATTTGGTGGACAGGTCCAATTGATCCATGAATATAGATGGAGGGGCCTACTTGTGGTACTAAGGAAGTTTAGGGTCTTCATTGTAATATATTCCTAAGACTGAAGTGCAATTACATTTATATAGTGGAGTTATTTGCAATTAACTGTGGGCTCGGATTGCACATGAAATGTGGGGCCGTGTGTCCCAGTTGGAGCCAGCTTTCTAAGGAATCCCTAGTGGTCCCCACGCTAGCCCAAGTTATTAGAAAGATACTAATTCTACTTGAACTCTAAAATGAATGTTACTATTTCTATTTGAAGTTAGACTTCTAATAGTGGTAATGGTAAGCCACTAATTATTAATGGAAGTAGGACTTCTATTTTAATTAGAAAGGAGAAAGCTACTAATTGTTGTGGAAGTAAGACTTCTATGACAACTAGCAAGGGAGAAGTTTACTATTTTGTAATGGGAGTTAAACTTCTATTTCAAATAGGAAAAGAGGTGGATTGGAGGGCTATATAAAGAGGAATAAACCCCTCTTGGTCGTGCATAATAGTGTGAGCAACTACAGCCCCTTTGTGCAAGTGTTGCACAAGTTCTCTTCCTCTCTAAGTTCTCCTCTCTTTCACCTTTAGTTCCTTAGAGTTACTAGTTAGATTTTCTCTTTGAGATTCCACCATCTTTTTGAAAAAAGAGATCTAATACGGGTAATAGCGTGGAAGATCAAAAGGTGTTGGAGATTCTGAATTGGATAGTGAATGTGTTCATCATAAAAGGAAAGAACTCAAATTCTCCATTAGAGCACTACAAAGCTCCAAAGGTATATCTACATCCTTGTATGCTGTAGATTTCGTGGTTGCATGTTTTGGTGCTGTTTTCTATCTTTTAGATAGTATATATTGCTGTACATGATTTATGAGTTTGAGGAAATGCATCCTGAATTGAGTTTGTTGCCTTCTAGTTTATTGATCCCTGCATCAAGTGGGTCAAAAAGTTTTTGAAACCTATATGAAAGGCCCACCTATTTTCCAACATCATATTGGATAGGGTATGATGTGTATGTAGCCTATGTTTTAGTGTCGGATATCATAGCCCAAATCAATTTGAGAAAGCAGTTTTTTACACACACATGTATCATATTGGATAGGGTATGATGTGTATGTAGCCTATGTTTTAGTGTCGGATATCATAGCCCAAATCAATTTGAGAAAGCAGTGTTTTTAGTCTACTACATTCAGAAACAAGTTAAAACTTACAGCTTAAACTAAAGGGAGCAGTTTTAAGTGTAATAATCCACGAGTAAGAGCAATAATTGCTGCTGTTGCTAGAACCGAAACAATGCCTCTTGAAACACATTAAAAAGTAAATTCCGCTGCATCCAAAGATAATTGGCTAGACTAACCATGTGCTACGAAAGAATTACCATGTGCAGCTTCATCAATGGAATCTTGTAGCATAAATTTTCTTGAGGCAGAATCAAATCTCTCTTTCAGAGTCGTCTTCACATAATCCTCTGCAAAGATGAAATCGATTGCACTCTGCGCCAGATGAAACATTTCGGCCTTTCCAAGTCCTTGACAAGCAAGCAGGAATAAATGAAGTCATTTACATAGAATATTTATTCTATAATAAAAGTCTGGATCAGCTACCTACCAAAAGTTGAGGCGGCGAGGGCATATTCCTGGGTAAGACTGGTAGAGAATACTCCTGAATCATCAGTGCACAGGAGCAGTGGATGACTTGCATTGTAAAGATCAACTGCACAATCAATATATTTGTCATCGATGGCTCTGGTGCATAGTAGCCCAGCTTTAGGATGAGCCAACAATCTTGTTGATTAAATTCAACAATCTGTTTCAAACAATTTTATGTAAAATAAACAGGTAATCCAGAGAGGGAAAAAAGGTTCAGCAGTTAAAATGGTTGAAACACTTCAATTAAAGCAACATCAACACTTGCTGATCTGTTTGGTTGTCTTCCAATTGACTGGTCCCAACTGATCAATGATTAGCTAGTCTCATGGCTAAAGGGCGCACATCAATCCAAGCTGTGTGTGGAATAATAGAAAGGAAGATAAAGGTGGTCATACCGAAATGATGATCATTTATGGAAGACACGGATCGAGTCATGACATTAGATGATAAACAAATCTCTACCTGCGTGAATGTCGTGAATAGCACAAGCATGAGACCAACAAAAAATAAACAAATAAATAATATAACACAAGCATGACACAGCAGCAGATTAAAAGTAAATTTAGGTAACATGATTGACAGGTATCATGGGAAAGAAGAATTATATGATCCTGGGTGCAAAGGACAACTTGTTTAACATCATCAGGCCTTGAACCTGTAACTCAGTTTGCACAGAAGCGGACACTGCAATGGGAGTATGAAGATATCCAAGTTAGAGAGTGACAAAGCAGCACCTCCCATGTGTTAGTGATTCCAGGGGGAGGCAGGAGTAGGAACAATATTATGAACGATGTCGATTTGTAGGAAGTGGCAGTGATAATTGTGAGAAGGCTGCAGTAACTAGTATTTACATTAGTAGGGGGCAGCTGATCCATGAAGTTGATCTGATGCTCTACCTAGTCCATAGTAAATAAAGGATAGCCAAACAAATTACATGATTGAGGGCCATTTTACCCTTTGTAAAGATTTGGGCCTTTACATAGAACATCGGGGACAGCCCCTGCGGGTTTTTACGAGTGGGAGTGGGATTGGGATTGAGAGAAGAGACGACAGTTAAGGGTCCTTAGCAAAATAAGTTAGATTGTGAATCAACAACATACATAGCTCGAGATATGGATAAATAGCAAATCCAATAAAAGGTATGAAAGAAAAATGGGAAAAAAAGGGGGGCATTGGCTTGACAATCTCAATTACAACTTGTCAACAGCAATCTCACTGTCTCCACCGAAAAAAAAAGAGCTAAGGCCGAACATAGTATATCTTACTGGAATCTTTGATGCCTTCAAACATCGCCACTCTTCTTCTCCAAGACAACAAGCATGCCCTATCCTGTGGGGGTGAAATTCCAGCATTGCTTGGATTTCCTTCTGGTTAGGCACCTACATTTGCTAAGTTGTGAAAATAAACTAGTCAATGTTGCTTAAATCACAATAGAGGATATAGAATATTTGCCACACTATTCAAGTTGAGGGCTTTGAAAAAATTGCGGCACCATACCTCCCCACAATGAAGAGTTACCCGAAGACCTTGTTCTTTAGCATACTCTAATGGTGGAACAAAAGTTTGCCTGAAATAATGAGAAACATAATGTCAAATTATCTTTCTACAGGAATTAGGCCATGATGCATCATTGCATATAAAGTGGGCCTATGTTTCAACAATATCGATAAGTGGCATGACAGATACAAACAATCCTAATTCCAGATTTGTAGATCACAGCCATTCAACTTTCATTGAAAATATGCTTTCAAGTGTTAAAAGAAAAAAGTTGATATGAAATGTAGTTGGAAAATGCTAACGACCAGGTATATAGTATCTTCCAATCTGAAAGGTTATTAGCATAATAGACCAACGATATGGATTATTGCATCATGCAAACCATACACAAATTAATGCATCAGGACCCCATGATTCATCATCTTTCTTCAGTTACTCGTAGCAGACAATAATTGAATTTTCTTGGGAACTCATTGGAGTACTTACCATTGCCCCACCACAGGATTGCCAGAAAGGTCAATACCAACTACTCCCAAATCCCTCATTTCCAATGCCAACTGAACCTATTACTTACAATGGAATAATCATTGGTGTAAGATATCCTGTCTTCGAAACCCATATGAATAACCATAGAGAAGCATTTCTGAAACCAAAATAGAAGAAGTTTTATGGATCATGTTCCTTCGACATACTGTTTCCAAGGCTGACGCAGTGGTCTCACGACGGTCAATGCTAAGAAGAAGTCGAACGTGTATTTTTCTCCTCTCTTTTCCTGTACATGCACCATTTACACATGGAGAGAGTCTAGAATTCTCAGGGTTCTGGTAAGAAGATATCAAGGAGACATCAACTGCATTGACAGCCCTTAAACCATCTACTACTGCTTCCATGTAAGAGCGCTTGCTCATTCCAACAGCTTCATTCTTCTGTAGAAGAAAAAAGGGGATATTATTTCACATGGCTGCTGCTGGTGCAACACACCAGAATTGCAAGAAATTATATGCTCTTAACCAAATGATATATAAGCGTTTTAAAGGCTTAAGCTTCTCATGTGGAATCCATGACCATTGATTTACTTTATTGATATTTCTTGCTTGATAAAGAATTTTAGTAAAAAAGCAAATAAAACACAATAATGAGGGGGTTAAGCATAAAGGTGATGGAAAGCCCTGCAAGCATTACATTGATAAGGAATCTTCAATAAAAAAGAGAAGAACTACTCACCCCTAATCAGTGCATCCACAATTACATTTGACACATAAGGAAATACAAATGTATGTAACACGTTTCAAAAGGGTCAGCACCTTAGATATGATAAAGGATAAATCTGATGGTTTCATATCCTTTACCTTGGATTGATAATATCCTAACAATAATCCAGATTATAAGATCATATACATGCACTAATGCCTTGGATTATTGCATGGTTCCCTTTCGCAAATCTATTTGCAGAGTATTGACCCCCAGGGTTCAGTTGTACCACTGGATGGATCATACAGTTATGGTTTATCAAAATTGTCCCATGATAACACAGCCTGGGGTCACTGGACCACTGACCCCACAACGAACAAACCCATGATTAGATGATGCTAAGTATGTTCTAAGCTCAAGGATAACATGATTCCTCCAGAATCACATCCTAAGGCGGGAAAGCGTAGTTCAATGTATATAGTGACGGAGCCAGGATTTTCATTTAGGGGGGCAAGAATTTCTCTTAACGAGGAATTTGAAAAAGAATAAAAAGATTATTAAATTATATGCCAAAACTATTATTAAATTATAATGGGTACAAAGAGTTAAACACTAATTATTACATTATACCTCAAAAATGTTAAAAAAGTTGAATTTAGATTGCTTCTTATATTCAACAATGTTAAAAAATGGGTACAAAAGTTTAGAGCAGAATTCTAAATTGTATAAGTTTTTTCTTTTTTTCTTTTTTTTTTGCTATGTTGGGCAACTTGTCAATAGTGATATTTTCAACGTGAAGACCTAGGCATTGATCCCTGGGCATGTGTGTGAAACTTGTGCCAACACCAACTGGCCATGAGTGTGTTGGCTATAATCTTAGCATTCTTACAAATGAGTATATGATTATAATGAAAAAATCAAATTAAATAATTCTGTAGATCAGAATATGGGGTTGACATTTAAAAAAGTCTTGATTTTGACCCATTGTTAAGAGCTCAAATCCTTCTAAAACTTTATAAAAAATCACTAACTTTGATGAAACCTTTGTCATGTAATTAGTATAAAAACTTTTAAGCACCTCTATCTATAGTAAGCCACATGAAATTTCTTACTTACAAATTAAATTAGATCTAATTTAATCCAGATTTTAAATTAAAATATTATAAATTTAGATTTTGATAAGAAATGAAACGAGTTGTGCTTATTATGAATTTCAAACTTTGAGAGGATTAGGACTCTATGCTTAATAATGGGAAGAAAAAGAAAAAAATAAAAGAAGAAAAATCATAGCATAATGCATATCTTATTGGTGATTTGATGAGTTTTATTTTTTATGAGAGTAAAAGACCAAAATCCCCTTATGTATTTTAAAAGTTTTCTTCTTTACTAAGAAAAAAAAAAAAAGATAATTGAGGGGCAAATAAGAGAAAAAGAAAATTTGAGAAGCAAAAGGATAAGATCAAAATCTACTGTTGGATATGCTTTCTCCTATTATGTAGGGAAGGAAAAGTTGAGGCTCCGTCCCTGAATGTATACATAACATACCTTTGGAGTTGTCCGCAGCTCCAAATAAACAACATTCTCAGCAGCAAAATCCTCAACAACCTGTGACAAAAAATAGATGCATGGATCAACGTGTGCTCCAGAAATCATGCTGGACTTGTTCTCACATTAAAATGAACATTAAAATTGTATAATGGACATACTTCCTTGGTTATTCTTGTCACGGTTTCATGGTCAGTAGTAAGTGTATGAATCAAATCAAACAACCTAAAGCACTCAGTCAAAGAGCGGACTTCTGCCAAATAAAAAATAAAAATTCATGAGATACAAGGTATGGCGCTTCCTTGAATATCATAAATAAGTCATAAAGTAACTATATGATCAAGAGTAATGAGCTTATACGAGTGAGGTCCAACTAAAAAGCACTCAGATACATATCTTATGATCCAGAAAGTGTAAGTAATTACAACAAGTGATACCATACATTTTAATTTTTTTTCCCAGGCATTAAATTGGTGAAATCTACATCAATATGGATGAAACACAGAGTATATCTTCTGAAAATACAGTGATGCATACCAGTTTTGGAACCTACCAATATATGGTCCAATACCACTATAAGAGGCTCCTGGTTCAATAGTACAAAAACCATTTCTCTGATGGTACCGTCACGCATATTCTTTGTTAATTATGGACCTTTGTAATATTATATTTACCACATGTTTACAAGTGTTAGAAATAGATGATAGTTTTCTTTGCTTTGCTTTTTTGTTTCATTCCTATTTTGGCGCAGCCTATCCGTTGTAAGGCCCATCAGATCAATAGTATGGATGACAGAGTGAAGTAGCGCAGGGGAGAAGGAGGATAGCCAACAGGCTAAACTCCAAGCCAATGGCTTAGAGACAGGGATCCATGGGATCGAAAATGTCTTGGTCTCACACCACAGACAAATAACCAGGAGAAGAAATTTTATTAATCAATGTCTTGTCCCTAAAGAGGGATTACAATCCTTTATATAGACTCATACTTAAACCTATTCTTAGAAACAAATCAAATTGAAATAATCTCTAAAACAAAAGAAGAAGAAACCTTCTAATTAATCTCATACGTATCCTTAAAATTCAGCTAATACTAAAATAGATACTCTTGCACGATTTGAAGATCTTTTTATGGGCTTGGGCCCAATATGATTTGAAGATCTTTTTATGGGCTTGGGCCCAATGGACTGCCAAACTAAGGATCTGGCCTGCATCAATTCCCCCCCCTTGGAGAGAACTCGTCCTCGAGTTCAGTAGATGACCGCCTGGGTTGAAGATCAAACACACAAACTTTCGATCCTCCTGTGGATCTTCATATGGTGTGTAAGCTTCACTTAAACATTTACTCCACGAAAATTTTAGATATTGCCTATTTTGATGGTGGGAGTTTGCAAGGACTTGTGCTCGAACAAATTAATGCTTTGATTTCTGAAGTTGTACCATCTGTTCACAATCTCTTGATATCAAGAGTTGATTCCCGAAAATGAAATCAATGTGGGGAATCTCAACAATTTGATCTTCTTTTTCATCCTTCGAAACAATAGCCTGTGGTTTTGATGATTTAATTGGCTCTTCAGGAATTAAACATATGATGAAATCTACCAGTCGATTAGGCTCTTGGTTGACTACTTTCAATTCTTCAAAGTCCCCCTTTTCTTCCTTCGGTGCTTGCACTTGCTTCAAAGTCCGCCTTTTCTTCCTTCGGTGCCCAAGTCAACCTTTCCAATTCATTGGCATATTGTTTGACGGACAATTTCATTGTGTCAAAGTCAGATACTGCACAAAATGGCCAATGGGCTTCAAATTGGCTTCCACTGGTCGGGAGAATGGATCTCATCCAAGTATGTGCTTGTCCTCCAGTAGTAATTTCATTTCATTCCATGTCGGTGGCTATTGATACAACTGGCATTCTACTTCTTTACACCATGCTTGTGCATCTCCTAGAAGCTTTCTTTTGGCATAAGCTTTACATGAATGACCTTTTAATTGACGCCATGTAAAATACTCTTCAAGTACTTTAATCCAATTCAAGAAGACATGGATCTTTATTTCCATAAAAAAAATGGAACTTCTGGAGCTTCTTTATAAACCATGTTTAAGATTTTACCTGGATGATCAATGACCAATGAGTTACAACAAGGGGTTGTTTTGCTGCTTAGAAGTGCTGGATGAAGTAGCTGAATCAGTAAAGACACCCAAATGGATCGGGTTGAGCCCACCTGACCTGCTTGCGAACAAAGCATGAACCCCTAATAAAAACTTGTTGGATCCAAGTTTGGACTATAGGTTATGGCCCTGGTTGTTTTTTTTTTTTCCTAGTGGGCTGGACTTAGGGTCGGACATAGGTCAGGCCAAAACTGCCAAAATGCCTGGCATGTGTGAGGGAAGGCCCCGTTTTTTTTCTGTTGTTGCTGGCGGGTCAGGCTTGACCCCAACTAAGGCCCAGGAGGTGGCCCAGAACTAATGTCCAGAGACGTGGCCTGCTGCTCAGTTGAGTGGAATGGTCCACGTGGGGTCCTATGGCCTCATGCTTGTTGCAGTGAAGAGGAGAACACAAAAAAAAAAAAAAAAAAAAAAAACCCAAGGGTTTTGTTCCCTTTTTTTGCTTCGACGAAAAGGGGCTACTGTCCCTTACTCCTACTGAAGAGGAAAGAAGAGGAGAGGCTGGCGATGTGGAAGGGGCCGGTTGGTAGCAGCACTGCAGGTGGAGGGCGGCGGAGCTGTCAACGGCAATGAGAATCGACTATGATTGGGAATTTGGGGCTTTGTGGTGGGACAGATTCAGGTTTTCGAGAACAGCTGGGGATGGGGTTCGATTGGCCTAGGGGATTTGGGCTGCTAGGGGAAGGTTATGATTTGTGTTTTGGGATCGATTATTGTTGCCGATTAGGGAAGTGGTGCAGGGACTGGTCAATTGAGGGATTGGATTCCAACGGTGTTGACTTTGGGACTGTCGGTGGCGCGGGGAAGGGGAGTGGGGTTCAGATGGTTTTGTGTGAGGCAAGGGCTGGGGTGGTTTGGACGAATGGGCTGATGGGAAGGAGTGGGGATCTCGATTTCAGATTTTGGTTTCTCTCTTTTTTTTTCCTAATCTGGGTTAGGGTGATTGAGACAGTGGGTTTGGTGCGACTGAGGATGGAGTTGGGTAGGGTGTCGGTGATGTGGGTAGGTTCGGTCGGCAGGGGTTTGAGTGAGAATGAAGGGATGTGGTTAGGATTTTGATTTAGGACTTTTGGGGTGAGAAATTTGTGGGATTTCCCTTTTTTTTTCCTGAGGTTTGAGTTAGGGACTGTTGACAGAGATGAAGATGGGTTTCGGATGTGGGGGCTCTAGGATATCGATTGGGGCTGGAATTTCGGATGTAGGGTTTTCTCTGTTGGGATTTTCGGATGTGCAGGGTCGTTTATGGTGATGGTTGAAAATGATGATGATGAAGAAAGATGATGATTGATGAGGAAAGGGCTTGGAGGTATAGGGATTTGGTGGAGGTGGCTTTTTTTTTTTTTTTTTTTTTTTTTCAAATTGGTGGTTGCTGTGATGGGTGGATGGAAGGGGTGTGATGATAGAAGATAAATAGGGGATCACGGCTTACCTCGAATCGGCGATCTGGACAACGATCCGAGATCGGATCTTCGCTCTAATACCAATTGAAGCAGCGCAGGGGAGAAGGAAGATAGCCAACGGGCAAAACTCCAAGCCAATGGCTTAGGGATAGGGATCCATGGGATCGAAAACGTCTTGGTCTCACACCACAGACAAATAACCAGGAGAAGAAATTTTATTAATCAATGCCTTGTCCCTAAAGAGGGATTACAATCCTTTATATAGACTCATACTTAAACCTATTCTTAGAAACAAATCGAATTGAAATAATCTCTAAAACAAAAGAAGATAAAAGCTTCTAATTAATCTCATAAGTATCCCTAAAATTCAGCTAATACTAAAATAGATACTCTTGCACTATTTGAAGATCTTTTTATGGGCTTGGGCCCAATGGACTGCCAGGCCAAGGATCTGGCCTGCATCATAGAGTAATGAATTATGAAATGCACTTGTACATGATCAAGGCCTGAGGATCCTTAGTCAAGGACTGTTCATTTCCCAATTAATCACTAGGTAAGATCTTGGCAGCCTCTGTCAAGTAGCTTCAAATCTAATGTTGATCATAGTTATCATTCATTGAAAGGGGAATAAAAATATCAAAGTTTGCCAATGAAATCAACAAATTTGATCTTGATTAAAGTTGTCAGACTGCCTCTAAAATAAACACATCAAAGTTTCCGCTGTTTTGGTGTTTCATTTAAAAAAAAAAAGAAATAGCGAAAATAAATAAATAAATACTGACATAACATACATGTTTGCATCATTTGACACAACATACTTATTTCAATTTTCATTAGTTCGTTCATTCCATCAAATTAAGTTTGAGTCAAGACATCACCAACTCATCCCCTGCCTTCCACTCCATATAGCAGGTTCTGGCCATCTACATATCAAAATTTCATTTTTCCCTAAAAAAAGGGAACAAAAAATATAGACACCCCAAACCCCCTCCCCAAAAACAATAGAGAGAGAAAGACAGTCAGAACTTCTGTCAAATGAACAAATAGATTGAAAAGGGGTGGCTATTTCTGTCCAATGAATTCTTTTAAGTTCAATGCTCGCTGTTAGCGAATATGAATGACAAAGACTGCAATGTCTATTTCATCCAAAAATTATTGAAATTTGCCAAGGGGGAGAAAACTCATACCGTTCTTCCAATACACATAAATTGGAGAGGGCCGGTCGTTTTTGTCCTATGGATTCTTAGAACACATTGCCGATAAATAAATTGAAAATGGAGGTCGTTCCAAGATAGGATTGGGAGTTCAGGGGTTAGAAAGAGAAGATTTGAAACTAAAAATATTCCTAAAAGATGTCACTTTAATTGCTTTTCATTTGAGGGAGGTCAAAAGAAAGTTGCACCCTTGTCTTTTGGGTTTTAAGAAGGATAAAACAGGAAAAATAGCATAAGATAAAGGGGAAAGGAAAACTTGTCAGGTAGTTACTGAAAAGAAACAGAAGGTTTCAGCTGAGCAGCTCCAGTTCGGGCAAAACACATTGTTTTGACATCAGCTGAAATGGACAGGGAAACAGGGCAAAAGTTCATATATTAGAATAGTGTCATTAATATTTGAAACAAGATATTTGAGCCATTTCAGCTGAAAATAAGTGAAATTGATATCCCTGATGTTGATGGGATGGTAAGGGAAATGATGAAGAAAGCTGGACTTGGTGGTAATATAGAAGCAGCTCAATCATGGCGGTTCTGGTCCAATGAGATCATAAAGAAGCAGAAATATTAGCAACCAGACAAGCATTGTAGATCTTCAAGAACAAGGAGCATGTGACTGAGTTTCATCTTCTAATGCCAAGAGTCCTTGGAAGGTTGCTTTAATTTTCAAAAAATAAGAGTCAAGAATTATATGTGATGTTCAGAGAAACCAACAGGATGGCAGATTCATTAGCTGCAGAGGTGGGGCCTGTCAACTAGTTGATGTTTACCTTCTATGATTTTCTTCTATGCAGTGGCTAATTTTTGTTTCATTTGTTGCCTCACTCTTCTTATTTCCCTTTCTAGACATCTTTTATACTGATTCTGGGCTGCTTCCACCCATTTGTTTCCTTTATGCTTGAATAAGGAAAGACAAAGTTCACATTCCATGCTGAATATGCATTCATGGGAATGTAAAATTATGCATGATAAGGGATAATTCATGATGTACACTTACTTTTCATTATTACATGCTCCACATCAGCAAAATCTATGATACCTTTTTCCCCCAAGACTTTAGCAAGTTCTCTGCAAAAGAAATGTGAAGAACAAGCTTATAAACAAACAGGAAAAAAATCATTTTGTAGAGAAGTTGCCATATTGAAAAAGAAAACAGATGGTCCGGCAAAATTTCTTTTTTAATACATCACCCCTCGAGAAAACATAGGTATAGAATGCGATAAACAGGAAGGGATACAAAGGAGGGACAAGATGGTGTTTGTATGCAAATATCATAAACAGTAGAGAAACTGGAGCAGCAGTGCGAGAAGTATTCCGAAAAGGAGACAGAAAGTTCCTGAGAACAAAAGTGATTTGAACTCAAATCAGAATATAATGAAGGGCATATTTGTGTAACACTGTTTCCACAGAAATGTTACAGAAAAAATCGTCTGATTTGTCACGTTCATCCCTTTCGACAATTGCTGTCCCACAATTTAACTGGGGAAAAGTTGCAAAAAAACAACTGATTTTATCCAGGAGGCAGGGGAAACGCATTCCTGTTCTGTGGAAAAGCTAAGTCTGCTTCCACAGATGTTACACAATGGTACCTTACAATTGAATTACTATATATGAAGGCTGGGGAAATGCATTCCTGTTCTGTGCAAAAGCTAAGTCTGCTTCCACAGATGTTACACAATAGTACTTTACGATTGAATTACTATATATGAAGGCTGGGGAAATGCATTCCTATTCTGTGGAAAAGATAAGTCCTTCCACGGATGTTACACAATAATGCCCTAAAACTGAATTCCTATATGTTAAATCATTTGGTAATAGAAGTAAAATGGCTTCCAGTCTAATTGTACAATTCAAAATCATGAACCCTGTGACTCCTAAGAGTTGCAAAACTTGACTGAATAGCCTACTCCGATATTTGTGTAAGGCCCCAATTCCAGGTTTATAATTTCCGTAGAGAAAAAGCGATGAAATGCATCATGTATCTTCTAAAAAAAAATGAAGACATGTCTTAGGCGGAGATGGTTCAAAAGGTGAAAGAAGAATATGTGAACAAGGTCGAAATCTTCATGCATGAAAGAAAACAGAGATTAGAGTGTGTGTAAAGCAAAAATCAACAAGGAAAAGGGAAAAGAGAAAGGATAGTTGGGTTACAGGAGTGTGGAATCTCTGATGGAGCCGTTGAGATGGGCGTGGAGTTCGATCTTTGGCATTGCAAGACACCACTCCATCTTCTCACTCTGATCTTCTCCTTCTTCTCCTTCTTCTTTGAATGATCCTCTGATCAGCAGCTGTGGACTGACCACTGGCCGATATTTCCCTCTTGTAACGAAGACTTTCCGCTCGAATTTCTACTGGGGAATTACAAAGGCTCCTGAGGCATAAATATCTTATTCACATGCAGTGGCGGACCCAGGATTTTGACTCGGTGGTCGGTGGGGGCTTAAGATAGTCACTTGAAAAAGTCAATTGATATTTTGTTGGTATTTCTTAACATTAACTTTTGCAAAAAAAAAAAATATCTTGCATTTACAAAATATCGAATTACATGATCAACTAACATTCTATCATCAAAAGTCATGATCAGTTGATCACCTAATTACAAAAGATTTTCTTTAGCAAAAAAAACAAAAAACCCTCAAATAAAGCTTTTACAATTGCCCTCGACGATTCTTCATGTTTTGAAACCTTTGCATGATTGTCTCATCGTCAATGCTATTAAATATATCTTTTTCAATATAGACAAGCAAATCTGATGGTTATGATTGTTAGGTTTTACTCATTATAAAATAAACTAGAATTTGAACAATATGGACTGGTGCCTGCCACATCCCACACGTGCAGTAGATGAGTTAGCAGTAAGTATTGTCATGCTCAAATGTAAAGATGCATCAACAATTTAACATAATGGTAATCATCTAAACCTCAAAACAACAACAAAAAAAAAGAAAGAAAGAATAGCACTGAGAATAGGTTTCCACTGGATAACAATTTCCCATCATTCCCCACTAACATTTTCTGCAGGTTTCATTTTCCAAATGAAAGCATTTTCCACAATTTTTCTCGGAAAGCACATTCAGACCCAAGTGGTAGAAAACCATTTCCTGTAGTGTAACACCAAAAAAGGCAGCACATTTCACTCCAAAAAGTGTTCTGCCACACCAAACAATACAACAGAAATTGGAATGAAATGAAAGATTTCAGCTTTCGTTTTCATCAATGTGGTGGAGATCAAACCAAACAAACATAATCCAAAAATCCCACTTTTCCTAGTAAATCATTTTCCACTTCTTCTTAACCAAACACACTCAATCAGTTGAATTACCACTGAAAACATTGTTGACGGAACCGAAGAAATCCTGATCTGGGTTAATGCGAGAACGAGCATCTTCCTTCGCCTGAGCAATCAATTTGGAGAAATCGGCCCCTTTGCTTTTGGGCGCTGCAATTCCTTGCGCTAATCTGGCATCGATGAGGCAGCCAGGGCCCAGTAGCCTGAGTCCTGAGATGGGGATTTTTGATAGGGGGAGAGAAAGAGATGAGAAACAGAGAAAGAGAAAAGGGTTTACTGTTTTTAGGTTAAAGTGGTAAGGAAAATAAAGGGGATTGGCCGACTGGGGACTTGTGCCATTTCTAACTAGGGGCTGGGCTTAAGGGCCCTTAGGGCCCTTATGGGCTTTTCTCCAATTAGGAGGGGACTTGGGCCATTTCTAACTGGAGGCTGGGCTTAAGGGCCCATAGGGCCCTTATGGGCTTTTCTCCAATTAGGAGGGGGCTTCAGCCCCCCAGCCCATTACATGTAAGTCCGCCACTGTTCACATGTTTTTTTCCACATTAAATCCATTGGATGGATAGAGCCGAGTATATCCCGTGTATCCCTCGAGATTAAGCTTGATTCACATTTATTTATAAAATTATTGTGCATTTCAAATTGAAAAGTGCAGTAACATTGACCCTATGATGAATAACTTGGACTAAAAATATGATTAATGATGAGGTAAACTGCTATTGAAGTAAAATTTTGAAGATAATCTAGCAAAGGAATTTCATTTTAATGCCTTCACTACCAATAAGTAGGCTTCATAGTTGAGGAATTCTCTAAAGGCTTGCTGTAATAGATACTTATCATTAGTCCAAATTGGTGTCGGATGCATTTTGTGGTCATTCTGGTCACTGTTATATTGAAATTTTTTTTTTTTTCATTTCAATACAATGGTGAGTAACAGTCAAGCAAGTGTATAATTTGGGCCTGTGGCAATTCAGAAAATATAATTAGCGACTGTGGGGGATTGAATTGAACATGAAGAGTCCCATGAAGGCCCTACAAAGTCTTTTTTTTAAGACCTACAAAGTCTCTTGGAGACTTATTGGTATATGGGCTTTTCTTGTAGTTAAAATAAATTAAAAAATTAAAAAAGTGTTGTGGCCTCGGGGCAACCTTTAATGAGGACCACCTGCATGTGGACTCACCAACTTCTAGGAATAAGATATGAAAAAGAACTATTATCTTTGGAAAATCAAACTAAAGACCATCAGTCTATTTTATCCTTGGTTTAAGATATCAGTCAAAAGTTGGGCAGTTTTTAATTGATAGATAAAGCAACATTTTGTCATGTGCTCTACATAATCAATTTAAGGGAGTTTGAAATTTGGATTAGTGTTTTTTTTTTTTTTCTTTGGTGCCAAGGCAACGAGGCTGGGATCCAAGAGAGAGCCTGCATATGCAAGGAAAGATAGCTCACTCAAGTCGGAAGGAGGCTCACACAAGTGGAAAGAAAGCACACACAAACGAAAAGAGGTGGCGTACCCGAGGTTAGAACGTCAGGCAGCCAGGTAAGAACTGATTCTCCTTACCGCTCGGATAAAGAGCCGTTCTTGGATTAGTTTTAGATAGGGTCGAGTACTATGTGTCGCAACCCCGGACCAGGCTCGAAGGACCAAACCTGGGATCGGGACTGTTTGGGATGATGATTGAAGAACCACCCATCTGTTTAATAATGCCATATGTTTATTTAATTTCCCACAGGTGTCCGCGGTGAGGATATCACAACCATAAATGAATATTTCTATTAAGTGCGGAAGCGTGTAGCAAATCAAATAGTCAAACCATCCTTGGTCATCAAGACAATAACACAAGTCTAATATACTGTATCAGAATGAGCAATGAACATTAGCATGTTAACCAAAGTAAGTTAAAGTTTATACAAATATCATTTGATTACATTTCCCCAAAAATAGAGGCCAACCAGGCCAATATAACAAAATACCAATCCAAAGAATGGTTAAAAGTTTCCCAAAATGTAAAGTCTCTCATAGCAACCGAACGTCTACATGACGTCATCGGCACGCCACTCTGAAAGTCCTGGGGATCCGAACCCTAGAGGGAGGGGGGGGGTTGAATAGGGTGAGCTCCAATTATGACAAATTTTAATCAAATTTAACTTCTTTAAAACAAACTAGTCACAAGTGATGATTATTAAACAAAATGCGGAAGCTTAACAAAAACAATCACCACAAAGCAATCACCATTACACAAGGATTTATAGTGGTTCGGCCTCAATGCCTACATCCACTACCGGCTTGTGATCCAACACCCCACCGGATTTCCACTATTTATGCTTTTCAATAGGCTAAGCAATAACCTTTACAATATGCTTTTCAAGGCTTAGCAATAACCTTTACAATGATGTTTTTCAAGGCTCAACATCAACCTATACACTATGCTTTTATAGGCTAAGCAATAACCTCTTCAACCATAGGTTGATTATCTCACTAAGTTAGTGTCTAACATACACTTGATGGAGATTCTATTTAGCTCATTACAATGCCTCTTAAATAGGCGGATATGGAAGTGTAAAACTAATACACACTCACACTATAAATGCAAAGATGAAAGCACATGATGTATGTGTGTGTGATGTCCTCAATCATTTTGAAAATGAAAGCTCATAAATGTATGCCTAAGTCTTTTGAAAGTTTTAGCTCAAAAACATTTATGATTGAGGAAAGAATGCAAATCACATGTTAAAAGTAACAACTTGTTAATGATGTCAAAGATTCACAAGTTGTATGAAATTAATTAGCTCTAAACATGTGATGCATAGGGATGTCAATCAAATCAATAATGTAGCTCATAAAACATAAAAATAGATTTGATTGAAATAAGGGGACAAATCATATGTAATTATAAATACAACTTGAATATGATATACCAATCAATGCAAAGCAAGTTGTAAAACTTTAAAACAAATTCACATATGATTTGTAAAGATGTTGAATCCACAACATAAGATATATTTTGAAAGAGACTTTCTTATGATGGAAAACAACACCCAAAGATTCAACCAAGTATATGGATCATGTTACATCTAATTTCAAAGATGTTTCCATTAACATGATCTACTTAGATTTACCAAAGATAAAGTACTACTCGGATTGAATCAATGGTGATGTATCCAAAACAATAAATCAATTCAAAACATAAAACATGTTTATGATACAACACAACATAGTTTATCATGCTACAAATGATTTACCAAAAATAGAACAAAGCATGAAAACATATGATTAAGGAAAGTAGAGCCTACTTGGTGATTGAACTTCATTAATCCAAGCTTTAGCTTTCCTAATGATCCCCTCCATCCCTTAGTTCATTTCCCTTCTATTTGCCTCAAAACCCCTCAAGGAGGGCCTTAAAATTCCCCACTTTTGGCAAAGGAAAGAACTCATATTTATAGCAAAAAGTGCCCAACGGTTAGTCCTCGGTCGACCTGCAAACAGGTCTCGGTCGACCGGGATCACACAAAAGTCAAATTTCTGACCGTTGGTGCGCCAGGCTACTTTCTGCCTGCAGTGTTCCCGGTCGACCGGGACCTCTGCGTCGGTCGACCGGCGACACTGCCGGGCCACCCCCCTTTTGACAAAAAATCCAATTTTTGCACATTTGAAGGTATTTCTTTGGGAGGATTTTTGGGCCACTAAACCAAGCTAGAAAACATGTTTTAAATCATTCTAAGGGGTTTAAAAACATGAAACAACACAAAGCTTAAAATGATTCAAAACTTTAAAACCAAAGGCTAGCTTGATTTCTAAAACTCTTTTAAAAAACAAATGCATACAAAGATGATTCTGAAAGTGATGAATGTATGCAAGGCACAACCTAAATTCTCAATATGATTTCACAAAAGTAATGCTCAAGGAATTAGGTTTTCAAAAGAGTTTGAATTCTAAAATCAATGCATCCAAGTTTAGAAACAAAACATGCATAATACAATACTTTTACAAATCTTAAAAGCAATGCATGTATAAAACCAGATTTCAAGGTTTTCTAAAACAATGCAAGTGTGAAAATTCAAATGATGCTAAAGTGAAAATGCATCCATCAAATTGCAAATACAAAATTCCTAACACACTCAACCAACTGCTGCGGTTCTACGATTGCATCCTCAAGCTCCTCCTCGGGATAACCAATAACGGGACCTGAGTACCAAAGAGTAGGTCAAACACGACGGTTTGGCAAATGGAGGAAAATACAACGACAGTAGGATAATAAATGAATGTACCTTCAAACATGTAAACCTGTTTAGATAAGAATTTCTATGAACGAGATAAAACATTTATTCAACTTCGAGAATGCAATGTAAAACATGTAAGGTGACCAAGGAAACGGGAAACAAGTAAGATGACAACCACACGAAGCTAAGTCCTCTATCACTAAAGCGATAAAGCAATAACTAGGCACTAATCTCAGTCACTCGAGGTGAGGAGAAACAATGGATCTTTTAAATACATATACTTATACATATACAATACTATACATGACCACGGTAGCGAGCCGGGCATCGGGGACCACAGTAGCAATCTGCGACATTGGGACAAGACCACGGTAATGACCGGGTAGCGGGATCCAAACTGCAGCTGGGGGGACAAGAGGGGAATCTCCAAGTCGGTGGATCAGACTGTAAGTCCATGGGGATCCGAACCCTAGAGGGGGGGTGAATAGGGTGAGCTTCTTTTATGACCAATTTTAACAATTTTAACTTCTTTAAAACAAACTAGTCACAAGTGATGATTATCAAACAAAATGCGGAAGCTTAAAGAAAACAATCACCACAAAGCAAGCACCATCACACAAGTATTTATAGTGGTTCGGCCTCAATGCCTACATCCACTACCGGCTTGTGATCCAACACCCCACCGGATTTCCACTATTTATGCTTTTCAATAGGCTAAGCAATAACCTTTACAATATGCTTTCCAAGGCTAAGCAATAACCTTACATTGATGTTTTTCAAGGCTTAACATCAACCTATACACTATGCTTTTATAGGCTAAGCAATAACCTCTTCAACCACAAGGTTGGTTATCTCACTAAATTGTGTCTTTAATACACTAGATGGAGATTCATTTTAGCTCATTACATTTGCCTCTAAAATAGGCGGATATGGAAGTGAATAACTAATACACACTCACACTATGAATGCAAAGATGAAAGTATATGAAGTGTGTGTGTGTGGTCCTCAATCATTTTGAAAATGAAAGCTCATAAATGTATGCCTAAGGCTTTTGAAAGTTTTAGCTCAAAAACATTTATGATTGAGGAAGTAATGCAATCACATGTTAAAAGTAACAACTTGTTAATGATGTCAAAGATACACAAGTTGTATGAAATGGATTAGCTCTAAACATGTGATGCATAGGGATGTCAATCAAATCATCAATGAAGCTCAAAACATAAAAATAGATTTGATTGAAATTAGGGGACAAATCATATGTAATTATAAAGACAACTTGAAAATGATTTACCAATCAAAGTAAGGCAAGTTGTGAAACATTAAAACAATAATACACATATGATTTGTAAAGATGTTGAATCCAAAACATAAGATACATTTGAAAGAGATTTTCTTATGATGGAAAAACAACAACCAAAGATTCAACAAAGTATATGAATCATGTTACATATTTCATTAACATGATCTACTTAGATTTACCAAAGATAAAGTACTACTTTGATGAATCAATGGTGATGTATCCAAAACAATAGATCTATTCAAAATATAGAACATGCTAAGGATACAACACATCATAGGTTAACATGTTACAAGATTTACCAATGATAAAACAAAACATGAAAACATATGATTTGTAAAGAAGTTGAATCCAAAACATAAGTTAGTTTTGAAAGAGATGTTCTTATGATGGAAAACAACAACCAAAGATTCAACCAAGTATATGGATCATGTTACATATGATTTCAAAGGTTCTTTCATTAACATGATCTACTTAGATTTACCAAAGTTAAGTACTACTTGGATTGAATCATATGGTGTTGTATCCAAAACAATAAATCAACTCAAAACATAAAATATGTTAAGGACACAACACAAACATAGTTTAACATGCTAGAAATGATTTACCAAAAATAAAACAAAAGCATGAAAACATATGATTAAGGAAGGAAGAGCCTACTTGGTGGTTTAACTTCATTAATCCAAGCTTTAGCTTTCCTAATCATCCCCTTCATCCCTTGGTTCTTTTCCCTTTTGATATGCCTCAAATCCTCTCAAGGAGGGGTTAAAAATTCCCCACTTTTGGCAAGGGAAAGAACTCATATTTATAGCAAAAAGTTGCTAACGGCTAGTCCTCGGTCGACCGGCAAAGAGGTCTCGGTCGACCGGGAAGGCACAACGGTCAGATTTCTGACCGTTGGAGGTTTCAGTTCAAAACTGCAGATTTTAGCTCCAGTTGTCTCGGTCGACCGAGACCTGTATCTCGGTCGACCGGCGACACTGCCGGGACAGCCTCCCTTTGACAAAAAATGCAACTTTTGCATATTTGAAGGTTTAGCTTTGGGGGACCTTTTGGCCACTAAATCAAGCTTGGAAAACATGTTTTAAAGATTCTAATGGTTTTTAAAACATGACCTAAAAAGCCTAAAAAGATTCAAAACTTTTAAAACAAAGGCTTGCTTGATTTCTTGAAAACTCTTTTCTAAAACAAATGCATCCAAGTTTTAAAAACAAATCATGCATAAATCAATACTTTTATAAATCTTAAAAGCAATGCATGAATAAAACAAGATTTCAAGTTTATTTAAAACCAATGCAAGTGTGTAAATCAAATGATGCTTGAATGATAATGCATCCATCAAATTGCAATCTACAAAATTCCTAACACAGACCAACAGGGTTATCCAAGCTTAGTGGTGCCGACTCATAGGTCAAATCACAATCGATACATATGCAATCAAATTCAGTACGATAAATAGACGGGCAAGACGGGGTGCTCAAGGGCACATTATCATATCATGTGGTGCAATGCACTTCGGGTCAAGTAACCATTTCAAGTGTACATCAATGCTTTCGGGAAAACAAGACATGTAATATAAATCTCGGGATCGATAAGGTATAATAAACAATTGGAATTTCGGTAGTATGTCAATCTAATGACACTTTGGTACTCTTTGAGTTTGGGGACATTCCGGGTTCCTTATACACTTTGAAATTTTGAAACTTCAAGTGAGATATTTGTGATATGGTTTCTTCCCCAAATGGCCTCGTACAATGCTTAACAAATCCTCTTGAAGTAGAGAGGTTCCCAACGAATAATCCCAAACCATTAAAATAGTTCATCATCGTCCCAACATAGCCCTGCCCAACGGGGCCCATCGCTCGAGCGGACTGGAGAGTTCGCTCGAGTGAGTCGCTCTCTGGAATGGTTGTCTGGGTGGGTTCGCTCGAGCGAAGTTGAGGTCGCTTGAGCGAACTCATTGGGTCGAGCGAATATTTAAATGCGTTCGAACGATTAACTCTCTGGAATGAGTTCTGGGATGTCCGCTCGAGCGACCAAGCTACTGGAATGCTCCGAATTTCTTTCTGGACAGGTCGCTCGAGCGAAGTGTCATGGTCGCTCGAGCGAACTGTCCAGAAACTGAATCCGGACCAGTTCAGCTGCACAATAACTCTTCCTTTTTACAACCCCTTTTTAGCCACTTTTCTACACTAAGTGAGGAGTATAAATCTCCATTCAAACAACCTCAAATCTCCAACAACATCCATCCCATTCTCCTCTATCAACAACACATTCAATACAAGGAAAGGAAGAAGGAAACCATTTCACATAGATACATTTGGAACAAAACAAGAAGGATTAAATACTATGCACCAACCCATCTATATGACCATAAATGCACTAATAAGACTTTTCATGAGCATTTATTTCAAAGGAAAGCATTAAATAGGCATGAGTGAAACTTAATAAAACCAACTACACTTCTCATAACCACAATGAAAACTCTTAAAAGATCATATCATCCACTTGCCTTAAGTCTTCAAATCAAGTAAATCAAGCTCTAACAAGTCTTTCAACTCAAAGGTCCAAGCTACAAGGAAAATCCCAAAATAAAACCCTAAAGAGTCAAAACATAGAATAGGAAGAGAGAAGCTTCAATAACAAGGATGGAGATTCCCTTAAACTAGGAGAACACAAATCTAGAAGAAGAGAAGGGTCACTTACTTGCAAGGTCCTCTAATGGCAATGGTGAGCTCAAAGAGAGTCTTGTGATGAATGATTTTCTCTAGCAATGGTGTCAATGGAGAGCTAGGGTGATGAGGAAGAGGATGATGATCTCCACTTCTCAAGTTGTGCAAGATTGATGGTGAGTTTGGTGATTGCAAGCAAGAGCAAGAAGAAGAAGGCAATGAAAACCCTAGGTTCTCTCTCTTGTGCTGGAAAAAGGAAATGGAAGGGAAAGGTTTCCTTATAAACAAGTGGGGAGTGGGCTCCACCACCAACAAATCTAATTGGGCTGAAATCATCTCTTTCGGGACCTCGGATGAATTCGACGAAGAAGGAAGAAATGATCGTCGAAATATCTAGTTTCCAAAAAGTGTATGTTTCGCGGGTTTCGGGAATATCAAGTTTTTGGGTACAGATTTTGTGTGCAATGACTGTTTTGCCCTCAAGGCTATGAAATCGGGCTTGAGGATCTCAAACGGGAACGGGATCAACATGAAAGTTGAAGAGCTTAACAATACCAATAAAATGAGATTAAAACCATGAATGTAAAATCTTCGATAAATCCCCAAACACATGTAATAACATAAAAAGGAACCCCCAAAGGGCCCTACTAACACAAAGCAATCAAAATTTCCCAAAACTAGTACAAAAGCTATTCCAAACTCAACTTAGCCAAAAATCACTAATCAAGCTTAGAACTAACACGCAACTTAATTAGCACTAGTCGGGTTCACTCGGGTCGGGGTCTTACACTATGCATGCGTGTAGGAAATAGTGAGAGTGAAGGATTAAAATTGAACGCAGAGGAGCATAGGTCGGTGCACCCCACAAGCTGTTCCATTAAATGCTAAAACGTTCAACAATAATTTCCCCTCTATTGATATTCCAAGAGTCTAGATCTGGTGAGGTAAAACCCACAGTGACCGTGAGTGGACCATTCACGGTCCGCTACGTCACTGTGGGTAGCCACCATGCACACTGGCAGCTTACCATGTATCCGGGCAAGAGCTTCTTGTGAGACCCAGACCCCTAATTTCCTGGATTAGCGTTGTTTTTTTTGTGGATTAGTTTCTCTAAGTGGGATTAGTGTTTGTTGGTTGAATTTTTGAGCTAGAATGGTTTTTCACTAGTTTTGGCAAGTTTTGAAAGCCAGTGAACCTAAACAGTAACCGTATGATCCTACTTGTTTTGCGTGATCAGCTTGGAGAGGTTCTTCGTGATTCCCAAAAATTACCATTTTGGCTTCGTTTGACTTATCTTGTGAATCTCTACAACTTTCGTATTGATCCCGTCCCCGTTCGAGACCCCAAAACCTGACTTTTCCGACTTTGAGGGCAAAACAATCTTTTTACACCAAATCTGGACCCAAATTTTGAGATCTCAGAACCATGCCAAAGTTATACTTTTTGAAAACTAGATTTTATGAGAAACATTTTTCTCTTCTTCGTCAAGTCCATCCGAGGCCCAGAAAGCCCAGTTCCTAGCCCATGTAGTATTATTAGTTGTGGCCCCCACTTGAACCTTTAAATAATGGCCAAAACCCATGTTTTCTTCTTCACTCTTGCCCTCCACGAGATGGAGCACGCCCAGCCCTGCAATAGCACCTCCCTTCCCTTCTTTTTCTCACTTTGTTGCTTCCAAACTCAAGTTCTATGCAACCAATCACCAAACGAAGGTTGCCATTGCATTCTCCTCCATCTCTTTTTGCTCTAGACACCATTTTCGTGGGAAACCATGAATGGCAGCCACCCTCATTTAGTTATTCCTTGCTGGTTGGACCACCTATAGGTATGCAATCACTTTCTCTCTTCCATTTTATGTAATAGCATCCCCTTAAGTTCTATTTCCTAGTTTGATTTGAACCCATTCCTTGTCTTTCTTGATTTGCCATTTTAGGGTTTGTAATGGTTTATTTTGGGGGTTTTTGTATAGCTTGGAGGTCTTTGGCTTGGGAGTGTGGTTAGGAGCTTGATTTGCTAACTTGGACCCAAGGCAAGTGGATGAATGAATTGTTTTGAATATTTACATGTTTTATGGAGAAATCTTGATTTTTTTTATCAATGATTTTTAATGTGCTTTATCTACTCTTTTTGCAATGGTTTTTATTACTCTTAAAAATGTATATTGATGAGTTATTTCTCTCTTCATATCTTGGAAATGCATATATTATGTTGTCAAAGTTGCAAATGGTTTTCATATAAGATGGGTTTTTCTCTCTCATGTGATTGAATGTGAATGGAAAGGAAGTGAATGGAGAAATGTGAAATGATGAGAATGGAAGTGTTGAATGATGAATTGGAGGAACTTTTGAGCTCATTTTATTGCAGGAAATACATGGGAAGTAAGGAGAGTGGTTTTGAGGAGGAAAATAACTCAAATCTGAACACAGTGGGAGTTTTCCGCACCTGGCGGTCAGCTGACGGTCACCTGTCGGCTAGCCGCTTAGCGCATGGCGGCTAACTGCCAGATAACCGAACCGTCGCGGTTACAATTCTAGAGAGCATTTTTTTCTTCCTAAAGACGGGATCAGCCTCACGGTTAGCCAGCGGCTAACCGCCGAACCCATCGGGGGCTATGTCGCGACCCCGGACCGGCCCGTAGGACTAATCCGGGATCGGGACGATAATGATAAATAAGGAATGATAACATGCACATTTGTATTCAATTTCCCACAGGTGTCCGCGGTGAGGATATCACAACAATCAATGAATATTTCTTTTTGAGTGCGGAAGCATGTAGTAAATCAAATAGTCCAACTATCATTAGTCATGAAGACCATAACAATAAGTGTAATTACTGTATCAGAATGAGCAATGATATATATATATAGCAAGTTTCCCCAAGTTGTCAAAGTTAAACAAAATATCAGTTAATTACATTCCCACCATAGAGGCCAACAAAGGCCAATACTACAAAAGAATAACCCAAAGGAATAGTTAATAAGTTCTCCCCAAAATGTTACGCCTCTTGGCAACCCGATGTCTACATGACATCGTCAGCACGCCACTCAACTAGAGGTTGCAGCTCACCTACTGCCTCCTCCGGCTCCTCCTCAAGGAAACCGGCAACGGGACCTGAGTACCAAAGCAAATGGGTCAGACACGACGGTCTGGCAAGAGAATGAAAAGATGCAACAATATATAATAGATGAAATCTCTCGAAAAGCATAGAAATCTGTTTAAACAAGAACTCTCATAAAGCAGGTAAAACATTTGCTATAAAACAAGTAAACAAGATAAAACATATGAGGTATCCAAGGAATCGGGAATAACAGGGTGGCAATCACATAGAGCTAAGTCCTCTGTCACTAAAGTGACAACAGTATCACGGGACGTCGATCTCAGTCACGCAAGGTGAGGAGAAACAACGTATACATATATACAATATAATTATACGGGAACGGGACCACGGTAGCGAACCGGGTATCGGGACGGGACCACGGTAATAAACCGGGCATCGGGATCCAAACTGCAGCTGGCGGGACGGGAGAGGGATTTCCAAGTCAGTGGATCAGACTGACAAGGTATCCAAGCTTAGTGATGCCGACACATAGGATAAAACCAATCGAGACATATACAAGTAAATCAAGTACAGTAAATAAACGGGTAAAACGGGGGTGCTCAAGGGCACGCTGTCATTTCATGTCGGGCAATACATTTCGAGACGAGTCAATGCTACTATCATGCTTTCGGGAAAACACTTCATGTAAAGTAATGCTTGGAAATGGAGAAATATGATTAAACTACACCAATTCGGGAAAGACAATGACTTAAAGATCTATTTGAGTGAATAGGGGTCCCGTATGTCGATTATAGATATGACTTGGTACTCCTTGAGTTTGAAGACATTCCGGGCTCCTTATGCACTCTTACGATTTTCAAAACTTACAATGAGCTTAGGGTTACAACTAGATGTCATGGTAGAAAATCAATGCTATAAACGGTCCATCCTAAGTATGATGTTAATTCGGAGACATCGAGCAACCTACTCAGTCATCGAAAGGAATAGAATTCGCGATAACTAACCAAAAGTCTCATATTTAGATAGAAAGAAGATATCGTGTCATTCTGTCCCGTTCAAGATTGAAATGAAGTGAACATCGATGTCACCGAACCAACCGTGAGGAGCATCGGCTCAAGACATCCTCACACATGGTCAAATGAGTCCAAGAAAAATAAAAATCTCAAAATCCACTGGACTCAAACTGAGTCCCCCGTTCGGTCCGATCGATCGGCCAAAATTTTTGGCCCAGTGCATTTGAAACAGTTCAGGCAGACCGCATCGCTCGAGCGAACCTGACAGTTCGCTCGAGCGAACTCATCGTTCGAGCGAATATTTAAATGTGGTCGAGCGAACTAGCTACTGGAATTCTCGAATTCGTTTCTGGACTGGTCGCTCGAGCGAACGGTCACGGTCGCTCGAGCGAACGGTCCAGAAATGCATTCCGGACCAGTTTAGCTGCCCTCTTTCCTTCCTTTTTACAACATTTCTCTAGCCCTTCTTACACATCAAATGAGAAATCCATTTCTCCATTCAAGCTACTACAAAACCTCCATTAAATCAACATTCTTCTCCTTCACCAACCATACATTCCACAAGAAAAAGAGAGAAGGAAACAACTTCACAATGTATATACATTTGCAACAAAACAAGAAGATATTCAATGTCATAACTACTACTTCTCCAAGATTATCAATGTGCCATTAATACTTATCATGAGCATTCATTTCAAAATAAAGCAATAAATGCACATTAATGGAAAATGTCCAAAAATCAATAAAAGCTTAGGAACATCATTCATTCACTTGCCTTAAGTCTTCTAACAATGGAATCAAGCTCTAACAATCTCCAAAGACAATGAATCCAAGCTACAAGGCAAAAACCCCAAATAAAACCCTAAAATGGTCAAACAATGGAATCACAAAGAAATCTTCCAATAATAAGGGTGAAGCTTCTCTAAGGTCCAAGGAATACAATTCTAGAAGATAGAGGGAAATACTTACTTGCAAGGTTCTCTAATGGCAATGACAAGCTCTAAGGAAATCTTGTAAGGGTTGGTGTGTTCCACAAAAGCTATGGAAAGGAAGCTCTCAAGGAGATGAAGAAGGTGATGGCCTCCAATCTCCTCTTGGTGCAAGTTTGGGGTTGTATTGAGTGATGGGAAGCAAGAAGAAGAAGAGTTCCTCCCAAAACCCTAGCTTTCCCTCTTGAGCTGGAAAAGAAGAATGGAGAAGAAGGGAAATGGCTTCCCTTGTTAACAAAGAATTGGGTTGGGTAGGTCCCACAACTTAAGGAGCTAAATAGGTTGAAATCATCTCTCTCGGGTCCTCGGATGAATTCGACGAAGAAGGAAGAAATGATCGTCGAAATATCTAGTTTCCAAAAAGTCTATGTTTTGCGGGTTTCGGGAATATCAAGTTTTGGGTACAGATTTTGTGTGCAATGACTATTTTGCCCTCAAGGCCAAGAATTCGGGTTTCGGGATCTCAAACGAACACGGGATCAACATCAAAGTTGTCGGGATCATTAAGACGAGTAAAACGGGATTAAAATCATACGTGTAAAAATCTCCGATAAATCATCAATCATATGCAATGACATGAAAAGGAACCCCCAAAGGGCCCTACTAGCACAAAGCCAATCAAAATCCCCAAAACTATATCAGAAGCTATTCCAAACCCATCTTAGCCAAAAATCACTAATCAAGCTTAGCACTAACACGCAACTTAATTAGTACTAATCGGGTTCACTCGGGTCGGGGTCTTACAGGCTAACCGTCAAATAACTGAACCTATTAACGGTTACAATTCCAGTAAGCTGCATTTTGTCAGAGCAACCGCGGTCACCTATCGGGGGCTAACCACTAGGTGACCGAAATTACCCAGGAAAAATTGAAATGAAGAGAAATGGAAGGGGTTTCTGTCTCAATTATTTGTGAACCCTTTTAGAGAATGATGGGGACTGTTCACTTGGAGATATGTATGAAGTCCGTTTGAGAAAGAAACCACATCACGAAGATTCATTGAATGTTTTGAAATTATCAAGGCGTATAAGGAGCCCGGGATGTCTCCAAACTCAAGGAGTACCAAGTTGTTATTAAATCGACATACGAGACCCCGATTCACTTTAAACAAATCTTGAACCCAGTACTTGCCCGAAACTTCAAAAGTTTAATTATATCCTCTTGTTTTCCGAGATTTATACTACATGACTTGTTATTCCCAAAAGCATTGAAATTGTACTTGTAATACTTGCTAGCCCTAAGTGCATTGCTTGACATGAAATGAAAGTTGTGCCTTTGAGCACCCTCGTCCCGCCCGTTTATTTATTGCACTTGATGTATTTTTATACATGTCTTGATTTCGGTTATTTAACCTATGAGTCGGCACCACTAAGCTTGGATAACCCTGTTGGTCTGATCTACAGACTTGGAGATCCCCCTCTTGTCCCGCTAGCTGCAGTTTGGATCCTGCTACCCGGTTATTACTGTGGTCTTGTCTCGATACCCCGGATTGCTACCGTGGTTTCCGATGCTCGGCTCGTTACCGTGGTCATGTCCCGTATATTATATGTATATGTATATATATTTCGTTGTTTCTCCTCACCTCGTGTGACTGAGATCAACGCCTTGATATTGCTCTGTCACTTCGGTGATAGAGGACTTAACTTTGTGTGGTTGCCATCTTGCTAGTTCCTGATTCCTTGGATACCTTACATGTTTTATATTGCTTATTTGTTTTCCAGTAAATGATTTATTTCTTTATGAAAGTTATTGTTTAAACATGTTTTAATGTTTTCCAAGGTAAATTCAGTTATTGTTATATTGTTTCCCTGTCCTTGGTACACTTATATGTTTTAAATGAATACCTGATTTGTCAAATATCCATGCTTTTACATATGTTTCCAATGAACACTTGTTTTGCCAGATCTCTATGTTTACACATGTTTTAAAGGAACACTCGATCGTCAAATATCTATGCTTTTATAGATGCTGTAAATGAACATATCTTTTGTTAGATCTCCATGTTTTCCTCATGCTTTAAATGAATACATGTTTTGTCAGAGATCCATGATTTTCCACTCGTTTTAATTATATGTAGCCTTTGATCAAATAATATGAATTATCACATGTTTTAATTTCAGCACATTTATTATCTTTTCACCCACCTGCCAGACCGTCGGGTCTGACCCACTATTTTGGTACTCAGGTTCAGACTTCTCCGCCCTGAGCTGAGTGCTTTTGTTGGCTGTGGAGCCATGATTTGCAGGTTGTTTTGTCGGCTATGTCATATAGACATTGAGCTTGACATCGGAGTTGCGTCACATATGGGTAGTGGTTATTAGCTTGTCATTGTATGGCTTATATTAGCCTTTTCTTGGGATTCTTAATTAATGCACATTGATAATTTGTAACTTGAACATATATGAGAATGTAATATCCTATTACTGTCAGCTTTGTACTTGGTTGTGATGGTTTATTCCAGTCTCATATGATTCTTGATATAATAGCTATATGCTAGCGGTTGAGTGCGACACGAAATCCGATGACCACGGACTCCGGGTCGCAACGCCACGAAAGCTTTCACAAAATATTCAAAGTGTGTTGGAATGTGTTGTCTTCACACACGCAGATCTTGGGAGAAAAATATAATTATCCTTAATCCCATTCACGCCCCCGAGGTTCTGGTTTGGGGGCGTGACACTGCTGGCGGTGACGTAGCGGATCTCGAGTGGTCTACTCATGGTCACCGTGCATAGACCCAGTCAGAGGATCTCGATATCCTATCATTTACTTATCATACAATAACTTTCAAGTTTTTTTTTAAAGAAAATCCCAATGAGGCTTTAAGTTTTTGTTTTATTTCAAAACAAAACACAAGTTTCAGAACTTTCTAAATTAGGGCCAAAGTTTTCTATTAAATTTTTGATTTAGGAAATCCGGCTATTTAAAGGTGTTTTTCGGTAACCTTTCCCTCAATTTTTTTATAATACCCAAATTACCCCTCATTTAAAGCCATTGTCCACTTTCTACAGCCACTACATACTGCCAAATGCTGCGGGGATGCTGATTCTCATCAATCACATGAGGACGCCGGTGAAAGATGTCAAGCCCCGACCCAGGTTTAGTATATTTTATTATTATTTTAACTGTGATTAGTCTATAAGTGGGATTAGAGGACGATTAGCTTGCATTTTTAGTTAGATTAGAATTTTGAATAGCTTTGGGAAATTTTGAGCGCGTTGAGTCTAGTTTGACCAGGTCCGGGGTGACCAGTGTGATGCGTATCCGTGTGGGGAATTGACTTTGATTTTCAAAAAATATTGATTTCCAAATTTTTTGGATTTGTTATTTTAAGCACAACAACTTTTACGTTCATTCCGTTTGCATTTGAACCTTAGAAATTGCGTTTTTTGAGAAAAAAGACAAGACAATCTTTTCACACCCAAATCTGTGCATAAATTTTGAAATTTGAAAATCATGAGAAAAATATACTTTTTGAAAAATAAATTTTTCGACGATCGTTTTTCTCTTCTTCGTTGACTTCATCCAGGACCCATAAACAGGAGTTTTAAAGCCCTGAAGTTTTATGGCCATTGGGGCCCACTTCCTCCACTTAAAACCCAAAACCCACGTTGGGTTTCTTCCTCACCTTCATTTCCTGCAACTTCTGAGTTGAATAGAGTGTTCTTGCTTCTCCTTCTTCCAGCCATCTTCTCTCTTCTGCATGTCCTTCTTCCTTGATGGAAAATGGAGATTTGATCACACCAATCTCTTCTCTTTCCTCTTGGCTTCCCATTGATATTGTTTGTGAGGAATTTCAGCTGGAACCCATCTCTTCTCCAAGCTCTTCTTCTTGTTTAGAGATGTAAAAAGGTGAGCAATGGCTTCCTTCTCGAATTTCTGGTTTTAATGGAACCTTTAGAGCCTTTCTATCATGCATGCAAAGGAATTCTTGGAGAACTCCTTTTTTCAAAATATGATGTTTTTGAGTGTTTTTCATGGGGGTCTTTGGTGTAGATTGGAGCAGCTGAGATAGGGGATTTCTTGGAGTGATTTGTGGAACCCTTTTACTTTGAGGCAAGTGAATAAATTGATATTGGAATGCCTGCAATTAAATTTGTGTTTCTTCTTCAAAGTTGGATGTAAAATTGTTATATATTTGATTCTTTTCTTGGGCTATGTAGGCTGACTTCATAAGGTTTTAGTGTTCAGCTATGTGTAGAATTTCTGCAGGTTTTGTGTAAATTTTAGGTGCAGAATTTATGCAATGTTTTGCATTCAATTATGTGCAGATTTTTGCAGTTTTTTTTTTATGTCAAAGTTCAGATTTTTATAGGTTTTAATGTTCAGTTTATATTTAGATTTCTGCAGGTTTTGTGTCCAATTTATGTGTAGATTTTCTGCAGGTTTTTATGTCCAAATAATGTGCAGATTTCTGCAATGTTTCAATGATCAGTTTTGTGCAAATTTCTGTAATGTTTTAATGATCAACTATTGTCACGCCCCTAAACCGGAACCTCGGCGGCTTGTATTATTTGTAAAGAGACAAAAAAATTCACATTTCTTGTCTTTCATTATTGATGAGTTTTGTAAATCGCCTTTCACGGCACAAAATCGCCTTCTACGGCACAAACTGCTTCCTATGGCACAAAAATCGCCTTTCACGGCAAACAAAAATGAAATCGGCTCCTACGACATTTTAAAAACTGTCTTTTTCTCAAAATATATGTGCAATGGAAAGTTAGAAAAAAGAATTGATTTCCTTTCTACTTGCGAAGGTGAATCTCCGGATCACCACTTATTCCAAGTAGAACAGAAAATCTGGCATACCCGTACAAAAAATGTTGATGACCTCGCTTTTCCTCCTCCGCCATGCTCCCGGCAGCCCCAGGGGTGGGAAGGAGAGGACAAAAGGTCGGAGCCCCCATCAAGTTGGCACACCCGGTGGGACTTGTTCATTTGAGAACGCGATGCTTGAATTCTTAAGCTCCTTTCTAGTTGGTGGCCTATGTTGGATCTTGCATCCAAAAAAAAAAAAAACATGAGATGGGATTTTTGGAAATTTCTACCTTTGAATTCATTTCCATTATTTCTCATTTCAAAAAAAAAAAAAAACAAGAAATCTGATTTCTCATTTTTGGATTCAATTATGAGAAACTTTAATCTTCTCCTCTTTGAACTTGATAGCTCACAGAAATGTTCACATCTATTGTTCTTATCGGGGAATGGGCCATATTTTCTCTTTAATGAGTCCGATAGGGATCTTTAAAAAAAAAACTCTTTCAAAAAAATTTCTTTTTTTTTATTCAAAATTGAGAAAGTTTGGTTCTTTCCTGTTCGAATTTAGCGCTCGCAGAAATGTTTGAGCCCTTATTCAGATCAGAACACCATTCGTTCTCTTTGATGAATCCATTAGAAATTTGAAAAAAAAAAAAAAAAAAAATTCAAAACCCACTAAGGTTGCACCAATTGCGTTCTTTGACCAAAGTGGATTTAAGAAATGCCTTGTCCAGAGTGTGGAGGCAACTAGGCTGTTCGAGGCAAGGGTCCTTTAAACGGGTTCATTAAGTAATCCTACCCTTACCTAGGGGCTGATCTATCTACTAAGGTTTCATAAGACCGAATTGGAGACCTATGTGTACTCTTAAAAAAAATCTTAAAAAAAAATCTTCAAAAATCCCAAAAAAGAATCTCCAAAAAAAAAAAA
This sequence comes from Cinnamomum chago, assembly GCA_038049695.1. Lineage (NCBI taxonomy): Eukaryota > Viridiplantae > Streptophyta > Magnoliopsida > Laurales > Lauraceae > Cinnamomum > Cinnamomum chago. Next base: position 40,055,270 of record CP142460.1, read on the forward strand.
CCCTTTAAAAAAAAACTTTGGAGTTCGGATTTGAGAAATCTTGGTCCTTTCCTTTTCGAATTTAGCGCTCGCAGAAATGTTTGAGCCCTTGTTCGGATTGGAACACCATTTTCTCTCTTTGATGAATTCAATTTTGATAAAAAAAACTCCGTCATTTTGAATTCAGATTTGAGAAATCTTGGTTATTTCCTTTTCAGATTTAGCGCTCGCAGAAATGTTTGAGCCGATGTTCGAATTGGAACACCACTTGCTCTCTTTGATGAATTCAATCTTGACCTTTCAAAAAAAAAAAAAAAACCTCCGTCACTTTTGGGTTCAAATTCGAGAAATTCTGGTCCCTTCCTTTTCGGATTTAGCGCTTGCAGAAATGTTTGAGCCCTTGTTCGGATTGGAACACCATTTGCTCTCCTTTATGAATCCAATCTTGACCTTTCAAAAATCTTATCTCGTGTCCCTTCCAAGGATGCGATTTACAACATGTGTGCCTAGCGGTGCTAGTACGCCCTTTCGGGTCTACTTTATTCGCGACCAACACATTTGTATCTCCAACCTTATATCATCTTACCTCGAGTGAGCCTTGCTTCTCAGTAATTTGAATTAAGGTTCACAATTACTTTTAGCGGTCACTGGAACGCTTGCCTTGAGCCTACCATACTTGCATTTAGAACAATTGTACCCTCTATGGCTTTTTGCCTCTTTCATCTTGCTTGGGCGGGGTCATATCCCCTCGAGCGATTTAAAAAGACAAAACCATATTTATTTTCCATTTATAATCACTACATTCTTGTGATTACTAATGGATCTGGTCCTGTTTCAGAAGTTTTCCAAACTAACAATGGCAGCTTCATTGACCATCACTTTCGATGAGAACAAGTACCAACTCTTGCTTCAAGAAAAGCAAAACAAGCGCATTCACAAGCGCCCTAGCAGCTGCCGAAGCATCACCTCCCTCGGCAACTCTCAAACCGGACCACCTTTACTCCTAGGACCATTGTCTTCGGGTCGTTGGGACCATTCCCACTCCTCGCAGAAGAAACTGCACCTGCCAAGAAGCAGAAAATCGCATCTGGACATGTCGCCGCTCCGATACCAAGGGCAATAATCAAGAAACCTGAAGCCCGTGGCAATCCCACGAAGCCTCAACTGCAAGAAACCAGGCCTGCCCCAAGACCTGGTCCCCGAGACCTTCCCCAAAACAAAGGAGGTCTCAAACATCTGCAAAGCCAGCATACCTGGCCCCTCTCAAGGAGAACCGGTTCTACCCTCTCTCTCACATGAAAGAGGAGAAACCTACCCTCCATCAAACAAAAAAATCAACTCAGCTGAGCCGGCTCGCTCCTACAAGCCCAAAATCAAGTCATGCATCACCAGGCCACCGTAAGAACTTGCTAAGGCCTACACTCCTGCGAGTCGACCCTTCATCTCAACAGGGGCCGACTAGCAAAATTCAAAGCCTCACTGCGGCAGGCAAAGGACCGCGTCCAAATCCTGTCCATGCCCAGCTTGAAAGAAGACAAGCTCGGTTGCTGCGCGCAAGGGACTACATCCTTCATTGCCAGGACACAGTCAGAGCTGACTGAAGCTCAAATTGCTCGTTGTATGCGTCGCCGCGCGGCATATCGACAAAAGAGACTAGAGAAGCAAAGAACCTAGCATTCTACCCTTCAAGTCTCTAAAAATGGGTCAAAAATGAAAGACCCGACCAAGTTGTTGCTGTCTATATGGTTGGTAAAACCAGAAAACGACAGAAGTCAGCAACCAAAATTCATGTCAGACGACCGGTGACTCGCAGCGTCTCCCGGACACGACGACATCAGGAGGATTCTTCCGCTCCTTCAAGCCAAGGACATCGGAGTAACCACTCCTCCGATTCTTCATCCGAAAGAATGAGCTCCAGCTCAGTCACCAAGACAATATCCTCATTCGACTCTCAAAAAATGAACGTCCTGGTTACAAATGCTGAGCAACCTCCACCGCATGATGACGTAACCGTACGCATCCAACAGTTGGAGCAAGGACAGCAAAGAATTGAGGGTTTAATGGAAAATCTCCTCCTCACTTTCCAGCGTTCACTAAACAATGAAGCTCCTCCGAGTCATCAAAGTGACGAGGAAAACAATGAGTCACGCGCCCTTACTAAAACGGACGTCGACGATATCCTTCCGAAAGTAAAAAAAGAGGATACGCTGAAGGAACATGGGATCAAGCCACCATATCCCTTATGGATGGACTCGGTTCCGTTTCTTGCATAATTCAAACAACCTACTCTCCAAGCATATACGGGGAAAGGTTTAGCCAGACAACACGTCATCCACTTCAAGATCCAGACGGGAGCTATCACGGATCAAGATGCCCTCAAGATCCGATTCTTTGCAAGTACCCTAAAAGATACGGCCTTCGATTGGTACTCAACTATGCCGGAGGACTCCATTCAAAACTGAAAGTCCTGGGATCCTAACCCTAGAGGGGGGGGGGGGGGGGTGAATAGGGTGAGCTACAAATATGACCAATTTTAATTTCTATAAAGTAAACTAGTCACAAGGATGATTTACCAAACAAGATGCGGAAGCTAACAAATGAATCACCACAAGCAAACACCACTATACAAGGTTTTATAGTGGTTCGGCCTCAATGCCTACGTCCACTACCGGCTTGTGATCAAATCACCCCACTGGATTTCCACAAAGTATGCTTTTTACTAGGCTAAGCAATAACCTTTACAATGTTGTTTTTTTAGGCTCAACAACAACCTTTACAAGATGCTTTTCCAAGGCTAAGCAATAACCTTTACAATGTGCTTTTCTAAGGCTAAGCAATAACCTTTACAAATGTAGGATTTCTCTAAGAAGGTGTCTATTCAAGAACACTCTAAGAGATACAAATTAAGCACAAATAAAATGCCTCTTAAATAGGCTGATATGAAAGTGAAATTCAAAGCACAAACATACACTAAATTAAGCTAAAGTGTGTGCACAAAGTGTATGAGTGTTTTACTTCAATCAATTTCTAAAGTGAAGCTCTTAAATGAATGCTTGATGCATTTTAAAATCTAAGCTCAGAATAATAATGATTGAAGTTTTATGCTAAATCACATGAATAGTTCAAGCAACTTGAATTAAGGAACTAAACAAGTTGTAAGAAGATTTAACTATTAATAACACATGTGATTTAGACAAGGATGTTTGCAAACCATTCTAATATTCTAAAGGTGATAATTTGTTTTCAAAACAACTCTTTAAAAGCTAGAAAACATGCATATATGAAAATACAAAGATTTGAACATGCATGGATTTCATTTGGAATGGAAATAAAAACAATAAGTAAGATATACCTTTTAAAAACTCAACCATTTGATTTCCAATAGCCTTCTAGCCTTATCACCTCATTCCCCTTTCTTAGGCTCCAAAATGGTTTCAAAAGTTCATCCAACAAGCCTCTCAAAAGTAGGGAAAAGAATGGACTTTATACCAAAAAACAGTCCAACGGCTAGTTGGCCCGGTTGACCCCATGACCTCCGGGTCGACCTGGCCCAACGGCTAGTTGCCCGGTCGACCTGGGCCTGGCTCGGTCGATCGGGTACACTGGCCATTTTCCAGCAGGCCAGTTGGGCCAGTCGACCGGGCACAGGGGTCGGTCGACCGACCAAACTGGCCGGGGATGAGTTCCTGAGTGATTTTCAAAAATCCAAAGGTGACACTTGGAACTCAAGGCCAGTGTGCTTCATGCATACTAAAATGATTCTAAAAATTAAAGATGTATGCAAGGCACAAACCTAAATTCTCAATTTGATTTTCCAAAAACATGCACAACGAATTAGGTTTTCAAAAGTGAATATGAATTCTAAAAACATGCATGAGAAATTCATTTCAAAAACATATGCACATGTAAGATAGAATCCGAGATTTCCAAAGTCAAAACTACGAGCATGAGTGTGTGATCATTTGATAGTGAAAGTGAATGTGCATCCATTAAAATTGCAACAAACAAGAACCTAATAAAAACTGGGCCATGCTGGAGACACACTTCCTTACCCACTTCAAAGGTGAATATCACCTTGTTATAATGGCACAACTCTGTAGCCTAAAACAAGGAGAAAATGAGTCAACATAAGACTTCATTCACAAGTGGAAGGCGATGGTGTACAAATGCTCAGATGTACTGCCACAAGCGTCACCCGTCGACATCTGCCGTAACAACATGAAAGTAAGGATCCACTCCATGATTATCGACAATAAATAAAAAAACCTGGGAGAACTCCTAGAAGCAGCTATGGAGGCTGAAACGGTGATCAAAGACCTCAACAGTCAGAAATCATCAAAGAAAGAGCCGACCGCCATTACGACCTCGAAACCAAAGAACTACTCAATGAAGAAGAAAAGTTGCCCAAATTGACCCAAGTTCGTCACTCAATCTCATCTCTACTTCGGCACTTGAAGAGCGGGGTATCCCACCTAGCAAGCTGAGTCACACGTCTGTATCAAGGGCCTATCTGTAAAATCAGGTACAAATTGCAAATTGGTGATCTTATCTCTGAAGTCACTGTATACGCAATAAGAACCCCTTCATGCTACAACATTCTTCTTGGACGCCCCTGGATACACGAGAATGGTGTCTTCCCTTCCACTCTACATCAGTGCATCAAGTTCGCTGGCAACGACGGCTTAATACATCGAGTATTTGTAGACAAAAAGCCCTTCAAAGGCAAAGATGTCCATTTTGCAGATGCTCAAATGTACAAAGATGATGAAGAAGGAAAGGAGGAGGAAACAACGCCCTTTGCCAAAAATCTCCAGAAAGATAAAGGCAAGGCGCCTCAGCAATCATCGGAAGAAAACAAATCTTCTAACAAAACCAAAGAGAGCATTCATTCTCCCTTCGTTGTCTCCCTCAAACCTTCAAAGCCTTTGGTAATCACTACAAAGGCAAAGAAGACAAGACAAAAGGCTGGGGGCAAGTTCACTGTCTCCTTCGTGTCTATTATGCAAGACACAGACTCGGACTTAGAGCCAGAAGATGATATATCGTCAAGCCAAGCTGATACTCAGCAAGTTTAGCCCGCTCTCACTCCATTAGAGACACCTGTCGATGTAGAAGACCCTACGACTGCTTCCTTCATTGTGCCGGCAACTTCGACAGAAGAAAAGACGATCTTCTTCCACAAATCGGAAGTCTCTTCACCAAAATCTTTGCTTGAACCTTTCCAAAATGAAGGTATGCCTCAACTATTCCTATATAGTCCAATGGCACAAGCTATCATGAAGAAAATGGGCTATGATGCTCAAAATCCAATCGGTTTGGGAGGTGGCCGTGGTATCCTAACACCATTGGAACCCACCCTGACCAAAAGTCAACTGGAGGATTGGAAACTCCATCGTCACATAGACAAGTCTTCATATGGGTTGGGGTATGATCCTGACACTCCTATAAGACAGTTGACACAAAGGCTACAAAGTCATTTTGCCGACCAAGCCTCAACATCTCGTGTCCATGAAGACATTGATTTCCCTGGATAGCTCTTTGAGGAGCCACCCGCCAAGGATCCAGGAAGCTCTTGCGATTGGTACGATTTCTCTGACGATGAAGAGGAATTGTCCGATGATACAGATGCATGGTTTTCTAGCCTAGAAGAACCATCGTCTCCAAAAGAAGTACCTTACTTCGACCCAGTTTCAACAGGTGATTGGGATCATCTCATTGCCAGTCTTGAGAAGAATACCGATCAAGAAGACCCATGGACAAAAACAAAGCCTAGGTCTGTAAATGCCTTTGGAACTCTAGAAGGTCTTGTTAAGTTGGAAGCCTCCGAAAACATTGTGGTGGAACCACTTTCAAACCTTCCAATATAAGATCCTGTTCAAAAGATAGACTTGGAGACACCTGATAACCCACATCCTGTATTCATAAGCAAGAACATAAAGGATGATGAGTTACCCGAGTATATCGTTTTTCTTCGTGATTTCGTTGATTGTTTTGCATGGTCTTACGCTGAAATGCTTGGCTTAGATTCCAAAATAGCAGTCCACAAACTCAATCTTCAAAAAGACATCAAGCCCGTCAAACATGGGCCAAAGAAGATTCAGTTCGGATGTGATGGACAAAATTGAACAAGAAGTTCAAAAACTCAAAAGCTTGGCTTCATCTGCGAGGAACAACATCCTGACTGGTTGGCCAACATCGTCCTCGTGACAAAGAAAAATGGGCAGATCAGGGTCTGTATTAACTATAGAGACTTGAATAATGCATGCCCTAAAGATGAATTTCCGTTCCCCATACCAGAGGTGATGATTGACAACACCTACGGATCCAAGCGAATGACATTCATAGATGGATTTTCTGGTGACAATCAGATAAAGATGCATCCTGAAGATGAAAGATACACATCATTTCGGACTCCGTTTGGCGTGTATTGCTACACAGTCATGCAATTTGGTTTGAAAAATGCTGGTATAACATATCAGAGGGCTATGATGAAAATATTTTAAGATATGCAGCACAAGACGGTCGAATGTTATGTTGATGACCTCACTGTCAAAAGCAAAAGAAAAGAATACCATCTCAAAGATCTTCGAGAAGTTTTCCTCCGACTTCGCAAACACAAGTTGCTGATGAATCCACTAAAATGCTTCTTCGGTGTCTCATCGGGTAAGTTTCTCGGATTCATAGTTCGAAAAGGTGGAATAAAACTTGACCCCACCAAAGTCAAGGCTATTCTAGAAATGCCATCTCCAAGAACCCTAAGACAACTAAAAGGGCTTCAAGGGAGGTTGGCATACATTCGATCGTTCATCTCCAATCATTTAGGGAAGTGCCGTCCATTCTCTCGCCTAATGAAGAATGGTGTGGACTTTGTTTGGGATGCTGAATGTGAAGCTGCATTTTAAGACATCAAGTCATACCTGACCAAACCTCTAGTTTTGGCTGCCCCCACAACTGGAAAACCATTCATCTTGTACACAAGAGCTCTCGATTACTCTTTGGGAGCTCTACTAGCACAAGAAAATGACAAAGGAAAAGAAGCTGCTCTATATTACTTCAGTCGCATGTTGGTAGGTGCAGAGCATCGCTACCCTCTAGTCGAAAAAGAATATCTTGCAATGATGTTTGTTGTACAAAAGCTGCGTCACTATCTGCTGTCCAACACAGTATACCTGATTTCGAGTGTCAATCTCTTAAAGGTCCTTCTCACAAAAGCAAGTTCTCTTAATGCCCGATTGGCAAAATGGACCATCCTTCTGTCGCAATTCGATATTAGGTATGTGCCACAAAAGGCAATGAAAGGCCAAGCTCTAGCAGACTTTCTTATAGAGCATCCATTGCCTAAGGATTCTCCACTCAGGGATGATCTCCCAGACGAATCTGTCTACAATGTGGAAACTTCCTTACCAAATGCTTCCTGGGACATGCACTTTGACGGCGCAACCAGGACGAATGAAAAAGGAAAGCAAATAACAGGAATTGGCATCCTCTTTGTCAGTCCCGACAAATACATGATTCCACACGCTTTCTCGCTACAGGAACCATGCTCAAACAACGCAGCTGAGTACCAAGCCCTGATTGTAGGATTAGAACTTGCCCTCGAATCTGGCATCATCATGCTGGAAGCTTTTGGGGACTCTCAATTGATTGTCAACCAGATGAATCAGAAATCTGAAGTCAGGAAGCTTGATCTGTTGCCTTACTACAACAAGGCGCAATAGCTTCGACAAAAGTTTGACATCTGTCACATCACCCACATCCTCAGCGGTGAAAACATCCGTGCAGATGCCCTGGCCGGACTCGCCGCGTCTATGTCAATCTAAAAGGGGGAAAGCATGCAAATCACAGTGTGTCAAAGAAGGATTCTCCCTCCTCTTAAGACACACCAAGCAGTTGTTGAATGCCACCAAGTGGTCGGAAGTCGGATGTCCATCCTCAAACCTCCGATTGGCGACTGGAGGGATCCGTTCATTGATTACATTATGTTCGGAATCCTACCTGAAGATCCAAAAGAACGGGTAAGCCTTCAAAGACGAGCCCCAAACTTTCATTTGGATATTCCTTCAAAAATGCTTTACAAAAAATCTTTCAACGGAGTACGTCTACGCTGCTTGTCACAATAAGAAGCCGAGGAAACTCTCAAAGAAGTACATGTCGGTCTTTGTGGAGCTTATCAAGCTGGTCCTAAACTCTACAATCAGATAAAAAGGTTAGGTTATTATTGGCCTACCATGGTAGCAGACGCTATATAATTTGCCAAACACTGCCAACAATGCCAAGTTCATGGAGATTATGTCCACATGCCTCCAGAATGGCTACATCCCACAGCGATCTCATGGCCTTTTGAAGCCTGGGGTATGGACATCATAGGTCCTATCTCTCCCTCATCAAGCAAAGGCCATCGCTTCATCTTCGCCGCTGCGGATTATTTCTCTAAGTGGTCAGAAGCATTTGCGCTTAGCGAAATGAAGACCTCATCAGTCATTCAATTCTTGTGCACCAACATTATTTGTCGTTTCGGCATACCTAAAAGATTCATCCATGATAACGGACCATAATTCCGGGATCACAGATTTTACAGGTTCTGCGACAAGTACAAAATCCAAAGTTGTCCTTCGACTCCATACAATCCGGCGGCGAACAGATTGGTAGAAGCCTTCAACAAGACACTCTGTAAATTTCTCAAGAAGATGGTCTCTCGTCACAAAAGAGACTGTGGAGACAAACTACCTGAAGCTTTGTGGGCTTATCGAACCACTGTTCGAGGGCCAACTCATAGCACACCACTCTCTTTGGTATATGGATGCGAAGCTGTTGTTCCTTTGGAAGTACAAATTCCTTCCTTAAGGGTATCTTTGCAAAATGACATGACACAAGAAAGCAATGTCAAATTAAGACTGCAAGAACCGGACAATCTCGATGAAAGACGGCATGAAGCTCTACAAAGCATTGAGCTGTACCAAGCACGCATGGCAGGATCTTTCGACAAGAAGGTCACGCAACGCGCCTATAAAAAGGGCGACTTGGTTCTTGCAGTAAAATGACCAATGGTTTTCGCCCATAAATCCAAAGGCAAACTCGAACCAAAATGGGAGGGACCCTTTGTCATTGATAAAGACTTCTCCAACGGCGCATATGCTCTTCTAAACATGGAGGGCGACAGATGTATGCTGCCCATTAACGACAAGTTCTTGAAGCGGTATTACCGTTGAAGACTTACGCCACTGGGTCAGAGCAATGCCTGCACAGTCAAACCCTATTACCAGGTACTTGCTCGTCAAACCCACTCCTTTTGGGAATTTTCATCCTTATGTTGAAATTTCTAATAAAGAAAAACTCTCAAAACAGTGCCTACTTTCATAGTTTCATTGTTAAAAAAAAAAAATCCAAAAATCCAAGTTTAGGAGCCTTTTCCCGGACTTGACCAAATTTTCAATCCTTGAATCCAAAATTCATGGTTTGAAACAAAATCAGGACTGAGGAATTTCCACCCTGACTTTTACAACAAAAAACGGTTTTAAGTCAAAATTTACGACCCTCGTGTCTTTAAACAAAAAAACGGTTTTTTAGAAACCGCGGGGAAGCGAGGCTTAGTCGATACTCGCAAAACCCAAAAATCGGAAGGATGCGAACCCCATTCGATACTTCCAAAATTTCAAAATCGCAAGGAAGCGACACTTTGTCGATACTTGCAAAATTTCAAAAAATCGTGGAGACGCAATATTCCAGTTGATATCCCAAGATTCAAACAAAAACCGAGGTCCAAAAAAAAAAAAGACCTCAAATTTCAAAAATCATGGGGAAGCGACATTCAATCGATACCCACAAAGCCAAAATTTTTGGGAAAAGCAAGGAAGCGACATTTTGTCGATACTTGCACCCAATTCGCAAGGAAGCGATATCCAGTCGATAGTTGCACCCCAATTCGCGAGGAGGCGACATTCCATCGATACTCGCAAACCGAATGAGCAAGGAAGCGACATTCCATCGATATTTGCAATACCATTCAGCAGGGAGGCGATTTTTAGTCGATACTTGCATTTTGAAAACCAAAATCTGGCTCCTACGTCAAAAACAAAAAAATATCGGCTTTCATGCCATCCTAAAATCGACTTCTATGCCACAAAACTTGGCTCTCATGCCAATTCAAAATTTGGCTTTCATGCCAACAAAACAAAACTCGATTTTAAAAAAAAAATATGGCTTTCACGCTAAAAACAAAAAAATCAGCTCTCATGCCACCCCAAAATTTCAGCTTTCACGCCAACAAACAAAATCGGCTCCTATGCCACAAAATCTGGCTCTCATGCCAACCCAAAATCGACTTTCACACCACTTCAAAAATCGGCTTTCATGCCAACCCAAAATCGGCTTTCGTGCCACTTCAAAGAAAAAAAACGGCTTTCATGCCACCTTAAAACTAGGCTTTCATGCAATCTCAAAAAACTTTGGCTCTTACGCCACAAAATTCGGCTCTCATGCCATCACAAAAAATCGGCTTTCATGCCATCTAAAAAAAAAAAAAAAACCTTGGCTTCCATGCAACAAACAAATTTTGGCTCTTACGCTACAAAATTCGGCTTCCATGCCACAAACAAATTTTGGCTCTTATGCTATAAATTTCGGCTTCCATGCCATCCTAAATTTCGGCTTCCATGCCATCTAAAAAAAACTCGGCTTTCATGCCCAAAACAATCCTTTGACAAAAGATTTTTACAAAATGACAACCTTTTGATCAAATTTCCAAACAAACATCCTACTTTTGCTTATTTTCATCAAAAAGAATTTGAGCAAGAAGTATATAAAGTACCAAAAATGTTTTTACATGGCGGTACAAAAAAAGATTTTCATACAAAAGTCAGGAGCTTAGTCTAATATGTTATTCAACAAAAGATTCAACTCCTCAAGCAGACTCTTGGCCTTAGCTTCTAAACCTTCCAGGCCACGCTTCTTCAAAATCTTCCCATAAAATGCGGCAGAACGCAGCGATCCATCTGTAGCACGGGGAAGCTCTTCCCAAAGAATCTGCCATTGCTCGTACTCTTGAGTCTTCCTCCGAAGCTTACTCTCAACTTCCTCTACTTGAATCAGAGTTCCTTCTCTGGTACGAGCTTCCACAATGGCGGCCCATTTTGCGGCAGCTTGTTCTTCCAATAGCTCAGACGTTGCCTGGTCTCAACGACCTCTCTATCAACACAACGCAGATCTTCTGTCAGCTCAATGATAGCCAACTCGGTAACGTTCCTCTCTCGAACGAAGTGCTTCCGAGTCCGCGAGATCTCGTTCAGCTCAGACTTGACCTCACCAAAAGGCTTCAAAAACATCTCATTGAAGAAGTCACCACTTGGGAAACTCTTGGTTTCATTCCACTTGTTCCCTAGAGCTATGACTTCATCAACGAAAGCCTTCGTATCTGCAATGTCTAGACCGACTTCTTCGCTATCAGCAAGGATGTCCTGTACATGCTTAATCATGCCAAAACCGGCTTCTAAATGGCCAGAAGAAAGAGTTTTGACCCATGAGCTCAAAACGCTCTTCAACACTTTCTTCGCATACTCAAGAGATGGCCCGGATGAAAGCTCGCCCCTCTCCATTGGTCGATTGCCCGTGTCATGTCCTACTGGAGGAGTGATCATTAAGCTCTTTCTAATTGGAGACACTGGCGAAGGAATCTGCTTAGAAGATTTCATCTCTGTTGCATTAAAACTAGAAGAAGAAGTCCCTACTTCTGGTTCAACTGCAGGCATCCCCTGCTCTGGCACTAAGAAAGACGGAGGAACTTCTTCGCTACCTCACAATCTGCCAGCAAAACAAAGCAAAAAAGGTATGAATATGATCCTGTTGAAAAAATCATTATCATTAGAGTTATTGCTACAAATACCTTCTTCGACGATTGGCGGAATACTTTCTGCCTCCATGAGTTCATCTGAAGCGTTGTCAACGGTCGCATCCATGGATGGCTCGAAATTGTCGGAATCCTGTGGCAAGTCAGTTGACAAGAAAACAAGCAACATGTTAGCAAATGACAGCACAGACAAAAAAAGAAAATACAAAGAAGTCATACCAGGTGAAGATTCTGGAATCACTCCAGAGTCCCTCGGTTCTTCTTCAGATGCTGCAATCGGATCCGTCACTGCTTCATCAGCTAGAACCTCAGGCATCACCAAATCATCATCTTCCACTAAAAAGGGGAGAGAGAAAAAAAAAAAAGAAACCTCAATGAAAGAAGTAGAAGAGAAAGAGGAGGAATCATACCTTCATCAACGGTTTCTTCCTCTCGACTCCTCTTTTTCAGAGGCTCATCAGCGTCCCCTGACGTCTCTTCAGCAATGGTGGGAGGGACTTCTGGATCAAGAGAGTCATCGTGTCGTTTCTTATTACGGCGCTGCCCTCTCTTCCTCTTGCTTCTATGGGCCGGTTTACTCGAAGTACCCATCCCATCATCAAAGTTAGGACCTTCGCTTGACTCTTCGTTAGATGGTCTGCTCCTCCCAGTGGACTCCAGAGAAGCCTTTGTTCGTTTCGCTTGCATCCAAGCGTCGATCTCGGCCTCCTCCTCTTCTAGCTGTCTCAAGACCTCACCAGGTATCTCGTGTGCAGCTCCAGATCTAATGACGCCTTGTTCACCGAGAAAGCCTATCTTGTGCTTCTCACCAGAAAGGAAGGCCAGAACCTCCTCTCGACAGACTCCATCTGATCTACCAAGGCCCTTCCCAGAAGATTGCTTCACATCGAGCTCCTTCTTGGAAAGCCCCCGGTACACTAAAAAGCTCTCTACGAACCATTTCGTAAAGCCAGCAGTCCGGACAGTGGGCGGTTCAGGATAGGAAATCACGGCGGTAGTGTCCTTCGCACTGTAAAAAACCCATGCATTCCTCCCATCCTGTAAACCTCCAAAACCCTTCACCATGCTCGAAGGTGCTCCAACAACGCCTTGAAAGAAGCCCAACTGCAGTGTGAAACGCGAATGAACATAAGGCTGGATGTCAACAAAAAGATGTCTCCGGTACACCATCGTACCAACACGTATGTTAAAAAGCCACATCTTTTTTGCGTTGGTCAAAGAATAGTGTCTTCTCGACCCTGCCCTGGTGGAATCACGGGAAACACCAAAACCAAAAGCTTTCTTCCGCAAACTTGGAGAAAGCTTCATTGAGGATTGCCCAATCTCGACGTCTCTAAACCGTCGGATCCTCAAACTGGTAGACAAAAGAGATTCGGAAACGGCTGTCCCTCTAGCCAACCGAATCATGAAAGGGTCATCATCCTGCGCAACTCCTAAGCGATGGAAGCCGGGACAGTGGTATACATACCACGAATAGAAAATATGGACTGAAAACACACCGTTGGATCCTCAACGAGGTAAGTGTTAAAAACTAACAACCTTCCCAAAAGAAAGGAGATTTGAGATATTCTCTCTTAAGAAGAAGATTCTTTGAGAAATTCTCTCCAAAAAGAAAGGAAATGAAAAAATATTCTCTCCAAAGAAAGATACTTTGAGGAAATCTCTCCCAAAAACAAGGAAGCATGAGAGATTCTTTCCAAGTAAGGATATTTTCAGGTATTCTCTACCCACAAGAGATATTTTTAGATATTCTTTGCAAAATGACATCATATGAGATCTAAGCCATCTCCAAAGCTTAAGATCCCATGGGTTAGCCCACATGAGTCAGGTTTGACCACCTAGGCACTAAAAGGGGCTTCCTATAAAAAACCTCCTTTGCCAAGAGCATACAAAATGGTTCCATGCCTCTCTTGAGTCCATTGAACCATCCAAAAAAAAAAAAGAAAAGAAAAAGCCTCATGAGTTTCCAAAAAACCAAACCATCCAACCTCATGATCCAAATTGAGCCAAACTCGTGAAATTGACAACCCACAAAAAACCAAACTCTGGTCCCCTAACTCGCCACATAAAGCTTGTTAGGTCAGAAGGCCAAAACAAAAAAAAAATCAAATCTTGACCCCCTGGCTCGCCACATACAGCTTGTTAGGTCACAAGGTCAAAACCAAATCTGACCCCCCCAATTTGCCACATACAGCCTGTTGGGTCACAAGGTTAAAATGAAAAATCAAACCCCTACCCCCTAACTTGCCACATACAGATTGTTAGGTCACAAGGTCAAAAAAAAAAAAATCCTCCTGATCGCCTAATGTGCCACATACAACTCTTAGGTTCAAAAGGTCAAAAGGAAAAACCAAAATCCAAATCCAACTCCCTCATGTAATTTTCAAAACTTTGCCTTGAGATGGTACGTGATCCCTCTCACTACCATAAAATCCCCTTGGAAACTCAAAAGGCTATTAAAAAAAAATGCTCAAAGACTCTTGGTAAAGTCAAAAGCTCTCCTTCAAGTTTCTCTTCGAGGCACACCGACTCCAAAAGCAACTCGTCGTTGTACCTCGAGGGGGCATTTGTTGACACCAAAAAAGTCACTTTGCCTCTTCAACATCAAGAAGCCACATTAAACCGCATCCTACTATAAAACAGGGAATGCTGCTTCAGGCATCAGATCTTGTCAGAATCAAATAAAAACTACAAGATCCTCCAAGACAGCCAAAAGATGAAGTTTCGGGCCATTCCAACATTATTTGACCCTACTTCACTCCTCCGAGAGCTGAATAGGTGCTCCTGGCGGTGACAGCGTCGAAGACATCAAAACTTCGATCAGAGCCTATGGATGGTCTCAAAATACCTCCAAAAGGCTCCATGCCAAATTTGAAGTCAAACCGACAACGTTTGACCCTCCATCAACCCTCGAGCAGTAAAATCAAACCTCTCGGCGGCGAGAACCCCTGAAGCCATCACTCATCAAACAGAGCACATGGATGGCTTCAACATGCTTCTAAAGGGCTGCACGTCAAATTTCAGGTCATTCCGACAACGTTTGACTCGACTTTGACGCTCCGAAACAAAATCAAGGTTGCCGGCGGCAGAGCACCTCGGGACCATGACATCCAAATCGGAGCCAACGGATCGTCTCAAAATGACTCCAATAGGCTCCCCGTCAAATTTCAAGTCAATCGGACATCAGTTGACCTTATATCAAAGCGTGACATCTTCTGAAAGTCCAAGATCGAATCCTAGAGGGGGGGGGGGGTGAATAGGGTGAGCTCAAAGTCCTAGCCCAATTTTAATTCTTTTAGCTTTTAAGTCTCTTATGCTTTGAAGAAGAATAATGAAATCAACCAAGAGAGCATAATCCATAAAAAGAAAGCATAAAGACAATCACCATAATACAAGCACATATAGTGGTTCGGCCAAATTGCCTACATCCACTCCCGGTACACCTACCGGTATTCACTAACTTCAATTAAGGTTTAGGATCACCTCAAACCTTACAATCAACACTATGCTTTTCAAGGCTAAGCATAAACCTTAACAACATATGCTTTTCAAGGCTAAGCATGAACCTTTACAACAAGGAACTTTTCTCTTAAGAATTATGCCTAAGAATGCATGGATAAAGAGAACAATGAAGTGCAATTGAGTGCCTCTAATTAGGCTAATTAGAAAGTGAAAACTCAACTCCTAGAAATATGCATGACAATGACAAAGTCTATGAATGATGCATTTTCTAGAAATAACTCTTTCTCTTTGAAAAGATAAAAACTTGGATGATGCAAAGATGTTAATCAAATATTTGAGAAAGAGTTGTATGTCTAACACATGTGATTAACAATGAAAGATAACTTGTTTTCAAGAAAGATGTTCTAAAGTCTAACAAGTTGATTTTTGAAACAAGAAAGTAAAATCATGTGTAACATAGACCATATGTTGCATCCATAAAGCTTATGTGATTTCTAAAGTACTAAGCATGTTATGAAGGTCAACACTTTAATAGGAAAGCAACTTGCTAATCATGCATTGAGGAAGATCAAAGATTTGAAACAAAACATGATTGTAAAAGGACTTTGGATTAAAGGAAGCACACTCATTTGAAGATCAAAGGTTGAATAAAAGGAATGGCTTCATAATCCTTGTAAAAATGCTCTTGAGAAGTTGCTAAACCTTGGCCTCAACAGTCCCTCCAATCTCAGCCACTTTCTTCAACCAAAAAGCCACTTTTTATAAAGATAAAGTTGCTAACGGCTAGTCCTCGGTCGACCAAGAAACAGGTCTCGGTCGACCGGGAAAGCACAATGGTCAAATTTCTGACTGACCGTTGGAAGGTTACAGTTCAGAACCTGCAGAAATGACCTGCAGTGTTCCCGGTCGACCGGGAAGTAGGTCTCGGTCGACCGGCGACACTGGCAGATTTAGCCCAGATTTTTGAAAAATGAGAGAAACTTGTAACTTTTGAGGGCACCTTCCAGGGGACTTTGAGACACAAATACCAAGCAATAAATCATGACTGAAAGAAGATGAAAACTGAGATTTTAAAGCCATGAAAACTCCAAATCAAAACAATGATTTTAAAGATAGAAACTTTGGAAAGCTTGGATGGATTTTAGAAATCAAAAACACTATGAACTTAAGAAGCAAACTGAAATGAAAACCATGCATATCAAATGATAAAAACAAAGATCAAGTATGAGAAATATGCATGATGATCCTATGACTAAAAACCATGAATGAATGAGAGGACAAGCTTTATGAAATTGATTGCATCCTATCAAATTGCAACAAAACAAAAACTCTAACATCTTCCTCGCTGTAAAATCAAGCCTACTGGCGACGGGACCCCAAACGGGTTTAAAACTCAGACAAAAGCCCATAGCTGGTCCTATCTACTGCTCAGCAGGCTTCACCTCAAATTTCAGGTCATTTCGACATCATTTGACCTAGTTTCGACTCTTGGTGGAAAATCGACTACAAAGTCTTCGGCTCTTCCAAAAAAAATATGAAACTTTGTGCTCTGATTTGCATGGCTTCTCATCAGGTTCTCTTTAGGAAAATCAGGCCAATGAATGAGGAGAAATGTCAAAAAAAATCCAGGAGAAAACGGTGGCGAAAAAGACCAAAAAACAACTGAGAAATGGCGACTAAAAGGGGACCAATCCCCATGGAAATCCAGGTCACCGGATTTGTCGCCGGGTAACTCGTTTTCCTACCTTTTTCGTGTTTCAGAAGTTCTAGCCCCTGTGATTTCCTAAAAATCTAATTTTTGTTGCTCGAAATCAACCAATCTCCGTCAACATTTCGGATCCGCCGTCAAGAGCATGAAATCTTCATTGATCATCCCAAGATCGCCAACCGGCTGACAAAGAAAGTGCACTTTCTGTCCGACTGATCAAGAAATTGACAAGACAGATGTCACCTCACTGGTATCAACCAATGTCTGAAGTTGCATCCCCATCCGACATCAAACAACATGCGGATCCATCGGCGATCATCGCAAGAAGAATTCCAAAAGACGCGGCGCGGACCGCGACTCTTCAAATGCCCTGACGACCACTTAATGTCGTTAATTGACCCATTAAGATATTTCAAAGTTCAAAGCATGTTATGAAAGACAACACTTCAAAAGATAAGCATCTATTTAATCATGCATTGAAGAAAAACAAAGATAAAGAGACAAAGCATGATTTTAAAAGACTTAGGATAAAGAAAGCACACCCATTAGAAGATCAAAGGTTGAATCAATGGAATGGATTCATAATCCCTTCAATAATGCTCTAGAAAAGTTTTAAGTCCTTGGCCTCAAAAGTCCTTGAAAGTTCAGCAACTTTCTCCAAACAAAAAGCCACTTTTTATAAAGAAAAAGTTCCCAATGGCTAGTGCCTGGTCGACCTAGTACAGGGCCGGGTTGACCGGGTACACACAACGGCTATAAGAATGCCCGTTGGAAAAGTTAACAGCTCAAAATCCTTGTCGACCCGCAGTGTGCCCGGTCGACCGGCCATACAGGCAGGTGGACCGGAAGATTGCCCAGAAATTCTGAATTTTTAGAAACTTGCAACTAAGAGGGCATCTTTCCAGGGGACTTTGAGGCACATTTCTGAAGCTTGGATTCATGACTGAAAAAAGATGAAAACTGATTTTCTAAAGACATGAAACTCCGAATCAAAATATGGATTTAAAGAAGAAAACTTTGGAAAGCTTGAAAAGATTTGAACTTAAGGATTAATCATTTGGAGGCTTGAAAAACTTAACTCAAAACTTCATGCACTTAAGAGACAAAACTGATTTGAAAACCATGCATAACATATGATAAAAACAAAGATTATGAATGAGAAATATGCATGAAGATCCTAAGAATAAGAACATGAAAGAATGAGAGGTCAAGCTATGAAAATGAATGCATCCTATCAAATTGCAACAAAATAAAAACTCTAACAATCTCCCCCTTTGCAATTTGATGGCAACTCTAGAAGCTTGAGCTCTCTCTCAATTCCCTTTGAATCTTGAACAACAACTTCTTTGGATATTTAAGGAGCTTTGGATATTTGAGCGCATTTGGATATTTTGGAGCTTTGGATTTTCCTTGTGAGAGCGACGACCTTAGACGACAAACTTAGAAGCTACACAAATGACACTCTAGGCAAAGCTACTCCCCCTCAACATTAGCAACCCTTGAATTTTCTCCCCCTCAATTGGTGAACACCTTGAGGAACTTTGGAGGCTTGAAAAACTTAACTCAAAACTTCATGCACTTAAGAGACAAAACTGATTTGAAAACCATGCATAACATATGATAAAAACAAAGATTATGAATGAGAAATATGCATGAAGATCCTAAGAATAAGAACATGAAAGAATAAGAGGTCAAGCTATGAAAATGAATGCATCCTATCAAATTGCAACAAAATAAAAACTTTAACAATCTCCCCCTTTGCAATTTGATGGAAACTCTAGAAGCTTGAGCTCTCTCTCAATTCCCTTTGAATCTTGAACAACAACTTCTTTGGATATTTAAGGAGCTTTGGATATTCGGGCGCATTTGGATATTTTGGAGCTTTGGATTTTCCTTGCGAGAGCGACGGCCTTAGACGACAAACTTAGAAGCTACACAAATGACACTCTAGGCAAAGCTACTCCCCCTCAACATTAGCAACCCTTGAATTTTCTCCCCTCAATTGGTGAACACCTTGAGGAACATTTCTTTCCCCCTTTGACATCTAATTGCAAAGGAGCCTGTCCATCAATGAGAAAACATACAACCTTGTTAGTAGCACCTGTTTATAAGAGATATGATAAAAATAAAATGTGGTAACATGTGATTAGCTAACAAAAATTTAGAATTCAGGACAAGGGCCAATGCCTAATGATGTCTCAATTTTATGAACCAATCATTTCCAATCATTTCCAAGGGGTTTAGTAAAAAAGTCAGCCAATTGGGTATCTGTAGGAACAAAAATTAACTCAATAGTGCCTTGGTCAACATGATCACGCAAGAAATGATAACGAATGTCAATGTGCTTAGTGCGAGAGTGCTGAACAGGATTTTTAGAACTACTAATGGCACTATAGTTGTCACACATGATAGGCATGCATTGTTGTGGAACATTATAATCTAACAAGGTTTGTTTCATCCACAACAGTTGAGCACAACAGCTACTTGCAGCAATGTATTCAGCTTCTGCAGTAGACAAGGATACAGAAATTTGCTTTTTACTATGCCAAGCTACAAGGCAGTTTCCTATGAAATAGCAGCAGCCACTAGTGCTTTTCCTATCATCTATTGATCATGCCCAATCTGCATCACTATATCCAATTAATTGCAGAGTTGAGTCATGAGGATACCAGATACCATAATGAGAAGTCCCATTAATATATTTTATGATACGTTTAACAGCTTTAATGTGAGATTCTCGGGGATCAGATTGATGCCTAGCACATATTCCAACACTAAAAGAGATATCAGGTCGGCTAGCAGTGAGATAGAGAAGGCTTCCTATCATGCTCCTATAAAGTTTCTGGTCAGCTTTCTTACCCTGAAGATCACTAGAGATTTTAGTAGTAGAGCCCATGGGATTGCAACTAGTCTTAGATTCTCCTAAGCCAAACTTTTTCACTATTTCTAGAGCAAACTTGGATTGACTAAGAAAGATACCATGATCAGTCTGACTAACTTGTAATCCTAGAAAGAATTGTAGGGGTCCTACCAGACTCATTTCAAAAGTGGAGCTCATCAATTTAGAAAATCCTTGAGCAAGTTGATTAGATGTGGATCCAAAAACAATGTCGTCAACATATATCTGAGCAATGAGAATATCTTTATCAACCTTTTTAATGAAGAGAGTCTTGTCCACATTTCCACACTCATATCCATTTTCAAGTAAGTGACTTGTAAGCTTTTCATACCAGGATCTTGGGGCTTGTTTCAATCCATAGAGAGCCTTTTTCAACTTAAAAACATAGTTCGGGTGATGAGGATTCTCGAAGCCTTGAGGTTGAGTAACATACACATCTTCCTTAATTTCACCATTTAAAAAGGCACTCTTCACATCCATTTGAAACAGTTTAATCTTCATGCTACTAGCATAAGCCAATAAAATTCGAATAGACTCCAAACGAGCTACAGGAGCAAAAGTTTCCTCAAAATCAATTCCTTCAATTTGAGCATACCCTTTGGCTACAAGTCTAGCTTTGTTCCTTATTACATTTCTTGATTCATCCAGCTTGTTCTTGAAGATCCATTTGGTGCCAATTTGACTTTTGCCTTCAGGAAGAGGTACAAGATCCCACATATCATTCTTTTTAAACTGATTTAATTCTTCTTGCATGGCATCAATCCATTCAGACTTGGTTTCTGCTTCAGAGAAGTTCTTGGGCCCAATTTGTGAAACAAAAGAATAGTGAGCACACAGATTATGAACCTGTCTTCTTGTCATGACTCCTTTTGTGATGTCTCCAATGACATTATCCAAGTTGTGATCTTTTAATAACTTTGTGGGCATAGTAGGGACTGAGGGTATTTCTTCTTCAATTTCAGATGAAATAGGCTGCTCAACTAAGATCTCTTCTTCATCATGAAGGGCTTTCTTAAATTGATTAGTCTCGTCAATGACAACATGAGCTGATTCCATAACAGTCATCGATCTGAGGTTAAACACTCTATAACCCTTGCTTTTATCAGAATACCCTAAGAAGATCCCTTCATCAGATTTGGAATCGAACTTTTCAAGCTGCTCTCTATCTCTTAAAATATAGCACTTACTACCAAACACTTTTAGATATCCCAGATTTGGTTTTCTTCCAAAATACAGCTCATAAGGGGTTTTGTTAGTTTTTTTTGTCAAATAAACACGATTAATAAGATAGCAAGTAGTATTGATAGCTTCAGCCCATAAGTTGCGAGGGAGGTTTTTCTCATTAAGTAGGGTTCTAGCCATTTCTTGAATAACTCTATTTCTTCTTTCAGCTACTCCATTTTGCTGGGGAGTTTTTGGACCAGAAAATTGATGACTGATCCCATGGCTTTCACAGAAATCTGCAAATCTTTCATTTTCAAATTCGCCTCCATGATCACTTCTTATCTTCTTAATTTTGTAGTCTTTCTCAACTTAAATTTTCTTGCAAATCCTTATAATATTATCTACTGCATCAGATTTTGAATGAAGAAAGGCTACCCATCCAAATCTAGAATAATCATCAACCATAACTAGGATATACTTTCTCCCACCAATACTCTGTACAGGTGCAGGTCCAATGAGGTTCATATGAATGAGTTCAAGAGGTCGAGAAAAGGATATATCTTTTGTATCTTTAAAACTTTTCTTGATTTGTTTACCCATTTGACAAGCTTTGAACAATTAAGATTTGTAATCATCAAATTTGGGTATTCCTCTAACAATTTCTTTCTTGGATAAGATCTTCATCAGTTTGTGATTTATATGACCCATTCTTTGATGTCACAACTGATTTTCTTGAACTTTTGTCATTAAACACATGGATTCATTTTCACAACATTCTTCTATGGTGTAGATGTTATCTTTAGTACGTAATCCAGTGAGTAGAACTTTGTGGGATTTCTCATCCAGAACTTTGCAAGATTTGCTATAAAAAACAACTTTGTTTCCTTTATCACATAACTGACTTATACTCAAGAGATTATGCTTTAAGCCATCCACAAAGAAAATATCTTTTAAAGTAGGCATTTGATCTCCTCCAACACGGCCTTTTCCAATAATCTGAGCTTTCCGATTATCTCCAAATGACACATTTCCTCCATCATAGTTCTCAGGCGTGATAAATCTAGAACGGTCTCCAGTCATATGTTTGGAGCAACCACTATCCAAAAACCATCTATAGTTTTCCTTAACTTTAAGAGCGGTTTGAACTAGAAAGTTCTTGACACTTTTCTCTTTTTCAATCCAAGTAGCCTTAATGAAGGTAGAGGTAGTGGTCTTGGGAACAAACTTAAAAGGAGCTCTAGAAAGATGATTTTGAGACAGCCTAAACTTAAAGGGACAATTTGGAACTAGATGACCTATTTGATTGCAAAAGTGACAAGTCCATCTAGAGGAAAAGAAGATTTTATCTATAGGTTTGAGATGAGTTCTAATAATATGTTGAAAGTTATTCTTCTTGCTACTAGAGGAGCATTCAAAACCTATACCATTCTTATTACCAAAAATTTTGTTCATACCTAACATTTGATAGAATTTGTCATTTCCCAAGGTAAGTTTATCAACAACATGTTTTCCCTTTTTAAGTTTCATTTGCAGAGATTCTGATTCTTGTTGACTAGATTCTAGCAGACATTGTAATTTATGAATTTCTTTTTCAGCTTTAGCTAGATTGTCATTAGAGGTAGTCAACTTAGATTGAACATTTCTTATCTCATTGTCTTTCAAGATTAACTGATCTTTTAAAACATTTAGATCATTCACAAGCCTTTTAGATTCAATTTTTAAACTTTTATTATTCTTGGTTATGACTTCACATAGTTCATATAGTTCCTCATAGGCTTGATGAATATCATTTTCGCTATTCTCATCATTTACTTCTTCTATTAAAACATTATGATCATTGTTTTCTTCAATGGGAGTAAATAGAAGCCAAGAAGTGGAGTTATCATTATCTTCATCATTTTGAAGTTCATTATTGTCACTACTTTCATCTTCATCATCATCCCAAGTTATGTTCAAAACTTTATTTCCTTTTTTATCTTTCTTTTCAGATTCTTTAGGGGAGGGACAATTTAGAGCGATGTGACCAAATCCTTTACAGTTGTAACATTGCACATCCTTCTTGGTAAAAGATCCCCTTGAGGTCCTTTAAAAATTTTCATTTCTAGAATCCTTGGAATTTTTATAGTTCTTTTTGTTTTTAAGGAAATTTTTAAACTTCTTAGCAAGCAAGATTGTGTTTTCATCACCACTGTCACTCTCATTATCATTTTCTTTATGTTGGGAGCTAAAAGCTACACCTTTCTTCTTGCTAGGGACTTCAAAATCTAATTCATAAGTGAGAAGATTTCCTCTAAGTTCTTCAATTTTGATCTTGTCAACATCTTTTCTCTCATTATAGCTACAATCTTGGGTTTGAACCTTTTGGGGAGAGATCTTAAGATTTTTCTAATAGCTTTGGATTCATCCATCTATTCTCCTAGACTTATGAGGGAATTAACAATCTCCATGAATTTTGTATAGAACTCGTCAAAGGTTTCTTCCTCTTGCATTTTGAGTTCTTCATACTTTGTTGTTAACATTTGGATTTTAGCTACCTTGACTTGATTAGTCCCTTCATGAGTGGTCTCTAAGGTATCCCAAACTTCCTTAGCAGTATTACAATTAACTACCCTGTTGAACTCTTCTTGAGACAAGGCACAATACAAGGCGTTTTTAGCTTTAACATTTATATTTGTCCTATCTTTCTCTCCTTGAGTCCAGTCTTTCTTAGGCTTAGGCTTGATAGATATAACATGTCCTTCTGAATCTTGTTCAGTGATAGTGGGGTCATGATACCCTTCTTCAATGATATTCCAAACATCTAGACTTTGAGACTCTAGAAAGACTTGCAACCTAATCTTCCAATACCGGTAATGAGAACCATTAAACAAGGGTGGTCTATTAGTGGCATGACCTTCTCCTAATTGGGCTTGCATTGTGACCACAAAAGCAAAAACTCACTCTAAGGATTCTAACTCTAGGTTGTTAGACTTAAACAAGAGCACCTAGGCTCTGATACCAATTAAAAGTCCAAGATCGAATCCTAGAGGGGGGGGGGTGTGAATAGGGTGAGCTCAAATAACTAGACCAATTTTAATTCTCTTTGCTTTTAAATCTCTTATGCTTTGAAGAAGAATAATAGAATCAAACAAGAGAGCAACATCCATGAAAAGTAAGCATAAAGACAATTACCATAACACAAGCATTTATAGTGGTTCGACCAACATGCCTACATCCACTCCCGGTGTCCCTACCGGATTTTCACTAGCTCAAACTAAGGTTTAGGTTCACCTTCAACCTTACAAATACATCACTATGCTTTTCAAAGGCTAAGCATAAACCTTTACAACACTATGCATGCTTTTCAAGGCTAAGCACCAACCTTTAAAACAAGAAGATTCTCTCTTAAAAAAAATGCCTATGAATGTATGGATTAAGAGAATAATGTAAGTGCAAATGATTGCCTCTAAAAAGGCTGAATATAAAATGACATCTCAACTTCTAGAAACATGCATATGAATGACAAAGTCTATGAATTATGCATATACTAGAAATCACTCTTTCTCCTTTTTTAAAAAGATGAATCTTTAAATGATGCAAAGATGATAATCATATGTATGAGAAAGAGTTGTTTGACAAACACATGGTTTTCCAAAAAGATCAAACTTGAATAGCAAAAGTATAATCTTAAGATTATCAAGTTAGATTTGAAAACAAAGATTCATAACTCATGTGAATGACAAATCATATGTTGATTTCATAAAGCTAAGATATTTCAAAGTTCAAAGCAAGTTATGAAAGACAACACTTCAAAAGATAAGCATCTATTTAATCATGTATTGAAGAAAAACAAAGATAAAGAGACAAAGCATGATTTTAAAAGACTTAGGATAAAGAAAGCACACCCATTAGAAGATCAAAGGTTGAATCAATGGAATGACTTCATAATCCCTTCAATAATGCTCTAGAAAAGTTTTGAGTCCTTGGCCTCAAAAGTCCTTGAAAGTTCAACAACTTTCTCCAAACAAAAAACCACTTTTTATAAAGAAAAAGTTCCCAGCGGCTAGTGCCCGGTCGACCTGGTACAGGGCCGGGTCGACCGGGTACACACAACGGCTATAAAAATGCTCGTTGGAGAAGCTAACAGCTCAAAATCCCTGTCGACCCGCAGTGTGCCCGGTCGATCGGCCACACAGGCAGGTCGACCTGAAGACTGCCCAGAAATTCTGAATTTTTAGAAACTTGCAACTAAGAGGGCATCTTTCCAGGGGACTTTGAGGCACATTTCTCAAGCTTGGATTCATGATTGAAAAAGGATGAAAATTGATTTTCTAAAGACATGAAACTCCAAATCAAAATGTGGATTTAAAGAAGAAAACTTTGGAAAGCTTGAAAAGATTTGAACTTAAGGATTAATCATTTGGAGGCTTGAAAAACTTAACTCAAAACTTCATGAACTTAAGAGACAAAATTGATTTGAAAACCATGCATAACATATGATAAAAACAAAGATTATGAATGAGAAATATGCATGAAGATCCTAAGAATAAGAACTTGAAAGAATGAGAGGTCAAGCTATGAAAATGAATGCATCATATCAAATTGCAACAAAATAAAAACTCTAACAACACACACACAGAGACATACACATACATAACGCTTGGACACATCTCTGAAGAATTCTCGAAGAAACTCTGCCACTCCGCTGCAGAAGAGACATCACAAGGTGATCGAAGTCCCTTGGGGGGCCACCCCCCAAGGTCTCCTCTCTCCTTCTATCCAACATGGCCTAAAAGCGGCTTTTCAGCCTGTTTACTCGCTTTTTTTTATTGGATATAGGACCTCTCTTTGGTCCTTATCCTTTAAAAAGCTGAGGTCCAAGCCAAGCCAAAGAATCAAAGCATCAAGCGTTCTCATCTGAAGGATGATGGCGAAGTTCATACATGACTTGCGACCGTTGATCTGAACGAGTCCCCACAATCTCCTCAGAAGTCAGATACCTTTTCTTACTTTTCTTTGAATTTTGTATTATTTGTAAAGAGATAAAAAAATCACATTTCTTATCTTTCATTATTGATGAGATTTGTAAATCGCCTTTCACGGCACAAAATCGCTTTTCACGGCAAACAAAAAATGAAATCGCCTCCTACGACATTTTAAAAACTATCTCTTTCTCAAAATATATGTGCAATGGAAAGTTAGAAAAGAGAATTGATTTCCTTTCTACTTGCGAAGGTGAATCTCGGATCACCACTTATTCCAAGTAGAACAGAAAATTTGGCATACCCGTACAAAAAATGTTGATGACCTCGCTTTTCCTCCTCCGCCATGCTCCCGGTAGCCCCAGGGGTGGGAAGGAGAGGAAAAAAGGTCGGAGCCCCCATCAAGTTGGCGCACCCGGTGGGACTTGTTCATTTGAGAACACAATGCTTGAATTCTTAGGCTCCTTTTTAGTTGGTGGCCTATGTTGGATCTTGCATAAAAAAAAACATGAGATGAGATTTTTGGAAATTTCTACCTTTGAATTCATTTCCATTCTTTCTCATTCCAAAAAAAAAAAAAAAGGAATCTGATTTCTCATTTTTGGATTCAATTTTGAGAAACTTTGATCCTCTCCTCTCTGAACTTGATAGCTCATAGAAATATTCGCAGCTATTGTTCTTATCGGGGAATGGGCCATCTTTTCTCTTTAATGAGTCCGATAGGGATCGTTGAAAAAAAAAAAAACTCTTTCAAAAAATTTTCTTTTTTTTTTATTCAAATTTGAGAAAGTTTGGTTCTTTCCTTTTCGGATTTAGCGCTCGCAGAAATGTTTGAGCCCTTATTCAGATCGGAATACCATTTGTTCTCTTTGATGAATCCATTAGAAATTTCAAATTTTTTTTTTTCAAAACCCATTAAGGTTGCGCCAATTGCGTTCTTTGACCAAAGTGGATCTAAGAGAAGCCTTGTCCAGAATGTGGAGGCAGTTAGACTGTTCGAGGCAAGGGTCCTTCAAACGGGTTCATTAAGAAATCCTACTCTTACCTAGGGGCTGATCTAACTACTAAGGTTTCATAAGACCGAATTGGAGAACTATGTGTACTCTTCAAAAAATCTTCAAAAAATCCAAAAAAAAAACCCCTTAAAAAAAAAAAAACTTTCGAGTTTGGATTTGAGAAATCTTGATTCTTTTCTTTTCGGATTTAGTGCTCGCAGAATTGTTTGAGCCCATGTTCGGATTGGAACACCATTTGCTCTCTTTGATGAATTCAATTTTGATAAAAAAAAACTCCGTCATTTTGAATTCAGATTTGAGAAATCTTGGTTCTTTCCTTCTCGGATTTAGCGCTCGCAGAAATGTTTGAGCCGATGTTCGAATTGGAACACCACTTGCTCTCTTCAATGAATTCAATCTTGACCTTTCGAAAAAACCTCTGTCACTTTTGGGTTCAAATTCGAGAAATTCTGGTCCCTTCCTTTTCGAATTTAGCGCTCGCAGAAATGTTTGAGCCCTTGTTCGGATTGGAACACCATTTGCTCTCCTTTATGAATCCAATCTTGACCTTTCAAAAATCCTATCTCATGTCCCTTCCAAGGATGCGATTTACAACATTTGTGCCTAGCAGTGCTAGTACGCCCTTTCGGGTCTACTGTTTTCGCGACCGACACATTTTATCTCCAACCTTATATCATCTTACCTCGAGTGAGCCTTGCTTCTCAGTAATTTGAATTAAGGTTCACAATTGCTTCTAGCAGCCACTGGAACGTTCGCCTTGAGCCTACCATACTTGCATTTAGAACAATTGTACCCTTAATGGCTTTTTGCCTCTTTCATCTTGCTTGGGCTGGGCCATGTCCCCTTGAGCGATTTGAAAAGACAAAACCATAGTTATTTTCCATTTATGATCACTACATTCTTGTGATTCCTAATGGATCTGGTATTGTTTCAGAAGTTTTCCAAACTAACAATGGCAGCTTCATTGACCTTCACTTTCGATGAGAACAAGTACCAACTCTTGCTTCAAGAAAAGCAAAACAAGCGCATTCACAAGCGCCCTAGCAGCTGCCGAAGCATCACCTCCCTCAGCAACTCTCAAACAGGGTCGACCTCTACTCCCAGGACCATTGTCTTCGGGTCATTGAGACCATTCCCACTCCCCGCAGAAGAAACTGCACCAGCCAAGAAGCAGAAAACCGCCTCTGGACATGTCGCCGCTCCGACACCAAGGGCAAGAATCAAGAAACCTGAAGCCCATGGCAATCCCACGAAGCCTCAACCTGCAAGAAAGCAGGCCTGCCCCAATACCTGGTCCCCGAGACCTTCCCCAAAACAAAGGAGGTCTTAAACATCTGCAACGCCAGCATACC
This sequence comes from Cinnamomum chago, assembly GCA_038049695.1. Classification (NCBI taxonomy): domain Eukaryota; kingdom Viridiplantae; phylum Streptophyta; class Magnoliopsida; order Laurales; family Lauraceae; genus Cinnamomum; species Cinnamomum chago. Next base: position 40,083,653 of record CP142460.1, read on the forward strand.
TGGCCCCTCTCAAGGAGAACCGGTTCTACCCTCTCTCTCACATGAAAGAGGAGAAACCTACCCTCCATCAAACAAAAAAATCAACTCAGCTGAGCCGGCTCGCTCCTACAAGCCCAAAATCAAGTCATGCATCACCAGGCCACCGTAAGAACTTGCTAAGGCCTACACTCCTGCGAGTCGACCCTTCATCTCAACAGGGGCCGAACTCGCAAAATTCAAAGCCTCACTGCGACAGGTAAAGGACCGCGTCCAAATCCTGTCCATGCCCAGCTTCAAAGAAGACAAGCTCGGTTGTTGCGCGCAAGGGACTACATCCTTCATTGCCAGGACACAGTCAGAGCTGACTGAAGCTCAAATTGCTCGTCGTGTGGTCACCACGCGACATATCGATAAAAGAGACTAGAGAAGCAAAGAACCCAGCATTCTACCTATAAGTCTCTAAAAAATGGGTCGAAAAAGAAAGACCAGACCAAGCTGTTGCTGTCTATATGGTTGGTAAAACCAGAAAATGCCAGAAGTTAGTAACCAAAATTCATGTCAGACGACCGGTGACTCGCATCGTCTCCCGGACACGAAGACATCAGGAGGATTCTCCCGCTCCTTCAAGCCAAGGACATCGGAGTAACCACTCCTTCGATTCTTCATCCGAAAGAATGAGCTCCAACTCAGTCACCAAGACAATATCCTCATTCGACTCTAAAAAAATGAACGCCCTGGTTACAAATGCTGAGCAACCTCCACAGCATGATGACGTAATAGCACGCATCCAGCAGTTGGAGCAAGGACAGCAAAGAATTGAGGCTCTAATGGAAAATCTCCTCCTCATTTTCCAGCGTCCACTAAACAATGAAGCTCCTCCGAGTCATCAAGGTGACGAGGAAAACAATGAGTCACGCGCCCTTACTAAAACGGACGTCGATGATATCCTTCCGAAAGCAAAAGAAGAGGATACGCTGAAGGAACATAGGATCAAGCCTCCATATCCCTTATGGATGGACTTGGTTCCGTTCTCTGCAAAATTCAAACAACCTACTCTCCAGACATATACGGGGAAATGTTCAGCCAGACAGCACGTCATCCACTTCAAGATCCAGACGGGAGCTATCGCGGATCAAGATGCCCTCGAGATCCGACTCTTTGCAAGTACCCTAAAAGATACGGTGTTCGATTGGTACTCCACTCTACCGGAGGACTCCATTCAAAACTGGGCCATGCTGGAGACACGCTTCCTTACCCACTTCAAAGGTGAATATCACCCTGTTACTATGGCACAACTCTGCAGCCTAAAACAAGGAGAAAATGAGTCAACATGTGACTTCATTCACAAGTGGAAGGCGATGGCGTACAAATGCTCAGATGTACTGCCACAAGCGTCACCCGTCGACATCTGCCGTAACAACATGAGAGCAAGGATCCGCTCCATGATTATCGACAATAATAAAAAAACCTGGGAGAACTCCTAGAAGCAGCTATGGAGGCTGAAACGGTGATCAGACCTCAACAGTAAAAAATCATCTAAGAAAGAGCCGACCGCCATTACGACCTCGAAACCAAAGAAAAAGGAGGTTCTTAATGTGCAAACCAAGTCAGCTCCTCAGCAGCCAAAGAAAGCTGAAAATAAAACTGTAGGTAAGAAACCTGAACTCTCTGATGACTTCAAAGAACGAGTAGCGAAGAAATACCTGTTTGATGAAGATGTTGAAGAAATTTTTGAGGCTCTCGTAGCAAATGGTAAACTCACCTTATTGAGCCCAAAAGACCGGGAGATGTTGGCAAAACCAATGATCCCCGGTATTGTCCATACCATCAGATCATCTCGCATCCTCTCAATCAGTGCTTCATTGTGAGCGAGAAGATCAACGAGATGTGGAAGAATGGAATCATCACCTTTGACAAAAACTATGGGCTTGCCTCTGTCAACATGGTGTCATATGGACAAACTTCCAAGTCACCAAAGGAGAAGATCACTACTTCCTTCAAGGTGATAAAAATGACTCAAACGTCCCAAGAGTTGGTTCCTTATCCAACATCAGATGGATAACCCATATGGGTACATCCCAATCTCGTAGAAGATGAAAATTGGGAGATCGTCAAAACAAAGGCTACCGCTCAACAGCGAAGGCAAGCCAAGAGACAACTCCGCAAGCTTAAACAGCAGGAGAAAGCTCAATCAAAACAAGAAGTCCCTGAAACAGCAGAGACCTCTTCCACTGCTTAACTGGGGGCAACGAAAGAATCTAAAACTTCAAAGGTGGTAAGAAAATTCACCTTTGGTGATTTCATGCCACCTCATTATAGAAATGAAACTACACAGGGGGCATCATACTCTTGCAACTCAGTAATTAGATTCTCCATGGATGGATACGAGTCCAGTGATACTGCTAGTGATACCGATGGGTGGGAAGAATCCCTTGAAACAGGAGAATACCTCTTCGATGAGGAATGGATTCAGGAATCTCATCTTATGCCAGTAATCTGGTATAACCCATTACAGCCACAAGGATCCTGGTCTGATGATGAAGAAGACCAAGAGGTTGTTCAAGAAAGTGCTGTTGATCTAGCACAAGTAAACGCTCTAGTGGAACCCAACACTGATGAAACACAAGGAGCAAATGACGAAGAAGATTCGGCCCCTACGCCCGATCTTGAAGACTATGCAAGAATCTTGCAACGTCCTGCCATAGAGCAGGAGCAGTATCGCATCAATGAGCTTCGTCAAAATCAAAATCCAGAGCCGGTAACCTGGAAAATGAAGAAAACTGTTGGATAGATGATCCCCTCACATCCGAAGACGAGTCTGAATCTCAACAGTGCGCTGCTTGCAATGCAATAGTTCGAGATAATGATGCCTCTGAAGCTTCATCTCCCGAGGCCTCATATTCTCAGACTACGCCCGATAGCACATCTTCTGGAGCTACATCTCCTCAGGTGACTTCCACAGAGATATCATCTTCTCAGCCTTCGTCTCCTGAAACTGTAACGTCGGAACCCAAACCTCTTCCGGCTGATCACCTCGAAGAAACTCCTACCAATGAAGTTTTTTTCAATGAAAATCCGGTTAACTGGTCCCAGATACCCGACCTCATAGGCGACGTCTGGACCGATGAACTACTCAATGAAGAAGAAAAGTTACTGGATACTGTTGAGGACTTGTTCCCGGAAAATGCTCCATGCAACGTGATCATTGAAGATGTCAATACTGCTATAGGGGACGTCTTCAGCAAATAACAAGAGTCAACCCCTTGATCCTGAGAGTGATCTTCCAAAAGAAGACCCTTCTCCAGAAGCTCTTGAAGTTGGTAGAAGTACCCGCTCTGGCCGGGATTACCACAAAAATTACAACCAACCTTCTTCTTCTTATTAAATCCTTTGGGAAAACAAATTATAAACGCCCCAAGTGGCAACAATAATGAAAATGCAGGCCCAAAGGTGGCTTTCAAGTATGACTTGATTGAGCACTTCAAACACGTACCTGCACGACTGCACATCCTTGACTTATTATGAATGTCTCCACAAACTCGTGATAGTCTTATTTCAGAACTGCAAAGGCTGAATGCGGATGTCGACAAACATGCCCCACAAGTCCTCCAAATTGAAATGGACTATAGTGTCAAAAAATCAAATACTTCCTCAAAGGGAGAAAAGAAGAAAACTGAGGGATCAGGCATCGAATGCCTCTTAGTCCAAAAGGCAGCAAGTGCAACAATTGCCATCGATAAGGATGACCTCCTGTTAGGCGAGACAAAGCACAACCGGCCCTTGTACTTCACAGGGTACATCAAAGAAATGCCGATACACAGAGTCCAAATTGACCCAAGTTCGTCACTCAATCTCATCTTTACTTCGGCACTTGAAGAGTGGGGTATCCCACCTAGCAAGCTGAGTCACACGTCTGTATCCATCTTTGGATACGATGGGAGCGCTCAAAGGCCTATCGACAAAATCAGGTTCAAATTACAAATTGGTGATCTTATCTCTGAAGTCACTGTGTACGCAATAAGAACCCCTTCATGCTACAACATCCTTCTTGGTCGCCCCTGGATACACGAGAATGGTGTCTTTCCTTCAACTCTACATCAGTGCATCAAGTTCGCTGGCAATGACGGCTTAATACATCGAGTATTTGCAGACAAAAAGCCATTCAAACGCAAAGACGCCCATTTTGCAGATGCTCAAATGTACAAAGTTGAAGAAGAAGGAAAGGAGGAGGAAAAAACGCCCTTTGCCAAAAATCTCCAGAAAGATAAAGGCAAGGCTCCTCAGCAATCATCGGAAGAAAACAAACCTTCCAACAAAACCGAAGAGAGCATTCATTCTCCCTTCGTTGTCTCCCTCAAACCTTCAAAACCTTTGGTAATCACTACAAAGGGAAAGAAGACAAGACAAAAGGCTGGGGGGAAGTTCACTGTCTCCTTCGTGTCTATTGTGCAAGACACAGACTCGGACTCAGAGCCAGAAGGCGATACATCGACAAGCCAAGCTGATACTCAGCAAGTTCAGCTCGCTCTCACTCCATTGGAGACACCTGCCGACGTAGAAGACCCTACGTCTGCTTCCTTCGTTGTGCCGGCAACTTCGGCAGAAGAAAAGACGATCTTCTTCTACAAATCAGAAGCCTCTTCACCGAAATCTTTGCTTGAACCTTTCCAAAATGAAGGTATGACTCAACTATTCCTATATAGTCCAATGGCACAAGTTATCATGAAGAAAATGGGCTATGATGCTCAAAATCCAATCGATTTGGGAGGTGGCCATGGTATCCTAACACCATTGGAACCGACCCTGACCAAAAGTCAACTGGAGGATTAGAAACTCCATTGTCACATAGACAAGTCTTCATACGGGTTGGGGTATGATCCTGACACTCCTATGAGATAGTTGACACGAAGGCTACAAAGTCATTTTGCCGACCAAGCCTGAACATCTCGTGTCCATGAAGACATTGATCTCCCTGGATGTCTCTTTGAGGAGCCACCCGCCAAGGATCCAGGAAGCTTTTTCGATTGGTACGATTTCTCTGACGATGAAGAGGAATTGTCCCGATGATACAGATGCATGGTTTTCTAGCCCAGAAGAACCATCGTCTCCAAAAGAAGTACCTTACTTCAACCCAGCTTCAACAGGTGATTGGGATCATCTCATTGCCAGTCTTGAGAAGAATACCGATCAAGAAGACCCATGGACAAAAACAAAGCCTAGGTCTGTAAATGCCTTTGGAACTCCAAAAGGTCGTGTTAAGTTGGAAGCCTCTGAAAACATTGTGGAGGAACCACTTTCAAACCTTCCAACAGAAGATCCTGTTCAAAAGATAGACTTGGGGACACCTGATAACCCACGTCCTGTATTCATAAGCAAGAACATAAAGGATGATGAGTTACCCGAGTATATCATTTTTCTTCGTGAGTTCGTTGATTGTTTTGCATGGTCTTATGCTGAAATGCCTGGCTTAGACCCTAAAATAGCAGTCCACAAACTCAATCTGCAAAAAGACATCAAGCACGTCAAACAGGACCAAAGAAGACTCTGTCCTGATGCGATGGACAAAATTAAACAAGAAGTTCAAAAACTCAAAAGCTTGGCTTCATCCGCGAGGAACAACATCCTGACTGGTTGGCCAACATCGTCCTTGTGACAAAGAAAAATAGGCAGAACCGGGTCTGTATTAACTATAGAGACCTGAATAATGCATACCCTAAAGATGAATTTCCGCTCCCCATACGAGAGGTAATGATTGACAACACCTACGGATTCGAGCGAATGACATTCATGGATGGATTCTCTGGATACAATCAGATAAAGATGCATCCTGAAGATGAAAGACACACATCAATTTGGACTCCGTTTGGCGTGTATTGCTACATAGTCATGCCATTTGGTCAGAAAAATGCTGGTGCAACATATCAGAGGGCTATGATGAAAATATTCCAAGATATGAAGCATAAGACGGTCGAATGTTATGTTGACGACCTCGCCATCAAAAGCAAAAGAAAAGAAGATCATCTCAAAGATCTTCGAGAAGTCTTCCTCTGACTTCGTAAACACAAACTGCGGATGAATCCACTAAAATGCTTCTTCGGTGTCTCATCGGGTAAGTTTCTCGGATTCATAGTTCGGAAAGGCGGAATAGAACTTGACCCCACCAAAGTCAAGGCTATCCTAGAAATGCCATCTCCAAGAACCTTAAGACAACTAAAAGGGCTTCAAGGGAGGTGGCATACATTCGACGGTTCATCTCCAATCTGTCAAGAAAGTTCCGTCCATTCTCTCGCCTAATGAAGAAAGGTGTGGACTTTGTTTGGGATGCTGAATGTGAAGCTGCATTTCAAGATATCAACTCATACCTGACCAAACCTCCAGTTTTGGCTGCCCCCACAACTGGAAAACCATCCATCTTGTACATAAAGCTCTCGATTACTCTTTGGGTGCTCTACTAGCACAAGAAAACGACGAAGGAAAAGAAGCTGTTTTATATTACTTCAGCCGCATGTTGGTAGGTGCAGAGCATCTCTACCCTCCAGTCGAAAAATAATGTCTTGTAGTGATGTTTGCCATACAAAAGCTGCGTCACTATCTGCTGTCCAACACAGATTGCCTGATTTCGAGGATCAATCTCTTAAAGGGCATTGTCACAAAAACAGGTTTTCTCAATGCCCGATTGGCAAAATGGTCCATTTTTCTATCGCAATTCGATATAAGGTATGTGCCACAAAAGGCAATCAAAGGCCAAGCTCTAGCAGACTTTCACGCAGAGCATCCATTGCCTAAGGATTCTCCACTCAAGGATGATCTCCTAGACGAATCTGTCTACAATGTGGAAACTTCCTTACCAAATGCTTCTTGGGACATGTACTTTGACGGCGCAACCAGGACAAATGAAAAAGGAAAGCAAATATCAGGAATTGGCTTCCACTTTGTCAGTCCCGACAAACACATGATTCCACACGCTTTCTCGCTACAAGAACCATGCTCAAACAACGCAGCTGAGTACCAAGCCCTGATTGTAGGATTGGAACTCGCCCTCGAATCTGGCATCACCATGCTGGAAGCTTTTAGGGACTCTCAACTGATCGTTAACCAGATGAATCAGAAATTTGAAGTCAGGAAGCCTGATCTGTTGCCTTACTGCAACAAGGCGTAATCGCTTCGACAAAAGTTTGACATTTGTCACATCACCCACATCCTCAGAGGTGAAAACATCCTTACAGATGCCCTGGCCGGACTCGCCGCATCTATGGCAATCCAAAAGGGGGAAAACATGCAAATCACAGTGTGTCAAAGAAGGATTTTTCCTCCTCTTAACACACACCAAGCAGTTGCTGAATGCCACCAAGTGGTCGGAAGTCGGATGTCCATCCTCAAACCTCCGATTGGCGACTGGAGGGATCCGTTCATTGATTACATTATGTTTGGAATCCTACTTGAAGATCCAAAAGAATGGGTAAGCCTTCAAAGACGAGCCCCAAACTTTCATTTGGATATTCCTTAAAAAATGCTTTATAAAAAATATTTCAACGGAGTACTTCTACGCTGCTTGTCACAACAAGAAGCCGAGGAAACTCTCAAAGAAGTACATGCTGGTCTTTGTGGAGCTCATCAGGCTAGTCCTAAGCTCTACGATCAGATAAAAAGGTTAGGTTATTATTGGCCTACCATGGTAGCAGACGCTATGCAATTTGCCAAACGCTGCCAACAATGCCAAGTTCGTGGAGATTATGTCCACATGCCTCCATAATGGCTACATCCCATAGCGATCTCATGGCGTTTTGAAGCCTGGGGTATGAGCATCATAGGTCCTATCTCTCCCTCATCATGCAAAGGCCATCGCTTCATCTTCGCCGCTACGGATTATTTCTCCAAGTGGTCAGAAGCATTTGCGCTCAGCGAAATGAAGACTTCATCAATCCTTCAATTCTTGCGCACCAACATTATTTGTCGCTTCGGCATACCTAAAAGATTCATCCATGATAACGGACCACAATTCCAGGATCACAGATTCTACAGGTTCTGCGACAAGTACAAATTCCAAAGTTTTCATTCGACTCCGTACAATCCGCCGGTGAACGGATTGACAGAAGCCTTCAACAAAACACTTTGCAAAATTCTCAAGAAGTTGGTCTCTCGTCACAAAAGAGACTGGGGAGACAAACTACCTGAATCTTTGTGGGCTTATCGAACAACCGTTCGAGGGTCAACTCATAGCACACCATTCTCTTTGGTCTATGGATGCAAAGCTGTTGTCCCTTTGGAAGTGCAAATTCCTTCCTTAAAGGGTATCTTTGCAAAATGACATGACACAAGAAAGCAATGTCAAATTTAGACTCCAAGAACTGGTCAATCTCGATGAAAGACGGCTTGAAGCTCTACAAAGCATTGAGTTGTACCAAGCACGCATGACAGGATCTTTCGACAAGAAGGCAGGCAACGCGCCTATAAAAAGGGCGACTTGGTTCTTACAGTAAAAAGGCCAATGGTTTTCGCCCACAAATCCAAAGGAAAACTCGAACCAAAATGGGAGGGACCTTTTGTCATCGACAAAGTCTTCTCCAACAGCGCATACGCTTTTCTAAACATGGAGGGTGACAGATGTATGCTGCCCATTAACGGCAAGTTATTGAAGCAATACTACCCTTGAAGACTTACGCCACTGGGTTAGATCAATGCTTGCACGGTCAAACCCTATTCCCAGGTACTTGCTCGTCAAACCCACTCCTTTTGGGAATTTTCATCCTTTTGTTGAAATTTCTAAAAAAAAAAACTCTCAATACAATGCTTACTTTCATAGTTTCATTGTTAAAAAAAAAAATCTAAAAATCCAAGTTTAGGAGCCTCTTCCCGGACTTGACCAAATTTTCAATCCTTGAACCCAAAATTCATGGTTTGAAACAAAATTAGGACTCAGGAATTTCCACCCTAGTCCACCTTGACTTTTACAACAAAAAACGGTTTTAAGTCAAAATTCTCGACCTTCGTGTCTTTAAACAACACGATTTTTTAGAAACCACGGGGAAGCGAAGCCCAGTCGATACTCACAAAACCCAAAAATCAGAAGGATGCGAACCTCATTCGATATTTCAAAAATTTCAAAATCACAAGGAAGCGAAACTTTGTCGATACTTGCAAAATTTCAAAAAATCGTGGAGACGCAACATTCTAGTTGATATCCACAAACCTAAGATTCAAACAAAAACCGAGGTCCAAAAAAAAAAAGACCTCAAATTTCAAAAATCGTGGGAAAACGACATTCAATCGATACCCACAAAACCAAAATTTTTGGGAAAAGCAAGGAAGCGCCATCCAGTCGATACTTGCACCCCAATTCGCAAGGAAGCGACATCCAGTCGATACTTGCACCCCAATTCGCGATGAGGCGACATTCCATCGATACTCGCAAACTGAATGAGCAAGGAAGCGACATCCCATCGATACTTGCAATACCATTCAGCAGGGAGGCGACTTTTAGTCGATACTTGCATTTTGAAAACCAAAACCTGGCTCCTACGCCAAAAATAAAAAAATAATCGGCTTTCATGCCATCCTAAAATCGGCTCCTATGCCACAAAACTTGGCTCTCATGCCAATTCAAAATTTGGCTTTCATGCCAACAAAACAAAACTCGGTTTTAAAAAAAAATCTGGCTTTCACGCCAAAAACAAAATAATCGGCTCTCATGCCACCCCAAAATTTCGGCTTTCACTCCAACAAACAAAATCTGCTCCTATGCCACTAAGCCTAGCTCTCATGCCAACCCAAAATCGTCTTTCATGCCACTTCAAAAATCGGCTTTCATGCCAACTCAAAATCGGCTTTCATGCCACTTCACAAAAAAAAAGGGCTTTCATGCCACCTCAAAATTCGGCTTTCATGCCATCTCAAAAAAACTTTGGCTCCTACGCCACAAAATTCGGCTCTCATGCCATCTCAGAAAATTGACTTTCATGCCATCTCAAAAAAAAAAAAACCTTGGCTTCCATGCCACAAACAAATTTTGGCTCTTACGCCACAAAATTCGGCTTCCATGCCACAAACAAATTTTGGCTCTTACGCCATAAATTTCGGCTTCCATGGCATCCTAAATTTCGGCTTCCAAGCCATCTAAAAAAAAACTTGGCTTTCATGCCCAAAACAACCCTTTGACAAAATTTTTTCTCAAAATGATAACCTTTTGATCAAATTTCCAAACAAACATCCTACTTTTGCTTATTTTCATCAAAAAGAATTTGATCAAGAAGTACATAAAGTACTTAAAATGTTTTTACATGGAGGTACAAAAAAAAGAGTTTGTTACAACAATCAGGAGCTCAGTCTAACATGGTATTCAACCAAAGATTCAACTCCTCAAGCAGACTCTTGGCCTGAGCCTTTAAAGCTTCCAGGCCACCCTTCTTCAAAATCTTCCCATAAAATGCGGCAGAACGCCACGATCCATCTGCAGCATGGGGAAGCTCTTCCCAAAGAATTTTCCATTGCTCGTATTCTTGAGTCTTCCTTTGAAGATTACTCTTAACCTCCTCTACTTGGCGAATTAGAGTCCCTTCTCTGGTACTAGCTTCCACAATGGCGGCCCATTTTACAGCAGCTTGTTCCTCCAATAGCTCAAGACGATGCCTAGTCTCAACAGCCTCTCTATCAACGTGGCGCAGATCTTCTGTCAGCTCAATGATAGCCAACTCAGTAACGTTCCTCTCCCAAACGAACTGCTTCCGAGTCCGCGAGATCTCGTTCAGCTCAGACTTGACCTGGCCAGAAGGTTTCAAAAACATCTTATTGAAGAAGTCACCACTTGGGAAGCTCTTGGTTTCATTCCACTTGTTCCCTAGAGCTATGACTTCATCAATGAAAGCCTTTGCATCTGCAATGTCCAGACTGACTTCTTCGCTATCAGCAAGGATGTCCTGTACATGCTTAATCATGCCAAAGCCGACTTCTAAATGGTCAGAAGAAAGAGTTTTGACCCATGAGCTCAAAACGCTCTTCAACACTTTCTTCGCATACTCAAGAGATGGCCTGGATGAAGGCTCGCCCCTCTCCATTGGTCGACTTCTCGTGTCATGTCCTGCTGGAGGAGTGATCATTAAGCTCTTTCTAATCGGAGACACTAGCGAAGGAATCTGCTTAGAAGATTTAATCTCTGCTGCATTAAAACTGGAAGAAGAAGTCCCTACTTCTGGTTCAACTGCAGGCATCCCCTGCTCTGGCACTGAAAAAGATGGAGGAACTTCTTCTGCTACCTCACAATCTGCCAGCAAAAAAAAAACAAAAAAGGTATGAATATGATCATGTTGAAAAAATCATTATCATCAGGGTTATTGCTACAAATAACTTCCTCGACGATTGGCAGAATACTTTCTGCCTCCATGAGTTCATCTGAAGCGTCGTCAAAGGTCGCATCCATGGATGGCTCGAAACCGTCGGAATCCTGTGGCAAGTCAGCTGACAAGAAAACAAGCAACATGTTAGCAAATGACAACACAGACAAAAAAGAAAATACAAAGAAGTTATACCATGTGAAGATTCTGGAATCACTCCAGAGTCCCTCGGTTCTTCTTCAGATGCCGCAATCGGATCCATCACTGCTTCATCAGTCGGAACCTCAGGCATCACCAAATCATCATCTTCCACTAAAAACGGGGAGAGAAAGAAAATAAAAAACAAAAGAAACTTCAATGAAAGAAGCAGAAAGATAAAGAGGAGGAATCATACCTTCATCAACGGTTTCTTCCACTTGACTTCTTTTTTCCAGAGGCTCATAGCGTCCCCTGACGTCTTTTCAGCAATGGTGGGAGGGACTTCTGGATCAGGAGAGTCATCGTGTCGTCTCTTATTACGGCGCTGCCCTCTCTTCCTCTTGCTTCTACGGGCCGGTTTACTCGATGTACCCGTCCCATCATCAAAGTCAGGACCTTCGCTTGACTCTTCGCCAGATGGTCTGCTCCTCCTAGTGGACTCTAGAGAAGCATTTGTTCGTTCCGCTTGCATCCAAGCGTCGATCTCGGCCTCTTCCTCTTCTAGCTGTCTCAAGACCTCACCAGGTATCTCTTGTGCAGCTCCAGATCTAATGACGTCCTGTTCACCGAGAAAGCCTATCTTGTGCTTCTCACCAGAAAGGAAGGCCAGAACCTCCTCTCGACGGACTCCATCTGATCTACCAAGACCTTTCCTAGAAGATTGCTTCACATCGAGCTCCTTCTTGGAAAGCCCCCGGTACACTAAAAAGCTCTCTACGAACCATTTCGTAAAGCCAGCAGTCCGGACAGTGGGCAGTTCATGATAAGAAATCATGGCGGTAGTGTCCTCCGCACTGTAAAAAGCCCATGCATTCCTCCCATCCTGTAAACCTCCAAAACGCTTCACCATGCTTGAAGGCGCTCCAACAACGCCTTGAGAGAAGCCCAACTGCAGTGCGAAACGTGAGGGAACATACGGCTGGATGTCAACAAAAAGATGTCCCCGGTACACCATCGTACCAACATGTATGTTAAAAAGCCACCTCTTTTCTGCATTGGTCAAAGAATAGTGTCTTCCCGACCCTGCCCTGGTGGAATCACGGGAAACACCAAAAACAAAAGCTTTCTTCCGCAAACCTGGAGAAAGCTTCACTAAAGATTGCCCAATCTCGACGTCCCTGAACCGTCGGATCCTCAAACGGGCAGACAAAAGATATTCGGAAACGACTGTCCCTCTAGCCAACCGAATCATGAAAGGGTCATCATCCTGTGCAACTCCTAAGCGATGGAAGCCGGGACAGTGGTATACATACCACGAATAGAAAATATGGGCCGAAAACACCCTGTTCATAGGGCGCCCAAGCCGAACAAGAAAAGCAACAACCTGTAGTTCGGTACACAAATAGGAGTAAAGAGCAGGCACCAAAACCAGCCGCTCTCCGAACACCATCTGACAAGCCGGAAAAATACAATGCGACCTGATGTGCATACCATCTCCTCCAGCAAAAAATAGCCTCACTTAACCAGTAGGTGAGGTAAACAGCAAGGTCCCTCCGCAGCGCAATGTTTGAATAAATGGCACCTATGCTTATAAAGAAGTCCTTCAAGTATCCTCGGGTGACAGAACTCTTCTTCAAACTTGGAGTCTTAGCTCTGGCCTCCCCGGCCATGCTATAAGAAGATTCTCTGCTGTCAAAGAAGTTGGGGAACAAGGAGCCAAAACTCCTCCAACTGCTGGACCTTACTTTCGATCCCTCCTTCTCTTTCAAAAAATCATAGAAGGCGACTAGCTGAAAGTACAAAAGCCTGAACTCCTCAGAATGCTCCTCAAGGACGCTGTCAATAGGCATAAACTCCTCATACAGTTTGCCGAGGACAGGCAGCCCGGTGATGGCACTCAATTCCTTCAAAGTAAAACTAATCTCACCATTCGTGAGAATGAAGGTGTTGGTTTGTGGAAGGAATGACTCCAACACGGCCATGAAGGCTTCATCGGAGAAAACCACAGTTTGCCGAAAAGTGCGAACTGCATAAAAAATCTTGGCCTCCTTCAAAATGGCCCTGCCAACCTGCAGGATGTGATCAGTCCATGACTCCTAGCTTGAGTCAGCGCTGAAACGGCCACGAAGTCGAAAAGGCTTCACCCAATTGCTGTCGTCACCCCAAAAAATGCCAAGGCCCACCGGTCCCAAATCGACCGATGGATGATTAGAACCTTGGTAATCGCTGGTTGACATCAACATGTCCATGCGGACAGGCAACTTCTCTGCATAACCAGAAGGGCAGCCAACAGAAACCCCTGTCTTGATCACGCTAGTCCTCTTCACCCAGCTCGGAGGATCTTGCCTCTTGGGACACGTGGGAGAAAGACTCATGATCGAGATAGTGCGATCAAAGGTTATCCGGGTAGAAATAGTTTTCTCCTCACCATGTGCCATGTAAAAGAACTGAAAACATCTCCTTTGGTACGTCAAGTCATCAAGGACTGCATCACCAAAGAAAAGGGTAGGCATGGGCACAATGCTCTGATCGTCCATGACCCAAGGACGGTTGCTTACCATATTCCTGTAAAACTCCTCATCCTTGAGAGCGATCAATCGCTATCTCATCTCATCACTGTTGAGGGAGTCACACTCTTCCAAGTTTCTCTCCACAAACTGGACCTTCTCTCAGGCCTGCTGCACGGCCACATTAGGAGACCTGGTAGACCGACGAGGTGCATCAGTAACAGGCTCTTTGCCCTTGTTCGTTCTGGAGGAACTACTTGCAAAGGATGTAAATAAAAAAAATCAATCATCAAAGTGACAAAATTTAGCTAAAAATCCTAGCAAAATTTTGGCATGATTCCGGGACAATTCCGAAGAAAAGGGAAACATCCCGAAAAAGATAGGAAGCCTGAAGATGAGCTCGACATCGCTGCAAGCTCATGAAGCATCCTCAAAGAAGGTTTGAACTCAAACATCGCTGCGAGATCAAACCAATCTCATCAAATCTCCGCAAGCTTGAAGAAGGGCTCAACATTGCTGCGAGCTCCAAACCTCAAAACTTGCAAAGCTCCTCAAAATCCAGCAAGATCAAGAAAGGGCTCAACATTGCTACGAGCTCCAAATCTCAAAACTTGCAAAAGATTTCTAGGTATGCATCATCATGCTCCCAACCAATTTACTAAAAATCATGCATAAAAAAATCATCATACATTAGATGCTAGGAAAACTTTAACCAAAGTTTGACCAATTCCAACCCAACTTGGTCAAAACCAATCAAACTTTGTCAAAGTCAAAATTCATGTTGATTTGACTTGGAGATTCTAGCCTTCTATCTTGATGCATCAAAAAAGAAAAGAAAGAAATAAGCATGAACATCTTTGAATACATAAACCTCATTATCATGGTGCATAAACCTCATTATCTTGGTGAGTAAAAAAAAAAGAGAGAAAAGAATTTCTTGAAAAAAAAAATATTTTTGGCCAGCAGACCGTGGCCCACTGCCACGTGGCAGTACGGCCAGGTCCGTATGGACTTGTCCGTATAGCCAAAGGAAAACACAAAAAAAAGAACGTGCAAAAAAGAAAAAAAGTACAAAAAAGCAGCACGTGAAAAGAAAAGAAAAAGAAAACACGTGGAAAAAATTGAAGAAAAAAAAAGAAAGAAAGAAGAAAGAAGAAGAAAAGAAAAAGAAACGAAAAAAATAAATAAAAGAAATTTCTACTTCTACATGGAGTTTCTTGTGAAGGAAGAAAACTTACTTGAAGCCATGGATGGAGAAGAAGAAGAAAAAACTTAAAGATTCTTGAAGAAGAAGAGGAGTTCTTGATCTTGGAGCACTCTTGGAGACTTTTTGCAAAAAGAAAGCAATAAGGGCAAGAGATCCAACCTCCTTTGCTTTTATAGAGGAGAGCAAACCAAAAGAGGAAACGAGAAAACCAACGAGGTAAGTGTTAAAAACTAGTAACCTTCCCAAAAGAAAGGAGATTTGAGATATTCTCTCTTAAAAAGAAGATTCTTTGAGAAATTCTCTCCAAAAAGAAAGGGAATGAGAAATATTCTCTCCAAAGAAAGATACTTTGAGGAAATCTCTCCCAAAAACAAGGAAGCATGAGAGATTCTCTCCAAGTAAGGATATTTTTAGATATTCTCTACCCACAAGAGATATTTTTTGATATTCTTTGCAAAATGACATCATATGAGATCTAAGGCATCTTCAAAGCTTAAGATCCCATTGGTTAGCCCACATGAGTCAGGTTTGACCACGTAGGCACTAAAAGGGGCTTCCTATCAAAAACCTCCTTCGCCAAGAGCATACAAAATGGTTCCATGCCTCTCTTGAGTCGATTGAACCATCCAAAAAAAAAAAAAAAACCAAACTCATGAGTTTCCAAAATAATGGTTTTATGAGAACTTAATGCGGTCATTAACCCATTATTTTGGACGGCCCAATCAGAAGTATGGAACCCATGCCTCATGAGTTTGGAAACTCATGAGTCACCGGATTTGTCGTCAGGTGACCCGTTTTCCGTCCTTTTTCGTGTTTCGGAAGTTTCAGCCCCTGTGATTTCCTGAAAATCTGATTTTTTATGCTCGAAGTCGACCAATCTCCGTCAACATCTCGGATCCGCCGTCAAGAGTACGAAATCATCATTGATCATCCCAAGATCGCCAACCAGCTGACCAAGAAAGTGCACTTTCTGTCTGACCGATCGAGAAACTGACAAGACAGATGTCACCGGCCCGCTTGTATCAACCAATGTCTGAAGTTGCATCGCCATCCGACATCAAACAACATGCGGATCCATCGGCGATCATCGCAAGAAGAATTCCAAAAGACGCGGCGCGGCCCGCGACTCTTCAAATGCCCTGGCGACCACTTAATGTCGTTAATTGACTTGTTTTTGGCAACTTAATACGGTGATTAACCCATTATTTTGGACGGCCCAATTAGAATCAAGCAAATGGGAGTTACAAATCCAAGTAATCATGGCATTTAAACGATGAAACTCCCCTCATCATGGAGATTAAAGGCGATTAAATTCCCATCATCTCCACCGGCCAATCATAAGCCAACAAAAAGGAGTTACAAAATCAAGAATTAAAACTTGTAACTCCTCTCATTACGGGTCATCAATCCCATAAATCACCCCATGGCTACCAAAGCCTATAAAAAGGGGTCACTCCAAGAAGAAAAGGGCTAGACACACACACAGAGACATACACATACATAATCGTTGGACACATCTTTGAAGAATTCTCAAAGAAACTCTGCCACTCTGCTGCAGAAGAGACATCACAAGGTGATCGAAGTCCCTTGGGGGGCTACCCCCCAAGGTCTCCTCTCTCCTTCTATCTAACATGGCCTAAACGCGGCTTTTCAGCCAGTTTACTCGCTTTTTATTGGATATAGGACCTTTCTTTGGTCCTTATCCTCTTAAAAACTGAGGTCCAAGCCAAGCCAAAGAATCAAAGCATCAAGCATTCTCATCTGAAGGACGATGGCGAAGTCCATACATGACTTGCGACCGTTGATCTGAACGAGTCCCCACAATCTCCTAAGAAGTCAGATACATTTTCTTACTGTTCTTTGTATTTTGTATTATTTTTAAAGAGACAAAAAAATCACATTTCATGTCTTCCATTATTGATGAGATTTGTAAATCGCCTTTCACTGTACAAAATCGCCTTCTACGGCACAAACCGCCTCCCACGGCACAAAAATCGCCTTTCATGGCAAACAAAAATGAAATTTCCTCCTACGGCATTTTAAAAACTATCTCTTTCTCAAAATATATGTGTAATGAAAAGTTAGAAAAAAGAATTGATTTCCTTTCTACTTGTGAAGGTGAATCTCCGGATCACCACTTATTCCAAGTAGAACAAAAAATCTGTACAAAAAATGTTGATGAGCTCGCTTTTCCTCCTCCGCCATGCTCCTGGCAGCCCCAGGGGTGGGAAGGAGAGGACAAAAGGTCGGAGCCCCCATCAAGTTGGCACACCTGGTGGGACTTGTTCATTTGAAAATGCGATGCTTGAATTCTTAGGCTCCTTTCTAGTTGGTGGCCTATGTTGGATCTTGCATAAAAAAAAAACATGAGATGGGGTTTTTGGGAATTTCTACCTTTGAATTCATTTCCATTCTTTCTCATTTCAATTGCTGCGAGCTCCAAACTCCAAAACTTGCAAAACTCCTCAAAATCTAGCAGGACTAAGAAAGGGCTCAACATTGCTGCGAGCTCTAAATCCCAAAACTTGCAAAAGATTTTCAGGTATGTATCATCATGCTCCCAATCAATTTACTAAAAATCATGCATCAAACAAAATCATCATGCATTAGATGCTAGGAAAACTTTAACCAAAGTTTGACCAATTCCAACCCAACTTGGTCAAAACCAATCAAACTTTGTCAAAGTCAAAATTCATGTTGGCTTGACCTAGAAACTCTAGCCTTCTATCTTGATGCATAAAAAAAAAGAGAAAGAAAAATGCATAAACATCTTGGATTGCATAAACCTCATTATCACGGTGCGTAAACCTCATTATCTTGGTGAGCAAAAAAAAGAGAAGCAAAAAAAAAAAAAGAGATAGAGAGAGAGAAATTTCTTCAAAAAAATAAATAAATTGGCCAACAGACCGTGGCCCACTGCCACGTGGTACAAGTCCGTACAGCCAAAGAAAAGCAAAAAAAAAAAAAAAAAAAAAAAAACGTCAGCAAAAAAAAAAAAAAACAAAAAAGAGAAAACACGTGGAAAGAAGAAAAAGAAAAGAAAAGAAAACGAAAGAATTCTACTTCTACATGGAGTTTTTTGTGAAGGAAGAAAACTTACTTGAAGCCATGGATGGGGAAAAAGGAAGGGAACTTGAAGATTCTTGAAGAAGAAGAGGAGTTCTTGATCTTGGAGCACTCTTGGAGACTTTTTGCAAAAAGAAAACAATAAGGGCAAGAGATTCAGCCTCCTTTGCTTTTATAGAGGAGAGCAAACCAAAAGAACAGACAAGGAGAAAACCAAAGAGGTAAGTGCTAAAAACTAGCAACCTTCCCAAAAGAAAGGAGATTTGAGATATTCTCTCTTAAAAAGAAGATTCTTTGAGAAATTCTATGCAAAACGAAAGGGAATGAGAAATATTCTCTCCAAAGAAAGATACTTTGAGAAAATCTCTCCAAAAAACAAGGAAGCATGAGAGATTCTCTCCAAGTAAGGATATTTTTAGATATTCTCTACCCACAAGAGATATTTTTAGATATTCTTTACAAAATGACATCATATGAGATCTAAGCTATCTCCAAAGCTTAAGATCCCATGGGCTAGCCCACATGAGTCAGGTTTGACCACCTAGGCACTAAAAGGGGCTTCCTATCAAAAACCTCCTTTCCCAAGAGCATACAAAATGGTTTCATGCCTCTCTTGAGTCGATTGAATCATCCAAAAAAAAAAAAAAAGCCTCATGAGTTTCCAAAAACCAAACCATCCAACCTCATGAACCAAATTGAGCCAAAATCTTGAAATTGACAACCCACAGAAAACCAAACTCTGGTCCCCTAACTTACCACATAAAGCTTGTTAGGTCACAAGGCCAAAACCAAAAACAAAAATCCTGACCCCCTAGCTCGCCACATACAGCTTGTTAGGTCACAAGGTCAAAACCAAATCTGACCCCCCCAATTTACCACATACAGCTTGTTGGGTCACAAGGTTAAAATAAAAAATCAAACCCCGACCCCCTAACCTGCCACATACAGCTTGTTAGATCACAAGGTCAAAAACCAAAAATCCTCTTCACCGCCTAATGTGCCACATACAGCCCTTAGGTTCACAAGGTCAAAAGGAAAACCCAAAATCCAAAACCAAAATCCAACTCCCTCATGTCATTTTTAAGACTTTGCCTTCAAATGGTACGTGATCCCTCTCACTACTGTAAAATACCCTTGGTAACTCAAAAGGCTATAAAAAAATGATGCACAAAGACTCTTGGTCAAGTCAAAAGCTCTCCTTCAAGACTCTTGGTGAAGTCAGAAGCTCTCCTTTAAGTTTCTCTTCGAGGCACATCGACTCCAAAAGCTACTCGTCGCTGTACCTCGAGGGGGCATTTATTGACAAGAAAAAAGTCACTTTGCCTCTTCAAAATCAAGAAGCCATATGAAGCCGCATCCTACCACAAAACAGGCAATGCTACTTCAAGTATCAGATCTTGTCAGAATCAAACAAAAATTGCAAGATCCTTCAAGACAGCCAAAAGAGGGGTTCACATGAAGTTTCGGGCCATTCCAACATCATTTGACCCAACTTCACTCCTTCGGCAGCTGAACAGGCGCTCTTGGCGGCGACGGCGTCAAAGACATGAAAACTTCGATCAAAGCCTACGGATGGTCTCAAAATACCTCCAAAGGGCTCTATATCAAATTTCAAGTTAAACCTACAACGTTTGACCCTCCATCAACCCTTGAACAGTAAGATCAAGCCTCATGGCGGCGAGAACCATCGAGGCCTTCACTCATCAAACAGAGCACATGGGCGGCTTCAACATGCTTCCAAAGGGCTGCATGTCAAATTTCAGGTCATTCCGACAATGTTTGACCCGATTTTGACGCTCCGAAAAAAAATCAAGGCTACCGGCGGCGGAGCACCCCAGGACCATGACATCCAAATCGGAGCCAACAGATCATCTTAAAACGATTCCAATAGGGTCCCTGTCAAATTTCAAGTCAATTGGACATCGGTTGACCGCACATCAACGCGCGACATCTTCCTCGTGGTAAAATCAAGCCTATTGGAGACGGGACCCCACACGGCTTCAAAACTCAAACAAAAGCCCATGGTTGGTCCTAACTACTGCTCAACAGGCTTCACCTCAAATTTCGGGTCATTCCGACATCGTTTGACCTAGTTTCGACTCTTGACGGAAAATCTGCTACAAAGTCTTCGGCTTTTCCAAAAAATAGGAAACTTTGTGCTCCGATTTGCGTGGCTTCTCTTCAGGTTCTCTTCAGGAGAATCAAGCCAATAAATGAGGAGAAATGTCAAGAAAAATGCAGGAGAAAACAACGACGAAAAAGACCAAAGAACGGCAGAGAAACGGCGACCAAAAGGGGAGAAATCCCCATGGTCGCCGGCGACCTTGGCCCATGGTCACCGCTGGCGACCCTAGCCCATGGTCGCCCGGCGGCCATGGAAATCTGGGTCACCGGATTTGTCGCCGAGTGACCTGTTTTCCGCCCTTTTTCGCGTTTCGGAAGTTCCAGCCCTTGTGATTTCCTAAAAATCTGATTTTTAATGCCCGAAAATTGGTTGATCTCCATCGACATCTCGGATTTGCCCGTCAAGAGCATGAAATCATCATTGATCACTCCAAGATCGCCAACCGGATGACCAAGAAAATGCACTTTCTGTCCGACCGGTCGAGAAATTGACAAGACAGATGTCACCGGCCTGCTGGTATCAACCAATGTCTGAAGTTGCATCGTCATCCGGCATCAAACAACATGCGGATCCATCGGCGATCATCGCAAGAAGAATTCCAAAAGATGCGGCGTAGCCTGCGACTCTTCAAATGCGCTGGCGACCACTTAATGCCGATAATTGACCCGTTTTATGACAACTTAATGTGATCATTAACCCATTATTTTGGACGGCCCAATCAGAATCAAGCAAATGTGAGTTACAAATCCAAGAAATCATGGCATTAAAACCATGAAACTCCCCTCATCATAGAGATTAAGGCCGATTAAGTGCCCATCATCTCCCACCGGCCAATCATAAGCCAAGAAAAAGGAGTTACAAAATCAAGATATAAAAACTTGTAACTCCTCTCATCATGGAGCATCAATGCCATCAATGCTCACAAACCCACCTTAAGGCCACCAAAAGCCTATAAAAGGAGGGTCATTCCAAGGAAGAAGAACCCTTGGACCCGTCCAGAAAAATTCAAGAAAACTCTGAAGAATTCTCGAAAAAGCCTTGCCACTCTGCTGCAAAAGAAGCACCACAAGGTGATCGAAGCCCCTTGGGGGGGGGGGGGAACCCCTCAAGGTCTCCTCTCTCCTTCTATCCAACATGGCCTAAACGTAGCTTTTCAGCTCGTTTACTCGCTTTTTTATTGGATATAGGACCTCCCTTTGTTCTTTATCCTCTAAAAAACTGAGGTCCAAGCCAAGCCAAAGAATCGAAGCATCAAGCGTTCTCATCTGAAGGATGATGGCGAAGTCCATACATGACTTGTGACCGTCGATTTGAACGAGTCCTCACAATCTCCTGAGAAGTCAAATACCTTTTCTTACTTTTCTTTGTATTTTCTATTATTTGTAAAGAGACAAAAAAATCACATTTCTTGTCTTTCTTCATTGATAAGATTTGTAAATCGCCTTCTACGGTACAAAACCGCCTTCTACGGCAAAAAATCGCCTTTCACGGCAAACAAAATGAAATCGCCTCGCACGGCATTAAAAAAAATTGTCTCTTTCTTAAAATATATGTGTAATGAAAAGTTAGAAAGAAGAATTGATTTCCTTTCTACTTGTGAAGGTGAATCTCCGGATCACCATTTCAAATTCCAAGTAGAATAGAAAATCTGGGATACCCGTACAAAAAAATGTTGATGACCTCGCTTTTCCTCCTCCGCCATGCTCCCGGTAGCCCCAGGGGTGGGAAGGTGAGGACGAAAGGTCAGAGCCCCCATCACGAGCGAGGCCTTTGAGGAGCTTTGCAAGTTTTTGGAGTCTAGAGCTCGCATCAATGTTGAGTCCTTCTTCAAGCTTGTGGAGATTTGAGAAGACTGGCATGATCTCATAGCAATGTTTGAGTTCGAGACTTTTTTTACTATGAGCTTGCAGTGATGTTGAGCACATCTTCAAGCTTCTTATTTCTTTCGGTGTGATTCCCTTTTCTTCAGAATCATCCCGGAATCATGCCAAAATTTCACTAGAATTTTTTAGCAAAATTTTGTCATTTCAATGATTGATTTTTTCTTTTCCATCCTTTGCAGGTAGTTCCTCCAGAACGAACAAGGGCAAGGGGTCTGTTACTGATGCACCTCGTCGGTCTGCCAAATCTTCTAATGCGGCCATACAACAAGCCTAGGAAGAGTGCGACTGCCTCAACCGTGATGAGATGAGACAGCAATTGATCACTCTCAAGGATGAGGAATTTTGCAAGATTATGGTAAGCAACCGTCCTTGGGTCATGGACGATCTGAGCATTGTGCCCAAGCCTACCTTCTTCTTTGGTGATGCAGTCCTTGACGACTTGATGTACCAAAGAAAGTGTTTTCAGTTCTCCTACACGGCAGATGGTGAGGAGAGAACTATTTCTATCTGGTCGACCTTCGATCGCACTATCTCGATCATGAGACTTTTCCCACATGCCCTAAGAGGAAAGATCTTCCAAGCTGGGTGAAGAGGACTAATGTGATCAAGACCGGGGTTTTTGTTGGCGGCCCGCCCTTCCAGATATGCGGAGAAGTCGCCTGTCCGCATAGACATGTTGATGCCAGCCAGCGGCTACCAAGGTTCTGATCACCCGTCGGTCGATTTGAGACCAGTGGGCCTTGGCATTTTCCGGGGTGACGACAGCAATTGGGTGAAGCCTTTTCGACTTCGTGGCAGTTTCAGCGCCGACTCAAGCTGGGAGTCATGGACTAATCACATCCTGCGGGTTGGCGGGGCCATTCTAGAGGAGGTCGAGATCTTTGATGCAGTTCACGCTTTTCGGCAAACCAACAAATTCATGGCCATGTTGGATTCATTCCTTCCTCAAAGCAACAACTTCATTGTCACAAATGGTGAGATTGGCTTTTCTTTGAAGGAATTGAGTGCCATCACTGGGCTGCCTGTCCTCGGCAAACTTTATGAGGAGTTCGTGCCTATTGACAGCGTCCTTGAGGAGCAGTCTGAGGAGTTCAGGCTTTTATACTTTTAGCTTGTCGCCTTCTACGATTTTTTGAAGGAGAAGGAGGCTCAAAAGTCAGGTCCAGCAGTTGGAGGAGTTTTAGCTCCTTGTTCCCCAACTTTTTTGATAACAAAGAGTATTCTGCTAGCATGACCCGGGAAACCAGAGCTAAGAATCTAGGTTAGAAGAAGACTTCTGTCATGCGAGAAGACTTGAAGGACTTCTTCATGAGCACATGTCTCATTTGTTCTGACATTGCGCTGCGGAGGGATCTCGCTGTTTACCTCACTTACTGGCTGAGTGAGACTGTTTTTGCTGGAGGAGATGGAATGCACATCAGGCCACATTGTATCTTTCCGGCTTGTTAGATGGCATTCGAAGAACGGCTGGCTTTGGTGCATGCTCTTTACTCCTATTTGTGCATCGAACTGCAGGCTACTGCTTTTCTGGTTCGACTTAGGCTCCCTATGAACAGGGTATTCTCGGCCCATATTTTTTATTCGTGGTATGTGTACCACTGTCCCGGCTTCCATCGATTAGGAGTTGCACAGGATGATGACCCATTTATGATACGATTGGCTAGAGGGACAGCCATTTCTGAATCTCTTTTGTTTGCCCGTTTGAGGATCCGACAGCTCAGGGACGTCGAGATTGGGTAGTCTTTAGTGAAGCTTTCTCCGAATTTGCGTAAGAAGGCTTTTGACTTTGGTGTCTCTCGTGATTCCCCCAGGGCAGGGTTAGGAAGATATTATTCTCTGACAAACGTAGAAAAGAGGTGGCTTTTTAACATACATGTTGGTACGATGGTGTACTGTAGACATCTTTTCATTGACATCAAGTCGTATGTCCCCTCGCGTCTTGCGCTACAGTTAGGCTTCTCTCAAGGCGTTATTGGAGCACCTTCAAGCATGGTGAAACGTTTTGGAGGTTTGTAGGACGGGAGGAATGCATGGGCTTTTTACAGTGCGGAGGACACTACCACCATGATTTCCTATCCTAAGTTGCCCACTTTCTAAACTGTTGGCTTTACGAAATGGTTCGTAGAGAGCTTTTCGGCGTACCGGGGGCTTTCCAAGAAGGGGCTCGATGTCAAGCAATCTTCTGGGAAGGGTCTTGGCAGATCAGATGGAGTCCGACGAGAGGAAGTTCTAGTTTTCCTTTCTGGAGTCAAGCACAAGATATGCTTTGTCAATGAACAGGACATCATCAGAACAGGACCTGTACAAGAGATACCTGGTGAGGTCTTGAAACAACTAGAGGAACAGGAGGCCGAGATCGACGCTTGGATGCAACCGGAACGAACGAAGGCTTCCATGGAGTCCACTGGGAAGGGCAGACCATCCGGTGAGGAGTTAAGCGAAGGTCCAGACTTTGACGATGTGGAGGTACTTCAAGCAAACTGACCCATAGAAGCAGGAGGAAGAGACTGCAATGTCGTAATAAGAGACTGCACGAAGACTCTCCTGATCTAGAAGTCCCTCGCACTATTGCTGAAGAGATGTCAAGGGACGCTGATGAGCCTCCGAAAAAGAGGAGCCGAAAGGAAGAGACCATTGGTGAAGGTATGATTCTTCCTCTTTCTCTTTCCATTTCATTCATTGAGATTTTCTTGTTTTGATTTGCCTTCTCTCCCTTTTTCAGTGTGAGCTGATGATTTGGTGATGCCTGAGGTTCCGATCGATGAGGCAGTGATGGATCCGATTGTGGCATCTGAAGAAGAACCGAGGGACTCTGGATCCGATTCACTTGGTATGACTTCTTTGTGTTTTCTTTTTGTCTGTGCCATCATTTGCTAACATATTGCTTATTTTCTTGTCAGCTGACTTGCCACAGGATTCCGACGACTTCAAGCCATCCATGGATGCGACCTTTGATGGTGGTTCGGATGAACTCATGGAGGCAAAAAGTATTCCGCCAGTCATCGAAAAAGGTATTTGTAGCAATAACCTTGATTATAATGAGTTTTCAACAGGATCATATTTATACCCCCTTTTTTTTGTTTTGCTGGCATGTTGTGAGGTAACAGGGGAAGTTCCTCTATCTTTCTCAGGGCCAAAGCAAGGGATGCCTGCAGTTGATCCAGAAGTAGGGACTTCTTCTTCCAGTTTCAATGCGGTAAGGGTGAAACCTTGTGAGGAGATTCCTTCAGTACTGTTTTCGATTAGAAAGAGTCTAATGATAACTCCTCCAATAGGGCATGACACGGGCAGTCGACCGATGGAAAGGGGCCAGCCTTCATCTGGGCTGTCTTTTCAGTATGCGAAGAAAGTGTTTAAGAGCATCTTGAGCTCATGGGTCGAAACTCTTTCTTATGACCATTTGGAAGCTGGCTTCGGCATGATCAAGCATGTGTAGGACATTCTTCCTGATAGCAAAGAGGTCGGTCTAGACATTGCAAGTGCGAAGGCTATTGTTGATGAAGTCATTACTCTGGGCAACAAGTGGAATGAGACCAAAAGCTTCCCAAATGGTGACTTTTTCAATGAGATGTTTTTGAAGCCTTCTGGCGAGGTCAAGTCTTAACTGAATGTGATCTCGCAGACTCAGTAGCAATTCGTTCGGGAGAGGAATGTCACTGAGTTGGCTATCATTGAGCTAACATAAGACCTGTGCTATCTTGATAGGGAGGTCGTCGAGGCCGGGCAGCATCTCGAGCTATTGGAGGAACAAGCTGCTACCAAATGGACCGCCATTGTGGAAGCTCATGCTAAAGAGGGGACTCTGATTCGCCAGGTTGAGGAGGCTGACAGCAATCTCCGGAGGAAGACTCAGGAGTACGAGCAATGGCAGATTCTCTGGGAAGAACTTCCTCGTGCTTAAGATGGGTCGCGACGTTCTGCAATATTTTATGGAAAATTTTTGAAGAAGCATGGCATGGAAGCTTTGGAGGCTAAGGCCAAGAGTTTGCTTGAGGAGTTGAATCTTTGGTTGAATACCATGTTAGACTGAGCTCCTGATTTTTTTTTGTAACAAACTCTTTTCTTTTGTACCTCCATGCAAAAATATTTTTGGTACTCTATATACCTGTTACTTAGATGAAAATAAGCAAAAGTTAGATGAGAATATTTGTTTGAAAACTTGACCAAAAGGTTGTCATTTTGTGAAAATCTTTTATCAAAGGATTGTTTTGGCATGAAGGCAGACCTTGTGGCAAAAAAGCTTGGTTTTTTTTATGGCTTGAAAGCCGAGTTTTGAGATAGCATGAAAGCTGAATTTTGAAATGGCATGAAAGCCGAATTTTGTGGCGTAAAAGCCAAAATTTGGATTTATGGATTTATGGCTTGAGAGCCAAAATTTGGGAGGGCATGGAAGCTGGTTTTGTTTGTGGCATGGAAGCCGAAATTTGTTTTTGGCACGGAAGCCGAAATTTTGTTTGTGGCATGGGAACCGAAAATTTTTTGTTGCTTGGAAGCCGAAATTTGTTTTTGGCATGGTAGCCGAAATTTTGTTTGTGGCAGGGGAGGCGAAATTTATTTTTGGCAAGAAAGCCAGATTTTTTTAATTTTTGGCGTAAAATCCAGGTTTTTGATTTTTTGGCGTAAAAGCCAAGATTTTTGTTTTTGGCATAAAAGTCAGGTTTTATTTTTGGTGTGAAAGCCGATTTTTTTTGGCGTAAAAGCCAGGTTTTGGTTTTCAAAAATGAAAGTATCGACTAAAAGTCGCCTCCATTCTAAATGGTCTTGCAAGTATCGATGGAATGTCACATCCTTGCTCATTTGGTTGCGAGTATCGATGGAATGTCGCCTCCTTGCGAATTTGGGTGCAGGTATCGACTAAGTGTCACTTCCCTGCTGGATGGTTTTGCAAGTATCGATGGAATGTCGCATCATTGCTCATCCGATTTGCGAGTATAGATGGAATGTCACTTCCTCGCTTTCAAAAATATTGTTTTGCAAGTATTGACTGAATGTTGTTTCCCTATGATTTTTGAGATTTTGAGGTGATTTGGACCTCGATTTTTTGTTTGAATTTTGGGTTTGTGGATATCAACTTGAAATGTTGCGTCTCCACGATTTTTGAAATTTTACAAGTATCGACGAGGTGTCGCTTCCTTGCGACTTTGAGGTTTTGGAAGTATCGAATGGGGTTCGCATCCTTCCGATTTTAAGGTTTTGCGAGTATCAACTGCGCTCACTTCCTCGCGGTTTTTTTTTTAAAAACCATTTTTGTTTAAAGACACGAGGGTCATAAATTTTGACCTAAAACCATTTTGGTGGTAAAAGGTAGGGTGGACTAAGGTGGAAATCTTTGAATCCTGATTTTGTTTCAAACCATGACTTTTAGGTTCAAGGGTCGAAAATTTTGTCAAGTCAGGAAAAGGTTCCAAAACTTGGATTTTTTTTTAACAATGAAACTATGAAAGTAAACATTGTTTTGAATTTTTTTTAGAAATTTCAATATAAGGATGAAAATTCCAAAAGGAGTGGGTTTGACGAGCAAGTACCTGGGAATAGGCTTTGACCGCGTAGGCATTGCTCTGACCCAGTGGCGTAAGTCTTCAAAGGTAGTACCACTTCAAGAACTTGTCGTTGAAGGGTAGCATACATCTGTCACCTTCCATGCTTAGAAAAACGTATGCGCCGTTGGAAAAGACTTTGTCGATGACGAATGGTCCCTCCCATTTTAGTTCGAAGTTACCTTTGGATTTGTGGGCGAAAACCATTGACCTTTTTACTGCAAGAAGCCAAGTCTTCCTTTTTGTAGGCACGTTGCCTGACCTTCATGTCAAAAGTTCTGCCATGCGTGCTTGGTAAAGCTCAATGCTCTGTAGAGCCTCGAGCCGTCTCTCATCGAGATTATCTAGCTCTTGGAGTCTCAATTTGACATTATTTTCTTGCGTCATGTCATTTTGCAGAGATAACCTTAAGGAAGGAATTTTTACATCCAAAGGGACGACAGTTTCGCATCCATAGACCAATGAAAATGGTGTGCTATGGGTTGGTCCTCGAATGGTGGTTCGATAGTGTTAGTGTCTCATGTCTGTGAGCACTGAGTTTGTTTTGTCAATTCCGTGCCAAGATCATGTTGTGAAAAATCCGTGTCAATTCCGTGCCAAGATCCGTGCCAAGTCTTATTAGTCATTGGTTTGAAACATAACTTGCTAAGCATTTCTCAAATATGTGATAAAGATCATGTTGTTAACTTTAGTAGTCATGGTTGTGAGATCTCCAAAAATGGAAAGGTTATTCTAAGAGGTCTTAGAACCAATGACAACTGTTATGTTATTAGTAACCACAAAGAATCATCTAGTTTAGCCTGACACATTGCTCATCTTGATGAAGCTCAACTATGGCATAAAAGACTTGGACATGTGAACTTTAGAGACCTGTCCAAATTGAACAAATATGTTAAGGGTCTTCCAAAAATCAGCAAATAGTCAAAAACAGTATGTGGAGAATGTAAAAAAGGTAAACAAATCAGAAACCCTCACAAAAAGACCAAGTCTCTAAAGACCTCTAGACCTCTAGAGCTTCTCCATATGGACCTGGTTGGTCCAACGAAAAAGGAGAGTAAGGGGGGCAAAAGATACTTTCTTGTTATTGTTGATGATTATTCTAGATTCACTTGGGTTGCATTTCTAAGAGAGAAATCTGATGCTTATGTTGAATTTAAAAAGATTGTAAAAAGGATCCAAGTTGAAAAAGGAAGAGCAGTTGCTCGAATAAGAAGTGATCATGGTGGTGAATTTGAAAATACAAAGTTTGGAAAATATTGTGATAAGTATGGAATTCACCATGAACTTTCTGCCCCTAAAACTCCTCAACAAAATGGTATTGCTGAAAGAAAGAATCGAGTCTTACAAGAAATGGCCACAGTTATCTTCATGGAAAGAATATTCCTAGATATCTATGGGCTGAAGCAGTTAGTACAGCATGTCACATCATAAACAGGGTATACTTGAGAACTGACTTGGATAAAATTGCTTATGAATTATGGCATGAGAAAAGGCCTAACATTAGCTACTTTAAAATTTTTGGTAGCAAGTGCTATATACTCAAGGACAGAGAACACTTGAGAAAATTTGATTCTAAAAGTGATGAAGCCATCTTCATTGGCTATTCTCAAAACAGTCGTGCCTACAGAGTGTTGAAAATAAACACTGGAGCCATACAAGAATCCATAAATGTAGTCATTGATGACAAACAAAATGATTTCAGTCATCAAGAAAACCCTGATAATGATGAGATAAATGTCCCAACTGAAAAACTGGATGAGTCTCCAATCTCTAAGGATTTGGTAAATGTGAAACATCATTCTATGGACCAAATTCTGGGAGATCCTTTAGCTGGTGTCAAGACTAGAAGACAATTAGAAAACATTGTTAGCTATCTTTGTTTTACTTCTACTTTTGAACCTAAAAATGTTGATGAAGCTTTTTCTGATGATAATTCGATAAATGCCATGCAAGAAGAGTTAAATCAATTTGCTAGAAATGAAGTTTGAGATCTAGTGCCCAGACCTGATGACAAAAATGTTGTAGGTACCAAGTGGATTTACAAAAATAGACTTGATGAAAATGGTACCATTGTTAGAAACAAGGCCAGGTTGGTTGCCCAAGGGTACTCTCAAATTGAAGGAATAGATTTTGAAGAAACTTTTGCACCCGTAGCTAGACTTGAATCCATTAGAATCCTTCTTGCCATTGCTTGTTCTTTAAAATTTAAACTATACCAAATGGATGTAAAAAGTGCTTTTCTAAATGGTATTTTGGAAGAAGAAGTTTATGTTGAGCAACCCAAAGCGTTTGAAGACCCTAAGAAGCCTAACCATGTGTATCATCTTAGAAAGGCTCTCTATGGTCTCAAACAAGCCCCTAGAGCTTGGTATGAAAGGCTTACTCAATTCTTAATTGATCAAAGCTTTGAAAGGAGTAGTGTGGATACAACTCTCTTTATTCTAACAAACAATGATAACATTTTGATTGCTCAAATTTATGTTGATCATATAGTGTTTAGATCTACTTGTAATGATCTCACAGAAAAGTTTGCTAATCTTATGAAATCTGAATTTGAAATGAGCATGGTTGGTGAACTTAATTTCTTTCTAGGATTACAAGTTAAACAATTGTCTGATGGAATGTTTATTTCCCAAACCAAATATGCTAAAGAATTAATCAAAAGGTTTGGATTAGATTCAGTACAACACATGAACACACCCCCATGAGCACAACACTCAAATTATCTAGGGAGTCGAGTGGTAAGAGTGTTGATTCTAGTCTGTATAGGAGCATGATAGGCAGCTTATTATATCTTACAGCCAGTAGACCTGATATTGCATTCAGTATAGGAGCTTGCGCCAGATATCAATCCGATCCGAAAGAAATTCATTTGAAAGCTGTTAAAAGAATCATTAGATATGTTTCAGGGACTTCAGGATATGGCTTATGGTATCCATATGACTCATCTACTTGCATTGCTGGATACTTAGACGCCGATTGGGCTTGAAATGTGGATGATAGAATATCTACAAGCAGTGGTTGTTTTTACCTAGGAAACTGTCTTGTTGCATGGCACAGCAAGAAACAATCATCCATCTCCTTATCTACAACTGAAGCAGAATATATAGCAGCTGGTAATGGTTGTACTCAAATGCTGTGGATGAGACAAATGCTCAAAGACTATGGTATTGAACAGTGTAGCATGAACTTGTACTGTGATAACACTAGTGCTATCAATATCTCCAAAAATCCCGTCCAACACTCTAGAACCAAACATATCGATATTAGACATCATTTCTTTACAGAGTTGGTTGAAGAAGGAGTCATAGTTTTGGAGCATATTCCTACAGAAAAACAACTAGCAGACATTTTAACAAAACCCTTGGATGTTTCCAAATTTGAAAATATGAGAAAATCCCTTGGTGTTTGTGATATTGGATGATCTCTCCTTGCTTGTTCTTAGTTTAGTAGTTCTTTTCTTTAACAAAGAAAAAGGGATTTCGGCTAGCCGTGCCTTTCTTGGCGGCTAACCGCCTTCACGAGCCTACGCCCTTAAATGGGTTTTATTTCTTTTTCCCTTTCTTCCGTTGTTTGTCTCTGTCTTCTTTCCCATTTGGTTGTCTTCGTCGCTGATTCCCTGGTTTTCATCTCCTCTCTTCCCTCAAGATATCTTCTCTCGTTTTCTCTTCATTTCAGTTATTTAAAATTTATTTTCTCTTTTTATTAACAATGTGTTTTATTTTGTTTTCATTTTGTGTTTTCCTTTCTTCCCCTTTTAAGGCTTTCCAACCTCTTCCATTTCTCTCTTCCATTGGTTTCTTTCTTACCTGTTACTAATTGTCTTATCGTCTTCTCTTCCTTGTATCTTCTAAATCGTGCCTTCTGCATCTGTGTTGTGTTTTCTCCTTCCTAGTCTTTTCTTGTGCACTCTAAGTGTTTATAGAAATGCCTCCATGAATGAAAACAGCCGTGAACCGCCCTGCTAAACGAGGACAATCTACTCCCGCCTCTTCTTCTCGTAGAGAAAGGTCTCCTCCACCCTCTCAGTCCTCCTCACCTTCTCTTTCCCCTCCTTCTTCTCCTCCACCACAATCGGGCTTTGCTATTCTCAAAACCAATGCCAAAATGTTGACTGCTTTGAAATCTAGATCAGTTATGGTTGAAAGACGCACTTTGTGCAATGTAGTAAATTCCTATGAGACAGCAGTCATTCTTGCTCAGATTGGATGGGATAACATCTTGGACTGGGAGGGGACAAAGCCTATCCTTCTCTTGTTTTTGGCATGTATGCTTCAATCACTAGTGCAGTATCCTCAGTTAACTCTTGCTCCTACACTATTGCCCTTCGAAACAAAGAAGTTACGATTGACCTAGATCTTATCTCGTCAATCATGAACATTCCCGTGAACCCTGATGGCCTATCCATGGTTTCTGACACCCTTACTGAAGCTGAAAAGGCTCAAGCTACTCCAGTTCTCTGCGGTCATCTTGCTCCATGGGATCATAAGAACTTCCTTCCTTTAGGAGCCTTGATTCCAAAATACAGGTTGTTGCACCACCGCTTTACTTTTAATGTTTATCCTCGTAAAGGAAATAAGACTGAATTAACTACTTATATGGTAAATGTCCTTTCCAAAGTGGTTACCGGTGTACAATTGTCTCCCTTCTCTTATCTGTAGAGCCATTGTTCGCTTTCACCTGTCCAATGCCTCTAAGACAGCAGTCCCCTTTGGCTTCCTCATTTCTCAAATAGCTCGTTCTCTTGGTGTTCTCCGCCCAAATGAGAATCCTATTTCCTATGCACCTTTTAGCCATGTAAATCTTATTCAGATGAAACTCTTTCCAAATGAAGAAGCAGGGGATGTACCCCCTCATGCAGAGATTCCACAACCTCAACACCAAGTCCCTTTAGCTCCACAACAGCAGGACCCTACAGGGCTCGCTCCTCCTCCAATTGTTCCCAGGAGTGTTGCAGATCGGCTGGATGCAATCGAGCACCATCAGTCCAAAACCGAAAAGCTTCTAAAGAAAACTCTCAAATATCTCAGTGGACTGTCAAAGGCTTGCCGTACCCAAGATGCTTCTATCATGCCTCCATCTCCTTCATGTTAGACCCCGACCTAGACCAATTCGATTAGTGTGCGATTAGTATGTGTTTAGTCCTAAGTGGGTTTAGTTGTTGTTGGGTTAGAAATGATTAGTTTAGTCTTGGACATAGCTTTGGGGATTTGGAGAACGTTCAGTATTAGTTAGACACACTCGGAAAGGCCCGAGTGCACGTGTAAGTTTGGGAAGATCGTATTGGTTTCCGTGTGATTGTGATTTTGATTTCATTTGAATGATGTTTCGACGTGTTACAACTTTCGCTTTAAGACCAGTTGTGTTTGAAGCCCAAAAACCCAAGTTTTGACCCAAAGAGGGTAAAATTGTCTTTCTTGCACAAATCTGGACACAATTTTCGAGATCTCAAAACCATGTCAAAAATATACTTTTTGGAAACTAGATATTTCGGTGATCATTTTATCCTTCTTCGTCGAAGTCATCCGAGGCCCACAAGTTAGTGTTTTGGCCATTTCAAAGTTCGGGTTATTTGGGGCCCATTTCCATCACTAAAACCCCTCTCCCCCTCTTTACATTTCATTTCCCCCAATTCCTGCAACTTCCCTAACCTAGGGCAAGGAAAACCCTTTTCCTTCTGCAATCTTCTTCATCTTGCATGCTTGGGCTAGAGAGCTCCAAAAAAAAGAATTCCAAAGTCATCATCTTCTTCATCTTCTTACAAGCTTTCCATTGGTACCAATTTCTTGGAGCTTCTTGTGAGACAAGCTCTTCATCTTCTTCACCTCTTCTTGTTTAGCCATTGCTAGGTAAGAGTTTCAACCCATAATTTTCATGGAGTTATTTTGGTTCCTTAAGATCTTGTCTATCATTTGAAAACCCCTTTTTATGAAAATGAGTTCTTTGCTTTCATTTGTGTGAAGTTTGGAATGGTTTTTCTTTGGGTTTCTTTGTAGTGTCGGCTTAGCTTGAGTGAAGTGCTTGAGAAGGATTATTAGCATTGGACAAGGCAAGTAATCTCTATAGGATTGATGCATGTGTATTTTGATTTCATTGTTGTTTTAGAAATTGTGCATATAAACTTGTTTATGAACTTCATGATCTTGCTTCTTGTGGATTTAACGTTTGAAATGGTGAGAAATGAACCCTTGGTGAGCATGAAGGCTCAAGGGATTTTATGTGATTGATGGATGAGAAGAAGGAGAGAAATGTAGTGGAAGTTGTGCAAGAGGAAGGAAATTTCCGCACTCAGCGAGCACAAGCAGCAGCTTGTCCGCTCGAGCGACCCCTGGGTTCGCTCGAGCGACCAAGCCCCTGCTTGGTCCAAGCGCAGACAGAGAGCTGTCCGTTCAAGCGCACCTTATATTCGCTCGAGCTACCGTCTCGCTCGAGCGAAGTGTCAACGCTTTATCAGGTCCGCTCGAGCGAAGTGTCTCGCTCGAGCGAAGTGTCATCACCTTATAAAGTTCGCTCGAGCGAACCCGCCAGATTCAGGGAGAAGAACTATTTTCGTTGTGTATTTCCTTGAAGGTTGAAAACTAGACTATGTTAAGGGTTTTAGCTTGACATTGTGTAAATGGAGCTTGGAAATGCAACCCAACTTCGGGGACACCAATTCTTGTATTTTTCGACATTTGAGGGTCCCAATTACACAAAGGTCAACCAGTAGCCTTAACATATGCTTGTCAGATTTCGTGTTTGAATTCCGTTTTGGTACGATAAGTACCATCGTGTACTAGTTTTGGATTTCAAGTATAAGCTTGTTTTGAAGAATTGTTTCAAGAAAAAGGGGATCACTTCCTAAGCGTGTTATGCATATTTATTATGCCTCTTGCTAGTCGTGCTCGTCGTGTTTTGATAAGTAATTTCCCCCTTTTTATCTCGACAAGTTTTGATAATATCTCGCGTGTTTTGTGAATTCATGAATGAAGTAAACACCACTGAGCTTAGACTGCCCTTTCAGTTTGATCCACTGTCTGGGGGTCTTTAAACTTGTGGACTATCTGCAGACTGGTCGTGTATTTATTACACATCGTGCGTGTCCGGTTCCGCAGCCGGAAATCCCCGTATATGTGGGAATCGTGTCGTGCTTATATTATGTATATCGTGCTTGTCGTGCGTGCTTGCTCTTTTCATTATATAAATGATAGAGAAAGGATGGGCTCCTTGTGGATGCTAACTATTCATGATATATTATGTATTCATGCCAGTTTGTTTTGGTATCTCAGCTTTGTTCGCATTCTTGAAAATGTACCTCAGTTTTGGTAGTATTTCATATCAAGGATTTGCTTATATGTTTTCTCTAAAAGTTATTGTTCATGTTCACGCCTAAATTGATTACCTGCCAAACCGTCGTGTTTGACCCTTGTTTGTTGGTGCCCAGGTGTAGGAGACGTTACCTTTGACGAGGAGCGTCAGGAGGAGGCTTGTGAGCCAACCCCTGTGAGAGAGTGGCAGCCCGACGATGTCATTTAGACGTCGGGCGGGTTCCTTGAGTCTCGTCATCTTTTGTTGGGATTTCCTTTATTTATTTTGGAGAACTGTATTGGCCTCTGTTGGCCTCTTATGGAATTGTAACAAAACTTAACTTACTTTTGATTAGTCTCATAACTTGAATATTAATGGGAATGCCATGTTAGTTTAACTTCTTCCTTTGATACTATGTCTTGTTTATTATTGTGATAGCACTTTAGTTTTTTATTGGTGCTTATCTTGTTATGTTTTGCTACACGCTTCCGCATACTTGATCGTGTGAGTCAGATTCCGCATGTCTTTGGGAATCCTCACCGCGGGAACCTGTGGGAAAGCAAAATCTTCAATAGTAGTTGTAACAAAACCACGCCGTGGGCCCGGGGCCCCGTTCCGGGGTCGCGACACTTCACCTCCATCTGATTAGCTCTTTTGGGGATTCTTAGCCACCTGTGCTTTTATTGGTTGTACTCATTTTGGTGGTGTTGTTATGGCTTGTGGCTGCCCCTCCTCTGTTTCCTTTTTTTTTGAAAAATTTATTATGTTTACTATCTATGGATGTTCACTCTAACTTGATATGGATGTTTCTATGGTATTATTGATTAAATGCTTTTATACTTTCATTATCTATTCTCTATTGCATTATTGTCTATCTTCTATTCGTCCTTGGTTGCTATATCTTTATCAATTTGTGACAAAAAGAGGGAGTGAGGTTTAAAGTTGCAGGTACAAATTGAGGGGGATGATTTATCTCAGTGGGAGAATCTATCTCCATTTCCCATGCTTTTAATTTATGTTTGTTAGTGTTGTGCTTCTACAGGTTCATCTTCTCAATCTCATATGAAGAGCTATGTGTACTAGTCTTGATTCCCTTTTGTTCTTGTATTTTTTTTTCAGTTGTAAAAGGTCATGTACTTAGTGTATGGTTGTTCTTTGGGTTGTATTGGGTATCTCTTGTAATCTTGTATTAGCTAAATGGTTTTGTCATGAAATTGACAAAGGGGGAGATTGTTAGTGTCTCATGTCTGTGAGCACTGAGTTTGTTTTGTCAATTCCGTGCCAATGTGTTCCGAAGATCTTGCCTCCCAAAGTGCCTCAAGGAAGATCTAATTCAGAGGGTTTATCAAGCTGTTGGAAAGTCTGGATTCATCAAAGGAAGTCTCCACATGTGTTTGACAACTTTTTCAGGTATTTTAGACCCAGTCCAATCCTTAGAACCCTGGGAAAAAGCTGAGTTTTAAATCCTGTTTTCTATCTCTCTCTCTCTCTTAGCTTAAATAGTCTTTCTAAAAAGGGTTCGGTGACCTTACGGTCACCTGGCGGCTAGCCCCTTTGCAAAAGGCGGCTAACTGCCAGACTCGCGGTTTGTTTTCCAGAGAGCTAATCTTTCATCAGGTTGGAGTTCGGTCAGCTAGAGGCTAACCACCGTGTACTCCAGCGGCTAACCGCAGTGCAACCGTAAGTCACTGTTTGTTTTCCAGAGAGCACCTGATTTCTGCACCTCCTCTCGGTCAGCCCAGCAGTAGCCTCACGGCTAGCCGCCAAGGCCACCAGCGGTTAGCCGTGAGCCAGCCGTATTAAAATTTTATGACCGTTATCTCTGAGTAATTGAAAAGGGGCTAGCCATCGTTCTGAGGGGCTAGCCGCCAATTATAGCCGTTGGATTATTCTCTATAAATCTGAAGCTTGTTTCTCTTTACTGAGACAACTTTTTGAGGAGAGTTGTGCATGCTATTTTCTTCCCAACAAACCTCATCTCTCAAATCTTCTTCCAAACACTCATGTGTTAGATTTAGGAAAATCCAGGAGCTTCATTAGCTCCAAGATGAGTGTGTTGTGTGAGAAGAGCTTCTCTAGGATCCCTTATTGTATGAAAGCCATATTCTTGTTATCCTAGAAGACCAGACCTCTGAACCTTGGTTGTGCTACACTATGGAAGCTTCCTTCTCAACTCCAAGGCATCGTCAAGAGGTGAAAGCTTCGACTACTGTCAAAGCTCTTTAGAACTCTTTCCATCTTCATCAAAGGCAAGTTGTCGCGACCCCAGAACGGATCCCGGGCCCGCGACGAGTTGAATTTACGATAGTTTATGTTTTCCCACAGGTTCCCGCGGTGAGGATTCCCAAAGACACGCAGAATCTGACTCACACGATCAAGTATGCGGAAGCGTGTAGCAAAACACATCAAGATAAGCACTAATAAATCCATAAGTGCTATGACAAAATAATAACAAGACATAGTATCAAAGGAAGAAGTTAAAATGGCATTCCCATCATAGTTCAAGTTATAAGACC
Organism: Cinnamomum chago; assembly: GCA_038049695.1. Lineage (NCBI taxonomy): Eukaryota > Viridiplantae > Streptophyta > Magnoliopsida > Laurales > Lauraceae > Cinnamomum > Cinnamomum chago. The sequence continues at coordinate 40,121,225 of CP142460.1, forward strand.
AACACGAAAGTAAGTTAAGTTTTTGTTACAACCCATAAGAGGCCAAGAGAGGCCAATACTCTTCTCCAAAATAATCAATCAAAAGAAACCCCAAAACAAAATGATGACGAGGCCCAGGAACCCGCCCGACGTCTAGATGACATCGTTGGGCTGCCACTCTCTACAGGGGTTGGCTCACAAGCCTCCTCCTGACGCTCCTCCTCAAAGGCAACGTCTCCTGCACCTGGGCACCAACAAACAAGGATCAAACACAACGGTTTGGCAGGTAATCAATTTAGGTGTAAGCATGAAACAATAAACGTTTTAGAAAACATATAAGCAAATCCCTGCTTTGAAATACTACAATGACTGAGATACATTTTCGAGAATACAAATAAAACTGAGATGTTAAAGCAAACTAGCATGAGTACATAATATATCATGAATAGTTATCATCCACAAAGAGCCCATCCTTTCTCTCTCATTTATATAGTGAAAAGAGCAAGCACGCACGACAAGCACGATATACATAATATAATCACGACACAATTTCCCACAAAGATGGGAATTTCGGCCGCGGACCGGACACGCACGATGTGTAATAAATACACGACCAGTCTGCAGACAGTCCACATGTTTAAGGACCCCCATACAGTGGATCAAATTGAAAGGGCAGTCCAAGCTCAGTGGTGTTTACTTAATTCATGAATGCACAAAACACGCTAACCACTATCAAAACATGTCGAGATAAAAAGGGGGAATTCACTTATCAAAATACGATGAACACGACTAGCAAAGGCATAATTAATATGCATAACACGCTTAGGAAATGATCCCCTTTTTTCTTGAAACAATTCTTCAAAACAAGCTTATACTTGAAATCCAAAACTAGTACACGATGGTATTTATAGTACCAAAACGGAATTCAAACACGAAATCTGACAGGCATGTGTTAAAGCTGCTAATTGACCTTTGTGTAATTGGGACTCCGAATGTCGGAATGTACAAGAATTGGTGTCCCCGAAGTTGGGTTGCATTTCGAAGTTCCATTTACACAACGTCAAGTCAAAACCCTTAACATAGTCTAGTTTTTTAACCTTCAAGAAAATACAGAAAATGAAATAATTCTTCTTCCTGAATCTGGCAGGTTCGCTCGAGCGAACTTTATAAGGTGATGACACTTCGCTCGAACGAGACAGTTCGCTCGAGCGGATATAAGGTGCGCTTGAACGGAATGCTCTTTGTCTGCGCTCGGACCAAACAGAGGCTGTTGGGATTGGTGTATGCCCTAAAGCCCACTGACTGCACTCTCATCTTTGTAACTGGATATTTATTGGTTATTTAATGGAATGACTTCTTTCTCTTTATACTTGTGTATATGTATGGTTGTGTAAGGCCCATTGTTTTCTAGTAATGACTTAGGTGTGTAGTGGCTACACACAGTTAGGTCTGAGTCATGGACACTTGAAACAATAAACTTGTTCATAACTGAGAGATGGAGTTGGGCACTTCATCTTGGTATAAGTTATAATGAGATACTCTCCTGTATTCAGGGTGACTTACCTTAGTCAAGGAGGTCTTTCCGGATTTATCTCATTAGTGCATGTGTCATGCATTGAACAGGACCACTTGTAGGTGTGATCTCTATAATAGTACTATCACAGAGAGAGATCAAATCACCTCTTGCTACTGAGTGACCAGTGCTCTTAATCTTGAGCATTTGTGGATGAACTGACGAAGTCAAGTTCTTGTGCTTTAATTCACTATGGGTGAGATCCTGTTCATGGGTCAACAGCTCTGTGTTTTGGGTGCTTGGGCTTGATTAGTTGGGACGTGCAAATGCAATATGGAATCTATGCCATCACATGATGGAATGATCGTCCCCTTAGAATTATCCGATTAATCATCAGAATCTAAGATCTTAGTATATGGATGTTCCATATGGATATTGAACTTGTGGGTCGCTCCCTGGATCAAGAGAATGATATCCGGATGATGATTAAGTCAAGGGTATGAAGTTCTAAGGTTTAGATGTAATCAAGAAGGTAGATAGTACAGCGGTTAACCTACTTGATTATGGATGTTACATAGAGGGGCATTATGGTCATTGTACTTGGTAGGTCAAAGACAATCGTCAGTCTATGATGAGCTTTAATTGCAATTTAATATTTGTCCCTGGAGTGCAACCATAACTCTTTAGTGGAATGAGTTAAGGTTAAAATGATCCTAGTGTTGCTATGGGGTTAGCATGGACATTTTGGTCATTTTGGGAGCCAAGGGCAAATATGTCTTTTGGTCCCTTCTCTAGCCACTTTCCTAGACTGGCAAGGTTTCCTAAATTGTTTAAATGTGTGGAGAAATAATTTTGAGTGTAAATTCAAATAGGCCCATGATGGCATACATGAATTATAACTCTAGATAAATTATTTAGTGCATGGGCCATAGTATATGTGGGTCCCAAGTTTGTGTAGGTCCCATTAATTGGAAGGAGTTCTCTTTGTGCAAGCTTTCCTAAAGTTTAGTAGCTTTCTAATTCAATTTAGAAACTAAATGGAAAAAGGAAAGAGGGCTGGACGTCCATGAAGGAGTGTGGTTTCAATTTTGGAAAGTTCCTATTTTCTCTCCTTGGTTTCCTAGTTCTTTCAAGATACTTTCTCTCCAAGACATTCAGCATTATATATTGCTGGTTCCCTCTTTGGGCGTGGATTAACATTAAGAAAGAGAGGAGAGAAAACCCTCTTGGGGCGTGGGAGATCTATTAGAGAGAGGAGACCAGCTACACCTTTCCTGGTTGGACGTCCATTGCACATAAAAAGTCTTCTTGCTGGTGCACGTTTTTGCTCCTGGAGAAAGACCATATCAGGTCTGGTTTTCTCACATAAAATCAAGGGAAAACAGTTAGGAGGAAGCCTAGTTTGTTCCCACCAGCAATAGCCAATCAGATTGTAGAAAGGGGAATAGAGGAGAAGACTAGAAGGAGCATTGTTGCAGAAAATTCCCGCAACCAGCACTGTCTTCTGCTGGCTGATAGCAGACCTTTGCAGCATCCTTCTCAGAGGTTTTAAGTCTTCAAAACATCAGGTATAAGTTCTTCTATGTTTCTTATATGATTTAAACACATGTTGATCATGGTTTCATGGATTTATATGCATGTATTCATGGCTGAAATCAGATCTGTTTTTCTAGTTTTTAAAACTTGAACAACCTCAAATCAGCCATGTTAGTCTCTCCCAAGATCTGATATGCATAAACTTTCATTGGTATCAGAGCCTCTCCATGTGATATCATGATCCCATGTTGTGTTTCTTACATTCCTAGATTAATTAAGGGCATGGTGGCTGCCTATTAGGAGTGCAGAAATTATTTCAAAGCTGCTGGAATTTGCACAGATCATAGTTTACTGCAGGATAGGAGTGCAGAATTTCTTTTAGGCTGCTGGAACAATTTCAGATTGTTGTATGCTGCCTATAAAGTGTGCAGAAATTGTTCCAGGATGCTGGAATTTTTCAAAACTCAGTTTACTGCAGTTGTAGTGTGCAGAAATTTTTTTCCAGATTGCTGGAATAATTTCAGGTTGATGAATAGTGCTGTTCATAGCAATATTGCATGCACTAACCTCTTTGTTTGCAGCCATATATTGCATCCTTGATGGTTCGCATGTATGTGTGTGGATTTGGATGGTTTTTATTAGTTGAAATATGTACGATTGCGCGGTTAGCAATCATAGGAAGTTGTAATTATTTCCTTACTTTTATTTCAACTAGTCTTGATGTAAGCTTTCTTGAAAAGCATAGGAATCTCCAATGTAATTTTGGGTTTTTGTTTTTCATTGGGCTGCTTGTATAAATTTTGATTTATTGTAACAAGCAAGAAAAGGAAAGTTTCAAGCGAGGAAGGTTGCAACAAAACGGGTCCCATGGTGACGAAGGCAACGGAGGTTTCCTAACGCAAGAAGGACTCTTTACCAAGTTTCCTAATTGGAAAATGATTTGAAGTCCGAAGAGCAGGGAGCCATCAAGGATTGCATTCTTTAAATTTGCTTTTATATATGGAATGCATGGTTGAATGCTTTATATAATTGCTATGTTTATCACCTAGAAACATGGCCACCACTAGGTTCTTAAAATTGGCATCTTTCTATATTGGATTGTTTTTGTTTGGCAAATTGTTTTTAAACGGATCTTAGACCAGCACCTTCTTTTTGTCTAAGGTTTAAAATTGGATAGGGTTTAGTTTACCTTGGTACCCTTAGTTTCCAAAAGAGGCCAAACTAAAATCTAATATGTAGATACCAAAGTGGGCCCATAACCCTAGTGTTAAATAATCAAGTGGGAGAGGGATTTGGAAAAATCCCACGGCCTTCCAATTTCGGTTCATGCTAACTCATTGGAGTGTTAGTGGGAGCGGCCATCCCTTCGGTGGAGTTCTTTACTAAAGATCACTTTGATGAATTAGTAGGTGAACTAATGTGAATATTCGTAATGAGGTGTTAGTGGGAGCGGCCATCCCTTCGGTGGAGTTCTTTACTAAAGATCACTTCTATAGAATGTCAATGAAGCGTTGGTGGGAGCGGCCATCCCTTCGGTGGAGCTCTTTACTAAAGATCACTTCTAGATTGGATTAAAGTCTCTTCCCTTCGAAGGACTTAAGTCATAGACATTCTGGGAACGTTCATAAGAGATGGTAATACACTTGACATAAGACGGTAATAACCTCTCCCTAGGAGTTAGTGTTATTGGTCATATGAGGCCAAACCAATCAGTGATTGGGTTATCACTGGGTATGCGTATCCAGACAGTGATGATCCAAATAAGCTAGGCTTAACTCAACGTGACTGTAGGCTCGGCCATCCCTTCGGTGGAGGGTCTATGAGGAGGTTGAGACACTGATACATTATTATTAGGGTTATATAATGTAAAAAGTCTTGTGCATGTTTTTCCTTTTACTACAAGCACCATATACATATTACATATATACTGCCTGTCTAATTATAACCTGTTATATATCCAGAGAGATGGGGAAGGACTCTTTTAGCCCATTGATGAGTATTCTGCGTGAGAAAAAATTGACTGGCCCTAATTACGTAGACTGGAAAAGAAACCTGAACATAGTACTCACCGCTGAGGAGTACAAGTATGTTCTGTCTGAACCCTGTCCTACCGTTGATGATTATTCTACAGATGACCAGCTAGAGGCTGAAAAGAAATGGAAAAAGGCAAATAGCATGGCCAAATGCTACATGCTTGCTTCCATGTCCAACGTGTTGCAAACGCAGCATGAGCAAATGGACACAGCTGCAGACATCATGTTGTCCTTGTCTGAGATGTTCGCAGACAAAAGCAGGCCAGCTAGGCAAGCTGCTTTAAGGACAATCATGAATACCAGGATGGCTGAGGGAACACCTGTCAGAGAGCACATGCTCAAGATGATGGATTGTTTCAATGAAGCTGAGATCCTAGGGGCTGAGATTGATGCAGGGAGTCAGACTGATATGATTCTCGAAACTCTACCGGAGTCTTTCAACCAGTTCAAGCTCAACTTCAACATGAGTAAGTTGGACATGACTCTCTCTGAGTTAATGAAAGAACTCCAGGCGGCAGAGGCCATCGTGAAGCCTAAAGGCCAAGCTCATTTTTCCCAGTCTTCCTCTAAACTGAACCCGAAAGGGAAAAAGTTCAAGAAGAAGCAGGGTAAGGGAAAAGGGCAGAAAAAGGGCAATGCTGGTAAGAAGGACAGAGGTACAGGTGATAAGCCCAAAGGGAAATGCTTCAAGTGCGGCCTCAAAGGTCACTGGAAGAAAGATTGTCCCAAGCTCCTAGGCTCAGATAAGAAAGGTATATCTCTTTCCTATTACATTGAAACCTGTCATGTGGTTGATTCTACTGATTCATGGATAGTAGACTCTGGAGCCACTAATCACATATGCAATTCATTGCAGGGGTTTCAGATAATGAAAAGGCTTGAGAAAGGAGAATTTGACCTTAGAGTTGGAAATGGAGCAAAGATATGGGCTGTTGCAGTGGGAGCTGTTACCTTACATTTTCCGCATGATAGGATATTAGTTTTAAACAATGTTATCTATGTTCCGGACATAAGGAAGAATTTAATTTCAGTTTCCAGACTCATTGAATTTAATTATTCAGTTTCTTTCCATTCTGGTGTTGATATCGGTAGAGATGGAAATATTATATGTTCCGGTAGAATGCATGATAACTTATTTTATATATATCCTATTGCTCCCTCACTGCACAATGTACAACTAGAAAGCTCAGCTTCCCTTAAGAGGAAGGTATCTTCGACCAATGACACTTATCTTTGGCACTTACGTTTGGGTCACATTAACCTAAAACGGATTCAGAGGTTGGTAGAGGATGGGCCTTTGAGTTCATTAGATCTCGAACCTTTACCTCAGTGTGAATCTTGTCTCATAGGAAAGATGACCAAAAGGTCATTCTCTGGAAAGGGACTAAGGTCAAAGGAGTTGTTAGAATTGGTTCACATTGATGTGTGTGGTCCTATGAACAAACTAGCTAGAGGAGGTTATGAGTATTTCATCACCTTCACCGATGATTACTCTAGGTATGGATATGTGTACCTAATGCGACGCAAGTCTGAAGCGTTTGATAAGTTCAAACAATTCAAGGCTGAGGCGGAGCTACAACTAGGGAAACATATCAAAGCTCTTCGATCTGATCGAGGTGGCGAGTACCTCCTGGGTGAGTTCAAGGAGTACCTCACACAACATGGGATTGTGTCTCAGTTGTCTGCACCGGGTACACCCCAGCAAAATGGTGTAGCAGAGAGAAGAAACCGTACCCTTCTAGATATGGTAAGGTCCATGATGAGTCATGCAACCCTACCCATATCATTTTGGGGATATGCCCTAGAAGCAGCAGCATACATTTTGAATCTGGTACCTTCTAAATCAGTACCTAGGACACCTCAAGAAATGTGGACAGGTCGAAAACCCAGTTTAAGACATATTCACATTTGGGGTTGTCCAGCCTATGTACTGAATGATAAAGCTACCAAGCTAGAACCCAGATCGGAAATGTGCTACTTCATTGGGTATCCTAAGGGAACGAGAGGAGGCATCTTTTATCATCCAAAGGAGCAAAAGGTGCTTATCAACACTCATGCTAAATACTTGGAGGATGATTGCATGATGCGCCAAGAGCTTGGTTGTAAGGAAACCATTGAGGAGATTCTTTCAGAAACTCCTGCAACATCTGTGCCAGAACCTGAGACTGTAGAAAATCAAGACATTCCTTTTAATACTCCGGAGCCTCGTCGTAGTGGGAGAATTTCTAGACCGCCAGATAGATACCTAGGAGTGTCTTTTATGACAGACTCCGAGGATCTGGTTGAGGATCCTACTAGTTACGATGAAGCAGTAACGGATATAGATGCTGACATGTGGCAGCAAGCGATGAAATCTGAATTGGATTCTCTGTATTCCAATCAAGTCTGGGAACTTGTGGATGCACCTGAAGGGATCAAACCCATAGGGTGCAAGTGGATCTACAAGAGAAAGAGAGGAGTGGATGGGAAGGTTGAAACCTTCAAAGCAAGACTGGTGGCGAAAGGATATACTCAGAAAGAGGGTATCGATTATGAGGAAACCTTTTCACCAGTGGCTATGCTTAAATCCATTAGGATTCTCTTAGCCATCGCATGTCATTATGACTACGAGATATGGCAGATGGATGTCAAGACAGCTTTTCTTAATGGAAGTCTTGACGAATGCATCTATATGATGCAACCAGAGGGATTCATTGCTGGTGGCCAAGAGAACATGGTCTGTAAGCTTAAGAAGTCCATTTATGGACTTAAGCAAGCATCTAGGGCATGGAACATCAAGTTTAATCAGGCAGTCAAATCCTTTGGCTTTGATCAAAACATTGATGAACCATGTGTGTATAAGAAGGGGAGTGGAAACGCAGTTGCATTTTTAGTCCTGTATGTGGATGACATATTACTCATTGGAAATGATGTTGGCATGATGTCATCTACAAAGGTTTGGTTATCATCTCAATTTCAAATGAAGGATTTGGGTGAGGCAAGCTATGTCCTAGGGATCAAGCTTATGCGAGATCGCAAGAACAAGATGTTAGCCTTATCCCAATCTTCGTATATTGAGAAGATATTGGTCAAGTATAACATGCATGACTCCAAGAAGGGCTTGCTACCTTCTAGACATGGAGTACCACTATCTCGGAATCAATGTCCGAAGACACCCGAGGAGATAGAAAGCATGAGGAGAGTACCATATGCTTCAGCTGTTGGAAGCCTCATGTATGCAATGTTGTGTACTAGACCAGATATCTGCTTTGCCGTTGGCATGGTTAGTAGATATCAATCAAACCCTGGACCAATGCACTGGACAGCTGTTAAGCATATATTCAAGTATCTTCGGAGAACGAAAGATTATATGCTAACCTACCGAGCAGATGATCTAACGCCACAGGCGTATACAGATTCTGATTTCCAGTCGGATGTAGATGGCAGAAAGTCTACCTCGGGATACGTGTTTACTCTATCAGGAGGGGCTATATCATGGAGAAGTGTCAAGCAAGATTGTACTGCTGATTCTACCATGGAAGCAGAGTATGTGGCGGCATCGGAAGCTGCAAAGGAAGCAGTATGGCTCAGAAAATTCCTTTTGGAATTGGGAGTAGTTCCTGCTGTGCAAAAACCGATTGTCATGTACTGCGACAATACTGGTGCAGTAGCTAACTGCAAAGAGCCCAGGAATCACAAGAAAGGCAAGCACATTCAGAGAAAGTACCACTTAATCCGGGAATTCGTTCAGGATGGAGAAATAGTGGTAGAGCAGATTGCCTCAGCAAATAACTTAGCTGACCCATTTACTAAGACTCTTACTGAGAAAGTCTTTACTTCACATGTTGAGTCTATGGGAGTTAGGTTAGGTCGTAGTGATCTTTAGTGCAAGTGGGAGATTGTTGGGATTGGTGTATGCCCTAAAGCCCACTGACTGCACTCTCATCTTTGTAACTGGATATTTATTGGTTATTTAATGGAATGACTTCTTTCTCTTTATACTTGTGTATATGTATGGTTGTGTAAGGCCCATTGTTTTCTAGTAATGACTTAGGTGTGTAGTGGCTACACACAGTTAGGTCTGAGTCATGGACACTTGAAACAATAAACTTGTTCATAACTGAGAGATGGAGTTGGGCACTTCATCTTGGTATAAGTTATAATGAGATACTCTCCTGTATTCAGGGTGACTTACCTTAGTCAAGGAGGTCTTTCCGGATTTATCTCATTAGTGCATGTGTCATGCATTGAACAGGACCACTTGTAGGTGTGATCTCTATAATAGTACTATCACAGAGAGAGATCAAATCACCTCTTGCTACTGAATGACCAGTGCTCTTAATCTTGAGCATTTGTGGATGAACTGACGAAGTCAAGTTCTTGTGCTTTAATTCACTATGGGTGAGATCCTGTTCATGGGTCAACAGCTCTGTGTTTTGGGTGCTTGGGCTTGATTAGTTGGGACGTGCAAATGCAATATGGAATCTATGCCATCACATGATGGAATGATCGTCCCCTTAGAATTATCCGATTAATCATCAGAATCTAAGATCTTAGTATATGGATGTTCCATATGGATATTGAACTTGTGGGTCGCTCCCTGGATCAAGAGAATGATATCCGGATGATGATTAAGTCAAGGGTATGAAGTTCTAAGGTTTAGATGTAATCAAGAAGGTAGATAGTACAGCGGTTAACCTACTTGATTATGGATGTTACATAGAGGGGCATTATGGTCATTGTACTTGGTAGGTCAAAGACAATCGTCAGTCTATGATGAGCTTTAATTGCAATTTAATATTTGTCCCTGGAGTGCAACCATAACTCTTTAGTGGAATGAGTTAAGGTTAAAATGATCCTAGTGTTGCTATGGGGTTAGCATGGACATTTTGGTCATTTTGGGAGCCAAGGGCAAATATGTCTTTTGGTCCCTTCTCTAGCCACTTTCCTAGACTGGCAAGGTTTCCTAAATTGTTTAAATGTGTGGAGAAATAATTTTGAGTGTAAATTCAAATAGGCCCATGATGGCATACATGAATTATAACTCTAGATAAATTATTTAGTGCATGGGCCATAGTATATGTGGGTCCCAAGTTTGTGTAGGTCCCATTAATTGGAAGGAGTTCTCTTTGTGCAAGCTTTCCTAAAGTTTAGTAGCTTTCTAATTCAATTTAGAAACTAAATGGAAAAAGGAAAGAGGGCTGGACGTCCATGAAGGAGTGTGGTTTCAATTTTGGAAAGTTCCTATTTTCTCTCCTTGGTTTCCTAGTTCTTTCAAGATACTTTCTCTCCAAGACATTCAGCATTATATATTGCTGGTTCCCTCTTTGGGCGTGGATTAACATTAAGAAAGAGAGGAGAGAAAACCCTCTTGGGGCGTGGGAGATCTATTAGAGAGAGGAGACCAGCTACACCTTTCCTGGTTGGACGTCCATTGCACATAAAAAGTCTTCTTGCTGGTGCACGTTTTTGCTCCTGGAGAAAGACCATATCAGGTCTGGTTTTCTCACATAAAATCAAGGGAAAACAGTTAGGAGGAAGCCTAGTTTGTTCCCACCAGCAATAGCCAATCAGATTGTAGAAAGGGGAATAGAGGAGAAGACTAGAAGGAGCATTGTTGCAGAAAATTCCCGCAACCAGCACTGTCTTCTGCTGGCTGATAGCAGACCTTTGCAGCATCCTTCTCAGAGGTTTTAAGTCTTCAAAACATCAGGTATAAGTTCTTCTATGTTTCTTATATGATTTAAACACATGTTGATCATGGTTTCATGGATTTATATGCATGTATTCATGGCTGAAATCAGATCTGTTTTTCTAGTTTTTAAAACTTGAACAACCTCAAATCAGCCATGTTAGTCTCTCCCAAGATCTGATATGCATAAACTTTCAGAGGCTTGGTCGCTCGAGCGGACCCAAGGGTCGCTCGAGCGAACAAGCTACTGCCTGTGCTCGCTGAGTGCAGAAATTGCCTTTCTCTTGCACATCTTCCACTACATTTTTCTTCTTCTTCTCATCCATCAATCACATACAATCCCTTGAGCCTTCATGCTCACCAAGGGTTCATTTCCACCATTTCACACATCCAAATCCAATAAAACACAACCATGAAGCTTGTAAACAAGTTTAATGCACAATTTCTAAAATACACTGAAATCAAATACACATGCATCATTTCCTAGAGAGATTACTTGCCTTGCCCAATGCTAACAATCCTCTCAAGCACTTCACTCAAGCTATTCCAACACTACAAGAAAACCCAAGAGAAAAACCACACAAACTCACTAAATCTTGAAAACAAGAAACCCATTTTACCAAAGGGTTTGTAAACATGAAAACATGATCTTTAAGAACTAAAAGGACTTCATGAAAAACATGGGTTGAAGCTCTTACCTAGCAATGGCTAAACAAGGAGAGATGAAGAAGATGAAGAGCTTGCTCCACAAGAAACTCCAAGAAATTTGTTCCAATGGAAAGCTTGCAAGGAGAGGAAGAAGATGATATCCTTAGAATTTCATTTGGGGATCTCTAGCTATGCCATGCAAGATGAGAAAAATGGAAAAGAAAGAAGGGTTTCCAGCCCTAGGTCAAGAACAATTGCAGAGATTTGGTGAAATGAATGAAAAGAGAGGGAGATGGGGATTAAGTGATGACAATGGGCCCCAACTAGCTAAACCTTGAAGTGACCAAAACACGATCTTGAGGGCCTCAGATGACTTCGACGAAGAAGGATAAAACGATCATCGAAATATCTAGTTTCTAAAAAGTATATTTTTGACATGGTTTTGAGATCTCGAAATTTGTGTCCAGATTTGTGCATAAAAGACAATTTTACCCTCTTTGGGCCAAAACATGGGTTTTTGGGCTTCAAATATGAATGGGCTTAAGACGAAAGTTGTAACACATAGGAAAATCATTCAAATGAAATCAAAATCACAATCACACGGAAACCGATACGATCTTCCCAAGTTTACACGGGCACTCAGGCCTTCCTGAGTGTGTCTGACTAGTACTACACGTTCTCAAAATCCCCAAAGCTATGTCCAAGACTAAAACTCATTACTTCTAACCCAACAACAACTAAACCCACTTAGGACTAAACACATACTAATCGCACACTAATCAGATTGGTCTGGGTCGGGGTCTAACACAAGTGTTCACCCTTCTTTAAACTTCTACAATCTTTGATGGTGATTCAGATCTGTGTGACTAAATCACTTTGTAATTGTGTGAGGAGGAGTAGATCTGAGTGATCGAACCTCGGAACCTCGATAACAAAATTGAAGTTGAATCAATACTTGTGTAGTTTGATTCTTCTTAATGGAACCAAGGGACTGTGTGACCTTTGAGAGTGGATGTAGGTCTATGAGACCCAACCACTATAATTTTTCTGTGTCTATTCCTTATGGCATGATTTACATATCTATATATATATTGTGGAAATTGTTGTGTATGATATTTCATCACGAAGCTCAATAGACACACACACTTGTGCTTATAAACTTGCAACTAATTGTATCTCTTCTTTATTGTTTAAGTACTATCTTGATGAACACATATTCCACTTAAGTCATTCTCTTTATTGTGTTTGTTCAGTTCTTTGTTTTGGTTATTTTAAAATCACTTTAAAATAATCAAAATTGGTAATTGATTACCCTTAGTCCTATTCACCCGCCCTCTAGGACTTAGTCATTGGCCCTAGCCTGCACTTTCAGATAGTCCCATAGAGCTTCTGGTAGTTTGTCGCCCCGGTCTCTTTTGTAACTAGAGTCCATTTTCTTGAGAATTTTGCAGAGTGTCTTGTTGAAAGCTTTTGCTAATCCGTTTGCTGCCGAATCATATGGAGTCGAAGGATAACTTTGGATTTTGTAATTATCGTAGAACCTGTAGAATCTGTGATCCCGGAATTGGTGTCCTTTATCATGGATGAATCTTTTAGGTATGCCGAAGCGACAAATAATGTTGGTGTGCAAGAACTGAAGGATTGATGAGGTCTTCATTTCACTGAGCGCAAATGCTTCTGACTACTTGGAGAAATAATCTGTATCGGCAAAGATGAAGCGATGACCTTTACTTGATGGGGGAGAGATAGGACATATGATGTCCATACCCTAGGCTTCAAAAGGCCATGAGATCGCTATAGGATGTAGCCATCCTGGAGGCATGAGGGCATAATCTCTATGAACTTGACACTGTCGGCAACGCTTAGGAAATTGCATAGCGTCAGCTACCATGGTAGGCCAATAATAACCTAACCTTTTTCTCTGATCGTAGAGCTTAGGACCGGCCTGGTGGGCTCCACAAAGACCCGCATGAACTTCTTTGAGTGTTTCGTCGGCCTCTTGTTGTGACAAGCAGCGCAGAATTACTCCATTGAAGGATTTTCTGTAAAGGATTTTTGAAGGAATATCCAAATGAAAGTTTGGGGCTTGTCTTTGAATGCTTACCCACTCTTTTGGATCTTCAGGTAGGTTTCTGAACATAGTGTAATCAATGAACAGATCCCTCCAGTCACTGATCGGAGGTTTGAGGATGGATATCCAACTTCCAACCACTTGGTGGCATTTGGTAACTGCTTGGTGTGTGTTAAGAGAAGGGAGAATCCTTCTTTGACACACTGTAATTTGCATGTTTTCCCTTTCTTGGATTGCCATAAACGCTACAAGTCCAGCCAGGGCATCTGCATGGATGTTTTCATCTCTGGGGATGTGGCTGATGTGACATATGTCAAACTTTTGCTGAAGCGATTGCGCCTTGTTGTAGTAAGGCAACAAATCGGGCTTCCTGACTTCAAATTTCTGATTCATCTGGTTGACGATCAGTTGAGAGTCCACAAAAGCTTCCAAAATGGTGATGCCGGATTCGAGGGCGAGTTCCAATCCTACAATCAGTGCTTGGTATTTAGCTGCATTGTTTGAACATGGTTCCAGTAGCGAGAAAGCATGTGGAATCACGTATTTGTCGAGGCTAATGAAGAGGATGCCAACTCCCGAGATCAGCTCTCTTTTTTCATTTGTCCTGGTTGCACTGTCAAAGTACATGTCCCAAGAGCCATTTGATGTGGGAATCTCCAAAGTGTAGACAGGTTTGTCTGGGAGATCATCCCTAAGTAAAGAATATTTAGGCAATGGATGCTCTGCAAGAAAGTCTGCTAGAGCTTGACCTTTGATTGGTTTTTGTGGTACATACCTAATATCAAATTACCATAAAAGAATGGACCATTTTTCCAGTCGAGCATTAAGAGAACCTGCTTTTGTGACAAGGACCTTTAAGAGATTGATAATCGAAATCAGGTAGACTGTGCTGGACAGCAGGTAGTGATGTAGTTTTTGTACGGCGAACATTACTGCAAGGTATTCTTTTTCAACTGGAGAGTAGCGGTGCTCTGCACCTACTAACATGCGACTGAGGTAATATAGAGCAGCTTCTTTTCCTTCGCCATTCTCTTGTGCGAGTAAAGCGCCCAAAGAATAATCGAGAGCTCTTGTGTACAAGATGAATGGTTTTCCAGTTGTGGGGGCAGCTAACACTAGAGGTTTGGTCAGGTATGTTTTGATGTCTTGAAATGCAGCTTCACATTCAGCATCCCAAACAAAGTCCACACCTTTCTTCATTAAGCGAGAGAATGGATGACACTTCCCTGATAGATTGGAGATAAACCGTCAGATGTATGCCAATCTTCCTTGAAGCCCTTTTAATTCTATTAGGGTCCTTGGAGATGGCATTTCTAGGATAGCCTTGACTTTGGTGGGGTCAAGTTCTATTCCGGTTTTCCAAACTATGAATCTGAGAAACTTACCCGATGAGACACCGAAGAAGCATTTTAGTAGATTCATCCGCAGTTTGTGTTTGCGAAGTCGGAGGAAGACTTCTCAAAGATCTTTAAGATGATCTTCTTTTCTTTGACTTTTGACGGCGAGGTCATCAACGTAACATTCAACCGTCTTGTGCTGCATATCTTGGAATATCTTTACCATAGCCCTCTGATATGTTGCACCAGCATTTTTCAGACCAAATGGCATGACAGTGTAGCAATACACGGCAAACAGGGTCCGAAATGATGTATGCTTTTCATCTTTAGGATGCATCTTTATTTGATTGTAGCCAGAGAAGCCATCCATGAATGTCATTCGCTCAAACCCACAGGTGTTGTCAATCATCACCTCTGGTATGGGGAGCTGGAATTCATCTTTAGGGCACGTATTGTTTAGGTCTCTATAGTCAATACAGACCATGATCTGCCCATTTTTCTTTGTCATGGGGACAATGTTGGCTAACCATTCAGGATGTTGTTCCTCGCGAATGAAGTTGACACTTTTGAGTTTTTGAACTTCTTGTTCAATTTTGTCCATCACATCAGGACGGAATCTTCTTTGGCCTTGTTTGACAGGCTTGATATCTTTTTGCAAATTGAGTTTGTGGACTGCTATTTTGGGGTCTAAGCCAGGAATTTCAGCATAAGACCATGCAAAACAATCAACGAACTCAAGAAGAAAAGAGATATACTCGGGTAACTCATCATTCTTTATATTCTTACTTATGAATACCGGACGTGGGTTATCAGGTGTCCCCAAATCTATCTTTTGAACATGATCTTCTGTTGGAATGTTTAAAGGTGGTTCTTCCACAATATTTTCGGAGGCTCCCAACCCAACGAAACCTTCTGGAGTACCAAGGGAATTTTCAGATCAAGGCCTTGTTTTTTTACCATGGGTCTTCTGAATCGGTACTCTTCTCAAGACTTGCTATGAGATAGTCTCAATCATCTGTTGAAATTGGGTCGAAGTAGGGCACTTCTTTTGGAGACGATGGTTCTTTTGGATAAAAAAAATCATGTTTTTGAATCGTTGGACAATTCCTCTTCATTATCAGAGAAATCGTACCAATTGGATGAGCTTCCTGGATTCTTAACAAGTGACACTTCAAAGAGATATCCAGCGAGATCAATGTCTCCATGAGCACGAGATGTTGAAGCCTGGTTGGCAAAACAACTTTGCAGCCTTTGTGTCAACTATCCCATGGGAGTGTTAGGATCATACCCCAACCCGTATGAAGACCTGTCTATATGACGATGGAGTTTCCAATCCTCCAGTTGACTTTTGATTAGGGTGGGTTCCAATGGCGTGAGAATACCACGGCCTCCTCCAAAACCGATTGGATTATGAGCATCATAGCCCATTTTCTTCATGATAGCTTGTGCCATCGGACTATACAGTGATAGTTGAGGCATACCTTTGTTTTGGAAAGGCTTAAGCGAAGAATTTGATGAAGAAGCCTTCGATCTGTGGAAGAAGATTGGCTTTTCTTCTGCCGTAGTTGTCGAAATGATGAAGAAAGCAGACGCATGGTCTTCTACGTCAGCAGGTATCTCCAATGGAGTGAGAGCTGGCTAAATTTGTTCAGTATCAGCTTGGCTTGACGGTGTATCGTCTTTTGGCTCTAAGTCTGAATATGTGTCTTGGATGATAGACACAAAGGAAACAACAAACTTGCCCTCAGTCTTTTGTTTTGTCTTCTTCGCTTTGGTGGTGATTACCAAAGACTTGGAGGATTTGAGGGAGACAACGGAGGGAGATGGATTACTCTCTTCAGATTTGCCGGAAGATTTGTTTTCTTCTGATGCTTGCTGAAGAGCCTTGCCCTTCTCTTTCTAGAGATTTTCGGCAAAGGGTGTTGTTTCTTCCTCCTTTTCTTCTTTTTCATCTTTGTACATCTGAGTATCTGAAAAATGAATATCTTTGACTTTGAAGGGCCTTTTGTATGCAAACACTCGATGTATCAAGCCATCGTTGCCAATGAACTTGATGCATTGATGTAAAGTTGAAGGGACGACACCATTCTCGTGTATCCAGGGGCGTCCAAGAATGATGTTGTAGCATGAAGGGGTTCTTATGGCGTACACAGTGACTTCAAAGATAAGATCACCGATTTGCAACTTGAACCCGATTTTGCCAATAGGCCTCTGAGTGCTCCCATCATATCCAAAGATGGACACAAATGTGTGACTCAGCTTGCTAAGTGAAATACCTAGCTCTTCGAGTGCTGAAGTAGAGATGAGGTTGAGTGTAGAACTTGGGTCGATCTGGACTCTGTGTATTGGCATTTCTTTGACATACCCTATGAAGTACAATGGTCGGTTGTGCTTTGTCTCGCCTAGCAGGAGGTCATCCTTATCGAAGGCGATGGTTGCACTTGATGCCTTTTGAACCGAAAGGCATTCAATGTCTAGTCCCACGGTTTTTTTCTTTTCTCCCTTTGAGGAAGTATTTGATTTTTCGAGCCTATAGTCCATTTCAATTTGTAGGACTTGTGGAGCATGTTTGTCGATATCCGCATTCAGCATTTACAGTTCTGAAATGAGATTATCACGAGTGTGTGGAGACATTCGTAATAAGTCAAGGATGTGCAGTCTTGCAGGTATGTGTTTGAGATGCTCAATCAAGTCGTACTTGAAAGCCTCCTTGGGGCCTGCATTTTCATTATCATTGCCCCTTGGGGCATTTACAGCTTGCTTTCCTGAAGGATTTACATAAGAAGAAGAAGGTTGGCTGTAATTTTTATGGTAATCCGGGACAGAACGGGTACATCTACCAACTTCAAGAGCTTATGGAGAAGGTTCTTCATTTGGAAGATCGCCCTCGGAATTAGGGGGTTGATCCTTCTCATTTGCTGAAGACATCTCAGCATTGCCATCCTCAGTGATTGCGTTGCACAGAGCATTTTCAGGGAACAAGTCCTGAACAGCACTCAGCAACCTTGTTGAGTAATTTATCGGTCCGAACATCTCCTATGAGGTCAGGTATCTGGGACCAGTTGACCGGATTTTCATTGAAGAAGACTTCATCGGCTGGAGTTTCTTTAGGATGATCGGTTGGAAAAGCTGTGAGTTGTAATGTCACAGTTTCAGTGGATGAAGGCTGAGAAGGTGATATCTCAGTGGAAGTCACCTAAGAAGATGTAGCTCTGGAAAATACACTACCAGATGTAGTCTGAGAGATTGTGTCTTCGGCAGATGAAGCTTCAGAGACATTATCATCTTGAGCTATCGCATTGTAGGTTGCCCCGATATGAGATGCTTCCATAATAGACAGTTGGAAATCGGACTCATCCTCAGATGTAAGTGGATCATCAATCCAGCAGCTTTCTTCAATTTCCAGGATTACCAAAGGAGGTACTTGTAAATCTTCAAGGACTTCTGGCGTTGGATTTTGATTGTGATGAAGGTGATTGGTACGATCTTTCTCTTGCTCTATGGCGAGACGCTGCAAGATCCCCACATATTCTTCAAGACCAGGCACGAGAGCCAAATCTTCTTCGTCATCTGCTCCTTGTAGTTCATCAATGTTGGGTCCTACTGGAGCATTGGCAAGTGCTGGATTGACAGCATTTTCTTGAATAGCCTCTTGGTCTTCTTCATCATCAGACCAGGATCCTTGTGGCTGTAAAGGATTATACTAGATTACTAGCATAAGATGAGATTCAGGAATCCATTCTTCGTCTGAGAGGTATTCTCCTATTTCAAGGGATTCCTCCCACTCGTCGGTGTCACTGGCGGTGTCACTGGACTCGTATCCATCCATGGAGAATCCAATTACCGAGTTGCAATAATATAATGCCGCCTTCGTAACTTCATTTCTTAGCTGTGGTGGCATGAAATCACCAAGGGTGAATTTTCTTGCTGCCATTGAAGTCTTGGGAACGGACTCTCTTACAACGAAGCATTGATTAAGAGGATGTGAGACAATCTGGTGATATGGACAATACCGAGGATCGTTGGTTTTGCCAACATCTCTCGGTCTTTTGGGCTCATGTAAGGTGAGTTTACCATTTGCTACGAGAGCCTCGTAGATTTCTTCAACATCTTCATCGAATGGGTATTTCTTTTCTATTTGTTCTTTGAAGGCATCAGAGAGTTTGGGTTTCTTATATGCAGCTTTATTTTCAGCTTTCTTTTGTTGCTGAGGAGCTTACTTAGTTTGCACATTAAGAACCTCCTTTTTTTTTTATTTTTAGGTTGTAATGGTAGTTGGCTCTTTCTTTGATGATTTTTGACTGTTGAGGTCTTTAATCACTGTTTCAGCTTCCATAGCTGCTTCTAGGTGTTCTCCCAGGTTCTTTGATTTATTGCCGATGATCATGGAGCAGATTCTTGCTCTCATGTTGTTACGGCAAATGTCGACCAGCGACGCTTGTGGCAGTACATCTGAGCACTTGTATGCCATTGCCTTCCACTTGTGAATGAAGTTGTATGTTAACTCATTCTCTCCCTGTGCTGCAGAGCTGTGCCATAGTAATAGGATGATCCTCACCTTTGAAGTGGCTCAGGAAGCGTGTCTCCAACATGTTCCAGTTTTGAATGGAATTCTCCGGTAGAGTGGAGTACCAATCAAAGGCTGTACCTTTTAGGGTACTTGCAAAGAGACGGATCTTCAGGGCATCTTGATCCACAATAGCTCCTGTTAGGATCTTAAGGTGAATGGCGTGCTGTCTAGCTGAACCTTTCCCCGTGTATGATTGGAGAGTGGGTTGTTTGAATTTTGTAGGGAATGGAACCGAGTCCATCCATAGGGGATAAGGTGGCTTGATCCCATGCTCTTTTAATGTATCCTCTTCTTTTGCTTTAGCGAGGATATTGTCAACATCCTTTTTGGTAAGGGCACGTGACTCATCATCTCCACCGTTTGTCTCATTATTTAGATGGACTTCATTGTTTGGTGGACGTTGGAGAGTGAGAAGGAGGTTTTCCAATAGAACCTCTATTCTCTGTTGTCCTTGTTCCAACTGCTGGATGCTTGCGGTTACGTCATCATGTGGCGGAGGTTGCTTAGCATTTGTAACCAAGACGTTCACTCTTCGAGAGTCGAATGAGGATATCATCTTGGTGACTGAGCTGGAGCTCATTCTTTTAGATGGAGAATCGAAGTAGTAGTTACTCCGATGTCTTTGGCTTGAAGGAGCGGGAGAATCCTCCTGATGTCTTCATGTCTGGGAGACGCTGCGAGTCACCGGTCGTCTAACATGAATTTTAGTTGCCGACTTCTGGCGTTTTCTGGCTTTGCCAACCATATGGACAACAGCAACTTGATCGGGTCTTTCTTTTTCGACCCATTTTTTAGAGACTTGAAAGGCAGGATGACATATTCTTTGCTTTTCTAGTCTCTTTTATCGACATGTCGTGTGGCAACATATGCGACAAGCAATCTAAGCTTCGATGAGCTCTGGCTGAGCTCTAGCAATGAAGGATGTAGTCTCTCGTGTACAACAGCCGAACTTGTCTTCTTTGAAGCTAGGCATGGACAGGATCCGGACGTGGTCCTTTGCCTATCGTAATGAGGCTTTGAATTTTGCTAGTTTGGCCCCTATTGAGATGAAGGGTCGAACTGCAGGAGTGCAGGCCTTGGCAAGTTCTCGCAAAGGCCATGTGATGCATGATCTGATTTTTGGCTTGTAGGAGCAAGCCGACTCATACTGGGTTGATTTGTTTGTTTAGAGGAGAGTAGGCCTCTCTCCTTTCATGTGAGAGAGAGGGTAGAACTGGTTCTCCTTGAGAGGGGCCAGATATACTGGCTTTGCAGATGCTCGGGACCTCCTTTGTTTTGGTGAAGGTCTTGGGGACCAAGTCTTGGGGTAGATCTAGTTTTTTGCAAGTTAAGGCTTCGTGGGTTTGCCACGGGTTTCAGGCTTTTTTATGGTTGTCTTTGGTGTCGGAGCAACAACATATCGAGAGGCAGTTTTCTGCCTCTTGGCAGATACAGTTTCTTTTGCGGGGAGTGGAAATGGTCCCAGTGACCCCGAAGACGGTGGTTCGGGGAGTAAAGGTCGACCCGGTGTTCTGAGAGTTGCCGAAGGAGATGACGCTTTGGTAGTTGGCAGGGCGCTTGTGAGTGCACTTGTTTTACCTCTCTTGAAGCATGAGCTGATACTTATTCTCATCAAAGGTGATGGTCAATGAAGCTGCCATTGTTAGTTTGGAAAACTTTTGAAACAAGACCACATCCATTAGTAATCACAAGAATATGGTGATCATAAATGGAAAAGAACTATGGTTTTGACTTTTCAAATCCGCGAGCTTTCATCCGAAAGGGAATGAACCAAGATTTCTCAGATTTGAATCCAAAATGACGAAAGTTTTTTTTTTGTTTTGAAAAGGTTTTTTTTAAGATATTTTTTTTGAATTTTTTTTTGAAGAGTACAAATAGGTTTCCAATTCGGTCTTATGAAACCTCAGTAGATAGATCAACCCCTAGGTAAGTGTAGGATTACTTAATGAACTTTTTTGGAGGACCCTTGCCTCGAGCAGTCTAGCTGCCTCCACACTCTGGACAAGGCTTTTCTTAGATCCACTTTGGCCAAAGAACGCAATTGGTGCAACCTTAGTGGCCAAAGAACGCAATTGGACCCATCAAAAAGAGCGAATGGCCCTTCCCAATCCAAACGTTGGCTACAAACGATTTTCGCGAGCCATTGTCCGAAAAGGAAGAAACCAAAGTTTCTCAGAAACCAAAAGAGAGAAATTTTGAAAAGATTTCTCATTTTTTTTGAAAGATCTCTAACAGACCCATTAAAAAAAACGAATGGCCCCTCCCAATCCAAACGTTGGCAACAAATGATTTCCGCGAGCCATTGTCCGAAAAGGAAGAAACCAAAGTTTCTCTAATTTGAATCCAAAAGAGAGAAGACTCATTTTTTTTGAAAAGTTCGAAATTAGTTTTTTTTTTTTTTTGTTGAAAATCCTTATCGTACTCATCAAAGAGAAAAATGACACATTCCTCGACATGAACAATAGCTACAAACATTTCTGTGAGCTATCAAGTTCGGAGAGGAAAGGATCAAAGTTTTTCAAAATTGAATCTAAGAAAGAGAAACCAGATTTTCTTTTTGAAATGAGAAAGAGTGGAAATAAATTCAAAGATAGAAAATTCCAAAAATCTCATCTCATTTTTTTTTAGATGCAAGATCCAACATAGGCCACCAACTAGAAAGCAGCCTACGAATCCAAGCGTCGCGTTCTCAAATCAACATGTCCCACCGGGTGTGCCAACTTGATGGACCCGTTTCTTCCTTTCCACCTCTCTTCAGTCCCCGGGGATATCGAAAGGCCAGCGGAGGGAAAAAGATAAAGGCGGGCATCAACATTTTTGTACGAGTATGCCAGATTTTCTATTCTACTTGGAATTTAGAAATGGTGATCCGGAGATCAACCTTCACAAGTAGAAAGGAAATCGGTCTTTTTTCCTAATTTTCCATTGCACATATATTTAAGAAAAGAGACAGTTTTTTTTTTAATGCTGTAAAAGGCAATTTTTTTGTTTCTCGTGAAAAGTGGTTTTTTGCAGTAAAAGGCGATGTTTGCCGTGAAAGGAGATTTTGCTGTCGAAGGCGATGTACAAATCTCATCAATAATGAAAGACAAGAATTGTGATTTTTTTGTCTATTTAGAAAAAATACAAAATATAATAGAAAAGTAAGAAAAGGAATTCAAACTTCTCAGGAGATTGCGGGGACACGTTTAGATCGACGATCGCAAGTCATGTATGGACTTCGCTATCGTCCTTTAGATGAGAACGTATGATGCTTTGATTCCTTTGGCTTGGCTTGGAATTCAAATTTTTAGAGGATAAGGACCAAGAGGAGGTCCTATATCCAATAAAAAAATCGAATAGACGGGCTAAAAAACCTCGTCTAGGCCATGTCGGATGGAAAGAGAGGGTCTTGGGGGGGTGGCCCCCCAAGAGACTTCAATCACCTTGTGGTGTTTGTTGCAGCAGAGTTTCTTCAAGGTAGCAGGGCCTTTTTTTTTCTTGGACTTCTATCTCCCTACTGTGTGTGTATATGTTAATCTTTTTGGATCTGGCCTCTTTTCTTCTTGGAATGACCCTCTTTTATAGGCTCTTGCTAGCCATGGGGTGGGTTTATGAGCATTGATGGCATTGATGCTCTATGATGGGAGGAGTTACAAGTTTTAATTCATTTATTTTGTAACTCATTTTTCTTAGTTTTTGATTGGCTGATGGAGAATGATTGGCATTTAATCGCCTTTAATCTCCATGATGAGAGGAGTTTCATGGTTTTAATGTCATGATTGCCTTGATTTGTAACTCCTCTTTCCTTACTTCTGATTGGGCCGTCCAAAATAATGGGTTAATGACCGCATTAAGTTGTCATAAAATGGGTCATTTAATTGCATTAAGTGGTCGGGCACTCGAAGAGTCACGGGCCGTACCGCATCTTTTGAAATTCTTCTTGTGATGATTGCCGAGGGATCCGATGTTGCTTGATGTCGGATGGCGATGCAACTTCAGACATTGGTTGATATCAGTGATCCGGTACATCTGTCTTGTTCATTTCTCAATCGGTCGGACAGAAAGTATACTTTCTTGGTTGGCCGGTTTGTCGATTTTGGAGTGTGCGATGATGACCACATGCTCTTGATGGTAGATTCGAGATATTAATGAAGATCAGCTGAGTTCGAGCTAAAAAGATCAGATTTTCGGAAAACCACTGGGGCTGGGATTCTCGAAACAAGAAAAGGGTTGGAAAATGACCCTTTCGGCGAAAATCCGATGTCCCGGATTTCCAGGGTCGCCGGCAACCATGGAGCAAGGTCGCCAGCGACCATAGGGGATTTTCCCCTTTGGTCACCGTTTTTCAACTGTTTCTTCGATTTTTCAATTCTTTTTTTCTTTGATATTTTTTCTGAAATTTCTATACATGTTTGGCTTAATTTCCTTGCAGAAAACTGGATGAGAAGCCTTGCATATCAGAGAGCAAAGTTTCCGATTTTTCAGGAAAGCCGCAAACTTTGTCGTGTAGAGCTGTCGATTTGCCGTTAGAAGCCAAACTAGGTCAAACGATGTCGAAATGACCTAAAATTTGAGGTCGAGCCTCCTGAGCAGTAGACAAGACCAACCATAGGATTTTGTTTGAGTTTTGGAGCCGTGTGGGGTCCCGTTGCCAGTAGACTTGATTTTGTTGCGATGGAGATGCCGCGCTTTGATGTGTGGTCAACCGATGTCCGAT
Source organism: Cinnamomum chago (assembly GCA_038049695.1). NCBI lineage: Eukaryota > Viridiplantae > Streptophyta > Magnoliopsida > Laurales > Lauraceae > Cinnamomum > Cinnamomum chago. Next base: position 40,145,282 of record CP142460.1, read on the forward strand.
TGACCTAAAATTTGACGGGGATCTTATTGAAGTCATTTTAAGACGATCCATTAGCTCCAATTTGGATGTCATGGTCCAGGAAACTCCGCCGTCGGGGGGCTTGATTTTGTTTTCGAGCATCAAAGTCGTGTCAGACGTCGTTGGAATGACCTAAAATTTGACGTGCAGCCCTTTAGAAGCCTTTTGAAGCCACCCATGTGCTCTGTTTGATGAGTGATGGCCTCGGTGGTTCTCTCCGCCGAGAGGCTTGATTTTACTGCTCGAGGGTTGATGGAGGGTCAAACGTGTTAGGTTCTTGTTTGTTGCAATTTTGATGGATGCACATTCACCTTCACTGTCAAATAATCACACACTTATGCTCTTAGTTTTGACTTTGGAATCTTGGATTCTACTTGCATTTGCATATGTTTTTCAAATGACTTATTCATGCATGCTTTTAGAATCCAAATACTCTTTCGAAAACCTAATTCTTCATGCATTATTTTGGAAAATCAAATTAAGAATTTAGGTTTGTGTCTTGCATACATCTTTCATTTTTAGAATCATTTTAGTATGCACAAAACACACTGACCTTGAGTTCCAAGTTTCTTCTATGGGTATTTGAAAACTCTGCTGGAACTCTTCCCAGGCCAGTTTAGTCGGTCGACCGACCCCTATGCCCGGTCGACCGGCCCAACTGAATGCTGGGAAAATAGCCAGTGTACCCGGTCGACTGGGTAACTAGCCGTTGGGCGAATATGACCGTTGGGCTAGGTCGACCCGGGGGTCATGGGGTCGACCGGGCTAACTAGCCGTTGGATTGTTTTTTTGCTTTATAGTCCATTCCATTCCATCCTTTCTAGGGGCTTGATCTTTGAATCTTTGAAACACCATTGAAGCCAAAAGAAGTGAAATAAGCCAAGAGACCTAGAAGGCCATTGGAAATCAAATGTTTGAGTTTTTAAAAGGTATATCTTACTAGTTATTTTGATTTCCATTCCAATTAAAATCAATGCTTGTTTAACTCTTTGTATTTTCATAAATGCATGATTTCTAGCTTTTAAAGAGATGTTTTGCAAACACATTATCATCTTTGGAATATTAGATTGCATTGCGAACATCCTTGTCTAAATCACATGTGCTCTTAGTAGTTAATCTTCATACAACTTGTTTAGTACTTTTCTTCAAGTTGCTTGAATCTTTCATGTGATTAGCATATAACTTCAATCATCATTATCCGAGCTTAGATTTTAAAATGCATCAAGCATTCATTTAAAGAGCTTATTTTTAGAATTTGATTGAAGCAAACATTCATATATTTTGTTCACACACTTTAGCAAATTGTTGTGTATGTTTGTACATTGAATTAAACTTTCATATCAGCCTATTTAAGAGGCAACATTGTCACGCCCCCGAACCGAAACCTCGGGGGCGGGAGATGGGGTTAAGCATAAATGTATTTTACTTCTCCCAGGATCCGCGTGTGTGAAGACAACACATTCTGAATATTTTGCGGAAGCATTTGTGGCGTTGCGACCCGAAGTCCGTGGCCATCGGATTCCGCGTCGCACTCAACCTTTAGCCCATAACTATTATATCAAGAATCATATCAGACTGGAGTAACCATCACAATAATTTACAGAGCTGACAGTAACAGGATATTACATTCCCAATTATATTCAAGTTACAATTATCAATGTACATTAATTAAGAATCCCAAGAAAAAGGCTAACAAAAGCCATACAACAAGAAGCTATAAACCACTACCCAAATGTGACGTAGCTCCGATGTCAAGCTCAATGTCTACATGACATAGCCGACAAAACAACCTGCAAAGCATGGCTCTACAGCCAACAAAAGCTCTCAACTCGGGGCGAAGAAATCTGAACCTGAGTACCAAAAGTAGTGGGTCAGACACGACAGTCTGGCAGGTGGATGAAAAGAACACAATATAGCGAATAATAATACCAATGATAAATCATGCTATTTGCTCAAAATGCTGCATATAATTATACGGGTGCAAAGTCGGGAATCTCGGGGAAAACTTGTATTCATTTCAAGCACGGGTAAAACATGAACATCTAATAAAACATGTATTCATTTACATCATCTATAATCATAGATATTTGACAATCGGGTATTCGTCTAAAACATGTATAAATATAGTGGTTTGACAAAACAAACGTTCATTTGAAACTTAAGTAAAACACAAGTATACAACAAATCAGGTATCCATAACAGTCTAGCAAAACCAATGTCCATTTGAAACCTATGTAGAAGTATGGATATTTAATAAATCGGGTATCGTTTAAAACAGGTGTAACCAAGGAAATCCAACAAGACTAATGTTCATTTAAACCTATTCCAAAGTATGGATATTTAAACAAATCGCGTATCATGTAAAATAGGTATAAACATAGGAATCTGGCAAAACAAGTGTCATTTGAAACCTATTTCAAAGCATGGGTATTTAACAATTCGGGTATTCATTTAAAAACAGGTATAAACATAGATATCTGACAAACCAAATGTCCTTTAAAACATGGCACGGATATTTAACAATTCGAGTATTCCTTTAAAACACGTGTAATCATATAAATCTAGCAAAATCATGGATCGTATGGAACATATGTAAAAGCATGGTTCTTCAACAGATCGGGCATTCATTTAAAACATGTGCGGGTACAAAGAACAGAAAACAATATAATAATAACTGAATTTACATTGGAGAATATTAGCACTTGTTTAAATAACAACTTTCATAAAGGAAACGAATCATTTATCGGAAAGCAAGTAAACAATATAAAACATGTCGGGTGTCCAAGGAATCGGGAACTGGCAAGATGGCAATCACAAGAAGCTAAGTCCTCTATCACCGAAGTGACAAGAGCGGGACGTTGGTCTCAGTCACACAAGGTGAGGAGACTCAACGTAAATCATATATACAATAATAAATATACGGGAACGGGAACGGGACCACGGTAGCAAACCGGGTATCGGGACGGGACCACGGCAATAACCGGGTATCGGGATCCAAACTGCAGCTGGCGGGACGGGAGAGGGATTTCCAAGTCGGTGGATCAAACCGACAAGGTATCCAAGCTTAGTGATGCCGACTCATAGGTCAAAACCAATCGAGACATATGCAAGTAAATCAAGTACAGTAAATAAGCGGGTAAAACGGGGGTGCTCAAGGGCACACTGTCACTTCATATCGGGAATACATCTCGGGACAAATAACTGTTACTAAAGTAACTTCAATGCTTTCGGGAAACAAGTCATGTAATGCAAATCTCGGGAAAAGAGGTGAAACAATGAACTATAACAATTTCGGGAAAAGTATTAATTTCAAGATCTATTTAAGTGAATAGGGGTCCCGTATGTCGATTATAATAATTACTTGGTACTCCTTGAGTTCGAAGACATTCCGGGCTCCTTATGCACTTTTACTACTTTCAAAACTTAAATGAGCTTATGGGTAATGCTAGATGTCACAATAGAAAAGAATCAAGATTATAATCGGTCCATCCTAGGCATGTCATTACTCCGGAAACATCGAGTAACCGATTCAGTCATCGAAAGGAATGGAATTCGCGATAACCAAGGGAAGGACTTGCGTTTAGATATAAAGAAGATATCGCGTCGTTCCATCCCGTTCAAGATTGAAATGGGTTGAACTTCGATGCTACCGAACCAACCGTGAAGAGCATCGGCTCAAGACGCTCTCACATATGGTCGAGTGAGTTCGAGGAGGTTAGCCAAGGTCCACGAAGAAAATAAACCTCAAAACCCACCTGTACCCGCGCATCAGGCCAGGCAGACCGCATCGCTCGAGCGAATCTGGGAGTTCGCTCGAGCGAACTCATCGTTCGAGCGGTTATTTAAATGCGTTCGAGCGACTAGGCTGCTGGAACGCCCGTATCCCTTTCTGGACAGGTCGCTCGAGCGAACTGTCCAGAAACTGAATTCTGGGCAGTTCAGTTCCCTTCTTTCTCTTCCTTTTTCCTTTCCAACACTTATACAAATGAGTTTTTCCTTGCTTCAACAACATTCTAATTACAATAAAACTCCCATCAAGACTTCAATGAATCATTATATCCAACCTCTTTCTTCACATTCAATCCCCAAACAAGGAGAGGAGTTCCCATCATAGACAAGGGTTCATTTGAGTCAACATTTATAGATAACAAGGTCTATTGATCACATTTCCATAACCAAAGATGTTTTAGCACAACTCTATAAATGAGTATCAATTTCAAATCAATGCAACTCATAAACATAACCATGATTAGCCAAACCAATCCTATTCTTTATAAAAACCATATGAGTAAACTTGATCAAATGAAATGCATACCTCTCCAAGAGATTAACAAGATAGAAACCACCATTAATGTGCAAATTTCGAAATCCATATATATGTGACAAGGAGCATATGTGCAAGCATGTATTCAATGATCAAAAACAAGAAATAAACTTGGGATTTTCTCATAAAGCTTTGATAACATTAAAAACATCCATTCATCCACTTGCCTTGGGTTCCAATCTAGCAAAACAAGCTCCTAATCACCTCTCAAGCTCAAGATCCACAATCTCTACAAAAACCCCCAAAACAACCCAAAAATGGGTTAAACAATGAAATGACAATGAAACTTTCCAATAATCAAGGTGGAGCTTCTCTAAGGCTAGAAGATTACAAATCTAGAAGATGGGAAGAATCACTTACTTGGATGACCTTCAAACGAGAAGAACAAGCTCAAGGAGGGTTTCAATGTTGGTGGATTTCTCTTCTAATGGCATCTATGTAAAGCTTGCAAGGTGGAGAAGAGAATGATGATCTCCATTTCTTGAGTGATGATCTCTTGGAGTGGCTTGGAGATGAAGAAGCAAGAAGAAGAAGAAGAAGTTGCACAAAGGGGAAAACCCTAGGTTCAGCTGGAACAAGAAAATGGAGAAGGAAGGAGATGGGTTCCCCTTATAAGCAAGTGGGGTTTGGGTCCCACAACTTAAGGGACTTGGGTGGCTGAAATCATCTAATTCGGGACCTCGGATGGATTCGACAAAGAAGGAAGAAATGATCGTCGAAATATCTAGTTTCCAAAAAGTATATGTTTCACGGATTTCGAGAATATCAAATTTTGGGTACAGATTTGGTGTGCAATGACTGTTTTGCCCTCAAGGCCAAGAAATCGGTTTTTGGGTTCTCAAATGGATATGGGATCAACATGAAAGTTGTAGGATTCCTCAAGATGAATGCAACGGGCCAAAAACACGATACGAAACAAATCGGGAAAATCTCACCAGAAAAGCAAAGCCGAAAAGGGAACCCCCAAAGGGCCCCACAAGCTACCAAAGCACTCAAAAGCCCAAAACTAGAAGAAAAATCATTCTAGCTCACAAACTCAACCCAACAACTACTAATCCCACTAAAAGAACTAATCCACAAATAAAACAACACTAATCCAAGAGATTAGGGGTCGGGTTCTCACAAACATCATTGAGCTTAAATTGTATCTCTTAGAGTGTTTTGTATAGACATCTTCTTATAGAAAACTTTATTTTGTAAAGGTTATTGCTTAGCCTAAGAAAAGAACATTGTAAAGGTTATTGCTTAGCCTTGGAAAAGCATCTTGTAAAGGTTGTTGTTTAGCCTAGAAAAACAACATTGTATAGGTTATTGCTTAGCCTATTGAAAAACATAGTTAGTGGAAATCCGGTGGGGTAATTGGATCACAAGCCGGTAGTGGACGTAGGCATTGAGGCCGAACCACTATATACCTTTGTGTTATGGTGTATGCTTGTGGTGATTTCTTTTGTTAGCTTTCGCATCTTGTTTGGTAAATCATCACTTGTGACTTGTTTATTTTAAAGAAATTAAAATTTGTCTAAATTGGTCACATATTGTAGCACACCCTATTCACCCCCCCCCCCCTCTAGGGTTAGGATCCCAGGACTTTCAATTGGTATCAGAGCCTCGTGCTCTATCTTATAGAATCAAGTGTTTGGAACTCTTGATTAGGTGTAAAAACCTAGAGTTTATAACCCTAGATTTGTGTTTGAATGAATACTATTTAAATGGATTCCACTAAGTTAGATTGTTTAGACTTTTGTGTAGATTCTTCTAGACCTCTCTTTCTTCCATCTATTAGAGATTCAAACCTTCAAATAAATGAATCTCAATGTGATTTAAAAGAAGAAGAATATAATGAAGATGATCTTCAACAAGCCTATGAAGAGTTATATACACTATCTATAGAGCTTGATAAGAAAAACAAAAAATTAAGAGAAGAATAAAAATGCTAAACAAAGGACTAGTCTCTTCAAAAGATGAACTTAGAGAGAAAGAAGAAGTCATACAATGTTTAGACTCTAAGTTTATGATCTCTTTACATAACCTATCTAATATCAAAGATGAACTAAATGAGATTAAGATAAGTTATGACGAGCTTAATAAAGAAAATTTAAATCTAAGAGATCAACTACAAAGGCAAGAAAAAGACTTTATCAATTTAGAATCCAAGTTGACAATTTCCGAGGAAAACTTGTCTAATGCTCAAAGAAATTTAAAAATCTTAGAACTTGGATCTAATGTTGTTAATGAACTTAAATTCAAATTAAAACTTGCCAATGAAGAACTAAACAACTATAAGGCAATTGAAAATGATTTATTAAAAGTCAAAAATGAAAATTCAATCCTTATAAACAAAGTCACTCAACTTGAAGGTTACAAACAAAAGTATGAGTTCAAGTTTACCCAAGGTGAAGAGAGATTTGAAAAGTTATTTAAATTGGGTAAATCTCATAGAGATAGGACGAGTCTTGGTTTTGATAAGTATACTTCACATGACCCTAAATTCACCAACACTTTTGTGAAAGGTGAGTCCTCTTTCTCTAGCACTCTTTCTCCTATGTCCAAAACTAAATGTCATTATTGTGGTAAAGAAGGGCATTTCAAATTTGAGTGCAAATTAAGGAAAAGTCATATGTCTAAACCTATCTTTGAACCTAAGGAAATTAAATCTAATTCTATGAAGGGTAAGACTTTGAATTCCAAGGAAGACTCTAAGAAATTCTAACAAGTTAAAACAATTCAAAAATAGTCATCCAAGATAGATTTTAAAAAGACTAATAATCAAAATAAATCTATCAAAAAGAAACTTCTCAGTTTACCTCCTTTAACCTTAGAAATGAAAGAATTCTTGAAAAAGTTTGAAAAGTTAAAATTAAAGTTCAAAAGGCAAAAAGAGGGAGGAAAAGCTAAAAGAAATGAGAAGAATAAAAAGAAAATGAAACACCAACTTCCTAAGACTAATCATTAATCTAAAATAGTCAAACCTCAAAGATTTGATGTCAAGTCTAAAAGAATTCAATCCTTATCTCCTTTAGTTGGTGGAAATTAAAAAATAGTCTCCAAAGCCCAAGACCTTAGATGGATACCTAAGGTTAGACCTTTAAAAGATTACTAAGACTTCTTAGATAGATAGGACCAACCCTTTCTCATAGTCATATGTTTAGTTGGTCTTGTATCTAGTTCTTTATACTCTCTTAGTATCTCTTTAGGCTTTTAGATTCATTTAGTTGAGTATTTTCTGTTGATAATGCATTTTGAATTTAAAATGGTATTTTATGATTAAATGCATGATTTTGATCAAGTTGATTTGAAAAAGCTTTTATAAGTTATATCTTCTAAATCTATTGATTTGTTTTTCAAATTGTTTATTTTTTAATGAATTCATAATCATACCTTTGTTTTGTCAAATTTAAATGATTTTGAAAAATGCTTTTTATCTTACAAGACTACTTTTCTTCAAAAGGAATTATTTAGAATTGATTTTATAAAATATCTTTTCTAAATCTTTTTAGCTTGTATGATAGCTTGGGGTTAAGGGTTAATAGTTCTTAGATTGACCCATCAGGCCTGTTTTCTTTGAACCTATTCAGAATCTCAACAGCCCCAGTTAGCCCGGTCGACCGAGCCTGTGCTTTCAGCAACTTAAACAGTTGCGCAGAGACTGTTCTGCTTCAAACAGAACTTTCCCTCCTTCTGTGCAGGTCGACCGAAGCTGAACCCGTTCTCCATTTTTTCTCCTTCTTCTCCTCTGTCTTTCTATCTGGATCAAATCTCTTATTCTCTGGATTTCTTTCTCTTTCCTTGTGTTCATCTCCTTCATCTCTGTGTAGTCATCCCATTCACTGTGCTTCATTATCCTCCTACTGTCCTTCCCAACCTTGGTTTTTCAATCTCTGTTTGACTGTTGCTGCTCTATTTAGTGGTGGTTGTGTGTTCTACTTTGTTTTAGGAATATTTGTAGTCTTCTGGACACACCATTTTGGCATCATTCAATTGTGAAACATTCAACTCAACATCCTGCACACCAAGTGTTTGTTATATTGCCTGAACCACATTTTTCTTCTATTAGCGGCTGTTGTGCCCATTTATCAGCCTTTTATTCTCTCTTGAGCATCCTTCTCTTCATTATTTACAAAAATGGTTCGCACAAAGCAAACATGGAGGAGGCCTAGCAAGAAGTCCAAAACCGGACATGCTTCATCTTCCCATAGATCTCCCTCCACTTCTCCTAAGCTTGGCCCTCCTCCAGAGATCAAATTCAACCTAATTCGTTCTCCGTCTTCAGTTGTCAAATCTTTTAGAAGCAAAGGGATCATTGTTGAAAAGTTTTGTGTTGTAAGAGACCTTGTGGACTACAATGTCCCTGCTATCCTTGAAGCCATTGGTTGGGGCAATATACTGACGTGGAGTGGCAACACCTTTACCTCGTCTGTCTTTGGTTTTTATGAGTCTATTTGTGCCTCCACCGCAAACTCTTTTACAGTCAGAACCTCAAATGGTGAAGAGATTGTATCACCAGAAAGGATCTCGTCAATGATGGGCATTCCTAGGTCCAATGGACCAAAATTTATTTCAGATGTCCTTCCACTTGATGAAAGAGGCGCTGCCACTAGAATTTTATGTGGTCAATCTGTTGAGTGGTCAGCCAAGAATTCCCTTCCTACTTCTTTTTTGATTCCTTCCCTTCGGATCATACACATCATTTTCACTCATAGCATTTATCCAAGGAAAGGGAATAGGACTGAGGTAACCCCCTATATGGCGAACATCCTGCACAACGTTATTACAGGTGTTCCAATGTGCTTACCGTCTGTGATTATTCATCACATCATCAGGGTTGTCACTGGCTCTCAACCATGTGCAGCTCCTTTTGGGTTCCTCATTATCCAGCTTGCTAGATCTTTTGGGGTGGTTGTTACTGCTTCTAAAAGACCTGTTCCGACCACGGTCTTCAACAAAATGAATATTCTCTTGATGAAGCTTCCCCCTCCTCAGCGAGTGAACCCTGTAACTGAAGGAGACGCAGAGTTAGAGGCTGCAGAGACAAAGATTGCAGATCAGCAGCAGCCCCAGCCTGTTCAGCCACGTCAGCCTCAGCCCCCTCCTCAGCATACTATGGAGGAGTGCATGTCATCTGTGGAGCAAGTAGTTGTTTCCATTCGTATAGAGTTTTAAGAGTTCAGAGGGATGATGAAGAAAACTCTAAAGTACCTCTCGAACATATCCAAGAGCTGCAGGCACCTTGATGACACTATGCCACCATCTCCTACAGACTCTTCTTAGATCATTAGGAGGGTTTTCATTTTGTTTTGGGGATTGTTTTTGGGTAGTGATAGATTGTTTTTCACATGATGTATTCTTTATCTATCAACTGACTTGATGTATTGTTTATTGACCATTATCTTTTGTTTATGTAAATGGTCAAGTATTTAGTGATTCATGTACTGAACTTCTCTTGTTATATCAATGAAAGTACAACTTCACATTTTCATCTCTTTTCCTCTTGTTATATTTCTCTTGATGGATGTTTATGTTGTTTTGAAGCTTTCAAGTGTTAAATCAAATTATATTTGTTATCTTAGCTTCATTCAAACAATGCTAGACAAATCTATATACATGATAACCTGTTTCGCATTACAATTGCATTCTCATTTGGTAACAGGTGCTACTGAAAGGTATATGTTTTCTCATGAATACAGGTTCCTTTGCAATTCGATGTCAAAGGGGGAGAAAAAGAACAGATCTACTTAACGACACAGGGGGAGAGAAGAGTAGAAGATCTGATGATCAGACACAAAGAAGATCAAACAAAGGGGGAGAGAAGACCAGATCTAACAAAGGGGGAGATCTGCTTCAAAAGCTTAAGAGAAGATCACTTGGATGCAAAGAGCAAGGGAGAGCTCTAACCAAGGGGGAGAAATCATCTTGGAAAGATTAAGTTAAAAGCTCTCGACAATTCGGTCATACGTCGAAGCTACATTCAAGAGATTTCTAGATCAGAGCAGTTAAGAAGATCCAAAGTCTTAGAAGTGTTGTGATCATAATAGTTGTCATCAAATTGCAAAGGGGGAGATTGTTAGGTTCTTGTTTGTTGCAATTTTGATGGATGCACATTCACCTTCACTGTCAAATAATCACACACTCATGCTCTTAGTTTCGACTTTGGAATCTTGGATTCTACTTGCATTTGCATATGTTTTTCAAATGATTTATTCATGCATGTTTTTAGAATCCAAATACTCTTTCGAAAACCTAATTCTTCATGCATTATTTTGGAAAATCAAATTAAGAATTTAGGTTTGTGTCTTACATACATCTTTCATTTTTGGAATCATTTTAGTATGCATGAAACACACTGGCCTTGAGTTCCAAGTTTCTTCTTTGGATTTTTGAAAACTCTGTTGGAACTCTTCCCAGGCCAGTTTAGTCGGTCGACCGACCCCTGTGCCCGGTTGACCAGCCCAACTGAATGCTGGGAAAACAGCCAGTGTACCCAATCGACCGAACCAGGCCCAGGTCGACCGGGTAACTAGCCGTTGGGCCAATATGATCGTTGGGCACGGTCGACCCGGGGGTCATGGGGTCGACCGGGCCAACTAGCCGTTTGACTGTTTTTTTGCTTTATAGTCCATTCCATTCCATCCTTTCTAGGGGCTTGATCTTTGAATCTTTGAAACACCATTGAAGCCAAAAGAAGTAAAATAAGCCAAGAGAGCTAGAAGGCCATTGGAAATCAAATGTTTGAGTTTTTAAAAGGTATATCTTACTAGTTATTTTGATTTCCATTCCAATTAAAATCAATGCATGTTTAACTCTTTGTATTTTCATAAATGCATGATTTCTAGCTTTTTAAAGAGATGTTTTGCAAACACATTATCATCTTTGGAATATTAGATTGCTTTGCAAACATCATTGTCTAAATCACATGTGCTCTTAGTAGTTAATCTTCATACAACTTGTTTAGTACTTTTCTTCAAGTTGCTTGAATCTTTCATGTGATTAGCATATAACTTCAATCATCATTTTCTGAGCTTAGATTTTAAAATGCATCAAGCATTCATTTAAAGAGCTTCTTTTTAGAATTTGATTGAAGCAAACATTTATATACTTTGTTCACACACTTTAGCAAATTGTTGTGTATGTTTGTACATTGAATTAAACTTTCATATCAGCCTATTTAAGAGGCAACATCATTGAGCTTAAATTGTATCTCTTAGAGTATTTTGTATAGACATCTTCTAAGAGAAAACTTTCTTTTGTAAAGGTTATTCCTTAGCCTAAGAAAAGCACATTGTAAAGGTTATTGCTTAGCCTTGGAAAAACATCTTGTAAAGGTTGTTGTTTAGCCTAGAAAAACAACATTGTAAAGGTTATTGCTTAGCCTATTGAAAAGCATAGTTAGTGGAAATCCGGTGGGGTGATTGGATCACAAGCTGGTAGTGGACGTAGGCATTGAGGCCGAACCACTATAAACCTTTGTGTTATGGTGTATGCTTGTGGTGATTTCTTTTGCTAGTTTCCGCATCTTGTTTGGTAAATCATCACTTGTGACTTGTTTATTTTAAAGAAATTAAAATTTGTCTAAATTGGTCACATATTGTAGCACACCCTATTCACCCCCCTCTAGGGTTAGGATCCCAGGACTTTCAAAACGTTGTCGGTTTGACTTGAAATTTGACACGGAGCCTTTTGGAGGTATTTTGAGACCATCTGTAGGCTCTGATCGAAGTTTTGATGTCTTCGACACTGTCGTCGCCAGGAGCGCCTGTTCAGCTGTCGGAGGAGTGAAGTTAGACAAAATGATGCTGGAATGGCCTAAAACTTCACATGGAGCCTCCTAGCGGCATTTTGAGGCCAGCTATGTGCTTTGTTTTGTGTGTCAGGGTCTCTGGCTTCACCGCTGCCGAGAGCTCCTACTCAGCTGCTGGAGGAGTGAAGTTAGGCCAAATGATGTTGAAATGGCCCGAAACTTCAGGTGCACCCCTCTTTTGGCTGTCTTAAAGAATCTTACAGTTTTTGCTTGGTTCTGACAAGATTTGACGCTTGAAGTGGCATTGCCTGTTTGTGGTAGGATGCGGCTTCATGTGGCTTCTTGATGCTGAAGAGGCAAAGTGACATTTTTTTGTGTCAACACACCCACAAGAAGTATTGTTTTTTGAATTGTATTCAATTTCCGAGATCAATAAAAGCAATCTTTATTGTTCTCAATCTTCACCAAGTTATTGAACTCGGCAAGCAATCTTTATTGTTCTCATTCTTTGCCAAGTTATTGAACTTGGCAAACAATCTTTATTGTTCTCAATAAACTCGGCAATTACTTACCTAATTGCTACAGAGCATTAGGGAAATGAAGAGAAGCCTTAAATAGTTTGGGCGCAACGCTGAGTTAAAGAATTCGGTGGCTACTTCGGTGTTCGGAATTTAGATGTGTTTGGTTACGGAACTGAATATTCTATCACCGAGGTAAAAAACTTGTATACAATTTGATCCCATCAAGCTCGGTTAAGGAACTAAGCTACGCTACAAACAAATTTTGTATCCAGACTTACGAAACTTAAACGTAAACATAGTCTCGGTTTGTCGCGACCTCGGACCGGGTCCACCGAACTAATCCGGGATCGGGACTAAAGTAATGTGATGAGGTGTGGTGATAAGATGTACACATTTATTTAATTTCCCACAGGTGTCCGCGGTGAGGATATCACAACAACATAGTACATTTTTGTTTAAGTGCGGAAGCGTGTAGCAAATCATGTACATAGTTCATCTCCATCAACAAGACTAATAACACAAGTATCAGAATGAGCAATGATCATTAGCACTATCCAAAAGAAATGTTAAAGTTTATGCAAAAGATCATTTGATTACATTTCCCAAAAATAGAGGCCAACAAAGACCAATATTGTCGCGACCCCGGACCGGGCCCCCGAAGGAACTGATCCGGAGTCGGGACATTGGTGGTGATGATGATCCACATCACATCTATTTAAATGATAACATACACTTATTTAATTTCCCACAGGTGTCCGCGGTGAGGATATCACAACCAGAAATGAACATTTCTTTTAAGTGCGGAAGCATGTAGCAAATCAAATAGTCAGACTATCTCTAGTCATCGAAGCATTAACATCAAGTATCAAAAACTGTATCAGAATGAGCAACGTTCTAAAGCATGTTTCCCAAAAGTAAGTTAAAGTTTAACAAAAGATCACTTATTTACATTCTCCAAAATTAGAGGCCAACAAAGGCCAATATAAACAAAACAATAACCCAATGAATGGTTAAATAGTTTTCCTCAAAATGAAGCGCCTCTCGTAGCAACTCGATGTCTACATGACATCGTCAGCACGCCACTCGACTAGAGGTTGCGGCTCACCTATCGCCTCCTCCGGCTCCTCCTCAAGGTAGCCGGCAATGGGACCTGAGTACCAAAGCAAATGGGTCAGACACGACGGTCTGGCAAGAGAGTGAAAGATATAACAACATATAATAAAGGAAATATCTTGAAAAGCATAGAAATCTGTTTAAACAAGAATTCTCATAAAGTAGATAAATCATTTGCTAGAAAATAAGTAAACAGGATAAAACACATAAGGTATCGAAGGAATCGGAAACTAACAAGATGCCAATCACATAAAGCTAAGTCCTCTGTCACTAAAGTGACAACAGTATAACGGGACGTTGATCTCAGTCACACAAGGTGAGGAGATTCAACGCAAATCATATATACAATATAAATATACGGGACGGGACCACGGTAATAGACCGGGTATCGGGATCCAAACTGCAGCTGGCGGGACGGGAAAGGGATCTCCAAGTCGGTGGATTAAACAGACAAGGTATCCAAGCTTAGTGATGCTAACTCATAGGTTAACCAACAAATCAAGACATATGCAAAATACATCAAGTTCAAGTAAATAAATGGACGGGGCAAGAATACTCAAATGCATACCTTTCATTTCATGTCGGGCAATACTCTTCGGGACAAGTCCATGTTACTAGTGTAACTATCATGCCTTCGGGAAAACAAATCATATAATATAAATCTTGGAATGAAGTGAAACAATGAACTATAACAATTTCGGGTAAAATACTGGTTTCAAGATCTATTTAGTGTATAGGGGTCCCATATGTCGATTATAATAAAGACTTGGTACTCCTAGAGTTAGAAGACATTCCGGGCTCCTTATGCACCTTGAAGTTTCAAAACTTCGAATGAAATCTTTGTGATATGGTTTCTTTCCACGAATGGCCTCATACATTGTTTAGCAAATCTCCTTGCCATCGCGGGGTTCTCAGAGAATAGACCCAAACATTGAAATAGTTAAACATCGTCCCAAACATAGCCTTGCCCAACGGGGCCCCTCGCTTGAGCGGACTGGAGAGTTCGCTCGAGCGAGTCGCTCTCTAGAATGGCTGTCTGGGTGGGTTCGTTCGAGAGAAGTTGAGGTCGCTCGAACGAACTCATTGGGTCGAGCGAATATTTAAATGCGTTCGAACGAACAACTCTCTGGAATGAGTTCTGGGATGTCCGATCGAGCGACCAAGGGTGCGCTCGAGCGACCCAGCTACTGGACTGCTCCGAACCCTTTTCTGGACAGATCACTCGAGCGAAGTGTCATGGTCGCTCAAGCGAACTGTCCAGGAACTGATTCCGGACCAGTTCAGCTCCCCTCTATCCCTTCCTTCTACAACTCCCTTTTAGCCCCTTTTCTACATCAAATTAGGAGCCTAATACTTCAAGCAAACTACATCAAATCCTTTCATCACATTCATCCCATTCTCTCCTCCATCAATAACACATTTAATATAAGAAGGGAAGAAGGACACCATTTCACATAAGATACATTTGGAACCAAACAAGAAGAATTAAATGCTATGAGCTAACATATCTTTATGACCATAAATGCATCCTTTAATACTCCATCAAGAACATTTATTTCCACAATGAAAATCAATAAAAGCATGAGAAGATCATTAATGTTTCACCAAACCATGTAAAACCCAAAAACACCCCAATCATTCACTTGCCTTAGGTCCAAGCTAGCCAAAAATCCAGCCTCTAAACACTTCTTAAGCTCACTTCCAAGCTACAATAAAAAATCCCCAAAACAAATCCTAAAATGGGTCAAACAGAGAATGAAAAGGATAGAACTTTCAATAATGCAAATGGAGCTTATCAAGAGCTAGAGGAACACTAATCTAGGAGATGTGGAGGGTTACTTACTTGGATGACCTTCAAATGAAGAGGGCTAGCTATAGGGAGGTCTCAAGGTTGTAAGATTTCTCCACAAATGATATCAAGATGAAGCTTGAAAGATGAGGAAGAAGATGGTGATTTCCATTTCAAGTTTGGTGCAAGATTAGTGTGGGTTGGAGATGGAGAAGCAAGAAGAAGAAGAAGAGTTGCAAGGAAACCCTAAGCTCTCCTCTTGTGCTGGAACATGAAGAAGGAATGGAATGAAGAGTGGCTTCCCTATGTTAACAATGAGTTGGGTCCCACTACTAAAGGCACTAGTTGGGTCGAAACCATCTCTTTCGGGACCTCGGATGAATTCGACGAAGAAGGAAGAAATGATCGTCGAAATATCTAATTTCCAAACAGTGTATGTTTCGCGGGTTTTGGGAATATCAAGTTTTGGGGTACAGATTTTGTGTGCAATGACTGTTTTGCCCTCAATGCTATGAAATCGGGTTTCGGGATCTCAAACGGGGACGGGATCAACGTGAAAGTTGTATGGAATAACAATACCAATAAAACAGGATTAAAACCATGAATGCAAAAATCTCCGATAAATCCTCGAGCACATGCCATAAAAAGGAAAACCCCAAAAAGGGTCCCACTAATCACAAGACAACCAAAACTCCCCAGAACTATATCAAAAGCTATTCCAAATCCAACTTAGCCAAAATCACTAATCAAGCTTAGAACTAACATGCAACTTAATTAGTACTAATCGGGTTCACTCGGGTCGGAGTCTTACAAATATAAGCAAAGTATAATTCTCAAAAGAATGGTAATTCACAACCCAAAATGTTACGCATCTCCGACTACTGAATGTCTAGATGCCATCATCGGCATGCCACTCAATTAGATGTTGCGGTTCTCCGACCGCCTCCTCAAGCTCCGTCTCGGGGTAGACAATATCCGGACCTGAGTACCAAAAATGGGTCAAACACAACGGTTTGGTAGGTGGGTGAAAAGATATAACAATATCACAATAAATATATTTACCTTGGAAAGCATTAAAAATTTGTTTGAACAATGGCTTTCATAAAAGAAATGAATCATTTATTATTAACAAATATGCAATTTAAATCGTGTAAGGTATCCAAGGAAATCGAGAACAAGCAAGATGGCAACCACATAAAGCTAATTCCTCTATCACCGAAGTGACAAGAGCATATTGGGGCGTTGATCTCAGTCACCGAAATTAGGAGAATCAACGAAATATACATCTGTACATATAATATACAGGACATGACCACGGTAGCCAGCCGGGCATCGGGAACCATGGTAGCAATCTGGGGTATCAGGACAAGACCACAGTAATAACAGGGTGGCGGGATCCAAACTGCAGCTGGCGGGACAAGAAGGGGATCTCCAAGTCGATGGATCAAACCAACAACGTTTTCCAAGCTTAGTGGTGTCGACTCATAGGTTAAATAACAGAAATCAAGGCATGTGTAAAATACATCAAGTGTAAGTATATAAACAAGCGGGACGGGGATGCTCAAAGGCACAACTGTCATTTCATGTCGGGCAATGCATTTCTGGACTAGTAACTATTACAAGTACAATTTCAATGCTTTCGGGAATAACAAGTCATGTAGTATAACTCTTGGGAACAAGGAAATACAAATGAACCATTGGAGTTTCGGGCAAAATATTGGGTTCAAAATTTGTTTAAGGTGAATAGGGATCGCGTATGTCGATTTAATAACAACTTGGTACTCTTTGAGTTTGGGGACATTCCGGGCTCCTTATACACCTTAGAATTTTCAAAACTTCAAATGACTCTTCGTGATGTGGTTTCTTTCTCAAACGGATTTCAAATAACGAGGATAAGTCTTCCCATTACAATAGGGCTCCCAACAAACCTCTCTTAATCATTTAAACATTTCATTTGTGCTCCCAAAATAGCCCTAGATGAACAGTACCCATCGTTCGAGCAGACCTGGAGTTCGCTTAAGCGGTGAGCTCTCTGGAATGGTTTTCTGGGTGGGTTCGCTCGAGTGAAGTTGAGGTCGCTCGAGGGAACTCATCCAGTTCAGATTGGCTTGAGCGAAATTTCAGTTTGTTCGAGCTAACCATTCTCTGAAACGAGTTCTGGGAGGGTTTCACTCGAGCGAGCCAAGGTTCACTCGAGCAAACTGTCCTCTGGAATGGTTCGAAACCCTTTTCTAGATGGTTTGCTCGAGCGACCTGTCAAGTTTGCTCGAGCTAACTGTCCAGAAATTGGTTCCGGGACAGTTCTTCTCCTCTCTTCCTCATCCTCTTAACAACCCCTTTTTGAGCCCCTTGTATACACGAAATGAGGAGCTCAAAACCTTTTCCAAACCATCATCAAATCTCCTACAACATCCATTCCATCCTCCTCTAATCATCTCACATCCAATCATAAACAAAGAAGGAAAGGAGGCCACTACACACAAGATTACATTTGAGCTATAAACAAAAGATAAATGAGGGCTATGAACCAATACATTTCCAAAACATTAAATGCACTAACAAGACTCTTTCATGAACATTTATTTCAAGTCAATGCAAATAAATAAACATGAATGGAAAACAATAAAATCAACCACATTTCTTATAAAACTATTTAATGCTTAAACTATCCATTCATCCACTTGCCTTAGGTCCAAGCTTAGTAAAAAAAATCTCTAATCACTTCCAACCAAAGGTTTCAAGCTACAAACAAAAACCAAACCCTAAATAGGTCAAAACAAAGAACAAGAAAGGAAAGTTTTCAATAATGAAAAATGGTGCTTCTCTTAGGCTAGAAGGACACATATAAAAGAGATGGGAGGGATTTCTTACTTGTAGGTTCTTCAAATGGACAAAGCTAGTTCAATGAGGATCTTGGGATGAGTGGTTTCCTTCACAAAGGATATCAATGATGAGTTATCAAGGAGAGGAAGAAGAAGATAACCTCCATTTACTTATTGGTGCAAGATTTGATAGTGATTGAGGTGGAAAAGTTAGAGGAAGAGGAGAAAAGAGAAAAGAGAAAACCCTAGCTTGAGTGACTTTAGAGTTGGAAAAAAGAGATGAAGAATGAGGGTTATCCTTATATAAGCAAGTGAGATGGGCTCCACCACTAGAATTCTTGTGGGGCCGAAATCATGGTTTTCGGGACTTCGAACAAATTCGGCGAAGAAGGGAAAAATGATCACCGAATTATTTAGTTTCCAAAAAGTACACATTTCAAGGGTTTCGGGAATATCAAAATTCGGGTACATATTTGGTGTAAAATGATTGTTTTGCCCTCAATGCAAGGAAAGTCAGGTTTTGGGGTCTCGAACGGGCACGGGATCAACATGAAAGTTATAGGGATCAATGAGATAAGTAAAAAGAGATTAAAACAATAAACACAGAAATCTCAGATAATCCCCCAAGTAAACGCAAAGTCGTAAAAGGAACCCCCAAAGGACCCCACTAGTCACAAAGGCACTCAAAATTCCCCATCAAAAGCTATTATATCCCTAACTTAACCAAAACACACTAAACACGCTTAGAACTAACACATGACTTAATTAACACTAATCGAGGTCACTCGGGACGGGGTCTTACACGGTTGTTGAACCGAGCTTAGATACTTAAACAAAATCGACTTCCTCTACTTCCTAAAGCAAGTAAAGGGCTCGGTTAAGGAACCAAGGTCAAACACATGGAAAAAAAATGTTTGAAGGCAAACATGAGAAAGGAAGAAATGAAATTTTATTCATAAAAGGAAAGAGTACAATGTTTACAAAAGATCATAAAAAAAGTACATCAAAGATTTTTTTATTCGGCTTCGGCCCTAGCATCGCCAGCCTCTGTCGCCTCTACTTCGAGGGTAGCCTTGGAGGAAGAAGGGGCAGGAGTTGGTTCCGGCTCTGAGCCCGGGAACTTGGCTGGATTCTTGTAAGTCGGATGGTCTTCGTTGACCCCAGCCTCCTTCAGCACTGCCAGCCAACCAAGCTCCCAGGCCTGGTCCCTCACAGCGAGGACCTAAGCCTTTTAAAGGGTCGTCGCCTCTGCCACTCCATCATTGAAAGCAGCATCAGTCTCTGACTGGAGCTTGGTTTCGGCTTCCTCCCTCTATTTCTCGAGCTCGGTCGCCCTCCTCATCATCATCTCGATCTCGGCCTTCACCAACTCGAGCTCGGTCCAAAGGCCTCGGGTCCTCTCCTCCTGCTCCTCGGCCATCTTACTGCTCCCCTCCAAAGCCGTCTTGAGGTCTTTATTCTCAGTCTCCAACCTTAAGACCTTAGCACTGTTCTGTTGGACCCTCTCCAGCGAGACTTGGCTTTTCTGCAGTATCTGTAGAGGAAACAGACGTTAGAAAACAATAATCGAAATGAAATACTTAGTAAAATTTTTTGGGAAGGAAAACTCACCGATATGGCCGATTGCATTGTCGACTCCAGCAAAGCCACGTCGTTGGCCTCTCTATGCTTCGCCATGTCTCGCGGAAAGGCGCAGGCGTGGCCAAGCGCAGTGATCACGAGGGCATTCCCCGAGACCAGGTCCTCGACGTTCAGCGGCCTGCCGGGCCCAAGTTTAAGGCTCGGTCTCCAGGGAGCCGGCATGGTGGGCTGAGGAGCCGAAGCATCACTAGGGCCCGCTTAGCTGGGCCCTCAATTTTGGCCCTTTTTTCCGCCCTAGCCCCTTCCTGCACGGTTTCGGCAAGGTGCCACTGAACTTCCGAACCTGAAGAAGGAGCAAGAGTCGGAGCGGGGATGGGAGCCTTTGCAGAAGTCGAGGGGGCCGAGAGGGCTCGAGGAGCCCGGCCTCCGAATGCCAGAGCCTCCAAGTTCGTCACCACTATGGGAGGTCGGTGCCGCTCCATGTCTTCTTCCTCCTCCATGTGCTTGAAGTGTTGGTCTCGGCGGACTCGGTGTCGCACCTCGAAGAGCTCGCGGGAGTGGAAGTACTCTCTGGGGCAATCCGGGCTTCGGCTTCGGTTTCGGGCTGTTCTTCTTCGGCCTGGTGCTCTTCCCATTTCTGAGGTTCCCCGGTCCTCCTCTTGATCAAGGACTGGTACCTCAGCTCGTAGTTCAGAAGAAGATAAGCGGAGCGGCTGGAGTGACCTCGGTATCGGTACAATGCTCAAAACCAGTCTTCGTTCCTCGACTAACCGACCCGCCTGGCCTCCTGTCTTCTCTGACAAATGTCTGCACGACAAAGAGAAAACATTAGCTCGGCGGAAAAGGATAAAGAAGAATGTAGGGAAAGAGAAATTTAACAGGGTGTGAGTATTTACTCGGAGCAGTCCTGAAGCCATGGGGAACTCCCTCTCCACCTCAGTCTCGGCCACTTTGAATTCCTAGTTTCCTTAGACGAATAGGCGGCCGTCCCCCGCATATTTATTGGAGTCCTAAAAAGCGTTAACGAGACACTCCTGCTTCGTCTTTACTTGGAGGTAATAGGTATTATCACCTCCAGACTTGCACAAATCATAAACGTCCTCGATGACATGGACACTGAGGTTAATGCCGAGGATCCTATTGAGCTCGGCAACGCCCATGATGATCTTGAAGTCGTTCGGCATCAATTGACAGGGGCAGATGTGCCATTTGTTGAGGCAGGTCCTAAGGAGAGGGTGGGAGAAACCAGACCCCACCCTCGATTATGGTTACTAAAGGAAACGGCATCCAGCCGTTGGTGAAGGTATGGTCGTCTAAAGGGTTTGCGGGGTCATCTAGCCTAACCTGAACATCGTCAGGTACCCCATACCTAGCCCTAAATCCGGCCGTGGCCGCTGGTGTCTCCAACCAGTGCCTATAGATGCCCATTCCTATGGTCTGGAGAGGCTAGAAAGTCGAAAAGTTAAATTTGAAAGAAGGGAGAAAAGAGGGAAGAAACCCTAGACAGAAGAGGGAAACAAAAATGAACGAAATGGAAAACTTACAAAAAGGCTAGATGAGGCTAAACCCGAAGGGTGTTTGAAGATTGCGACCTCGGCGAGGATCTCTTTTCTGCAAGTCCCTCTTTCTTCTCTAAACGCAAAAGTGGAGAATGAGAGAGGGGTACCTCTACTTATAATGGCAAGAGGCGTCGTTTCAAATTTCAAGGACGCGCGCCATTTTTAGTACAGGGCACGTCTTTTCGAAACGATTGGAGGACCAATCAGTTGTTGACACATGGTGCCACCGGTACGCCTTCTGCATCGATTGACGCGCTACTAATCCCCTCGGGCAGACGAAACGACACCAACGTGCTATTAATCACCTCGGGCACACGAAGTGTCGTGACCCTGGACCGGGTCTACCGAACAAAACTGGGATCGGGACTAATGTGATGAGTGTGGTATGATGAATGGATAATATGTGGAGTGTATCATCAAGGTGTACACACTTATTTAATTTCCCACAGGTGTCCGCGGTGAGGATGTCACAACTATATATGAACGTTTCTTTTATTAAGTGCGGAAGCATGTAGCAAATCAAATATTCAAACCATCTCTAGTCATAAAGACAATATCACAGGTATAATAATGTATCAGAATGAGCAATGATCATTAGCATGTTTCCCAAAAGTAAGTTAAAGTTTATACAAAGGATCATTTAATTACATTCTAAAAAATAGAGGCCAACAAAGGCCAATATAAACAAAATACCAATTCCCAAAGAATGGCTAAATCGTTTCCCAAAATATTATGTCTCTCATAGCAACCGAATGTCTACACGATATCATCAGCACGCCACTCAACTAAGCGCTGCGGTTCCTCGACCGCCTCCTCTGGCTCCTCCTCAAGGTAACCGGCAACGGGACCTGAGTACCAAAAAGTGGGTCAAACACGACGGTTTGGCAAACGGGTGAAAATAGATAATAATTCAATAATAATTACATTTACCTTTAAAGACATTTAAACCTGTTCAATCAATGATCTTCATAAAAGAATCGAATCATTTAATGAAAACATAAGTACAGTGTAAAACATGTATGGGTATCCAAGGGATCGAGAAATAAGCAAGATGGTAACCACACGAATAAGTCCTCTATCACTAAAGTGACAGAGCAATAACTAGGCACTGACCTCAGTCACTCGAGGTGAGGAGAAATAGTGGATCTTATAAATACATATACATATACTATATATGACCACGGTAGCGAGCCGGGCATCGGGAACCACAGTAGCAATCTGTGGCATCGGGACAAGACCACGGTAAAACTGCAGTTGGCGGGACAAGAGGGAGATCTCCAAGTCGGTGGATCAGACAAACAGGGTTATCCAAGCTTAGTAGTGCCAACTCATAGGTCAAATCACAAATCGAGACATATGCAAGTAAATCAAGTACAATAAACGGGGGGGGGGGGGGGAAGAATGCTCAAAGGCATAACTGTCATTTCATGTTGGGCAATACATTTCGGGACAAGTAACTCTTACTAGTGTAACTTCAATGCTTTCGGGAAAACAAGTCATGTAATGTAAATTTCGGAAATAAGGAACTACAATGGATTATTGCAATTTCAGACAAAATATCGGTTTCAGGATTTATTTAAGGTGAATAGGGGTCCCGTATGTCGATTAAAATAATGACTTGGTACTCATTGAGTTTGAAGACATTCCGGGCTCCTTATATACTTTAGAGTTTTCAAACTTCAATGAGTCTTTGTGATGTGGTTTCTTTCTCGAACGGGCTCCAAACATATCTCCAAGTGAACAGTCCCCATCATTCTCTAAAAGGGTGCACAAATGATTGGGATGGAAACCCTCTTCATTTCTCTCCATTTCCAGGTTTCTGTGCAACTTCGGTCACCTGGCGGTTAGCCGTTGACTGACCGCGGTTGGTCTAACAGAATGCAGCTTACTGGAATAGTAACCATCATGGTGCGGTTAACTAGCGGTTAGCCGCCGCTGGCTAACGGTGAGGCTGACTGCTGGGTCAAGAGAAAATGGTGCTCTATGGAAAAGTGACCGCGAAGGTTCGGTCATCTGCCGGTTGGCCGCCAGTCACCAGGCGGCTAGCCGACAGGTGACTGCTGGTTGACTGCCAGGTGTGGGCAAAGCCCCACTGTGTTCAGATTTGAGCCCATTTCTCCCTTAAACCATCCTCACATCATCCCCTCCTACATTCCTGCAATAAAATGAGTCCAAGTCTCCTCCAATTCAACATTCAACACTTCCACTCTTTCATTTTACATTTCTCCCTTCACTTTCCTTCCATTCTCAATCAATCACAAAAGAGGAGAAAATTCACCAAATCACAAACATTCATCTAAGTCACTTAAAAGCATTAAATGATAGGCCAATTAATGCTAACATTTAAAAGAATTAGACAAGCTAACAAGATTCATTATGAGCATTTATTTCAAATCAATGCAACTCAATAAAAGTATGAAAGAAATAATGAAATCATTGATACTTCTCATGAAAACCATTCAAAGCTCAAAACATCAATTCATCCACTTGCCTTGGGTCTACTAATAAAAAAATCAAGCTACTAAACAAGCTCTCTCAAGAATCCTACAAGCACAAACAAAACCCCAAAAAACAAACCCTAAAATGGGTCAAACAGTGATATAGAAGGAGAGACCTTTCAATAATGGAGATGGAGCTTCTATAGGGTCACAAGAACACATATATAGGAGATGGAGATGATCACTTACTTGTAAGGTCCTCCAATGGCAAGAGTAAGCTCAACAAAGATCTCAACGTTGGTGGATTTCTCTACAAATGGTATCAAAAGGTAGCCTTCAAGATGAGGAAGAGAATGATAACCTCCATTTTGATGTTCGTGTAAGTTTGGTGTGGATTTGAGATGAAGAGAGCAAGGAGAAGAAGAAAAAAGTTGCAAGAAAACCCTAGGTTAAAGCTTGTGCTGGAAAAGGGAGATGGAAGATAGGTTCTCCTTATATAAGCAATGGGAATGGGTCCCACCACTTAAGAAACTCTTTGGGCTGAAATCATGTCTTTCGAAGTCTCGAATGAATTCGTCGAAGAAGGAAGAAACGATCGCCGAAATATCTAGTTTCCAAAAAATATATGTTTCGCGGGTTTCAGGAATATCAAGTTTTGGGTACAGATTTAGTGTAAAAAGACTGTTTTGCCCTCAAGGCTAGGAAATCGGGTTTCAGGGTCTCGAACGGAAACGGGATCAACATGAAAGTTGTCGGGATAAACGAGAAAAATGATATGGGATTAAAAAAATAAGTACAAAAATCTCCGATAAATCCCCTAGTAAACACAAAGTCACAAAAGAAACCCCCAAAGGGCCCCACTAGTCACAAAGCAAATCAAAATTCCCCAAAGCTATGTCAAAATCTATTCCAAATCCAACTTAGTCAAAGACTACTAATCACGCTTAAGACTAGCACGCGACTTAATTAACACTAATCGAGATCTCTATGTGGGAATCGTGTCGTGATTATATTATGTATATCATGCTTGTCGTGCGTGCTTGCTCTTTTCATTATAAATGATAGAGAAAGGATGGGCTCTTTGTGGATTGTAACTATTCATGATATTATATGTACTCATGCTAGTTTGTTTTAGTATCTCAGCTGTGTTGTATTCTCGAAAATGTATCTCAGTCATTGTAGTATTTCAAATCAGGGATTTGTTTATATGTTTTCTTATCACGTTATTTGTTTCATGTTTTCACCTAAATTGACTACCTTCCAAACCGTTGTGTTTGACCCTTGTTTGTTGGTGCCCAGGTGCAGGCGACGTTACCTTTGAGGAGGAGCGTCCGGAGGAGGCTTTTGAGCCAACCCCTGTTAGAGAGTGGCAGCCCGACGATGTCAACTAGACGTCGGGCGGGTTCTTGAGTTTCGTCATTATGTCATGGGTTTCTTTTGTTATTTTGAGAATTGTATTGGCCTCTGTTAGCCTCTCATGGGTTGTAACTAAAACTTAACTTCCTTAGAAACCCTCATACCATGTTTATTGTGTTCTAACTCTTGTTTTACAGCACCATGCCTCCAAGAAAAGCTCCAAACCATCATGCTTCGGGCAGTTATCAGAATGAGTCAGACACATCTAATACACCAACAGCCACACAGTTTCAGGAACTAATGCAAGCTATGATAGCACAACAAAGGTAGGCTAATGAAAACCAAGCAAGATTTCAAGAACAGTTAGCAAAGAAGGATGATGAAATGGCTCAAGTCCAGAGGCAACTCTTGGAAGTACTTCAGAACAGGAATGTAACTCCACCACCCGTGGGTCCGCAGATTGTTATTCAAAATAGGGATCCTGACCCTAATGCACTATTTGAGAAATTTAGGAAGAGAGCACCGAAGGAATTTTCGGGCAATGAGGACCCGTTAGTGGCAGATGACTGGCTAGTTAATACCGAGAAAATCTTCGATGTCTTTATGTGCACGGGAATACAGAAGGTCAACCTCACAGCTTCACTATTCTACGGGCTTGCAGATTGGTGGTGGCAAACAGTTAAGGATCCATATGCAGTGATGGCTGACGAAGAGGCGTGGGCAGCATTCAAGACACAATTTCAAGATAAATACATTCCCTCTCATGTCAAGAGGCAAAAGGCTATCGAATTTCAGCAGCTCAAACAAGGCAGCATGACGGTGCTAGACTATGTCACCAAGTTTGAGAGATTGGCTAGATATGCTACCGAGTTGATTGACACTGAAAGGAAAAAGATAACGAAGTTTTTGGAAGGATTGAATCCGATCATCATGAGAGATGTCATAGGAGTAGTTCCACCAGCTACATATGATGAGGCAGTCAAGCGGGCATATACGTTTGAAGATATTAACAACATGATTGTTCAGGACAGGAAGCAGCACTATCAGCAGCAGAATCAGAGGCAACAACAGAACAAGAAGCCAAGGCAAGAACAAGGTCAAGTGAGGCAGGGTTGTGGACATTGTGGCAAGAATCATGAAACACATGAATGTCGTAAGGCCATGGGTGTCTGTTTTAAATGTGGGGCTATAAACCATGCAATCAAGGATTGCCCACTACTTCAGAATCAAGGGAACAGAAACCAACAACAGAGACAAGTAGCTCCTCAGAACCAAGCACCAGTTTAGAATCAGGTTAGACCACCTCAGCAGCAGTAGCAGGCTAGGCCACCAGCACAAAATCAGAATACTCGTCCTCCACAACAGAACAGACATGCACAAAATCAGAATACTCGTCCTGCACAAATGATTGGGACGGAAACCCTCTTCATTTTTCTCCATTTCCAGGTTTCTGGGCAACTTCAGTCATCTGGCGGTTGGCCGCCGGTCACCAGGCGGCTAGCCGACAGGTGACCGCTGGATAACCGCCAGGTGCTGGCGAAGCCCCACTGTGTTCAAATTTGAGCCCCTTTCTCCCTTAAACCATCCTCACATCATCCCCCCTACATTCCTGCAATAAAATGAGTCCAAGACTCCTCCATTTCACCATTCAACACTTCCACTCTTTCATTTTACATTTCTCCCTTCACTTTCCTTCCATTCTCAATCAATCACAAAAGAGGAGAAAATTCACCAAATCACAAACATTCATCTAAGTCATTTGAAAGCATTAAATGATAGGCCAATAAATGCTAACATTTAAAAGAATTAGACAAGCTAACAAGATTCATTATGAGCGTTTATTTCAAATCAATGCAACTCAATAAAAGTATGAAAGAAATAATGAAATCATTGATACTTCTCATGAAAACCATTCAAAGCTCAAAACATCAATTCATCCACTTGCCTTGGGTCTTCTAATCAATAAATCAAGCTACTAAACAAGCTCTCTCAAGAATCCTACAAGCACAAACAAACCCTAAAATGGGTCAAACAATGAAATAGAAGGAGAGAACTTTCAATAATGGAGATGGAGCTTCTATAGGGTCACAAGAATACATATCTAGGAGATGAAGATGATCACTTACTTGTAAGGTCCTCTAATGGCAAGAGTAAGCTCAATGAAGATCTCAATGTTGGTGGATTTCTCTACAAATGGTATCAAAAGGTAGCCTTCAAGATGAGGAAGAGAATGATAACCTCCATTTTGATGTTGGTATAAGTTTGGTGTGGATTTCAGATGAAGAGAGCAAGGAGAAGAAGAGAAAAGTTGTAAGAAAACCCTAGGTTAAAGCTTGTGCTGGAAAAAAAAGATGGAAGATGGGTTCTCCTTATATGAGCAATGGGAATGGGTCCCACCACTTAAGAAACTCTTTGGGCTGAAATCATGTCTTTCGGAGTCTCGAATGAATTCGACGAAGAAGGAAGAAGTCAAGAAACGATCGCTGAAATATCTAGTTTTCAAAAAGTATATTTTTCGCGGGTTTCGGGAATATCAAGTTTTGGCTACAGATTTAGTGTAAAAATACTGGTTTGCCTTTAAAACTAGGAAATCGGGTTTCAAGGTCTCGAACAGAAACGGGATCAACATGAAAGTTGTCGGGATAAACAAGACAAATGAAACGGGATTAAAACAATAAGTACAAAAATCTCCGATAAATCCCCTAGTAAACACAAAGTCACAAAATGAACCCCCAAAGGGCCCCACTAGTCACAAAGCAAATCAAAATTCCCCAAAGTTATATCAAAAGCTATTACAAACTCAACTTAGTCAAAGACTACTAATCACGCTTAAGACTAGCACACGACTTGATTAAAACTAATCGGGATCTCTCGGGTCGGGGTCTTACACGAAGCGATGTCAACGTGCTATTAATTATCTCGGGCAGATAAAGTGACGTCGTGATGGAGATCAGATATCATTAGCCGACACTGAGATGCAATACAATGCGAGCATCAAGCCCAATATCCAGAAGATTCTCCCATCATACTGCTTAGCTCCCGACCCCAAAGAGTTCTAGAATTCTAAGAAGTCGAAAGCTAGGGGGCAATTGTGTAGGACATTTTCCTAATACCGAGATTATGTTAGTTTTGGTAAAGGTATTAGCTAGGCATATCTTGGTCTCGGCCTTTTCCATCTCGGCAATAGTGCCAGAATGTTTCCATACCGAGGTCACACCTGACCTCGGCATCATCTCCAATTCGGTTCGGATAGCCGAGACTGGCATTGACTCTTGGTCAGTTGTGACTGTATTCCTATTGAGGAGACTCAACTATGTTACAAAACGTATTAAGTGATGGTGACATGCCTCGGATCAAGACAAGAAGTTATCATTATCCAGCGGCTACGTCTACATCAAGGTAAGGTCCGATGGGACCCTGCTTCTAAGGTCAACTAAAGAAAGGTGCAATGGGACTCCACTCCCAAGACGTCAGGGTAAGGACTGATAAGACCCTACTCCCAAAAGTCAACTCTTTGCCTATGTATACAAAGAGCAACTCCAGAGAAGGTAGGCATATGCACATGCACAACACAACACTTACACCCATACTTTAAACTCCCCCTTCTTCTCCACTCACTCTTTCCTTGTCTAGTTGTTGAACTAACTAATGTATCGGAGTGCCTTTGGCTGACTGCAGCAAGGGTCTCTGACCTTTGTTTTTCCTTCCCTTTCAGGTCCGAGGCATCTGATTCTTCCTAAGAAGTTCTTTATCCATATAATCAAGCCCGTAAATGTTTAGGCACTATTTAGGCACCTACAGTAACAACTTACTCTACGCAATGCACCTAAATTTGCATCCAAACTGACATCACTCACTATGTAACCCATTAACAAAAAATTACAAAAGCTCTTCAGACTACCTAATCAAGGTCAAAATCCACTAATCTACTTCTCCAACCGCATCAACATACAAAACCCTACAATAGCATCTAATTATGATAAATTAAACCCCAAACACGATTAAAAAGGGTCGGGGATCTTACAAGTTTAAGGGGATTTTTAGAGAGAGAGAGAGAGAGAGAGAGAGAGTGCAGCCTCCGTTTATTAAACTATCAGCTCTAAACAACATTACATTGCTATTGAACCAAAAGCTCGCACGGCATCATTTGCTTATTATATTATCAAAAACACCCATCCGAGTACAGGAAGGGCAGGTGGGGTGCACCTCATTCCCACAGACCTCTTGCACTCTACTACTCATACTCACGGAATTCACAGTAGTAGGGCTCAAGGTCACACTCGCCGAGATATGTTTCGACCACTCGCCTGATCTGCTCTTCTTCCACTCCTTCCCGTCTAATTAATTCTCTCCCCGCCTCTGTCAATGCTTCGCACCTACAATTCTCATCTACATTCCACAGAATCCTGCAACACTCCTCCCCAGTAGAACACTCCAACAGTGGCTCGACGCTGCTGCCCACGGCACCGGCGTGACTGGCTTTCGTATTCTGTCGTGGCGGTGGTGGTCCTGTAGATGGAGGCCTCGGCCACGACCACTAGGACTTGGAGGAGACTGAGCTTATTGAGGGTGGATGCCATGTTTGCTGGTCTTTTGGTTGCTGGTTTGGATGTGTTTTGACTTGAATGGGAGAAGTAGGGTATTTATAGGAGGGGTTGAGGTTTGCATGGGAGGAAATGTGTACGGTGGAGATGGGCACATGGGTTAGATGTTTCTTGCAAATGCACTGCATGCGCTGATTTGGCGTTGTGTAACTGCGGGGATGATGTTTGTACGGATGTTTGTGGGTTGGTTTTATTTATTTATTTATTTTAAGATTTTCGTATATGCCCCATAATTCTTCCAAAATATCTAAACGAGCTCTTGTGGCTCTGGTATATGTAAATAGACCCCTATTTTGGGGTTTTAATACATTTCATGTCTCCCAATATGTGAATTTTATGGCAAAGAGAAACTATGGTCAGGTTTCTGCTTATTTTGACTGTTTCGCTCATCTCTTTATCCATCATCAATAGATTCCCTTTTCCTTCCCATTCTCTTTTTTTGCCTTTTCACTTTATCTTTTTTCACTTTCTTTGTACCAATTAAAGTTGCTTTCTTCATTCGTCATTAAAATGGAGTGATCGCATATACATCAGCAAAGTTCTCAACAATCAGCAGCCGACTTTTGAACATTGAGGTAAATTTTTTTTTTTTTTTTAGATATATGTTCTCTATGGATATGGATTAGCACAATGCAACCTTTTTTTGGTATTTGGATGATCGTTACATTGTTTTTGAGAAATGCATTTCAATTAGGGATGACAATTGGGCCGATTTAAACAAGGGCTCTCCTCGACCCCCTTCTGAGTCCTACCCCAGCCCATTCAGAATTTGAGGAGGATGTGGCACCAGGTTGGTTGGGCCCCGTTTGAGGAGGATGTGGCACCAGGTTGGTTGGGCTCGTGTGGGGCCTATTATGTGGTTAATCCATTGAACAATTCTGCTTTTAGCTTAATATCAATTCACTGTAGAGAAGAGAGAGAGAGAGAGAAGTACCAATTGAAATAGAATTCTAGTACAGAGCCACCCAGTTAGATGAATATATGATTTTTAGTGATATAATTAATAATAACTAAAATTAATGAACTCTAAAAAATGTGACTTTTAGCGGTGTAAAAATTTACTTTTAGTGGTTGAAAATTCTTCTTTGCTGCTAAAACGATCATTATTGCCTAACTAGGCACCGTCTAAGCATTAGTGGTGGAAAAAGTTCCTACCACGAAAAATGAATTTTAGCGGTGGAAAAAAAAATCCGCAAAAGTCACATTTTTTGTAGGAAGATATCAATTAAATTTAATTAAACTTCACTCAAACAATTGCTCTACTAAGATGGTACTTGTCAATCCAAAACATAATTTGCATTCGTGCTGCACATTGACACGTGTGGCATAGGAAATTAATTAAAGTCATCTATCAAAACTAAGAAAGTAAGAACGAGTGACACATTTATAATAGGGATTTTTATCAAATAATTAAGCTTAAAGTGTAATTAATTGATTTTATGAAGAATAATAACAAAATCACCATTTAATTGTTCGTGCCTTTTTTTTAACGAAATTACCCAAGTTGACAATATCGCCAACTAAGTTGGTGATATCGTCAACTTCTTGTATCTAAACCCACGAATTTTCTTCTTCTTCTTCTTTGTGAAACACTAGTCTACCCTGTGCATGCCATAATCAGTCCCCTAACTCTCTTCAAAGCCCCAAGCTCCGTTCTAAATTTCCAATTAAATAGAACTCCAAAAAAACCCAACCTGTTCGACAAAGAGTGGAAGAAGAAGAAGAAGAAAATTTGTGGGTTTAGATACCTTCATGTATCTTCCTATATCTAAACCCACGAGTTTTCTTCTTCTTCTTCTTCTTCGTGAAACACTAGTCTACCATGCCCATGCCATAATCAGTCCCCTAATTCTCTTCAAAGCCCTAAGCTCCGTTCTAAATTCCCAATTAAATAGAATCCCAAAAAAACCCAACATGTTCACCAAAGAGTTGAAAGAAGAAGAAAAAGAAAATTCGTGGGTTTAGATACAGGAAGTTGACGATAGCAATATCGTCAACTTCTTATTTTAAACCCACGAATTTTCATCTTCTTCATCGTGAAACACTAGTCTATAATGCGCATGCCATAATCAGTCCCCCAACTCTCTTCAAAGCCCCAAGCTCCATTCTAAATTTCCAATTAAATAAAACCCTAAAAAAACCCAACCTATTCGCCAAAGAGTGGAAGAAGAAGAAGAAAATTCGTGGGTTTAGATACAAGAAGTTGACGATATCGTCACCTTGGGTAATTTGGTCAAAAAAAAGATACGAAAAACTAAATGGTGGTTTTGTTATTATTCTTCATAAAATCGATTTATTACACTTTAAGATTAATTATTTGGTAAAGATCCCTATATAATATTGAGGCAATTTAACACATCACAGTAATGGACAATGGTTTGTTATTCAATCCACCATGGGGGCCTATTTATAAATAACAGAAACCTTAGAGTGCTATATGCAGAAATGGTTATAAAAATTACATGTGTAATTTAGCAAAAAAAAATAAAAGATTATAAGGGTAAAATCGTCATTCACAATCATTGAGCAAGAATTTCATGGTACTTTCTCATTACCATCAAATGTTCAGATTTCAGGATATGATAGATATTAAAATGCAAAAGCAGGGGCCTATTTACAAATGTTGGAACTATAAGGGGCCCATTTACAAATCTTAAAAACATTGGGCGTGGTGTTTTGGTTTTATATAACTCTTTTTTTCTCCTGGATGGATATGCTTCAGTTGATCCGGATTTTCTCTGGATCTATGAGCCCATTTTAAAAACTTTCTTTGGATCCTTCGGCCCATCTTAAAATTTCATGAATTTTAAATCCAAGGAAAAGGTTCTTGTTTATTGACATCGTGGACTAGATTTTGACCAAGGAGAAGTTGAATCCACTATAAGGTTGAATACGAGAGTACATGGCCCAGACATCTAGGTTTAGGTTGAATCCATTTTTCTCCTCAGTGCCTTTATGAGATCCAAGCCGATGAGACTCTAATTATTATACATAACATCCATACGTCATACATGGGTACCTGTAAGAACCCAATTTTTAATTACCATGATTAATGTTAGTTAATTACGATTAGTGACTAATGATGCCTAATTAGAGTTTAATCAAGAGTTTCCTGAGATTAGAGCTAAGTTGGATTACTTTCGGAGAGTTTCGGAAAGGTTCGTGAGACTACGGTTTTTTCCGGATTAAGTTAGAATTTCGAGATTTTTCAGGGGTATTTTGGAATTTTCATAAAAATTGCATATTAAGCCCAGACGTTAGGTATCGACGTGCCCAATGACTTTCATGTTCAATCCAAATTTATCCGAGGTCAGAAGGTCAAAATGGATGGGACTCAATGCTGTGCTTGAACTATGAACTTAGTCTAAACAAATTCCATACATCAAATTGAATGTATGAATTAAGATTAATTACACAGTTACACCCCAATTTAAAAAGTCTTATTCTAAAAAATCCTAGATCTAAAAAGAAACTAGAATGCCACAGTTACAATAAAAAAAATCAGAAAACCAATTGAAAGCACATAAAAGAATAAATAACAATAAAAGAGAGAGGATGTGTATGGGACGTCCAAAAGAGGGGGCTGGACGTCCCACACTTGGGATCTTTTTATGGATGCGGTTTTATGGACGGGCCTTTTAAGTATCTTGCCTTTAAATCCTACACATTTAGCTTCAATGATAGAAAGACACTGTTTAGGGCATGTTTGGCAACGGTCTTCGCCACGGATTCCTTGCCCAAAATCCACATTCGCGCGGATTTCCTTGTTTGGAATGGCATGGATTTGAAGAGGATGGATTGCAGAAATCCACCCTTTTAAATATTTGTAGAGTCGGATGCCCCCCCATCGGATTCATGGATTCCGCGCAAGAGGGGATTTGTGGAGCTATAGTACTTTTGGGCGTTAATAGAGGGCAGACCGGTTTTTACGTTTTTTTGGTTTTTTTGGGCCCCACAATCAAGATCTGAACCGATAATATTGTTAAGAAGGTCCAAAACGGCCATCTCCCAAAATTTCAGCCGTTGATTCATCTTAGATCTTGAGATATTTGCAAAATCGTCCAAACCATTAGATGACAATTCTGATATGCTGTGGGCCAAAAAACGGGATTAAATCCATTCCCTTTTTTTTCGATTTTCTGGTTCCTGTGGGCCCCAAGATCAAGATCTGAACCGTTAATTGTGTTAATAAGGTCCATAACGGCTATGTCCCAAAATTTCAGCCGTTGATTCATCTTAGATCTTGAGATATTTGCAAAACCGTGAGGGACAATGACGATAAGTGACAGTGAAGGTAAGTAGTAATGTGACCCTAAAAAGTTTTTGCTTTGGGAATGTACCTTTTAGATTCCCTAATCAAAATCCAAACCGTTAGTCATCTTTAAAAACTCCAAAACGGTCACTTCACCAAATATCAGCCGTTAATTCATCTTAAATCTCCAGATATGTGCCAAAATGTCTTACTGTGCAAACTATTATTGAAAACAGTCCGTTTTTTCTCATTTTTGAGTTTATGTGGGGTCCACGATCAAGATCAAAACCGGTCATTAGTTCTGGACGGTCAGACACGATAAGGTGACCAAATTACAACCGTTGATCCTTACTTTATCTTGAGATATTTGTATAAACATCAATTGGATCATACATTCTACAACTTATAAGAATCCTCCCTCCATCCAAACATGGAACTTTCATTGGGAATTCTACTTGAGGATTGTGGCTTTCTTTGGAGATGGAGAGAATCCTCTAAATATAGGATTCTTCACCGTTTACCAAACGTACGTGCCCTTAGAGTTTCTAGGAAGTCAACACGGATTAAACAAACATGCCCTTTGATAAAAACCTATTTCCTAAAAATTCGCACAAGCACTTTCAAACACCATCCACGAACCACTTGGATGGCACAACTCTAAAAATTAAAATGCAATCATCATCATCCAAGCCCAGTCCATTTCTCCATTTCAGCTTGGATAGGTTGTACTTCTGATGTATGCTTATTACTTTCATCGATGTCCTCTTCAACTACAACTACCACAAAACGCGTGTTCTGTGACTCGAACTACCGACCTACTAAGGCTTGATACAACTTGTAGGATCTTACACCCCATATAGTGGACGACCTCAATAGAGTTGTAACAAAAGTTTTACATTGGCCGTAACCTACTAGAAGCAACTCCACTCCTTTATTCCGACTTGTGACCAGCAGTTACAATAAATTGGCATCTCCTAAAAGAGTTCTTTCCAAACAAGAAACAGTTTACATGAGCGGAAATTATCCCATAACCTTGTTCATACTGACGCCACCACATGCACCAGCAGAGCATTAAACCACAGCAGAGATACAAAATAGTTTGCTGAAAGTGAAAAAAAAAAAAAAAAGGAATTGGTTCTACTTCTTCTTGCCTGCTTTACCTTCCTTTCTTCGCACGACTTCATCAGCATACCTGACACCCTTCCCTTTGTATGGCTCGGGGGGCCTCCACAACCTCACAGAAGCAGCAAAGTCTCCAATGGAACACTTGTCGTATCCACTGATGATGATTCGGGTGTTGTCTTCCACCTTCACTTGGATGCCATCTGGAATTGGCATACGAACTGGATGCGAGAACCCAAGGTTCAGTACCAAGTCCTTACCCTCCAACATGGCACGGTAACCAACCCCAACCAATAGGAGTCGCTTTTCGAATCCCTTGGATACACCGACCACCATATTGTCAGTAAGAGTTCTGCATAGGAAATTGAGGAAATTACAGTTATTTCAGAAAATAAAATTTCCAGATACTGTGTTTTGGTAAGTAAATCAAATTACAAACAGATCAAATATTTTGGCAAAATGGATGACTATATTCCACTTGGTTCATTGAACACAAAGTTATCAAAAAAAAAAAAAAAAAAGAAGACAATCAGCAACGATTTGAAGTAGGAATGGAAAATTAGTTAAAAAATACAAGGGGTAAACAACGAAAAGATATCTAATTGTAGGTTGCCCGTAGAACATGACTCAATGTATAAAACGAGTGTATAGATACAGTAAGTTTTTCAATTCCAGTTTTCAAACCCAGCCTTCTTAGGGTTTAGGTGGGTGACCATATTGTGTAGCTGTAGAAGTTGAAGAAAAAATATATCTAAGGAAACTGATTAAAAGAAAAGATATATATAATAATTAATAAAAAAGAGCATTTCATATAAATATGCATAACATTAAGAGCCTTCAATGCATTCTTGAAAGATTATGTCAGTTGTTGAATAAATGATTGCATGAGTAAACAATTTAAAGTAAAACTTGTAAAAATAAACATATCCACATCAAAGACCCTGATTTTGGGAAATGGGGCACTCATATCTCATCAGTGCTGGTCCCTGCGCTTGAGCATCATAGACAACAATTTCTTGAACACTGAGTTATCACATAGCAACAACACAGAAATACAAGATATGTATATTTTGGCTCCAAAAAAAAAAAAAAAAAAAAAAAAACAGATTAAGATCATTTCTGAAAAAGATATAAAAGAAATACTAAATTACCAGCCATATCAACAAGTTATCAGACGTATTGGCAAACTATAGCTAATATCTGCTGACATTAGTGGCCGACAAAGGTGATATCTTGAGTAAGGTGATAAATATAACATTCAAATTACAGTCAAGGCTCACCAGTGCCTATAGTTACCAGTGAAGACAATACCATAACAGCTGATATTTTAAACCAATTGGTGCATAGCCAGCGGCTCCTAGTGAAACCATACATAGTTTACAAGAGAAGAAATGTTGTAGATCATATGTTTCAATCTTCACAGCTATCTGAACTTATTACAAAAGATATTTGAGAAGAATTCAACAAGCAGAATAAAATGAGAAGAGAGAGCTTACATGAGAATGTAGATTTTCTTGGCTGCACTGGAGAGTGGAGACAGAAGGTTTCTGGTTTTGTTTTTTCTTTCTTTTTTTTTAGTATTTTACAGAGTATTTATGTAAGATAATATGAGGCAACATGCCAAACAGATGTTCAAATGTGCAGTTTAGACAATTTTTTTGCAACACAAAACAATTGAATGATCAACATACCATGAATAAATCAAAATCCCATCACTGGCCCCCACCGCTTTCATAAAGGGAAAATAAATAGCTGATTTCCATGGGAATGGTGTTCAGATCCCCATTTCAAGGTGTACTGCACGATTCCTGTCTCCTTGTTGTAACATTCTATTTCCTGGGTTTCACATGTTTTAGAAGGGCGAGAGGGTTCACATATATTCTAGATTATGGACAAGTGTGAGCAGTATTCTAGAAGAATGTGGAAGTGCTTTATGTCATACAGTGTTTTAAGTCTCCCCTCCAAAAGGGAAAAATGGAAATAGGGCTTTTCAACCTTGCCCCCCTTTTTTTGTATTCAAATGCAATTCATTTCAGGTAATAAAAAGAGTCTAGATATTTCCATTGAAACCAAGCATCAATGCAGAACTTAAGTTGAGGAATTAAGGAAGACCCACAATGAAAGAATCTTCTTTTATAACTTCTGATAGATACAATTAATTGGTCATTCGAAAAAAAATAATTGTACCTTCAGTTTCCAAAAGAAATGTTCATAGGTTCAGAGAAAAAGATGAAGCACGAGAAATAAAGAAAAAAGCAGAAGGACAACTGCAAGTCATCAATATATCCAACTACTGTTCACTAGTGATTACATTTATTAGGGAACTGGACAAAAAGGGGAAAAAAGGCTGCTTACCTGAAAAGGCCATGCATTTGGTTGGCTCTTCTAGTTTCCATTGCTTTGTAAACCCTCAAAATCCCAGATGCCTCTTTTTCAATCTTAACTTCACGTGGGTAAGTCCTTGAAAGTTCCCCTAATGGACCCTTCACTCGCAAATCCTGCCCTTCCATTGTGATGGTGACATTGGATGGCACTTCTATTGGCCTCTTCCCGATTCTTGATTCCTTGCATTCCACAGTCCTCCTCAGAAATCCAATCCTAGTGACAGGAGTACCAGTAATACAAAGAGCACTTCTCTCACCCAGAAAGCTGGATCCTAAATGGCTGAAACCCGAAGCACAAAACCCAACAACAATTTTACTGTTTCATTTACTGTAAGCAATAAAAACTCAAGTTCCTAAATACAAACAGACGGATAAAGTAACATTTTCGATCTTCTTGGGTGGGTACATATTGCTGTTCTAGGATGTGCTGCTGCTGTAGACAAGGAGAGTGAGCAGGGAATGAAAGCACCCCAATTTTTTAAAATTTTACATACAGTTTTATATCTTACAAATAATTTTACTCTGATTTCTTAAAAAGAAAACCATCATGTAATTGATGCTAGCTCTTCTGTTCAATAAAAATGTCATTTGTTCAAATGCGGTTAAGTATTCAAATGAATCATATATTAAGATTAAAATTCAGATCTTCTTTCTGATTAAACCATTATGATAAAACGCCATTTCAGGATTACACCATTCTGCCCAAACTAGAGACTCTAGCGTACTGTGAAAGTAAAATTTGGATCACTTTAAGATATGGACACAGGAAGATATAATTACACTGCTCAGCCCAATGACACTAATTTGTCCAGACTCAAGCGTGCTATGAAAGTAAATGTTGGATTCAAAACCGCCATGGTTTCCACAACTAAATTCTGATTTTAGAGCATGATATCAAATATTTCACATGCAATCAGAAGCCTTCTTTATTATTTTTTTATTGAGAAGCATCGAAATCAGATTGACACCCAATTAAAATCTGTAAAAGCCCAACAAGTTCACGAGATCAATCAAACAAAATTATGAGAATCACAATCAAATATAATGAATGACAATGTCAATCTAACCACGCTCATAGTTTTCCAACCACGGGAGATAAAACAATTTTTTTCTTTTACTAAGTGGACGAGGTTTGTATACAACAGCTACAGCAAAAGGAACAAAACAAGAGCATATATACAACATCAACCAAGCTCTATCCTTCTGACCATGGTAATCAAACATTCAAAATTTCAAAACATGCACAACAGCACAACAACCAAACACAAAGTTTCATGGTTTTTTTGGTCGTTAACTCCATCCAGTCGATGTTTATTTGAAAGAATTCTGAGAATTCTTGTCTGTAAGTGCGACACCCCCCCCCCCCCCCCCCCCCCCCCCCCCCAAGTGAGATTTCTTCAAAGGGCCAGCTTTATGAAGTCTCGCCATTCAAACAGTATGAGCGAACAACAACTGCATTGCTCCCGACAAGGGCAACTCCCATCAAAACTATCCTAAACCCTAAATGAAATGAAGTTCTCCTTCATTTTGCCTTCTTTGGGACTCATTTCCGCCAAAATGATAAATAAAAAATTAGACTTTCCAAAGAATTTGAATACATAATAGGACACTGGTAACAACCATTCATTAAATGTGTAGCGCAAAACCTAAGAATACGAAAAAGAAATTTTGCCAAAATGATAAATAAAAAATTAGACTTTCCAAAAAAATTTAATACATAATAGGACACTGGTAACAACCATTCATTAAATGTGTAGCGCAAAACCTAAGAATACGAAAAAAAATATTATTGCCTTAATGTGTTGGGGAGGGTGTCAAACCTGTGACCACATGATCAGGTAGTGCGCCTGGACTAGTTCTGCTACGGTGGAATTACAGAAAGCAAGTACAAAATGTATATAAATAATATAAATGAGGCAGGGCAGGTCAAGCACACCCAACTCATTTCAAGTCTGAACATCCAACCCACCCCTAATAGGAGCGGATCAGAACGAGTCGCCTGTTTTAACCCAACCCATTGCCATCCATAACACACACAGGGAGAGACTTGGTTCTCGACCCTCCTATGGCAAACTAAAAAAACTCCACAACTACTCATTTTTCTAACCCTTTATCGCAATTAAACAAACAGGTGGCATGCAATGTCCACAAAAAATGCTTTGCAATGCACAATGGCCCCATAATAAGAACACCCCCAATCACAAGCCTCCCCAGTTACACAACAGTGGCTCAATCGAAAGTAAATTTTAGATAAATACCATATACTAAAATCCATTAAATAATCAAGACCCAGCTCATATTTTTCATATCTATACATCAGAATGCCTTCAGTCTACAATTATATTGAACACACATCTCTCCCGTAAACACCCACTTTCATCTATAGACAATGGTAGATGAGAACACCAGATTTCAGGTTCAATTCACATAACTGCATCAAATGGTTAAAAAAAAAAAAAAAGAGACAAAAAACAGTATATAAAACCTTCCCATCTGAAGCCATGCATATAAAAATGAAAACCCAAGACTCTATTCAAATTTATTCTAGAGATTGTTTTCCAATGCTTTAAAATACCATGGAAAGATGGAAAAAGGAACAGAAACAAAGAGTAATTACAAATGAAAAGGGAATGAAACGAAATGGGCTACCATGAATGGGTGGTAGAAGTGACTGAAGAAGCCATGAATCTGGTTATCTCTTTAACCAAGAGCAAAAAGGAGGAGCCTGTGCGCTGGGTTGTATTGTATGGAAGAGTAATCTGAAATGGCCGGGGAAGTGGATAGGAGAAGTGAAATTTTGATCGGGCTTGACCCGAACCTACTGGCTCGACCCAACCAAAGGTTAATTTTGGGTTGGGCTCAGGCCTGGATTTCCCAAACCCGGATGAGATTCGGGTCTGATTAAGATTTGGCCTTGGAGTATCTAATGCACCTAAGTACCTGGGTTATTTTTTAAGGCTTATTTCTTTACTAGAATTTTTAAAATTTATATCTGGTGATTGTGATTGTTTGGGAATTCCAAATGTTGAGATTCTGAAATGCTACTGAGTTATGTTAT
This sequence comes from Cinnamomum chago, assembly GCA_038049695.1. Lineage (NCBI taxonomy): Eukaryota > Viridiplantae > Streptophyta > Magnoliopsida > Laurales > Lauraceae > Cinnamomum > Cinnamomum chago. Next base: position 40,185,958 of record CP142460.1, read on the forward strand.
TTTTTTACTTTCCTATTTCATTCATGCCTTATAATTTATGAATTCCTTAATTCTATAAATTTCCTACTTCATTGCTAAAAGAGTTAATGATTGGAATTATACTCATGTATGCATTGTTTATATACAAAGTCAACTTTAAAGTGCTTAAGAATGTATAAGTACAGTGGAGTACACGTATAAGTCCCACTAAACCCTGAAGGGTAAGCTCAACTGGCTTAGAACCACAGTTTGCTTCTGGAGGTTGAGGGTTCGAAACTGTACTACCACACTAGGATCACAAGAAATTTACCCGGCTTTCCTTGAGCCCGTAGGGATTAGTCCGGCCCAAAGGGCTGGGACACCCTAATCCGTTTTTATTTTTATTTTTTTTAAGTCCCACTTAATGACAAAAATGTTGGACTCAAACTTGAGGCCCACGTTCATAAATCTCGAAAAGTACTCAGAAGCTCATATGTTCAACCCTCAAAATCTCAAATTGCTCAATTCCTAAAAATGCCCAAATGCATAGATTGCTTAGATGTTACAAATGCGCAAAATGTTTAACTCCACTCTTTCTTCTACATCCAAAAAAAAAAATAACCACACATAAAAAAATGGATTTAAAAAAACGGTTTTTGACATATTAATCCTCGTTAAATTGGGTTTTTCTAACTTCAAGACCAAAATTCAAATAATGTCTTGAGAATTACTTGACTCTGGGGCAATGTGTTTTTTTTTTTTTTTTTTTTTACATTTTTGACCAAATTTTGTGATATCATGGAAAGAATGTATGTTGCAAAAACTGCTAAATCTCATGATATCAGGGGACTGCCCCCATGAAGTCAATGCTTTTATGAAGCATCTTAGGGGAAAAAATTCGAATGATAAAACCTAAGTAATGGTGGTCAAATGTGTATTTACTTTTCACAAAATTTCATTTTTTGTGTTATGTAAAAACACGAATTCGGTTGCTTATTGCAAAAAAAATGTATCATACAGAAATTCATAAATTCCATGATATCATGGGATATGGTACAAAAAAGTTAAAAAGAAAAATGCTTAATAAAGTCAAGCGAGGTTGGTGGCATTATTTAAATCTTGGTCATGAAATTGGAAACAATGGATTTCAAGAGGATTAATATGTCAAAATCCCAAAAAGTAATACAATCATCTAAAAGTGGTTAAGTATTTCAACATCTAGCCACACAAACATAATCCAAATTTAATACAATCATCCAAAAGTGCTAGAGTTTCTCCATATCCATCCACACAAATATAAAGTAACAAACACACTCATCGAAAAGTAAATTTTTGGGGGATTCGGCGACAAGTCCCTGAATATTTCACTTTGTTGCCTTAGATCCACAATCTTTTTTTATAGTGTGATAGGTCATTTTTCCAAATTTGAAAACCTAAAATGTTTAATTTACCCTTTCTTTAAATCATATCCCATGATCAGTGGGATAAGCCATTAATAATGGTCAACTACCATTAAATTAATCACGATTAATAAAATTCCACTAATGAGATTTTCAAATCAATTTAAAAAAAAACACAAATAAGTTTCAAAAAACAAGAAAAAAAATTCAAATAAATTTCTAAAAATGAAATAAATTTAAAAAGCGCAAATAAAATTTAAAAAACACAAATAAATTTCAAAAGAAAGCAAATAAATTTAAAAAAACACAATAAATTTAAGAAAATAGCAACAAATTTCAAAAGAACGCAAATAAATTTAAAAAGACACAAATAAATCTCAAAAAATATAAATAAATTTCAAAAGATGAAAATAAATTTCAAAAGACCCAAATAAATTTAAAAAAAATATAAATAAATTTCAAAAGACTCAAATAAATTTTAAAAGAAGTAAATAAAATTAAAAAATGAAAATAAATTAAAAAAAAATACATTTGCCAAAACTAAGATAACCCCAATTTCCAAATTAGCGAACAATGTGGCAAAAAACTCTAGTCTTTTTGTCAAAAACTTAGTTAAATTTATTTCAAAAAATACAAATAAATTTCAAAAGACACAAATAAAATTAAAAAACACAAATAAATCTGCCAAAAACTCATATAGATTTGTTCCAGAACTCAGATAAATAGCCTAAAACTCAGATAGATTTGGCCAGAACTAAGATAAATTTGTCCGGAATTCAAATAAATTTGTTCCAGAAGTCAGATAAATAGCCAAAAATTCAGACAGATTTGTCCAGAACTCAGATAAATTTGTTCTAAAAGTCAGATAAATAGCCAAAACTCAGTCAGATTTGTCCAGAACTCAGATAAATTTGACTAGAACGGGGATGGACTTCTGGAATGAGTCAGGTCAAACCTGACCTAGAACCAACCCGGAACTGCTGTTGATCCTAGGCCCACTTTCTTCTTCTTCTTCATTCTGGAACCAGAAACACAAAAACAAACTTCCATTCGCCTTCTTCCTCGATTCCGGAGATGGAAAAGCATGGCGTCCGGTGGCGATCCCCCTTCTCCGGCAACACGTAGGAACGGCGGTGGCGCAGGAAATCCAGCGATGGCGCAGAAGATCGTCTTCTTCTTCGTTTCATGTTCTGCAAGTCTTCTTCTTCTTCTTCTTCTTTGCACGTGTCTTCTTCTTCTTCTTTTTCTTCTTCTTTACAGGGGTTTTCTTCTTTGCAGTTGGGTTTGGAATAGCTTTTGTTATAGTTTTTGGGAATTTTGAGTGTTTTGGTGACTAGTGGGGCCCTATGGGGGTTCCCTTTTCGACTTTGCGTTTGCTTAGAGGATTTTTCAGAATTGTTTTGATTTGCGTTCTTATCCCGTTTCATTAATCTTATTAATCCCTACAACTTTCATGTTGATCCCGTTCCCATTCGAGACCCCGAAACCCGATTTCTTAGCCTTGAGGGCAAAACAGTCTTTTTACACTAAACCTGTACCCAAAACTTGATATCCCCGAAACCCGCGAAACATATACTTTTTGGAATCTAGATATTTCGGTGATCATTTCTTCCTTCTTCGTCGAATTCATTTGAAGTCCTGAAAGACATGATTTCAGCTTAAAGAGTTCGTAAGTGGTGGGACCCATCCTCATTGCTTATATAAGGAGAAACTCATCTTCCATTTCTCTTTTCCAGCACAAAAGAGAACCTAGGGTTTGTTTTGGTAACTTTCTCTTCTTATTCTTGCTCTCTCCATCTTAATCTCCCACCAAATTTGCACCAACATCAAAATAGACTTCACCATTCTCTTCCTCATCTTGAAGGCTACCTATTGATACCATTTGTGAAGGAAATCTCTCATTCCAAGATCTTCTTTGAGCTAACTCTTTCCATTTGAAGGTCATCCAAGTAAGCAATCTTCTCCATCTTCTAGATTTGTATTCTTCTAGTCCTTGAGAGGCCCCATTTTCATTATTGTGAGTTCTATCTTCTTCATTCTTGATTTGACCCATTTTAGGGTTTGTTTTGGGGGTTTTTGCTTGTAGCTTGGATTTTGAGATTGAGAGGTGATTAGAGACTTGGATCTTCTTGATTAGATACCAAAGGCAAGTGGATGATTAGATTTTTTGAGTTTTAAATGATTTGGTGAAATATTAATGATTTACTCATGCTTTTATTGACTTGCATTGTTGAAAATAAATGCTCATCAATGGATTTTGTTAATTCATTGTTGTCTTGGATTGAGGTGGTTTATAGCTTTCATTATATCTCTTGTGTTGGCTGTATAAGTGTTGAAAGGAGGAAAAAGAAAAATGACCCATTTCACTGTAGAACAGAACCTGCAGTGCACGCGGTTGACCGGCGACAAAGAGACAGGTTCTCTGGAACCTGACCAAAAACACTGTTGACCATTTTTAGTTACAACTGCCGGGCCAGTCGACCGGGCACACAGGAAACAGGTTGACCTGACCGGAGCTGCTGTGTACGGGGTCGACCGGACCTTGACCAGATCGACCGGGCCAACTGAAAATACCTTCTTGGAAGGGATTTTTACCCTATTTTTGGATGGACTTAGGTGGGACTTTGGCTGCCCTTTTTGGACTCATTTGACTATATATGAGGATGTCTTGAGCAGACGTTCTTCACGGTTATTCCGGTTGCATCGGAATCCAATCTAATTCAATCTTGAACGGTACGGGACAACGCGATACCTTCTTTATATCTATGCACGAAGTCTATTTGTTTGAGATTGCGAATCCTATCCCTTCGGTGACTGAGTAGGTTGTACGATGCTTCAGGAGTAACATTGTACTTAGGATTGGATTGTCTATTGTTTTGATTTTAATCATACCGTCTGGTACTATCTATAAGCTCATTTAAAGTTTTGAAAACCCTAAAGTGTATAAGGAGCCCGAAATGTCTTCAAACTCAAAGAGTACCAAGTCATTATTACAATTGACATACGGGACCCCTATTCACCTTAAATAAATATTGAAATCGCTGTTTTACCTGAAATTGTAATAGTTCATTGTATTTCCCTATTCCCGAGACTTACATTACATGACTTGTTTTCCCGAAAGCATTGAAGTTACACTAGTAACAGTTACTTGTCCCGAAATGCATTGCTCGACATGAAATGAAAGTTATGCCTTTGAGCATTCTTGCTCTGTCCGTTTATTTACTTGAACTGGATGTGTTTTACACATGTCTTGATTTCTGTTATTTGACCTATGAGTCGGCACCACTAAGTTTGGATGACCTTGTTGGTTTGATCCACCAACTTAGAGATCCCCCTCTCGTCCGGCCAGCTACAGTTTGGATCCCGATACCCGGCTCGCTCTCGTGGTTCCCGATACCCGGCTCGCTACCATGGTTCACGATGCCCGGCTTGCCACCGTGGCTAGGGATGTCAATGGACCGAAGCGGGGGCGGGGGGCATGGTCTCCATCCTCGTACCCGCTTAAAAAATCTTCGTCTATCCCCGGTCCACCTCCGCTAACGGGTATAATTTTCATCCCCATCCCCGTCCACGGGTAAATTTATAATCCCCATCCCCGCTTCCCCCGTACCCGCCTAAGCCTTTTTTTTTTTAGCCTTCCCCCAGCTTCCTTGCAACAGGAGATCACACCTGAATCAAGGGTATGAGAAATATTATGACACTTTCAGTACACGAACATCAATAGAGGACTACTCCTAAAAAATCATATACATAACAGCGAAATCAAACCAATCACTGCTGCCACGAACACCTGATACATACATTCCTATGAAAAACAACAGCACCTAAATCACTAAATGTCATAACACCATAGGTACACTACATAAATTAATTTTGAAATAAATTCCTAAAAAAACCCATAATAGCAAAAGTGATGGAGCAAACCTTTCTTCTTTCATTACACAATAGCCCAGGTTAATTTGCAAAAAATAGACAAGAGCAGTCAGGCCAGACCAACTGGCCAGTCTTCAACCAAACAAATGTCCAAAATAACACAAATAACAAATATCCAAAATACTACTTCAATCATCGGTGGTAGAATCATCGGTGGTAGAATCTACTTCTTCAATCATCACTTAACACCATCGGTGGTGGTAGAATCTACTTCTTCAACATCATTTTCCTATATCATTAAAAGAAAAAAAAATTTAGAATATTCCAAAGAGAAATTTTCAACTAAAATAATATACCTCATCATCAACATCAAGATCCTCCAATAATGTGTAGCTCTTCATGCCCGTCGAAGTAGATGAACCTAACAAAAAATTTTTTTTAATGCATTAGTCATACTTTACCCCCCAAAAAAAAATTATGATGCACATACAAATAATATTTCATTACCTCGTCTTTCAGCACATAACCAACTTTGAGAGCACATTAAAGCCTCTACTGTAGTTGGAAGAAGTCTATTACGATGTGGACTGATCACCCTCCCACTTGTGCTAAAAGCAGATTCCGAGGCAACGGTAGAAACAGGAATATCAAAAAGATCTTTAGCAATCATTAGGACAAGGGGATATTTGGGACCACTTGTCTTCCAAAAAGACAGTACATCAAAATATGAAGTTCTTGGCATCATACCATCTTCTAAGTAACAATCCAACTCAGACCTCCCACGTGCTTTTGTTATGTCTCTTGTTTGTATAAACTTATCAAAATCAGAAAGATCATCAATTAATGGAGAGTTGGAATCAATATCTGATTGAAGAGGGGGAGGAGAAGGTTGTGGTTCATAATGACTTCCTTGCCTCGCTTCATATTCGCCAACCAATTCCAAGCAAAGCTCCTTAATCCTCATTACTGCATTTAAAGCTTCCACACCTCCATACATTTTCTCATAGTAATACTCCAAAATTCCCAACTTATACCGTGGATCTAAAACAGTGGCTATTCCCATAACACCATGAATCACACTCCAATATTTGTTAAACTTTTCCAACATATTCAAGGCCATATCTTTTATCACATCTTTGGGACTTTGAAGCCACTTAGATATTTCTACTCTTATCCCACAAATAGTTGGAAAGTATACATTGGCAGTAGGATACTTTGTACCTGAAAACAATTTGGTTGCAGTATGAAACAATTCCAATTTTTCACAAATCTCTCTTGCCACCTCCCAATCATCTTCAGTCGGACAAATCTTGTAATGAGAATCTCGATATTTCAAGCTGATGGAACGCGCTCCGGCCCCGGCGCTACCGGGCGTCGGCGGACGTGGGAGTCCGTTTAGTCCGACCCTTTCGCCCCCGGAAGGCGGAGCGCGCATCAACGCTTTTGTGTGTTTGTGGGTGTGCCAGATTTTCTATTTTACTTGGAATTGCAAGTGATGATCCGGAGATCAATCTTCGCAAGTAAAAAGGAAATCAACTTCTTTTCAAGTTTCCATTGTACATATATTTAAGAAAAGAGACAGTTTTTTATTTTGCCGTAAAAGACGATTTTTTTGGCATTCATAGCCGATTTTTGGCGTTTATAGCCGATTTGTGGCGTTTATAGCCGATTTACAATTCTCATCAATAATGAAAGACAAGAGTTGTGGTTTTTTGTCTCTCTAAAAAAATACAAAATACAATGAAAAGCGAGAAAGGAAGAATCTAACTTTTCAGGAGATTGTGGGAGGGACCCGTTTAGATTGACGGTCGCGAGTCATGTATGGACTCCGCCATCATCCATGCAAATGAGAACGTCGGATGCTTTGGATTCGCTTGGCTTGGCTATATCCTCAGATTTGTAGAGAACAAAGACCGAGAGAAGGTCTTATGTTCAATAAAAAGCCTAGTAGACAGGCTGAAGAGCCATGTCTAAGCCACTTTTGTTGAAGTAGAAGGTAAAGGACCTTGGGGGGAGTGCCCCCCAAGGGACTTTTGTCAACTTGTAGTGGAGGCTGCTGCGGAATTCCGACAGAGGTTTCTCTCTCTCTGAGCTTCTGGATCTCTAGAGCAGGAATTGCTGATGATTTTTTTGATCCCCGGAATGCTTGGAGGGGACTCCTATTTATAGGCTTTTGGTGGCCTTTAGGAGTGGTTTATGGTCATTTATGGCAATTATGGCAATAAAGCCAAGTTATGGGAGGAGTTACAGGTTTAATTGCCTTTTGTTTTGTAACTCCTGACCCTTGGATTTCATTGGCCAAAGGAGAGTCATGGGCATTTAGCTGCCTTTAATCTCCATTATGTTAGGAGTTTCATGGCTTGAATGCCATGATTGCTTGGACTTGTAACTCCTAAACGGAGGCTTCTGATTGGGCCGTCCAAAATAATGAGTTAATGACCGCATTAACTTGCCATAAACGGGCCAATTGATAGCGTTAAGTGGCCGCCTTGGTAGCTGAAGAGTCGCGGGCCATGTTGCGTCTTTTGGAATTCCCTTTGCGATGATCATCGATGGATCCTTATGTAAATCAACAATAGATGATCATGTAGTTTCAGACATTGGTTGATACCAGCGGGCCGGCAGCATCTGTCCAGTCGATTTTGCGATCGGGCGGGAAGAAAGTGCACTTTTTTTTTGGTTCGGCTGGCGATCAATGAAGTTTATGAAGTTCTGGAAAGTAGTCCTGTGATCTTGATGAATATCAGTGAATTTGGAGCCTCAAAAGCCTGAATCTGGAAAAATCACAGGGACAGAACAACTCGTCTCGCGAAAACGGACGAAACGGGGGGTCCCGGGGCGAAATCGGCGCCCCGGACCTCCCAGGGTCGCCGGCGACCATGGGGGGAAAAAACCTCCCCGGGGCCCCTTTTTGGCTGTTTCTCGTCATTTTTTGCTTCCATTTTTTTTGCTTATTTTCTCTGACATTTCTCCACATCATTTGGCTTGATTTCCCTCTGAAAAACCTGATGAGAATCCTTGCAAATTGGTTTGCAAAGTTTCCGATTTTCCGGGAAAAGCCGAACGCAGAACTGCTGATTTTCCGCCAGAAGCTGAAACAGGATCAAACGATGTCGGAATGACCTGAAATTTGAGGTGAAGCTTCTTGAGCATTAAATAAGACCAACCATGGGCTTTCGTTTGAGTTTTGAAGCCGTTTGGGGTCCCGCAAATGCTAGGCTTTGTTCCGCCGTGAGGAAAATGACGGGCTTTGATGTGCGGTCAACCGATGTCCGATTGACCTGAAATTTGACGGGGAGCCTATTGGAGTCATTTTAAGATGATCCACAGGCTCCGCTTTGGGAATCATGGTCCCGGAGAGCTTCGCCGCCGGTAGGCCCGATTTGGCTTCCGAGAGTCAAAGTCTGGTAAAATGTTGTCGAAATGACCTGAAACTTGACGTGTAGCCATTTGTAAGCATCGTGAAGCCAACCATGTGCTTGGTCTGATGATAAATGGCCTTGGTGGTTCTCGCCGCCGGAAGGCTTGATTTAACTGTTGGAGAGTTGATGATGGGTCAAACGTTACTGGTTTGACTTGAAACTTGACGTGGAGCCCTTTGGACATATTTTGAAAACATCCATAGGCCCCGATCGAAGATTTGGTGTCTCCGATTCTGCTGCCGCCGGGAGCGCTTGTTTAGCTGTCGGAGTAGTGAAGTTAGGCCAAATGATCTTGAAATGGCCCAAAACTTCCTGTGTGCCTCTCTTTTGGTTGTTTTGAATGACCTTGCAGTTTTTGTTTGATTCTGACAAGATCTGATGCTTGAAGTAGCGCCTGCCTATTTTTGGTAGGATGCGGCTCCGTGTAGCTTTTGGTGTGAAGAGGCAAAGTGACATTTTTGGTGTCAACAAATGCCCCCTCGAGGTACAGCGAGGATATAGCTTTTGCAGTCGATGTGCCTCGAAGAGAATCTTGAAGAAGAGCTTCTGACTTGACCAAGAGTCTTTGAGCATTTTTTTTTATGGAGTAGCCTTTTGAACTTCCAGGGGGTTTGTATGGTAGTGATAGGAATCATGTACCATCTTAAGGCAAAGTATTGAAGATGACATCAGGGATGCGGATTTGGATTTTTGTTTTGACCTTTAGTCATAACAGGCTGTATGTGGCGAGTTAGGGGGTCGGATTTGGTTTTGACCGTGTGACCCAACAAGCTGTATGTGGAATGTTGGGGGGGGGGGGGTCAGGTTTTGGTTTTTGGTTTTGGTCTTGTGACCTAACAAGCTGTATGTGGAATGTTAGGGGACCGGTTTGATTTTTGGTGAAATGTCAATTTCAAGGTTTGGCTCAATTTGGCTCATGAAGTGAGATGGTTAGGTTTCTTGGAAGCTCATGGGGCCTGGAATTCTTGTATGGTATGGTCCAATCAACTCAAAAGAGAGGCATGGAACCATTTTTGTAATGCTCTTGGTAAGAGGAATCTTCTCTAAAAGCCACTTTTAGTGCCTACGTGGTCAAACCTGGCTCATATGGGCTAACCCATGGGACCTTAAGCTTTTGGGAATGGCTTAGATCTCATATGGTTTTATTTCGGAAAGAATTTCTAAAGATATCTCTTTTGGATAGAGAATATCTAAGAATATCTTAACTTGGAGAGAATTTCTCAAGTTCCCTTGATTTTTAGAGAGAATTTCTCAAAAAATATTCTCTTTAGGAGAGATTATCTCAAATTCCCTTTTCTTTTGGGAAGGTTGCTAATTTTTAGCACTTACCTCGCTTTTCTCTTCTTTCCTCTTTTGGTTTGCTCTCTTCTATAAAAGCAAGTGAGGTGGGATCTCTTGCTTTTGTTGCTTTCTTTTTTCCAAAAGTCTTCAAGAGTTGCTCCAAGTGCAAGAGTTCTCCTTCTTCAAGAGTCTTCAAGTTCTTCTTCTTCTCCATCCATGGCTTCAAGTAAGTTACCTTTTTTTTCTTTTACAAGAAATCCATGTAGAAATAGGATGGGGAAAAAGAAAGTGTTTCTTTTCTTTTCTTTTCTTTTCTTTCTTCTTTCTTTCTTTTTCTTTTCTCTTTTTTTTTTTTGCACGTTTTTTCTTCTTTTTTTTTTTTCGTGCTTCTCTTTTTTCTTTCTTTTTTTTTTCTTTTTGCATTTTTTTTGGTGGGCCGTACGGCCTGTGGCCTGTGGGCCAGCCCCCTTTTTTTTTTTTTTTTTGATCTTTCTCCCCCTTTTTTTTTTTGAGAAAGTTTTCTTTCTTCTCTTTTTTTCTCATCATGACAATGCATCCTTTTTTTTTTTTTGTTGCATATCAAGATGTTCATACATGCTTTTGTTTTTGTAACAATTGATAGCATGATGTGGTGACATACCTGAAAACCTTTGCAAAGTTAGGAACTTGGAGCTCGCAGCAATGTTGAGCCCTTCCTGATTTTGCGGAGTTTTTCAAGGTTTCAAAAGTTTGGAGTTTTGGAGCTCACAGTGATGTTGAGCCTATCTCCAAGCTTTCTATTTCTGTCGGGGTACTTCTTTTTCTTTGGAATTGCCCTGGGGTCATGCCGAAATTTCGCCAGATTTTTTTTATAGCAAAATTTCGTCATTTTGATGATAATTCTTCCCCCTTTTTTTTTGACCTTTTGCAGGTGGTCCTTCCAGAACAGACAAGGGTAAAGAACCTATCACAAGCGTACCTCGTCGATCTGCGCGATCTTCTAATTCGGCCGTCCAGCAGGCCTGGGAGAAGGTGCAATACGTCGAGCAGCACCTCGAGGAGTGTGGCTCCCTTAATAGAGAGGAGGCGCGGCAGGCACTGATTGCTCACAAAGGAGAGGATTTCTATAAAATCATGGTAAGCAGCCGTCCCTGGGTGATGGAGGATCAGAGGGTGTTGCCCAAGCCTACCTTCTTCTTTGGTGATGCAGCCCCAGCTGATATGACGTATCAGAGGAGATGCTTCCAGTTTTCCTACACGGTTGATGGTGTGAAGAAAACTGTTGCCACCCGATCGACTTTTGATCGTACTATCTCGATCATGAGTCTCTCTCCCACGTGCCCGAAGAGGGAAGATCCTCCAAGATGGGTGAAGAGGACCAACGTGGTCAAGACCGGGGTTTTCATTGGCAGTTCTCCTGGACATATGGAGAAGTCGCCTGCTGACATGGACATCTTGATGCCGGCCAGCAACTACCAGGGCGCAGATTATCCATTGGTTGATTTGAGACCGATGGGCCTTGGCATCTTCAGTGGTGATGGCAGCAACTGGGTGAAGCCTTTTCGACTCCGCGGCCGCTTCAGTGCTGACTCCGAGTGGAAGTCTTGGACTGACCATATCTTGTTTGTTGGAGGTACCATTTTGAAGGAAGCCAGGATCTTTGATGCGGTCCGTGCATTCAGGGAGACCGTGATCTTTTCCGACAAGGCCTTCATGGCCATGCTTGAGTCATTCCTCCCTCAAACCAATACCTTCATAGTGACGAATGGTGAGATTGGTTTTTCTCTGAAGGAGCTGAGTGCCATTACCGGGTTGCCCATCCTCGGGAAACTCTATGAGGAGTTCATGCCGATTGACAGCGTCCTTGAGGAGAGGTCAGAGGAATTCAGGCTTTTATACTTTCAGCTCGTCGTCTTCTACGATTTTTTGAAGGAGAAGGAGAGCTCGAAAGTAAGGTCTAGCAGCTGGAAGAGTTTCGGCTCTTCTTTTCTCAGTTTCCTTGACAGCAAGGGGCCTTCTACCAGTATGTCCAGGGAGGACAAGAAGACTGCAGTCATGCAAGAGGAGCTGAAGGGTTTCTTCGCAGGTACCAGTAGTATTTGTTCTGATATCGCACTGCGGAGAGATCTTGCTGTTTACCTCACATATTGGCTTGGTGAGGCCATTTTTGCTGGAGGAGATGGGACGCACATCCGGCCGTATTGTATTTTTCCGGCTTGTCAGATGGTGTTTGGAGAGCAGCTAGCTTTGGTGCCAGCTTTATACTCCTATTTGTGCACTGAACTGCAGGCAGCTGCTTTCTTGGTCCGACTTGGGCAACCCATGAACAGGGTATTTTCCGCCCATATTTTCTATTCGTGGTTTGTATACCACTGTCCCGGCTTCCATCGGCTGGGTGCTGCGCAGGACGACGACCCCTTGATGATTCGATTGGCTAAGGGAAAAGCCATAGTCGAATCTCTTTTGTTTGCCCGCATGAGGATCCGACGATTCAGGGACGTCGAGATGGGGCAGTCTTCAGTGAAGCTTTCTCCGGAGTTGAGGAAGAAGGCTTTTGATTTTGGTGCCTCCCGCGACTCTACCAGGGCAGGATCTGGAAGGCACTACTCTTTGACGAATGCAGAGAAGGAGTGGCTTTTTAGCATACGAGTCGGCACGATGGTATACCGCAGACATCTTTTTGTCGACATCCAACCGTATGTGCCTTCCCGCTTTGCGCTGCAGCTGGGCTTTTCTCAAGGCGTTGTTGGAGCGCCTTCAAGCATGGTGAAGCGCTTTGGAAGTTTGCAGGATGGGAGAAACGCATGGGCTTTCTATAGCGCTGAGGACACTACTTCCATGATTTCCTATCCTGTACTGCCGACTTCCCGGACTGCCGGTTTCACGAAGTGGTTCGTGGAGAGCTTCATGGCATACCGGGGTCTTTCCAAGAGGGAGCTAGATGTGAAGCTGTCATCTGGAAAGGACCTTGGAAAATCAGATGGCGTCCGGCGGGAGGAAGTTTGGGCCTTCCTTTCCGGAGAGAAGCACAAGATAGGCTTTCTTGGTGACCAGGGCGTCATTGGCTCTGAGGCTGCTCGGGAAATACCTGATGAAGCTATAGAGCAGCTAGAACAGGAGGAAGCCGAACTTGATGCTTGGATGCAAGCAACACAAAGGCGAGCTTCCGTGGAGTCTACTGACAAGAGCAGGCCATCCAGTGAGGAGTCAAGCGAGAGACCAAACTCTGATGGTGGGGCAGGTTCTTCTAAGAAGCGAACTCGCCGAAGTAAGAGGAAGAGGAGTTAGCATCACAATAAAGACTCTTCTGATAAAGAAGTTCCTCTTACTATCAATGAGGAGGTGCCCGAGGTTGCTGAGGAGCCTCCGGAAAAAAGGAGCCGATAAGAAGATACCGTTGGTGGAGGTATGTTTCCACTTCTCTCTATTCCTTTCATGGTATTTTTCCATATTTTGATTTGCTTCTGCTTCTGCTTTTTTCTTTTTTTTTTTTTAGCAGAAGAGGAAGACATGGCGATCCCTGATGTTGCAACCGATGAGAGGACGCCTGACCCTGTGGAGACGCCAGAAGACAAACCAAGGGACTCTGAAATGAATGCAGAATCTCCAACTGGTATTACTTTTTCCGCTTTCTTTTCTTTTTTGTCTGTGACTTGATTTGCTAACACACATTTTTTTTTTTGTATCAGCTGATTTACCACAGGATTCCGACGACTTTGAACCATCGATGGACGCCAGTGTTGACGATACTTCCGATGAGTTCATGGAGAAGGAAAGCATTCCGCCAATCGTCGAAGAATGTACTTTCATAGTAATAACCCTGATAGTGATTTTTAACAAGATCATATTCATACCTTTTTGTGTTTGGCAGATTTTGAAGTGACAGAAGAGAGTCCATCGCTTCCTTCAGAGCCAGAGCCAGGGATGCCAGAAGTTGACCCAGTAATTGGGACTCCTCCAGCCAATTCTGATGCGGCAGAGGCAAGACCTCATGTTGAGATTCCTTCTCCAGCGGCCCCGATTGGAAAGTGTTCTATTGTTACTCTTCCGATGGGACATGACTTGGGCAGCCAATCGACAGAGAAGGGTGAGTCTTCATCTGGCCCATCTCTTCAGTATGCGAAGAAGGTGGTGATGCGGGTTTTGAGTTCTTGGATTGAGACCCTCCTTTCTGGACACTTGGATGTTGCACGTAGCAAGATTCCGCATGTGAAGGAGATTCTCAAAGATGCTGAGGAAGATATTGGTCTGGATGTTACGGACGCCCGGGCGATCATTGATAAGATCATTGCATTAGGCGACAGGTGGTTTGAGACCATCAGCTATCCTGATGACCAGTTCTTCCAAGAGATGTTCCTGAACCCTGCTGAGAAGGCTCAATCGGAATTGAAAGAGACTGCACAGGGCAGGAAGCAGCTGGTTCGGGAGAGGAACCGAGCGGAGTTAGACATCATCAGGCTGCAGCATGACCTTAGCATCCTTGATGGAGAGGTTGAGGAGGCAAGGAAGCATCTCGAACACTTAAAAGCCCAAGTCGCCAGTACGTGGTCCGCCATAACAGAGGCTCGTGACAGGGAGAGTGCTTTGATTCGCCAAGTTGCAGAGGCCGATCAGATTCTCAATAGGAAGGCTAGAGAGAATGAACGATGGCAGACTGCTCGGGATAATCTTCCTGGTGTAGCAGAAGGGATAGAGCCTTCTCCAGCTACTCATGGCAGATTCTTGAAGAAGCGTGCCTTGGAGACTCTGACGGATGAAGCCAAGAGTTTGCTTGAGGAGCTGAAAGCTTGGCTGGAGAGCATTTTTTGCTGAGGCCCTGTTTTTTTGTAACAGAAACTCTTTCTCTCTTTTTATATACCACATGTATTTTTTTTTTGGTATACATTTTTGTAGTGCTTGTGAACACTTTTCTTTTCTTCTTTTTTTTTGGTACCACATGTATTTTTTGGTACTTTCTTTTTTTGTTTTCCCGACGCTCACTCAAATATTGTGATTAAAGTGATTGCTAAATGGGATGTGATCAAAAGTTTGTCATTTTGTGAGAAATCTTTTGACAAATGATTGTTTTGGCATGGGAGCCAGATTTTATTTACGGTATGAAAGCCAAATTTCGGGTGGCATCTATAGCCGGATTTGGATGGCATCTATAGCCGGTTTGTTTTGAAAACCAGTTTGTTTTGTTGGCATGAAAGCCGGGTTTTTGTTTTGGTTGGCGTAAAAGCCAGGTTTTTTTTTTTTTTGATGATGGCATGAGAGCCGAATTTTGAGGTGGCATGAAAGCCGATTTTTTTTGGAGTGGCATGAAAGCCGGTTTTTGTAGCGTAAAAGCCAAATTTTGGGATGGCATGAGAGCCAATTTTTTTTTGAGATGGCATGAAAGCCGAATTTTGAGGTGGCATGAAAGCCGATTTTTTTTTGGGGTGGCATGAAAGCCGGTTTTTGTTTTTGGTGTAAGAACCAGATTTTGTTTTTGGCATGAAAGCCGAAATTTCTTTTTGGCATGAAAGCCAGATTTTTTGTTTTGAAAACCGAGTTTTGTTTTGTTGGCATGGAAGCCGGGTTTTTTGGCGTGAAAGCCGGGTTTTTGGTTTTCAAAAATGCAAGTATCGACTAAAAGTCGCCTCCCTGCTGAATGGTATTGCAAGTATCGATGGAATGTCGCCTCCTTGCTCATTCGGTTGCGAGTATCGATGGAATGTCGCCTCTCCGCGGATTTGGGTGCAAGTATCGACTAAGCGTCGCTTCCCTGCTTTTTTTTTTTCAAAAATTTTGTTTTGTGGGTATCGATGGAATGTCGCTTCCCCACGATTTTTGAATTTTGAGGTTTTTTCGAACCTTTGTTTTGTTTTTTGTTTGTTTTGAAATTTGGGTTGTGGATATCAACTGGAACGTTGCGTCTCCACGATTTTTGAAATTTTGGGGTTTTTGGAAGTATGAATGGGGTTCGCATCCTTCCGATTTTGGGTTTTGCAAGTATCGACTGAACGTCGCTTCCCTGCGGTTTTTGAAAAACCATTTTTTTGTTTAAAGACACGACGGTCGTAAATTTTGACTCAAAACCATTTTGGTGGTAAAAGTCGGGGTGGACTAGGGCTGAAATCCCTAGGTCCTGATTTTGTTTCAAACCATGAATTTTGGGTTCAAGGATCGAAAATTTTGGTCAAGTTTGGGAAGAGGCTCCTAAACTTGGATTTTTGGATTTGCTTTTATTTTTTTTTTGAACAATGAAACGATGAAAGAGACATTGTTTTGAGGGGTTTTTTTTTAGAAATTTCAACAAGAGGATGAAAATTAAAAAAGGAGTGGGTTTGACGAGCAGATACCTAGGAATAGGCTTTGGCCGTGTAGACATTGCTCTGACCTGGTGGGGAAAGCCTTCAAGGGTAGTACCGCTTCTAGAACTTTCCATTGATGGGCAGCATACACCTGTCACCCTCCATGTTTAGAAGAGCGTATGTGCCGTTGGAGAAGACTTTGTCAATGACGAAAGGTCCCTCCCATTTTGGTTCAAATTTGCCTTTGGATTTGTTGGTAAAAACCATTGGTCTTTTTACTGTAAGAACCAAGTCTCCCTTTTTGTAGGCGCGTTGCCTGACCTTCTTGTCAAAAGATCCTGCCATGCGTGCTTGGTAGAGTTCAATGCTTTGTAGAGCTTTGAGCCGTCTCTCATCGAGGTTATCCAGCTCTTGGAGTCTCAATTTGACATTACTTTCTTGCATCATGTCATTTTGCAGAGATACCCTTAAGGAAGGAATTTGAACTTCCAAAGGGACAACAGCTTCGCATCCATAGACCAAGGAGAATGGTGTGCTATGGGTTGGTCCTCGAATGGTGGTTCGATAGGCCCACAAAGCTTCAGGCAGTTTGTCGCTCCAATCTCTTTTGTGACTAGAGACCATTTTCTTGAGGATTTTGCAGAGCGTTTTGTTGAAAGCCTCTGCTAGTCCATTCGCTGCCGGATTGTACGGAGTTGAAGGACAACTTTGGATTTTGTATTTGTCGCAGAACCTGTAGAATCGGTGATCGCGGAACTGTGGTCCGTTATCATGGACGAATCTTTTAGGTATGCCGAAGCGACAAATTATATTAGTGCGCAAGAATTGAAGGACTGACGAGGTCTTCATTTCGTTGAGCGCGAATGCTTCTGACCACTTGGAGAAATAATCCGTAGTAGCGAAAATGAAGTGATGACCTTTGCTTGATGGGGGAGAGATAAGACCTATGATGTCCATACCCCAGGCTTCAAAAGGCCATGAGATTGCTGTAGGATGTAGCTATTCCGGAGGCATGTGGACATAATCTCCATGAACTTGGCATTGTTGGCAGCGCTTAGCAAATTGCATTGCATCAGCCACCATGGTTGGCCAATAATAACCTAACCTTTTTATCTGATCGTAGAGCTTAGGCCCAGCCTGATGGGCTCCACAAAGACCAGCATGTACTTCTTTGAGTGTTTCCTCAGCCTCTTGTTATGACAAGCAGCGTAGAAGTACTCCATTGTAGGATTTCCTATAAAGCATTTTTGAAGGAATATCCAAATGAAAGTTTGGGGTTCGCCTTTGGATGCTTACCCGCTCTTTTGGATCCTCAGGTAGGATTCTGAACATGATGTAATCAATGAACGGATCCCTCCAGTCGCCGATCAGAGGTTTAAGGACGGAGATCCGACTTCCAACCACTTGGTGGCATTCAGCAACTGCTTGATGTGTGTTGAGAGGAGGGAGAATCCTTTTTTGACACACTGTAACTTGCATGTTTTCCCCTTCTTGGATTTCCATAGACGCAGCAAGTCCAACCAGGGCATCTGCACGAATGTTTTCACCTCTGAGGATGTGGGTGATGTGATAGATGTCGAACTTTTGTCGAAGCGATTGTGCCTTGTTGTAGTAAGGCAACAGATCGGGCTTCCTGACTTCAAATTTCTGATTCATCTGGTTGACGATCAGTTGAGAGTCTCCAAAAGCTTCCGGCGTAGTGATGCCGGATTCAAGGGCGAGCTCCAATCCTACGATGAGGGCTTGGTACTCAGCTGCATTGTTTGAACATGGTTCCAGTAGCGAGAATGCGTGTGGAATCATGTATTTGTCGGGACTAACAAAGAGAACGCCAATTCCCGATATTTGATTTCCCTTTTCATTTGTCCTGGTTGCGCCATCGAAGTACATGTGCCAGGAAGCATTTGATAAGGAAGTCTCCACACTGTAGACCGGTTCGTCTGGGAGGTCGTCCCTGAGTGGAGAATCTTTAGGCAATGGATGCTCCGCGAGGAAGTCTACTAGAGATTGGCCTTTGATTGCTTTTTGTGGTACATACCTAATGTCAAATTGTGACAGGAGGATGGACCATTTTGCCAGTCGGGCATTGAGAGAACCTGCTTTTGTGACAAGGACCTTTAGGAGGTTGATCCTCGAAATCAGGTACACTGTGTTGGATAGCAGGTAGTGACGCAGTTTTTGTACGGCGAACATCACTGCCAAGCATTCTTTTTCGACTGGAGAGTAGCGATGCTCTGCACCTACCAACATGCGGCTAAGGTAATATAGAGCAGCTTCTTTTCCCTCGTCATTCTTTTGTGCGAGTAGAGCGCCTAAAGAACAGTCAAGGGCTCTTGTGTACAAGAGGAATGGTTTTCCAGTTGTGGGGGCAACCAACACTGGAGGTTTAGTCAGGTATGTCTTGATGTCCTGGAACGCGGCTTCACATTCAGCATCCCAGACAAAATCGACACCTTTCTTCATTAACCGAGGGAATGGACGGCACTTCCCTGATAGGTTGGAGATGAACCGTCGAATGTATGCCAATCTTCCTTGGAGCCCTTTTAATTGTCTTAGGGTTCTTGGAGGTGGCATTTCTAGGATAGCCTTGACTTTGGTGGGGTCAAGCTCTATGCCAGCTTTCCGTACTATGAATCCGAGAAACTTACCCGATGAAACACCGAAGAAGCATTTGAGGGGATTCATTCGTAATTTGAGGGGAACGGGTATTTCTTTTCTACTCGTTCTCTGAAGGCATCAGAAAGTTCAGGCTTTTTACCTGCAGCTTTGTTTTCAGCTTTCTTTGGCTGCTGAGGAGCTGACTTGGTTTGCACATTGAGAACCTCCTTTTTCTTTGGTTTTGAGGTTGCAATGGCAGTCGGCTCTTTCTTTGATGATTTCTGACTGTTGAGGTCTTTGATCACCGTTTCAGCTTCCATAGCTGCTTCCAAGAGTTCTCCCAGGTTCTTTGATTTGTTGCCGATGATCATGGAGCAGATTCTTGCTCTCATGTTGTTTCGGCAGATGTCGACCAGTGATGCTTGTGGCAGTACATCGGAGCATTTGTATGCCATTGCCTTCCACTTGTGAATGAAGTCATATGTTGACTCATTCTCTCCCCGTTTTAGGCTGCAGAGCTGAGCCATAGTAACAGGATGATCCTCACCTTTGAAGTGGGTTAGGAAGCGTGTCTCCAGCATGGCCCAATTTTGAATGGAGTCCTCCGGCAGAGTGGAGTACCAATCAAAGGCCGTACCTTTTAGGGTACTTGCAAAGAGGCGGATTTTGAGGGCATCTTGATCCGCAATAGCTCCCGTCAGGATCTTGAAATGGATGACGTGCTGTCTGGCTGAACCTTTCCCCGTATATGTTTGGAGAGTAAGTTGCTTGAATTTTGTAGGGAACGGGACCGAGTCCATCCACAAGGGATATGGTGGCTTGATCCCATGCTCCTTTAGTGTATCCTCTTCTTTTGCTTTGGCGAGGATATTGTCAACGTCCTTTTTGGTAAGGGCGGGTGACTCACTGTTTTCCGCATTTTCTTCGTCGCCTTGATGGTTAGGAGGAGCTTCATTGTTTAGCGGACGTTGGATAGTGAGAAGGAGGTTTTCCATTAGGGCCTCTATTCTCTGCTGTCCTTGTTCCAGCTGCTGGATGCGTGTAGCTACGTCATCATGCGGCGGAGGTTGCTCAGCATTTGTGACCAGGACGTTCACTCTTCGAGAGTCGAAAGAGGATACAGTCTTGGTGACTGAGCTGGAGCTCATCCTTCTAGATGAAGAGCTCAAAGAGTGGTCACTCCGATGTCCTTGGCTTGAAGGAGCGGGAGAGTTTTCTTTATGTCTTCGTGTCCGGGAGACGCTGCGAGTCACCGGATGCCTGACATGGATTTTTGTTGCTGACTTCTGATGTCTTCTGGTCTTGCCAACCATATGGACAGCAACAACTTGGTCGGGTCTTTCTTTTTCGACCCATTTTTGGGAGACCTGAAGTGCAGAATCTTGGGTTCTTTGCTTCTCTAGTCTCTTTTGTCGATATGCCGCACGGCGGCGCATACGACGGGCGATTTGAGCTTCGGTTAGCTCTGGATGTGCTCTGGCAATGAAGGACGTAGTCCCTGGTGCGCAGCAGCCGAGCTTGTCTTCTTTGAAGACGGGCAGGGACAAGATCTGGACGCGGTCCTTTGCCTGTCGCAGCGAAGCTTTGAATTTGGCGAGTTCGGCTCCTGTTGAGAGGAAGGGTCGACTCGTAAGAGTGCAGGCTTTTGCAGGTTCTTGCGGAGGCCTGATGATGCATGACTTGATTTTGGGCTTGTAGGAGCAAGCCGGCTCATGCTGAGTTGGTTTTGTTTGGCGGAGGGTCGGTTTCTCCTCTTTCATGTAAGCTAGAGGGTAGAACCGGTTCTCCTTGAGAGGGGCCAGGTATGCTGGCTTTGCTGATGTTTGTGACCTTTGCTGTTTGGTTGAAGGCCTTGGAGACCAAGTCTTTGAGCAGACCTGGTTTCTTGCTGGTTGAGGCTTTGCAGGAGCGCTACGGGCCTCATGCTTCTTGATGATCGCCCTTGGTATCACTGTAGTGATACGTTGAGGGGCGGTTCTCTGCTTCTTGGCAGGTGCGGTTTCTTTTGCGGGTAGTGGGAATGGTCCCAATGACCCGAAGACAATGGTCTGGGGAGTTGAGGTCAACCCGGTGTTTTCTGAGTTGCAGAGGGAAATGACGCTTTGGCAGCTGGCAGGGCGCTTGTAAGTGCGCTTGGTTTGTTTGTCTTGGAGCATGAGCTGGTACTTGTTCTCATCAAAGGTGATGGTTAATGAAGTTGCCATTGTTAGTTTTTTGGAAAACTTCTGAAACAAGACCACATCTATTAGTAATCACAAGAATATAATGATTATAAATGGAAAAAAGGCAATCTATGGGTTTGCTTTTTCAGATCGCTCGAGGGATATGACCCAGGCGACGTGAGGAGGGCAAAAGCCATAGAGGGCACAATTGTTCTTATTGCAAGTATGGTGAGCCCCAAAATGAGCGTCCCAGTGACTGCTAGAAGCAATTGTAAACTTAAATTCGACTTATCGCGAAGCAGGGCTTGCTCGAGATAAGAAGAATATAAGGTTGGAGTTTTACAAATGCGCCGGTCGCGAATACAGTAGACCCTGAAAGGGCGTACTAGCACCGCTAGACACAAATGTTGGAGATCGCATCCATGAGATGGGATTCTCTGTTTTTTAAATGTCAAAATGGATTCATCAAGGAGAGCATGTGGTATCCCAATCCAAAGACGGGCTCAACGATTTCCGCGAGCGCCAGTACCTCGGAAGGAACCACAATTTCTCGGATCCGAATCCAAAATGACGAGAGTTTTTTTTTTTCTTTTTTTTTTTTGAAAAGTTTTTTTTTTTTTTTTAACAATTTTTATTTAAAAGACAAGAGAGCACACATAGGCTTCCTAACCCGGTCTTATGAAATCACAATTGATAGAATTGCCCCCAGGTAAGGGTAGGATTACTTAATGAACCCGTTTGGAGGACCCTTGCCTCGAACAGTCAGGCTGTCTCCACACTCTGGACAAGGCTTTTCTTGAATCAACCGAGATCAAAGAACGCAGTTGGTTTGGCCTTAGCGGTCTATGTCTTTCTTTTTTTTTTTTTTTTGCTTTATTTTTACTAGACTCATTGAAGAGAAACAATGATCCAAAACCTTAGTTGAACAGGCTCAGTATTTCTGCAAGCGCGATGAACGATAGGATAGGATCAAAACCTCTCAATTTTGAATCCAAAACGAAAAGTTTTGATTTTTTTTTTGAAATTGTTTTTTTTTTTTAATTCTAATGAATTCATCAAAGAGAAACAATGATCCAAAACCTTTAGTCGAACAGGCTCAACATTTCTGCAAGCGCGATGAACGATAGGATAGGATCAAAACTTCTCAATTTTGAATCCAAGGCAAAGAAGTTTGCTTTTTTTTTTTTTTTTTTTTCTTTGAAGCTCCTTTGTTTTTTTTTTTTTGAAATCTCTAACAGACTCGTCGAAGAGAAACAATGGCCCAATCCCCGATCCAAGCCGGTCTCAGCGGATAATCGTGAGCGCCAATGCCCAGAAAGGAAAGGATCAAAGTTTCTCAATTTTGAATCCAAAACGAGAAATCTGAACTTTTTTTTTTTTTTGAAAAGAGAAAGAATGGAAATAGATTGAAAGAATTTGAAATTTCCAAAAAAAAATCCCATCTCATGCGAAATCCAACATAGGCCACCAGCCAAAAAGTAGCCAAGGAATTCGGAAAAGAAACATAAGCAAAGATATAATATGCGAATATTTCAATTCCAAGCATCCGGTGTTCTCAAGTAAACGGGTCCCACCGGGTGTGCCAACTTGATGGAACGCGCTTCGGCCCCGGCGCTACCGGGCGTCGGCGGACGTGGGAGTCCGTTCGGTCCGACCCTTTCGCCCCCCGGAAGGCGGAGCGCGCATCAACGCTTTTGTGTGTTTGTGGGTGTGCCAGATTTTCTATTTTACTTGGAATTACAAGTGATGATCCGGAAATCAATCTTCGCAAGTAAAAAGGAAATCAACTTCTTTTCAAGTTTCCATTGCAAATATATTTAAGAAAAGAGACAGTTTTTTATTTTACCGTAAAAGGCGATTTTTTTGGCATTTATAGCCGATTTTTGGCGTTTATAGCCGATTTGTAGCGTTTATAACCGATTTACAATTCTCATCAATAATGAAAGACAAGAGTTGTGGTTTTTTGTCTCTCTAAAAAAAATACAAAATACAATGAAAAGCGAGAAAGGAAGAATCTAACTTTTCAGGAGATTGTGGGAGGGACCCGTTTAGATTGACGGTCGCGAGTCATGTATGGACTCCGCCATCATCCATGCAAATGAGAACGTCGGATGCTTTGGATTCGCTTAGCTTGGCTATATCCTCAGATTTTTAGAGAACAAAGACCGAGAGAAGGTCTTATGTTCAATAAAAAGCCTAGTAGACAGGCTGAAGAGCCATGTCTAAGCCACTTTTGTTGAAGTAGAAGGTAAAGGACCTTGGGGGGAGTGCCCCCCAAGGGACTTTTGTCAACTTGTAGTGGAGGCTGCTGCGGAATTCCGACAGAGGTTTCTCTCTCTCTGAGCTTCTGGATCTCTAGAGCAGGAATTGCTGATGATTTTTTTGATCCCCGGAATGCTTGGAGGGGACTCCTATTTATAGGCTTTTGGTGGCCTTTAGGAGTGGTTTATGGTCATTTATGGCAATTATGGCAATAAAGCCAAGTTATGGGAGGAGTTACAGGTTTAATTGCTTTTTGTTTTGTAACTCCTGACCCTTGGATTTCATTGGCCAAAGGAGAGTCATGGGCATTTAGTTGCCTTTAATCTCCATTATGTTAGGAGTTTCATGGCTTGAATGCCATGATTGCTTGGACTTGTAACTCCTAAACGGAGGCTTCTGATTGGGCCGTCCAAAATAATGAGTTAATGACCGCATTAACTTGCCATAAACGGGCCAATTGATAGCATTAAGTGGCCGCCTTGGTAGCTGAAGAGTCGCGGGCCATGTTGCGTCTTTTGGAATTCCCTTTGCGATGATCATCGATGGATCCTTATGTAAATCAACAGTAGATGATCATGTAGTTTCAGACATTGGTTGATACCAGCGGGCCGGCAGCATCTGTCCAGTCGATTTCGCGATCGGGCGGGCAGAAAGTGCACTTTTTTTGTCGTTCGGCTGGCGATCAATGAAGTTTTTGAAGTTCTGGAAAGGAGTCCTGTGATCTTGATGAATATCAGTGAATTTGGAGCCTCAAAAGCCTGAATCTGGAAAAATCACAGGGACAGAACAACTCGTCTCGCGAAAACGGACGAAACGGGGGGTCCCGGGGCGAAATCGGCGCCCCGGATCTCCCAGGGTCGCAGGGGCCTGCGACCATGGGGGAAAAAACCTCCCCGGGGGCCCTTTTTGGCTGTTTCTCGTCGTTTTTTGCTTCCATTTTTTTTTGCTTATTTTCTCTGACATTTCTCCACATTATTTGGCTTGATTTCCCTCTGAAAAACCTGATGAGAATCCTTGCAAATTGGTTTGCAAAGTTTCCGATTTTCCGGGAAAAGCCGAACGCAGAACTGTTGATTTTCCGCCAGAAGCTGAAACAGGATCAAACGATGTCGGAATGACCTGAAATTTGAGGTGAAGCTTCTTGAGCATTAAATAAGACCAACCATGGGCTTTCGTTTGAGTTTTGAAGCCGTTTGGGGTCCTGCAAACGCTAGGCTTTGTTCCGCCGTGAGGAAAATGTCGGGCTTTGATGTGCGGTCAACCGATGTCCGATTGACCTGAAATTTGACGGGGAGCCTATTGGAGTCATTTTAAGATGATCCACAGGCTCCGTTTTGGGAATCATGGTCCCGGAGAGCTTCGCCGCCGGTAGGCCCGATTTGGCTTCCGAGAGTCAAAGTCTGGTAAAATGTTGTCGAAATGACCTGAAACTTGACGTGTAGCCCTTTGTAAGCATCGTGAAGCCAACCATGTGCTTGGTCTGATGATAAATGGCCTTGGTGGTTCTCGCCGCCGGAAGGCTTGATTTAGCTGTTGGAGAGTTGATGATGGGTCAAACGTTACTGGTTTGACTTGAAACTTGACATGGAGCCCTTTGGACATATTTTGAGAACATCCATAGGCCCCGATCGAAGATTTGGTGTCTCCGATTCTGCCGCCGCCGGGAGCGCTTGTTTAGCTGTCGGAGTAGTGAAGTTAGGCCAAATGATCTTGAAATGGCCCAAAACTTCCTGTGTACCTCTCTTTTGGTTGTTTTGAATGACCTTGCAGTTTTTGTTTGATTCTGACAAGATCTGATGCTTGAAGTAGCGCCTGCCTATTTTTGGTAGGATGCGGCTCCGTGTAGCTTTTGGTGTGAAGAGGCAAAGTGACATTTTTGGTGTCAACACAAGCGAGCAAACACATCTCTATAAATCAAACTAGTTTGAAGCATGAGAAAAGTAGAGTTCCATCGAGTCTTAACATCAAGAGCAAGCTTCTTGTTACTTGGCATATGTATCTGATTAGCTGCCTCTTCAAATTTTTGCACTCTCTTGGGAGATGCTGTCCAATAAGCAACACTATCACGAATTCTTTCAATACCATCTCCAATCACATTCAAACCATCTTGGACAATTAAGTTGAGAATATGTGCACAACAACGCATATGGAACAACCGACCATGCAATATTAATGAACCAAATGGAAGTTTATCGATCAAAATAGCCACAATTGCATCATTAGTGGTACAATTATCCACAGTCAAAGTTATCAACTTTCTATCAAGGCTCCAATCGAAAAAGCAATCCATCAAACACTCCACAAGCACTTCCTTGGTATGTGGATAAGGCACATATAAAAATCTAAAGATAATAAATGACGCGTGTTAATGGAAGATCATTAGTACCTTATAATAAATAACACATGCTAATAAAAGATCATTAGTACCTTATAATTCGACTTTGCAATGTCCAAGAATTGTCAATAAAGTGTGTGGTGATTGCCATGTATCCCTTTCTTTGATTGTTTGAGGACCACATGTCCGTAGTAATAGCAACTCTACTTTTGGTTTTTTCCAACAACTTCATTGTCTTCTCCTTTTCGGTTTTGTAAATTTGAAGGACATCATTTCTGAGAGTATTGTGGGATACCATTTTGAACATTGGTTGAAGAGTGTGACAATATTTTTGAAACCCGTGATGCTCAACCATACTAAGAGGATATTCATGCAATATAATCATATTGGCAAGATCCCTCCTCCCCTCCTCTTGAACAAATCGCCAGTTCTCCATTATTTTCTCGGTATCCTTCTTTGATTGGTTTGATACCAATAAACATTGCTTCAAATTTTTATATTTCTTCCTCGGACAACTTTTAAGATGGTCATGCAAGTGGCTAGTTCCATTCTTAGCACCACCAACAAGCATTTTCTTACATTCATTGCACTCAGCCTTTATCTTCCCATCAATTGTTTTCCTCTTGAAATGATTCCACACAATTGATCTATGCCTATCTGTTTCACCAAGAGTCATCGGAGTTGAGTTGGTAGATTGATTTTCATCAATAGAGATTGGAAGTTGGTTGCTTTCACCCGGTGTTGCAGAAGTTTCTGGAGTTGACATATTATTTCTCATTGCTTCTCCTTCCATTGTTTGTAATCAACTACATGTAAATATTCAAGCTTCAGTGTCTCCAGGTTGAGAATATAATAACAATCAAGTGTAAAACTAAATGTTTAGACAATAACAGTCATTCATTGTTGTTTTCCAATCAAGTCGACACTAACATTATTTGTGAAAAACTAATTTCAATAAGGAATATAAGTTTATGAAAAGTTAAGAGGAAGTTGTAGATCAGTTGTAAGTGCTTTTCATAACTTGTAAGTGCTTTTCATAATTTCAATAAGGAATAGCAGTAGATCAGTTGTAATAGTTCAACCAAAAAGTTAAAATTAGAGTGAAAGAAAAATGTGTCATTAAATTAATATTGAGAACTATATAAATGGTTGAAACACGAACACGTCACTTGTTCTCTAATAAAAATTGACTTAATTTTTTTATATAATTATGTGTTGAGTGATAGTAAAAAATTAATTTTTTAATAAATAATATCACGATAATACTATTGGACCATATCACTATTACATCATTAATTAACAAATTAAACAACTTCCACTATACACCAGAACGAAATTCAACAAACTTTGAAACTTGACTCTAATATACTATCTATTCAAGTCTTTTGTGTCATAATCAGCAATAGAAGATTTTGTGAATCATTGTCTTAAATCTCCGTTTGGCTGGTGAGAAAACGAAATAAATGAAACAGTGTCTACCATCTTCGAAATTCTTTTCGTTTGTAGTGAAAACGAAACAATCTCAACGAACTAAAAGCAGAATCCAAGATTGACCATTAGACTAGCAGCGGTAATTTTTCACATCGGTCCGAATATTGTGGGAAATTTAGTCCTCTAAATGTCTATTATTTTCTCTACGATTTCTCAACCGCTGAAAAACAGAAGATTCAATCGATGAACTGAAAAAAAGAATCGCCTAAATATTGTTAAATAAAAGATATGAAGACTAGATCACCATTAGTCGGACTAACCGACATGCATTGCATAAGATCTGTGCAGCAAAACAGTGTAATCAATAAAATCCAAATAAAAGCTTTAGAAGTAAAAAAAAAAATCATAGCAGAAACAAGGTTCTACAATATCACAAAGCAATCAACCTACATAAAATTTATCAGCCTTCCGATGTGGTGAATGGCACCAGTGAGAGTGAAGGCTTCCGTGGTGGTGGTGGTGACTTCCCTGAGATGTGAAGGCTGGCTGATCGTTAGAGGAAGAGCCGAAGAGGTGGGCGGCTGAAGGAGCAAATAAATTAGGGCTAAAAGACTAAAAAGAGTATATATATATATATATATATATATATATTTAGCGGGTAACGGGGACGGGGCGGGGTGAGGCGGGTACGGGGCGGGGGTAAGGGTAAGTCCATCCCCACCTCCATCCCCTCACGGGTTTATATGGGTATCCCCGTATACGTCCACCGTCCAATACTTATAGTCCATCCCCGGTCCAAACGAGGCGGGTTTGGACGAATACCCGTTTTTCCCCGGTCCACTGCCATCCCTAACCGTGGCCCCGTCCCGTATTATTATTATATGTTTATGTATATTTCGTTGATTCTCCTCACTTCGATGACTGAGTTCAATGCTCCGATATGCTCTTGTCACTTCGGTGATAGAGGACTTAACTTCGTGTGGTTGCCATCTTACTAGTTCCCGATTCTTTGGATACCTTACATGTTTTATGTTGCTTATTTGTTTTCCAGTAAATGATTCATTTATTTTGTGAAAGTTATTGTTTAAACAGGTGTTAATGTTTTCCAAGGTAAATTCAGTTATTGTTATATTGTTTCCCGTTCCTTATTACACTCATATGCTTTAAATGAATACCTGATTTGTTAAATATCCATACTTTTACATATGTTTTATCTTTTCATCCACCTACTAGACCATAGTGTCTGACCCACTATTTTGGTACTCAGGCTCAGTTTTTCCCCGTCCCGAGTTGAGAGCTTGTGTTGATTGTGGAGCCATGAGTTGCAGGTTGTAGTGTCAGCTATGTCACGTAAATATTGAGCTTGACATCGAAGCTACGTCACATGTGGGGTAGTATTTATTTAGATTGTTATTTGAGTGGCTTCTCTTAGCCTTTTCTTGGGATTGTAATTAATACACATTGATATTTGTAACTTGAACATATATATATTAATGTAATATCCTGTTACTGTCAGCTATGTACTTTGTCAGGATGATATATTCCAGTCTGATATAGTTCTTGATGTGATAGCTTTATGCTAGCGGTTGAGTGCGACGCGGAATTCGAGGGCCACGGACTCCGGGTTGTAACGCCACGAAAGCTTCCGCAAAATATTCAGAGTGTGCTGGAATGTGTTGTCTTCACACACACGGATCTTGGGAGGAAATATAATTATCCTTAATCCCATTCGCACCCCCGAGGTTCCGGTTTGGGGGCGTGACAATTAGAAGAAGAGATGAGATCTATAAGATAGAGAAGGATCCTTAGAAGAGATGATAGTTGAAGTTGTAGATGATCTCCTTTTTGTAGCTAGGGTTCTAGATCTAGGGTTTTAAAGAGAGAAAGGGAGGGGAAATGAGGGAATTGGAGGGAAATTGAGAGAGGAGAGAAGAGAGAAAAGAGAGGGAAGAGAGAGAGAGAGAGAGAGAGAGAGAGAGATGAAGGCCCGTTTGGGAGGGGAGAGGTTAGTTTTATAGCTTATGTTGAGTGGCTAATGACCAAAGGGTCCTTCTTAGTTTAATAGAAAATGAAGATAAGTACAAGGGTAATTACGTCCTTTTTAGAAGAGTTGGAATATTCTTATGTGAAAACCCCTCCTATTTACCCTATTTACTAGTTAGGGCCTCTAACGAACGAACAAAATTTAACAATTATAATAGACACCCTATAAAACTTATAAACTACAAAAAGACACTAACTCTTAGAAAATAGGCTAATATACTACTCTACCCTTACTAATCTCTAATAAATAGTATAATTAGATAACATAGGCTATAATTATAATATTCAAATTTAAATGAGGGTCCACAAGGGGTGGGGCCTCACAACGCCGGTCTTTTATTGACCCAACATTTTTCCCTTGGAATATGATATTATGAATCATATAAGTTGTTTTCATGACCTACTATCATAGAAATCACTTTTCAGTTAATGTGTTGCTATAATGAAACTATCAAATAGACAAAAATCGAAAATATAAATTGATGTGGTAGCCTTCTTCTTTAAGAGAACAAATGAAAATAATGCAGATTAGATATCCTCTAAGGTGATTGACGCCATGGAATCTACTTTACTTTTTTCTTATAAAATTATTGAGTTTGATAGGTATGCATAAATGTGGTATACCTGAGTTATCCAATGTTACGCTATTAAGCATTCATATGGCTAAAAACCTAAGGGCATATTATTTGAAAATCCTTAGTTCCTACATGGGAGTCTTGGTTATTCAAACTACTAATTTGATCAAATTTGAAATAATGGAATTGATCAAATACCACCATCCTTTTTTAACTAAAAACAACACCATCTATTTAGATCACACGAGAAAGTTGTTCTCATACGAGCAAACAATGTCATCCGCGCATCATAATTATAACTTTTTACCCAAAGTTCATATCCCTCTTAATTGGAACATAGAAGACCATATATTCATTCATTTTAATAATAAATTAGTAAATATATAAACTCAGTAAATAAAATCTCGACTCGACCCTATAGGGCGACCAATATCCACAAACATAAAAGCCTCGAATCAGCCCCATTGTAGCAATGACAAGGTAGCTTGGGAAAGGGACAAAAGTAGAGAAAAATAAATGAAGAGAATGAGGGAAATAGGGAAGGAAAGAGTAAGAGGAGTGAGAGAAAGGGTCAGGAAAAAGAAAATGGTGAGATAGGAAAGGAAAAGGGGAGGAGAAGGAAGGGTGAGAGATATGGGAGGGTTAAATGCAAGAGGGTTAATTCTTAAAACATTACTTCCTATGGGTCTCAGTGAAGAGAAAACTCTCTTACTTTTTGCTAGAAAAGAGAGGATTCTCTTCTTTTTCTTCTTGACGAGAATTTGTGATGCTGGTGATTTATAGATATGATTTAATGGCTTGCTCCCTTGACATTTGAAAATGCCATGTTTCATTGCTAGATTCTAAAATCTCAACCACCTTAGAAGTCTTAAATAGCCTTTGAAACCTCTTAAGTATTTGCAAATCCTACACTCACGAGGAGGATTCAGGAATTAAAATTCCAGCCAAGGGGGAGCTTTTGTGTTTTGGTGTAATCTTCAGAATTAAATTTCATAAAATCTGCTATAGGCATTTTGTGTAATCTGAGAATTCTGTGATGCTTAGAAAAGTTTCAATGGATTAAATTTTTCATATTTTGGTGCAGTATTTTTTCACTCAAAAAGAGAAAATTAAACCTTTTTTTAGTTTTTTTAACTTTCAAGAAATTCATTTTCTATGATGTGTCAGAACAATTTTTTTTTCCTGTTAATACAAAAAGCTTAGGGTTATGAAAACATGTTCTACTCACAATTGGACTGATTTAGAAAAAAAAAAAAAAGGTAAGTTGAAAGAAAGTCAAACTTGAGGCTCCTAGCCCTTATCAACAGTGAGACCGTTTTAAATGTTAGTATGGGGTGGCAGGCCTCCAGGTGTAGAATGTAAAGCCAGACTTATGGATCAGGTCTAATACTTCGACGAAAAATTGGTATTGTTGGTTAGATCCACTTAATGGTTATCATTGGACCGGGCTAACTGAAGCCAACCCACATTGGGTGAACGCGGGCTCCATTGTTAGATGGGTTTAATTTTCTGGCTAGGGCCTACATGTGGTTAAAGGCCCATCCTGGCTTGACAAACTGTATTAAAGTGTACATATTCTGTAAATAGGCTGGACGTCAACCTAAGTTTATGGCCCATGGATGGATCCGGCCTGAAATATCAGGCTCCGCAAGTATATGGGCAGGGCTTGCCGCGGCCCTCAAACAAGAGATGTCAAATGGGCCTGGCCGGGCCGAACCCAGTCAACGGGCCGTGGCCCGGCACGGCCCACAAGGCACGGCCCGAGACACGGGCCGTGCTGGGCCAAGGTCGCTGGGCCCGCCAGGCACGCCAGGCCCGTGGGCTAGAAATCCAGCCCGCTAGGCACGCTTGGACCGGCCCGCTGGGCACGCCAGGCCCGCTTGGACCGGCCCGCTGGGCACGCCAGGCCCGCAGCCCGCCAGCCCGGCCCGCCGGCAGGCCTGCCAGGC